>CM059614.1:4559078-6959078 GCA_030412105.1 Cyclura pinguis | reverse complement strand
ATCGTGAAGAGGAAGAGTAATGTAATAAACGAAATAAATTTGCAACTCCAGTTTACGGTTGATAATTCTAAAAGAGACATTTCCCCAGATAAATTCCATGAGCAAGGGAAGTCCCAAAAGCGATCTTAAATAATGTTCCCAAAAGAGACCAGGCAGTGCGTGGAAGAAGGAGGAGGAAAAAGCACCCCGGGAAAGGTTTTTCCTATTAAAAGTCAAGTGGATGTTGCACATTTCAAGTTCAGGGACCGGTGGTGCAAACATGAAAGCCGGCACAGATTGTCAGCAGGTGGCCAGAAAGGTTTCTTCCATCAGCAAATATAAATCTGCAACCCTTTCGCCTCCCATTCCCCTTTTCAATGGCCACAACTTGGTTCCATGCGCAGCAGCCTTCTGGCGGCAATGCATTTGGCCGTGGTTGATACCAATGTGCATTTGTTTTTTTCTACCATGCACGCAAAGCACAGCTTTCCGTCATGCAAAGCACAACTCACTCCCGGGCAAGACTTTTTCGGCACAAGCTTTGGGCCAACCAAAGCAAAGCTCAGATCTAGGTGTGTCTCTTTAGGCCTAAGCCCCAGGATTACAGCTTTTTTGGGCATGTAAAGCACGGCTTATTTCCAGCCAAGTCTCTTTAGGCGCATTGTGGAGAGAAGTTACTTGGAGTGCCACCGGGTTCTGTCCTGGGCCCAGGGCCATCCAACATCTTCATCCATGACTTGGATGAAGGAATACAGGGCATGCTGACCAAATTTGCAGATGACACCAAATTAGGAGGGGTTGCTAATATGACAGAGGACAGGATCAGAATTCAAAATGACCTCGACAGATTGGAGCTAACAGAATGAATTTTGACAGAGAGAAATGTAAGATCTTGCACTTAGGCAGAAAAAAGTGGAATGCACAAATATAGGATGGGGGGCATGTGGCTGGATAGCAGTATGTGTGAAAGAGATCTAGGAGTCTTGGTGGAGCACAAGTTGAACGTGAGTCAGCAGTGTGATGCGGCAGCCAAGAAAGCCAATGCGATTCTGGGCTGCATCAATATATAGTGTCTAGGTATAGTGTCTAGGTAAAGGGAAGTGATGGTACCACTCTGTTCTGCCTTGGTCAGACCCCACCCGAATCCAGTGTCCAGTTCTGGGCACCACGGTTCAGGATTGACATGCTGGAAGGTGTCCAGAGGAGGGCAACCAAAATGGTAGAAGGCCTGGAAACTGTGAAGCCTTAGGAGGAGGGACTTAGGGAGCTGGGTATGTTTAGCCTGGAGAAGAGAAGGGGAAGAGTTGACATGACAGTCATATTTAAATATTTGAAGGGCTGTCATGTTGAAGACGGAGCAAGCTTGTTTTCTGCTGCTGTGGAGACTAGGACATGGAGCTATGGCATCAAACTTCAGGAAAAGAGATTCCACCTAAACTTAAGGAAGAACTTCCTGATGGCAAGAGCAGTTTGACAGTGGAATACACAACTGCCCGGGAGTGTGTTGGAGTCTCCTTCTTTGGAAGTTTTTAAACACAGGCTGGTTGGCCATCGTTGGGAATGCTTTGGTGGTGTCTTCCTGCATGGGAAAATGGGGTTGGATTGGATGGGCCTTGTGATATCTTCCAGCTCTGTGACTCTATGACCCCGGAGACCAGAGTTTGATCCCTGCTCGGCCATGGAAGCTCGTTGGGTAATTTTGGGTGCATTATACACTCTCAGCTCCGGAAAAAATCATGATAGGATCGCCTTAGGGTCACTATAAATCAGAAACGACTTGAAGGCACACAACAACAGCAAATACCACCGCTTGGCCAAGTATCCCCCGTCCTATATTATTTCCCAAAGCGGGAAAAAGTCATGCCACGACTTCCCTTACTGCTTTATATGCTCCGAGCTGTGAACAAGAGCAATTTTACCATTTTGTCCAATTGCTTCTGGAAAGGGTAGTCCAAAAGTCGTTTTGCCAAAGTGCACACAGGAACAGCACTGCCCATGTTACTGGGAGGACGCTGGGAGCGGCAGTACCTCTTCCAAACAGCGTATTTGAACGGCAGCCCCTGCAACTCACCCCGTTTCCCCTTCCATCCTCCTCCAGCCTTTCTCCTCCTGCGCCCTCATGTGTTCCCCATTAAACTGTCGGCACACTTGGAAGGGGGCAGGAAGGTCATAAATTACTGTAATGAGCATTGGTGTGGAAAGGCCGGTATCCACCGTGGGGGCCAGGGGGGAGATGAAAGGGAAAGCGGGACTGGCGGGGCAGCAAAGGGTGGGCGCAGGTGGGGACCGAGGTCGGATTCTGTTTCTCCGACAGGTTGGGGGCTTCCCCAGCATCTGCGTTGCAAAATCAGGGCCATAAATCTTCCTGGCTGGGGGTTCTGCGCGGAAGGGGGGACCCCCTTCAGCGTAGTCTTTGTTCCTGGGAAAAGAAGGCCGAGCCTGGGGAAGTTACTTTTTCTGCAATACTCCCCTTTCAAACACCCCCTGCGTCAGCGTGCCCGCCAAAGTTCTTACGGAGTGCCTTGGGAAGTTACTTATTTGGAACACACCTGCGACACTCCGTCCCTTCCAGCCAGTGTGGCCAGCGGACGCTCTCATGCGCGGCCTGGGGAAATTACTTTTGTTACTAGAGCGCTAGCAACTAGTTCCTAGAAGTTATTCGAGCACCTCAAAATCCACCCACCCGCCCCCAGCAAGCCTGGGAGCTGCACACGGACCCCATAGCAATGTGGCCATCCTGGGAGGGGAGTCGTCGTTCACAAACGAAGATCTTTTTTCTTGAGATCTTAGTGAAACAGAAAATTGTGGCTCACCCACCGCATTCATATTGACGTATCTCATTGATAGTCCTCTTCCTTAACGGTCTGTTGACCGTAATAAAATAAAATGAAAATATTCCTCTTCCTCTTCAGTGAGATCAAGAGGGGGGCGTACAATGCCTTGCTCTTTCTCACAACAACCCTGCGAGGTAGGTCAGCCAGCAGGAGCGAGCAAGCAAGGCAGAGACTTTCCTAATGTCACCGCAGGCCTTTCCGCACTACACAACTATTCCACTATGATTCCACTTTAACTGCCACTGTTCTGTTCTGTGGAATCCCGGGATTTGCAGTTTCGGGAGGGATATTTAGAATCCTAGTACCTCCCAAGACTGCAAACCCCAGGATTCCACAGGAGGCGGCCGTTCAAGTGGAATTACAGCTCGGAAGAGAAGGTTAAGAGTGGCCATGATAGCCATGCTTACGTATTTGAAGGGATGTCATGTTGAAAATGGAGCAAGCTTGTTTTGTGCTGCTCCAGAAACTAGGACACAGAGCAATGGATTCAAACTTCAGGAAAAGAGATTTCGCCTAAACCTCAGGAAGAACTTCTTGGCAGTCAGAGCCGACCGACAGTGGAATCTGCTGCCTCGGTGGGTGGTGGAGTCTCCTTCTTTCGAGGTTTTTAAGCAGAGGCCGGATGGCCATTTGCCAGGCGCGTTTTGAGTGTTTGCTCCTGCATGGCAGAAGGGGGTTGGACTGGATGGCCCCTGGGGTCTCTTCCAACTCTAAGTTTCTACGATTCTATGACTCAGGGAGTCGTGAGTTGTAACAACCGCAAAAAAAATGCAAAAGTTCCATTCGGTGTGGTCTGGAAAAGGAAGAGAAGAGACGTGCCGTCTGTCACCAGGATAAGCCACAGCGTGGGAGGTCCGCCTCGGCCTCCTGCAGGTTGGCGTTTTGGCCAACCGCTCGCCCGCCGGGGGTCCCGAACGAGAACACAAAGGTGCCCCGCTGGTTCCGGGTGCCAAGACCCCCGGCAAAGGGCACAGCTGTTCGGCCTCGGCGGCGTGCCGGGCCCCGAGCATTCCTGGGCGATTATGCCACTCTCTCCCGAACCCCCTTTTGCCGCCTTGGAAGACGGATGAGGCCTGCCGAGGGCGCCGGGCGATGTCATCGCAGGCCGGGTGAAAAATGACGGGGCGGCCGCTCGCCGTGACATCGCCGCCGAGGGACCCGCGCACCTGGCGCCCACGTCTGACACGGGCGTGACGCGGGGAGCGAGGCTTGCATTCACCATTTTCCCTCTCGGCCCAAAAGGAAATCTCGACACGTCCGCAGACGGAAGATCAGCCACCATAAGGCTTTGCGTTCCTCCCCCTCCAATATTTTGTTTTTTTTTTGGGGGGGGGCGTGAAATAATATACGGGATCCTTGGTTGCACGGCCACGTTGCACGAGGGAATATACCACGCGCGCCCCTTCGCAGGACACGCTCCGAACCCCTGAACACAATGGATCCCAGTATCGGCCTCAAACCGGTGTAGCAATTTGAGCGTTGGGTTCGATTAGAACTTGAGCTTAGATTAGAACTACCAGGGATAAGGGTTCGAATTCCTGCTCAGCCGTGACCTTTGGCAAGTCACACTCTCAGCTCTCTTCTTTTTGCGATGTAGAAACCATCCCTGTTCTTTCTACGCTATTTCATAAGTAATATTAAATATACTATATTATAAATAATTAAAGTCAACCATCCATATCCGCGGATTCTGCACCCACGGATTCAATCAGCTACAGCTTGAAAATATTCCTAATAATACTATTAATTTTCCAAAAGGCAAACTTTGATTTTGCTATTTTATATAAAGGATGCCATTTTACTATAACGTCCTATATACTAGGTGTCCGTGGCAGGTCTTGGAACAACCAAACCCTAGCGGAGACCAAGGACTCCAATAATATATTTATTGTTTAAATACATTAAATATAAAACATACAATATGTTATAAATAATATTGACTGCACTGTATTATAAATAAATACATTGTTTAAATGAATTACACATGCTATATACATTATAAACGACATTAATTGTACTATATGATAATATAGTACAATATACTATACGATAAATAACATAAAATATATAAAAATTACTTATATATAAAAATAACTTATAAAAATTTACAAATAACATGTAAATATAAATATATAAATGACTATATGAGAAATAATTATTAGCATACTTACTTTTAAGGACAGTATATAGACTATGTACAATATGATATAAATAACGTTAACTGTACTATATTATAAATAATTATTAATGCAATTATCGTTTAAATGCAATATATATGCTACATGCAGTATATAAATGATATTGAACTCTACTATATTATAAATAATTATTAATATATTTTAAATACAGTATACACGCTCCATAAAATATATAAATGATATCACCTATACTACATTGTAAATAATTACTAATACTGTTGAAAGACAGTATATACGCTCCATACAATATATAAATGATATCACCTATACTACATTGTAAATAATTACTAATACTGTTTAAAGACAGTATATATGCTACATACAATATATAAATGATATAAACTCTACTACATTATAAATAATTATTAGTACTGTTTAAATATAGTATATACGCTACATACAATATATAAATGATGTGAACTGTACTATAGTATAAATAATTATTCATACTGTTTAAATACAGTATATATGCTACATACAATGTATAAACTATATGAACTGTACTATATTATAAATAATTATTGATATTGTTTAAATGCAGTATATATACTACACAAAATATATAAATGATATGAACTCTACTATATTATCAATAATTATTGATATTGTTTAAATACAGTACATACAATCTATAAATGATATGAACTGTACTATATTAAAAATAATTATTAATACTTGTTTAAATACATTATATATCCTACATACAATATGTTAAAAATAATCAATATTAAGTATGCTATATAATAAACAAATGAATTATTGCTATTATTACTATGGCTCGTTTTGGATCCCTATTTTTTTGGCACCCAAAGGAAACTCGAAGCAACGACACGCCCCGCAAACCCCAAATCGCTCCCGGAAGAACCAAAACCGGACCATAATTTGCCGCGCCCAGACCACTCGGGTGTGCAAAGCGCTCGATCAACTAGCCAACCAAAGCTCGTACAATCCATCCACAGGGGCTGATCGATGAGGATGCGCTAATTACCAGCGACAGGGTATTTGAAATAGCTTTGATTGAAAAAAAAAATCCTTCTCCTTAAGGTCTTCTTTTCACAATGAGCAAAATCCAGTTGGCAGAACCGTCCGTTCCGCGGAATGTGCCGAACAGAGAGACGTACTGTTCCGAATCGGCCGGGTGAGAAAACAGCATCCTTTCCGGTAATTAGGCCCTTCGGAACGAGATCCCACGTTCCTTGGCAACATGTGTTTTTCAATAGGAACGGGGCCAGTGGGGCCATTTCCGCACCGGCTTGTTATTGTGCTATTATTCCACTTTCAACATCCTCTGGAATCCTGGGGTTTGCAGTTGAGGGAGGGGCCTTGAAACCTATCACGGGGTCTTCTGGGGCGCCGAAGGCCAAGCAATACGTTTCCGTGGCCGAGCGGGGAATTGAACCCCACCCCGAGGCTCAAATCGCTACACCATGCTGATGCTCCAAGTATGCGCAACAGCAGGGTTTTCCGGGGCTGAGAGTGTGTGACACACCCCAGGTCACCCAGTGGGTTTCCACGGCCAAGCAGTTCCCCAGAAATGAGCTTGAGAAGATGGTGGGGCAGAGAGAAGGGCCTCTCCGGAGGCTCTCAGAGGGACTTTCAGCAAATCTGGACTCAAGCGATATAGGGCTTCACGGGGCCTTTCCGCACTACACTGTTATAGTGTGATTATTCTACTTTATTCTACTTTCAACCTCCTGTGGAATTCTGGGGTGTGTAGTTTCTTGAGGCCAAAGAGCTCTCCGGCTGAGAGGTCTAAATGCCCCTTCCTAAATTGCAAACTCTACGATTCCTTATATTGCAAACCCCAGGGTTCCATAGGATGTTGAAAGTGGAATAATCGCACTGTAACGGTGTCGTGCGGAAAGGTCCTGAGTTCCCCACCAGCACTTTGAACTGTCCCAGAAATGAGCCGGCAGCCAATAGATCTGTTGCAACAAAGGAGCTTCGACTCCTCTGGGGACCCGCCCCAGAAAGCCCCGTGATAGGGTTGCCAAAAGTTGGAAATAACTCAAAGGACACAACGACGCTGAATTAAAAATGGGAAGGAAATGGTACAGTCAACGCCCATTCGAGGTACTATGAATCCCGGCCCACAATGCCTCTGAGCACGTGCAGGTTGCCTTAAGCCCCAGCACCTTTCTTCCCGGGCTGGGCCTCATTCATTCCTTGCTCTCTGCTGCTATGAGGCCCGACACCTCTTTTCACAAACTCTATCCAGTCAATCCACCCTTTGCTTCTGCCCCGGTGCCTATTTTCCCTCACTATTCCTCACGGATCTCCCTCCCTTGAGCCCCAGCACCTTTCTTAGCCACCCCTACCTTCCCTTCCTTGCTTCTTTAGCCCCGGCACCTCTTTTCAAATAGTGTCTTTCCTTTCGGGAGTCCCAGCATGCCTTTTTCCTAAGCCATCCATGCCTGGCCAGTTTCTTTCTTGTGCCCCTGCACCTACTGCCCTCCCTCCCTCCTTCCTGTGAGCCCCGGTACCTCTTTCCCACAGGCAATTCCCTCCCACAGACAATTCTCTGACTACCTGTCTCCCATTTTCATTTCTTTCCTCGTTATCCTTATCATCCTCCTCATGAGCCTCAGCACCTATTTCTTCCAGCTACCTCCACAAAGACCTGGCCGCTTCTCTCTCCCCATCCCCGCCAAAGCTTCATGGACCCTGGGCACCTTCACATCATGAGCCCCAGCACCTATTACCTCCATCGCACTGCATGCCTCCTTCTATTTCTCCCTTTCCCATTACTCCTTGCGGCCCAGCACCTTTCCCCCTCCCGCTATAAGCCCCCACATCTATTTCCTCCAAGCAGCTCCCCAGGCTGGGCACCTTTCATGAGCCCCAGCAGGTATTACCTTCACACCACATCATGGCTTCTTCTCTCTCTTTTCCCTCTTTCCCTCCCTCCCTTGCACCCCAGCACCTCTTCCACCCCCCAGGTGAGCCCCCTAACCTTTTCCCCTCCACCCTCTCCTCTTTTTCCTTTCCCTCCTTGTGCCCTGGCACCTGTCACACCCCTCCCATGAGCCCCGGCACCTCTTTTCCACCCTACTCTGCCCTCCCCTCCCTCCCTTGAGTCCCAGCACCTTTTCCACTCCACGGATGAGCCCCTTAAACTTTTCCCCTCCACCCCTCCACCCTTTCTTCTTTCCCCGCTTGTGCCCTGTCACCTGACATATCCCTCTCACATGAGCCCCGAAACCTCTTTCCTCCACACCAGCCCATCTTTCTCCTCTCCTTCCTGCTTCCCTTTCGTGAGCCCGGCACCTCTCTTTCCCCCCTCTTTTCTTCCCGTGAGCCCCGGCACTTCTTTTCTCCACACCAGCCCATCTTTCTCCCCCTTTCCTTCCCGTGAGCCCCAGCACCTCCTTCCTCCTCCCCAGCCCACCTTTCCCTCCTTTCCTTCCTGTGAGCCCCGGCTCCTCTTTCCTCCTCCCCAGCCCACCTTTCCCTCCTTTCCTTCCCGTGAGCCCCGGCACCTCTTTCCTCCTCCCCAGCCCATCTTTCTCCCCTTTCCTTCCTGTGAGCCCCGGCTCCTCTTTCCTCCTCCCCAGCCCACCTTCCCCCCCTTCCCTTCCCGTGAGCCCCGGCACCTCTTTCCTCCTCCCCAGTCCATCTCCCCCCCTTCCCTTCCCGTGAGCCCCGGCACCTCTTTCCTCCTCCCCAGCCCACCTTCCCCCCTCCCTTCCCGTGAGCCCCGGCACCTCTTTCCTCCTCCCCAGCCCACCTTCCCCCCTTCCTTTCCCGTGAGCCCCGGCACCTCTTTCCTCCTCCCCAGCCCACCTTCCCCCCTCTTCCCTTCCCGTGAGCCCCGGCACCTCTTTCCTCCTCCCCAGCCCACCTTCCCCCCTTCCTTTCCCGTGAGCCCCGGCACCTCTTTCCTCCTCCCCAGCCCACCTTCCCCCCCTTCCCTTCCCGTGAGCCCCGGCACCTCTTTCCTCCTCCCCAGTCCATCTCCCCCCCTTCCCTTCCCGTGAGCCCCGGCACCTCTTTCCTCCTCCCCAGCCCACCTTCCCCCCCTTCCCTTCCCGTGAGCCCCGGCACCTCTTTCCTCCTCCCCAGTCCATCTCCCCCCCTTCCCTTCCCGTGAGCCCCGGCACCTCTTTCCTCCTCCCCAGCCCATCTTTCTCCCCCTTTCCTTCCCGTGAGCCCCGGCACCTCTTTCCCTCCTCCCCAGCCCACCTTCCCCCCCTTCCCTTCCCGTGAGCCCCGGCACCTCTTTCCCTCCCGCTCCTCCGCCTCGCTCCCTCCCTCCTCCCGCTTTCCCAGGCTGCTCCGCTGCCGCTCGGGCGCGCCTCCTCCATCATCCGCCGCACCGTCCTCCTCCCGATCGTCCTCCTCCTCCTCCTCCTCCTCCGCCCTCGGACCGGGCGGGACCGCGTCCCCCGGGGAGGGCCAGCCCGCCTCCCCTCCCCGCAGCCCGGCCAGGCAGGCGCCATGGCCCGGCTGCCGCTGTCCCTGGCCTGGGTGCTGGCGGCGGCGGCGGCGGCGGCGGCCGAGCTCCCGGCCCCCCCCTCGCGCCCCCCGCGGGCTCCCGCGGCCCCTTCGCCCCCGCCGCCGCCGCCGGACCCCCTGGCCGCCCAGCTGGGCGACGTCTCCGCCTGCCGGGGGCGCTGCGCCCGCAGCCTCCGCCGCCCGCGCCGGGCCCCCGCCCGCGGCCCCGCCAAGGTAACGCCGCCCTCCCGCCGGGCCCCGCGGGGGGGGGGCCTCGCGTGGGGAGGGGGTGCCCCCCGGTCCGGGAGGGGGAGGCTTCCGAACGGGTTGAGGGCGGCTTTGAAGCGGGTGGGGGGTGTCCCCCTTTTTTGGCAGAAGGCTTGGGGGGGAGCCCCAAAGAGCCCCCCCCCAGTCCTGTTTCCCTCGGCTTCAAAATTTAAAAGCGCTGTTGCATTTTCTCAAAAACCAGGTGCCCGAGGGCGGCCGAGCCGGTCGGAGGGGGGGGCCCGGGTCGGGGGCCCCCTCTCCTCCCTCTGCCCTTGGGTCGGCTGTTGGGGGAATGAGAAACCTCACCTAAGGGCTTTCCGTACGGGAAAATGGGATTGGGTTCTTTTGGGAAAGGGAGAACAGAGAGGAAAAGTGAATCTGGCTCCCTGTCTATATATATATATGTGTGTGTGTGTGTGTGTGAATATTTGATGTATGGATGACTCGATCATCGGAGCATCCCTAGAAATCCATGCAAAATATGACATATACTCTGTGTGTGTGTGTATATGCACATATGTATGTAATATTTGTATATATACATATATTTGTGTGTGTGTGTGTGTGTGTATGCACATATATATGTAATAGGTTGTTGTGGGTTTTCTGGGTTTTGAGGCCGTGTTCTATTAGTATTTTCTCCTGTTAGGAGAAAATATTAATAGAACATGGCCTCGAAACCCGGAAAACCCGCAACAACCTATGGATTCCGGCCATGAAAGCCTTCAACTTTATATATGTAATATTTGTATATATACACATACAAATGTATATATACACATACCACACACACACGCACACATATATGTGGTGTATACACACACACACACACCATATATATATATATATATATATATATATATATATATATATAATGGTATGTGTATGCATGTATATATGGAAATATATGTATTTCTATAATTCTATAATATTTCTATATATACATATATACACATAACATGTGCATACACTTACGAGATATATATATATATTTATACACACACACACACATATATATATTTGTATTTATATATATACATATATACACACAAACATATATATTTAATATTTCTATATATACACATATACACATAGATATGTATATACATGCATATACATTTGTAATATTTGTACATATATACACATACAAATGTGTGTATATGTATGTACATATATATGTAATATTTAAATATATATTATATATACATATGCATACATATACATACGCATTATATCTGGAAATGTAAATATTACATACATATGTGTGGGTGATTTTATAATATATAATTTGTAATATGATTTCATATATATAAGATATATATAAGATATATATCATATATGTAATGATGTATGGATATATCATTTTGTAATGTGATTTCATATATTTGAGAGAGAGGAACAAGAAATATATCCATTATTTATAAATCTATGAATGTATGATTGATAGATAGATAGATAGATAGATAGAATTCTTTGTCATTTGTATTTCTTAATTGGGTCCTTTGGGAAGAAGAAGGCAGGGTATAGATTGACTGACTAAATAAAATAAAAGGTAAATTGATCTGACGTATTTCAAAGAGCGAGAGAGGAATGAACAATACAGCACTTACGAATTTTGTATGTGTGTGTGAGCATGGAATTCTGTCTGTTTTTGTCTTTTGTACTGAATTCTTGTTTCTCAAAGAGAGAGGAACGAACAGGGCCTTCAATACCTTCATAATTTCTTAGTTTCTCTGTCTCTGAATATATTATTTTGTAAATATTTTTTAAAAATGGATAATTCTGTACTATATATATATTTGTGTGTGTGTGTGTGTGTGTGTGTGTGTGTAAAATATATACATGTAGTGAGTTGATTTGGCATATTTGAAACAGAGAGGAAAGAAGGAATGATGTCATGACATCGACAATATAAATATATATATGAAATATATAGTATGATAAAATTATGTATATATAACACAGACCCAGGACTCTATCTACATAATTTTATCAGATTATGTATGGTTTTATATTTTTATTTATATAGTTGAACAATATAGTAAGACAAGGCTTTCCAAACGGTGTGCCGCGGCACGTAAGTGTGTAGGTGCATCGCCTACAATCCTGGAAACGTATGTTATTATTTATAAATCATATAGTCTTAAAAATATATGAAAGGTTTTCATGAGCTATGTTGTGTCCCCATACATTTTGTGATTACAATTTCTCTATGTGTCCGTATCTCTTACAAGGGGTTAGTTTAACCTCCAGTTTGCTAGTAAAACTGAATTACTGTGTCGCGAAATGATGCATGTCTAAAAAAGTGTGTCACCAACATGAAAAGTTTGGAAAGCCCTGCAGTAAGAGTAGTAATATATTCATCATGTTGCACACAAATATATATGTGTGTGTGCACGCGCACATGCCTGTATATGACTTTATAATTTGATTTGGTATATTTCAGAGAGAGAGAGAGAGAAAGAACCAATATATTCATCATAATTTTCCATAGAATGGGCTAAATCCCTTCCCTGGAGATATTTGTATATATTGGGCTGACACAATAATTGACTCTTTGTTCAGCAACCGGTTCAATACTCTTTTGGGAGGGCTAAGAATCGGTTTTGGTTCAGTGTTTCTGGCTCGAGAGAGCCGGCTAATTATTTGATGGTTCTTTCCTGTGTTTAGAGTAGACCTGTGAACAGATGGGTATTTGGTAAAGTTGTTGTCGTTGTGTTCCTTCAAATTGTTTCCAGCTTACGGCAACCCCAAGGCAACCCTAACATGGGTTTCTTTGGGGCTGAGAGTATGTGATGCACCCACGGTCTCCCAGCAGGTGAGATAAAGGATCAGATGGTATATTCCCCCTCTCTTCCATGTTCTTGTTGTTGTGTTACTCTCAGTTGTTTCACACTTATGGCAACCCAAAGGCAACACTATCACGGGGTCTTTTGGGGCATCTAAGGTCCCCTAATGGATTTTCATGGCCAGGGTGGTAGCCCAAGTCTCAAATCACTCCACTACACGGGCTCTCAGATTTGTTGTGTTGTTGTGTGCCTTTGAGTCATTTCCGACTTATTGTGACCCTAAGGTGGACCTATCACAGGGTTTTATGGGGCTGAGAGAGTGCGATGTGCCCATGGTCACCCGGTGAATTTCCATCGCCAAGCAGAGAATCAAACCCAGGTCTATTTTCATTTTCTTTACCATAATCTAAGTTCCCGAACAGCCAAGGAGTCTCAGGTCTATGTTGGTCAGTGGCCTATGGGTCTAAAATTTGCACGAAATTTTACGTGCACGAAAGGACTTCCCAGAATGCCCTTCTGCCCTGAGCATTGTGGGAAATCCAGCCAAGGGGAACTGAGAGATATGGGTTCCTTGCGTTGAATCAGCTTCATCAGGGTTAAAAGATGGGATCCGAGAGGCCGTATCCGTTCCCCTCGTGCGGTTGGGCACAGTTGTGCCTCTTGGTACGTGTCACATTCTTGGGTTGTTGTGTTGTTGCGTGGCTTCAAGTCATTTCCAACTTATCATTGTCCCTAAGGTGAACCCATCATGGGGTTTTCTAGGGCTGAGAATAAGTGATGTGCTCAAGGTCATCCAGTGGGTTTCCATGGCCAAGCAGGGATTTGAACTCTGGTCTCCAGGGTCGTAGTATAGTGCTCAAACCCTATACCGCAGTGGCCGTCCAGTCCAACCCCCTTTGGCCATGCAGAAATACACCATCAAAGCATTCCCAACAGATGGACATCCAGTCTCTCATAAAAAACTCCAAAGAAGGAGACTCCACCACACTCCATGGAGGCAGCATATTCCACAGCTCTTACCATCAAGAAGTTCTTCCTTACGTTTAGGTGGAATCTCTTTTCCTGTAGTTTGAAGCCATTGCTCCGTGTCCCGGTTTCTGGAGCGGCAGAAAACAGTCTTGCTCCATCCTCCATAAGGCATCCCTTCAAATATTTAAACATAGGTCCCCTCTTCACCTTCTCGTCTCCAGGCTAAACATAGCCAGCTCTCTCAGGGCCTCATGGTTTCCAGACCTTCTATCGTTTTGGTCACCCTCCACCGGACACATTCTAGCTTGTCAATATCTTTCCTCGACTGTGGTGCCCAGAATTGGACACGGGATTCCAAGGGGAGCCGGACCAAAGCAGAATAGGTGGTGCTATCAGCACTTCCCTTGACCTAGAAGTAACCTAGAAGTTACTGTAAACATGGTGAGCTGCTCTTTCCCTTTTTGTGAAGCGGGCGCCTCTCTGTTCCTTCCTTGTTATCCCTGCCTCTGGTACTCAATTTTCTCTTGAAGAAGGAACACCCAAGAACTGGGATGTACCTGTATTGAGACCCAAGGAAGGAGAGGGGCGAGAGAGAGAACATAGTGGGCCAGCACGACAACACACCCCCGTTCCCTCTCCGTTCCCTGGTTCGGACCCTAGGTGTCCACTCTTCCCACCGTGCCTCAGCTTCCTTCCCACGGACACACACGCATTTTGATATTTGCATTTCCCCCCCACTTTTGCGGGGTTCCTGCTTTTCCGTTCCCTCTCTTTCCCCTTCCTCCTAGCACATATGACATCTAAAATCATCCACGGTGGGACATTGAACCCCATGATATTCCGGAGGCTATCGTGATAAGCCCTGTTTAGACCCCATTCTTGGTACAGGGATCCCTGACTTTTTTGACAACTTCTTTTCCTCTCTTTCAACCGTTGTGAAATTGTAGACTATGTGCTGTTCTTTCAAGGGTCAGAGTGGTCTAGCGGTCCAATGGACTACGACCCCGGAGACCAGGGTTTGATTCCCCGATCGGCCGTGGAAACCCTCTGGGTGACCTTGGGTGCGCCACACACTCTCAGCCCCAGAAAGCCCCACGAACGAGTTGCCTTTGTGTTGCCCTCACTCAACTTGAAGGCACACGGTAACAACGGCTTTTTGGACATGGGGTGTGCTCATTTGTCAGTTTTTCTCCTCTTGCCTTCTTCCTGTAGGGAACGTAAAGCGAGCCTCCGTCATTCCCGCACATTTCCTACAGGAAGAAGGCAAGAGGAGAAGAACTGATGAAAGACTGGGTTCCACTTTTCAAGCAATTGGAACTGATAAAAGCGTGGTTTCCATTTTTCAACCGATTCCTCTTTCTGACCCGTCAGATAAGCCGGAGATGCCTGTAGCGCTCTCTGATTATACTTTAAAACCCTTTGTGCAGGACGCCGTCGTCCTGCGTTGGGGACAGAAGGACGGGACCCAGACGCCGCTTATGCACAACGTTGTCTGGGTCCCGTCCTTCTCCTGTCCCCAAGCGGTGCAATCACGTAGTAAATCGTTGACGAGTTTCCCCCATCAGTGGCCAGTGATTGTGTAGTCCTCCCACCACCATCCCGCACTTATCTTAGATGCAAATGTCCTGGAAGCGCAATGGCTGCACATCCCACCCCAGGGCAGCCTGGGACAGTGCCCGGCGGCGTTGCGGAAGGACGAGGCGGGGCCATTGTGTTTCCTCCATTCACGGAGGCAGCCGGTGCGGAGTGGAACGCCCCTATCGTACTCCTCTCCTGGGACAGGATCTATCAAGATCCCCGCGGGACACTGACGGGATCCAGTAAGCTGCAGACGGGGAATGTGGTAGCGGATGGTGTGACGAACCCCGGGGGGGGAACGTGGTCTACAGACCCCCCTATAGAAACAAAGAGGATTTAAATTGATTGGTTGCTGACTACAGAACCCAGGGTAGCCAGAGGGAGGGACTAGGTGGGGGAGCTGGCCTAACAGAAAAATAACCGAAACAGGGTTTTGGAAGTGGGTTCCATCTGTGAGTTTCAGGAGAGAGGAGAGAGATTGTGAAAGAGTTCGGGAAGTGTTTGCTGGTTTAGAGCTAAAAGTGTTTTGCTGTTTGAGACAATCGTGTAGGGATGTGGGGGGCAGGGAGGCAATTTGCCCCCAGCGGCAATGTTTTTGGGGCGCCCTGGCCCATAGCCACACCCCCCGCACCCCCTAGCCACACCCCTCGTGCTGTAGCCTCACCCCCTCCCACCCCCCCCCCTCCACACAGGCCAAGCTCCGCCGCTGGGTTTGATAACCTTTAATTTGCCAACTACCTTTTCCCTAGTGAGTTTGTGCAATAAAAATGTTATTGTAATTTTGTGAAGAGCAGTGTCCATAAAGTGTCTCTTGAATCTGGATACACGCTACCACCGGTGGCCCATTCATTGGGATAAATTCAACCACGCTTTGCCCTAGATCTACAAGGGTGTGGGTTTAGGGAAAGCAATAAACGTGGAGAGGGTGCCAGGGGGTGGCAAAAATATAGAAGATGCTGCTTCTCTAAGAAGGGGGAATTTAAAGCATACCTGATTGTCACAGCCCTGGCTTGGCCCAGACCTCCACATTTTGACCGATGGTAGGTAGGGGAGAATTTACTATTATACTACATAAATAATTTTTTAAAAATTCCCGTATTATTCCCCAATCTAATTCCCTCTCGTCTCTTTCCTTTGACTCCTCCAGGATGCCGTTCTCAACGCCTGTTACCGGGGCTGCCGGCTGTTTTCCATCTGTCATTTTGTGGACGCCAGTGTCGACCTGAACGCAACCCGAGCCGAGTGTGACTCAGGTAAGCCAGCATCTGCGGTTCCTTCCTCCGGCTTCCCTGTCTTCCTCCCCAGTTTTAACACTTTTAACACTTCCCCTCCTTGCTTCCTGGTTAGTTACACTATCCAGAGCCCCTCTCCCACTTAGTGTTGTCATCTCTCTGGTGTTTTTCGGAGCTTCTGCTACGGATTCCCGTAGACAGCCTGAGATAATGCAAAGTACAGGTGGGGACGCCAAGTTCGCCCTCTTCCCCCCCCGACATCACGTCTTCCAGAAGCCGGCAAAGGGCCAGAATCTATGGGAAAGTCTTTGTCCTCCTAATGTTAAATTCATGCTGTCGGTTGTTGCAAGTTTTCTTTACAAGCTCTTGGTCGGAAAGTGTCGTTGCACGCCTTCCAAGTCCTTTCCAACTAGTAGGCCATTGAAACCCCCTAGATGACCCCGGATGCATCACGCCCTCTCAGCCCCAGAAAACCCCGTGATAGGTTCACCTTAGGGTCACCGTAAGTCAGAAACAACTTGAAGGCACACAGTAACAACAAGACAAACCTATCCTGGGGATTTCTTGCAAAGATTTGTTCAGAGGGGGTTTACTGTGGCCTTCCTCTGAGGCTGAGACTGTGTGCCTTGCCCTGGATCATGCAATAGGTTTTCACAGCTGAGTGGGGATTCAAACTCTGGTTTCCCAAAGTCTTGGTACAACATTCAAACTGCTGCACCAAAGCCATTTCCACACTACTGTGTTATAGGGCTACGATTCCACTTTCAACATCCTATGGAAACCTGGGGTTTGCCGTTTAGGGAGAGGACATTTGGAATTCTCAGCCAGAGAGTTCTTTGGCCTCAGTCAAAACTACAAATCCCAGAATCCCACAGCATGTTGAAAGTGGAGTCGTAGCACTATAACAGTGTTGGGGGGGCCACTGGGAGAAGGTTTGTGGTGCTGAGAAACTGCGATCTATCCTTAGCGGGCCAGGAGGAAGCCGGTGGAGAAGGAGGAAGACCAGAGGTGGGTTTTTAAAGGACGACATGGCTTGATCAGAGCTGCCAAGAGGGAGGGTTCCCCTGGAAAAGAAGGTCCTGAGGCTGGGCGGTGGGCAGGGGTTTTAAAATGTTTAAAAAAGGCATTTTAAATTTTATTTAAAAATGTTGGAAATTTTAAACAAAATTTCAAGGAGAAGTTGCAAAGCTTGGGTGCAGTAGTAGTGGAGCTTTGCGGGACCATGGAAGTGGTGTCTGGAGCCCGCAGTCAGACCATTTATTATTAAATAAAGTAAATAACGAATAATGAATAATTAAGTAATCATTACTAATTTTACAACCTATACCTAATTGTTTCCCGCTCCTTGTATTTTCTCTCTCTTTCCTGCCGTCGGTCTTGGACACCCAAAGCCTGCATGGAAGCATACATGGGCGGAGAGGAACAGTTTGGATGTTTGATGGGCTGCAGGACTCAGTTGCCAATGACGGAAAGCATGGAAGAAAAGGTAATGGTCTCATTTCTTCATGCAAGGAAAATGCAGAGACTGCTGACAGTTTAGGTGGGATTGAGAATCAGGATACAGATATATTTTAGTTGACGAAGTCAGTGTGTTCTAGGGCCCAAAATTTGGAAGTTAGAACTAATTTAGAAAGAATAGGGGGAGATTCTTGCACCACAAAATGGAAGCCAACGTGATTCTTGGTTGCATCAATAGGAGCATGGTGTCTAGATCGAGGGAGGTGATGGTACCACTCTATTCTGCATTGGTTAGACCTCATTTGGAATACTGTGTCCAGTTCCGGGCACCTCGATTCAAGAAGGATATCGACAAGCTGGAATGTGACGTGTCCAGAGGAGGGTGACCAAAATGGTGAAGGGTCTGGAAGCCATGACGCCCTATGAGGAACGGCTTAGGGAGCTGCGTATGCTTAGTTTGCAGAAGAGAAGGTTCAGAGGCGACATGGTAGCCATGTTTAAATATTGGAAGGGATGTCATGTCAAGGAGGGAGTGGGCTTCTTTTCTGCTGCTCCAGAGACTAGGACTAGGAGCAATAGATTCAAGCTGCAGGAAAGGAGATTCCATTTGAACCTCAGGAAGAACTTCCTGATGGTCAGAGCAGTCCAGCAGTGGAATCGGCTGTCTCCGTGGAGTGTGGTGGTGTCTCCTTCTTTGGAGGTTTTTAACCAGAGGCTGGATGGTCATCTGTTGGGGTGCTTTGAGTGTTTGCTCCTGCATGGCAGGGGGTGAGACTCGATGGTCATTGTCATCTCTTTCACCTCTATGTTTCTGTGTTTCTATAATTCTATGATTCTATGACTTAGTTTATGGGGGAAATGCACATGAGCTGTTTGTGAAAGAAACAGCATTATCTCCACATATTTTCTGCATAGGAAACTTCTTTATTGCTCAGAAATTTTTGTTTTCTATTCTCAGTATGCACGGTCACTGTCCTCAGTGTTTGCTGGATGAGATTATTTTGGCTCTCATCGCTTTTTGCCTTCAGCAGGAATTTCATTCCCCTTCCTACATCAGCCCACTCGCTAGTATCTTCGCCGAATCTGCCTCCGGCCCTGAGCTAAAAGAGGTTCCTCACCTGGACTCTAATTGCTACGCCGTCCTTCCTGTCCACACCCACCTTCCAGACCCTTCTTAGCATTGGAAAGGCTGCACAGACGCACAAGCCGTTCCCACGCGCTCAGACTTCCTGTCTGCAAAGACAGGTGTAAAGTGAGTCACGGGCACGCGGTCCTCGGCTCTTGCTCTCTCTCTCTCTCTCTCTTCCCATAAAAAGACCAGGCTCCTGGAACAGAAAGATGACTGTCCTTGTAACTTATAGAATGATAGACTCGTACAGAATCCAACTCCATTCTGCCACGCAGGAAGACACCATCGAAGCATCCCTGACAGATGGCCACCCGGCTTCTCTTTAAAAAAACTCCAAAGAAGGCGAATCCGCCACCCTCCTTGACCGCAGCGTATTCCACAGTCAAACAGCTCATATCATCAGGAGGTTCTTCTTCATATTTAGATGGAATCTCTTTTCCTGGTGTTTCAAGCTGTTGCTCCTTGTCCTAGTCTCTGGAGCAGCAGAAAACAGGCTTGGTCCGTCCTCCGTATGTCCAACCTTTCTGCATGTTACCAGATCCTGGCGGTGTCCCGTGAGAATCCCAGTAAAGCCTCCCCCAGGATGGGAGTATGACAGGAGGGGCCCCCTTCACACCAGCTGCCTGTGGGAATGGAGTAGGCATGATGACTGCGCCTCTTCCGTCCACACCGCAGCCGGGCACTGTCCCAGGCTGCGCTGGGGCAGGAAGTGAGGCCATTGCGCCTCCTGACCCTCCGCAGATCAGGTTAGCGTGAGAGGGCGGTGGGACGGCTGCGCGATTGCCGGTCATGGATGGGAAGAACCTGTCAATGATTTCCAGCGCAGTTGCGCCATCTGGGGACGGGAGAATGATGGGACACGGACGACATCGTGCGTAAGCGTCATCCGGGACCCATCCTTCTCCCGTCTCCGATGCAGGACAGCAACATCCTGTGGAAAGGGCTTTAGTCTCTGGAGCCGGAGAAAACAGGCTGGTTCCCTCCTCCATATGACATCCCTTCGAGTATTTAAACGTGGCTCTCGTGTCTCCTCTCCACCTTCTCGTCCCCAGGCTAAACACAGCCAGCTCCCTTAGGGCTTCACGGTTTCCAGGCTTCCTACCATTTTGGTCGCCTTCGTCTGGACACCTTCTGGCTTGCCAACATCCGTCCTGAACTGTGGTGCCCGGAACTGGACACGGGATTCCAGGTGGAGTCTGACCAAAGCCGAATAGAGGGGTACTGCTATCACCTCCCTATCCCTCCCTTTGGTACCCGCTTTTCTGTTAAAGAAGCAATGCCCAGGAACTGGGGTGTAGCTGTATTGTCCTACAATCATAGAGTTGGAAGAGACTCCAGGGGCCATCCAGTCCAACCCTCTGCTATGCAGGAACGCACCTCAAAGCATTCCCAACAGATGGCCGTCCGGCCTCTGCTTAAAAACCTCCAAAGAGGGAAGAGGCTCCACCACACTCCATGGAGGCAGCAGCATATTCCACTGCAGGACAGCTCTGACCATCAGGAAACTCTTCCTGAGGTTCAGGTGGAATCTCTTTTCCTGCAGCCTGAATCCATTGCTCCTTGTCCTAGTCTCCGGAGCAGCAGAAAACAAACCTGCTCCCTCCTTGACATGACATCCCTTCAGATCTTTAAACCTGGCTATCATGTCTCCTCTTAACCTTCTCTCCTCTAGACTAAACATCCCCAGCTCCTTCAGCCATTCCTCAGAGGGCTTCACGGCTTCCAGACGCTCCACCATTTGGGTCGCCCTCCTCTGGACAGGCTCCAGCTCGTCCGTCTCCTCCTTGAATTGAAATGCCCAGAACTGGACACAGGGAAACCAATTTTCTTTGTCATATTACAGGTCCAGGACCCAAAACCCGCTTCGTTCTCTGTCTTTGACCTGGTCTCCAGTTTTTGTAATGACATCGTCAGCTCCGCCCAGAGTTTCATTTCCTCCACGTGGACCTTCTACCTTCAGGTGGACGATGGGAAAGTCATGGTGTTCCAGGTAGATGATGGAAACTTGTGGATAGTGGAAGGGGGATGGTGGGGGAAACGATGAGAAACGAAGCCAACGCATTTGGTGTGACAGCAGGGGCTGGACGGGCAAAGGCAGACTGGGCTGCCGAGGTTCCTGGGCTGCATCTCCCATCATCCTTTACCGTGCTGGTTGGGGATGATGGTAGTTGTAGTCCAAAGGAAACAAAAAGGAGACAAACACCACATGCTGATGGATGGTCAACTGTTTATTCCTTTCAAAAGCTCAGTATTTGCATTAATTACTTTAAATGTGTAATGCTGGTATTATCCCACTTGCACCAGTATTTTAAAGTGATCAAAGATAATGCATTTAACGCCATAAAACAAAAAATAAAAACACCCAAAGTAGCTCAGGAAAGAGTTAGATGAAAAGTATGCTGTCATAATACAACGTGTGTTAGAATACTCGTTTGCAAACGGATTTATGGGATATTTTTAATATTCATCGCTTTGTGAAAAAAGTGTTGCATTGCTGTCACTGAGTGCCATGGTTGAACCTAGCTTTTAAACAGAACGATGTTGGTTAAACTTTGTAGTTTTTCAACATACGACACAACTAAAAATTTTAAAATGGAAAAAGAAAAAAAAGCCCAATGCCTTTCAGCCTATATGAGAAAAGGCCTTTTTCCTGGTTTAAAAACAGGACATAAATACAAATCTCTTCTAACTTTTTAAAAAAGAAACAGGACAAAACTGAATTACCTGTGTCCTATATCCTGAATTAACTATATCCTATAAAAATGTAACATTATGTTATTTTTTATGTCAAAACATACACACCATTCAACAGAATTTTTTGGAGTTGTAGACACACTCTCCAAAAGACTAACCGTTAAGTATAAAAAGAACGAGTCTACCGGGTTTTTTTTGGTTATTTATCCAGATATCAAATAGTCATTAAGAAGGAAGAAACAATGATGGCCATTTCTGCACTACAGTGTTATAATGCTATTATTCCCCTTTCAACCTCCTGTGGAATTCTAGGGTTTGTAGTTTCCTGAGGCCGAGAATCCTAAATGCCCCTCCCTAAACTGCAAACCCCAGGGGTTGAAAGTGGAATAATAGCACTATAACGATGTAGTGCGGAAATGGCCCATGCATCGGATAACTCAAATTCTTTGAATGCTGAGTTTGCACACACGTAATTTGAAGAGTCGCGACTGGATCTATCGAAATCATAAGCGGCTGCATTTAAATTTCCCCTAATAATAATTACTACTCCTTTAAAGTTATTAATCAACTGTAAAGTATCCCCGAGGAAACTCTCCTGGTTTACATTAGGAGAATATATAGATTCCATTGTGAGCTTTCTCGGGGATACTCTACCGTCGGTTAATAACCGTAACAAAAACATAACAGGACTTTAGGGTCTCTAAGAGTATCTGTAATCAAAAATGTGAGTTTTCAGGCTGTTGCTATAACCCCCCCCCCCATGGATTTAGATGACCCTTTAGCTCTTGACTGGAATTTCGAATAAGCAACTACAGGATCCCCCTTGTGGTGACTTTCCAGCAGCATAACCAAATCAGGATTTTGTTGTTTAAGGAATGTTTGGATTCTTTTTTGCTTTGCAATTGAACTCACGCCAGAGCATCATAGAGCTGGATGAAACCCCAAAAGCCACTGAGTCCAGCCCCATTCTGCCAGGCAGGAAGACACCATCAAAGCACTCCCGATAGATGGCCATCCAGCCTCTGCTTAAAAACCTCCAAAGAAGGAGACTCCACCACACTCTGACGCATTGGCATATTTCACTGTCAAACTGCTCTGACCAATGGGAAGTTCTTCCTAATGTTTAGGTGGAATCACTTTTCCTGTAGTTGCAATCCATTGCTCCATGTCCGAGTCTCTGGAGCAGCAGAAAACAAGCTTGCTCATAGAATCCTAGAGTTGGAAGGGACCCCAGGGGCCATCCAGTCCAACTCCCTGCTATGCGGGAACACCCATCAAAGCACTCCCAACAGATGGCCACCCAGCCTCTGGTTAAAAACCTCCAAAGAAGGAGACTCCACCACACTCCATGGAGGCAGCAGATTCCACTGCCGGACAGCTCTGACCGTCAGGAAGTTCTTCCTGAGGTTCAGGTGGAATCTCCTTTCCTGCAGCTTGAATCCATTGCTCCTTGTCCTAGTCTCTGGAGCAGTGGAAAACAAACTTGCTCCATTCAACATGACATCCCTTCAAATATTTAAACATGGCTATCATGTCCCCTCTTAACCTTCTCTTCTGCAGAATGAACAGCCTCAGCTCCCTAAACAGTTCCCCGTAGGGCTTCATGGCTTCCAGACCCTCCACCATTTTGATCGCCCTCCTCCATTCTTGCTCTATCAAGATTAAAAGAAATTGCTTTGCGTTCAAACCCGTACTGTAGATTTGCAATATCTTTGTTAGCCGCCTGTTCGGGGCCGCCTTATCCATGAGGCACGGTGCTTACGGCCCTATGAAAATTTTAGGAGCCACAAAAAAACGATTGACAAATTATTTCTTACAAGAATTGGGAAGGAAAACAAACTTTCAAACGGAAGGTATTTTATATTTTCATCCCCAGTGGTACGTCAAATAGAAGACCCTGTGCAAAAACCTGGCCAGGTTCCCCAACTAAACAACCAGAATATAAGTCATGCCCGGATTCCCCCAGCCTGGCTGCTGAGCCGCTTGTAATCTAAACGTTTGAAAAAAAAGTGACTTTTCAAGCTTGGATTCTCCTTGGTGGTGGGTGCAAGTCTCTCTCTCTTTTTTTTCTCTTTTCTCTTCAGTCTCAACCAGAGATTGAATATCCGATTCCAGAAGTCCAGGCACCCAAATCGGAGGTTTCAGAGAAAGCCTGGACACCTTCCACTGCAAACACCCTCCGGCCCCATACAGGTAAATCATGTCAGGTAAAGGCAGTATTTCAAATGAATCTTAGGCCCCTTCAGGACCTTAATTGTGTCGTCCTCCGGTTGCAATCCCATCCGTGCCTCTGCCTCTCCCCCGAAACCAATGATGCATTTAAGTCTTTTACTCCAAGTCTCAAGTCTCTACCTTCAAAGTCTCAAGTCGAGTCTCAAGGCCTTGCAAGATACTTTCAAGTCAAGTCTCGAGTCAGCTCTCAAGTCTGGGAGCCAACCTCAGCTTGCATTCCAGAATTTCTGGACAGAGTTGAATAAAGTCGGTTTTAACAATTTAAGTAGCGTTGGCCCTCCGCTTTTGCGATTTTGCCATCTGCCGCTTCGGAAGCAGGGAATAGGAGCCGTCTTGTTTCCCTTTTGCAAAGCTTGCCTTCTGCTCTTAGGAAAAACTTTTGAAAGCTCCTCTTGTATGTAGCAGGGACAGGCTGCTAAGTAGACCTCAACCCCACTTCAAATCCTTTTGCTCTTCTCTCTGAGAAATATGTCCACACTTTGGGCTTGAGGCAGATCGTCACGTGACCAGTAAATTATGAGGTTTCTGGATGAACGTGTGATGTTACTGAACCAAGGGCACCAATTCAGTCTCCAAAAATATGCACGTCTCAAGTCGAGTTGAGTCACTGTGTAACTTTTGCCAAGTCAAGTCCAAGTCAAGTCGGTGAAGTGATTTCAGTCTGACTTGAGTCCAAGTCAACTGATTCTACACCGCTGCTCTAAACCATCTCCAGCAGATAGCTGTCCAGCCTCTTTCCGAAAATGTCCACCACCTCTCCAGGCCGTTGGTTCCATTGTCAAGACATTCCTTCTCATTTTCGATAAAAATCCACCCTCCTACAACTTAAAACTATTAGGCCTGGTCCTACCCTCTGAGGCAGAGAGAAGAAACCAGCCTTTTCCTCTCTATGAGATACAGTCAGCTCTCCACATTTGTGGGTTTTGCTTTCGTGGATCTGATGGCTTGCAAGTCTCTCCAACTCTTGCCTCCCCATGTCAGGCACTTCTTTTCCAGAGGAACGTTCCCTCTCAGCGGCTCCGATCAGATTGTGCATCCCTTTAAAAGCTGCCTCTGGTCCTCCTCCTTCCCCACCAGCCGCTGCCTGGCCAACTAAGGACGTATCACAGCCCAATTTCTCAACACCGCAAACCCTCTCCGAATGACCCCCAAACTCTTAAGGAAGAAGATGGGTGCTAGAGTAGAAGGAAAAGCCCACCGTGCCGACCCACTCCCTTTCCCTGATCTCGTTTGGACCCTGCGTGCCCATTCTCCCCACGCGTCCCGCAGACACGCACACAAATGTTGATATTTGCAGATTTTCCCACTGTTGCGTGGGTCCTGTGCCCCTAACCCTAGAAATGGGGAAGGCCAACTGTACTTAAAGAGGGCTATCATGTCCCCCCCGCTGCCAGGCTGCTCTTCCTCAGGCTGAGCTGGACCAACTCCTGCAATCTTTCCTCTTTTTGCTCTCCACCCCTCTTATCATCCTTGTTGCCCTTCTCTGAACTGGCTCCAACTTGTCTCCGTCCTTCTTAAAGCACCCAGAAAGCAGGACTCCAGATGAGGCCTGATTAGCACAGAATATAGTAGGTCTATGACTTGGAAACTATGGCTTATTTGCGTATTGATTTATTTACGGCATTTATGCTCTATCCTTTAGGTGAAAAAGCAGAGCAACTTACAAATGGTTAATTTGGCAGTTCCCTGCCCTTACCTTACATTCTAAATAAGACAACACAGGAGGAAAAGAGGACGGCAGCCACGGAGGAGATCATGTCCAGCAGATATTACCTGTTTTTCTCTCCCTCTGAAGCCACAGCAGAGGCAGTTGGCGTGGAGGGAGGGCCTTTCTTCAGCTGCAGGGCCAAAAATGTTGTTTGCCTTGTTTGCTGCAGCATCACACTGCTGACTCAGCTTACTCTCGACATTTATCCCAAGATACATTTTACATGAACTGCTGTTACGTCGAAGTATCCCCCCATCCTATAGCTGTGCATTTGGTTTTTGTGGCCTAAATGTAGAATTTTGCATTTGTCCCTATCAGTTTCAGTCCAGTTTTATCAAGGGAAGAAACTGAGCACCAAAGCAGTGGGTTCAAATTGCAAGGCGATTTGACAAGGAGGTTTTGACAAGACGTTAAGAATCAGAGAATCAGACAAGATGTTAAGAATCAGAGTTGGAAGAGACTCCAAGGATCATCCAGTCCAACTCCGTTCTTCCATGCGGGAAGACACAATCGAAGCACTTCTAATGCATGGTTATCCAGCCTCTGTTTAAAAACCTCCAAAGAAAGAGACTCCATCAGACTCCCAGACAGCGGATTCCACTGTGGAACTGCTTTTACTGTCAGGAAGTTCGTCCTGATGTTTAGATGGAATCTCTTTTCCTAGAGTTTGAAACCACTGCTCCGTGTCTGAATCTTTTGGAGCAGGGGGCTCCCCTTGGCCACCTCAACCTCTCCAGTGGAATGTAACTTATTTAAAGAAATGGTTGAAGTACTGCCAGCAATGCACAGGTAGGTGGGTAAGTAGGCAGCAGTGGCAAAGCCCACACAGTGGAAGTTGAAACCACAGAAAGCAGCTTGGGCATCAGGACCACGGACAGAGGAAACAAGCTTG
Organism: Cyclura pinguis; assembly: GCA_030412105.1. Classification (NCBI taxonomy): domain Eukaryota; kingdom Metazoa; phylum Chordata; class Lepidosauria; order Squamata; family Iguanidae; genus Cyclura; species Cyclura pinguis. Next base: position 6,932,685 of record CM059614.1, on the reverse strand, counting down.
CAAGAAATTCCTCTTCTTCTCATTTAGGCCGGTGATCTGTCTAATTGTCTAGTATTGTCTACACCAGCGGTTCCCAACCTTTGGTTTTTGGACTTCAGATCCCAGAATTCCTGAATGTTAGCCAGGCTGGCTGGGGCTTCTGAGAGCTGAAGTCCCAAAAACCTGGAGGATCAAAGGTTGGGAACGACCGGTGTACACCAACCGGCAAGAAATCACTGGGATTGCAGACAGGAGTCTCCTGGACTTGTAGTCTAATCCCAGTCTTAGCTGGAGATGTGGACAATTGATCTGGGACCTCCTGAATGCAGTGCAGGTTGTTCTGCCACTGGGCTAGCCTCTTTCCCCCCAAAACAAAGCAAGTTTTCTGCCCTCGTTGTTCTGAATAAAAGCCCAGTTTGAATAAGAAGCTGCCTTATACCAAGTTAGATGTCATGTACTGGCTAGCTTCAGATTCAGAGAACTGGCTTAGAGGGTTCAGAACACTGAAGTAAAAACAGCACACCTTAGCAATTGCAAGGACTAGAGCACTGTTGGGTTTGCAGTACCTTGTAAGCTGTAATATTAAAAATTAGTGCATGCAAGAAGTTTATTCAACAGCTAATTAAAACAACTCTTTTTCCCAGACCGTTATTCTGCCTGCCAGCTATATAACCTTGCAGCTGTGTTTGTTCACTGTTATGAGAGGCTGTTAAAGTAAGTTCCCCTCATGCCCAGCACAGTTTCTCACCCAGTTCCGTCATCTGCTTACAACACTGCAAACATCAAAGCACTACAAGCACAACATGGCATTGGCCATTTCCACACGGGCTTAAAAAACCGGTGCAGAGCGTCCTCCAGACAGGGCGTCTGCACCCGGGAGCGGACTGGGTCGGACTACTTTACATAGTTCCGGACCTCAGTCCGCTCCGGGACGACCCGAAGTGGTCGTGCGGCGTGCTTTTTAAAAACCTGTTTCTCCAGGTTTTTAAAAAGCACGGAGCACGCCACTCCGTGCCACAACCGGAAGCCGCCATTTTCATCCCTGGAGCAGTGCAGAGCGGCGGCCATGCGCTGCTCCGGAGCAGCCTGGACCCGAGCGTCGAGCCAAGAAGTCTGGTAAGTACCAGACGGGGCGATTCCATCGTCACCTGCGGAAATGGCCATTATGTGGCAGGGACAGCAAAGCCAACCTGACATTCATAGAATCATAGAATCACAGAATCATAGAGCTGAAGAGACTACAGTGGCCATTGAGTCCAACCCCCTGCCATGCAGGAACACACACTGAAAATACCCCCAGCAAATGGCCATCCAGCCTCTGATTAACAACCTCCAAAGAAGGAGACTCCACCACACTCCCTTAAGGCAGTATTGTTGAACAGCTCTTGCCATCAGGAAGTTCTTCCTGACGTTTAAGTGGAATCTCTTTTCCTGTAGTTTGAATCCGTTGTTCCATGTCCTAGTCTCTGGAGCAGCAGAAAACAAGCTTGCCCCATTTTCAATATGACATCCTTTCAAATATTTAAACATGGCTATCATGTCACCTCTTAACCTTCTTTTTGTGAGGCTAAACATACCCAGCTCCCTAAGCCGCTCCTCACAGGGCTTCATGGTTTCCCGGCCCTCCACCATTTTGGTTGCCCTCCTCTGGACACTTTCCAGCTTGTCCATATCCTTCCTGAACTGCGGTGCCCGGAACTGGACATAGGATTCCAGGTGGGGCCTGACCAAAGCAGCACAGAGTGGTACCATCACTTTCCTTGATCTCAACACTATATTCCTGTTGATGCAGCCCAGAATCACTTTGGCTTTTTTAGCTGCCGCATTACACCGTTCACTCATGTTCAGCTTGTGGTCCGCTAAGACTCCTAGATCCCTTTCACGCTGTTTTCAAGCCAGGTACCTCATTCTATATCTGTGCATTTCATTCTTTCTGCCTAAGTATAGTACCCTACATTTCTCCCTGTTAAAATCCATTTTGTTAGTTTTGGCCCAGCTCTCCAATCTGTCAAGGTCCTTTTGAATCCTGATCCTGTCCTCTGGAGGTATTAGCAACCCCTCTTAATTTGGTGTCATCTGCAAATTTGATCAGCATGCCCTCTGTTCCTTCATCCAAGCCATTGATAAAGATGTCGAATAGCACGGGGCCCAAATTCCAAATGCACCTCCCTAAACTGCAGATCCCCTGATTCCATAGGATGCTGCCATGGTAGTTAAAGTGGAATAATAGCTCTATAGAAGGTAGCCTGGTGTTCCCCTACCTTGTTGTTTCTGGGCAGGGGGTTGTCTTTTTTTTTTTAACCCCTGACGCACGAAACGTCCCAATCTGGCAGGGACCGTCCTAATTGACCCTCTGCCGTCCCTCTTTTTAGCTGCTTTTACAATGTCCCGGTTTCTTTCTCCTTCTCCCACCTTCCCCCTTTGTGTTTAATGTTCTTCAGTTGCTGCAAACTGAGTTCAAAATGCAAAAGTAGTTTGCACTTTGTTCACTCCGCAGCAGAGGGAGGAGAGGAGGGGACAGGATCCTGCCCTTCCCAGGAGGTTCGGGCAAAAGCAAACTGCTGCAGTCTCCCCTAACTTGTGTGTTCTCCCTCGGTCACAACTTTTGCCACCTTGACCAATTGCCTGGCCTCACCTGTCCCAGTTTCCATCTGCAAACTTTTGGAGGGTACGTCGATCTGTAATCGTTTTACGAGTTATAAACCAAGAGGGTCGTTTTTCTTTGCTTCCTCAGGTCTTCGAGAGAAGCTGGAAAGACCTCCGGTCGAGGAGCCAAAGAGCAAAGCCAAAGTCCAGCCCCCGGCGGACACCCAGGCGCCTCCGGAACATGATTTCCTCGGATGCATGTCCAAGTAAGACAGCTGAGCGGATTTGGGCGAGTTGTTATTCTGGAAAGACAGTGCAAGGGAGGAACCGAGGATAAAGGAGGAGGCGGAAAGCAGACAGACTCCCAGAAGTCTAAAGTGGTGTCAGGTGTAGGAATAATTCTGGAAGAAGCCGCTCCCCAGTGTAAGACATAAATCAATTCCACAGGATTCGTCTTGAGGAAAATAGCATTTTCATTTTTAAAGGCCAAATTCTAGGCATCATCATCATCATCATTATTATTGTCATCTTTATTTATTTCATTTCCAACTTATGGTGACCCTAAGGCAATTGCAACTTAGAAAATACGAAAGGTCAATATTAAAACCCAAATTTAAACTATCAACCGTATTTTAAAAATATATGCACACTAAAAAAGATTTTTGAAAGCTAAACAATACAGTTTAGAATTATACAATACTGGCAGACCCTTGGTTGACAGCCTTGGGTTCTAAAAGCCTGCATGAATAATAAAAAGTTTTCATCTGCTGATGGAAAGCAAGAAAGCAAGGAGGGGGCCATTTTAGCCTCCCTAGAGAGAAAGTTCCAAACTGAAAAATTATATTGGGATCTTCCATCCCGACAAAATTGTTCCCTCTGCAACGGGATTCAGCTTGGTTTAAAAAGTTAGATAAGAATGAGTTTTGTCCTCCATTTGGAGCATCGTAAGTCCCAGTTGTGAGTTTCTGATCTGCAATAACCCCTTAAATCAAAATAAATGTTCCATCCTTGCGCATGGCCTGGGCAAACGCTCGGCTCTTTGGGATCAGGGCTAAATGCACCAAAGGAAGTGGCCAAGCAGGAGGTGGAGAAAAAGAAATAAACTCTTTGCTCGGGGTCTTTCAATAGAGGAGGACAGATCTGGAAAAAATAAAGAAATGTTCCCTCCCCATCTGCTAAAATTTAACGAGTAAACATGGTCCTCCACGTTCTCTTGGGGGGCTCATGCAGCCCCCCAGCTTTCCAAAGTTATTCACCCTGAATGGGAGGAGTTTGCTTCAGTTAGTGGGCGGGGCCTCCTTGGAGAAGGGGAGGGGCTATTTGTCTTAACGGGAAGGGGATCTGGCTATTTGTAAAGCGCATGGAGTCCTGGTGTTGGAAAAAGGGCAGGGTGTCCCCCCCCACACACACAGGGTTTTGTGAAGTGTCCAGGCAGGGTGGACAGGCATGTTTTGATTAATGGCTCCCAGATTAGGGATGTCTCTGAATCTGCTCCTGGTTTCAGTCTGAACTTTAAAGAAGATTCTGTGCCTTTTTGCAGGGTGGTACACAGCACCTTGGTGCTCTGCTTCTAAAGTTCAGACTGGAACCCAGAGCGGTTCCACTGCCACAACCAACCGCCACAGGGTCCAGTTCAGTGTACCCAGCTGAGGGAAGTGATAGTCTCTTTTCCTACTTCTGTGTCGCTGACAGCCCTCTCCTCCCTCCCGCACCGGCCCGCTCCTTTTCCCTCTCCATCAGCCATTTTGAAGCGTCCTCTTCTTCCTCCTCCTCCTCCTCCGTTCCCACGGCCGGCCGTAACCTCGTCGTCTCTCTTTGGCGGGGGGCATCCGGGTGTTACAGGCGTTCGGGGCTGCCTCGCTGGATCCTGGCCGCTTGTCTCTTCCTCTCCATCGTGGTGATGCTCTGGCTGAGCTGCGCCAGTTTGGTGACTGCGCCGGATCAGCACGTCAAGACCCAGGTACGGGGAGAAGCTGGGGGTGGGAAAGAGTCTCCCTTGGGCTCCCAGGACTCCTTCGTTGGCCAAGGTGGTTGCGGGATTTGGGAAGTTAGAGAATCACAGAGCCGGAAGGGACACCATCTAGTCCAGCAGCCTGCCATGCAGGAACACACACTCAAAGCACCCCCTGCAAAAGGCCATCCAGTCTCTGCTTAAAAACCTCCAAAGGAGGAGACTCCACCACGCTCCATGGAGGCAGCATCTTCCACTACTGGGCAGCTCTGACCATCAGGAAGTTCTTCCTGAGGTTCAGGTGGAGTCTCTTTTCCTGTAGTTTGAATCCATTGCTCCTTGTCCTAGTCTCTGGAGCAGCAGAAAACAAACCCCTTGTTACCCTGTGAACTGGGGGTGCTGGGAGGGACACCAAAATGTGTTGGGGGAAAGTTAGCTCAGAGCACTGCTTAGCGTTACAAGAGGCAGGGTAACGTAGCGGGATCTTGAATCCTATGTCTACGGGGTCAGGTCGAGTCAAGGAGAACACCGAAGTTGAAATAACAAATGATGTTTATTAAACACAAGCAAAACAGTGTATGCGACACACTCATACAAGATAACTAACGAAAATAAAGGTTGCAGTGGTATAGAGGGATTTTTAGAGGGATTGCCGGTTTGGGTGACACTTCACCTGTCCCGAAGCCCAGGAAAAAATAGAGAGCGAGGCCGGGGTGCGACGTAGCTCAGCGCGTGGAGCCGAGGGGAGGCTCGCCAAGCAAAGCGGCAGCAAGGCGGGATGGAACTCGGGAGCGATCCGAGGAAGGTCTCGGAATCGAGGGTTTTTTATAAGGAGAATTGTGACTGCGGGCTATGTCGTACTTGGGGGAAAACGATAGATTTGGAGTCGGAGACGAAGCCTCCGAAAGGTCAGACTCTGAATGATTGAGTTATCGTAGCGGTTCTCAATAGAGTAGCCAGTATGCAAACGCAGAGTACTTGGGTATTGCATAGTTTACCCATCCAGCTGCCATCGCGGGGCAGAGGCTCTTTGGTAAGCGGGGTGCATACTTAATAAGAGTACTTGCCTGGAGGTCTCCTAAAGCAGCGAGTCAGCTATTTCTGGCCTGCCTGTATTGTAGTTTGAATCTTACGGCCATTAACGGCCGAGCTTGTTTACGTGCTTGTCCGGTGGCCTCGCAAGCACGCGTAGAGGGATAGAGAAGTGAAGCCGAATGATGATATCAAGAGGATATCTTTTAATATCCCCAAAGCTCGGACTAGCCAGGGCAGTAACACCCTTCCCTCTTCAATGTGACATCCTTTCAAATATTTAAACATGGCCATCATGTCCCCTCTTAAGCTCCTCTTCTGCAGACTAGACATACCCAGCTCCCTTTCTAGGATTTCTAGGCCTTTTACCATTTTGGTCGCCCTCCTCTGGACGTTCTCCAGCTTGTCCATATCCTTCTTGAAACGAGGTGCCCAAAACTGGACGCAGGATTCCAGATGAGGTCTGACCAAAGCAGAATACAGTGGTACCATCACCTCCCGCGATCTAGATACCATACTCCTATTGATGCGACCAAGAATCCCGTTGGCTTTCCTGGATGCCACATCACACTTCTAGCTCATGTTCAGCTTGTGGTCTACTAAGGCCATTTCCACACTACATAGTGCTATTATTTCACGTTCAACATCCTGTGAGATTCTGGGGTTTTTAGTTTCTTGAGGCCAAAGAACTCTCTGGCTGAGGATGCTAAATGTCCCTTCCTAAACTACAAACCCCAGGATTCCATAGGAGGTTGAAAGCAGAATAACAATGTAGTCCAGAAATTACCATAGTCATAACCCATGTAGTGCTTTAACGGTAGAAATCAACATTTGTATCTTGCCTAAAAACAGATTGGCAGCCAATTAAGTGATTTTAATATTGGTGTAATATGGTCACTGTTAGGTGTACCAGCAAACAATCTGGCCACCATGTTTTGCACGAATTGAAATTTCCAAACTTGGTGCAGAGGTATCAATCCATGTACAGCACATTGCAGAAGTCCGGCCTTGAGGTTACCGGCATGCGCACTGCTGTCCTTAGATCTTACGGTTCCGATCACCGTATTATCCCTGGCTGTCGGTGTTTTTCCAAAGCAAAATATATCGATTCTTCTCTCTTCCCAGCCCCTGAGCATCAATGGAGACAAGGAGTTCCTTGAAGACTTGGACAACCCGATGCCATATTCACTGCGCCCACTCATCGCTGTGGCCATCTGCCCAGCAGACGAAAACGAGGAGGCCGGCCTACTCCCGGTCAAAGTGGATTTGGACAAGACGGCTCTCTAAGAGCTCTTCCCGCTTCCGGGTCATCTCAGCTCCCCGTAAAACCCTCTCCCTCCTCCCAGCAACCCACCCATTTCTGGTTACCCTTTAACTGTACATTTCCAATGCTCACATCCCCTTCCCACTTTGTCACGTCGTATCCGGTCACCTGCTGTTTCATCCGGGTGGGGAGTTTCAGAGAGTTAGACCACAACTCAAGCAGTTTTTCTCACCAGCAATGGCACTGGGGGTTTAGGAAGGAGAGTGGGAGAATGAGATGCTTGCTTTAAAACTGGGGTGGGCAACACGCAGCTGTAGGGCCACACAGGCCCTCCCGAAGGCTGTTTCTGTGGCTCTTTACCCCTCCGGATTCCTGGACTGTCCTTCTTCTGGCCAAAAAATGTTGAACTTACTCTCCTAGAAGCCTCCAGGGGCAACAATTCACCTTATAAATAGGTTGCAAGGTTTAACATTTAAAAAAATGCAGGCCAAGATCCTACAGCATAGTTTGGGTTTGTCATGTCCTGGATAACTTGCATTCCGCAAACTTCACTCAGAGTTGATCAGTGGTGTTTACTTGTATCAAAGCAAGCAACACGGCGCACTTATTCCAAAGTCTGCCGAGACGGCAGCGTACGTGGCAGTTATAGGTTTTATACCTTTCAGATACAAATTTAAGTGCACAGAGCTGTGATTAGAGAGGATCATAAATCCCACATCATCCCACCATTCCAGATATTTCCCAGGCTCACAGTTGTTTTACCCATCTTTCATCCTTGAGGCTGGAATACGTTTCCTGCCTCCTTATCTTAGAACATTTCCAGTTCTTCCTTAGGTGAATGCAAACATTGCAAAATGACTCAATTCAGTTTTGATCAGTAACTGGCTAACAAACTTATAAACTGGCTTGTGGCTGCTAATTCGAGAACTGTAAACCTTGGCCGGACACCAGGATTCTGGGACCTGAACTGGGACCACCTGATACGTGAGCCCTGCTTTCGTCCTAGCGGGATGGTGTGTCTTTGGCTAAGAACCTAGTGAGCCGCTGTGGATTTGAGGCTGGGGTCTGCCTGATTTCACAGACCACCATAAGTGTAAAGCTGGGCTGAGCCAGGTCTACAATGAGGCAAAGTAAGGCTGTTGCCTCGGACAGCAAATGTTGGGAGGACGCATCAGCAAGTATTAGAAGACATGGTTCAGCCAGACTTCAAAGTTTTCTTTAGACACAGAGGGTTGAATCAATTGTTTTTATATGGGATGTACAGGATAGCCCCGAGTCCAAGCAACTGAGTTTAGCAGTTTCAAGAGCTTTATTCAGGAACACTGAAGAAACAACAGCACGCCTTGCATTACCAAGACTAAAGAAACATTGGATTTGCAGTACCTTATGAACTGTAACATTTCAAATTAGCACGCTCTAACATCTCATTTGATGGCTGACCATAACAACTCCTTTCCCCGACTATTCCGTCCCCCTCCCATTTGCTCCTTCAGCTTGCCAACAGTTCAAGCTTGCAGCCAAGTCTATCTGCCTGCATCTGCTCTCCTATCACAGTCCATTACAATATCTTCCCCGTGTTCCCGGCCAGCTGATCCCTTCATCCTCTCAGAGTAGAGACCGCAAAGCATCACGACAGAGCAGCTACCCAAAACATGACAGCGAGAGGAAAGCTGACCTGACAGTATATATCGTATCCTCCGACTGTCCCAATTTGCCAGGGATGATCCTGATTAATTTTCTGCTGTCCCATTTTATCAGCTCCTTTCAAAAGGTCCCAGTTTCTCTCTCCTCCTCCCACTTTTCTCCTTTGTCCTCACCTTACTTCCATTGCTGCAAAGTGAGTTCAAGGGGCAAAAGCAGCTTCCAGGCAAGGGGGAGAGGAGAGCAGGGGAGCAGAAGTTTACCCTTCTCAATTGGCTCAGGCCAAAACAAACTTTGACAGCCTCTCCTAGCTTGTCTGTTCTTCCACATTAATAACTTTTGCCATCTTGACCACACTCCAGTGGTCTTTGGACACAGGCAACCTGGTTTACATCTGTGAAACGCTGGAGGCATTGCTGTCCCCCTTTTATATCACAGTTGAACACTATTGAGGAAAGAGTCATACTCAGGGGAGCACTTAGAAAGGCAGTATTTTTCTTCCTCAGACTTCCCGGGGCAGGTGAATTTGGCTCTAACTCTCACCCCTCTTCCTCACAGAATCATAGAACCGAAAGAGACCCCAATGGCCATCCAGTCCAACCCCATTGTGCTATGCAGGGATACACCATCAAAGCATTCCCATCCAGCCTCTCTTGAGAAACCTCCAAAGAAAGAGACTCCGCCACACTCCCAGGCAGCAGTGTATTCCACTGTCAAACTGCTCTTAACATCAGGAAGTCCTTCCTAATGTTTAGACGGAAACTTTTTTCCTGAAGTTTGAAGCCATTGCTCCATGTCCTAGTCTCTGCAGCAGCAGAAAACAAACTTGCTCCATCCTCTGTATATTTAAACATGGCTATCATGTCACCTCTTCACCTTCTCTTCTCCAGGCTAAACATCACCAGCTTCCTAAACTGGTCCTCCTAGGGCTTCATGGTTTCCAGGCCTTCTATCATTTTGGTCGCCCTCCTCTAGACATGTTCCTCCTTTACCCTGATTTGTTTCACCTCTAGAACCAGTCTCATGGTGGTATTATTTAAGTAAAAGTGTAAAAAGGCACCCATCAGTGGATGCAGATCACCTCACAAATGCAAGCATGAGAAATGCCTATTGTCCAGCTCCCTTCCACTCCCAGCTATCTTGTCCCATTGCAGATATATTGCAGAATGCAAATCCTTCCATGCTTTCCAAACGGCATGATTTGGCAGGGACCGTCCCCATTAATTCTCTGCTGTCCCACTTTTCCAACCGCTTTTAAAATGTCCCGGTTTCTCTCTCCAGTACCCAGTTCCTCCCTTTGTCCCCAGCTTACTTGCAAACTGCAAAGTACGTTGCACTCAGCAGAGAAGAGAGGAGACAAAAGGAGAAGGTTGTTTCTTGCCCTTCCCAAGAGGTCCGAGCAAAAATTAACCGCTGCAGCCTCTCCTAAGCCTGTGTGTTCTTCTTCGTGAATAATTTTTGCCTTCTCCTCCACGTTCTGATGTCGCTTGGCCAAATGTCCCAGTTTTCCTCTGTGAAATGTTGGAAGGCGCGTCCTTTGTTTCGCCGAAACAGGTGGGGTGTTGAGTTCCCTCCTTTACCTTTTTTTTTAATTTTTGCACTGACGGCCAAATGGGTTTCCCACTCCCTTGGTGGCCTATCGCGATATCTGTGATGTTGCTGAAGAACCCCTCACGTATGCCAATAGGGGACAACACCTCTGCTTCCATTGCTTGTAAATTCTGCCTAACAGAACCTTGTACATAGATTTAACTTATTTCCTCTTTTTCTCTTCTGGCTCTGTGACCTTTTCCCCCCCCATCCTTTCAAGTAGCTGGGGAGATCTTTCTTTAAAACGTCAGCTGGCGCAAAGAACTTTGCTTGTCCGAAAAGAGACAGAGGGGATGGCTTTTCATAGCTTTCGAAGTGCTTGCCTGTTTCAATGCTTTCCAGTATATCCGGCGAAGGAGAAGGGGTATATATTTTATATATCCTTTGTCCCTTTTCCACTGGAGCGTCTGCAACAAATCACCACTCTGTATAGCTAAGCAATGTCTGTGCCATCCTTGTTCCTCTATTGAGCTTGTTTTAATTCTGTAAGAGGCATTCCACCTGTCCGCACCTTTCTGTTTTGGAGGGCTACAGAAAAATTTGGAACTGTAATGGGGCAAATTGGATGACTGTATCTAACTATCTATCTATCTTAACTATATCTGTATCTCTAATAAAACTTCTTGTCTGTCCTGGAGGTGTTGAAGAGAAATGGTTTGTTTTAGTTTATCAGTTTAAATAAAATAAAAATATGAGGGGGGGAAAAAATGGGTGTCAACTTTTTTTGTCCCTAAACCCACTGGTGGAAATAAAGTTTTGTTAAAAAAAGAGATCTCCACCCACCTATTTCTTTTCAGAGTGGCATGGCTAGGGTGCGCGGGGGGCTTGGCTATGGACTGGGACACCCCAAAAACATCGCCGCCCCGGGGCAAATTGCCACCCCCTCCCCACATACCTATGCAACTGATGGTATAGTGGTTTGGACTGGGATTCCCGTGTGCCATGTACAGGAGAACGCCAGTCCCAGAAAATGGGTTTAGAAGTTTGAAAAGCTTTATTCAAGGAATAGTGGAGTAACAGTTGCACATTTGGGCTACTGCCAAGACTAAAAGCTTTCCTGGAATTATGGTGTCTTATAAGCCATAACATAACAAATTTGCGCATGCAAAGCCCTTATTTGTCAGCTAATTGAAACAACTCCTTTTTTCCAGGCTGGCTTCCCACCTGCCAGTGTCCTGATCTTGTGCTCACCTTTGTTCTCTTCCTTATCAAGATTTCTTATGCCGGCATGCCATCATTGCTAAAGCACTGGTTTTCTCATTCAGGTTCCATCATCCCCTTTTACATGGCATCAAGCAGCAAAGTGCTACATGTATGACATGGTAGCAAACCGCAAATAACCTGGTATGAGATAGTGTCTGGAGAGTTAGAAGGCATAACGTGAAAGCAAACCTTAAGACACTACATGCCGTTAGGATGGCATGGCAGGGAAAGCGAAGCCGATCTGACACGGAGCTTGAAGTTAGTTGGTGGAGTTCCGGCTCCCAGAATCCCCCAACCTGCATGGTGATTTTGGGAGCTGTGACCCAAGAAGCCCTGGCAGAACAGTTGCACAGTTCTCATCTTATTAAAGAAAGCTCGGTTGCCAGATTATGTGTGTACGGTTAGCCCTCTACTTTTGCTAGACTTAGGGGTACAGGGTCCCCACAAAAGTGCGAAAATCACAAATATCAAACTGCGAGTGTGGGGCTGAGGCATAATGCGGAGAAGGCACATGCAGGATCCAAACCAGATCAGGGAAAGGAGAGGGAAAGGGGGTGAGGCGGCCCTACACTTCCTTTCTCTCACACCTCTCCTTTGGGTGTAGGAGGCATCAGGAGAGGGTTTGTGGTGCTGAGAAATTGGGCCATAATCCATCCTTAGCTGGTCAGGAGGTGGAGGTGGAGGAGGACCAAAGGCGGTTTTTTCAAGGGCTGCGTGGCCCGATTGAAGCCACCAAGAAGGTAAGTTCTCCCAGAAAAGAAGTACCTACGATGGGGAGCAGAGGTTAGAGAAATTCACAAATAATCACAAATAAACCACAGATAATCAAATCTGTGATCAATGCACAGGGTTTCGTGGTTTCCAGGACTTCTACCCTTGTCTCCTACCTGACGATGACCCACGAAAACTGAAGACTCTAGCCCTGAAATCTGGCAGTCTTAATACTGTGCCATCTCTTTTACAAAATATCACCTCTGTGTTTTGCAGTGGCCTTTCTGGGTGTGGGAAAAGCATCTCTTGTCCGCTTCGAGAAAGCCGTTACTGTGTTCTTCCAGGCCCCAAATAAGTGGCCCTCTCTGTGTTGATGCAGCTGGAAGTGGGTTTGTTGCTCCTGCAGCGGACAAAGGAAATTCCGTTTTGGCTGCCTCAGCCCGTCCAGGCCTCCAGAGTTCAACTCAGGACAATGTCCCTTCACTCTTGAGGCCTACGAAAAAGGGAACCCGTGACCGGACAACGGTAAGCCCCATGCAAAATGTTTTTAAAAATGCATTGCAGATTGGGGACCTCTTATGCTAGGGCAGCTTTGCCTCCGAGTTGGGTTTCAAAGGGACCAACAGGAATGTTATGCAGAGCAAAAATGGAATTTTGTTTTGGGTTTTTATCCTCCCACACTGACAAAGGATACTTGAGTATTATTTATTACATGTTCATTCCACTCTTCCTGTCCTAGAGAGGCTGGAACGGAGTGGCGAGTGGCCTGCCAAGTCTTTTTTTGCACTTCCTGCGTCCTAGATTACCCTAAGTGCCCCCATCATAGGGAAAAAAAAGCCCCCAAATGGGAGAATCTGCCTGAAAATGAGTAGAAGAAAATTACACAAATTCCTTATTTAGTGCTGTCTTGGAGAGGGTGCACCCCAACTTTTTTGAAAATTTGAAATATGAAGCAGGGACCTGAGACGCTGTGGGGCATGAGATGGTTGCTCTAAAAGGTTGCTCTAAAAGGAAGGTGGAGTCTAGGGTTACCGAACCCCAAGGCCCTGAGTGTCCAGTTTTCGTGGGTCATCTCTAGGTGGCAGATGAAGGTACAAATTCTCACGTTTCCTCCAGGCATAGAAAAGATCTCTGTGCAAAGCTCTAGCTCATCTTATGGAGGCTACAATTTCCAAACTGAATTCTTTTGTTGCTGCAACTTGAACCATAGAGTTGGAGGGGACCCCAAGGGCCATCCAGTCCAACCCCATTCTGCCGTATGTCATGTCCCCCGTCCCGGGACCCGGACAGGACCACCCCAACAGCCACAACAAAGAGTCGTGAATGGGACCATACGTTCTGCAACCAGCATAGGCGAAAAAGGGAGAGCTCAGGAGACTCGGAGCGTTTGCATAGTAAGGACGCATCGATTAGGCAAACAGCTGGAGGGGGCCGTCAGCCTTTATGAACAGGGAAAAAGGTGGAAAAATGCCATTGCGGACAACTGATATGGTCAGTGGAAGCAGCAAGCCTCACTTCCAGATCCCTTGCTCGTGTTCCTGGAAACCTTGAGCCTCGCTTTGTGTACGGACTTCACCGCTAGACTGTCGCTCTGGATTTACTGTGAACACAGAGTGCAAACAACGGCTCAAGCTGTTACAAACTCTGGCTGCTGATAAAAGGCTCCGATTAGGGAGCTGTAAGCCTTGTCTGGCTGCCAGCACGGGGCACCCTACAAGAAGACACCATCAAAGCACTCCCGACAGATGGGGATCCAGCTTCTGTTTAAAAATCTCCAAAGAAGGAGATTCCATTACACGCCCAGGCAGCGGCACGTTCCACTGCTGAACTGCTCTTGCCATCAGGAAGTTCTTCCTAAAGTTTAGATGGAATCCTTTTCTGGGGTGGGGGTCTACAGATTTGCTTATTTAGCCTTCTCCTTCCCTTTCAGTCATTGCAGTGCCAGCATTCACCCTCTGTTCTGCATCTGCTACTTGGCTTCTAAATAGAAGAGGAGGAAGCAGCAACTGTACTTGGTACTTAATGCGCAAGGAGACACCTCAAAGCCACAGGTTTTGGCCACGAAACCTCAGGGCCTAGCATGATCCTAAACCGGAAATCTTAGTGGGGCCATAAAAATAACATTAAATAAAAATGCTTCTACTGAGAAATAAGCGAGTCATTCACAACAGTTACACTTAATTTAAGATACCCTATAGAAATGCCTCATATTGTTGTTAACTGCCATGAAGTTGGTGTCAACTTCTGGCAACTCTATGAGACCTTTAAGTCACCCTACCCTCAACAGCCCTGCTCATGCCTTGCAGATTCAGGGATGTGTCTTCTTTTATAATGTAAAATTGCTTACGGCTTTGTGTGAAACCGTTGCCTAGCTAAAACCAGACAAGGTCATGGACTTCAGATAATAGTTAAACGCCGCCATAAAGCTTCATTGTCTGAGCTTTTTGCACCTGGGTACATCAACCGGTAAGGAAAAATCACTTATTGTTAATACTGAATGTAATGCGAATGTGGGTCTGCGGGTGAACAAAACCATTGCAGGAATGTGATCAGCTGGATGGATTTTCAGGGACCCTGGAAACACTTTGCCGTGTGAAAGTGTGCTTGGACCAGTGGAGGAGACATTTGCAAAGTTCTTTTCCTATCGCTTTTCTCAACAACTGGCCATTTACTTAAGCAAACTGAAGTAGGTCCACGTGACTGGCACCCACCGTTTCATGAAATACAGTCTGAAAACATTTTGTTCCCATCTCCCTTTGGACCACATGTTGTTAATTCTTGTTTTTATCAGTTGTGCGCTGGCTTTGGGCTGCAAATAATGGCTACAAAGCCTTCGTTTTCTTAGGCCATTTCCACACTACCCTGTTATAGTGCTGCTATTCCACTTTCAAAGTCCCATGGCATCCTGGGGTTTGTCATTTAGGGAGGGACCTTTAGAACGCCCAGCCGGAGAGCCCTCTGGCTTCAGTGAACTACAAATCCCAGAATTCCACAGAATGTTGAACGTGGAATAGTAGCACTATAACAGTGTAGGGAGGAAATGGCCTTAGATTTGAAAGTCCTGCCGGAAAGTCCTTCTCCAGGCTGCATACCGGTCTTGGTATTTAATGTCATTCATCTCACTGAAAAAAAATGGTGTTTCACATTCTTCATTATCCACAGTAAGTCTGGGAATGTATTACCTATGGATATGGGGGACCTACTTGAGTACTGTAAGCCCTCCACATTTGCTAGGGTTAGGGGTGCAGGACCCCTGCTAAAGTGGACAAACCACAAATATCAATGTGTGTGTGTGTGTGTGTGTGTGTGTGTGTGTGTGTCTGTGAGCAGGGGGCTGAGGCATGGTGGGGAGAGCGGGCACTGTTGTCCAGACAGCCCAACACTCAAACCACTACACTACACATACAGCAAACCCTTCCATTTATTTAATTGTAATTTAGCATTATTTTTACATGGTGTAATGATTTGAGTGCTGGACTATAACTCTGGGTTTAACTCCCCGCTCAGCCATCCTCAGCCATCCAAACCCACTGGGTGACCTTAGGCACATCACATACTCTCAGCCCCGGAAAACCCCATGATAGGTTCACCTTAGGGTTCCCATACGTCATAAATAACTTGAAGGCACACAGCGACGACGACAAATTATTTTAATACTAAATTACAAATAAATCAATGGAAAGGGATGGCTTTGCTGGACTCCCTCAAAGATCTTCAAGCCCAGTAGAAGGGGCTTTTGAAAGATGAGACAGACCCCACATGTGCTGACTAAGAATTAGGCAAGCCTGCTGCCCTGTCACATTTACAGTCTGGTTATTGGTAGTAGTTATATTCTTTTCGAACAGAGACATGCCCTCAAACTGTCCCAATTAGGCAGGAACAAACATGATTAATCATCTGTCGTCCTACTTTCCCATAGAAACATAGAATACTAGAGCTGGAAGAGACCACAAGGGACATTGACTCCAATCGCTTGCCGTGCAGGAATATACCATCAAAGCACTCCTGACAGATGGCCATCCAGCTTCTGTTTAAAAGCTTCCAAAGAAGGAGACTCTACCACATTCCACTGCGGCTGCAGTGGATTCCCCTGTCTAACTGCTCTTACAGTCAGGAGGTTTTTCCTAAGGTTTAGAATGAATCCTGTAGTTTGAAGCCATTGCTCCATGTCCTCGTCTCTGGAGCAGCAGAAACAGGCTTGCTCCATCCTCCGTATGACACCCCTTCAAATACCGAAACAGGGCTATCATGTCCCCTCTTCACCTTCTCTTCTCCGGGCTAAACATACCTAGCTCCCTGAGCCACTCCTCATCGGGCATGGTTCCCAGACCCTTCACCATTTTGGTTGCCTTCCCCTGGTCACCTTCCAGCTTGTCCATATCCTTCCTGAACTGTGGTGCCCAGAACTGGACACAGGATTCCAGATGGGGTCTGACTAAAGCATGCTTTTAACCTGTCCCGGTTTCTTTCCTCCTCCTCCAGCTTTCCCCTTTGTCTTCGACTTACTTCAATTGCTGCATACTGAGTTCAAAGGGCAAAAATAGCTTGCACTTAATTAACAGATGGGCGTCCAACATTTAAAAACCTCCAAAGGAGACTCTATCACACTCTGGGGCAGCATATTCCACAATCCAAAAATGGAACACACGGCCTCAAAGGAGTGTGGAGGAGTCTCCTTCTTTGGAGGTTTTAAACAGAGGTTGGACGCCCATCCGTTGGGAGTGCTTTGACGGTGTCGTCCCGCATGGAATTATGAGGTTGGACTGGATGGCCCCTGGAGTCTCTTTAACTCTACAATTCCATGACTCTATGAACTCAGCGGGGAGGAGAGGGCAGAAGGGGGCAGAATCTTGCCCTTCCCAGTGAGTTCAGGAAAAGCAAACGGTCTGTTCTTCCTCATTAATAAATTCTGCCACGCTGACCATCCTCTGATATTGTTCGGCCACACAAATCCCTGTTTTAATCAGTGAAATGTTGGGGGAGATGCACCGGAAGCCTACATCGCGGCACGTGTTTCCCTCAGCTCCTGTGTCAAACTAGCAAAATCGATCTGCACCAGGATCCGTCCTCTGACAGAACTTGACTGTTGTTGTTTCTGAGGGCGGCTTGGGATTGCATCTTCTTTCCCCCCCCCCTTATTTTCTTTTTCTCATGCTGACAATGCGCTCCCTCCCATCCGCCCACAAGCAGCAACTGCGATGCGGTCCATCTGTACGGGCAAAAGATGAGTGTGTGTGCGTGTGTGTGCGTCTCTCCGTGTGTGTTTTGGTGTTGTGTTGTGTCTGTGGGCGGCTTATTTTATTTTGTGCGGCAGAAAATCTGCACCAGTAGGTGGGGTTTGTGTGCTGCGGCAGAGGAAAAGCGGGTGGGCACAGACACACACAGAGAAATATTACTCAAATGCAATCAGATGGAACAGGATAAAACAAAGCAATGATGTAATTTCTCCACCTCCGCCCACCCCCAAACTAGGCTTTCTGGCATTCGTTTGCTGTCAGATGGGGGTCCATGTGATTCAGTTTGGTTGGTTTTGCTGCTTAGGTTCGAGCCAAACACAGTGACCAAAACCCAGGTTTGGAATGGAACGGTTAAGCCGAGGCTTCCGTTTGGAGCAGAGAAAGCAAGAAGAACCACTGCGGGAATGGCCCGAGATATTTTTCTGCCTGAGACAGAATAATACACAGTACCTGATCATCCATCCATGTTCAGGTGTTATATACGCAAAGCCAGACAAGTTATAGAAACATAGAGGCCACTGAGTCCAACCCCCTGACATGCAGGAACAAACACTCAAAGCACCCCCAGCAAAGGGCCATCCAGCCTCTGCTTAAAATCCTCCAAAGAAGGAGACTCCGCCACACTCTCCGGCAGCATATTCCACTGGTGAATGGCTCTGACTGTCAGGAAGTTCCTCCTGATATTTAGATTAAATCTCTTTCCCTGTAGAATCCATTGCTCCGTGTCCTAGTTTCTGGAGCAGCAGAAAACAAGCTTGCTCCATCTTCAACATGGCATCCCTTCGAATATTTAAACATGGCTATCATGTCTCTTCGTCACCTTCTTTTTGTCAGGCTAAACAGCTCTCCAGCTCCCTAAGCCTCTCCTCATAGGGCATGGCTCCCAGACCATTCACCATCTTGGCCACTCTCCTCCGGACACGTTTCAGAAGAACGTCGTTCTTTTGGCAAAGGAGACAGTGGCTATAGCTATTGTTGTTGTCGTGTGCCTTCAAGTTATTTCTGACTTACAGCGACCGTAAGGCAAAACTATCATGGGGTTTTTTGGGGCTGGGTGTGTGTGATGTGCCCAAGGTCATCCAGTAGGCTTCTGTGGCCAAGCAGGGAATCAAACTCTGGTCTCCAGGGTCATAATCCAAGGCTCAGACCACTACACTACACATATCACCTTCCAATAATCTCATCTCCAGGCTAAACATGCCCAGCACTCCGAACCATTCCTGTTGGGGCTTGGTTTCTAGGGCCATTGCCATCTTGTTCACCCTCCTCCGAACATGGTCATGCAGGACGTCTCAGGATGTCGACAAGCTGGAACGTGTCCAGAGGAGAGCAACCAAAATGGTGAAGGGTCTGAAGGCCATGAAGCCCTCCGAGGAATGGCTGGGGGAGCTGGGGATGTTTAGTCTGCAGAAGAGAAGGTTGAGAGGAGACATGAGAGCCATGTTTAAATATCTGAAGGGACGTCATGTTGAGGAGGGAGCAGGCTTGTTCTCTGCCGCTCCAGAGACTAGGACAAGGAGCAATGGATTCAAGCTGCGGGAAAGGAGTTTCCGCTTGAACCTCAGGAAGAACTTCCTGACGGTCAAAGCTGTCCAGCAGTGGAATATGCTCCCTTGGAGTGTGGTGGAGTCTCCTTCTTGGGAGGTTTTTAAGCAGAGGCTGGATGGCCATCTGTTGGGAATGCTTTGATGGGTGTTCCTGCATAGGAGGGGGTTGGACTGGATGGCCCCTGGGGTCTCTTCCAACTCTGTGATTCTATGATTCATTAGCTTTTTATTCTCACAGTAGCTTTTCCACTGGAGCACGTAGACATCGAACCTCGGACCTTCTGTGCACAAAGTGCCATTAAATCTTTTCTCTAAAATGAAAGCAGACTTCTAGTCTGCATGGAACAAGCTGCTTTATACTGAATCAGATCATTCGTCAGTCTGCCCCAGCATTGTCTGTTCTGGCTACCGGTGGCTCTGCAAAGAAGGGTTTTTTCTCCCACCAACCACGGTGTGATCCATCTTACCAGACACGTCGTTGTTGTTGTGCCTTCAAGTCGTTTCCGATTTCCAGTGACCCTAAGGCAAAGCAATCATGCAGTTTTTTTGGAGCTGACAGTGTGTGGAGAGCCCAAAGTCATCCAATGGGTTTCTGTGACCAAGCAAAGAATCAAACCCTGGTGTCAAGGGTCATAGTTCAAACCTTAAACCACTGTACCATGCTGGCTCTTGATGTAGTGTGTGTGTGTGTGTGTGTGTGCGTGTGCAAAATGAAGTCACTGCACTCCCAAATACTTATTTTGCCACCCATGAAATTTTCCTTCATGCCTCAAATTTCTAGCATTGCAGAAAGTGAGGCACTGAAAATTGCCCATTCTAGAATTCTCCTATTTGCTGTATTCGCATTCCTGTAGTCACTTTGCTGGAGCCTTCTCTTTGGATGCCAACGCTAAATTTCTACTGAAGTTTTAAGTTAGTACAATGCTAGAAATTTGGAGACCAAAAGAAAGTTTAGTGGAGGGGGTCAGAGCTCTCATTTTGAGAGAGTGTGTTCTCATTTTGTCCCTGCCCCATAACTACTCCCCTGGGAAAAAGAAAAATACATCCCTTTCTCCAACCCTAACCCTAAAAATAGAACAACAACAAAACATCCAAATATATGAACAATTTACTACCCTTTCATAACGGCCAAATTTGGCTCACTCCTTGAGGAGGTGGCCTTCTGTGCTTGGAGCGTTAACACAGCGCTCACGATAGCTATATGTCACACAATCTCAGCTTCAGAGAACCCTGTGATAGGGATTTAGAATAGCCATCAGTCAGAAGCGATGTGAGAGCACACGGCAGCAACAATAGACAATGAGCACTTACTCAAAGGTAAGCCGTTTTGGAAGACGAAGAATCAACTTCCAAAGCCTTCGACTTTACATCAAGGAATCAACTGTTAGTTTGCATTTCGGAATAAGAGTTGGGGGGCAGAGAACCAAAAGTCCATTTAGCAACCCCTCTAGCAGCTCACAGATGAAAACCGGGACATATGTGGCCAACCAACATCAGTGTGTGGTCAAGATGGTCAAAGTTATTCATGAGGAAGAACAGACAAGCTTAGAAGAGGCTGTAGCCATTTGCTTTTGCCTGAGCCTACTGAGGAATGGCAAGATTCTGCACATTCCCCTCTGCTGAGTTAATTTATCGCAAGCTACTTTTGTACTTTGCACTCAGTTTGCAGAGAGCCAGCATGGTGTAAGAGGCTGGAGCATTGCCTACAATTCTGGAGACCAGGGTTCGAGTCCCTGCTTGGCCACGAAAACTCCCCAGGTGATCTTGTGCGCATCACACACTCTCCGCACGCAGAAAACTCCGAGATAGGTTCAGCTTAGGGTTGCCGTGAGTTGGAAATGGCTTTGAGGCACGCAACAACAACAACAACAACAACTCAGTTTGCAGCAACGGAAGTAAGCTGAAGGGTAAAAGTGGGAAGGGGAGAGAGAAGCCGGGACATTTTAAAAGCAGCTGAGAAAGCGGAGCGGCAGAGGATTCATCCGGATTGTCCCCACCAAATTGGGACGGTTGGAGGGTATGACTCAGCCCAGCCACCCTTTCTCCCACTCTGGCTGACCTTTGAGAAGTCACAAGTCTTTCCCTGCCATAACTGGCGTTCAGAATTATGCCACTTCTGAATACCACCTTCTGTGTTCCCAGAGCCTGTTGCGGCATCGTTGGAACACGGCGCATTCCGTCAGCGCTTGCCATCTGTGGGAGGAATGTAATTAGCTTTGGAGGGTTCTAGTGTGTGCAAAATCAGCACTCCGCAAACCCACACGGGGCAGGATTCAATAAAACAACAGAGTGTTGCAAAAGGAGCAATACTGTGTTTTTTTTTTCTGTCAACATATGGCCCAGAGTTGTAGCAACAGTAACTGGATTATTTGGGCCCGGGAGGGGGGGTGTTTAAAAGACTGGGAAGACCACTGACCAATCTCCACACATGAATGAAAGAAAGACTTGATGACAAAGTTTGCGCTTGTTCACCTCTCTGTTCACCTCTTCCAGATGGCATTCGGTCTGTGGGTGCATTTCTGATCCACCAATGTAGATAAGAATATAAGAAGACAGATCAGAACAAAGTCCTCTCTAGTCCAGTGAGCAACCGGGGGCTTCGGTTTGGAAGCCCACAACCAGGATGTGAGCATAACAGCATCTGAGATAGACACCACTTGTGCACCGAAATGCTATTTTACTATCACAGTATCCAGTGCAACCCCCTGCCAGTGTATGGACCTGCCACTGAAACACCCCCGAGAAGTGGCCGGCTAACATCTTTTTGAACATTTCCATCATAAATGTTCTCCTTAGAAAGAGCGCTGAAGCTGGGATCAGACCAAAGCCACGTCCACAAAAGGAAACACAAATACACTAAATAGAAGAGTTTGAAGTGTCTCACTCTCCGCAGCGCTAGAAGTTTGGGGACTGAAGGGAAACTCTATTTGAATTATTAGTTCTGGGGCAATGCCCAAATCCATCCCTCCACTCAGAGTTACAAGCCGGGGTTTAGCCAACATGTGCTTTTGGCAGATCCTGTGTTTCTACTGAGTCATCTGTTAATGCCAGCCAAACTTTCTTTCAAATGGCCATGAGTTCCACTAGTCACCCACAGATTGTTCTTTATTTTTGGTCTAGTCCATTTTCAGTGAAACCCTGAGCTCAAAGAATGAGAGAAAGTCTGAGAATCATAGAGCTAGAAGAGACCCCAAGGGCCATCAAGTCCAGCCCATTCTGCAGAAATACATAATCAAAGCATCCGGACAGATGGCCATCCAGGCTCTGTTGCAAAAACTGCAAAGAAGGAAACTTCACCACACTCCCAGGCAGCAGCATATTCTACTACTGAACTGCTCTTACCATCAAGAAATTTTCCCTAATATTTAGATGGAATCTCTTCTTTCGAAGTTTGAAGCCATTGCTCCGTGTCCTAGTCTCTGGAACAGCAGAAAACAGGCTTGCTCCAGCTTCCATATGAAATCCCTTCAAATATTTAAACATGTCTGTCATATCAGCTCTAAACCTTGTCTCCTCCAGTCTAAATGCACCTGCAAGCCACTCCTCATAGGCCTTCATGGTTTCCAGGCCTTTGATCGTTTTGGTCACCCTCCTAGAATCCTAGAGCTGGGAGAGACCCCAGGGGCCATCCAGTCCCACCCCACTCTGCCATGCAGGAACCCACATCAAAGCATTCCCAACAGATGGCCATCCAGCTTCTGCTTTAAAATCTCCAAAAAAGGAGACTCCACCACACTTCGCTAAGGCAGCAGCCGATTCCACTGCAGGACAGCTCTGAAGTAAAAGCTTGTATATATTATTTCATATAAATCCTATTATTATTACTACTACTATATCTTATTTCATATTCCTCCCATTTCCCCCCCCGGTGTGTGTGTGTCTGTGAGTGTGTGTCCTGAGGTCAAAGTTCGTATTTATTATTTCATATTAATACTGTTATCATTATTGATATATGATTTCATATTAACCCCATTTCCCCCTGGTGTGTGTGTGTCTTGAGGTACAAGCTCAAATAGCTTATTTCATATTAATCCCATTTTGTGCGTGTGTGTATGTATATGTATGTGTGTGTGTGTGTGTATATAAAAATTATTCCATATTCCTCCCATTTCTTTGCCCCTGGTGTGTGTGTGTGTGCGCTGAAGTAAAAGCTCAAATAGATTATTTCATATTAATCCCATTTTATTTATATATATTATTCCATATTCCTCCCATTTCTTTGCCCCTTGTGTGTGTGTGTGTGTGCTGAAGTAAAAGCTCAAATAGATTATTTCATATTAATCCTATGATGCTGATGATGCTGATGATGATGATGATGACGACGACGACGACTATATATTCTTTCCTGTTCCTCCCATTTCTTTGCCCCGGTGTGTGTGTGTGTGTCCCATCATCATCATCATCATCATCATCATCATCATCATTATTTTCATATTCCTCCCATTTTTCCCCCCTGGTGTGTGTGTGTCTGTGTCCTGAAGGAAAACTTCATATTATTATTACAATATATTCTTTCCTATTCCTCCCATTTCTTTGCCCCCGGTGTGTGTGCATGCCCTGAAATAAAAGCTCAAATAAATTATTTCATATTAATCCTATTATTATTATTATTATTATTATTATTATTATTATGACTATATATTCTTTCCTATTCCTAAAATAGGATTAAGATGAAATAATCTATTTATTATTATGACTATATATTCTTTTCTATCCCTCCCATTTCTTTGCCCCCGGTGCGTGTGTGTGTCCTGAAGTAAAAGCTCAAATAGATTATTTCATATTAATCCTATTATTATTATTATTATTATTATTATTATTATTATTATATATTCTTTCCTATTCCTCTCATTTCTTTGCCCCCGGTGCGTTTGTGTGTCCTGAAATAAAAGCTCAAATAGATTATTTCATATTAATCCTATGATGATGATGATGATGGTGATGATGATGACTATATATTCTTTCCTATCCCTCCCATTTCTTTGCCCCTGGTGTGTGTGTGTGTGTGCGCGCCCTGAAATAAAAGCTCAAATAGATTATTCCACATTAATCCCATCATCATCATCATCATCATCATCATCATTATTATTATTATTATTATTTCATATTCCTCCCATTCCCCCCCCCCCGGTGTGTGTCCTGAAGGAAAAGCTCATACACGTTATTTCACATCAACCCTATTATTATGACTGTACATCCTTCGCTATCCCTCCCATTTCTTCTCCGCCCCCCGGCGGGTGCGGGCGTCCTGAGGTAAAAGTCCCCCGGTGTCCCCGCAAGGCGGCCGCTTTCTCTTTCCCTTTCTCTTTCTCTTTCTCCGCTCCTCCCCGCCGCGGCTGGGAGGGAGGCGAGGGCGGGAAGGGAGCCTCGCCGGCCCGCCTCATTGGCGCGCTGCCTCGGCCTCGGCGTCGGAGCGAGAGCCGGGCGAGAGAGAGGCGGCGGCGGCGGCGGCGAGAGGAAAATGGCGGAGTCCGGCGGGGCCGAAGCCTTCGCCGCCGCCGCCGCCGCCGCCGAGCGGCCGCCCACGCCGAGCAGCAGCAGCGGCAGCAGCGGCAGCGCCAGCAGTAGCAGCAGCCGCAGCAGGTGAGGGAGGAAGGCGGCGGGCGGGCCGGAACCGAGAAGCAGGAGACAGGGACCTCCTTCTTTAGTACCCCCCCCCCACAGCCCCGCATTCCCGCCTTTCTTGGGGGTCCCTTTTTGCCCTCCTCGGGTCTCTACCCCCAAGTATGGGGGCCGTGTGGGGAAGGGGGGCTGTTGGTAGGAAGAGGGGGGGCGGCAGGGTGGGGGCCGGCGGAGGGACGAAGACAAGACGACCCCCAGAAACGCAAGAAGAGATGGGGTCCCCCCTTGGCTGCAGCTACTACTTCTAACAAGCCCGGGAGTGCGAATAATAATAATAATAATAATAACAACTAATAATAGCAAGCCCAGGACTGCTACTAATAATAACTAATCATAACAAACCCATTAGTGCTAATAATAATAACTGCTAATAATGACAAGCCCAGTAGTATTCATAATAATAACTAATAATAGCAACCCCAGGAGTAATAGTAATAATAATAAATAATAGCCAGCCCAGGAGTACTGATAATAATAACTGATAATAGTAGGCCTCAGTACGACTGCTAATAATAACTAATAATAGCAAGCCCAGGAGTATTAATAATAAGAAGCCCAGGAATACTAATAATAATAACTAATAAAAACAAGCCGAGTGGTACTAATAGTAACAAGTCCAGGAGTACTAGTAATAATAAGCCCAGGAATACTAATAGTAATAAATAATAATAGCAAGCTCAGTGGTACTAATAATAACAAGCCCAGAAGTAGGATAATAATGACAGGCTCAGGAGTACTAATAACAAACCCAGGAGTACTACTACTACTACTAATAAGTCCAGGAGTACTAATAATAATAACTAATAATAAGCCCAGTAGTAACTGCAGCAACAATCATTTTTAGTAGTAAAAAAAAAATTAAAACATAATGCCATGAAGTTGTTATTGTTGTGGAAGTATGAGGTATGTGGGAGGGAACATCCAGCCCCAAAAAAAACACTACAGGGTTGGGCTTTTGCTACTAGTATTAATAAGCCAAATAGTAACTGTTGCAACAGTAATCTTGGTAATAATTAAAATGTAACACTGTTGACAGTGAAGTGGTTATTAGTGTGGAAGTATTGGCGTGTTGTGTGGGGGAGAACATCCCCCCAGAAGGCTTTGGATCCCCCTTTGCACAACAGCGTGTGCTACTACTTGTGCTACTACTATTAAATATTATTATAGTGACTGCTGAAACAGTAGTCTTGGTAATAATTAAAGCATAAGGCCATAACAGTGAAAACACTATTGTTGTGGAAGAATGGGGTACATGAGGGAGAACGTCACCCCACAAAGACGTTATGGGGTTCTGCCTTTGCTACTACTATTAATAAGCCAAATAGTAACTACTGCAACAGTAATCTTAATAATAATTGAAACGTAATGCCGTTGACTGTGAAGCCATTATTGTTGTTGAAGTATGGGGTATATGGGGCAGAACATCCCTCCCCAAAAAAGACATTAAAGGGCTCCCGCTTTGCACAACCAATTGTGCTGCTACTATTAACTACTGTTAGATTGACTACTGTAACAGCAGTCATAGTAATAATTAAAACATAACACCGCTGACACTGTAGTTATTGTTGTGGAAATATGAGGTATGGGGGAAGGAAACGTTCCCCCCAAAAGACATTATGGGGTTCTCCTCCTACTATTATTCTTAATAAGCCAAATAGTAACTACTCCAACAGTAATTGTAATAATAATTAAAACATAATGCTGTTGACCGTGAAGTTGTTATTGTTGGGGAAGGTATGTGGGCGTAATGTCGTTGACTGTGAAGTTGTTATTGTTGTGGAAGTATGAGGTGAAAGCTAACAAAATGAACTTCAACAGAGAGAAATGTAAGATCCTACACTTAGGCAGAAAAAATGAATGCACAGATATAGGATGGGGGACACGTGGCTGGTTAGCAGTATGTGTGAAAGGGATTTGGAGTCTTGGCGGACCACAAGCTGAACATGAACCAGCAGTGTGATGCGGCAGCTAATAAAGCCAACGCGATTCTTGGTTGCATGAATAGGAGTCTGGTGTCTAGATCAAGGGAAATGATGGCACCACTCTATTTTGCATTGGTTAGGCCTCATCTGGAATCCTGTGTCCGGTTCTGGGCATCTCATTTCAAGAAGGATATTAAGCTGGAACATGTCCGGAGGAGGGCGAACAAAATGGTGGAGGGTCTGGGAGCCATGAAGCCCTATGAGGAGTGGCTGAGGGAGCTGGGGATGTTCAGTCTGCAGAAGAGAAGGTGAAGAGGGGACATGAAACCATGTTTAAATATTTGAAGGGATGTCATGTCGAGGAGAGAGTGGGCTTGTTTTCTGCTGCTCCAGAAACTAGGACACGGAGCTTCTTCTCCTACTGATAATAACCTTTACAGCACCAACAGTCCTGGTAATAACAAATAAATAAGACTGAATGGTGTAACACTAGAATCACCATTGTTGTGGAAAGTATGGGGTGTGTGGATGAGACGCCCCTCAAAAAAGAGGTTATGAGGTTCTCCCTTTGCAGTACTGCTTTTGCTGTTAGTAACAATAATAATAGTAATAATCCCAATAGTAATTGCTGCAACAACAATCCTAGTAATCAATAATTAAAACGTAACACCGATAACAATGAAGTCGTTATTATTGTAGAAGTATGAAGTATGTGGTGAAGTAGTTGGTGAGTTGGTGTAAAGGGGGGTGCAGTAAGGGGGCGGCTGTGGGGTTGGTAAGAACATGACCCCCCCAAAAAAGTGTTGGGGTCCCCTCAAAGTTACCACTAGTAATAACCCCAATCATAACCACTACTACAACAATTGTAATAATAGCAAAATAATTAAAACATAATGCTGTGAGAATGAAGTTGTTATTTTTTGTAGTAATTTAATGAATGATAGTGAATGAATAGTGGTAATAAGGAGTACCTTAATTGTAAGAGGAGGTTGAGCTATATTAGGAAACTGATAGTGAATTAATTAGGAATTAGGAAATTGAATAACATCAAGACATTGAGATATGTTAGGAAATTGATAGTGAATTAATTAGGAATTAGGAAATTAAGTAATAGTAAGACATTGAGATATGCTGGAATTGATAGTGAGTGAATTAGGGATTGGTTAGGAAACTAGGTAATAGCAGGACACTGAGATATATTAAGAAATAGTAAATTAATTAGGAGTTAGGATATTAAGAGTATATTAGTAGTAATAGTACATATACATGTCAAATTGTTAATGATTTCCAAGCTGCTCTGGGGGTCTTCTTCTTTGGCTAAAGGGAAGGGCATGTGTACTTTATATACATAATACAATAATAATAAATTAGTAATAATAGTAGTATATAGATATATAACATGAAATAAATTAATAAATAATGGTAAATAGTAAATTGAAAAATTACTGAGAATAATAATGCATTGATAGATAATAGGAGATAGTTGTTGTTCATTTACCTTGCACTTGCAATGCACAAATCAATAATAATCGTATAATACACATGACTGTTCGGTGCCCTCAAGTAGTTTCTGAGTTACAACAACCCTAAAGTAAAGTTATCATAGGGGTTTCTGGGGCTGAGAGTTTGTGCTGCGGCTGAGCGGATTATACAGTCTCCCAGATTATACAGTCAGTGCTCCACATGTGTGGATTTGACTTTAACAGATCTGATGAGTTGCAAATTTCTCCATACCCCAAGGAAGGAGATGGGCAAGAGAGAGGAAATATAGGGCCGCCATGCCGATCCATCCCCCTTTCCTTCTCCTTTCCCTGACCTGGTTTAGACTCTGGGAGTCCGCTCACCCCACCGTGTCTCAGTCCCCTTCCTATAGACACGGACACACGCACATTTTGATATTTGTGATTTTTCCACTTTTGTGGAGATCCTGCCCCCTAATCCTAGCTAATGTGGAGGGCTGACTGTAGTCCGACGCTCAAACCACTACACCATACTGGCATCCAATATACTCAGTAGCAAATAGTAAATAACAGTAATAATAGTAATACTTCTGTTATTAGAAACTACCATAGGCACTGTCTTGAAAGGCGGCAGAGAAATACGGTACAGTAATAAATCAGTACATGTGAGAGATGGTTATAGAAGAAAACTAGGCTTAAGCGGAGTAAAACGGTGTGAATTGGGGACACTGTCACTGCTGTACCAAATAAGAGACACAAGAATGAAGATGGTGTTGAGGATGGTTAACTTTTACCTGTATTCTGCCTTTCCCCCAGCACTGAGACTTAAGGCAGCTTGTGAATTAAAAAAAAACTGCAGTACTGTATCATTAAAAATGTACAAAAAGTCAAACTACAGACAGAATTAAATTATCAAGCATGTTAAAAACAATTCAAGGCATATACTTTAAATGGATAATAAGCAGTTAAAACATTGCGATTTAAAACAACACACTGTCCTTTTACAAGGGAAGAGAGATTCCTGTGGTTGCATGGATCTTTTTGGAGAGGGGTGTCTTCCCACACCTCTACTTGCATAATTGATCTTTTTGGTTTCCATTTGTGCATCCGTTACTGTATTTATGTCCCACCTTTCTCCCAAACTGGGACTTGAGGTGGCTTACAAAAAGCAGATGTGGTTATAAACATACAAAATTAAGATTAAAACAGTGTTAAATAGCAGCAGAATTAAAACCGTTTAAAATCTTAGTTTAAAACGGAGATTAAAAATAGTTTGTTGTCTGCCTTCAAATTGTTTCCGACTTACAGCGACCCTACGGCAACTCTGTAACGGAGTTTTCTGGGGCTGAGAATATGGTCACCCATTGTATTTCCAGGGCTGAGCAGGGAATCAAATGCTGGTCTCCAAGGTTGTAATACAGTGCTCAAACCCTATGCCATGCTGGTTCATAAAAAGCCCTTTTCTTGCTAAAAATTAATTTCCAAAGGCTTGCTGGAAAAGAAAGGTTTTAACCTGCTGCTGAAAGGACAACAAAGAAGAAGCTGTTCTAAGTCTCCAAGGGAATGGCTCCGAAGTCTCCAAAGTTTTGTGGGAATAGCTACCAGGAAGGCTCTTTCCTGCATTCCTGCCAGCCATGCGTAGGAAGTGGTTGAGTAGAGAAAGGAGTGCTTCCCTTGCAGATTATAAAACTCGGGCAGGCATATATGGGAAGACAGCGGTTCTTATATGCTTTCAAGACATTTCTAACCCTAAGACGAACCTGTCACAGGCTTTTCTGGAGCTACTAGCATGTGATGTGTCCAAGGTCTGCCAGTGGGTTTCTATAATCGAGCAGGAAATCAAACCCTGATCTCTGGAGTTTTAGTACTACACTCAAACCACCACACTGACCCTCGTATGGGAAGATATGGTCCGTCATAGAATCACAGAGCTGGAAGGGACCCCAGGGGCCATCCAGTCCAACCCCCTTCTGCCAGGCAGGAACCCACATCAGAGCATTCCCAGCAGATGGCCATCCAGCCTCTGGTTAAAAACCTCCGAAGAAGGAGACTCCACCA
The DNA here is from genome assembly GCA_030412105.1 of Cyclura pinguis. Lineage (NCBI taxonomy): Eukaryota > Metazoa > Chordata > Lepidosauria > Squamata > Iguanidae > Cyclura > Cyclura pinguis. The sequence goes on along the minus strand of CM059614.1, from coordinate 6,902,882 downwards.
CACTCCATGGAGGCAGCAGATTCCACTGCCGGACAGCTCTGACCGTCAGGAAGTTCTTCCTGAGGTTCAGGTGGAATCTCCTTTCCTGCAGCTTGAATCCATTGCTCCTTGTCCTAGTCTCTGGGGCAGCAGAAAACAAGCCTGCTCCCTCCTCGACATGACATCCCTTCAGATATTTAAACCTGCCTATCATGTCCCCTCGTAACCTTTTCTTCTGCAGACTAAACATCGCCAGCACCCCAAGCCACTCCTCATAGGGCTTCATGGCTCCTAGACCCTTCACCATTTTGGTAGCCTTCCTCTGGACATGTTCCAGCTTGTTAATATCCTTCTTGAAGTGAGGTGCCCAGAACTGGCATTTACTGACACCTGGCATTTACTGATTATCATGCTGAGAAGAATGTTGAACCAAGTAGACCCCAGCTGAACCCAGTAAGAAATTTCTGTTGCTCCTGTAGAAGATTGCAAGCTTGAAATCTCACAGGACAGACCAGTTAATATCTTTAAAAACTGATCCGATTTAAAGGGCAGCCTAAGGATTGTTCAATTCATATGTTTTGAAGGGTATTCTTGGTATTGTTTAATTATATTTCAATAATAACTTTTTATGTTTTTAATTTCTCTTTTTGAAACTGTTTTTAATTGTATTTTATTTTTATTTTTTTTAGTTTCTTTGGGTTCTAATATTGGGGAAGAGGTGGGATAGAAATGAAATAGAGCCAGTGAGACATAGTGATTTGAGTATTGGACTAGGACTCTTGGAGACCAGGGTACAAATCTCTGCTCAGCCATGAAAATCCAAGCTGCACTCTCACAACCTCAGAGGAAGGCAAAGGTGGCAACTCTCCTCTCAAGAAATCATGCCAAGAAAACCCATGATAGGTTCACCTTAGAGTCACTGACAGGTTGGAAACAACCTGAAGGGACATAGCAGCAACATTAAATAATACAATACAATACAATACAATACAATACAATACAATACAATACAATACAATACAATACAATACAGTCAGCTCTCCATATCTACAGATTCTGTATCCACAGATTCAACCAACCATGGCTTGAAAGTATCCTCCCCAAAAATAATTCCAAAAAGCAAAGTTTGATTTTGCTGTTTTGTATAAGGGATGCCATTTTACTTACACCGTTGCACATAATGGGATTTGAGCATCCACAAATTTTGCTATCCACAAGGGGTCCTGGAACCAAATCCTAGTGGATACCAAAGACTCACTGTAATAATATTTTAACTTTTTCAGAACTTTTTTCTCATGATTTGTAGACTTAAGACTTTGGTAAATCACTCCCTACTAGAAAGATCAGAAGCCAGACAGCCAGATTGGGGAAAGGTTGGCTTGGCAGATTTTTTTTGAGGAGGGGGTTTGGCTGTAATAGTTGCAGCCAGAAAATGATAAGAAGAGCTTGTGGGAGTTGTAGTCCAGAATATCTAAAGAGCCCTTGCAGCAGACTGTAAAAAATTGAAGTTAGCCCACCACTGGGTTAAACAACCCACTGCTAAAGCCTGGTTTTACCTGGGTGTGCCGTGGCAAAACTGTAAAGATTAATGTTTCAGTTACCATGACTACCTCCAGTTTATCTGAAGGAGGCAGACTGTATTACGTGTGTGTTTTTATTTTTGTTTTTAAGATGTTTAACTGGCATTTTAGAAGCAGGAAATGTGAGGCACTGACTGAGCAACACGAGAGACTATGTGTGCTTTTAACTGTGCTTAGTGCTGCCTTCTGTATATCCTGGTTTGTATGAGCGGAATAAAGCTTAAGATCTGTCCTTATGTTCTCCTCTTGTTGTTATCAAAGTGTACCACAAGACCAGGAACCAGAAAAGTGCTTTATATGAACGTTTGAAAGCTCTGAGGTGGTGTTATTAAATCTGAATTTTATGGGAAGGCAGTTTGTCTGCCTGTATCTGTGCATGTTTGGTAGAGAAAGCCAAAAAAAAAGTGTGAGATTTTTGTTCCATCTCAATTTTTTCCCCCAGTGGAAAAAACACTCTGGTAGGAGTGAGGGGATTCATGTGAAACATTTTGTCTATTAGAAGGAGTGGGATGCTTTTTAAGACATGATTTTGCTCATCCAGAATGAGTTGTATGTGGCACAGTCTGAAGCAGGGAAAGAGATCCTTGTACCTGCCATAGTTTGGACGATAGCTTCTAGCTGTGGCTGTTAGGCAAGTTCTTCCTTGTGCTCTCTTCTCGACCTCACCCATAAAAAGCACATTCTACTGCAAAGGTCTGGCAGTTATGCTTCAAGAGCTGCAGTCCTGCATATTTACCAAGGAGGTAAGCTCTAAAGGACAGAGTGGGTCTTATGTCTGAATACACTTGTGCAAGAGGAATAATCAGTAGCTTTTATAAATATTGCAAATGGCAGATCAGTTGCCTAAGCACAAAACAGAGGGAATCCGAACAGTTCAGCAGTCTGTGATAAGAAGTGCTTTGAATACTCATTTGATGGTTTGCTGGAGACATTTTGGATAACATCTCTCTTGGCAGTTGGCCATGTTGGGTGTAGCTGAGCTGAGCTGCGTTCTAAAACATCTGGAGTGCAACATGTTGGGGAAAGCTGCTCAGAAAGATCCAGATGTGATCCATATATCTGCCTGCCTGCCTGCCTGCCTGCCTGCCTGCCTGCCTGCCTGCCTGCCTGCCTGCCTATCTGCCTATCTATCTATCTATCTATCTATCTATCTATCTATCTATCTATCTATCTATCTTTAAAAAAGGAAGGAGTAGAGAAGTGATAGCCAGGGTCATCTTGTAATGATGCTGTCATAATGGCTACTTCAGCCCTGGTCATGGGTGAGATCCATATGCCTCAGTCAGCACAACAACTTCTTTTGGTTTGACCAGTGCCACCTAATTTCTCAATTGGGCTGACCAGGTAGGCATGATTCCAAAGGTTTTTCTGAATTGTAAAACTGGCAGAAAAGATCCTTGCTTGCTGGACTTTAAAGAAGTAAGCTCTGGAATTCTCAATTTGCTTCCCTGTGACCGTAATTTCTAACACATTTGAAAGCCACAAGACATTCTACCTCCCCTAATTGAAATTTGAGTTCCTTTTTGCTCTTATATCTCAAAAAGGTTAAATTTCAGAATGAAGAAAGGGAGCTGCCTTATTCCATAGGTTCCATTGGTTCACCTAGCTCAGTATTGCTTACTAAGTAGCTTTCTAGGGTTTCAGGCAGTCTGACAGTTCTTTGCGTTAAGAACCATCAAATGATCTAACACCTAGAGAAAAGACGTGTTATAATTATACGGAGGTTAATTGAACAGAGGTGAGATCAGAGAGAGTGAAATTGGCAGAGGATCAATGGGAAGATGCTTTGGGCTTTTCTTAGTTGATAGTGGTCCAGAATGGCTTGATTGCCTTTGGCTCAGTGAAATATGCTTTATATTTTCGGTAGCCTATTTGTATACATGAGAAAGGCATATAAGTGAACTTGCACCAAATGAGCTTGAATCTGATCATACTTTGCAGTAATTTGTGAGTACGGGTATACCTCTGTTAACAAAGCTTCTGATAAAGAAGCTCCTTTTTACACATTCTTTTTACATCCATCCAGCCCTATATTTTCCTCCTTATTTTCAGTCTAGCTGCAAGGTTTTTAGCAGCATCAGCATTTGTTGAAGGAGAACTGGAGAAAGACAGACTTCTGGTATTGGGTTCCAGTGGCATATCTGCAATAAATAATTCAATACAATTTGAACTGGGGAAAAAGGGGATTCTATTCTAGCCAGTCTTACTGCAGCTGTGTGTGCCTGCCTACAACAGGCTAGGCAAACAGAAACTGCATCCAGAATTCCTAACTGAACAGGCATGAAGAGCAAACAGAGAAAAGGGAAGAGCAGATAAGCCTACCTCACTAACTATTCCCAGCACATTTTTTAAAAAAAGCATAGATCTGTAAGTTTGGCCACCAAAATGGAAATTATGAGAAAAGTGGAGGCTGGTGAAAGAAAAAATTGTCCCTACATGTATTTTGGAAGAAGCCCCATCAAATGATTTCTAGAAGGTTTGGTTCTTTTTTGTTTACCTATGCAAGGCTTTTCTGAGCTGATGTTTTCATTCTACATCTGTATATTGTTAGCTTTAAATAAAAAGTTTGCTAAAATATATTGAACTTGTCTTTTTTATGGTTTAGGAACTTGTTCCTATTCTTTTCATGTGATTTCTAATTCCGGTACCAAATTTTCTGTAAAAAAAAAAAAAAAAGTAACACCTAGGAACACTCTGACTTTGCTAGCTAAGCTATACCTGTACCTGTCAGTAGTGATAATAAAAATCTCATTTAACTTTTCTCTAGGCATATTTAAACAAACAAACAAAAACAGTGGCGTGCGTTAATCTGGCATATTTTGTCACCAGAATAAAATTTACAATATATTGTGAGGTATGTCCCACAAAGTACTTTGTTTTGAATTTAAGGGTAAATTCCATGGTATTCCAGCCTCTGGTACCAAATGTTAAAGAAATAGCGCCCTAGGGATGGTCAGAAAGCAACTTGCTAGGTTCCGTCTTTGCAGCAAAGTGGAACCTGGGCAAGAGCCCACCTTGAAACATTTACAGCTCTCACAGATTGGGAGGCGGTTTTTCATAGTTACAGCCAGATAGCAGTTTGCTATCTGGGCAAACTCTCCTTTTATAAAAGTTCCTTTTTAAAAAAAAATTCAAAGCACAAAATGAGACGTAAGATCAAAGAATGAGTGACAGACTTTGCAGGAAGATGGGGAATTTGAATACGATCGGCCAGGAGACAGAGCTGTGAAAACACCCTACCATTTACTTAGGAATCAGGAAGAACGGAAGGAGCAAAGTAGCCTGAAGATAGTGGCTTAAAAGGAGATTATTTTGTGGAAAGGGCAAACTCCTTCGAGCTAAAGAACTTGATGTAACCGTTTTGTGGGGCATGTGTTATGTTTAGTGTTTAAAGTACATTCTGAAGTGGTTGAAAGCTGCTCTGTGCATCGAAGGGTGACGTTTTCCCCGATCCACTCTACCGCAGTTACAGGAGCGAGCAATACAAAGCGGATCTCTGTATCTGCCGTGTGCTGGCATCACCAAAGTATCGCTCAAGGCCCTCTTTTGTGCCTTTCCTGGGGCCTTTGCCAAGCGGCAGACGCCTCTCCTCCCCGCTCTTTTTTTCCCTGACTACGGCAACACAAGGAATGGCATTGCAAAGGCAGGAAGCATGGGAGTGTCTACCATTATTTCACACTGTACAACAAGATCCATCCCATTCCTCTCTCCTTACAGTTGCGTCTAAGAGCACATTTGTGCTAACTGTACCCCCACACACTTGCTGCCACTCCTTTCTGGTTTTGTCCCTTTCGTAGAATCATAGAATATTAGAGTTGGAAGAGACCCCAGGGGCCATGCAGTCCAACCCCGTTCTGCCATGCGGGAACCCCCTCAAAGCACTATCTTGGACAGATGGCCATCCAGACTCTGCTTAAAAATCTCCAAAGAAGAAGGAGACTCGACCACACTCCATGGAGGCAGCTGATTCCACTGCTGGACAGCTCCGACCATCAGGAAGTTCTTCCTGAAGTTCAGGCGGAATCTCCTTTCTTGCAGCTTGAATCCATTGCTCCTTGTTCTAGTCTCTGGAGCAGCGGCAAACAAGCCTGCTCCCTCCTCAACATGACATCCTTTCAGATATTTAAACATGGCCATCATGCCCCTCTTAACCTTCTCTTCTGCAGACTAAACACACCCCAGCTCTTTAAGCCTCTTCTTGTAGGGCTTCGTGGCTTCCAGACCCTTCACCATTTTGGTCGCCGTCCTCTGGACACGCTCCAGCTTGTCCATATCCTTCCTGAACTGAAGTGCCCTGGACTGGACACAGTATATTTTGTACGTGTGTTATTTTTCACAGGGTTGACTGGAAGAGCTCTTGTTTTGAAAGGCAAAATATAAAAAGTTACTTCTCTCCTACAGACGTTGAACAGGCAGTTCTGCTTTTATGAAGTTCAGCAATAACTGTTGAAAAAGCTGGGTATGTTTAGCCTGGAGAAGCGAACAAGAAGTTGGAGATGATGTGTTGGCTAGATGGTTCTCTATAAGAATGACATAGTTGCAAGATCCATGCAGCAAGCTGTAGGTTGGATTCAATGAGCTTTCCGTCTCCTATATTTCCAAAATTCTTTACCAGAAAACAAATGCAAAATTCATATTCCTGTTTCCGAGTACCAGTTTCTGGGTGGCACTCAGGGATGTTTATTGCTCTTCACCCCATGCATAGGAGTTTTCTGGAAGCGTAATGTGTCTGCCTACTGTGGAGACGAGAGGCTGAATGACATGGATCTTTGCAAGGTCCTGCAGAATTACAGTTGTGTTCTGAAAAAAATTCTGTGTGAGACCCAAATATTCCCTTTTTTTTTTGTATGATTTTTATTGAAAGTTTGTCCCAAAAATACCCCCCTCACACTTCCATGCTTAAATCTTCCAGTTGAAATTGCTTATGTCCATTCCATTACAAACATAATTTCCATCTTACAGAGAGAAAACAGTTACATTATTTCTTCTTTGATTTCTTATACATTTATATCCTTACCCAGTCCAATACTCTTTTCCATTCTTTCTCAAAGTTCTGGATAAATTTCTTCTTCAAAGAAAATGCTAACGTTTCCGTCTAGAGACCCAAATATTTCCAACCAAAGGCAATAAAGCAGAATCTGTATTTGATGCTACAAAAAAATGCATCCAGAGGGTCGCTGTGTTAGCCTTAACTAACATAACTAACTAGTCATAAAATCCAGGCAATTAAATTTCAGCACCATTAGCAACAGGAAAAAGTAATTTCTCTTGCTGGATAATATTTAAAAGACAGAACTAAGTGACATCCTGTTTTACTGAGGGATGACTTCCCTCCTTTCATGGTGTAACAATGTTTTAGCTACTTTTATAGATACACTGTAGAGAGACCTGTGTTTTGCACCACAAACTGACAGCTTGTAACATTTTGATTTGTCAAAAAAGGAAACCAAGAGTTACAAGAGTAACTGGTTACTTTTTGACAACAAGCCGGTGTTTGGGTTAAATTACAGGTGCTTATCATGTGTTCGTTGTTTCATTTATTACTAGGATGTTGCTGGTCATTAAGTCTCTGGTTAATAAATATAATTGTCATTTTCCGTATCCAGTTTTGCTGTGATTCCATTCACAACCATCTATGCTGCATGTATAGATATTATAATCCTTAATGTCTGAGGCTGTGAATTCTAAGCTACAAAAACTCATGGTGAATCAGTTCTGTTAGTCTTAAAAGTACCTGAAGATTTGGAGGAGATCTGGTTGGTTCATACGTTTTTTTTTAAAGAAATCCAGAAGTTATTTTTAAAATAATTCAGCTGTAATAACTAATTGTAGTCAGCCCTCCACGTTTGTGGGTTTCACTTTTGCGGATTTGATTATTCACGGATTATTTGCTATCAGTTCTGCTGCCTCCCTGTGCCATTTTTTAACAGGGACTGCAAGCCTTGTGAGACTGAGAAACTGAAAACGGAGCTCTTAAGTCCCTCTTAAAAATGGTGGGGGGCAGCAGTGGGGGTGGCAGTAAGCCCAACCAGCCCCCAATTTCTGCCTTGAGAAGGAACCCTGAGGCCTCAAAGGAACGCACAGTGTGATTTCGTGTGTTAAATATGGTTTTGGAGGGCCTAGAGTTATTCATGTTTTTTTTAACTTTCACGGGGGTCTTGTGCCCCTAACCCTAGCAAATGTGGAGGTACTTTGGCAACTATAATGGTACCTAGTCATTGTATTTCCAATTTCTATGTGTGGTTGTGAAAGCTGGACAGTTAAGAAAGCTGATAGGAGTAGAATCAACTCATTTCATATATGATGGTGGAATAGAGTTTGGTGGATACTGTCGACTGCCAAAAAGACAAATAAATGGGTATTAGACAGTCATATCAGACCTAAACACTCCCTAGCAGCAAAAATGACTAAACTGAGACCACTGTGCTTTGGACACATCATGAGGAGATAGGATTTGTTAGAAAAGACACTAATTCTGAGTGAAGCGGGAGGCAGTAGGAAATGAGAAAGACTGCATTATAGGTGGATAGACTCCATCGGGGAGCCATGGCTGCCCTGAATCTGCAAGACCTGAGCAGGGCTGTTGAATCATAGAGTTGGAAGAGACCCCAGGGGTCATCCAGTCCAACCCCCTGACAGGGTGACTTTGAGGTGTCTCATTCATTGGAGCGTTGTGAGTCGAAGTTGACTCGATGGCAGTTATTTGGTATAGGGGGGATGTGTGCACACACTTGGAACACTTGGAATTGTAATGAGTTCCTTTTAAAAACGAATATTCTAAGCCTTATATTACAGTATATATTCATGTATATCAGTCTAAACATTTTATACCAAAAATGAACCCCCAAAAAACAGGCTTGGTTTATCCACAGGTCAGTGTAAATACTGTACCTTAACTCTTGTACCAAAAAGAAACCATCCCCTCAACTTACCCATAGGCCATATCAAAATCTATAATTTTGGTCCCCAAACCTGCCCTCAATTTATATACATGAGGTAAACTCATACACAAGTTTACAGTCATCCTTCCGCTAACTTCGCTGGAGTTAGGGGCACAGGACCCCTGTGAAAGTGAAAAAAAGTGAATAACTCTAGGCCCTCCCAAACCATATTTAACACACACACACACACACACACACACACACACACACAAAATATGATCACCATATTCAATCCACTGTGGAATCCTTTGAGGCCTCAGGGTTTCTTCACAAGGCAGGGGTGGGTGGCTGGTGGGGCTTACTGCCACCCCCACTGCTGCCCCACACCATTTTTAATAGGGACCTGCAAGCCTCGTTTGCAGTTTCTCAGCCTCACGAGGCTTGCAGTCCCTATTAAAAATGGCAGAAGGAGGCAGCAGAGGGGACAGGAAATAACCCGTGAATAATCAAATCCGCAAAAGTGAAACCCGGAAATGTGGAGGGCTGACTGTATACAGTAATCGTGTGGTAGCCTTTGAGAGGCATTTTGGGGGACAAGAGGAAGAGATGGCAGTGGTATTTAAGCTGAGTTGAGGATCCCCTGGTCAGATGATGGAAGCAGAAAGCTGATCTAGGTGGGGCCTTAGATCCGATCTATCAAGGCTCTGTTTTATATTAATGTGGCCCCAAGCAGTTAACTACAGCTGATCCATTTAAAAAACTTCTAATCTCTCCCTCCCTCCTCTCCTTTATAGCATGGCAGACAAGAACAGCACCTTGAAATGCACATTTTCTGCTCCAGGCCACAGCACCACCCTCCTGCACGGCCTGGCCTCTCTCCGGGCTCAGGCCCAGTTGCTCGACGTCATCCTCACCATCAATAATGAGGCGTTTCAGGTCCACAAAGTTGTTCTGGCCGCGTGCAGCGACTACTTCAGGTGAGATGCCTGAGTGACCTGTGGGAAGCTGATGCCTTCCTTCTCTTCTGAACTTACCTTTGTTGGGTGTAGGCAAAGTGTGAGAAATGGTCCTAACCTAGAAGGACCTGAATTTAGAGGCACAGCACACAGTTTGTGTGCAAAAGGTCCCAGGTTTGTTGGAGCTGGAAAAGATGCTAGTTGGAACCCTTGGAGCATTACTGCCAGCCAGTGTGAGCAACACTTAACCAAATGGCCCATGGTTCTGATATTATCAAGTGGCTCCCTGTGTTCCTGTGTAAATCAACTCTTTATTCAAAACCATGAGGGCCAGAATCTACCTTAAACTTCACGAAAAAGATTACAGTAGGCTCTCCACATTTGCAAGGGCTTGGGGCACAGAAAACTCGCGAAAGGAGCAAAACTGTGAATACCCCCCCCCCAACAATTCCTCTCTGGAGCTTCCCCCCTTCCATTCCTTTGCCACTGGCACCAACCTCAGCGGGGTGGAGGGAAGACAACGTAAAAAGCTTCCTGGTACTTTCCCCTCAGACAGAGAATAGGGGAGTTTTGATTACTTCTGGTGGCCATCTTGAAAAAGAAGCACCTGACCAATCAGCTGCCGATACACAGCAGAATGTGCAACCACATGGCAGAGAAACCACTCCTTCAGCAGTGGGAGGGGGCTTTGCTCATCCAAAAGTTAAAAATGTTCAGTTTAAACACAAGCCTGGCAAGCCTAGGGTGAGGAATGCAAGGGATGGGAGGAGAAAAATGGGGCGGGGGAGGCAAGCATGTGCCTCACGAATAATCGAATCTGTGAAGGCCAAATCCACAAATGTGGAGGGACTGTATAACTCAGTGGCAAAGGACTTGCCTCCATATTTCTTGTTTGGGTCAAGTAAAACATATGGCCGGTTGTGAAAGTAGTTAAGAATATGTAGCTTAGAGTTACGCATTCATGACTGGTTAGTGTTGACGATTCCTACTTATTCACCAATTTAGAGCGGCAGCTGCCACAAGCTACGGAGGTCTGTTCCCCTGTCTTACCAGAAAGCAGCTGACTGATGTCTCCATTCCTCTCTATCTCAAGTGCTCTCGGGTGTGAGGAGGAATTGCAACAGGGATCCTGCTTCTGATTGTTGCACTGGAGGATCACTTGTGGGAGGATGATGGAAACATTGCTCCCTAACTGACAGGTGAACAGACCCCCGTAGCTTTCAGTGGCTGCTGGCTGGTTAGTGGGTATTGGGGTATCAGGCTGAGAGACACTACTTAGCTATGTAACTAGGCGGTTACCTGTCTGAGCAGGTGAGACAGAACTGTGGCATTTTTTTTAAAACCAGATGTTAAACTCTGGTCTCTTCTAGATTCAGTAGCAAGGGCAGGTAGGCTGTGATGGAAAATCTCCCCCTCCCCCAGTCCTCCAAAGATGACCCCTGATCTGAAAAAAAAAGTAGTTGAAATGGGCATTGACTCCTTTTGGGAAAATGGCCTGAAATATCCTGGTCTTAAAAGCTTATTTGAAAACAGTGCAAGAAGGAGCTATGTGTACATCCCATGGGATGGCATCTTGTAAGGATTATCCTTCATACATTTATAAATCTAGGAAAGATTATCCGGGCTCAAGTTTGTTCCCAGGCCACTGTTCTGGAAAGTTCTGTGAGTGCAGAGGGGTGCACAATGCCTGCAAATAGAAGAAGAGACCTCCTTGTGTAACCAGTTGCAGCGCTGACCAGTTTGACAAATTTTCTCCACCTTCTTGCAGCTTTTTGTGTTAACATCTCCCTTGTTTTGCATCTGCCTTCCAAGATTTATATGTGTGTGTGTGCATGGTTTTTTAGTCTTTATTTGTTTCCCTAGTAACACCAAGCCCCAGAGGTTTATTGCTCTTCCAAACAGGCGGGCGATTAAGAAGAGGCAGATGATCTTCCACCAGATGCTAATGGCACTGTCTGAATCTGATTACTCCAACCCAGCCTGCAGCATTGTTGCTGCCAAGCTTTAATTGCTTTGGAGGGTTTCTTTCATTAGCTTGGATGTTGAGGACGGCCATCCTGAGAATCAGATCAGTAGCACCAAGCCTCTGTTTGGGCTTGCTCTGGATTTGTTTCGGATGAAGGATTTGGGGCAGCGAAAGTGGGTTGGGGGTGGGAGCCGCAGCTTTAAAAACCACTTTGCAGCTGTTTCTGTAATCTGGATTTCAGAACTGTAGAGCACCCTTTTGTACAATCAGGATAAGTTGAAAAGGCTTCCAGCTCTTCTTTGTTGATATGAAACGTGCCCCCCACTCAGTGAAGCAGCTTAAAAAAAAAAAAAAGACAGAAGGTAACACTACCGCGGGTTTTGCCTTTGACAAACAGTGCCATTGAGTGGCTTCTTTCGTTAATGGACAAGGAGGAGTGTTCTCTTGCCGTAAAAGTGACCTAGATCTGGGGACAGCTGGGACAACGGAATGGCCGTTCTTGCTTTTTCCCAGACCATTTTGTTATTCAGTTCATTCCCCTTTATTTGGATATTCTTATCTTTATTAATTTCCTAGAATCATAGAACTAGAGTAGACCACAAGGGCCATCCAGTCCAAGCCATTCTTCCATGCAGGAAGACACCACCAAAGCATTCCCGATAGATGGACATCCATCTGTTTAAAAGCCCCCCAAGAAGGAGACTCCACCACACTCCCAAGCAGCAGCTCATTCCGCTGTCAAACTGCTCTTACCACCAGGAAATTATTCCTAACGTTTGTCTTTTCCTGATGTTTGAAGCCATTGCTCCATCGTGTCCTAGTCTCTGGAGCAGCAGAAAACAGGCTTGCTCCATCCTTCATATGACATCCCTTCAGATATTTAAACAAAGCTATTATGTACCCTCTTCACCTTCTCTTCTCCAAGTTAAAAATACCCAGGCTCCCTAAGTCACTCCTCATAGGGCTTCACAATTTCCATTTTGGTCACTCTCCTCTGGACACGTTCCAGCTTGTCCGTATCCTGTTTATTTGTTACATTTTTATCTCATCTTTCCTCTGATGCCTTCAAGGAGGGGTGGGTGATTCTGACCTCCACCACTTTATCCTCACAACAACAACCTGAAGAGGTAGGCCAGGGTGGTGAGAGTGTGACTGGCCCGCCACTGAGATTCATGGTTCATCAAGAACAAGAAGCAGAGTCTCTCCAGTCCACCGCTGTAATCACTTGCACCAAAGCAGTCCTTCCTGTCTGTATCACCTCCTCTGACTGGCAAGAACTCTCCAGGAGTTCAGACAGATTGGTGGTTTATACAGATCTATTTCCCGGCATCTCTGTGATGTGAGCAAGGCTTTCATTATAGTTTTCCAGCAGCCATCAAATCTGCAGAGATTGCGAGCAAAAGCTGTCTTAGGGGGGAGAAAAAAAAGTCAGAAATCCAGGATTACACTCTTGTGATTCAAAGCATTGCATTACCTGTCAATACTTTAAGCACACTGTCACGTTTAGGAGCACAGTGACTGGCAGGACCTAATATATTAAATGCCACGTCCCCTGCTAGTCCTGCAATCTTATTTATGTGATCGGATGCAGGCACACAGGATGTCATCTGCAGTATGTGGGCAAAACAACTGTGTGCTCAATTCAGGAATCATAAGTCTGCAGTCTTGACCAGGAATCTGGAGCAAACGGTGGCCAGGCAATTCAACTCAAAACATCACATCTCTCCGATTTGTCCTTATTTGGATTTAAATACTGTCTCCTTCAGACATTTTAGGCAAAAATGAGAATGTTTGCATTTATAAGCTTAAAATCCTAATAGCACATGGCTTCAGTTTAGAAGATAATATCTTCTAATGAAGAAATAGTGTGTTCTAAATTGTCCCCTTGTATGCGGCTTAGTTCCATCTTTACCAGTTGAAAAAGGTGGAAACCAGAATGTTTTGCTTTTGTTATATTTTTCAGTTCTGATTGTTAGTCACTTCAGTAAATATATATGGCATGTGTGTCCATGTATAGGTTCAGGGCTTAAAGAGTCCATTCTTTGTCTCCCTTAACTTAAGCAACTGGGTGTTAGACACTATTCCTGGACCTGCCACAAATCAGCCAGATGACTCTAGTCTGCTATCTGTCCATCTCTGGCTTTGGGCAGTAGTCAGACATCTGGAATCATGTGTCCAGTTCTGGGCACCTCATTTCAAGAAGGATATGGACAAGCTGGAGCGTGTCCAGAGGAGGGCAACCAAAATGGTGGAGGGTCTGGAAGCCATGAAGCCCGAGGAGGAGTGGCTGAGGGACCTGGGGATGTTTAGTCTGCAGAAGAGAAGGTTAAGAGGGGACATAGTAGCCATGTTTAAATATTCGAAGGGATGTCATGTCGAGGAGGGAGTGGGCTTGTTTTCTGCTGCTCCAGAGACTAGGACAAGGAGCAATGGATTCAACCTGCAGGAAAGGAGATTCCACTTAAACCTCAGGAAGAACTTCCTGATGGTCAGAGCTGTCCGACAATGGAATCTGCTGCCTCTATGAAGTGTGGTGGAGTCTCCTTCTTTGGAGGTTTTAAAGCAGAGTTGGGATGGCCATCTGTCGGAAGTGCTTTGATGTGTGTTCCTGAGTGGCCCCTGGGGTCTCTTCCAACTCTGTTATCCTATCATTCTGTGATCTTCCAGTCAAAAAACCACTGTGTAAACCAAACATACACTTGAGGAGATGCTGCTTAATTTGTGATATTGATAGAATGATGAGCACTACATCAAAGCAGGCTATTGTTCAGTCGCAGATTGTGGCCCACTGTTTGAGCATCCGTGGCCAGGGCATTCTTCAACTTTGGCCATGCCAGCCAGGGATTATGGGATTTGTAGTCCAACACATCTGGAAGGCATCTGGCTAGGTTGCTCCATTGCTGATCTGAAGCAGAACTTGGAAAATTTACTTTTGGGGGCTACAAGGCTCCAGGCTCCCTGTGCCATCAGAGCTAGTGACTGTACTTACAGAAGAACACTGAGAACGGCAGTCCCAATGAATAACTTTTCCAAGCTCTAGTCAGAAGATAGAAATACTGCTCTTAAATGTTAGCCTGATCATTGATCAGCTCCCAATTAAAACTGGGTATAGATGTGCACCATTACTTTCTATAATTTTAATTTTGGTGCAACCTTTCCATATTGTCCAGGACATTTTCACTATTTTTTACTTTAAAAAAGCCATCAGCTGCATGGAAAGTGTGGATGTTGAAACTGTAAATGTTCATCCAGGTTTTTTTTTTTTTGGTAATGTTGTAATCTGCCTTGATAGGATGGTGCACCGTGAATGGTGGGGTAAAGATAAATAACTAAATATCTCTAAAAACTCTGACAGAGACCATTGTATTTGCTAGTGTCAGTTAATCCCATGTTTTCGTTTAATAGAAACACTCAAGGCCACTTACAGCATAATATTCAGACAAAGCAATCATTAAACATGATAAAACTATAAAATTATAAAGCTATAAAATAGTACAACTATTTAAAAAGACAGGAACAACCAAATTACAATTCCAGAAAATCCTTACTAACAATTTCAGGGGAAGAAACCTACCAAAAAAGTAGAGAAGTCAAAATGCTTGTTGGAAAGACTCTTAAGGAGCGGTGAAGGACAGTCAGGGACGAATCAAGGCTGATTCCCCAGGGCTCAGAATTTCACTGCCTCAGTCCAACTGCCAGAGAAAGTTGCATGGAGAAATTCAAAGTGGTTGGTTGGAAGCCTACTTGATTTGTTCCCAAAGCATGGAAAGCTCTCTATGCTGATGCCTAGGAATGATGGGTCTGTTTATACTTTCAAGTCACCTGCTGCCTTATGGCAACCCCATAAATTTCATAGGATTTTCTTGAGCAAGGAATCTGCAGAGTTGGTTTTGCGAGTTCCTTCCTCTGAAATATAGCCTGCAGCACCTGGTATTTGTTGGCAGTCTTCTATCCAAGTACTAACCAGGGCTGACCCTGCTTAGCTTCCAAGATCAGATGGGATCTAGTGCCTTTAGGGTATTTAGGCCAGGAATTATGTATCAGAACTGTTTTCTCTCATGTTCTTTGACCTTTCATTTTAGGGCCATGTTCACTGGTGGGATGAGAGAAGCCAGCCAAGATGTGATTGAGCTGAAAGGCGTCTCTGCCAAGGGCTTGAAGCACATCATAGAGTTTGCCTATAGCGCTGAAGTGACCCTTGACCTTGACTGTATCCAGGATGTGTTGGGGGCGGCCGTCTTCTTGCAGATGGTACCCGTGGTGGAGCTGTGTGAGGAGTTCCTGAAGTCTGCCATGAGTGTCGAGACCTGCCTCAACATTGGCCAGATGGCTACCACCTTCAGTCTGGCGTCCTTAAAGGAGTCGGTAGATTCTTTCACCTTCCGGCATTTCCTTCAGATTTCTGAGGAAGAGGACTTCCTTCACCTGCCTTTAGAGTGCCTTGTCTTCTTCCTCCAGAGCAACAAGCTCAAGAGCTGCAGTGAAATTGACCTCTTCCGGGCAGCCATCCGCTGGCTGCAGTATGACCCAGCGCGCCGCAGCAATGCCAGCCAAGTTCTTTGTCACATTCGCTTCCCACTCATGAAATCTTCTGAGCTGGTGGACAGCGTCCAAACCTTGGACATCATGGTGGAGGATGTCTTGTGCCGGCAGTACCTCTTGGAAGCCTTCAACTACCAGATCTTGCCTTTCCGGCAGCACGAGATGCAGTCGCCGCGGACTGCCATCCGCTCAGATGTCGTCTCCCTCATCACTTTTGGTGGCACCCCCTACACAGACAACGACAGAACCGTGAGCAACAAAGTCTACTACTTGCCGGATAGTAGCATGCGCCAGTTCAAAGAGCTGACCGAAATGGAGGTTGGGAGCAGCCACGCGTGCGTTGCCATGTTGGACAACTTTGTCTATGTGGTAGGGGGCCAGCACCTGCAGTACCGCAGCGGTGAGGGGGCGGTGGACATCTGCTACCGCTATGACCCGCACTTGAATCAGTGGCTGCGAATCCAGGCCATGCAAGAGAGCCGGATCCAGTTCCAGCTCAACGTTTTGCATGGCATGGTCTACGCCACGGGGGGAAGGAACCGGTCTGGCAGCTTGGCCTCTGTGGAGACATATTGCCCCAAAACCAACGAGTGGAGCTACGTTTGCTCCCTCAAACGCAGGACGTGGGGTCATGCAGGGGCCACACTTGGAGGCAAGCTGTATATTTCGGGGGGTTACGGGATATCGGTGGAAGACAAAAAGGCATTGCATTGCTATGATCCTACTGTGGACCAGTGGGAGTTCAAAGCCCCCATGAACGAACCCCGGGTCCTGCATGCCATGGTCACTGCCAATAACAGGATATATGCCCTCGGAGGCCGCATGGACCATGTTGACCGTTGCTTTGATGTCTTGGCGGTCGAGTATTATGTCCCAGAAACCAACCAATGGACAACAGTGAGTCCCATGCGGGCTGGGCAGTCCGAAGCTGGCTGCTGTTTGTTGGAGAACAAGATCTACATTGTTGGGGGTTACAACTGGCACCTGAACAATGTCACCAGCATCGTTCAGGTGTATAACACCGAGACAGATGAATGGGAAAGGGACCTGCATTTCCCAGAATCTTTTGCTGGCATCGCTTGTGTGCCGGTCATTCTCCCACAGACCATGGCCCGGAGGTGACCCCCAATGACACCCATGGTCTTTGGACACATTGCATGCCATCAAGATGCACATAGTTGCCTGCCTTGTTTTGCAAAATAAAGTTGTGTGTCAGTGGTAGGCCAGTGAGCCCGTCCACCTACCTTTGCATCATCTTTGTGTTCCACCAAGTGTGCGTTCCATCCTTCCCGGGGGTCGGTAAACATTATAAAGAAGACTGGTTTTGAGAATGGGGATTTAATGGGTGGTGCTGCCTCACAGATTTCTTTCCCCTAACCGTGTTCCTGTCTTGCAGTTGTTAACCTTCTGCAGCGGGTGTAATTGTACTCAGAAGCATCATTTGGTATCAGTTCTTTGTGACTTGGACAATGAAAGAAAACAAAAGCAGAGTCAAGAAAACTTAAGAATGTCCTCAACTTTCCAAAAGCAATAACAATAACAGCGAGGAGGTTGGGAGGGAGACTCTTAAGGAAATGAAAAATGTGTGATGTCATGCAGGCGTGCGTTCATTTTTTTCTTGAAAAGCACAATTTAAATAACATGCGTCCTGCACACCTGTCTGTTTCTGTTTCTTTGTTTTGTCTTGGAAACTCTTTAAGCAACCTCTGCCCATCTGAACATTTAGGAAGTTACCAGCTGGCTCCCCTGCTATCCCTTCTTTTTCCTCCTTCAGGAAGTCCTACATTGCCTTGGAATCTACATGAGGGAGAAAGGTCACCCTTATCGACAGAGCTGTTGTCTTCTTTTTTTAGAGTTAGTGTTCATTTCTCTCCAGAAAGTGAATATAATTCAACTGGGGAAATTTGCGCTGAAGTTGACTCATTTGCAGCAGAAATCAAGGCTAGAGGTTCAAATCTGAGCACACATCCCTGACATCAGAAGGACCTGCCTTCCTTTGAAGTCAAGCAGTGAATGTAGAGAGTGAAATTTTAAATACGGCTTTAAATCTGTAGTCAAAGCATTGAAGAGCATTTGTACTTGAAGTACTGAAGAGCACTGTAGAACTCTGTCTGCTGCTTCTGTTCCAGATGAAATCCTGGGTATTTCTGTGACACAATGAGGTACTCTGCTCATTCCCAGAAGTATAGTCACTTGCCGGCCCCACTTACTGGTGAGTCCAAAGCATCACTTCTCAGGCATTAACTCTGGCTTTTTGATTTTATTAGCCAGGTGGTAGCGGCCCTCAAATGCAACTTTTAGTGCAATATCAAGAGCTTCACCCTGCCAATAAATAAATAAATAAATACATAAATAAATTCTGCAGTGGAATTTAGTTTAAAAAGCCGTCTCCATCGTGTCCCCATATTGCCTGAGCTCAGCCCCTCTTGGAAGTCTACTAGTATCACCAAAGTGCAGTGGAATTAGGTCGGATTGGAAACGGAAGGGGGTGGTTGTTTGTTCTGAGCGGTGCAGGAACTGCAGAATTGAGCGAAACTCATTCTGTCCACCTTATGTAATTAATTGGTAATAAATAAATGTTACTTATTGCAGAGGGGGATAATACAGTTGGCCTTCCACTGTTGTGGATTCAGCATTCATGTCGTTGATTATTCACAAGTTATTTGGGTTTTATTTAAAAAATGCTTACGTATTTGCCCCGCCACAGAAAAAAATATGCGCTTCGTGGTGTGTGCTTGTGTTCCCTGTTCCGTCACAGGAAAGTAATGTAGGGAGTGAGGTGCTGGGATAATACAAGATGAAGTGTGTTCACAACAGACGTGTTTGCACAGGGCTGCTTTTGCTTGTATGTAACAGCTTTTAGTCAGAGCTTCATTATATGAGTAATTGTGAGAGCCAGCGTGGCGTGGTTTGAGCATTGGACAGTGACCCCAAAGAATCAGAGAATCCTAGAGGAAGAGACCCCAGCGGCCATCCAGTCCAACCCCCTGCTATGCAGGAACACACATCAAAGCATTCCCAGCAAATGGCCATCCACCGTCTGCTTAAAAACCTCCAAAGAAGGAGGAGACTCCACCACACTCCATGGAGGCAGCAGCAGATTCTACGGCTGGACAACTCTGACCGTCAGGAAGTTCTCTTTTCCTGTAGTTTGAATCCATTGCTCCTTGTCCTAGTCTCTGGAGCAGAGAAAAACAAGCCTGCTCCCTCCTCAACATGACATCCCTTCAAATATTTAAATGTGGCTGTCATGTCGCCTCTTAACCTTCTCTTCCAGCTCCTTCAGCTGCTCCTCATAGGGCTTCATGGCTTCCAGACCCTTCACCATTTTGGTTGCCCTCCTCTGGACACGCTCCAGTTTGTCCATATCCTTCTTGAACTGAGGTGCCCAGAACCGGACCCAGAATTCCAAATGAGGTGTAACAAATGCAGAATAGAGTGGTGCCATTACCTCTCTCAATCTAGATACCATACTCCTATTGATGCAACCAAGAATCGCATTGGCTTTTTTGGCTGCCGCATCACACTGCTGACTCATGTTCAGCCTGTGGTTCACCAAGACCCCTTTCACACGTCCTGTTATCCAGCCACATGTCCCCCATCCTATATTTGTGCATTTCATTTTTTCTGCGCAAGTGTAGTACTTTACATTTCCCTGTGCTGAAATTCATTTTGTTAGCTTTGACCCAGCTCTCCAATCTGTTAGGGTCATTTTGAATATCAAGTGTATTTGTCCCCAACAAATATCCTGCAGGTAGGATTGTGACTCGCAATCCCAGCTAAACAATCAAGGGGAGTTCCAGCACAAACAATGAGGTCCGGACAGAGTTAATGGGCTTTGTGCTTGAGTGACAAGGGGATAATGGTTGTTGTAATAGCTGAGTATTGTGGAGAGGTGGGAAGAGAAGAGGAAAAAGTTCCAGGTGTGCGGGGACCAGCTTTAAGACAATCACAATTTGATGGGAAACTTCCCTATTTCAGCTCTGAGAGTCCAGCTTGATGTTTTACACGTATTATATTCAGAGCGGCCGCGCTACTGGGTCTCTCGCCGAAAAGCTAGGTGTAGCTGACCTGCCTTGCCATGTCACACTTAACAGTCAGAAATTTGCCTCTTCCAGCTCGATCTTGCCATCACCTCTGGTATCATTTATATTAACGCCAATTAATATGGTGCCAATTGAATATTATTTGCCAATTAAACCATGGGGGTGCACGGTGCCATAATAGTTTCATTTCCTAGAGTAGAAGACCACCATTCTCTTTCCGCCTTACAACTGAGATCATTGTTGTTGTTGTTATTATTGTTATTATTATTGCACCTTTCTCCCAACAGTGGAACTCAAGTCCTGACAGTGGCACTCAAAAACAAATTAAAACACTCATTGAAGTAAGTTGATTTAAAACACCTGTTAAAGTAAAAATATAAAAGTGTATATAAAAATATTTTGTACACACACACACACACACACACACATGTATGTATATGTATATGTATAGTTATATATGTATATTATATTTGCTGGCATATAAGACTCACTTTTTCCCCCGAAAAATGCTGTTTGAAAATGGGGTGAGTCTTAAACACCGGTGTGTTTTATATGCCAGCAGATAATATTTGCCGGTGTTTAAATTGGATGCATCTTCTACACAAGTGCATCTTATACGCCGGCAAATATGGTATGTATATATAGTTCGGATTTAAAAATGACTGGGAGAAATCCCACTCTCTCAGCCTCAGAGGAAGGGGAAGGCAAAAGTCCTCTGAAGAACTCTTGCCAAGAAAATGCATCAAAATCCACTGTTTTAATCTCTCTCCTTCATCCTCCCCACCCTGATCGATCTGCAATTGTAAATGATAAATGAATGGAGCCTCCATGGACAGGAGCAGTCTATGCCTGGGTTAAGGTTGCCATAAGTGGAAGTTGACTTGAAGGGCGATGGCGACAAGAAGATGCTAACTGGTTTGTGTTTTACGTTAAGACACAGAGACCACGGTTCGAATCCCCTCCATGGCCTTGGGGAAGTCACACTCTCTCAGCCTCAAAGCAAAGCAATGGCAAAGTCCCCTGAATAAGTGGCCGGGAAAAAAAAAACCTAGGCGATATTTGCTGTAAATTGGGAGCTGAAGGCACCTAGCTACAAAACACTAAGAGAATTCTCCCCATAGATTGCTTCTGAGCGTGGAGGCTCCATTTATTTCTCATTTACAGTTGCAGGTGGAGCAGGGCAGGAAGAAGGAAGGACCTTTTTATAAAACGTTTTATAAAATTTTATAAAATCGTAGTATCGTAGTGTTGGAAGAGACCGCAGGGGCCATCCGGTCCAACCCCCTGCCATGCAGGAACCCACATCGAAACACTAAATAAAACACACAGAATAAATAAATATATTAAATAAATAAATATAAAATAATATTTTATATAACATAAAATGTAAACTAATTATATAAAACATATAAAATTATATGCAATTTTGTATAAAATGATATATAAAATATATAAAATTATATAAAACATAAAATTTATTTTAAAAAGGCAGATCTCACTGCATCCTACAAGTGAAGGGTAAACAATTTATTTTAAAAAGGCAGATCTCACTGCATCCTACAAGTAAAGGGTAAACTATTTTAAAAAGGCAGATTTCACTGCAATCAACAAGTGAAGGGTAAACAATTTATTTTAAAAAGGGAGATTTCACTGCAATCTACAAGTGAAGGGTAAGCGATTTATTTTAAAAAGGCAGATTTCAATGCATCTTGCAGGTAAAGGGTAAACTATTTATTTTAAAAAGGGAGATTTTACTGCATCTTGCAGGTAAAGGGTAAACAATTCATTTTAAAAAGACAGATTTCAACGCATCTTGCAATCAGCTTGGGAAAACGGAATGCGCATGCGCACCCCTCCAACCTCGGGAGTGTAAAAGCGCGCATGCGCGACACGGTTCTCTCAGCCCGTAGAGATAGGAAGAAGGCGAATTGCTTCCAAAACAATCCCGAGGAAGGCGGAGAGGCCACTGCGCATGCGTCCCTCCTCCCACCTTTCCTCCTCTCCTTCTCGAACTTGCGCAGTGGGTTCCTCTCCGCTGAAGCCTGCCTGTCCCCGCCCGTGCGCGGTGAGAAGGAGCCCTCCTCGGCGTGGGAGCGTGCGCAGTAAGGCTGAGGGATAGAGGAGCAACGGGGCGGTAGACCGTTCTCTCTCGCTCCCCGCGGCCGGAGGCGCTGCGCGTGCGCAGTGGGGCGCCGCTGGAGCCCGGTGGGAGGAGGAGGAGGAGGGATGCGGACGGGGGAAGATGGCGGCCTCGTCGAACAACCCGCGGAAATTCAGCGAGAAGATCGCGCTCCACAACCAGAAGCAGGCCGAGGAGACGGCGGCCTTCGAGGAGGTCATGAAGGACCTCAGCCTGACCCGCGCCCACCGGGTGAGGAAGGCGAGGCGGGGAGAGGGAGGGCGGGAGGAGGAGGAGGCTGAGGGAAGGATGGAGGCGCCTTTTTACCTCATTTCTATCTCAGAAAATGCGCGCAGGATGGGGGGGGAGCGCGTCAGAAGCCGCCCCCTCCTCAGGGTGTGTGTGTCAGGGGGTGGTTGTTGCTCCTGCCCAACAGGGAGGGGGTGTTGTTGCCCCCACCCCCAAAAAACAACACAAAAAGGGGTGTTTCGGGGAGTGGGGGTCGATAACACCCCTCAGTTGTGGGGAGGGGGTGGAAAAAATCGCCCCCTCCCCATTTTATATAGGTGAGAGAAAGGTTGTGGTTGTGGTGGTTGTTGTTGTGGGTGGGATGGAGGGACCCCCGCCTCCCCCGTCAGAGGAACTCAGAAAAAAAGGGGGCAACGCAGAGATGGAGAATTCCCCCCCTCCTCGGTTTTGTCTTTGCAGACCTCCCCTCTTTCTCAAATTATATGTGTGAGAGAAAGGTGGTCATTGTTGTTGTTATGTTGTTCAGCAAATTGTAAATATGTTCTGTAAATTTAAGGGGGGGGAAGGTTGGAGTGACACCCCCTCCCCTAATTTCCCTTCATAAAATGAGTATTGTTTAAGTATGTGAACAGGTCCAGAATCCCCTCCCTCAATTTATATATACAATTATATATTTATTTATTAATTTATTAATTCTATTATAAATATTATATTTTATATATTTGCATATATAACATATATATAAATGTATACATTATATATATAAATGTATATTTATATGTATATATGTTATGTATAAATATACAAATTATATATGTGTGTGTATTATAAATCTATATTTAAATTCTGATTATAGAAATTATATATATATATATATATATATATGTACACATACATATATTACAAATTGAGGAGGGTGATTCTGGACTCTTTTTTTATCAAGTGTTTTATTGTGTTTTATTAAATGTTATTCATCTTATTATATAATGTTAATTTTTTAAAATACATTTGGGGAGGGAAGAGGATGGTGTGGCAACCCCCTCCCACTATGTTGGGGTTTATAACTTAGATAAATAAATGCTCCCCCAACCTGAGAAATACCTCAGGTATTTGTGAAATTAGGGAGATGGATGGTTGTGGGGGCAGTGGAGGGACATCCCCACTTTTTAATCTCTTTTTTTCTTCCCTCAGAATTTTTTTTGGGGAGGGGGATTTGAGGACCCATTTCAGTTTTGGGTGTGGGAAATAATGGGTGGTAAATTTGGAAGGGTGTGAGGAGTGACACCCCATCTTCTTTTCCTTTCCCCTTCATGAAAGAAGAAAGAGGCCCATCCTCTCAGCTTGGGGTGGAAAGAAAATGGGGATTGGTAAACTTGGGGGAGAAATTAAATTATTTGGAGAAAGAAGGGAGGAACCAAAGACCCACCCCCTCAATTTGGATTGAGAGGGGAGGCGATTATCAAATCACCTCTTAGTTTGAAGGGAATGATTATTAATACATTTTATCTATATATGGGGAAGCTGAAAAGTAGCCTTTGCCTAGAGGGAGTAATTATTCCTTTCCCCAATTTGAGCACAAGAAATGGAAATCAGCAAATCTGTGGTGTGTATATATATATATGGGGAGGGGATATCATTAAACTCACCAATTATATGAGAGTGCATAGTCAGCCCCCTTTCATATAATGAGCCATTCTTAATGCATGAAGAGGTTAATATCACTTTCCCTTTTATTTGCATGTGGGATGGGTGTTTATTGAAAAATGGGGGTCTCTCCCCATCTGTATCCGTCCCTCTCTGTGTGTGTATATTGTGGACCTGGGAAGGAGAGATATAACAATTGATATGTTGGATATGTGTGATGGTATATTACATGAGAGAGAAGCGAATCAATTCTCCTGTGTTTAAAAAGCAATTGGAAAAGATGGATGTTTAATGCCATTTCCCCGCCTCCAGCATTACATTATAGGTTAAGGATGAGGGGCTTGTGGCCCTCCAGAGGTTGTTGGACTCCCATCTCTCATAAGCTCTAACCAGCATGGCCCGTGATTGCGGATGCTGTGAAGTATAATCGGGCAAACCAGAGTTCCCACGCCTTCTGTGTTGTTGTTGTTCGTTGGTGCCATCTAGTTGGCTTTGACCTGTGGCGTCCCACTTCACGAAAGACCTGCAAGAGACCCTGCTGTTAACAGCCCTGCGCAGGTTTTGCAGACTCGGTTGCATTGCTTGTTTGTATTTCTTCATTAAGTTTGTATGGTCATAAACTCCCTTGTATGTACTGAGGAAGAGGCGTTATAAGAGGAAAGGAAACTTAACATTCCCTTTAGCCAGACCAAATGTAATCAGTGATTGATAACTTATACATATTAATGGGAGTGGGTGGCGGGTTGCGAAGACTAGCAAGGAAAAGATTTGATTCAAGATTCCTTTATTTGTGTGTGTTTCAGCATAGGTCTGTTTACAAATATCAAATTAAGTGAATGTGAATATCATAAATAGTTACTTGGGACTGGGAAACATATGTCATTTGCATGTGTCTATGGGATGTGTGAGAGTGTGCAATAAATGTGTGTATAGTTAAGGGAAGTTTTGTGGACTGGCAGCTCTCTGGGATGTTTGTCTTGCTATGATCAATTAATATAATGCACACAGGTAAATATGGGTTGGCACCAGGTTATTGCTACATCTGGGAACCTCATCTGTCTTTTCTAGTGCTAAAGTCCAGGTAATAACATTTTATTTGGCACAGGAGAGAATCTCAACAGGTTGGGGACAGTTAATGCCTTTTATTCTATATCAAAGGGAGAGATGTATGACAACAAGAATGGTTAATGCGTGATACTGAAAAAGGAATTTGTCGGGAAAGGGCATTCACTTCCTACCTGTCCTCATGAGTGAGCATTTTTGTGAGTCCCTCTAAAAGAAGTCCAGTGATATTTTAAATAAATGGTCCATAATTTTTTAATGCATCACATTGTAGGAAATGGGGGAGCTTAAACATGTGTGTCCTTTGGTGATTGTTTTGGAGTTAGTTCGTGAGTGACAAGTAATAAGTTTGAGAGCAGTAGCTGTGCTTGTTCTGTTGTAGGCAAAAATCCCAACAACTCACTGTAGCATCTTAAAAGACTAATGTATTATGGTATAAATAGCAATTTTTTGCCACAATAAGTGTAATATTGTAACTGTCGCTTTTAGTAATAAGGGATGACTGGCATCTTCTGAAGTATGCTGTACAATTAGTAGCATCTTTCTCTCTTGGGTGGAGTAAGTAGTTTCTTCTTAGAATGAAGGTGGGGAAAATGTAGGTCCCCCACCCCAATCTTGTTGAACAACATCTCCCAGCAGTCCCTGCCAGCTTGGCCAGTAGTGAGGAATTCTTGGACTTACAGTCCAAGAGTATTTGGAGTTGTCTGATTCCCCCCGTCCCCGTTTTTGAGAGTTTAGCTGTATTGATGTGTGTTCTATTATTTTTCAAGATGTTTACTGTCTTTCTGAGTTGCAGAGGTCAGTAGTGGAGCATTAGCTCAAAGTAGTGTCCAATAGAGGATTGTGTTTTATTTCCAAACACACACTCCACAGTAGGAGCGTTAGTATCTTTTGGTATGTGTGGATATATAAGACATGTGCTGGAATAAGACTGGATGGAAATAATTATAATTATTTTACTGGAGTGGCGTGTTCTACAAATACAGCTTGTATTGTGTATGGGTGGTAGTAACTGACATCTCACTGTAAGCAGAAAAGTGATATGATAGTCACAAATGTCTTAATATTGCTATGTTAAGGTTATGATAAAATGTCTCGTAAAAGGATCATCAATATCCACGGGCTGGTATAGAACCAGCAGTCATATGAGATCTGTTCCTTGAGAAAAGTTAAGTCTCACTTATGTGTAATCCATCCTAGGGTGTTGCTCTGTCAGAGAGGATCACCCTCCAACTTTTCCGCACAGATTGAGATTATAGTAGGAGCTACTTCAGAGGTCTTGAAGTGCTAGCGTTCCTCTCCCTATCCCTGTGAATCAACAGGAAAGAGAGCAGCTAGATTTTCATTCTAGTTGGGGTGCTCCTAAATGTTAGGTTAAACTTTCTGTTGTTGTACCTTTGTGTCGTTTCCTACTTAAGGAAACCCTAAGGTGAACGTATCATAGAACTAACTTTTTTTCGTAGGGGAAATTCAGATGAAGGCTCGTCAGTTGGGTGAATGGGCTTGGCAGGACTGTGTGTGTGTGTGTGTGTGTGTGTGTGTGTGTGTGTGTGTCTGTGTTTGGGAGCAGGGGAGTCAGTTGATGTAGCAGTGAAGCTCATTGTTCTATAATGGTTGTATGTGTGTGGGTGGGGTGGGCTCCCTTGAGATTGGTTTGGTCACCTGATGCAACCCAATACACCTTTAATATCGTCTCCATAAAATTCCTCTTCGTATACGGGACATATGGTCCAGGCATGCTCTGCTTTCTTTGTTACAAATGCCACTTTGTATTTCGGTGTGGAAAAGAATGCTACATCTTACATGAGGGTCTGACTCAGAGAGGTTTTCACTAGCTAGGGCCAAGGGTCATTTCAAAGGGGATCCAGTCATTCCTGCATAAGATCTGACAGCAGGTGAGTTAATGGCTGGGCGACACAAAAGGAGCTATTCGAGACAGGATTGTCTTTTTTTTTTCCTGGTGGCCTGGGACTGCTATTGTAGAATAACAGGTATGAGAGACACAGAAGACTAAACAGGAGGGCTTGTGGGGCAATGGGGCATTTATCAGTCCACAGTGGGTCACCCCAGGATGACCAGAAACTGTGTTTTTGGTTTTCTCTGTGTTATGCTGCTTTAACTTCTTGGCACATAGACTCTTTGTACCTGTGAGACCATAATCTTGTCTGTTAGACTGTGGCAACACATTGCCAGAAAAAAAATGAGGAAAATTTTTGTACGTTGTCTAAATTCAGACACAGAATTGTAGTGTTCATGACAAAGGCAACACAGATGATATTTATCCTGGTAACACCTTAATTGGCATTCACGGCTTGAAAGTATACTGTCCCTCCAGCACTTCTTGATCTCTTGTGGTTTGGGGGGGGGGGGACAAAAGAATAACTACAAATTACAGTGTAATTATTGGAGCTGTACCTCAGGGCTCATTCCTTAGCCAGGCACTGTCACTCACGACCTTTAGGCATGTATTTCTACTTTAAGATTTTTATGGAGCCTTCATTTTTAACAGCCGTTCCTTTGCCTGGTTTTTGTGTGTTGGAGCAAGTGTATTCTAATTGCTCACAAAATGAAGTTGTTGGAACAGTTTGAGCATACTACTGAATTGCCCAGAAAGCGAATTTCCTCCTTTGATTTCCTTAATGCCCTATCAATATTTGCTTTTTAGAGGTTCTCGGATAAGATAGATAAGAAAGAAGGATTGCATGTTGGGGTTACCATTTTTCTGATGAATTCTTGATGAAGGAGCAGACAGGCCTCACTAGGTGTAGTTGGCACGGTGTTTGGTGGTACATTTGTGTAGCTTGCTTCTGGACACCTTCTGAGTTTGATGTCATTATGGGCTCCATGTTTTGGAACCTTTTGAAGGCAGTATTCTGAATACCTTTCTTATAATAAACTCCATTTGTCTATGGGTGAATCCTCCTCCTTCCTTGAGGCTTCACTATTATTTGTATACTCCTGTATAAGTCTGAAACTTTTAGTGAAAAAATTGGCCCAAAAATCTAAATTGACTTAGTGTAAATGCTGTACTTTAATTCTTGTCAAAAAAAGGGACCATCCCCTTCTCGAGTAGTAGAAAGCAAGAGCTTCGTCCATCCCGGGAGAACCCAAAAGAAGCACTGAACCCCTCTGTTCTCCCTGCCGAGGAGCCTCTTCTAGCCTTTATGAATGCCTGAGCAAAAAAATAGCAGCAGCATCTCTTTGGCTGTTTCTCTCAAAGTAGCACCAAGAGAAGAGAGGAGGTCAGTGCTTCTTTTAGGTTCTCCCGGGAAGAAGTAAGCTCTCTCCTTTTGCCACTCTACTCAGAGAAGGGGGTGGTTCCTTTTTTTGAAGAGAGTTAGTGCTGTATCTTATCAGAATAAGATTGTCCCCTTCTCTGAGTAGATGCTGATAAGGCTATTTTAATGTCTGGGCAGGAAAATGGTGGTGGCAGTAGCCAGCCCCCTGACGCAGCACTGGCGCTTTCCCCTCTCCCTAGAATAACCCTTGACTTATCTATGAGACATATCAAAATTCATTATTTGGCCTCCAAACCTACCTCTGACTTTTTTTATACATGAGGTCGACTTATACACAAGTGTGTACATTAGTTTTGACAGAAAGACTCTTTAACAAGAGGGTGTGGGACAGAGGACCATTCCCCTAGTCATCATCCAAAGTAGCCCATTGATAAATCCTGTTGCCACACTGCTTGAGTCCTTCAGTTCCTCTCATCCTTTACCTGTAGTTTGGCAAAAGAAGGAGGAGGAGGAATTTAGACGAGCAGATTCTTATAGCTGACCCAACCTTGAGAGCTTATTTGACAGGTTTTTTTTAGAGGTTTTTTTTTTTCCAGTAGGAGATCATTTAAGTGACTGATTCCTGTGTCTGGATACCTGTGAAAAGAACATACCTGAGTCTGAAAACTGCTATGCTTCCTTTGCCACCACCTACCCAGATTTGGGAAGCTAAGCAGACATAGTCAGAGTTAGTAGTTGTACAGGATGCCACCAGGAGATCACAGGGATCTTCATATAGGACTAGGAATGGACAATTTCAGGACCAGTGGCTTCTCTCAATATCAGATCATTCCCTATGTTATGTGGCTTTTGCAGTTTGTCTGTTCTGAAGCCTTCCCTGGGCAGACGTCTGAACAGCTGTTTACTTGCTTGCTCACCTCTTCTGAGTTGGAGTCTGCCCCAAAAAACCAGGCAATGAGGCTTTTGTAGGTTGTCAAAAGTGCCACAAATGACCAATTCAGCATAAAGACCAAGTCATCTGAGCATCTAGTTTTCTGCCATTCCATGTTAAGTTGAGGGCAGGTAGCAGCTTAAAAACTAGGTATTATCGAGGCATCCTTTTGAAGGCGTGCCCAAGCAGATGTCCAAACACTCTACCTGTGTTCTCACCAAGGTTTTCTTCACATATGACAGTTTTTCTAGTAAAGACACTATCTGTAATACGATGGAGCATTTTGTCAGGTAAGGGATACATTGACTTTGAGCACAGCAAAATGCTTATAAATATTGTTAAGGAGGTTTTATGCTTATGCCGATTACCAGAAAAAAGGAATGTAGAGCAGCTGTGAAAAAAATGGCATAAAAACTTTTAAAAAGAAGTAGCAAATATTAGAACATTTTTGTTCTTTCCCTTGCTTTGACAAGATGCTAAGGCAAGTCTTCCGCTGTTCGCAGTATCCTTGCAGCTGCTCTTTCAGGTGGGCTAGGCTGAGGATGAGTATGGCTGGCCCAGTACTGCCTGATGAGTGAACTGTTAAAACTGGGCCTACCTAATGCAGCATGCTATTCTCTAGTTCTGGGATGGGGAGGTCCAGGGGCTAATATTCTGAAACAAGGGGGAGGCTGCAACAGCCCCACAAAAACAGAAATGGTGAGGAGTCTCCATTTTTATTTTTTAAAAATTGTTCTTTTTACAAGGTGAGGAAGGGGCAGAACGAAGTGCAAAGGGGGTGGGCCTGGTATTAAAGGGAAAATTCTGCTTTGGATATGGCTTCTAACATTGGCAGTTCTCTTTTTTCCTGGGGAAAAAATAGGACTATCTGGAAAGATTCTGGATGTTGCGGAAGCAGCCCTGAGGGCTCATGTGGTCCGTGGGTCGTGATTAATTTTTTTAAAAAATTGTATCCTGCCTTGTATCAGAAGATCTCGGTACGGCATAGATTTTTTTTAAAAAAAAAATTGAGCAGTTACAAAGCAAAGGATAATTTTGCAGTCTAGAAACACAGTGGATAATTTAGCAGTTTAAAAATAAGTTAAAACAGTGTGAAAGCATATACGTGCATAGGTTTGGGCAGGATCTTTGTAACCCAAAGCTTTAATGCAATGTCACATTTTAATGTGGCGCTGGAATGAGGCCAGCCTCAGCACCAGGTGGGCCTCCAGGGAGAGGCAGTTCCACAACTGGGCACTACAGCAGAGAAGGCCCTTTCCTGGGTGGTGGGAAAGAGAGGATAGACTTCTATTTAGAGATCCTTCCAGATATACCATTTATTCAGTGAAAGAAGATTTCTTAGGTTACTAGGGTTGCCAGTGAATGCTTTAAGATGCCCAGACTCCTGTCCTTGTTAACAAATGACCCTATAATGATGACAACTTCTACTACGTCGTCTTCTTTTTCTTCTTGAAAAGGATGCCTATGAGCGTGCCTTGCATTCTTGGAATACGCTTGAATGTTCTAAGTAAGAAGCAGTTGTCAATAGCTGTCCAGGGTGCCAACCCTAATAGGCCATATTAAACTCTTGATACGTTAAAAAAACAACAATATTGTGCCAAATATTTTGTGACATTCAGTTTGAAGATTCACTGGGTTGAGGGTTTTAAGGGTAATGTGAAGATCCTTTAGGATCATTGCCTTTCCTCATTTTTGTTTCTTTGTCCCTTGGCAACGACCATTGCCAAATAGTTTGTACCCCATTTTTTTACTGTTCGATCCCAACCAGTCAGTGACCACTCAGTGAACTGATGGGTTGGATTAGGCTGCATGATAACGTGTCTCTGTTGGCAGATACAGCACCGTCTCTCGAGTAGGGGAGAACAACATACTTGTTTGTCTCAATACCCGGGTGGCTCCCAGTCTTGCTTTTCTAGTGATTTCATTGCCTTCCATCTATCTCAGTGCTTCACAACTTTCGTCTCGGTTCTGTTCTAACCCTGTCTATTTGATGTGTGTGGCTAGCTAGGGCCGAGGGGCGTGCAGTCCCACCCATCTTCATACCAGACTCTGTGACTGGATTGAGAGAAGGACCCAACAGTATGGTTACCTTGGCAATACGCGTGGCTGTGTGTGGGTGCATTCTCTCTTCTCTTTGACTCCTACCACCTCATGAACAGTTCTGCAAAGAGGGTGCAAATAAAAGTCAAAAAGACAGCAAAGGCATGTATGTGTTTGCAAGGCAAAAAAAAATGTTTGTACACACCCACTCTGTCTCTCTCTTTCACACACACACACGTTATATGTATACCTACCTGGTTTTAGAGCAGTACTCATACACAGTGCTTCATGGGTGTGATTTTGTTTTACTCCATAGAAAAATATTGTAAGATGGTAGGCCACACTGTAGCAATTAAACGGAAGCTGTATGTCCAAAAGGCCTGTGGTCCAGAGCCCTGAGACTTCCAGTTAAAAATGATTTTGAGGAGCAGAAGATGGAAAATCCCTCTGTCTGTTCAAGAAACCACAGAGCATTGATGCCAGTCAGAATAGGCCATGGTAGGCTAGGTGGGCAAACTGGTAAAAGGCAGCTTCCAATGCCTTATTATTCCTCTATTTTCAATAGTACAAGGGAGTTGACAGGCCACGAATCCATGGCTTGACTTGGAGTCTTGGAAGAGTTTTGATAAAGTGTCAAGCTAAATTCCAGCTGGGTGAGGACCCTTCCCTTTTACCTGTCTCTGTGTTACACCAGCTTCTAATAAGCCATATCTTCCTTATTAAATATTTTTTTTATGTACTGCTTGCTGTATCTAAAACAATTTATTGAAGTGGTATACATGAAGATACGTTTTGAAGGGGGACGTTGGAAAAAAGACAGTACAGGCAGCCCTCCACATTTGCAGATTTGACTTTCACAGATTCGTTTATTTTAAAGTTTCCCCTGACCTGCCCCAGGCTCTTTTTTTCCAGGGGAAGATTTCCTTTAAGCAACTCTGATCAGGCCACAGAGCCCTTTAGAAACCTGCCTCTGGTCCTCCTGCTTTTCCACCAGCCATTGCCTGGCCAGCTAAAACTGGCTCACAGCCCGATTTCCTAACACCACGGATGCTCTCCTGATGCCCC
Source organism: Cyclura pinguis (assembly GCA_030412105.1). Lineage (NCBI taxonomy): Eukaryota > Metazoa > Chordata > Lepidosauria > Squamata > Iguanidae > Cyclura > Cyclura pinguis. Next base: position 6,870,583 of record CM059614.1, on the reverse strand, counting down.
CCCCACACCCAAGGAAGGAGATGGGCGAGAGAGAGGAAGTATGGGGCTACCGTACCAACCCACCGGCCCTTTCCCTGACCTGGTTTGGACCCTGGATGTCCACTCTCCCTACCATGCCTCCACCCCCTTCCCACAGACACACCGAGACATTTTAACTTTTGTGATTTTTCCACTTTTGTGGGGGTCCTGCTCCTCTAACCTTAGCGAATGCGGAAGGCCAACTGTTTTGAGATACAAGACATTAAAGAATTAACAGGCTCGAAAGGCGTTTCTGAAACTGTGCAACGCAGTCCATCAGGGAACGCCTGAGGGAAGAAGAGGTTCTTTGACGGGTGCCTAAAACAAACCACAGGTGGCATCTCCTGAAAAAGAGTGGAGACTCCAAAAAGGCAGGGGCTGGTGTGGAAAAAGATTACTTTTGGGTTGTCAGCAGATGCCAATTTGGACGGACTACAAACATGCAATCACCAGAGATTTCTGGTGCCGGCAACCTCTTCTCCTTTCTCTGGTGTGAGATTGCCGTGTGTGCATTTTATGCCCTCTGGATAGTAACCGGCCAGTGTATGAAGCCCCGTGCGTTTGGCGGCTAACGGTCTTGAAAAGCAAGAGGTGCAACTCAACAGAAGAGGCTCGTGTTTTGAGTCTTTAGGGGAATATAACACCCAGGCACCTCTCAACTGTTTTGCTGCTCTTCCTCCCTGATATCCTCTAGTCTAGTTGTGAGTTGGCATTCAGTTTGCTCAGTATTGGTACAGTATTGCTATATCTCCCCCACCTTTTTTTTTTTTTTTGCTTGGCAACCAGGTGCTTGGCTATCTCTTTGCTTCTGCGGAGGCGAAGCAGTGTGTGTTTTCCCCCCCTCTGAGCATCTTGCAGTGTTACCAGTTGTCTGTGTTTGTGTGTGAGAGCAGTTGAGTGAGTGAGATGTGTGTGAGTGTGTGTGTGTCTGTTTTTCTTTTCTTCCCCACTCGGCAGTGTTTATCTTCATGTTCGCTCTCTCCCGTTCATTGTGGGTTATAGCAAAGGCGGCACGCTGCTCCTGCGCTCGTTCGCATGTCCCCCCCTCCGTGCTTTGAATACTTGTTTTGTTTTTATCTGCCGACCCTCCCACCAATCTACAGTATTTGATGTAGCAATCTGTCGCCAGTTTGTAATGCCTTCTTATTCTGTGTAGTTTTATACTGGGAATGTGAAGCTCCCTTTCAGATCTTCCTTCCCTGGAACAAATTTCAGTGTGAAGAGCGGATAAGCTTTCTGAGTGAGGGGGCGGAGGGGAGGCGTCTAACTGTTAGCAGGGAAAAGGGAGTATTCTGACATTCTGCTGCTTTGCTTGAGTGTGGGAGGCAGATGGCTGATGAAGGGGGCCAAGCAGCACTATCCAGGAGCCCTGGGAGGAGGAGGAGGAGGGCCGTGATAGTGATGGGGTGGGAATACATCTTATCACAAACCGCTGGAGAGGGAGGCATCCTTGAATGGAAAAGAGGGAACAGCTGTTACCAGGAGTGGGGCAGCTGTGTCTTGAGATGTGTAGGTCTTTCTCTTTCCCCACTCCAGTTTATTTGTGGACAGAACAGAGCAAAACATAGGCTGGTATTAGGTGAATCATAGAATCGTAGAATAATAGAGTTGGAAGAGACCCTAGGGGCCATCCAGTCGAACCCCCTGCCGTGCAGGAACACACATGAAAGCACTCCCGACCAATGGCTATGCAACTTCTGTTTAAAGAAGGACACCACACTCCATGGAGGCAGCATATTCCACTGCCGGACAGCTCTGACCATCAGGAAGTTCTTCGTGAGGTTTAGGTGGAATCTCTTTTCTGTAGTTTGAAGCTGTTGCTCCTTATCCTAGTCTCTGGAGCAGCGGAAAACAAGCTAATTCCCTCCTCGACATGACATCCCTTCAAATATTTAAACCTGGCTATCGTGTCCCCTCATGATCGCAAGTGCTTGCTACTGGGTCCCTCTTCAGACTACCAACAGCCGGGAGCCTGCAGTATGGGGACTGGGTTTGCCAGGTGGAGGGAGTGCCCTAGCTGCAGGAGAGGTGTGAGGGCCACATGAAACAACCTGGCAGGCTGGGTTCGGCCGCAGGCCTTGTGTTTGACACGTGTGATCTGCCGAGTCAGACAGTAGAGTCATCTGGCTTATAACTATTCTGGTAGTCAGGAGTTGTCCAGAGTTTCATATATGGGCATTTCCCATTCCTGTGTGGTGATGTTGGGAGTTGAACATCCTGTCTGGGATGTTGGGAAGCATATCTGCTCTACCACTGAGCCGTGGCCTCTCCCTTACTATAGTGCTCACACTCTTTCACATAAATCAACAACGAATTGCAACCTTGCACCTGCCGTGCCGTATATATTTTGCATGCTCTCTCTTATTTTTAACCAGTAGAAGGGATTTCTTTAAAACATTCTCATGTAGGGTCTTGTTGATTTACGGTGAACCCTCCACTTCCATGGGAGTTAGGAGTGCAAGACCTCTGCGAAAGGGGAAAAAGCACAAATAAAAATCAGAATCACAAATGCTATTTTTTTTTTAATCTGAGAACACTTCTCTAGGAATCTCTAGATCCTCCGATGCGATTCGATGCTCAGCTTCCTCTGGAAGCGTATGTAATAGAATAGTTTTCCTAGATTAAACAAGGCTGTAGTTTGCTAAGCACTACAATGTATCAGTTGTCAATTGCAACTCGCAATCGTGTATCCGGTTGGAACTTCTAAAGTATCCCAAGGTGCCAGATGGTTAATTGCTTCATTGTTTGATGTCAGTTTACATCCAGGCAAGGAGGAAGAAAATCAGAAAGGGGGATGGAAAAGTAGCAGAAAGGTGTTCTGGTGATGGACAGTGCAAAGATAAGGAGACATGAACTTGTTCTGGCTCTCAGGATGAAAGATACATAAATAATGAAAGGTCTAAGAAAGTGCTTGTGCTGGTGGGGAGATGTGACACTTATGGCTTTGACTGGTCATTGCTATGCACGCTTAAATTTGTATGACAAAGTATAAAATCTATAACCATCCACCATACAGTGCTCTCAGCAACTTCTCAGGAAGGTTGCTGTATTGCTTGCTTGCTCTGAAGTTTGTGAGTGCAAGGTAGTAATCCAGGACATGGCGCTCCTTTAACTCAGTGTATCTGAGGTAGAGTTTGCTGTCCAGCTTCCACAACCTTACACAGAAATTGGAAATACTGTGGTACTTACTAGTAATACCTGACGCTGGGGAGCAGCAGCTGTTGTCTTTCTATCCTTCATGGAACTGTCTGTTGGCCTCTGTGTGAAACAAGACATCCAGTACTCCGGTGTGAGAAAATAGACCTTTGGAATGGAAAACATGTAGATTTGTTTCTCCCCCAGGGTTTGTATGGGTTCCTCTGGATGCACATAAGTGTGCCTGCATACTACAAGGTGGAATAATGAGAGGGGAAAAATAAGAAGAAGCTGTGGTATCCTTCCCTTGCTCTTGGATGAGTAGCTTTGAATGTGTAATGGTCTCTGTTGAGCTATAAAGCAGACCAGAACATTAGGAAAATCAGGTAGCAATGAATACACTCAGGCAATTTGGCAAGATTCAAGCGCTTTCCAAATTAAAAGGTCCCACAAAGTATTGCACGTGTTTGAATGTGCTCCCCTCAGCGATATTTGAAGCCTGTCACAGGAGAATTTGGCCTGAATACCCTAAAGGTGCGGGATCCCAAAGCCCAGCGGGTTAGTATTTGGATGGGAGACCACCAGTGAATGCCAGATGCTGCAGACTGTTCTGTAGGACTGATAAGCGGGGGGAAACCCTGTTCATTTTCTCTATGATGGCCTGCTTTCTAGTGTGCAGGCTGCAGTCCCTTTCAACATGAATCTTGAAAAGGGATTTCCCATTTATATTTAGTATTGTTTGTTGCAAGTGCCTCCCATAGTTTTTGGTAGCCTGATGCTGTATAAAACTTCCTCTAGAGTACGATGTAGTGTGTACTGTACTATAAGTCTAGTTCAGCTGTCTTTATGGAGGGAGATCGTTGAGAGCCAGCACACTGGACTATGACCCTGGAGACCAGGGTTTGATTCCCCACTTGGCCATGGAAACCCACTGGGTGACCTTGGGCACATCACACACTCTCAGCCTCAGAAAACCCTATGACAGGTTTGCCTTAGGGTCACCGTAAGTTGGAAACAACTTGAAGGCATACAGAAATAACAATATTTACTGTAGCCGAAATATTCCTGTGTTATTATGCTTTAGCAAGTACCTGTGATGGAGGAGGAGCCTCTTCCAAAATCCCCTCTTAACAGAAAGCCTCTTTCTCTGCTTAAGCTGTAACCTATATACATTTCTGTGGGACCTAAATACCCTAAAAGTGCCAGATCCCATGTGATCTTGGAAGCTAAGCAGGGCCAGCCCTGGTTAGTACTTGGATGGAAGACTGCCAACAAAAACTGGGTGCTGTAAGCTGTGTTTCAGAGGAAAGGACTGGCAAAACCATCTCTGAGGATTCCTTGCAGAGAAAACCCTGTGAAAGCCATGGGGTCACACTGGCAACTTGAAGGCTCATAAACATACATCTGTCCCCCTGTCATTTCAGAACAGTAGCATAGTCTCTTTCCTTTCTCCATCCTCCTCCTCCTTGGGACTGTTCAGAGAGGATAAGAGTACAGCTCTTTTTCTTTGGTTTCAAACATTTGAACTGTCAGTATGTTCTCTTTCTGTCTAAACGTATCCACCCCTTCATCTGTTCTTTGTAGAATTCGCTTCTCGTTACAAAACCTTCTCGTGGTTTATAAAAAAAATCAGACACAACAATAAATCTTGGGACCCCCCACCATCTAGGGGGTGGACCCCCCAGCCATCTTGGGTCCTGTGCAAGGAGAAAGGCTGGTGATAAATAAAATATTTTTTCCACCCTTCCCTCTTTTGCCTGATTATGAAAGTGGTTCAGATCTAGCCTAATAAAAGTGTTACTCTCCTAATTATGGATGCTGGGATTTTTCTTAGGACCATGTGGATAATTTTTGGCACTACTTCCCAGTCTCCTTTGGTGGGGTCGAGGGAAGAGGGCCTTCTCAATAGCTGCCCCCAGACCTCCCTCCCTAGAGAGACCAGGATGGCCCTGCCTTTGCTCTTATTCTGTCAACAAATTAAGACATTTTTATGCCGTTAAACTGACTGGGATGGCCTTTTAGATTTGTATGTTGACCTTGGGCATGTCATACACTTTTGCTGGCATTTAAGACTCACTTTTCCCCCCCAAGAAATGCTGTTTGAAAATGGGGTACATCTTATATGCCAATGTATATCAGCATATGAGCAAATAGTTACTTGCTGGCATATAAATGGGGTGTGTCTTATAAGCCAGTGCATCTTATATGCTGGCAGATATGGTAATGGTTTGAATGTTGGACTACAACTCTGGAGACCAGGCTTCGATACACCACTAGGCCACGGTGACCACTGAGTGTCCTTGGGCACGTCGCATACTCTCAGCCTCAGGAAACCCCGTGATGGGTTCTCCTCAGGGCTGCCATAAGTTGGAAACAACTTGAAGGCGCACAACAACATATTGTCTTTTTATGTCTTCATGGCTGAACATTTTTAATTGTTTTGTTTAATCATTTTTGAAATTTTTATATTTTTGTGGAGGCTTTTTGTATAGTTTTGATCTGTATCATTTTTAGATATGTTATGTGTTGAGTCACATGATTGAGAGAAAGGCAGAGTATAATAAAATCAATAAAATAAGGATAAGAATCAGGATAATATACTTTTTAAAAAAACTCCAGAATTACAACAGTGGCAGAAAACATGGATTAAAAGATTAACATTTAGAGCTAATCAAAATATAAGAGGAAACATGTATAAAATGCATTATAGATTGTGCCTCTCCCCAGAAAAATTATCTAGAATGTATAAAAAATATAAAACTGCTTGTTTCGGTGTAAAAAAAGAAAGAGGGACCTTTTACCATACTTGGTAGTCTTGTAACAAGTCTAAAATGTTTTGGAAGTCTATTCATTTGACTATTGAAAAGATTTTATGGATTACATTTAAAATGGAACCAGAAATGTATCTTCTTGCTATGGTTAATGATAAAGTAGAGGAAAATTTTGGAAGACTAATTTTCTATATGACTGCAGCAGCTAGACTGTTATTTGCAAAAAAATGGAAATCAGAAGAGGTACCATCAGTAGATGAATGGTTATTGAAAGTATTGGATATGGCAATTATGGACAAGTTAACAATTTTGTTAAGAGATGGTTCTATAGATAATTCTTTAAAAACTTGGGATCTGAAGATTAATTTTCTCAGAAACAATTATTCTGAAATAACAGTAGTTGGATTCTCTGATTAAAAATTATATATATAAATACACACACACACACACACACACACACACACACTCACATAATGAGAAAATTAGATTTATGATAGAATTATATAAGAATTATGAAAATGTTCAAAGATCTTTAATTATATAGCTTAAGAAATAATCAAAGACACTCAGGGGGAAGTTTTTTGTGTTTTGTTTTTTGTTGTTGTATTTGTATAAGTTTACTGACTTTAGTCCTTTTTCCCTTTTCTTATCTTTGTCCTTCTAATTTTATAAACTAAGTCTTATTATTAGTAACCTTTCTCAAATAAAAATAGATTAAAAAAAACTCCAATGAGTTCTGTAGGACATTTGCTAGGTTGCTGGCTGGGAACTGGCCAAACGGAATAATGCATCTCACTAGTTCTTAAGCAACTGCTCTGATTGCTAGGCTATTCCCAAGCCCAGTTTATAGCTATCACCATTCAATTACACAGGTAAAAGGTGTAGCATTCACATGGCTGTTGGCAGGGGACTGTATTGCATGTTGCAGAAGTCTTGTTCTGTGTCCCCTGTTGCCAAGTGTTCTTGGTGGGCATTTCTCGGGTTGCAATGCTGTTGAAGAAAATAAAGAAAGAAGTAGTAGACACGTTTTATGTTGAAGTTATGAAGGGCTGTTTGCCTTCAGCAGCCAAGATTAATCTGGGGAAAGTATTTTAAACATGGCCATTGTGTCCGCTCTTGACCTTCTCTTCTGCAGACTAAACATCCCCATCTCCCTAAGCTGCTCCTCATTGGGCTTCATGGCTTCCAGATCCTTCACCATTTTGGTCGCCCTCCTCTGGACACATTCCAGCTTGTCAACATCCTTCTTGAATTGAGGTGTGTTAGTTGTTTCTACACTCCACTTTTCATTCAGGGAGTTCTTCTCCCTATTTGGATTTCAAAACAAATCTGTCATGTAGGTTAGGCTGAGAGAACTACCAGCTAGACCAGGATTGCCCAGTGAGTTTTATGGGATTTAGATCCTGGAGTTTCAGGATCTAAAGCCATCTCCACCCTACACTGTAATAGTGCTATTATTCCGCTTTCAACCTCCCGTGGCATTCTGGAGTTTGCAGTTTCCTGAGGCCCAAGAGCTCTCTGGCTGAGAATTCCGAATGCCCATCCCTAAACTGGAAATCCCAGGATTCAATGGGAGGTCAAAAGTGGAATAATAGTACTATAACAGTGTGGTGCAGAATGTGCCTTCAAGTCATCTGTCAACTTATGATGGCCCCCTGAATTTCGTAGCATTTTCTTAGGCAAGGAATACTCAGAGGCAGTTCCTTATAAAAGGACCCAGATCAGATTTTTTTTTTAAAGCTGGCTTGATGGGCACTCCCTTGTGCAGGTATGTTCAAGAAGTCAGTCTAAAACTGAATACTAAGCCTGATCAGAACTGGTTCATAAATGAGCATTTAAGAGCAAAAAGCAGGTATCCAAAATACTTAAAGTCTCCTCAGATAACACAGTAGATTTGATGACTGTGAAGCCTAATTTTTGGATTTACCCAGTATAACAAGCATTTTAAATTACAGTATAAATATTGGAAAACCCCAGGGCCTAGGACATAGCCTAGAGACCTCCCTACAGGAAGACATTGGTTGATTTTGGTTGTGGAAGCTTGTTGGTAGCGGTTTCTCAACCAGCTCAACCTAATAGCGTTAGTGTTCGGCTCACATTTTGACAGTAAGGGTATTCTTGGAGGTATTATTATGTGCTTTGCTAATATATTATGTCTATAGCATTCCTGTCAACTACTGGCATTTTGCCAATAAGAATATCCTCAGAAGTACTGTGAGCTGCTTTGCTGAGAAGAAGATATACAGCCCTACCTCCACGTTTGTGGGTTTGACCTTTGTAAATTTGATTATTTGCGAGGCACGTGCTTGCCTCCCCCGCATTTTCCTCCTCCCATCCCTTGCATTCCTCACCCCAGGCTTGCGAGGCTTGTGTTTAAAAGGGACTTTTTCCTTTGAGGTGAGCAAAGCCCCCTGTCACTGCTGGAGGTGTGGCCTCTCTTTCATGTGGTTGCACATTCTGCTGTGTATTGGCTGCTGATTGGTTGGGTGCTCTCTTTGCTCTTACTCCTCCCTTCTCAAGATAGCAGCCAGAAGTAATTAGAACTCCATAGTTCCCCTCTTTTCTCTGTCTGAGGGGAAAGTACCAGTAAGCCTTTAGTTGTCTTCCTCTCCCCCACCAGTGTCAGGGCCAGAGGCAAAGGAATGGGAGGGGGGAAGCTCCGGAAGGGAATGGGAACGGAATCGTGGGACGGAGGGGAGTTATTATGGCCCCGTGAAGCTTTTTTTATTGCTGTCCGCAGAATGTCTTGTAAATCTACAGCTCTTTCCAGGCCTTCCATTGGTCTCATTCAGTCACCATTGGTCTCATTCAGGTGGTTTAAGGCTTATAGACATAACTGATTTTCTGCATGCCTGGAGGCAGATTCCTCCCCCCCTTCTCCCAGGGCTATGCATTTTCAAGTTCCACTTGTGGTTTGAAGTGGTACAGTCTTCCCGCTGGGGCTGTTCCATGTTGGGCTGAGAATTCAGTTGAAATGCTTTTGATTTGGATATGCTTGTCAGAAGCTCCCGAATCTTTTTCTCTGCTGAGGCACGGAGGGGTTGAAAGCAGCATCCATCATGTGGGCGATGGAAATGAAACTTAAGTGCAGGTGAATCTCTGCCAGGGAGGTGCGTGCGTGTAGAGGCAATTGTCTGTGATGCCAAGGAAGAACAAAATGTACTTTTAACTGTATGCAAATCAGAGCATGGCAGAACTTACATTGCTGCGGAGTGTGCAGTTAAGTTATGAGCTGCATTCAAGTCAGTGGGGTGTGTGTGTGTGTGTGTAGCCAGAGGGATTTTGTATTGCCACGTGAGACAACACACAGAGTTCTTTTGAAAATGGTCCGGCAGTAGCAAAGGGGCAGGTCTACTTTCTCTGAGCATTGGCTGCTTGCTTTGATTGCATTTGTTGGTGCAGATGTTTGTCTTTGTATTCCACCTCCCACCCTGCCTTCACAAATCCCTTGTAAATGGAAACAGAAGTGTGGTATTAAAGAGACATACCATCCTTTGCCATCTTTGTGGCTGAACTTGAACTTTCTGGATTGGAGGTGGAAGCTGCTCCCATTTTTACATGGTAACAGCACAACGTTGGCTCAGAAGTAGTGGAGGCCCTTGCTTCGTATTCCAGTGAAATGCTCATTTTTAAAATTTGCCGATTAGTTTACTCAAAAGAGGACAGAGCGTTCAGAGCAAGGGATGACCATTAAGAGGAGTAATTGCTGCTGCCACTAGATACATTCATCCTGGGGATACTGATGCGGATACGGAAACAGAATTAGACCGCCATGTGTCCATGTATCAGAACTGAAATCTAGATCTGAATCTTTTCAATTGGGTACAAGCTCAACAGCAGCCTCTGGGCTGGGCAGGAGAGAGAGGCTGTAAATATTTTAAAATCAAGTGATATAAATGTTAAATGTGTGCTTTGGTAAGTTAGATGATAAAGGCCTGTTGTAGCTTGTGTCCCGTCTCCCTCTGCTGCTTGCTTCTGAGATCTTCACAGGCAGGACTCAGTGACAAGAGCTAAATAGCCCCTTAAGGATTTTCTCCAGCATCCAGATAGTACCCTTATTGTGTATTGTTGAGCTCATTATTCTTATATTGTTGTTGTCTTGTGCCTTCAAGTCATTTCCGTCTTACGGAGATCCTAGCATGGTGTTTTCTTGGCAAGATTTGTTCAGAGGGGGTTTACCATTTCCATCTTCTGAGGCTAAGACAGTGTGACTTGCCCAAGATTACCCTGTGGGTTTCTGTGGCAAAGCAGGGACTCAGACCCTGGTCTCCAGAGTCCAACACAAACCACTAGACCACACTGTCTCTCTTATTCTTGAATACCCTCTAACATTTCACAGATGCAGCTGGGACACGTGTGTCCGGGCAACATCAGAGCGTGGTCAAGATGGCGAAAGTTATTAATGAGGAAGAACAGATAAGCTAGGAGCGGCTGTAGCCGTTTGCTTTTGCCTGAGCAGAGTGGGAAGGGCAGGATTGTGCCTATTCTCTCCCCCTGCTGTGTTGAGTGCAAACTATTTTTGCCCTTTGAGCTCATTTTTGCAGCGATTGACATAAACTAAGGACGAAATGGGAGAAGAAGAGGGAAACAGAGACCTTTTAAAAGCAGCTGCAAAACTGGGACAACAGAGGGTTAGCGGATAGACGGCAGCTGAGCAGAGAGAGAGGGGGGACCACAGAGACCACCTGGAGGGTATGGGGAGGAAGAGATTGCTGTTTGTTGCTGCTGCCCTGGACATCTGCTTCACTTATGGGACCCTGCTCTTTGCAGGACTGAGGCCCTGACTCTGCAGGTACTCATCTAGTGCCTGTTAAGGGGGCAAAGCAGGGGTCATGGGGGAGGGTCTGCCACCAGTGGGGTCACCCCTTTGAGGGGGTCACCCCTTTGAGGGAGCCGCCTCAGGGGTACATGAGAGCAAGAGTTTATCCTTCTGCCGAAAAGAAACAAGGGCTTGTTACCTGCTTTTACCACCTACCTGTCTGTACATTGTATTGGTTGATTTTAATGGCTACTGCTTTGTCTGCCCAATAGAGGAAGAATGTGTTTTCCAGAGGAGAGAGAGGGCGCACAGATCCAGGGAGCTGCCGTCAGAGTCATACAGGTCCAAGGGAGAAGACAGGTACAATATCATGGAAGTGGGGAGTGTCACAGGGTGCTCACTGCCCCCAAACTCTCTCCTAGGTCAAATAGCCTGGATAGCCTTGGTGACAGTCCCCTGGATTGAAAATGCTGCTGTTGAATGCCAGGTCAGTGAATGGATTTGATTCTGGGTGGCTGGGACAGCATAGGCATTCTCTTGGTATACTGCCCACCCCAATGCTCAACAGTCTCTTTTCTTGAGTTTGCCGGGGTGGTCTTGGGGTTGGAGGCTCCACAGCTAGTAGTGCTGGGGTCCTGAACATCTATACTGAGAATCCCCTGATCGGAGGACTTTGTGGCCTCCGTAACAATCGTGGATCTGTCTCAAGTGGTATCTGGCCCTCCTCATGCTGCTAGGCATACTCTGGACCTTGTTTTTTGTGCTGGATGGGGTGATGGTGATCTTCAAACTACAGGAAAAGAGATTCCACCTAGACCTCAGGAAGAATTTCCTGACAGTCGGAGCTGTCCGGCAGTGGAATATGCTGCCTTGGAGTGTGGTGGAGTCTCCTTCTTTGGAGGTTTTTAACCAGAGGCTGGGTGGCCATCTGTAGAGAGTGCTTTCATGTGTGTTCCTGCATGGTAGAAGGGGGTTGGACTGGATGGCCCCTGCGGTCTCTTCCAACTCTATGATTCTTGGTGTGAAGGAGTTCTCTGCAGTTTGCTTGTCGTGGAGAGATCGTTACCTGGTCAGATTTAGAGCCACGGTTACTTGGAACTTCTGCAGGGCTTGGGGAGGAAGCTGATGGAGCCAGACAGATTCCTGATGGCTCTTGAGGATTTTCCTGCCACCTCAGCAGGCCATTCTTTTGAAGATCTGGATGACTTCTGGAATGGAGAAATGGCCAGGGCGATGAACACAATCACTCTCGAGCATCTCCTCTCATGGAGCAGAGCCAAACCAGTCCCCTAGTTTCCAAGCGACTTGGCAGCGATGAAGTCAGTGAGACCAAGATTAGAGTGATGTTGGCAGAAGACTTGAAGTGAGTCTGACCGACCATGTGCGAGAGGCTGTTTGAAGCCCTAATCCATGGCGTGTGTGCAGCAAAGAAATTATTTGTTGCTGCCACCGTTGCATCTGCAAGGAGCCTCCGAGTGGTCAGAGCTCCATTAGACAAAGCAAGTCAGAATTTTAAATGCATGTATAGATGATTGCTAAAATTATAAACTTTTGCTGAAATTTGAAACAGAGGAAGAACAGGTTAAAGAGCATATGATAAAATGGGCTAAAAACTTTGATTACACAGTGGGCTTTTGTTGCATGCGAATTTGTGTTTGTATGAGGTGTCGTGTCCCTATACATAGCATGCACATTGCTGCCATTAGGTATTATGGGACATAAGCGTTTGCATTTCTTCTTTTACATGGGGGCTCCTGGAATGGGACCTCCACATATATGGGGGGCCCATTGTAATATACAGATGGATCAGTAGGAAAATGTTTGTTTTATTTCTCAGGAGGAAAGAGTTATTTGCAAACATAGAGTTGGGGCAGGAAGACCTTATGCCCTTTGGCCGTACCAGGCTTTACTGGGTCCCAGTCAGGCCCTTAGATTTCCCCAGATGGTCACAAATTTTGGTGGTGTCCCAACTTTTGTGTAGTTTTGTTTGTCCCCATTTTGAAAGGCTAGAATACCTCTTCTAAGTTACTATAGCTGTAAGAGCTTTCTATTAAAATAGGCTGGTATTGGATGTATTTGGGTTGGGCTGGCGCTCTTTTTTGTGCAGGGAGTGCAGCAGGCTGATGGTCTCCTAGTGAGTAAATGTTCCCCTCCTAGAGTTGCCCATCCCTGTCCTAAAGCTTCTGTGGTCTAAGCAGACAACATGGAGCTAGCTAGAACAACAGTTTAACTGGAGGCAAGGACGATGCGTAGGTTGTTGAAGTGGAGGAGGAGAAGGCCTTATTTTGTGAAGCCACTGAGTCAGGGACCACTGAAGGAGACCTCCTTCCCTATTTTGATCCCTCTCTCTGCTTCTTGGCAATCTCGGTTGTGGTTAAAAGCCGTCTTCCTGTTCACGCAGGGATCACACGGAGGACTCCCTGGCGTTGGCTGAATCATCTTGTTTGTTCTACAACGGTGGTCTGCCAATCAGCAATGAAATGCTAGTGGGCGTGTCGTACCCCCCCCTTTTTGCTACCTGCGCATGCTGCCGAACCACTAGAACCACTACGCTCCAAAGAATGTAAACATTCCCCCTGTTTGCTTTCCGATTTAGCAGAACTCTGCCTGCTTGCATAACTGCATATTCATTCTACTGCTAAAAATAAAAACGGGGACAGAAAAACTATTTTTGTCTTTCTCAGCAGTGGGCATCTCCGATTCCTCTGTTTTTGTGTTTTTCTCCTTGGTCTCTCTGTGATTGGGGGTATAGGTGTTTTGGTAAAAGAACAAGTCACTTGCCTTTGGTTAGTGCAATGGCTGAGCTGTGGAGTCTTCTCTTGAATCTCGCTTCTATCGCACCGCCGTTTGGCAAAAGCCCTGATCTCTCACCCTGATTTGGACTGCAGTTTCTAGAATATCCCAACCAGAATGGCCACTGCTGGCTGGGGAAATTCTGAAAATTGTAACCCACAAAAAGTAACTTTTCTAAGCTCTGAATAAACACCACTGTGCACTTTGTAGTCCCATGAGCATGAAGTGGTGGTTTGAATGCACAAAGATGCCGTGAATTTTTGTTTTCTGTTATAGAAAATTTCCTGGTGAGACACAGAAAATAGAGTTCTATTCCTGCATATTATGGTTATATGTCAGGATATGTGGCTTCTGTCATAACGAATTCTGTGTGTGTGTGTGTGTGTGTGTGTGTGTGTGTGTGTGTGTAAGTAATGCAGGATAGCCTGTGTGGAGAAAGGGTAGACTTTAGCATTTTGCAAAGTATCAAAAACCAATTGTAGATTGCAGCACTGTATCTGTTTGAATGGTGTGTGTGTGTATGAAAATATCAAATGGCTAATTGCTTTATTGCTCCTTGTGCTGTGTATTGGGACGAGGGGGAGAAGATCAGAGGGGGGGAAACCAAAAGCACGAAAATATGTGAGAACCGAAAAGATAAGTGACAGGAAACATGTCCTGACTTCAAGAATGAAAGGAAGGTAAACAACTGGAAGTATGGGAATTGTCTACATTGTGGGATTGACGATCCTCTCCGATTATAGTTTTACATGCCTAAATTTCATAGAATCATAGAATTAGAGAATTGGAAGAGACCACAGGGGCCATCCAGTCCAACCCCCTGCCATTCAGCAACACACATCAAATTTGTATGAGAAGGTATAAAACCTATGGTCACCATATATTCATTAGTCTCAGCAACTTCAGGAGAAGTGTTCTATGTTGTTTGCTTGTCACAAGGAAGCACTACCGGCTACCTGAAAGTGGAATTGTGCATTGCAAGTTATCCAGGGCATAACATGATATTTTGCATTTTTCAATAGAGAAAACTTACCAGAAACATCTGTTACTACATATAAAGAGGCCAAAAAAATGGCCTGCAATAGCATTGGATTATTTCTGTTTTGTTAGTCACTCCAATAAGCACATATTTTAGTGATTAACAACATTCTTCATAGACTGCTTCTGTGCTTCAGAAAGAACTCATCTGAAATGCTTTTTGATGCTTCCTCACTTTCAATATTGCCTTTGTTCAAGTGGCTTCTGCCCTGCACTTACAACTGAGAGTTGCTTTTCACAACCTGGCAACCTCCAGATGTTTCAAACTGTACCTTCCATTTTCCTCAGGCACTGTGGCCAGACTTGGTGAGAACTGATATAAAGCAGTAAAATGATAGTAAAACCATTTTGTCCTTTCCTGTTTGTCTTCTTTGTGCTATATCTTGAACAGCTCCCTGCCCCAGTGAGCTAGAATCTGAACAGGAGTGGTGACAGGTGACCAAATCTTTGTGCCTTTGAGACTTTAAAATAAAAACACCACTGCAGTAGAGAAAGCAGAACTCTGTTGTTGTTGTGTGCCTTAAAGTCATATTTAACTTATGGCAGCCCTAAGGTGATTCTATCAGGGTTTTCATGGCAAAATTTATTCACAGAGGGTTTGCCATGGTCTTCCTCTGAGGCTAAAAGAGTATGAGTTCCCCAAAGTTTCCGTGAGGATCATAGCCCCAGTCACTACACGACTCTGAATTCTGTGGCCTGGGTAAATTATACAAGCCAGACCCATGTGCTTATGGTGCTATTTTGCATAACTCTGTATAATTCTCGGGTTTGAAAGGCAATGCAGGACTCCTTAGCTCCATGCCCTTCTCCAGTTTTTGAGGCTCCAGCGAGTGTCATAGAATCATAAGAGTTGGATGAGACCATAAGGGCCATCCAGTCCAACCCCATTCTGCCATGTAAAAACACATAATGAAAGCGTTCCTGACAGATGGCCAAAAAACCTCCAAAGAAGGAGACTCCATCACATTCCCACGCAGTGTATTGCATTGTCAAACCTCTCTTGGAATCATTCAGGCATATCTGTGAGGGCTAGAATCTTTGCAGCAAGAAAGCTGAACCACTCTGCTCACTGAATGGCCAATTACATTTTTTAACCACAGCAGCTAAGAAAATTTGGAAAAAAAAAATACTGTGGCGAAAGTGTCTGTGCCTTGCTAGCACCGTTCAGGCCACAGCAGTTAAGTGACTAGCAGTTACTGAATGATTTCTTTTTGTCTTACTTTCTGTGTGAAGTGAGAATCGAGAAGCTCAGTTATTCAAGTTACTTATCCTTCTTTCATGACACTTTTTTCCTGTCAGCATAGTGTAGCAGTTTGAGCATTGGACCACAGCTCTGGAGACCAGCGTTTGACTCCCATCTTGACCGCGGAAGCCCACTAGGTGACCTTGGGCACATCACATACTCTCAGCCCCAGGAAACTTCATGATAGGGTTGCCTGAAGGTCATCATAAATCGAAAATGACGTGAAGGCACAAAACAGCAAGAGCAACTCGATTGATTGATTGATTGATTGATTGATTGATTGATTGCCAGAAAAAGAACAGCCCAGGGGATCTGGGGATTCTGAGGACCACAAAAACAGCTTTGTTGGCTGCATATGTGATCTAGAGGACTCTTTCTTTCTGATATAGGGGACTGGCCAGAAACCAGCATTAAATTTATGCCCATTGGGTACAGTTGTTTCTTCGTTTCCTGGAAACTTGCCCGGGACTGGCAGTCTATGGCTCAGGGTCACACACTGGTGGAGAAGACTGTTTCTCAGCCTCTGTGCTATGTGTGTGTGTATACCTTCGAGTCTGCTGGCTTACAGAGGCCCCATGGATTTCATAGGGTATTTTAAGGCAAACAATACTTGGAGGTAGTTTGCCAGTGGGGAGACCGGCAATTTGTTTTTGCTAATGTATCAGGGACTAGTAATATATCTCTGCCTGCTGGGCTACAACTGTTTCTATCTTTCCTGAAAGCTCCCTGCAGGCTGGCAGCTGAAGGCTACCAGACTGGCACAGATCCATGGACCACTGCTTTGCATAGGGCTCATCCGGAGAGCAGCATGTTCTTGCTCTTCGAGGGTCTCTGGCCAAGAAGTATCTTTCCCATCACCTGGGATCTTTTTACTTGGAGGTAGAAAAAAGTGGTTGATGGGAGTTTTTACAAGCCACATCCGGGGACATCATCGGAAGGTCCTACTTTGCTGCAACCAGCCAGCTCTGTATCCACTCAGTCTCTGGAGGAGAGACTGCTCTGGGAATGCTGCCTAGAAAGGCAGGCTGTCAGGGCCATAAATAAATAAAGGTGCTCTCATCCAGAGCTGCCTTGTAATAAAGAAATAAAAAATGTAAATGC
The DNA here is from genome assembly GCA_030412105.1 of Cyclura pinguis. Classification (NCBI taxonomy): domain Eukaryota; kingdom Metazoa; phylum Chordata; class Lepidosauria; order Squamata; family Iguanidae; genus Cyclura; species Cyclura pinguis. The sequence goes on along the minus strand of CM059614.1, from coordinate 6,853,725 downwards.
AGGAGCAGTAAAAGAGCCCATAAACAGAAACTCCCTCTGTCGAGACTCTCTTCTCAGCCGTACCGGCAGACAATCAGCCCCAGCAACAGGAGTTGGCCTTTGCCGCTCTGCTCGTCAAGCTTTCTGGAGGCATCTGTTCAGCTTTAGAAAACAGAGCGCTGGAGTAGGCGAGCCCTGGTTTGCGCTGGCAAAGGTGGTGGCTTTTGTCCACCCACAAGGTCCTCTCTCACACACACACACTGCCTGCAGAACAGACATGCAGCCTGGTGGATTGATGAGAAGTCTGAAGCCTTCTGTTTGCTTTGGGATGGGAGGAGCACCACAGTTGGCTTGTCAAGTTCAGGAGCCATGTTGGCAGGAGGGGAGTGTCAGCTGATTGATAAAATACTATGCCTCTGAACGTGTTCATCCGGGCTTGCTGCAACTGTATTGATGTACAGTTGCTCTCCACATTTTTTGGTTCAACTTTCATGGATTTGATTGTTTGCGAGTTTTCTCCAAACCCTGACCCTTCTTTTCCAGGGAGTTTTAGAAGAGGAGGAATGAGTTTAATTCCATGCAGTGGCTTCTGGGCTTTAAAATATTTCCTCAGTAGAATCATAGAGCTGGAAGAGACCACAGCGGCCATCGAATCCAACCCCATTTTGCTGTGCAGGAACAAACACTCAAAGCACAGTCCAGCAAATGGCCATCCAGCCTCTGCTTAAAAACCTCCAAAGAAGGAGACTCCACCACACTCCACTGAGGCAGCATATTCCACTGCTCTGACCGCCAGGAAGTTCTTCTTGATACTTAAGTGAAATCTCTTTTCCTGTAATTTGCATCCATTGCTCCGTGTCGTGGTCTCTGGAGCAGCAGAAAACAAGCTTGCTCCATCTTCACGGGCTGTGTGGGAACAGCTGGATGGTACCTGGGCACACCCCTACAACCAGTCAATCAGTAGGGTGGGGTTGCCCTCCAGAGCCATCCTGTTCCATCTTTACCAGAGAAAAAGGAACAGCTTTGCTCCCAACTGCCTCCAAATCCCAGTGTAAGTACAGTGGCAGAGTTTTACATTCAACCTGTAGTCCAATAGGATGTTGGTCACTGTTGATGCAGTCTGCCCTCCACTTTTGTGGGGGTTTAGGGGCACAAGACCCCTGTGAAAGCAGAAAAAACACAAAATCACAAGCAATTTTTTTAAAAAACTGAGAACACTTCTCGAGGAATCTCCAGGTCTTCCAGGTTGATTCTGCAGTCCCTCCAGTGGAAGTGTGCCATAGAGTCGTGCTGGAGGACCTAGCAATGCCTAGAGAAGTGTTCTCTGTAGAAATCTCTAGGTCCTCCAGTGTGATTTATGCAGGGAGGACCCAGCAGTTCCTAAAGAGAACATATTTGGCAAAGGCAAATACAGTAATATTTTTAAATAAATAAATAAAGTGACCGACAAATAATCAAATCCGTGAATGCTGAACTCATGGAAGGGGAGGGCTGACTATATATTTAGAGGGAAAGAAGTGTGTCCGAAAACCAATCTGAACGGGCTGATCCCCCAGAAAAAAACCAAACCAAATAGTGACTCTCTTGTTTCTAGTAGGGTGTTAACTTGTTGAAGAAGGCCTGTTTTGTAGTGGTTAGAGGGCTGGACTAGAATTCCAGGTGACTAGAATCTGAATTCTCATTCAGCTTTTGGAGACCCTCTAGATGACTTAGGACAAGTCACACACTCTCAGCTTCAGAGGAAGGCAATGGGAAACCTCCTCTGCACAAATCTGGCCCAGAAAGCTCTACAATAGGTTCAACTTAGTGTCTCCATAAGTCAGAAACAACTAGCAGGCACACATGCACACACATAGAGCTTGATGAAAGACATTTTAACTGAGTTAGCCAGACAGGTTTGACACTGTCACCAAGTGCAGTCGTGTTCACAGGGACTTAACCCTAGGTAAGTATGTGTACGTGTACAACCTTCATTGACAAATCTGTCACTTTCAAAGAATTCCAAATTTGCAGGTAGATAAAAATTTGAAAGAAGCGTCTGTTCTCTTCCAGTGGCAGCCACAGGTATCATAAGAAAGACATTTCTCCTGTTTGCAAGAGAACAGTGATGAGGTGGGACTTGCCCTCTGCAGGTGTTTTTATTAAACCTGCCAGATTCAATGGCATCTTTTTTTAGTCTGTTTACGGTGGTGGTTGTTGCGATCCTCATTAAGCCTTGTCACGTCCATGCTCTTGACAGTGCAATATGTTTCTTGAAAAGGAAAACACAGAAGCTTAGCTTTCTGTCACCGAAACTGTCATGGGCTGTGTGGATGGAAAACTGTGTGGACTTGAAGGAAGCTGTAGAAAAGCCTCAAACCTGGTGTCTTTCAGGTCTGTTGGGCTGGAGCTCTTAGAACCCCCAGGCTTTGAATCCAACAGATCTGCTGTACTGGGGAGGGGGTGCTGGGAGTTTCATTCCAAAAAAGCTGCCTGTGCTGGCTGGGCGATTCTGGAACCTGTCAGAGCCCTAAGATCTGCCGGGGAAGGCTTTCTCTTGGTCCCACTACCATCCCAGGCTTGCCTGGTGAGGACTCGGGAGAGAGCCTCCTCAGTGGCTTCTCCCGCCCTCTGGAACTCACTTCCTCAGGAAGCTAGGCTGCCCCCTCCTTGCTCTCCTTTTGCCAGCAAGCAAAAACATTTTTACTTAAGCAGGCTTTTAATATATAAGCAGGTGGGCTTTTTATTTATCGAGATGTTTTTAAACTTTTTTTGGAGTTTTAAAAGTAATTATATATATTTTTCTAATGTTTTTAATGGCTTGAAATGTTTTATTAATGTTTTTAACTGTTTTGGAAGCCAGCTTTGGTTGCCCTCTGGGAGAAAAGCGGCATATAAATGTAATGAATAATAAATAAACCTGGAGTCCAGCATACATATTCTACTGACTGGGTGGATGCTGGGAATTGTGAACTGTGTGCTGGCTGGGGGAGTGTGGGAATTGTAGCAAGAGGCAGCATGATATAGTGGTTTGAGGGTTGGACTACAAACCTGGAGACGAGGGCTCGATTCCTCGTTTGGCCGTGGAAACCCACTGGCCATGTCACACACTCTCAGTCCCAGAAGACCCCATGATAGATTCGCCTTAGGGTTGCCATAAGTCAGAAATGACTTTGAAGACATGCAGAACAGAAACAGTTACTTTGCAGACTGACTGAGGGATTCTAGCATCTACAGTCCAACAGAGCCGCTCGTGCTGGCTAGGAGATTATGGGAATTGTAGTCCACCACAGCTAGAAGGCAGCAATATGGGCAAAGCCACACTGGAAGGTGGAAACGGCACAATTTGGAAACAAGTCTTTTCCTCCAGGTTGAATGTAGTGTCATGAACACAGGCGCATACATGGGATTCTGGCCACCACACATGGGCCCATATGTTTTTTTGCTGTTCCTTTTCTGCCTAAAGCAGGTTGAGTTTTATTAGAAGGGGGAGGGGGGCGGAGAAGGAGAAGGAATGCAAGAGAGGCCACGTTGGTTCTAGAGCTGGCAGCAATTTCGACAAAATTGGCACTGAAGGCCCTGATGCAGGGAACGTTCTCCCTTGCATTCAGATTTCCTCCGTGCCCAGATCTTGACTGTTGGTTGGCAACCAGCCAGCCAACCGGTGGCAGGAACGCCATCAGAATGCTTAGCGAGATCCCACAACGGTGGCGGAGAGATTGCGTGGGTGGCTGGTAGCCCATCAAATGTTAATCTTTAAAACCCATGCTGCCGTGGGGCGGCGGGGAGGGGGAGGAGATCGTTTGCCGGTTTGAGAAACAAATCAGGCTTCCTCTTCCAGGGAAGGAAAAGAAAAATCCCAGAGTGGAATCATTGGGGGGAGAAAAGCCACTTTCTCCATCCCACCCTCTTGTTCCTCCTGTTTCTTTTCTCTAACAAGAAAGATCTCCTTCATTTAAAGGTGTGGCAAAAACCTCTTATCATTTCTATGGCTTTTGAGAGGAAATGAAGTCGACTCGTGGAGGCTTTACATAAAACTGCATTGTGCAGAAATCTTGGGTTTTGAAAAGCGCTTCTCAAGATGACAGGACTGGAGCGGCTTTGTCAATGGTGCCGTGCTCTGTTTGGGCAAAGAGAATTACAAAGTGTGAGAGCTGTTCACAGGCAGCCTCAGCTTAGCAACTTCACCTATGTCTCCATTAAGGACCAAACATCCAGACATGGAGTGTTTCCTTCTTACCAGCTTGGTTGCCATTCAGATGGGGAGGGGGAGAGCCAAGTTACCGAGATATTCTATCAGGATGCGTGGCTCCTGTCATAAAGTATGTGCTGGATGGGTATTAGAATGTGCCAGGTAGTCACCGTAGAGAAATGCTAGTTAGGAAGAGAGCATTACAAAGTATTGAATGCTAATTGTTGATTGCAATAATGTAAATGGAATGCACAAATATAGGATGGGAGACATGTAGCTGGATAATGGTACGTGTGAAAGGGAGTCTTGTTGGACTGCAAGCTGAATATGAGCCAGCAGTGTGATGTGACAGCCAAGAAAGCCAATGCAATTCTTGGTTGCAACAATAGGAATATGGTGTCTGGATCAAGGGAGGTAATGGTACCACTCTATTCTTCATTGGTTAGGCCTCATCGGGAATCCTGTGTCTAGTTCTGGGCAGCTCAATTCAAGAAGGATATTGATAAGCTGGAACGTGTCCCGAGGAGGGTGACCAAAATGGTGGAGGGTCTGGAAGCCACGAAGCCCTATGAGGAGTGGCTTAGGGAGCTGGGTATGTTTAGTCTGCAGAAGAGAAGGTTAAGAGGGGACACGATAGCCATGTTTAAATATTTGAAGGGATGTCAGGTCGAGGAGGGAGCGGGCTTGTTTTTCACTGCTCCAGAGACTAGTACAAAGAGCAATGGATTCAAGCTGCAGGAAAGGAGATTCCACCTGAACCCCAGGAAGAACTTCCTGACGGTCAGAGCTGTCCAGCAGTGGAATAGGCTGCTGCCTCCATGGAGTGTGGTGGAGTCTCCTTCTTTGGAGGTTTTTAAGCAGAGGCTGGATGGCCATCTGTTGGGAATGCTTTGATGGGTGTTCCTGCATGACAGAATGGGGTTGGACTGGATGGCCCCTGGGGTCTCTTCCAGTTCTGTGATTCTATGATCTGTTTGAAGCTTTTGTGTGTATTTGAAAGTATCAGATGGCCAGTTGCTTTATTGCTCATTACTACAATGTATCTGGTAAAGGGGGAAAAGATCAAAGTGGGTGAAAACAAAAGTACCAAGAAGTGTTTTGGGAATTCCGAGTGTCTAAAGACATGTCCATGCCTCAGGAATGAAAGATGGGTAAACAAATGCAAGTCTGGAACTATCTAAAGATGTGTGATGGTCCTCTCCAATCACAGCTTTGCACACCTGAATTTGTATGTGAAGGTTTAAAAACTCTGCGTTTGTGTATGCTTTAGTCTCAGCAACTTTGGGATCTGAAAAATGAGCATATTTTCTTTTTCACTGTTAAACAGCCTGGGGGTGGGGGAGCTCTGTGACTGATGTAAAAGGTGAATTGGCGCTCCTGGGATCTTCCAGGAGGAGCAATTCACTTCTTTGGCAGGGGTGGGACTGGAAAAAGAGTAGTGTAAGAGAAGATGATGGGGACAAAATGTTCTGAGGAAAGTGCCACTCCTTGCCACTCCTAGGGTAAACCCATTCCACAGGTTTGGGAAACCCCCCACACTTCCCTAAGACCATCATGTAGAATCGTGGAATTGTAGGGTTTGGGGAGACCACAAGGGTCATCTAGTCCAACCTCCACCCATGTGAAAATAACTAGTTTTTTTTTAATCTATTTGCTCTTGTGTGGTTGCAGATCGTTCCTTCTGCCATTGGAATCTGTACAGCTGTGTTCACCCGCTCTCTCTCTTTTCTAGTTACAGCTACAGAAAAACCAGTATTTGCAGTTGGGGCAGAGCCGTGGCCAGTACTATGGTGGATCACTGCCAAACGTCAATCAGATTGGGAGCAGTGCAATGGACTTGCCCTTTCAGGTACATTTCGGCCTGCATTGCTGATTTGGACTTTTAAAAAAATGTGCAGCACTGCACCATAGAGAACTGAAGTACAGCCATCCACCTTTGTGGCGGTTGGGGTGCAAGACCACCACAACAGTGGAAAAATGACGATAAAAATCACAAACGCTAATTTTTTTTTTAACTTGGAAACAGTTCTCTAGGAATCTCTAGGTCTGACAGATTGATATTTTGCTCGGCTTGCAGTGGAAATGGACCATAGAATCATAGAAGTGAGAGAGACCACAGGGGCCGTTGAGTCCAACCCCATTCTGCCATGCAGGAAAACACCATCAAATCACTCCCAACAGATGGCCATTCAGCCTCTGTTTAAAAACCTACAAAGAAGGAGACTCCAGCACACTTGCAGCCAGCATATTCCACTGTTGAACAGCTCTTACCCTTAGGAAGTTTTTCCTAATGTTTAGATGGAATCTTTTCCTGAAGTTTGAAGCCGTTGCTCTGTGTCCTAGTCTCTGGAGCAGCAGAAAACAGGCTTGCTCAGTCCTTCATATGGCATCCCTTCAGATATTGAAACATGGCTATAATGTCGCCTGTTAACCTTCCTTTCTCCAGACTAAACATACTCAGCTCCCTAAGCTGTTTCTCTCATGGCATGGTTTCCAGGCCTTCCACTATTTTGAACACCATCCACTGGACACATTCCAGCCTGTCACACTGGGAGGACCTAGCAATGCCTAGAAAAATGTTCTCTCTAGAAATCCTTGGATCGTCCAGAATGACTCTGTGATCCACTTCCACCAGGAGTGGACCATAGAATCACCGTGGGGGACCTAGAGATTTCAAGAGGAAATATTTTTTTTTCTGTGATAGGAGCAAATACAGTAAGAATTTTTAAAATAAATTAATTTAATAATGTAAAACAACCCACAAATAAATATGTGAATGCTGAACCCCTGAAAGTGGAGGGCCAACTGTGTATCTGTATAAATTAACATGCTTGTGAGTAATAAGCTTAAAAGCAGAGTATGGACTTCTCTCAGTATCCCCACCCCCACAAGATGAGTTCAATTTTGCCTTTCTAGCCTCTCTTTTCCCCTTCGCCCATCACAGGTCACCCCAAGAATATCAGTCTGTGGCTCCCATTTGAATCCCTTCTCTCCCTTTTTGTGTTTTCTTTAGACTCCCTTTCAGTCCTCGGGGTTGGACACCAGTAGGACAACTCGGCATCATGGGCTCGTAGACAGGGTGTATCGTGACCGGAATCGCCTTGGCTCCCCCCACCGGCGCCCACTCTCTGTGGATAAGCACGGCAGGCAGATATCCTTTGGCCTGGTGTCGTGGGAGGAGGACAGGGTCAGGCGGACAGTAGATCTTGATCTTACCGCTAATAGATCTCCAGGTGATTTACAGTCACTAGACAAGGAACCCTGCCTCCAAAGAGCTTAACCATAACAACATCAAACCATTTCTCACCCTTTCCAAACTAGGATGTGGGCAGCAAGAAAATACCAGCAGGTTGTGGCCAGGGGTAGGAACAGACTTGAGTCTGCATCTGGGAATCCTAGTTTGGCTATTGAAAATAAATTCCAAGACTGATTAGCATGTGCTCAAGAGACATCTCACTCAGGAATTCCTACTTCTGCCTTCTTGAGCTGTTGTTTCATACCTGGCTTCAGTTGCTGGTCCAGTTCCAGTGAAAAATCAAAATCAATCCTTCACGCCTAAAGTGTGCCCGGCCTTGTAGTGCCTAGGTTAGACATCTTTTAACCTGGTACCCTCTGGATGTGTTGGGCAGAAGTTTCCAGTATGTGGAACCCTCCAGATATGTTGGAGAGCCATTTCTAAACAGCATGCTAGAATCTTACAAGAAAGTGAGGAAGTAGAGAGGTAGTCACGTGGATCAGCAGGGACCAGTTGTTTGTTGAACTCAGTCTGTACAGCAGCTGGATAGGGCCAAATTCAGCAGGTTTTATAAGCCTAAGTAGAATTGCAGTGGACTGTGCTTAAATACTGTCTGACTTCTGCTGAGCTAATAGCTGCCATGATGCCTTGTGTCCAGAACTGCAAGGCTGTTAAAAGCAACGGATGACTGCCCAGAAGTTGATTCTGGAGTCTCTTTATTACTTTGCCCTTAAAATTCTGGAGGAAGAATGTGCCCATATGTCCGGGGGGGGGGAGGGATTTTGCCTGTGACGTGAAATGAGGAATTGGATGCTTTTCACAAACACGTTGCGCTTCCTTTGCACTGCCTGTCAGATGAAAGGAGAGTGAAGAGTATCTGGTCTAAACGATGCTGCCAATGTCATTTTCTCACCCTTTTTCATCCAGAGCCTCTTGAGCGGGTGTGGGCAAAGTGTGAGCCTCCAGAGGTTGTTAAACTGCACTTCCCATCAGCCCTACTAGCCAGGGTAGCCAACAGTGAGGAATACTGGGAGCTGCAGTCTAGCAACATCTAGAGGGCTAAATTCCACCCATCCTTGGTATAGAGCAGCAATTCTTAATCTGTGGTCTGTGGACCCCCTGGGTGTCGGCGATGTCCTCACAAGGAATCCACGAAGGCTTGAAGAAATGTTATAAACTTTTACAGTTAGAAAAGAAGGAAGGAAGGAAAAGAAAAACAAACAGAGAGATAGACGTTAATACATTCATCTCAAAGAGCAGTAGTCTTTTGTTGGTGTTAGACATTATTTGCATAAAGTTTCATTACAGTATCTCAGACTGTTCAAAAGTTATGAAAATAATTGTCTGATAGCAACAAATGAACTCAGCACTTGCTACTTCTGCATGCGGTGAGAACTTGCAAGTGAGTAACGCTGAGTGGCTGAGAAAGTATCTGACATTTCTTGCTGCCCCACATAAAGCGAGAAGCCACCTAGAGTTAAGTCTTGGTGGTCTGTGGCAACAAAAGATCTTTAATGGCAGTCTGAGGTAAAGGGTTAAGAATCTCTGGTCTAGTACAATTTCTTGTAACCTTGGTTCTCCAGTATTGCTGGTTTAAAACTTCTTTCCTCTCTAGACAGCATGATGAACCCTTAGGGATTGCAGGATTTCTAGGCCACCCATACCTGTGACCCAAAGTGGCAAAAGACTGGTCTAGAATTTCTTGATGAAACCAAGACCTACAGAAGAAGGGATACCCTTTTTCCATGCTAACTAAACTGTGGCTTAGCAATATGTGAGACGTGGGTCGGTAACCACTGGAGGTAGCATGCTCAGAAAGTGATTACTGTGCCAAAAAGTCACATGCATCTCCCTTGACTTGCCTGACTCACGTGGACAGCTGCCCGTACAGTACCGTCTACTTGTCTCCTCCTTCAGATACAAGCTGGAGAAGGTCTGTATGCACCAGTTTCTGAATTAACTCTTATATATGTGGCATGTCTTTTGCATGCTTTTTGGCCTAGTACAGAACTGTGTTTTTTGTTTCTTGAGGAGAGAAATTGTCCTGCTCAGTCATTTTTGGCTTTCTTTGTTTTTAGTATGCGTGTGTTTTTGTGTTGGTTGCTGCAAGGCTTTTAGATGGAAGCCATTGCTCTGTGTCCTTGTTTCTGGAGCAGCAGAAAACAGGCTTGCTCCATCTTCCCAATGACATCCCTTCAGATATTTAAACATAGCTGCCTTAACCTTCTCTTCTCCAGGATAAACATACACCTAAGCTGCTCCTCGTAGGGCATGGTTGAGTTCATCTCCATTAACCAGGGTGAGAGAACTCTTGTGAGGTGAAAGGGGAGATGGTAGAATGGGAATAAAGGAATGAATCGGATGAACAGCACATGGCCCATAGATGGACACCAACATCAGTTTTAGGCCTCTGAAGGCTGTCCTTTCTCAGCTGCTTCCTTGTGGTGAGGATGAGGAAATGATTGCATAAAAAGAGAAGAAAGGTGGGCTCCCCTATTTTGGCTGTGGCTCCTCCCGAGGCTCACCTGAGCCCCACCTACTGCCACCATGTAGCACGTCACAAATTACCCACCCAACCCCAGCTACGCAGCCCACAAGAGAAAGAGGGTCGGAATAAGTATTTCTGAGGCTGAAAGATTGCATTTTGCTTCTGATTCATTGCCTGTGCACGTTGTATGTCTTCTAAGAAAGCTGTTCCACTTGGTGGCCAGAGTTGTTTACACTTTTTTTTTCTTTTAAATCAGGACCAATTCCGATTCTGCCCTGCACCAGAGTACAATGACCCCAGCCCAAGCAGAGCCTTTCTCAGCTGGGTCGCAAGATATGCAGCAAAAAAGAGGTAAAGCTGAAAAAGAAATTAAAAAACAATTCAGAAATTGTAAAACACAACTTTTTTTAAAAAAAAACCTCTTTTAAGTCTTCAGAGCTGTTTTAATGTGTTACAATGGTTTAATGTTTTTATCTTGTTTAAAATCATTTATTGGTTTTAATTTGCAATTGCTGAAAATGGTTATAGTGTTTTATTTGTCTGATGCCCTGAGATCTCATGATGAAAATTGTAATAAGGGACACACTTCAGTTTGGGAACGAGTGTGCTGAACTGAAAATGGAAGAATCAAGATCAAAATGAATCTGTTTTTTAAAAAATAATTAATATCAAAAACCTAATCATCTGAGTTTTTTCATCATCACGACTGCCATAATCATATAATGTGTAATGAATGCTAACAAGAAATGGATATTTAAGTAATTTTTACTGTGCTTTTGCTTTTCCTAAAAAACCTGTTACAAAGAACCAGTGGCATAACTGATCATTAAAACTGAAAGCTGCCGAACACTGAAAACACAAGACGGGTTATTAATAAATGAAATTAAGCAATGGATGAGTCAAACCCTTGTTGAATGAAATAAATATGTATAAATCAAGAGAAATATTTCTGTGTATTTCCCCCAGTTCCTAGTATCTCCCATTAAAAAGGATCAAGTATCAGGCAGTGGCCAAGATCCCAGAGACCTGCTGACAGACAGATTTGACATTCCTGGGCTTAAATGAATCTGACCTGGAATAAGGTGATTTCCTGTGTTCCTCTGTTATATAGGGATACACCAGTGTAAGCCAACTTTTAATACTGCATCTTACAGTTTTGCAACTATGATACCATAACATGGCTCTTGGAAAAGTCACTTTTTTGGACTGTAGCTCCCAGAATCTCCAACCAGCACAGGGCGTTCTGGAAGCCGTTGTCCAAAAAGCAGCGTTTCCAAGTTTTCCGGTGGTCTGCCTTAGGCCCAATTAGCTGTGCAATCTGGGCAGAACACCAAATGGAAGTCTTTCCCAGTCTTGCTTCCTGCATTTACAGCCATCCCTCCACATTCGCTAGGGTTAGAGGCACAGGACCCCCATGAAAATGGAAAAACTGAATAACTCTAGGCCTTCCCAAACCATATTTAACACCCATAAAAAAGTATGATCACCATATTCAACCCAGGATGTATTCCTTTGAGGCATCTGGGTTCCTTCCCAAGGCAGAAGTAGGTGGCTGGAGGGGCTTACTGCCACCCCCACTGCTGCCCCACACCATTTTTAATAGGGACTTACAAGCTTTGTTTGCAGTTTCTCGGTCTCATGAGGCTTGGAATCTCTATTAAAAATGGCATTGGGAGATAGCAGAGGTGATAGCAAATAATCCACGAATAATCAAATCTGCAAAAGTGAAACCCACAGATGTGGAGGGCTGACTGTATTTCAGCTAGAGGTGCTGGAGGCTAAATGTAGGACCTTCTTTTAAGCAAATAAGATGCTCCACTGTAGAGGACGGCCCCTTTTCGAAGCAAATCAATGCACAGAGCTGTCTTATGGCTTACACCAGTAGCCAGTTTCAGCTGGGATGGGCAACTTCAGTACATCCAAGAGCTGATTTTGACTCCCTAGGACCAAGTGTATCCCCAACAAAACTGTGGGCACCAATTACTCCAAATCAGAAGTGCCCAGAAGTTCACTTCTTAAATAGACACCCATAGTAAACACAGAGGAGAATCCTTGTTCTTTGATGTTCCTAGGATTAGGATTCTCTTTGTGTTGAACCCCCAGATAAATACACAGGTTAGAGGCTTATCTATCGGGAGATAGCTTCTGGACCCTGCAACTATAGGCAGGGGGCTGGGTGCATCTTGCCCACCCCGATCTGAGCCATACTCTGCTTGGCACCAGGTCTCTCAAGTTTTCGTTTATGTGCCCAGCTCCAGGCCCAGAAAGTCTCTGTGGGTCAGTGGAAAACTTGCTTCAGGGAACTGGGTGTTTACTGTGAGTGGTGCCTTGCTTTCCTTTCCCCTGGATATTTATATTGTAAATTTGGCCCTGTGTGGGTGCTCAGCTAGCACAGGCAATTATTAAAAGTGAAGAGGAGCCATGGGGGTGTGTTTATATCCATTACCTGAGCAGACTGAAGCCTTTGCGTGGTCTGAAAATTAAGAATATTTGGGAATGAAGAAGGACATGAGGGCACAATGAAGCATCTCCTTTGCACCTCTCTTTCTCCAAGGGAACACTCTTTTATTTTTTGGAATATATTTCACATGCATACTGATCTCCTTTCCTTCCAGTCTTATTACTGACAGTCCCAGGCATGGAGGAAGAGGCATCAGATACAGACAAGAACCTTACGAAACAAGGATGGGATGCTAAAAAGGTACTGGCACCGATCCTGCTCATACTGGAGACATTGTCAAGATGATGTTTAACATGATTGGGACTTGTGGGGAAAGTTGGGGCATCTTCTAAGACTGGATGTGTACAGTAGAGCTTGGAGAAACTCTGTTTGTACTGCCGCTCTCACATTCCACCAACCAGCATGGCTTCTGATTTTACTGACTGGGACATTCTGGGAGTTGAAGTTCCAACAAAGTAAATTTTCCAAGGATTGGTGCACACTAGTTTTTCTTCCTTTCCCCCCAATTATTTATTTATGCTAACAATCTAATTGATAAACAAAATAATTTATATTCAGAAGAAGACAAAACAAAAGGAAGAAATGAATAGAAAAGAAAAGCAAGAGAGAGATCTGCCCCCATCCTAACTGTAATGAAAAGAAAAAGAAAAAAAATTACCATTACAAATCCAACTAAATTACTAATTGTAATTACTAATTACCTGCTAATTACTAGTAACCATAGCCATAAACTATTATATCCTTAGATTTCTAACTGCTCAACAAGTCCATAAATGGTTTCTGGTCTTTCAGAAAATCTTCAATTGGCTTATCGTTATCTGAGACATTTTTGATAGTTTATTTGGGGTTAGATACCATCTGTATGTTATCTTATACAAGTTTTCTTTTAAATCATTACACAAAGTACCTGGAACATCTACCAAATGCCTTGATTTTTTTCCGAAAGATTCCTTCATTGAATCCACTTGGCTTTGTGTCATTATTACGAGATAGTCCGCTTAAGCTCTTGGCTTGTAGTGGTCTTTTTTTACCCTTATCACATAGATTCTGCCACCTTTTCTAGTATCCCTCAGTAAGGTCTCCAACACCAGAGTAAAAAGTAAAGGTAAGAGGGGTACTCTTCTCTAGTCTCCTTTTGTATTATGATCATTCCTGTTACATTATCATTTACTAAAATCTGAGCCCTTTGAGCTGCGTACATTGTCTTTACTGCTTCACCAAAGTCCATCCCTTTCTTAGTATTAAAAATAAGTAATTCCGAGAAATATTATCAAACACTTTCTCTGCCTGTAAATAAAAATCAAAAACGCCTTGTTGTCATTATGATATTCCAAAAATTCAGTAATATCGAGGATAGTTCTTACGTTTTTCCTTAATTGTCTTTTTGGCAAAAAGCCACTCTGGTTATTCTGAGAAATAGTTTTCTCAATCTACTTACCAGTAGATGGTTGTTTTCTGTGCATCTTGGGTAAAACTGTCTAAATGTTTTCAGTTTGCATATTGCTACAGCCTGTTTCTAATCTGGCTAAGACCAGAATGTGTAGGTTGGATTAAAAGAGCAGGGAGTACTGCTCATCCCATACTGGTGGTAGATCGCTGCTCAAACTGTATTTTTATTTTAAAGTAGGTACATGAGCCAGCTTGTTGTAGTGCTTTGAGCATTGGACTGTGACCCTAGAGACCAGGGTTTGATTCTCCACTCAGCCATGGAAACTGACTGGGGGACCTGGGGCACGTCACACACTCTCAGCCCCTGGAAAACCCAGTTTTAGTGTCACCTCAGGGTTGCCATAAGTCGGAAATGACTTGAAGGCACGCAAGAAGAACAGCATGTGCCACGTGTGGTCCCTGAACCTTTTCTTTGGAGGTTCTTGGTGCCCCCTAGAATACTCAGAAATTGCTTTAAAACACTCAAAACGGTCACCAAGCATGTTGGTTTTCTCCCTCCATCCTCTCCAATCCCTTTGAAATAGAGATGTGCAAAATGTGGCCCATAACCCCCTGAGACTGTTCTTGTGATCACCAGGGCTCCAAAAGTGTTTAAAAAGGCATTTTTTTTTAATTTGCCCCCAGAAGCCCTCTGTCAGGGTTGGGAGGCATTTTTTCCACATTTTGTCCCCCCCAAACCATTTTATGCCTGGGGGTTGCTTTTTTAAAACGGGCGTAAACCAGAAGTGACCTATTTATATAAAAGGCCTCCCTTGGGCATAAAATGGCTGGGGGAGTGTAGAAACATGGCAAAATGCCCCTATATGCCCCCTATTATCTTGTTTGGGGATAACTAAAAAAAATACTTTTGGCACTGGTGTTGTGATCCTCCACAGTCTTCCGGGGAGGGGGCATTGTGGCCCCTAGCCTCCCCCAGCTGCCCATCCCTGCTTTAAGATGTCATAAAAATCTTCCCAAGCCCTGCTGAAAACAAAACCAGAAATGACATCATGTCACTTCTTGTTTTGTTTTGTTTTCCGTTGCATGTGCAGCCTGGTTTGGCCCTCCGGCAGAGTTATGTATCCCTGTTTTAAAGCAAAGATTGAGGGGGACCTGCCCCCTTCACTGGTCAGCATCTCGCTAGAGCAGCCACACTCAGCTATTTTTTTGGCTTCAGCCCCCTTAGGTACTCTTCTCAGGTTCCAGTGCCCCCTTGTCAAAGAGAGATATAAGCACACAAAATACAGGTGCGTTATTGACAAAAAATGCTCTCACCTGGAGCCAGAGATACTTTTTTTCATTGATTTCATACACAGTAATAAACACTTTTCACAACCTACCTTAAAATAGACTAAAAAAGGCCTAGCAAGGCACGCTGATTTTTGGAGAATGAAGTATGGCAATAATGGCTGTGAAAACACTTGATTGAATGCGTTGAGCCAGCATAGTCTGATTCGCAACTGAGTCTGAAGCGAGGCCCCGCATGGCCTCACTCTACGGAGTATAAAATACTCTGCATACTCTATGGAGTATAAAATATATCACAAAAGCCTCAATTTGTGTGGGATGAGCTTAAGCAATTAATTTACTGGGCATATGGAATTCAAACAGTGTGTTGGAAAGATATTATAAATAGGAGGGAAATAATTGACTCCAGTTAAGGTTGCTGCTTGGGTATTTCATCAGTTCAGTCACCAGGGCCCCCATAACACCCTAGAGGCTCCCCTTCTTACAGTTTTCAGTCTATGGCCAGAGCCCCCATGGCCCTGTTGAGAATGATTCGTCTAGACTGCAGTTGGACAACCTGTGCCCATCCTAAAGTTCCTGGGACTCGACTCCCATTGGACACAGCCGGCCTGCCCAACTTTAGAGTGTGATGGACATTGTAATTCAAAAATATATAGAGACCCACAGGGTCCATACCCCTGTTTGAGAGCGATATTCAGCTAGCAACCTGTCCCATCCCTTGTCTTGTCTTGCTTCAGCTCTTCTGGCTCACATCAATCCGCTCTTCTCCATTCTCTTTCAGACAGGATCCTCGAGGCCAAAATCCTGCGAAGTTCCAGGAATCAAGTACGTTTGAGGGGCCAGGGACGCGTTGGGTTTCAAAATAAAATAGGAATTGGGCAGCTTGAGAGATGCATCCCTTTGTCAGATATGCCTGTGTGATGAGAAGATTGGGATAACACACTGGTTGCCAATCCGGGGTCTGTATTCCCAGCTATTTGGGGGGTGCAACAGTATTTCAGGTGGGCCAGGAAAGGACTGCATTGATCAGTCAATGAAGCTGAAATCCGTAGCGGGGAGTGAAACAGATGAATTAGTCACAGAGACAGAAGAAAGGAAAAATGACATTGTTGAGTATTTTTCCCTGAAAGATAGGTTGGGTTTTTATCGTCTTTGTTTTTTCAGTTATTGGGCTGCGCCTGTGAGGACCTTGCAAAAGCTTTGACACATACTTTAATATTTTGGGGCCTTGAAGCGGCCTAGGGTCCCTCCTCTATTTTGTATTAATGATTTTAGCATATTAATTCTCTTTCCATCTGGGTGCTATACAGTGGATCTGTTGAGGGACCAACATTTCCAAAGGATGTTAAAATGCTTGTAAAAACCTGCTTATGACGAGGTCTGTAGCAGCTTTTGATGATAATATAATGGCCCATGCATGAAAAAGATTAGGAACTAGTGGAGTAACAGACATGATCAACAGAAAAAAAATACATTTCAAAACTTTTCAATAGCTGCCTTTCTTTCGCAACAACAAGTTCAGGAAGAGGGCTTCTCCTTAGCCCTTGCCTAGTTGAGATATTATGATGAAACTTAATGATGATTTGGTGCTATGCCTCAGGTGGCCAGCCATGGTTTGTGACTGGCCGGCAAACCGTGCTCTGAAACCATGATTTGTTGTAGTTTAGCATTTCATGGTTCTGGCTGATTTCAGTTCTACATTTTCTACGGTTAAGGAGGTTTGTCTGTGGCTCAGTGCAGACGCCATGCCAAATCAAGAGTAATAAAGCTTAACCATTATTTTATATGATGAGCAAGTTAACAAGGCATGAAAATGCCCAGTGAGCCCAGAACTTGAAACCATAATTGAAAGTGATTTTGCAAACTACAGTTTACTATGATTAATGTAAGAACTTAGATCCCATTCTTACTTCTTTTACTCTCACTGGTAGCTGAAGTAAGTAAGCTGCTCCAAAACATGATTGCTGTTTCTGTTTGGCAGTTCAGCTCTGTTCTGGTTTTTAAACAGTAATACATGCCGACTGTGGCTTGGGATGATGTTGGAATTCTAGCCTCCAGCTTCAGTTATAAGTAGGTAGCTTGATCAATTTTTTCCCCCAGGTGCCTTATTTGAAAGAAGTCAAATTTGTCTCCTGAAAGAAACAAATAGGGCAAATCCAATTTTTTTTTCAAATTTCTCATGTTAGGTAGCTTATCTGTCTTAAGACATTGCTTGTTTGTTTTCAAAATGAGTTTCTGAAGAATGTGCCCTCTCTAAGAAGCCATTTAGGCCTCCCTTACCTCCCTA
This sequence comes from Cyclura pinguis, assembly GCA_030412105.1. Lineage (NCBI taxonomy): Eukaryota > Metazoa > Chordata > Lepidosauria > Squamata > Iguanidae > Cyclura > Cyclura pinguis. The sequence goes on along the minus strand of CM059614.1, from coordinate 6,836,428 downwards.
GAGAAGAGATGAGGTAAATATTTTCATGAAATGAGTGCTGGGAAGGAGGGGTCACCATGTCCAGGTCTGTGATTTCCTCCCAGGCTTTGGTCTGTGTGTTTACCAAAACTGCTCAGCTTCCTTTTTCTGCTTGTTTTCTGTTTGAACCACAGCATATTTCCATCAGCTGACCAGGAGAACACTACCACGCTTATCCCCGCTGCTCATAACACGGGTGGCTCCCTGCCAGACCTGACGAACATCCATTTCCCTTCTCCCCTCCCGACGCCTCTAGACCCGGAAGAGTCCACGTTCCCGTCCCTGAGCAGCTCTAATAGCACCGGCAACCTTGCCACCAACCTGACGCACATGGGCATCAACACAGCCAATCAGGGTAAGTGAGGGAGTAGCTGCTTAGCGAGTGGCATCCCCAGAGTGAGAACGCAAGTGTCACTTCCTTTCCAGAGCTGCTAATCCTGTGATGTTACTTCCTGTTCCAGTGTGGTCTGTTTTGCTTTGCAAACCTGTTCCCTCTGGTATCATAAAATCGCAGAGTTGGAAGGCCCCAGGGGCCTTCCAGTCTAACCCCTTGCTATTCAGGAACCCACATCAAAGCATTCCCAACAGATGGCCATCCAGCCTCTGCTTAAAAACCTCCAAAGAAGGAGAAGACTCCACCACACTCCACAGAGGCAGCTGATTGCACTGCTAGACAGCTCTGACCGTCAGGAAGTTCTTCCTGAGGTTCAGGTGTATCAGTTCCTGGTGGGGAGAGATTTTTTAAAATAAAATAAAATCTTAACAGTTGGGATTTAAGAGCAGGAACTACATAGGGAGTTGACACAGCATGGGGTAATGGTTCTTCTTAATATTTAGGTGGAATTTCGTAGTCTGATGCTCTAGTATTGTGGGATCCTGGGGCTCTGACAAAGAGAAATACTATCTTCTTCTAAATAGGTAGATTAGGTTAGCTTTTAGTTTATTAGTCATGCCACTTTGTGTATTAAGGTCTTTGTTAATCCCTGTATGTGCTTTTAGGTTATAAAATCTTGTACAGTGGCCCTCAGTTTCCGCTGAGATTTGGTTCTAGGATCTCCTGTGGATATCAAAATTTGTGGATGCTCCAGTCTTGTTATATACAATAGTGTGGTTAAATGACATCCCTTATATAATAAAATGGTGAACGACTCTAAAGGTTTGCTTTTTGGATTTTTTTTTAAATTATTTAAATTGTGGTTACTAGAATCCATGGATGCAGAATCTGTGGAGCCAGAGGGCCAACTTTATGTTAAATAAAAAGTATTTTTTTTAAAAAATGTTACAAATGTAGAACCAGATGATTTGACAAGGAGTCCTGCCTCACTTTCACAACAGACTTCATACATTTTGATGTTTTAAAAGCAAAATAATAATCCATCCCATTTAATAATATTAACGCTTTTGTGTCATCTTGCATCAGGTTTTTAAGATTCCACATTAATCATGATGAGGAAGGGGACTGAGTGTTGCTTGGTAGGACAGCATATCCTTTACAGGCGGGAAGTTGCAAGTTGATATCCAAGACCTCTAGAAGGACCTTGGAAAGCACCTTGTCTTTCTCTGGAGAGGTGCTACAGTTTGGGTAGCACCACGCCATTTGTCTGACCTGGGATGAGGCCCCTTCCTAATGTATCATCCCTGCCCATGTAGTCAGAAAGGTTCCTAAATACATATGTTCTGTGCTAGTCCAGAGTGCCCATTTTAAAGCGTGTTCCAAGCTAGCCGGCCATAAATGTCGTTTAACGTAAGAGCAAGTAGATGGAAAATCGCACTGCCAGTCCTGATCATTTTTTCTTTTGGCAACAGGAATGACGACAACACAGGCCTCTTCCCAACAGCCCACCGTCAGCCCACTTTCGCTCAACACAGACTCAAGGAGAACTCAGTCTCAGCAGGTCTCTCCTTCACTGTCACCTCTGTCGCCCATCACTCAGGTATGAAGGGGGGTTCTCTGATTTTAGATGCACTACTAGGCAGTCTGAAAGTCATGAAGGATGACCTGGGAGACCTTCCTCACTGGTAGACAGTCAGATATGAGTGGGAACTCAAGCTGTATCCTAGGCCCTGTGCTCTCTCCACTCTCTAAAGGCAATGTTTTGTGCAGGCTGCAGTTCTTCTGCCTACCAATCAACAGATCTTGATGACCTGGTGGAGCAGTGATGAACCCATAGTCTTCTGATTTAGGGTTCTTTGGCTTTAGCCAGAAGTACGTAACATTGAGCTATATGACTTTAACTGTGGTTTGTGAGCTAAGCCAGGATCCCGCTTGCAGGTGATCAAACAAACCATGGTTTGTCTTGCCTGACTTCAGGCTGTTCAGCACCAATCCCAACACCCCTGCTGGCTCTGTGAGTGCCCAGTGGCTTTAGCAGGGCTGGGAAATAAGTGGAATTCCAGATCCTGTTGGGCTACAGCTCTTTTCATCCCTCAGCTTTGGATATGCTGATTAAAGTTGCAGTCCGACAACATTAGGAGGGCCACGAATTCCCCAATCCCTTGCTTATGCCATGGACCTTTGTGGCTTGCCAAGGACTGCCAAGGTGTCATCAGGCTGCATCCTGGGTACAGCTGTGGTGAGCAGGCTGGTTTGCTCAACAAGAGTGTGTAGCCTTTGATTCTCCAGGTATTGTTGGTCTAAGACTTCTCCCCCCTTGAACAAGACAGCCCCTCTGTTCTGCTCCAACAAAACTTGCCTTTTAATTTTTTTAAATTAGTTTTTTATTGAAGTTTATAAACCAAAAACTAAAAGAGAAAAAGAAAGTCACAACAGGCATACATACATCTGTACAAACAATCTTTTATTTTATTTGGGAATGGAAAGAAACCTAGGATCAAGTATATGATGCAAGGGAAAGAGGAGGTTTCGCACTTCCTAATTTAAGACTCTGTTTCCACATGTGCTATTTAGAATGGTTTAAAGAATGGGTGAAACTGACAAATAACTGACTTTTGATGTTGGAGGCGAAGGACTTAGCATATGGCTGGCATGCATATATTGGGTATAATAAAGATCCAGTACACAGAGATTTCAATACCCATTTCATAAGAAGGCGAGTACTGAAAATCTGGAAGAGATATAGACCAAAAATTTATTCTAAAGCACCATTTGGCTTTTGCCACAAGAAGCCTTTTCTAAAAAAGAAGATGGGTGTTGTACAAAGATTTGACCAATGTTGCATTTTTATGAACTTAAAGATCTTTAGCCAGTTGTTCATGGGGCCTGTTAACTCCTTCTAGGCCAGAACTTTTGAAGGAGATGCCTACTCCATTTCTAGCGCCGGCATCTCTGTCCGATCTGGTTCTAGTTCATGTCATTCTCCTGTTCTTTCCCTGTTAAGGCTGTGACAATGGACGCTCTCTCCCTCGAACAGCAGCTTCCGCCCTATCCGTTCTTCACCCAAACGAGCGCACAGCAGCAGCAACAGACCCAGGTGGCAAGCGCTTTGCCACCCAACGCTTCCCTGATGCAGACCTCCGGCTTGCAGCGAGGCGTCCAGCTCCCCCCGCTCTCCGTCACCGTCCCTTCTACAATCCCCCAATCTCCTCCAGGCAACCAAACCCAGACTTCCATGGGGATAGACATCAGCTCGGTAAGCGAGACGGGGAGGAGGAAGCCCCGGGAAGGCCGGCCGTTCCGTTGGTTGCTGCTGGGAGATGGGGATCCCATAACTCTGGCCATGTGAGAAGACAGCTGGGCCCTTCGTATTATTACACCGCTAGACAATCGGTCAGAGAAATATACTTCTCTACAGACAGCCAATCACAGGCTTTTCCCGTAAAAATGGATGTTTCTGTATTCTAAGGCAGTGGTTCCCAGCCTTGGTCCTTCAAGTGTTTGGGACTTCAATTACCAGAAGCCCCAGGCCAGCTTGTCTAAGGATCAGGAATTCTGAGAGCTGAAGTCCAAAACACCTGGAGGACCAGAGGTTGGGAACCAGTGGGATTTTTGCTCACGGTTTCTCTCCAACCTGCCAACAAAACCCACAGTTGAAACTGGTTTCGAAACAGTATTAACCACCAACACTGTTGGCCTCTGGGAGAAGGTAATTCTCCAAATGCCATAGAGACTTCTACTTGTTAGAGCTATGAATCTCCTGTGTTTTCAGGGTGGGGGTAGGTGTATCCCCAGTTTGCAGCACATATGTTGTCATTCCACTCTGCCTGACCTTCCTGGAATCCAAAGGAGCTGTTATGCCTATTTTTTTAAAAAATGACACCTTTGAAATCCACGTTGGTCAGCCAGAGTTACAGAGCAGATGCAGGAAATGGCAGAAGCAGTGGCCATTTCGGTTGTCTGCCAGAAGTTTGCCCGTCATAAACTTGCAAGCCTCAGAGCGTAAAGGCCTGCTCCATGACATTCGTAGGCATATCCTGTCATCTTGGAGACAAGGCTGGGTAATAAAGAGTTATTAGAGCCAGCCAGGAGTCAATTCACATCATCTCTGACCATCAGCTGTGCTGGCTAAGGTTGGGGAGTTAGAGTCCAGATGTTTTTGGAGGCTACCCTTGTTCCACTGGCTGGAGCCTGCAGTATAGCTTGGCTCTATCGGCCAGACTAAGAAGTGAGACCGTATGGTCTAATCTTGGACCCTCTAATCCAAAACTGTTATGCTGCCTGCATCTTTTTTTCTTCTTCTGAAGCCTGGGCACATGATATTCCAGGCAAGAAATTTGGTTAAGTTGGGTCCTGGTTTCAAGCGTCATCAGTATAAACTTGATTTTATGGGGTTGCATTTAAGTTCAGACAGCATGATAAACTGTGATTAGCCTCCGTTGATTTCCTCTACTGTGTCCCTGCAAAGAAGAAATGGGAGGCTTCTGCTTCCGTGTCGGTTGCCTCCAGTTTAATGTGTCACCTAGAACTGTGTGTCATCTTAACTGTGGTTTGTTGAAAACAAGCCAACTTCATCATGGTTTGAGGCTGGCTTCTAGCTAACAAACCATAGTTAAGATGAACAGCAGTTTGCCAGGTTCAGCTAGTATAGCAGATTACTGTAAATTACAAAGAAAAGCGAGAGTGCCCAGACGTAAGACGAAGGGGTGGCATGAGCCTAGGGAAAAGCTAGGCTTGTTACTATCATTGTGAGAAACTGCAGTTTTATCTTGCTGGCCAGATCTCGTCCTCCAGAGACAGCTAGGGAAGCAACAACCACCTTGGGAAGAATTGTGTTTGTTTTCCCTCTTCTTTCTTTTTCTTGCCCTCTCTTTCTGTCTCTTTCTCCCTCTTTTCCTCCTCAGATTTATATTCACATTGGCAGAAGTGATTAACTTTTAACATTAAGGAAGGCTGAATAGGCATTTTTTTTTTAAAGCTAGAAATTCAGCAACAAAAAGAGTCAGATTTTTCAACCTTTAGAAGTCTTTGGACTTCCACTTATGCTTTTGCACCATCTCTGTCATTGGGCTTGTCATCCTTTAAGCAATGAAAGCATCTCCTTGCTAGAAATCTGCCGCAGTCCTCTTGGGGGAGACTATGTCCTGAATGGGGGCAGTGTCTCATCCCAAAATGGACACACTTCCAAGCCATTCCTGAGCTTCATCCTTGTGCTTTGGAGACGTCAGTGTTCCACATGCTTTGGAACAGAGCTTCACAACAATGTGGCCTAGAGTTGTTGTTCTCCATTTGAAAGCTCAAGTCAAGGAGAGGGAGTTTGCAGGCCATAAGATGCACGTGACTGTGAAGATCCCATTTAAATGAAAAAATAAATAAGGACTCAAATGGACCCTCAGAGGTATTGGTGATAATTTAATCATATCTTTGCCTCCTGCTGGCATTTTTGCCCCAGGAGTGTCTTTTCTCCAATAGCAAGTGACGTGGAAGTTGACTTCCAGTATACTTCCTCTCCTGAAGCTAAGATGGCTGTGAGAAGGCCAAAATAAAGCTGAATTCCCCCCATGCCATCAGTGTCAGCGGGGCATTTGAGGACAAAAAAAAAATGATTTTGGGAGTGGCCCACAGCATCTGGGGTAGCAGGCTGTGTGGCCCTCTAAACACCTGACAGTTATCTACCCCTGGCTAGACTGTGGGGAAACTGGAGCATCTCTGGCACAGTTTTAGTGTGCCACACACAAGCCCATCTTCCTTTCTCTTATAAGGAGAAAACACAGCGGCAGGGAGTGAAGCAAGAGCTTACATAGTCCAACCCTTGCAAATTCAGACAGAGGGAGCAGAAAACACAAGAGCCCCACATTCTGTGGGCTAGAGGGCTTCTGTGAAGGATAAAGAGTTGGCTTGAAGAGTGAGTATGTTTCACAGAGTCAGTGGGGGATGGCCAAATGTGAGCCATACCTTTAAGAGTAGCCTTTCTCTAAGTCAAGGTGGGCAAAGTGTGGCCTTCAGGGGCCTCTGAAGTCGAAAAATATTCTCCCAGAAGCCATCTAGGGGATATAGATGGCATTTCCACATTTGGGGCCTCCTAGGGTCACACAAAAGTTTTATAAATTTTTTGCAGCATTTTTCAAAAAAACCATGTTTGTCTCAAAGTGCTCTCTACAGGCATGGGGGCATTCCTATCACGTTATGGGCCAGTTTAGGCCTTTATTGAAACAGGAGACTTCTCACGTCCTGTTTTTTTTCCTTAAAGACTTATCTCGATGTGGTTTTTTTTTTGCAGGAGCAGGTTGTGACACTCTAGGGTCTCCCAGGGGCTAATGTGCCCCCCCTTCCACAGTTGCCCGCCCCGCTGCTGGTGTTTGGGCACAGGGTATGCTCTGGGGAAATGGAAGGAGGCACATTCCTTTGTGGGAATTATTTGGAAATAGGAGGGGGGGAAAAGCCAGCGCTGATCACAGTTGCCTCTATTCCAGGAAGCTGGGAGAGGTACAGAAAAAAGTGACAAGCATGACGAGCTGTAGCAGGTTTAAAACGCCTTCCTCTTTTATTTATTTATTTATTTTTTTTACATTCTCAACTTTTCGGGGCATTGTTCTAACGGTACTGGCTAACATGCTGGGTTTGTCCAAGGTGTGTCTCCCTTTCTCCTCCTGTCTCATTGTTTCTCTCTCCGACCCCAGGCTCACCTGCCCCAGGTGAACATGATAGATGCCTGCGATTTCTCTCCGTCTCCTTCTTGACCTCTCCCTGGTCTCTAACTCTGTGTCCTTCTGTAGGGCTCACTCCAGCAGTACCGCAGCAATGCCGGCTCCCCAGCCAACCAGTCTCCCACTTCTCCTGTCTCCAATCAAGCTTTCTCTCCTGGAAGCTCCCCTCAAGTAAGGGACCATGACGCTTCTAAGGCTTCCATGCTTCTTGGGGTTTTTTTTTTAGTTTTGGTTTTCCTCCCCTTTTTTCTGCTTAATTTTCCATCGATCCACTTTTTAACGTCTTTGACTCCCCTCCTATCTATCTGAAAAATGATTTTGAAAGGTGTCCAAAGTGGTTAAATAGAGAGCTTGGAAAAACTGTTTGACACTGCAGCTCCCAGAATCCCCCAATGGCCATGCTGTCTGGGGGAGGGGAGTGGTTCTGGGAATCATAGTCCAAAAAGGTAACTTACAAGCTCTGGTTAGGCACCTAGCAGTGACCATGTGTAGTGAGGGGCACTTGAAAAATTCAGTCTTTGCACACTCTGGTGCGAAAAGAGTACATACTCACTTCATTACGTGTCTCTTAATTAAATGTATTTTGGCTCAAAGTGCCTGTTTGGCTCAAAGTGCCTGTTTCAGGATAAAATGTGTTTGGAACGGTGTACATTTGCATGCAATACATTGTGGAATGTGTATTTTGCGGCAATAAGGTTACAATATGTAAGAGTATATATATGGCAAAGGTGGGCAAAGTGTGCCTGAGGGTCACATGTGGCCCAGGGGACATTTTTGTGGTGTCCAAGGCCCTCCAGGGATCAAAAATTGCCCTCTGGGTTCATGAGGAGCATTTTCCCCATGTTTCCCTCTCCTGGATACAATTCTAAGATCCATAGAGGTTGGGTTAACTTGCTGCCAGTCAACTTGGGCTCCTGTCCTGTCACTAGAGGGTTTCTTCACATTATTGGTGTAGGGGAGAGCCGTGATCAGTTATTCTGAATAGGGGAAAATAATATGCATGTGGAAGAGAAACAAAACAAAGAGCATAGAAGGAAAATAAAAATACGGTCAGCCTCCACATTTGCTGGTTTAACTTTCATTTGGGTTTGATTATTAGCAAGTTTCTACAGCCCCTGGCCTCCCCGGTGCTTCTTTTTGGGGGGTCTTTCCCTCTCGGCAGCTCTGATAAGGCCATGAAGCCCTTTAAAAATCCACCTCTGATCCTCTTCCTCCTCTACCACCCATAGCCTGGCCAGCTAAGAATGGCTCACAGCCCCATTTCTCAACACCACAAACTCTCTCCCGATGCCCCCCACAAACTCAAGGAAGGAGATGACCGAGAGAGAAGGGAAGCCTGAGGCCACAATGCTAACCCACCCCTTTTACATCTTCTTTCTCTGAGCTGCTTTGGACCCTGGCTTCCCCTTCCCCAACATGCCTCAGCCCCAACATTCCACAGACACACACTCGCATTTGGATATTTGAATATTTGCAATTTTTCCACTTTTGTGGGAAAATCTTGCACCCCTAACCCTAACCAGCTGTATCTGTGTAAAATGCCTGCTCCCTTCCAGACCTGGAGTGTCACAGAAAGAAAGGTTCTGCCTGCATTCCTGTCCCCCTCCCTTCAGAAGGCAGAGGGCATTTGCAACAAGACAGGCCTGTGTGGGAAAGGTGGAAATGCAAGGAAACATTTTACCACACAACTGAGAGTGCCGTTTGTGGCTTTTACCCTTCCTTTGGGGCTGAGTTCTAACTTGAGCCAATTGTTCTAAGCAATCAGCCACATTAACCTGCTGGCTCTGGCCTCTAGCAGAGCATTACTCTTGGTGCATTAATGCACACCCTTGCTTACCTTCCAGCAATGGTTGGCCAAGTTCCCCTCCCTGCATTAAGGAAAGCGTCAGCAGAGCAACCTTCTCACCGCCACCCACAATCTTTTGCTGCCAAGCCAGCAGAGAGACCAGCCCTTGGAACCTGAAGTGCTGAACCAGTGAAAGATGCTCCAGTTAATATCTTCTGAATGGCCTTTGCTGCTGGTGAAGTTATTAAAAGAGCCGATTTAGGAATCCCAAGAGGAAAATTGATGTATCGCTGTCTGTTCTTGGGGCTCTAGCGAGGTGGTTCAGAGCACCAATTACATGCCACCTTGCTCCATGGCACTGTTTTAAAATACAATCTGTATAATAAGCACCCTGGGATGGACAGTGGGCAGAAGGAGAGTAGGTAGTCAAGTTCTAATAATGTATCAGAGAGCTGAGGCAGTGGTTTCCAAAGGGCCCCTAAGTTAGAAGGCTTGTCAGGGGAGATGAACTTTCCTGAAAATCGCTTGGCTCTCAACAAGCTGTCTTGGGTGGGCACCAAAGGAGAATTCAAGATTGTTGGGCACTATACTTTATTTTTGGCTCACTAGAGCTCCAGTTCTAACTCTAAAGGCCCTCTCCATCAAAAGGTACAAACTACCTTGTCCTCGAGTTGTGCCTTTGATGCTTCCAGCTTAGTATGGCCAGGCTGTAGATTCCCAGGTTTCAGACAGGACTTCCCAGCCCCATTTGGAGGTGCCAGAGATAGAGGTTGAAACCTTCCATACACAAACCTTATTTATTTATTTGGTTTATGGGCCTCCTTTCTCCCAAAATGGGACCTGAGACAGCTTACCATGTAGGTTAAAATGAAACTGCTAAAGCCATATGAGGCACAAAAGTTTAAAAAAGCATTAAATAACATTAAATAACAGGTCCAATTAAAACAGTACTGTAAAATGTCACTGCTGTTCTTGTGTGGCTTCTAGTTGTCTCCGACGCATAGTGACTCTAAGGCAACCCAGTTATGTGGTTTCCTTGGCAAGATTTATTCAGAGGAGGTTTGGCTTTGCCTTCCTCTGAGGCTGAGAGAGTGTGTGACTGTGGCTTTCCACAGCCAGCCGGGAATTTGAACTCTGGTTTCCCAAAGTCCTAGTCCAGCACTCAAACCACCATATAGTGTTATCTCGCTTAAGATATTAATTTATAACCATTAAAAACAGATAAAGCACTTACTTTATAACCATTAAAAACAGATAAAGCACTTACTGTATATTAAGCAGCACACCCATAGCACATCCTCCTGTCCCGGCCAATTAAAGGCTGAAATGCATGCCAGGAAAATGATGACAGAGAGGGGTCAACCTTGTGGGGGAGAGTATCAAAGCCTAGGAGCAGCAAACAAAAAGGCTCTCTCGCGTGTCCTCCACACAAGCCTAGGAGACAGGCGGCCTAGAGAGAAAGCCTTCTCTCAGCAATCATAGTATTCAGGTAGGCTTACATAGCCTTTAAAAAAAAATTAAATGCAGTGAAAATGTAGGGTTCCAGGCTTCGTTGGCCAGAATAGAGTCTTAAATAGAAGACTATTTTATGTAGAGTTAAACCTGGTGGTTCATCTAGGTCAGTATAGTCTGCACTGACTTTGCCCAGTTTAGTGCATCCAGGTATTTTGGTATACAACTCATTCATGTATTCCTCATCACAAAGGCTCTCTTGTGTGTCCTCACCAGACAAACCTAGGAGACGGGTGGCCTAAAGAGAAAGCTGGATCATGCCCTCTAGGGCTATTATAGAATCATAGAGTTGGAAGAGACCCCAAGGGCCCTCCAGTCCAACCCCATTCTACCATGCAGGAAGACACCATCAAAGCATTCCCGACAGACGGCCATCTGGTCTCTGTTTAAAAGCCTCCAAAGAGGGAGACTCCATCGTGCTCCCAGGCAGCAGCATATTCCCCTGTCAAACTGCTCTTACTGTCACAAAGTTCTTCCTAAGGTTTAGGTGGAATTTCTTTTCCTGAAATTTGAATCCATTGCTCCATGTCCTAGTCTCTGGAGCAGCAGAAAACAGGCTTGCTCAGTCCTTCATACGGCATCCCTTCAGATATTGAAACATGGCTATAATGTCGCCTGTTAACCTTCTTTTCTCCAGACTAAACATACTCAGCTCCCTTCTTTATATCCTTCTTTTCCTTCAGTGAATTTAAAGCAGTATATGTTGGTATACTTCCTCTCTACTTTTACAATCACAATATTCCTGCGAGGTAGATCAGGCTGGGAGTGTGTGTTTGGTCTAAATTCACCCAGGAGTTTCATGGCTCCGTGGATATTGGCACCTCAATCTAGTCCCAGTTCAGAACGTACGTGACTCTGCTTATGCGTGCTGTTAAAACAAGGTAATGGAGATTTTTCTCTCCCTGTTCCCTACCCCAGAAGGCAAACACAATATCCATGCAAAGCAACTGGCGAGTGATGAAAGATCCATCACATCTTTCCTTCACTGAGCTCAAGATAGTGTACATGGCTTTCCTTTTTGCCAGTATATCCTTTTAGGAGCCTTGCAAGGGTACCATTCCAGCAGCCTTGCAAGGTTGGTCAGGCAAAAAGAGAGGGAAACTGGCTTAAGCTCACCCAGTGAGTTGCATGGCTGAGACGGGACCAGAACCTAGACCTCCCAGGTCCCAGCACACCATCACTCAGATTCCATTTTTATTTTAGTACTAGCATATATACTCGGCATTGCGTAGGATTGTATTTTCTCATAGGTAATACTTGTTAGAGAGATTTGAGATCCTGTGTCTCTCATTTCCCAAACTGTCTTGTCCAGTGCCTGTAACTTTTCCCCATATTCCCCAATTCAGTCTGTATTCAGAGTTACTAACATACAGAGGTTGGGTTCCTGAGAGAATATATTGCCCTCCTCCTTGCTGCTAAACCTCATCTCCGAGGCCCAGATAATAAGGCCAAGGCCCACATACCAAGGCCCAGATAATAAAACTTCCCTTCTGTTTGCTTTAGCATCAATGTAACATGTCGTTGTCGTTGTCGTGTGTCTCCAAGTTGTTTCCGACTTATGACGGCCCTAAGGCAAACCTATCACCGAGTTTTCTGGAGGCTGAGAATGTGTGACGTGCCCAAGGTTACCCAGTGGGTTTCTGTGGCCGAGCAGGGAATCGAACTCTGGTCTCCAGGGCTGTCGTGTTCACTCTCAGCTGAAGTGGGTAGAGGATTGTATCTCTGCCTTTTTCTGCAAGATCAGGAGATGCTGATTTCCCCGCTTCCATTTTTTTTAAAACAAAGGTTGCGTGGAAAATAAACATCCCTGTAATGTAATTAAAGAGCGGCAATAAATTTGGATGTTTGAATGCTGCTGCCATGTTTCAGAAGCTCTGTCCTCAGCAGACTCCTAATTTGGACTAGATCCCCACTCCTGTAGTATAGTCTGGTGGTGTGCACGCAGCACAGACTCTCTGCCTGTCTTTCTATTTGTCTGCTTTCCCAGCCGGTCTCTCGGTGTCTGGATTAGCCGTCTCAACAAATGCCGCAGCACCATTTCCCTGAATTCTGGCTTCTGCCATTGACTCTTGGATCTTTTCAGAGCTTTGCAGTGGTGACAACGGGCTGGGGATGGTGATCCTTTTAAAACAGTTGCTGTTGGAAAAAGAAAAGATTGTGCTTTTAAAGAAAACGACTGCAGTCCCAGCTTTACTTGGGAGCAAGTCCTGAAGAACTTAGAATCACAGAGTTGGAAGAGACCTCCGGGGCCATCCAGTCCAACCCTCTTCTGCCATGCAGGAACACACACTCAAAGCACCCCCAGCAAATGGCCATCCAGCCTCTGCTTAAAAATCTCCAAAGAAGGAGGAGCCTCCACCACACTCCATGGAGGCAGCAGATTCCACTGCCGGATGGCTCTGACCATCGGGAAGTTCTTCCTGAGGTTTAAATAGAATCTCTTTTCCTGCAGCTTGAATCCACTGCTCCTTGTCCTGGTCTCTGGAGCAGCAGAAAGCAAGCCCGCTCCCTCCTTGACATGACATCCCTTCAGATATTTAAACATGACTATCCTGTCCCCTCTTAATCTTCTCTTCTGCAGAGTAAACATCCCCAGCTCCCTAAGCTGTTCCTCATAGGGCTTCATGGCTTCCAGACCCTCCACCATTTTGTTTGCCCTCCTCTGGACATGCTCCAGCTTGTCGATATCCTTCTTGAATTGAGGTGCCCAGAACTGGACACAAGATTCCAAATGAGGCCTAACCAATGCAGAATAATAGAGTGGTACCATTAGCTCCCTCGATCTAGACACCATGCTCCTATTGATGCAACCAAGAATTGCATTGGCTTTCTTGGCTGCCACATCACACTACTGGCTCATATTCAGCTTGCGGTCCACCAAGACTCCTAGATCCCTTTCACACGTACTGCTATCCAGCCATGTGTCCCCCATCCTATATTTGTGCATTCCATTTTTTCTACCTAACTGCAGGGCCTTACATTTCTCTCTGTTGAAATTCATTCTGTTAGCCTTGGCCCAGCCCTCCAATCTGTCAAGGTCATTTTGAATTTTGATCCTGTCCTCTGGGGTATTAGCAACTCCTCCCAGTTTGGCGTTCTCTGCAAATTTGATCGGCATGCCCTCTTCTCCTTCCTCCAAGTCATTGATGAAGATCTTGAATAGCCCTGGGCCCAGGAGAGAACCCTGTGACCCCCCACCGGTCACTTCTCTCCAGGATGAAAAGCAGCCATTGGTGAGCACCCTTTGGATTTGGTCGGTCTTTGTAGACCTTACTTCTGAGTAGATGTGTACAGGATTGAATTGTTGCTGGGAGCCAGGAAAAACAAAACAAAACATGGGTTGCTTTTCCTCAGTATGGATATACTCTCTCACCTCAGCATTTCCAGCATTTTAAAAACAAGATGCACATGTTTGACTCATTAAAAAAAAAAAGAAGCTTGCAAGTGGTCTCCAGAATGTTTAAAATGTTTTTGTTTTATTTACATGAAAGTTAGCTGACTAGTTGTCTCATTTCATGCATGCATGTTGTTAGCTTGGATAGAGATTTGTTGGATATTGTTAGCTTGGATAGAGATTTGTTCAAACATCTTGAGCATCTTTTTCATGATGTAGTGGTTTCCGTTTTGAAGTATAACCCTGAAAACCAGAGTTCAATTCCCTGCGGAGTCGTGGAAACTCCCTGGGTGAACTTGGGCAGATCACACACTCTCAGCCTCATGATAGGGTTGCCATAACTCGGAATCAGCTTGGAGGCACCCAGCAACAAGGACCCTATCCCTGTTCTTTCAGTGTTATTTCTGCCTCTGGTATCAAATTTTCTGTTGAAGAAGTAGCCCCCAGGAATGCACCTGCTTCATTAAAAGAGGTCTACCTGCATATTGAAGGAAATTAATGAGTGTCTCTTAGAGAACAACAAAACAGTTCTTCTTCACACCCCTGGATTTCTTATTTTTCCTCTAGAGAATGGTGCAGAGGGGGGAGACAGAGAGAGAACTTTCTGAAATGCTAATAGTGGCTAGAGGCAGCCTGTAGTAAAGCCAAGGTCAAACTAGAAGAAAAACTCTATAGTGTATAAAACAGAAGGGTTCCAAACTGGACAACTGCTAAAAAGAATAACTTTTAAGATACCCAGGACAATAAAAACATCATTACCTGGCACAGAAGTAGGGCCATCACTGGGGGAAAAAAACCCTGCTGTTCCCTCTAGGGTTTATCTGAGGGGAAACCTGCCATTCCCTTCTCAGTCTTGATCCCATGCCCCTGTTCAGAAATCTCTTTTGCCTTCAGATCTCTGGCCTTTAAAAGAAAAAGAGCATTAAAATTAGCCAGCAATAAAGCTTGTAAGAGTAGCCCTTAAAATGTGCCCAGGGTGGGCAGCTAGCTCAGCTGCTTTCTTTGCTGAGATTTTTTTGTCAGAGAAGCACAGGGACCTGCTCTCCTCCAAATGCTGAGCCTTGTCTTTCTCCCCTTGCAGCAAACGTCCATCTTGGGGAGCGTCTTTGGAGACTCTTGTTACGACCAGCAGATGACAGCCAGGCAGGCAAACGCATTATCCCACCAGGTGAGCCAGTGTTCTGTTTTTTTGTGCCAGAGCTTGGGAATGCTACTCTTTCAGACGATAACTCCCGGAATCTCCCAGTCAACAGGGCCAGTGGCTCTGTGGGCTGGGGAATTTCTGGCAGTTGTCATCCGAAAAAGTAACTTTTCGGAGCTTTGACTTAGCCATATCCGTTTCAGAGAATACAGATGAATCTTTTTAATGGACCGCATGGCTTAAGACTGTTTTGAGAACAGTTGCCTCGAGAGAAGGGGCCCCTAACATCTCTGTGTGAGCTGTCATTCTGGGCCTGCACTCTTTGGGGTGAGGGAGGAGTGGGAAACAGGTGGTGCGTGAGACCATCTGCACTATTCTGTGCATTCTGCATGAAAAGTGCTCAAAAATACTAATTTCTTCCCAAAGCTAGGAAATTATTTCTGCAAGAACTGAAAATTTTCACCCCGGAGCTGTCCATGGGAGTATCCGAGGGTGCACATGTGCAGAATTTGCCCCCAGAGCTTTCTTGTCTCATGTGCAAAAGATGAATCAGAGAATCCTAGAGTTGGAAGAGACCCCAGGGGCCATCCAGTCCCACCCCTTGCTATGCAGGAACACACATCAGAGCATTCCCAACAGATGGCCATCCAGCCTCTGCTTAAAAACCTCCACAGAAGGAGACTCCACCACACTCCAAGACAGCAGATTCCACTGCCGGAGAGCTCTGACCGTCAGGAAGTTTTTCCTGAGGTCAGGTAGAATCTCCTTTCCTGCAGCTTGAATCCATTGCTCCTTGTCCTGGTCTCTGGAGCAGCAGAAAACAAACCCACTCCCTCCTCTACATGGCATCCCTAAACATCCCCAGCTTCCTAAGCTGCTCCTCATAGGGCTTCGTGGCTTCCAGACCCTTAACCGTTTTGGTTGCCCTCCTCTGGACACAGATGACAGTGTTGTCTTTTTAGTGCATTGATATGAGAGGCCCAAACAGGATTAGAAATCCATTTTGAGGTGCAACTGTGCTTAAAAAGGGGGCTCCTCACTCTCACTCTAGATGTTGAGCTAGACACTCTTTTAGTCTGATCTGATGGTTTCCACTTACAGATGTGAGAGCAAAATGGCACCTGCGTGCACAGGGGCCATCTATTTCATATTGCTAACCACTGGGGACAAAGAAACTTGGGGAGCAGCCGTTGTCTTCCTGCTCTGCTTGTGGAAAAGCAGGCACCGGGGTTAGGTAGACTTTTGGCGATCCGGCAAAGCTCTTTTAAGTCCTTATCTTCAGGATTCCTTCCTCCAGCTCGAGCAGTTCAACATGATTGAAAACGCCATCAGCTCCAACAGCCTCTACAGCCCCTGCTCCACCCTCAACTACTCCCAGGCCGCCATGATGGGGCTCACCGGCAGCCATGGGAGCCTCCAGGACACCCAGCAGCTCAACTACGCCAGTCACGGGAACATCCCCAACATCATCCTAACAGGTGAGGCAGGCAGTTCTGTGGGCACAGTGGGTGGCACCCCCTGGTCTAACTAAGTCCTAGTCCAACTGGGTGGATGGGGAAGAGGACAGGAATTATAGTCTTTGTTTTTAATCCGTCTTTATTCCAGAGTGGGACTCAAAAACAGGTCACACATTTCATACAATCATAGAATTGTAGATTTGGAAGAGAAGAGCTCAGTGTAGTCTGCACTGACCTTGTCCAGTTAGTGCCTTCAGATATTTTGGATTATAACTCAATCAAGGGTTATTCATGATGGGTCATGCCACCAAGGGCTGTTATAGAATCATAGAGTTTGAAGAGACCCCACGGGCCATCCAGTCCAACCCCCTGCTTGCCATGCAGGAAGACACCATCAAATCATTCCTGATAGTTGGTGTCCAGCCTCTGTTTAAAACCTCCAAAGAAGGAGACTCCACCAAATTCCTAGGCAGCAGCTTATTCCACTCTTACCTTCAGGAAGTTCTTCTTAATGTTTAGTTGGAATCTCTTTTCCTGTAGTTTGGAGCCATTGCTCCATGTCTTAGCCTCTGGAGTAGCAGAAAACAGGCTTGCTCCATCTTCCATATGACATCCCTTCAAATATTTTAACATGAGTATCATATCATGTCTTAACTTTCTCCGAGCTAAACATCCCCAGCTCCCTCAGAGGGCTTCATGGTTTCCAGGCCTCCTACCATTTTGGTCGCCTTCCTCTGGACATGTTCCAACTTGTCAACTTGCTTCCTGAAGTCTGGTGCCCAGAACTGGACACAGGATTCCAGTTGGGGTCTGACCAAAGCTGGTGAGTTCTCACTCACTGTATTTCTTCAAGCCAAGAGTGGACAAGGCATAAAACCTCCAAAGAAGGAGATTCCACCATGCTCCATTGAGGCAACAGCATATTCCACTGCCGGACAGCTCTGACCGTCAGGAAGTTCTTGCTGAGCTTCAGGTGGAATCTCCTTTCCTGCAGCTTGAATCCATTGCTCCTTGTCCTAGTCTCTGGAGCAGCGGAAAACAAGCCCACTCCCTCCTCGACATGACATCCCTTCAGATATTTAAACATGGCCATCGTGTCCCCTCTTAACCTTCTCTTCTTCAGTCTAAATGTACCGAGCTCCCAAGCCGCCACTCATAGGGCATGGCTTCCACCTGATCCTGACCTGAAGTATTGTTTTTCTTCTTTTTTTTCCCTCTGTCCCTGTTTCTCTTCCTTGCCCCACATTCCTCCAGTGACCGGGGAATCGCCTCCCAGCCTGTCGAAGGACCTGACCAGCTCTTTAGCTGGGGTAGGGGACGTCAGCTTTGACTCGGATTCCCAGTTTCCTCTGGACGAACTCAAAATCGACCCTTTGACCTTGGACGGGCTGCACATGCTCAATGACCCGGACATGGTCCTCACCGATCCCGCTACAGAGGATACTTTCCGGATGGACCGGCTGTAGTAGAGGCAGAGGACTGGTGGGCAAGAAGGGGAGGTGGGACGTATGGAGAGAGAGAGAGAGAGCATATGTGCACACATGAGGTCACCGAGCCCCCCCTCAAATGAGACCTCCGAGCCACTCTGGCACTCCGCGGGAGAAGGGACCGGCCTGGCTTAGGAGCTACCACGAGCCGGAGCTCCACCATTGTGTCCAGTTTAATAGCGCTTGTTCAGCCCTCGCAGAACAGCCGTCCTGCCCCGTCCCACCTCCCCCCCCCCAGGATCCCCTTTGAGCCCTTGCGCAGGCTTGGCTGTTGAGAGAGGCTGTTTTCCAAATGACCCCCCAATCCCTCTTCCCTCCCTCTCTCTGCTTGTCACCAAAGCTTCTAGCGTTTGGTCCTTTTTTTTTTTTCCTTTTTCGCCTTTGCACTAAAAATGTTTTTGGGGTTGGGGGTTCGATGCAGTGGCGGAAGAGTTTGTGACCCTCCTCTATCCCAAGGCAGGGCAGAGTTGTCTAGAAGATAAACGTTTGTTTGTTTGTTAAAGAATACCTTTGTAAATCTACCCAGTCTTTGGTTTCTGTTACAGAAACGGCCACCTCCGTATGGAACAAGGGTGGAGGGTTTTCTGGGCCAGGTGGGAATGTTTGGCAAACTCGAGGATGAAGGTGAGGGGGAAGCCGCCCAGCCACAAATGTTATGAGGCTCCCTTGTCATTGCCTTCTTTAAGCAAAAGGAGGGTCGGGGGAAGCTGAGTGGGGCAGGATTCAGATAAAATCCTTGAGACAGATGCTTGAGGTTTTGGGGTGCGGGAAGTGGGTCATCAGTGCTTTGCGATCTCTTCTGCATTTTCCCCCAAATCTCTTTCCCTGGCGGTCGCCTCAGTTCTGACTGTGCGCTCCGTAGCTCACAGAAAGTCCTGTGAGCAATGTAATTCTGTTGAGCACAACAAATGGATAAAAAGATACTTTTTTAAAAAGTTATTCCAGAGATTTTACTTTGCAAGGGAGGTGGGCTGGTTGAAGAAGTGGGCAAGCACACTTTTCTCTAATTGCACCCGCAAATCCTGTCATTTCATTACCTGAAGGAATGCAAACGGCACTCTTTGGCACATTTTTTTAAAATACGGTTCTCTTTAAACATGCCGTCTTTTTTGCTTTGCTTGGAAAAGGTAGTTCATGTACAAAGTTTTTTTTTTTTAATGCTCTTTCCGGCGCATGGCATATCTGGCTCCTAGGAAAGGCGAGCGAAGTCTCTCAGGTGGGCACCGTGGCCAAGGTGGCCCAGGAGGTGCCACCAGAGCTGTTTGCCTTGGGCGGCATGGCGGCGGAATGCCAGGGGCTCCGGGATAATGGGAAGTGAGGAACACAGACCCCGAGGACAGGACAGCCCCCTGCCCGTACATCAAAAGCACGTGTACGCACACTGTTCTTTTGATTCAACCACGGCCTGTCCTCACGTATAGAAAATAGGCATCTTTCATTGGCATGGGACATGTTTTTTAAAGGACTGATAGCATGAACATCTTCCAGCATGTCTGAACTTGGGCTGCAAATGCACAGACCAGTGTGGTACCGAGGGGCCATGGGATAATGTGTGGGTACCCCTAACCTGGACCTCGAGAGTTGTAGGACAGGTTGGTTGCTCCTGCTGTCTCTTTGGTTTTCAGTTCTTTTCGATGGCATCTGCTCCCACCCGGCCCAGTCCTCAACAGCCTTTAAAGCCCATGTTGGTGACTGGGTTGCCATGCCAGGCGGAAGTAGGGGAACCCCTGTTTGGATGGAGTGCTCATTTCTCAGTTCCCTGTGGTTTCTTTAGGGGTATTTAGAATTCCTTAGGAGCATTAACAAGTAGGAATTCTCAGGCCAGTTACGGCTGACCTTTGAATCCTGCTTAGTTGGCTGGAGCTGAGCATGTGTTTGAGTCCTGCCCCATTGTCACCGAGCTTTTCCTCTCCTACCCTCCTTGGACGCCTCCCAACGTTTCTTGCTGCTTCTGTTCTGGGACACTTCCCCCATGAGTTGTTATTTTCTTGCTTATTCATCCCTGGGACTCAAGAGAGCAGCTTGTAAATGTTAAAGCAGGGACAGCAAAAAGTTCGTATCATACAAATGTTTTTAAAAAGTAGCTGAACTAACAACAGAATTAAAAGCAGTTGAGAGCATGGCCATTAAAATGGGAGCGGGGGAGGCATATATGGACAATAAAGCTCATTATGAAAGGCACTTTCTCAGAGGCCACCCAAAAGAAGAAGGTTTTCACCTGCCTATGGAATTTTAGCAAGGATGGTGACAGTCTTAACTTCTTAGGCGGTTCCAGAGTTTGGGGGCAGCTACTAAGAAGTCCTCGTCTGCAGTGATTCCACCAAATGTACCTGTCAGAGTGGTGGAACAGAGAGAACATCACAAAATATAACTGAGAGGCTCATATGGGAGTTATACTTGGATTTTTCTTTGTGTGTATGCGTCCTGAGGAAATCCCTTTATGAGTGCATGTTTCTTTCATTCGTGCCATCCTCAGTTTGTAATTTTTTGCACTAAAAAAAGAGAGAAATGGGTGGATTATTTTTTTAAGTGTATGGTCTTGTCAGATTTTGTATATGTATGTAATGCTTTTGATTCATTGTTCCACCCAGACCAGTTCAGTTTGTTTTTTCCTTTTCACCCTTGCGGTCATTCTCTTCATCTCATTGCTTCTAGTCCTTCAGATGGTCCAGATATTTCAAAATGGTTGTCACGTACAAGAGGAGTCCCTTCAGTTAGAACAGGATCGGCAGAGAAGGTACGACACAGCCAGGTTGCGAGCCTTTCTCTCTTGGGCAATACGGTTAGGAATTGCTGGTTGCTCCCTCTGACCTTGCTGTTATTCTGCTCTCTGTCCTTGGCTTTCTTTTGTTGGATTCTGTGCATTTCAGAATCCTTTAAAAAAATGCTTTGGTCTGTTACTTGGGGGAAGGACATAGTTTAAGAGGTTTAAGTTTAAAAAATGAAAGTTTAAGAGGTAAAATCTAGGAGGTACCATTCAGTTTAGTGGGGGCAGCGCATGGAGCTTCACAAATCTTGAACTGATTAATTTTACAGGCAGATGTAAATGGCTGTTTCTCTCTCTCTCTCTTTTCTCTCTCTCTCGTAAAAAAAGACTAACTACACGTGTACATAGGAGAGCTTGTGTATTGATAAACTGTAAGTAGTTTTACAAAATGGCCTTAATTTAATATCTATCTAACTTATCTCTACCCACACATTATACACACTGAAAATTTCTTACCAGAGTGCAATTTGTTTCGGAGCAACTAGCTGCGTAGGGACGATTTGCATCCGGCAAATATTGTTTGGATTTTGAGCGTTTTGGAGAAGAGAGGCTGGAAGCAAAGACTTAAGAGGAGAGGGGTCATAGAACAAGGAGGAAGTTAGAACTGTGGTTCTCAACCTTTTCTTTATTGAGAACCCCGTGTAAATAGAATTTGTTGCCAGCGACCCCCTTAACCAGCCCGGACATTCTTTTAGTCTCTTAAATCCAGGATTTCCCCTGCTTTCTGGGATGAATAGCAACCCTACAAGGACCCCCTGTGAGAGCTTTAAGACCCCAAGTTGAGAACAACTGAGTTGGAAGATTTAGACGCTGTTTCCTCTCTCCTTCCATCTGTCCAGCAGGGAGCACTGTAGCTTCTTTGAAAATTTTCCTATTGCATATCATTCTGTTTTATTTAGGGGAAACTACGGTAACATTCTGTTTATGCACCCTCTTTTTCCGTTGTTTTATTTAAAAGTTGCATTTGTTCTACCCCCACCCCCCACCCCCTAAACTTATTGGATTTTGGCCATTATTTCCTTTCAGCTTGCAGGAGAAGGTAACCTTTTTTTGTTCCTGTAGCCTTTATGAGCAGAGAGAGATCCTTCTCCCGTTCACAACTGAATGGAACCTTTCAGCTTAGAGGAAGCAGCAGGGAACTGTTGTGAGTTTAAAGACAGCGCGTATTCTTAACACTGAGCTTTGCTCTGAATTTGGATGGAGCCTCATAACAACCGCGGTCTCGTTCACTTTCGTGGATCTTTCTTTCACGAAATTCAGGGTGCGACAGATAATTCTTCCTCGCTGCCCCATTCCGCCCCCACAACACCCCTAAGAGGCAGGCAACATTGAGAAGTGGCAAGTGTCTCAAATGAGCTTCACAGCTGAATGGAGGGGGGATCCCCGTGCTTGCCTGACGGGTCTTCTTGTGTCCTTCGCTTCAGCCTCAGTATCATTGTGGAGGAAATTGGAAACCTTTTCCCCATCCCAAATGGGATCTAAACTCCAGGGACGGGACAGGCTGTTTAAGCAGAGCCTGTTTCTGTAGGAGAGAACAGACATCCAGCTGCGTTTGAAGAGTGCTGAGTTTTCTGCCCGTGTAATGGTGCTTGAAAGCAGGTACTGGTTTCACTGTTGAAGTCTTAAGAAAAACAGAGGGACGGTCAGCAATGGAGGGTTAGGGAGAAATTCAGCATTCTGGGTAGAAAGACCTCTGACTGTGCACAGAGTGCTTTTGCCTAGTGTGGTGTGACTGTCGGCCACAGCAGAAGATACGCAGTGTGAGATTCTCCGTGTGAGTCTGTTCAGTTTGAAGCTGCAGAAGCATCTCTTGAGCATGTGCAGAATGCCTCTGCCTCTTATAGAACCCCCCCCACACACACACACCAGCCTTATCCAACCTGGCACCATCCAGATGTGTTGGACTGCACCTCCCATCAGCCCCAATAAGCATGATCATTGGATGATGGGAATCACAGCCCAACATGTCAGGAAGGCACTAGTTTGGAGAAGAGCTCCACGACCCCAACCTCTCCATCTCGGTTTTTACATGCAAATTCCTCTCCCCTTGATAAGTTTCGGCTCCTTCAGAGAAGCACCCCAGTTCTAGAGGCCAGCGCCTGCAGAAACCGTATTGGTGTCGGAAATGATTTTTATTTCCCTAGTCCCCTCGGGGCTGTAGGAGTCCCAAGGACGGATAGGAAAAGTAAAAAAAAAGCGGTGGATCCGATTAGCTGACGCCATTCAAGTTTTTATTAATAATGCTAATAATAAGGCCTGTGCCCCAGGCTGGATGAGCACACACGGAGGCGAACCTGGCTCTTTACTTCCTCCACGTTCCAGACTTTAAAATGGGCACAACGATGGGAGGAGGAGTTCCTTTATACCTTGTCAACAATGCCCGGTCTTACTTGGTCTTCTGTTTTGGCTCTTGGGGAGGAGCTCAGCCGGGACCCTGCTCCGCGGAGGCAGCTTTGGTTTGTGGATGAGAGACAGGGAGACATCCTCTCTCGTCTCCCCAGAGCGGCTGACCGGGGCCCCTCAGCAATTAGGTTCTTACGAGGGTGGGTAGGTGCGCGGCCCCCTCTGCCATGCTTCATGCGCTCCTTGGAAGCACTGCATGTGCCGGCGGGGTGGGTTGGGGGAACGCGTCTTGGTCCTGCTCGGCTTTTCTGCATGCAAGCAACGCGCCTCTTGCACTAGGAACCTCGCGGGAGCATCTTCTCATCCAGAGAGAACTTTTTCTTGGTTTTGTAATGCGCTCTTTTGTCTGCTTGCTTCCTTGTTGCTGATTTTAAGCAACAAGCCAGGAGGCTGGGCATCATAATACAAAACGAGGGGGGGCGGAATGAAGCGAGGTATGATATTTGGCTTTTAAATTTTGTGTCTGGCTCGTTTATATATTCATCCTCCCAGTCTGGTCCTTTGGATGAACCGCATCAAAGTGTTGTTCAGAAAAGGAAAAAAAAAAAACCACCGAGCCCCCTCCTTGTACCCCCCGGCCCGGCCCCTTGCTTTCGAACACTGACGGCGCTTTAACATTTTTTAAAACAACTCTTGTCACTGTGACAACATTGTGAAAGAGCAATTGAAATATCAATGTATGCATTCTTTTTTTAAAAAAAAATCAACAAAACAAAAAGAAGAAAAACTAAAACAAAAAGTTAAGTGTTTCTTGTTTTAATTTTTTATTTTTTTTTTTAGTTGTGTACTTTTGTGGTTGTGGTTTTGACAAGGCAACATTTCACCTGCTTTCTACAGGCACTGAGGTGTCTTTGGACAATGTATTATATAAACCATTTTTACCTTTCTTTCTCCCTCTCCCTCTTTTTTTTTTTTTAACGGCAACAAAACACAAAATTTTATCATTTGGGGGGAATTTATATACATTGCAAGATGTGAGTGGGTGGGGAGGGACAAACCACCAACACTACTTTAAGGAGCTTAACTGTTTGTGCTTCGATACTTATTTATTTTTTATTTCTTTCAGGTTTGGGGAGGGTGCGTCTCTGTATGTATATGTAAAATAAATGGCTAACTAATACCATGTGCGATTGGCTGGTTTCTACTATTTAGAGGAAAGCCTGAGGAGATGGCTGTACACTCTTGAGTTAGCTGCTGTTTCAATAAAATGCCTTGTATTCTTTTCTTTTTTTAAATTAAAGTAAAATATATAATAGCTGTCAGTATCTAGCATGCATTATTGAGCACACAGGCTGAAATAGATTCTGGGCAACATCTCCATTTATTAAGTCAGTCGCTGTCTCTCTGTTGGGCAACCTTGTCATTTAAAAGGGGACAGAAAGCATTAAAATTTTGCCTGGTTTTTCTCCTCCCTCCCTCCTTACTTTTCCCAGATGTCCTCTGCATAAAATACTCCATTTTCTGTCATTTCGTTGTTCATCACATTTTGCAGACATGCAGCTAGAACTGTATCAAAAGGAGGGAAGAGTCAGAAAATGAGTTTTCTGTGTAGTGAGGTGGGTTGCTGTTTGCACGATGCATCAATCCGTGGGAAAAGAAGGATCTGGTAGGAATTTGAGCCACCTGGGTCATACAGCAGCTAAAATCTCTAGTGCAGTCTTAGGCTGTGTTGTGTCATAACAAAAAGTGAGTACCAGCCTGGAAGCAATAGCTCTAGTATCTTCTGAGATAGTCAGTCTGAAACAGAGGGAAGACAGCCAAGATGTGAGTTGGAATCTGGAAATCAAATCCTGTTTGAAATAATTGGTGATGTTTAGGTGACAGAATTGATTCGGGGTGGCACAGAGTCATGGAATCATAGAGTTGGAATTGACTTCCAGGGCCGTCTGGTCCGTATTCCTGTTTGTGTAGGAAACATCACTGCAACTTCAAATATCTGAAGGGAGTCGTGTAGAAAAAAAGCTCCTTTTGTTCCAGACGGTTGCAATTGCAGGGAAACAGATTTGGGCTAAAAGCTAGGAGGAATTCTCTTAGGTTGGGAGATGTTTGGCAGTGGAACAGTCTGTCTCAGGAAGAGGGACAATTAAGCAGAAGCTTGAGAGCTGTCTGTCAGGGGTGCTTGTAGCTCAGTGGGTTGTTGGACGAGACAAACTCTCAAAATCCCTTCCAGTTCTGTCATCACCTCCCTGGGGCTTTTCAGTCCGGGAGGATACACATCCACGCCGGTGAATTTCATAGGCCTTTCACTGCCATTTTGTGAGTGCAAAGCAATTGGATTCCAGCTGTTGGCTGGGGATGGATTGCGTTGTAATGTGTTTGTGTTTGTGCGTGTGTGTCGGTTGGAGCAATTCCAAGAGAAATGTGGGGCCGTGGAGTCAGCAATCGTAGCCCGAGACTCCTGACTTCTCTGTTTTTCTGCTTTCTGGCTCCTTCTTGGCATCTTAGCATTTCTCTTCCCCTGTTTGTGACACCCGAAATCTGTTTCATCTTGCGTTTGGGTGAAACGCTCAGACACGGCTGAGTTCATGGGAGGCTTCTTTGGCTTGGTAAATTTATATATTTTTTAAAAATTGTCAATCAGAATTGCAGCGGGCCCTCAATATTCGTGTGCTTTGGTTCCAGGACCCTTCCATAGATACCAAAACTCATGGATGCTCGCGTCTCTGTTGTGTACAGTGGTGTAGTAAAATGGCATCCCGTATGTAAAATTTCAAAATCGGATTTTGCTTGTGGGAATATTTGGTTGAATCCGTGGATACAGAATCCGCAGATATGGGAGGCCGACTGTGCAAACATTTTTTTTCCCAACAGATAAAGATACGGTGAGTTTTTATTCTGAAGCCAGAGTTGGTGTCAGTAACATTTTCTAGAGTCCACCCAAAATTGCTGCCAACTCCAGCTCCACAGCCGTGATAGAAACTTCACGGTGAGGCTGTGAAACAACAGACAGTTGCATAGAAGAAGAAGAAAAAACATTTTTTTATACCGTCCAGTCGGATTGATGTTGTGCAGGCCTTCCCTGGTGTGTTGTCTCTGGGACGAGTAAAAAAATCACTAAAAGGGACAAGACACACACAGTTACGACACATTAAGGGATTATTTCTCTCTCGATGCCAAGTGGAAGGCGTAGCACTTTAGGTAAAGTTGCCGAAGGGGTGTTATTTCAAAGAACCAAGTGCAAACTTGCATGATTAAAAATGAAGTCAGGATATTGATATTCCTCCTCTCCTCGATTTTGTGAGGCAGGGTTGAACGTGAGATGTTTCCATTCTCTTCCCATCCCGTTCCCCCAAAAAGTAGAATTAAATGTAGTGTGAGTGCACAGTGCACCGTGGTGGAAAGGTCATTGGGTTGGTGTGCGTGTGTGTCTTTTCCTGAAAATTGTCCTGCCAAATTGCATTTATTCAATTAGGCAAATGCTGTGGGGGGTGGGCCGGGAGTTGCCTTTATGAAAGTCGGAACGTTCCAAGTAATTCACGTGGCTTTGTTTGAAATTGCTTTTACCCTTTTGGTTTAAAGATCATGAGGACTAGCTGCTCACTTTCATGTTTGTTTAAAGCCAAGATCAGGATCTCGCCACAGTTAATAAGCGGTTTTTTGCCCCCTCCCCAGGTAAACTGCTCAAGACTGAATTTCTGACCCACCAACGTTTGGCTTGGAGAAATCCTCATCAAATAGCAGATAGAAACAAACCTCTGCTGGTCTTAACCTTTACACCGGAGGTGAGCAAAGCGTAGGCTGTATTTATTGTCTAGCCCCCGCTCAAGGGTTTTAAAAAAAATGCCCTTGAATGCTCACTGGGGGAATTTTCCCCCTGGTTTTCAGTTTAGCCGTAGGAGATGCCTTTTTTAATACAACAGGAAATGACTTCCATTCCTCCAGAGCCTAAAATGGCCCGGGGGGGGGCCTTAAAAACTTGGTGAAAATGCCCCCCAGCACCGCTAGAGAGTGGAGACATTTAGGGATGCCAGGAGGGGGCAACAGCCTTTCGGGGTCTGTGGGTGGGAGGCTAACGTGGCCCCCTAGCCTTCAACAGTTGCCCACTTTTTTGGGGGGGGGGCAGATTTGTCTCCGGTGGGGCTGTGAGAGTGTGTCTCTAGAAGCAGCTTCATCTGGAGAGAGACTGGCTGAGATGTGACTTTCAAACATTTTCACTAGCCAGTGGCCGCCAGGTTGGAGCTGCCCTGTGTGGATGGCTTCCTAAAATCAAGACAAATTTCAGGAACAATTATTTTTACCCAGATATCTGACACTTGGGAGGGGAAACTGTCACGCACTGTGGTTCAAAATATCAGTATTTATTCTACCAGCTAATACATTTCCATTCAAGAGATCAGTTGAAACAATATGTTATTATTACAGTTATTATTTTCTGTCTTAACTAGGGCATGAGCGATTGCACATTTTGACGTAATCGGTATTTATAATAGCATTTTAGCTGTACTGCTAGAGACATCCAGAATTTTTAAACACTAATGCAGCTTAAATATATATATGTATGTAGTTCATTCTTACTAGCAGGGTGGTAACTTTGAAGACATGGCTTTCTTTGAGGAAGGAAATTAGGGTCTCTCCCACCTACCACCCCCCAGCAAATTTCAGGTGGGACATACAAAATTGTAAAATAGCCACTGGGGTCGGGAGGGTGTTTTTCTGGAAAATAACGCAGCTTCGTACAGACAGGCAGCTATATCTCACGTGCTTCATATTTGAAGGTGAAGAAAGGCGGTGGGGAAGAAAATAGCTCTTTCATTTCCTGTATCTTGAGACTGTGTATCATCTTGTTTTTTTACAATTTTTTTTTTTTTAAAAACCATGAGGACTAGTGGAATGACTTTACTGATATATGCAAATCCTACAGGTTTTCTGGGCGGGCGGGAGGGAAGGACTTCGGGGGTTGCAAGGAGCACTGGAACTCCGGAGCATAGAAGCTTAATTTATTGTCGCTTTTTTCTCTCTTGGCAAAACAAAACAAACAAACAAAAAAAGGAACCTGAAGGTGGCTTTGTAAGCGTGTGTGTGTTTGTTCTTCTTTTTTGCAATCTTAAGAAAAATGACAATGTTGTGAAAAAAAGCAGCAAACTTCTATGTATATTCTTTTAATTTTTTTTTTGTTCATTTTGTTTCCTTTTTTTTTTCCTGTGAAGGCTTTTTTTTTTTTGTCTTTGTAACTTTGCATTATTTGTAAATGAAATGTAATAAAGTTCAGCTGTTTTTCTCGCTGGCTGCTCAGCTCTGCTTTTCTGAACACTGGTGACTGGGAGTCAAAGGTTCTTTGGGTTGGGTCGAGGGTCGAAAACGCATCTGTCCCCCCTCGATTTGGTCTTTCGCTCTCCTGAGGCCGTCTCTCTCTGTCTCGTTTTCCCTACAAACATCAACCCACAAAAAACACAACCTCCCCTCTTGGTGGACAAAGTACTTTTATTGATGAAATTTTCTGTGTTATTTTGTTAAAAAGTGCACCCTCTTGTTTGCTCATCACTGTGCCCAAGAAATAAGCGTACAGTATTCTCTATTCCAACCTCATACACTCCAGATGTATTGGACTACAACGCCCATCATTCCAGCAGCATTTGCCATGCTGGCTGTGGATGGCATAGATGTATACCCCAATTTTGGGGAAAGGTGCTGTTCTGGATTGGTGATGTTTTTTGAGAAATTACTCTTACTGGAACGCTTGTCTGATTTAGCATCTTAGCTTAACGTTTCACTAACCAAACCTTTTAAATGTCTCAACAGCCTATAAATATTGGAATGGACATATATGGCGGGGAAAATAAGGCACACTCAGTGGCCAAAGTCCTGTGGCGTCGGAGTAGGAAAGGAAAGGCCTCGGGCATAGCGGAAGTGAGAGGTGATGTTAAATTGACTGCTCGGGGGTGGTAGATTTTGACCTGCTAATGCCATTCAAATATTCAAACAAATGTCAAACTTCTTGTGGAAATTCAAGGATACTTGCCTTCCAGGTTTTTTTTTTACAAGCACATGTGCTTTGCTTAACATTGGCCACTTAAGTAGGGAGAAACTTGCTGAGAGATGTTGGCACGCTAATTTTGTTGTCGTTTCAAACTCACAGCAATCCTAAAACATGCCAGTCACGAGGTTTTCTTGGCAAGTTTCATTCAGAGAAGGTTGATACCGTTGCCTTCCTCTGAGGCTGAGAGAGTGCAGCTTGCCCAGGCTCGCCTGGTGGGTTTCCATGGCTGAGCAGGATTTGAATGCTGGTCTCAGAATCAAGTAGTCCAACACTGACCTCTGCATCATGCTGGCTGTAAAAACATAGTGACGCTATACAAGGAATACCTTGGCACGGTTTCTTCCAAGTACATTTGCCGTCGCCCTTCTCTGCGGCTGAGCAAGACTCGCTCAAGGTCGAGCAAGGATTTGAACCCTGGTCTCCCAGAGTCCTAGGTCAGCAGTCTCAACTGCTGCACCATGTAGGGTCCTATACTTAATTTTAGGACCTGGAAAACAGATTGCACATGACATGCTGTGGTCACCTACTACTTTTTATAATAGTTTTACTCTCTGCCTCCAAGGTCACTGGGGCCCCAGGCTCAGCGGCCAGCTGTGTGTCGAATCACTTGCCCGATTTAATTTGGTTTGGAAAACCACACACTCGCTACAAGAGCGTGCTCCCAATATTGTACTTGTATCTGTTCGTTGCTGCTAAAGAATGTGACGAAGCATTGGGGTGGGTGGGTGTTTGAAAGAAATAAAAAAGAAAAAAAATTAAGCAGTGGAAAATTTTCTGTGGGGGGAATTATCCCACACCACTGCTCTTGGCTGGCAGCAACTTTTCTGCTTTTCTCATCACTAGCTGGGGATGGGACCGGCATGGAAAGCTGTGACCCCTTCCCAAAACGTAAGGCCCATCATTCTTGAGTGGGCTGAATCAGATTAGTTTGGTGGTCTTAGTCGACCACAGACTGAACACGAGTCAGCAGTGTGATGCAGCAGCTAAAAAAGCCAACACGACTCTGGGCTGCATCAGTAGGAGTACAGTGTCTAGGTCAAGGGAAGCGATGGTGCCACTCTTGTTCTGCTTTGGTCAGACCCCACCTGGAATATTCCTGTGTCCAGTTCCGGGCACCACAATTCAAGAAGGATATTGGCAAGCTGGAACATGGCCAGAGGAGGGTGACCAAAATAGTAGGAAGCCTGGAAGCCATGAAGCCCTCTGAGGAGTGACTGAGGGAGCTGGGTATGTTTAGCCTGGAGAAGAGAAGGTTAAGAGGGGACATGAAAGCCAAGTTTAAATATTTGAAGGAGTGTCATATGGGAGATGGAGCAAGCCTGTTTTCTGGTGTTCCAGAGACTAGGACATGGAGCAATGGCTTCAAACTTCAGGAAAAAGGATTCCATCTAAACATTAGGAAGAACTTCCCGATGAGCAGTTTGACAGTGGAATCTGCTGCTGCCTGGGAGTGTGGTGGAGCCTTTGGAGTAGGGGTTGGATGGGCCATCTGTCAGGAGTGCTTTGCTGGTGTCTTCCTGAATGGCAGAAGGGGGTTAGATTTGATGGCCACTGCAGTCTCTTCCAACTCTGCGATCTTATGATCCCTCCAAACAGATATTTTTTAAAAACTGAATTGAAGTGACACACCTGGTTAATTCTTCCATTCACAAAAAGGTTTATTCCAACAACAGGAACGGTCCACTCCTGGAGGGAGTCTCCCCCTTGCTCCCCGTGCCTCTGAATGAGTTCCCGATCTTTGCCTGAATCCAGACTGGTAAGCGCTGCACCCAAGGGGCTTACGAGGAGCCTCAGCCCTGTCTAATAATCCAGTCAGGCCCAAGACAAGAGAATCAGAAGCCCCAGAACAGACCGAGGAGAAGGAGGCAGCCTTTGGCCATGGGCAGTTCCTTTACCTTCCAGGATTCTTTGGGTTTTGAAATCGGCTTGCCTGTGTCGCTACCCTCTTATGTTGGAATAATGGTGGGGCTCTTCTATACTATACACGTGGCCCTCCCATTTGCTACGGTTAGGGGCTCAGAGCCCTCACAAAAGTGGGAAAATCACAAATACCAAAACGTGCGTGTCTGAGCGAAGGGGGCTGCGGCACAGTGGGGAGAGAGGGCGCCGAGGGTCCACACCAAGTCAGGGAAAGGGCAGCATTGGCACGGTGGTCCTGTACTTCCTCTCTCCTGCTTGTTTCCCACCTTGGGTTTGGGGGGACCTTAGAAGAAGGTTTGTGGTGCTGAGAAATGGGGCTGCGAGCCATCCTTAACAGGCGAGGCAGCCGCTGGGGAAGGTAGGAAGAGGACAGGAGACGGGTTTTTAAAGGGCTGCGTGGCTTCGTCGGATCGCAGGGTTCCCCCAGACAAGAAACGCTTGAGGTTGGGGGCAGAGGTTGGAGAAATAATCAAATCCATGAAAGTCACACCTGCAACTCGGGAGGGCTGCCTGTACGTTAATCGTGGCCTCAGAACATCCCACGCGCTGAAGTTTAGGATGACCCGGACGACAGCACCCCACGTGCAGCCCTCTTCACCGTGGTTTCTCTGCTCACCTGTGAAGGGAAAAGGACTGAAGTGCTATGCCGTGTCTTTCGGTTCTGGAAGGAAGCTCAGATTAGCTGCTCTTCCAAAAAAATTTCGAGGTGGTTTTAAGGTCCAGGGATACCTCTAAGAGCATGTCGGGCCTAGGACCAGATAGGTGCAAGGGGGCAGGGAGGGGCGAGGGCCGGGTGATCGCGAAGCGTTCTGGGGCAGTTCACGATATATATTGTTTTTTTTTTAAAAAAAAAGACAAAGCAGTGTACGCAGGGGTAGTGAGTTTCGGCAAATCTGCGAGGGCAGTGGTGTTTAGTAGTCTCGCTGGTTCCGGTAAGACTCGTAGTCTTCGGGAATCGTATCTGCAAAGAGGAAAAAAGAAGAAGCAGGTGTGAATTATTGGGATCTGCAGGCGCACAGATGTCAAGAATTTGTTTTTCTGGCGACGGGGCATCTCGGTGTGGCTGCTGGTGTGCCGAGGCAGAGCTTACTGGAATGAGGGGCAACACTGAGACCCTCCGGAAGCGACTGGAGAGAGTGAGCGCAGTGTGGTGGTTTGAACATTGGCCTACGACCCCAGAGACCAGGGCTCAGTTCCCCGCTCAGCCATGGAAACCCACTGGGCGACCTTGGGCGTGTCACACACTCTCAGCCAGAGGCATATCTAATGTAAACAGCACCTACGGCAGGTACGGAGGTTGCCCCCCTACCCCTGGGACTGCTTCCTCCTCTTCCGCCTCTGCCGCTAAGTCTTCCAGCACGGCTTTTGTGCGCCCCCGGCACTGGCACCCAGGGCACGTGCTCTACTTGCCCCGCTCTAGATACGCCTCTGCTCTCAAACCCCATGATAATGTCTCCTTAGGGCTGCCATGAGTTGGAAAGGACCTGAAGGCACGCAACAACAGCAGGATGTTGCTGGACAGCAACTCCCATCAGTCCTGTGCCGGCTAGGGCTTACGGGAGCTGTAGCTCGACAACACCCAGAGGGCCACAAGAACCTTGCCTTGTGGGCGAGGATGGCGCCCTGGGGTGTGCTCAGCTATCCCTGGGGCCATTTTGCATGTGTGACTCAACCCTCGAGTGCCGCCAGGGGTTCCAAATGGCACCGAAAGGGGGCTTTGTTGGCAGTGGTTCCACCACACAGAAAAGGGACACGCGTACCCTCCAACTGTCCCAATTTGGCAAGCACGGTCTTGAATAATCCTCTGAGGTCTCATTTTTTCAGCTGCCTTTAAAATGTCCTAGTTTTCTCCCCTTTCTCTCTTTCCCCCTTCGTCCTCAGCTTACATCAGTCGCTGCAAACTGAGTTCAACACCCAAAAAGCATTTGCACTCCATTGAGTGGGGTAAGAGGAGAGGAGGGGGCAGAATCTTCTGCTCGGGCAAAAGCCAATGGCTGCCGCCTCCCCAGGCCTGCGTGTTCTTCCTCATTAATGATGTTTGCCATTGTGGCCGCACACTGATATTGCTTAGCCTCACGTGCCCCAGTTTTTGTTGCTGAAATGCTGGAGGCCATCCTTAAAGTGGGAGAGGAGTTCAGGATGTCGCAGTGATGAATTAGGACATCATCACAACACAGGTGGAGTCTCTTTCCGCCCTTCTTTGGCTTAAAACTTGCCCCTCTTTGTCCTTTTGTTACCCTGCTGACTTCTTTGTGGCTGAAAGGGTCCCCGACTGCCTTCCCTCCCACCCCTGACCCCCAAACCTTTGGCTTAAATTTTGCTGCCCTGCTCACCGTTGCAACGATACCGCAAGTTGGACCAGATGATGTTCTCCTGGGAGAAGCAGAAGACGCCCAGGCGGCCGCCTCGCATCGTCGTGTCGAGCACCACCCCGGTGTCTGCCACCATCTCGGGGCCTTCGTAGAAGCGAGCGCTGAAGGAGGAGGCAAAAGGGACCAGCAGGTCAGGTTTTGGAAAGGCAATGCTGCATCCACCCTCACCCTCTTGTCAGCTTTGACCAAAAACAAACAAACAAACAAAAAGCCAACCAAATCTAAAAGCAGCTTCTCCCTTCCCGGAAACCGGCTGGGGGAACCTTTGGCTCTCTGCGTGTCTTTAAATTCCAGCTCCGCCAGGCCCCAACCATTGGGAGCTAATGGGAGTTGTCGTCCAAACAACTGGAGGGACAGAGGTTCCCCGTGTCCGCTATACATGTTGACCTCTTGCTGAGTTTTATACTTCCCAGTTTTGTCGACCGAGAGCCAGTTGCTATAGCGGTTTGAGACCTGGACTAAGACCGGGAGAGCAGGGTTCGATCCCCTGGCCATGGAAGCCCACTGGGTGAGCTTGGTCATGCCACACACTCTCAGCCCCAGGAAACCCAGTGATACGTTTGCCTTAGGGTCACCATAGTTTGGAAGCAAAGGCACACAACGAAAACAATGTTGTCAATATGGAGATACAGCAAACACCTTGATAAGGGCTTTCTAAGGTTCAACGTAATTCCATTTGTGGCTTACTTCATCATCAGTTTTTATATGAATCTTAAAGGGCATTTTATTTCAAATGGTAACCATTTAAAGACAATATAAAAAGTCAACTGAATTCAAAACATAACAATAGGATTTTAAAAACCTCACCTAGACTTATGAACACAGCTGATGATTCCCCAAATACCTTTCGGAATAAAATAATTCCTTCAGATTTACAGTGTTTCTGTCTCTCTCTCTCTTTCTCTCTCTCTCTCTCTCATGCTACACAAATCCAAATTTTTGATCAGAGCTCCTGAATTAAATATGTCATAAGACCCTGATCTGTCCACTGATTTTGAGTATTTTCTGAACACTTCAGATTTCTATATGCTTTTCTCCCGGATGCACCCTTAGGAATAAATTTTCATTTAGACTGATAATCCTAAACAATTTCATACAAGTTCAGGGTCAATCAGCAAATTCCTCCCTACACTCAAATGGGTGTCTTTTGTCTGTTTTGTGGGGAAATTGTAGACACCACCGGTCTCACCTTGGTTTCATTCGAATGTTAAGGAAAATGGCCACCACCAACCGAGACAATGGTGGGTAAATCTTTTAAAAAAGGAACAGGGCAGAACCTCCTGGGCTAGCTAGGAGAGAATTTTGTAACCGCGGTGCCGTTGTCAAAAAGTCTCCGTCCAGGTACGCACCCGTTCAATCTTTGCTAGTTAGGAGTACCCCGGGCCACGCATAATAGCTGGCTGTGCGTGGATCAGGTCCCTTACCGGATGTAGCCCACTTGGGGCCGGTGCTGTAAGAACCAGCGGTAAGAGGTCTTGTCTTTCCAGCCCACATTGCGAGGGTCTTTCCACAACAGCTTCACCTGGTCGGGGGTGTCTCCAGTGTGCCAGAGAGAGTTTCGGAGGTATTCCCCGGGACCGGTCTTCGATTTCACTGCCTGGATTTGAAGAGAGAAAAGGCCACGTCACGCCAAGATGGCAGAGGAGAAAGAAGTCTGTCGAAAGGGAAAATGAATCGCCGCCTTCTTGTCTTAAGACCGGCGCAGCGAAGGCGTCGTCAGCCCCAAACATTGGAATGGGGAAGGATAAAGGTTGACTCAGTGGGGTCTCTTCTGGTCTTCTATGAAAGAGTTTGGGACTTTTAAGGAAAAGACAAGAGATACAGAGGAGATGTGGCAGAAGTTTTGGAACAATGCAGCATGGGAGAAATTATAGCACGGATATAGACAATTGTCCCCCCTCTTATAATACCCAACGTTGCCATCCAACGATACTGACTTGAAAGGAGAATCGGGCAAGCAAAAGGAAAGTCCTTTCCCCCCACAATCTGCGGAAATAGCTTCTGGCTTAGAAGGCTAAAAGGGAACTGGGCAAATTGAAGGGGGGAAAAGGAACCTTCGTAGGAGCGAGGGCTCTGCGAAGCCTCCATGTTCAGAGGCAGTCCCTCTCTAAGGAATCCCGGGACCAGGCTGCTGGTGGGCTTTCTGGGGACATCCAGGTAGCCAGCGTGGGAAATAGGATGTCGAGATGATGTGGATTTTGGTGTGATCTCCCAGACAGCGGACACAGCTACTCTGCAGAGAACGGCTCACCAGCACACAGGAGCTGGCAAGGGAGGGAGATGGTTTCTGCCTTGATTATCTTCAAAGAAAAGGAGAATCCAGGGATGGCCGATAAATGTCGGTAGGCTGCAACAGTCATCAGCAAGTATCGCTAATAGTGGAGGAGGATGGGAGCTGCAATCCAGCATCTGGAGGGATAAAGGCTTACTCATCTGTGGGATAAAGGCTTAGACTAGGAAGAGATCTTTGGCTACCAGGGGGTGCTGGGAGAGGAAATCGTAGAATTGTTGAGTTAGAAGAGACCACGAGGGCCTTCAGGTCCCACCCTGTCCTTCCATGCTGGAACACACCATCAAGGCATCCCCAACAGATGGCCATCTAGACTTCTCCAAAGAAGGAGAGTCCGCCGCGCACCACTGAGGCAGCGGATTCCACTGTCAAACTGCTCTTGCCATTAGG
Organism: Cyclura pinguis; assembly: GCA_030412105.1. Classification (NCBI taxonomy): domain Eukaryota; kingdom Metazoa; phylum Chordata; class Lepidosauria; order Squamata; family Iguanidae; genus Cyclura; species Cyclura pinguis. The sequence goes on along the minus strand of CM059614.1, from coordinate 6,800,473 downwards.
CAGTGCTTCCTATTGTTTAGATGGAATCTCTTTTCCTGAATTTTGAAGCCATTGCTCCGTGGCCTAGTCTGTGGAACGGCCGAAAACAGGCTTGCTCCAACTGAAAACAAGCCTGGCCTGGAAAGTGTAGCTATCTAGCTACCTATTTATCTACACAGTCAGCCCTCCATATATGCGGGTTGGGCTTTCACAGATTTGCTGACGTGCAAGTTTCTTCGACCTGGGGCCCCCTCACACCTCAAGGGCTTCTTTTCTGGGGGGACCTTCCCTCTTGGTGTCTCCCATCGGGCTGCACAGCGCCTTAAAAACCCACCTTTGGTCTTTTTCCTCCTCTTCCGTCTGCCACTGCCTGGCCAACTGATGGCGGCTCACAGACTGATTTCTCAGCACCACAAAATTCTTCCCAATGCCCCCTCACGCCCAAGGATGGAGATGGGCCAGAGAGAGGAAATATAGGGCCACCGTGCTGAGCCTTTCCCTGCCCTGGTTTGGACCCCGGGTGTCCGTTCTCTGCGCCGTGCCTCAGCCCCCTTCCCGCAGACACATCCATAACCGTTTTGATGTCTGCGGCTTTTCCGCTTTCCGGGGTCCGGCACCGCAACCCTAGCAATTGTGGCGAGCGGACTGTATTTCATTTCCGCGCTCCGCTCCGTTTCCTGATCTGAGTTTGGGCCCCGCCGTTCCTACCTTGAGCTGAATACCAGGTTCGGCAACGGCTCGGAAGGGGTTGGCCTGCCAGTACGTTTGTTCCATCTGCTTCCACATGACCACGTAGAAGCTGGCGCTGTCCTGGTAGCCGAAGATGAATCCGGCGTAGTCATCGTCCGTGGCCGTGTTCACGTGGAAGGTCCCCTCAAAGTCCACCCCGTTGAATGCAGTGTACCCTCAACCAAGGGAGAGAGAGGACGAAAAATGTCACTTTTATGGCTGTCTCAATACAGGCATGCCTCAGTTAACAAAGCCTATATAATGTGAAATATATATATATATAATATCCTATCAATCCCTGGACGCATTATGGAAGAAGATTTCAGGTGGTCCCTCCAAGGTCCAAATATTTTTGTTTGCATCTGCAAGGCTTACGTGACTTGGTTGTTTCTTTCACATGTGCGTATTTTTAGTTTTGGGCAAAAAGTTTCCTGAAACACGTTAAACTGCTCTTCTTTTTTTGTGGTTTAGAAACTGATCCCAAATGTTACCAAATCTTGTACCAAATTTTGTCAAGTTTTGTTAACCCAGCTCTACCGGCATTTTCTTAGCAGCAATCATCCTCATCATATTTAACCGTCTGCGAGGCAGAATTAAACAAGAAATGCAATTGCGTGGATTAATCTGGGCTATTTTCTCACCAGAATGAAACTAACAATATACTGTGAGGTTTGTTCCCCAGAGTATCAATGGTTTTGAATTTAAAGGTTTTCCACGAATATTGAAACAAGGAAGACTCAGGAGAGGTTCACAGGAGGTGGAAAGTTCGTTTTGGGTACCTATATGGCTTCCTTTTTTGGGAAAAAAAAGTGTAATAGACGCAAAGAAAATAGAACTGGTGGGATAATTTTTATCCTCATGAAGCTGCATCCAAACAGATCCCTATATAATCCATTCTGTCATTTTCCTGGTGTTAAGATCAGGCAGACTGGTCTGTAGCTTCCTGGATTTTTTTTCCTGCCTCTTTCTGAAAAGAAGAGGACAAAGTTTGCTCATCTCCAGTCCTGATTTCACAACCACTGGCATACACCAGCTCCTTCAGCTATATGGATTTCTGATGTGTATTAACAGTATTTTGTGAAGGACATTCATAGCGGCTGAGGAATAAGACAGTTGATAAAGTAGCATTTATATACTAATATATATATAAATATTTAACAATATAGAATTGCAAGAGGCCATCTAGTTCAACCCCCTGGAATGCACAGATGCACAGCAAATAAAGCAACAACTACTGGCTTTCAGAAGTGTCCAAAATATTACTTACCGACGGCCAAACCTGGGTCACTGTTCATGGTTTGAACAATCTCCATACCCTAGAGAAAAAACAAATGGGGAGGTTAATTTTTTTTTTTCAAGTCTGGAGGGTATTAGTATATGAGAAAGAAAATGTAGAAATAGAGAATATCGGTTGAGGAGCAACAACATACCATTTTTGTAAATTTTTTGTGTAGGATGAGTAGCGCGGGAAGTCTTTTTAACTTTTGTAAATACAGCCAGCCCTCCGCGTTTGTGAGTTTCACTGTTGTGGATTTGATTATTCATGGATTATTTGCTGTCGCTTCTGCTGCCTCCCCGTGCCATTTTTAATAGGGACTGCAAGCCTCGTGAGGCTGGGAAACTGCGAACGAGGCTAGGAAGTCCCTCTTAAAAATAGTGAGGGGCAGCAGCGGAAGTGGCACCAGCCCCACGAGCCCCCCACTTCTGCCTTGGGAAGGAACCCTGAGGCCTCAAAGGAATCCACACTGGGTTGAATATAGTGATCATCCTTTTTTCCGTGTTAAATATAGTGTGGGAGGACCGAGAGTTATTCACGGTTTTTCCACTTTCGCAGGGGTCCGGTGCCTCTAACCCTAGCAAATGTGGAGGGATGACTGTATATAAAACTGTAATAAAGATTTACAAATATATATATGACCCACTACCCATGAGCTGCTACTGATTTAATATATATATATATATATATATATATATATATATATATATATATATATATATTTAAATCAGTAGTGGGTCATGGAGGAGGCAAAATCCTGGCTCTTCGCAGTCAGGCAAACTGCAGCGACCTCAAGCACACCGAAGGACCCAGATATCCCACCACCTCCCGCGTGTGAATAAGCGCTCCCATCCCTGCTGGGCCACGAACCTGGTTGAGGACGATCCAGTTAGGGTCTATCTGCGCGTCGCCCTCAGGATCCAGCACAACCGTCTGGAACGCCCGGAAATCGGTCAGCGTCACCTCGGCGTTTTCGGGGCACACGTCAATACGGTCGACCACCAGGTCTCTGTCGAAGTCGTCTTCGCAAGCGTCTCCGATGCCGTCCCCTGCAGGAGAACGGAGGGGAAGGTGAGTTCCCCAATAACTCCCTCCTACCTCGTGCACGCAGGCGGGGTTGCCTTGAGTGAGCTAGCATGTGCTTTGGCGGACACGGAGAGATGTAGGACCCCAAAGGCCAATCAGAATGACTCCCCACCGTGCAGGAACGCACAGCTAAAGCAGCAGAGGCGTATCTAGCATAAACAGCATCTCGGGCAAGCGTGGAAGTTATGCCCCTACTTCCAGGGCTGCTTCTGGCACCACTTTTTTTTTTTGTGCCCCCTGGAACGGATGCCCAGGGCACGTGCCCTACTTGCCCCACCCGAGAGACACCTCTGTAAAGTAGAAGTAGCCATATCACTTCAGGATCTCCTTACTTGTAATCTGGTTTAGGGCATAACCCGTTGGAAACTGGAAATACGATGGCACGGGCAATCCTAACTTTAGCATTCAATGACACATCTTTACACTTCAGGACCTTGTCTTGTTCCTTCATCGTCGTGCTGTCAATGCCATTACTACAAATGGCAATGACAACCACGACGACAACATACTGTAGTGATTTGGGTGTTGGGCTCGGACACCGAGAGACCAGGGTTTGAATCCCCAATCAGTCACAGAAACTCACTGATTAACCCTGGACACTCTCTCTCAGCCTCAGAGGAAGTCAATGGCCAACCTCTGGATTAATTTCGCCAAGAAGAAAAAAAAACCAGGAGAGGCAGTGTGAGGTAATGGTTGGAGTGTTGAACTAGGACTCCAGAAGGCTGGAGTTCAAATGCCCACTCGGCCATAGAAATCCACTGTGTGGCCTTGGATAAGTCACACTGTCTCAGCCTCAGAGGAAAGCAAAGGCAAACCTCCTCTGAATAAATCTTGCCCAGAAAACCCCACGATAAACCAGCTTAGGGTCTCCGTAAGTTGGACACGACTTGAAGTTACACAGCAAGAACCAAACGGAAGCAGCAAGTTGCTAGACCTCAAGATGTGCTTTGAAAAAGGATGCGGTCTTCTTTAAGCCATGCTGGCAATGGACATTACAAGGGGTGTGTGTGTGTGTGTGTGTGTGTGTGTGTGTGAAGCCATTTTAAGAAGGTCTCGTGGACTCTATGGAAGACAGAGAGAAAGAGAACGGTACTCACGGTTACTGTCCTGCTGCCCAGGATTGGGGACCAAGCGGCAATTGTCAGGACCCGGGGGCCTCTGGTCCGGGATGCCATCGTTGTCGTCGTCATCGTCACATTCGTCACCGATTCCATCCCGGTCAGAGTCCAGCTGGGAGCTGTTGGGCACGGATGGGCAGTTGTCCCGGGAGTCCTGATGCCCGTCTCCGTCCCTAGTGGGGAGAGAAAGCCGAGAATGGGGAGATGAGGTACAACTGTGTAAATCATCTTGAGAAAAGGCAAGATATCTATGCAAAAACAACAACAATAATCATAGATTCCTAGAGCGGAAGAGACCCCAAAGACCATCCAGTCCAACCCCATTCTGCCGTGCAGGAAGGTACCATCAAAGCATTCTTGACAGATGGACATCCAGCCTCTGTTTAAAACCCCCCAAAGAAGGAGATTCCACCACATTCCCAGCAAGCGGCATATTCCAGTGTCAAGCTGCTCTTACCCTCAGGAAGTTCTTCCTAATGTTCAGAAGGTGATAATAATTTGTTAATAGAAGATGAGCCTATGTGAACTTGGAATGAGGGCTAGAAGGAGGAAGGTTTTTGGACATGGATAGGGAAGGTGTGACCATCTGGTTGTTGGTAGCTTGCATTGGGGAGAAATATAAGGTACTGGACTTGGGCAGAAAAAATGAAATGCACCACTATAAGACAGGTGGCACCTGGCTTGAAAACAATACATGTGAAAGGGATCTAGGCGTCTTAGTGGACCACAAGCCAAATGTAAGTCAGCAGTGTGATGCGGCAGCTAAAAAAGCCAATCTGATTCTGAGCTGCATCAATAGGAGTATAGTGTCCAGGCTGAGGAAAGCAGTAATATTGCCCTATTCTGCTTTGGTCAGACCCCACCTGGAATACTGAGTCCAGTTCTGGGCACCACAATTCAAGAAGGATATTGACAAGCTGAAGCATGTCCAGAGGGGGGCGACCAAAATGGTCGAAGGCCTGGAAACCGTGAAGCCCTCTGAGGAGTGGCTTAAGCAGCTGGGGATGTTTAGCCTGGAGAAGAGAAGGTTAAGAGGGGACATAATAGCTATGTTTAAATATTTGAAGGGATGTCTCAGGGAGGGTGGAGCAAGCTTGTTTTCTGCTGCTCCAGAGACTAGGACACGGAGCAATGGCTTCAAACTTCAGGAAAAGAGATTCCATCTACACATCATGAAGAACTTCCAGTAGTTTGCCTTGTTTTTCCATTTCAGCCCTCCTAAAACTTTTGCAACTGGCCAAAATGGAAACCTGCCCATGGCCTTACGTCTGCAATGCTGCTGATGAGCCGTTCTGGCCATTGGAGGGAGCACAGGGGCAAAAAAATGACCCCTTTGCCCCCCACCGTTCCCCACATTACAGGCAACTTGTGCCTCCTCACTTGCGAGTCCGTCCAAAGCTGATTCTGCCACTCACCGGTCTTGGTTGGTGTCACAGGGGTCCCCGGTGAGATCGTGGTCGGTGTCTTTCTACAAAAGTGGGAACCAACAAAGAGTGTCATTAAAAATCTGTGGAAAGAACCCAAAGGGGCTCTGAGAAAGCAGAAAGCGGGGTCCTCATTGCTGCTTGACGGAGAAGCTCGGGGGCTTCTCTTCCTTTGTCTGCTGACCTGGTCTGGATTGCTGATCAGTGGGCAGTTGTCACAGACATCGCCCACGCCATCTCCGTCGCTGTCCCTCTGGTCCGGGTTGGGTATCCTCACACAGTTGTCCATGATGTTTTTGATCTCTGTGGAGAGATGCCAGGGAGAAATGACTCTGTTTCTGCAACAGCATGTCTCCTCTGAAAAGCTTCCCACAGCACTGAATGCCGTCAGACGCATTTGAATCTAGAGCATCATTTAATTCATTACGGGATTCGACGGTCCCCGGCTCCTGTTTCTGGAACACCCTAAGCCAACCCTTTTTATGAGGCTTGGCTACCTACAGCGGTCGATCTAGGGTGGGGTGAGTAGAGTATGTTCCCTGGGCACCAATGCCAGAGGGTGCAAAAAAGCTTTGCCAGAAAATATTGTGGCGGAAGAGGAGGAGGAAGTTGCCCTGGTGGTAGAGGCGCAACTTCCACACTTGCCCTCGGTGATGTCTATGCTAGATACACCTCTGGGCTCCTGTCATATTAGCGTAAGGAAAAAACTTGCTTAGCTTAGCTGGTAGAGAACAGAATGCACTACTGCAAAAATGTCCCAAATGCTAATTATGGCTTGCAACCATGTATTGAATATTGATTCCTGTATGTACCCAGGTGTGAGACCAAAGGCTTCCAGATGTCCGGAGAAGTGCTTGGGTGCGTCCGGCAAAGGAAGGGTGGGAACATCCAGTGTGAAATCCCAGTGTGAGGACAACCAGAAGGACATAAATAAGAACACGGGAAGCGTTTAGGTTCCCAAGATGAAAGTATGTAAACATCCAAAGAGCCAGGGAACACCGGGGGGCTGGTAGGGTAATGTGACATTTATGGTCCTCACCGATCAAGGATGTTCGCACCCAAATTTGAATGCCGTAGTATATAACCGGACTTCTAACCACAGAATCCTAGAGCTGGAAGAGACCCCAGGGGCCATCCAGTCCAACCCTCTTCTGCCGTGCAGGGAGACACCATCAAAGCCCTCCCGACAGATGGCCATCCCGCCTCTGTTTAAAAACCTCCAAAGAAGGAGCCTCCACCACACTCCACGGAGGCAGCGTACTCCGAGGCGGCATATACTGATGTACCTTGGTCTTAGCAACTTTTCTCAAGCTGCTATGTTGCTCTCTTTATCTCAGTAAAACACTGCTCTGAGCGTTTTTTCCTAGAAAGCTAGTTAACCAATGCATGACATTTTTTTCCCGTGTATACCCCTTGGCAGTACATCTCCATAAACCGGCCCCTGTTCTGCTGCCGCATCCTTTCTTTAAGGGGCGAAAAGGCCCATCAGGAAGTTTTCGTGAGCTCTGGGGAAACGTCCCCACACCTATGGAAGGAAAGGCAGGGTATCCGGCCAGCCACCCCGCTCTCTGTCCCATGACGCCTCATTGCACATCTGGATGCTCTCCTCGGGACCTGGTTTGCCCCCGGCCGAAATCACGGCACGGCCGCTGGTGCTGCGTGTCCCTCCCTCAGAGGGACTCAAGGCAGAACTGGATGTCTCCATTTGGGACGCTCTCTCCCCATGGAGAGAGAAGAGCGCGTGCACACAAGGCTTGAGAGTGCGGGCTGTGCTAGGGTCAAAGGCTACGCGTGCGAGAAAGACTCTTTAACGTTTGCGGGCCAATGGCAGCCGGAAGTTTGCCTTGCGGGCCGCTCTTGTCTTTGAGCTCTCGGATTCCTCCCGTTGCCATCCCTTAAGGTTACGGGACAGGAACGCCAACACGGGGGGCCATCAGGAACGTCACTGAGTTGTGACGTCCTCCGAGAATACCTTATACTTTGTACTTTTCCCGCCAGCATTCAGTTTGTTTCCACGCGGTCCTAAATGTCGTACCCCTTCAGAGAGGTTTCCCCTTGTGCCTCAGCGTGAAGAGAGAAGAAATTGTTTCAGAAGAGGCATTTTCTAGCAATAAGGGAAGTGACGGGGAAGGGATGCCTTTCTTCAGAAGAGGCATTCCGTCCTTGTCCCCGTGACAGAAGGGACAATAACTCGTCTTAGAAGAAGCATTCTCTCGCACGTGAGCAAGTGATTGCGGTGGGGGAAATCCTTCATTTCAGAAAACCGCTTCCCTTCTTTGGCCGCTTGAATGAACAGGGAAAAATTGGTTTTAGAAGAGGCATTCGCTTTCCTGTTGGAGAATGATGGGGTGAATGCCTCGTTTCAGAAGAAGCATTCCCTTTGTATATCTCTGAGATAACAAGGAATTATGAGCCCCCCCAAGACCGTCTTCTCCGTATTCATTTAATAATTCAAGAGAAGCATAGAGCCAGGATGGTGTAGTGATTTCACCGTTGGACTACAATGTAGAGACCAGGGTTCAATTCTTCGCTCAGCCTTGGAAACCCACTGGATGACCTTGGATGCATCACACTCTCTCAGCCCCAGAAAATCCTATGATATACAACCCTAGAAACCAGGGTTTGATTTTCTGCTCAGCCTTGGAAACCCACTGGATGACCTTTGCTTGTCACACTCTCTCAGCCCCAGAAAATCCTATGGTATACAACCCTAGAGACCAGGGTTTGATTTTCCGCTCAGCCTTGGAAACCCACTGGATGACCTTGGCTTATCGCACTCTCTCAGCCCCAGAAAATCCTACGATATACAACCTTAGAGACCAGGGTTCGATTCCCCGATCAGCCATGGAAATCCACTGAGTGACCTTGTCACACTGTCTCAACCCCAGAAAGCCCCGTCGATAGGTTTGCCTTGAGGGTCACCAAAAGTTGGAAACAACAATAAATATAGCCTTTTAATGAATTCTAATCTTTTTAAATGCTTAATGTTCTTTAAATCTTATGTTTATATTTCTATTAATGCTTTTGTGCTATTCTAAATTTATACTGCTTTAAATATGTTGTTAGCCACCTTGAGATAGGTGGGATATAAGTGCACAAAATACCGCATTTCCTGGCATGTAAGACTCACTGTCTCCATCCATGTCGTCATCACAGAGGTCTCCACGCCCGTCCCCGTCGCTGTCTTTCTGGTCATTGTTCTTCACATTGCGGCAGTTGTCGCAGGCGTCCCCAAAGTTGTCCTGGTCAGCGTTGCGCTGGTCTGTGTTGCGTACAAATACACAATTGTCCTGGGAGAGAGAGAATGAGGGATTAGCAGTCGTCAGGGCAAGAACTTCTCTGGATGTCTGAATCCGACCAACGTCGACCATTCTTCTGAAAGGTAAGCAGGTGCCACATTGATTTTATTTTGCTATCATTCCCCAATAATAACAAATTCTCTACTTGTACAAAATTAAAATGGAGTCATTTTGGAATTCCCAGTCCCTTTCCTAACCCTCAAAATCTACCTGCAGGATTTCCCGGCTCTTAAATCTCCAAAGGCTGCTATGAGAATGACCTTTCTGGAGACCTTTGAAGCAAGTTTGGATGGGCATCTCGCACGGGGGCTTGAGTTGTGTTTTCCTGCATGGCCAAAGGGGGTTGGACTAGATGGCCCTTTGCGGACCCTTCCAACTCTGACATTCTTTGATTCTGTTGAGCTATACTCTGACCCCACGGCCTTTGTCTTTTAAATTCATTTTTCTTGCCTTTTCTTGCCTCCTATTGATTCTTGGTTGCATCAGTAGGGGTATGGTGTCTAGATCGAGGGAGGTAATGGTACCACCCTATTCTGCATTGGTTAGACCTCATTTGGAGTACTGTGTCCAGTTCTGGGCACCTCGATTCAAGGGGGATATGGACAAGCTGGAGCATGTCCAGAAGAGGGTGACCAAAATGGTGAAGGGTCTGGAAGCCACGAAGCCCTATGAGGAGCAGCTGAGGGAGCTGGCTGGGGATGTTTAGTCTGCAGAAGAGAAGGTTAAGAGGGGGCATGATAACCAGGTTTAAATATTTGAAGGGATGTCATGTCGAGGAGGGAGCGGGCTTGTTTTCCGCTGCTCCAGAGACTAGGACACGGAGCAATGGATTCAAGCTGCAGGAAAGGAGATTCCACCTGAAACTCAGGAAGAACTTCCTGACGGTCGGAGCTGTCCGGCAGTGGAATCGGCTGCCTCCATGGAGTGTGGTGGAGTCTCCTCCTTCTTTGGAGGTTTTTAAACAGAGGCTGGATGGCCATCTGATGGGAGTGCTTTGATGTGTGTTCCTGCATTCCAGGGGGTTGGACTGGATGGCCCCGGGGGTCTCTTCCAGCTCTAGGACTCTACAGAATCCAGGTAAGCCCATGACATGTATTTTAAAGATTTAAAAAACCTTGGGAACCGCTCAGCCCCTGTCTTCTGAAACAGAAAATCCCTTAATCTTTGCACTGTATTCTTGGGGGGGGGGGCATATGGCCCACAAAATATTAGTGGACTCCAGCTCCCATCATCCCTGATGTTCATGTCTTGATGACTGGGGCTGATGGAGCTTAGAGTCCAGTAAAATCAGTTCCTTTCCCCTGTTCTGTTCTTATCCTCTTTCCCAAAGAGGAGGGGAGACTATGATTTTTTAAAAAATAGTGGCCACTGTCCAATGGAGCAAGCCTTTCTTCTTCTGCTCCAGAGACTAGGAAACAGCGCAATGGCTCCAAACGTCAGGAAAAGAGATTCCAACTAAACTTTAGGAAGAACTTCCTGACGATAAAGGCAGCTTGACAGTGGAATATGGTGCTGTCTCAGAGCGTGGTAGAGTCTGAAGGTTTTTAAACAGAGGCTGGATGGCCATGTGTTGGGAATGCTTTGGTGATGTGTTCCTCCATGGCAAGGAGTTGGATTCAATCGCCCTTGTGGTCTCTCACAACTCTACGATTCTGTGACTTTGGGCAAGTCACACACTCTCAGCCCCCCAAAAAACCATGATAGCTTCACCTTAGGGGCTCCATAAGTCAGAAACTCGAAGGCATACAACAACAATAACAAAAATAAAGTAAATATCCTCTGTGAGATCTCTGGAGATAGGCTGGGATATAAATATTTTAGTAAATAAATACTTTTTTAAAAAAATTAAATATACATAAGTTTAAACAGTAATATATAAAAGCAAAACTGGGCAAGTGTGTGTTTGTAGGGGAAAAAAAATCACAGAAAAAATGGTGGAACTGGTGTAGTGTGTGTTCATCTTCCTGTTGGATTGTGGATGGTTCCATAATAGTGTGATTACTGAATTACACAATAGTGTAATTGCACAATTATAGATTGTGCGAGTAGGAGCTGAAGGTGGAGTAAGCAGGGTGATGTAAATGGCAATGTCGTATTCCAAGTGTGAGAAACAGACACAAGGATTAACACCAACAAAGTGCAGACACAGCAATCGTGCAAAAGAGCTCATTGGCATTCTGCTGCCTTTGTAAGCGCAGAAGAACTGGTTTTCAAAAGCAGCGTGCTAGCACAAATGATTCAAAGACACGAGTTCAAACCTCAGTGTTCGTTATCCCATCTCCGTCAGCGTCGTCATCGCAGGCGTCGCCGATACCGTCTCTGTCAGCATCCTCCTGGCCGGAGTTTGGAACGCTGACACAATTGTCCTGGGGAAGGTGCGAAAGCAATGCTTGGATGTTAAATCTGCAGTGTGGGGAGCAGGCATAGTGTGTCTGAATTATTATTTTTTTGAGGGTAAAAACGGTCATCTTTGCATGTACAGCATAAGGAGGATGGAGCCAGCCTGTTTGCTGCTGCTCCAGAGACTAGGACACAGAGCAATGGCTTCAAACTTCAGGAAAAGAGATTTCATCTAAATAGGGGGAACTTCCTGATGGTAAGAGTGGAATATTCTTCCTTGGAGTGTGGTGGAGTCTCCTGCTTTGGAGATTTTTAAACAGAGGCTGGGCAGCCATCTGTCAGGAGTGCTTTGATTGTGTCTTCCTGTGTGGCAGAATGGGGTTGGACTGGATGACCCTTGGGGGTCTCTTCCAGCTCGAAGATTCTAACCCAAGCTGAGTTACAGGCTGAAATACTCCTGGGGCTTCATGTAGCCTGACCAGCAATTATACTAACACAAGTACCTTTTCCGCTGTTCCATAAGGAGGTATGTAGTACCTCATTCTGCAACAGATTTTACCAGGCAGTGCAATGGCTGCTGGATGATGGTTTGGTACAGCCCCACAAACGCACACACACATACACACAAACAGCCCAAAAAAACTCCCTTGCACTGTTGCATGGCTGGCCTTCCATCACCCTTCCTCTGCAGCATCCAGAACTTCATGCACGTACGTTGGTGGGGATTTACGTTCCGCCACCTTCAAAGAAGATTTCGGCCACAGAGCTTAAATTCTTGGCATGCAATTCTGAACTCTCCTGTGTTCAGGTGACTGCACCCACCTTCACACAAACAAGCAAACCAACCATCCCGACAGGAACTTTGTGGCTCACCACAGTTTCCTGTTTCATCCGACTGGGAAATACGGTCAACGGCTTTGGAACGAGCCAGGATATTAAATCAGTTGTCTAAATATTTTGCCTTCCTCAACAAAGCGTCTTCCAGATCTGTTAGATTTGGTCTCCCATCAGGCTTGTACTCGAGTAACCAGGCTGGGAAAGGTTGGTTTAATACGGTTTGGATGAGATAGGGAACTATAATTAATAGTCTTCCACTTAGTGCTGGAATCATGTGTCCTTAGATGACATTGAACTACAAATCCCAGCATTGCCCACTATTGTTTGTGCTGCCTAGGAATGCTAGGACTTGCAGTCCTATAAATGTTTGGAAGACCTCATGATTCCCACACCTAACTTAGTGTAAGCCTAGTCGTCCAAAGAGATCCAGTATAATTATTTTATCTGCAGTATGGCTCATTAAAAAAAAAATACCATCATCATAAGAAACAATCATGTACATTTCCAATCTCTGCAAACAATTTTCTGTTCTTTTAGCTTGGCTTGGAACCTCAGAGATGATCCTGGCAAAAATCCCCAAACTCTGTTGGGGATATAGCTTGGAAAAGTTTTTTTTTTTTAACCAGATTCCCTCTAGCTGTCGTGGAAGATTTTGGGAGTTTGTAGTCCAAAATGTAACTTTCCCTAGCTCTCTTATCTTCATTTCATGAGTAAACACAAATCTTGCAAAGTTACTTCTCAGGGGATAACCCAGCTGCGGGATGCAAAGAGTTGTTGTCCCCCTGAAAAGTAACTTTTCCAAGCTCCTGTTAAGAGAACTGTGGATGCCCACTCAAAAAGCCACCGAATGCCTCTTACCTTGCGACACTTTTTGTCGGTGCAGCGAAGTTTTTCGTCTGGAAAACCATCGATGTCTGAGTCCCGTCCGCAGATGTAACCGTTCCCTGCCCAGCCAACAATACACTGGGAAGAGAACGAGACATAAATAGAGACGCTCCTGACATTTTGCAGGTGAAGAAGCACTCTTGTCGTGCCCTGGAGAACTCACAATGCACAAACTCCACTCTGAGAAAGACGGCAGTGTTCGTTCATAGCAAAGCAAGCAACACAGCACACTACTTCCGAAGTTGCTGAGACTAAAGCATGCGTGGAGCTCGCAGGTTTTATACCTTCGCGTACAAATTCAGGCACGCAATGCTGTGATTGGAGAGGATCATAAATTCAGCATCAGCCCCCATCTTTAGACATTTCCCAGACTTGCGGTTGTCTACCTGTCTTTCATCCTTGAGGCCAGAACATGTTTCCTGTCCTTTATCTCTGAACGCTTCAAGTTCTCACGATACCTTTTGGTGCTTTTGCACCCCCAACCCTGGTCTTCTCCCCCTTCTACCGGATACATTGTAGTAATGGGCAATAAAGCAATTAACCTGCATTAAGCTTCAAACGGAAACCTTGTTGCAGTCGACAATTAGCATTCAATACTTTGTAGCACTCTATCTAATTCTAGCAATGCCAAAGCTGGCTACACAACCTACTCCAGCACACATCCAGCAGATACCTTGTGACATGAACCGCACATCCCGACAGCTGTTTTGCTTCAAACTAGGCAGGACTGAAGCTAGGAAGCTCCTTCCACCAAGAAGTGGAGCTTAACCATTTGGTAATTTGCATGGCCCAGTCCCCAAAGTTAATGAGACATAGGGCCTCTCCACACTACACTGTTATAGTGCAATTATTCCACTTTCAACATCCTATGGAATCCTGGGGTTTGGAGTTCAGGGAGGGGCATTTAGAATTCCCAGCCAGAGAGCTCTTGGGCCTCAGGAAACTATAAAGCCCAGAACTCCACAGGAGGTTGAAAGTGGAATAATAGCACTATAACAGTGTAGTGCAGAAATGGCCATACAGTATACCCCTTTCCTGGATTAACCACCATTACTGCTCAAACACAGGGAATCTTGTGTTACGCAAACCTTTGTCTTCACCACACCTTTCCAATATTTGCATTTTAAAACAGGGATGTGGTTTGAATGCCCCCTGCTTTTCGCATGAAATAGAAATGCCCAGGTCCTAGGATTCCACCCCAGGAAACACTGCTGAAGCCTCAGTTCCAGGGCTTGGGAAAAGTGGAGGTGACTCAAAACTCAGAGAAGTTACTTGTGGGGGGTTATAACTCCCAGACGGAGCAGTGTGGTGTAGCAATTTGATCACTGGGGCTTAGGATGGACTTGAAGGCACACAACAAACAGCTCCCGCTCCAGCCAACGTGGCGACTGGATTCTGGGAGCTGCAAATCCAAAGAGGGAAATTTTCTGAGCTCTGGCCTCGCTAGCAGATCTCTGGCTGACTTTTTCCCCCCAGGGTTTCCAATTCTCAATAGTCTAGTCCTCATGGGGATCACATTTGTCAGCATTTATCCAGCCTCCCGACTGTCCAGAGACGATGTCGGGAGGCTCATCTCCTGCCGTGTTATTATAGGGGAAAAAACCCCTATGCTTAGCTAGCTTGTAGGAATAGATTGCATGGTGGCAACAATACAGCAAATGTTCGTGGCCCCGTTTAACAATGTATTGCATATCAGTTAGCTTGCAATGATGTATCGAAACCCAATTGCTGTATGTATCCGGCTTCCAGGGGTCCGGAGAAGTGCCCAAGTGTATCCGGCCAGGGAAAGGGGAACATTAAGGGCACATGATCCCAGGGAGGTACTGTGAGAATAACCAGGAGGGCCAGATAAGAACAACAGGAAGGTTTTGGTTCCCAAAATCAAAGTAGGTAAACATCTGAAAGCTTCTGGGAAACTTGCTGGTCTGGGGAACAAAGCGGCTTTTACGATCCTCACCCATCAATGATGTTTGCACCCAAATTTATCTGCTCAACTATATAACCTGCTTGCTAACCGAAGGACCTCAGTCCTAGCAACTTTGCCCATTGCTATGTTGCTTGCACCACTTCAGTAAAAACACTGCTGCAGCGCTCTGAGCATTTACTTGGGAAGCCGGTTAGCCAGCACATGACAGATGATGGACTACAACTCCCACCGTCACTGACCAGGCTGGGGGCAGTAGGATTTTTAGAGCGACACACCTGGAGGGATGGAGTAGCCCAGCGACTAACTGGTTTTAAGGTTCCCATTTAAAAGATAAAAAGCATTCTTTGGATCTGAAATCCAAATTTCCTGTTCTTAAAGAGATTTCCGGTCCAAAATGTCTCATGTGCGGGGTGGGGTGTTCAGAACCCCCCAGCAATTTCTTCTGATATCCGAGTCTCTGTAAGCCAGTGTGGTGGAAATGTTAGCATCTTAGACTGAGATCTGGGGAATCTGAACTCAGTTCTCTAATCTCCTGGTAACCTTGATCCAGCCATTCCCTCATCCTGACCTTCCTCGCAGGGATGTCGGAAGGGTAAACTGGGGAGGAGAGAAAACTGCAAAACATGTAGGATACCCACTTAACTGACGATAAAACAATATCCCTAATAATGATTTGTCTTTGGTTTGGAAGTCATACACTATTTGGGGAAATCAGCAAAGAACCCAGGAAAAAAAGGTTCAAACTCACCACACAGGCAAGCGTCCCATCGCGCTCCACGATGCAGTTGGCTTTTTCGTGACACGGGCTGAGTTCTCCGTTGGGGCATCGCCGTTCGGCCTTGCTCCGGCAGCCGGAAATCTGGTCCCCCACGAACCCGGGCTTACACGCCCCACATTTGTAGGAGCCCTGTTGGAGGATCAATGCTCAGTCGAGAAGACATTTTGAGGACTAACTGAACAGCCAAGCAGACGTGCATTTCACAGGTGTCCCTTGGAGACTGTGCAGACCCTGTCCCGTTGTTCTTATGGAAGGTCTTCCCCAACTATAACCTCTAGTACTTGGAAGAGGAGGGAGGACAAGTGGCGAAAAGTCGGGAAATCAAGTCCGACGAGGAACAGCAACCGTGGTATGTTTAGGTTGGAGAATAATTTCGAGTGAGAAAAGGGGTAGGGTGGTCATAGCCAGATGCCTGAAAAACTGTCATGTGGAAGGCCGAGAGAGCTTGTTTTTTGCTTTTCCTGAGACAAAGGGCGCAAACCAGTGGATTCAAAATGCCGTCGGCCCTCCGTATCCACAGGTTCTCCACCGATTCAACCAACCATGCCTCAAAAAAAATAGAATCTTAAGAGCTGGAAGAGACCACAAGGGCCATCAAGTCCAACTGGGCAATGTGATAGCCATGGTTTAAATATCTGAAGGGATGTCCTGTGGAGGATGGAGCCAGCCTGTTTTCTGCCGCGCCAGAGACTAGGACACGGAGCAGGGGCTTCAAACTTCAGGAAAAGAGATTCCACCTAAACGTTAGGAAAAACTTCCTGATGAGAAGAGCAGTTCAACGGTGGAATATGCTCCTGCCTCCATGGAGTGTCGTGGGGTCTCTTTTTTTGGAGGTTTTTAAGCAGAGGCTGGATGGCCATCTGTCCGGAGTGCTTTGACGGCGTCTTCCTGCATGGCAGAATGGGGTTGGACTGGATGGCCCTTGGGAGGTCTTCCAGCTATACAATTCTATGATTTTATGATTAAGAATTGATTCTGGACAGTTCTAAGTTTCTGTGCTGCATCAACGGGAGTATAGCATTTGGATCAAGGAAAATAGTAGCACTGCTCCATTCCGCTCTGGTCAGACCCCACTTGGAATAACACCGTGTCCAGTTCTGGACACCACAGTCAAGGAAGGATATGGACGAGCTGGAAGGTGTCCAGAAGAGGGCAGCCAAAATGGTCGAAGGCCTGGAAAGCAAGCCTTCTGAGGAACAACTCAGACAACTGGGTCCCTTTAGCTTGGAGAAGACTTAAGAGGTGATAGGATAAATTTCTTTAAATATCTAAAGGGCTATTGGATAGCAAACGGGGTGAGCTTGTTTTCTGCTGCTCCAGAGACTAGAACAGGAAGCAATGGATTCAAATGACAAGAGATTCCACCTAAACATTAGAAATAGCCTCTTTTTTTTATATATTGTAAGGGCTATTTGACAGTGGAGCACCGCGTCCCGGAGTTGGCTGGTTGGAGTGAGCTTCTTTTCTGGTCTCTAGAACCACACTAGACTCTTACCCGTGTGTTAATGCAAATCGAATTCGGGACACAGGTTGTGGCCGTTCCTGATTCGCATTCGTTGACGTCGTTACAGACCTGTTCGGGGGGGAAGAAAGGACGTATGAGAACGGAGAGAAAGGCTGTCCGCTTGGCATCGTCCTGCTTTTGATGAGCCGCATCCAAGGGCTGGATTTAGTTCTAGAGAAGTTCTCACGGACCACATTTCAGTGGTGGGCGGAGCCAAAGTCCAAAGGGGTGGGGCCAAAGTCCAAAGGGGGTGGAGCCAAAAAGCCACACCTCCATATTTTAGCTTCAAGCTCTTCAAGGCAAGAAGCTAAGCCTCAAAGAGGGCATTCCTGCCTTTTAGAAGGAAAAAGAAAAGCCACGCATCCCAAAGCCGGGATTCTTAACCTTTTCTTTACCAGGGAGCCGCCTGTAAATGTAACTAGTTGCTGAGGACCCCCTGACTTAGATCAAGATTTCAATATTTTCAATTTAGATTTAGATATTAAAATACTTATTTAAATATTCAAATATTTATTTATCTATTTCAGGCTTCTGGGAACTAGGATTCAAATCCCCGCTCAGACACTGGGTGACCTTGGGCACGGCACATTCTCTCAGCCTCAGAGGAAGGCAAAGGCAAACCCCCTCTGAACCATTCTTGCAAAAAAAAAAAAAACTATAATAAGTTCATTTTAGGGTTGCCATAAGTCGCAAGGGACTTGAAGGCACGCAACCATAAACTTCCACTGACAGGGGGAGATTCGTTTGAGCCATCGTGTCTCTCCAATCTGAAAACTGACTTACGGCGACCCTAAGGCAACCCTATCTTTCTTTGCAAGATTTGTTGCCTTTGCCTCTCTCGGAGGCTGAGAGAATGTGACTTGCCTGAGGTCACTCAGTGGGTTTCCATGGTTGAGCAGGGATTCAAACCCTGGTCTCCAGAGTCATAGTTGGATATTGGTGCACCTGCCCCTTGTTTGCAAATGAGAGAACAGATTTATTTATTTTTTAACACAAAGTCATTTTTACGCATTTCAAGGAGACCCACCCTGCTCCCCAAATCCTCCTAGCAGGTACCTGCTTGTTAGCCCTGGCAAAGGCTAAGCCCACTCCTTCATGAACCGGCCCGGTATAACCAGGAGGGCATCTCTCGCACCGAAAACCAGGCGCCGTGTTGACGCACTGCACCCTGGGGAAGCAGGGATTGGCCGTGCACTGCAACAAAAAGCAGGAAGCGAGAAAGTCTTGGTTAGGGAGATCGGAGGTGCAAACCACAGAGGAAAACGCTTTCCTTGCCCCCGTGGCGCCAAGCCGTAACAGCGCGACAGTGATCGTGGGCAACCGTTAGCCCACCGGAAGGCATCCTGACCTCATTAATGTCGGTGCAATGAGTCCCGTTGCCCGTGTAGCCCAGGGGGCAGGCGCCACAGCGGTAGCCGGTGGGGGTATCCGTGCAGGTGACCCCAGGGAAGCAAGGATTGGGGTAACATCGGTTAAGGGGTGCCAGGCTGATGGGATGGCCAGTAGCTCCTGTATTCATCCCTGAAAAGGAAGAAAGAAAAACGACTGAGATGGCACCCTCCCTTTCTTTCTTGCTTCTGTCAAGCAGGTCTGAGTGACGTCTCCTCTGTACGTGGATGCTTGCTTGCACGCCTATTCGTTTATTTTACATTTCACCTTTCTCTCGGCGTGGGACAAACGACAGCGTACAACAAATTAAAAACAAAGTACAGCCAGCCCTCCACATTTGCAGGTTTACCTTCCACAGATTTGATTATTTGTGAGTTTCTCCAACCCTCGCCTCCCGCCACTTCCACCCCAAGCTCTTATTTTCTGGGGGAACCTTCCCTCTCAGCAACTCCAATCCGGCCGCGCAGCCCATTCAAAACCCACCTCTAGTCCTTCTCCTCCAGCCACTGCCTGGCCAGCTCCTGGCCCAATTTCTCAGCACCCCAAACCTTCTTCTGATGCCTTCTTCTCAAGGAAGAAGAGGGATGAGGGAGAGGAAATATAGGGCCACCTTGCCAACCCGCCCACTTTCCTCTCCTTTCCCTGACCTGGTTTGGACTCGGTGTGTCCGCTCTCCCCACCATGCCTCGGTTCCCTTCCCACAGACACACGTTTTGATATTTGCCGTTTTCCCACTTTTGTGGGGTTCCTCACCCTTGTGAATGTCGGAAGGCCAGCGGTAGTCTGAAGCTTCCTGAGTGACGTTTCCTTGGGGATCCCCAAGGGAGGGACAACCGGACCACGCTCACCTCGTACTCACTAATCAATCATTCTCGTAATGAAGCCAAAATGAGACATTCACGCTCAAACTGGTTACTGAATCATACCTTGCCTGGGCTCCCTTCCCACAGACAGACACACACACATTTTGATATTTGTAATGTTTCCACTTTTGGGTGTCCTGATCCCCTAACCTAGCAAATCCAGAGGGCTGGCTGTATTTATAATTCAGAGAACCGCCATGGTGCAGTGATTTGAGTATTCAGCTGTGACTCTGAAGCCCAGGGTTCAGTTCCCCCGTCAGCCGTGGAAACCCACCGGGTGATCTTGGGCATGTCACAAACTCTAAATTTAAGCCTTTACTAGGCTACACTAAATTAAAAAAACAGCTGGACGAACCTTTCTGTTGACGGCACCAAGTTAAAAACCATTTAAAACACATTCTTTCATTCTGCGGTATGCTGCTGGCAGCTCTGTCCCATTGCATGTCACGTACCCGCCAACGTTTCGCAGATGAAAACTGGGGCAACTGT
This sequence comes from Cyclura pinguis, assembly GCA_030412105.1. Classification (NCBI taxonomy): domain Eukaryota; kingdom Metazoa; phylum Chordata; class Lepidosauria; order Squamata; family Iguanidae; genus Cyclura; species Cyclura pinguis. The sequence goes on along the minus strand of CM059614.1, from coordinate 6,780,550 downwards.
GGTCGAGCACCCTCAGAGTGTGGTAAACATAGCAAAAGTTATCAGCGAGGGAAAACAAGCTGAAAGAGGACTCCGCAGTTTGCTTCTGCCTGAGCCAACTGGGAGGGGCAGGACTCCACCCTGTACTCTCTCCTACCCCTGCTTAGTTGACCGCAAAGTACTTTTCCTCTTTGAACTAATTTTGTAGCAGTTAATGTAAGCGGAGAACAAAGCAGGAAAGTGGCAGGAGGAGAAAGAAACCGGGACATTTTAAAAGCAGCAGAAAAAGTGGGATGATAGAGGATTAGTCTGTCATGGGCCAGGAGTGGGTTTCTCCAGGGGAGCAGCAGCCTTGAAGGAGGACAAGGAGACACAAACACACCGGGAGCGAATGAGGCTAAGATGACAGCCAGCTGGCTCCAGCCTTCTTCGGGAAGGCAAAGGGCGGTGGCTCCACACCAGAAACAACGTGTGTTTGCCGGCCCTTGCCTTTGCGTGCGCTACAGATTCCCTGCTTGCTGTCTGCCTATCTTCTCTGACCTTTGGACTGTCTAATCTTGTTGCCCACTGGATTCCTGACCTTTGGACTGACGCTGGACTTCACTCCTGCTTCACCCTGACCGGGCAAGCTTTGTTGGACTGCTAAGCTGTCTCCGTTTGCCTGCTACGTATCTTGGCACTCTGTTGCCTGACATCTCTACGACATGATCGAGATTGTTCCTGCCAAATCAGTACAGCTGGAGAGTACGATATCGGCATTCTGTTGCACACAGCACACGTTCTCCAGCCTGCCTTCCTTATGTCTAGGACACCACTGAAGCCCCCATGTGCTAACTGGGAATGGAGAGAAGAGAACCACTTGGGAAGTGGTTGAAAAAAAATGCTTCTCGGATGTCCAGAAATGCCGACCAGAAGAATCCCAGACTTGTGAGGATCTTCCCTGTATTCTGTGGAAGAAACACAAGGCACTTTGTCTCCCCCACCTTGGAAATGGAGTGACACAGTTACCCTCCTTTGGTTTTCCCTACGTTTCTGCATCAATCAGCCGGAAATAGCAGTATACGCCCGGCTATGCATTGGTGGGCAATTACAGGCTGCACCTTAGGTGGTGTTAGCAACACTTGGCTGGGTGCACCTGGGAGGTGAGAGAACAGAAATCAGGTTGCCAAAGAAGTCTCTATACTCTTCACCCTTCCCATCCTTTTCTGTGTTTATTTATTACAATATTTATATCCCGCTCTATTTCCAAAAGTCTCGGGCCGCTTACAAGAAAATCTGCTTAAGCCAAAAAATAATAACAATAACTTCAAAAGGTTACGAATATACCAAATAGTTTATCGATTAAACAGACGGCCATTTAAAACCATTAAAAGAATTTTTACACAGTGCAACCATAGGATATACGGAGCCTGGAAAAAACCAGTTAGGCTTCAAGGGTTTAATATAAAGACAGGTTTTAACTTGGCACTGAAATGATGCCAATGCTGGTGCCAGCTGGGCACTGCCAAGACTTTGCAAGAAGGCTGGCTGGAGGAGAGAGGAATTCTGTGCGCATCTCCCTAGTGACTTCTTTCAGACGGACTCTGGATTCCCAGTGTTTTTAATACCTCCTCAGTTTCCCAAAAACTCCGTGCACGATAGTACTCATGTGCCGTTCATGGAACCATAGAGTTGGAAGAGGCCACAAGGGCCATTGAGTCCAACCCCATTCTGCCATGCAGGAAGACGCCGTCAAAACTGACTTACCACAAGCGTCACACTCCATGACTGTGTTCTTCAAGAAGGTGATCTCCTTGATCTAGGGAAAATTTGGGGAGAAAAAAATGAGTTTATAGCTTCTGGTGATCACAGAAGGTTCAAAATGCATGCATAATGGTGTCTTTCCTGGGCCTTAGAAACTTGCGGAGTGGCTAGCTTGGGAGTTCTAGCTCTGCATCCTGTCTTAAATTCGGTGACTCTGTCGCCTCCAGCTTCAAAAACTCATGTCTTCTAGAATTACAAAAGGGTGCTTCAAAGAGCTAGCATGTCTCAGTGGTTTAAATGTTGGACCACAATTCTGGGAGACCTGGGTTAAAATCCCTGTTCAGCCATGGAAATCTACCAGGTGACCTTCAGCAAGTCACACTCTCTCAGCTTTACTGCTGTGGGCCTTCAAGTCATTCCTGACCTACAAACCCCAGGATGCCATCAGGAGCTATGCAAAGAAAATCCAGTTTTGACCTGGACTATCTCTATACTGTAACAGGTGGCCCTGTTTACACAGGCAGGAAAATGTGGGATTAATCCACATTTTCCTGCCTGTGTAGAAAGAGCCTTCATGCCATTTTCAATCCGGGAAGATCCTGAGGCAAAACTATGACAATTGTCCCGGCCAGATTTCTTCAGAGGGAAGTTTGCCTTTGCCTAGGCTTTTGCTGAGGCTGAGAGAGTGTGTCTTGCCCAAGATTATCCTTCTCTCCCTTGCTTTTTAAACCCTTTTTCAAAAAAAGATTTCAAAGATTTGAGATTCGTGGATTCCCAGGACCTTCCAGGGATTCGGATCCAGAAAATTCTGGATTCGTCCCATCCCTACATATAATCCTTTTGGATTCTAGTCTGATGATACAGGACGGAAAATTTTGGCCTTGCCTGCTTTTTCTCCAAGCCAAGCAGAACTATCCACACCACTATCGTGCACGTCCCCTCGTTCTTTTTTCTAAAATGTCCTAAAAGTTGCAGCTTTTCCCCCACAAGGAAGCTATAACAGCCCCTTGACCAATTGCATGGAGGAAAGTTACCTTTTTTTGGCCAGAATCCTCCAATCTGTATGATCACGAGCCATCAAAGGCTGCCCGATTTTGCACAAAAATGTAATTTTTCCAGGCGCTCTGATGGTTTGGGTTTGCCCGTTTCCTACACAAGGGAGGTACTCATCTCTACTGGCAGAAAACAGAAGGACCGCAAACAGCCGTAGCAATGTGGCATGCAATTAAAGAATTGCCAAAGATTTGTGAGGCTACAATTTTTTTTTTTAAAAAAAGAGACATTTAATCAAATCCAGAGCTTGTTGCAAACCTGGTCAATGCAGCCTTCTGAAAAGTGGAGATTTGTGTGTCTGCTGCCAAAATCGTACCGGGGAAGCCCGAGGCATGGGTGGGTAGGGGAAACAGGGAGGGGAGAAGAATGAAGGGTTTTTTTCTCCCCTGCATTTCCAAGGAAATTAGCAGCACCTCTGTGCCACAAAGCAAAGTACGTTCCATGTCCTATTTTAGAAGGGGGAAAAATTGGATTTTTCTCAAAAGGCCGAGGACTGAAGGAGAAAAAAGAGTCCAGTTAGAAGTCAGGGGAGTTGTTTGTTTAGATTACCTTCTTTCTGGAAAAGAGAGAGAACAGGGATGTATTCATTTTATCCGGCTTTCTCTCCAAGGACATGAACTTAGCTCTGCCTTGGCTTTGGGTTTTAGCATCACAACAACCCTTTGAGGTAGACAGACTGAGGCGGTGACGGGTTTAAGGTCACTTTCTAAGCTGGGATCGCCCATGTCCAAGCCTGGCATTCTATCCACTGTCAGGATGTGGGGCTCCTCGGGCAAGTATTTGATGGATGTATATTAGAATATGTGTCAGAATAGATTGGCTATCTTTGGCATTGCTGGAATCATAGAATCCTAGAGTTGGAAGAGACCCCAGGGGCCATCCAGTCCAACCCCCTTCTGCCATGCAGGAACCCCCATCAAAGCATTCCCGACAGATGGCCATCCGGCCTCTGCTTAAAAACGTCCAAAGAAGGAGGAGAGTCCACCACACTCCATGGAGCACATTCCGCTGCCAGGCAGCTCCGACCATCAGAAAGTTCTTCCTGATGTTCTGGTGGAATCTCTTTTCCTGTAGTTTGAATCCATTGCTCCTTGTCCTAGTCTCTGGGGCAGCAGAAAACAAGCCCGTTTCCTCTTTGATATGACATCGTTGCAAATATTTAAACATGGCTATCACGTCCCCCCTTAACCTTCTCTTCTGCAGACTAAACTTCCTCAGCTCCCTAAGCCATTTCTCATAGGGCTTCATGGCTTCCAGACCTTCCACCGTTTTGGTTGCCCTCCTCTGGACATGTTCCAGCTTGTCAATATCATTTTTGAAATGAGGTGCCCAGAACTGGACACAGGATTCCAGGTGAGGTCTGACCAAAGCTGAATAGAGTAGTACCGTTACCTCCCTTGATCGAGACACCATATTGATGCAACTAAGAATCGTGTTGGCTTTCTTGGCTGCTGCATCACACGGCTGGCTCCTGTTCAGCTTGTGGTCCACCAAGACTCCTAGATCCCTTACAGTTTGCTAGAGCGCTACAAAATATCAGTTGCCAATTGTTGACTGCAACTATGTATCAGTAGAAAATTGCTAATTTTATTCCAGGGCACCAAATGGTTAATTGCTTTCTTGTTTGCTGTTACACTGTATCCAAGCAAAAGGGAGAAGATCAGAGGCAGAAAAGGAAAGTATTAGAAAGGTTGTATGAAAACTGGCAATACTCAAGATAAGAATACAGGAACTTGTTCCTGCCTCAAGGATGAAAGAAAGGTTCTTTATCTTCTTTTTTTCTTTTCCTTTCCCTTTCCTTCCACTTTCTTTTCTTTTGTTAAATCTTTTTCTTTTTTTTGTTTTCTTTTGTTAAATCTAAGTTTAATTAGATTCTCATCTTAGACTTTAATAATAATACTCTAGGATAAGAAATATTCAACAGATAGAATAGGTCTGGGCTGGGGTATAATAACCGTTAGGTTAAAATAATGATTGTTCTTCTAGGTTATATTAGTTTATATTAGTTATAGATAAACTCGAAATTATCAAATGATTGATCTATTTCATTTATATTTTCTCTGGGGGTATAATTGTGTATTGAATAATACTGTAATGCTCCAGTTACGCTGTTCGTTGATAATCTATTTTGGAATGTATGGCAACATATACATATGGATTTGTTGTATATTGATTTATATGTATTGTGTTGGTTAGTAATTAAAATGTGGGGTGGAAAAAGGATGAAAGACAGGTAAACAATAGAGGGTCTGGTAAAATGTCTAAACTGGTGGGATGATGTGAGATTTCTGATCTTCCCCAACCACTGCACGTCTAAAGGAGCCCTGCTGGGGCAGTGGTTTGATGCCGGTACCGCAGCCACAAGGTTGTGAGTTCGAGTCTGCCGGGCTCCAGGTTGACTCAGCCCTCCATCCTTCCGCAGGTCAGTAAAATGAATACCCAGCTTGTTGGGGGCCGTCAGCTAATACATTGTAAACCGCTTACAGAGCGCTTAGCTGATAAGCTGTATAAAAAGACACGTGCTGGTGCCATTGCTTTTGCTAAATCTATATGAGAAGGTATAACAACTGTAACCATATGTATACTTCAAGTCTCAGCAACTTTCCAGGAAGGTTGCTGTGTCGCTTGCTTTTGCTACAGGTAAACACTGCTGTTTAACTCTGAGTGAAGTTTGTGGAGAGCAAGTTATCCAGGATATGACAGTCACCGAGTAAAGATCCCCCAGGTTCAGGGAAGTTGTCCTGCTACTCCGTTCTGCTTTGGTGACACTTTGCCCGGAAGAATCCTGTGTCCAGTTCTGGGCACCACAGTTCAAGCTGGAGTACGTGCCGAGAAGGTGGTTAAAAGTTTGGACGCCAAGCCCTACGAGGAAGGACTTTCTCAGCTTGGAGAAAGGCAGACTGAGAGATGAAATGATAGCGCCATCTGTAAACGTCTGAAGAGATCCTCACCCGTGGCTGCTTTTCCTCCTGGAGGGAAGTAACTGGTGGGCTGCCACAGGGTTCTGTCGGGGACCCAGGGCTATTCAACGTCTTCATCCGTGACTTGGATGAAGGGATATAGGGCATGCCGAACAAATTTGCAGATGCCACCGAATTGGGAGGGGTTGCTAATACGCCAGAGGACAGGATCAGAATTCAGAAGGACCTCAACAGATTGGAGAACTGGGCCAAAGCTCACAGGATGAATTTCAACAGGGGGAAGTGCACGGTACCGCACTTGGGCAGAAAAAAATGAAATGCACAGGAATGAGATGGGTGACCCCTGGCTTGACCACAGTACATGTGAAAGGGATCTAGCAGTCTTAGTAGACCACAAACTGAACATGGGTCAGCAGTGCAATGCGGCAGCTAAAAAAGCCAATGTGATTCTGGGCTGCGTGAATAGGAGTATAGTGTCTAGATCCAAGGGAAGTACTCCCACTCTATTCTGCTTTGGTCAGATCCTACCTTGAATCCCGTGTTCAGCTCTGGGCACCACAGTTCAGGAAGGATATGGACGAGCTAGAACATGTCCAGAGGAGGGCGACCAAAACGGTAAAAGGCCTGGAAACCGTGAAGCCCCATGAAGACTGGCTTAGGGAGGTAGGGATGTTTAGTCTAGAGAAGAGAAGGCTTAGAGGGAATGTGATAGCCATATTTAAATATTTGAAGGGACGTCCTATGGAGGATGGAGCAAGCGTGTTTTCTGCTGCGTCAGAGATTAGGACAGGGAGCAATGTATTCAAACTTCAGGAAAAGAGATTCCACCTAAACTTTAGAAGAACTGCCTGATAGTAAGAGCAGTTCAGTAGTGGAATACACTGCTGCTTCAATGGAGCGTGGTAGAATCTCCTTCTTTGGAGGTTTTTCGACAGGGGCTGGACGGCCATCTGTCAGGAATGTTTTGATTGCATCTGCCTGCATGGCAGAACGGGGTTGGACTGGATGGCCCTTGCGATCTCTTCTAGCTCTATGATTCTGTGATTATTGAGGAAGAACACACAAGCTAGGAGAGGCTGCAGTGGTTTCCTTTTGCCCGAGCTTACTGGTAAGGGCAAGATTCTGCCCCCTTCTCCCCTCTCCCTCTGCTGAGTTATTTCAGGGTAAAAAACTTCGTCTGCACTTTGGACTCAGTTTATAGCAAGAAAGGGTGTGAGCTGAGGATGAGGGGAGAAATTGGGAAGACCGATACTGAGACATTTTTAAAGTGGAGAGGGCCAGAGGAATAATGGGAGCCGTCCCTACCAAAAAAAAAAAGAAATTGGGATGGTTAAGGGGGTCCGTGACTTGGGTTATTCCTCCAAATCCCAGCGCAGCACAACACCGGCTTTGCAAAAGCCGGGTAAAGAAGAGATTGCCTTGTTAATGGAGGAATCCTGTCTGCTGGAAAATGTTGGAGGGTTTGGAGCAGGGCGGGGGGAAGGACCAGCCTCGTTCCGTGCAAGGGCTAGGTGGAGAGGCACGAAAGCACGCCGTGGTCAGCTTCCAGAGGTCCTCCTCGACTCCCCCCTGCGTTCCCACATTTGCACCAAGTTTGTCCTGGCACCCTTCGTCGGTCGGTCTGCTTTTCCAGTTTAGCTGGCGGAGGAGGGCAGCAACCCGGGGCGGAAGAAAGGGAGACTGGAATGTGGTGTTACACAAGAGACGGCTGGACAAAGCAGACTCCAGAAGGTCCAAAAGCAAAACCGCCACGCCGCCCTCCCTCTCCTCCTCTTCATTCGTCCCCGGGAGAGCACTCAAATGACCACAGATGTGACTTCAGCCTTAAAAACACAGGAAGGTAAGACGAAGCCGGCTAAACCGGATCAAAGTCGTAGCGTTGTGTGTCCGCCAGGGGCCAGCTAGGAAGCCAAGAATTTTCTCTGACCCACAGTGGTATATGTTATCCAAAGGTACACTGCCACTGAAAGTGGAGGCTCCATCTGGGGAGCCACGAAACCCGAGAAAGTCCTGCCGTGGCTGAGACTAAAGCTGTTTCCACACTACACGGTTATAGCGCTATGATTCCGCTTTCAAGCTCCTGTGGAATTCTAGAGATTGGAGTTTACTGGGGTAGTTTACTAAAACAGTTCTCTGGCTGAGAATCCTAAATGCCCCTCCCTAGAGTACAAATCCCAGAATTCCATAGGATGCTGAAAGTGGAATCATAGCACTATAACAGTGTAATGCAGAAAGGGCCTAGGAAGTGAACTCAGAGGTAACAACTGAAGGGTAATGAGTTGAGGACAATGAAGGGAGTTCCTTGAAAAGTTCCTTTTCAAAAGGAGTGCTAATGGGTCACCTGTGTAATAAGACACAGAACCATGGAGTTGGAAGAGACTGCAAGGGCAATCCAATCCAAGCTTTAAACTCCTTTTTAACAATTACTTTTGAAGGGCATATGGATAATATTTTTCAAGATGCTTCTTATCCTTAAAGTAAAGGTTTCTTAACCAGGGTTTTCCGGAATCTTATGGGGGTGCCATGAAAGATTGCTAGGGTTTCCATGACAGATTTTTTTTTTTTAAACGTTGATACAAGGAAGAAATTTGCAAACCCACTCTAAATATTCCTGGCCTAAGAAAATCCTATGAAATCCGTAGGGTTACCGTACGTCAGCAGGGAACTTTAAGACGCATACATACACAATATAGCACAGGGCCGAAATACTCTAAATGCTCCGTATCCCATCTGATCTTGGAAACTAAGCAGGGTCAGCCCTGGTTAGTACTTGGATGGGAGACCTTCAATGCATCCCAGGTGCTGTAGGCTCAGTTTCAAAGGAAGGGACTGGAAAAGCCATCTCTGAAGATTCCTTGAAATTCAGTAGGTGACAAAGCACTGATGGGAATTGTGATAGCTCCTTAATGGCTGGGCAGGTGAGGACGCAAAGGAGAATTTTGGTGGGACGAGGGAACGGGTTGAAGGCAATCAGTTCAACTGTTTTTGAAGGTTGAATCATTGAAGGGATTATCACAAGCTCATTAACACCAAAGCTTCCCAACTGATCCCTTAACTATGACCTGGCCATACTCTGAGGTCCCATCTAACCTACTTTCGCACATCTTCAACCAGTCCTCTTTGCCAGCATGGCTTTTCAGCCATTGCAGGGTAGTATTCATATTTTATGCCACTTAAATAATGCCCGTTGCCAATCGTATCTTAGAGTGGGGGTGTACGGCATGTTAGCATCCCCCACACTTTGATATGGTCTAATTGGCAAATATTTATTGGCATGAAATTAAGTTATATATATTTACGGCTGAAAGGCCATGGGGAGAAGGAACACTGGCTGGAAAGCAGATCAGAAGTGACCTCAGCATGGCTAGGTCATAAGTTAATTAAGAATTAGCCAAAACTTAATGACTCTAAGCTAATTCTCTCAATGAAAGCAATAGTCAAGCTCAGATGCAGCAGGCAAGCACTCCGGCTGGATGCATTTCCTACCGAAACCTTCCTCAGTCGTCTCACTCAACGAAAACTTTGAAACAATCGGTCCATTCCAGACCCCTTTTGTTTAGTCTGCCAGAAGGCAATTAACTCCCACTCCTTCAAGGAGGGAAATAGAGTATAAAAACCCCCAGTTTTGAGCAACTAACTTACAGTTCACCAGTTGCCGAATGTCTCTCTGTCAGTTTGATTCCCGGCTGTGTACTGTCCTTGGACACACAAGTCTAAGTCACATTGCTGCTTCTTCACTACTCTTCTGGATTGGTAATTACAACTAAAAACCTCAGCCTCGCTATCCATAATTTGCCCTTCTTTTATCCTTCGGTTAGATCTTGTGTGAATCTGTGGCTGTTTGTATCTTGTGTACACGCGTGAGTGAATTCTCCTCAGTAAAACACCTTTTTAGTTCACATTCTGGATTCTCTGGCTGGTTCTTTCCTCCACGACCTGATAAACATTGAAAGATCTTAAGTTACCCCGTTCTCGTAGGCCTCCTAATTTTTTGAACTAATTAATTCCCCTCTATCACATGGAGGCGCTGGCATCGCCGGCGGACCCCTGAGTCACCCACGTTTTGGGGTAACGGACATGGTACCAACCCTGGAGACCAGGGTTCGATTCCCCGTTCAGCCATGGAAACCCACTGGGCGACTTTGGGACCGCCACACACTCTCAGCCCCAGAAAATCCCAAGATAGGGTTGGCATGAGTCAGAAAGAACTTGAAGGCAACAACAACCTGTGTTGTGGTTTGAGTGATGGACCATGACTATGGAGACTAGAGTTTGCCTCTGCTCTAGGCCATGGAAAGCCACTAGGTGATCTTGGGCAAGTCACAACCTCTCAGCTTCAGAAGAAGGCAAAGGAAAGCCCCCTCTGCACCAATTTGCCCAAGAAAACCCCATGATAGATTTGCCTTAGGATTGCTCTAAGTCAGAAATGACCTGAAGGCACACAAACAATATGAACCTACCCTAAGTGCCAACATACTGGAATTCTCATTAGGATCAGAAAATACCCCACAAGTGGAGGAGTCTCCTTCTTCGGAGGTTTTTGAGCAGAGGCTGGACTGCCGTCTGTCAAGATTACTTTGATGGTGTATTCCTCCGTGGCAGAAGAGGGCTGGACTGGATGGCCTTTTGGGGTCTCTTCCAGCTCTAAGATTCTATGATTCTAAGTCACTCAATGTAAAGGTATTATTATTATTATCATTATTCTGATAGATGATGATTAAGACCATCAAAGAAGTAACTTTTTCATCTACTACGGAGAAGCCTTGATCCTGAATATCCCTATTGCTTTTGGAATACCTTCTTGTAGGAGACGTGCCTGATCACGATGCTAGAAACGGACCCACTGAATGGACCGAAATTTGGGAAGTCACCATTTATGTAAATCTTGGTGCACGACGTTTGGTCGGAACTAACAATTAGATTTAAGCCTTTGAATTTTCAGCGGGTTGAAAGAGTTTCTAAAGGCTTCGCCGTGTGACTCTATTGACGCACAGGGCTGTCGGCTCCGCGCCAAAAAGAAAGCAAAGCAGCAAAATAAAACTTGCTCTGGGAAGATCTGCACTCTTAAGCCAACATACAATGTTTACGGAGTGCGGTGTAAGGTAAGTCAATAAATAAAGGTCCAGAACTCGGGTGGCCTTTACAAAATTCATAGATTCACATCTAATTGGTAAGAGAGTTAGAAGCAGGAAAAAGAAGTGCTTGTGTAGGTCGGGGAATCTACAGCTTTCTTGCTGCAGCAGTTCTACCAGCTGCTTTCCGGGCTCAATTCAAAATGTTGATTTTGAGCTATGAAGCCCTATACAGCTCAGGCCCAGGTTATCTGAAGGACGGTATTTTCCCTTACGAGCTGCAAATGGTATCTGGCTGCAAATATTAGCTGCTATACTATAAGGCAGGGCTTTCCAAACGGTGTGCCGCAACACGTTAGTGTGTCGCCTGGAGTGTGTGGGTGTATCGCCTACAATCTTGGAAAGGTATGTTATTATTTCTAAATCATATATGATGAAAGGTTTTCATGAGCTGTGTTGTGTCCCCATACATTTCGTTATTACAATTTATGTATGTGTCTGTATCGCTTATAAGAAAAGGTTGGACCAAACCTCGAGAAAATGCTTTGTGATGTAGGTGTAAATGTCATGTTGCTTTAATTGTGAAGTGCACCTGTGGAAAGGAATGTGACTCGAGCTAGTTAGTGCTGAGTCATGCTGGTGAGCACCAGGTGCAGACAATGCAAGGGCCGGCCAGGATTGGCTGGGTGTCCATATAAAGGTAGCACAATCCCAGCCAACCAGTGCACATGTTGCCTGATGTGTGTTGCCGGAGGCTCTGCCGGAAAGAGCAAGCTAGATATGCCGGATTGCCGTCTGGACTTTTGTAAGTGTTGTATATATTATGTAACAAAGAATAAAGAGCCTCTGCATTGGAAGATTACAGCGTGAGTGGGTGAGTGTTACTGGCTTAGTGCATTTGCTGCTCAAGGTGTTCGCTGCAGCTTGGCACGCTTTGACAGCTGCGCGGAGCTCTCTCTGCTTATCTACATAGAGTTTTTCTTGGCTGGCTTTTCTTTGTTTTTCCCCTTGTTCTCGGGACAAGTTTAACCTCTGGTTTGCTAGTAAAACTGAAATGACTGTGTCACGAAATTACGCATGTCGAAAAAGTGTGTCACCAACATGCTCCTGTCCCGCAACTGGGGACGCCAGGATCCGCACGGAGCATCGCACCATCAGGGTAAGCTGCGGAAAGGGCCCTAGATCGGTAGCGTAGGAACATGGGGGCGGGGAAGGGGGGATTTGTCACAGGCGGCAATGTTTTTGGGGTGTCCTGGCCTGTAGCCCCGTCCCCATGTGACATAGCCATGCCCTGCACAGTGGCCATGCCCCCATACCATAGCTCTGCCCCCTTCCACACACTCCAAGCTCCGCCACTGCCCTAGATACAATAGTCTCAGCAACTTTGGGGGAAGTTACTGTGTTGTTTGTTTGCTCCATATAAACGCTACTGCTTTAACTCTGAGTGTTGTCTGTGGGCACAAGTTAACCAGGACATGAAATGTTTTCAGATCTGCTGGGGAGACCCTTCTCTCTGCCCCCCTCCCTGCTCTCTTTCTACAGACCTTTCCACCTCGACAGGCATTTGAGGACCGATTGCACAAGACCTAGCTGACCTACCCATTAGGCTGGATTTTCGATTTGTAATATTTATTATGCTCAGTTCTTAATGGTTTGTGGTTTTAATTATTTCTAAGTGATTTTAACTTTATTTATTTATTTTTAGTTTCATCACATCTTAACTTTTGTGAATTTTTAAATTGTTTTAAAAAAAATTTGGAAGCCATCGTGCACCACGAGATTTGTTGATCGTGCATGTGTTCCCAGCAGATGTTTCCAACCTGAAGAGGCAAGCAGGTCCTGTCTTTCTTACCTGCTGTTTCAGCAATTCTGTGATTTCTCTCAGCACCTGGTTTGTCTCTCTCATTTCTGTCAACATCTGGGGCGAAAGGTCTCCTCCTGTAACAAAACAAATGCCAGATTTCAGAGGAAGAGAACACCGTGAAGGCGCAGATGACCATAAAATCATAGTTTTGAAAGATTCCCAGGGACCATTTAGTATAAACCCATGCCAGGACTCCATTGCTAAAGCATGCTTGACAGGTGGTCATCCAAAGTCTGCTTTGAAATCTTCCACTGGTAACACCATTTCAGCAGTGTGATGCAGCAGCTAAAAAAGCCAATGCGATTCTGGGCTGCATCCATAGGATTATCGTGTCGAGATCAAGGAATTAATAATACTATTCTGTTCTGCTTTGGTCAGACCTCACCTGGAATACGGTGTCCAGTTCTGGGTGCCACAATTCAAAAGGATATTCTTGACCAGCTGTCCAGAGGAGGGTGCCTAAAACAGTGAAGGGTCTGGAAGTCCTATGAAGAGTGGCTTAGGGAGCTAGGTATGTTTAGCCTGATGAAAAGAAGGTTTAAGAGATCATAGCTATCTTTAAATATTTGGAGGATGTTGTGATGAAGATGGAGCAAGCTCGTTTTCTGCTGCCCCAGAGACTAGGACATGAAGCAATGGATTCAAGGTACAGGGAAAGAGATTTCATCTAAACATTCGGAAGACCCTATTGATGGTAAGAGCTGTTCAACAGTGGAATAGGCTGCCTCAGAGTGTGGTGGAGTCTCCTTCTTTGGAGGTTTTTAAGCAGAGGCCGGATGGCCGTCTGTTGGGAATGCTTTGATGCTGCATTCCTGCATGGCATGGCATGATACTTTATGGCCCTGGTGGTCTCTTCTGACTGTATGATTCTAAGATTGCACCACCTTCTGAGGGAATCTACTTCGCCGTCAAACAGTTTTTACTGCCAAAGAGGTGAATCCTAATGTTTCGTCAGAATCCCTCTCTCATAGTCTGAATCCAATCAATCATAGAATCCTAGAAAAAAACCACAAGGGCCATCGAGTTCAAGCTCGTGCAATGCAGGAAGACTCTTTTCCCAGCCTCTTACCCTCTTGGCCAACTGTAGCTGTGTGTGCTCCCTCTCATCAAAGTTTGTTAAAATAACATTCCCTCGTTCCCAGCACACTGTTCCTCACCCAGTCCCATCATCCCCTTCCAGCCTTGGGTTTCAAACACGGAAGCATGACACAGCATTGCAGGGAGAGCACAGTCATCTTGGAACTCCGTTGACGAAAGGGCTTGGGGTGTTTCTCTGCCGTCGACAACTTGTTGCCGCTTTTACTACCAACCACGCTTTTCGTACCGCAGCAATGCGTGTCACTCTGTGGCACCAAATGAAATCTTCGGGAGGCTGGGACTATACCTAGTTCCGGGACAGAGAAGACTACAACTCCCTGAAGCGGCCACTGAGTCCCAATTTTGGGGAAAAGATGGGGTGCAAATTAACATTACCATCACTATCAGTCCCCTGTGGCCACTGTCCTCATTGGCTGGGCGATTCTGGAAGTTTTTTTAAAATATACCTTTATTTTTAAAAAGACAATTCTGGAAGGGTTAGTCTTTTAAAAAGGGATGTTTCCAGGCCCTCCCAAAAAGCCATCTTCTTCTTGGCCCCTTAGAATACACGAAAGAACTAGGTTTTGGAGAGAAAATGCCCAAGCGGAACAATGGAAAGGAGAGCCATTCTGGCGTAGTGGTTTGAGTTTTAGATTAGGACCCAGAGAGGTCCAAAGTTTGAATCTCGCTCAGCCATCTAAACCTATTAGGTGACCCTGAACAATCCACACTCTCTCAGCTTCACAGGAAGGTCGTGACAGCCCCCTTTGAATAAATATATTGGCAAAAAGAAGAAACAAATCAGGATAGGACCACTGTGACGCGGAACCGACTTGGACAGCTGAACCAGTGTGGTATAATAGTTTGAATGTTGGACTCTGGGAAGTCAGGGTCTGAATCCTCACTCAGCCATCTAAACCCACCGGGTGACCTGGGGCAAGTCACTTTCTCTCAGCCTCAGAGGAAGGTAAAGCCCAACCCACTCTGAACAAATCTTGCCAAGACAATCCCATGATCGTTTTGCTTAGTTGTTGTTGTCTGCCTTCAAGCCGTTTCTAACTAACCCTAAGGTGAAGCTATCCGGGGCTGAGAGAGTGTGATGCGCCTAGCGGGTATCCATCGCTGAGCGGGGAATTAAGCTCCACGGACTCTCAGGAGGGAGCTGCCATAAGTCACCATTGACTTGGAGCTGCGTAAAAGCACATTTGGGACTCCTCGAACCTGACAATTTAAATTCAGACTGAGTCTGAACGTAATCAAACTGAATTTGAACTAGTTTTAGTTCTAGTTCACGAATGCCCCCCGAGTCCTGCTGTTTAATCATCCAGGCCCTATATGCTCTGAGAGTTACGTGATCCTGCTCGGCTTTGGTGCTAACTTACTGTTCCACAAAATCTCTCCTGGATCAGACCCAAAGGCCTGGACCGGCACGTCCTTCCTCACCTTGGACAAATGCCTCGGAGGGAGGTACAGCGAGGCTTTGGGAAGCAACAGGTAGGCTGCCACTAAACAGGGAGGACCCATTAAGCCGTCCCAACCAGAGCTTGGAAAAATACGTCTTTGGGCAACGGCCCTCGGAAACCCTTCGGCCGGCTACCTGAGTGTCTTGTTAGCGCTGCGTCTTCCAGCGACAGACTCCGTAAGGTAACTGCTCGACGGAGTACTGAACTGACTGCCATTTAATATGCATCGAGGGGATCCTGTAGCCTTCCAGATATTGTTAGGATTAATTTCCCATTGAGATTGGCCTGTCTGGTCAATGGTAAAGGGAGGGGCTGTTACAAATGGATAAAAATCTTGCTACTGTTTGGAAGAATTACTCTTTAGAATCATAGAATGATAGAGTTGGAAGAGACCCCAGGGGCCATCCAGTCCAACCCCCTGCTATGCAGGAACGCCCATCGAAGCACTTCCTACAGATGACCCTCCAGCCTCGGCTTAAAAACCTCCAAAGAAGGAGGCTCCACCACACTCCTTTGAGGCAGGCTATTCCACTGTCAAACGGCTCTGACCATCAAGAAATTCTTCAGGTGGAATCTCCTTTCCTGCAGCTTGAATCCGTTGCTCCTTGTCCTAGTCTCTGGAGCAGCGGAAAACAAGCCCGCTCCCTCCTCGACATGGCATCCTTTCAAATATTTAAACATGGCTATCGTGTCCCCTCTTCACCTTCTCTTCTGCAGACTAAACAACACCCAGCTCCCTCAGCTGCTCTTCATAGGGCTTCATGGCTTCCAGGCCCTTTGCCATTTTGGTCACCCTTCCTTGGACATGCTGCAGCTTTTTGATATCCTCCTTGAATTGAGGTGCCCAGAACTGGAACCAGGATTCCAGAAGAGGTCTAACCAAAGCAGAACAGAGTAGTACCATTACCTCCCTCGATCTGGACACCGTCCTCCTACTGATGCAACCAAGAATCGCGTTGGCTTTCTTGGCTGCCGCATCACACTGCTGACTCATGTTCAGCTCGTGGTCCACCAAGACTCCTAGATCCCTTTCACACGTACTGCTATCCAGCCACTCGTCCCCCATCCTATATTTGTGCTTTCCATTTTTTCTGCCTAAGGGTTGGACTTAGTGTAGGACTACAACTTCCAGAAATCCCTGAGCCAAAATGGCTACATGGGCTGTTCTAGCCCCAAAACGTGAATTAGTTGAGGCGTCTTCCTCCACATGTTGCTGCATGGGTGGTACCAGCAGTCCTCACCATTGGCTATGCTGGCTGGGGCTGATGGGATTTGAAGTCGAACATCTGGAAAGCTAGATATTCCCCATTTCAGAAGTAGGAGGCTTACTGTCTCTTTGTCCAATTCCCAGTCCTCTCCCTCCACGAATTGTGGTTCAGAGCCATCTAGGTTAAGGATGGATAAATGTGTCCCTTCCATCTGGACTTTTTCTCTCCCTGACATCTAATGCCATGAAATTCATTGTGGTGCTTTGACATTTGGAACAAAAGGCTGGAAGGGGATGATGGAACACTTGCATATGCAAATTTGTAATATTATAGCTTTTTTTTTTAATGTTATTGAACAAAAGCAAAACAAAACAAGAAAAATCTCATTAATATGTTGAAAAAAAGAAAAACAGCAGGAAAAAAGAGAAAAAAATGAGGAGAAAAAGTTAGAATTACAGTTAATAGTGCTAGTATAAGTACATTTACCACTACAGATACAAATATACCAATTTTGCAAACACATCAGTACAGATACAAAGATACTAATTTTGCATAAATACAAAATACTGTCTCCCTATACCTAGCTGGAGTTGTTATTCTGCAGTTGTAAATTCTCATCCCAATAATCATAAAGCTTTATTCTATTAATTCAGTTTACACTCCTTCTTACTTATCTTCCTCTTATTACGTATAGAAATATACCGTAAAAAATAATAATAATCACATATCAACAATCTTATACTTGAATTGTTCGTTCTGCTATCATATCACTCCACTCCTGTTTGGGGAAGTTTTTATAACAGGTTGCCATTCTTTTAATACCTTTTCTGATTTCCCCTTAATAGGTTGCGAAAGTTCGTCCGCTTCCACCCTATCAAAGATTTTACATAGCCACATTTCCAAATTTGGAGTCTCTGGACGTTTCCAAAATTTTGCGGATAGCGCTAGGAAAGTAATGTTATAGCTTATAAAGCTCTGCAAATCCAGTAGGTCTTTAGTCTTGGCCGTTGCCAGAATGTGCGGTTGTTGCTCTGCTGTTCCTGAATAAAGCTTTTGCAAACTTTTAAGCATAATCTCTGGGACTGGAGTTAACCCTGCAGGAAAGGAGGTGTAACCCAACAATATCTGCACAATCACACATCCTCCCTCCCTGTTACAAGCCATTTTTTCCCCCATAGGGATGGGAATTGTGGAGCGTTCTTAACTCTGACTAGCCAGAATAACCAAGCCTTAAGAATGCTGGGAGTTGCAACACTGGAGAGGAGGTATGCTTCGCGTTCTTCAAGTCCTCCCTCGGTTGCTTTTTCCTTAACCAAAAAGAGCCCTAAACATTGTGTAACGTACCCTTATTAAGGGCCCCCAGGTCATTGGAGAATCTTTTTTTTAGACTTTTCCAAACTGAAAACAGCCTCTTTAAAATGCAAGCAAATCCAGTAATATATTATGGAATGTGTGCATGTCCAGAATTTAGGGGTTACCTGGTATGTTAATTGCAATTATATAATCTCTTCCAGTTGCCTTTACGTCACTTCCGTCCACACACCCTCACAAGGTAAATTGCCCAGAAATTCATTTTGCAAGTTTGCCCTTGTTCAGACCAACACCTTGCTAATAAAAGATGTCCAGAGTCAAATTTGCTGGCTCGTGGCTCCCTGCCACCCCACCAGGGAGGAATATTCCTGTTCTGAGCACTTTCTCACCCCTTTTTTCGTCTCTTTTTTCCCATCTGGCGAGTTGAGGCTGCAGGGCTCTCTTCGTAGCGGCACCCACACTGAGATTGCATCCTTTCCTTATCGTAGCATCGTATCGCAATAGCAGTTACATTTCTATACCACTTATCAGCGCGAAGCACTCCTTGAGCGGTTTACAATATATTTAGCTCGCTGCCCCCAACAAGCTGGGTACTCATTTTACCCACCGACAGAAGGATGGAAGGCTGAGTCAACCTGAAGCCCGGCGGGATCACACTCACAACCTTGTGGCTGCCGTCCTGGCATTTAACCTCTGCGCCACCAGGGCTCTGAATCCTAGCATCACAGAGCTGGAAGAGACTCCGAGGGCTGTCAAATCCAGCCCCGTTATGCCGTGCAAGAATACACACTCAAAGCATTCCCAGCAGATGGCCATCCAGCCTCTGTTTTAAAATCTCCAAGGAAAGAGACTCCACCACACTCCAGAGTGCTTACGGACAGAAAGTTCGTCCTAATGTTTAAATGGAATCTCCTTTCCTGACATTTGAAGTCATTGCTCCATGTCCTAGTCTCTGGAGCAGCAGAAAACGAGCTTGCTCCATCTTCCACATGACATCTCTTCAAACAGCCAAACATATGACATCTCTTGAAACATTCAAACACGGCTATCATGTCCCTTCTTTACCTTTGCTTCTCTAGGCTAGCTCCCTAACCTGCTTCTCATACGGTTTCGTGGTTTGCTAGACTTCTGTCTTTTTGGTTGCCCTCCCCTGGACATGTTGCAGCTTGTCAGTATCAACTTGAAGGCACAGAAGAACAAGAATTTACTGTGAATAGCAGCAGCAACCTAGACTTATTTCTAGAATTGCCAACTTATTTACCCCACCAGTGCTCCTGTTCCTTTGCAACAGCAGCAAAGCAAGCAGAAATTGAACCAAAAAATAAAAATAAAAATTGACCATACAGGCATCTCCATAGCAGGGGGAAACTTTTCCAGCAGAATTTTTGGCACCCCGCAGCTAGGAAAAATGCACAAGAGCTTTCCCAGGTTGTAAAGGTGGCCACCGTACCTATTCTTCTCCTCTTTCTTAACAAAGTCTCTGACCAACACAGCAAAATGGAACGGTGCTCAAGTTCCTAACCTACCCGCTTAGAAAAGTTCCTCTTTTTTTGAACCAGAAATCCCAGAATTCCCCAGCCAACTTGGCTGGAGGATTGTCAAAGCTGCAGTCCAAATAAATTACCTTTTCAAAGTTCTGCCGACCCAAGAGAAGTTGCCCTGCGGCCATTAGATGTTTAAATGACCACGGACAAAGAAAACAATAAAAAGGGGTCTGAAAGCATAGACCCCAATGAACTGGTCTCAGTGTGTGAAGGTAAGAGCTATTTCTAATTGTTTGTCCCCAGAATTTGGACATAGACTGCTCCTGTTCGGAGAGATTTAAATTAGCCATTATAATTGGTAGCTACCCACGGACCCTCCTTTTCCTCCCCAGTGAATTTATCTGATGCCTTTGAAAAGTAGATGTCATTGCATCATAGAAACATAGAGTTGGAAGGGACCACAATGGCCATCGAGTCCAACCCCCTTCTGCCATGCAGGAACAAACATTCAAAGCACCTCCAGCAAATGCCCATCCAACCTCTGCTTAAAAACCTCCAAAGAAAGAGACTCCACCACACTCCACGGAGGCAGCAGCAGATTCCACTGCCGGACAGCTCCAACCATCAGGAAGTTCCTCCTGAGATTTAAGTGGAATCTCTTTTCCTGCAGTTTGAATCCATTGCTCCATGTCCTAGTTTCTGGTGCGGCAGAAAACAAGCTTGCTCCACCTTCAACTTGACATCCCTTCAAATACTTAAACATGGCTATCATGTCCTCTCTTAACCTTCCCTTCTGCAGACTAAACATCCCCAGCTCCCTAAGCTGTTCCTCATAGGGCTTCATGGCTTCCAGACCCTTCACTATTTTGGTTGCCCTCCTCTGGACATGTTCCAGCTTGTCAATATCCTTCTTGAAATGAGGTGCCCAGAACTGGACACAGGATTCCAGGTGAGGTCTAACCAAAGCAGAATAAAGTGATATTATTATTTCCCTTGATCTCGACACTATACTCCTATCGATGCAGCCCAGAATCGCATTGGCCTTTTTAGCTGCTGCATCACACTGCTGACTTATGTTCAACTTGTGGTCCACTAAGACTCCTAGATCCCTTCCACATACACTGTTTTCAAGCCAGGTATCACCCATCCTATATCTGTTACAGTGAGTTCCATAAGATCACAGTACCTTCTGCAAAGAACCTTTGCCCAACCTTGCTGATATCTCTCTGGTGACACAGTTTAAGTCTTACAAGACAGGGAATAAAAATATTTATCTTCCCTGTTTGTTTATCTGTTGCATTAATATCTTACTTTTCCTCCATGGAGTTCAGAGTAAGGAATTCTCCACATTATCCTCACTGAGGACAAGAACCCTAGAGAATAAAAGTCCCTGTCCCACAACTATACCCCACTAGCTCTCAGTTTCTGCTTTTTGATTTAAGAACTTTTTAAATATCCTCTTTCTCAAATTTAATTTCATTAGAGAGGTATGTGGATGAGAAGAGTTTACTAGGATGTTTTGCAATCACCTATCAATCAATCAATCACCTATTATTTCTCCGGTGGCCATATGCCCCAAAATCATAACATTATGGTTATTGAAAAAATCGTGCAAAATCCACTTTATTATGTGGCCTGACTGATAAAAGTTGCTAGATATTGTTAATTGTTCTAAAGTTCTGGGTGTGTGAGTTTTTAACTATGTATTTTAGCTTTAATTCTTCTTGAATGTTTAATTGTGTTTTAAGGTTTGCATTGTGTGGCTTGTAAGTGTTTTTTTTAATTGTTGGAAGCCGCTTTGAGTCCCAACGTGGGGAAAAAAGCAGGGCATAAACTCAATAATAATAATAATTATTATTATTATTTGACATCCAGAAGTGCAAACTTCTGGATGTTGAATTAACAAAAAATAAACTTATGCACAGTGAACAATAGTGAACCTCATCTCAAGAATGTGTGATTCTTTTAAAAGAAATTGCTTAGAGGCACATCGTCCTTGAATTAGAGGTGCCAGTTTTTAGAAATATGTTAACCCTTACCTGGGTCAGAGCGGAATGTTTAAATCCGCGAGAGTCAGGGCTTGTCACAAAAAATGATTGATTGATCGATCGATTGTATTTTTATATATCCCTTCCCAGCCCACATGGGCTTCTGTGGAGATGCACAGCAAATAAAAACACAGTACAAAGATTTTTAAGAACTTGCAAAACACTAAAAATTAAAATGCTTTCACTGATGGTCAAAAAACAAACCTCAAATTTTATTTTAAAACAAACACCACTGTCCCCAAACTTTGGAAAATAGATATCTATATATGGAAACTTTAAAACTCCTATAACAGGTGGGATCCAAATTGTCAAAAAAAAACATATCTATTGCTTTTATGTCAATTACATTTTTTTGCAAAGAACGAGCTCTGACAGGCACTCAAAACAAATGTTCTAGCTCTTTTTGGCTTTCAGAGTTCGGGTGCTACGGAATAAGTTTGATTCTGCATCCCCAAATACTTATGAAAATATGGAGCATTTTCCTATTCTGAAATACTTTGGGGGTGGTCAGAAGACACCCCCAAAGGAATACACTTTAAAAAAAAAACTCCCTGGGGTGATAGTTAATGAGAATTTTAATTCAACAAGAAAAAAAAAGGGATGTTTATAAGGGAGAACAGGTCTCTATACTTTTTTCCCTCTAAGTTCCTGGCTGGAGTTTTAGACCCATGGATGATTCACAAAGAATCAAGGAAGCATCGAATTATCCTTGGGTAATGTTGCGTTTAGTGTCGCTTTTTGCAAACTGTTTTGCCAATTTTGCAAAGTGCAATGATGATAAAAGGCCGTATGTATCGTGGAAGCCTTCCTGACTCCTTGAGAAGGAACAGGCCTCGAAAGGGAAATTAATTTTAACTTAATTGATTTAACTTACCTCTTCCGCCGGGCATCTGGCTTGAGGCATAACGACAGAGGCTCAGCAGCAAAATCAATTTTGGGAAGGTGGTCATTCTGCGATCTGAAGGATGTGTGCAGCTGAGAGCCCCCTATACCTTTTTAAAGTTCTGCTAATTTTTTTCCCCCCTCTTTAAGTCAACCTGAAACGTCTCGCCTCCGCTCAGCCGCCGTCCAGTTTTTGCGGTTTGCTCTTTATGAAGCCGCGCATTCCTCTTGCTCTGAAGTTTTTATTCTCTTGGATGCTGGAGGAGACGTCACTGCTGGCCGAGCATCTGGCAGGGGAGAAAGAGAGAGAGAAATTAAGTTATAAAAATAAACAAGATGAGTAAATCATTGGGAGGACCGCTTACAGGGCCGATGACTTGGGAGGGGAGCTAAAGCGTTTTTTAATTGCTTGCACAGAGATCAGCAGGAAAAACTTACAATTGAAGCGGATTAATTTTTTATTTCAACATTTCCTTTACATTCCTCCACCTCCTCTGCAAAAACTTTGGTCTACTGACTGAGCCATCTTTTGCTCACCTAACTCACAAATGACCATCACTTTCCCATTTCCTTCACCTCTTGTTCTTCCAGCATTTAGACTGTAGGCTATTTGGGGCAGAGACCTTGCTTTCGTTCAGCTTCGGCTGACCGCTTGTTTTTGTTGCGCGCCTTCAAGCCATTTCCAATGTATGTCTCCTTTTCTTCCGCTGTCAACATTCAGACTGTAAGCTATTTGGGGCAGAGAGCTTGCTTTCTTCAACCTGGGGTAAGCCAATAGTTTTTGTTGTGTGCCTTCAAGCCATTTCCAGTTTATATCTCCTCCTCTTCTGCATGCAACATTTAGATTGTAAGCTATTTGGGGCACAGAGCTTTCTTTCTTTCAACTACGTCCTGCTAGTTGCTGTCGTTGGGGATCTTTAGGTCATTTCTGACATACAGCAACCTTAAGCAACCTTATCATGAGGTTTTCTGGGGCTGAGAGTGTGTGACCTAGTGGTTTTCCATGGCTGAGTGAGGAAACGAACCTTAGACTCCAGGGTCACATTCCAATGTCCAAACCACTACACAACACTGCCCCTCCATCCTTATTGTTCAACCACCACTCCTATCCGCATACTGATGAAAGGAGTTTATTTATATGCAGGACACCAGCATCCCACCAAAGTTTATGGACACCCGTAAAAGCAGCAAACACTCCGTGTAGATTCAGGAAACCCCTTTTTAATGAAGGCAGAGCTTTTCCAAAATCCGTTTTTGGACTACAGCTCTGCGAATCCCCCAAACGTTGGCATGGGATTCTGGGAATCATTGCTGTTGTGTGCCTTCAGGTCATTCTTGGCTTATGACAAGGGGGTTAGTACGGAGGGGGTTTACCATTGTCTTCCTTGACAGATTAGAGAGCTGGGCCAAAATTAACAAAATGAATTTTAACAGGGACAAATGTAGGGTACTAGACTTAGGAAGAAAGAATGAAATGCACAGATATAAGATGGGTGATACCTGGCTTGAAAACAGCATGTGTGAAAGGGACCTAGGAGTCTTAGTGGACCACAAGCTGAACATGAGTCAGCAGTGTGATGCAGCAGCTAAAAAGGCCAATGCGATTCTGGGCTACATCAACAGGAGTATAGTGTCGAGATCAAAGGAAGTAATAATACCACTCTATTCTGCTTTGGTTAGGCCTCACCTGGAATACTGAGTCCAGTTCTGGCTACACAATTCAAGAAGGATATTGACAAGCTGGAACGTGTCCAGAGGAGGGCAACCAAAATGGTGAAGGATCCAGAAACCGTGAAGCTCTGTGAGGAGCAGCGTAGGGAGCTGGGTATGTTTAGCCTGACAAAAAGAAAGTTGAGAGGGGATGTGATAGCCATGTTTAAATATTTGAAGGGATGTCCTGTTGAGGATGGAGCAAGCTTGTTTTCTGCTGCTTCGGAGACTAGGACACGGAGCAATGTATTCAAACGTCAGGAAAAGAGTTTTCACCTAAACTTTGAGAAGAACTTCCTAACAGTAAGAGCAGTTTGACAGTGGAATATGCGGCCTCAGAGTGTGGTGGAGTCACGTTCTTTGCTCTGATCTTCTTAACCTGCCCGAGGGAGGTGGAGGGAAATAAAAGCACCCCTGCACCGTTGCTTACGTGATAAAGATTCAAGGGATTTAGGAAAGTGGGAGGAGAAGCATGTTGGCCGGGGACGCTGGGAACGGTAGCCTGAAAAAGTTAGCTTTTCCCAACGTTTGCAAATGGAATGGATGGAGAAATGGCCTCCCGGGAAAGCTGCTGAAGAACATGCCGTTAAAAAAAAAAAAAAAATTGGCTCGCTTCAAACGAAGCCTCTTTACGTATTTCAAATATATATGGTTATATATCTTAAAAGGCTGCTTGTTGTCGAGAGCGGGGAAGGGAAAACCACAAAGGGCAAGACGGAAAGAGCGGGGACAAGAGGCTCTTGTTAGGACGGAGGCAGCAAGATCTGGCCGTTCCCAGGCCAGATGTTGGAGTGAGGAGCAGCCGGCATCCCTACATCCAAAGGCCGGCGTATTTTTTAAAAAAGGGGAAGAGCTGGAAAGGGCCGGTCTCTTGCCAATAAAAAAAAAAAAATGAGGCCATGTGGAAACCCTGTTTTCCTTCCTCTGAGGACGGTGTCAGTGGATTGTTTGCGATGGAGCGGAGGGCCGTTCTCCTCAAATATTAAAGGTCAGACGCCTCGTGAAAGGCATTAGCCGTGTCGTTGCAGTGGCTGACAGCTCTCCTCCCAGAGACAAGAGGATGCTTTGGGTTACCCTTTGGGTTGCCAACTTATTCCCCCCGGCATGGCTCCTCTGCCTCTCACGATAAGATGAGATTACTAGAAAAGGGAGCAGATTCAGGCTTGCAAAACTTCCCCTCCGTGGCGTGTCTAGGTCCAACAGCGCCTAGGGCAAGTGTGGACGTTGCACCCCTAGGTGCTGCTTCTTTAATTGCTGAGAAAGACCCCGGTGGCATCTGGGGGGGGGGCCGGCAGCAGCAGGCCAGGCCCGGGCGGGAAGGCGGGTTTGGCTTTCTCACGCCCTCCCCAGGCGTTGGCGCCCAGGGCACGTGCCTCAGTTGCCCCATCCTAGATACGCCTCTGCTTCCCCTGCGAATTTTCCTGGTGTTAAAAGGTATAAAAGCAGGAACTATGAAAAGTGTTGGCAGGCCAACTGAATCTCGCCAACTTCAGGGGGTCCGGGGGCCCAAATTTCTGGCCACAGGCGGTTGTCATTGTTGTGTGCCTTGAAGTCTTAAGAGTTGTTTTACGTCACAAGAGTCGTTTTACATGCTGAACATGAGTCAGCAGCGTGATGCGGCAGCCAAGAAAGCCAACGCGATTCTTGGTTGCATCCACAGGAGTATGGTGTCTAGATCAAAGAAAATAATAGTACCACTCTATTCTGATTTGGTCAGACCTCATTTGGAATCCTGTGTCCAGTTCTGAGCACCTCATTTCAAGAAGGATATCAGCAAGCTGGGGTGTGTCCAGAGGAGGGCGACCAAAATGGTGGAGGGTCTGGAAGCCATGAAGCCCTGTGAGGGAGCTGGGGATGTTTAGTCTGCAGAAGGGAAGGTTAAGAGAGGACATGAGAGCCATGTTTAAATATTTGAAGGGATGTCATGTTGAGGAGGGAGTGGGCTTGTTTTCTGCTGCTCTAGAGACTAGGACAAGGAGCAGTGGATTCAAGCTGCAGGAAAGGAGATTCCAGCTGAACCTCAGGAAGAGCTTCCTAGTGGTCGGAGCTGTCCGGCAGTGGAATCTGCTGCTGTCTGGAAGTGTGGTGGAGTCTCCTTCTTTGGAGGTTTTAAAGCAGAGGCTGGATGGCCATCTGTCGGGAGAGCGTTGATGTGTGTTCCTGGATAGCAGGGGTTGGACTGGATGGCCTCTGGGGTCTCTTCCAACTCTAGGATTCTATGATTCTGAATAAAGCTTTTGAAACCTCTGCGTCTGGTCTCTGAACGTGGCGTCTGTCCCCCTGCGAATGCAGGGATCTACTGCTAGAGCACCCCGAGAGGTTTCCATTTAATCTCTGGTTTTTTTGTAGGTTTGAGCCTTGTATTAAAACACCTCCAGGTCCTATTTTGGATGTATTGTGACAGGATACGACTCACTGGAAAAGATTAGAATGCTTGGTAAAGTTGAAGGCAGTAGGAAAAAAGGAAAACCAGCTTTGGTGATTGGCTTAAGGCCCTTCCACTCTACATAACTATTGCACTATGATTCCACTTTAACCGCCATGGTTTTGTTTTATGGAATCATGGGATTTGCAGTTTAGAGAGGGATATTTAGAGAGAGAGAGGGATAGAATTCTCAGCCAGAGAGCCCCAGTAGCTCCCAAGACTACAAACCCCAGGACTGCATAGGAGACAGCCATGGTAGTTAAAGTGGAATCATAGTGCAACAGTTATGTAGTGCAGAAAGGCCCTCGGTCAAGGAAGCCACGTCCCTGGAGTCTGCAAGACCTAAGCAGGGCAGTTAGGACCGGGAATCTTGGATTTCTCTCGTTCACAAGGTCACCATAAATCAAACTCAACTTGAAAGCAAATAACAACAGCAAAGCTTTAAGCAATTATACTTTTTGACATTTTCCAGCCAAGTTTAGGCAATCCGCCAGGACGGACCACATGCCCATGTCGTCCAGGAACTTGTTTCCAAAAATGCCCACCCTCCATGCCGCTGGGAAGCTTGCAAGAATTTTGCAGAGGCAACAGTCTCACCAAACTACCACCAATTCCTGGTCCTCAGGATCTGAAAAATGGAATATAAGTTGAGGCTGAAGTTGACGAAACCACATCCGATATGGATTGTGACTCATCCGGATGTCTTCTAAACAAATTTGTCTGTCTAATCCTTTCTGAAACCTGGCTGTGCCCGTCTATTTTGGATTACAGCTCCCGTGAGCCCCCAACCAAGACGGCCAGTGGCTGGGGATGATGGGAACTGTGCTTTATCTGCACTCTCCGGTGGCCTTTGTCCATATTGGGAAAAGATGTCTGAGCTGAGTTTTGGCCAGCTAAGATGAAAGTTTTGTGTTTCTGTTATTTTTGTGTTTGCTGATTACTTGCATTTCCATCTATTTTGTCTGGCAATCTCTTGCCTTTGTGCTTGTAATCCCCTAATTTAATTGTGGAGCAGCTGGGGATGTTTTAAGTACACTGCAGATCACTTTGAAGTTAAAAATATAATAAATTGGAAAAGCAAATTATGTGTATTTCAACCTTGGTTAAAGATCGGGTGGTTGACCCCTGGCTTGAAAGCAGTACCTGTGAAAAGGATCTGGGGGTCTTAGTGGACCACAAGCTCCAGACAGCCCAGGACAAAGAGCTTTCCTTGGTCTGGTACCCTCTGGGTGTTTTGGATCATAACTCCCATCATACTGGACCATTAGCTGTGCCGGGTGGGGCCAATGGGTGTTGCAGTGTAAGAAATCTGAAAGGTGTTATCCTTAGGAGAACATTGGAATCTCTTGAGCTACAATTCCTAGAATCCTCGAGAAGCCGTGCTGGCTGGGGAATGCTGGGAGTTGTAGTCTAAGCAAAGTAATTTTCCCAAGCATTCTTCAAACGCATTTGTGTAGGTGGCCAAACTGCTGGAACTTCCAGCAATTTGCACAGCAGATACCAGGGATAAAAGAGAGTTGTTGCCTTCATGCCTCACGTGGTTTTCTGGAGCAAGAAGATGCTGAATGGAAGGCAGCTTTTGGTTTTGAACCACCAAAAATGTCTGTGTTCTCAAACAGGGTCGCGAAATGGAACCTCCGTGTTTGGAGGCAATCTGCCTTCAGACACCTGGTGCTACTTGAACATATAGTATGAAGGCAGGCTGTTGGAAGCCTACAACAGACCAGGAAGAGTTGTTGTTGTTCTTCTTCTTGTTCATAGAATCGTAGAAGCACAGAGTTGGAAGAGACCACAATGGCCATCCAGTGCAGCCCCCTTCTGCCACGCAGGAACACACACTCCAAGCACGCCCAGCAAAGGGCCATCCAGCCTCTGCTTAAAAACCTCCAAAAAACCTCCACCACACTCCATGGAGGCAGCCGATTCCACTGTTGAATGGCTCTGACTCTCAGGAAGTTCTTCTCGATGTTTAAGTGGAATTTCTTTTCCTGTAGTTTGAATCCATTGCTCCGTGTCCTGGTTTCTGGGGCAGCAGCAAACAAGCTTGCTCCATCTTCCACATGACATCCCTTCAAATATCTAAACCTAACTATCATGTCTCTTCTTCATCTTCTGTTCTGCAGCCTGAACGTCCTCAGATCCCTCTGCTGCCAAACAGCTCTGACCATCAGGAAGTTCTTCTTCCATGTTTAGGTGGAATTTCTTTTCCTCTAGTTTGAATCCATTGCTCCATGTCCTAGTTTCTGGGGCAGCAGCAAACAAGCTTGCTCCATCTTCAACATGACGTCCCTTCAAAGATTTAAACATGGCTATCGTGTCTCCTCTTAACCTTCTTTTTGTCAGGTGAAACATCCCCAGGTCCCTAAGCCGCGCCTCATTGGGCTTCATGGCTTCCACACCCTCCACCATTTTGGTCACCCTCCTCTGGACACATTCCAGGTTGTCAATATCCTTCTTGAACTGTGGGGCCCAGAACGGGACACAGGATTCCAGGTGAGGTCTACCCAAAGCAGAATAAAATGCTGCTGCCGTGTGGCTTCAGGTCATTTCCAACTTATGGCGACCGTCATGATGTTTTCTCGGACTGAGAATATGTGGTACACCCAAGGTCACTCGGTGAGTTTTCATGACCAAGTGGGGAACCGACCGAACTCATGGTTCAATGCTCAAACCACGGCACAGACGCTCGTGAAGGGTTACCACCCTTGAAAAGGGGGTTTGCTACAGCAAACTCCAGGATTCCAGAGGATGTCGAAAGTGGAATAATAGCACTACAACAGTCGAGTGCAGAAATGGCTTTGGTCTCATCCAGAGGTCAGGTCCTTAACCGTTCCTTTCTCAAACCTGCCCCTCCGTCGCGAGAAACGGGGTTGCGGCTGGCTCCCCACGCTCTCAACCTCTCTGGCTTCTGTGTGTGTACAGCCTTTGTTTGAAAACAGTGGCTTGGGAGAGATCTGTTAGTTCCCTGACCCAACCGAAGAACCACGCAGGTTTTTTTTCCAAGGAAAATAAAGGCGAGGGAGTGATCTCACCCTGCTGGGACGTCGTGTGCTCTGCGAAACCATCCGCTGGAGGCTGAAGTGTTGGCTACCACGTCTTGTTGCCTGCTGCCGATCGTTCCTCCTGACACCAAAAAAAGGGAGCGAAAATAACTTCCAGACTGTGTCCTGGAGGCAGAGAGGAAAAAAAAGGAAAGAAAAGAAAGAAGACCACCTCCCTGTTACCGAAAGTCTACATCTTCCAATCCTCACTCATCCTGTTTCCTGGCTAAAGGAATTTGGCCTGTGATGTAAGTCCAGTTAAAAGTGAACTGCATTTCCCCAATTGCTTTTCCCGGCTCCTAGATGAAAGGTGGGAGAGTCAGGACATATAAAAGGAAGGACTGGGCCTCCTTCACGTGGTGCATGGTTAATTTGTGGAACTCCCTGCCACTTCGGCAGAAGAAATGGAATGCACAAATATTGGATGGGGGACATGTGGCTGGATAACAGTACGTGTGGAAGGGATCTGGGAGTCTTGGTGGACCACACGCTGAACATGAGCACGCAGTGTGATGCGGCAGCCAAGAAAGCCAACGCGATTCTTGGTTGCATCAATAGGAGTGTGGTGTCTGGATCAAGGGAGGTGATGCTACCCCTCTATTCTGCTTTGGTCAGACCTCATCTGGAATGCTGTGTCCAGTTCTTGGTGATATCGACTACCTGGAGTGTGTCCAGAGGAGGGCTTCATGGCTTCCAGAAGTGGCTTAGGGAGCTGGGGATGTTTAGTCTGCAGAAGAGAAGGTTAAGAGGGGACATGGGAGCCATGTTTAAATATTTGAAGGGATGCCAAATGGAGGATGGAGCAAGCCTGTTTTCGGCTGCTCCAGAGACTAGGACGAGGAGCAACGGATTCAAGCTGCAGGAAAGGAGATTCCACCTGAAACTCAGGAAGAACTTCCTGACGGTCAGAGCTGCCCGGCAGTGGAATCGGCTGCCTCCATGGAGGGTGGTGGAGTCTCCTTCTTTGGAGGTTTTGAAGCGGAGGTTGGATGGCCCTCTGTCAGGCGTGCTTTGATGTGGGTTCCTGCATGGCAGGGGGTTGGACTGGATGGCACCCGGGGTCTCTTCCAACTCTAGGATTCTATGATTCTATGAATAATAGCACTATAACAGCATAGTGCGGAAATGGCATGTGATTCTGTGATTCTTCCAGCCCTTGGCTGTGTTGTCAGCACGGGTCCCAGGCTTCTGCTGTGAGAGGGAGGGGTTGAAGTGGTGACGGGTGGGGGCAGGAAGCTGGGTAATGGAAGATCCCTTCTGTTGATTCATGTGTGTCCATAACCACTTCAGGCCCAAAAGGAAAGCACATTGCTGGGTGATCCCCACATCAGACAGTTCAGGAGGCTGTGATCTGTGTTGTGACAGATGTCTCCGGATTTTTGCTGAACCACTTCTGTGGAGTCCAACACACAAAATCCTCTCTCTCTCTCTCAATATACCTCTTTGTATTAAAATTGCAAGGCGGATTGGGACTCAAGGAACTGCAATTTTCTCATCAGTTCCTAAAATACACACTGAGAACCTTAATTCCCGGCCCAGGAGTATACGGCAGCCGGGCGTGTAAGGCCGAAGCAGCAAAACATTTTGATTAATATGAGCAATGTAGTCATTTTTCTTTCTCTCTCTCTGAACTTAGGTTCAATCCTTAGAGCAACTGGAGAGGGAACATAACAGTGTTTGCAAGCCGAAAGATACTCGTGCGAACTCTTCCAGTAATAATCCATAGTATTTTGAAGTGACTTGGGCCATTTCTGCACGACACTGTTACAGTGCTATTATTCCACTTTAAACATCCTGTGGAATTCTGGGGTTTGTAGTTTGCTGAGGCCCCCTAAATGTCCCTCCCTAAACTGCAAACTCCAGGATTTCATAGGTTGCTGAAAGTGGAATAATAGCACTATAGCAGTGTAGTTTGGAGATGGTGTTGATCTTGAATGGACCATTAAGAGCCATTTGCTGTACAAAGGACCTGTTCGTTTGTTTGGTCTCAGTCATTAGCTGCCTGCCTTTTTTTGGACTCAGCTTTGGGGATTGTTTGTGATGATCACTTGGAATAGCAATAGGATGGTGCCAGAAGGTGGCTTGCTAATCCAGAGAGAAATTGCAAGCGTAGGACACACACTGGGAAGGAGCTCATGTCTGTGTCAGAATAAAGGCCAACGGGGAAGTAGAAGCTGCTTAAAGGCACATGGAAACAACAACAACTTAATGTGATGCAGCAGCCAAGAAGCCCAACACAATTCTTGGTTGCATCCATAGGAGTATGGTGTCCAGATCAAGGAAAGTAACGGTACCACTCTATTCTGCTTTGGTTGGACCTCATCTGGAATCCTGTGTCCAGTTCTCATTTCAAGACGGATATCGGCAAGCCGGAGCACGTCCAGAGGAGGGCGACCCAAATGGTGTTGGGTCTGGAAGCCATGAGACCCTATGAGGAGTGGCTGAGGGAGCTGGGGATGTTTAGTCTGCAGAAGAGAAGGTTAAGAGGGGCCGTGATAGCCATGTTCAAATATTTGAAGAGATGTCATGCGGAGGAGGGAGCGGGCTTGTTTTCCACTGCTCCAGAAACTAGGACACGGGCAATGGATTCAAGCTGCAGGAAAGGAGACTCCACCTGAACTTGAGGAGGAACTTCCTGACGGTCGGAGCTGTCTGGCAGTGGAATATGCTGCTGCCTCCATCGAGTGTGGTGGACTCTCCTTCTTTGGAGGTTTTTAAATGGAGGCTGGATGGCCATCTGTTGGGAGTGATCTGATGGGGGTTCCTGCCTGGCAGGGGGTTGGACTGGATGGCCCCTGGGGTCTCTTCCAACTCTACGATTCTATGATTCTAGGCATGATAATGACATCAGAGAGGCCACCTCTAGTTTTCAAGTTTTAGCCTCAAGTCCAGGGTTTGGACAATCCCAAACTGGCAGCCTTGCTGGGTTGACGATTCTATTGTCCAGGGCCGTCTCTAAAATTTTGGGGAAGACGTAAGCTTGGGTGAGACGCCTTCAGTGGTCCCCCTTCCCTTTCCAAGTGTGGCCAAGATTCGCATTCTTTTTCCAGGGCCAGCCCTACCATTAGATAACCACAGGACACTCTCCCATTGCCAGTGTTGAAGAACGATTCGGCTGGAACAGACGGGAGGAATCATTTGATTCCGACGGCAAAATATGTTGGGTGGGCTTTGTCCTTCCCGTCAAGAATGGGCAATTTTGACCGTCCAGAGGATGCTGGACTCCAATGATGCCTCAATGTTGGATATGATGTCTGGGGATGATGGAGGTTGTAGTCCAACAATGTATGGAAAGACCACAAATTCCCCATTTCAGCATGAGTTTTTTGACTGAACAGGGAACCCGAAGTTGGGTGTGGGCCTCCATGAGCCTTGGTGCCTCTTTCTCTTCAGCCTTATGACCTGAAACAGTTCCCACCAAAAGCCTCAGTGGACAAACAAGAAAACCATTGTTTTTCGTTCCATCTGACCCATAATTGTAGAATCATGGAGCTGGAAGGGGCCCCGCCGGCCATCCGGTCCAACCGCCCGTCCTCTTCCCGACCTTTTTCGTGGATGCCCCTTAACTGAGGTCACGATCGCAGGGCGAGTGACGCCATTTTCGAGCGATGCCAAGGAGCTCTTGGCATCCCTTCCTTTTTCCATCAAAGCAGTGGAAGCAGACATACCTCACACCTCACCCATCCCAGCATTTTTCGAAGAAATATATTTTTTTATTGTATTTCTGCTCACTCCATATGCCCACCTGCCTTTAAACTCAGGACAAGCGAGCAAAAGACAGGAAAAGTGCGTCAGATGGAAAACAAGCCAGGGACAGAAATCTGTGTTATTGTCATAAAAAAAAAAAATGGACTTCTGGTAAAAGACAGGACAGGAAAAGAAAGTCCCAATGCCAAAGCATTCCTTTTTTGAAAAAGGCTGGTTCAAATTTGGTCAGAGGTCCAAGCAGTGGTGGGAAAAAATGAGCCATCGACCGCAATAGAATTTTGACATCTCTTTGTGCTCCTTATATAGCACATATTTATTTATCTATTGCATATTTTGGTCTCCGGCCAGTCGGTTTAATGATTTCATCGCCACCTGCTCTTTGTTCCACCATCTTATCCCACGAGGCGCCATGTTCCTCTTGCAACCAGTAGCTCAGCTGCCGGCCAAGGAGTTCAACCCAACACTCCGAGGGGCGGGAAAAAAGGAAAAATAAAGATTGTCTTTTAATCGAATATGACATGAGTAGTGAAGGAAAAAATGTCCAGTGTTTCCTGCCAGGGTTCTTTTTAACGGCCCCTCTGGGCGAGCGATTACGCCATGCGCAGCATTGGGTGGTGATGGTAGCAGCGGCGAGGCAAGCCCTGGCAAGACGCAACATGGCCGCCTGCAAAGCTCATTACAATGAGCCCTCAGAAAGCGGAGAGGAAAAAATACAAGACAAAACAGACAAGCCTCGGCACTCGCAGCGGCAGCCAAACCAAAACAGGCCACCGGAAAAGCAGCAAAGATGGCTCCTGACCAGCTGCTCCTAACCTAAGCAAGGTTTGGTGCCGAAGGGGGAAAACCAGATGGGTTCCTCGGCCTGGCACTTGAAACCGGCCATAGCGGAAGGCAGAGGGTTTAGGGTGCACAGGGCAAACTGTTATGGGGCAGGGAGCCACCATGGTGTGCTGGTTTGAGCATCGGGGCGACAAATGATCCTGGAGACCAGGGAGGAGCGTGTCCGGAGAAGGGCGACCAAAATGGTGGGGGATCTGGAAGCCGTGCAGCCCCATGAGGAGCGGCTTAGGAGCTGGGGATGTTCAGTCTGCGGAAGAGAAGGTTAAGAGGGGACACGATGGCCAGGTTTAAATATTTGAAGGGATGTCATGTTGAAGATGGAGCAAGCTTGTTTTCTGCTGCTCCGGAGACTAGGACACGGAGCAATGGATGCAAACCACAGGAAAAGAGATTACATCTAAACCTCAGGAAGAACTTCCTGACGGTCAGAGCTGTCCAGCAGTGGAATCTGCTGCGTCACTGAGGTGTGGCGGAGTCTTCTTTTTGGAGGTTTTTAAGCAAGGGCTGGAGGGCCATCCGTTGGCAGTACTTTGATGTGGGTTCCTGTAAGGCAGGGGGTTGGACTGGATGGCCCCTGGAGTCTCTACCAATTCCATGATATTTGAGCCATGGAAACCCATTGGGTGACCTTGTGTGTGGCACACACTCCCAGTGCCAGAAAACCCAGTGGTAGGTCCATCTGAGAGACTGAAATG
Organism: Cyclura pinguis; assembly: GCA_030412105.1. Classification (NCBI taxonomy): domain Eukaryota; kingdom Metazoa; phylum Chordata; class Lepidosauria; order Squamata; family Iguanidae; genus Cyclura; species Cyclura pinguis. Next base: position 6,746,026 of record CM059614.1, on the reverse strand, counting down.
AAGCAGCAGACGGGGAGAACTATGGACTTTTGAGACATGGGCCAAAAAATCTTGTCTTCTTCCTATGGAATGGGCAATTGTAGGAGGCTAGGAGACCTAGGACAGCCAGCATGGTATAGTGGTTTGAGTCGCCCAGACAGGCTGGCATCAATACTAGGAAAGTTCCTAGAACAGCTCATTAAACAGTCCGTTTGTATTTACTTAGAAAGCACTGCCATGAGCGCTAAAAGTCGACATGGGTTTCTCAAAAACAAGTCATGCCAGACTAATCTTATCTCTTTCTACGATAAAGTTACGAGCTTGATAGATGAAGGGAATACTGTGGAAGTAGCATATCTTGATTTCAGGAAGGCCTTTGACAGAGTTCCCCGTGACATTCTTGCAGAGAAGCTTGTGATATGCGGGCTGGGCAGGGCTGCTGTTGGGTAGATTTGGAATTGGTTGACCGACCGAATCCAAAGAGTGCTCCTCACCCACGGCTGCTTTTCATCCTGGAGAGGAGTGGCTGGTGGGGTGCCATGGGGTTCTGTCCTGGGCCCAGGGCTGCTATTCAACATCTTCCTCCATGACTTGGATGAAGGAACAGAGGGCATGCGGATCAAATTTGCAGATGACCCCAAATTGGGAGGGGTTGCTAATACGCCAGAGGACAGGATCAGAATTCAAAACGACCTTGACAGATTGGAGAGCTGGGCCAAAGCTAACAGAATGAATTTCAACAGAGAGAAATGTAAGGTCCTGCACTTAGGCAAAAAAACTGGAATGCACAAATATAGGACGAGGGACACATGGCTGGATAATGGTACATGTGAAAGGGATTGAGGAGTCTTGGTGGACCACAGGAGGAACATGAGTCAGCAGTGTGATGCAGCAGCTAAAAAGGACGACGTGATTCTTGGTTGCATCAATAGGAGTATGGTGTCTAGATCAAGGGAGGTAATGGTACCACTCTACTCTGCTTTGGTCAGACCTCATTAGGAATACTGTGCCCAGTTGTGGGCACCGCAATTCAAGAAGGATATGGACAAGCTGGAGCGTATCCAGAGGAGGGTGACCAAAATGGTGAAAGGTTTGGAAAGCATGAAGCCCTGTAAGGAGTGGCTTGGGGTGCTGGGGACGTTTAGCCTGATGAAAAGAAGCTTAAGAGGTGATGTGATAGCCGTGTTTAAATATTTGAAGGGATGTCATGTTGAAGATGGAGCGAGCTTGTTTTCTGCGGCTCCGGAGACTTGGACATGGAGCAATGGATTCAAACTCCAGGAAAAGAGATTCCACCCGAACCTCAAGAAGAACTTCTTGATGGTCAGAGCTGTTTGACAGTGAAATATGCTGCCTGGAAGTGTGGTGGACTCTCCTCCTTCTTTGGAGGTTTTTAAGCAGAGGCTGGATGGCCATTTGCTGGGGGCACTTTGAGTGTTTGTTCCTGCATAACAGGGAGTTGAACTGGATGGCCACCGTGGTCTCTTCCAACTCCATCATTCTATGATTCTGTGACTCTACGAGTGTTGGACTATGACCCTGGAGAACAGGGCGTGAAGCTGGGGGACCTTGGGCATGTCACGCACTCTCAGCCCCAGAAAAACCCATGGCCTTGGGGTTGCCATAAGCTGGAAATGACTTGGTACAGTACAAACCGTTCCTGCCTTCCGCCACCCAATATCTGCTGTGATATTTGCTTCATGGCAGGGCTGACACAGAGACAGCCTTGAGAAAATATGATTTTTTTTTTTTTTTGGACTTGAAAATGTCCTGGGTTTGGACCATTTTTTGGGTGGCTTTACAGAATCTCTTACGTCCTCTGTTATGTTCCCTCACCAGGTTGCTTATCCCAGTGGCTAACAACTTAGGCCATTTCCGCATTACTCTGTTATAGTGCTATTGTTCCACTTTTGACATCCTGTGGAATTCTAGAGTTTGTAGTTTAGAGAATTGCCTTTAGACTTCTCAGCCAGAGAGCTCTTTGGCCTCAATAAACTACAAACCCCAGAATCACACAGGATGTTGAAAGTGTAATAATAGCACTATAACAGGCTAGTACGGAAATGGCCTTATGGTCCACGTGTACAAGTCTGTGAATTTGATTATTCACGAGGTGTGTGCATTCCCGTTACCTGTGTATTCCCGTGGTGAGGGGAAAATATTTGCATTTTTTCCCCACTTCCACAAGGGTCCAGTGCCCGAAACCTTTGCGAAAGTGGAGGGGCAACTGTATTTTCTTCAAGATAAGAGAGATTTGTTAATTGCTACAACAGTAGCAGCGTTCTTAAATAGTGCAATTTTTTTAAAAAATTGAAATTTTATCCGTGCAATTTAAAAAAAGATTGAAACGGTATCTGAGTAATAATATGACAGGATATGAATAGTGGTTTTTTTAAAAAAATATACAAATATTTATGCATTTGTTGGCATGGCCCTTGACCTCTTCTAGTGTTTTCAGGAAACATAATTTTAAAAACAGCAACAAGGGACCATCAAAATTCACAACATGCAGAGCCAGCAGTCAGGAAGGAGCTCTTAACAAATTTCTGTTCTACCTGATGAAAATATCGATTTCGTGCAATTGTTGAAAAATTAACACACCGTGCACATTCTTAAATTATGTGATGCACACATTTCTGTCTTTAGGAAAGACCCACAATCCAAAATGTGGGATTTTGTGACATCTTGCTCAGTTTATATAAATGGGAAAAGGTTTCCAACCCTCAAACGTGGAGCAACCCTTATCATAAGCGATGCCAGCCTCCTCAAGTCTCTCTGGACCAATCTTTTTCCAACAGAAAATAAATGGTAAATTATTTCTCCTGGAAGCCTCCACAAGCTACAGACCAGCTTTTAAATGGGTTACAGGCCTCTATTTATTGTTTAACAGCAATAAATATCCACTTTTCCAACCCTTGTCGATTTTCAGCCACATTTGGTTTTCCTAGGTTTTTATTTTTCCATTTTGTTGTCTACCACTGGTATATATATGTGTGTGTCTGTCTGTCTGTTAATGCATTTCAATTTATTTGCATTTCTGTCCTCTTCCTTGCGTTATATTTAAAATGTGGATTGTTTTGTTTTAATTGTGGCCTTGTAATAAATCCTTTAGAGGCAGTGTGGTGTCGCGTCCGAGCACTGAACTACAACCATGGAGACCAGTGTTCAATTCTTCACTTGGCAATGGAAACCTATTGGGTGAATGTGGGTGTGTCACATACTCTCAGCCAGGAAACCCCATGATAGGGTCACCTTTGGGCCACTGTAGGTCAGAAACAACTCAAAGGCATACAAAGACGACGACAAATTATTGAGAGCCAGTGTACTGTAGTAGTTTAAGACCGAGGTTTGAATCTCGCCGGGTGGCCTTGGGAAAGTCACACTCTCTCAGCCTCAAAGGCAATGGCAAACTTTTCCTGAAGAACTCTTGCCAAGAAACCCCAATGTTAAGGTCGCCTTAAATCAGAGTTGACCTGAACAACAGTGCCTAAATATCCCCAAATTCCCCCTCTTCTCTCATCCAGGAAGGGCACCCTCACCGGTGAGTGTGCAGGAGACAAAGATTTTAAAAAAACCCAGAGGGGATTCTGTCTTGGATGATTTGGGCACGTCGTTCTCTTTTAGCCTGTCCTGCCTTGCAGGGTTGTCAGTGAAGACGAAATGCCAGCAGTAGGAATTGGGAATGAGTTGGAATTATGCACCCTGCCCCATGGTTTTTGGACAAATTTGTGGGAATAAAGGCATAATATGCACTCTCCTGAAAGGCAGGACGATGTAATGGTTTGAGTACTGAACTAGGACTCTGGGAGGCCAAGATTCGAATCCCCACTCATCCAGTGGGTGATCTTGGGAAAGTCACTTTCTCTCGGCCGCAGAGGAAAGCAACAGTGCCAAGCCTTGTTAAAAGATATAACCCTAAAATAAAGTTAATATACATCACACACTCTCAGCCTCGGAAAACACTGTGATAGGTTTGCCTTAGGGTCACCGTAAGTTGGAAATGGGGTTTTCTGGAGCTGTCTCCAAAAAAACAACCCCTAGGATAAGATTGCCAGTGGTTGGAGTTGATTTGAACTTATGTAAAGGCAAAAACAACAATGCACTCTCCCGCCACTCGGTACAAAATACCTCCCCCTGCCGCTTACTCATAAGGAAGCACATCTGTAGTAGCTCAGATTAGCAGATGCTCTCTCTTTTTCAGCCCTGCTTTTCACATTTTCTCTTGTTTATTCACTTACACGCTCTTTTGGCTCCGTGGTGGGCTTGAAAGAGCTTCCACATTTAGCTCTTTGGTCAGCGCATAAATCACACGTTGTGAGCTCAGCACAAACGGATGGATTCTACAGATCCCAGACTCCATAAAGGTCTGTCTTTTTTCTCTCTTCTTCTCTCTCTTGTTCCCTTATTTTTTTGGCCAATTTTTTTTTCTTCTGTTGACCATCCACAGACCGAGAACGGACGATAGACAAGGCGTCTCTTTGTAGCCATCTCAGCCGTCTGCAGTCGGACAGACGCGGCCCAACTTACCTTTCCATTCCTCCAGGCCTGCCGACTCAATCCTTGCCTTTTCCTTCCATTACAGTCTGCTGTGAGTTCAACACTGGCTGCTTTCTCCATAAAAACTGACATCACCCCTGCGCTCAGGTCTTCGCGGAGCAAAGTCCGGATGGTGATGCTGCCAAACCATTGCATACTGGCCTTTTTGCCATGGCGTCGTCCTGTCTTTTTTGTCTGTGTGTACTGTGTATTCCTTTTGCAGACCTGGTTTGTGGCAATTCCTCTCCCCCCGCCGATTTGCTGCCTGTCCAGTGTGTAGATTGTCAAAGCCCTATTGAGGCACGACAAGACCATTTTCTCCTGCAACCTTCTTTGCCCCAAGCTTGGGGATTAAATTTTTGGTGGGAAGGAGGTTGCATGAGGTCCTATTCCCTTTGCAATCATAAATCTCTGGCTTTTGCACAACACCCTCTCTGTTGTTTTTCATACTGGAGAAAAAGGAAGAAGGAAGGAAAAGATATATTAAGGAGGAAAAGATATGTTAGGCCTACAATGTCTTTTACAGTTAGGCAGTAACATGGCTTCAGGCTGCAGGAAAAGAGATTCCACCTAAACATTAGGAAGAGTCTGGGATCATAGAGGTAGAAAAGACCACAAAGGCCATCTAGTCCAACCCTCTGCATACAGGAATTCACCGTTAAAGCATTCCTGACAGATGGCCATCCAACCTGTGTTTAAAAAACTCCAAAGAAGAAGACTCCACCATACTCCAAGCAGTGATGTAGACTCGAGTCCATAGACTTGGACTCAAGTCAGACCTAAGTCGCTCAACTCAGCCATAAATGATGCACTGACTCGACGCGACTCGAGACTTGTATATCGTTAACGACTGACTTGCAGCCCTCGGTTCAGTAACGTAACGCATTCATCCAGAAACCTTATGACTTTGAACAATGCCTCCATCTCTTTTTGCCTGTTAGTCACAGGACAATCTCTCAAGCCCAAAGCGTGGGTGCATTTCTCAGAGGAGAAGAAGCAAATGTGTCAGGCAACAGGCTTGAGGAGGAAGGATCCTTCCTTCTAAAGCTTTTGAATCTTCAGTAACGGGGAGTAAGATAGGATCCTATTCCCTGCTTCCAAAGCTGCAGATGGCAAAATTGCAAATGTGGAGAGCCAACGCTGCTTAAATCGTTAAAAACTGAATTTATTTCTCTCTATCCAATAATTCTGGAATTTTGGTTGGGGTATAAAGTTGGCTCCCGGACTTGAGACTTGACTTGAAAGCATCTTCAAGGACTTGAGACTTGACTTGAAAGCATCTTCAAGGACTTGAGACTTGGAGTAAAAGACTTAAATACATCACTGACTCCAAAGCAGCAATGTATTCCACGGTCAGGAAGTTCTTCCTAATGTTTAGGTAGAATCTCTTTTCCTGAAGTTTGAAGCCATTGCTCCATGTCCAAGTCTCCGGAACGGCAGAAAACAGGCTTGCTCCATCCTCCATGTGACATCTCTTCAAATATTTAAACACAGCTATTTTGTCACCTCCTAACCTTCACTTCTCCAGTCCTAACATACCCAGCTCTCTGGGGTACCTCATAGGGTTTCACAGGACTATTTTGGTTTCCCTCCTCTGGGCATATTCCAAGGCAGTTTGACAGTGGAATACTCTGCCTGGGGGTGTGGTGGAGTCTCCTTCTTTGGAGGTTTTTAAACAGAGGCTAGAGGGCTGTTTGCTGGAAATGCTTTGATGGTGTCTAACTCCGTGGCAGAACGGGGTCAGACTGGATGACCCTAGCACAGAAAGCCCTCCAATTACCTGTATTTGCTGGCATATAAGACACACTCCATTTTCAAACAGTATTTTTGGGGGAAAAAGTGAGTCTTATATGCCAGCAAGTACAGTAATCCTTCGTCATCCCACTTTTCCATCTACTTTTAAATGTCCCGTTTTTTCTCCTGTCTCCTCCTGCTTCTCCCTTTGTCCTCTACTTATTTCAGTTGCTGCAAACTGAATCCAAAGTTGATGATACTCAGTTAATTCAGCAGGGCAGAAAGGAGAGGAGGGGACAGAGGACATTTCTGCACTACACTGTTATAGTGCTGTTATTTCACTTTCGACACTCTATGGAATTCTGGGCTTTGTAGTTTCCTGGGGGCCAAAGAGCTTTCCTGGCTGAGAATTCTAAAGGCCCCTCCCTAAACTGCAAACCTTAGGTTTCCACAGGAGGTTGAAAGTGGAATGATAGCACTATAACAGCGTAGTGTGGAAACGGCAGGGTGTTGGCCTTCCCAGTAGGCTCACGCAAAAGCAAAGTGCTGCTAGCTTGAGTGTTGCTCCTCATTATTAACTTTTGCCCGCTTGACCACACTCGGATGTTACTTGGCCACATATGCCCTGGTTTTCATCTGTGAAATGCACTGCCTCTCACTTCCATGAAATGTCCCAGCTCATCTATGAGCTCCGTCACCCTCTCCTCTCCCTGCTCCTGAATTAACTGAATGCAGACAACACCGGAGTGTGGCAACCCAGTGTCTGAGCACGGATTTGAATCCCAGTCTCCGGAAACCTTTATTAAATAAATAAATATTTGAAAATTTAAATAAATAGTTGAATGTTTAAATCTAAGTATTGAAATCTTGAGTTAAAGTCATGGGGGTTCCCAGGCAAAAAAATTGTATTTGCAGGGGGTCCCTGGTAAAGAAAAGTTTAAGGACCACTGCTGCTTGCCATATATAAGAGCTCACCTCTGCTCCACCTATGAATTGTCCTCATATGTATTGTGTTACTATAATGTAGAGCTTTCCACAGTTTTCATGTTGGTGACGCACTTTTTTAGACATGCATCATTTCGCGACACAGCCATTCACTTTTACTAGCTAACCAGAGGTTAAAACTAACCCCTTATAAGAGATACGGACACATACATAAATTGTAATAACAAAATGTATGGGGACCCAACATACCTCATGAAGACTTTTGATATATTTTTAAAAATATGTGATTTACAAATAATAACATACATTTCCAAGATTGTAGGTGACACACCTACACGCGTCAGGCGATGTGTCACGGCACACTGTTCGGAAAGCCCTGGTTTAGAGGCTTGTGTTTAGAGAACCTGGGGTCTGTGCAATAAGAGGCAGGAAATATGTGCTTGGGTAAAGGATGGTGAGACCTACCAAATGCAGGTCTGGGAACCGTCTGAGAAGTGGTGTCATGATATATGACCCTCTCCAATCATAGCTTAGTGCACCTAAATTTTGGTATTGTACTTATAAAAGATGTAAGCTCCATATCGACTCTATTCTCAGAAACTGCAGAAGAAGTATGCGGTGTTGCTTGCATTTCTACAAATAAAACTACTGTCTATTCTCGACACACTAATGTGTTGTGGCGCACCTTTTGGAAAGCCCTGCTATAATGCATCCAAACGTATCGTGTATCCAAAGGTATGGTAGGGGGCTGGAGAGGGAAAAGAAGGGAAATTGACAAGACAGGAACAGTGTTATGGGAACAAGTGCATGTTGACATAACAGAACAGGCTTTGGGAGGAGTCATGGTTGGGGAAAACTGGGGAAGGGAATCAGCCTGGGAACTAAAGTGATTTGATTTACTAACCAATGAAGGTTTAGTGCAATTGCTTATAAAACATGTGCAATCGTGCTTTGCAAGTTAACGCTGGCAACTTAGAATCAGGAATTAGAATTAGAATCAGGAACTCTGCAAAAGAGGAAAAATTGCAAATATCAGAAAGTGTGTGGGGGTGGTGAGAAAAGGGCCAAGGTGTGGTAGTGGTGGGAAACAGGCCTCCAGGGGCCAAACCAGGTCAGGAGAAGGGGGTGGGTCGGCATGGTGACCCTAGGCTTCCTCTCTCTCGCCCATATCCTTTCCTGGGTGTCTGGGGAGGGTATCAAGAGAAGGTTTGTGGTGCTCAGAAATTGTGCTGTGATCTGTCCTTAGCTGGCCAGGCAGTAGCTGGTGGAGGATGAGGACAAGAGGCGAGCCTGATTGGAGCCTCCGAGAGGGAAGGTTCCCCCCAAAAAAGAAGCACCCGAGGTTGCGGGAATTTGAGAAACTTGCAAGTAATCAGATCCATGAAAGTAAAACCCACAGACATGGAGGGCCCATCATACATGGTTTTAAAGAGCTAAAGACTCAATGCCCCAGGCCTGAATGAACAGTCCTGCAAATGCCACCTTATCCCATATTCCATCTTAAATGTGTGTGTGTGTCTGCGTGCAATAAGTTCTTTTTATCACACTTACAAAGAAGCCTGTGAATCTGAGATCAAAGGATCAGGCTAACAAACAAACCTAACAAAATTCTCACTCATCCCTTGTTTAATATCCAGTTTTAGGGAGGAAAAGAGACGCTTTTCCTCTCTCTAGTGGCAGAAGTTTGAAATAACAATTGCATAAGTGTACACCGGCCGCTTTCCCTGCGATGCCTCCATGTTGTACAGTGTTAAAAAGGCTGAAACGAGATTGTCATCATTTTCACAGGAGTTGCCGGGTTAGCCTCTTGCAGCATAAAAAGGAAGAACGAAGGGGAAGGGAAAAAAATGTGGCAGCATCCTTAAGAAAAGCTAGTTTTTATTTTTGCATGAGCTTTCATGGATATAAACTTGCTTATTCAGATGCACTATTGATTCTGACCTCAGGTATAAAGCATATTTATATAGTTGTGGAGTGGGACACAATACAATAACATCCAGAAAGGTACAAATCATGATCTTTGCCCTAAGGGGCAACATAAGGCGATACAGGTCTTCCAGATCTTCACAGTGGTCAGTCAAGGTATGAAAGCTATACACATATGCTTACGATTTTCCCAGGGTTCACAACTCTCTCTGAGAAGATTCCTTTTTGTTACATATGCAGTAGCAAAGACGCTTGTATTAATATACGTAACGTGCCGTGAAGCCACGGTCTTTGTTCATACTTTTGCTAATGTATTGGGATTGGTTAATATAAGTCAATCCAACTGTTTCTCTTTCTAGTTTTCTTTGCAATTTCCTTGTTCAAGGACTGCAGCCTGCAAAGTCCTTACTATGTATCCAGAAAAGTTAAAATGTTCTGCAACAGGATTTGGAATTGGTAGAGCGACTGAACGCAAAGGGTGTTCCTCACCCATGGTTGCTTTTCATCCTGGAGAGATGTGACTGCTGGGGTGCCACGGGTTCTCTCCTGGGTCCAGGGCTTCATCAAGATTCAAGATCTTCATCAATGACTTGGATGAAGGAACAGAAGGCATGCTGATCAAATTTGCAGATGACACCAAATTGGGAGGGGTCGCTAATACCTCAGAGGACAGGATCAAATGCAAAATGACCTTGACAGATTGGAGAGCTGGGCCAAAGCTAACAGAATGAATTTCAGCAGAGAGAAATGTAAGGTCCTACACTTAGGAAGAAAAAATCGAATGCACAAATATTGGATGGGGGACACGTGGCTGGATAGCAGTACGTGTGAAAGGGATCTAGGAATCTTGGTGGACCACAAGCTGAACACGAGTCAGCAGTGTGGTGCGGCAGCCAAGAAAGCCAACGTGATTCTTGGTTGCATCAATAGGAGTATGGTGTCTAGATTGAGGGAGGCAATGGTAGCACTCTGTTCTGCATTGGTTAGGCCTCATTTGGAATCCTGTGTCCAGTTTTGGGCACCTCAATTCAAGAAGGATATGCACAAGCTGGAGCATGTCCAGAGGAAGGCGACCAAAATGGTGGAGGGTCTGGAAGCCATGAAGCCCTATGAGAAACGGCTGAGGGAGCTGGGGATGTTTAGTCTGCAGAAGAGAAGGTTGAGAGGGGACATGATAGCCGTCTTTAAATATTTGAAGGGATGTCATGTTGAGGAGGGAGCAGGCTTGTTTTCTGCTGCTCCAGAGACCAGGACAAGGAGCAATGGATTCAAGCTGCAGGAAAGGAGATTCCAGCTGAACCTCAGGAAGAACTTCCTGATGGTCGGAGCTGTCCAGCAGTGGAATATGCTGCCTCCATGGAGTGTGTTGGAATCTATTTCTTTGGAGGTTTTTAAGCAGAGGCTGGATGGCCCTTTGTTGGGAATGCTCTGATGTGTGTTCCTGCATAGCAGGGGGTTGGACTGTATGGCCGCTGGGGTCTCTTCCAACTCTACAGTTTTATGATTCAAACTACAGGAAAAGAGATTCTGTCTAAATCTCAGGAAAAACTTCCTGATGGTCAGAGCTGTCTGGTAATGGAATACAGTGCTGCCTGGGAATGTGGTGGAGTCTCCTCCTTTGGAGGTTTTAACCCAAGGCTGGATGGCTGTCTGTCAAAGGAAGAGCTTTGATGGTGTCTTCCTGCATCGCAGAAGGGGGTTGGATTCAATGGCCCCGTGGTCTCTTCCAACTCTGTTATTCTATTATTCTCCTCCATCTGACTGCTAAAAACAGGAGTTTTAATGCACAATTTCTAACTGGAGGGCATGGGTGCGAATGGCTCTCAAACCGAATAAACAATGGAGCTCGCACAGCGGACAGTGAGGTCTGGACTGTGTTAACAATCTTCGTGTTAGGTGACAAAGAGTTAATGGCTGTTGTAATGTCGCTGTAATGGTGGACTGGTGCGTGGACAGTGGGGGAAATGCACGGGTCAGTGGGAAGAAGGGTTGAGACAATCAATGGTTTGGTGGGAACTTCCCCATCACTGTTGTCTGACAGCAGCGTCTTTACAGCTCAGCTTAAGCCCATTAGCTCTGGAGTTACCTGGTGATTTCCTGACTATGACCTGGCTACGCTGAGAGGGAATCTCTGACGTACTTTGCAGTGCATGTGTTCAGCCAGTTTTTTTCCTCTTGCCCAGCTCAGCTTTACAGTCACCTCAGGGTCCATTTTATATCAATGCCAGTTCATATATTTTGCCAATTAAATCATATCTCACCACTTAAATCATATCAACGTGTTGGGAGGTACAGCCCAGTAACACCAGGACCTCAAGTTTTGGCCCAAGCTCAGGATCAAAGATGACCCTGAACTGGCAACCCAAACTGGGCAGGAAAATGGAGCTGCTGGTAGCCACGGGCCAGCCAGGCCCCTGAAGCCGTGCTGGCGCTTTCCTCTCTTCGTGGAATGACTCTCAGCTTACCCACGAGTCATATCAAAATCCATAATTTTGGCCCCAAAACCTGTCCTCAACTTGTACACGAGGTCAACTTATACGCAAGGATATACAGTAAGCGAAGTGAACATGGCCATCAGCAGTTTCTGACTCTTCCAGTATCCACAGAACCTAGTTCTAGTATCTGACTCTTCTCGTATCTTTCATAGCCCTCTTGTACATTCGCACCCAGTGATGATCTTACGTGTGTTCCACCAGTGCCACTGTGCCCCCAAACGTTTCCAGTTTCCGCCTTCTGTGCTTTAAAACACCTTTGGAAAGACCTTCCTCAAAACCCACCTGAACCTTGCCACCAAGTGTGATAGCTGAAGCTGCTGGCGAAGCTGCTGATGACGAGCAGCAGCCGTTGGTCCCTGTGGCTCAGGCTGGAGATGAGTCCTGCAGCTCAGGAGCGCCCCCTTCTGCCGTGGACCAAGCAGGCTCGGACGGTCCTCTGCCCGCTCCTTTAGAGGAACAGGGATCCGGCAGTGATCCCGAAGATACTTTTGAGCCTGCTCCAATTAGCCCACAATCAAGGCGAAGACTTCAGAGAGCTGAGCAAAAGGAGGCTTCCTTGCTGTAAGTTTAAGACGTGGGGACTGGCCACATCTGTGCCTTGGGCTATATTACCTACCTGCTTGGAAGCTTTCCTTTGCTTGTGGCAAACCTTTGACAAGCTCTCCCCTTGCCCGTTCCTTGCCTCCAGCACCCGGCTCCTGATACCTTGGATTAAACTCTCGGCTCCTGACCCCTAGATTTTGGACTCTGACTTTGGCTTTGTTTGTCGTTCTGGCTTTGGTAAACGGACTTTCTCTGGTTAATTCCCTGCTTTGACACGTTCCGGCTTGACTCTGCTATCTTTCTCACTCCCTTCTCCATGCTGGCTCACTGCCTGGACCCCTGACCTTGACAGTCAGGGCCATTTCCGCCCTACACTATCATAGCACTGTTATTCCACTTTCAACATTCTGTGGAATCTTGGGGTTTGCAGTTTAGAGAGCGGCCTTGAGAATTCTCAGCTCTTTGGCCTCAGTAAACTACAAACCCCAGAATTCCCCAGGAGGTTGCAAGTGGAATAATAGCACTATAACAGTGTAGTACAGAAAGGCCCCAAATCTAAGGTCTCTTCCACACTACAAAGTCATAGGATGCTGAAAGTGGAATGATAGCGCTATAACAGCCTAGTGCGGAAATGGACTAAGTGCACAGTCCAAAAGCAGTTTGCATTCAAACAACAGAAATCAACTAACACAAATGCTATCTTTGCCGCCGTGCAAGACGTACCTGTGTGTAAGACGCACCCCAGTTATACGGTGGCAAATACTATTTGCTGGCATATAAGACACACCGGCGTATAAGACGCACTTCATTTTCAAACAGTATTTTTTGGGAAAAAAGTGAGTCTTATACGCCAGCCAATACAGTCCTCCCTACATGTTTGCTTGGGTTAGGGGCACAGGACCCCCTTGAAAGTGGAAAAACCATGAATAACTGTAGGCCCTCCCAAAACTGCAAACCCCAGGATTCCATAGGATGTTGAAAGTGGAATGATAGCGCTATAACAGCCTAGTGTGGAAATGGCCTTAGTTTTCAAAACTGAAGTAAGTGGAGGACAATGAAGGAGAGAGAGAAACTGGGACCATTTAAAAGCAGCTGGAAAATGAAGCAATCAGGCCAAACCGAGACAGGACAGGCTGCGTGAAACAAAAGGCCGCTGGGAACTGGGTGTCCTTGACGCTGCCGCCCCCAAGCTTTGGCCACCTGAGGCAAAAGGCAACTTGTTAGGTGTCTTCAAGTTAACCCCAATTGATGGAGAACCCATTACAGGGTTTTCCTGGCAGGATTTATCCAGGGAGGGCTTCCTCTTATCTTTCCTTTGAACCTGAGAGAGTGTCCAAGGCCATCCGGGGTCATATGCAGAAGTGTAGAAAATAAAATAAAATTAGAAAGAGAAAATTTACATGAAAAAAAAATCAAAGATAAATTCAATGCATACAGAATAAACACTGCACCCATTCACAATGCATCTGTATTTGGATTTCTTGCAAGATGATTAATAACGTCTTAATTTGATATATTATTACTCTCCCAGTTGCCCTATTTTTAGTATTTTAGTACCTGCTGCGGGTATTCAGAATCTTGTGCCTTATTTACATCTTCCAAGCGTCGCAGCCAATCAGGAACCGGTTCGTGGCTTTCCCCGCCTTCCTATTCGAAAAGGGCGTGGCCTCCACACAGCCTTCGCCCAGGTGAAGTTCAATAGCCACTTGTGGCCAACTCGCGCATGCGCAGTCTTCTCACTATTTATCCCTCACATGCCGGCGTTTACCTGGACGGCGAAGGGAGGGGCGACGTCTTACGTCACCCACTCTCGACGTGTAGCGTTATCAGTTTAGGAGTCTGAGCGCCTGAAGTGGGGGAGTTTTCAAAGAACCGAGTTAGTCTCTGACAGGATTAAAAGAAAAAAAGGGAGAAGGAGGAACAAAAATTATTTCTTCCTTTGACGTCAGGGCAGGGAGAGTACTCTAATTGAGGGAGGCGGGAATTTGAGTTTCTCCCGCCTTCTCATTGGTTCTTTGGGTCTTCTTTCGCGCGCGTGCAAGGCGCTTCTCCCTCCTCCTCCGATGCCATCCTCCTCGCGCTCAGGCTGTCCGACAGATCTTCATTCTGATTGGTCGTTTCTTTTCTTCCACCCCCCCCCTTCCCGCCTTATTCTTGTCAGAATAAGATCCCGATTGGAGCAACGCGTAGTGGGAGGAGCGTTCCAAGTTCCTCCTCACCTTCCTTATTCTTTGCCCCCCCCTCGAAGGCCGGGAACGCGCAGGCGCAAAGCAACCCGTCTTTTCTCGCTCTCCCCCTTACCGGCGCACGCCGCGCGCGCCGCTCTTGGAGTTGCCGCGCGTGCGCCTTGGGGGCGCCATTCTTCCTCCCCTTTAACCCCGCCCCCGCCCCCCTGCTCTCGCGCCACTCGGGACAGACGTTACGACGCCCTCCCATTGGCTGGTTTCCTTAAAGCACCCACAGAGGCTCGGCCGTCGACGACGACGACGGTTGCGGCCTAGTGTTCCGCGCAGGCGCAGTAGCCGCGAGGCGCTCGTTCTCTCTGTGAGGGGGCCTCGCAATCGCCCGTCCGCCTCCGCGAGCAAACCGTGAAAAAGAGCCCGACGGGCGGCCGCCGCCACCACCACCACCGCCGCCGCGTTCTTCGCCGCCGCCGCTTCTCCCTCAGTTTACCTCAGCCGCCGCCGCCGCCATTATGAGCGTGGAGGCGTACGGGCCCAGCTCCCAGACGCTGACTTTCCTGGACACGGAGGAGGCCGAGCTGCTGGGCGCCGACACGCAGGGCTCCGAGTTCGAGTTCACGGACTTCACCCTCCCGAGCCAGACCCAGACGCCGCCCGGGGGAGGCGCCGGCACCGCCGCCGTCGGGGGAGCGGGAGGAGGAAGCGGGGCCGCAGCCTCCGGGGCCGCCGCGCAGGGGAACCCCGGGGCGCCCGGAGGGATCGGAGCGGGGGCGCCCGGCGTCGGCCTCCCGGGGCAGCTCGACGCCCAGGTGAGGAGGAGGAAAAGGAGGGCGGCGGGGAAGGCGCCCCCGGCCTGGAGGTGGAGGAGGCCGGGGCAGGAAAACTGGGGCGGGGGTAGAATAATAACAATTAGTAGTAGTAGTAATGGTAGTAGTGTGTTTTCAACTTGGAAGGGCGAATGAGCTAATTTCGAGCCAAAACGGAACAGAGGAAGAGACTGGCTGTAAATATAATCGCACCTATACACACTTGTAAATAATACGTACGTGCTGGAAAACTTTGTCGATAAGTCTGTTGAAGCGATTAACAGAATAGAATTGCTTTGGTAAATATGTATGTGTGTGTATATATCTAGATAGGTAGATAGATATACACACATAGATATATACACGCATCTTTACACACGCACACATATCTTGTAATAATAATAATAATGGGTTTTCAACTTGGAGGGGTGAAGGAGCTAATATGGAACCACAATGGAAGGGAGGAAGAGACTGGATATAAATACACACACACACACACACACACATCTTGTAGTAGTAGTAGTAGTAGTAGTAGTAGTAATAATAATAATAATAATGTGTTTCTAATTTGGAGGGGTGAAGGAGCTAATTTCGAACCACAATGGAAGAGAGGAAGAGACTGAATATAAATACGATCAAACATATGCACATTTATAAATAATACATAGGTGCTGTAAAAGTTTAGAGATAAGTCTGTTGAAGCAATTAACAGAATAGAATTGCTTCAGCATATACACATAACTGTATGTATGTATGTACACACACATCCCTACCCACATACTATATGTGTATATATGTACACGCACATACACGCGCACATACATAATAATGATAGTGATGTGTTTTCAACTTGAAGGGTCAAAGAAGCTAATTTTGAACCACAATGGAACAGAAGAAGAGACTGAATATAAATATAATTGCACATATGCACACTTATAAAGAATGTATACATGTGTAAAAGTACATAGATAAGTCCATTAAAGCAATTAACAATAGAATTACTTTGCTAAGTGTCTGTGTGTGTGTGTGTACACACATATGCATACACACACATACGTATATACCTGCACACACACACCCGCACGTGTGCGTGCACACACACACACACACATATGCTAATAATGATGATGATGATGATGTGTTTTCAACTTGGAGGGGCAAATGAGCTAATTTCGAACCCCAGTGGAACTGAGGAAGAGACTGAATATAAATACAATCACACCTATCCACATTTATAAGTAATACATGCTGTAAAAGTTTTTTATTTATAATCTGTACCAAATTTTCATCCAATACATAAAAAATTAAAGATACACATCACAGCATTTTTATGCATGTTTTATAGTTTACATTCCCTCCACATACCCGTCCCAACCTATGTATAAGTACAGTTGTATTTTATATTTCCCCTACTTACTTCTCCCAACCCCACCCTTTATTTCCCCTGCCCAACACTCCTTGTTGCGTGTTTTCCTCAAATCCAGTACTGATTATTAAATACATCCATCTGAACCTACATTTTATGAAATATATTTTTTGCTGTCATTTCTTACACCTGTTAGAGTTTTATAGATAAGTGATGAAGCGATTAACAAATAGAATTTCTTCAGTAAATGTAAATACACGCACATGTATATATATATTTATATACATATACATACATGTACACACACACACACATATGTGTGTGTGTTTTTAGGGATTAACTCCATCTCTCTGGGATCCAGGACGAATGTGGGAGAGTTCTGTTGGCTTGTTTTTTAAAATCAGCTATGTATGTTCTTAAATACATATATGGACATGCAAAATTATACATACTAATACTATATGGATGTGCCAGATTATGCATACCAATACCCTACTGATCTGTGAACATATAGAGAGTCATTTCTGTCCACAGGTGTGAGAACCAGCATAGAGTAGTGGTTTGAGTGGTGGATTAGGACCTGTGAGACCAGGGTTCAAATCCTTGTTCATTCATGGAAACCCTCTGGGTAACCGTGGGTGAGTCACACTCTCTCTGCCTCTGAGGAGGGCATGGGCAAGCATCCTGTGAAATCTTGCCAACAAAACCCCCATGATAGGTTCACCTTGGGGCTGCAATAAGTCAGAAATGACTTGAAGGCACACAACAACAGCAATAGTGCATATATATGCTGTGTGTGTGTGTGTCTCTCTCTCTCTCTCTCTACACACACACACACACACACACACACGCATTCATGTGTGTGAGATTAAAAAGCAGAAAAGCAGCACTTCTCCCAGCTTTGTCCTTGGTCCCCGAAGAAGGCAGTTAATCTCTAATATGTATATCTTTGTATATAAACAATTGAGAAATAGAGCTGAAAAGTTGGGGAAAAAATGAAAAATTTAACATAAGCAAAATATTTGGACTTCTGTCTTCTTCAGTTGCTAAAGATGAAACGGAGCTGTGTATAAGGTGACAGTTTAGGATGTACGAGCATCTATCTGTGCACACATGTATACTCACTGTGTACATATATCAACACATATGTGTGCCCACACACACACTTCTATATATGCATATTTACATTTAATGCTATATATGTTTATGTTATTCATGTGTGCATATATATATACATGTTTCTGAGAGCCAGTGTAGTGTAGTGGTTTGAGTGCTGCACTATGACCCTGGGGACCAGGATTTGATTTCCTGCTCAGCTGTGGAAACCCACTGGGTGACCTTGGGTGTGTCACACACTCTCAGCTGCCAGAAAAAAACCCACAACAGAGTTGCCATAAGTCAGAAGCGACTTGAAGGCACCCAGCAACAAAGTACATGTATATACTCACATGCATGCAGTATAAATACATTGAGATATGCAGGGAGATAATAGAGATAATGTGTGTATCCACGTTAATAGAGATTTACCTGTGGGGGGTGAAAGAATTCCAGTAGCTCCTTTGAGACCAATTGCGGAGATGCAGCTAATCCTGTTTTGGTTAGTTCTCACCTGGAAATGTGTCCGGTTCTGGGCACCACAGTTCAATAAAGATAGGAACAAGCTGGAAGGTGGCCAGATAAAGATGGCAGGGATGGTCACAGGTCAGGAAACCAAGCCTTTTGAGAAATGACTGAGGGTTCTACGGATGTTTGGCTTTGAGGAAAGAAGACTGAAGGGTGATACGATGGCCTCCTGAAGGGAGGTCATGTAGGAGATGGAGTGAACTTGTTTTCTGCTACCCTGGTGGATTCAAATTACAAGAAAAGAGATTCCACCTAAACATTAGGAAGACTATAAGAGCTATTTAGCAGTGGACAGGCTGCCTGAGGGCCTTTCATTCTTTGGGAGGTCTTTAAACAGAGGTTGGTTGGGTGTCTTTCAGGAGTGCCTTAGTTGTGTGTTCCCTGCATGGCCGTGGGTTAGGCTGGGTGACCCTTGGGATCCCTTCCATTTTTGTTATTTTGTGGAGTGAACTGAAATTCATGAAAGCTGTTTACTGTTCTGACCAGTTTAATTCTGTTTTAATGTTCACTTGTTTACAGTTGTTATCATATTATTCCTTTAGAGTCCCAGTTCTGGGAGGAAGGCAAGCTGCTGCTGCTGCTGCTAATAATAATAATAATAATATAATAATAATAATAATAAAATAAGCATAGAGTTTGTTAGAAATGTCTTCTTCCCAATTAGGCTCAAAGGTGCTACTGATTTTTTTATGTCTTTTTTGTGCTAAAATGGAACAACACATATCCAATATCCACACCTGCACAAACCTGGCTGTGAGAAATTACCTTTTGTGTTTTTCAAAAAGAGGCTATTGACTTTCTTTACTTCAAAATACAGAGTAGCTGTATATCCATGAGTATATAGATCTGTACTTGTACCACACTGTAAGTGCATATTTAATCTTTTTGGCTAAGAACAGAAGCCTTCTTATCTAGACTGGGGACAAAAAAAAGAATATTGGGGAATGAGTATACCCTCATACATCTCATTTTTGATGTTATAACACCAGTTAACTATCTTTTTTAAAGTAATATTGTGTAGCTTTTATATACATATAAATACATAATGTCTTGATATCATAGTAGTGTTGGATCCAGACATAGTCAATCTTAAGAGTAAACCAGTTGAAATGTGTGGAGTAAGACAGGTGTAACTAACTTGTATCTAACAACGTTGGTTGTATTCCTCAAAAGCTCATGCTGTAATAAGTCCATTACTTTTGAGGTACCACAAAAGTCTTTTGTGTTCTCTTGGCAACAGACTAGCCTGGCTGCACCTTAGGAAATGGTTAGCTCATATTGATTTTTGCGTGTCTGCTAAGACTGATTAAGTTTTAAGGGTGTGTATGTCTGGGAACTGTAATATGTATGTTTGTCTGTATCTAATTATTCACAATTACCCAGTTATGCAGTGTGCAGGTAGCCTCTTATGGACCAAAGAGAAAGACTGTTGGCACGAGACAAAAGGGGTATGGAAGAAGTGTATGTTCGTGAGTGTGTGCAACCTTTTGTGGTTAAAAGCATTATTTTCAGAATGGAGCAAAAAGGGCTGTGACATATTTTTGCCTGAATAATGTTGTAAAGTGATGGCTTTTCATTGGAAGTGATTATAAAGTGATGGCTTTTCATTTGAACTTAGCCAAGCTAACTTCGTTGTGTTGAATCTAAGCGTTAAAGAGTCTTCTGAGGAAAATCACAAGGTTATTGGGGTGCCCTTTGTGTATGTGCTTTCCTGTGCAGGTGTGCATACTAAGGAGGGGATATTCAACAGTGTAACAGTCTTCCAGGTAAGGCACTAGACCACAAATCTTTAGTAGTATGCCTCTTCTGTACCTTGGTTTTTAAGCTGCAATTTGCACAGAGCTCATTGAAAGAAAGGCAGGAAGTAGAAGTAACTTTAAAAGTAAATATGTACACTGACTCATGTTCTGTTGAACTAAAAGGCACTGAATTCTGAGGAGGGGTTCGTAGCTCTGATACAAATCAACTCTCCTATCTGGTCATTTGGAGTCATGATCATTCAGGTGAATTGATCTTTACTAAAGCAGAAAACGATTGTCTTAAAGAGAACAGTCTATGTGTGGAATCTGGGGAGAGAAACACGTTTTAAGTTGCCAGAACATAACCTTTTCTGGTTTGATCAGAGCGAAAGTAAAGGAATATGGGGGCGAGATGCATTTTGTATATAAATATACTTCCTGGGTTAAGGGGAGTCGTCCGTCCCCAGCTAGGGTCCGTGTTTCCTGCCAAATTAGGAAAGAGAATTAGGAAGTGGTTAGAGCAGCATAGACAGTAGTAGTTAAAATTCTGAGTAAGGTGACAGAATTAGGAAAGAGAGTTAGGAAGTCGTTAGAGCAGCATAGACAGTAGTAGTTAAAATTCTGAGTAAGGTGACAGAAAGGTGTGACAGAATCTCAAGGGGAGGGCATGGTCTGTCCCTGAATAATGAATGTCTCTAACCCAAGCAAGTGCTCAGACAGTTGAAAGATTTCCAGTCTGCTTTGGTAGTACTCTGCCTCGTGGCTTTTCAGACTTTCCAGCCAAGTTTTGTCCCACGTCGGGTCCTCTGGGAATCATTTTGTGTTAGATAAGTAGTGACAGGCAGCCCTATCAGTTGTTTGCTACTTCAGAAATGCATTTTTAAGAGGGGAAGGTCTGTGTGCAGGTGTGAGTTTTCATAAGCATAACTAACTTTGCTCCCTCCTAGTGTGTTATGGAAGTACACCACAGCATTGCAAATTTCATTTTTCTCTTTCTGGGCCTTATAGATTGCGGAAGTGCTTCATGCCAGCACCCATGCACTGCTTATCTTTCTCTGCAGGTGGTTGCCGCTGTTACAAAACACCCTGGTATGAGCAATGACATAGCTTGGGAGAGAAACATAAGTGACAGTTGTAATATACAGCCCTTGAAGCATATAGTGTCTACTCATTCTAATAAACCATCTGGGTTTTTTTAAATATTCAAATGGTTGTAACTAAACAGATTTCCATTTATGGGGGTCTTGTTAGACTTTGAAACGTGGGCTTTATAGAAAACCCTGCACTGACAATCAAGAATTTTTAATTCTGTTATTTAATGGGAAAACACTGCTATATTCTTCTTGAAACTTAAAAGAGTTTTGTTTTTAGCTGCTGGGAACAAAGGAGATGGAGTGACGTCTTGTGTCTTTGACAGCATCAGTACCATGAGTTGGATGGAAAGACTTGCTAGACGCATATTCCCTGCCCAGAAGAGTAAAGTTTGCTAAGCAGAGGATACTAGAAGGATGTGCTTACTGTCTTGCATTAGAGCCAGGAAGTGAGGGTTTCAATGGCTGATAAGTACAGCAAAAATGTTGAAACTCATGTTAAACTGAAAAGCAGACATTTGTGGCTTTCACTGTCATCCCTGTAAGTATCTATCCTTTCTTGTGACAGCTGGGTATGGGAGGGGAAAAAGGATAGCAGTTTCCTCTGATGTCTATGCTATAACTGAAGGATAAGTAAAACACAAACTCCTAAGCTTGGTATAGGAAGCCATTTTTCTCTCCTCCAAAATTTACTTGCCTGTTAAGCAGAGAGATGGGGCCTGTGTAGCTGAGCAGACACTAATTACGCTCTTGGAAAGACATACTTGAAACAGAATAAATGACTACCTTATAGTTTAATAGCTGGATTTGCAGGTGCTAGATATTATCTGCGGAGCCAGCACAGTGGAGTGGCTTGAGTGTTGGGCTGTGACTCTGGAGACCAGGTTTTGAATGCCCTCTTAGCCATGGAAACCCACTGGGTGACTTTGGACCAGTCATGCTCTCTGAGACTCAGAGGGGGGCAAAGGCAAGCCGTCTCTGAACAAATCTTGCCAGGAAAATCCCATGATAGGTTAACCTTAACAGTTGCCATAAGTCAGAAACATCTAGAAGGCACACAGCAACAACAACAAATATATTAGCTCAAAAGAAGTGTGAAAGGGAAGCCCAGCCACAAGTGTCTCAGGGCTTTCCCTTTTGTAGGTGGCACCCTCTGTGGTGCTCTTTGTATTACCCTATTTAGCTGTCCAAGAGATGATAGATTTTCCACTATTTCCTTTCCACCATCTCTCAAGATATCCTTTCCTGTAGCTTCTCTCTCAATTTGGAAAAACCTTACTTTTTCGGTGAACACTTCGATCCTTAAAAACAGTGAGTAAAGTCCACTCCCATCATTTGGGAAGCAATATCTGCCTTAACATATATCTGAGCAGCTGGAAACATGAAATTTAAGATAACTCTTTCCTGTTGCTTCTTGTCCTTCTCTTCCACTAATTGGTGAGCTGGTGTCCATTTGTGCTTAAAACTGTTGGATAGCCTGGATTTGCATTTTAGGGAGGATTTTCTTAAAGACCTCTTAGCATTTTAAATAATGCTAAGACCTAGATAGGTGCTTAACAAAAGTGTTAAATATGGGTGTGAGAGACTTGGTATAGATCCCTGGACAACCAGGGAGCCTTATTCGGTCATCTTGCTCAAAATGCTGCTTTCCAGAGTTCCAACTCAGGATGTTGCTGGAGGGAAAAGCAAACCACGTTAAAGTAGCACATCAGCTTGCATTAGAAACTCAGGGGAAAGTTGTAGCTCTGTTCGAAAGCATGTTTTCTTTGGATGGCACAAATGATCAGAGGGTTTCTGCCTGGAAAAGTGATAAACCACCTTTTCTCTCAGGAGCTGTTTCTCACTCTAGCTCCCTGCGCACATTTTATTCTCTCCCAGAACTTGGAGAAATCATTTTTCTTGTGCTACATCTCCCAGAATCCCCTACTGACTATGCTGTCTTGAAGATTCTGGGAGTTGTAGTCCAATCTCTTTGATTAGCAACCCTGTAAATCACTTAAGAAGTACTGATCAGCTGAAACTTACTCAGTGAACTTCGGTGGGGATTTGACCCTAAGTCTCCCAGATCCTCGTCCGGAACTGTAATCCCTGCTGGATCCAGTTGATGCAGTAAATTCCGGGAGATACTGCGTCTGTACCTGGGTTCATGTACAGGCCTGTTTGCAGAAATAAATATGAGATTTCTTTCTCAATACGGCAAATTAGTTAAGAAGCAAGACAGGCTCCTCACTCCTAATATAATACAAGAGACAACCCAAGTTGAAAGTAAAAAAGTTTTTTGGAATTATCTTCAGCTGTTCTTCTTTAATTGCAAGCAAGAAGAAATTACTTAAGGATCTTTCGATTGACAGGGCAGTTAAGTTGGCCGCCACCTTTTCTGGTGGGTATTTGCTCGCTCTTTCTACATATACGCTATTGAATGGCATGGGAGAAGAAACCTAGCCCCCAAGGGTTTTTATCAAGCACTAAGCATAGAACTCCTTCACAGATCCAGTTCTTCAGTAATGAGGAGGGAGTGATAAGTAGGAGGGAGTGATAAGGTAAAAGCACCCAACCCTGTTCCTCCCCTCAATTTTAATCAGTCACCCACCACAGCTTCCTAAAAACAGTAGGGAAATCAGTTCTGTCTGTCCTGCTGTAATTCAGGTCCCAAGAAAGGTATTCAAACTGTTCTTTTCTTCCTGTTGGACATATAAGTGATGATTGAGAGATGAGTGCTGTCTATTAAAAAATGAATTACATTTTGAAACTGTTAATTAGAAGCATGATGTAAAAAAACCCCCCTGTAACTATGGAAGTAATAAAGATCATAGTTCTATTCTCTCCTTATCTGTCAGAGTCCTAACAAAATTCTGAGATGAGCATTATAAATGAGGCAGTAATACACTGCTTTTGCACCAGGGGTTTTCTAAAATACCTTGGGACTAGCAAGTCATCATTTGTATGCCCCGTTTCTCCTCGAAGGGGGCCCAAGGCAGCTACCAAAAAGAAACAATTTTTTAAAAAAGTTAACAATAAAAATTAAAAAAACAAAACAATTGAAAATCCCTGTGTTAAATGGGATGAAATCATTTAAAAGATGAACGGAAGTTTGAATAAAACACACATCCCAATAACAAATTTTCATGCTTAGACTTTAAAAACGTGCTAAATGTACTGGCAGAAAGAAAGCCAGGAGGGAGCCTCCCATGGAAGGGACTTCCAGAGGGTTGCTAGAATCAAAGAAATGACCTTTATCTCTGGAAAGTCCATGTGGGTATTTGTATATTCCTCCATTATTCTGCTGACTACCTGAATTCTAGCATGCTTTCACTTCTCATATTAGGAGTATTTACAACTGCCAGAAGAAATAAATGATATTTACTTTCTATCTCAGGAGGAAGTAGCCAAGTTGCCTTATAGTGACTCTCTATTGCTTCTACAAAATTCTGAGCGCATGTTTCAACTCAAAACTGTGTGTATCTGGAAGAGGATACTTGGATAGAGTTCAGTGGGATTTGCTTCCAACTCGTAGGGTATAGGATTGCAGCCTTAACCTTCAAGAAGTGGTTTGCTCAGTGTCACTGCTTTTGTGCAGAGGTAGCCAAATCAAAAACTGACTTTAAGCAGACAGAGGTCTGTCTGCCGTGGAAAGAACAAGGAAGCAGCACAGCCCAAAGGTTTGACTGATCTTCCTGGCTCCATGGAAGGCTGTGTTTCATTGCAAACCAGGATGTTTTAATTGCTGTGCTAGCTGGTTGAGAGGCATGTTTGTCATAAAAGGTGTGCATTTCAGAATGGGAGACTTGATCTAAGGAAATGTCTAGAGGGAGATGCTATGGAAGTCTGTTGCAGTCAGAACAACAAAGGCCCTTTTGGTGCCTTAAAAGCAACACACTTGTTCTGGCATAGACTTGGGGAAACTGGGGTTTTGGGGGCTAAATTGCATGTCTCATCAAGATGCAGCTTGGCTCTATTCTTTACTAACGCTGTTTATCACCTAATTCACTATTGTCACTAATAATTGAGTATTCATGCTGTCTTTTTCTAAGTACTTCTTCCTTTTCTTCATTTGCTTCACAGTCTTCTTCCTGAGATTCTTCAGTTTCTTTATTTTCTCGTTGGTTTTTCTGTTGATAAAATTTTCACTTGGAAACACTATCCAGGTGTATATTATATTCTTGTCTGGTGTTGTCGTCCTTTTTATTATTTTTATCGAGTTCATTTCCTTTGTCCGCATAATCCTGGGAATCACCATATTTGTTTAAAAAAACTCTCTTGCTTTCAATGTTATGTTAATCAGGAACCTTCTGTGATGCATAGAAGAGGACACACCTTCATCTCTTGCCCATTTGTATCTTATTTGGTTTTCTCTCAAGAAATGCATTAAGTCGGTATATTCTCTTCTTTTGCTCAGCACCTGAGCACAGATCTCATATAGCGTTTCTCTCTTGCAAATTGGAGGTAACAAGAAAATGCCTTCCTTTTTTCTGGTAACGGGGGGATTCTTCCTCTCCCTTGCTCATGTTCCCAGTGGAAAATGCTGGTATATCTGATTGCAGTCTCAAGAAAGCAGTGTGACCCCCTTCCTCCATTACACTTGTTTTCCTTATTGGGAATGTAGGGCAATGCTACTCTTTTCCTGTCCCAGGGCAGATATCAGCAGATTCCCACTGCCTGCAGCTGGCATTCTTAATTGGAAATGCAAGCCGTGTTGGGGGATCTCCACAACTCAGGGGATAGAGCTTGGGGAGGAGCATTCTCTACCGCTTTCACAGGCTTAATCTGAATTCTTTTGGGACTGTGGGTTCCCCTTCAGATTTTCACAGGCTGCATCCCCTTTATCAGATAAATGAAATGTTCTCCTTAGTTACGGTTCCAGGTTTGAAGAGGCACGTTATCCTTCCAAAACAAAGTAATTGTGGTTCAGTAGCCAGGTTTGATGGCTTACATATGCTGCAGCATCAGTAGGAATGATAATTACTGGTGGGTGGGAGTCTGTGCCTATGTGAAGTGTTTATGGAAAGGGCTTCAGCATCCATGGTGTTGCCCAGGAGATGTTTATCATGACGCAGTCTCAGAAGGCCAATGATATTCCATATGTATTAATGGTACATGGTCCATATAATCAGAGACTGCAGCTAAGATAGTATTGATTCCTGAAATAGCAGTGTGCCCGTGGTTGCTGGTTTTTGCTATTAGGTAGTATATCCTGGGCTAGAGATGTCTGTCCGGATTTGATTCTGCACATCTGTAGCAAATTCCTTCCTTTGGCTGTCTCATGCTTTCTGGTGTTCCTCGGCAGGCTGGAGAATTCACTCCGAGCTACTTGGTGAGGACAGCTCTGACCTGTGTTGGCCTCTTTGATTATGATATCATTATTGTTTCGGAGGCTACTGTTTGCTAAGAGGCTTTTATTTGCTGTGGCTTGAATAGGGACAAAGGTTTTGCATCATACGATACATGTTGATTAGTTCACTGAGACAAGGATGTCTCCTTATCACTCAGCAACTGTTTTGTGAGTGCTTGCTGTTAATAATGGAATTGCCACTGTCTGAGCGGTTTGTAAGAGAGCCAGCATGGTATATTGATTTGAGCCTTTGGCTATGAACCTGGAGACCAAGGTTCAATTCCCTGCTCAGCCATGGAAACCTTCTGGGTGTCACAGACTCTCAGCCCCAGAAAACTCGTAACAGGTTTGCCTTAGGGTCACCATAAGATGGAAATGACTTGTAGGCACATGACAATAACAATATTGTCTATAATGGCTGCATTTTGGCCTGACTGCTAAAAGTTTTCCTCCCCAGTTCTCTCTTTCTTTCTATGTATGAACTGTTGTGTATGAAATTTTATGCCATCATAAATTGATTAGTCTGTAAGGTGCGGTAAGATCATTTGATATCTTGGATGCAAAACAGTGGTTCAGATCTATCCTGGCTTTGTGGTAATTCTAGCAATTGGCCTTGCTCATGTTCTCTATGCATACCCACAAACGCACAATGGCTTTGCACTGTTAAAAAGCAGGAGAGGCTTAGGCGGAAGGCTGAGCAGTGAGGCACATCTTTTTCTCATAGTACCAAGATGAAAGAAAATGCAAGCTTCTGATGTTGCTGCTGCAGGGAGATCTGTGTGAAATAAACCTTGGCTTTGTTTTCCCAACTTGTGGTGCAGTAAGTAAGTAAGGCCTTGCCTAGGTCCTCTTAAAAAGACGTGGCGGAGAGGTGTGTAGGTTAAAACTGTGGCAGAAGTTGCTGTTCTTGTTTAGCTGGCCAAAATGGGTACTTTAGTTTGTAAGCTTCCCAGGTGTTTATTGGTGCATAGGTAACCTAGAACTTGGGTTTCTTCAGTTAGCATTGTGCCTGGGTTTGAGAAGAATGGCAAAAGTAAAGAGTTTCTGGCTTATAAAACTGGAATGCCTTTACATTGACACATGGAGCTGCCTAGAAATATTGGTATTTGGCTCTTTAAACATAAGGCCAGTGACAGCGGCAGAAGGTGTGCTTTGAAAGTAGTTTTACAAAGGAGGATAAGATAAATGAGATTTTTCAGTGTTGATCTTGGACATCTGGAATTAGCTTCCTTCAGGGATTCCTCAGGCTCCTTCTTAGCAGATCTTCAGGAAAGCTCTCAAGATGCATTTGGTTTTAATGGCTTTTCAATAGGTTTATGAGTTTGTCCTTTTACAGTTGGTCCTCCACTTTTGTGGGGGTTGGGGCACAGGACTCCCGTGAAAGTGGAGTGAATATCTCTAGGCCTCCCAAACCATATTTAACACATACAAAAGAAAGTACTTCTGCCTGCGGGTTGGCTGGGGCTGATCACGTGTGCATTCCCATGCACACTCACTCACTCGCTTTGTCAAGGGAAGGGGATGGGATGGGGGAGTGGGAGGAGATAGGGCAGGTAGCGTGCAGGTCTCTGGGGCGGATGGAGGGCGTGCTGCCGCCCTTGTCCTTCTCGTCTCATCGATTCCATTCCGCCTGCCCACCGTCTCTTTCTCCTCCTCCCTTCTTCCATCCCACGTCCACCCCAGAGACCTGCACACCATTTGCCCTCCCGCCTCGTGCTTCCCCATCCCATCCCCTCCTGCCTGAATGAGTGAGGGAACTTGTGCACACATGCTCCTGCTCCCCTGTCCATCCCTTTGCCAATTGTGAGGTCCCACGATTGGGAATAAGTGAGGGAATACACATGTGCATTCTCTCTCCCACTGCTCCCCTATCCCATCCCCTTTGGCCTGCCTGCCTGCGTGTGTGAGTGAGTGAGTGTGTGAGAGAACACAGGCATGGCTAAGTCTGACTTAACTGCACACAGCTCAGGATGGACACTGGTGTTATCAAAGTCTCTATTAAAAATGGCATAGAGTAATAGCAGAGGTGGCAGCCAATAGCCTCTGAATAATCAAATCTGCAAAGGCGAAGCCCCTGAATGAGGGATAACTGTATTGAATATTCACTGAATGTTGTATTTCTTTTCTGTTTAATTTTGAAC
This sequence comes from Cyclura pinguis, assembly GCA_030412105.1. Lineage (NCBI taxonomy): Eukaryota > Metazoa > Chordata > Lepidosauria > Squamata > Iguanidae > Cyclura > Cyclura pinguis. Next base: position 6,717,590 of record CM059614.1, on the reverse strand, counting down.
ACTGCTTTGAAACTTTGTCTGTTAAATATGACTTGAAGGAATTTGAAGGAAAATAAGAGGGGTTTAGGTATAGGGAATGATAGCCACAATGAGTTAAGTTTGTGGAGAGACGTCTTACAGAGGAAGAGTGAACTTTCAACCTGCTGGTTGCTTACTGAGATTATTGGAAAGACTTCCTTAAAAACCATGAAGTCTTCTGTTAGGCGTAGCCAAAGTGTGGCCTCTTGGGCTTCCACAGCAGCACGTGAGACAACCTTGAATTTTTATTTTGCTTTCAGATCTTTAGTGGTGCCTCCAGGGACATGGCTGCCCAATTTTGCTCCATTTTTACTTCTCTATTTTAAGATATTACTCTCATTTTAAAAATAAGCCTCCTGTTTCTAAAATAAGTTGGAGAGGCTAAAAGGATGCCAAGTGACTATCATGCGTACTACATTGGCTGGTGGAGGGAACGTGTGAAGGCCCAGAAGGACATTTCTTTTGAAAATATGAGATTGACAAGCAGTATTGAGAGAGAGATGTCTGCTCAGGTGTTCTCTTTTAACCCCTCCCCTTGGGAGTGGGAGCTGACTGGTACTGGTTATCAGGGATTTGTGCTAATGAGCCCAAGTTCATAGCCCTGTTTGTCCTGTTACCTCCAAGTTTTTCTCTTTTTTATCCCTGTTTCTCTGTGGCTTTGGTGCATGACCGGATAACCTGTTTTCTTTAGGTCAATGGGCCGGATGGCATCCTCCAGAATGGGGCTGTGGACGACAGTGTGCCGAAGACCAGCCAGCTCCTTGCAGAGCTCAATTTTGAAGAAGATGAAGAAGACACATACTACACCAAGGACCTTCCTGTGCATGCCTGCAGGTAAGGCAGCAGATCCTCTAGTGGATGGAGTGAAACATAATATAAAATGCCAAGTATGTGCTCTCTTAGCGCAAGAGACTAAGAGATCACAGTCTCTTGCAGTGTTTCATTGCTGGCATCTGCTGGCAAAGTCTAGCGCCAGTATAGCGAACATTACACCTCTGGGATGTCTTGAACTACAAGGCCCATCATCAGTGGGCAGCCAGTTTGAGATCTTCAGGAGGCCGCAAGCTGGGTATGCTTCGTTGAAGACTTGAGATGCTGTAGTGTTCAAAGTGGAGACCAGTTGATATTCACGTAGCATTCACTTCCTGTGGCTGAGCTGCTGCTTGCATTATGGTGGCATAAAGCAGAACTGGTTCTTTCTTACTCAGCTCTCAGTAGGGCAAAGAAAGGAAGAACGTAAAGCAGCTGTGTAGCAGTTTTCTGTGGCAGTTTCCTGTGGCAGTTTCATTTTGAATCAACCTAGGTTAAAGAAGACCAGGTGAAAACCCCTCTGCTCACCTGTGTCTTGAAGCGAAACTGACTTAATGTTCTCTTTGTATTCTCCTCCTTAGCTACTGTGGCATCCATGACCCAGCTTGTGTGGTATACTGTAACACCAGCAAAAAGTGGTTCTGCAATGGACGTGGGAATACATCTGGCAGGTAGGCATCACAGAATACATTTGGCAGTAAGATTACAGCAGTGGCTGTAATCAATGTCAGACTTCCCCTACCTGGTGTTGTCCATCTGTGCTGGACTAAAGGTCTCACAATTGGCTGGGGGATTGCAACAAGACCTTGACTGAAGATCTTGAATTCTGAGCAGGCTTAAAATGGGAGGAAATGACCCATCAGACATGTTGTCTCCAAGCCATTTAGGGCTTTGAAGGACAAAAATCACACCTTCAACTGAGCTTGAAAAGAAATTGGAAGCCAGTGCAGTTAAGACTAGTAACAGGGTTTCTAAAGAGTATGCCAGACAGCATTTTGCACCAGTTGTACTTTCCAAACACTTTTCAAGGGCAGCCGTATTTGCAACAAATTACACTAGTCTAATCAAGAAGTATTTAAGGTATGGATCATAAAATTGTAGATCAGAGTTGGAAGGGACTGCAAAGGCCATCTCATCCAATCCCCTGCCATGCAGGAATGTACAACTAAAGCATTCCTGAAAGATTTCTGCCCAACCTCTGCTTAAATACCTCCAAAGAGGGAGAGTCTGCCACACTTGTGGACAGTCTGTTCCACAATAAAAAATCTCTTAACTGTCAGGAAGTTAAGTAACATCTCTTTTCTTGTCATTTGAGCCCATTGGTTTGTGTTCTGGAACAGCAGAAAACATAATATCTCTTCAGATATTTAAAGATGGCTGTTGTGTCCCCTCTCAGACTTCTTTTCTCCAAGATAAACAATACCCAGCTCCTTCAGTCAATCACCATAATGCTTGGTTTTTCATCATCTGGGTTGCCTCCAGTAGACACATTCCAGCTTGTTAATGTTCTTGAATTGTGGTACCCAGAACTGAACCTAGTATTCCAGGTCAGTGTAGTCAAATCCACCTTCCTTGGGTAGAAATGCAGCTAGTGCACCAGACAAAGATCAACGGAGGCACTTTTGGCCACCTGGCCTTCCAGAGCAATCTGGGTCCAGGCGATGGGGCCCAAGTTGTAAATGGAATTCTTCCAAAGGAATGCAGCCCCATCTAGAACAAGTTGCAATCCCTGGTAACAACAACAACAACAAAAAAGGCTCTGTTTGTTTATTTATTGATGTATTGTTTGAAATGTTTATGTCCCCCCACCGATATCTGAACATCCAGTTTTAATTGTGTTCAGACAGGGATTCAAAACTTCAAAAGTCTCTTTGGCATCAGTTGGGAGATAGAGGTAGGATCTGGTGTCATTGACATAGTGGGGAGACCAAACCCAAAAAGTATAGGTACTGAGGTCTGGGGAGCCCCGTAAACTAATAGCCAGAACTCCAAAACAGCAATTCACAAGCACCCTCTTCTGAGAGCATTCAGCCAAATAGGACTGGGACCACTGCAGAACAGTGCCTTTGAGTCCCATATCAGTCAAACAACCTAGGAAAGTATGATGATCAAAGATACCAAATGCCATTGAAAGATCAGCACAGCCAGGTGTGGGTCATGTATTGTTTCTTTTGCCAAATCAGGCCAGAGGCCAGACTGGAACGGAATCTAAATCGACTCGGTTAAAAAAAAAAAGAAGCTCTAAAATTGTACCATTCATTTTAAGATCTTACTTTAAAGAGGAAGATTACATACTGGCCAGTATTTATTTGGGACTTCAAAAGGAAAAACTGCACTATTGACCAGGGCAAGCCGTTCAATATGCAGTATCTATCACATGGTCGAACTTCTCTATCCCCATCAACATCCAAATGGCTCCATTCTGCACTGTTGACATTTCCAAACTGTCTTCATAGACAGATCCACATAGAGTACGTTGCATTAGTTTAACCTGGGTGTCACTGGTATGGGGGTGACTGAGAAGAGATCTGTTCTTTCTAGAGAAATTGCAGCCAGCGTGTCAACCTAAGTTGATAAAGGCACTCCTATCAGCTCTTTTGTTCTGCAAGAATAGTGAATCTATAAAGACCTACAAACTTGGTTCTTTTTGGGGTAGTGCAGACAACCCAAAACTGGTTGTGAACCAGTTGTTATTGGCCAGTTTCTCCACCTTGTCTGGATTAACTGCTAGGTTGTTTGCTCAACATGATTGTAGGCCAATTCCATACATTTCCTAAGCGGGTCTTTTTTCATGGGGAAGCAGAGTTGTTTTGTTGGTCAACTGAGCGTGCACTTTTTTCTGTGTTTCGTCAGCCACATCGTGAACCATCTTGTGAGAGCCAAGTGCAAGGAAGTGACTCTTCATAAGGATGGCCCTCTGGGGGAAACAGTCTTGGAGTGTTACAACTGTGGCTGTCGTAATGTGTTCCTGCTTGGCTTCATCCCAGCCAAGGCTGACTCTGTAGTTGTCTTGCTGTGCAGGTGAGAGAACCTCTTTTTTGGGAAGCAGATGCTGAGCCTTAATGAGGCTTTCTACAGCCTTAGTAAAACTTTTCTTGAAAAGCATTCTCTGTTAATCTCTCCTTATATGCATTTGTCTAAAGTGATTTTTCTTCACTCTCTTTGTTGTTCAGGCAGCCTTGTGCTAGTCAGAGCAGCTTAAAGGATATCAACTGGGACAGTTCGCAGTGGCAGCCTCTGATCCAAGACCGCTGCTTCCTTTCCTGGCTGGTCAAAATTCCTTCTGAGCAAGAGCAGCTGAGAGCACGGCAGATCACAGCCCAGCAAATTAACAAACTGGAAGAACTGTGGAAGGTGTGTATGAACGTCTGAAGTAGATAGCAAAGCGAGAAAGGAAGTGCAGAAGGAGACAGCAAGTCATAAGCAGATCTGTATGTATGAGTGGTACTGGGTACAGGATTTGAATCCCTGAGAATCCCGGTGTGCTTTACAGATCATGTTTGCAGGCCCTAAGGTTGTGAATATAGGCTCAGAAGATGGAATATTTGGAGCTGGAGAGGTGGTTGGAAAAAAATTCGAGTTCAGAATCTTACCAAGTTCCTCTTCCTTCCTGTAGGCAGACCTCCATGAGTTATTCAGCTTGCCGCGTTTGTCACAGTGCAGAATATCAGTTGTTGAGGTAGAATTATAAAGTGGCCCAGCATCATTTACACACTTGTGGGCAGATGGGCTCTTTACAGTATGAAACATCCTGCCTTAGCCATAGTAGGACACATGTAGCAGTCTCAGTCCTCCTACCAACCTGTATTTAGTTGGCTTTACCCTAAAGTTTTTCTTTGTGAGATAGGGAGAGGACATCTCTCTTGTGTCTGAGAACATTTGCAGTGCCTTATTCTTTGACTGGGGAAGACTTGCTGTGGAACCTAGGGAAAGCTACAGTCATACTTCTCTTCAGATCTCCCTTCTCTGTTGCTGCAGGAGAATCCATCTGCCACCCTTGAGGACTTGGAGAAGCCAGGTGTTGATGAAGAGCCACAGCACGTCCTGCTGAGATACGAGGATGCCTATCAGTACCAGAACATCTTTGGGCCTCTGGTCAAACTTGAGGCGGACTATGACAAGAAGCTGAAGGAGTCTCAGGTAAGCTTGTGGGGCTTGGTGGTCACTGAAGTTGCTTGCAAGGCCCCGCAGGTCCTCAAGGACTGTAGAAATCACAAATGGCCTGTATGAGTCATGGCTTCACAAGGAGTTTGAGAGAGAGTTGATGTTAACATCAGGTGTGTTCTTTTTCCTTAAACAATGTAGAAGCTGCACTGTTTCCACTGTTTCCTGCCAGAAGTTGAACTAATACCTTTCCCTTGAGCTGCGTGCTTAAATTCATTGCTCATTCTTGATTCGTTAAGTTGTTTTTGTTTTTGTTTGTTATGTGCTTTATAATTTCTAACATCTTCCTCCCAGATGGGGTTTAAAGATCAAATGGGAGTATAGCATAAGAATGCAATGTACTCCCTCTCAAAAGAGAGAAGCCATCTAACTGGAACAGTATGTGCTTTCTCAGCTACCTGGGAGGAAGAAGGAGATGTATTTGATTTGGCCCTGCTCACTGCCCTGTTGCCCTGGAGGGAATACAGCCTTTGAGAGAAGCGGGTTTTATTTTCCACCTGACCTCCCTCTCCGTAGATGGAGATGAGGTTATTATTCAAGCTGAATTATCTCCTTGTGGGTGATGCATAGAGTGAGAGCTGCATTTGGAAGGAGTCTCAGCTGTTCTCTGAGAAAAAGCACAATTCCTAAATGAATCTATTCTCTTTCCTTAATGCTGGTTGGGGATTCAAACCAAACTCAGCTCTGAAGTACCATAAGGGAGCATTAATTGCCCTCCTTAAATTGTTCAAGCTGCGAACTAGGCATATACTGTTCTTGACCTTGCCACGTGTAAAGATAAACTCTTTTGTATCTATAGACGCAAGATAACATCACAGTGAGATGGGATTTGGGCCTGAACAAGAAGAGGATCGCCTACTTCACCTTGCCAAAGACTGATTCAGGTCAGAATTAGAAGAGTTACATTAACAAACTGGAAAGATTTGTTCTGACTGTTACCTTTCCTTTTTTAAACTGTTTGGCAAGATTCTGTATCCATTTGCTGCTCTTTAAGAGCAGAATCAGTGCCAACTTCATAAGTGCAAAAAAGCTTCTCTGTGTCCCCACAGATATGCGGCTGATGCAAGGAGATGAGATCTGCCTGAGATACAAAGGAGATTTAGCCCCGCTGTGGAAGGGAATTGGTCACGTGATTAAAGTTCCTGATAGTATCCTTTTGAGTTCATAAAAGAGTGAAGAGGACTTGGATTGTCCTCTCAATCTCACATGGTGGGTTTAATTGCAAATACAGTCATCCCTCCACATCCGCTCAGGTTAGGGGCACAGGACCCCCGTGAAAGTGGGAAAACTGTGAATAACTCTACGCCCTCCCAGATCATATTTAACACACACAAAAAGGTGTGATCACCCATATTCAGCCCACCATGGATTCCTTTGAGGCCTCAGGGTTCCTTCACAAGGCAGAAGTGGGGGGGCTGGGGGGGCTTACTACCACCTCCACTGCTGCCCCACACCATTTTTAATAGGGATTCACAAGCCTCATTTGCAGTTTCTCAGCTTCACGAGCCTTGCAGTCCCTGTTAAAAAATGGCACAGGGAGGCAGCAGAGGTGACAGCAAATAATTGTGAATAATCAAATCCGCACAAGTGAAACCCACAAATATGAAGGCTTGACTGTAGATTCCCTATTTGTGAGACCAACTTCAGGCATTTGAAGCAGAATTTGAGATAACAGCTTTCTCTTCTCTTGTACCATCTTAGAACATCAGGTACTCTGTTGTGTCACACAAAACGAGCAAAAAGTCTTGGTTTGTGGTACCTTAATCCACATGCCTCCATTCATCCTGGCTGTGTGCAGGGCCACACTCGTGGTGTGGCTTCAGCAGTGGAAACTGCCACGAGCCCTCAGGTGACATTTGTTCTGTAGAATTGCATTGCATGAAGAGGATATAGGGTGGGGAGGGGGAGTTCTTAAAAGGAACTTGAGGCTTTTTCAGAGAAGTTGCTACTTAACAAGGTTGTGAAGATTACGGGGATGAAATTGCAATCGAGCTGCGGAGTAGCGTTGGGGCCCCTGTGGAAGTGACCCATAACTTCCAAGTGGACTTTGTGTGGAAGTCAACTTCCTTTGACAGGTGGGGGAACTCTTTTACCCAAAAGGCAGCAGTGGCTTGTGAAGGATGCTGCCAAGTATATTTAGAGGGTGGTGGGGAGGGACTGGCAGGACAAGCCCAGGTGCTGTCATTTATACTGGTTGCCTGTTCTTTTCAGAATGCAGAGTGCCCTCAAAACATTTGCTGTGGATGAAACCTCTGTATCTGGCTACATCTATCACAAGCTTCTGGGTCATGAGGTGGAAGATGTCATTATCAAATGTCAGCTGCCGAAGCGCTTCACAGCACAAGGGCTACCTGACCTCAACCATTCTCAGGTAACCTAATCCCATTGGAGTTGGAGCTGCAAGAGGTTCCGGTCTACTTTTCATCACTTGTAATCAGCCTGTGTGTGTGTGAACTCACTCTCTTCTCTCCCTCTTCATCAGGTCTATGCTGTGAAGACTGTCTTGCAGCGTCCCTTGAGCCTTATCCAGGGCCCCCCTGGGACTGGCAAGACTGTGACGTCAGCCACCATCGTGTATCACCTGGCAAGGCAAGGAAATGGGTAAGAGGAGCCCGTGGTGTCATGGACTTTTGTTGTAAAAATACTATTTTATGTATTGTGTAAAAGCAGTAATCAGGTGAGGACCTAGGAGGATGAGCAAATGAAGTGTTGAGAGTGAATGGTGATTAGTGGAATATTGAAAGGACTTGAATAAGGTTAGTGATTGACAATCTGATATTGGGAATTTGATATGGAGTGTGGAGTGAATGAGTGAGGATTAGGGTTAAGAGGGTCATATTTGGGAATTAATGATTGGCATTTAAGAGTGATCTAGTAGTTTTTGTAGAGAAGAGTTTGACTGAGCGTGAAATATGTTTTGAATTGTATTAAATTTGTAATTTTGTTCATCTTCTGTTAATAAAAATATTTTTGTTTCATATGCTTTTGATCTCTCAGGAGCACTATATGTATAAAAATTAGATTCAGACACAGGCCATTTCTGCACTAGACTGTTATAGTGCTGCTATTCCACTTTCAGCATCCTCTGGAATCCTGTGGTTTGCAGTTTAGGGAGGGGCATTTAGAACTCTCAGCCAGAGAGCTCTTTGGCCTCAGTAAACTACAAACCCCAGAATTCCACAGCATGTTGAAAGTGGAATAATAGCACTATAACAGTGTAGGTGTGGAAATGGCCACAGTGTTTGCAGTGGCATCAGAGGATAGAGAGAGGTGGTGTCCAGTTGGAATAGAAGCAGCAAAATCTCACAGGAACCTTAAGGGCATCTAAGAGGTCCTTACGTTGGTGGCAGAAGATAAGGGAAGCCCCTCACTCTTGGTGGTCGCAGTGAGATTGTGGAGGTCTTCATGTGGCATCAGTGCAGATTTAGGGAGAACATCTGGTATAGAAAGAAAATGAAGGGGCAGGAGCCTCACAGAGCCCACGAGGAGAGGGGTGGATTTTCTGAGCCAAAACTGCAGTGCTTCAAGGCCTGTGAAGTTGTCATCCAGATAACTTAGCATCCTTTATATGGTGCTTTTCTCACACAGAAGAGCCAACCTTGGTCAGGCCAAGGGCCTGTCTCTTCAGAGTGATCAGCCAGTTCCCTGTGGGAAGCCCACAAGCAGGGCAGCACTCTCCATCTTATTTTCCCCAGCAGTTGATAATGTAGAGGAATGCTGCCTCTGCTGCTGAAGGTGGTATAGCTCTCCAGACTTGGTAGCCAGCGATGGCCCCAAAGTCTGTGAATTTGTCTAACCCCCAGAGTCTAACTCACCAGAGTCTGTAGTGAATTTCACAGTTTAACTTAACATATGTTTTAGTTGCCTTAAGAATTCCTTCTTCTTGACTGTTTCAAATCCCACATTATTTGGCTTATTAGATGAGCCCTTTGGGTTCTGGTATTATGAGCAAAGAAGAAAAAGCACCTCCTTACAGTTTTTCTCACAGCATAAAAAATTATTACAAATCTATCATATTTCCATTTACTTTCCTTTTTTCTAAGCTAACCAGACATTTTCACATAGAAGCATATTTATTAAAGATAAATTCAGAGCCTGTAGGCAGTGCAGGTTAAACATTGAATCACAAAGTTAAGGAAAGCAAGGTTGGGCCACAAGATCACACATCCCATGTCTTTGATTTGAAATCTCTCCAACAGTTTTAACCATGTTTCTGTAATTCCTGTGCTGCCCTTGACTATGATGACACTTAACCAGCGTTTTTGTTTCTGCCTTAGATGAGCATTAAAATCTTTGCCTAGTATGGTTAAGGGGAGACACTTTTGTTTAGCCAGTCTGGTTTATTTTTAATTGATGCCTGGTTGGGATATGGGTCTACCTTTTTGGTCTCTTTTTTTTTTTTTCAAGGCCTGTGCTAGTCTGTGCCCCAAGTAACATCGCTGTGGATCAGCTGACAGAGAAGATACACCAGACTGGACTGAAGGTGGTTCGCCTTTGTGCCAAGAGCCGGGAGGCCATTGACTCCCCAGTCTCTTTCCTGGCACTGCACAACCAGATCAGGAATATGGACAGGTGAGAAGCAGCCTCAGAAGAGCATGTAATTTTGTGTTCTTTCTGTCACTCTGTCTCTTAAAGTACATTGCTCCCTACTCTCCACGTCCTGTGGATTCTGCGGAGGGGTTCTCTGCCATCCAGCCCATCAGATTCTTGAGGCCTTGATCATTATTTATTATCCGGAACTGTTGAACCACCATTCACAGAATCCCCTGGGCATCATAGATTATGGGAAGGGTAGTTCAGCACAAGATTGATTGAGTGTGCTGTACCACCATGAGCCAGAGGCCTCAAAATCTCCAGTTGCTGCAATTGCTCGAGGAGATGCTAGCCTTCCTCCGATGTTTGTTGCCGTTGCCCCCATATCCTTCCGAATCATAACCCCACTTCCTTGGCTTCCTAGTGGTAAGACTGTGCCAGGACAGACCTTCCATAAGCTGTTACAGCTAAAGCATCCCAGGAGAAAAATAGTGCGATTCAGTCTGAAGTTGAAAACATTCTCCTAGCAGGCAGCAATGATTTTTAAAAAGCAGTGGTTCCTACAGAAAGTAGGGCTCTGGGGGACCTTCAGAGGTGGCACCACATGAATGACAAACCATAAGTGGTCTGCTAAGCTTTGGGCACCAGGCAAGGAGCTCTGTATCTGTCCAAGTTTTTTATCTGCTGGTAAACTTTCAGGAAGATGTTTTTAAAATTATTTTTATCTGATGCTTCTTTAGCATTGCTGCCTGGATTGCTCTAATCTCCTGCCAACTACTCTGTAGGCAGATTTTATTTGTTGCTCTAGTTTAACGGTGATGACTTCACTGACTGGTGAATTTAAAAGCAGGAGTTGACTTCCTTACAGAGGACTCCTGAGCAGTTGTATTATACAGTCACCATTGGACCTGTCTGTGTGTTTGGTTTTCAGTATGCCTGAGCTCCAGAAGCTACAGCAACTGAAAGATGAGACTGGGGAGCTGTCATCTGCAGACGAAAAGCGCTACCGGGCTTTGAAACGGACAGCTGAACGGGAATTGCTAATGGTAAAAGGGCCTTTTCACTCTGATATTGGTCTTGTCTTGCACAGGAACAGTGCTGGCAGCTGGTTAGACCAAACCAGTTGCCTGTGGCAAAATCAGTTATGTGGAGGAGGTGAGTCCCATTCTGGTCCTGCTCCAGAACACTGTCTTATCAGCAGTCCCAGTGGTTTGATATGCTTGATAAGTCATTGTCTTATAGTGGATAACCCACACTCCACAAACTTCACTCTGAGAATAGACAGTGGTTTTATTTGTAGAAATGCAAGCAACACCGCACACTTCTTCTGCAGTTGCTGAGAACAGAGTCGATATGGAGCTTACATCTTTTATAGGTACAATACCAAAATTTAGGTGCACAAAGCTATGATTGGAGAGGGTCATGACACCACTTCTCAGACCGTTCCCAGACCTGCATTTGGTAGGTCTCACCATCCTTTACTCAAGCATGTATTTCCTGCCTCTTATCTTACAGACCTCGGGTTCTCTAAACACTAGCCTCTAAACCAGGGCTTTCCAAATGGTGTGCCATGACACATCACCTGAAGTGTGTAGGTGTGTTGCCTATAATCTTGGAAATATTATTTGTTGTTATTTATAAATCATATTTTTAAAAATATATGAAAGGTTTTGATGAGATGTTGTGTCCCCATACGTTTTGTTATTACAATTTATGTGTCTGTATCTCTAATAAGGGGTTACTTTAACCTCCAGTTTGCTAGTGAAATTGAAATTACTGTGTGGCAAAATGATACATCTCTAGAAAGTAGGTCACCAACATGAAAAGTTTGGAAAGCTCTGCTCTAAACTTTCATTTTCATCTGGCTCTGATCTCCCCCCCACCAGATACCTTGTAGCAAAAAGCAATAAAGCAGTTAGTCATTGATAAGTTGTTATAATCCAAGCAGCTCAGAATAGATACTTTTTTCCAATCATTCCTTAGCCCTGGATACTTTGTAGCATTACAATTAGGCTTAATGGAGTTCTATTTCTACATTGGGTACGCTGCATTATTTCAGTGTACATCCAGCAGACCAACATATGGCAGGGGCTAAGTATCCTGACAGTCATAACCTTCTGTGGGTATTTTATAGTTATGGGGGTGGTAATGGAGAAGCTGGGCCTGCTCCTGAAATTCTGCTGCTTCCTCCTACTCAGAATGCGGATGTCATTTGCTGCACATGTGTGGGCGCTGGTGATCCAAGGCTTGCGAAGATGCAGTTCCGCTCCATCTTGATCGATGAAAGCACCCAGGCCACTGAGCCAGAGTGCATGGTGCCAGTTGTCCTTGGAGCAAAGCAGGTAGGCCAGGGCTGTTTAAAAAAGGAACTTCCCAGTGGAATGGAAGCAATACAGTCAGCCCTCCACATTTGCGGGTTTCACTTTTGCAGATCTGATTATTCATGGATTATTTGCTGTTACCTCTGCTGCCTCCCTGTGCCGTTTTTAATAGGGACTGCAAGTATCGTGAGACTGAGAAACTGCGAACAAGGCTTATAAGTCCTTCTTAAAAATGGTGTGGGGCAGCAGTGGAGGGGGCAATAAGCCCCACCAGCTGCCCACTTCTGCCTTGGGAAGAAACCCTGATGCCTCAAAGGAATCCACAGTGGGCTGAATATGGCGATCGTACTTTTTTGTGTGTTAAATATGGTTTGGGAGGACCAAGAGTTATTCACGGTTTTTCCACTTTCACAGGGGTTCTATGCCCCTAACCCTAGCAAATGTGGAGGGATGACTGTAAGCTGTTTTGCAGTTTTGAGTGTTCATAACTTTTATGTGCCAGGCAGTTTGAGTACTTGAGAGGTTTTTAAGCTTCTGGATTTTCTGAAATGTTTGCCTCTCAGGGGCTTTAGGAAAAAGAAATTTTACTGTGCTGATGTCTTGGATTTAGGGAAGTGAGAGTGACTATCAAAGTTTTGTCTAAATTCAGATCCTCTTGCTCTCCTGTTCTGATCTCAGACCAGGAGCTCTTAAAGGGCTGATGTTTAGTGACAAGTATAGGAAACTGATAGATTGAGGAGGGATAGGAAGGAGAAAGGATTCTGTAAAAAGGAAAATCGCAAAAGCACTCTGAACAGGAGAGTGGAGATCAGGCTGTTTTAAAGAGTGAGTAGCTGTGGAGAAGAACAGCAGCACCACTAAGTATGTGGGGAAAACTTCACAGACAGTGACGGTAGAAGGCTTGGAATGGTAAGTCCAAGAATTGTGGTTTGCAAAGGACACAATTGTGGAGAGCTGATGGGATCATTGCAGGAGAAGAGGGATCACAGGAGAAGATAGCTGAGAATTTTCCAGCTTAAGCTAGAGCTCTGAAGTTCACTTTCAACCGACAGGCAACCTCTGCTTCTTGGTTGTCCCCTTATAGTCATCTATACTTGGATCTGTCCATGGTGGAGTAGGGGGGACTTAGCCTGGGTTAGGCTATGTGTGTGTGTGTGTGTGTGTGTGAGAGAGAGAGAGAGAGAGAGAGAGAAATGCAGGTCCTCGCTTGTTGACTTCTGTCTCTTTATCTTCCTAGCTGATCCTTGTGGGAGACCACTGTCAGCTCGGCCCTGTTGTGATGTGCAAGAAGGCTGCCAAAGCAGGCTTGTCTCAGTCTCTCTTTGAGCGGCTGGTGGTGCTGGGCATCCGGCCCATCCGTTTGCAAGTGCAGTACCGCATGCACCCAGCCCTAAGTGCTTTTCCTTCCAACATCTTCTACGAGGGATCCCTTCAGAACGGTGTCACTGCAGGTACAAAGGAAGGGAGCAGGGGTGGAGAGGCTAGGAGGGGAGCGTAGGTTACCTTTTTCTGCAGACACACCAGGGGTGTTGTAGCTTCAGGTGGAATGAGCTAGCCCTTCCTGAAACAGTGCTGGCACTGAGGGGCTATGGATTCTCAGTCGGCAGAGAAAGAGCCATCCAGGAATGAGTTAAGTCCTTCTGCTTCCCAGGCCAGGAAATGATGTCATCTTAACTAAGACTTTTCTTGACACATCCCTACTCCCTCTGCCCAGTTTTTTTCTTTGCCTTATGCCTAGACCAGCTTGTTTCCTCCATGGTTTTCTCTCTCTTGGGCCACTGCCTTTTTGAAAAAGTTTTTCAACTTTCTCCGCCTTTTAACAATTGCTTTCTGTTGTTGTTTCTTCCTTCCTGTTTTAGATTGCCTCTCCTTTTAAAAGGCCTCCTGCTTTTAACTCCCAATTTAATTCATATTTTTTTTCCCCTTAAACCACTCACTTGGGTCTCTTTTAGAAAATGGATAAGATTTCAGGCTCATCTGGGAAGCACAACATGTTCCATAGCTCTTAGCCTCTCGCCGAGTCTGTCCATTTGCCCATGGATGAGGGAGCCCTTCTTATTTGTCTCCCCCGGGAGCTGTAAAGTTTTGCTCTTTAGTCTGCCCCACCACTGGGTGTGTCTCCTTCTGAGCCACCTGCAGGCGTGCTGAGGCAAATGTTACTGATGTGCAGGTAGTCACTTTTGCTCCCTTCAGCACTGATAGGGTCTGTAGATGGGAAAGTACAGAATGTTCTTACCGTATCTTAGCTCTGCCATGTTCTTACTGTATCTTAGCTCTGATGAGGCTGAGAGGGGGTGAGTTTGCAAAGACAACCATGGGCTTTCTGCGCCCAGGGAGATGTCAGATGCAAGTAGGGAGGATGAACATAGTGCATCCTCCGTTTTCCTGCAGTGTGGGGAAGAGATCCTTATCATGGCTCTTGCTCCTCCCACTTCCAAGGCAGGGCTTAATGTCCATCATTTAGTTTCTCCACCTAGAGTGGGAGGGCTTGCTCCTGCTCACACTGACACCGATCAGGGCAGGGCCTTTGTTCCAATCCAGCAAACAGCAGTTTTCTAAAGAACCCTCCTTGTGGGTGCGGAACCTTTTACTACTGCTGTTTCTTCACCCGAGCAGAGACGGTTGGCAGCTGGAGACTGGCTTTAACCCACAGTCCTGAATTCAGGGGGTGAATGGAAGGGGGCAGGAATGCCTGCCATGGAGCGTGTCAAGCTGGCGGACTGACCTACTCTTATTGGGAGATTGCATACTGCCCTTTTTTGAGCTGCAGAAGAACCTGTTGGAATCTGTGACCTCAGTGTCTCCCTTTTCTTTGGATAAAGAAGGAGAACTTTCTCATGAGGGTGGGAGAGAGGTTCTCCAGAGCAAGCCACTCTAGGTTTCTTTGAGTTGGACCATTTTTGCACTAGCCTGTTATAGCGCTATGATTCCACTTTCAACATCCTGTGGAATCCTGGGGTTCCGGCCCTCCCAGGATTCTATAGGATATTCAGAGTGGAATCATAGTGCTATAACAGGCTAGTGCAGAAATGGCCTTGTAGCAGTTCCCTATCCTTTTGAGGAGGATGGAGAAGACATTGAATTTGGCCTTTGGCAGCCAGTTGTCAGGTGATTATTTGGCACTTCAGAGGAGATATTCTAGTAATTCGGTGCAACTGGCTCAACAGGAAGTACTTAAGGTTTGGTTGGCTGCATGACCAGTTCTAGTACAAAGCCCTTCCATTTGGACTGTTGGCATCCCCCTGGGTGTTTACAAAGATGTTGATCACCTTGGTGGCATGTAATGAGGAAGTGCAGAGTGCAGAGTTACTTTTACCTAGATGACCTGTGGGTCCGTCACCCTCCTGGAAAGAGTCAGGGAGGATGTACAGACCAGCTTGGATTGTCATGGGTTTGTCATCACAGCATCATGGAGTTGGATGAGACCAGAAGGGCCCTCCAGTCAAACCCCCTGCCATGTGGGAATACATAATGAAAGCACTCCCAACAGATAGCCGTCCACCCTCTGTTTAAAAATCTGCAAAGAAGGAGATGCCATTACACTCTGAGGTAGCGTATTCTACTGTTGGACTGCTCTTATTATCAGGAAGTTCTTCCTAATGTTTAGGTAGAATCTCTTTTCCTGTAATTTGAAGCCATTGCTCCATATCTTTGGAGCAGCAGAAGATTAGCTTGCTCCATCTTACATATGACATTCTTTCCAATATTTAAACATGGCTATTATGTCACTTCTTAATCTTCTCTTCTCCAGGCTAAACATACCCAGCTCCCTCAGCCACTCCTCATAGGACTTCCTGCTTTCCAGGCCTTTGACCATTTTGGTCACCTTCCTCTGGACATATTCCAGCTTTTCAATATTCTTCTTGTACCCAGAAATGGACATGGTACTCCACATGGGGTTTGATGAAAGCAGAGTAGAGCAGTACTGTTATTTCCTTCGGCATAGGTACTATACTCTTATTGATGCAACCTAGAATAACGTTGGCTTTTTTAGTTGTTGCTTCATGCTGTTGACTCATATTCAGTTTGTGATGTACTAAGACTTCGAGATCCCTTTCATGTGTCCTATGATCAAGCCAGGTATCACCTATCCTGTATCTGTGTGTTTCATTTTTTTCTGCCTAAGTGTATTACCTACATTTCTGCCTGTTGAAATTCATTTTGTTAGTTTTGGCCCAGCTGTCTAGTCTGGTTAAGGTTATTTTGAATTGTGATCTTGTCCTCTGGCTTATTAGCTACCCCTCCTAATTTAGTATCTCTGCAAATTTGATGAGCATGCTCTCTATTCCCTCATCCAAGTCATTTATAACAATGTTGAATAGCACCAGATCCAGGACAGAACCTTGTTACACCCCGCTAGCCATCCAGGGTAAAAAGAAGCCATTGGTGAGCACCCTTGGGAGTCAGCCAGCCAGCTACAAATCCATCTAACAATAGCTTTGTTTAGCCCAGATTTTACTAGCTTGTTTGCAAGAATATCATGAGGGACAGAGGCATCTTTCTTAAGTCAGCAGGATTTTTTTTTTTTTTTACTTGTGGCCATCACTTTTTCCAGAATGGTTTCTGCACTGACCACTCTTGGTGGCCTCTTCTCACTGCAGATGTGACACAGATTCTGTCTGTCTCAGGTTGAATCCAAGTTTTCAGCCTCAGGTGAACTGTTCCTTTCATCATGCTCAGCCTCTGGTACTTCCAGAGGCTGCCTGCATCCTGCCCATGCCTTAGAGAAGAAGTGGCACAGATTGGATGTCCAGAGAGCCTTGAAGATTCACATCAGGCACACTAGGTCATTCAGGAGGTCTGAGACTCTTTATCTTCTTCTTCTCAACTCCTCTCGGGGAAAAAGGCTCAGCCTCTATGATCACCAGATGGCTTAAGGCATACATTTTCACTGCATGCAAATATTCCCAGCCCACAGGGGGTTGCGGCACACTTTATCAGATCCACTGTCACTTCTGCAGTGTTTTCAACTGGGGCTCCCTTGGAGGAGTTTTGCAGAGCTGCTACTTGGGGAAATACCTCTACCTTCACTATAAGTCAGACACGTTTGTGTCTGCAGGGGCTTTTTCTGGCAGGAGGGTCCTTCAGCATGTGGTTCCTACCTGACTTTATAAAAAAAAAGGAATTCTTCTTTGCCATCTTCCTCCCAAAATAGGTAGGGGCTTGGGTAGGTCCCATTCCTGGATGCCTCCTTCTCTTCTGTCAGTACATTGGGAACTTACCATGAAGGTCCATTCTTGCCAAGGAGAAGAGACACCCAGCCTTACACTCTGGGTGGCAAAGTGCTCTTCTTTGCTTTTGGGTCTATCTCTGGCTTCTGTATGGGACTGAGCAGAGGACCTAGCAAAGAAAAGGTCTTAGTTATCTCTTGCATTGGAGGCAGAAGTTTACCAATTCCTGGATGTCTCTTTCTCCTTGGCAAGAAACCTTCATGGTAAGTTCCCAGTGTACCATTTTGGCCAATGCTATTCAGGGTCATCTCTTCCAAGTGGAAATAAAGTTGATGGAAAGCTCATTACCGGAGAATGCCTAGAAGTCCAAAGAGGGAGCTTACCCTGATGGACTAACTGGTTTTGTGTTCTCTTGCAGCGGACCGTGTGAAGAAGGGATTTGACTTCCAGTGGCCTCAACCAGACAAGCCTATGTTCTTCTATGTGACCCAAGGGCAAGAGGAGATTGCAAGTTCTGGGACTTCATACCTGAACAGGTAGAAACTATGTGAGAAAGAGGAGGTGTGGCTGCAGATGAGCTTAGCATCCTTCTCGGGTGCTTCATATGTGTTTCCCTCCTTGCCTTCCTTAACACCCAAGGAGGATGCCAAGCTTATGTGTTACTCATGATGTATTACTTTGAGTGTCCCCATTGGTGGGACATTGTTAAACTCACCTTGTCCCCTCCCTTGTCATGCCTCAGACACTAAGAAGACTGCAAAGACTGTTCCTGGTATTGCTCCCAGTTTAGAGTGGCTCTTGGGTCAAGGGATGGTAGCCTGTAGCATTAACATAACCAAGATGCCAAGTGCCAGTGGTCCCTCAAAAGCCGTGTTTCATAGGGTATCAATAGCTTCTAAATGGCACTGGTGACAAGTATTATTGTATATATTGTCAGGGTGTGTGGTACTTGTCATAAGTAATGCTGGATATGTATTAGTGGATGTAGTAGAATAACTTTGTTAGCTTAGATATTGATACAGGTCCCTAGCGCTATAAAGTATTCGTTTCCAATTGCTTATCACAATTAACTATCCAGATGAAACTGCTAAGGAATTCCAGGGAACCAAATTGTTAATTGCTTTATTGTTCATTGCTACCGTGTATCCAGGCAAGGGAGATAAGATCAGCAGGGGGATGTGAAAGTATTGGGAAGATGTTAATGGGAACTCAGAATGCATGAGATAAGGTGACAGGAACTTGTTCTTGCTTCAAGGATAAAAGATATGTAAATAATGGAGGGTCTAGGAAAGTGCCTAAACCAGTGGCATGGTGTGAGATTTATAACTGTCACCAATCACTACTATGCACGTAAATTTGTATGAAAAGGTATAAAAGCTGTAACCAGTCAATAGGCAATAGTTTCAGTGACTTCTCAGGAAGATTGCTGTATTGCTTGCTTTGCACCAAATGAACACTCAGTGAAGTTTGTGAGTAAGTTAAACAGGACGTGACATATGTGCAGCATCCAGTCTGAATAACTGCAAAAAAATGCAGTGTGCAGGTGATAGTATCCTTTCCTTTCATGAACATACAGTCCTTTCCACCACCACCCCAGTACCTCGAGTCCTAGGATCAATATTAATTAAGAGACTAAAAAGGGCTTAAGATTTATTGTGTTGAGCAGGAATTTCAAGGAGGTTAAAGTATTGCCTCCCTGTTGCTCGTTAAACAAGCAAAGGAGAAACTGATTCCTCCCCATCCTTCCCCTGCTTTTACCATATAGAACGGAAGCTGCAAATGTGGAGAAGATCACCACCAAGTTGCTGAAGGCTGGCGCAAAACCAGATCAGATTGGGATCATCACTCCTTACGAGGGCCAGCGTTCCTACCTGGTGCAGTACATGCAGTTCAGTGGCTCCTTGCACACCAAGCTTTACCAGGTACAGTCCTCCTCACAGTGTCAGTTTGTCTCAGTTCCCTATGGAAAAACCTGCAAGCCTCCACACTTGGTTCAAAGCACAAACTACATTTGGATTTCTATTCATGTCTAATCACTCTTCCCACTGTTGTTTTACAAAGCATACAATCCACCCTGTACACTCAGCTCCTCTGTGGGCCATTTACTTAAAACTGTCTAAAACAAGACTGGCAACAGCCACCTAGAGGACCTTCTCATCGGCCGCCCCTAGATGGAATGGAATGGCCTGACAGAAGAGGTCCAACAGCAAAATACGCCATCTGAATTTTAAAAACTGCGAAAGACTTATCTTTTCTGGCAGGCCTATCCAGCCTATTTTTAAACTATGATGCATTTTTAATTAAAATTTCAGTTATGGCATTTGAATTGTTTTATGATTTTAGTGTACGCTGGTTTTCATTGTACTTTAGTCTTTGTTGTACCCTGCCTCAAACTTTGAGGAGAGGTGGGTAGCAAAATGAAATGTATTCTTATTTTATAAAGAAAGTAGAGAAATATAACAGAATCTAGAACCTACAAGCAGCAATACCTTTGTTGGGCCAGCTCCAAACCATAAAATACATTATGCAAGGTTTTGAACTGTCATTGACTTCTTCATCAGGCAAAGATGTTAAAAGTCATACAGGAGAAAAAAGGTGATGATGTTGGAGTCACCAACCTACAGGTGTCAGTTAAGGTGGTATTGAGGGATCTTGGTGCAGGCAGAGGTCTCTCTTACTGAATTTGTGAGGACTAGGGACAAAGAGCGATGAGAGACAGGTAATAAAATTTCAGCTCTATTAGCAACAGAAAAGTAACAGATCGAACTGTCCCTGTCCTGTGCAAACTTCAGTGCTACTTGCTCTGGCAGAGAACATTGGATTTCTCAAGGAGTCTCTGTACTGTTAAATTTGGGGGGTGTGTGTGTGTGCTGTATTGAAAACCTATATTCTTTCAACCTGTATATTGGTAGAATTGTGCGAGGTGACTTTGCTTTGTCCCCTGGTAGAAGTTTCCCTCGATTTCTGGATGTCATCCAGCTGAATTGAAACAGAAAACAAACAGGCATCCCATTAATTTCTGTTAATGATAAAATTTTAAACATGTGAAACACGTGATGCATGTGGTCCCAGTGAGATAGAAGGTTATCCTTGGTAGTCACTCTTTGATCCATTGATTCTGGAAGTCAGAACCCTGTCTTTGAAGCGGATGAGAAAAGTAACCCATTCTGTTTTTTTTTGTCTTCCTCTTCCCTTTCAGGAGGTGGAAATTGCCAGCGTAGATGCTTTCCAAGGGCGAGAGAAGGACTTCATTATCCTCTCCTGTGTCAGAGCCAATGAACACCAAGGAATTGGCTTTCTGAATGACCCCAGACGCCTCAACGTGGCTCTCACCAGAGCAAGGTATGCAGCTTCCTTTCCTGTGCAAGCCAGTTCTGTCTGTCTGTCTCCTTGGAGAAGTTTGCATCCCTTAGAAACTTCACATTTCTGACTCTTGGAGTTAGCTGTTAAAAGTCCAGACAGTGTTCTTCTCTGACTCTGAGGTTGCAAGCTTACACAAAATATAAAGTGCCAAAACATGCAGCCAGAAAATTAACTCTTTATCCTGGGGAGAATATTCTCAGGTAGGTGTCTGAAAGTATACAATGCTGAACTGAGAATTTTACTGCACCCAGTAGCTCACGAGCCTGTAAGCCTGCATGCTTTATTTACCTTTTTAAAAAATGTATGAAGCTCACCAGCTGGATTTCACTGAGAGCAGGTTGTAGAGTCAAAGACAATAAAATTAAAAATAGTCACAAGTCATTTTTTTAAAAATCTCACACACACAACAAACAAAACCTGGACAAGCAATAATGCTGTTAGATAAAAACCAATAAAGATGACATGCCTGAAAGCAGTGATGTAGACTCAAGTCGACGGACTGGGACTCAAGTCGGACTTAAGTCACTTCAGTCACTCGACTCAGACTTGAGTTGGCAAAAATTACACACTGACTCGACTCGACTTGAGACTTGTATAATTTTAGTGACTGACTTGCTGCACTTGGTTCAGTAACACAACACATTCATGCAGAAACCTTACAACTTACTGGTCACATGATGATCTATCTCAAGCCCAAAGCGTGGACACATTTCTCAGAGGGAACAGCAAATGGGTTAGGCAATGGGCTTGGGGTGGGCTAGAGGTCTGCTCAGCAGCCTGTCTCTGCTACATATAGGAGGAGCTTTCTAAAACTTTTCCTAAGAGCAGAAGGCCAGACTCATGCCCAGAGTGCAGGGTGCATATCTCAGAGGGGAATGGAAAATGTGTTAGGCAGTGGGCTTGAGGAGGAAGGATCCTTCCTTCTAAAGCTCTTGAAGCTTCGGTAATGGGAAGTAAGAAGGATCCTATTCCCCACTTCTGCAAAAACCTCCAGCTTTGCAAATGGGAAGTAAAGAGGATCCTATTCCCCACTTCTGAAGCTGCAGATGGCAAAATCACAAAACTAGAGGGCTGACTCTACTTAAATTGTTAAAACTGACTTTATTCAACTCTGTCCAGAAATTCTGGAATACAGGCTGAGGTATAAAGTTGGCTCCCAGACTTGAGACTTGACTCGAGATTTGACTTGAAAGTATCTTGCAAGGACTTGAGACTCGGCTTGAGACTTGTAGGTAGAGACTTGAGACTTGACTTGAGAGTTGGAGTAAAAGACTTAGATATGTCACTGCCTGAAAGTTTGAGTCTTAGTCAGGTGCTGCAGAGATACCGCTGTCTTTCTGGAAAGGCATTCCCAGTACAATGTATGCCTCCAGTCATCACCTTTCAAAAGCTGGGGAGATGGCATAAGAACACACTTCTCAGGCAGGCTCATGTTGAGATAAGCCCATTCTCCAGGTAGCACAGTCACAGGCCACAGCCATGCTTCTACCTTACAGTGCTTTGTCTTGACCTCTTTAGATATGGCGTCATTATTGTTGGGAATCCAAAGGCGCTCTCCAAGCAACCACTCTGGAATCATCTGCTGAACTACTACAAGGAGCAGAAAGTGCTGGTGGAAGGACCACTGAACAACCTCCGGGAGAGCCTCATGCAGTTCAGCAAGCCTCGGAAGCTCGTCAATACCATCAACCCGGTGAGGCCCGGGGTCAGGTTGTCTGTCCAGAGAGGAGCAGTGTGGCTGGGGAAGATTTTGCTTTCTTTAGCTTCAGTGTTGGGAGACTGTAGAATTTTTGTGATTTAGCTTAGTTGGGCAGCAGCATCTGGAAAGGATGTCTTGTAAAGTTTCTTCTGGGCAAGCAGTTGGGGCCTCAGCACAGGGGGTGTATGAAGGAAGCGGGGATAGCAACCTGAAGGAAATATCTTCCTGAAATGCAGCCTGTTAAGCACAAAATATAAACTATTTTTCTTATGTTTGCATGCTGCCTTTGAGTCCAGAAATGCTTCACCTGATAACATTTCTGAGAAGAGTTCCACTGTCTTCTCTTTTGACAAGTGTGGCAAACTCATCTCTGTCCACCTTTGGTTTAGCTTACAGCTGTCTTGGTTGAGCGACAAATTGCTTTTTGATGTGTGTGGACATTTAATATTGTCTTTTTTCCCCCTGTGTGGCTGTATGCTCAGTTCTTTTTGAAAATTCATCTCTTTTTCTTAGGGAGCCCGGTTCATGACAACTGCCATGTATGATGCCCGCGAGGCAATTATTCCTGGATCGGTCTATGACCGCAGCAGCCAAGGTAAGAAGTCTCAAGGTGGAGGTTCCCCAGTCAAAGTAAGTCCCTGATTGCAGAGCCAGAACTAGTGAAGTTTCCATCCCAGCCATTTCCTCATCCTGAATTTTTTTTCAGGGGAATCATATCCTTCTCTGTGCTTTTGCCTCTTGCGAGCAGCATCTCCCCGTGTGCTGTTGATGAATCCCAACTATTTGGCAGAGATTTGTACAGTAGATTTTTCTTTCCTTTTGTGTTTTTGTGGGAACAGGACCAGGGAGGAATAATGCCTGTTACCTGTAGTCTCGTTCTGTGCTCTTACTGCCTTAAAGCAGTCAGATCCTTCTGAGCATCTTTCTCCTCTGTGCTCCTTTTCTCAGGCCGTCCTTCCAACATGTACTTCCAAACGCACGATCAGATTGGGATGATCAGTGCTGGGCCTAGCCACGTTACTGCCATGAACATACCCATCCCATTCAACTTGGTGATGCCTCCCATGCCACCGCCAGGATATTTTGGGCAGGCCAATGGGCCAGCTGCTGGTAAGATGCTATCTGAAGTTGCTCTGTACTTGCGGGTCCTTCTCTGAAATGCTTAGGACTGGCAGGACAGAAAACAAAGAGGAGCTCTATGATCAGGGTTGCAGTCCCTTCATTAGTGTAGAATTCATTTGATGACTAAACCTCAGCAGGTACCTCTCTTCCTTTGCTTCTCTGCCAGTGGCATTGAGCAGTCCACGCAAGATGTAGATGGAAGAAAACTCTCTTCTTCCCCTTAGGGGAAGAGGCTGCCTTGTGATGTCACACTGGAGTATGTGGAGTACCTAGATCATGGGATTGGTTGAGATTGAATTGGCACACTGTGGCCAAGACCCTACAAGAGGTCTGGAGGCAGAACTTCACTGCTTATTTCCTACTTCCCACCTGCAGGACTCAGTTGTTCCTGGCTGGTGGAGGACTGCGGGAAGGATTGGAGAAAGTTCCAGTTATTCCCCTTAGACAGACAGATTATTTCTTCCACTGAGATCTGCTGGTATCTCAGCAGATGACATCACTGATCTGTAACTGGATATGGAATGACTGGGGGAGCTATCCCACCAAAATCCTAAGTTGGAAGGCAAGGGTCATTGCACAGGGTGGAAGAGAATACCAGCCTCCCAATGACCTCCCCCCGAAAAAGACACATGGAGCTGTAAAGTAGACTTGCATATGGAACTAGCAGAATGCTGGCCCTGGTCGGTTTTTCTGTTTAATCAGTTTGTATACTTGTCCTATTTTCAGAGGGCAGTGGAGGAGAGCATCCTGGCATTGGCTGCCTGTCCCTTCTTGTTCTAGGCACGAATTAGAGTCACAGTGCCCTCTAGGGAGGGGAGAGGGAGAGCACCCTTCAGGAACCAAGCTGGTTCTTCTTTTTCTTCAGTAATTTTTCAAGTCTTTTCCCCCAAGAATTTCTCCTAATTTTTAAATAACATTTTCTCCTTCTGCTTCCTTACCTTCGGTATTTTATGTTTCATATTTTTTTAAAAAAGATGGAATGCAGGAACCCTCTGAACATCAGAAGGGCTGGGGAATGTTTGACTCTCCATATCTTTTAGCCCACATCTCCAGGCCAAAGGTTCCCCAGCCCGGTTGTGGACGCATGTAGAAGTAGTGCCCTTTTGTTCACACAGTTGAACTTCCTGCGATCATCTGGCTAGCCATACTTGGGAGCTAAATATCTCAAAAGGGTTGGGTCTTTGGTCTGATTCAGCAGGGCTGCACTGGGGAACACATGTGGCCCTCCATATTATGTTGGACTGCAGCTCCCATCATCCTCCCCATTGCCTGTATTGGCAGGACCTGATAGAAGTTGTACCCTGACAGCACTTGAAGAGAGTATGTGTATTGTGTAGCTTTCTCTTTTTCTGGAATTGAATTTCCAGATTAGAGAACTCAAACCCAGTCTCTTTAGAGTGGCTGCAATTTTCCTTTGCAACCCAGCTTGTGTTGCATGATAGGTCCATGGAATCTAAGGCCATTTCTGCCCTATACTATTATAGTGCAATTATTCCACTTTCAACATCCTGGGGAATTCTGAAGTTAGTAGTTTACTTAGGCTAAAGGGCTCTTTGGGTGAAAATTCTAAAGCCCCCCCCCCCAAACTGCAAACCCCAGGATTTCATAGGGTTTTGAAAGTGGAATAATAGCACTGTGACAGTATAGTGCAAAAATGGCCTAAGTTCAAACCTACGTTTTTCCAACTGGTCCCAGATAAGCTGCTTCCTCCCGGTGGGCAGTGGGCAGCTTTTGTCCATGTGTGTGTATTGAGAGATGTGGTTGCTCTTCTGCAGGACGTGGGAACCTGAAAGGCAAAACCAGCCGTGGTGGGCGCCAGAAAAACCGTTTTGGGATCCCAGGGGCTAGCCAGTCAAACCTCCCGAACAGCCAGGCCAGTCAAGATGTGGTGTCCCAGCCTTTCTCTCAGGGCCCATTGACTCAGGGCTACATCTCCATGAGCCAGCCATCTCAGATGAGCCAGCCGGGCTTGTCCCAGCCAGAGCTGTCACAGGTAACAAGAATCTTTTCTTAGTCGCTGACACAGAGGGTGTTCCTAGAGCAGTGGCCTTACAGATGTAGATGTTCCTGGCCCTTTGGGAGGGTGGGGTGTCATTATATTACCAGCCTGTTTCTTCCCTAGTTCAACTGAAAATGCTAGTGCTGTTCTTATTTGTAGTGATTGGAGAAATGAAATTTTTTTAAAGAAGAAGTATCTTTCCTTCCTGAGTGTATTTTTCCACCTCTGTTCTTTTTTTCATGTAAAAATGTAAGGTCAGCCCTCCACATTTGCAGGTTTCACTTCTGCGGATTTGATTATTCACGGATTATTTGCTGTGACCTCTGCTGCCTCCCTGTGCCATTTTTAATAGGGACTGTGATCCTGGTGAGACTGAGAAACTGCAAGTGGGGCTTGTAAGTCCCTGTTAAAAATGTTGTGGGGCAGCTGTGGAGGTGGCATTAAGCCCCGCTGGCCCCCGTCTTCTGCCTTGTGAAGGAACCCTGAGACCCCAAAGGAATCCACAGCGGGTTGAATATGTCGATCATACTTCTTTAGTGTGTTAAATGTAGTTTCGGAGGACCTAGAGTTATTCACTTTCATAGGGGTCCTGTGCCCCTAACCCTAGCGAATGTGGAGGGCTGACTGTATATGTCAAACTTTTATGCTTAAATACAAAATAAAAATGTCAAGACTGTTAAAAACAAAAAAACCCTTAATAACCATAAGCTAGCTATTTAAGATCAAGGCCAGGAGCCAAACTCTGCAAACCACAGGTGGAAATGAGAGGCAGGACCAGAACGTTGAGGTGCTGTCTTGACACAGACCCAATGGGCTTATTCCAGTCTGTTTTTAGGCATCTGTTAAGATACTTTGGTTTTAATTCTGAGTTGTTTCATTTTAAGGAGATCTGGAACTTTTTGCTATTTAAGGAAATTTCTATAAGGACATCCTTCTCAAGCTTTGATTGCTGTCCTGTTTTGCATTGTGTGTTTTACTCTGGTATGAACAGGGGCAAGGCTTCTCCTTTGTGGAACTTTTAGCTAAGTTGCAGAGGCACAACAAAACTCTGTTAGTGAATGGCAGAGAAGCCTAACAGGGCATTGGCAAGTGGGCTCCAGTGCTCATCAGGTGCTTCCGATGTGCGTTGGGGCACTCCTATTATGCACCAACATTTCCTAGCCTGCATCCAGGTGTGCAGTGGCGAGTGCCACAGTGCCTATTGGTGCCCATTGAGACATGGTGTTGCAGTCACTCCTCTGTTGCACAGCAGAGGCTGGTACGCAGTAACATCACAGCACCATCTAGGTGAACATGGACGCTGCAAAACTGCTGGGTTCTGTTTAAGTCCCATGTTGAATTCCAGCCAGTGTCTTTATCTTTAATTTCTGGAAGCAGCTTGGAATGTTCAGAAAAGCAGGTTATGCATACGAAAATAATGTATGTGGGTGTACGTGTACCTTTTTCTTGCCATGTGTCCCTCTTCTTACTGAAAAAAGTATTCCCTCCTCCCATCATCCGCCATTAAAAGTTTCTTTTCTCCTCCTCCCCTACTCCTCAGGATAGTTACCTTGGTGATGAATTTAAATCTCAGATCGATGTGGCCCTGTCGCAGGATTCAACTTACCAGGGGGAGCGCGCGTATCAACACGGAGTGACGGGACTGTCACAGTATTAAAATGTAAGGTGATTGGAAGGACAGAAGTGGGAGACGAAGGGAATGGGGCGGGTACGTCCCCTTGGCACCCTTGCCTTACACCGCTGGGCCCCCAGCCTCCTTAGACCTCTTAAATGGATTCTGAGGATCTCCCACTCTGAATATGAACACTGGCACAAGAAAGTTTGCTTTCTTTATCCAATTTATGCCTGGCTAATTGATTGCCTTTTTTTCTTGCTGTTTGTTGGGGTCGCTGGCGTGGATATGGGTACGTGGGGTAACTGTGATACTGCTATCTAACCCAGTGGTCTGCAACCTAAGTCTCACATGATGATTGTGGTAGTGTTGGAACTTTCAGCTTCTTCCCAGTTTCCCCCCCTCGCCAGTGCCAAAAACATGCTGTGAAGTATTTCCTTTCTCCTACATCTTGGTTCCACTCTTGCACAAGGAGTAAATGCAGTCTGCAGCTTGGAAAAGTTCACTTTTGGGGGCTGCAGCTGTCTGAATATCAACATGGAACTGTCATGCCAGGAGGAATAGTCAGAAAAGGTAATTTTCCAAGTTCTGCCAGCTATGTAGGGAGAGACTTAGACTGTGAGGTCAGCCTAGGGTTTGCAGGCGTGGTATTCCTTGATGCTTTCTAAGGAATGGAGTGAAGTGCTTTTGTCTCCTAATCCTTCATTTAAAGCAGGTGATGGGCAACTGTGGTGAGTTTGGGAGCCAATTTTCTGCCTCTGGGAGCTCCTAGGGCCACACAAACACCCCCAAAATGCTGAAAAAAACAAGAACCAAAATGAAGGTGCCAGAGGTTCACATCTAGTTTTTTAAAGTGGGAATTATTTGATGAGAGAGCCAGTGTGTTGGACTGTGAGACCAGGGTGCAATTCCCCACTTGGCTGTGGAAACCCCCTGTGTGGTCTTGGGTGTGTCACACACACTTAGCCCCAGATAGCCCCATGGTAGGTTATCCTTAGGGTCGCTGTAAGTTGTAAACAACTTGAAAGCACACAACAGCAGCAATAATTATTTGATGAGCACCTAAATACTCTAAAAGTCACCAGATGCCATCTGATCTTGGAAGCTAAGCAGTGTCAGCCCTGGTTAGTACTTGGATGGGAGACCACCAACAAAGACCAGGTGCTGTAGGCTCTGTTTCAGAGGAAGGACCTGGCGGAATCGCCTCTGAGTCTTCCTTACCTAAGAAAACCCCAGGAAATTGATGGGGTCACAATAAGTTGACAGGCATCTTGAAAGTGCATACACGCACCCATTCAGGGGTGTCAAACTCAATTTCATCTTGGGCTGCATCAGCATTATGGTTGCCCTCAAAGGGCCAGTTGTATCTGTAAGACTATATAAATGTATCTACTCTTTTATCATATTAAATAATTGCCTCTGCACTTGATTATTACCGGTTTTTAAACTGCCTTCCCTCTGCGTCAATTTTTTTGGACATTTTGGGGCTATTTGATTGTAGTTTGTGGTCTCTACACCTCTGTAAAGTGACATAGAATTGGTCACTATATCCAAAGCGTGCCACTTGCTGCCCCCAGACCCTCTCTGTTATGCTTTCAGCCCCCCAGCCCCCCTCTGTGTCTCTTTCTGCTCCCCCCATCCCCATGGCTCTTTCTGCCCCCCCTTTCCCCTCTCTGTACCTAGGGAGCCCGATCCCCACATTGCAGGCCCCTGGCTGCCAGTATTCTGCAGAGGGGCACAGCAGCCAGCACTCTCAATCTACTTCTACTTCTGACTGCTCCTCTGTCCAACTCTTGCAAGCTGTGCAGAGCCACGGTAACCTGCGGCAACACTCTGATGGCGCGTCTTGGACAGAGGAGCAGTCAGAAGTAAAAGTAGATGGCTAGTGCTGGCTGCTCGGCCCCTCTTTGGAATACTGACAGCCGGGGGCTCGCAGTGAGGGATTGGGCTTCACAGGCAGGGGGAGAGCCGCAGCTGCAGGAGAGGTGTGAGGGCCACATGAAATGGCCTGGGAGCCAGATTTGGCCCACGTACTTTGTGTTTGACACGTGCATTATTCAATAATTGGACTGAACTGGGAGTGCCTGCAGCCTATTTAAAAGGTGAATGGCCTCTCCTAGAGGCTTCTAGGACAAGAAGTTGACCACTTTGGGGGTGAGGTCAACAAAAAGTCAGTTGGGAGATTGTGGAGGAGGCTCTAACCCACTTCATAAAAGATCAGAATTGGGAGGGGGGCATCCCATGTAGAGTGGATTGGTGATGGTTTCCAGCCTGACCTGAGGAAATAATTCACGTGCAGCCACACTGCCTTGTAGCTTTTGACCCTGATAGCTGAAATAAGACTCCTGGGCAGCTTGAGATACTAGATTTTGGGATCAAACAAAACAGAGGGCATCTTCTCCCCGGCTGGTACCTGCTTCTAGAAGTAGCTGCATGGCATTAAGAAAAAGAGTACCATGTTTGCCAGACGGCGTATTTCAAGTCACGGTGAGGAAATGCTTCATCCTGTCCACTTGGCTAACTGTCTTCTCTTTATGGCTGTTGAAACATTTCTGAAGGAGTCCTGGGCTCAGAAGCAGCCCGGTCGTGTGGCCATTTAATGATCGCCTTTTCCTCTCCCTTCCATTTAGGTTGAAGGAGAAGAGCTAAGCTTGCGTGGAGCTTAGTTCAACAGCATTTTATTCTGGGTAATAAAAATAAAATAAAACGGATACCTGTTTTCCACTGCTAAAACTGAAGCAACTCTGTGAGAGCAACAGGAGAGAAAGGTAGAGGAAGAGAGCGAAACCAACGGAGAGAAGCGAGAGAGCGAGAAGAGACCACGTGCGAGCAAGAGAAAGCGAAGAAGCGAAAAAGAGCCCACTGCTAGCTCACTGAGACAAGGAGACTGACCGGAGATGGGAAGAGAGCACTGGAGGACCGACTGGCAACCTCACTAGCGGCGGGGAGCCACCTCGCCCCGGAAGAACCAAGTGGTCAGCGGAGTTCCCTGTCCCCTCCCCTCCCACCATCGACAAACACTGAGAACACGAAAGAGAGGATGAGAGAGAGAGAGAGAAGGGCTTTAGAAGCAAGATTCACTTCATTCCGTTCTTCTCGTTGTTGCAAGCAGGGCTTTACTTTTCAGAGCAGGGCAGGGAGAGGAAAAACCCTCCATCTCAGAGTTGTTTGTGTACCTGTCTTTTTCTTGGTTTTTTTCCTTCTTTTTTTTTTCCTTCCTTTTTTTTTTTTCAAGTGGCATCCACTGGCATTTTCGGAGCAAGCACACATCCTCCAAGAGAAGAGCGATCCTCTCAGCTCATGGGAAGCTGGCTGGCTGGTACCAAACTCTGAGATGGAGTGGTTTTGCTTATGCGGGGTCCAGCTTTGAACCTTGTGCGTGTGTGGAGTCGCCCATGTCCCGAACGGGCTTCTTGCGACCAGATGGAGTGGTTCTTTCCCCCTCCCTGCTTTTTAAGAAGAGAGATTCTTTCAAAGAAGCACTGGATATTTTTTTAGACATTTGTCGCTGAAATCTTAGTAGTGGACCGGGTGGGTGGGGGAAATCCTTGTTCTGAAAAGCTTAAGATATATAAATATATAAATATATATATACAAAAAATAGGTTTACTGCTTAAAATTAGAACACCAGTCTTTCAGAGATCTTTTCGGCGTGATTTCAAGTCAGGTTGGCCTCTTCTCCGGAGGGAGGGTAGCAATTTAGCAAAGGAAGCCGGTGCTTTCTGGCCAGTGAGGTTCGAAAGGATGTTGTGTCTTGCTTTAAATTGGCTACTTTCTGGGCTCTGCTCTGCGCAACAACAATTGTGGGGTTTTTTTATTATTATTTTTCTTTTCCTTAAGACGTACCATACGCTTCACCAAAAAAGGAGATTGAGCACGCGTGCCCTTCGGCGCCAGGGCGAAAGGAAAGGACGCTGCGGTGGGGCTGCGCTTTTTAAAAACACAGCTCCCGCCGACGCTGGGAGAACGATAGTGGAAAACGGGGGATTATATTGGTTTTGAAGTGAAGAGTCTATACAAGGTAATATTTAAAGCAGGTTGATTGTGGAGAGCAGGCAGTTTAGGCAAAGGTGGCCGTTGATAGGTGGGTGTAATTTCCGTGAGTCTATTGGGGTGGCGATGTTTTTAGGAAGGGGGGTTTCTGTGCATCCAGGAACTAAGGAAAGCGTGGAGTTAATGAGAAGTTTAAACCAAGCTGGAGACCACGTTGGGGAGCAAGCCCCCCCTCCTTTTTTTGAGCATGACTGGAAAAGCGCCTTTT
This sequence comes from Cyclura pinguis, assembly GCA_030412105.1. Classification (NCBI taxonomy): domain Eukaryota; kingdom Metazoa; phylum Chordata; class Lepidosauria; order Squamata; family Iguanidae; genus Cyclura; species Cyclura pinguis. The sequence continues at coordinate 6,686,517 of CM059614.1, read as the reverse complement.
GGGGGGAAAAAAATCCACAGTTGTGCATGTGACCAAAAATGTTTTTATCTGCAACAGAAAACATTTTTTTTAAAAAAAGAAATCCGCATCAGAAACTTTTAAGGAGGAAAAAAACAACCAACCAACCAAGAATGCCTCTTAACTCTGCTGCCAGTTTGTCCTCCCCACCCAGTAATCCAATATCAAATATTCTAAGCCCTTTTTACCTCTCTGAGACAGTGTGACCAGCCTCCCAGTCATGGTTTTTAACTATGTATGAATTAAGTTAGCTTTTTTTCCTGACCAAAGGGCTCTAAGTATCTGTTTAACCTTTTGTGTGTGCACCCCGCTGAGGAACTCAAGGTAATTTACATGAATGTACTTCAAAGAAATGCCCCCCCCCCGCCCAGCTTTCTTTTCTTTTTAAAAAGAGAGATTTGGAAAACTTTCTGTAGGAAAAAAAAAACAAAAAACCAAAACACTCCACCGCCATTTTGCAAGGTGGACCTTTTTTTTTTTTTTTGTCCCTCTTGGAAACCCACCAAGACTTGCTTCTAGCTGCAGATGTGGGAAGGCGACAGCACCTGACCTGAGAGAACCGGTGGCTGTTCTCGTTTGCTGAAAAAAGGAGCTCCAGAATTTAGACTTTCTGCTGTGTGGGGGCCGCCTTCCTGCCGTGGCGAGAGAGTATTTCTCAATCCAGACTGCTGGAGGGCTAACCACCCCTCAGTGTGCTCTCCCATCCCACCCCCAGGTTGGCTGCGTGGCTGCGTAGACCTTTTTTTTTTTTTTTGAGTTAGGCTTTAAAGCGTTAGCCTCTTTTCGTGCAATGCAATCTGCTGAGTAAACGTAGCCCCTTTTTTCCCCACCACCACCTCCTTGATTTCTCTCCCCCCCCGCCGCCATTTCACTAGTTATAGCAATGCTTGCCTCTGCTTTGTGCTGGGTTCCCTTCCCTTTTCCTCTGTAGCGGTTATAAAAATTTTCTATTAAAACAGCACCCAGATGCCAGTGCTAGCACGGTGTTGAAACTGATTTTCTTTTTTCCTGTCCCAATTTGTTTTGTTTTTTTAACTGTTTGTCATCAACTTAATAAAGAGCTCTTGCATTCAATCTTTAGGGGGGATTGTATTTAACAGAGTTCAACTACTTTACTAAAAACTGGTATAGCTGGCGATGGAAATCTCCAAATTCTCTTAATAATGGTCGCAGTGTACATTTTAAGTGTGCGTCTTCACCTCAGCCATGCTTCTCTTTCTGTCAGTGTGCCCACCTCCCTAAAAATAAAATGGCTGTCGCGTCCCCCCTTAGCCTTCTCGTCTGGTGTGTTTAGTCTGCAAAAGAGAAGGTTAAGAGGGGACATGATAGCCGTGTTTAAATATTTGAAGGGATGTCATGTGGAGGATGGGGTGAGTCTGTTTTCTGTTGCTCCAGAGACTAGGACAAGGAGCAATGGATTCAAACTTCAGGATTGGAGGTCCCACTTAAACCTCAGAAGGAACGTCCTGACAGTCAGAGCTGTCCGGCAGTGGAATAGGCTGCCTGGGAGTGTGGTGGAGCCTTCTCCTTTGGAGATTTTGAAACAGAGGTTGGATGGCCATCTGTTGGGAGTGCTTTTATGTGTGTTCCTGCATGGCAGAAGGGGGCTGGACTGCATGGCCCCTGGGCTCTCTTCCAGCTCTATGATCCTGTGACTCTATGACTCTAATTTAAAAAAATACAGTTGATGCAGGAAGTGCCCACCTTGTTATCTGATGACTCCCTTTTCTGAAGCTTCCAAATTAAGGACAAGTTCCATGAATTTGAGGAGGCTTCCATGTATTCATCAGTTCTTGCCGACGGAGGTTCACGTGGAACCACTTGCATGCGTGTGTTGCTTGCAAAGTAAGCTGAGATGCGGGGGGGAAGGTGCCGCGAGACTTTGCAAGCAGCATGTATGTGTGATTGCTCCCAAGCGAGCCTCCATAAGTCCTTTGTACTCCCTACCGTACAGTTCATTAAATGGGTTCTGCTTTTCAACCAGTGTCGCTTTCTGACGGTGCTCCAGTCCCTCAACCTGTCAGATAGTAGGGGAACCCTGTATCACTTTTCTGTTAATAATATTTTAGGTTGTGAACAAACAGTGCATCCATGTAGGAAGAGATGAGCCAGCCTCTCTTCTTCCATGCGTGCAGTGTGGAAAGAGGGGGCACAAGTTTGTTTTCTGCTGCTCCAGAAACTAGGACATGGAGCAATGGATTCAAACAAACTGCAGGAAAGGAGATTCCAGCTGAACCTCAGAAAGAACTTCCTGATGGTCGGAGCTGTCCGGCAGTGGAATCTGCCTCCATGCAGTGTGGTAGAATCTCCTCCTTTGGAGGTTTTTGTGCGGAGGCTGGGTGGTCATTTCTCAAAGGGAGAGCTTTGACTGTATCTTCCCGCATGGCAGGGGGTTGGACAGGATGGCCCCTGGGGTCTCTTCCAACTCTTATGATTCTGTGAACCTTTCTTGGATTGTCTATGGCTGCATAATTATGTTTTTTTAAAAAAAAACACTCAAGATTGACTGCAGCACGTGTGTCGAACACAAGGCCCGTGGGCCACATCTGGCCCACCAGGCCATTTCGTGCGGCCCTCGCACGGGCAGAAAGAGGCTCGGAGAGGGTCTGGGGAGCAGAAAGTGGCACACTTTGGATATACTGACCAATTCTATGTCACTTTACAGGGACCACAAACTACGGTCAAATAGCCCCAAAACGTCCCAGAAAAGAGGCAGAGGGAAGGCAGTATGAAAACCAGTAATAACCAAATGCAGAGGCAGTTAATATGATAAAATAGTAGATATTTTTACATAGCTTTACAGATAGAACCAGCCCTTTGAGGGCAACCATAATGCTGATGGGGCCCAAGACGATATTTGAGTTTGAGACCCCGGACTATGGCCATATATTGCGTGAAAGAACATGGGAACGGTCACACCTAGGATTGACTGCTGCCCCATCTGTGCGCACACCCTGCAGTGCTGCCGAGAACGGGCGTGTGAGTCCAAAAAGACCTTGACGTGTGCTAGTTCTGTGAGGTTTCTGCTCGTGGCACAATGTCTCCTATCATAGCCTGATCTTTGGTCATCGAGAAGCTGGGCTGGGGCTTCTTTTGGCTGAAGAAAGGCACGGAACGTTCTACCCAAAATGGTGGCCCCAGGGCCAGTGACTGCTGCTGGTCCTCTGGCCATTTTCTAGGGAAAAAAAGAATAAATGTACCAAAGGACACAAATTTAGTACAGGTCCCTCACATATATATATATGGGGTGGGAGATTAATTGCTGGTCTTCCAGGTGAGATAGCATGAGAAACACTGTCCTATATAGCATTTTTTGGCCGTTTCCAGGATGGGCACTGCGGGGTATTTCCGTTTATGCACGACAAGGGACAAGAGGGTTGTGGATCCGACAACCAGGAAACAGACAGTTGAATTTAGTTGTACCTGGCCTAAAGTGCCTTTTAGAAGGTATCGGCAGCCAGGTCCCAAGTTGTCCAGGCTCACAAAATTTTCCAGTCGCATCATTCTGCCAAGATGAAGACTTGTGTTTATTTCTGGATGTGCAAATCTGCCCTGGATTATGCAACAACATTTGCAAATGCAACAGAAGTCCTCAGTCTGTGCTTTAGAAAATGAAATTGCAACAACCCATATGTTGTGTGCTTTCAAGTCATTTCTGACCCCAAGGCATTACACTATCACAGGATTTTCTGGGGCTGAGATTGTGTGACACACCCAAGGTCAACTAGTGGGTTGCCATGGCTGCAGAGGAAATTTGAACCCCGGTCTCTCCAACACTCAAACCCTTTGAGGCCCCTCCCTAAACTGCAAACCCCAGGATTCCATAGGATGTTGAAAGTGGAATAATAGCACTATAACAGGCTAGTGCGTAAACAGGCGTATTGTGGATTAACCTAGCGGTTCCATAATGAATGGAACAGCTTTCTGGATCCGGCCAGGATTCTACCTTGCATGTACAACGGTGTGAGGAACTGGAATAATTTGCACACCCTCTCGGCCACACAGGTGGGAAGTGAAATTGCAGAATCAGTAGTTTGCAGCAGGGAAAAAGGAATTGGGGGAGGTTGGGACATTCCAGGGGGCGGGAAAGCAAAGCATTTGCAAGCAGTTTGGGGTGATTTTTGGAGCATTTGGGGATGAAAACCCAAAATGGTTGCAGAAGAAAATTCTACAAACACTAGTGGGGACATTCAAGGGCCTTGGATGGACTACCGTATTCTACTCCCTGGTTCTCCTGCTTTAAGAAACTTGCAACACAAATTTCTACATGGAAATGTCAGTGTAGCTTATAAGTAAGGCCTATTATTAATGGCAATAAAGAGGAGAAGCCATTTTTATTATTTTTTTTATCATAATAAAGGATTGGATTTTCTATAGCTCTTTGCAAAATATACCTTTTTAAAAAAAACGATCATCCCACACACCAAAAGCTGCAGCACTTTGGGTCCCTTACGAGGTGAACTACCTTTCTCTCCCACAAACAAATGAAGTAAGACAATAGTTTTAAAAATATACACCTAGTCCCTAGTAGAGGAATATTCACAAGCCTCAGATCCTGACAGCTCTACTGAAGGCAAGTTTTGTGTTTTATTATGCTGAGAAGATGATATTGTTTTTTGAGCAATTATTAGGTAAGGCTGAGAACCCTAGATCTTGGGGTGAACAACAAGTGGAGGCGAAACTGGACTCTCCAAATCCACAATGAGCTGTGCCCCACCCCTGCTGCTGAATTTGTCACTGTTGCAGCCACACCAACTGTATTTTTTTTTAAATGCAGGAAGTATGTGCTACTTTTAAATCAAAACATGCAATCCTCCACAATTACCCCATGGCCAAAATTCTGCAACAGGAGGTGTCCATTTCTTACATACCTGAATCTCCCTCATGCCATCTACCTCCTGTAAATCATCTTGTAAGCGACAGTCTTCCCCAAAATGGCCATTTCTGGGTTGTTGGCGAACAGAGGTGTGTCCAGCTGTTTTCCTATAGATAGATATGCCGTGGCCAAATTCTGCAAATAACCTCTGGGCATCCTTGCAAACTCGGCAGATGACATTGTTGCAACACCTCAAGCTACAGGAAAACAGCAGGACGTATCCCCACTTTCCAACAACAAGGAAACAGCTACGGGGGTGAGATTTGTTGGGGGAGATGTTGGTCATTGTGTGGTCAGAACAGAATTCCAACCCATACCACAGCCATGAAAATGGGCTGCGATGTCATGTGATATTGTAGTCTGCTTAACTAGGCTAAGAACTCGCGATAGAATTATGCAAAAAAAAATTATGATTGTAAAGTAACGATTGAAGGCAAGGAGATCAAAATCTTTAAAGACGTTCCATTTCAAATTTTGAAGAAAAGATGGGAACTACAAATCCCTAACACAATTACTTCAGAAATATAAATTATAAATGGGAGAGAATGGAAGGCATCTCTTTTACGTATAGAAAAAAAGGACATAGAATAACTATACCCCTAAAAGCGAAAAATTGAGAAAAGACAGAACTGGGCTGTGACGGTGAAGTCCTTTGCAAATCACTAACAAGATGCTAGCCCCATGTTTACAAATTCAAAAGGAGAGAGCAGGAAGCACCTGGAAGCTGCTCCTCTGTATGAGTAGCTGAACACCAACCATCTGATCCAAAAGAAATCTACAAGTATTGGCCAAAAGTAGAGGAAATACAAGCCATGATCTTTATCGGCAGCCACACTCATCCACAACCATGTCCTCGTAGTGGCGGAGCACAACATTGTCGTCGTTGTCATAGTAAAGAATAGAGATGGGCGAGAGGCGTACGGGGACGCAGCAGGGCTGGGGGGTCCCTTCGGGGTCGAGGGAGTGGACGATGGTTTGCAAAATGGCATGGTTGGTGCTGTTGAGCTCCTCCGTCAGCGGAAACGGGCACTCCCCGAGACAGTAGTTTGCCATGTAACCTTGCGGGGCAATGATCCAGTTCTCCCAACCAACGTCGCTGAAGCTTATGTACAGGCGCCGGGGCTTGCAGACGTTGCTGGTGGCGAGCGGCACGTAGTACGTGCTGCGTTTTTTTCGGGGACTTTTGCAATGGCTGGGGGCAAGGGAGACCACAAGCAGAGAGGTCTCGAGGAAACAGTCGATGCCGGAGCAGAAATCTCCTTCGGGCAAAGCGGGCACGCCGATCTCAAGAATCAGGCCCAGGTTCCTGGCAGGAGCGCGCCACTCTTCGGCCACCTGGGTCAGGTCAAAGACAAAAGACTTGTGCAAGTGGACGAAGGACTGCTCCAGCAACACTTCGCGGTTGCGAGCGTGAGCCGACATACCCGACAGAGCCATTCGGGTTGCCTTGTAAAGGCTCAGCTCAAAGGGACCGGATGGGCTCGCGGCCCAGTACCAATTCCGGCTGAATCTGACCTCCAGCCGGGCCATCGTCAACACCTCCCCTTCGTCCAGGGCAGAGAAATTAAAATACAACCGCTTTTGGAGGCACAACCAACTCTGGGATTCCTTGTTGTGAATAAAACGGCCTGGAAAGGAAGCAGAAATGAGCCGTGGTCAGAATACAGTGTAGGAATATTCACTTGGGCATATTCACTTGGGCAGAGATAATGGTGATTGCATGGCATGTGTAGAAAACCATAGAAACAAAGATTTAAAAGGGACCCCAGGGGCCATCCAGTCCAACCCCCTTCTGCCATGCAGGAATGAACTCTCAAAGCACCCCCAGCAAATGGCCATCCAGCCTCTGCTTAAAAACCTCCAAAGAAGGAGACCCCACTACACTCCATTGAGGCAGCAGATTCCATTGTCGAATGGCTCTGAAGTTCTTCCTGATGTTTAGGTGAAATCTCTTTTCTTGTAGTGTGACTCCATTGCTCCATGTCCTAGTTTCTGGAGCAGCAGCAAACAAGCTTGCTCCATCTTCAACATGACATCCCTTCAAATATTTAAACATGGCTATCATGTCCCCTCTTTAACCTTCTCGTCTGCAGACTAAACATCCCCAGCTCCCTAAGCCGCTCCTCATAGGGCTTCATGGCTTCCAGACTCTCCACCGTTTTGGTCACCCTTTTCTGGACACGCTCTAGCTTGTCCGTATCTTTCTTGGAGGTGCCCAGAACTGGACACAGGGTTCCACATGAGGCCTAACCAAAGCAGAATAGAGTGGTGCCATTACCTCCCTCGATCTAGACACCATACTCCTATCGATGCAACCAAGAATTGCATTGGCTTTCTTGGCTGCTGCATCACACTGTTGGCTCATGTTCAGCTTGTAACGCACCAAGACTCCTAAATCCCTTTCACATGTACTGTTATCCAGCTACATGTCTCCCATCTTATATTTGTGCATTCCATTTTTTCCACCTAAGTGTAGGACATGAAATTAGTCCTGAAAGCTGGGAAGAGTCATGGAAGAAAACAAATTCATTTACAGCATCTCAAGATCAGAAAGAAAATTATTATAAAATATTTTATCTAGTGTATTTAACATCCGTGAAACTGAGGGAAAAAATGCCATAACAGGTAATTATCTAATATATACCCAGCGCTTTGAATTAGAGGTGGAAAGACATTGGAAGCCAAGAGGAAGCTTTAAAAAAGAGAAGTCAGAGAGGGTACCTTTAAAATAAAATTAATATTGAAAACCTAGTTCCTTTGTCTGGAGTTGATATTTTACTGTGAGACAGTATTGCATAGTGGTCAGAGTCTGGACTGGCAAGGTCCGGGTTCTAGATTCAACCACAAAGCTCGTTGGGTAATCTTTGACCAATATGAATTGTAAACTAGGATTCTATAGTTCAGGGTTCGATTTCCCACTTGGCCACGGAAACCCTTGGGCATGTCACACTCTCTCAGCCCCCAGAAAACCCCATTATAAGTTTGTCTTAGGGTCACCATAACTCAGAAACAACTTGTAGGCACATAAACACAACAAATAGCATATACAGAGAATTAGAATTAAAGGAGCACCCAAGAAATCTTTCATCCAAAGAGAAAGAAAGAAATTAGATTTAATAATATAAAACCAGTCAAAATATTTTTCTCGGCCAAGCTTTTGCAAACTTACTGGAACGGGCCTCTTACGGTTTGCGTAGTGTTTTCACTGTATGTTTTTAATGTTTAATTTTTTTAAACTTTATAAATAACTTTAAAACTTTTAACTTTATAAACTTTCCAAATTGCTCTGTTGCTTTTTAAATAACTTAAATTTATACTTTTAGTGGCCTTGTCACATCGTTTTTCATCTGCCTCGTTTTGAAATATGCTTTGCCAACCATCCCGTTTTGCGGGAAAAGGCGGGATGAAAATGAATTAGCGTTAATAAATTGACATTACACTTAATCATTTTTGAGAGGGGTTTTTTCTTTATTGTATGTAGCCAATGGCCATCATCGTAATAATTTAATAATTAATAATATTAATAATTAATCAATTAGTAATTATAACAATGGTGATTATAATGGTGATGATAATAATAATAATAATAATAATAATAAAATGATGATTAATACTAATAATCATTGTAATAATAGGTTTACCAGTGAAATAAAAGGAGACTATGTTATAAAAAATTCAGAACTGCCTATAAAGTTTCCAACATCCCTCCTTCGATGGGTAATTTTTTTCCCCATCAAAACCAAAGACCATGAACGTTTTCTCCTGCATTCCAACGATGATAAATTGTTTGCAGCTTTCTAACTTTGGTGCTATTTCCAACTTGGCGTCCAAGCACATGGAATTCATTAGGTGTTTTTGTTTTTCTGATATTGCAAATGTCTAAAGCCAAAAAAATTAAATTGCCCAGTAAACCCAGTTCTGGAGATATTGTAATATTTGGTCCTATGATCCAAACTGAGCCCATTTCAACCATGGTAGTTTGCTGCTAATTTTGTGCTGTTTCCAGATGGGAGTTTAGGTACATGATATTAGGCTTTTTTTTTTTTTTTTTGGTATTGCAAATGTCTGCTTTAAGCCAAAAATTAAATCACCCAGTAAAACCAGTTCTGGAGACAGTGCAATATTTAGTCTTATCATCCAACTGATATCCAGAACAAAATAAAATAAAATAAAATAAAATAAAATAAAATAAAATAAATCACCCATCACCCACTCCAAATCTTTACCCATACCTTGATCTGGGAAGACTCGGATAATATTTCCAGGTACGTTGAGTTCTTCCACCCAGCAGGGGCCTTGGCTTTCCTTTCCAGCTGGCAAAGCCTGGCTTCTTCTTCTGAACATTTTCCAAAGCAAAGGGGGGACCGGGGCCAAAGTTTTGGGGCTCGGCCTGGCCTTCAGCCCCAGAGACTTTAGGAGCAAAGTTTCCTGGCTTTGCAAAGCCAGAGTTCCCACCAAGCCCAGGCAAAGCAAAGAGATTTGCAAAGAAATCATTTTTTTAAAATAAAAATAAAAATAAAATTATTGATCTTGAGTACTCAGAAGGGATGTCCTGGAAGGAGTTGTAGTTTGGGCGAGACAAAAGCTGCTGATAAAAGGATGCTCAGCGCTCTGGGGCGGAAAAGAGGTGTGAAGGGTTGCCTTTCAAGGGGGCAGAGAGGAGCCAATAGGGGGGAAAAGGTGGAGAAAACTCCAGCTGATAGGATTTGGCCTCAGGCTTTGAATTTGGGTCAGGAGAGAGAAACCGGAGCAGGTTAACCCTTCCCTCCCCAGGGATGCCCAAACCAGGGCTAACCAGCTTATTGCTTATGCCAGGGTTGGACAGACATAGCCCTCCAGATGTTCTTTGGCTCCCACAACTCCCATCGTCCCCAGCCAGGTGTGGCCAACTGGGGATGATGGGCGTTGCACTCCCAAAACACCCGTGGTCGTGCCCTTTCCAATATTTCAGGTTGGAGATGGGGCAAGATTTTTTTTTTTTTTGCTGTCGTGGGCGTGTGCTTTCAAGTGGTTTCCGATTTATGGAGACCCTCGGGTGAACCTATCATGCGGTTCTCCGGGGCTGAGAGTGTGTGCTGTGCCTTAAGTCAACCAGTGGGTTTGGGGTCCCTAAGACAAGTCCTATCGTGGGGTTTTCTGGGGCTGAGAGTGTGTGCCATATTCAAGATCACCCAGCGGGTTTGGCCATCCTAGGGCGAAACTATCATGGAGTTTTCTGGGACTGAGATGTGTCCAAAGTCACCCAGTGAGTTTGGAGACCCTAGTCCAATACTCAAACCGCTATACCACATTCAGAGATGTGGGCTATGGTCCTCCTCTGAGGCTGAGAGAGTGTGACATGCCCAAGCCCTCCCAGTGGGTTGGCCTGACCAAGCAGGGATTCACACCCTGGTCTCTCAGAGTCCAACTCCAGCTCTCAAACAACTCCACAGTCTCTTAAGAGGGGCGCCACGGCATTCCTCTGAGGCTGAGAGAGTGTGACATGCCCAAGCCCTCCCAGTGGGTTGGCCTGACCAAGCAGGGATTCACACCCTGGTCTCTCAGAGTCCAACTCCAGCTCTCAAACAACTCCACAGTCTCTTAAGAGGGGCGCCACAGCATTCCTCTGAGGCTGAGAGAGTGCGCCTTGCCCGGGCCCAAAACAAACGTCAAAACATAAAAACCGAACTATCTTGTAAGTTCATTTAAGGTAGTATTTTTGTTCCCCGTGACTTTTGGCTCTGCCAACACTCACCCTTCTCTGAGTGTCTGTTTCCTGATGATGAACTTCAGGGCACTTCCTGAAATTTGTACATGAAAAAAGAAAGCGGAAATAATGGGGAAAAAAGAGAGAGAGAAACACGCATTTCATTTATTCTATAACCTTGTTTTTCCTCTCAGGCAAAGATCCAGCACCGACACATGGAATACACTGTGTACAAAAATTCCACAGGCTGACCCCCGAGTTTCATCCGTAGGGCAGGCTACAACAAGGAACGAACCCAGGACTGTGTGTGTGTGTGTGTGTGTTGTGCACACCACAATTTTACCAGGATCCCAAAAGAAACGAGCGTATCATTTGCAGAATCCGGCTTGCGGGCAACGCACGGTTCGAGCCCTCATGAATGCAAAGACACCCTCGAAAGAGCAGGGGAGAGATTGCAAACGTCCAATTCCCAAAAGTTGTGGGGCGGATTTCAGTGCTTTGCAAAGGCTCCCCCCCCCTCCATGCATACAAAAATAAGAATGCAGAGTTTATTTAAAGTCAGAGAACTCCCTTCCAACTGTAGCTCACAGAAATCCAACTTTTTTCAGTGCACAGTTTTAATTTTTTTTTCTCCCATAGGGGAAGACAGAGTGACTTTTTTGCTTTGACTTGGACAAACTCTAGAGCCAAGGCTAATGGTGGTCAACACTGGGCAACGGGAGCGTAAAATATCTGGCTAGCATGACTGTAACAAGCGAGGGCGGCTTTGGTGCGGTTCTGCCTCCAGCCGGCCAGGGAGAAGCATGGCAGCGTGCTGACATCCCACAGGTGTAGCGGGGGGAGAAAGCTGGGCCAGATTCAGGCACCTTGCAGCAAGACAGGGCAAGAAGGATGGGCTCCCTGAAGGTCATCCAGCCTTGCTGAACGCCGGACTTGGTCTCTCTGGCGGATCGCTTTCACCTGGGCTGGGCTTAAACAACTCCGGAAAAAGAGACCCTCCCATGGAATTCTCCAAGCACCCTCCAAAAAAACACCTCTTGGATGCTGGGAAGATTTTTCTTAATGTCTCACCCAAATCCGCTACTTCTTGCTCTGCCCTGTGGAATAGTTAAGAATCTCCATCTCCGGCACGACACTTATTTGAAGACTGCCATCACCTTAATTTCTCTTCCCAAGGATACACAGACCTGTTTCGTTTGTTCTTCGTAAGACACCCCTTGCCCTTCCCCAATTATCACGTCCAAATACTGAATTTTAGATTTTGGGGGGATTCCAGCGGTCATCTAGTCTCACCCACAATTCCAACATCTGTTAAAGATGTCCCACCAGCAGCTTAAATGCGCTGCCACAATGGGAAGCCCACGACCTCCTCGGACACTCCACTGCCAAACAGTTCCTAGGAAGGATCCGTCCATGTTTTATCACAAATGTACTTCCCCGAAATGTCCACCCCTTGCTTCTAGTCGTGCTTTCTGGAGTCATACAGAACATGGCTGCCTCATCTTCTCCATCTCAGCCCTTCAGAACTTGGAAAACCACCACCATACCATCCCTGAATCATCTCTTTTCCAACCAAGACATTTCCTAATTCTTTCAACTCTGTTTCCAAACCATGCACTTTCCGTGCCTCTCCTCCTAAGGCTCACAGCGAGGGGAAGAAGGCATGACATTTGCATTGCAAAAGCACCCTCCATTCCTTTTCTCCTAAAATTAGGGCTGCGAATCCTGCAGGTATTTCTGGACTGCACCTCCCAGCAGCCTTAGAACACAGCATACCTAACAGCAAGGAATGCTCGGCGCTACAATTCAGCAACATGGGAGTTGCAGTTCAACCATAACCACAAGTCTTGTGTTGCCCAGTACAGAAAATGCAACTCACTCTAGCTCCCTCTCCATCCATGTAAATATATAAATCAAGGAACACTTCAAATCCACCTCTACCTTCTGCCATATTTTCCTCACCCAGCTTTTACACTTCTCATCCTCTGACTCTTTTTTGGCATGCAAATTTTCCACCTTTGCCGGTAGAGTGCACCCATCGATGGAGGCTTTACTGCTTCTTTTGCTTCCATCATTGTCAACAAACGCACCACCCTAGAAAGGGGAGAAGTGTGCGTTTGCATGTACGAAATCCCATTTGGGGTTGCACTGAGGACAAGGGGCAGGTCGCTCCAGATACTAACCCGTTTTTGGATTCTCGCTGTTCAATCACAAAATATTTTATATAAAGATTGACTGGATTTCTCCCCTGTACCCTTGCTTATTCTTCTATCGCTCCCTTCCCCAAAATAACCCATTGCAAAAATCTCTTTTTAGGAGCAAATCGGGGAAATGGCAGCTGCCCTTTATGCACCGTGGACGCGCGACGTTTGCTCCGACCATAATCTAAAATGGTGGCGGGCAACTGGAAAGAGTTGGGGGGCTATGTTGGCCTTCCCAGGAGAACTTGGGAGGGCTATACCACTCCTATAAAAAAAAACTGAAATTTGTTTTTGCCCCAAATGTCCTCTAGAAGATGGGGGAGCGTTTCGCTGGTTCCAGACCGCCCACCCCGGACTACGTTAGGCGCATAAGAGACCTTTTTTTTCCCTAACAGGAAGTGCTCTGGAGATCAACACCCGCTTCACTTCCTGCATGGAAAAAGAAATCGCGAAATTGCTCCCCCATGCCCCCTAGAGGTCATTGGGAGGAAACCTTTAAACTTTTTTGGACACTAGGGGGCGATGAAGACCCACACTTTTATCACCTAAGATAGGGAGGAAGAGGGGGGAAAAACCTACACCCTGAGACAAAATACAAGACCCTTTCTCTCTCCCAAAAACAGACTATCCAGAAAATCAATTTATCTATCTATCTATCTATCTATCTATCTATCTATCTATCTATCTGGTTCTCGGACGGCAATAAAGTGCCACAGGGCATTATGGGACACTCATCCTCAGCTACACCTAGCTGAAAATTCACTGATCCGCACATGTGCTTTTTTTTCCCTCTCTGCCTCCGATTGGCCGCTTGGAGCATCCGACGGGACTCTTCCTTATTCTTCGTAACCAATCAGAACCCTGGAGGCCAGAGGGGGGCGGTTCCGTCCTTTTGGGGCCCACTCCAAAGAAGGCCCCGCAAGGCTGAGTTTGTCGCTTGCAAAGCCATCACACCGACAGAGGGGAACCTGGGAGGGGAGTCTTTATATGGGGCAGGGGGCTTTCCCCACGGTTTGCAAGAATGGCCGTTGACCGGTGCAGAAAAGAAATATTGCTTCGCAGGTTTGATCCGCCGGAACGCTTCCCCCCATGGGCTCTAGGGAGGGGGACAGTGGGAGAAAGAACAGGACGTGTGGGTCGCAGTCTTTGCAGCACGCCAAACTGGCTGGGCTTGGAAGGAGGGGAAGGGACACGCTGAAGGCTTTCTCTCTCCGGAGCTGGCTCGACTCTGGTCGCGTCCCGGCAGCCTTTATAACCGTTTGTCCTTCACGAGTCCATTTTTCAAATGTTTCCTGCGGGGAAGAGATGGTGATCGGTATTAGAAGAAGGCAAGGAATTGCTTCCCGAAGTATAAGAAAAGAGATGCACCTAAAAACTATTCAACACAGAATCACAGAATCCTAAAGACCCCAAAGATCTATTCAACATCTTCATCCATGACTTGGAGGAAGGCGTAGAGGGCGTGCTGATCAAATTTGCAGGTGACACCAAATTGGGAGGGGTTGCTTGACACCCCAGAGGACAGGATCAAAATTCAAAATGACCTGGACAGATTGGAGAGCTGGGCCAAAGCTCACAAAATGAATTTCTACAGAGAGAAATGTAAAGTCCTGCACTTAGGCAGAAAAAATGGAAGGCACGAATATAGGATGGAGGACGCGTGGCTGGATAGCAGTACGTGCGAAAGGGATCTAGGAGTCTTGGTGGACCACAAGCTGAACATGAGTCAGCAGTGTGATGCGGCAGCCAAGAAAGCCAACACCATTCTTGGCTGCATCAATAGGAGTATGGTGTCTAGATCAAGGGAGGTAATGGTACCACTCTATTCTGTATTGGTTAGACCTCATCTGGAATCCTGTATCCAGTTCTGAGCACCTCAATTCAAGAAGGATATGGACAAGCTGGAAGGTGTCCAGAGGAGGGCGACCAAAATGTTGAAGGGTCTGGAAGCCATGAAGCCCTATGAGGAACGGCTTAGGGAGCTGGGGATGTTTAGTCTGCAGAAGAGAAGGTGAAGAGGGCACATGATAACCATGTTTGAATATCTGAAGGGATGTCATACTCCTATTGATGCAACCATACGCCTACTGATGCAACCAAGAATCGTGCTGGCTTTCCTGGCTGCTGCATCACACTGCTGGCTCAGAGAGCTAAGCAGAACCTGCCTATCTGAGAACACTACTCACTAATGCTTGTTTCCTGTAATAAAACGGCAGGAGATGGCTGCAGACTTCATGCTTTCCAATGGATGCACCCAGCTGTTCACTGCTGGAAGCAGAACACTGGGTAAGATAGGAGCTGGCATGCACCTAAATCCATTTTTCCTACCTCTTCCTTCCTACCTGAGATACTTACCCCTCTTTCAAGCAGCTGGGGATGCGCAGCTCCCCGTCCTTCTTCTCGGAAATGGCATCAACATCATATTCCCTCACGTCGTTCACTTCCCGGACTTGTCCCAGCAAGATTTTTGCAACAAAGAAGATGATGTACTGCGGGAAAGGGACGGCAGCCAATCAGATCGCAGGCCCAAAAGGTCTTCCAACAGTGCTTTGCATCTCATTATCTGTTGGACCGCCAGAGATTTGGAGAGCATCTTGGTCCTCTTGTGGCTCTTTGGATGGTCACAGCCCACTGCTACCAATTTTTAAAATTTTGTTGGCCAACTTTTTTGCCCCAAATAGTCACAAGGCAGCATGGTCACAATTTCTGGCCTATTAATTCCTATTAATCCCAGGAGAGACTTTTCTTTAGAAACCAGAAGTCAACCAAAAGTCAGTATCTAGTTCACTTCCTGTAGCCATTTCCACACTAGACCGTTATAGTGCTATTATTCCACTTTCAACATCCTATGGAATCCTAACACCCCTGCAATATCTAAGTCCCTCCAACTTCTTTTCCATATAGGAGCCATCATCTTCCTTACATTACAGAAACGGTTATCTTTATGGTCAGATAACATCAATGTTAATTTGTCTAACTCAGCTATAGCGTATCGGCCATTTCCGCACTACACTCTTATAGTGCTATTATTCCACTTTCAACGTCTGATGAAATCCTGGGGTTTAGGGAGAGGCATTTAGAATTTTCTGCCAGACAGCTCTTGGGCCTCAGGCAACTACAAATCCCAGAATTCCACAGGATGTTGAAAGTGGAATCGTAGCACTACAACGGTGCAGTCCGGAAATGGTCACAGTTTCAACAACCACTCTTCAACAGAGTTTATTTTGTCTTCGGTACTTGGAATTGTATGCAACAAGTCTATTGAAATCGTGGGTTTTCATAAAAATATTTAAAAAAGAAAGTTTCGGTTTTTGGAGATTTTCAGATTTCCAGCTAAGGGAGACCCGAGCTGTCCCAGCATCCCCCAACCAGTCTGACCACTACTGGGAATTTCCAAAAATACCTCCTTCAACTGGGCTACAGCCTTGCATCCAATAATTACAAACACTTCCGGACAGTTCCGTGTCATGTTAAGGGCCAGAACTGGGCTACTCACCAAGAACCAGTAGATGTTCATCAGAGCGATGATGAGCAGCAAAGTGTTAAAGAAGAAATAGAAAGGAATGTTGGGAAAGGTCTGGAGGCTCGTGTGGCACGTGGCGTACAGCACCTTGAGAGGGAACCAGTACAGTCGGAACCAGAACCTGCGGGAAGGAAAGAGCGTGTTCAACATCGCCTCTTCTACTTGCACGCTCGGGGTGTGAATCTGCATGGCTCTAGCATCATAGAATCCTAGCGTCGGAAGAGACCCCAGGGGCCATCCAGTCCAACCCCCTGCTATGCAGGAACACCCATCAAAGCATTCCCGACAGATGGCCCTCCAGCCTCTGCTTAAAAACCTCCAAAGACGGAGACCCCACCACACTCCATGGAGGCAGCAGCCTATTCCACTGCCGGACAGCTCCAACCGTCAGGAAGTTCTTCCTGAAGGTCAGGAGGAATCTCCTCTCCCGCAGTTTCTATCCACTGCTCCTTGTCCTAGTCTCTGGAGCAGCAGAAAACAAGCCTGCTCCCTCTTCAACGTGACATCCCTTCAAACATTTAAACATGGCTCTCATGTTCCCTCTTAACCGTCTCTTCTGCAGACTAAACATCCCCGGCTCCCTCAACCGCTCCTCATAGGACCTCATGGCCTCCAGACCCTCCACCCTTTTGGTCACCCTCCTCTGGACACGCTCCAGCTTGTCCATATCCTTTTTGAAATGAGGTGCCCAGAACCGGACACAGGATTCCAGATGAGGCCTAACCAGTGCGGAATAGAGGGGTACCATTACCTCCCTTGATCTAGACACCATACCCCTATGGATGCAACCAAGAATTGCGTTGGCTTTCCTGGCTGCCGCATCACACTGCTGGCTCATGTTCAGCTTGTGGTCCACCAAGACTCCTAGATCCCTTTCGCATGTACTGCTATCCAGCCACGTGTCCTCCATCCCGTATTTGTGTCTTCCAGTTTTTCTGCCTAAGTACAGGACCTTACATTTCTCTCTGTTGAAATCCATTCTGTTAGCTTTGGCCCAGCTCTCCAATCTGTCAAGGTCGTTTTGAATTCTGATCCTGTCCTCTGGCGTATTAGCAACCCCTCCCAATTTGGGGTCATCTGCAAATTTGATCCGCATGCCCTCTGTTCCTTCATCCAAGTCATGGAGGAAGATGTTGAATAGCAGCCCTGGGCCCAGGACAGAACCCCATGGCACCCCACCAGCCACTCCTCTCCAGGATGAAAAGCAGCCGTGGGTGAGGAGCACTCTTTGGGTCCGGCCGGTCAACCAATTCCAAATCTACCCAACAGCAGCCCTGCCCAGCCCGCATTTCACAAGCTTCTCTGCAAGAATGTCACGGGGAACTCTTGTCAAAGGCCTTCCTGAAATCAAGATATGCCACGTCCACTGCATTCCCTTCATCTATCAAGCTCATAACTCCATTGTAAAAAACAGATAGTAGAGCAAGGGATGAAGGAAAGGCGATCACATCCCTCTGAAAAAAAGAATTCACTATTTTTTTTCCTCCAAGTGCTCTCTGGGGGCATTTTCGCCATGTTTTTGCCTCCCTCTGCTATTCTAGGTTCTGAAAAAGCCTTTTTTATAACAACTTCCAGAAAAGGCCACTCTTGGATCCAAAATTGGCCCAAAACATGTTGAAAGTGCCTCTCTGAGCCCTGCAAGGGAGCTGCGGAGGCATTCTTTAGAGAGCTGTCGGCGCTCCACTGATTTCCCCAATTTTTGCATTTTTGGAGCGAATCGCGGTGTCCTCCAAGGGACCCCCGGAAGTCAGGGTGACAGAAGCGAACGCTCCGGATCCACTCCTGATGCCGGATGCAGGAACAAGCAGGGAGCGGAGAGGAGCCGAACTCACCAGCTGACGCCGAAGGAGACGCAGCCGGCGTTGGAGAGAATGTCGTTGAGCCGGTGGTAGACCCCGCCGCGGTACTTGAAGTAGACGTTCAGCTTGGTAAACTCCAGCTGAATGTCGCTGGCGTCGTGGAGGAACAGGACGAGAATCCCGACGTTGTGGTACCTGTAGGGAGAAACGCAGGGCGATCCGGCACAGGAACAGAGCACGGAGCTTTTGCAAAGGGCCAGGGGGCAAAGGATGGGAAATTGCCTTCTTTGCCAGGGATGACGGAAAGCTGCTGTCAGCGAGCACAGACTCGGACGGGCAAAGTGTGGCCCCGGAACCGCTCTTCCATGGCCCCCGGAGCCCTCCATTAATCCACTGAAGCCGCCCTGATTTTCAGGCCATTTCCTGCCCCAAACCATTCAGAAAGCTCCCAGGCATGTGAAAACTCACAATTTCATCTCTGCAAAAACCCTGGGACCCTGTGCCACTCCCCACAAATACGTCCAATTTCCTCTGCAGCCCCCCCTTAAAATGGCAACAGGAGGTGACACCATTTTGAGAGTAACCGCAGAAGAAAACAAGTAATTTTTGTTGCAAAAGTTAAATTTCCCTCTTCAGGGACGAGGCCAAAAAAGAACTCCTTCCACTACGAAACCCTCAAACCCACCTCACTTCGTCGTGCTGTTTTTCCCAAACATACACTGCCCCCAACTTTAATCGCAGATTTCTCTGCCGGCCTCAGTTTCCCTCTGCTGTAAAATGGGAATAAGAAAAGCAACTTGGGTCAAAGGCATAGTCCCCCAAATCTGTAACAAGTGCAAAGAGCAGATCTGTATTTAATTTCAATAAATTAATAGGTAGGGATCTTGTGCCAGGCCAAAGACAGGTCTGTGTATTTTCAATCCACAGAAATTCAAACTTTTCCATTCCAGCATGGCAAAGCAACTCTCGTTCCTAAACCCTTACCCTTCTTGCTGAGCCAAATGAAGCTTATCTTGACCATACTGTAGCTGTAAGGATCTCAAGAGCTGGAAAAATGATTTCTCAATTGACTACAACTCCCAGAATCCTGCACCAACATGAACTGCGGGGGTTCTGGGAGTTGCAGTTTTTTAAAAAACGGATTCCCCCCTATCTCTGAATGATTTCCCTGCATGGCATGGCTCACTCCTTCCCACGCGGTACGAGGAATGTTTGGGAACATTTTGAGACATTCCAGAAAAAAAAAATCGGAGAAGAGAAAGGCCATGTCCGCACTAGAGTGTTATAGTGCTATTATTCCACTTTCCACATCCTACGGAATCCTTGAGGCCCCTCCCTAAACTGCAAGCCCCAGGATTCCATAGGATGTGGAAAGTGGAATAATAGCACTACAGCACTCTAGTGCGGACGTGGCCAAAGAAGGGACAAAAGTGCGCAGATTGGGGGAAGACATTACCTGAAAACGTAGGAGGAGGTGATTAGAACGAAGGTAACCACATGGTGGATGAGCATCACGACCGAATCTTTACGCCAGGCGTCCATGTAGAGCGTCGCGTACAGGGAATGGGCATAAAAGCTGGCTTGCATCAGGTAGGCGATGGCAATGTTCGTTGGCACGTCCATGCCCTTCTCCCAGTCTGGAAAACCAGGGAGGAAGAAGTAAAGATGGGGAGCGCCAATTCAGCAGAGCCAAAATAATTCGGGGAAAAGCAGAATGAAATGCTCTAGGATGTGACCACTAGGAAACACGATTATGATGCCTCCCTCTCCCTCCCATTGACTCACATGCATACCTATGGACAGGTGAGAAATTCATTTCAGTGTCTTTTTTTTCCCCACATGCAGAATTTTTCCAAGAAGAACTTTATGCACAATTTAGAGTTATTTTTTTGCTCTTTTTTTTTTTAATATCCTTTTTCCTTATGTGTTAATTTAAGAGTCACATAAATGGTTATCATTATTAATAGTTTCTACTGGGCTTTCTCCTTTCTTGTCCTCAATTTAAGATCAATAGGCAACTTGAATTTATACATCATACTAAGCTACAGTTATGGTTTACAGATACATAGTATTATTAGCAGTTTATTATTATCAATATTACTGTTCAAATAATTTACTGTCCCATTGTTCTACTTTATACATTTTCCCCTTATTGAATTTATACATCATATTAAGCTACAATTATGGATTATAGATACACAGTATTATTAGTAGTTTATTATGATCAATATGACTATCCAAATAATTTACAGTCATATTGTTCTACTTTATAAATTTTCCCCTTATTGAATTTAAACATCATATTAAGCTACAGTTATGGATTAGAGATACATAATATTATTAGTAGTTTATTATTATCAGTATTACTGTTCAAATAATTTACAGTCCTATTGTTCTACTTTATACATTTTCCCCTTATTGAATTTATACATCATATTAAGCTACAATTATGGATTATAGATACACAGTATTATTAGTAGTTTATTATGATCAAAATTACTATCCAAATAATTTACAGTCCTATTGTTCTACTTTATAAATTTTCCCCTTATTGAATTTAAACATCATATTAAGCTACAGTTATGGATTATAGATACATAGTATTATTAGTAGTTTATTATTATCAATATGACTATCCAAATAATTTACAGTCCTATTGTTCTACTTTATAAATTTTCCCCTTATTGAATTTAAACATCATATTAAGCTACAGTTATGGATTATAGATACACAGTATTATTAGTAGTTTATTATTATCAATATGACTATCCAAATAATTTACAGTCATATTGTTCTACTTTATAAATTTTCCCCTTATTGAATTTATACATCATATTAAGCTACAGTTATGGATTATAGATACATAGTATTAATAGCAGTTTATTATTATCAATATTGCTATCCAAATAATTTACAGTCATATTGTTATGCTTTCTTAATTTTCCCCTTATAGCATATAATGACATAACTGTTTATACCTCTATATAATGGTTAATGAGCAAGTATTTATGCTAATCTATAGTTCATCTCATTGTGTATGTACTCTATTATGGTGCTATTATTTAACAACAACAACAACAACAACAACAACAATAATAATAATAATAATAATAAAAAAAAATAGTAGCAGTGGTAGTAGTAGTAGTAGTAGTAGTAGTAGTAGTCTGATAACAGAAATGCATTGGGGAAAAGACTGATTTTTTTGTAAGAGATCCTGCAATTTCCATGAAACCATGAACATTGTAATAAGTAGTGGCAGTCAGTCAGGTTTTTTTTTTAAAAAAGTCCTTCACTTTTAATTTGAATACATAATCTGCCTTACTAGAATGTCTGCTCAATTTAAAAATAGCCCTCTTCCAGTTTCTGTCCCACGTCAACCACATTCACAGCGATGCACCGAAGACTAAAAACCTTCCTCTTGCCATTGGCAAAAAAGACTTTATTAATAATAATAATAAAGTATGTTTGATGTGAGAAATTCATTTCAGTTTCTTTTAGGGAAGGATTTCCCCAATTTCTCCTTAACTTGGGCGAAAAGAATTTGAGGCTGACGAATTTCCAACGTGGCGGAAATGAAAGCTGATACCAAAACCCAAAATATACATTGCAATGATGTATTTTATTTTATTATGACCAAAAGTCATAAAATGCATTATATGCAAGCTTTCGAAGCCCACTGGCTGCTTCACCAGCAAACATGAAGGACTGCACAAGAGAAGCAAACTGACAGTGTCAGAGCCATTGGTCTGTATTTTATTTTATTTGAGATATAAAATAGCCCTCCACATCCGTGGATTATATATTATATATATTATATATCCACGGATCCAAGCAACCACGGCTTGAAAATATTCCAAATAAAATTCCAAAAAACCAGCTTTGATTTTGCCCTTTTATACAGGGAATTCACTTTACTACCTCGTTTTACATAAGAGGACTTGAGCACCCACGAATTTTAGTAGCCACGGGATGTCCTGGAACCAAACTCTTAAGGATACCGATGGCCCGCTGTATTTCATTAAGCTGGTGCTGAAGGTGGGTTGGATTCAAGACCGATACAGAGGAAAGGTTAGGCTAAGGCCATTTCCGCACTACACTGTTATAGTGCTATTATCCCACTTTAAACCTCCCCTGGAACTCTGGGGTTTGTAGTTTACTGAGACCGAAGGGCTCTCCGGCTGAGAATCCTAAATATCCCTCCTTAAACTGCAAACTCCAGAACTCCATAGGATGTTGAAAGTGGAATGATAGCACTGTAACAGTGTAGTGCGGAAATGGCCTAACACTCCTCAAGGCTGTAAGGCAACTGAAGAGAAGAACTTTATGGCTGCTCCCTCCATATTTGTGTCTTTTAACTTTTGCAGATTTAGTTATTTGGGGATTATCTGCTGCGGCCCTACACAGTTTTAAACAGGGACTTGTAAGCCTCGCCTCGCATTTGCAGTCTCTCTGCAAGCCCAAGGTGGAGAGGACGAGAGTCTGTGAGAGTTTGTGAGAGTCTGCGAACCCAAGGCAATGCTTGCAAAGTCCTTATTTAAAATGGCACAGGATAGAGGCGGCAGCAAGCCCCACCAGTCACCCGCTTCCGCCTTGCAAAGCAAGCCGGCCATCTGAAGGCAGAAGGGGGCAGCTGGCATGCTCGGCACTGGGTATCGAAATGTACTGTGTATGATGCACTTAGAATCACAGAATCATAGAGTTGGAAGAGACCCCCAGGGGCCATCTAGTCCAACCCCCTTCTGCCATGCAGGAACACCCTCAAAGCACTCCCGACAGATGGCCATCCAGCCTCTGCTTAAAAACCTCCAAAGAAGGAGACTCCACCACACTCCATTGAGGGAGCAGATTCCACTGCTGGACAGCTCTGACCGTCAGGAAGTTCTTCCTGAGTTTCAGGTGGAATCTCCTTTCCTGCAGCTTGAACCCGTTGCTCCTTGTCCTAGTCTCTGCAGCAGCGGAAAACAGGCTTGCTCCATCCTCCATTTGACATTCCTTCAATTATTTAAACTCTCATGTCCCCTCTTCACCTTCTCTTCTGCAGACTAAACATCCCCAGCTCCCTCAGCCACTCCTCATAGGGCTTCCTGGCTTCCAGACCCTCCACCATTTTGGTTGCCCTCCTCTGGACACACTCCAGCTTGTCCATATCCTTCTTGAAGTGAGGTGCCCAGAACTGGACACAGTGTTATTCTAGATGAGGCCTGATCAAAGCAGAATAGAGTGGGACCATTCCCTCACTTGATCTAGACACCATACTCCCATTGATGCAACCAAGAATCGCATTGGCTTTCCTGGCTGCCGCATCACACTGCTGGCTCATGTTCAGCTTGTGATCTACCAAGACTCCTAGATCCCTTTCACATGTACTGCTATCCAGCTATGCATCCCCCATCCAGGATTTGTGCCTTCCATCTTTTTTGCCTAAGTGCAGGACCTTACATTTCTCTCTGTCGAAATTCATTTTGTGAGCTCTGGCCCAGCCCTCCAATCTCTCAAGGTCATTTTGAATTTTGATCCTGTCCTCCGGGGTATTAGCCACCCCTCCCAATTTGGGGTCATCTGCAAATTTGATCCCTCTGTTCCTTCATCCAAGTCACGGAGGAAGATCTCGAATAGCCCTGGGGCTCGGACAGAACCCCACGGCACCCCACCGGTCACCTCTCTCCAGGATGAAAAGCAGCCATTTGTGATCGCCCTTTGGGTTCGGTCGGTCAACCAATTCCAAATCCACTTAACAGTAGCTTTGTCTAATCCGCATTTTATTACCTTGTCTGTATTGTCTGGATTCATTAGAACAACATTCTGACATTTCCAAAATACTATTTTCTCATGGGAGACCTTGTTCAAGGCCTTGCTGAAATCAAGATACGCTACGTCCACGGTATTCTCTCCTCTTGTAACTCTATCAAAACAAGAGATTAGATGAATCTGGAATGGGTTCAATCTGCAGACCATACTTTCTGTGCGTGTGTTAAATAAGGCTTGGGGGGACCTATAGATATTTGTAGGCTTTCCAACTCGGCAGGGATTCTGCATCCCTAACCCCTGCAAAGGCGGAGGGATGACGGTAATAAAAATTGTCCTTCTCCAATGGTATGCCACAGTGCATCTCCTTTCGAGAACGGGGTCTCTCCCTTTTTGCTGTGATGTTGCAAGACAACTCACAGGGAAAGTACAATGAGTGCCTCAGAAAACTTCCATACAGGTTACCACTCTGTTCTGTCTGGTCGGACAGTACCTGGAATAATACTTTGTCCAGTTCTGGGCACTACAAGTCGAGAAGGATATGGACACGCTGCAACGTGTCCGGAGGAGGGTGACCAAAATGGTAGAAGGCCTGGAAACCACAAGGCCCTCTGAGGATTATCTTAGGGAGCCGGGTATGTTTAGCCTGGAGAAGGTTAAGAGGGGACATAATAGCCATGTTTAAATATCACATGGAGGATGGAGCAAGCCTGTTTTGTGCTGCTCCGGAGACTAGGACATGGTGCAATGGCCATGAAAACAGCTCTAGGGCGGCCACACAGGGCTCACAAGCCACACTTTCTTCTGACGTAAGTGACCCAAGAACAAAATAAAACTAGAATCCCCCCGTGTCTGTGCCGCTTACCGTAAAAGACAGATGGGGGGTCGAGGAAAAAGGGGTAGCCAGCAAAGAAGAGCAGGTAGACGTCGTACAACCAGGAAACGGTGTAGAAGGCCAGCTTCCAGGCGCTCTCTGGCATCTTGGCGGCATCCTTGGGGGGCAGCCGACACCACTCTGCGAAGGGCTGCGAGGAGAGAGACAACGGTGACGCCAACAGCTTGCTATCCCATTTCCTTCCCTCTGCCAAGTCCACAAGAGTGTCTCTGGGCATGCACAAAGAGTGTCGAGTACAGGATAGCTCCAGTCCCCGAGATTAAGCTTAGAAGTTTGCAGCAGATTTATTCGGGAACAGTCGCGTAACGGCAGCACATTTCGGCCACTGCCAAGACTAAAAGCCCTTAAAGATTTTACAATATCTTATAAGCAAGTAAGTAATAATTTATTGCATAGCCCAAAGACCATTGCAAATTAAGTACAAAACACCCAAACTTTCACTATTACAACATCACAACTAAAATTAACAGTATAACATGTTGGAATAAACGAATCCCTTGTATTATAAAATGGGTCACAAAAAAAAAAAAGCATTAACCTTTCATATTGTGACAAGAACCTTTTATACTCGCCTATGATTTCTACACACAAACGGGTTCAACAAGGGTGTATCTTAGCACCATTTCTTTTCCATTTTTATATTAACGATCTTGTTGCTTCGCTTCACAATCGGGATTATCATATGGCAAAAATCCTAAACAAATCCGTTAACATTCTATTATATGCAGATGATATCATCCTCCTTTCAACATCTCAAGTTGGTCTAAGAAGACAATGAAGACATTTCGGTTCTTACGGCATAGAAAATGCTTTGGTCATTAATAGCAATAAATCAAAAGTAGTAGTTTATGGCAGAAAGAGAAAATCATACAGATGGTTTAGCAATTCAAAGAGAGCAAGTAAAACCTTATTGCTATCTTGGTGTTACTTTCTCATCCTCAGGTTCCCGGGAGGTGCAAATAAAGAAAAATGAAATGAAAACCATTGCCACTTTGCAATCCTTAAACAGATTATTAAATTACAGCCGCCCAGGTTCTTTACACCCCGCTGTAAACATTTTTCAAGCAAAAGTGGTACCAATGCTAATCGTTGGCGCTGAGATTTGGCGTTTTGCAGATCTTGCAAAAACTGAAAAATGACATTTCTGCACATGATTTTGGGAGTTTCACAATCCACCCCAGTTTATTTAGTCCGAGCGGAACTGGGTACGGATAAGATTGCCGGGCTAAGGTATGTGAGAACGGTAAACTTTTGGGCCAGAATAAATAATTTTACAGTGTCTAAATAAGCAGGAACATTTCACATTTGCAAGCCCCTGATTCAACAGCCAATTTAAAACAACTCTTTTCTCAGACCTTTTCCGCACGGGACTGTTATAGTGCTATTATTCCACTTTCAACCTCATATCCAGTGTATTCTCTCAGGAACCTGACCTCTGCACGTTAATAACTCTGAATACAGATTGGATTGGGAAATATGGGGAAAAGTTACAGGTACTGGAGAAGACAGTTTGGAGAATTAGAGACATAGGCTCTCAAATCTTTCTAACAAGATCGAAAATCCCAAGCAATGCCGGGTTTACATGCTAGCGTTTCATACAATTAATGTGATTTCTGTTCATCACATTTCGCCCTATCGCCCCTTACTCCGGGGTGTTCCATTCTGTCCCGCGCCCAAAATAAACCAATTAATTGCATTAATATGAGTTCATTAATCCCATTAATATGAGTTCATTAATCACACTAATATAAATCCATTTCAAATATTTCGTCATGTTAGGGTGATTTACTATGGCATGATTTCAGTATGAGAATACGATTCAGAAGAGGGGGAAAAAAAACATCTTTTCCGAAACTTAATTGTATATTTAAAAATCACAGGCAAAGTTTACAGTGATAATTCTAATCCCTATTCATGTTGCTGCCTGACATTATATCCATTATAATGGCTATATTATTATAATCCATTATATATCCATTATAATGGATCAATTGATAGCCACTCTGAGCATCCCACCAACATTTCATATCATTGTACTGAGGGTGCAAAATGAAGCAACTGGCCACTGCCACCAGATAATTATTATTATAATGTTATTATTAATGCCATAATAATTATTAATAATGTCTGGGTGTTGTTTTGTCACAGAGTTTTCTTGCAAGATTGGTGCAGAGAGGCTTTGCCTTCGCCTTGCTCTGAGGCTGAGAGGATGTGACTTGCCCAAAGTCACCCGGGGGTTCCCATGGCCGAGTGGGAATTCGAACTCCAGTCTACGGAGACATAGTCCAAACCACTACTCCATGATGATGGTAGACAGTAGGAATAAACCCTTTTTTAAAAATATTATTATTATTATTATTATTATTATCATCATCTATTAACTTATTATTAAGTCAATAATAATATATGTATATATAATATACGTTATAATGTTATATGTATTCTTATTGCTGTTGTCATTTTTGTTGCTGTGTTTTTGGCTTGTTCCTCCTGCCCTCCACTGCCCATGCAACACAGTCATTTTCCAAATTCTTCCGCTAAAACTTTGCGCTCATGAAATAAATCAGATCTATGCCTCCCCTGTGGCCATTTCCGCACTGGCCCCTTATGGCGCTATTATTCCCCTTTCAATTCCTCCAAGGCCCCTCCCTCAACTGCAAACCCCAGGATTCCACAGGATGCTGAAAGTGGAATAATAGTGCTATAGCAGGCTGGTGCGGAAACGTACTAATGAAAGTGACAAGATCTTAAACAGAATTGTTGATTAATCCAAGGGATCTTTTCTGTGCCTCGACCAGTTCATGCACGTCTCTCCTGAGTTATTGCTGGTTAAGAGTTCATGGCAATCGGCACGGGGTGTGTGTGTGTGTGTGTGTGTGTAGTTTCCAGGGCTTGAGAGGCAGGGAGAAACTTGAGAAGGTGGAAATGATTTTTTTTTTCAAAAGCTCCGCCTGTGAAAGAGAGGCACAGCTCGGCACGTCCCAGGCCAAGGCTCCCCCTCGGGATGCTAAATTAAGACCCCAGCTGCTCTAGCAAGAGAAACAGAGAGGGAGGGACGGAGGCAGTGACCGGTTCAAATCCAGGCCACGGTAAGAACCCGCCGGCTACTCCGGCTGGCTGAGACAGCCCTCGGTTGTGCCACGTCTGGATCACATCATGGGCCATTTGGAAAAACCGCTTGCATCTCTCTCTTCCGCAGAAGGAACCCCCAAAGTCATCAATCCATCCCTCTACTATGCAGAAATCCACAACGCCTGAGATAATGCCCATCCAATCTCTCTCCAAAGACCTCCACGGAAAGGCCTACGTGCCTTGACGGCACCTAATCTTGGAAGCTAAGCAGGGGCCACTTCCGGACTAGACTGTTCTAGAGTTGGCAGAGACCCCAGGGGCCATCCAGTCCAACCCCCTTCCGCCATGCAGGAACAAAGCACCCCCAGCAAACGGCCATCCAGCCTCCGCTTAAAAACCTCCGACGAAGGAGGAGACTCCACCACACTCCGTGGAGGCAGCCGATTCCACTGCCAGGCAGCTCTGACCGTCAGGAAGTTCTTCCTGAGGTTTCAGGTGGAATCTCTTTTCCTCGGTTTGAATCCGCTGCTCCATGTCCTAGTTTCCGGAGCAGCAGAAGACAAGCTTGCTCCATCTTCCACATGACATCCCTTCAGATCAAGAGGCTGGATGGCCATCTGTCGGGAGTGCTTTAACGGGGTCTTGCTGTATGGCAAAAAGGGGCTGGACTGGATGGCCTCTGGGGCTCTCTTTCAGCTCTATGATCATACGATTCTCCTTTTCTTCCATGTGTGTATTGTTTTTGTATGCACACACACACACACACACACACACATATACTTTATGTGTGTTTTATCAAAATATCTACTATATAAAAGTCAAAGTTTGCCTGTGAGTTTATTTGTTTGTCTGCATCAGGAACGCGAAGACCTCATATGATTGGCTGTGTGAGGCAAAGACTTCCTATGATTGGCTGCCTAAGAAGATTCTATGGAATCCTGGGGTTTGCAGTTTAGGGAGGGGCCTTTCGAACTCTCAGCCAGAGAGCTCTTGGGCCTGGCTGGTTGCTATGGAGATGAGGCCTAGCAGCAAGGAGGAGGGCAGTGTATTCCCTCAGAAACCCAACCTCTGTTATGTTAACAACTCTGAATATAGACTGTATTGGGGAATACGGGGAAAAGTTACAGGTACTCGAATAGGCCGGTTGCTACGGAGATGAAGCCTAGCAGCAAGGAGGAGGGCAGTGTATTCCCCCAGGAACCCAACCTCTCTATGTTAACAACTCTGAATACGGACTGCGCTGGGGAATATGGGGAAAAGTTACCGGTAGTGGAACAGGCTGGTTGCTATGAAGACGAGGCCTAGGAGCAAGGAGGAACTCACACTGTGTATGTAAATAACTCTGAATACAGATGCAGATTGCATTGAGAAATATGGGGGAAAGTTACAGGTACTGGAGAAGACAGTTTGGCGAGTTCTTAAGAGGAGAATAAAATCCTGGGCAACGCCCGGTAAATACGCTAGTATTTAATTAAAAACAAAACAAAAACACAACCTCAACAATATGTTAATAACAAAAAATGGAAAGAGGGGATAACGCAATCCGAGCAGAAGCAACAACGCTGCAGCGCTGTTTAGACACAGCTTCCAAGGGTAAGGCATAAACTCGGAAGGGGCCGAATCCCACCAGATTTCCTTACGCAAGCCGGCTGCCAAAAAAGCCCAACACGAATTGCAAGCGGTTTACGGGATGAGCCACGGAGTCCGGCCCGGCGGAAGGAAGAGACAGTACACCCCGAGCCAAGCCTTGCGTCACTGCGTTTGCCTTGGAAAACGTGCCAGAACAGAACGGTTCCCTGTCGGCTGAGAACAGCCAAGCCAGGGTCAAGGAGTCGGGTGAAGAATTGCTTTGTTTTCCTGGACGCTCCTTGCAGGCGGAGACCAGACCCGTGTTGGTGGAACTACACCAGTCACGGCAGCGTAAGGGAACGGTTCGCGGACGCAGAAGCCCCTCTGGACGTCTGGCATTGAGAGCAATAGGTTCAAAAGGAGAAGGCCCCAAGGCCGTCTAGTTCAACCCTCTGTCATGGAGGAATGCATAACTCACGCACTCCGGAAAGGTGCTCATCCAATCTTTGCTTAAAGACCTCAATCGGGGCAGAAAGGTTCCCTGCAGGGGGCAGGACCCACCTAGAAGTTTAAGAGGTGACATGACAGCCATTTTAAATAATTGAAGGGATGTCATTTGGAGGATGGAGCAAGCCTGTTTTCTGCAGCTGTAGAAACCAGGACATGGAACAACGGCTTTACACTTCAGGAAAAGAGATTTTGCCTAAACATCAGGAAGAACTTCCTTGATGGTAAGATGAGAGCAGTTTGACAGTGGGAATACACTGCTACCTGGGAGCGTGGTGGAATTTTCCTTCTTTGGAGGTATTTACACAGAAGTTGGATGGGAATGCTTTGACGGTGTCTTCCTGTGTGGCAGAATAGGGTTGGACTGGATGGCCCTTGGGGTCTCTTCTAACTCTACGATTCGATTATTCTATGAAAAGAATCCAGGAGGGATCTTAATAGACCACAAACCGAACACGAGCCTACAAGGTGATGTGGCAGCTCAAAAAGCCAATGCAATTCTAAACCGCATTTACAGAAGTATAATGTTCAGATGAAGTGAAGTAGCAGTGCCACCTTTTAAATACAACGCCTCTCTCCGTCTGAGGATTTGCAAGGCACGTGCTTATCCTCCCCCTCAAATTTTCCTCCTCCCGTTCCCTTGCAGTCGTCACTCCAGGCTTCCTAGGCTTGTGCTTAAAACAGATTTTTTCCCCTTTTGGGTGCGCAAAGCACCCTCAACTGCTGGAGTTGTGTCCTCTCTGCCATGTGGTTGCACATTCTGCTCCGTATTGGTGGCCGACCGGTCAGGTGCTCTCTTTGCTCTTATCCCCTCCTTTCTCAAGATGGCCACTGGAAGTAGGTAGAATGCCAGAACCCCTCTCCTCCCTCTGAGTGGAAAGTACTGGTAAGCGCAGACTTACTGGGAGCACTGGAAGCACCTGGGCCAGGAGCAAAGGAACGGGACGGAGGAGCTATGAAGAGGAATCGCCGGGGGGAATTATCTGTGTTTTTTCCACTTTTGCAAGGGTTCTGCACCCCGAACCCTCATGGAGAGACTATTGCAAATAAGTGTGCGTATGTATATCCTCCAGCTCTAGGTGTCTACGATTTTATGCTTTCTCTTGCCACCAAAACACAATCCTGGAAGATTTCCAACCACAGCGCACGGTCAGGACACCAGCGAGAGAGGCCACGGGCGTGCAAAACTCTCGGAATGCCCTGCTCCACTTTCAGGGGGCGGATAAATGAATAAAACACGGCATATTGGAAAGATCATAACCCGTATGGTAAAGATGAGTACGCCATCTTGCTCCTCACCTCTGCGGCATGACAGGAAAATGATCAAATGACAAGCCATCCCACGCAAGATGTGGGGAACCCCACGGAACCACCCCAAAGAGAGCCGCTGCTGTGTAAACCATCGCAACGAAAGTCAGAGCAAAGCACATACCATGGATTTTAAACGCATCACTAAAGCAGGGGAGCGCTAAGCAATCGCAAAGGCCCAAAGTGCAATATGGTAAACGGGGGCGACGGAGAGTAGGCGTCCCAAAAATAAATCCCCCCCCTATAAGATTATGAATTGCAGATGAACCAAAAAATTGGGGATGACAAAATAATCCGGTTTCCAACGTCTTCAACGGAAGGCACGCGGCTCCTTCACGGAATCCCAAAACCTGTCTCGGGATAACACAAAGCCCCGACGAATGTTTTGTGGTGTTTTTCCAGAAAAGGGGATCTTTCACTTGCTATAAATGAACGAAGTGCCCAACCCCTAAAAGCGAGTCTGAATCCAGAGGCATCGAATTATAATGCTGGCAAATACGACAATCTAACGGCTCCTGAAACAGGAAAATCGGTAGAAAAGGGTTAAATATATGGAGTTAATCGTTCCAGTCCTTAACTGCCGTCAAGTTAGATTTACGGTGGCTCTATGAAAGAGATCGCATCTGATCTTGGAAGTTAGCCTTGGTTAGTACTTGGATGGGAGACCACCAGTGAATAGCAGGTGCTGTAAGCTTTATTTCAGAGGAAGGAACTGGCAAAACCACCTCCAAGCCTTCCTTGCCCAAAAAGAAGCAAGTGTCCGGAGTGTTAGCATGCATGGCTCCAATCACATGTATGCAATCGTATAAGAAATAGATTTGATAGATCAATGGTTGGCTGAAGTGCGAATGTGTATCCGTGGTTAAAAGCTGCCTCCAACCGCGTATCCAACTGAGACACCTAAAGTATCCCAGGTCTGCCGATGGTTAATTGATGTACTATTCAGTATCACTTTGCAGTGATGCAGACTCGAGTCGGACTCAAGCCAGACTTAGGTTGCTTCAGTGACTCGACTTGGACTCGAATGGGCCAAAACTAACAAAATGAATTTCAACACAGAGAAATGTAAGGTCCTTCACTTAGCCAGAAAAAATGGAATGCACCAATATAGGATGGGGGACACACGGCTGGGTAACAGTACGTGTGAAAGGGATCTAGGAGTCTTGGTGGAACACAAGCTGAACATGAGCCAGCAGTGTGATGCAGCAGCCAAGAAAGCCAACGTGATTCTTGGTTGCATCAAGAGGGGGATGGTATCTAGACCGAGGGAGGTAATGGTCCTACTCTATTCTGCTCTGGTCAGACCTCATCTGGAATCCTGTGTCCAGTTCTGGGCACCTCAATTCAAGAAGGATGTCGATAAGCTGGAACGTGTCCAGAGGAAGGTGACCAAAATGGTGGAGGGTCTGGAAGCCACGAAGCCGTATGAGAAGTGGCTGAGGGAGCTGGGATGTTAAGTCTGCAGAAGACAAGGTGAAGAGGGAACACGAGAGCCCTGTTTAAATATTTGAAGGGATGTCATGTCGAGGAGGGAGCGGGCTTGTTTTCTGCTGCTCCAGAGACTGGGACAAGGAGCAATGGATTCAAGCTGCAGGAAAGGAGATTCCCCCTGAACCTCAGGAAGAACTTCCTGATGGTCAGCGCTGTCCTGCAGCGGAATATGCCGCTGCCTCCATGGAGTGTGGTGGAGTCTCCTCCTTCTTTGGAGGTTTTTAAGCAGAGGCTGGATGGCCGTCTGTCGGGAGTGCTTTGACGGTGCCTTCCTGCACGACAGAATGGGCTGGACTGGATGACCCTTGGGGGGTCTCTTCCAGCTCTACGATTCTATGATTTTATGGGCCTCTCTCTTTCGTTGTATATTCCGGCAGGACAAGAGCATGGGCTAGGTGGTCCTTTTCAGTTCTAAAACATTGCATCAAGGAGATGCCGGAGAGATCCCACCCGAGTAGTGGTGGCGGTGCAATTATTTCTTATTCGTATAATTCCTACGCTAGGAATCCAGCCTGTCCGGCGATGTCTTTGTAATTTGCACGGAGAGGGATGGGGAGGAATCCAGTTTACAAAAGCCCAGAGAGCGAGAGACGGATCCTACCAAATTTTATCACCCTCCCCAAATCCTGCAGACGCATTTAAGGACTAAGCCGTCACCGGGGCTCTCCCCTCCCACTCCGTCCCTGGTTGCCTTGGCAACAGAGGTCTTCCTGTGCGGTTGCTGTGGCAACGGGTGGCAGCCAGAGGTACCCTGCACTGCAGCATCGGGGGGAAGAAAGTGGGGGGGGGATAAAAGGCTGTGGGAGGATTTGGGGGAGATGGTGAGGAAATTAGGAATACCCGAAGCTAAAATATGTCTCCCTCCTCCCACTAGTAAATGTAGGTGTCGGTCCAACCCATCGATTTGAAAAAATTAGCGGTGCGGATAAAAAGCAAGCACCAGCAAAGCAGCCAAATTTGCTAAAGGTTTGGGGGAAAAAATGGGGGAGGGATAACTTGTGAGGTTGCCATCCAAACTTCTTCCTTATTCAGATGACATCAAATTGGGAAGGATTGCTAAGAGCCCAGAGGACAGGATCACATTTCAACATGACCTTGACAGATTGGAGAGCTGGGCCAAAGCTCACAAAATCAATTTCAACTTCAGAGGGAAGTGTCAGGCCGACAAAATGGAACGCACCAATATAGGATGGGGGACGCGTGGCTGGACGGCAGTACGTGTGAAAGGGACTTCTTGGTAGATCACGCGCTGAACAGGAGCCAGTCGCGTGATGCGGCAGCCCAGAAAGCCAACGCGATTCTCGGTTGCATCGATAGGAGCGTGGGGTCTAGATCAAGGGAGGCAATGGTACTACTCTATTCTGCTTTGGTCAGACCTCACCTGGAATAATACTGCGTCCAGTTCTGGACACCTCGGTTCAAGAAGGAGATGGACAAGCTGGAACGTGTCCAGAGGAGAGCGACCAAAATGGTGGAGGGTCTGGAAGCCACAAAGCCCTATGAGGAGCGGCTTAGGATTGGAAACCACAAAGCAATGGCTCCAAACTTCAGGAAAAGAGATTCTGTTTAAACATTAGGAAAAACTTCCTGATGGTTAAGAAGAGTTTGACAGCGGAATATGCTTTTGCCTAGGAATGCGGTGGAGTTTCCTTCTTTCGGGGTTTTTGGAGGCCGGACGTCAAAGGGAATGCAAGGTTTTGTACTGCAGGGCAGAAGGGGGTTGGATTGGATGGCCTTTGTGGTTTCTTCCAGCTCTTACGACTCTATGAAAACGTGGTCTCAGAGGCAGAAACGACACGGAAAGAATAAGAAAAGTTTCCTACGCCATGAAGACAGAGAGGGGAAAAAAGCACTTCGACGTGTCTCAGCAAACTTTCCCCCCAGAATACGCACATGCGGAAACAACCAGGTGAGGTCAGCCTTCCAGAACTCAACAAAAAAACATTTTGAACCTCTGGGAGATCGTTTTAATAGAAAAATGTCTGGAGATAATGGGATATTTGCAATATTTCTGTGATTTTCTTATGGATATTTTCCCAATATTTCTTAGCTTTGGGACAAGACCACCACATATGGAAGCATGTACCTTCTTCTTCCTGACACTGCCAACATTTATTCGTCGTCTTATATATTTTACTTAACTTTGCCGGATCTAAGTACCATCTATGAAACATCTTAAGATGGTTTTCTTTCAAACTCTGTGCCCGTGTAAATTTATGCGTATTCTTCCAACTCTTTCCCCAGCGTTCTAGTTTGATTTCATACCCTATATTGCGTGTACGTAAAATCATGGATTCTTTCATCGTCTCCGATTCCAATTCTCTATTAAGCAAAATTTTATATAGCGGGAGATCATTTTAAAGATTCCTCCAAAATGCATCCAAAGATGCCTTTTTTCCCCCTCACTAGCCACCAGTTTTCCTATGAATCCCATTTTGATGGTCAAACTTACAGAGCTAAGTGGTTGTTCTTTTTTTAAGAAGCTGCTCTCTCCTTTGCAATCTGTTTTGCTATTCATACATGCTCAGTAAGGGATTCTGGAGTGTTGTAGGCTACACACAGCTATAGCAAGTTCGGCTAGAACAGAATCCCATTCCTTCGCAGGTCAATCTTTCCTGTATTGTTTACTGCCGACACAATGCTGCAACCTGACCCCCAAAGTCTGTCTTCTTCCCTCCTTCTTTCGCCATTCCCCCATTGCTGATGCTGCTTCAAGACCTGCAGCTAGACTGAGGATGAGGAGAGAACGGAGCCAGCCTGAAAAGACTATGCAAAAAACGAACTTCGCTATCAGAGGCCTTATTAACTGAGGCATGATTAACATTTATTCTGATGGTGCGGTTTTTCTGCTGGCCAAGGAGTTTCGTTTTAACTCTGCAACCTCACGCACAGGAAACTATTCAAAAGAATCCACGTGAATTCCACAGTCAAGGGAAGCTTAACTTGCAAGGTGGCGGGGAGGCTGCTGCTTCCCATCACCCTGCCTTTGGGCATGTCTGCTTGTTACTCCCTGGGAGTAAAGCCTGCGGAACAAAATAGCCCAGCCTCTGCTCAAAGGTACCCTTCAGGCCAAGGCCATTTCCGTACTGGAGTGTTACAGTGCTATTATTCCACTTCCGTTACACCACTTTCAACATACTACAGAATCCCGGGGTTTGCAGTATAGGGGTGGGAGCCTCTGTTAACCTTGTTAAGAAGCCTTGGGGCAGCAAAGTTCTTTTCCTACAGAGTCTTTTTAGGTTTCTCCAGCCCTCTCCTCATCCTCAGTCTAGCTGGAAGTTTCAAAGCAGCATCAGCAAAGGGAGAATGGCGAAAGGCGGCTGGAAGAACACAGACTTTTGGGGCCGGGTTGCCGCAACGTGTCTGCAGTCGACAACGCGGGAAAGATTGGTCTGGGAAAGAACTGGGTATTGATTCAGCCAATCCTGCTTTAGCTGCAAACCCCACAGGGTGTTGAAAGTGGAATAATAGCACTATAACCCTCTAGTGCGGAAATGGCCTAACGTGCCTTTTCTTTCCTTCTGCCTCTCCAAGGCAGGCGGGTGACTGGGCTGCCCTTTTAAAACGCTGCCGTGGTGTGCGTGTTGTGATGCACACTGCAAGCTTTTTGCTCACAACCTCCTCCTTGTGGTGAACCGCAGACTTCCCGAGAAGCCTGTGAAGACAGAAAGAAGCGTTGGGGGTGTGTGTGTGTGCCTGACGTTTTCCCAATGCCCTGCAACGACTCTATCTTATTGATCGTTTTGAAAAGAAGACGGCAAGGGCGTCACGGTTGCAAGCCTGCAAGTCTTTCTTTTTTTCCCCCAGCCTCTTTAAAATGATGGCAAAACTGAGCATGCAAGTGGGTGTTTTTTGTGCAACAGGAAATAAGCTTCTGCGCAACTTTCGATACAGACTTTAATAAGATTATTTCTTCAAACAATGACAGTCGGCCCTCGGCATCGGCCAGGGTTTTCGTGCCAGGGCCAAAAATCGTGGATACTCAAATTCCATCACGTGCAATGGTGGGGCGCCCCTTATTTAAAATGGCAAAATCAGAATTTTCAGTTTGGGGACAGTATCAGAGCTCTGGTGGAAGATAAAGAGCTTCTGCTAGTGTCCATTCTTTGAATAAGTTACTTAATTATAACTACCCTGGTTCACTTCATCCAATCATAGGAGTATATAAGGGGCCGCCGATGTTAATCTTTGGATCAGAGATTTGGGGATTTTCTATCGTGGTAGAGTCCCCTTCTTAGGAGACTTTAAGCAGAGGCTGGATGTCCATCGGTTGGGAATGCTTTGAGGGGGTTCCTGCATAGTGGGGGTTGGACTGGATGGCCCCTGGGGTCTCTTCCCACTCTGTGATTCTAACGGAATTAATGGAACTTGTCTTTAATTTGGAAGCATCAAAAGAGTGAGTATTCAGATAACAGGGGCCATTTCTGCACTGGACTGTTAAAGTGCCATTATCCCACTTTCAACATCCTATGGAATCCTGGGGTTTGCCAAGGCCCCTCCCTAAACTGCAAACCCCAGGATTCCAAAGGATGGTGAAAGTGGAATAAAAGCGCTATAACAGCCTAGTGCGGAAATGGCTTCAGGTTTCTCTTTTCCAAGCTAGACATACCCAGCTCCTTCATGCCATTATGAAGCTTAATTTCCAGATCTCTCGTCCTCCCGGTCGCTTTTCTCTGCACAAATTCCAAAGAAGGCGAGTCCACCCCGATCCAAGGCAGTCTAAACTCCGCTGCTGAATTTTGGGATACAGACCACAGCTCAGTCAAAAGATCCTACATTTAATCCCGGTTTTTAGAGAAGCTCAAGGTATAGGTGATGGAGGAGAAGGTTTTTCTCCACGTGAGAGCCTAGACAGCATCAATCACCAATTGCTGTCTGCAGCTTATATCCGGGTACGAGTTCGAAAGTCACTAAGGCACCAAGGAAGGTGATCTGGGAATAGTTGACGTCCGGGGCATCCAGCGTAAAGGATATATCGATGTTCCACCCTTTGGTGTAAAGGGCATTATAAATAAATATTATTACAGTCCTCCCTCCATATTCGTTAGGGTGAGGGACCCAGGACCTCCGTGAATGTGGAAAAATCGTGAATAACTCGAGGCCCTCCCAAACCATATTTAACACCCACAAAAAAGTATGATCACCATATTCAAGCCACCATGGATTCCTTTGGGGCCTCAGTGTTCTTTCCCAAGACAGAAGTGGGGCGCTGGTGGGGCTTACAGCCCCCCTGCTGCCGCCCCACAATATTTTTAAGAGGGACTTCCAAGCCTCCTTCGCAGTTTCTCAGCCTCGCAAGGCTTGCAGTCCCTATTAAAAATGGCACGGGGGGCCGCAGAGGGGACAGCAAATAATCCGTCAATAATCAAATCCGCAAAAGTGAAACCCGCAAATGGGGAGGGCTGACCGTGTTATTATTATGGGGGATCGGAAGGGTGGAATGTGAAAGGGAAGGTGTTATGAGAACAGACAGGACCAAGATAAGAGGACAGGAACTGGGCAAGTTCTCAAGATGAAAGTTATGTAAACATCAGGCATGAGCGAGAATCTCTGGGTTCGGGTGGGGTGCTCTGACATTTATCATTGCTGCGCACACCTGAATTTGTAAGTTATTACCAACTAACACATGCCAGTCTTAGCAGCTTTTGAAGGTTGCTGTGTTAGAATCGTAGAGTTGGAAGAGACCACAATGGCCATCCAGTCCAATCCCCTTCTGCCATGCAGGAAGAAACACTCAAAGCACCCTCAGCAAATGGCCATCCAGCCTCTGCTTAAAAACCTCCAAAGAAGGAGACTCAACCACATTCCAAGGCAGCATATTCCACTACCAAAGGGCCCTTAGTGTCAGCCAGTTCTTCCCGATGTTCAGGTGAAATCTCTTTTCCTGTAGTTTGAATCCACTGCTCCATGTCCTAGTCTCCGGAGCAACAGAAAACAAGCTTGCTCCATCTTCAACACGGCATCCCTTCAAATCTTTAAACATGGCTATCATGTCGTCTCTTAAACTTCTTTTTGTCAGGCTAAACATACCTAGCTTCCTCAGCCATTCCTCAGAGGGCTTCATGGTTTCCAAACCCTTCCCCATTTTGGTCACGGCTCCTCCGGACACATTCCAGTTTGACAATGTCCTTCTTGAACTACGATGCCCAGAACTGGACACAGGATTCCAGGTGAGGTCTAACCAAGGCAGAATAGAGTGGTGTTATTACTTCTCTCAATCTCAACTGAGACTCCTACTGATACAGCCCAGAACTGCATTGGCTTCTTTAGCTGCCTTACCACACTGCTGGCTCATGTTCAGCTTGCGGTCCACTAAGACTCCTAGATCCCTTTCGCGCATACCGTTTTCAAGCCAGGTGTCTCACAACCTATATCTGTGCACTGCTGCCTGCTAATTCCAAATAAAAGTTTCTACTGAACATCTGAATTTTTGCAAGAGCAAGTTAGCCAGCACGCAACACCCTACAGAAAAGCTGCCAGTCAGAGCAGACCATAGAGGGCTAGACAGATGAATGTTGCAAGACAGCAGCTTCCTCCACGTTCCTACGAAGTTGCCCCCACAACCAAACCAATATTGCAGGCTCAGTTTTACATTCTGGCTGAGGAGCAACTGCAGGACCTTTTCCACAGTTGCACCAACGCTCTGGAACAGCCTGGGTAGCTGCCAAGATGCACTTTAACTCATCTGTGGAGCAGGCTATGCAAAAAAAAGAAATTTACCTTGTGTTGTCCCTACCATTCAACACAGTAAAGCAAGCACCTAAGACAACAAATTTTTGGGGCACACCAAACCACTGCCTCCCTCTGCTTACCGTCAGGGCCGGCCTTGGTTGGAAGAAAACATGTTCTCCTCCTACGGGTGAGCTGGCTCTTTCTATCTGTATCAGCTATCTGGTCGTTTTCAGGTCTTCCTTCTCCATCTTGAATAAGGCAGTTATCACCTGGATTTTTCCCAGAGAAAGGAGTCTGGGCAGGGTTTGTTTTTAGCCATTTTTAAAGCAATTTTTAGCAATTTTTTTAAAGGTGTTTGGCCCGAAACATTTATGTTTCCTCGTATGTGTCATTAACATACATACAGCATTTTGCAGCATTATCCCAAGTTGCCGTACTTCTTCGGGCGGGTAGTGTCTTTGGTCATTTCTTAGACCTTGCAAGTGAATAATACGTCCTTTTAGACTTGCCCACTACACTGTTTTAATGCTATTATTCCACTTTCAACATCCTGTGGAATTCCGGGATTTGTAGTTTACTGAGAATTCTAAATAAATTCTAAACTGCAAACTCCAGTATTCCACAGGATATTGAAAGTGGAATAACAGCACTATAAAGAGTGACGTGCGGAAAGGCCCTTACATGCCCTGTCCAACCCATCCCAGGGCAAGCCGTATTTCAAATTGATCTTTTTATCCCCACGCGGACGGCCTCGCTCGCTAATTCTGTTTGTTTTGGGGAGGTCTCAGGGTTACAGGTGGCGGTCAACCAAGACAGTTAGCATCAGTGATTATTTTTTTTTAAAAAAAGCCAACCATGTCGATATTTCTTGTCATTTGCCTCTCATGCTTTTGCAAGAAAACAGGAAGCCTGGCTTAAAACGGACTGGAAAAGACATTCTGACCTGTCCCAGTTGTTGCATCTCCAACACAAAGGTTCATTTCACACAACAGGAACGCCAAAAAAAAAAAAGGCATGCAATCTTTCAAGACCACCCTCAACTTCCAAGTTAGTTTCTTCCATAAAGTAAAGCAGAAACAACAGATACCTTCACCCTCCCTGTAGCAACAGGGCAGTTTTTATTACGTAAAAAATGACCAATTCCTTCAACCCATCTCCACGCGAGGGCCTCGATCCCGACCGCAAAGAGTGCCAAGCAAAATTTTAAACCTTCCTTTCTGCAACATCAGCACCCAATTTGACAGTGACGCCCACTCCCTAACTACAATAAAGATACCAGAGCTCATTTTTATACTAGCAGGCCTGCAAAAATTCATTTTTAGGACGAACCGGCCTTGGATACTGTGCCGGACTTTAGCACTGCTGTTGCTTAAATGCTTTCTGTTTTTAACCACTGACAATTTAACTGCATTTTAACTTGATACGCTTTGACTTTTTCACTATAGGACACATTTAATTCTTTTTTTTTTAAAGTCCCAGGTTCTGTTACTCTTGTTACTTAAAACTGTTACTTACTTAAAAGTCCCAGATTTTGTTACCGTCCTTTCCAGTTTTATTTTGGAGATCCGCTACTTTTGTTTATCCCAGATTATTTTCTATCAGCTCCCGGTAGGATCGGAGACTTTTTATACCAGCCTCCCAGACCGGTTTATTTTAACCCAGCATAAAACTGCAAAGAACAAGAACGAAATCTGGGACTTTTCAACCAGTTTGGATGTGAAAATGTTTTCACTGTTGTAAGGTGCCTTGGAGAACCCAGTGTGGCACAGTGGTTTGCT
This sequence comes from Cyclura pinguis, assembly GCA_030412105.1. Lineage (NCBI taxonomy): Eukaryota > Metazoa > Chordata > Lepidosauria > Squamata > Iguanidae > Cyclura > Cyclura pinguis. Next base: position 6,645,377 of record CM059614.1, on the reverse strand, counting down.
ACAACCCTGGAGACCTGAGTTCGATTCCTCACTCAGCCATGGAAACCCATGGAGTGACACACTCTCAGCCTCAGAAATCCTGATGATAGATTCATCTTAGGGTGACCATAAGTCAGAAACAAACTGGAGGCAGATAACAACAACAGCAGTAGCTCTGGTTTCTCTGGTTTGTCTTCAGACCGTACAAATCTTTCGCCTTTAACAGCAGCAACAACATACCTTGAGTCCCAAACTTGGGGAAAAGGCAGAATATTAATACGGGCCCGTCCAAACCAGTTAAAAAGTCCCCAGTTTTGCTCCTTCCGATTTTATACTAGGTTAAAATGAACCAACCAACAGATTTTCTTTGTTAACATGAAATACGCTGAAACTTATGTCAAAAGGTGACTTGCTAGCACTGGAGATTTCCTGCAGATGGGGCTCTCGTTCTCATTTTTGACCAGAAAAAGGACAGCCCAGGGAATTTGGAAGAGTCAAGGGCCAGACAAACCGTCTCCAGGGGCCACACGTGATATAAAGCAGCAAAGGAGTCACTCCCTTAGAAAAATGCAATGCAAGACTTCTCTCAGCTTGGAAAGCAATTTAATGCAAAGTTATTTGCAATGCGTTGGCACTGCACAGGGAAGGGGGTGTAACTGCTTTGTACCGTCTGAATTTCAGCTCTGAATTTTGGAGTGGAAGGTATACGGATACTGTTACTGTCCCCTCTTGTTGTTATTAATCCTGCCTTATACATCTCACCATCCTCCCCATTTAATTCGAGAGCACATTCTTGCATTTCCCAACCCCTCTCTTCTTGAAATGGAAGGCAGAGACTAATTCCAGCCGCTTCTCCCAAGAAGAACCATTTCTTCTTCCTCTCTGACAATAACCGATCTCGTCTCTCCTCTGTCCTGCAGTGATCCGGCCAATGGATCCCACCTCACCGTGTCCTATTTTGACACTCGGTCCCTCCTCCCTCAACAAAACATCCACACCCTTGAAGGAAAAAAGCAGGGATCCCATCTAACCCCCCTTTTCCATCCTTTGCAATTCGGGGCTAGATTTCCACAACACCCCAAAAAGGCAATGCAAAGCAATATCTTGAAATAGTGCTGGAATCCCATCTCGCCACCCGCCCACCCCACAATATCGGTCCTCTAGTGTACATTTCTGTGTCTCACAGGGACACAATCCACCTTCCCTGTGCCAGATCTTCTCCCCTTGCACATGCAACCGCGCACTTTCCGGCACATTATCCACAAGGACAGAAAATAACTGGTTTCACACCCGCACCCTCCTCAATTCTGGGAATTCAAAGCTCCATTTTTCAATGGCAGCCATGCTTATGCAATGCAATGCAATGCCATGCCATGGCCAATTTCACCCCCTCCTTTCCCAGCACTCCCTCTGTCTTTCCTCTGTGGAAAGCCATCCCCCAACCCCGATCGAACACATAACCAGACCCCAGAAGCAAACAAGGGAACTGCCAAAAGCACCCCTCACCACCCCTCATTCAAGCCACAAAGGAATACCAGAGGACTGTATGGAAATGCACTGCTATTTCCATTGCATAAGGGTTGCACTGCCTCGGGGAGGTCAGAATGACCCCCCAGCAGGCGATACAATTGCTGTGTGCATGTATGTGTGTCTATATATATATATATAAAATATATATATAGACACACACACAGACACACATACAGGCATAGCTATATATAGCTATATAAATGGGTATTGCATTGCAGAGAATTGATTAGCATTGGCTGCTGGACATCACATCCCTTCCAATGCAATGCAACAGCCTGTTTCCCCCCCTTCACTGAATCTGACCCCACCACCCGCCCTAATACTAGGTTCCCTCAAACCAGGGCGCCCTTCCCCCAAGGCAAAGCAAGGGCTCCTTCTAGGCCCCCCCGACCTTCAAAGCCCCGTCCCCTAAAGGGAATGCAAGCCCTCTCCGCATCCAATGGCCGGTCTCCTTCTCCCCCCTCCTCCCCAACCAGGAGTGACGGATCGGTCTATACACGCCTGGAACTATCTAAATGCAGATCTAGCCCCTCATTGCCCCTCCCCGCTCCAGCCAAGGCAAAGCAACGGATAACATGATGCTCCTCGCTGCAAAGGTTAAACGCCCCTCCATGCTAGCCACGTAAGAGCCCCCTCCGCTCCACGCAATGCAAAACAAGGGCTAATCTGACGCCCCCAATATAAAGATAACCCCTGCAAGCTAGCCAAGTAAAAGCCCCCGCCCCATGCAATGCAAAGCAAGGGACAATCTGACCCCCCCCATGAAAAGGTAAGCCCCCCTGCCGGCAAGCCAGAGAGGCGCCCCCCACTCCTTGCGAGGCAAAGCGAGGTCTGATCTGACGCCCCCAAGGCAAAGGGAAAGCCCCCCTCCCACCCCGGGCAAGGCAACCCAAGGACTGACCCGCAGCAGGCGCCGGGAGGCGGCCCGGCGGGCGAGGGTCCAGCCGAGGGCGCAGAGGAGGCAGAGGAGCGCCTCGGTCCAGGCCGGCCGGGCGTACTCGGCCCAGGTCCGCCGGGCGAGCTCCCAGCCGCAGTCCGGGCAGCCCCGCGCCGCCTGGGCCAGGCTCCGGTAGCTCCGCCGCAGCACCTCCTCGTAGGTGGGCATCGGCGCGGGCGCCGGCCCGGGCGGGCCCGGGGGCTGCAGCGGCCGCGGCTGCATCCTCCCCGCCGCCGCTTCCTCCGGCAGCGAGCGCGCAACGCTTCCCGGCCGCCGCCGCCGCCGCCGCCGCTCCTTGCAAGCGCAGCGCCCGCAGCCTCGCCGCTCCCCGCGCCAGCGGTTGTCGCAGCTGGAACCGCCGGCAGCGGCGCGCATGCGCGGCCCCGCCACCTTCCCTCCCCGCCGCGGCCACCAGAGGGCGCGCCGGAGCCCGAAAGGGAGGCATGAAGCGCGGCGCCAGGTATCCGCTCTCACCCGTAGCGCTCTGATCCCGCTTTAATGGCCTCCACTCCATTGAGGGGCGGGGGTTTGTAAACCATTTCCGCACTGTCATGCTCTTATTCCCCTTTCAACAGCCGATGGAGTCCTGGGGTTTGCAAGTTGAGGGAGGGGCCCTTGCAGAGACCACAGCTGCAGGCAAGAGGGTCGAGCCAGAACCAGAAACCAGTCCTAGCTGTCCCTGGGACGTGGGTCGGGGGAAGCACCCCGTCGCCTGCAGAAAAAAAGGTGAGTCCCCTGGGTTCGCAAACTTAGGCCGTTTCTCCACACTGCACTGTTCTAGCGCTATTATTCCGCTTCCCACATCCCGTGGAATCTTGGGGTTTGCAGTTGAGGGAGGGGCGTTAGGATTCTCTGCCCGAGAGCTCTCGGCCCCCGGGAAGCTGCAAACCCCAGACTGCCACAGGAGGTTGAAAGCGGAATAATAGCACGGCGTCGTGCAGAAATGGCCTGTGATGCTGGGATCGGCTATTCCGTGGCTGACCGAAATGATCTTTTTCCAAGCAAAGGCCATGCACGCTTTCGCCCATCCCCGCGCACACGCCGCCACCGGTTTTGTTTCCTTCCAGGATTTGGACCTGGTAGCTGGGGAAGGGCATTGCTTTGGCCCGGGAATAGACATGGCATCCTTCCCTTTTGCTCGGCTTCGACCAGCGAGGGGGCGGCGGGAATGTTAACCCCTCTCGCCCACCCCCTCGCTGCCTGGCCTTTGTGTCCACCTCGCATGCCACGTTTCTGAATGGACCCTTTGTCCTTTTCCCGGCGATCCCCCGCCTCCCCAAGTACGGAGGGCCGGTTCCCAGCCAGGGACTTCTTGGCAGGTCCCCGTGGGAGCAATGAAAGTCTCCTTTGTCTGGAAGGCTCGTGTGTTGCGCGGTCTCAGTGTCTCTCCCCCCCCCCCCAACCTCCAAGTTTTGTTGGCCTGGGAGGAATGAATGGACTCTTAAAGGCCCAAACAATGGGGACGGAGCCGGCCGCCAGTCTCCTGTCCTTTCTTATTCTCTTTTTAATTCTTATTTTTTGTTTCCCTTTGGGAAGATGAGCCTGCGTGCCGGTTTGTTTTCTGTGCTTTGAGAACGGACGGTCTCGAGTCAGGAGACGGTGGCTTTCTCCACGCCACGACGTGTACCTGTCGCTTGACCCAGTGGGTACATTTTGGCGTGGCTTAGGATCAGAATCCTGGAGTTGGGAGAGGCCCCAGAGGCCATCCGGTCCAACCCCATTCTGCCGTGCGAGAAGACACCCTCGAAGCACTCCCGACAAGACGGCCGTGCAGCCTCTGCGTAAAAACCTCCAAAGAGGGAGACTCCGCCACACTCCGTGGAGGCGGCCGATTCCACTACCGGACAGCTCTGACCATCAGGAAGTTCCTCCGGAGGTTCAGGCGGAATCTCTTATCCTGCAGCTTGAATCCGTTGCTCCTTGTCCTGGTCTCTGGAGCAGCAGAAAACAAGCCGGCTCCCTCCTCAACATGACATCCCTTCAAAGACTTAAACATGGCTATTATGTCCCCTCTTAACCTTCTCTTCTGCAGTCTAGACATCCCCAGCTCCCTAAGCCACTCCTCATAGGTTTTCGTGGCTTCCAGACTCTTCACCGTTTCGGTCGCCCTCCTCAGGACACGCTCCAGCTTGTCCATATCCTTCTTGAATTGAGGTGCCCAGAACTGGGCACAGTATTCCTTATGAGGTCTGACCAAAGCAGAATAGAGTGGTACCATTACTTCCCTCAGTCTAGACACCATATTCCTCTTGATGCAACCAAGAATCGCGTTGGCCTTCTTGGCTGCTGCATCACACTGCTGGCTCATGTTCAGCTTGTGGTCCACCAAGACTCCTAGATCCCTTTCACGTGGACTGTTATCCAGCCACGGGGCCCCCCCATCCTCTATTTGTACAGTCCATTTTTTCTGCCTAAGTGCAGGACCTTACGTTTCTCTCTGTTGAAATTCGTTTTGTGAGCTTTGGCCCAGCTCTCCAATCTGTCCAGGTCCTTTTGAATTTTGACCCTGTCCTCTGGGGTATTAGCAACCCCTCCCAATCTGGTGTCATCTGCAAATTTGACCAGCCTGCCTTCTATTTCCTCATCCTGATGAAGGCTGTCGATAACCAAGACTCATGGAGGTCTTTCATCCCCAATTAACACCAAGAACAAATTCTGCATTGCATTCTGATGTTGCGTGCATGTTTTGCATTGAGAAAAGGAGTTGAAAATAGACCTAGTTTCTCCTTCAGGGGACGAGGAATGACAATGCCCCGGGATTCTGGGAGGAAAGAGAACGCCTGTCGAAATGAATTTCGAGTTTCTAGAGCAGCGATGCTGCCGGCCAAGTCCATGACAGGCCCTGTAAGAGGAGTGGGAAAGCTCCAGGGACCGGCTTCTCACCCTTGGCACCCATGCTGAGCTCCTGAGCCTCACCTCCCTTCGAAGCAATAAAATACAAAACTGGTTTTGCTAAATAGGACATTTTGCTTTTTTTGAAATAAGGGTGTGTCCAGGCTCAAATGGTTTAAAAGATTAATTACCCCCCCTCCTGGCAGGTTTGACAAGTGACAGTCAAGTCCCATTTTTTTGCTAATTTATCTTTCTGGGGAAAGGGAGGAACCCAGAAGCACCACCAAGTCTCCAAAAATAGCTTTTGTGGGAAGTGCTGAATGATTCTTACCCCGGTACAAGTTCTGATAAAATCACAGGAAAACTCCAAAGTAGAAAATCCCCCAGCAGTTAAATATCACTGTTTGACACACTGAACTTTATGCTCCTGGATACCGAAAGGACAAACGAGGTTTTTTTAAGGTGCCCACCTTGAAAAGTAAGCCTTCCGTCTGCAGAGATTCGGAAAAGAACTCAGAGGAACCCGACTGCCTGGGCATCTAGAAAAGAATAAAGTCAGGAAAAAAAATACTTTGTTTAAAAAAACCCTCAGGGAGTTTTCTGAGCTAGCGAAAGGGGAATTTATTTTAAATTCTTGCAGCGAAAAAGGGAGATGGTGGAAGTTATCTAATACATAAAAGTCAAAGTTTGTCTGTGTCAGGACAAACCTCATATGATTGGCCGCTTGAGAAGATTCTATGGAATGCTGGGGTTTGCCGTTTGAAGAGAGGCCTGTAGAGTTCTCAGCCTGGCTGGTTGCTACGGAGATGAGGCCTAGCAGCAAGGAGGAGGGCAGTGTATTCCCTCAGGAACCCAACCTCCATATCTTAATAACTCCAAATACAGATTGGATGGGGGAATATGAGGAAAAGTTACAGGTATGGCACAAGACAGTTTGGGGAATTAGAGACACTGTGGCTAATGGACAGATAGCCTGATGCAAGGCTGGTATTCTGGGCTCCATCAATAGGAGTATAATGTCAAGATCAAGGGAGGTAAATAATACCATTCTATTCTCTTTGGTCAGACCTCACTTGGAATCCTGTGTTCAGTTCTGGGCACCACAATTCAAGAAGGATACGGACAAGCCGGAGCGTGTCCGGAGGAGGGCGACCAAAATGGGGAAGGGTCTGAAAGCCAGGAAGCCCTCTGAGGAGCGGCTTAGGGAGCCGGGGGTGTTTAGTCTGCAGAAGAAAAGGTTAAGAGGGGACATGATAACCGTGTTTAAATATTGGAAGGGACGTTCCAGAGACTAGGACAAGGAGCAATGGATTCAAGCTGCAGGATAAGCGATTCCGCCTGAACCTCGGGAAGAACTTCCTGATGGTCGGAGCTGTCTGGCAGCGCAATAGGCTATTGCCTCTACCTTTCCTCAACTTCTGGGCCCAGGCATGACGGAGCGGTGTCTTTTTCTCTCCCTCTGAGGCCTGGGCAATGGCAACTGGGATGGAGGGAGGACCTTTCCTCAACTTGGAGCGGTGTCTTTTTCTCTCCCTCCGAGGCAAGGGCAATGGCAACCGGGAAGGAAAGAGGGCCCTTCCTCTGCTTCCGGGCCCAGGCGTGACGGAGGGGTGCCTGCCTCTTCTCCTCTCTCTCCAAGGCCAGGGCAGTGCCAGTCGGGATGGAGGGGAGGCCCCCCATCTGCCTCCAGGTATGCCAAGAGCTGTGCCTGCCGTGGGGCAACCGAGAATCCCATAGTGGGCCCTCCGGGCCGGCAAGTCCAGCCCCCACCTGCTTAATGCACCGTCCCCACCTGGGGCCTCCCCGGCAGGTAGCCGTCCAGCCCGTTTTGGAAGATGTCCAGGGAAAGAGACCTTCTCGCTTGTCGCGTCCTGGCTGGCTTCAAGTTCAGAGAACAGGACGGGACGGTTCGCCAAGGCGCGCGGCTGGTTTCTTCAGTGTTCCTGAATAAAGCTTTGGAAACCCTCTAAGCCTGTTCTCTGAAGATGAAGCCGTCCTGTACAGCACCCCCCCTCTCCAGGCCGTGGGTTCCATCGCTCAGCCGCCGTTACCCTCGAGAAGCTCTTCCTCATGGTCCTTCCTGGAACGTAAAAGCATTAGACCTGGTCCTCCCCTTTGGTGAAGCAGAGAACAGACCTGCCCCCTTCTCTTTTTTTTAAAGAGGGCCATCTTGTCCCCTCTCAGTCTTATGTTCATTTGGGTATGTGTGCATTCCTAATAATAATAATAATAATAATAATAATAATAATAATAATATGCTGTGAATCTATTGCTATTGCTATCCTGCTTTTTTTTTCCTGGTAAGGACTCCCAGTGGCTTGCAGTAATTTTTCTAAAAAGATAGTTAAAATCATGGGATACAAAAGTTAAAACACAGATTAAACACTCAAAGAGGAATCAAAACAAAGTGAAAATACTTAATTAAAACACAAACACCCGCAAACTCCACACAGTTAAGAACAGCCAGCACCTTCCATCAGCCGGGCCACGATCGCGTATTGAATGCCTGTCGAAATAAAAATGTCTTCGCCGGTGATCCTGGAGTCTACAATGTCTGGGTGAAAACCCCAGCGGCTCTGTTTAAGATTAAAATCGGGGACGTAGGGAGGACTCTGGTGTCCCTCCCCTGTATGTTCTGCTGCTGGACTACAACTCCCATTGTCCCCAGCCAGCATGACCAAGGATAGGCGGGCATATTGGGAGTCGCAGACCGACACGTCCAGAGGGGACACAGGGAGAGAATGCGGGTTTGCTGCATTTTTTTTCATTTTGAAGAGTAAAATCTCATGGTGTCTGGTAGGGGGAAAGCATGAAGGAAGCAGAGATTTACGGCTCTGTCTGACGGTGTTAGAACTCGGCACCCGCCAGTGAACCGGGACGGCAGAGATTCAGCAGAAGCAACAATTTCAAAAAGGGAATTATGCCACTGAAGTCATAATTAGATTAAGGAATCAGCTAGCTGCCAAGAGATGCAACCAGGGCCATTGGCTTTGATGGCTTCTAAATAGATGGATTAGCCGAATTAACAGAGGGCAGAGCAAGCAACAGCTCTTGGTTGCCCTGATTACGGGCATTAAAGCCCCGAGGGAGAGGCTTCCTCTTGCTCCAGAGGAGCCTCAGATTTGGGAAACATTACTTTCTAGTTGGGGGATTCTGGGTGTGATAGTCTAAAGGGGAAAAAAAGGAACAATGCCAAATTCCACCAGGGATTAATTCCCCGTTGCCTGCTCGTGCAGAACAGGAGCGTCGGTGGCTTTGGCTCTCTGGAAATCTGGACTACAACTCCCACCACTCAGTGTGGTGAGGATTATGGGAGTTGTAGTCCAAAATATCTGCAGGAGCAAAGGTTCCCACCATGACTTTTGCAGCGTATATCGTAATAGAGAGTGGGTGGTCTTCCATGCCCCCAAGAGGTGGGAATATTCTGTTCTCCTCTCCATCTTCAGTCTAGGAAAAGTATACCTACCTAGAAGGGAAGGAGGAAATCCGCTCACCATAAAAGATATTAATTTCATTATTTTTTACAGGACAAAGGCATCACGACAGCTGGTGACAGCTGACCAGAGAAACATTTAACAGGCCATCAGTAAGGAAGACACGAGCAACTTCTCTGATCATCCCTTATTTGCATTTTATTATTTAATTAGTTGGTTGGTTAATATCTCAGCTTTCTCTCCATAGAGGACCCAAGGCAGATTAAAACAGGGCCTAGCTAAAATCAATGATCTTAGTAAAATGCTGGTAGTCGAAAAAGCAACCCATCAATTAAAAGCGGCTTAAAATCATTTAAAACATGTTTTGTTTATATCACATTGTAATAATTTTATCAGTTTTTTAAAACGTGAAACTTATACGAACCGTGAAATACATACCTATTTTCTCATCCCAGTGACTTACTTCGGAATAGTGCTTATATTAAATAATCTGTTGCGTTTTGTTTTTCAGTTTCGTGCCAAAAGAGCCCAAAACGTGGGACGTACAGTAAAAGACGACTTGGCAGAAATACGGAATCTGTTTATTTAGAACATAACGCATGTGGAGAAAAGATAAGAAGTACAGCATATTATAAAATTTCGGTTCCAGATGTCTCTGAGACATCTTCAGGGAGGTAAGGCTGTGGTTGACCCAAGTTCAAATTCTGACTCGGACTATAAGTAGGGCTCATTCTGTGCTAGCTTAGAGCTGGGGAAGATTTACTCGGGCCCAGATCCAGCAAAGTTGTGACTGGTTTCTTACACGCTTGCTAAACACAACCTCCACGGTACAAGGTAATCTACCTCTCCCTTGCAGGTGGTAGGATCCAAAGGAAAAAGAAAAAGCCCCAGATGTGAAAACTGATTTCTCACCCGGCTTGCAGGCCTATTACAGGCAGCGGGAAATCTGCTGGACGGGGAGGGAGGGAGAAAGATGTCTGATAATCACGGCACTGTAGCTGGCCAATAGGTGCTGACTGCGGGGCTTTTTTTTTTTTTTAACAGACCAAAACAGAACTCAGAATTTGGCAGAAGTTCTCCCACACACACCAAAACACCCACTGAGACCTTCCGCTAGGACTGAAAACAGGCATCATTGTCTCATAGAATGGGAAGGGACCCCAGGGGCCATCCAGTCTCACCCCCTTCTGCCATGCAGGAACCCCCATCAAAGCACTCCCAACAGGTAACCACCCAGCCTCTGCTTAAAAAACCTCCAAAGAAGGAGACTCCACCACACTCCGTGGAGGCAGCCGATTGCACGGCCGGACAGCTCTGACCGTCAGGAAGTTCTTCCTGAGGTTCAGGGGGAATCTCCTTTCCCGCAGCTTGAATCCATTGCTCCTCGTCCTAGCCTCTGGAGCAGCCGAAAACAGGCTTGCTCCATCCTCCATTTGGCATCCCTTCAAATATTTAAACATGGCTCTCGTGTGCCCTCTTCACCTTCTCTTCTGAAGACTAAACATCCCCAGCTCCCCAAGCGGCTACTCAGAGGGCTTCGTGGCTTTCCAGACCCTTCACCGTTTCGGTCGCCCTCCTCCGAACATGTTCCAGCTTCTTAATATCCCTCTTGAAATGAAGTGCCCAGAACTAGACATCTGTATTCTGCGTTACAGAATACTGTATTCCAGATGAGGTCTAACCGAAGCAGAACAGAGTGGTACCATTACTTCCCTCGATCTAGACACCAGGCTCCTATGGATGCAACCAAGAATCGCGTTGTCTTTCTTGGCTGCTGCATCACACTGCTGGCTCATGTTCAGCTTGTGGTCCAGCAAGACTCCTGGATCCCTTTCACACGTACTGTTACCCAGCCGTGCGTCCCCCATCCTATATTGGTGCATTCCATTTTTTGCTGCCGAATGTAGGACCTTACATTTCTCTCTGCTGCAATTCATTTTGTTAGCTTTGGCCCGTCTCTCCCGCCTGTTTGTACTTTGTGATGCGACAGCCTAAAAAGTGCTGCAAATCCGACAGTTCTTTAGCATTGGCAACAGAGGGATATCTAGGTTGGGACAAGTGGAGCATATGCCCCAGATCCTAATGCTAGGGGAGGGTTCCGAAAAGTAGGAGGAGGAAGCAGTGGCCCTGGAGGTAGGAGCACAATTTTCACGCTTGCCCTAGGCGCTGTTCGTCCTAGATGTGCCTCTGCTCGGCCAGAATGTCCTACTGTTTCTTTGCTCCTCCAAATAAAGCATTTGAACTCTCTCAACCTGTTCTCTGGACTCAAAGCGAGCCAGTACCGGGCAGCTGCAACTGCAGGTGGCTGCAACTTTCCCCTTGCTGGCTATCGGGAGCATTTTTGAGGTCGATAATGCCAGGGGATAATGGAAATAAAATGCTGTTTCCCTCAATCTATGGGACCAAGGAGACAGAATTTTGACCACAAGACAAGAGAGGGGGACAATAGTTATCTTTAAATATCCAGGGGACGTCCCGTAGAAGGTGGAGCAGCCTTGTATTCTGCTGCTCCAGGGACTAATACGTTCAAATTAAAAGAGTTTCCACCTAAGCATTGGAAAGAACCTCTTCTCTCTTCGGAACTCTTCACAGCCATGGAACGGACCGTCTCTCAAGGCAGCCGATAAAAATCAGTATTTCGATCATTCTCCACCTTTGGAGGTGTTTAAGCATCTTTCAGGAGTGCGTTCACTATGTATCCCGGTATGGCAGGTGGGGTGAGATTATCCAACCCTAAGACCATTTCCGCCCTACCCTGTTATAGCGCTATTATTCCACTTTCAACCTCCTGTGGAATTCTGGGGTTTGCAGTTTCCTGAGGCCAAAGAGCGCTCTGGCGGAGAACCCTCAAGGCCTCTCCCTAAACTGCAAATCCCAGGATGCCAGAGGATGTTGGAAGCGGACTAATAGCACTCTAAGGGTGTAGTGCGGAAACGGCCTAAGATTCTGTGATGCTGCCCGCTGCCCAAGAAGCCGATCTTGAGTAAACCCTCTCTTTTAAATGGGAGAAAGTTCCTCCCTGAGGCAACCTCCACGTCACAGCTGGCCGCTCCGTAGGGAAAAAGAGCAGAAGATGTTTTCATCTGGCTATTCTCTGGAGCACGTTTTCGGTTTTACGCAGGAGAGTAATTGCAAGCCGCCTAGACTTATTTGCACGGCCTGAACCTGCTCCACACCCCGCTAAGCCTGACAATAATATTTTCATTGTTTTTAAAAGTTCGGCTCAAAGGCAGCACAAAAGTACACAGGTCAGCAGTCAGCAGTGTGACACGGCAGCCAAGAAAGCCAACATGATTCTCGGTTGCATCAATAGGAGTATGGTATCTAGTTCGAGGGAAGTAATAATACCACTCCATTCTGCATGGGTTAGGCCTCATTTGGAATCCTGTGTCCAGTTCTGGGCACCTCATTTCAAGAAGGATGTGGACAAGCCGGAGCGTGTCCAGAGGAGGGCGACCAAAAGGGTGAAGGGTCTGGAAGCCACGAAGCCCTCTGAGGAGCGGCTTAGGGAGCTGGGGATGTTTAGTCTGCAGAAGAGAAGCTTGAGAGGGGACATGATAGCCATGTTTAAATATTTGCAGGGATGTCATGCTGAAGATGGAGCAAGCTGGTTTCTGCTGCTCCAGAGACCAGGACAAGGAGCAATGGATTCAAGCTGCAGGAAAGGAAATTCCCCCTGAACCTCAGGAAGAACTTCCTGACCGTCGGGGCTGTCCGGCAGTGGAATATGCTACTAGGGAGTGTGGTGGAGTCTCCTTCTTTGGAGGATTTTAAGCAGAGGCTGGATGGCCCTCTGTTGGGAATGCTCTGATGTGAGTTCTTGCAAAGCAGGGGGTTGGACTGGATGGCCCCTGGGGTCTTTTCCGACTCTAGGATTCTCTGATTCTAGTATAAAAGCTGAACTGCATTGTAAGAGCAAGTACAAAATGCAGAAAATTTATTCAACGTAAGGACACAGGCACGTATGGTATTAACAAATACAGCACGCCCAATGCTACAGGGAGAGAGAAAAACATGAAATTACCAGCAGGCAGAAATAAGCAAACATGCAACAATATATTTGCACACCGTGGAAATGTAAAATACTTATGAGAAAGTGGAAATATGTCTGAAAACATCGGCCTCTCCTTCAGCAGCACAGCTAGAGGACATGCTTATCAAATTTGCAGATGACAGCAAATTAGGAAGGGTAGCGAACATCCCAGAGGACAGGATCGGAGTTCAGAATGATCTTAACAGATTAGAGAGCTGGACCACAACTAACGGGATGGATTTCGACAGGGAGAAATGTAAGTTACTACACTTGGGCAGAAAAAAATGAAATGCACAGATATAAGACAGGTGATACCTGGCTCAACCACGGTACTTGTGAAAGGGATCCAAGCGTCTTACTAAACCACAAGCCGAACATGAGTCAGCACTGTGGTGCGGCAGCTAAAAAAGCCAATGCGATTCTGAGCTGCATCAACAGGCGCATAAGGCCTAGGTCAAGGGAAGTGATGGTCCCACTCTATTCTGCTTTGGGCAGACCCCACCTGGAATAATACTATGTCCACTTCCAGGCACCACAGTGCAAGAAAGGACATGGATAAGCTGGAACGTGTCCAGAGGAGGGCGACCAAAATGGCAGAAGGCTGGAAACCATGAAGCCCTATGAGGAGAGGCTTAGGGAGCTGGGTACATTTAGCCTGGAGAAGAGAGGGTTTAGAGGTGACATGATAACCGTGTTTAAGTATTTGAAAGGGTGTCATATGTTGGATGGAGCAAGCCTGTTTTCTGCTGCTCCAGAGACTAGGGCATGGAGCAATGGCTTCAAACTTCAGGAAAAGCGATTCCATCTCAACATTAAGGAAGAACTTCCTGGTGGTAAGAGAAGTTTGACCATGGAATCTGCTGCTGCCTAGAAGTGTGGTGGAGTCTCCTTCTTTGGCGGTATTTAAAGGGAGGCTGGATGGCCGTCTGTCGGGAGCACTGTGGCTATGTCTTTCTGCAAGGCAGAATGGGGTTGGACTGGATGGCCCCTGGAGTCTCCTCCACCTTTAGGATGCTATGATCCACTGAAACCACCCGTGACCTTGAGGATGCTGCAGATCTCTGTGTGTGATGAGTACAGAGAACACCGGCCAAGCTGGATAATCTCGCAAATAATTACTAGAAACTCGTGCCGCCAGTTATTAAGCAACTCAACACGGGTGGGGTGATTATCATAATTAACAGGGATGATCATTTCCCTGAGGTTGCCAGAACGTATCCACCTGCTTTCAAGGAAATAAAAGCTCGAGGACAGCTATGTCAATCCAAGGCCTCAATCCAATTGTTTGTATAATAGACCAAAGTTTGTTTATCTGGGTCAGGCAAAGATCTCATATGGTTGGCTGCCTGAGAAGAATCTGTGGAATCCTGGGGTTTGCAGTTTAGGGAGGGGCCTTTAGAATTCTCAGCCGGAGAGTCCTTCAGCCTGGCTGGCTGCTATGGGGATGAGGCCTAGCAGCAAGGAGGAGGGCAGTGCATTCCCTTAGGAACCCACCTTCTGCATATTAATAATTCTGAATGCAGATTGGATTGGGGCATATGGGGAAAAGTTACAGGTCCTGGACAAGACCGTTTGGGGAATTACAGACACCGGATCTCAAACCTTCCTAGCAAGTATTATGAGAAAACAAAATCCCAGGCAACGCCGGGTATATGCACTAGTTTTGTACATTTATTAAAATATTTACAGTTAGCAAAGCCCCTAAGGGCAATGCATCTTTTTATTTATTTATTTATTTTAATGCAAAAATGAGACACTTTTATTTCAGGACTCACAGTAGGAAATACACCGTTGTCTAAACAATGTATTTTTCCTCACCATGTATTTTAACCCTCCTTTTCAAAGCTTGCACAGTTCAAAGTAAAAACAGTGACACGTAAGAGGTTTGGCTCTATTGCTTTGCAAGCAGCGCGTATTTCAGCCTTCGGCCGCCCAGGACGTCTCTTGCTACTATTTAGGGGATGCCCAGGTCGCCAACTTGCACCTCTTCCGGCACATGCTTGATGTCGACCATGACTTGAGCAGCGGCCATCTGTACAAATAATTGCATAATCTCCCATATAGGACAAATTCTCTTTGTTTTTATTTTTAATGCATCTTTTTAGACAACCTTTTAAGCCTCTCTTCTCGCCTTTGCTCCTACCTGGAAGGTTTTTGGGGTTTTTTTTTTAAGCAGATGTGACATAGAGAGAGAGAGGCTAGTGATGGAGGTTGCATAAACACGGACTTGCACTTATAGCAGGTTGCTTGCAGTACACAGTACAAGGATGCTTGGGCTGGAAAAGAGTGGGATTCTGCTGTAGCCAGTCCAACTGTAGCTGTGTGTGCCTGCCTGCAACCGGGCGAAGTAAACAGCAGCTGCCCCCAAAATCCCTTTACTGAGCAGGCATGAAGGGCGACAGAGAGAATAAAATGGGAAAGGAAATTAGCCTGCCTCCATTTTCTACCCTCTAGTTTTCCTTTTTCACCCTCCTTAACAAAGCACGGTCAGCCTTCCACATTCACTAGGGTTAGGGGCTCTGGACTCCAGCAAAAGTGGAAAAATTGCAAATACCTAAACTGTGCGAGTATGGCTGAGAGAAGGGGGGCAAGCATCGTGGGAAGAACGGGCACTCAGGGTCCAAACCAGATCAGGGAAAGGAGAGGGAAAAGGGCTGGGTCCATTACTGCCTTTCTCTGTCCCACCCGGTACGGGGGTCATTGGGGGAGGACCTGCGGTGCCGGAAATGGGGCCGGGAGCTGTCCTTAGCGGGCCGCGCTGAGTTTTTAAAGGGCTTGCATGGCGTGATCGGCGCTGCCACGAGAGAAGCGTCTCCCGGAAAAGAAGTTGGGGCGGGGCAGGGGTGGAAGAACCCCGCAAATAATCAAATCTGCGAAAGTGAAACCCGCAAATAGGGAGGGCCTACTGTATATGTGTGGCCACCAAAATGGAAATTGTGAAAAAAGGAAACTATTATCCCTGGACGTACGGTGAAAGAAGCTTTCGAGTGTAGCCGGCCGTCTGCGTTTGCAAGGGTTAGGGGAACAGGACCCTTGCAAAAATGGGAAATTTGCAAATATGAGAATGTGTGCGCGTGTGTCTGTGGCATGGGGGGCAAGGCGTGGTGGGGAGAACGGGCACCCAGGGTCCAAGTCACATCAGGAAAAAGGAGAGGGAAAGGGGGTGGGTCAGCGTGGGGGCCCTAGACTTCGGATCTCCTTCCTTGGGAGTTGGGGGGCACCGGGAGAGGACTTGTGGTGCTGAGAAATCGGGCTGTGGCCCATCCTTAGCTGGCCGGCCAGCAGCTGGAGGAAGAGGAGGAGGAGGACCAGAGGTGGGTTTTTAAAGGGCAGCACGGCCTGATCGGAGACGCCACGAAGGAAGGTCTCCCCAGAAAAGAAGAAGGTCCCCACCTGGGGTGAGAGGGCGGGGGTTGGAGAAACATGCAAAAAATCAAATCTGTGAAAAAGAAATCCCTAAACATGGACAACCGACTGTAGCGGCTGGAGGTTCAAAACAGATACGCAAAACTTGTCAGACCCGCTTGTTTCATTTCCCACACCCTATTTTTAGTTCAAAAGTGCTCAAAAAAAAAAAAACACGTGAAACCGGTAGCCTAAATTTAGAAGCTTGCTCCTGAATTAATCCACTCCTGAATGTAATGTGAAAAGTTTGCTGAAACCTGTTGATCTGCTCTTCGTTTTTGGTGGTGTAGGAACCCATCCCTGCTCTCGCCGCATCGTTTCTATTTGCGGTTGCAAAGTTTCTGTCACGAGCAAGTCACACCCCGGAACACGCTGACTTTGTTAGTGAAGTGCACCTATCCGTTCTGTCCTAACGCCGAAGATCTCAGGGCCGCTTATAAAAGTCCGTATTTCCATCATTCAGAAACGAATAATAAAGTCAATGAATTGTTAGTCTCTAGAGCAGATCCAATGAATCAGAGGGAACATGCTAAGTCGACCCTTTTGTACGTTCTATAAGCCAGAATGGTTAATTCACTAATTCAAGCACCTCGGGACGACTTTCTGTAAAATAGCTGATTACTGTTTTACATCGACGAGTCTGCAAGACTTCCAGCCTGCTGGAAAACGTTCAACGTGTTTTGATCGACCGGTAAATCCCAATAACGTAAACCCGTGATTTCCGCTCTCTAGTCTGCCGGGTTTTTGGACTTCAGCTCCCAGAAGTCCCAGCTGCTTTGGCCAAGGAGGAACCATGTGTCTCCCATCCTATATTTGTGCATCCCATTTTTTTTCCTGCCCAAGTGCATGACCTTACATTTCTCTCTGTTGAAATTCTTTTTGTTAGCTTTGGCCCAGCTCTCCGGTCTGCCGAGGTCATTTTGAGTTTTGATCCCGTCCTCTGGCGTGTGAACAACCCCACCCAATTTGGTGTCGTCTGCCAATTTGATCCGCATGCCCTCTATTCCTTCATCTAAGTCACGGATGAAGATGTTGAATAGCCCTGGGCCCGTCTGGTACCCCACTGGTCACTTCTGTCCAGGATGAAGCACCCTTTGGGTTCAGTTGGTCAACCAGATCCCAATCCACCCCACAGTAGCCCTGTCCAGCCTGCATTTTACTCGCCTCCTTGCAAGAATATTACGGGGAACTCTGTCAAAGGCCTTCCTGACGTCAATATACGCTACATCCACAGCATTCCCTTCACCTATCAAGCTTGCAACTTGATCGTAAAAACGGATAAGGTTAGTCTGGCATGATTTATTTTTGAGAAATCTGTGTTGGCTTTTAGTGACTACGGCGTTGCTTTCTAAGTGAATACACACTGATCTGCTCTAGGATCTTTCCTGGTATTGATATCAGGCTGGCCAGGCAATAATTATTTGGGTTCTCTTTCTTTCCCTTTTTGAACATGGGGGACGACGTTTGCCCTCCTCCAGTCTTCGGAGACTTCTTCTGTTCTCCAAGAGTTCTTACAGATTATTGCAAGTGGTTCTGAAATGACTTCTGCTAGTTCTTTTAGCGTCCTTGGGGGTAATTCATCTGACCCTGGAGACTTGAATTCATCTAGTGCAGCCAGGTGTTCCTGCGCTACATCTCTACCTATTCCGTGCCGCAATTCCCCTCCTTCCGCCCCTGCTCCCCACGCCCCGGGTTGAATACTTCTAGCCTTTTGGGAGAAAACCGGGGCAAAGAAGGTGTGGAGTTGTCCTGCCTTTTCTCTTTCCCCATGGCCATCTTCTCCACGCCGCGACCCTATCGCTTCCTTCTTTTTCCTTTTGCTGCGGACGTATCTGAAAAAGCCCCTTTTATTGTTTTTAATGTCAAGCCTGAGTTCCTTCTGCGCTTTGGCTTTCCCGACCTTCTCCCTCCGTCTCCGGGCTATTTGCTTGAATTCCGCTTTGGGTGGCGTCGCTATCCTTCCATTTCCTGTATGTGTTTTTTTCCCTAAACATCCAGCTCAGCCGAGAGTGCTTTAGTCAACCATTCTGGTTGCTGTAGACGCCTGCCGTTTTCCCTCCCTGTTGGCACAGTTTCGGGGCGCAAGGAGTCATTAAGTCGTGGCACGGCGCTCGTACTCCACCCCACCCAATTTGGTGTCTAAATTTGGTGTCCACCCAATTTGGCCTAAAGGCTGGCTGAACAGAACGGGCTTTGCCGGCAGGCGGAGGGAGAACCGGATGGGGGGAGAGCCTCGGACGGGAGGGAGTCCCACGGGGTGGCAGCAGCCACCTCGAAGGCCCCGTCTTGCCTTCTCATCGAAGAACACTGAAGGTGGTGGAATGGGGAGGAGGGGGACCTCGCTGCCCAGGGACCCCACTTTTTGGGCTCTGAGTGCCGCTCTCCCCACCGTGGCCTCGGCCCCCTACCCACGGACACACACACACCCCTTTTGATATTTGCGATTCTTCCCATTTTTGGGGGGGTCCCCGTGCCCCTAATCCCAGCGAATGTGGAATGCTGACGGTACCGTGTTCCAGTTCAGCCGATTTTTCTTCTTTTTGGCCTTATATTTCTCTGACCGTGATTGTGGCTCTAGCGGTGAATTTGATTGTGTTTTTTTTTTAAACTAAAAAAAGTAAAGAATCAGTCTGGCTTAATTGCTGTTCTCATGGTCTCCCTTCTTTTCCCCTCCCTTCCCTGCAGATAGATAGATGGTTGAATGGATGGATGGATGGATGGATGGATGGATGGATGGATGGATAGATGGATGTAAACAATACAGCACCTTGATGGTAAATACTAACAATCTCATATTCCAAGTGATGATTAACAATGTTTATTAATCTTTTATTAGTGGAAAAAGAAATGCAAACTAGGATAAATATTCATTTTTCACTAATTATTTCCAAGCTCTGGAAGCTGCTAAGAGCAACAGTACACTTCTGATTTTTTCCCTCTTTTTCTGTTAGGGTTATCATTCCGGCGCCAACCATCAGTATCCTCAAGAAAGCCACCACCGCCCTCCTGGTGCCCAGTGCCGTCTGCATCCGGACGGCGGAAGGGGAGAAGGTGCGACTCCAAGAGATCCCAATCCAGCTCCCCGAGACTGTTGCCTGTTTTCAGATCTCTTGGTTTTTCCTCTGTGAAGTGTTGGAAGACGTAGGGGTCTAATCAGGTCCTGTCCCGGAGGATTCCTTTGCTTGGTATGGGATGGCACCGTGGCATAATTTGGGCACTCTCTTCTCTCCCCCAGTTCCTTTACTCCTCGCTCCGGTCCCGGGAGAGTGCCTACCGGTTACTGCGTTCCGTCTGCAAGCACCTCCAGGTATCACTTGTCCGTTCCTGGATTTCGTCAGAACTTGGGCGGGCCTCGTTTTCACAGCGCTTGGGAAGATCCCCTTGTTTAGACACCGGATCAGAATCCTTTGCAGGTCGACTGATTTGTTGCACGTGGTGAGCCGGAAGGAATAAATAACGTTTCAAAGTTTCTGCTCAGGGGAGAAGCTACAGAGGAGACAAAAGGAAGACATTGGCCCCTGTTGAAGAACCTGGGGGAGATTTCCTTCGGTCCCCAAATCTTCAGCCTTGCAGAGAGTGAGAAGCTGGAAACTGTTCCCACCTAGAACTCATCTATCCATCTGTCTGTCTTATATATCCATATGTATCTATGTGTGCGGGTGCGGGTATATATATATATATATATGTGAGTACATATGTATATATATGTGAGGGTCCGTTTATTTATCTCTCTATGTGTGTGTGTATATGTATATATGTGTGTGTGTGTACATATATAAAAATGTATATATATGGCGGATAGCGACCTTTTTTTAGTTCAATAAAACACTCCTTTAGTTCAATAAAACGCCTCACTCCTGATTTGTGTCAGTTTGGGCCACGCTTCCCATCCATGCCCAGCCCACGAAGAAAGAGAGGTTGATTCAGTTTCAGCAACACTTCCCATCGTGTTATAATGGGATCTCCTGGGTTGACCTGGGTGCCGCACAGCCTCTTCCGAGTTGATCTGGTCCTGGCACAGCCTCTCCTGGATCAATCCGGGTGCCGCACCTCTTGGCCCAGGTCAGCCCAGCAGCCGCACTTCCTGACCCGGGTCAGCCCGGGCACCTGCTGACAAACCGTCTCCCGGGGTCCCACGGGGCTGGCACACCATCGCCTTGGCCCAGAGGCTAATACCCTGCCTAGTGACGGGGAAGTGATGGGTTCGATTCCTTCTCTCTGATTAAATAAATTAGATGAAGTAAATGAATCAAATAGAACGGCTCCTTCCTTGTCCTGCGTGAACATCTGGTGGCGGATCGGGACCAGATGGCGGATTGGGACCTTTTTAAAATATTGAATAAAACACTTCTTCCGAGCCGCCACCAGAGGGCGCTGGAGGACGCTGCAGGCCTAGGACGGCCCGACCCCCCCCCCCGCCGCCTAGGTTGTGCGAGGCCGGCGGCCCGGGGCCCTTGAGTCGCGAGTTCGAATCCCGGCTGGTAAAGTCAACCCGAAGCGCAAAAATACCCCTCCTATTAAGAAACTTTTAGGTTTTAACGCTGTTTTCTCCGAGTTTGGTTTGGGGCGTTTTCTTTTGATTCGGGGGCTGAGCCTCCCCCCGGGATGGCCCAGCCCCTAAAACAGAGAGGGAAAAGGGGGATTGCCTTCCTTTCCATGAAAAAGAAGGAGATTGGGGTCTTCTCTTGAAGGGGGAGCCTCCGATTTCCCTTCGGGGACCTCACGGTCTGCACTGTGCGGGGACGATGGGAACTGTTAACTCTAAAATTTGAAAAAAACTGTTTCTGTGTATCCTGCCCTTTTTCTGCCACTCAAACGTCAGATTTTTAATTCTCACTCTGGAATAGAAAGTTATAGCGGCCTATGCCACCCAAGGCCTCATATGGCAGCGTAGGCCATATCTGCCTTAAAATCCGACTTAAAAAAAAAGTATGTTTCCCCGGCCTCGAACTCACGACCCAGAGAACTGAAAACCCGCATCTAAACCCCTGGGCATTCCCGTTGCAGGAGTATTTGAGGCTTCAATTCAGACTGGGACTTTAAAAAAAAAAGTTTCCCCAGGTTCGAACTCCTGACCAATAGGATTCCGGAGCCGCGTCTTAAACACTCCGCCATCCCAGCCAATGGGCGCCGCCGGTATCAGAAGTATTTAAGGCTCCTCGTCAGAATCGGACTTAAAACTAAAATGTCTCCCGAGGCTCGAACTCTTGACCAATAGGATTCAAGAACCATGTCTTTTACCACCGCGCCACTCCAGCCAATGGGCACTGGCCGTTGCAAAAACCTTTGAGGTTTCTATTCAGGGTCGGGCTTAAGAATAATACCAAACGGGACTCGAACTTATGATCCAGGCCTTCTCCGCTGGGCCATCTCGGAGCTACAAAGGTTCCTGGACTGTGCCCAAGCCGTGCAACCGCAGTGAATCAGTGCTTTTAGCGGCCAATTAGAACGCGCCGCGGGGTCACGAGTTCAAATCCCACCGAAAAGTATCCTTGTTTAACCGTCTGAAATCCCCCAGCGCCCTAAGGCTCACTTAGAATTTAGCTTCTTCTTTTTAATTAAATAAATTAATTAATTATAAGCGAGTTTAATAAAACGCCGTTCTCTTTGTCCTGCAGCGGCATCTGCTGACAGATCGGGACCAGAGGGCGCTTTGGGACCTTTTTTTAAATTAAATAAAGGACCTCATCCGAGACGCCGCCAGAGGGCGCTGCAGAACAAGGAACAAGGGGTTTTATTTAATTTACGAAAGGCCCCAATCCGCCCTTTGGTCCCGATCCGCCACCAGATTAGTTGCAGAACAAGGAATAAGGGGTTTTATTTAATTTTTAAAAGTTCCGATTGGCCACGAGATGGCGGAAGGCGTAACGGAAACCCCCGTCCATGAGCTTTCCTTTCCCACGTCTAGTGCGGACGCAGAGGCCTCGACAGACATTGCTCAGAACGGCCACCAGAGGGCGCCTTGATAGAAAAGAATAGAGTATCGCCACCTTCCCCCCCCCAGCAATATATTTTAGGATTTAGGATCTCTCTTGGTTTATTAAAACCTTTATTCCACCTGATGGCGCTCTACAGCTGGTGGCGGATCGGGACCAGATGGCGGATCGGGACCTTTAAAAAAAATAAATAAAGCTCTTCCGTCAATTTGCCACCAGAGGGCGCTCTAAAGCGGAATTTTAACAAAGGTCCCGATCCGCCATTTGGTCCCGATCCGCCACCAGCTGTAGAGCTCCCTCTGGTGGCAAATTAACGGAAGAGTTTTATTTAATTTTTTAAAAGGTCCCGATCCGCCATTTGGTCCCGATCCGCCACCAGAGGTAGAGCGCCCTCTGGTGGAGAAATTGAACCTTTTTTTTAAAAAAAATAAAACTCGTGCTTGGGGATGATGGAATCTGTTGTCTAGCAAGGGCCTCAGGGGTGAGGAAGGCGTAATTGAAACCCCTTTCTTTGCTGTGTGGAGACGATGGGAAGTGTTGTCCGTACTGTCTGCCAGGCCTCGCTTTCTGCACCGAGGACGACGGCGAGTGTTGGCCATCTGCGGAAACGGCCTTAGACCCCGCGGTCCCTTTAAGTGTTCCAGTCTTGAGAAGGGCGCTCCTGATTTCCACCCTCCCGATAGGCTGCTGAGGGAAAGGCCCCGGATGAGAGGACTGCCCCTGATAGGCTGAGGATTTTTTCCCTAGGAGACTCTACGAGCAAGGCCCCGGATGCGGAAGTCGCTTCACAGTGGAGGATTTTCTCCATTGCCCTAGTAACCAGAGAGGCGGGAGTCGTGACGTCACAAGGTCTCCCGGTTGCCGGTGCTACCTTTGCCCCGCCCTCCTCCCCCTCTCCCTGGAGCTGCGCGTGTGACGTCATCGGTTCGCGCCCCTTCCCTCCGGCGTTTTGTCCCCTGAGGAGAAGATGGCGGCGGCCGCGGTCTGGAGACGCCCGGTAAGGAGGGAAACGGTGGCGGGGGAGGGCGGAGGGGCCCCTGAGCCTGTCGCGGCGGTCTCGCTTTCCTCCCCGTTCGTGCCCTGTTTTGTTTCGCGCGTCCGCGGTGAAGGAGAGGCTGCTCCGGAGCGCGCAGAGTTTCCCCCGGCCTGTAGCCCAGCGCAGGGCGCCTTCCCTCTCCTCCTCCTCCTCTTGCTTTGGGCCTCCTGATGGCGGGAGGGGCGCCTCTGCTTCGCTGCCTAGTCAGCGGTCGGGGTCAGTTCCCGTAAGGGCCGAGAGGGGGTCACTGAGCACGTGCAGAGTGCGCGCCTTTTCCTCACAGGCCCCTTGAGCGTGGGCAGAGTGTCCCCGAGCATGTGGGGATGTCTTGATTCCCACCGAATAATTTCACGGAGGGGTGGAACACGGGATTGGGGGACCAAAGTGCCTCCCTCTCTTGCCCCCAGTCGGTGGGATGCTGGGACTTGCAGTCCACCAACACCTGCAGGGATGCGACACGGCTCCCCCTGTGGGTTGAGAGCGTAGCGATCTGTCCTTTTGCCCACCGGAAGATACCCCCAAGGCCCCCGATCCCCTCCGCTGAGATTGGAGGCCGGCCAGCCCAGTCGCATTCTAATTATCCATTTTAAACTGAGGGAAGGTTTCAGTGGTGTTTGACTGAGTATCTTTTAATCTACAGTGTGTTTGTAATTGTATTTTAAGCTATGTTGGATCCCACCTTGAGCCTTAGAGAAAGATGGGTAAGAAATGATGATGGTGATGATGATGATGATGATAGTAATACTGATGATGATGATGATGATATTGTAAACTCCTGGAGGCAGTGACCTGTCCTTTTATACTATATAAGATACTCTAAAGGTACAAGATCCCCTCTGCTTAGATTGCAGGCAGGCCAGCCCAGTCAGTGTTTGATTATGAATCTTAAATTGATGTATTTTAAATAGTTTTATGTGTTTGAGTGTGTTTTGATCTACAGTGAGCTTTTAATTGTATTTAAACTTACGTTGTATCCCCCCTTGAGCCTTACAGAGAGGTGGGTAAGAAATTGATGGTGGTGGTGGGGATGAGATTGTAACCTCCTGTCCTCAGAGCACCAGATTGCCTCTGCCCTTGGAAGCCAGGCAGGGTCAGCCCTGGTTAGTCCTTGGAGGGGAGCCCACCCAGGAATCCCAGGGGCTGCGGGTGATATTTCAGAGGAAGGAACTGGCAAAACCACCTTGCCTAAGAGAGCCCTGCTTAATTCCTAGGATCCCCATAAGCTGGCTTGTCAGGAACTGATTCAAACACACAGAGTGATCATGCAAAGCAAGGTTTATTCATGAGCATGAACAGAGTACATGACTTTAGTGATTCAAACTGAGTGAGATTACAGAGACAGTATGTTATAATGCTCCCCTTCGTTCCCACGGAGCCAATTGCAGATGACCTTGCTTCTCTAGGCCCGATGCTGTTACTGGGATACTATCTGATGAGAACTTTTGCATGTTTACATAACGGTGCTTCTTTGAACGTTGCTACAAAGGAGTAGCTGCATGTGAAGCTATCTAGGTGCTCTGACTACATATTACATTTCTTACTACTGCATAACCCAGCAATAGTACTTTCCCAAACTAATTATGGAGGGTACCCCGACATGGCTGGCCAGTTGTAGGCACCATGTGCCCACGTGCAAAGCACTCTGTGCAGAAAAGTCCTGTCTGAATGTTTCTCAGGCACGTACATTTCCCCCCTGGGCCAGGGACTGTCCCTGTTTGAGCACATTGGCTACTGTTGTGTTTCCCTTGCCTGGAAACTTGAGTAACGCTGCTCTAAATATTGATATTGTTCAGCTCTCCTTTTGAAAACAGGCTTCCTGTTTGAAAGAGACTAGAACCAAAATAGGAAACTGGGCTCATCCTTTGTTGATGTGGGGTCCTCCTGATGTCTGTGGGGGACCCAGGCGGATTTTGTCCCCCTGGCTGTGCTGCCGGGGGAGCAGACGGAGTTTGCCAGGGAGAGGCGGAGAGAGGACCAGGTATTCGGAGCCAAGGAGTCAGTTGTCCAGCCTGACCCAAATGCTGACAATGTGTCCTACTAGGCCTTCGTCCCTCGAGTGAGCGGGAATTTTATATTTTATTTTAGGGCCCTTTCTGCACTACACTGTTACAGTGGTATCACTCCACTTCCCACATCCTGTGGAATTCTGGCGTTTGCAGTTTCCCGGGGCCAAAGAGCTCCCTGGGTGAGAATCCCAAAGGACCCTCCCTGAACTGCAAAGCCCAGGGTTCCACAAGAAAGTGTTGAAAGTGGAACAAAAGCACTATAAGTGCGTAGTGCAGAAAGGCCCGTAGACAGGGCGGGGTTAGGCTCTTTTGTCTTCCTCCGTAGGGCACCTGTCCCCAAAGCACCTCAGGCAGGTATTGCTCTTGTGTCCGGCACGTGTAGAGTGGAGGCCTTCAGGAGACCCCGTGGCTGCCTAAAGCCACCACTGCCCTAACAGGGGAAGGGGGTGCAGGGAAAAGGGTCAACGGAGCAGCGTTGTCCAACCCTTCTTTTGGTTTCTGTGCCCGCTGCAGGGAGGCCGTGGGTGTGGTGCTTCACAAGGACACCAGATGGTACCAGCAGTGGAGGGAGTTCGAGGACAACGGCGTCGTCTTCAACCGTAAGTCATACCTGAGAGCACACTTAGCCCCTTGACATTAGCGGGTTATTTGCTTCCACTGCTGTCCTCTGTGGTTTTTAATCGGGACTTATGAGTCTGGCCTCGTGTTTGCAGTCTCTCTGCGAGTCTCAGGAGACTGTGAGAGACTGTGAATGCTAAGCGAGGCTTGTAAGTCCCTATTAAAAATGGCATAGGGCGGACATAGTGAGCCCCACCAGCTGCCCCCTTCTGCCTTGGGGAGGAGCCCTATTGCCTTGAAGGCAGTATGAGGCAGCTGGCACCCTCCCCACCACAGATTCAAATGGATTGCGGTCACGGAGTACGCCCCGTCTCCCCTCTTCCCATCAGCCGAGACGGGGAGGGTGGGTGGGAGGAGAGAGAAACTGTAAGCCTTGTGCTCTTAAAAACCCCAGCAGGCTGCTCTCTGGGGATAACGGGCTTTCAGTGGGACAGGCCCTGACCCATAACAGGCTCTATAGGTCGTAACCAGCACTTTGATTTGTGCCCAGAAACCAGGGTGGGAAGGGTGTAACTTGTGGGACATTTGTGAACCCCAGGGCCCCTGAGAGGTCTTTTTTTGTCCAGATTTTCCCCTCCCCAGATATCCCTTAAGTGGGGGGCACTTTTGCCATGTTTTTGGCCCTCTTGGTACCAGTGTAGGCTCAGAAAGGCCCTTTTTTTAAAGAGCTGGAAGGGAACAAGGTTATTTTCCTCACTTCTGGTTGTTAAGAAAAGGCTCCTCTTGAGTCTAAAATGGCTTGGGGGACTTAAAAACATGGCAAAAATGCCAGAGTGGCCGTTCATTTTCTACCCCAGAGAGGCAGATGGGGTTGCTGCCTTCTGCGGTTGCTCGCTCCTGCTTTAAACAGAGCAGTAGTTGGTGCAGCCCTTTCATTTTTCCTTCTCTCCCCCTTCACAGGGTTCTTTGAAATGAAAATGAAGTACAACAAAAACGACAACGTCCTCATCCGGGCCTACGGACAAAGTGACAGATTTTATAGGTAAGCCTCCGTTCTCGCTTCTTGATTCCGGAGGTGAGGCAGAGGAACTTCTGTGTTTTCTGTGAAATTCTTCACAGGGTGGGGGTATCCCTGGTTTCCTCTCTTAATCTTCCCCCTTATGCTGATGTCCCTCTTCCCTTCCCCCCGGCAGGGTGCCTCTTCTCCAAGACGGAGGTAGCCGAGGGGCTCGCCGAGATCCTCCACGTGGCCCCGAACTTCTACAAGGACCAGCTCCTCAAGCAGCGTGAGGAAGACGTCGAGGGACTGGGGGGGGACGAGAAGGGAGAGGAGGGGGGAGGGGGCTGGGGGAGGGGAGGAGGGAGAGGGGGAGGAGGGAGAGGGGACTGGGGACTGGGGGAGGTGGGGAGGGAGGGAGGGGAGGGGAATGGGGGAGGGGGGATAGGAGGGAGAGGGGACTGGGGGGGAGGAGGGAGGACTGGGAAAAATGTGTAAAAACGTAATACTGTATGTTCAAAATAAACTTTATTTTGCAAAAAAGAAAGGTGTTGTCCTAACATGAGAGGTCTGTGTGAGCCCCAGGCTGGCCTGGGTGGAGCCGGGTGGCCATCAGCCCCTCCGGGCCGCCCTGGGCCCTTGGGCTGGCCTTTCCGAGGGCTTCTGCCTGCCTCCATAGGGTGTCCTGAGAGCAGGGAAACTACCTCAGTCCTTTGGCGCCAAGAGAACCCTGCTCCCTTTAGCAGCACTGGGGGCAGCACCATGGGACCCGCAGTCCCCTCTCTGCTCCCGTCCTCTGTGGCACTTTGAATCTGGATCGGGGCCGCGCAGCAGCTCCTCTCCTCTGGAAGTTCCTGGACTTCAACTCCCAGAAGGCCTCGGTTCCCCGGGGCATGCTTGGAGTCACAGCCCCCCACAATCTCTCTCGTGCTCCCCGGCAGCCGGCTGGGGTGGGATGGGGGGGGCAAGGGAAATGGGAGGCTCCGAATCCATCTCCTGCTTAAAGAAAAGACCCAAAACTAGATGTTGTTGTGGGTTTCCCGGGCTTTGAGCCCGTGTTCCATTAGCGTTTTCTCCTGACTTTTCTCCTGCGTTTGTGGCTGGCATCTCCAGAGGCTGCTGTGTTTTGCAGTCCCTGTGTAGACTTGCCCACAGCCCCGGAGTAACCAGTGGCCTGTAGTTCAGATGACCATCTGAAATTTTTCTGGACCATCTGAACAACATCCACCCAAACATCCAATTTACCAGGGAAAAAGAAAATAAAGCAAGACTACCATTTCTGGATGTCCTGCTCATCCACAAACCTAACCGGCAATTGGGCCACACAGTGTACAGAAAACCTACACACACTGACAGACATCTACACAAAAAGTCCAACCATCACCCAGGACAAAAAAGGAGCACCTCTGGTAGACTGTGCAAAAAGAATCTGTGAACCCCACCTCCCGAAAGACAAACTGAACCGTCTAAACTTGGCTCTATGGGCCAACGGTTACTCCGGTTCAGACATCAGAAGAGCCCCCAGACCCAGAAAAAACCACAGCAGTGAAGCCAAGCAGCCCACCCAAGGGAAGGGGTCTTTGCCCTACCCCAAAGGGGTCCCTGACCCTAGAGGGAATCTGGTGAAGAAACATGACCTCCAGACAATAACATTCAGCAAATGCTACGCTCAGCAAAGGACAGGAGGGGTCCTCTAACTTCTGCCAGATTTTACCACATACCTCGCAGCTGGGGGCAGGTCTACACAGGGGCCATTTCTGCACTGGACTCTTATAGCGCCATTAGTCCACTTGCAACATCCTATGGAATCCTGGGGTTTGCGGTTTCGGGAGGGGCCGCCCGGCCCCAGGATTCCACAGGATGTTGCAAGTGGACTAATAGCGCGATAACAGTCTAGTGCGGAAATGGCCAGGGACCGCAAAACGCAGCAGCGTCCGAAGACGAATCCGAGAACACAGAAGACGCTGCAGGCTCGTCCAGCGAGAAAAAT
Organism: Cyclura pinguis; assembly: GCA_030412105.1. Taxonomy (NCBI): domain Eukaryota; kingdom Metazoa; phylum Chordata; class Lepidosauria; order Squamata; family Iguanidae; genus Cyclura; species Cyclura pinguis. The sequence continues at coordinate 6,616,704 of CM059614.1, read as the reverse complement.
CAGCGCTAGCAGAACAGGTTACAAACCAGCCCGGACACAATGCTTTCCGAAAGCACAGGCGTTCTGGATCACTGTGACAACTACTCTGCCCGACTGCGCAGGGAGGCCACCGAAATCCACAAACGCCCGGGCAATTTCCACCGGGGAGAAGAAACGCGGAAAGGAAACCAGGTTTGGCCCCCGGTGCTGAAGAGCGCGAAGAAAATCAAGACTCAGAAACGTGCCAGTGGACCCGACGGGCGGCCAAGGTCCTCAACGCCCCGCTCCGCACATCCCCTGCCCAGCGACACAACCCCGGGGGACCCCCATTTAACAACGGGCCCCCCGCAACACACGCAAACCGCGCCCTCCCACCCGGAGGCGACACAAACATACACGTCCTGTCCCGCTTCCGTGCCGGCACAGCCTCCGGAGAAGCCAGCCACGGACGCAGGAGAAAAGTCAGGAGAAAGTACGAGCTCAAAGCCCGGGAAACCCACAACCGCCTCTAGTTTCGGGTCTTTTCTGTAAGCGGGAGACGGATTCGGAGCCTCCCAGTTCCCTCGCCCCCCCTCACCCCACCCGGCTGCCGGGGAGCAGGATCGTGGGGGACTGCGGCTCCCAGCATCCCCCGGGGAACCGAGGCCTTCTGGGAGCTGAAGTCCAGGGACCTCCAGAGGGGGGAAAGCTGCCGCGGGGCCCCGATCCAGACCCAAAGTGCCACGGAGGAGGGGAGCGGAGAGGGGACTGCGGGTCCCATGGTGCTGCCCCCGGGGCTGCTAAAGGGAGCGGGGTTCTCTTGGCGCCGAAGGACGGAGGCGGTTCCCGGGCTCCCAGGACCCCCTATGGAGGCAGGTGGAAGCCCCCGGCAAGGCCGCCCACGGGCCCCGGGCGCCCGGAGGGGCTGATGGCCGCCCGGCTCCACCCGGGCCACCTCCCAGAGACCCAGACCCCTTACCTGAAACGGGGGCGGCCCCCTGTTCCCTCCCGCCGCTGCCCGGGGCTCCCGCGGGGGTCTTCGGGCTCCGAAGCGAAAGAAACCAGCCCAGACGCCGAGGAACGGGCCGCAGCTCTTCGGCGGCGGAGCGGAAATGAAACTAGACTTCCGGCGGAGCTCCCGGCCCCGCCCACAGGCCCGCCTCACGGGGCCCCGAACTCGCCACCGATAGGATGCGGGAGCCGCCGCTCAACCGCTCGGCCATCCCGGCCAATGGGCGCCGCTCGCTGCGGAAATAGTTGAGACGCCATTTTAGAATCGGACTTGTAAGAAAAATGCCTTCCGGGTCTCGAACTCGCGACCAATAGCATTCGAGAACCACGGTACTACCCTCTGAGCCATCGCAGCCAATGGGCGCTCGCCGTTGCGATTGCTTTTGAAGTCCCGATTCAGAGTTCGCCTTAAGCAAAACTACTCCTCGGGCCATGAATTCCTTACCAAAAGGAAACACAAAATCACCGGCTGGGGATCGGGACCTTTTAAAAAAATAAATAAAGCTCCTCTGTCAATTTGCCACCAGAGGGCGCTCTACACGTAGTGGCGGCGGATCGGGACCAAATGGCGGATCGGGACCTTTAAAAAAAATAAATAAAGCTCCTCTGTCAATTTGCCACCAGAGGGCGCTCTACACGTAGTGGCGGCGGATCGGGACCAAATGGCGGATCGGGACCTTTTAAAAAATTAAACAAAGCTCTTTCGCCAATTTGCCACCAGAGGGCGCTCTAAAGCGGAATTTTAACAAAGGTCCCGATCCGCCATTTGGTCCCGATCCGCCACCAGAGGTAGGGCGCCCTCTGGTGGAGAAATTGAACCTTTTTTTAAAAAAATAAACCCCTGTGTGTGGGGATGATGGAATCTGCTGTCTAGCAAGGGCCTCAGGGGTGAGGAAGGCGTAATTGAAACCCCTTTCTTTGCTGTGTGGAGACGATGGGAAGTGTTGTCCGCACTGAAGGAAAACCTCACTTTCTGCTGTTAACCATACTGATTTGAAAAACCTGCTTCTGTATATTCTATCCTTTTTGCCATTAAAACTACAAAGGTTCCTGGACGCTGCGCAAGCCGCGCAGCCGCGGTGGCCTAGCGGTTTCGGGGGCCAATTAGAACGCGCTGCGAGGTCACGGGTTCAAGCCCCGCCGAAGGGTAGCGTTCTCCAGCCGCCTGAAAGCCCCCCAACTTAGCAGCTAATATCCTGCCTAGGGATCCCTAAGCGAGTCGCTTTTAGAATTTAGCCCCTTCTTTTTAATAAAACAAATTAGAGTAATTAAATGAGTTAAATAAAACGCGTCCTTCCGTGTCCTGCAGCGGCAGCTGCTGGCGGATCGGGACCAGATGGCGGATCGGGACCTTTGTAAAAATTAAATGAAGCTCCTCCGTTAATTTGCCACCGGAGGGCGCTCTGAAGCGGAGTTGTAACAAAGGTCCCGATCCGCCATTTGGTCCCGATCTGCCACCAGAGGTAGAGCGCCCTCTGGTGGAGAAATTGAACCTTTTTTTAAAAAAAAATAAAACCCGTGTGTGGGGATGATGGAATCTGTCGTCTAGCAAGGGCCTCAGAGGTGAGGAAGGCGGAATTGAAACCCCTTTCTTTGCTGTGTGGAGACGATGGGAAGTGTTGTCCGTACTGCTGCCAGGCCTCGCTTTCTGCACCGAGGACGACGGCGAGTGTTGGCCACCTGCGGAAACGGCCTTAGACCCCGCGGTCCCTTTAAGTGTTCCAGTCTTGAGAAGGGCGCTCCTGATTTCCCCCCTCCCGATAGGCTTCTGCGGGAAAGGCCCCGGATGAGAGGACTGCCTCTGATAGGCTGAGGATTTCTTTCCTCGCCCAGCCTTTGTGGAAAAAGCCCCGGATGAAGAGCCTTCTCCTCATTGGCGGAGGATTTTGTTTCCCCCCGAGACTCTACGAGCAAGGCCCCGGATGCGGAAGTCGCTTCTCATTAGTGGAGGATTTTCTCCATTGCCCTAGTAACCAGAGGGGCGGGCGTCGTGACGTCACTAGATCTCCCGGTTGCCGGTGCTACCTTTGCCCCGCCCTCCTCCCCCTCCTCCCTGGAGCTGGGCGTGTGACGTCATCAGTTCGCGCCCCTTCCCTCCGGCGTTTTGTCTCCTGAGGAGAAGATGGCGGCGGCCGCGCTCTGGAGACTCCCGGTAAGGAGGGAAACGGTGGCGGGGGAGGGCGGAGGGGCCCCTGAGCCTGTCGCGGCGGTCTCGCTTTCCTCCCCGTTCGTGCCCTGTTTTGTTTCGCGCGTCCGCGGTGAAGGAGAGGCTGCTCCGGAGCGCGCAGAGTTTCCCCCGGCCTGTAGCCCAGCGCAGGGCGCCTTCCCTCTCCTCCTCCTCCTCCTCTTGCTTTGGGCCTCCTGATGGCGGGAGGGGCGCCTCTGCTTCGCTGCCTAGTCAGCGGTCGGGGTCAGTTCCCGTAAGGACCGAGAGGGGGTCACTGAGCACGTGCAGAGTGCGCGCCTTTTCCTCACAGGCCCCTTGAGCGTGGGCAGAGTGTCCCCGAGCATGTGGGGATGTCTTGATTCCCACCGAATAATTTCACGGAGGGGTGGAACACGGGATTGGGGGACCAAAGTGCCCCCCTCTCTTGCCCCCAGTCGGTGGGATGCTGGGACTTGCAGTCCACCAACACCTGCAGGGATGCGACACGGCTCCCCCTGTGGGTTGAGAGCGTAGCGATCTGTCCTTTTGCCCACCGGAAGATACCCCCAAGGCCCCCGATCCCCTCCGCTGAGATTGGAGGCCGGCCAGCCCAGTCGCATTCTAATTATCCATTTTAAACTGAGGGAAGGTTTCAGTGGTGTTTGACTGAGTATCTTTTAATCTACAGTGTGTTTGTAATTGTATTTTAAGCTATGTTGGATCCCACCTTGAGCCTTAGAGAAAGGTGGGTAAGAAATGATGATGATGATGATGATGATGATATTGTAAACTCCTAGAAGCAGTGACCTGTCCTTTTATACTATATAAGATACTCTAAAGGTACAAGATTCCCTCCGCTTAGATTGCAGGCAGGCCAGCCCAGTCAGTGTTTAATTATGAATCTTAACCTGATGTCTTTTAAATAGCTTTATGTGTTTGAGTGTGTTTTAATCTACAGTGAGCTTTTAATTGTATTTAAACTTACGTTGTATCCCACCTCGAGCCTTACAGAGAGGTGGGTAAGAAATTGATGGGGGTGGTGGGGAGGAGATTGTAACCTCCCGGAGGCAGTGACCTGTCCTCAGAGCACCAGATTGCCTCTGCCCTTGGAAGCCAGGCAGGGTCAGCCCTGGTTAATCCTTGGAGGGGAGACCACCCAGGAATCCCAGGGGCTGCGGGTCATTTTTCAGAGGAAGGAACTGGCAAAACCACCTTGCCTAAGAGAGCCCTGCTTAATTCCTAGGATCCCCATAAGCTGGCTTGTCAGGAACGGATTCAAACACACAGAGTAATCATGCGAAGCAAGGTTTATTCATGAGCATGAACAGAGTACATGACTTTAGTGATTCAAACTGAGCGAGATTACAGAGACAGTATGTTATAATGCTCCCCTTCGTTCCCACGGAGCCAATTGCAGATGACCTTGCTTCTCTAGGCCCGATGCTGTTACTGGGATACTATCTGATGAGAACCTTTGCATGTTTACATAACGGTGCTTCTATGAACGTTGCTACAAAGGAGCAGCTGCATGTGAAGCTATCTAGGTGCTCTGACTACATACTACATTTCTTACTACTGCATAACCCATCAATAGTACTTTCCCAAACTAATTATGGAGGGTACCCCGACATGGCTCTGTGCAGAAAAGTCCTGTCTGAATGTTTCTCAGGCGCGTACATTTCCCCCCTGGTCCAGGGACTGTCTCTGCTTGAGCACATGGGCTACTGTTTTGTTTCCCTTGCCTGGAAACTTGAGTAACGCTGCTCTAAATATTGATATTGTTCAGCTCTCCTTTTGAAAACAGGCTTCTTGTTTGAAAGGGACTAGAACCAAAACAGGAAACTGGGCTCATCCTTTGTTGATGTGGGGTCCTCCTGATGTCTGTGGGGGACGCAGGCGGATTTTGTCCCCCTGGCTGTGCTGCCGGGGGAGCAGACGGAGTTTGCCAGGGAGAGGCGGAGAGAGGAGCAGGTATTCAGAGCCAAGGAGTCAGTTGTCCAGCCTGACCCAAATGCTGACAATGTGTCCTACTAGGCCTTCGTCCCTCGAGCGAGCGGGAATTTTATATTTTATTTTAGGGCCCTTTCTGCACTACACTGTTACAGTGGTATCACTCCACTTCCCACATCCTGTGGAATTCTAGCGTTTGCAGTTTCTCGGGGCCAAAGAGCTCCCTGGGTGAGAATCCCAAAGGACCCTCCCTGAACTGCAAAGCCCAGGGTTCCACAGGAAAGTGTTGAAAGTGGAATAAAAGCACTATAACTGCGTAGTGCGGAAGGGTCCTTAGACAGGGCGGGGTTAGGCTCTTTTGTCTTCCTCCGTAGGGCACCTCTCCCCAAAGCACCTCAGGCAGGTATTGCTCTTGTGTCCGGCATGTGTAGAGTGGAGGCCTTCAGGAGACCCCGTGGCTGCCTAAAGCCACCACTGCCCTAACAGGGGAAGGGGGTGCAGGGAAGAGGGTCGGCGGAGCAGCGTTGTCCAACCCTTCTTTTGGTTTCTGTGCCCGCTGCAGGGAGGCCGTGAGTGTGGTGCTTCACAAGGACTCCAGATGGTACCAGCAGTGGAAGAAGTTCGAGGACAACGACGTCGTCTTCAACCGTAAGTCATACCTGAGAGCACACTTAGCCCCTTGACATTAGCGGGTTATTTGCTTCCACTGCTGTCCTCTGTGGTTTTTAAACGGGACTTATGAGTTTGGCCTCCTGTTTGCAGTCTCTCTGTGAGTCTCAGGAGACTGTGAGAGACTGTGAATGCTAAGCGAGGCTTATAGGTCCCTATTAAAAATGGCATAGGGCGGACATAGTGAGCCCCACCAGCTGCCCCCTTCTGCCTTGGGGAGGAGCCCTATTGCCTTGAAGGCAGTATGAGGCAGCTGGCACCCTCCCCACCACAGATTCAAATGGATTGCGGTCACGGAGTACGCCCCGTCTCCCCTCTTCCCATCAGCCGAGACGGGGAGGGTGGGTGGGAGGAGAGAGAAACTGTAAGCCTTGTGCTCTTAAAAACCCCAGCAGGCTGCTCTCTGGGGATAACGGGCTTTCAGTGGGACAGGCCCTGACCCATAACAGGTCTATAGGTCGTAACCAGCACTTTGATTTGTGCCCGGAAACCAGGGTGGGAAGGGTGTAACTTGTGGGACATTTGTGAACCCCAGGGTCCAAATTTTCCCCTCCCCAGATATCCCTTAAGTGGGGGGCACTTTTGCCATGTTTTTGGCCCTCTTGGTACCAGTGTAGGCTCAGAAAGGCCCTTTTTTTAAAGAGCTGGAAGGGAACAAGGTTATTTGCCTCACTTCTGGTTGTTAAGCAAAGGCTCCTCTTGAGCCTAAAATGGCTTGGGGGACTTAAAAACATGGCAAAAATGCCAGAGTGGCCGTTCATTTTCTACCCCAGGGAGGCAGTTGGGGTTGCGGCCTTCTGCGGTTGCTCGCTCCTGCTTTAAACAGAGCAGTAGTTGGTGCAGCCCTTTCATTTTTCCTTCTCTCCCCCTTCACAGGGTTCTTTGAAATGAAAATGAAGTACAACAAAAACGACAACGTCCTCATCCGGGCCTACGGACAAAGTGACAGATTTTATAGGTAAGCCTCCGTTCTCGCCTCTTGATTCCAGAGGTGGGGCAGAGGAACTTCTGTGTTTTCTGTGAAATTCTTCACAGGGTAGGGGTATCCCTGGTTTCCTCTCTTAATTCCCCCCCTTGTGCTGATGTCCGTCTTCCCTTCCCCCCGGCAGGGTGCCTCTTCTCCAAGACGGAGGTGGCCGAGGGCTCGCCGAGATCCTCCACGTCGCCCCGAACTTCTACAAGGACCAGCTCCTCAAGCAGCGCAAGGAAGACGTCGAGGGACTGGGGGGGGACAAGGAGGAAGAGGAGGGGGGAGGGGACTGGGGGAGGGGGAGGTGAGAGAGGGGACGAGGAGGGAGGGAAGGGGACTGGGGGAGATAGGAGGGAGACGGGGAGGAGGGAGAGGGGACTGAGGGGGAGGTGGGAGAGGGGACTAAGGGGGGGGATAGGAGGGAGAGGGGGAGGAGGGAGAGGGGGAGGAGGGAGAGGGGACTGAGGGGGAGGAGGGAGGACTGGGAAAAATGTGTAAAAATGTAATACTGTATGTTCAAAATAAACTTTATTTTGTAAAAAAGAAAGGTGTTGTCCTAACATGAGAGGTCTGTGTGAGCCCCAGGCTGGCCTGGGTGGAGCCGGGTGGCCATCAGCCCCTCCGGGCCGCCCTGGGCCTTTGGGCTGGCCTTTCTGAGGGCTTCTGCCTGCCTCCATAGGGTGTCCTGAGAGCCTGGAAACTACCTCAGTCCTTTGGCGCCAAGAGAACCCCGCTCCCTTTAGCAGCACTGGGGGCAGCACCATGGGATCCGCAATCCCCTCTCTGCTCCTCTCCTCCGTGGCACTTTGGGTCTGGATCAGGGCCCCGCGGCAGCTCCTCTTCTCTGGAGGTTCCTGGACTTCAACTCCCAGAAGGCCTCGGTTCCCCGGGGCATGCTTGGAGCCGCAGTCCCCCACGATCTCTCTCCTGCTCCCCGGCAGCCGGCTGGGGTGGGATGGGGGGCCAAGGGAAATGGGAGGCTCCGAATCCATCTCCTGATTAAAGACCCAAAACTAGAGGTTGTTGTGGATTTCCCAGGGTTTGAGCCCCTGTTCCATTAGCATTTTCTCCTGACTTTTCTCCTGCGTCTGTGGCTGGCATCTCCAGAGGCTGCTGTGTTTTGCAGTCCCTGTGTAGACCTGCCCACAGCCCCGGAGTAACCAGTGGCCTGTAGTTCAGATGATTATCTGAAATTTTTCTGGACCATCTGAACAACATCCACCCAAACATCCAATTTACCAGGGAAAAAGAAAATAAAGCAAGACTACCATTTCTGGATGTCCTGCTCCTCCAGAAACCTAACCGACAATTGGGCCACACAGTGTACAGAAAACCTACACACACTGACAGACATCTACACAAAAACTCCAACCATCACCCAGGACAAAAAAGGAGCACCTCTGGTAGACTGTGCAAAAAGACTCTGTGAACCCCACCTCCTGAAAGACAAACTGAACCGTCTAAACTGGGCTCTACGGGTTACTCCGGTTCAGACATCAGAAGAGCCCCCAGACCCAGAAAAAACCACAGCAGTGAAGCCAAGCAGCCCACCCAAGGGAAGGGGTCTTTGCCCTACCCCAAAGGGGTCCCTGACCCTAGAGGGAATCTGGTGAAGAAACATGACCTCGAGACAATAAAATTCAGCAAATGCTACGCTCAGCAAAGGACAAGAGGGGTCCTCTAACTTCTGCCGGAGTTTACCACATACCTCGCAGCTGGGGGCAGGTCTACACAGGGGCCATTTCTGCACTGGACTCTTATAGCGCTATTAGTCCACTTGCAACATCCTATGGAATCCTGGGGTTTGCGGTTTCGGGAGGGGCCGCCCGGCCCCAGGATTCCATAGGATGTTGCAAGTGGACTAATAGCGCGATAACAGTCTAGTGCGGAAATGGCCAGGAACCGCAAAACGCAGCAGCGTCCGAAGACGAATCCGAGAACACAGAAGACGCTGCAGGTTCGTCCAGCGAGAAAAATCAGCGCTAGCAGAACAGGTTACAAACCAGCCTGGACACAACGCTTTCCGAAAGCACAGGCGTTCTGGATCACTGTGACAACTACTCTGCCCGACTGCGCAGGGAGGCCACCGAAATCCACAAACGCCCGGGCAATTTCCACCGGGGAGAAGAAACGCGGAAAGGAAACCAGGTTTGGCCCCCGGTGCTGAGGAGCGCGAAGAAAATCAAGACTCACAAACGTGCCAGTGGACCCGACGGGCGGCCAAGGTCCTCAACGCCCCGCTCCGCACATCCCCTGCCCAGCGACACAACCCCGGGGGACCCCCATTTAACAACGGGCCCCCCGCAACACACGCAAACCGCGCCCTCCCACCCGGAGGCGACACAAACATACACGTCCTGTCCCGCTTCCGTGCCGGCACAGCCTCCGGGGATGCCAGCCACGGACGCAGGAGAAAAGTCAGGAGAAAGTACGAGCTCAAAGCCCGGGAAACCCACAACCGCCTCTAGTTTCGGGTCTTTTCTGTAAGCGGGAGACGGATTCGGAGCCTCCCAGTACCCTTGCCCCCCTCTCACCCCACCCGGCTGCCGGGGAGCAGGATCGTGGGGGACTGCGGCTCCCAGCATCCCCCGGGGAACCGAGGCCTTCTGGGAGCTGAAGTCCAGGGACCCCCAGAGGGGGGAAGCTGCCGCGGGGCCCCGATCCAGACCCAAAGTGCCACGGAGGAGGGGAGCGGAGAGGGGACTGCGGGTCCCATGGTGCTGCCCCCGGGGCTGCTAACGGGAGCGGGGTCCTCTTGGCGCCGAAGGACGGAGGCGGTTCCCGGGCTCCCAGGACCCCCTATGGAGGCAGGCGGAAGCCCCCGGCAAGGCCGCCCAAGGGCCCCGGGCGCCCGGAGGGGCTGATGGCCGCCCGGCTCCACCCGGCTCCACCCGGGCCACCTCCCAGGGACCCAGACCCCTTACCTGAAACGGGGGCGGCCCCCTGTTCCCTCCCGCCGCTGCCCGGGGCTCCCGCGGGGGTCTTCGGGCTCCGAAGCGAAAGAAAGCCGCCCAGACGCCGAGGAACGGGCCGCAGCTTTTCGGCGGCGGAGCGGAAATGAAACTAGACTTCCGGCGGAGCTCCCGGCCCCGCCCACAGGCCCGCCTCACGGGGCCCCGAACTCGCCACCGATAGGATGCGGGAGCCGCCGCTCAACCGCTCGGCCATCCCGGCCAATGGGCGCCGCTCGCTGCGGAAATAGTTGAGACGCCATTTTAGAATCGGACTTGTAAGAAAAATGCCTTCCGGGTCTCGAACTCGCGACCAATAGCATTCGAGAACCACGGTACTACCCTCTGAGCCATCGCAGCCAATGGGCGCTCGCCGTTGCGATTGCTTTTGAAGTCCCGATTCAGAGTTCGCCTTAAGCAAAACTACTCCTCGGACCATGAACTCCTTACCAAAAGGAAACACAAAATCACCGGCTGGGGATTGGGACCTTTTAAAAAAAATAAATAAAGCTCCTCTGTCAATTTGCCACCAGAGGGCGCTCTACACGTCGTGGCGGCGGATCGGGACCAAATGGCGGATCGGGACCTTTTAAAAAATTAAACAAAGCTCTTCCGTCAATTTGCCACCAGAGGGCGCTCTAAAGCGGAATTTTAACAAAGGTCCCGATCCGCCATTTGGTCCCGATCCGCCACCAGAGGTAGGGCGCCCTCTGGTGGAGAAATTGAACCTTTTTTTAAAAAAATAAACCCCTGTGTGTGGGGATGATGGAATCTGCTGTCTAGCAAGGGCCTCAGGGGTGAGGAAGGCGTAATTGAAACCCCTTTCTTTGCCGTGTGGAGACGATGGGAAATGTTGTCCGCACTGAAGGAAAACCTCACTTTCTGCTGTTAACCATACTGATTTGAAAAACCTGCTTCTGTATATTCTATCCTTTTCCTACCACTAAAACTACAAAGGTTCCTGGACGCTGCGCAAGCCGCGCAGCCGCAGTGGCCTAGCGGTTTCGGCGGCCAATTAGAACGCGCTGCGAGGTCACGGGTTCAAGCCCCGCCGAAGGGTAGCGTTCTCCAGCCGCCTGAAAGCCCCCCAAATTAGCAGCTAATATCCTGCCTAGGGATCCCTAAGCGAGTCGCTTTTAGAATTTAGCTCCTTCTTTTTAATAAAACAAATTAGAGTAATTAAATGAGTTAAATAAAACGCGTCCTTCCTTGTCCTGCAGCGGCATCTGCTGGCGGATCGGGACCAGATGGCGGATCGGGACCTTTGTAAAAATTAAATGAAGCTCTTCCGTTAATTTGCCACCGGAGGGCGCTCTGAAGCGGAGTTGTAACAAAGGTCCCGATCCGCCATTTGGTCCCGATCCGCCACCAGAGGTACAGCGCCCTCTGGTGGAGAAATTGAACCTTTTTTTAAAAAGATAAAACCCGTGTGTGGGGATGATGGGATCTGTTGTCTAGCAAGGGCCTCAGGGGTGAGGAAGGCGGAATTGAAACCCCTTTCTTTGCCGTGTGGAGACGATGGGAAGTGTTGTCCGTACTGCTGCCAGGCCTCGCTTTCCGCACCGAGGACGATGGGGAATGTCGGCCACGCGGACTCAAAACCTTATGGGAAATGTTGTCCACAGCTGCATGCCTACATGCCCGCAGACAGGGGCCGCCCGGGGGGAGCCCGGAAAGCGCCCCGGTCCTTCGGCGCCGAGAGAACCCGCTCCCGTTAGCAGCGCTGGGGGCGGCACCATGGGACGTGCGACCCCCCTCCGCCCCGTGCCGAGATCCGCCCTTCTCCGCCGCGACGCTGTGACTCTGGATCGGGCCCCGCACGGGCTTCCAGGCCCTGGAGGTTCCTGGACTTCAGCTCCCAGAAGGCCTCAGTTCCCCCGAGGGATGCTGGGAGTTGCAGTCTCCCTCTCCCGCCCGGCGCCGCAAAGTCGGGCGGCAGCGTCCCGGGGCCCCGGTGTCCGACTTCAAAAAGAAAACCCCGAAAACTTAAGGCAAATCTCTTTAATTTCACTTTTGACTTAGGTTACAACAAAATAAAGCACCTTTGAGCGCCGGGTTTAGAAGGGAAGCAGTTCCGCCACACGGGGTTCGAACTGGCGACCCCGGGACCACTCGCACAGGCCCCTAACCGCCAGGCTAGTGGGGCCGCTGACGTCACGCCCACGCAGGAGCCTTTGAAGCTCCGAACCGGGATCCGCCGCGCCGCGCTGGGGCTTCTGCTTCGGTCTCGGCTGTACGTTCGAGCCGGCCGCGAGGGATGGGAACTGTTTGCGACTTTTATCGCCGACAGGCCGCTCGGCCGCTCGGCTGGAGCTCCCCGCAGGGGCCTCTCCGGCTCAGATTCAGGGCAGGAGTGGTTTTATTTGCATGCGCGTCTCTCCCTCTCTCCGAACCCAGTTTTCCCAGAGGGATGTCAGCGGTCGGAAAGAAGGTACCCACGTGGCACGAGCGCTTTCCCGCGCCTACTGCAGGACGGCCGCCAGAGGGCGCCTTGACAGAAAAGAGTAGAGTATCGCCACCCGCCACCCCCCGCGCGGTATATTTTAGGATTTCTGTCGGTGTAGTAAAACCTTTGTTCCACCAGAGGGCGCTCCGGAAGAAGGAACGAGGGGTTTGTTGGCCCTGAGCCTTGAAAACGCCTCGATCTTTACTCTGGGGCGCCCTCTGGTGGAAAAACCGGGCCTTTCGGCCTGTTGGCGTTTGGAGCCAAAAATGCCCAATTCCTTGCCTCGGAGGAGCGCCCCCTCGTGGCGAAACCGGCCCCTTTCTGCCTGACGGCGTCGAGGCTCCGAAACGCGGGAGCTCCGGAGTTGTTCTCCTTTGCGCCTTCGGGGGCTACCGTGCGGCGCCCTCTGGTGGCGCAACTTGCACAGTGCAGCCTGCCGAGCCCCGCCGCTCTGAAACGGGCGATCCCTGCCCTCAGAGGCGTTGCGGCGCGCCCTCTCGTGGCGCCCTTCGGGCACTGCAGGCAGCCGGCCGCGGCGGCTCCCGAGACTGGCGGATTTGTACCCCGTCTTTTCTGCAGCCGCGCAAATCAGCGGGGTACGAGGGGCGCCCCGGGGCGTCTTCAGTAACTGAGGCCAACGGGCACGAAGGTACCGACTCAGTGGCGCTGCGGGACGAGGAACGGGGCGGTTTGTTCAATTCACGAAAGGCCCCGATCCGCCATTCGGCCCCGATCCGCCGCCACGTTCGCTGCGGGACGAGGAAGGAGGGGCTTTATTCAGTTCAAAAGCCGTGGTGCGCCATCTGCTGGCGAAATTGAACCTTTTTATTTCAAAATATAGAACCCTGTGTGGGGACGATGGGAACTGTTGTCTAACCGACAGCCTCAGAGGGGAGGAAGGCTTAATTGAAACTCCACTTTCTCCGCTGCGTGGGGACGATGGGAAATGTTGTCTGCACTGAATGAAAACCTCACTTTCTGCTGTTAACCATACTGATTTGAAAAACCTGTTTCTGTATATTCTATCCTTTTCTGCCTTTAAAACTACAAAAGATCCTGGACTGTGTTCAAGCCGTGCAGCCGCAGTGGCCTAGCGATTTCGGGGGCCAATTAGAACGCACTGCGAGGTCACGGGTTCAAGCCCCGCCGAAGGGTAGCGTTCTCCAGCCGCCTGAAGGCCCCCCGACTTAGCAGCTAATACCCTGCCCGGTGACCCCTAAGCGATCCGCTTTTAGAATTTAGCCCCTTCTTTTTAATAAAACAAATTAGAGTAATTAAATGAGTTAAATAAAACGCGTCCTTCCGTGTCCTGCAGCGGCATCTGCTGGTGGATCGGGACCTTTGAAAAAATTAAATGAAGCTCTTCCGTCAATTTGCCACCAGAGGGCGCTCTGAAGCGGAGTTTTAACAAAGGTCCCGATCCGCCATTTGGTCCCGATCCGCCACCAGAGGTAGAGCGCCCTCTGGTGGAGAAATTGAACCTTTTTTTTAAAAAAAACCCGTGCGTGGGGATGATGGGATCTGTTGTCTAGCAAGGGCCTCAGGGGTGAGGAAGGCGGAATTGAAACCCCTTTCTTTGCCGTGTGGAGACGATGGGAAGTGTTGTCCGTACTGCTGCCAGGCCTCGCTGTCTGCACCGAGGACGATGGGGAATGTAGGCCACGCGGACTCAAAACCTTATGGGAAATGTTGTCCACAGCTGCATGCCTACATGCCCGCAGACAGCGGGCCGCCCCGGGGGAGCCCGGAAAGCGCTCCGGTCCTTCGGCGCCGAGAGCACCCGCTCCCGTTAGCAGCGCTGGGGGCGGCACCATGGGACGTGCGACCCCCCTCCGCCCCGTGCCGAGATCCGCCCTTCTCCGCCGCGACGCTGTGACTCTGGATCGGGCCCCGCACGGGCTTCCAGGCCCTGGAGGTTCCTGGACTTCAACTCCCAGAAGGCCTCAGTTCCCCCGAGGGATGCTGGGAGTTGCAGTCTCCCTCCCCGCCCGGCGCCCCAAAGTCGGGCGGCAGCGTCCCGGGGCCCCGGTGTCCGACTTCAAAAAGAAAACCCCTAAAACTTAAGGCAAATCTCTTTAATGTCACTTTTGACTTAGGTTACAACAAAATAAAGCACCTTTGAGCGCCGGGTTTAGAAGGGAAGCAATTCCGCCACCCGGGGTTCGAACTGGCGACCCCGGGATCACTCGCAGAGGCCCCTAACCGCCAGGCCAGCGGGGCCGCTGACGTCACGCCCACGCAGGAGCCTTTGAAGCTCCGAACCGGGATCCGCCGCGCCTCGCTGAGGTTTCCGCTTCCCTGCTTCGGTCTCGGGTGTACGTTCGAGCCGGCCGCGAGGGATGGGAACTGTTTGCGACATTCATCGCCGACAGACCGTGGGCCGCTCGGCTGGAGCTCCCCGCAGGGGCCTCTCCGGCTCAGATTCAGGGCAGGAGTGGTTTCATTTGCATGCGCGTCTCTCCCTCTCTCCGAACCCAGTTTTCCCAGAGGGATGTCAGCGGTCGGAAAGAAGGTACCCACGTGGCACGAGCGCTTTCCCGCGCCTACTGCAGGACGGCCGCCAGAGGGCGCCTTGACAGAAAAGAGTAGAGTATCGCCACCCGCCACCCCCCGCGCGGTATATTTTAGGATTTCTGTCGGTGTAGTAAAACCTTTGTTCCACCAGAGGGCGCTCCGGAAGCAGGACCGAGGGGTTTGTTGGCCCTGAGCCTTGAAAGTGCCTCGATCTTTACTCTGGAGCGCCCTCTGGTGGAAAAACCGGGCCTTTCGGCCTGTTGGCGTTTGGAGCCAAAAATGCCCAATTCCTTGCCTCGGAGGAGCGCCCCCTCGTGGCGAAACCGGCCCCTTTCTGCCTGACGGCGTCGAGGCTCCGAAACGCCTCATTTGTCTACCCGGGAGCTCCGGAGTTGTTCTCCGTTGTGCCTTCGGGGGCTACCGTGCGGCGCCCTCTGGTGGCGCAACTTGCACAGTGCGGCCTGCCGAGCCCCGCCGCTCTGAAACGGGCGATTCCTGCCCTCAGAGGCGTTGCGGCGCGCCCTCTCGTGGCGCCCTTCGGGCACTGCAGGCAGCCGGCCGCGGCGGCTCCCGAGACTGGCGGGTTTGTACCCCGTCTTTTCTGCAGCGGCGCAAATCAGCGGGGTACGAGGGGCGCCCCGGAGCGTCTTCAGTAACTGAGGCCAACGGGGACGAAGGTACCGACTTAGTGGCGCTGCGGGACGAGGAACGGGGCGGTTTGTTCAATTCACGGAAGGCCCCGATCCGCCATTCGGCCCCGATCCGCCGCCACGTTCGCTGCGGGACGAGGAAGGAGGGGCTTTATTCAGTTCAAAAGCCGTGGTGCGCCATCTGCTGGCGAAATTGAACCTTTTTATTTCAAAATATAAAACCCCGTGTGGGGACGATGGGAAGTGTTGTCCAAACTGACCCAACGCCTCGCTTTCTGCACTGTGTGGGGACGATGGGAAATGTTGTCCGCACTGACTCAAAACCTCACTTTCTGCTGTTAACCATACTGATTTGAAAGATTTGTTTCTGTGTATTCTGTCCTTTTCCCACCATTAAAACTCCAAATTTTTAATTTTGAGTGGCCCCCCTGGGTGGCAAAATCGGTCCTTTTGGCCCCAAAACGGGATGTGAGGATGCAGTCCTGTTGCAACCCCATGTGACACTAGACGCTGTCCCAATCCGCCATTTTATTTAATTTAGAAAAAGGGCTCCCATCCTCCATCTGGTCCCAATCTGTCTTTTATTTAATTAAAAAAAAAAAAACCCTCCCCTACCACCTTAGACCCAAAGACAAATCATAGCACTGCCTAAACCATCCAAGGCATAAAGATCAAAATTTTGAAGCCGGCCGCTGATCACAGAAAAGCAATTCTGAGTGTCAGAGCAAGCGCTTTGAGCAAGGAAAAAGTCCTCCTCCGTGGGATTCTCTTCTATATCTTTTGAGAAATCGCCGGTCGTGCGACGGCTGTACCAAACCGGGAAAGGGAGGCGCGGACCGAGTCGTCTTCCGGACCCTTCGCCCTTTCCTCACATGCTGGTCAGTGTCTCGTCTTCCATTTTGGCTTTGGAGGACGGGATCTCGTCTTCTAGCTCCATGGTTGGGTTTTCGTAAATGTTGTGCTTAGCCCTGATGGCAGGGAAAAGAAAGAAAAGAAATTTAGAAAGATGACAGTATCTACAGCTAGGCAACGACTTGGTGGAGGAAACTGGGAAGCAACAAAGCTGAAAAGAGTTGAGCTGTGGAACTGGGTGTTGTTCTGGTCCTGCGTTTGGATCCGAACACTGACGTGTTACTATAAGATAAACTTTACTGATGGACATCGATGCTGCAAATGGTACACAGCGGAGAAAAATCCGGGCCGTTTTGCTGATCGAGTCCATCATCCCCTTACAACCAACAGTAAAACTGAGGTAGAATCATAGAGCTGGGAGAGACCCCAAAGGTCATCCAGTCCAACCCCCTTCTGCCATTCAGGAAGACACCATCAAAGCATTCCAGACAGATGGCTGTCTTTAAACAGAGGTTGGACAGCCATCTGTCTGGAATGCTTTGATGGTGTCTTCCTGAATGGCAGAAGGGGGTTGGACTGGATGACCTTTGGGGTCTCTCCCAGCTCTATGATTGTGGTGGAGCCTCCTTCTTTGGAGGTTTTTAAACAAACCTCCAAAGAAGGAGGCTCCACCACAATCCCAGGCAGCATATTTCTCTTTCAAAATGCTCTTATTATCAGGAAATTCTTCCTAATGTTTAGATGGAATCGCTTTTCCTGATGTTTGAACCCATTGCTCCGTGTCCTAGTCTCTGGAGCAGCAGAAAACAAGCTTGCTCCATCCTCCATATGACACCCCTTTAAATATTCAAAGGGTTCCTGAACAACTAATTCTGTACTCCTTAAACTGATACCAGAGTTTGATTTTTACGTGGGCTGGAAAGCTAGATGGCTACAAGAAATAGTTACAAGAGAGGAATGCAAATGAGGGAACAGCTCTAGAAGATTCAAACAGAAAAACAAGGCGGGGAGGGGACATTCTTATGAAGAGGCAGAATTTTAATTTTTGGAAAGAACTTGGAGGGAGAAAAAGTTGGAGGAGAACTGAGGATGGGGTTTAATGGGAAAGAAATGAATTAGCCTGTTTGTATCCTTGAACTAAAATTAATAAATATTAAATCTGAAATAAAAGAGAGAGCAAATCCTAGGATCCGGTCATTGTAATTTGGACTCGGCTAGAAGTCACTTAACAGCAAGTAATTCCACTGGGCGGCTGTCAATGTTCCGCCATGATATTCCAGCAACCAACAGAATTAAAAATGCTTTTTAAAAATAACCTCTGTAGCGTAAAAATTGGTCATTTCTGTACACCTTCAAGTCGTTTCCGACTTACGGCAACCCTAAAGCAAACTGCTTATAGGGTTTTCTGGGGCTGAGAGTGTGTGACACACCCAAGGTCACCCAGTAAGGTTTCCATGGCTGAGTTAGGAATCGAACCCAGGCCTCCAGGGCGGTAGTCCGATGCTCGAACCACTACACAACACTGTCTCTCTGCAGTTACCTGAGTTCCAGGTCTTTTTCTTCTATTGATTCCTCTTCATCCTTCCTATAAAATAATCCCAAAAGAATTATGTGGGTGAGGGGGACATAACCAAGGCGCTAAGAATGCGATGCAAATTTCTGGCCCCCCTAGGACAGTCCAGGCTGCCAAAATATATGCTGGAAAAAAAATTGAAATTGAAAAATTAATATATTTTTTGTGCCTCCTAATGGCTTCTGGGGCGTGGGAGCTGTTTTGCCATAGTTGTGAGCTTCCCTCTTTTGTCCGAACAAGAAGTGAACTAGAAGTTCCAAGTCGCTTCCTATTGAGAGACGGACTTTCTGGACTCTCAGAGAACTTCCCGTTGTTAAAAAATTGGCCTTTCCAAGGTCTAAAATAGAGTGCAATTCACCCCTGTGTCCCATAGAGGATATATAGTCCCCAACAATTTGATGTGTGTGTGTGTGTACCATTGGCCGGGGTCTTTGGAGAGGGTGACACTGCCTAGCTTTGCAGGAATAGTCAGGATTAATTCTCTCTTATCCCATTTTTTCAGCTGCTTTGCAAATGTCTTGGTTTCTCTCCCCTCCATCCATTCCCCCCTTTTCCCCTCGGCTTATTCCAGCACGCTTGGGATTCGTAGTTTGCTGGGGAGTGGGCCAGGGCTCTCAATACGAGACCGAAAGGAACAAGGAACGGAAAGAGAGACCTACGTCTGGTTGGCAAAGAAGATCCGGTTGACCAGCGAGGCCACGAATACCAGTCCGAGGAAGCCCACGACCGCCGCCAGCCCCACCAGCCAGGGCTGCAGATAGTATGAGCCCTCGGTGGTCCCGGTTACGTCCCCTGCAGGGTTCGAGGAGACAAGAATTGGCATTATCTACAAGGAACGGGAATCGCAGAACACCTTAACCCTTTACTTGAGCCACGAGTCAATGCTGGAAGATGTTATGTTGTACCCACCGACTGTCCGGATTAATCCTCCGTCATCCCACATTGTTCAGCCGCTATGAAAATGTCCCCGTTTCTCTCCTCCCACTTTTCCCCTTTTCTTCTCCGCTTACTCCAACGGTTTGGGATTCACAGGATTCATGTCTCTCGCGGGGAGATAATTTTAAATTCTGGATTTAATCGGCTTCTGTAGCTGGCACCGGGTGGGCAATGTTGTTGGGAAAGGCTGAAATACCAGTCCACCCGTACTTCCCAGGTGAAGCCCGGAGCCGGATTTGGGGCCTGAACCACATTAGAAGGAAGTCTCTCTCTCTCTCTCTCTCTCTCTCTCTCTCACACACACACACACACACACACACACAATTACTCTTGGGAACATCATCTCAGCCCCTGGCTGCAATAGTAGCTTGATCAGATACTTTATCTGGAACAGTAGCATATTTATAGCACTTTCGGCATCACATGAAACAGAAGAAACGCACCAGAGTTCAAAGGCTGCTTAACAAAAGCCGCGAGATCTACAGAACGGCCTCTCTCGGTACAAAACGCCATCCTTCCTATGCAAAGAGATGTTCTGGGAGCAAAAAAGTCATTTATCCCATTGTTCTTACTCTCTTACGGACACAATCCTTATAGCTGAGCAAAGGCCAATGAGACAGGAGAGATCCAAATCAAAGCATCTTTTTTACGATTGCTTAGGAACGCGGAAACGAAACACTAAATGCTCGGAAATATTTTTGTGCCTGGTATTTTTTGTGCCGTTCGGGCCCAAGCCGGCAATTTTTTGGAACGGGGCCCCCCTCCCCGTTCCTCCCGCAAAGAAAACGCCGTTCACTTGGAGTCCCTGTTACCTCCAGAAAACTTATGGTGTGCCCTACCTTGGCCGTACGAGCCGGGAGCGAAAGCGAATCCCACGAGCAGCACGGCAAACAAAGACAACTCCATCCTGGGCTCCCACCCTGGCACTCGTTTGCAAAGAGCCGTTCCCCCCTTCTGCTTTCCTTTTCCCCTTCTCTGGAGAGAGACGGAGGTTTATTTTCCTTATAATGTTGACTCTGGACTTGGACTCAAAGGACGTCAGATAACGCCTTGCCGATCCGGCTCTCCCTGGTCCTGATATCGAACCGTTTTGCAATCACGTGCGGACGCCATGCAACGGGCGGGACCAAGGTTGGAGAGGTGGGTGCCTCTGGGAGCGCCGCAGCAATCGATTGGATTGGTTGTGGAAAGGGACAAAATCAGGGAGGTTGGAACTTTTTTTAAGGAGTGGACAAGGGGCTCAGCTTTTCCAGGGATGTTTTTATTCGTTTTGACCGGCTGCAGGTATCCTTGTTACAAAACAACGCAAAGACAGAACAGGTTGCATTAAACCACCTTCCTCATCCAAGGGAGGAAGCGAGCACGAAAGCCACAGCGCTCTGCTACGCTTCCCAGACGACGCGGAAAAGAGCACAGACTTGGGCCGTGTCCGCACCACACTGTTATACTGCCACGATTCCGCTTTCAACGCCCTGTGGAATTCTGGGATTTGCCGTTTATTGAAGCCCAAGAGCTCTCTGGCTGAGATTTCCAAACGCCCCTCCCGAACTGCAAACGCCAGATTTTCATAGGAGGTTGAAAGTGGAATACCGGTGCAGTGCGGAAATGGCCTTGGAACGATTGAAGAAAGTCAAGGAATAAGCACAACAGGGGGGAAAAAATGACACGTCCGTTCAAAATGCAAACTTCGTACTTCCAGGCATCGCTAGGCTACCCTAATTTTATTCACTGCAACACAACTTTACGCTACACACAACAGTGACTTGGTTAGCAACGTTTCAAGGCTGCAGACATTTTGCTAGCTATATGCGTCCTATTTTAATCCGACTACCTGATTGCTAATTATACACGTTTTCAATAATAAAACAACATCACCACAACCACAGCGCTAGTCTAGCTCCCTATTTGAGAATAATACCCGGGCTCTGCCCTATCGAGGTCGGAGCCAAGCTCCTCCTCAGCGCTGCCTCTGTGGCCCCGCCCCTCGGCCCCGCCTTTCTGGCCCTGCCCCCTCCGCCCGCCACAATGAGGACTAGCATCCCGCTAGAGCAAAATGCCGGTAAGGTTCTTTCTAGCAGCAAGTCGCCAAGTTTTTGTTGTTCAGCTCCAGCCGGAGCTACCAAAATTCCGCGTCCTTTCTCTACAGCTGGGAAAGCAGAAGAGACCCCAAAAGGCCATCTAGTCGAACCCGCTGCCTGGCGGGAATGTACGGCTGATGGGCTCCTGAGATGCGGCCGCCCAAACTCTGTTTAAAAGACTCCAAGATGGCCTCAAACAACCGCCGTGGACCTCTCCGTTCTTCCCTGATCTCTCCAAAACGGTCAGGAACGTCTCATCCCGACCGCGTCCAGGCTGCAGACAGAAGGATGGAGGGACAACGGAGGGGACGCCGAGCAGACCCCAACCCCGGGCAGGGCGTGGGGAAGGTGGCCTCCTTCGCGCTCCTCGACCACCGTGAAAAGGCTCTCCCCTTGCCAATCCAGGGATTTATCGGGGCTCCCCGGCTCGCTCCTCTCCCCGTCTTCTTCCAACCGCTTCTTCTCTTCCAGCTTCGGACCGAAAGCCCAGTCTGAAAGAGAGTATTAAATTTAAATGAAAAGAAATTAAACTCGGTCCAGCAAAATCCACAAAAACAGCAAAACCTACGCCAGGAAGGACGTTTTAAAATACAAAATTTTTCTTAACCTGAGTTCTTTTTTAGCATCTAACGGTTAGTTACGACGGATTGCTATGCCCTGTTTTGCAGGATCCGGAAGCAATTTTTAGTTACCCGTAGTTGTGTTGCTGTTTTGTAAGGCAGTTAAGTTTCTCCCCCCTCCATTTTAATATTGCATTGTTGCGTTGTCTATTTTTATAGCTTATTCCTCTGTTGCACTTCGGTAGCATTGCGGTGCTTTTCTTCATGCTGCTTTTCCCTCGCCTCTTTTGATTATTTTTCGTCGTTCAAGTTAAGAAGTTCAAAAGATGTACCAACAACGACAAATCGACTGACGCTAAAAAGAGATGAAATTGAAATCACGGCAAACTCACCGGCAAAGTCGTGGATCAGGTCGTCGATGAGGTGGCCGACGATGGCATAGGCCACCCCGAAGACGATGATGACGGCCATCACCAGGTACAGGATATACCGGGGGAGCCGGACGGCGTCCAAGGACGGGGGCTTGTAGTCGGCAAAGAGGGTGGCCCCCTCCATCCCCTCCTCCGGGGACTGCAGCACGTGCCGGGGTCTCCACCACAGCTCCGCGCTCGCCATCTTCACCTGGTCCCGCCGGATTCTCCGACCGTCGCGAGGCGGCCTGGGGAACGAGCGGCAAAAACGGACAACGTGACACATTGGTCCGTAAGGGGACACAAAATAGCGGCTTTTGCGGAGGCCGCAAGCGAATGCCGAGAAGTTCCAAACGGCTTCGCATTTTTCAAGAAAGGAAAAGCTGGGTGAATTTGCCATTTTCCGGCTGGTGGTCAGCTCCGGTTAAACGGCTTTGGTAGGTTTTGTCCGGGCTTGAGAACCTCCAACGCCTGCTTGGCCACGGAATGAATATTGGTTTATCAGCGTCAACTCTCTGGGAGAAACAAAACGCTAAACAGCCGTTTGCACCCTAGGAATTAAAACCACGAGCTTGTTTTCCGGAGTGGAAGGTGGTGGAAACTCACCTGGATACTGGACGGTGTTGGGGTGCGGTATGAAGTCGCCCAAAATCTCAGGCAGGGTCCGAAGTCACGGCGTGACTGGTGCATCCCTTTGGGACCCCATCGGGCGTGCCAAAATTAGGAGGGTGACGTTTGGAAGGGAGAAAACCCCCTCCTTTGCCGTCGCCGGTCCGGAGTGAATGAAGCGGCTTCTCCGAGGTCGTTCGCTGGCTGAGCTGATCTCTAAATCGGGCAAACAGATGGCTTGGAATCCACCGTGGGGGGCAAAGCACGGGGGGATTTGAAGGGTGGGGACGGCAGGCGAGATTTGGGTTGGTATTGAATGGGAGGAGGAAAGCGCCGCAGGGAGAAGGGTCTATTTTTGGCACACTAGATAACCCTCGTCCGTCTGCCATTTCGTCAAGTCCTAGAGCTAGAAGAGACCCCAAGAGACCCCATCGGGTCCAACCCCCTGCTATGCAGGAATCCAGGGTTCAAGAATTCCCAAGATGTGGCCATCTAGTCGCCATTTAAGCTATTATTAAACTTAACCAGAATCCTGTATCACCATCATGGGGCCCATGAAGCCCTGTGAGGAGCGGCTTAGGGAGCTGGGGATGTTTAGCCTAAAAAAGAGAAGGTCAAGAGGTGACAGAATAGCCATGTTTACATGTTTGAAGGGGTATCATATGGAGGATGGAGCAAGCCCGTTTTCTGCTGCTCCAGAGACGAGGACATGGAGCAATGGCTTCAAACTCCAACAAAAGAGATTCCACCTAAACTTTAGGAAGAACTTCCTGATGATAACAGCAGCTTGACAGTAGGCATTAGTAAACGGAAATATTAATTCTCCATTCTTTGCCTGCGAGAGTGAAATTTGGGGCACATTCACACTACAAAACTATTGCACTATGATTCCACTTTAACTAACCCGCCTGTCCCACGGGATCTTGGGATTTGTACTTTGGAGAGGCACTGGAGCTCTCTGGCTGAGGATTCGAAGTATCCCTCTCTAAACTGCAAATCCCAGGGTTCCACGGTTAAAGTGGAATCAGAGTGCTATAGAGTGCATAGTGTGGAAGGGTCCTTAGAAAGATGGATACCCCTGGTATTTTCATGCCCAAACTGATATTCTCCTGTCCAAACTATATGCAGAAATTTTAAAAAATCCATCACCACCACTCTCTGTCTCAGCATATGCCAAGCTGGGCAGGCCCGGGCCTATTAATAGGTTTATAGCAAATAAAATGAAAATGCCGTTAAGAGGATTTGGGGGCGATTGAGTGCTAAAGCGCTTTTGCAGAACAGAAATGCCTGGTTTCGGAAGGCGGGCGGAGAGCCAGCTTTGCCGGCCAAACTGATCCCAGATGTCGTTCGCCAAGAATTAAAAACCGGAAAGAGATCGAGCCATCTGCTTGGAAAAATCATCGGCAAGGTCACCGCAGCACCGTGGCGAGGTTCCAGCTCTGTGGGGTTTCTTCTCCCTACCTTGGCCTGGTTTGCAAATTCTCAACCAAATTTCACTACAGCTCATTTTGCTCCATAGGGCTCAGGCCGGGGCTATTTGAAAAAGTAGATTTCCCCGTACAAATGCGGCTGCAAATTTGAGATCTACTAAAAAGGCCCTTTTCTCTGTCCCACTATCTTCACAAGTACATCTGGTAGGAACATAGGAGGGTGACCAAAATGGTAGAAGGCCTGAAAACCATGAAGCCCTCTGAGGAGCAGCTTAGGGAGCTGGGAGTGTTTAGCTTGGAGAAGGTAAAGAGGTGACATGATACCTGTGTTTAAATATTTGAAGGGATGTCATGTTGAAGATGGAGCTAGCCTGTTTTCTGCTGCTCCAGAGACTAGGACAAGGGGCAATGGATTCAAACTACAGGTAAAGCGACTCCACCTAAATATTAGGAAGAATTTCCTGATGCTAAGAGCAGTTTGATAGTGGAACACCTCGCTGCCTGGGAGTGTGATAGGCTCACCTTCTTTGGAGGTTTTAAACAGGGTCTGGATGGCGATCTGTCACGGATGCTTTGACTGCATCTTCCGGCATGGCAAAATGGGGTTGGACTGGATGGCCCTTGGGGGTCTCCTCCAGTGCTCTGATTCCAGATTGACTTGGGTGGTTCGTACTGCTTGTACACAAAATACTCAACCTTATGGACACTGGGACTTTGCACTCCGTAGCTCCTTGTATTATGGGATTACAAATCCCAGCAGCTTTAGTGAGCACAATGGGAGTTGCAGTCTGAGAACATCTGGAGGGCGGCATGAGTCCTACCTGGCTAAGAACCTGTTACACCATTTATAATAGCAGTTCCTGTCATTCGGTTAAAGTCCTCACATGGCTATGAAGTGGGACTGAGAGTCATTTTGGGGCCCTGGGGTCTCTTCCGACCCCGATTCTACCCTTCTAAGCCTCTGAGAATCGGAGGATCTGCCGGACGTGTGTTTCTTGTCCCAAGCGAGTCTCCATAACCCCTTCACGGTCCCTCTAAGACGAAGGCAAGGAGACAAAAAAGCAGCCTATGCTTTGAAAGAACGCTAGGTTATAATTTGCAAGGGTCAAGAGAGTGCAAAGCTGAAAAACGAGCCATCGAAAAGCAGGAAACACCTGTAACAACATAAAGCCGCGTATCCGAGTCCAGCCCCGCTAGGAGTAGCCCTGACGCCTCTCTGCATGAGTTACTGAAAGGAGGAACACTCTAGGAAGCCATTCAGGGAGAAATCGAGCAAGGGGAGAGCCAGCTCCGTTTCAAAGGCAGTGCGTTCTTTCCTGCTGAAAGCAAACTTTAAAAATAGCCGAGCATTAAGAGGCAACCCGATTTCCGGTTTTAGCTCAGAAATTGGGATTTGGCTCCCAATCTCCCTGGAGCGTGAGAGTGTCCAAGCCGACCAGATGCCCACCATTCTCTCTGCGAACGGAACGAGACAGACCGAGAGGATTAGGAGAGCTGGCTTTTAATGTCCCATCGCTCTCTTCTTTGGCCTTGAAAAAGAAACGGCTTTTGGCGATAATCTTCTCCCAGAGGGACCAGGGGTGGAACGAGCGCTGAAATTTGGGCACAGATGGAAGAGCGGCGTCCCTTACAACGTGGCCATTGCCACCCCATTTGCCAAGGCAAAGCTCCCCACCGCTGTGCTGGGAAATGTCCCCGCATGCCCTGTTCCTTACTGGTACGACTGGTGAGAAACGGCAGGGGCAAGAAACCCAAGAGGGAAGAAGCTCTGTGGGCCAGCAGCCCATCTAAACCGGGAATGGGCAACCACGTAACCGTCATTTCACGCGAAGCTAGAGATGACTCCGGCATCGCCAAAGTAGATCTCTAGCTTTGCAAGGACCCTAGAAAAACTCGCGTGGTTCCTGCAAAGCTAGAAAGGACTCTGGCACGACCGGAGGTAACCCTCTAACTTTGGAGGGACCACCGAGAGACTTCGTACTCTCCTTACTAACCTACGTTCTACAGAAGAGGGAGGGAAGACAAGGTTTCTCCACCCTTTCCCCGTTTGCTTCGGGCAAAACATTAATTCCCCAGCAATCCAACTGCCCACCTTCGTGGCCACCTTTCTTGTCACATCTCAGGTTCCAAATTTCTAGTCCATATTGTTCCGGAAACAAACAAGCAGGCAAACAGGAGGCAGGGAAACCAGCGGAGTGGCCAATGTGGAGGAAAGCAGCAATTCAAGCCTGACAATTCACAACTGATGTGAATTCCGTAACGGAATGAGACATTGCCCCTACGGCTCTTACTTGCCAACGAAGGCAGAGAGAAGACAGACCCACCACCGGTTTTTGGATACGCAGCCGCTCGGCCATGGTGACACAAAGAGATCCCAACAGCCAATTCCTGAGACAGTGTCTCCACAACCGTGACCTACCCAAGGTGGCCCACCGAAAAGATCCCACCACCAGTTTCCATGAGAAGAGGCAGTCGGGTTTCCTCCTAGAGTCCGGAAAAACGAATACTCTAGATTACAACATCCCATATCCCCCATTGGAGACGAAGAGCCCAAAAAATGAACTTTTCCAAACTCTAGATTTTTTGAAGATATATTTTTAAGTCGTACCATCACCAATACACCGCAAAGTTCTTGACCTACGGCTGCAGTCTCGCCATTAAATCCTCCACCGAGAGACAGCTAATAACTTAAGGCTGTTTCCAATACTGTTATGACTACGGAGCGCAACATCAAGGTAGAAATCGGGAGCCGGAGACGCGGGAAGACAGCGGGGATAGGTCCGCTCCTCCTGCCGTCAATCTGCGGCCTTCAGTTTGCTCAGGCCATCCGCGTATTGGAAATCCGCGCCGTTCTCGTAATCGTACATGTCCAAGGCGACTTCGCAGCTCTCGCGGACCACTCGCTCTTTGTCCCCGGCGAAGGCCTGCAAGGTGGCCAGGCAAGACGGCTTGGCGATGGAGCCCAAGGCCTCGGCACACTCGTGGCGCACCATGGGGTTCTCGGCGGCACTCTCCAAGGAGGCCGTCAGCTGCGGGACGCCCGCCTCGTGCTGCATCTGCCCCAGGACGTAGGCGATCTCGTGGCGGAAGAGGGCGCTCCCACACCGGAGGCCTGGGAAAGAGAGAAGCCATCATGAGGACTAGCGACGCTGAGAAAGGATATTCATTTAGGGCAGGGCAGAAGTCCTGGTCCACTTGGCCCAGTATTGGGGTGGCCAACTGTCAGATATGTGTCTTTGCCACTCACTAACAGGGCTTCATTTCATTTCTGCAACATCACTACAGACCTGGAAAGGTACAAAAGACCATGATATCAAATTCTGCAGATGACACCAAGCTAGGAGGGGACGCTAATTCACAACAGAGGATCAGAATTCAAAATGATCAGAGCCCGGCCAAAACTAACAAAATGAATGCCAACAAGGAGAAGTGTAAGGTACTATACTTGGGCAGAAAAAATGAAATGCAGAGATATAAGATGGGGGACACCTGCATTGACCACAGTACATGTGAAAAGGATCTAGGAGCCTTAGTAGACCACAAGCTGAACATAAGGCAGAGGTGTGATGCAGCAGCTAAAAAAGCCGATGTGATTCTGGGCTGCATCAATAGGAGTAGAGGGCCTAGGTCGAGGGAAATGATGGTATCACTCTACTCTGCTTTGATCAGACATCAGTTGGAATCCTGTGTCCAGTTCTGGGCAGCACAGTTCAGGAAGGTTATTGACAAGCTGGAATTTGAGCAGAGGAGGGTGAGGCCTGAAAACCATGAAACCCTATGAGGAGTGGCTTAGGGAGCTGGGGCTGTTTAGCCTGGAGAAGAGAAGGTTAAGAGAGGCCAAGATGGCTATGTTTAAATATTCGAAGGGATGTCATACGGATGATGGAGCAAGCCTGTTTTCTGCTGCTCCGGAGACTAGGACATGGAGCAATGGCTTCAAACTCCAGGAGAAGAGATTCCATCTAAACATTAGAAAAAACTTCCTGAGGGTAAGAGCCAGTTTGTCAGTGGAATTTGCTGCTCCTTGGGAGTGTGGTGCAGTCCCCTCCTTCTATGGAGGTTTTTAAAGAAAGGCTGGATGGCCATTTATCGGGAAATGCTTTGAGGGTGTCTTCCCGCATGGCAGAAGGAGGTTGGACCGGATCTCTTCCAACTCTACGATTCTACGTTCAGCCACAGCCAATATTAAGAAGGAATATTAGATAGTAAAAATACTATTAATTCTAACTTGCTGTTATTACAGCAGCAATGAAGAAAAACAGATAAATAAAGAGCAGTCGGAAATTAGTGGTCAGGAAAAGGGGAAGCAGAAAATTCACCATCAGCCAAGGCCAAGACAGCAGCTTCTCCACCGAGGTTCCGAAGCGCAAACATGGCCCGGTAGCGTTCAAAGAGTGGCCGCGACTCATCCAGCAGGGCTTGTCTCAGCTTTTCCACATCCGCCTCCTCGGCCGGGGGCGCCGGGTCCACGGAGCAGTAAGGCCCCTTAGCGGTTTCGTCCCTGTGATCTTGGAGCCATTCTAACCTCTTTACGGCCAACTGGCACGTCTCTGCCACCTGGGAGGAGCGCAAAACGGAAACGTGAGACTGGTTTGGAGGTTTTAAAGTCCTTCTTTGGAGGTTTTTAAACCCTTTGGTGGTTTTTAATGTGTCCTACAGAGGACGGAACAAGCTTGCTTTCTGCTGCTCTAGAGACTAGGATATGGAGCAATGGCTTCAGGCTATAGGAAAAGAGATTCCACCTAAACATTAGGAAAAACTTCCTGAGCAGTTTGACAGTGGAACACACTGCCTGGGAGTGTGGTGGAGTCTCCTTCTTTGGAGGTTTTAGCAGGGGCTGGATGGCCATCTCTCAGGAATGCTTTGACGGTGTCTCCCTGTATGGCAGAACAGGGTTGGACTGGATGGCCCCTGGGGGTCTCTTTCACCTCTACGATTCTGTGGCCTTCCTTGCATTCCAGAAATGTTTTGGGCTTCCATGGACAGATTTGGATAAACCGCTCAAGCCATGAAGCCTTCTGTTAAAAGCCAAGTTTTAACTCGGCACTGGAACGAAGCCAGTGTTAGCACCCAGACCCCCCCGGGGAGGGCATTCTACAAGCAAGGGGCCACAGCGGAAAAGGCCCCATCCCACGTCCCCACAACCGGTGACATGAAGCAGGGGAAGACCATCCAGAAAGCTACAGAGTCCGGAAAGCTGGTATCCAGGTCCCAAAATATTTAGGTTGGAATTCAGGGGCAGACTTATAGATGCAAAACCTGGAGTTACACCTTTGTAGCAGATGCTACAAAGCATGGTCCCTACCGAAATACTCTAAAGGCACCAGAGCCTGTCTGATCTCAGAAGCTAAGCAGGGTCAGCCCTGGTTAGTACTTGGATAGGAGACCGCCAACAAATCCCAGGCTGGATTTGTTTCATTGGCCAACCAATGGTAATTTACCTCGGTGACTGGATCTTCGGAATACTGCTTCAGGATGTCTAAGATTCTGGGGTTCCCGATGGCTCCCAGTGCCTCCCCTGTTAAAAGAGGAGAAAAAAACCCCCATACAGCTTAAGAAAGGCAGGCAAGCAATAGAAGCCTCTCCTGGTATTCTGGGAGGCACAGCAGAACGCTAGATAGGGAAAAGGGATTTTTTTAAAAAACGGCTGCAGTTCTAAGAGCGTGGCGTAGTGGTCTTAGTAGGCAAGTCACACTTTCTTAGCCCCTCCAAAACCCTGTGCGTAGTTGTAAGTCAGAAACGACTCGAAGGGACACAACAAAAAAAGTTAGCGTTTAGGTGCATTAGCGTTTGCTGCTTTCATTCTTTAGCACGATGTTTCAGTTTGAGTTACAAACATCAGTTTGGGTTGATATTATTCGGCGACAAAAATAATAAATAAATAGAGCCGGCCGTACGCAACCGCATGTTCTGCACCTGTCGGTTCCACCAACCGTGGCTTGAAAATATTCAAAAAAAATTCCCTAAAGCAACTCTTATTTTGCCACGTGCCGCGCACTACGCTTATGTGTAGATCTTCAAGTTCGAGTCATTTGCCATTTTCCTTAAGGGACACCATTTTATTACTCCACTGTATATAACGGTAAAGGTAATGTTTACTTATAATGCCACACATATTCAGTCAGGGACAAAGACAATAACGATAACCCACAGCAATACGTGGAATGAAATCCCCAATTCCGCACCAGTTGCGACCCATCTCGGCCCCTGAAACACAACTCGGTGGCTTAAGAGGAAGGTCTTCCGTCCGTTATGAAAACGGAGGAGATCCTCCTCCGGCTGGAGGTCCAAAGAAAGACCGTTCCACAAATGCGGAGCCAGATCTTGGAGGGCTCACGGTCTTGGCAGAGCTGTGCGCGTCGGTGGAACCCCTAGTAATACTTTGCCGGCATATCTTAAATTCCTGCGTGGCGCATGCCATACTAGCTGAGCTGAAAGGTACTGCGGGAGGCTGGAATGCAAAGCTTTGAATACCAGGACCAAAAGTTTGAACCAGGCCCAAACTGGCAGCCAGGGAAGGGATCTACTGGGGGGAGGAACAGGCGAATACTTAGGGAGATTTAAAACCGCCCGGATGGCACTGTTCTGAATTAAAACCAGAGGAAGAAGGGAGCAGGAAGGCACACCTGTGAGTAAACTGCTAGTGCAGCACACACGATCCTCCCTGGGTTGGGTGGCCGTGCAAGGTTCGAAGTACGGGATGCTGGGAGGGGAGAACCAAGCCAGTGCTGGTCCTTGAGGACGCCGTTTATTAAGCAAAGAAGTGAAAAGAAAAACAAAAGGCACACAAGCATACCTACACTCCGACTCCGTCGGAAAGGCAAAGCAGGCGACGGAACAGGGTTCTCTTTGTTCCGACAGACTGCACAGGCTTTTCGTATGCGGGTGGCCAAAAGTCCATCAACCCACTGTGCCGAAACGCCAATTACTGAGGCACCCACGGGCCAGGCGCAGGATGGGCTCGTGGCCAAATCTCATTACCTGCCCGAAACGGCAGCGGACGGTCTCGAATCAGGCTTTGCTCTCCCTTCACCGTACCGGACGGTGCCGGGAGCGAAGCACCACCGTTAACCTTCCTCGGCTATTCTCCCAGGACTGCGGCATCCAGGGCAGCCCGACCTGGCAATGCAATAGCACGAGCTAACCCCCAAAATACGTCCACGAGCGTGAGAGTAGGCTGAACTAAAATGTGGGAGTGTGCAACGCAGGGCCTACCCAGATAATCCAGGCATGAGATAATACAGTGGGACTTGAGCATCCACGGATTTTGGTATCCCCGGAACCAAACCCCAGCGGATACTGAAGGCCCACGATGCCCAAAGACAGGAGAGAGCTCTTGGAGATGGCATCGTAAGTTGGACTCAGCTTGGAAACACAGAAGAATTTGGGGAACGTCCAGCTATCATCTACCCAGCAGGTCCCGCACCTCCTTTTACCTGCTTCGTGCCGGACCATGGCTTCCTGAGATCTGTCTTGGAGAACGTCGACGAGGACAGGGATGGCCCGTTCGTCCTGCATCTGTCCGAGGCAGTAGGCCAGCTCGTGCTTGAGGAGAGCGGAGTCGTCCGCGAAGGCCCTGCTGATCCACTCGACGGCCGCGGGGCCCCCCAGGTTACGGAGGGTGAAAAGGGCCCGGAAACGGGCCTTTAGGGGTTTCTGGGGATCCACCAGAGTCCGGCCGATCAGCTCGATCTCCTTCTCGGTCACCATGGTGGTGGGTGGCAGGTCCCAGAGAGGTGGACGCCCCTAAATGTTGGAGGGATCTATGTGGAAAAGAAATCGAGACCCCCTGTGAAAATTACTCTTAGAAGACGACAAGCTATATGGATGCTGTTATGTACAGGCACGAGAGCCAGTGAAGTGTAGTGGTTTGAGTACTCTTTTCCTGATGTTTGAAGCCATCGTTCCACATCCTAGTCTCTGAAGCAGCAGAAAATAGGCTTGCTCCATCCTCCCTATGACATCCCTTCAAATATTTAAACCCGACTATCATGTCCCCTCTTAACCGTCTCTTCTCCAGGCTAAACATCCCCAACTCCCAAAGCCGCTCCTTATGAGACCAGGGTTCGATTCCCCACTCAGCCATGGAGACCTTGGGCATGTCACACACTCTCAGCCCCCAGAAAATCCTGTGACAGGTTCGCCTTAGGGTTGCCATAAGTTGGAAACGACTTGAGGACACACAGAACCCTATGGGTCATCCAGTCAGACTCCCTCCTGCCAGGCAGGAAGACACCATCAAAAGACTCCCAACGGATCGCCATCCAACCTCTGTTTAAAAACCTCCAAGGAAGGACTCCGTCACATTCCCGGGCTGCGTATTCCATTCTCAAACTGCTCTCACCATCAGGAAATTCTTCCTAATGTTTAAATGAATCTCTTAAGCCATTGCTCCGTGTCCTAGTCTCTGGAACAGCAGAAAACAGGCTGGCTCCGTCCTCGCTTCAAACATTTAAATCTGGCTATCACGTCCACTCTTAAACTTCTCTGGGCTAAACATCGTCACCTCCCTAAGCCGTTCCTGATAGGGCTTCATGGTTTCAAGGCCTTTGACCATTTTGGTTGCTTTCCTCTGGACACCTTTCCAGCCCCTCTGATTTTTTTTTTTTTTTTTTGGAAAAGCTCTTATCAGCAGAAAATTTTAAATTCCTAGTCATTCATAGGCCATTTTGCTTCCACGCTTCACAGGGGAAACACACCCATAAATCTAAGCTTCAGGTCATTTTGTTTAATCATCTAAAGACGCCGATGATCTCACTGGGCAGGAGGATAAATTACAGCTTCGGCACGCTAGCCGAAGAGTTTTTGGGAAGCCACTCCCTGGCTGCAAAATTTTCCAGCAATACAGGAAAAAAACAACAACTCACAATTCTTTCCACCTTACTTAATTTCTTAAGGGGAGTGAAATCCAGCCTAAAGCCAAACCCCTTTCAGAGAGTCACAGTAACTCAGTGAGAAGTTTGTAACTGCTTGACCCTCCAGCATTTCATCCCGGAGAGAAGTGACTTTTGGGGTGCCGCGGGGTTCCGTCCGGGGCCGAGGGCTATTCAACATCCATGACTTGGATTAAGAAACAAGAGGACCTGCTGATCAAATCTGCAGATGACACCACATTGGGAGGGGTTGCTAATATGCCAGAGGACAGGGTCAAAATTCAAAATGACCCTGACAGATCGGAGAGCTGGGCCAAGGCTAACAAAATGAAATTCAACAGAGAGAAACGTAAGGCAGAAAAAATGGAACGCATCAATACGGGACGGGGGAGATGTGGCTGGAGGACAGTCCGTGTGAACGGGATCTGGGAGTCTTGGTGGACCCCAGGCTGAACATGAGCCAGCAGTGTGACGCGGCAGACAATGAAGCCAACGCGATTCTTGGTTGCATCAATAAGAGTCTGGTGTCTAGATCGAGGGAGGTAATGGTACCACTCTATTCCGCATGGGTCAGGTCTCATTCAGAATCCTGTGTCCAGTTCTGGGCACCTCAATTCAAGAAGGATATTGATAAGCTGGAGTGTGTCCAGAGGAGGGCGACCAAAACGGCGAAGAGTCTGGAAGCCATGAGGCCCCTCTGAGGAGCACCTTAGGCAGCTGGGGATGTTTGGAGAAGAGGAGGTTAAGAGGGAACACGATACCCATCTTTAAATATTTCAAGGGATGTCATATGGAGGATGGAGCAAGCCTATTTTCTGCTGCTCCGGAGACTAGGGCAAGGAGCAATGTATTCAAACTGCAGGAAAAGAGACACCACCGAAGCCTCAGGAAGAACTTCCTGACGGTCAGTTCAACAGTGGAACAGGCTGCCCTGATGGAGTGTGGCGGAATCTCCGCCTCCTCTGGAGGTTTTTAAGCAGAGGCTGGGTGGCCATTTGCTGGGGGTGCTTCGATGGGGGCTCCCCCATTGCAGGTGGTTGGACTGGCTGGCCCGTGGGCTCTCTTCCAACTCTGTGAGTCTGTGAGGGAACTCTGTCCATGCTCAGAGGCCCCCTCTCCACCCAGGAGGAAACGACATCTCCAAAACAGGAGTTTAAAAGTATCCCAAGGTAGGCAAGTTAGTACGACTAATCATTCCATACGCCTGACTATATATGCAAATTAGCATACCTGGCTAGTGCAGAGATGTAACGATCAGAGCTAGGAAAAGTTCCTTTTTTTTTTGAAATTCCCCCAACCCCCCCATTATCTCCCCATTTCTGATAAACATATATTAATTAGCATCTATGATCAAGCTTATGCAAATATATGCAGATTAAAGGCACCCCCCCCAGCATCTCTGGATGCTCATCACCCCTCCCCTTTCGTCTCCATGGCAACAGGAAGGAGGAAAGGACCCCCTCTTATCCCCACTCACCCAAAGCCCACGGGCTTCCCAGCTGTCTTTGCGCCTGCGCACTCGGCGCCCGGCTGCCCCTCGCCGGTTGGAAGGGACGGATCCAAATGGATAAATGGGGGGGGGTTAAAGATGTGAATAGAAGCCGCCCTTTTTCTTCGCCTTGCAGGTTCTTCTTTTCTTCTTGAATACGAAGAGGGGAGAAGGAGCCACAGGAAGGCCGGCTTCAAAACAGTGGCTTCTTTTTGATTCCCTTCATGCAGCCTGAAATGGATGAGTCCACTGGGAAACGCTATTGAGCGTGGAAGGCCTTTGCGCATGCGCACCGAGGAGGAGCCGCGGCGTCGGCGACCCCGGTCGTCACTTGCCCGCGAACATAGACTTATAACTGATAAACTCACATCTGTACTCCAACTTCCGGGTTCAATTTGTACAGGAAAGGCGAAAAGAGAGCCTTGCCTGGCTATGTCACAAGATAACGATTTACATTGTAAATTTTTCAGTAATTTTTCAATAGAAAAGAAATCACTTCTTTTGAGGCAGCCCCCAGAATTTTCCATGCATTGTCGTTAGAGAATTTTTGGCAGCCAGAGAAGGTGAACATAGAGTCCTATCCCTGCAAGGCGAAAGGTAGCAGCAAAGGGACTCAGTCGATCATTATTCTTTCTCACTACCTTCTTTGTGTGAAAATGCCATTTGTTGGAGGCCAGTCTTACGCAAAAGGGATAATCCAAAATACAGAGAACAATGATACCTCTGATACTGATACACTTTCAGTGATGTCTAAAGAAGTGGTGTGAGGCTGAGATTTATGGTCCTCTCCAATCACAGCTTTGTGCACCTAAAATGAACATTGCTAAATTAAAATTAAATTAAATTAAATTAAAATTAAAAATCATACAAGGTGGGGGCTCCATGTCTGCGTTACTCCGGGCAACTTCAGAAGAAGAGTGTGGATGTTGCATTTTCTCCAAATAAACACTGCTGTCTACCTCAGAGTGGAGTTTGTGTGGAGTGTGGGTTATCCAGTACGTGACATTATTCAGTATTGGCTCAAGATAATTTTTTCAGCCGGTTTCCTCTTTGGTCTTAATGACGTATGTGTTTCTGCTTGCCTTTTTTTCCCTTCCCACTTTATCTTTCCAACGACCCTGCGAGGTAGGTCCATATTTATTTGGAGACGAAGGAGAGGATCTTCACTGTTGCGATGCGACAGTTTAGGAATATCCACCCATTAGCCCTGGGACTGGCCTCGTTTCTGTGGCAGATTAAAAGCCAAAGCTTTTGGGATCCAGCAATCTTGGCTTGATTTGGTTGTGGAAGCAAATTTTACACACTCTCTTCCCTCCTTACCCCACAGTACACACATTTTACAAATTGCTTGAGACTTGCCATGCCGGCCGTGAGATTTTGGGAGACGCAGTCCAAAAAAAGCAAGCAGCTTTCTCCAGCTTTGCTGTGGATGAACAAAACAAGAGGCCAGAAGCAAGGACATCCTATCCTCATTTTTATTTTTATTTTTTTTTTGTTAATTTTTATTTTTTTCATTCAATTAATAAAATATTTGTATAGAGCCCCAAAATTTCAAAATAGTGCAAAACATCTCACTGTCATGCATCCATTGTTGGTTAAACCGTTGCTCAATCCGCTTCGGGTATGTTATGTACAGAACAGACGACATGAAAACATTTCCCAACATCTGTGCTACACAAGTAGAATTAACTCGATTCAGGTTTGCTTGGGTTTATCTCGCACCCCCCCCATTTATTTAAAGCTCCATTTTGTGAGTGAGTTAGTTAATTTCAACCACATGCCAAACATAAATTATTATCGAGGAGGGGGAATCAGTTCGGAAGGGAGACAAACGGTGGTGCTGGGAGGGGGGACATCACTTACCCTTGTTTTTCGTCTTGTCCCGTCTCGTGGGATAGGGAAGCCGTGAGGTTTGTTTTACTGTGCAAAAGTAAGGTAGGGCACTACGAACAGTACTGGACATCGAATTGCAAAATCTGCCCCACCACTTGGGTTGGAAATACTTCCAGGAGACCCTTTTATTTTGCAGTTGCCCTGCCTTGTTCATGGAATTGTATCCAGGAATCCATCAAATCCAAGAATCATTGCGGGCATGTTACTTTAATAACCTTATAGCATTCCCCCCCCCCGGTTATTTCTTCCGTCTTTTCCTATTACAGAAAGCCTGTTAAGTGGGGGGAAGACAGAACGGTTGCACAAAGTCTTTTGATTGGAACTTTTGGTCTAACTTCTCCCCTCTTTGGCCTTTCCCCCCGCTTCTTTATGACCGTTTCTGCACTACACGGTTATGGTGCTCTGATTCCACTTTCAACATCCCAATGGAATCCTGGGGTTTGTAGTTTAGGGGGGGATGTTTAGAATTCTCAGCCAGAGACCTCTTTGGTCTCAGTAAACTACAAACCCCAGAATTCCATAGGAGGTTGAAAGTGGAATCATAGCACTATAACAGTGTAGTGTGGCAACGGCCTATATTCTGACCAATGCAGTTCCTAAAAGGCGGCTGGGTGGACGGCGCACACCGGGATGCCTTGTGTATGTGTGTAAACATTCAACTCAAATTCTGACACTTTGGTCCCAGGCAAACTGTATGGAAATATAGAGACGTAATTTAATATATTTATATATATTTTAAAAAAAGAGCATTGGGCATTAGAGAGAGAGAGGGAACGGAGGAGACGGGTTCAGGAAACCGCCGGAGAAAGATTCCCAGGAAAAACATGGTGAGCTCGGGACGGGGTTTGCATCGTGTTTGAAAGAAGGAGGATTTGGGAAGGCGAGAGAGCAGATCTTTGCTACGAAAGACTTCAATTGGCTTAACAGTCATTTTCCCCTCTCTTGGAGTTGACCTTAGACAGAACATCCTCGACAACCTATATATACCCAGGATTCTTTGGGGAGCAGGCGGGAAGTGTTCGGGATTCTTCGAGGGAGGGACCAGAGCTCGTCGGTGGAACCCCTGCTTTGCAGACAGAAGGCTCCACCTCCAATCCTTGGCATCTCTACTTAAAAAAACAACAAAGGTAGCAGCATGTGATAGGTCAACCTCTTTCCGCCTAAGATCTGGGAGAGCTATTACTCATCAGAATAAATGAACAACGTTGGGCTAAACGGAGGTTGGATGGCCATCTGTCGGGAACGCTTTGATGGTGTATCCCTGCACGGCAGAAGGGGGTTGGACTGGATGGCCCCTGGGGGTCTCTTCCAACTCGAGGATTCTACGTGTGTTTGGATTGCACTCATAGAGCAATTGCGGTCAATACTTAATGCATAACATTTAATGACATCACCAGAGGCTGTTCTGGAGCCGTTTTGGCTCGGAGACCTCGGGGCCTGGGATGGCCCCGAATTCTGTGAGATCTTCTCCTTCTCTGCCAGCCAGCCTCTTGGGCACTGGAAATACTGAAATTGTTTGGCACAGCCATGGCAGAGGGAAGAAATCTTGTGCATTTTGCCCTGTACCTATTGATGGGGGGAAGAGAAAATGGGAGAGCTGCTTCTTTTCCAACCCCGCAAGGGGGATTTATGCCTACTCCTGCTAGGCCAGGGACTTCAGCTGCTTTTGCACGCAGAAAGCGTCAGGTCTGATCCCTGCCATTCCCAGCAGACAGCAGGGAAGGCCTTTTTTTTTTGACAAAGACTGTGAAAAGAGTTACTGCTTGTCAGAGAGAGTAGTACTGCGTGGCCTGGACCGACAGCCTAGATTGATAGGATCAGAAACACGCCCAGGAATAAGGGTGACGGCGGAGTCTTTTTTTTCCCCAAGCCCCTGACAGCAATGGAAAGTTACTATGAAAAAATTATCATAATTACAGTTACGACTTCAAGGCCTCCCAAATTGCTTTGTTGTCTTTACGGATGAAAAGCAACTCTTTCCTATCCCGTTCCTCGAAAGTCTCTAAACGGGTTGCAAAAGAAAGTAGCTGTCGTAACCGGAGGCACAGCGAAAGCCACTTGACTACTCTGCCTCTGACAATCGAGTAAGGCTGCAGAAAACCTGTAACTAGGAAAGGAATTTCAAAGTTGCAGGTATTCTGCAAGAAATGGGGAGGTGTTACCCTTCATTAAGGGTACCCGTAATGTTAATGTAGGTCTCCGTTAGTGAGGAATGGGAAGGGACGATGAGTAATGATTGATTTGTAATATATCCATCCAAGCTCTCCTGCAACCTTTGTCATTCTATTTTTCCTCCGTTTCTCCTAGAAGGGCCACCGTTTCCCTTGCTCCCTTCTGCCCCGATGGCTCGGAGGACAGAATGCATATATGTGATTTGGCAATGCGTGACGTGTTCAAGAGGGCGATCCTTGGCAGTAGGAGCAAGGCTCCCAAATTAAGGGGTGAGGAATGACGTTGTAGGGGAGGTGGTACGGCAGAAAGGGCAGTTTGGAGAACTCTATGGCTTCAACATGGCTGTATAAAAGAGGGAAGGGATGAGGACGGGCCCTTCTAGCAGATCATTGGGGGGGGGGGTCCAGACCATAGAACGGGGCGGGGGAGAGAGGGCTTTAGCTGGTGCTGCCCTCCTCGGCCGAGCGGGTGTCCGACTTCAGCTTGACGAACTCCTTGGCCACCTCGTCGTTGTTCCTCTGAGAAAGGATGCGCAGCACCGTGAGGCCTGTGTCGTCCATGTGGACGCGCCGGCCGAGGGGCAGCCAGCAGGCGCAGCTCCCGCGCTGCATGATGTCCTTCAGCTGGAGGATGGCAATGCCCACCGTCCGGTCTTCCCGGGCGAAGCAGTAGTCTTTGACGCAGACCTGGAGTTCGTAGCATTCGGGACCCGTCTCGGTGCCCAGGGTGCTGCGGGTGGCGGGAGGGAAGGGAGTCCGAAATGAGTCATCGCGGAAGAGAGGTCAGCACCATGGAGAGCTCTTTTAAGGCGTAGGTTAAAAGTTGGACAACGGTCAATGTTCCGTTAATATGGGAGCGACAAGAACCTGGATCTCCAGTGCATTTAGAGGATCTCTCCAAGGTCCTGAATCTATTCATAGATGGGTTTCTGCACCTTGAGGAGCTCCTCTAAAACCTGGGTTGAATGCTGGATTGCACTCGCTGCTCCACAAACATGGAACCCAGCAGTTGCATCTAAATCAGCAAGGAGCTCTCCAAGGCACTGAAGCCATTCAGGAATCGGGTTCAAGGACTTGGAGAGCTCCTCTGAAGCCTGGATGAAAACCTGGTGTGGATTTTACGGCCCCACTGCCATGAGAGGCACATACCACTGCTGCCGGCTGGGTCCCGTGTTGGAAGAAAAGGCAGGATCTCCCAGAATCCAGCACTTAAACCATATATCATGCTAGATCTTAGCACCTCACTTGGAGTGGAACGCCCCATAAGGTACTTCCTTCACCCTTTCTCACAACTTTTTGAGGTTGGTGTTCTCGGGACTTCTTTGCAGGTCGCAAATCATACTTTTCACATAGATTTCACTGTACCATCACAGTCATTAACACCTCCTGATCTCTTCCTCCTCCTCTACATACCCTCAAACTGTCCTGATTTGGCAGGAACAATCCTCTGCCATCCCACTTTTCCAGTTGCTGATAAAATGCCCCCGTTTCCCTCTTCCCCCTTTGTCCCCAGCTTAATTCTACCGCTGCAAACTGAGCTCAAAATGCAAAAGTAACAGAGGCATAAGGGGAAGATATGAAAGGGGAAGAGCCTCGCCCTTCCCAGTAAGTGTGGCAACCTCCCCTAGCTTGTCTGTTCTTCCTCATTCATTACTTTTGCCATCTCGAGCGCACACTCCGACATTGCTTGGCTGCCCGGGTCCCAGCTTCCACCTGCGGAATGGCTACGCGTTTGCGAACTGAGACGGTTCAGTCACGAATTCTGGGGCCAGGGCTGGATTCTGTACTGTGAGACTGCCAAACGGGACACCCACGCGATGGCGCACGTTAAGGAAAGGACACGCAAAAGGGGCTACTCACAACGTGATGCTTTCGTTGTATTTCGGGGACCAGCTGTTGTTCTTGGATTTGGTGGCAAACTTTCTCTTCTTGTCGCTGAGGTGTGGCCCGATTATGTTGACCTCAATGAAGGGCCGGAAGATGCCGGACGTCTGCCATTTCAGATCGTTGGCGGCCACCACTGGAACGGCAAGAGAAAGCGGGGAGGAGACCGAAACAAACATGAGTCCAAGCTGAAGGTGACCAACCAGGGTTTTTCTAAGTATAAGCCATATATTATATATCACTTTCAGTGCTTCCAAGGGCTTCACCTATAATGAAACTTTACAACAGCCCTGCAAGGTAGACCAGTTGTTTTCACACCTGCTTGAGACACAGGGACCTCTAAGCCAGGGGAGGCTAGTCTTTATCATTGCACTCAGCCCAAACTATTTGAAAGCAAGATGGGGAAACATAGCGCTACTAAGTACAGAAGAAAGATAATAATATTCAACAATATTTTAGACACCAGTATAATATCTCTATTTCCTTTTTTCTTTCTTATTTGCCGTTTATTTAAAATGAGGAATTGAAACGGAGGCAAAATTTCACTTAGAGTATACTTTATTTATGGAATTTAAGATTTTGACGTAAGAAAGTGCTCTATGTCTGGGTACACAGGACGGGAAGAAGACATATATTAGCGTTACGGATTTATAGATTAGAAACCTCTATGTAGGGCAACAATAGAGTAATAAGTTTTTAATTTCAAGAAGTGAAATTTAGTAAGTTCCTAATCTACCCCACGATTGTTATAATATTCCTTCTCTTTTCTTTTTTCTGCTTTATAGTTTATTGTAACTGAGTGTTTCTTGTTTTATTAAAAAAAAATTAAAAAAAAGAAAGATAATACTGTTAAATGGAAAGATAATCAGTAATCGGAAAGAAAAAATGGTAAAAAAAATTATCAGAGGAAACATGTAGGATGAATCTTGGCTGTTTGGTATTTAGTTTTCTTACACATAACACACACACATATATATAAATATAAATATTGAAGTGAAAATCTGGTGACAAATGTATGATAAAGTATTGCAGCTTATTTGCCTCTTAACTAAGATGGTAAAAATATTTATATGGTATGGAACAGGGGTGGGTCTTGTTAAAAAAAAAGCCAATTAAAGAAAAAAGGAAAGTTTTCTTGGCTTCCGGCACAGGGCTTCATAGTCTGGGACAGACCTCGGTTGCAGGCTTACCTTTGACGGTTACTTTGTGCTCTCCCGTGCCGGGGTGGGTGATCAGTTCCACGTGGATAGAGACTTCGCCGACCGGGTCGTCCACTCCGGATCCTGTGCCGCAAAGCAGGGGTGGGGAGGCGGGAGCCCCCTCCCCGAAAATAGAGCGCGGAAGGTTAGCTCTCGAGTTAGCCTTCGCCCTGGCGCAAAAGGGGTCGGATGGCAAGACCCATCATCCCTGGCCAGGACGGCCTGCTGGGGATGGTGGGAGTTGCAATCCAAGACCTTTCAGGGGCGCGGGGTGAGGAAAGGGCCACTCGGGCTCTCCTCTCACCAACATAACGAGGGGCTCAGGTCATCTTACTTTTTTTCATGGAGGGGGAAATCCCTGATTTTTGGACATCTTTCGGAAAAAGGAATGTTTTCCTGGTACGGGATTTTCTGAATGGTTCCTCATTGCCCACCCTCGCTAGGACGTGCAAATTCTTTTCCTCCCACGGTGATCTTTGGTGACCTGAGCCAAACAGCAACATGGATCGTTCTCTAGGAGTTGTCCAGTCTCTCCTCCCAGCCATCACGTCCCCAAAGCCGGGCATCCAATCCGCCATTCAAACAGGCATCCCCCACAAAGGAGATCCGCATGCAGCAAAGGCAAAACGGGAGGCGGACGAGGACGGCCGTGGCGGGAAGGAAGGGAGTCGAGGGCCAAGACCCGCTTGCTGGGGTGTTGGATGGCACTGGAGAAAGGCCAGTCCAACCCAGGAGTTGCGGGAATGCAAAGCGGGAGAGGAGAAAGAGGGAGACGAGAAAGCAGTTGCAATTCAGAAAGGAAATGGACAAGCTGGAACGTGTCCTGAGGAGGGCGACCAAAACGGTCAAAGGCCTGGAAACCATGAAGCCCTCTGAGGAGCGGCTTAGGGAGCTGGGGATGTTTAGCCTGGAAAAGAGAAGGTCAAGAGGGGACATGAGAGCCATGTTTAAATCTTTGAAAGGATGTCGTGTGGAAGATGGGGCAAGCTTGTTCTCTGCGGCTCCAGAGAGTAGGACGAGGAGCAATGGATTCAAATTGCAGGAAAAGAGATTCCACCTAAACGTTAGTGGTAAGAGCAGTTTGAGAGTGGAATACGCTGCCAGGGACTGTGGTGGAGTCTCCTTCTTTGGAGGTTTTTAAACAGAAGTCAACTACTCCAGAAGTTTTTAAAAATCTCTGAATGTGGCCTGAAAGGGAAGAAGAAGAACAGGAAGGGAAGGGAAGGGAAGGGAAGGGAAGGGAAGGGAAGGGAGAAGAAGGCCAAGCCTTTGGCGGTTGCCTGGAATTGCAGCCTCCCCCCGACATGCTCCTTCTCCCGCATGCCTCGGTCTCCCCTGGCTGCTAAAAAGCTGTGGGAGCCACTCCCCCGGCATTGTCCCGGCTCCTGAGCCGCATGCTGAGACTCGCTCGATCCAGAAACCAAGGCGGCCAGAGGCTTCCAACGAACCAACCATTTCCGAGTGCCGGAGGT
This sequence comes from Cyclura pinguis, assembly GCA_030412105.1. Classification (NCBI taxonomy): domain Eukaryota; kingdom Metazoa; phylum Chordata; class Lepidosauria; order Squamata; family Iguanidae; genus Cyclura; species Cyclura pinguis. The sequence goes on along the minus strand of CM059614.1, from coordinate 6,574,010 downwards.
GCAAAGCACAGAGTGGCGGCGCAAACCCACACTGAGCCCACCCTCTGGAAGGTCCTCACCCCTCCAGTTCCTCCTCCGCCGGTTGATAATGCTAGTGCAGGGAAAGGGGAGTCATTCTGATGCAATCGCAGAAGGGAGGGACGGCTAGAGGAGAAAAATTAGCACCCGGTACAGGGCTAGCTTCAAAGAGAAGGAGAAAGGGTCAGAACCAGGCACAAAGTGGCCACTCCTGCCCGAGACTCGGCGGCAGCGGTGGATTCCACTTCAGTCGGGCAGTGAATCCATTCCAGGTTTTTATTGGCTTCGAAGGAGCTGTCCAAGGTACTGAATATGTTTGGGAATTGGATTCAGCACCCTGGAGAGCTCTTTCAAACCAGGAGTGGGAGCCACCGGAAGCCACTGTCTAGACCCTTTCCCCTTCAGCTCCCAATCCAGGACTCAGTTCTGGGGCTTTTACTAGCCCTGGCCGGGGCCGTGGGTTTGGGGGTTGGGTTTTGGGGATCCGGGAGGGGTGCATTAGAGGCAAGAGAGGCGTGTCGGGAGGACGGTGCAAGACGTACCCTTCTCGGGATATGTTTCTTCACTAAGAGTAAACCTAACACCTTTTCCACCATGAACTAATGATGGGGAAAAGGAAGGAAAAGAAAGAAAGACCAAAGGAAAGGAAAGGAAGGTCAAGAGGAAGAAAGAAAAGAAGGCGGAACATAGGAAAAGTACAGAGCAAGAAGAGGGTTAAAGGAAGGTAAAGAGAAAGGTGGGTGGTAGGAAATTAATGGAAGGAAGAACGGTAAGAAACGAGCAGAGGTTTAAAAGAAAAAGGAAGGGTACAAAGAAAATGGGAAAACGCAGAGGAAGAAGAGAATTGAGGGAGGAATGCAAGGGAGGAAAGGAAAGAAAAGAGAAAAATGGTTATGGGAGAGAAAGGGAGGGAAAAATTTATTGTTTAAAAAGAGCAAAGATCAATATAAGGCATATAGGAAAGCATACAGAGGAAGGAAAGTAGGTAAAGAGAAATGTGGAGATGAAGTAAAGAAGATTGGAGGAATACAGGGGGGAAAGAGAAGAGAAAAGGAAGAGGAAGGTAAAGAGAGAAAAGGAAGGAGGGAAAAATGAATAAAGGATTCAAGGAAGGAAGGAAGGGAGCAAAAGAGAGAAGGAGAGAATGAATGTGCCCAAGGAAGAATGTAAAGAGGCAAGAGATAGGGAAAGAGAAAGAAAAGGAAGATCAGCACATACGTTGGCTCTGAGACGCAGCTGGAGAATTCAAAAGAGAGGTTAGCAAAACCCTGACTCCCACAATTAGGGTAAATGGCAGAAATGCGGTTCGGACACCCTCCCCGCCTTAGGCTTGCTCCCTAAACTTCGACCAGTCCCGTCGAGAGAGTCGGGTAGTTAACAGGACTGTGTGTCTGCGTGAGGGAGAGCAACCAAGGAAATGAGCTTTACGAACTAGGCTAACGTGGGTGAGCCTAATCCGGCGACAGTGACTAACCAGACACCTCATATTAAAGACAGCTCTCCCATGTTGCTAGTCCTCAGTGTGTTAAGCAACCAGAGGGAGACTAATGCTGTGCGCAGGGATTCTCTCTGTGCGTGAAGATGTGCCTTCAAGTCGCCTGCCAGCTTATTCGTTTATTGTAATTGTAGGCCGCCTTTCTCCCGGAATTGGGATCCAACGGTCTTATGGCTGATAGCGACTCCATGAATTTCACAGGGTTTTCTCAGGCAGGGAAGACTCAGAGGTGGTTTGGCCAATTCCCTCCTCTGAAATAGAGCCTACAGCACTTGGAATGCATGAGTGATCTCCCATCCAAGCCCTAACCAGGGCTGACCCTGCTTAGCTTCCAAGATATAAGGGAATCTGGTGCCTTTAGGGTGTTTACCCCCAATAGTCATGGACAGATGCGCCCTCCGTAACAGCATCCAGCCTCCTTTGAAACAGCAACCAAAGTCCAGAAACAAGAGACAAAGACCACTGCCTATCCCTAAGGCTTGCCCCTCGGAAGCTGCTGTTGCAGAAAAGGGCTGCTCTTGAACACGGAGGCTCCACCGAGAAGAATTAAGAAGGAGCCCTGCTGGATCTACACCATTAATCCGGGGTGGAAATCCCAGCGGACCCAACCCACCCAAGACTGAGGAGGAGATTCGGCCACCCCATTTCCGAGGAATTATATCCACCTTGCTGGGTCGCTCGGTTTCACTTACCCTGAGCGGACTGCGTCTGGACGAAGGTTTTGATGAGCAGATCCGTGGCCTGCGTGTAGAGGGAGAGGGCGTACCGCAGGGACTGCAAGTCGGGGCTCTTTTCCAAGAAGGTTTTCTTGAGGCCGACGCCTCCGGCGTGGAAGTATTGCTGGCAGGAAAAGCCGGGTGGGAGAAAAAAGATGGGACAATATTAGCATTTTTGGACAAGCAGCAGTTGAAGCATTGAAATGACCTTCCACCTGCTGGAGGAAGATATTGAGAAGAAAGATGGGAAATTGCTGTTTTACATGACGGTGGCAGCCAGAATTGAATATGCCAGGTGTTGGAAACAACCCGACAGCCTGGAAGAAGATGATCGGCCGATCCAGTTATATAAATGGCAGATGGATAAGCTGACTAATTTGCTAAGAGCTGCAAATAAAACTTGGAACCCTCTTATTGCTTATTTAAGAGGTAGATGGAGAGACTAGATCTGAGCATGTAACTGAAGCTGGATAATTGAAACTGGATGATTAGAGTAATCTAAATAATATCATTTTGTGATTTTTGTTATTGGATATAGATGGAATGTATAGCGATTTAATGCTCAAACCACGAGGGAATGCAAATGTGAGAATTACTTATATATGAAGATGAGATCTGGCAAATCTGATCATGGAAAGTACAATATCATGGAAACCTGATAAAGAAATTTGCCTGTGTTATGGAATGCATGAAGTCTGATATATTGAATGGAGGTACACATGAGGTGTGCGTGTCTAAATTGTTTATCTTTTGTGTTTCAACGCATTAAAAATGGGGAAAAATATTAAAAGAAGAAAGAAAAAGAAATGACCTTGGTAGCTAGAAAAGTTGCTTCTATATAGAATGATCCCTAGTCTGTGTTAGGAAAGCTGGAAACTACCTTTTAAAATATTTCTGTTTTATTATCTTTAACTAATTTTTAGTATTTTGTGATTAGCCCTTAGGGTTTCTTTCTGCTGTTCTCTCTCTTTGTTGTCTGTTCTTCATATCTATTTGTTAGATAGGAAGGAAGGAAGGAAGGAAGGAAGGAAGGAAGGAAGGAAGGAAGGAAGGAAGGAAGGAATCCAGCTCATGTCCTGGATCCTGGCTTTGGGCAGGGTGTGGAATTTGTGCATGGATGTGCAGCTCCCTACCTTGATGGTATCCAAAGCCAGCTCCACTACAGCGCACTGCTTGGGTGTCAAGCTTTTGGCTTCTTCGCGCACCATGTGGTCCTGGAAGGAAGAAACCACGCGATGCAATCTTCTCTCACTCAAGAATGGACACGCAATCCCCTTTGAAAGTCACTCCATCTTCATGGTCAAGGTCCAGCGATCAAGAAAAGCAAACCCCAGGATTCCATAGGATGTTGAAAGTGGAATCATAGTGCTATAACAGTCTCGTGCAGAAATGGTCTATTACGCAAGCCACAACCCTTTGCTGTCTCTCCACAACATGTTACCTAGATTTGCTAAGCTGATTTGGGGCCAAAATCAGCAATCCACTAGTTGGAGGCAATGCATTTATGAGTACGGCATGGTGGTGGAAGGCCGTTTCCAGATTTGCCTCAGGCGGCAAAAGGTTTGGGGTCAGTCGGAGGAGCAGAACGGGGTTTCCAGTTATCCTGACTTCAATTTCTTGGAGGGAAGTATATAAACAGCCTCACCCTCTCAGCAACGTAGTTTCCTCCCAGCATCATTTTTATTTCAGTAACTCACACGAGTGGGATGCATTAGTTACCCCCTGAGCTAATGGCTTTAAGTTCCCCAACTCATAAATGCATAACCGCCAACTGTCCCCATTTATTCAGATTAATCCTCTGTCATCCCAGTTTTTCAGCTGCTTTTAAAATGTCATGGGTTCTCTCTCCTCCTCCCACTTTCCCCCTTACTCCTCAGCTTGCTTCCATTGCTGCAAACTGAATTCATTCTGCAAAAACAGCTTGCACTCAACTCAGCAATGGGGATTGGAGAGAAGGGGACAGAATCACGCCCTTTCCAGTTGGTTCAGGCAAAAGCATATTGACACAGCCTTGCCTAACTTTGGCATTCTTCCTATAGAATCATAGAATTGGAAGAGACCACAAGGGCCATTGAGTCCAACCCCCTTCTGCCATGCACGAAGACACCATCAATGTGTTTCCAACAGATGGCCATCCAGCCTCTGTTTAAAAAACTCCAAAGAAGGAGACTCCAGCACACTTCCAGGCAGCAGCATATTCCACTTTCAAAATGCTCTTAGCATCAGGAAGTTCTTCCTAACGTTTAGATAGAATCTCTTCTCCTGAAGTTTGAAGCCGTTGCTCCATATCCTAGTCTCTAGAGCAGCAGAAAACAGGTTTGCTCCATCCTGTTTTTTGCTGCTCCAGAGACTAGGACACAAAGCAATGGCTTCAAACTTCCCCATTAACACCTCTCCCAATCTCGAGCACGCTGATGTTGCTTGGCCGCATGCATCCCAGTTTTCATCAGTGAGATCTTGGAAGGCAATGCAAACGCCGCTCAACCACATCGTCATTTCTGTCTCCTTTTTATCTCACCTTACCTTGAGTTTCGAGAGCTGGCCCAGTTCCTTGGCCGCGTTGAAGATCATCTGGGTGCCCTGGAGTGAAAAAAAGAGGCAGAGAAAAAAAGGAGGAGGAGGAGGAGGAGAGAAAGAAGACAATAATAAAATGGAAACAGATAACTCTGCCCTTCTCCCTCTTATTGCCGTACTGAACTAGAGACAGACTTTGCGGTAAAAATATCAGGGAAAGGATCGTTTGGAGAGACTTCACAGAAGCGGACAGAAGTGGGTTTTCTTCAAGTGGGACAGCCTGGTGTTTCTGGGGGGCGAATGGGCCACCTGCCCCCTCGGTGTAGCAGGAGCCGGTTCAGCCTGCAACTGTTGCCCCTTCTCACTTGGCTGCCTCTGAGGGCACCGACTGGCATTCAGCTTGCCGCTTGCCTCTTCGTAAATAGCCCTACAGGCACCAGGAACTGAATCAAGGTGTTTGCAAATGCCTGTATTCACCTAAGGGACTCTTGTTTGGGGCCTCAGAAAGCTGCAGCATACAGTTGTGTCTTGACCTGCGGCCCCAGAAGCTATGGCGCGGTTCTGTGTTCCAGTTTTGCAACCCGGGACTGAGCTCTGGTTTGCAGCCTATTGCGTGCCGCCGAACTCCAGCACCCTTTTCAACCAGATCTCCACCTTTACGACACGCACGCCCATTTCTTTCCAGCTGCAACACTGAGCAATAACAGAGGAGACTGAGAGCGACAAAGCGGAAAGGGGAGGCTAAACATTTCTAAAGAGGGGGAGATCACACCTTCAGCCAAAAGTCATCAAATGCCTCGCAAATGAGAAATTAAATGAGGGAACAATGGCTTACGGTACGAGATTATTAACAAGCGCCTAAGACTGCATCATTTGCATGGCTCAGAAGGTGTTTTGTGCAAAGCCTAGCGGCCCTCAGGTTGTCACGGGATTTTGTTCCAGCTCATTTTTGGGACCAATGTACTCGTATTTGCAAATGTGTTCACATTCGGCACGAAATGAATTTGGAATCGAGCGTTTTGGAGAAAGAGAAAGCAAGAGGGTTTGCGGACGAGGTAGCTAGTGGCTTCCATGTCCGTGGGATATTGAGTCCACTCCAGGCTTTTAAAGGAGGCTTTTGAGGAACTCTCCAAGGTGCTTAAATGGCTTTGGAGAGCTTCTTTGCAGCTAGGAAACCCCTGGACTGAATGTACTGCACCAGCCATCACGGGAACCAGTCGCTGCCACTGTTTTGGGGGTGTTTCAAAGTGTCGGCTTCTATTCTGGTGTACTCGGCAATTAGCATTGCCACTAAAACAGGTTGAGAAAATGGGAAACCTTCCATGAGACCATTCACACTCTGAAACCCCTTCCTCTCTCTTAATTGCACCTTTTAAAAAATTCCAGATTCTTCTGTGCATGTTCCTCCGCCCAAATTGATTTCTAAACTGTGCAAAAACTCTCACGCTTTTGCACCGCGGGGAGAAAATGGCTGAAATCATTCACTCTTGCATGCAAGGATGAAACAAGTGGAGGGTTATAGCCTTAGCATGAATCCCGTTCCAAAACAAATTCTGCGGATAACCAAACTTGGTTGCCAGCAGGAGGTGGAACGAACACGGGTGAGCCTCCCCAGAATTTTATTCGGCTTTTAATTCTGTTGGCAGCTTAATTATATTTTTAATTTTTCCAGAGATGCAGAAGCATAGAGTTGGGAGGGGCGGCAGGAACTATCCAACTTCTACCATGCAGAAATCTAATCTAACCAAAGGTGCCCATCCAACCTCTGTTTAAGAAAGAAGCAGAACCAACAACTCCTTGGGACTGCCGTTTCACTAATATTCCAGGCTCTGAGACCACAATCTTATACAAAAGAACTATTATAGGTAATAATCAATGGACAATATAGTACAAAACCCCCTATTTAGATAACAATGATAGATACAATATTTAGATATAATGATAGTGAGAGTTGATGGTATGTCCATTCATGGGATCTTTAAAGCAAGATGTTCTGACCAGACTGGTCTTCATCAGCCCATGTTTTTCCTTGAATCGACGTGGTTATGGATCTTCCTTTCTTACTCAGTAAGAAAGGTTGGTATAAATAGTAATACTCGATCATTGCCTTATGTTGTTTTTTCAAATTTATCCCTCCTGTGGATAGTATTTTCTTTAGTTCTGAGATGGAAGTACTTCCAGTTTTTCTGGTGGAATGCATGGATTATCATGCCAGTTTCTGTCCCCTGCTTCTTTTTTAAACTTTAATTTTTAAAATTTTAATCTTTAACAAAATTACAAAAAAAAAAAAAAAAAAATTATATCTAAAATAAATTAAACACAGAACATTCAACTTAATTGCAAAGTCTGTGCCTCACCTCATTATCAGCAGTATATCAATGTCAATATATCAATACTGTATCAACATCAGCCTATCAAAAGAAACTAATTGGCCCTTCACATCTGTGGATTCTATATCCATGGATGCAATCAACTTGCCACTTGAAAAACTTTTAAATATTTTTAAAAATGTTAATAAATGCCCCCCCCCACACACAAATGTTAATTTTGCTATTTTATATAAGGGACGCCATTTTACTACACCGCTGTGCATAATGGGACTTAAGATCCATGAATTTTGGTATCCACGGGAAGGGGTCCGGGGTTAAATGGGTTAATCCAAAAGTCCTGATGTTATTCCAGAGGTTCAAATGATGTGGTTTCAAACCTCATATATATGACCAGATTGATACTCCGTTACTTAATGCTTTCAGAAAAGTGAGCATTGCTCCAGATCTGTTTGTGTTTCTTCTGCCAGTCCCAGCCTCGGCTTTTCACTCCTTCCTCCCACTCCATTCCTGATTCCCTGCCCTTATCTGTCATGGGCCAGGAGTCAGCTTCTCCTGGTGAACAGCAGCCTTGAAAGGTGACAAGCAGATGCAAGTGCACCGGGAGCTAGTCCGGCTGGGATGAGAGCCAGAGAACGGGGGTCCAACACCCAGAAACGACGGGCCCTTGACTTTGTGTGCTACGGATTCCCAGCTCACCGTCTGCCTGTCTTCTCTGACCTTTGGACTGCCTGATCTTGCTGGCCACTGGTTTCCTGAACTCACGGACCAACTCTCAACTACGCTTCTGCTCCACCCTGAACAGGCAAGCTCTGCTGAACTGCTAAGCTATCTCAGTGTGCCTTCTGTTATCTCTGCACTCCTTTGCTTGGCAACAGACGGCCGGCACCTACGATAAGGGGAAACAGGTCACCCACCCCTTCCCTGCGGCGGGAGCTGGTTCAGTCCGAGAGCTTCCTTTGCAACTAATGTCCCTTCTCAGCTGAATGCCTCTGGACACAGAGGCAATGGCTGGCATCCCGCTTGCGACTTGTCTCTTCGCAAATAGCCTTACGTGCACCAAAAATCAAACTGCTGAACTGCTCAGTTTGTCTGCTAAATATCTCTGCACTCCGTTGCTTGACAACAGACAGCTGGCACCTACGGCATTATCGTTCCGAACGATGCCCACCACCCCAGTTCCCTCCCCATGCAAACAGGCAGGCCGAAAGCAAGCTGAGAAACAAGACCGGGGAAGGAAAACTGGGTTCATTTTCTGGGGGGTTTTGCTCGTGGCTTCCAGACAGAGATCGACAAGGACACCAGCAGCACAAGATTCCAGAGAGCAGCCAGTGCCAGGCGGTTGCCCACCCGGCAAAGAAAGGAGGACAGAAGGCGATGGACAGACACAGGCGGACTCTGAAAGATGGACAAAGGGGAGCTCTACAGACAGAGGGTGTCGTTGCAGGGTGGGGAAGGAGAATAGACCAAGCAAGCTAAGAATTTAAATGGTGGTTCCTTACTTCAGTGTGACCGGAGAGCTTCCCCCTACTCTGGAAAAAGAACAGGAGGGTTGGTACTGTTACAGCGTCGGAAACACCACCGTTTCGAGCCAAAGCAAAAACTCAGCATCTTCAAGGCAAGTCAGACTACACCTTCTGCCACAAACGTCCCATTTTGGCACCCTGCTGCTGGCTGAGGATGACAGGTCTTCTACTTAGGCCCATCTAGACGGCAAGGAAAACATTCCTGCCCAACTGGGAATCATCCGTCCTGCCATTTTTCCAAGCAGTTTAACTGGATGCTACAGATGGGCGTTTTCCATTGTTCTCAAGGTTTTCCCTTCTCAGACGTTTGCATCTCTGCTAGATGCTTTGGGATCATGACTTCTCAGGGACTTACCAATCCTCACAATATCTTCTTTCTCTAAATGTCAGCTTGGAAACACTTTTCTTTCCCCCTTTGGGAAGGAGTTGAGACCCCTTTGCACGCTTCTTAGTCCCAGGCTGACCAAATCCTTCCCAAAGGAACAAACTCTCGATGCTCTTCTGAGATATCCAAGACTGCAAGCAGCTGGTTTCCCTTGAGTAGTTACAGAACCAGCATTGGAAGGGGGAAATGTAAGGTCATCCAGACCAGCCCCTTGCCTGAGGTTGGAAATTCAGAGCTGTGGCAGGCAGAACAGACACCTCTGGTCTCTGAATAGAGATTTCCAGTGAGGAGACCCCCCCATTCCCAAAGTCACTGGTTCAGCTGGTGAGCTGCTCTTGCTATCTAGAAGCTTTCTCCTAATGTTCAACCAAAGTCTGCCTTCCTGCAGCTTAGATCTAACCCTCTTCTCAGTTATTTTTTTCCCTCCAGCTCTGATACAGCAGTTTCCAAATGCTAAACGCAGGTCTATTGCCTCTGCCCAAATAATCTATCAGAGAGAGACAGGAAGCCCAAGGAATTTGTTAAAAAGAACGCTCTTTGTCTTGCACCAGGCAAGGGATCCTTTTGGAGAGGAGGCTGGATAATTCCACAAATGAAAGAAGTTTGACTAAAACTTTCTGGCCCCTGTTTTGATTCTGTTGGTGATCCTAGGGGGTAACTATAAAGGCATATCTCATCCCTTTGCCCTGGACAAAAAGATAAAGATGTTCCTTTTTTTACAAAATCCTTAAACACCCTGATCCAGCACTCCTATACAGCAAAGACACAAACACACCCCTAAGAGATCAAAATCCATGTCACCTACATCATCAGGCAATGGATTCTCCTGCTCCCAGGTCGGATAAAAAGGAAGACAACGACAGCACACATCTTGACAACACGAACAACAAACACACTCTTGCCCATTCTTGAGGCCTCCAGTGCCTCCTTGGTAGCTCTGAGACGTTTCAGCTGGGCTGTCTGGGTCCATGTCCACACTACACTGTTACAGTGCAATTATTCCACCTTCAATCTCTTGTGGAGTTTTGGGGTTTGTAGTTTACTGAGGCCAAAGAGTTCTTTGGCTGAGAATGCTAAATGCTTTTTCCTTAAACACCAAATCCCAGGATTCCACAGGGTGTTGAAAGTGGAATGATAGCACTATAACAGCCTAGTGTGGAAGTGGCCTAGATCGCTGTTTGGACCTCGCGGCTACTACAGAACAACAGTCAAAGAGCAAGAATGGCTAGTTACCTTCTCAGTCCCCTTGCCGTGCTTTCTTAAGAGAGTCCCCTGTAGAAACAATATCACAAATTGATCAATGGTGAATGGGAGGAGAGGGAGGAAGAGGGAGAGAAGCAGGACGTCTAGGCTGGAGAATCGTTTACAAGGAAGGAAGGAAGGAGGGAAGGAGGGAAGGACTGGATGGATGGAAATGTACTTGAGATCTGCTACTCTAGGACCAACCCCAAAGAGGAGCAAGATTGGATATCCAAGCCTGAATCCTATTCGTAGCTATCTGGGGCCACAACACAAAGATCTCTGGTCTTCTTCCTCCTCCACCAACTACGGCCTGTCCAGCTAAGGACGGGTCGCAGCCCAATTTCTCAGCCCCGCAAACCTTTTCCCGGTGCCCCTCATGCACCCAAGGAAGGAGATGGCAAGAGAGTGGAATATAGGGCCACCGTGCCAACCCGCTCCCTTTCCCTTTCCTTTCCCTGACCTGGTTTGGGCTCTGGGTGCCTGCTCTCTCCACCATGCCTCGACACCCCCCCCCAAAGACACATACATTTTGATATTTGTGGCTTTCCCGCTTTCGCAGAAGTCCTGTGCCCCAACCCTAGCGAACACGGGAGGCCAGATGTCAGACTAGGCCCCCCCCCCGGCTTAGGGGCCTGTATGTCCCAAGCAAAAGTGGTAACAACTGATCTACTTCGCAGGACCGTTATACAGTTTTATTGTACATGACGTGCTTGGAACCTGATATTGTGACATGTTGATATTTGCAGTTTTTCCACTTTTGCATGGGGTCCTGCACCCCTAGCCCTAGCAAATGTGGAGGGCTGACTGTAAATGAAACTATTGATGGGGTCTTCTTACCCCTGGCCCCAAATGAGCCCCCCACCCTCCCTCCACTCACCAATCCCCGTAACCTCCCGCCCACCCCTTCCCGGGCGGAAACCCGTTACAGAGATCCGACAGCAAGAAGTGGGACAGCGGACTTTCCACCGAGACTTCATAGCTGGCACAAAGCAGCTCAGCGACACGAGGGAAAGGAGAAGGGGGCAGAGAACAAGAAGAGGCCAAGACATTTCGGGGACGGAGGGGGGCAAGAGCAGGGAGAGACGGCACAGGGGTGGGGGACGAGAAAGGCAGCCACCACAGACGGACAGATAAACCAGCTCAAGTTGTTTTGGGCAGGGGAATACAAGAAGAGAGACAGACAAGAGAGAGAGAGAGAGAGAGAGACAGGGGTGACCTGCCATACTTACAATCATCTGCCCAGGAGGAGGGAGCGGAGCAATTAGAAAGAACAACCGTCACATGAGTAGACCGTTCCCTTCGATTCCCCCAAAATCCTGCTCCTGTTTCCCCGCATACACACGCTGCAACCCCAGACGACAACAATTTGCCCACAGCTATTGTGGCACAGCGTGCAAGAAGCTACGCGCTCGGTCCCAGGGTCGGAGCAGAACCAGGGCTCACCGAGTCAAATCTCAAGACCTTTCGACAAGCAGGGACTATACCACCCCTTCAGTTCCCTTTGCATTTAGCAGCAATACCCCCTATAGCAACAGGAAAAAGAGATTCCTCCAGCCGTGAAGCGTTGCTATGAGTTATCGTCGTTAAAATCCAAAGCATTTTGAGGATAGTTTGGACTCAAGTGAGCAAGAGCCATTAGCTTTACAAAAGACCTGCTCCTGGTTGCAATGAACTTGCTCAAATCAATTTTATGAAAACGATATGTATGGAGCTGATTGTATTTTGGGGGCATTGCTCTCCTGACGATGCATGCCCTTCAAAGTTTACTAATACACTACCCCTTCATTTGTGTGTGCGTCTGAAGGCTGAACTATTGCCTCTTAGGGCCTTTCCGCGCTACGTAACTATTGCAGTATGATTCCACTTTAACTGCCATGGTTCTCTTCTATGGGATTTGCAGGATATTTAGAATTCTCAGCCAGAGAGCTCCAGTACCTCCTGAGAGTACAAACCGCAGAATTCCCTAGGAGGCACGCATGGTAGTTAAAGTGGAATCATAGCGCCATAGTTATGTAGTGCGGAAAGGCCCTTACTCTTAGCAATAGCATCTGTATTTCTGTACCACTGATCAGCTAAGTGATCTCTAAGCGGTTTACAATACATTAGCTAATTGCCTCCAAGAAGCTGGATATTCATTTTACCGACCTGCAGAAGGATGGAAGGCTGAGTCAACCTGGAGCCTGGCAGGGTCGAACTCACAACCTTGTGGCTGCAGTAGTGGCATTTAATGCCTGCACCACCAGGGCTCCCTACTCTTACTCAAGCAACACAAACTTTTCCCTACAACTCGTGTCAGAAATCTTTCAATGCTGGCTTGCAAGGCTTTAGAGCAGTGATTCTTCAACATTCAGTCCTTGGGATGTTTTGGGAGGTCAGCTCCCAGAAATCTCAGCCAATTTGGCTAATGTCCAGAAAGTTTGGGACCTTTAGAGCTGAGCTGTCCAGAAGCTCAGGTTTAGCAAACCCTCTGAGCCTAAATCTTGTTGTTTGTCCCGACCAAGCTTGACAAACTGAAGCAATGTGTTGATTCCTCAGTCAACAATGGATTGAATGGGTCTATTCTAGTTGGGACCAAAGTATGGGATGCCAGTGATAGGGTAGGTAGAGGAGCCAAACACTTTTGCTATCTGCAACCCAGCCCAAGTCAGTTCGTTCTGGACAGCTGGCTCTTTGCATCAGATAGCTTTAAATGGAAATGTCAGTGAAGGCGAGAGAAGAACTCAGAAATCAAAACAGCACATTGACTGTAGAAATGGGTATCTCAGAATATTTTTTGCTGCTAGCTATGGATATATTTTGTTTTCTCACCATTCCACACAAACATCAGTCAGAAACCCTTCAGGATTCTAAAGTGGGGAGGTAGCAGGTATAAAAAGTCCAGGAAGAAAGATACAGACCACTGCTATTTCTCATTGTATAGCTTCCGATTCCAGAAATCTCCAAAAGCTGCTCCTTTTACACCCTTGTGAGCCCAAATTCTGTCCATGGCTTTGTTGCTCTATGCCTTAAGGTCATTTCTGACTATGTTGAACTGGGCAAGATGTATTCAAAGGAAGTTTGCCCTTGCACATTTCCTCCAAAGGCTGAGAGAGTGTGGCTGTGCAAAGTCACCTCTGGGTGAGCAGGGATTCGAATCCTGGTCTCCCGAGCAGTAGCCCGACACAAACCACAACATCAACTATCTATTTATGCTCTGCCAAAGTTCCTATCAGAAAGGTGATACTAGAAGCTAACTCCCTCTCCGCCACAATTTTAACAAATTATTTCCCAAAGAAAAAAAAATTGGAACAGGGATTGGAGAAGCAGCAGCTGTCTTGCCGAAACTGATGCTAGTGAAAAATCACAGAATTATAGAGTTGGAAGGGGTCCCCCGGCCTGCTTTTTGGTACAACTTAAGGTTCAGTCCATGGATGAAGTGATCCAGGTTTTTGGCACAATTTTTTGACTAAACATTTCTAGACTTGCGCATGAGTCTCTACAGTAGATTTGCAGAGGAGTATGCAGGCAAGAAGCTGATATATTTGCAAAATACCAATATGCATTTGAGATATTTGCATATTATTTTATTCTTTTATTCAAGTTGGACTTGGGGAGAAAGGAAGCTACGCAGAAAATGAGCCTATCCTGACAGTTCCTTTGGCTTCCAAGCCTTTTACCAGGATCTTCCTTGATGTTTAAAACCACATCTTAACAGCCGCAGGAATTAGAAACCCTGCTTTCAGTCAAATCCACAAATCAGCGATGAGGACTAGAAGCTTGCTTATTTGAAATAGAAGCTGGGAATTATAGGATGCTGAATTGTGCAGCCAGGGTATGTTTTTGACAATAGATGGTTTCACACTGGCTTGCCGTGCAATCAGATTTTCCACAACCCCAGACTGTTGGGGAATGGAAGGGAGGAAGAGAAATGCCACCTTTCCTTGTAAACCTACTCACGAGCAGGACTCACCGTCTGATCCGTGAGCGGCGGAAGCACAATGGTCTTCTCCATAGTGTTCATGACGAGCTTCCAGAGCTCCTTTAGGACTCGTTTCAGGACGGTCTTTTCGCAGATTTTGGCAAAAAGGGTCAGGCTGGTGGAAGAGGAAGAAAGCAACAATAGAACGGAGGCGAGTAGGTCAAGATTAGGAGAAAGAGAGGCATTTTAACACTGGGAGAATCATAGAGGTGGAGGAGACCCCCAGGGGCCATCCAGTCCAACCCCATTCTGCTATGCAGAAAGACACCATCAAATCACTCCTGACAGATGGCCATCCAGCCTCTGATGAAAAACCTTGAAAGGAGGAGACTCCACCATACTCTGAGGCAGCATAATAATATTGTCAAACTGCTTTTACTATCAGGAAGTTCTTCCTAATGTTTAAGTGGAATCTCTTTTCCTGTAGTTAGAAGCCATTGCTCTGTATCCTCATCTCCGGAGCAGCAGAAAACAAGCTTGCTCCATCCTTCATATGACATCCCTTCCAATATTTAAACATGGCGATCATGCAGCCTCTTAACCGTCTCTTTTCCAGACTAAACACACCCAGCTCCCTAAGCCATTCCTCATAGGGCTTCATGGTTTTCAGGCCGCCTTCTACCATTTGGGTCGCCCTCTTCTGGACACAGTCCAGCTTGTCCGTATCCTTCCTGAACCGTGGGGCCCAGAACTGGACACAGGATTCCCTATGGAGTCTGGCCAAAGCAGAATAGAGTGTGTACTATCACTTCCCTTGATGTAAATGTTATAGTCCTCTTGGTGCGGCCTAGAATCACATTGGCCTTTGTAGCTGCTGCTGAAGGAAGAATGTAAGCACTTTATAGGAGACAAAGACAGCAAGCATCTCAGAAACATAGTGTTGGAAGAGACCCCGGGGGCCATCCAGTCCAACCTTCTCGTTAGCAGAAGAAAAAGGCTGAACATCTCACGGTTAAATGGGGAAAAGAAGACAAGCAGTGTATTACTAAACAGGAGAAAGAGGTTGAGTCGTGGTCACGCGTACTCACTTGCTGTCCAGGAGATCCATGATGGGCTGGAGGACGTTGTCGGCGTCTTGGGCCACGCTGCTGCAGGCGCTGGCCGGCACGTTGCCCGTGCCTTTCACTTGGCTCAAGATGTCTCCCATCTGCTTCACGCAGTCCTCAATGTGCGGCTGGAAACTGGGAGGAAAGAGGAGAAGTTGCGCCGGACATTCTGGGTGGGGGAACCATTTTTGGGCACGGCGGCGGTCCATCTCCCCATCACAAGGACCTAAAATAAGGCCTCCTGGATTAAGCCGAAAATCTACCCAGTGCACCCTGGCTACCTGCTTCCAAGAGTTGGGTGTGATTCTTTGCTGGCTTTGTTCTCAAAGGAAGCGTTGGGTAATTTGTGCAGTTTCCTCCCCGCTGCGTGGAAGGCTTTCGAAGTGGCACGTTTTCCAAAAGCTATTTGCAGTTCAAGACTCAGACCGCTTAAAATTCACACGTGCACAGAAAGTAGTATTTTCGGCACAGAAAAGAATATTTCAACATAATATTCCGCACAGAAAGTGCTGTTTTCTATGCAGAAAATACTTTAGTTGTTGTTGTCGTTGTTGCAGAAAATCCTCACGGGGAATTTTGCACAGAATATATCCAAACTGCACAAAATTCCCATCGTAGGGCTTCTGGGCATTTGAGAAATCTATTTTTCAACCGTTTCCCAAATATCCCATCACTAGTGCATGGCTAGATGTCTCTGGGAAATACAGCCTGATGTTTATATCTCTGTTTGGTTAACTTTTTTTTTTAAAAGTAACTATTTAAAAAAAAATTTAAAAACTATTTTTTTTTTTTATACAAATCCAATAAACAGTAATAAATAACAAACCACAGCATGATGAAAACAAATCAGGCAACAAAGAATTCAACAAAACAACAGTCATATTGTGGCGTTACTGCTTTGCATCTAGTTCATTATAGTTTACCACTCTTTTTATCTTTTTCAAATCTTATTTCTAGACTGCCTCCTCTTTATAGCTCAATCTGGTTCAAAAGATACCTCACAGAAGGTAATTAACTTGACCCGGTAGTCCTGTTATTCCCATATTTCTATTTAGGTACTCAATAATTGGGGGCACGTTGCCCCAAATTTGCCACCCATCCATTTCCTGTTATTTATGGTTCTCTAGCACCTGGCACAGAGAGATAGACCGCTGTTGCATGCGCGGTTTCTGTGCATCTATCAGGAGTACCAGCTACATCTTCTTTGAATTCATCTAGCCCCGTTGTTGTCATTGTTGCTGACTGACCGTGGTTGCCATTGGGTCCTTCATCTGATGGAGCTTTGCTCTGATTCTGCAGACTGTATGACTTCCGTGTCTGAAGGCTTGATTCAGTTTGTAGCCTCTCCATCCACCCACGGCCCGGTACAACCAAGTCCCCAAGTCTTTCTGCCCCACCTTCCCCAATTGAGCCTTACCTGGTTGCAAACACCCGGCTGAGCTCATCCAAGACGTTGTTGAGTTTCACCTGGAGTTCCTTGAGAATGTCACTGGCTTCAGTGTCCAGCTGGGAAGACAGAAGGTCACCATGGTTAGTGACAGCCAGAAGCACGCCTGGCAACATGGGATTTCATCTCTGCCCCATTGAGCCGAGAGTTGGAGAACCTTCTTGCACTGATGGGCTACACTGTCCCACCATTTAAATCCACTTAGTGGACCAGTTATGAACTTTCCTGAGGCATCTTGCCTTGGCAAAAGCCCCCTGTGCTCTAGTTACGTTGCCGCTTGACTACTGTATGTGGAGAGACCCTTGAAGACGGTCCAGAAGCTACAATGCATGCAACGCACAGCAGTTAGATTGCTGTATTCTGCACTGCAGCTTGCCTTAGTTACATCTTGTAATGTAGTTACTACTGCATTACATCTTGACTACTACTTGCTGCTCCTCATCAGAGGACCTTGTCCTAGTCAATTAAGCTAGTTTAGAAATACGAACCTCTTTCCCACCCATGGCCTCGAACATCTTCTCCAGCTGGACACGGAGTTGCTGGATGTTATTCATCAGGATGCAGGGCTGGAAGAGAAATCGGGTAAAAAAGATACAGTTACTGCAGTGTCCAGATAATTCTTCCTAGGGGAATCTACCTCTTTCTCTTTCCATGACCTTGGTATTACACGAATTTGCACAATGCTGCGGCGATCCTCTTGTCATTAATCTGGGAGTGTTATTCTGGCTTTGTTAACTCCAAAAATTACACATTGTAGGAAATACTGTTATATGTTATATGGATTGCATTATATCCCAAGCTATGGAGAATCAAACCTGTATATCAAAAGTTTTGGGTGCTAAGATCCATACAATCACAGGGAAATTGTTATTTCAAAACACATTTCAACGCTCTGGGGCTGAAACCTATTTGGAGAACTGGGGCAAGTTAACCATGAACCCCTATTTCTCTGATCAGGAATCCACAATGGCAAAGCACATGAGAAAACTAGGACAATGTAAAGATAAATTAAAAATAAAAAATAAATAGATACATAATTCTGAATATAGATGGGGAAGCGGGAAGGAATGAGTTGAGAAGGGATTGGCAAAGACATATCCTCATGCAACTTCTGCCACTCATCCAGACCTCTTGGCTAGAAGAGAATCAAATAAAAATTAAATTTAAAACAAACCAAAATGATATACCTACCTTGACTGTGCTGGCTACCGGTTGCTGCGGTGTGGCCTCTCTCCTCTGGTGTGGTTTTGCGCAGGCGTGGGGTAATATTTTAAAAAAATAAATAGAGATGGTTGGACTCCCGGGCGCCCTTGCAGCCGCCCCTTTTTTGCAAGCTGCTCTTGCCTTTCTTAGCTCTGTAGGCTTAACTCTGTCTGTACATGGAAGTAAGGGAGAACGTGCCCTGACTTCATCCTTTTTGCCAGGCCAAGGACTGCCTTCAGGGAATATTCTGAGCATGTGCAAACATTCCAAACACTCTGATCATAAGGCAGTTGCAGGGTGAGGATACAGGCGGATAGAAGTGAGGATGAGGGTGGTGGGGAAAAGATGGGACCATGCCATGCATACAAAAAAGGTAGAGGTAGAGAAGATTTTTTTAAGAGGGAGGGAGCAGATCTTCTTGACCAAACTCTGGTAAAACACCACACATGTTGATGCAAGTACATTATTGTTTTACTTAACATATTCTGGTGCAATAGCATTGACCCTGCATTGACCCAGGACTGGAACGGTGTAGCTTTCCAGCTGTTGTTCCACTGCAACCCCCAGCAGTCCTCACCATGGACTAGGGACTGCTGGGAGTCACAATCTAAGGACAGCTACATGATTTCCATCCCCGTTTTGGATGGCTGTTCAGGTTCTGCTTAAACCTCTCCAGCGAAGATGGCGCCATTTCCCAAGAGAGTCTGCTCTGTGGTTGAAATGCCCTTTCCACCTTGAAGTTTCTTCTAATGTTTGCTGAACCACCGTTCCCTGTAATTTAAACCCATTGGTCCCCGGAGCCAACGGAGAACATGTCACTTCCGGTAGGCCTCAGAAAAACCTTAGCCTGAGTTTTTAGATTCCTTAACTATAGCAGTGCTGTGTTTACTCTCTCTCCGCCTTAGCTTTTGGAATGTGAACCTCCTCCAGACCAACAAATGTGGCGAAAGATTGCCAGGCAGGGATAATTGAGGGACAGTTCCCTCTTTCTTTCATAGATTGGGGCATTGGGGGCAGTCCTTTAAGGTCCCCCATGGAGCCAAGGGAGCCTCCTCACCTCCGGTAGTTGCCCACCTGTGATTTAAAGTCTCTAAAATATCACCACCCATTTAAAAGTCTAGTGGGCGATGACCTTGTGGTCATGGGAGCTGTTTTTGGTGATGACTACCTCCTGTAGTTTGCATGGGTTATTTTTTTTGGCCAACTCTGAACCTATTCTCCTGGGGACGTTTGAGGGCAAATCCAGTTCGGCAGGCTCATGCTAGGGGAGAGAAGGCAAGGTGGTCAGAAGAGAGGCAGGGAGAGTCGCGTGAGATACATCACCACTTTTTCCTTCTCCTTGGAGCAGTAGGAGGCGAAGTCCTTTGAGATGATCTCCGCGTACTGGAGGAGAACGTTGCTGATGGTCTGAAAAAGCAAACCAAGAAGACGAAGTGATTGAGGACCTCACAAGAACGATGCCGCTGGATCAGACCAAGAATCTATCACAAGGGTGGAGCAGATAAAAGTAGTCAGATGACAACTCCCATCATCCACCTTTCTTAGCTGGAGATGATGAGATTTACAGTCGAGGACCACCCAGAGGGTCACTCCTCCGAGAAAAAGCTGACCATCTAGACCAGCTTTGAAAATCTTCCGTTGCTAGCGAGCTCTTGCTCCTTGTTCAGGCTCTCTTACAATTTCCACAACACCGCTGTGACAACTCCCATCTTTGTTCCTGGCCAGACAAGGGTTCCACCAACAAGACAAGACCCGGGGCCACGCCGCGACCGTGAATGGACTCCCCTCCTTACCTTGGCGAACCTGCGCATGTAATGGCCCACGATTTGCGGGTCAGGGCATTCGAGCTTCTTAATGATCTCGAAACTCTGGTTGAGTTGGGAGAAGACGTCAACCACGGAGCAAGAGAAGAGAGCGTGCTCGGACGTTTGTTGGAACTAAAGGGAGAGAAAGAGAGAGGCCACAGGGCAGAATGAGAGCCTTTTGGAAAATCAGAAGAAAACTAGGGTTTAGAAGGCCAGCCGCGAAGGAACTAGATAAGATCCTCAACCGGAAAGATATTTCGTTGAATCCCAAAATCAGGAGCATCCATGCCTGGCGACCCTAGCTTCAACCCAACGCTGAACTGTTCCCTTTCCTTACTAATTTCGTCAAAATGTACGCTTCACTATCCAAACTGATACGCTACCCCATCTTTCTTGTCCCGTTCCAACGCCCCGTGCAAGAAATCCCGTGAAACTTCCTCATTCTCATCCAGCCACTGGATAACGAAAGGCTCGAACCACCTGGAGGAGCAAATTAAAAGAAAGGAAGAAAGAAATAAGTGAGAAAATGAAGTCGGGACAACCTGAAAGACCCCTTTTCCCTACCTGGGAGGCCTGGGGGGCCACATACAGGTAGCCCTGTGGGACGGTAGAAGGTTTTCTTTCCGGTCTACATTCAAGTGGGAGCAGGAGGGGGCAAACCCGGCACTTACGCGGGGTACTCGGGAACACGGCTTTTAAAGGAAGGGAGATCCGTGACGTATTCATTATACAGCCACTTCACTTTAAAGTGCAGGTTCATATAATCGGCACTTTTGCAGAGGCGATGTTTGTCGTGCTCTGCAGGAGAAAGAAAAGAAGGTGTTATTTTTCCAGAGGAAAAGATAAGCTTGAAGAAGACATCAGTGTATCTGTCTTTGAGTCCAACTTGACTAGATTCTGCTTGGTTCTGGCAATCAGACACCTTTGGGTTTTGAAGGCCGTGCCAACAAACCCCAAGTGTTTTTTGCAGCAATGGCTGGTGGCTCCCAAGTCAGCGGGGTGGTGAAATCCACTCCGGGATTTACAAGAGCTCTCCAAGGTGCTGAGAGGTAGTACCAGCATTTTGGAGAATGCCCTTAAACCTCGTCCAAACCTGGGACAGATTCACTGTCTCCATTTTTGAGTGATGACTGAGACAAGGTATGGGGAAAAAAGTAGGAATCATAGCACTATAATTTCCTAGTGTGAATGGGCTTCATTTCTCCTGAAGCCATTGAAATCACACCACCATCCCATAAATCTATGAGATTTTTCAGGGTAGAAATAACACCAGTGGTACATTATCAGTGGGCCCCATGACTGGAAATCACAGGTTTCCTAGTCCAAATCTGTCATTGGCTTCCTTGTCAGTGGGGCAAGACACTCCATTTCGGGTTTTAGTGGAACTTTCAGTGGAATATCCAGAAGATCCCAGATAAAACTCACCTTCCATTGCATACTTCATGTCCTGAGCAAAAAGGTTCCACATGACTTCGGCACTGATCTTTCCAACATTTAGCTCTTGAGGGAACCTGAGAAGAAGTCAGAGACGGAATAAGTCTTTTCTAAGATGGAGAATCAGATGGATCCATTAGATTTGCTTTGCCCTATTGAAAAAGAAAACCCTGATGCTTTGCTGCCACGTGTTCATATTCATGAGGAAATCGGCACATTTGGGGAAGAAAACGAAGGATCTCAAACCAGATATGAACCAGTATGTTTTCTCTAGGAATCTCTAGGTTCTCCATCACGATTCTGTGGATGACTTCCTCCGAAAGTAGACCACAGAGTCATGCTGGAGGACCTAGATATTCCTAGGGAAAACTCTTTTTTAGCCATTGCTAGGTCCTCCAGTGTGACTCTATGCCCCTCTTCTGCTGGAAATTGATCGTAGAATTGCACTGGAGGACCTAGAGATTCCTCGAAAAGTGTTCTTAGGTTAAATAAAATAGCATTTGTTATTTTTATTATTATCCACATTTTCCCACTTTTGCTGGGGTCTTGCACCCCTAACCCTGGCAAGTGGACGGCTCAGTGTATTCTACCGTTAGAGACCCAACTAAGAAAACTATCCAGAGTTACTAGTAAGTATATCCACAAATCATTGCATAATCTATCTATCTATCTATCTATCTACCTACCTACCTACCTACCTACCTACCCACCCACCCACCCACCCACCCATCCATCCATCCATCCATCCATCCATGGGAGAGATGAACTGGGCTGTATGACCCTCCTAGGTCTCCCGAGAAGCTAACACAACCTTCTAGCTGCCCACAGTTGTCCACACCTTAGGCCCCAAATTCTCCACTGAAACAGAAATTTCATTCTCCCCAGGCCCTCCAGTCAACCCCGCTGCGTACGTACTGGTTGAGGCAAGGTGTGTATGAGTTCTTATCCTCTTCGATGATGGACACTATCAAAGTGATCAGTTTGGACCAAAAATCCAAATTCTTGATGCTGGGGCCTTGCTCTTCCGGTGGCAGTTCGCCCTTCTTGGTCTAGAAAGGGACGGGTGGGAAAGCCAAAGAGAAAAGTCCCATCAGATGAAGCGAGAATCTGTTGATGTGATTCTTGTTTGATGACAATGCGATTTTCCCTTCCACCCCTGCTGTTTCTCCTAGTGGAAATTGGAAACACCAGTGGAGAGGCTTTTCTGAAAGACTGTCTCTCCCTAAATGAGTCTTCCTTGAGGACTGTCTCTCGATTCCACCTCCATCTGATGCAAACACACTACAGGGGCTTCTCAGTGGCTGATCTCAGCTTGTGGAATTCACTCTCCTAGGAATCTAGACTCGTCTCCTCTTTGCTCTCTTTTCACCAGCAGGCAATGACCTTGTTATTTAGACAGGCATTTGGCCGTTAACAGGCTGTTGCAGAAGTGATGGGCCGTGTTGTGCTTTAATCACCCTTGAGATGCAGGGGTAGGTGGCTCCCATGCCAGTGGGGCAGTGAATCCACTCCAGGTTTTAATACAGGCTTGAAGGGAGCTCTCCAAGGTGCCAAACTCCATACCTACATTGCTTCGGCACCTTGGAGAGCACCTTCAAAGGTCCTCCTTTGTTCAGCACCTTGGATAGCTTCTATAAAGCTGGCCAAAAGCTGGACTGGATTTACTATCCCACTGAAATGGAAGAAACAACTGCCCCTGTTGTAACGTGTTAAATACTTCTATAAATCCCTATAAACTTCGTCCTAAACTGGGGCTGTTTTTAATAGGATATCTTATCTCATTGTCTGGGGTCCCATGAAAGCAATGTGAAAATTACTTTGACTTAATTTTAATTAAACCATAATTTAAATTTACTGATGACAGCGCTGGATTCAAGACTGTCCCCACCCAAGCTCGCTGCCTACCCAGAGGACACCTCACCCACTCACCGGGTCGGTCTGGTACTCCCGACTGTACAGCTCATGGCAGTTGTTGAAGATGTACTCGTACGTTGAGTTGAGGCAGGCCTTCACACAGTCCTTGACCACTTGACTGGCCCGTGGGGGGCTCTGGAGTTCCTGGACCTGGACAAAGTGGGGATCACCATTATTAAAAAAACATAGAGATCCTGGTCTAAGTCATTTTAATGTTAGCACAACAGTCAATCCATTCTGGCTTTCCATCCCTGAGCTCTCCAAGGTGCTCCAATTTAAAGAGAGGGCTCAGCACCTTGGAGAGATCCTTTAAAGTTCCTACTAAAACCCAGAGTGGACTACTCCACTGACATGGAATTCACCAGCTGCCACTAGCTTGGACAAGAACCAGAAGACATCTCTCCCTCAATGACACCATCACTAGAGGACTTACTCGAATCAATGGGAGTCAGAGATAACTGATAATCTCCCAGAGTTTAAAAAAATAAATAATGATATAGATCTGAGGGATGCTGTGAACTCTGGCAATGCTCCAAGTCACCCCAAATCACCCTTTAGGATGTCCAGAGAGTGATCCAAGTAAAGGCACATGGATTCCTAGTTGGATTCTCTCCAGGATGATGGTTTGATGCCTCCTAGCTTTGCTGGAAAATGTAAGCTCCCTTGAACTGGGACAAGCGCCGCGTTGTTACCTTCTACCTTCCCATGAACCAAAAGCCTCTGATGTTCATTTCGTTTATACACTCTCTAGGAAGAATCTGTGAGTCTCGAAATTCCTGGAAATCAAAGAGCAGGTCAATTAAATACCTTCATCCGGAAGAAGGTGATGCTGGTCAGGAGGTCCACGGTTGACTTGAGGTCTTGCAGTCTTTCGGGACTGCTGGCAGGAAAGTTGTTCTGGAGAGGAGGAAAGGGCAAGCGGACATCAGCTTCAGCTCAGAAAAGGGTGTACACACACACACACACACACACACATACATATGCATGTAATCAAGGAATAAATCAAATCCTAAGCATGTCTTATTCAAAAATAGGTCTCACAGCAATTCAATACCTGGATAGAATCACAGAATGCATGAATAGATGGATAGAATGCCTTCCTTATATCTGCATAAACACAACGCTCGGTACAAATATTCTAAAAGCATCAGATGCTGTCTGATCTTGGAAGCTAAGAAGGCTCAGCCCTGGTTAGTACTTGGATGGGTGACCACCAAGGAATAGCAGGTGCAATTCTGAGGAAGACAATAGCAAAACTGACTCTGAGTATTCCTCACCTAAGAAAACGCTTTAAAATTAATCCGTTCACCCTAAGTTGCCCGCTGACATGATACACATGCATAAACACAATGGATTAGAGACCTACTTTAAGAAACAAACTCAAACAAATTCAAGGAAAGGGACTTCAAATACTTAAATTACTCCAGCTAGGGCATGTGCAACCCCCTCTTCTCCGCCTTTGAACATCCTTACCCGGTACATCGAGAGATCGATCCGAAGGGAATTGTGGAGCTGGTCCAGCAGTTTGACAAACCGTTCTTTCTGCGGAAAGAGACCGGCCCCGGAAGCAGGTCAATGAAATTAAAGACGGGAGATCTCGGACCCACCCTTGACAAGGCATGCAACCCCACCTGTGATCTCGAAAGGCTTCCAACCCTACTGGGCTTAAACAGCAGCGCCTATCAAATTCAGAAATCAACCTGCCTCGGAAACAAAAGAAACTGCATGCATTTTGAGGCAGGGACCTGACATCAAGCTTGTCGAAGCCTAAGAGGTAGTGATCCTAAGGGTGGTTGGTTTGATTGAATTTATTCTCTCCTGAGTATCCCTAATCCCACAATTTCACTCACTCAAGAGGGATCCTAGACCAGGTAGAATAAATATTACAGGCCAGGAGCAAAGAATGACTTCAGTTGACCCCGGAACACCGGCCACGGAAACCCCTCAATGCCATGTTTATGGGTTGAGAGTTAGCCAACTTCACTTTGATCTGGCTCCAAGGAGACAGAGAAAAGTTGAGGGGCACCTTTAAGATCAACTAAGTCTCTTTATATTTTGTCATCCTCGGTTGGTGGCCTACAGCGGCACGTCTCAAATCCTGGTCCTCCAGATGTCTTGGACTTCAACTCCCAGAACGCCCAGGCAGTATGTCCGACGGTGAGGAATTTTGGGAACTGTAGTCCCAAATTATCTGGAAGACCTAAGCTGGAGAAGCGCTGGACTGGGTTGCCAAGGAGGGTCCCTTTGAAAAGGCTAAGGTTGGGAAGGGCCGGACGACTCACACTGGGGGCCTCTGGACATTGATTGCAACCACCGTGAGCTACCAAAAGAGGGAGCCCTTGTACTCCAATGCTCATGGGCGCCCTCCTCATAAGTGGCCAGAAGGAGGTACTGCAGGAGCAAATTTGGGGGGGGGGGCACAGTGGTATTTCTTCTGACTCTAAAAGACCTGGATTAGCCTCTTTATTTTCTTTCATCACCCACAGCTATTCTCTTAACCAGCTTCCCCCACACTATAGAAATGTAAGGACCCTCTGTTTTGTTCGTCTAGGACATTCACCTAAATGCCTGGCCCCAAGAGAGGTCATCATAAGCTACGCCTATAAGGGCAAGTTGTTAAGTTTCATCCCCGAGGAGGAAAGAGCTATGTCCGACCCCGTGCTCTAGCCTCATAGAATTATTCAAGACTGGTGCATGTGGTTCAGGCAGGGTTCCCCAGTCCAGCAATTCCCATCCCCACGGCCCCCTCCCACTCTCCCCAAGACTCCTGAGCAAAGCAGAAGGGACACGGGACTTAGCGCTGGTGCGACATGGCATGCAAACAGCAAAACAATCCTTTCCAGAGGAGTCACCCATGAGAGAAGCCCGCCATATCTTTTCCCACTGGAACTATGGGGCTGGCTAGCCCATACCCTTTAATTATTTCCTTTTCCTGATCTCTGCACTGCTATATATCCGCTGCTCTAGCAGTGGCTGAGGGCCTTCTATATCACAGGAGGAGTGAATCCATCCCAGGTTTTACAACTATGCTTTTGAGGAGCTCTCTGTGGTGCTGAACTCTACTCCAACATAGGTTCAGGACCTTGGAGAGCTCCTTCAAAGTGAGCCAGAACTTGGAATTGATTCACCGCCTCCAAGATATGACCGCCACCAACCACCATTGTGTTGCTTCGTGTCTAGTCACTCACACCCTGGTTGTGGTTTGATTTTGTAATACAATTCTGCCTGCGTGTATTTGTGTGTATGTGTACTATGCAAACAACAAGGCTGCAATGCACAAAATATGGGGTTCTAGAGGGATGCCAACCAGCTGACTTCTACGCAATGGACGTGGGAATATATTTCCTTCTTAGATTTGTATTATTGATATTGAGAATCTAGGGCCACACCTGCCATTATGAGCATGAGACATGTAGTGGAAAAATTGAATGTGCATTTTTTTACACTCATGGGGTCCCTGCCTATGGAGGCTGGGCCACTCATCAAGACGCACTGGACTATAATGGTTAGAGTGCCAGATTGGGGCTTGGGAGATCTAGGGCCTAGTCCCCACCTAGCAATGAAACTCACTGCATGACCTTGGGATGATCTCTCTCTTACCTGATTGGGTTATTGTGAGGACAAAATGGATAGGAGAAGAATCAGTGGTAGTGAGTGGCTTCCATGCCGGTGGGACGGTGAATCCCCACCAGGTTTCATTTCAGTCTTTAAAGGAACTTTCGAAGGTGCTGAAGCCTAGAGCTTAAAGAACTCTCCAGACCGCTGAATTCTGTTCCTAAACAAGTTCAGCACCTTGGAGAGCTCCTTCAAAGCTAGTGAAAAATTGGAACGGATCCGTGCCCCACTGAATGGGAGCCGCCAGCCATCAGTGAGAAGAATCGTGTACACTGCTGTGAGCTCCTTGAAGAAAACACAGTGTATAAATAGACCTAATAAAAATAGAGGAAAAAATGGGGCCATGCTAATTTTCTCTGTATTGTTCCATTTTTAGTACACCTGTAGGAGAAGTGAGTAATGGCACTTAATTTTAGCAATGAATGACAGATATCCAAATGGGAGGAAAACATATTCTGTTTAACCTCGCCATCATTTTCTGCTGTGAGTGAACAGACTTAACTTTTCTTACGTTCTCCAGACATATTGGCTTGTGATCCAAGCCTGGAAGAATGATCTTTTCTGATATGCTGGCCAGATTGTCAGACAAAAATGCGTGGCCCGAACAAGTAACAAATGGTTTGGCGGTTTTGAATAGCATCGTGCCCTGTGTTTTTTTCAATGTGATAGTTATGTGTATGTGTCTGTTTAAAAGAAAACCTGTTCCCAGCTCAAATTATCCTGCACAAAGGAGGGGAAGACTGTGCATGTGTGTGCATTTCAGAGTGATACTCCCATGGTGACCTCCTCTACAAATCATCCCTGTAGTTGAATCTGTTCCTGTCTCTCAGCTGAGCCAACCTCGCAGGGTGGTTGTGTCGACCACACTGAGAGACTTTCCATTCTACCCTGAGCTCTCGTTGGAAGGACAGGGATATAAACGTGGAAACAACAGCAATGTACTGGATGTTGTTGTTTCTGAAAATCCCCACAACCCCAAGTTGTGTCACCTAGTCTCATTCTCTTCATCTATTTTCTCCAGCCCTGCCTTGGCCTCTTTGTATACTATATTGCCATCGTTCTGCCTCAGATCTCAGCTGCCCTGCATGATGGTGGTTTCCTTCCAAAGGGGCTGTGTTTCTGCTTCTTTCCACTACCGCCCCAGCCCTGTCCGTCCGCCCCTGGCCGAACCGCCCCCGCTCCCTCGCCCTGCCTCTCCCTCTGGCGCTAATGCACGAGAGACAACGAGAAGCGATCCTTGCAAATAAAGAGCACAGATGCACATCCGCCACAACACAGCCTCCGTAGCACGCCTTAGCACCGGCCATGGCACACAGAGGGTTAAAGCGACACAGTCTGGTTTTTTTGGGGGGAAGGGAAAACGCCCAATTTTTAAGGCTCTCTGAGAGGAAAAAGAAGAAAGAAAGAAACAAGATTTGTACACAGCCTAACATTCGCTTTATCAAAAACGACTTTCATTTTCATTCAATTTCTTTTTTTGCAGCTGCAACTCGGACACAAAAACAGAAACAGATACTCGCTATCGAGGCCTACGTGTAACTCCCTAGCTGCAGAACACACATTTGCCTAGATACATAAGTGTGACTGGAGGCCTGTTAATACACGCAAGTCATGGATTTTGTGTCTATTCCCTCTCCTCAACTCAAATTTATTCAATGTTTGCTGCAGTTGTGGTGGTCACCCCTATGTCGGTGGGTCGGTGAATCCACTCCAGCCTTTACTTTAGTTCTTAAGGGAGCTCTCTGTGGTGCTGAACCCCATTTACAAACAGTTTCAGCACCTTGGAGAGCTCATTTAGAGCCAGTTCAAACATGGGCCGGATTCCCCGTTCCACTGACAGAGGAGCCAACATCTGCCACCGATTTGCTTTCTTTTCCCAGGCATTGCCCTTTAATATTTGGTAAGAGGAAATCATTGATCCAGGGCAAGAATGTGAATGCCACTTTGTCAGTGATGAGGAGATGCTTTTGGCTTTGAGATTCCAAGCAAGACGCAGAAACGTGTGTGAACAGGCCTCCAGCGGCTGACTTTTGAAAAAAGAAACACGCACGTAAGGAAGAGTACACCCATTAAGTTAAAACAGAGAGGCAGAGCTGCTTTGAAGCGGGCCAAATTCAGGGTCATTCTCCCCCAGTGCAAAGGATAAGTAACTCACCGAACCGTCTCACCAAACATGTAAGACAAGATTAAAACCAGGGTTCACCCTGGAACGGGTTGGGACTGTGAATGGAACAGGATTTCCGTGCCTGTTGACTTTGCCGATGCTTGCACTGGATCGTGGTTTTGTGCAGCCATAAGGATGAACAGCTAGGCTGGACTAGGATTACAAAATCAGGATACACAGAATGGATATAAACACGAATCCAGCTTCTGTTGCATCAGGATTTAGGTTTATCTAGCAGTCTATTCTCTGTTCCGATGAGCAAAGGCTATCCATATTCTTGGGCAAAGGGACGTCTTTCCCACTCCTGTTATTCAAATCCATTTTCTCTGGGATGGATTTTAGGGCTATCTGCATACAAAACCCACACTCCGCAGCCGGATCATGGACTGGCAGAAAAGCCCAGAAGCCATATTATTAAACAAAGGGTTTCAGCTTAAGGGCCAACTTCATTTATTTGTGAGAGGGATGATCCAGTGATCAGAGACTAAAAGAGGCAGGGTTAAAACTACTAGCATATTTTAACTGAAAGCTCTTACAGCTAGTCAGTGTCTCGGGAAGGGCATCTCAGCCTTTGAGGGTGGTCTTCCACTTTGGATCACGACCCGGCTATGAACAGCCTTCTTCCAAGGCAAGGGAGTGTCCCTTTAAGACCCCACAATTCTTAAGCAAGAGGAGGAGTCCAGAAGGAGTCCTCCTTTGGCCATGGGAGGCCTAAAGACAATTGGGGACAACTTGGTTGCTCCCTTGGAGCTCTCTTAGGTACTGAAATCCAGGTCTTGCTTGGTGCCTCTCATCCAGGCTGGCCTCGCTTGGTGCCTGTCGATGTGAAAGCACCTGGGTTCCCCTCCGGAACTTTGTGGACTGCAGTTCCTATAATCCTGCACCATTAGCTAGGATTGACGGGAGCCGTAGGCCAAAGAAACACACTTCTGGAATGGGGGCAAGTTGAGACTTCAACACAGCAGCCCTGGTGGTACAATGCTCACTTGGCTACGGATCAGACCTTTAAGAGGGTCTGACCATAAATTTGGTCAGAAACAGAGCTTCACCAATACTCCAGAAAGGGCAGAAGTCTCAGTAATGAAGCCGCCTGGGAAACTGGCGATACAACGGCCAGTGCGGACACGCCGTTAGTTATAACTCCTTTCTGTTCCTGTTCAGCTTCAACTGCTGCTGGACATTTCCCCTGTTTGTGTTCAGAGGGCTGGAACAGAACATCTTCTTGCGAAGGATTGTGTCCTTTCCATGTTCCACTCTCCACATCTTATCTTAAAGCTCTATGTGAGATAATCTAAAATAAGATTGCACTAAGGAGAATGACCTCAGGAGTAGCTTTCTGGATTTTTTTTTTTTAAAGACTCTGCAACATCTCTTTCACACAACTCACCCTGCTACCCTCTGGAAGACTTCCTGCACGGGATTCAAATGTATGTGAATCTCCAGATGTACAATCAATTTTGTAAATACCAATTCCCTTTGCAAGACATTATGAATTGTGAAAATCTGGGCTTTTTCTCTGGGGACAAAATCAGAAGCTACGGTAGACCTTCTGCCTTGGCGTCTACTAGAAATGTCAGGCCTTGGAATTAAATAGTGCAATTTTTTTGAAATTTTGGGATAACAAAAGTTATCCATGTGTAACATTACGATTTAACAGAGGATTCTTTTTGCGATGTGCCTAGCTTTACCTCACTCTTTGTGTGTAGCGGCCAGTCTTAAAAATGATCTTGATAAGGAATTAGGGGGAGGAATCGTGTAAACCACCTTAAGCTCTTCGGAGGAAGAAGCTGAAGCAAAACCATAATCTACAGATTAATTATCTGTAAAAGATATTAATGACTCTTCTGAATGCTTTGGTGCTGTTTAGAAACTGCTAAATCAGGAAGCTTCGGTCAGGTATCAGGTTGTGGTGCTTTTAGAAGGGGCTGTAACAAAAAACGTCACCACGGAACTGGCAAGGTAACGTTTCTTGCAATTCTTCTTTGGCCAATTATCTTTTCCATTTTTTTCTTTTAAATGAGGACCTACAAGGGAGATACATTTTGCTCCTAGTTGCACTGCATCATAGGTTGTTCTTAGTTGCACTGTCCCATGGTTTTGGTAGTTTTCAGAGGGGATACTTGGACTATTCAGTTCTTTTCCTTTGTTATCAGACAGTGATCTCTGGTGCATGGACAGAAATCCTCAAGTTAAATTCCAGCTCCGGACAGACAAGCCAAAATTTGCCTAAACCCTGGGACCTTTGAAGGTTTTTAAACAGAGGCTGGATGCATCTATTGGGAATGTTTAATGGTTTTATTCCTGCATGGCAGAATGGGGTTGGACTGGATAGCCCTTGGGGTCTTTTCCAATTCTACAATTCTATGACCAAATTGTGAGTCAGCTATAAAGTGGAATAAGGTGGAGTTGGGAATGCTAATAAGGAGCAAGGCTAAAATTTGCATTGTGTGGTGATCTTTTTGCTACAGCCCTCTCTACCACCATGTACCCCCCGGCCCACCCAAAGAGAGCACAGACAGTAAAAGTAAGAAATGAGTGTTCTACGCACCATCGGACTTACCCCGAAATTGGAAGCGGCAAAGCGGTCAGAGGCAGAGACATTGGTGGAGGCAGTGGTGTGGGCATAGTACGCATTGATATTGGCCAAGAGGGTGCTCATGACTGCCGGCACCCCCGGGCACATGTATTTGGAGGAGAGGCAGGCAAAGTGCCTAGAGGACAAGAACAAAGAGGAGAAAGGAAACATGATAGCCATGTTTAAATATTTGAAGGGATGCCATGTAGAGGAGGGTGGGCTTGTTTTCTGCTGCTCCAGAGACCAGGACAAGGAGCAATGGATTCCAGCTGCAGGAAAGGAGATTCCACCTGATCCTCAGGAAGAACTTCCTGACAGTCAGGGCTCTCCGGCAGTGGACTCTGCTGCCTCGGAGGGTGGTGGAGTCTCCTTCTTTGGAGGTTTTTAAGCAGAGGCTGGATGGCCATCTGTCGGGAGTGCTTTGAGGGTGTTCCTGCATGGCAGGGGGTTGGACTGGATGGCCCCTGTGGTGTCTTCCGACTCTACATTTCTATGATTCTATGATTCTAAAGAAACAGTGAGTTTGTTCTTTTGGTGATCTTTTATTGCAGAGTGGGCAAATCCCAGTTTTCCTGATGACTCGAAACAGTGTACGGTGAGTCCTGATGACTCAAAACTTCTGGGGTGCCCAGAAATGACACTGTCAGACAGGGAAGGCTGCTGCCTCCTATGTCAGTGGGGAAGGGGATCCATTCCAGCTTTTAGCCTGGATTTGAAGGCGCTCTCCAAGGTGCTGGAGCAAATTGTGCATAGGCTTCAGCACCCTGGAGAGCTCCTTTGGAGGAAAACCTGGATTCACTGCCCCACTGGCATAGGGTCTCTTTCTCTGGAAGTTTTTAAACAGAGGTTGGATGGTTATCTGTCAGGAATGCTTTAATGGTGTCTTTCCGCACGGCAGAATGAGGTTGGATTGGATGACCCTTGGGGTCTCTTCTAATTCTAGGATTCTGTGATGGCATACAGCAAGAATAATGATCTCAGATGGAATTACAGACTGAAGACCACTTCTCAGAAAAAACAAAGGTACATTCACTCACGTCATGGCCTGATAGATGGATTCCACTCCATATCTCATTGCAAACTCGTCCACAATCTCCTGAGCGGTTTCATCGAAGTAAACTTTCCAAGCATCATCGCCTTTCGCGTCTGGGATCTTCACCACGCCGTTGTTTTGGATATCCGTCACAAAATGAAAGAGGTTCTAAGGGGCCATGCGATGGAAGGAAAAAAATAAAATCACAATTAAAAAAAAAACAAATCACAAGAAAAGCTGTAGAACGCTTGCCTCTGCATCGTTCTTTTCCCACCAGGTTTCACAAGGGTCAGAAAAGTCGTTTCTGAGTCAGGAAGCAAAACCAGCAAATATCCCATTGCAAATATTCTGTCCCTACTTGGAAGGGAAGTCAGGCTTCTCTTCTTTCCTTTGGTACTTCTATATTTGCAGTTTAGGAATTAAAAGTAGGATATATCAGAGTAATTAAGTAATCGAAAGGACACCAGGACTTCCGGAAATGACATGCGCCAGCATGCACTATAGTCAGGACACAGCCAAGAATTTTATTTTTATTTTATTTTACAAGCAACAATAAATAATTTAGATCTTAGGTACTGATTTTAAAAGAAAGTACAATTATTTAGTAGGAACTGCTTGCAATAAGGGCAGGAACCAACTTTCAAAGAATTGCCTGTTAGTTTTGTTGTAGTTTATTTATAGGTCGTTGTTCTATTATCTATTTTTTTATTTGGTCGTATGTATGCTTTTTTTTTTTTGGTATGGTATTGCTGTTTGTTGATGTGTGTATGGTGTTTTGGCTTAGTGTTTAATAAAAATAAATTAAAATGAGACCACTTGTTCCTGACCTTGGTGTGCTTCAAGTAATGATACCTAATGCTTCCACGTTTTAGAACAGGGTGGTTTAAAAAAGAAAAGCTTTTCCCCATTCCATCATGAAACAATCTGTGGCCATTTCCGCACTAGGCTGTTATAGTGCTATTATTCCACTTTCAACATCCTATGGAATCCTGGGGTTCGCAAACCACAGGATTCCACAGGATGTTGAAAGTGGAACAATAGCACTATAACAGTCTAGTGCAGAAATAGCCTGTGTCTACTTTGCACATCCATCTCTGTGCATCCATGATAGCCCCATGGTGTCTTCCTGTACAAATCATTCCTGGTCCATCGTGTAGTTGAACCTGTTCCTCTCTCTCAGCCGAGCCTACCTTGCAGGGTGGTTGTGTCGACCACACTGAGAGACTTCCTATTCTACCCCGAGCTCTTGTTGGAAGGACAGGGATATAAATGTGGAAACAACAGCAATGTATTGGATGTTGTTGTTGCTGAAAACTGCCCCCTGAGACAGGGAAGTGTGATCCATAGTATAAAACCAGCAACACCCCATTTTGTAACTCCCTCACCTCGTGAAGGCAAGTGTACTGCACATGATATGGCGCCACCTTCTCCTCTCCTTTTATCTCCACGCTGATGTGCAACCGGATGGCGCCGGATACGGCTGATTTGTCTGTTCGCTTGTCTGAAGGAAAAAAAAAACCGGGACGGAGATGGCAATGTGGAAGGATTCAAAGCAGCGCATAATATTCTTTCCCACTTTATTTTCGTGGGAACCCTGTGAGGTGGATCAGGTTGAAAGAGAATAACATGCCCCAAGATCACCCAGAGAATTTCACTGGGGACTTAAAACCTGTATTTCTCAAATTCTGCACTCCAACCACTATACCACACAAATGGCAGGAAAATTGGAATGTATTCCTGATAGTGAATTGGTTGTTGGCAGAAACGAAGCCAAGATCCCCTGAGTGTCAACTGCAGTGACCATTGTGCCTAGAGATGGGAAACATGTGGCGTTCTAGATGTTGTGGAACTGCAACTCCCAGCATTCATCACTGTTGGCTCTCCTGGATAGGTCTGTTGGGAGGTGAGCTACAACACCATCTACAGGAGCTTCATGATTCCCATCCATGGTGCACTAGGAGATATTTCACACTGTTCTAGATGGCTTTAGAGACCTTGACTTCCCCTTGGACTCAGCTCAAGGGGGTCACTCTTGGTCCACTTGGAGAGATGGCCCACCCTCTGGATCTTAAAACTTGACAACCCAAAGTCTGATCCTGCTAAGGTCGAATCATCCCCTACATTTGTAGCGGCTTACCCAGGTTGTACCAGACATCCATCTCTCCGCTCAGCGTCCGCACCTCGATGATCGTCTGGCCAAGGAAGTCGTCGGACTCTCTCTTAAAACGTTGCTTCACCCTGGACTTGATGTCGTCGTCTTCGTCCCATACCCGAACCTTGATGCGGTCGGAGGAGTTATGGCATTCGCTGGAGGAAGGAGAGGTGGGGACAACAGACGTATGTCACGGATTGGAGTAGTTGAATATCCCCAACTCCCAACTACAAGATTGCTACTACAGCGGGCAAGGAAGAGAAGGGCAGGTCATGGGACATCATGGAACTGGGTACGAACCTGACAGCCTTGAGTCTCTCAAACTAAAAGCACCTCAAGATGGGACCACCAGAGGTAGCAAACCCAAAACTAGGGATATAAAGAGCACATGTGAAGCCATAACTCTTCCTTGATGAATTTTGGATTCTGGATGCCGTGAGAAACCTTGCCAAAGAAAGCCATGCCTTCTCAAAAGTTCCCAACAAAGGGATGAAAATGAGAACATGACGTTCATCCCTTATGAAAAGCTTTCCCATTCTCTGTACAGAAAATAGCCTGTGAAATATGCAATAAACCTTGCTCAAATGCCTTTGCAATAGGGATCCAATTCTCCAATAAGCGTCTTCTCAAAGGAAGCAACAAGGAATTTAAAGACATTTTGCTGGAGGAAAGTCTTGGAAAACCACACCGTTTTTAAAGCCTGCTTGTAATTTGGGGTTCAGAAGCAACAAATAATTTTAAGACATTCTGCTGGAGAAAAGTCTTAGAAAACCATACAGTTTTCCAAGCCGACCTGTAACCCAGAATTTGGGACCAGGGCATAAAGACACGGTGGGCTTAGGATTCACTTACAAGTGGAAGTTCTCCTCCCAGACCGGGTTCAAATTCCCGTAGATGGTTTTTGTTCTCTTTTTGGTCTTTCCAACCTGGACGGTAACGTACGGATCGCTGGAGCCAGTTTTATCTTTTGCCTGCAGGCCTTGGGCGCACACAACTGGGCGTACAAACAACAGGATTTGCACCGTCAGCCACGCAAGAGAAAATCCCCATGGACAGGAAGAGAGAAAGCAAAGGAAAACAAGATTAGCGTCAGATCACAGACAGAAAAGAAGATTATGATTAGTTTACTTAAATCTTGCTACCACCTTGCACTGTTGAGCAGCTGGCAGCCATATTCTGACCCTCCCTAGTCTACTCTGAGGGGCATTGTAGGAGAAAAATGGCACCAAAGAAAGGATTGGCATTTGCAATGCAGTTCCGTCATGTCCCCAGAATGGATCTAAAAAGATTCATCTAGAAGAGCACCGAGGGTTCGTTTCTCAGGATATAACTTGCTTAGCCCAGGGCTAGAAGGGAAAGGGGTGCATATTTTAATTTTTTAAATATTTTATTCTACCCGTGATGCTGATCTTGGCTGACCATTTGGACGTCCCGTCCAACACGCTCTGCTTGACGGCCTTCATCTGCTGGGTGTGAGTGGCCTTTGCGACAGCAAAGATCTCCTGGATAAGCTCAAAGATCTCCGGCTTATTCCGCTCCCGAATCTTCATACGGTCTTTCAGCACCATGATAATATTCTGTGTGCGGTCTTCTGCTCCATGCTTGGAACTTTTCTCTGCCGCCCCTGGGCACAGAGAGAGAGAAGTGCAGGGATTTAGACTCTGAATTTCAACAGACATGGTTTTTATAGTTATTTTCACTACCGTCTTGTATTTTTTTTTTTAATCTAGTGATTTCTATCCGTTCTATCCATTAGGCAGCTGGATATGTTTAGCCTGGAGAAGGTGAAGAGGGGACACGATAGCCATGTTTAAATATTTGAAAGGGTGCCACGTAGAGGACGGAGCAAGCTTGTTTTTTGCTGCTCCAGAGACTAGGACAAGGAGCAATGGCTTCAACCATCAGGAAAAGAGATTCCATCTAAACATTAGGAAGAACTTCCTGAGGGTAAAGGCAGTTTGACGGTAGAATATGCTGCCTTGGAATGCAGTGGAGTCTCCTTCTTTGGAGGTTTTTAAACCGAGGCTGGCTGGCCATCAGTTGGGAATGCTTTGAAGATGTGTTCCTGCACGGCAATATGCCATTGGACTTGATGGCCCCTGTGGTCTCTTCCACCTCTATGATTCTATGACAACTCACACTGAAATCAATTTCGGCCGTTGTTAACACTTTAACACGGCATTGGTGCTTCTTGTATACTGTTTGCTCTGCCCCTCTCCGCCCAATCCCTGGCAGACAAGCCGATCCTCACTTTGCAAGCAGTCGGCGTTGAGGAGATCTTGGCACTTCTCGTGGCACTTCACCCCGCACTCGGTGCACCGCATCCCTTGCCGGGCGATGCCCCAGAGCAGGCCCTCGCACTCGTAGCAGTAGGTGGGGGTGGTGGCCGTCCACACCTCGAAGTTGTGGGGGGTTGTGCAAGAGATGGGGTAGATTAAGGCTTGGAGGGTCTTTTTGTAAACATGGTTTTTCTGAGGAGGAAGAAGCAAAGAAGTTACCCGGTGGAACGAAGGACGACGCCTATATCAAGGGAGATATCTTCGCTCTCTAATCCGACGCTCCGGTGCTTCAACTGCCTTTTATTTTTCCCTTAATCAGTGGCGCTGTGATACTTACTAGCTCTTCATTGTTTAAAGTGCTTGATGCAAGTGCGGACGTGATGCCAGCTTTCCTGGACTGGACCAAGGACTGCGAAAAGGAAGCAGAAGAAACCATCAAATCGCCACTCCAGGACTGCGTCTTCCCAGGGTCACGCGCTCTGAGCCAAAGGTAGACTCAATCTTTGTCACCAAAATTAACTTAAAAAAATTAAAATTCATTTAATAATAAAGTAATGGATTTAATTTCATAACTAAAAAAACTCAGAATTAACTGCTGCTAACACCACTTCTGATCGGCCTCAGCAAATCTCACCGTATGTCTACAAACATACAGGATAAGAAGTTTCTATTTCCAGGTGTGACTTCCACTTTACGTATTCAGGCACAATTTACAATTTAGAGCCTTTTCTTCCCACATGCCAAATGGGACCGCAATACCGGATGAGCCCTTTGAGATCCATTGCTCCCAGGAAAGGCAGCCACCAAATTCTGCAGCCCAGCTGAAAGTTTAAAAAAAATTAAGCATTCGCATGTTTGTACGTGGGTAGGATTCTTCAAAAAATATTTGGCCACTTCCAAGCTGTAATCTCCTATAATCATAGGTTTATGTGAAGATACAAGAAACAAAGTAGAATACAAATGTATTTTGAAGGGGAAAAAAATTGAACGGGGAATGAAACGCTGCCTGTTACCCATCTCTTTATGGAACACCATGCAAATGTAATGTCACGGCCATCTATGGCCATGGAAGTTTATGGAAGCTTTATGGAAGCTGGTCTTCTGTGAAGCTCCCGGACTTCCCGTCTGTGTCAATGAGCATACCTAAGTGTCCGTGCACTAATGGTTTGGGTGAGGAGAAACGTCTTAGTTATCCAAGTGAGCTCTCCAAGAACTGACAAAGATGAAGCCAACTGTGAATCTAAGACTGGGAGAGCTCATCCATCATTCATTTATTTAATGGAGGGGGGAAAGATTTATGAGCTTCAAGAGGCAGGCAAAAGAAAGCCAAAGGGAACACTCACCATAGCCTGTGAAGACGGGGTGGCCAGAAACGAGCGAGAAAAAAAGGAGGAAAAGAAAAATGATTAATAGGATGTGGACAACCTCAAAATATCTGCCAGATGTTCCGCATCCCAGCAAGCTGGTAAGGGCAGGAGAAACTGTGCCCTCCCCGCTAGATTTTATTGGATCCCAGCTCCCATCATCTCCAGTCATGGCCCCTTGGGAATCTATCTTCTTCCGGAAGACCACCCCAGGTCAACCCAACGGCCAAGGGGCCTGAATCAACTTTGCCCCAAACAGAGTCAACACATGGGTAACTTTCATCGATCCACTAGGCAAGACTAAGGAAGAGGATTGAAGTCACTGACTTGTCTGGACTGCCTGTCTTCGATTTTAGCTGCTTTCCCCCCTGTTTCGAGCAGCATTCTTCAGACGAACCAAAGCTGACCTCTTATTCCTACCGGGATTGACTTATAGTTGAACCTTCCCCCTGATCATATACCCTCGAAGGCATGCAAAGCAACCACGGTGTCTTATAAATCACTGATCAGGGATCGTAGATGCATAGAATTCATTGCCAGTGACATCCCACCCTCTCTCCAAGTTTCCTTGCACAGGTTGAACACAGAAGTCGGCATCTGACGGACAAACTATCGAGTCAGGGAAAGGGAAGGCACAAAAGCA
The DNA here is from genome assembly GCA_030412105.1 of Cyclura pinguis. NCBI lineage: Eukaryota > Metazoa > Chordata > Lepidosauria > Squamata > Iguanidae > Cyclura > Cyclura pinguis. The sequence goes on along the minus strand of CM059614.1, from coordinate 6,535,155 downwards.
GCACCGGCAGCAGCTACTGCGCCCAAAGGAAGGAGCAGAAAGCTCAGGCAAAAAGCAGGCAGAGGCGGGACGGTTGCATCAAGCAGGGTAGAGGAAGAGAGCGACCGGAGAGAGAGGAAGGGACGGGTTAAAACTACGCTTTGTCTCCTATGACAAAACATTAGAATATTCAGCAGCATCGAGCCATACTGGTTGGAAGCTCCCATGTCTGTGGGGTGGTGAATACCCTTCAGCTTTTGGATACCTTTGAAGGACCTCTCCAAAGTTCTGAACCTGTTTCAGCACCCTGGAGAGCTCATTTAAAGCCTGCATGAAAACCTGGAGTGGAGTCACTGCCACACTGGCATGGGAGACAATAGGTGCTGCTGTCATCAAAATGCACCTAGCCTGCACTGGGTTCCAAAAGAGCTACATTTTGGCTGACGTATTATGTTCTGTGCAGAAAAAAAACCTGTGCAGGAAATTCTGTTTTCAGTGAAAACCAATCACATGCAAATACCGCAGGGAAAGCCCCTAATTGCACCATTTGCAGGACAGAAAACAGGCTTTTTTTTCCCTGCACAAAAACCTATTTTTGCATAAAAATATTATTTTGGGTGAGAAAAATTGCTCATCCTTAAGCAGAAAATGCTGTTTTCTGTACAACCAAGAAAAACCCCCACATGTGAATTTTGTGCAAAATAAGTCCTGCACTCTGAAGATTCTCCTCCATCTGGGATTCTTCTTGTTGGGTTTCTTGATATTTAAAAAATACCCTTTTCGATCTTTTTTAAAAAATGCTGTTGAATATCCTTTCCATCCCCGTTCTGCAAAAGTGCCTGTGACACCCATTTTAGACACTATTGTTTTGAAAACCAATAGCTTTGGTTTCAGGGCTTTGGTTGAGTTTTTTAAAAAATGTGCTTGTCGCCAACATGTGAACTGTTAACTAGACCATAGCTAATGCATTTTACAAATTAAGGGGGAAAAAATAATTGGAGGGGGACCCAAGGCCTACGCTCTGCTGCTGAGTTATTGCAACGGGGTAACAGAGGACATGCAAGGAAAAGTCAGAGGTATCTACCATTGCTCACAGTCTATGTGGAAAGGGTTCACTTTAGACACCAGGGAGTGGGATCTCTTGGGGAGTAGCAAGAGGCGGGAGTTGTGCTCGGGTGGGGTAAGTGGGAAACAGAAATGGAGGAAGACAAGACTAGTACTTCAGACTGGATCCAGATTTTAAATACCATCTAATGAAACAACAGCGCTTTATGCAAACCAACTAGCCCCAAGCCTTTTTCAAACTTCCTGGCTGGGGTCACTTTTCTCGAGATCCCCGTGGAGAGAGGCTTCTTCATATATAGCAGGTTGCAACCCAGTATCCCAGTAGCCAGGCTGGCTGGAGACAATGGGACTTGTAGTCCAACATTGAGGCTCTTATTGGACTGCAGTTCCCAGCAGATCCAGGCAGCATGGGCAAAAGGAAGGCATGCTGGGAGTTGCAATGCACCCACATCTGGATGGCAGCCCATTATTCAGCCCTGCTCCAAAACATCTGGAGGGCACAAGGCTGAAAAAAGCTGCCCAGGAATCTTGGAAAGGACTTCAGCTACTTTTTCCAGTTTGCAAAAATAAATCTTTAAAGCACAAAATGGAAGCCACCAGCCAGCAAGGCTAGTGGACTACCGCTCTCAGAACTGCACGGCAATTCTGGTAATTACCATGGCAAAGGGACCATGCTGGCTGAAGGATTCTGGGAGCTGGGGTCCAAAACAGTTATTTCCTTAGGCTATGCACTCCTGAGGTCCTACAGTTTCCAGGCAGAAAAACCTCCTTGTATGATTTTATTTCATAACCATGGTGGCTCCCATGTCACTGGCATGGTGTTTCCACTCCAGGCTTTGGATAGCGTCAAAGGCTCTCTCCATGGTGCTGAATGTACTCTGGAGATGGCTCAACACCTTGCGGGAGCCCTCCATTGTCCTGAATGCACTTTGGAAAACATTTCAGCACCTTGGACAACTCCCTTTATGTGTATACTAAAACCCGACATGGAGTCACCGTACCATGAACACGGAAACAACCCGAAACCCCATTTGTTAACCCAGCATCAATGCTCCTGCAGAGCTCCTAAGAAGGCTTATGGGTTGTGGGTTTGCAAGCAAAAGGGGGTCCCTCTCTCTGTAACTCTCATTCTCACCAGATCGCTGATGACCAGCGGGAGAGATTTACGTCCAGGTTTAATGTCGGGCATGCTGTCAATGCAGCGCAGAAACTTGACCGCCGCTCCCCTGCGGGAGAACGCAGCCAAAGCAGCATCACAGAGAAGGAGAAAGCGGTAGCGGCAGGAGAAAGAGAAGGGAGAAAACAAGACAGAATGGGCCTTGTTAGCAAAGCAAAGCAGAAGGCAAGGCGACGCAGCACGGGGCACCCTGGAGCCGTGGTAACGGAGACTCTCTCCAGGACTCTCCCTGAGGTTGCCAGAAAGGTGAATTTTGGGATGTTCCACTTCCAGGCCGCCCTTTTGAATCTCACTGAACTAAAAAAAAAAACTGTTGGTGATAAGCAGCAACATGTTATTTGAGAGCGGTGAAACACCTAAAAGTGACTCCAAAGAAGTTACGGTTATTGCTGTCATATTGGTTTCATTATTATGCTTTCTCCCAAAGGAATCTGGGAATTGGAGCCTGATGCACTGCTAAGCTTTTCCTATTAATACTCAATAATAAATATGCTGCTAACTACACTGTGTTAAAATCAGAGGTTTCTTTTGGAGGGGACCGACGATGAGGGATTCTCTCTCTTTCTTTCTCTCTCTGTCTGCTTAGAAGGAAGACCCATTGAACTCAACAGGTCCCATTTTCAGATAAGTTTGTAAATGTTTGTGAATAAGTGGGATTGGAAATAGGGCATTTCCACTAGAACGTGCTCTCAGCTGCTGGGTTTTATTTCATAAGAGCCGTTTGACAGTGGAATACGCTGTTGCCTGGGAACGTGGTGGAGTCTCCTTCTCCTCTGGAGGTTTTTACACAGAGGCTGGACGGCCATCTGTCCAAGGGAGGGCTTTGACGGTGCTTTCCTGCAGGGCAGAAGGGGGTGGGACTGGATGGCCCCTTGGGGTCTCTTCCAACCCCACAATTCTATGATCTTTCTCTTTCCATTAACTCAGCTCCAGAGAGGCGCACAGCAGAATTCCAGCAAATCCAAGAGCGGAGAAAGCCAGCTGCTGGAAAGGGGAGGAGGAGAGAAGGCGACCAAAGAGAGACGTTAAGAGAAACCTCACCAAATCGCTAACTAAGGGGATGGGTTTTCTTTTGCGGATGTCTGGCATGCTATCAATAATGATCAACCCGCCACCGGGCCTGGAAAAGAAGAAGACAAAAAGGGTCAGATAACCAGAGGAACAGAAAGGGGAGTAGAAGGGAAAGGTGTGGGAAAGAAAGTGGAGGGCAGACACATGTAGACAACGTTCCTGCTACCAAACATGTTCAAGAGAGGAGAAAATTTGGAGCTGATCAAGGAGGGGTGGGCGTGTCCCTCATGACTGGTGGGGGCGGAGCTTGGAGGAGGAGCTTTCTTCTGGCTCCGCCCCTAGCCGGCCCTTCTCTGCAACCCTTCCACTACTGTCTGAGCACCTACCTGCTTTGCTTCGTACCACCTCCAATGAATGCAAGGTGGTGCACAGATCCATTTCATTATGCTTTCAGGCCTGGTTATGGGATGGAGACAGTCACACTCTCTCAGCCAAAGAGGAAGGCAACAGCTCACCTCCTCTGGCCAAGAGGAATCCTAGGACAGGGTAAACCATAAACCGAAGTTGACTTGGAGGCCCATGGTAACAATAATGATGATGACTCCAGGGCTGCCCAGCGTGGCAACTCAACAAATCTACAAGGCTGCGTAAGTCCTGACCATACTCTAACCATTGTGTCACTTTGCTCTCTGATTGTCTTTGAGCTAAGTAGGCTTTTGGGGTTGGGGTTGGGCTGGTTTCCAGGGGGGAATGGGTTAGTTTGGTGGCTCTGTTTACTCTGTACTTTCTGTCTCTTGGAGAGCAACAATTAAAAAGACTGGGAGGTGTATAGAAAATCTATTTGGGTGGGTTACACAATCGGAACACAACGCAGTGCAGGAAAATTACACAGAGAGGTGTGAACATGAGAAGACTCTCTGAAACTCCTTGGAAACAATGGGGGATTCCCACAACTCAACTTTTGGGCCTGTGGGGAACACTGTACAAGAGACTGTGGCAGCCACAATCGGGCAGATTAGGAAAATCAGAAAATTATGGATGATTTAATGTGCCACTGTTGCATTTCTACTGCTGGAGAAAGGGAGTTCTGCCCTCCAATTTTACACAGTAATTGATGATTATAACTCACCCGCCTTTAAACCATAAGGATTTCGATTCCCCGCTTCCCTCGCCTCGAGCCTGCAAAACGGAAAGCGATAGAGTTAGTCAAAAGCCCCTGGAGAGGAGGGCCCAGCACTGAGAAGGCCCTGCTGCAGGTCTCCGAAAAGTGGACTCAAGAGAATGGACTCTCTGAACCAAGTTGTGTGCCACGCTCGCTGCAAGGCAAGCTGTTCTCCGGCTGAGCCGAAGCAAAGAGCTGGTCCCAAATCTCCAGCACACAGGCTACCCCAAATGAAAGAGCTCACCCTGGGCCAGAGATTTTGGGTGTCATGAATGCAGATGGCTAGCTCTTTCCACCTTTTTTGTTATCCCTTTGACTAGAGAAAGAAGTCTTGTGGGGTTTTCTGCCTTCAGCATCAGATGTCTTGGTCGCAATGGCGGCTCTTAGTAGGGTTGCTTTGAAAACGCTCTCCAAAGTACTGAACTCGATTAAGCATTGGATTCAGCACTTTGGAAAGCTCCTTTAAAGTCTGGAGTGGATTCCCCACCCCTCTGACATGGAGCTACTGCACCTTATTCGGTCGTAGCATTACATGAGCTGGATGGGAGGCCAGGTTGCCATTTGCTGTTCCATCTCAGGCAATAAAATGCTTACCTAAGGATCCCTGGGCTAGCAGGGGGTTGGAATAGATAACCCTTAGGGATACTTAGACATTTATCACATTTATATGCTGCCTTTCTCCTGACCCAAGGCAGTGGACAAAATTTAAAATAAAAAATATCTTAGAAAAGCCTTAGCCTGAGTTTCTTTTAGCTATAATAATGCCACGCTCTCCCTCTCTCCCTGCTTTAGCTTTGAGATACGCTAAGCAAATAAGGGGCAGTGTGATCTAGTAGTTTGAGCGTTAGACTATGACCTTGGAGATCAGGGGTCAATTCCCCACACCGTGAGTGTGTGATCTTCAGCATGTCACGCACTCTCAGCCCCAGAAAATTGCAAGATAAGTTCACCTTAGGGTCTAAGACACGAGACGGAGAAATGGGGATATTGTCTTAAACCAAGGTCGCTGAGACCACTGTGATTTGCTGTTAAGATTTATGATGCCCATGCGCTTAGACTGCTTGTCTCTTGGAATTTTCTCTGGGAAACTTTCTGACTGCAAAACAATTGTTTTAGGTTTAGTGCATGCACGCTTAAGAAGGCTATTTTTTGAACCTGTGTGATCTGCAAGTAACCAATGAAGCCTTGTCCGTTTTGCTTTCTTGCAAATGGCTTAAAGGTGTGTCTTTGATCAAAGTTTGTGTTCTCACGTTTTTGATTTAGGATTTATCCTGCAGCTCCACACCCGCTTGGAAGGGTGCTGAAAATTCATTTTCCGCCCAACGGTACCTTCCAGTGCTACAGTTCTCTGACCCTTAAAGCCAGCCCTTTTTCCTGACTTCCTAGCAGCCAATCTTATCACAAAAATACTTACCTGCATTCAAGCAGCAACTCGGACACATAAAGACGCCAGAGACAAAGGATGGTGGTGACTCTGAGCAACTGAAAAGATGGGGCAGGGGTATCCTGAGGGCAGGGCAGCTTTGAGGACCAAAAGAAAACGGGGAAAAAATAAGGTGGTGGATGGAGTCTAGAAACAAAGCAAAACAAAAAAATTATAGCTGGTTAACTCAATTCAATGGGAAGAAGACAAAAGGGGAAGGGTACCATCAGGTGGGATGATGGGGAGAAATAAACTCAAATCAGGACCAATGTAACGGTAACCTTGTTGAGATGGAGACAGGCATGGGTAGATACACTGCAGCCAGAAATTCATCAGGTGGAGTTTCCTCCACTCTCAGGGCAGAGAGGTAGCAACAAGGAAAGGCATCTGGTATCTTTGATTGTGAACTAACTTGTGGGCCGAGTTTGGAAAGCATACTGATAAAATGGTGATGGTATCAGGCTTTCCCTAGAAAAGCAACTTCTCTCAAAGAGAATTAAAAAGAAGAAGGGGCAAAATACCACAGAGCCCAGGGAAAGATGCCTCAAATTGTGATTGTGATTGTGATCAACCTTTAGTAGGCATCCTATAACATATACATTTACAATAAAACTTCAACAATCGTTTTTAGAAAATTTAAGCCATAAGTCTGTTGCCTCCACCAGAAAATTGGCCAGTAGCCTAGTAATATACGGATTCCGATCTTCCAATAAGTATTCCACTGATAACCTATCCAAACAGATATTCTTTTCCAATAGCCTCCTTAACAACTTTTCCCTTGGAATTATATACAATGGGCAGAACAATACAATATGATGGAGAACATCAGGAGCTTGAGCACAATAACATACACGATCCGGAAAAGGGGTCAGTAGATATCTACCCTTAGTCACGTTTGAGAGATGTACATTCAGCCTTGCAAGTAGAAGAGCCTTCCTTGCCACCAATAATGAGGGAGTCTGAAAATAATCCGGAATCCTACCCTGCAAGGGGGGAATACCGAGCATCGATGGGGAACAAACCCTAGGAGGTGTCGGATATGACAGCTGATATCCCCTCTCCGCAAAGAAGGCCCTGATAGTCTCAAGACACTCCTTTTCGGTTGATAAGAGGAGAGAATCCATATTTAAACCCATAGACATTATTTTACTTTCATAAAATGTAGCCCACCTGGCGTAGTAAACGTCAGATTGAAGGAAACATAAAAGGCCAGATCTAATAGGCCTGAAATGAATCTTAAACCAAGATCTATAAGTCATCAGCCAGGCTTCAGTTTCAAGGGAATTCAGGCCCAATTCTGCATAAAAAGTCAGATGGTGCACACATGGGGGAACAGATAATATTCTCCTGAAATAAAGTGTCTGCAATTGTTCAATCTCCTTATTAAAAGCTGGAATCCAGGTGAATATATTATGAAGTAATTGCGGTCTTAATTTGGTTTCGTAAATTTTTAAGGCCGCCAGGATATCCTGGTTGCCTGTTTTCTGGTAGAAGGATTGTGCAACAGGCAAAGCTCTTTTTCCTGCCAGAATTACCTTATCTCTCCGTTTGCACCAGTGCCCGTTAAAATGGAAGAGGACGCCGAGGTAAATATACTTCTTGACCTGTTCGATTGTCTGGTTACCAACCTGCCATGTTCTCGGGACAACTCTCTTAGAAAATACCAGTATTTTGGATTCATCAGAATTTACCAGCAGATGAAATTTATCGCAATATTCCTCAAATTATTTAGTAAGCCTTCTGCCCCATAGAAAGAGAGAGAAGACAATAGCTTCCCCCTTGACTAGTTTTCTGTGTAAAGAGAATGTGATTGTCGACCTTTTGTTCAATCCTAGCGCTGTGTGTTCTGACTCTGCAGCTGAGAGGGATGGCTTTTGCAATTTTTCCAAAGTGCAATATCTGAATTGACCACTTGGGGGAAGCAAACGGCATTGCCTTGCATTGCCCATTTGCATTGGCAAAGCTTTTCCCTGTACTCTGAGCAACAAGAACAGAAACTTGTTAGTAATAAATAACTTACACACTATCTACTTCTTTATTTCTCTATTGTTCCCACCCTTTGTCTTTTTGTGCCACGCCTTTCTAGATTATAAACTGTGTGCAAGGGACTATCTGTGGAAACGCACCACTCCAAGAGCTGTTCTTACAGCATGGTACAAAAATGTTATGGTATAAAGGATAAAAACAGCTCTCTTTTAAGGTGTGTTATTTATAAGTGTGGGCAAACATACTCATGCAACGACAAAATAATAGATACAGAGGATCCAGATGCAATCTTGCATGAATTCACATTAGGAAGGGTGTGTTTTGGAGTGTTTATAAGGCAAATGAACATCAGTAATGTGTGTCAGTGTGGGGCAGAGATGATTGAAGCAACAGAAATGGTACATGTATACAAAATTCAGAAAAATAATAACAAAAAAGGAAGTTGTCCTACTGAGTGGGAGGCAGCCAGCTTTCCTTATCCATTTCCATTGGGAAAAAAAACCCCAAACCCAAGACTATCTTATTCAGGACTTTGATATCTATGACGATGCTCCAAGGAGGATAATTTTGGAGGCCCCACAATTGGGAAAAGGATCGATCTTTTGGAAATGTATGTGAGACTCAGGGAGGAGTTCCAAATCTTCTTCCTCTGGATTTTTCCCAAGGTGGGTAATATATATTAGTGGTATCAGAAATGGGATACTTGCCTCTTGGAGCTGCATACAAACTTTGTTGAAGGCCCGTAACCAGTTGGCCTTTGCCCGGGCTTTGGGGTCAACCACCTCAGCCTCTTCTCGCTCCCTGTAATCGGAAAATACAGGTTACAGCGGCATGCAAAAGAAACAAAAAAACAAAATGGAGTCCCCACTAAGAATTTTAGAGGAGGCCACAGTGCTCAATAACTACAGGAAAAAAAATCCACATCTCTTAACACCAAAGAAATAAGACATTACAGAAAATGCTTCCCTATACAGCCTAGGGGATATTAGAAGATAGTCTGCCACGTTTCGGTGCTCCTCCATGGTCTGTTTTAGGATGTAACAGGAAACAAACCAGGATTTGCCTTCCAGTTTATTTCCTGTTCAAATAAACACCTCTTCTGGGGGACAATAACAGTAAGGTTAAGGGGAGGCATGACAGCCACGTTTAAATATTTGAAGAGATGTCATGTTGAAGATGGAGCAAGCTTGTTTTCTGCTGCTCCGGAGACTAGGACACGGAGCAATGGCTTCAGACTTCAGGAAAAGAGATTCCACCTAAGCTTTAGGAAGAACTTCGTAATGGTAAGAGCAATTCAACAGTGGAAAATGCTACTTGGGGATGTGATGGAGTCTCCTTCTTTGGAGGTTTTTAAGCAGAGGCTGGGCGGTCATTTGCTGAGGGTGCTTTGAGTGTGTGTGGCAGAAGGGGGTGGGACTCGATGGCCCTTGTAGTCTCTTCCAACCATGTTTCTATGCTGCTAAGACCCTGTCTTGCCAATCTGATAGCCCTTGATGACAGTCACGGGAGAGTCCAGGAGGGTCCAAAACCATGGAGAAACTATGCCTCCTAGATAGAAACTAGGCCCCCAGAAGACGGCTTGGTAAACCACCATGGGCCCCCAGGGGGCGCAGTGGGGAGGACGTGTCTCTCCACAGTCCCATGGAGGGTGTGACTGTCGCCCCCCAGTTCCCTATCCGGGTCCACGTTTGGTTTAATGCCAAGGACAAAAAGGAAGCCCCTTCCCTGTGCCTGCCACTCTTACCCCTCTTCCATCTTGGGGGCTTCTTCCCCAGGGGCTTTCTCATGGGCCGGCGTCTCTTCTGGTGGCGGCGGCTTCTCCTCCTGCTGGACCTCTGGGACTTCTTCGACCTTCTCCTCTTTCTGCTCCTGCTGTTGTTGCTGCTGCTGCTGAAGCTTCTGCTGAGCCACTGCCTGTTGTTGCTGCTGCTGCTGCTGCTGCTGAACCCTCGGTTGAGCCGCTGCCTGTTGCTGCTGCTGCTGAAGCTTCTGTTGAGCCGGTGTCTGTTGCGCCTGCTGCTGCGTCTTCTGCTGCATCTGCATCTGCTGCTGCAAGGGAGTTGGTTGCGCCTGTTGCGCCCTTTGCTGCTGTGGCGGCAACTTTTGCGGCACCTGTTGCTGGGCCTGTTGTGGCTTTTGCTGCTGCTGCTGCTGCAGCGTCGTTTGTGGCTTCTGCTGCTGCTGCTGGACCGGCGGCGGCTTTTGCTGCGCCTGTTGTTGCGGCGTTTGGGGTGACTTTTGCTGCTGCTGGGCCTGCTGTGCCACGGCAAACTGGGACGGCGGCGGCGGCTGCTGGCCCTTCGACGGAGGCTCCGACGGCGGCGGGTACGCCTCCCGGGGGTACGTCTCGAGTTCGGGTTCCACCAGCTCGTCCTCAGGATAATACTCCTCATTGTCGCTGTACTCCTCCTTGAAATCTTCGTCCTCCTCCAGGTAGAAGTCCTCCTCCTCGTCCTCGTCCCAGCAGGGGGAGTCTTTGTGGTAGCTGACTGAGCTGTGGCAGGAGTGGTAGGAGTCTCCGTCCCGCTCGTCCAGGCTGAGGTCGTCGGGGTCAAAGTCGTCGCTCAGCTGAGAACTGCCCTGGCTCAGCTCCGCCGAGGAAGCGTAGCGGCTGCTACCGGTGGGGCTGCAGGGGCAGGGTCGGGTTGGGGGGCGGGTTTGGTGGGTTGCAGTGCAGAGAGGTTGAAACCAGGGGCAAAGGAAAGGCGAGGAGGGACAGAGAAGGACACAAGAGACTTATAAAAGAGCTTACGTAGGTCACCCCGGGCCTATTTGCGGCTCAGCTGTAGCCAACACCCTGCTATGGCTGCCACCTGACGTGACTATAGAAAGCCAACTACTCTTCTGTCCTTAAAAAGGGGACTTCCCTGACACACACACACACACACACACACACACACACACACACACAGAGACAATGTCTGCTCAGTCCCACCCCAGCTTCAGTTTGGGGAACCCTATGCTTGAGAGAGACACTAAGAGAAACTGGATGGCTCTCTGTTGGGAGTGTTTCAGTGGCATCTTCTCGCATGGCAGAAGGGGGCTGGACTGGATGACCCTTGGGGTCTCTTGCAGCTCCAGGATTCTGTGAGTGGATGTTCACATTGGCATTTTCCATCTACCAGTGTCAAACGTTGAAGAAAATGGGTAGAACGGTCTTATCTTTCCCTCCCAAATAAACCAGGAGCTGCCTTTCTATGCCGACGTCGGGAATTTCTTTATACAGAGTCCCTAGCCTGCCTTCCTTATTTTATTCAAAGCCATGGGAACTGGAACCTCTTCTTGAAATTCCCGCAGCCCTTTCACTGGGATGAACGCCTGTTCCCAAAGCAACTGCTGTTCCTTTAACAGGAGCCATGGGGATTAAGCCCGTTCCCAGAACTACTGGAGTGCTTTTACCGCGGCTTAAAACCGAACCCCTGAATGACTACTATTATTTATTAAGATCCATGGGAACTGAGTCTTGTCCCCAGACCAAGGGCGTTGCTTTCATGGGGAACCATGCAAACTAAAGTCTCCTTCCAGAATTACTTCTGTTGTTTTATCGGAAACCCCAGAGATTAAAACCCATCCCTAGCTTCCCAGCTACTCCATTCTCTTACTGGGGGCCATGTGAATTAAAGCCTATCCCAGAAAGATGACTGTTATTGTACTGGTTTGTTGTCGTCGTGTGCCTTCCGATTTACGGGGACCTCAAGGTGAACTCATCACGGGATTTTGTGCGGCTGAGAGGGAGTGATGCGCCCAAAGTCACCCAGTGGGTTTCTGTGGCCGAGCGGGGAATCGAACCCTGGCCTCCGAGGTTGTCGTTCCGTGCTCAAGCCACCTTGAGCCATCCAATTGACTCGCAAGCCCGAGGGACCCGTGAATGGCAATCTTGAGCTACTGTTCAGCACCCTACCTGTAAACTCGGTTCTTCTCTAACTGGTCAGTCCTGAAGGGGAACTTTTGCCAAACCTGGACTATCACTGTACAGAAGAACACCCCCTCTCCCGGCTAGGTCTTCTTCCTCCGCACAGCCCCCAGCCCCATTCCCATAAGGACCCCACATCTGCCCTCTTGCCTTCCCCCAACAAATGCAGCCAAGCCACCACCAGCAACTGGTCGCACAAAGAGACAAGAGCCGGGAACACAGAAACACTGGGCCACAAAGATGGGGCAGGGCCTTGTTCACCCTCCAATCCTAAGGCAGGGCCGAGCAACAGAACGCAAAGTCCAAGTCTCGGAAAAGATTCTCCATAATCCTTGGGAGGTGTTGGTTTGGAATTAAAACCAGGGCGGGCCTGAGCGCCTACTGCTTTGTGGACTCCCTTCTCCAAACAGGGAGCGTTCTGGCTTGGAACGATGGGAGTTGTAGTCTAATATATTTGGAAGGCATCTGTTGGGCAAAAGCCGCTTTTCAAAGCCTAGTTGTTCAGTCTAAAAACTGGAGTGGATTCTTTGCCTCCCCTGACATGGAAGCCCTCCAAGCAAAGCTACTGGGGCACCCATGTCAAGCGATGGCTTTCCGTTGCTGAACGATTCACAACAGCCTTCCTCTGTGGTCCAAACGCTTTGGACAACAAAAGCCATCTTCCCCAGCCATGCTGGATGGGGATGATAGAAAGCTAAGTCCAACACAACTCAATGAAATACTGTTGTGTGCATATAGATCACAAGGAGGTCAGGGAGAAAAGCAAGAAGCCCTCTTTTTTCTCCTCCCTCTATAAATCCCTGCTGTGAATTGGAGTGGTATAGTCCATGCTACTCTGGCAGAACTCTACCTCCTTGTTCTAAGCTCGGAAATCTCTTCCAAAGCTCTTCCACCAATTTCTGGTCACTCTCGTCTGGCCAACCAATCAAATGTGATGGTGTTCCACTTTGACTCTTGGGTTTCTTTAAGTTATCTACCTCTCATCCTGCAGATGTTTGGGAGTTCAGCTCCTAGAATCCCTGATGGAGTGGCAGCAGCAATCCGTTTCAGGTTTTCACTTGTTCTGAAGGAGCTCTCCAAGGTACTGAATAAAGTTCAGCACTGTGGAGAATTCTTTTAATGTCTGCATGAAAACCTAGAATGGATTTATTGCCCCAGTGACATGGGACCTGCTAGTTTCCACTGCTCTAACGCTTGGCTGCGCTGGCTGGGACCTGGGCCGAAAAATCTGGAGGACCAAAGATTGAAAAGCACTGCCTGAAGTTATTCTTCTCTGATTAAAGAACGGTATGTTGTTCCAGAAACGGGCATAGAAATTTGGAAGGGACAAAAGGGAGCGAGAGGATTTACTGAGGGCAGGAAGAAACGGCCTTAGATCCCAAGAGAAACTCTACGGCAGATGGACCAGGCTGTCTCTGAGCAAGCGCAGAGGCCCATGGGAAGCACATGCAGACAATTAACCAGACATGCCTGGATTAGGCCGAAACCAAACCTCCAGCATTGGCAAATGGGGGTGGAAGATTAGGGAAGGAGCACATCCGCAAAGTTATCATGGTGCCCATCCGCTCAGCATCAGTCCTGGCAGCAGCTGGCAGAAGACACAAACTCTCAGGGACTGGAGAAAACTGGCCTTCTGGGGAAAGACTCGAGCCCATTTTACAGGACCAGATTAAGACATACTGAGGCCTCAATGGCAACAAGTTTAAGAGGCCCCCTAACAATTTTGCCAAAAATATTATTCACAAAGAAAGGACACTAAAAAAAATAAAATAAGAATAAATAAAGAGAGATTGAAATGATACAAGGGGAAGTAATAAAATAGATTTGTATATATATCATTACACAGAGCGACACAGCTTGCTACTAATAATATTAGACTATATTTATTACGGTCCAAAGACCCAACAATGCTACTAATAATCTAATGAAGGCACACAGGATGCAGTAGCCCTCTTGCCTAATGAAATATTTTGATATATATCAGTTGCCGTTTCTGACTTATGGTGGCCCTAAAGTAACCCTATCATGGGGTTTTCGGCGGCGGGCTGAGAATGCGTGACGCACCCAAAGTCACTCAGTGGGTTTCTGTAGCTTAGCTGGGACTTGAACTCTGGTTTCCAAGGTCATAATCTAACACTCAAAGCATTATATTAGGCTGGCTCTCATAAATTATGTATTTTTTTTCTACCAGTGCATTATAAAGCACTGGAGTAGCCTTGGAGTGCATTTTTGCCCTATCAAAGTGGCAGTGCATCTAATTCTCTTGGCATCTAATTTCTTTTATTTTGCTCAATCGATTATGTAAAACTTGAAAGTTAATCGTTTGACAGGCCCCTCTCCGAATCCAAGCACACACACACACACACACTTTTTGCCTTGCCCAGCAGTTAAACCAGGCTTTAAAAGAGCTCTCCAAGGTACTCAACTCTCTCCAAGGTATTCTTTACAGGCTTAGGTGTGTGTTTTAACCTTAGGTCTGCAGGGACAGATCAACCTTTCCTGACACAGGGCCCTCTGGATGTCTCGGACTGCAGCTCCCATCATCCTCATGATACACGGCGTAGTGGGAGCTGTAGTTCAATAGGTCCAGAAGACACATGTCGATGTGGGAAGGGCTTGTTCTTTTTAAAGATGTGTAGAATCAATTTGCATTCAAGAACAGTGGGAGGTGTACTGTGCAAAAAACAAAGGAGGGAGGGAGGGAGGGAGGAAGGGAGAAAGGAAGGAAGGAAGAAAGGGGAAAGGAAGGGAAGGAAAGGAAAGAAATAACAAGATCAGAGCTCAGATTTCCACTGTGCCCCATAAATCTTTCCATCAACCTCATGAACATTTACTTGGTAGCAAGAGAACACATCCTGCATGTGGCCAAAGTTCAGAAACCAAACTGGTCCAGGAGAGGTAAACTCTGGCTTCCAAATTCAGTATTATTTGAGAAAAAAAAAGAAATATTTTGGAGGGGTGGAGGATGAAGATGGTCTGACAGCCAAAGCTGGATGGAGGTGAACGGCCTAACCCAAGTTGCGAAAAAACAAGAATAAGGAACCAAACCAAAGGACCACGTCGACTCTGCGAAAGGCACACAGCAAAAGACACAAGAGAGACCGAGAGAGAGATGGAAAGAGACCCACCTATCAGATAGGTCTAAGGAGCGCCTGCTCTCGAGGGAGGGCTGGCGGCTCGTACGCCTGCTTGACCCGGAAGCAGACTCCCCGTCACTGGGACCGTTCGCGGCAGAATCTACGCTACCGTAGCGTCTGCCGGAGGGAGGGGGGGGAAGAGGAAAAGGGTCAGCAAAGACCGAGAGAGAGAGAGAGACACAAACCCATTTCCTGCTGCGTTCGGAGAAACATATTACCTTCCAGGGGGTTGGGAGCAAGGGAATGGCATTGGAGAAAGAGGTGGCTAATATGGTTCCTCTTGGGGCTAGAAACTAACAGGGCTTTGCCTGAGCTAACTTAGTGTCAGGGCCTTTTCCTCCCAAAAAGCAAGCAAAGGTTGCGCCGGAGATATTTAGCTCCTCCTCGAAACAAAAGGTCTCAACTCAGTATCCCTTTTGTATATTTGCATCCAGCCCTTGTGCGACACCGCTTCCAACCCGCTTTAAAGCCCCGCGCCTGCCTCCAACAGCCATTCGGTGCTTTGCAGCAGGTTTGGAGAAGGATTTGGGGCACACTCCTTCCATCCCCCATAACCAGACACGTAATGAAGGCCTGGAAACCATGAAGCCCTATGAGGAGCGGCTGAGGGAGGTGGGGATATTTAGCCTGGAGAAGAGAAGGCGAAGAGGCAACGTGATCGCTATGTGTTGAAAACGAGGTGTATTCTGAGCACTGGGAACCTCAACCGGGAGAATCTTAGACCAAGAACAAACTTCTTGTCCGTGGGAACTGTGTGCAAAATGCACCACGTGGATTCCTGGTCTAGACGCTGCAAGTCAATTGCAGAAGGGAGAAAATTTCATGAAACATTTTTTTTTTCTGGGTAGAATTAATAACTGTGAAGATTCCAACCTATGACATCTCAAACTTGCTGTGTGGAAGCTCTTACCAAAGGGTATTATTTAGGACAGCGGGAAGCTTATAAAGGGGTTAGAGGTGGGTATGGAAGGCCACCTAAAATTACTTCTAAGCTAAGGTGGGGATGTCCAACCGGTTGAGTCTTGATTGATCTAATTTGGTGTGGCACAACTTCTTGCTCATTTCTGACCTCCCAACTGTTCCTCATCGTGCCCTCTTTTCTTGAATCGGGGCCCCACCCCTCTTAGCTGATGTTTCTTGGGTTCCCACCTCCACCGTCTCCACCGGGCTGGTCCCGGGCTCCACCCACTCTACCTGATCGGCCGATGGTCGGAGTAGTCCATCTCGTAGCTGTGCATGGAGTCCGTGTAGGAGTCCCGGGAGCTTCGCTGCTGGTGGCGGATGGGGTATTGGTGGACGGAAGCATTGGGCTGTGAGGTGGTATAATAGGGGGGCGGGATGCTGTTGCTGGTCTCGCTCCGGTAGTCGCTGTCCCGGTCATCCACTGTGCTGTCTGGATCATCATCTGGGGGGAAAAAAACAGGGGTGGAAATTATTACCTAGCACCCTTGTGATCAACCTTGCACTAAGCTGGTTGACTACAGTTTCCATCATGCAGAATGGCCAATGACTGGATTATGGGCACTGCAGCCCCCAAAATCTAGAGACCACCAGGCTCTTGATCCCCTCAGGCATTGGCTTCCAGGTCAGAGCGGTGGAAATGCCACTCCAGGTTTTCATTGTGCCGTCCAAGATGCTGAAGCCTATTACCAAAACAGCTTCAGCACCTCGGACAGCTTCCTTAAAGGGTTGAATAAAACCCGGAAAGAATTCAGTGCCCCACTGAAATGGAAGCCACCAGCCACCGCTGTCCTCCTAGAGTGAAAACATCTGGTATTATAGTAAAAGTGCTTTTCTGTGTATAGATATGACATCAATTTCAAGTGTGGTCAGGTTCTAGATTTCTAACAGGGGTGGATCGACAGTTCAGTTGGAGAAGGGACAACGCTGCTTTGAGTTTCCAGAGAACTACGGTGGCAAGGTGAATGACCTACCCAAGAAAGACCATAGGGAGAGCTGCAAATGGACTGATGCAGACAGCCAGAGAAGGGAGACCTTTCAGAGGTCAGCTGAGGCAAAGGAAATATGACCATCATAACGTTGCACGGGATAAATGGCCCAGGGAAAGCTGGTTTTACAGGTTGCTGCAGAGTCATGTGTGTCCCTTAAGTAAAATGGATTGGAAAGGGAAAAGGAGAGGCATGGGGGGACATACATGAGGGGGGCATGGGTTAAAAATCTGCAGGAAACCCTCAGCATGCAGGCCTAACCCCTACTTCTTTCTCCCCCACTGGAGCAAGGGAGAACATCATGCATGACATGGTGGTGGAGTTACTTCTTGATCTGGATGAAACAGGACAAATCAGGCTTCAGCAGTGACCAGGAGTGCTAAAGCTAATGCACCAACTGCAGCTATTTCTGGAGAAGTCAGATCTGACCATGATGGCACGCGGCAGGTTTACATCCCGTTTGTGTTACTGTGATCCGTTGCTCTAGAGAGCCAGTGTGGTGTAGCTGTTTGAGCACTGGGCTACAATTCTGGAGGCCGGGGTTCAATTCCCCGCTCTATGATCTACACTGTGTAATTTTTAGCTACGTAGCAGAGATAGAAACTGTGCCCTATGAGGAGTGGCTTAGGTAGCCAGGTATGGTCAGGCTGGTGGAGAGAAGGTTAGGAGGCGACACGATAGCCATGTTTAAGTATTTGAAGGGATGTCATGTGGAGGATGGAGCAAGCTCGTTTTCTGCTGCTCCGGAGACTAGGACATGGAGCAACGGATTTAAACTACAGGGAAAGAGACTCCGGCTAAACATTAGGAAGAACTTCTTGGTGGTAAGAGCATTTTGACAGTGGAATACACTGCTGCCTGGGAGTGTGGTGGAGTCTCCTTCTTTGGAGATCTTAAAACAGAGACTGGACGATCATCTGCCGGGAAAGCTTTGACGGCATCTTCCTCCATGGCGGAATGGGGTTGGACTGGATGGCCTTTGGAATCTCTTTTAGTTCTATGATTCTACAAGGAGCATGGGAAGTAAATGCAACTGTTTAAGAAGGCCATATTATAAGGATTGAAGGAGCTGAACATAGAGGTTTCTGGGGTTGGAGTCAATACAGGATTGGGGGCAAAGGGGTTTGCATACTTACTCTGTTGATCTCCCCAGCCAAAATAATTCCAGTTGCCTACAAAGAGAGAACCAAGAAGACATGTCCCTTTAAGAGACAAGCCAACTCGAAATATCTTCAGTCATCTTTTAAGCTCTAAGACGGGAACGAGTTTGCAGAACTTTTAGGACTGATGCCCCAGGCCTCTTCTGATGCCTTTTGTGTCAGAGGTGTCAATCACAGGGCCCGCCAGGTATTCTCAGACTGCATGTTCCAGTAGTCTCTCCCAGCGCGGACAACGGGAGATGCAGTCCAAAGGTACCCAAAGGTTATGCGATTCCCACGCCTGCCTTTGTGTTGTGATGGTTTGATAATCAGATTAAAAAAGATGCCACCTAAAGGCACAGTTGGTCCATTACCCAGAAAGCAACAGACTTAAAGCAATCCAAGAACTGAAAGTAATTCATTACCTGGAAAGGATTGACACTTAAAAAAGGAACCTCCCCACTTTTTTTAAATCACTGTCTTGTATTCCTCTCCATGCTCCTGTCTCCAATAAATGACAACACACACCCACACCCTGCTGCCATACCTCTTCTGAAACTTAACAAAGGATGGGGAGACATTAGGAGAGAAATGGAGGGATAGGAAGACACAAAGGGGAGAGGTAAAAAGAGGCAGAAGGAGAAGCATTGTTAGTCTAAATAGTTGCTCAGTTTCCTTTGGGGAAACTCACCAAAAACAACAGGTTCCTTAACACTATAGGGAGACGACTCCAAAAGGGTGCATTTCTGGTAGCTGGTGGGGCAGGGAGGAGCCCCAAAAGCCTACAAGTTTGGATCTTTCCATTCACCCCTCCAAACAGGCTGGGTTGCAACTCCCAATGTCCCCAGCTTGTTTTGGCTGTGGACAACTGGAATCGCAGGGACAGGATGCTCTAAACCGTAACAAGACCCAAGTGGGAGGTGCGTGTTTGGAGAGAGCAGGAATGTATGTTCAAGACACACAACAATGGGAACAAACATTTATAGCTAGAGATGAAATCTATCCCTCTTTGTCGTTTCTTTTCCAAGGAGGCCACTGCAAGAAAGCCTTTGGAAAGCGTGCAATTTTTGAAACTTGCTTGCAATTCAGGACTCATCCTGGGCAAAATTTGGACATGGTTGTTTTGCACAGAAATACGCAAATTCAGAAGTAACTCAGAAGCCAATCCACACTGCCTGTGAATTTTGCACGGAAGGTCTTAAACTGCAGCATTTTCTGTACAGGAAACATCATTTTCCATGCAGGAAAATAAAATTTCTGCCCAGAAAATGCTGTTTTCTGTACAAAAAACAACCATGTTGTAAATTTTGCATAGAATCAAGTCCTGAAATCCAGAGATTCTCATCCATCCAAGATTGTTCCCACCAGGGTTTCTTGACACTTGAAAAGCACATTTCTGAGCATTTAAATATACATTTAGAATATTCAAAGACTCCTTCCGTGCCTACTTACAGCACTGTGAGCCGGGTACCGGAAGCGGCTTCTCCTGGTCGTTCCCAGAATGAGTGATATCAGCCATGGACGATGGGAGTTGCAGTAGAATGATAGCAGGGAGAAAAAGGCAGAATGGTCAGTACCTAACCACTGAGCTCAAAACAAATCCAGCCCTCAGTTTGATTTATTTATTGCAGAATAGCTTCATGAATTGTCATGAATGCATTGCTGTTACTCGTACACCACTCCAAGATCTTTTGACTTAGGGCAGGGCGTAGATGTTTAAATAAGTAAAAATACAGAACCGATGGGTTCCCTTTTGGAAGGATGGAAAGAGAAGCGCCATAGAAGATTACTAGACTTAGTAAGATGTGTAGGGCCAACCGTAAGTTGTTTTATGTGACTAGTGAAAGGTCACTTGTGGGATTCCTGATAGATTTGAAATCCCTTATTGACTTCTTGGGGGAAAAAATGAACTGATAATTTATGGTTTCAATGATCAGAGAGAATTGGCTGTCGGAAGAAGAGAAGATACTATAGTTTAGGACAGAGTTTAGGACAGAGGGGTATGAAGATCTAGCTGTATGTGTAACTGTTGAGAAGAAAACACGAAGTCGTCTTTTCTTTTTCTTTCTGCTTCCTTTTCTCTTCTTGTATTTCCTTTCTCTCCCTTAATCCTTGTAATTTCTGTAAGTTTTATTGCACTTTTAAAACTCTCAATAAAAGTAAATACACACACACACACACACACATATATGTATATGTATATGTATATATGTATATGTATATGTATGTATATGTATGTATGTATGTATGTATATATATATAATATTACACACATGCAGAAACTTACATCATCTTGGTCTCGCATTGCATTGAGTCGCTCGAGCTCCTTCACCCAATACCGAGCTTCTTCTTCAGGAATGTCTGAAAGAAGAGAGAGGAAAAACACAGGATGAGTCCAAAAAAATCAATGCAAAGCAGCAGAAACAAATGGTACAGCCATCCCCAGACTGTATTATTTCAAGTACAGTATTTTTTTTAAAAAAAAGCTTTACTCTTCTGAGTATGATGCAACCCTTCCTTTCCCAACCGCTTGGCATTCTCAGCCTTTACTGTACCAAGCGGGAGTTCAAAGCGGGTATCCAAAAGGATGCGGTGGAATGTGGGGTCCTTGGTCCCAGAGATTTCATTGTCCGTCATGATGACGTGCGAGTCAAGGGTCAGCCATTCCCCAGGGCCATCCTGTGAGGACAGGAAGAGAGAAGAGAGAGAGAAGAAATTTAAGGACCTAAGAACATCCCAAGACAACCGGCTTGGAGTGGGGAGCTTTATGTATTCGGAAATTCAGTCCCCTGACGTAAACCAAATTTCCTATCTATGGTGGACAGGGCTAAGCTGTCACAGCTAGCCAAAACCTGGAATGGACTCACCGCCCTACTGACACGGAAGTCACTTGCCGTCATGCCTCGGTATGATACCCACCTCATTGGATTGCCGAATAGTGCTTAGCGGAATCCACACCGTGCCCACCATGGTGTCCCAGATAAGACCTTTGTTCCACACTTCCACTGTCAGCCCGAGATCCAGCCGGTTAATCTCACTGCAAGAGAATAACACATCCCTTTACCCCCCAAAATCAGGGAGATTGTGTACCCTGGGCTTCATGTGGCCCCCAGCTCCATTTTGTTGTCACTGAGGCCAGACCTCACGTCTCAGATCTACACGGTCCCAAGTTGGTGGGGCAGGAAATCCACTCCAGCTTTCAGGGAGCTCTCCACGGTGCCGATCCCTGATCATAAATAAGTTCGGCACCATGGAGAATTCCTAGAAAGCTAGCCAAAACTCTTTGTGTGTTTCCTCAAGTATCTCCTTTCTTTCCCAGACCAGCTTTTGCTTCCTCTTCCTCATTTCCTTCACCCCGGGGCACCTGGCAGATTACCCTTGAAGGAATGCAGCTCTCCATTGGAAAAAAAACAAACAAACGGTTGCTTTGGCTGACTTACAACATGAAGTCTTGCTCCCAACACGGCAGGTTTCCTCGCACTGCAATTGTCGTACTCTTCACATTCTGCACTTTGAGGGTCACGTAGGTATTGAATTTTTCTGCCGGAGAGAACGCAGTTTATAAGGGAGCATGTGTAGCAAGTCAAGGAACAGGATGATATCAGTCAGAGGAAGTGCATGCAAACTAGCTTGACTTCAGTACACATGAAAAGGATTTCGGAGTGTTAGTAGACTGCAAGCTGAACATGAGCCAGTGGTGTGATGCGGCAGTTAAAAAAAGCCAATGCGATTCTGGGCTGCATCAAGAGGCATATAGTGTCTAGGTCAAGGGAAGTGATGGTATCACTTTATTCTGATCTAAGTTACACGGGTATTTATGGGTCATAACCAAGGCTCTGAATTCTGCCTGGAAAGATTGGTAGGCAGTGAAGCCGTTCCAATAGGGGAGTAATATTTTCCCTACAACTAGCTGTCTTCCGCAGTCAGGCCATTGCATTTCGGACCTAAACCACTGCAAACAATTCCCAAAGGCAGCCTCATGGAAAACAGAGAGCCTCATTTGGAATGCCAAATACTAGACGGCATGATTTCTCAGTTGGAAAAAAAAAGGTAGAGACAGAGGAGGAAGAAAAGATTAAAAACTCACCTTGAGGGCCGTCGAACTTGGCTTTCTTGACTGCAAGAAGAAACAGAAAACAACATGTAAGAAAACAAAGCCCCAGAGCTCATTAGCGAGCGGCATTTCCAATTACTCTGCCGTTAATGAACGCGTTCAACCCCACATTAAGCCTGAACTCTGCCTAGAAGCCGAGTAAACTGAGGCTGTCGCATTTTGGTCATCTCCAGAGACGGTGTGACCCATTGGAGAAGACAATAATGTCCGGCATAGAATCATGGAATCGGAAGAGACTGCGGTGGTCATCACGTCCACCCCCTGCTATCCCGGAGCAAAGGGGAAGATGGTGGGAAAAAGAGAAAGACCACGTTATATCTCAATAGACTCGGTCAAAGAATCCGCAGATCTAAGTCCGCAAGCAGGGCTGTGGATAAAAGGGAGCCTTTCTGCACTACACTGTTACAGTGCTATTGCTCTACTTTCAACCTCCTATGGAATCCTGGGGTTTGGGGAGGGGCCTCTAGAATTCCCAGCCAGAGAGCTCTCGGGCCTCAGGAAACGGCAAACTCCAGAATTCCACAGGATGCTGAAAGGGGAATCATAGCGCTATAACAGTGTCGTGTGAAAAGGCTCTCGGAGAGTGCTCGTTCATCGGTGGCTCCCCACCAGAAAGGCAGTGAATTAATTCCCAAGTTTTGCTAGCTTGCAAGGGAGAAGATTTTGCACTTTGGAGAGCTCCTTTATAGTCTGAATGGGGTTCACCAACCAACACGGGAGTCCTAGAATCACGGAAGAGACCCCAGCCCCATCCAACCTCCTTGCCGTGCCGGAATTTACTGGCCGCAGAGGGTTGCCGTAATTTGAAGCAGATTGGACAGCACATAATAATGTAAAGATGGCAGCTCCCAACAGAAGATAAAAGTGGGGTCCATTGCCAGCTGAGACCCCCCTCCCTTATTTTCTTCCTCCCTTGAGTTCTTTGTTCGCACACCCTCTTTTCCAGGCGCCGCCCGGAGACTGGGAGAAACCCGTTCCCCTCGCTTCTGGAAAACGGTTGACCTACTTCTCAGTTGTCAAGAGTGACGGAGCATTTGGTGCTGCCGCTCGAAGCCTCGAGGCCAGGAGGGAGGATGGGTCCTTACTTGCCCTGAACTCCCACACGCTCAAAGTGACTCAGGCCTCTGCTGTGAGCAACCCTGCCACCCTATTCCGTATTTTGCCATCTTTCACTTATGGGATCTTTAAGGTGCATGCACGCCGAAGCCTGCAGATACACATGCATGCAGTTTTAAAAGAGATCTCCGCATATCGCATGGCGTTAGCCCCACACACCCTGCCAAAGTCATTTTGCTACCTGAGACCAAGGAGAAGATGGCAACTGTCCCCTCGTTCCGGGGGGGGGGGGGAACTATGAAGGACACATCTCCCTGAATTCCTGTGTCCAAGTTCTGGGCACCCCAGTTAAGGAAAGACACGGACAAGCTGGAACACGTCCGGAGGAGGCGACCAATTTGGCCTGGAAACTATGAAGCCCTACGAGGAGCGGCGTAGGGAATAGTGTGTCCAGTTTTGGGCATCTCTTTTCAAGAAGGATATTGAGAAGGTGGAACGTTGTCCAGAGGAGGGCGACCAAAATGGTGGAGGGTCTGGAAGCCATGAAGCCCTACGAGGAGCGGCTGTGGGAGCTGGGGATATTTAGTCTGCAGAAGAGAAGGTTAAGAGGGGACATGAGAGCCACATTTAAATATTGAAAGGGATGGCATGTTGGAGATGGAGCAAGCTTGTTTTCTGCTACTCCAGAAACTAGGACACGGAACAATGGATTCAAGCTGCAGGAAAGGAGATTCCACCTGAACCTCAGGAAGAACTTCCTGACAGTCAGAGTTGCCTGGCAGTGGAATATGCTGCCTTGAACTGTCCAAAGCCAAGTGGTGGAGTCTCCCTCTTTGGAGGTTTTTAAGCAGAGGCTGGAGGGCCATCTGTTGGGAGGGCTTTGATGAGTGTTCCTATAAAGCAGTGGGTTAGACTGGATGGCCCCCGGGGTCCCTTCCAACTCTATGATTCTAGAGAGCTGCAGGTGTTTTATCCATTGCTTCTCATTCCAGTCTCTGGAGCCGCAGAAAACAAGCTGGCTCCATCTTCTCCTCGCCATCCTATCAGATGTTTAAGAACGGCCATCCCATCACCTCTCCGTTCTCTCTTCTCCAAGCTAAATACACCCAGTTCCTAAGCAACCTCTCATAAGGTTTGGTTTCTAGACCTTTGACCATCTTAGTTGCCCTTCTCTGGACAGACCCCGGCTTGTCAAAATCCCACCGCAACCTCTGGTTTCATGTCGAATTTGCCCGACTGCTATTTGAGACAGGGAAAGCACGGCTAAACTTGCTAGTATCCCAACTTAACAAAAAAGACCTTGACTCTTTCCCTGGTATAACTATTAATTCCTTTTAGCCGATTTTAGAGTCACCAGGGCAGGAACGTGCCCATCCTATTCCGGTGTGTTTTGCACTGTAGTATATATGGAATCCAAAGTAACTATTTTGGACATTTTGAATAATGTAAAGAATCACATTTAAAGCCGGAATTGTTTTGTACTGTAGCGTGCATGGCGTCGCTTTCGATTATTCAAACTTTTCCCCAGTGGGTACCCCAAAATAATTATTTTGGACATTCTGAATACTGTAAAGAATCACTTTTAAAGTTTTACTTGTTTGTACTGTGATGTACATGGTGTTTCCTTTACCGCTTTGTTTTCAGCCATTTCCCAATTTATCACCAGCCTTTTCCAGAATAATTTGAAGTTCTGCTAGAAGGAGTTTGAGCATTGTTCCCCAAAAAGCCTGTTGCTTTGCACAAGAAAAGGGTGTACATCTAGAAATGTAGAGATTTTCCAGCTCCTTAGGCCCTTTCATTCATTTTCTGATGCCCCCTCACTGCCTCGTTCTGCAACCGGTTGCTCCCTCCGTATCACAGCGCTTGGGCCTTTTCCAAAGCCAAGCTGTTTCCAAACCTCCCGGTGGAGGAACATGTTGGATCCGTTTTAAGCTTGGAACAAATTGTTATAAACAGCAGCACATGTAAAAAAAAGAAGAATGAACGGCAGGACGGAGTTGGCTGGTTACGAACCAAAAACACGGCTCCAGCCTTAACCTTTGCGGAACCGAGTTCGAGTTCATTCTATCAGGCTTTGGCATACAATCCATTAAAACAAAAACCCACAAAACAATCCCGTATTCAAGCAAGATCAGGGGGAAATAGATGAACTGGCAGCAAAAGCAAACAAGTACAATAGAAACATTGGTTAAAACAGGTCTAAGATGGTATCTTATTATCAGATAGCTTAGAAGTTTCCCTCTCTATCAGAGCTAATTTGATGTACTTGGTCTTTCAATAGAGCATAATCAGTTCCTTTGAATAAAAATCCCACTTTGTTCGGGCAAATAGCATCTCTGATAAGAACAATAAGAGAGTCAAGGTATGGACTGCTTATATCTAAACACAGAAAGTCCCCACCTTTTGACACCCCATTGTCTGACAACTTTGACACTTCTAAAGAAAGGATAAGTTGCATTAATTCTAAGCAGCCTCTGCTTTTCCAGAAGTTCTTCTTGCCTACAGAGGCTTGCTTAGGGCCACTCGCTTGTGCATGCAGTCCCAAGTCTTGCCTACAAATAAGGGGATCCCCTGGTTGAATTTTCTGACAGTGCTCTGGCCCCTAACCTGTCAGATAAGTAATGGAAGCCTGTACCATCTTGGTCTCTTTTCCTGTAGTTTGAATCCATTGCTCCACGTCTTAGTCTCTGGAGCAGCAGAAGACAAGCTTGCTCTACCTTCAACATGAAATCCCTTCAAATATTTAAACATGGGTATCATGTCACCTCTTACCTGTCTCTTCTCCAGATTAAACACCCCCAGCTCCCTAAGCCACTCCTCACAGAGCTTTAGGGTTTCCAGGCCTTCTACCATTTCGGTCACCCCGCTCTGGACATCTTCCATCTTTTCCTTATCCTTCCTGAACTGGAGCGCCCAGAACTGAATGCACCAAATCAGAGTAGAGTGGTACCATCACTTCCCTTGACCTAGGCACTAGACTTCCAGTGACGCAGCCCAGAATCGCATTGGCTGTTTTAGCTGCCGCGTCACGCTACTGACTCACTTCCCCTGACCTGGACAATATACCCTCTGATATTACCGAGGTCACCAGAAATCGACAGGCGACTGCAAGAGACAGACAGAGAGGTTTCAGCAGCTTGCCAAGCCTTCTTTAGGAATGTGAATGACGGCCTAATTTTTTTTTAACAAAAATCTAGCAGGCAGCTGCAGAAAGACAGAGATCTATTTATTTCTCCTACACACACACACACACACACACTCACAGGTTGGTGTGCCATCAGCTGGGCTCACAATTAACAGCCCTTGACAATGTCTGATTTTGCAAGCAACGTCGGTTCAGCCCCCGTGCTCAAAATAGCAGCTCCTTTGGAAGGCGTGATGACAGCAGGGAAGTGGAGAAATTGCTGGAGCCGGATTGTGCACACTCAATACAAGCATTCTTCGTAGGACTGGTGGAGGCAAAGTACAGCACCCATCTTTCTAGCCGCCCCCAGGGGGTCAAAAATAGTTAATTTTTTTTGCTCCAAAATGCGCCCCCAAAGCCCTCTAGAGCATCTCCACAACCTTTGGAGCCCCTGCCCCCCCAAAAGTTCAACCAACATTTTTGCCGATTTTTTCAATACTTTCTTTTTCCAGGTGGCATGGGGAGGGGGCATTTCCACCACGTTTTTGGCCTACCTTGGGACAATTTAGGCTCAAGAAAGGCCAGAAGGTAAACAAGTATCTTCTCCTCCAAGAAGAGGTCTCTTTGGGGGCTCAGATGGCAACGAAGACCCCAAAATATTGGGGGAAAGACCCCCTTGTCTGCTAGAAGGCATCTGGGGCAAAAAGTTGATTTTTTTTTTTAAAAAAAATATTTATTTATTTATTGAGGAAGGAGCAGGTAGGAAATCATCTTCTTTGGAGGTTTTTAAACAAACTTTGGATGGCCATCCACCAGGCGATGGTCTCTTCCTGCATGGCAGAACGGGGTTGGACTGGATGGCCATTGAGGTCTCTTCCAGCTCTAGGGTTCTATGAACAACAGGCTATATTTCATAGAAAGGATTCCTCATCTAAGAAAACTTTATTTATGGAGTTGACGGGCGAGAGGACACAAACCATTCTTTCTCCTCCTTTTCTTTTTCTTCCCCAAAGTTGCCACTTTCAGTGCAATCTGAATGTCTTGCGACGGGGACAATGGACAGCCAGGAACTCTCTCTTTTAAAAATGCCTGCCCTTGTTTAGTAGCCAGAGGCTCCTCTACAGCATCATTAGCAAAAGGAAGGAGGAGGGAGCTCAGGAGATCACCATGCAATCCCCCACTGAGTTTTGTTCATCTCCACCATGCAATAACGGTTAAGAGAGGAGAAAAATCGGCATTCAACGGCCTCTTTCAAAGAAGCTTCTGGACAAAGTAATAGACCTCAAATCTATTGTTAGGACCTAAATGAGGAGAAGGATCTCTTTTAAGGATGGAACCGGTACCCCTTGCTGAGCGACTAACGAAGGCACGTACGTCCGCCTTTCCTTGCAAAGAAGCTTCCGGGGCAGTTGGGTCAAAGCTTCCCTTATGCGTAACAGAAGTCTGAGAGAGACAGAGGGGAGTCTTCTTTTGCTCAGGCTTCAACACACACCTTTCTGCTTGAATTTTTGAAAAGCCACTTTCTCAGCCCTCTTGCACAGAGAAAAGCCATCTCTTCTAAACCCCATTGCGATGGAAAATAAGGTTTCTAGTCCTCATGGCCTGGAATCAAGGGCAGGTTGAAACAGGAGCCTAGAAAACAGCCACCAACCTATCCTGCTTAGTAAAAGCCACACGGTCTGACAAGGATTTCCCAAACAGGAGCCTTCCCTTCTAAACTACACTGAAATGGAAAATAGGGATTCTAGTCCTCATGGCTTGGAATCAAGGGCCGGTGGAAACAGCAGCCTTGAAAATCCAGTCGCCAACCTGTCCAGTCTGGGAAAACCTGCAACGGTTTTCCAAAATCTCAAACAAGAGCTTTCGACAGGCCTGCCAGGGATTGGACTTGCAACCTTCTGTGTGCAAAAACAAGTGCTTTATCACTGGCCTTTTCCCATCCCTGGGTGCCTTAGGAAGCAAGACTTCCCACCTCGTCACTTACAGTGCAGTTCTAGCTGGGTTATACTCGGAATTAAGTCCCCTAGATTTCCAGGGAATTAATTCTCTGCAGCCTTAGTCATTTCCCTTCCTGGCCTGGAGGGCCATTCCCTGCATGAATGAACGGAGAGGAAGAATCTATGAATGGAGAGAATTTGCTGGCATCTCTCTCTCCCTCCCTCCCTCTTCCTCTCAGAAGGATCTGGCAGCAAAGCACGGAGAACACTGACCACGCCATGCGTTTGTTTTGGCTGGGACGCAACGGAAAGGTGGCAGAGCAAAGGGAGAACATCGGGCTGGGGCTAAAAAGAATGTCTTTGCCTGACCTAGGAGCACCCTCGAGCCGGGAAGCCACGAGCAGCCAGGGAGGTGGAAGGTTTGCCTCCAAGCCCAACCACCTTCTGCCATGCAGGAATACACCCTCAAAGCATTCCTCATAGATGGCCATCCAGCCTCTGTTTAAAAACTTCCAAAGAAGGAGACTCCCTCACACTCCCAGACACTGGATTCTACTGTCAAGCTTCTCTTACCATCAGGAATTTCTTCCTAATATTTAGAAGGAATCTCTTTTCCTGATATTTGAACCCATTGCTCCATGTCCTAGTCTCCGAAGCAGCAGAAAACAGGCTTGCTCCATCCTCCATATGATGTCCTTCCAAATATTTAAACATGTTGCCTTAATAATCCAGTTCAGGCTTGAATATGCATTTTAAAGGGCCTCCTGCTGGGAGAAAGGTACTATAAAAATAAAGGAACAATCCAAGGTTCTGAAACCCACTCTTAAGATAGATTTAGTACCATGGGCAGCTCCTTCAGAGTCCAGAATAAAACCTGGAATGGATTCAGCACCCCACTGGCACGGAAACAATCAGCTATGGTTGTTTTTACAACCAATCTATCCCCTGTGCTTCCTGCACGAGCTTTTAGACAACAACAAAAATCTCAAAATTAAACAGAAACATGGTCTGGGAGTAACGGAACGAAGGTCCAAACAGAAATGTCTTTCCCCAGCAGGCAATACTGAAATAGCTACACTGAGGGCACGATCGCGCCTGATGCCAAGTCCCCGAATGGATCTTTCAGTAGCTCATCCATTCATAAATTCTTCCCGGCAAGCCTGTGTCCTGGGAGGATGCAGAGACATCTCTTCCTTCACCTGGCAGCCCCGTTGGAGTGATTCAGTGCGTGTGTGTGTGTGTGTGTGTGTAACATTTACGGCACGGAACCGGCTGAACCTTCTGCCCCTTCCTGACAAACGCACCGACGTAACAACCTGACCAGAAGCACTCAACGCCTCCCGCATTTAGACTCCCCATCTCGGCATCTTTCCCGCTGTACACAAGGCATCTGCAGGCCTCACCCTCTGAGCGAGGAATTGCTGCAAGCCGGAATAGAGCCGGGGTGGGTGGGTCAAGGGGGAACAATTTTGGCCCACCTCCCCTTTTGCTGCTACCCCTGAGGTCCCACTTTTGGAAGGGTGCTGTGCAGACACCATTGGACACGGAGCTGGAGAAAACCACGGGCGTTGGGGCGTCCGTTACACTCTCATCTCCTATTGCTTTTTCACACCAAAACGCAACCGATTCTTCATGCCTCACCTCTGCCTGCTGCAAAGCAGAGGGATGAGGCGACAGGAGGGAGAAATTGCATGTGATTTGGGGACTGAAGGGGCGATTTAAGGACTCCTTTGCCACGGATTTCCTTCTGTTCCAGTTCTCTGCCCACCCCGGCTTGCTTTGCTCTTTCTTGAATGACAGGAGCTCATTGATTAGCTTCATGCCTGCATTTTTTTTTTTTTAAAAAAAGCCTCTTCTGCAGCAGGACCCGGATTTATGAATGGAGCCAAAGGCGCCGCCGGGGCAGGCGGGAGAATGGAGTGCATAATCAAATTCTTTGGAGGACGGGGCTAATGAGGAAGAGACATCGACACAGGGAAACGGAGAGACGGTTTTTCGAAGAAGCCGAGCTATTAAAAGACGCATACGTACGCACGCACGCACTTACATAGCACAGTCAATAAGGAGGTCAATGTCCCAACCCAGTGGAAGGGGTGTTGTCAAGCTAGTTCAGGCCACAGAGGTGGGCAAATGGTGGCCCCCAGGGCTGTTCTTGCAGCCCTCCCATGCTTCCCAGAACGCCTTTTTTTTTTTTCCTGGCCAAAATAAAAAGGAAATTGCCAGTCTGGGAAGCTTAAAGGAGTACCAATACTCCTTTCAAATAGATCATAGTGCTTCCTGCACTGTTCAAACGTTAAAAAGAAAGAAAGAAAAAAGGAATCTAAGCTAGAAGAATAGGACTTCTGGATGCTTCCGGTTGATTCTTAGCAATCCACGCTGCCCCCCGCAAGGACGGAAGCTTAGGGAGCGAGGTATGTTTAGCCTGACGAAAAAGAAGGTCAAGAGGTGACCTGATAGCCACATACAAATATTTGAGGGGATGTCATGTGGAAGATGGAGCAAGCTTGTTTTTGGCTGCTCCAGGGACCAGGACATGGAGCAATGGATTCAAACTACAGGAAAAGAGATTCCAACTGAATATTGAGAACTTCCCGATGGTAAGAGCCATTTGACAGTCGAATATACTGCCTTGGAGTGTGGCGGAGTCTCCTTCTTTGGAGGTTTCCAAACAGAGGCAGGATGGCCGTTTGTCAAAGGTGATACTTTGATGGTGTCTTCCCGTCTGGCACAATGGGATAGGACTGGATGGCCCTTGAGATCTCTTCCACCTCTATGATTCTACGAACACCATCAAGGCTGCACTATGCTTATTGCTAAACGAGATCACCAATCTTCTGCTCTATTTCTCTCCCTTCCTCCATTTTATTCGTGAAACCTTCTTGAACTAGAGGCATCTGACGAATCCCCTTGCCGGACAATTTATTATTTATTCGACCAATTTAGACCCTGCTTTTCTCCCACATGGAACTCAACGCAGCTAACACTGTATGTGAAAACAAAATAGCTAAAACAATCTCAATACGAACCTTGGAAAAAATCATCCAACAGCAGTCCCTTTAAAAACATTAACATGCATTAAAAAACCTCTTACAAGTTAAAAATCAGCTCAGCCATCACACTGCCCCAACCAGTGAGAAACCGAAGACTTGTTTAAATAAGATTTTTTTTTTCTATTGGAGAAAAGGGAGCAGCGAAAGGGCCCGTCAGGACTCTTGGAAGAGATTTCCGTAGCCAGAGAGCTGCCATTGAAAAGGCTCTGTCTCTGGAAGTTACCAGATATACGTGTGATGGCGGTGGGGCCGAGAGGAAGATCTACCCCAAAGTTCCCCCAAGACCTTTACGTGAAGCCTCAGTACCCATATTCCATTGGACAAGCCTCAAGAGGTCAAATACTTTCAAGCTGCAATGCCCGGCAAACTGACATGGGGTGGCATACAATGACCACAGGGCCAACAACGACAAAAACACATCAAGAACTTTCTCGGAAAAGACTAAAACATCTCCTTTGTCCAGAGCTAGCGGACATCAAAGAGCTCTTTCCAAGAACCCAAAAAGACTAGGTGTGCAGGAAGGCATGAGAACCTGCTCTTCCCCTTCATCATCTGGTTTGTCGCCACGTGTTACCAAATCAGCTTTGACTTCACAGCCACCCTGTGAATGAGAGACGATCAAGACCTGGAGAAACCATGAAGCCCTCTGAGGAGCGGCTTAGGGAGCTGGGGATGTTTCGCACTGAAAAGAGAAGGTTAAGAGGGGACGTGATAGCCATGTTTAAATATTTGTAGGGATGTCATATGGAGGATGGAGCAAGCCTGTTTTCTGCTGGTCCAGAGACTAGGACACGGAGCAATGGCTTCAAATTCCAGGAAAAGAGATTCCATCTAAACCTCAGGAAGAACTTCCTGATGGTAAGAACAGTCCAATGGTGGAATATGCTGCTGCCTGGGACTGTGGTGGAGTTCCCTTCTTTGGAGGTTTTTGAACAGAGCCTGGGTGGCCATCTGTCGGGAATGCTTTGTGTCTTACAGCATGGCAGAGGGGGTTGGACTGGATGGCCCCGTGGTCTCTTCCAGGTCCAATTCCAGCTTTTGAAGTTTAATTTTAAGGGGCCTAATTAAATGTTATTGCCATTTTTGTTGCTCGTGTGTTGTCTCCTTCCCATGCCACTTTGCTTTTTTGTCCATTTTCATTGCTTTTATTCCCCCTCGGCCAGCTATCTGCGATGTGTGAGGGTGTGGCTTTATCAACTTAATGAATTAAAATAAAATGAAACATCTTGTGGCAATGAGTGTCATAGCCCAACTAATTAGAACAATTAAATCAAACCAGCATTGTAATAATGTCAATCATAATTCAAAGAGTTTATCATAGTAAGCATTACCATTACTGAACCACACTGCCGGAGCTTTGTTAAAATAGGAAGATTTAGAAGTGAGTGGAAATGCAATCATATTGGAACTATTGTGTGTTCCTGCCATGATAGTATTTGAAATTTGTTCCATACAACTTCTTCCATGATGGCAAAGAAAGGAAAAAAGAAAAGAAAAGAAATCCTTTTCAATGGAAGAAACAGAAAAGGTTTCTCCAAAAGAAGAAATGGAGAGCATGGGAAATGGTCCTCTAAAAGAAGAAACAGGGAATCTGGGAAATGATTCTCCAAAAGGAGAAACATTTCTTGGAAAGGGAAATGGGGAGCCCAAGAAACAGTTCTCCCAAAGGAGAAATGGAGAGCATGAGAAACGATTCTTGTAAAGGGAAATGGCGAGTATGGGAAATGAACCTCCAAAACAAGATTTGGGGAGCATGGGAAATTATTTTTCAATGGGAGAAATGGGGAGCAGGGGAAATTGTTTCCCAAAAAGAAAAATGAGGAGCAGGGAAAATTATTTTCCAATAGGAGAAATGGAGATGATGGGAAACGGTTCTCAAAGAGGAGAAATGGGGAGCATGGCAAATTATTTTCTGATGGTAGAAATGGGGAGCAGGGGAAAGTGTTTCCCAAAAGAAGAAATGGAGAGCAGGGGAAATCATTTTCCCATGGGAGAAATGGAGAGCGTGGGAAAAGATTCCCCAAAAGGAGAAAATAGGGAGTCTTGGAAGCTATTCTCCAAAGGGAGAAATGGAGTGCATTGGAAAGGGCCTGAAATTAACATTAGCACTTTGGTTAACGTGTGCCTTTCCGAAATAACAGAAAAAAACGGTACAAACCCACTCATCTCCCAACCCCAGCAGAGGAGACAGAGAAAGAGGGGCGGGCGAAGTGAATTCATTTACCATCTCAATTAGCAGCAAAGAACAATCGGAGAGATAAGCCAGGAAAGCTTTAGTGCTGATCCTTTTCAGCCAATCCAGCTACTAAGCACCTTGTCCAAGCTAAACGGGGAGATTCCTCCCAGCAGAGCCAGCCTTGCCCACCAGACACACACGCAACACCCTCAGCTCACTCTGCTCCAACAGCACCCATTCAGGAAAAAAAGAGAGAAAGATGGGGGCAGAGAGAAGCCATCCTTTCAAGCGTGGCTCTGAGCTCCATCCACCCTGCTTCGCTCGCCCCAGATCGGGGCGTTGGAAGCGTTCAGAGACCACCTCACTCAAGAGCATGGGAACACAGCACGCCCCTCTGCCTACGAGCTCCGGCAGCCCCAAGGAGCTCTGGCAGCCACAATGAGCCTTCCTTTCCCACGGCACAAATGCATCCATGCTCAAATGCATCCACAAGATGTTCCCCTTTCCACGCCTTCATTTTTGCCTGGCGATCTCAGCTCAGCCCGTCCACGCAGGCATGGCAGAGAGAGAGAGAGAGAGCAGATGCAAAAAGAGATACCCTAGACTCCATCCCACCTCCTTTTTCTATTTTTACGCACACCTTATTTTTCACTCTTACCTCCAACACAAAGCAAAGACATGGTTTCTCCCTGGTTCTCTTCGCCTCCCTCGCTCAGGCCAAGGCTTCTCCTCCTTCCGCTGCCACGTTGGGCTCAAGGGCTGGGTTTTTTCCGCTGGGGAGATGCTCGAGGAAGGCGAGGTACCTGCGGCCATGTGCTGGAGAAGGGCATCCTTTTTGGAGAGCCAGCCGCTCCTCCTTCTGGGGTCTAGCAGCCAGCCATTTTGCTCCAGCACCAAGGCCTGTGGACGGCTCCTGACGTCAGGATGATGAAAGAGAGAGGGAGAGAAAGGGGGGAAAGAGAGAAAGAAGGGAGAAGGAAGGCCAAATAGGAGCGGCTTCGGAGAGACCACCTGATCGGCTGAGATTCTGCCTCTTAAAGGCGTCCTCGTGGCTCAGCCAAGGTGCTTTGGTGCATCCAAGGCTGCCTTGAAAAGCCCCAGGTTTCTTTCTTATTCTGCACTGGGTTAAAAAATAAACCGACTGGTCTAAAAGGTCTCTGATCTTCCCCAGAACCTGATGGGAAAAAAAGTCTTCTCGGATTATCCAAACCTTTGCAGGTCTCCAAACTAAAATCGGAGAGAACAAGAACGAACTCTGGGACTGTAGAAAACAAACATTTTCTTAACCTCTTTTGCATGACTGTAGAAAACACGTATTTTCTTAACCTTTTCTGCATGATATTCTGCATGATATTTTCTTAACCTCTTCTGCATGGCATCAATTTATATATACCATATAATTTGATGTCGTGCAAAAGAGGTTAAGAAAGTCATAGATGATTTCACTTTGTGGTATTTTAATACTTTTTAAATATTCCATCATACGTATGTTAAATAAATTTCATATTTAAACAGTGCAAGATGATTCATCTTTTTAGTTATGTAGTAGAGGTATTAACTATCTTAGAATCTTACTTGCATCTACAGGAGCCCTTACTTATTAATTCACAGATTTTTCAAAACTATTTGATGTTAATTCTAGATTTAGCTTAATCCAGAGTTCCAGATTAAAGTATAAGCCGCAATGTGAACTTTAGTTTGGGTTAGATTTATGATACCAGTGTTTAAATAAAAGACTACAAGTGGTTGATTGCTGGGGCAGGAACCGCATTTTATTACATGCATTAAATGTTTGTTTCATTAGTTATTAGCATTTGTTAGTCTAGATTTCGTTTTGTTAATTTGTTGTGTGCCTTCGAGTCACTTCTGGCTTATGGCAACCCTAAAGTGAACCTGCCACAGGCTTTTTGTTGTTGCTGTTGGCAAGATTTATTCAGAGGGAGTTTGCCTTTGCCCTCCTCTGAGGCTGAGAGAACATGACTTGCCCAAGGCTACCCAGTGTCTGAGAGGGAATTTGAATCCTAGACTCCAGAAGCTTTTAATAAATATTTGAATATTTAAGTCTAAATGTAAATTACATTTATAGGGGGTCCCCGGTAAAGAAAAGGTTAAGAACCACCCGCCTATGCTATTGTTGGTTTTCTTGTGTGCCCTCAACTTATTTCCAGCTTATGCCAACCCTAAAGACCCTATCACAGGGCAAGATTTCTGAGCAAGATTTATTCAGAGAGTGTTCGTCTTTGCCTTCCTCTGAAGCTGAGAGGGTATGACTTGCCCGGGGTCAGCCAGTGGGTTGGCACAGCCGATCGGGGATTCGAACTCTGGTCTCCAAAGTCACCCAGTGGGTTTCCATGGCTGAGAGGGGAATCAAACTCCGGTCTCCAGGCTCATAGTCCAAGGCTCAGTCCTTATATATCATAAGGGACTTGAAAATGTCAGGAGAAACGCCCTAAGGAGGAGAGGAGGATTTGCTAGAGACAACAAATGCAGACTATTAATAAAAAATGATTCGTACCTGGCGCCAAGGAGATGGCAGTTTTGGCAACCAGGGGCCAGACCCCAAGAAAGCAAAGTTCAGGAGCGCTAAGAGAGGAGCTAAGCTTTGAGTGATGGCCGGAAAGCACTCAACAGCAAAAGCAAAGGTACACAACTCATAGTTCTTGGGCCAAAAAACAGAATCCAAGACCGAAGACAGGATCCAAAAAGCCCAGAGGCATGTGGCTTCCCACCCAAGGGACGAGATTCCCAGAAGCACAGAGCTGACCTCTGTTGCAGAGTCACGCCAGCCTAGGTGGAGTTTGGATCTGGCAACCGGCTTTATCGAAACTCCGCCTAGGACTTGGAAGGGCAACTATGAAGGAAACAAGGTCGCGAAGTGTCAAGCTATACCACTGGATACTAAAGTTAGGATTGTCCAGGCCATGGTGTTTCCCATTTCTATGTAGGGTTGTGAAAACTGGATGGTGAAGAAAGCTAATGGGAAGAAAATCAGCTCCTTTGAAACGGGGTCTTGGAGGAGAGCTTTACGGATGCCTTGGACTGCTAAAAAGACAAAGGAGTGGGTCCCAGAGCAAACAAAACCTGAATTCTCCCTAGAAGCCAAGAGGGCTAAGCTGAGGCTGTCGTACTTTGGCCATATCACGAGAAGGCCTGACTCCCTAGAAAGGACAATAATGCTCGGGAAGGTGGAAGGCGGTAGGGAAAAAGGAAGACCACATTCCAGCAGGAGAGACTCTATCAAGGAAGATACCTTCCTGATTTTGCAAGACCTGAGCAGAGTGGCTGAGGATAGGGTGACTTGGATGTCTCCCACCCATCGGGTCTCCATAGGTTGAGGTCGACTTGAGTGCAAGTTAGCAACAACAAAAGCAACTCACGGTATTCTTCGTGGTCCTCTGCGTGGAGTGACCGCTCCCTCTACTTGTCACGAGAGAGAACTGCAACCACAGGCTTGGCCGAAAACAGACCCACAAATTGAAAAACAATTCCATCAAAGCTAGGATTTCAGCGCTAGACTAGAACTCATTGCAAATGTTTAGGAATAGATCTGAGACCTCCTTTGACATCTAGGTTAAATGCTTGTTTGCATCAAGTGGCCGTTAATCCTTCGTAGTTACATTTAGTCGCAACTAGTTGGCATTTAGATGCCCTCAGCTAGTTGGCCTTGCCAACTTTGGTTTGGTCGGTCCCTTCCTCTGCTGGTCCGTTCCTTCCTCTGAACTCCAGCCTGCAGCACTTGGGATTTGCGGGTGGTCTCCCATCCAAGGACTAACCAGAGCTGGCCCTGCTTAGCTTCCCAGATCAGACAGGATTTGGTGCCTCTAAGGTATTTAGAGCCTATCTCAATGTCTTCCATGTTCCTAGAATTTAGGTAATCAGGGGTGGGAGACACCGGGAGGCTTTCCTCGGCTCTGCCGTGGCAGCCTGCCTCCTTGTTCTTCTCCCAGCCGGTCCCCCGTCCCCCGTCCTCGTCATACGAGGTGGGAGGTGGTGGGCCCCTCCCTGAGCCTCCCTCCCTCTCACCGCCATCCCTGTTCAGCCACACTGTTATTTTCCACTTCTTTGTAATTGTACATAACCACAGAGTCCCTTCAGCCTTAGCAACCCCAGCCAACCTGGCATCAATTCTCCTCGGGATGTGTTTGCATGGGTGGAGTGTGTGTATGTCCCATTGCAGAGGAGCACTTTTCAGATCTGGCGGCAAAGACTGCTCTCCGTTTAGGTTTTAATTCACGCCGCTGAGTACCTTCAAGCCGTTTCCAGCTTGTGGAGACCCTACGGCCAACTTGAGACCCGACATGGTGTTGTGTTTTGAGCACTGGGCCCTGGAGACCGGGGTTCGATTCCCTGCTCGGCCATGGAAACCCACTGGGACTTGTACTGTGTGTTTGAATCGATTCCTGACAGCTAGGGTGGGTCACACACTCTCAGCCCCAGAAAACTCTGTGATAGGCTCACCGGAAGTCACAAACTACTCCAAGGCGCACAACTATACCAAGGCAAAGCTATCAGGGGATTTTTCTGGCAAGATTGACTAAGAGGGGGTTTGCCTTCACCTTCCTAGAATCATAAAATCATTGAGACCCCACTGAGTCCAACCTCCTGCCATGCAAGAATACACCGTCAAACATTCCCAATAGATGACCATCCAACCTCTGTTTAGAAACCTCCAAAGGAGGAGACTCCACCACACTCCGTTCCTCCACTCTGTTCCACTATCAAACAGCTCTTACCATCAGGAAGTTCTTCCTGATATTTAGATGGAATCGCTTTTCCGGAAGTTTGAAGCCACTGCTCCATGTCCTAGTCTCCGAAGCCGCAGAAAAGAGGCTTGCTCCATCCTCCATATTTAAGCATCTTCTGAGAGTGACAGAGTGGATAGGCCTGGTAGTCTTTTCCACTCTGTGATGGAGGAAAAGGAAGACAATAGCTGTTAGGCATGGCAGTTAAATGAAACCTCTTTGTCCCAAGGCAGTCTATCTGCAGGAACTGCATCTTGCTACCAGAGAAGTAGATGCCTGGTGTCCTCTAGCCCTCATGGTCCGGAAAGGTATCATTAAGCAACCACAGAGTTCCCCACAAGGAAAACCAACCAGGCCAGTGTCTCTGTGCAACCTCTTCATCTAAACCACATCTCTCTCTCTCTCTCTCCCCACCAGGAATTTCCTCTATACCCTCTTATTCATTCAAATACAAACAGGGAGGGCTGTGGGGGGTGAAAGGGGGGGGAGAAGAAGCCTTTGCAATAGCCCTGAGAAACCCACCATTTTGTGTACGCTTCCTCGCTTATTACGTGCCCTCAGAAACACAACCTCTGTGTCCTACCGCCAGCTTGGTCGATCCCTTTCGGCCACCCACAAGCCAAAAAAAATTCGGGACGGGCGAACTGGGTCTCCATTCATTTTCTATCTAGCATCATTTCTGGCTTTGATTTTTTTTTTCTCTTTCCAAAAAACAAAACAAAACATAAAAACCTACTTTGCTTTTTTTCCTGTTTATTTATTTAATAAGAAAGAAAAAGCAAGATAAAGATGCCGTTTGGAATCCTGACCTTTAAACCGGGCTTACTTTGAAGACCGTTTTCTCCATTATCTGGTTCTTTTTTTCCTACCTTGCTGGAAGCGAAAGGCTAATTTGGTTCCGCAGAAGGAAATAAAGATCTTTCCAGTTTTGATCGTTCTATTCAAGGATGCTAATCGAAGACGACCGGAAGCTAACTTTTGATTTCCAGAGCCCAAGCTGCTGGGTTGGATAGGGTCTCCGGAGCAAACCCTGGTTTATTCCGGTGGCATGGAGTTCCCCAGACCCACTGGGACGACCGGCCAGGCCCCCGAGAGCACGGTGAAATGGCAGTTGTGCTACGACATGGCGGCCAAGACTTGGTGGATGGTGAGTAAATGGTGCGATAGTTGGGTTGGACCAACTGCAAGGCTATGGATCGGGGCTACTTGCAAGAGAGGCAGGGCTACCCAAATCAAGATCTCTCACACTTCAGCATTGTGAAAAGCTAAATTTGAGAATATCTACATTTTCTGATCTGGCAGATAGATGGGTGCATATTCTTTGGGGAGAATGGGAATTGATGCTGGCGATTGAACCTTGGGTTTTAAAGCCAGCACGAAATGGCTTGCAGAATTCAATAGTTTGGCTGCATTCTTAGTTTTACTTGAGAGCAAAAATGAATGGAACTTGAGACCTAACGTACACTCCGATTCCACTGACTGTAACCGTGACTCGGTTTCCATCTCCTCAAAAAAAAAAAGTCTGGCCCAAAGAAAACTTTAGATTTGGAAAAGCAGAATGGTACACCCAGTTTTTAAAAACTTTCATACTTTTGTCTCCTGCTTGCGTCCTACATACATTAGTGACACAAATTTTTTGCATCTTGTTAATCTCAAATTGACTTCACAGCATCCAATTTATGCTCGGTTCGATGATATCCCCACGTCCCACAAATCTATTGATATATGGTTTGAAATCCCTGTGTCTATATGCGTGCTTAATTAAGATAATATTTGGAATTTAAATTATATAGCAGCAGTGTAGGTAAAGTGGTACCCTATGCTTTTCATCTTTCACTAGTAATGTCTTTGTAACCATGCAATTTTTTTAAAAAATAATGTTATTTCGTTCTTTTGTAACTTTTGCAAAGTAAGATTTTTAACTACGGCTTGTTTCAAACTGCTCTGTGTCACTTTGGATCCCATCATGGGAGAAAGACAAAGTGTAAAGAGTTAAAACCCCTGGAAACCGATTGAGTGACCCTGGGTGGATCACACACTCTCAGCCCACAGCTGGATGGAATGTATGATAGGTTCATCTTAGAACTGCTAGAAGTCTGAAACAACCTGAAGGCACTTAAAAAACAAGTTAACCGCTTCTAAATTCATTCGTTCCTCCCATATCTTGCCTTCCTCCTGGCAAGAGACCCAAGGCAGCTTTTAAGATACCAAAAGAAAGAAGACTCAAAATAAAAAACACTTTTAAAAAACACCATTGAACATCCTATCTTACTTAACCAATTGTACAAATACGCTTTAAACCTGAGGCTTTAATATTTACCAGGTACTGTTGCAATAAGTTTCTATTTTAAAGCTGAAGGTGATAGGTACATTTCTTCCAGCTCCGCCCAAAATTGACTCCACAGCCCTGGTTGCCGTAAGTCGGAGAAGACGTGCAGATACGTGACGGTAGCAAATTTAATCTTAAAAAGAAGAGTGTGCATGTCTTTATTTGGGCTCTCGGTAAACCTACGTGGGTTCTTTTTAAAGTTTCCTAATGAATTTGTAATTAAAAGGCAGGAAATTAATGAACCCGACCGTTCTTTGATCAGAGACCATCTAAAGGAGGGCGGTTATAGTTTTTCTCCCAGTCTCATCCACCTGGTCTGGGGCTGAACACCATCTGGTCCCTATTTTCTCCAAGCCCTGCCTGACTTGAGATCTTTTTTCCTCTCAGTTTTGCTCAATTGCAACAAGACTGCCCTCCTGCTTGGCTTATTTAATTATTTCTCTACCCATTCTTGCTCCCAGTGTAGGACCCTAGGGAGCTTGCTGCATAGATTCATACAAAATATAGGTAAGGAAAAAGACATTTGCAATAAAAAATAAGTGTTAAAAGCAACTGAATAAGCTATCCTGTTAAAACCAGGACTAACCTTAATTTCATTTCAATGCCTCTAAGGGCACACCTGGGCTAATTCAAAACTAGATAAGTGCTCTGACCGTCAGGTCAGTAGGTTGTCGGGTGAATTAGGGTTGTGTTATTAGTGCCAAAACTGTGACTAAGTAGTGATTGTGGAAGATAAAATGCACACATGTAAGATGGGTGACACCTGGCTGAAAATAGTATGGGTGAAAGGGATCTAGGAGTCTTACTGGACCACAAGCTGAACGCGAGGCAGCAGTGTGATGCGGCAGCTAAAAAAGCCAATGCAATATTTGGCAGCATCAATGGGAGTCTAGTGTCTAGGTCAAGGGAAGTAATAGTACCGCTTTATTCTGCTTTGGTCAGACCTCACCTGGAAACATAAGTCCACTTTTGGGCACCACAGTTCAGGAAGGATATTAAGAAGCTGGGATGTGTCTGGGGAAGGGCAACCAAAATGGTGAAGAAACTGGAAACCATGCCCTATGAGGAACGGCTTAGGGAGCTGGGGAGGTTAAGTCTGGAAAAGAGAAGGTTAAGAGGTGACATGATGGCCATATTTAAATATTTGAAGGGATGCCATATGGAGAATGGAGTTTTCTTTTGCTCCAGAGACTACGACATGGAGCAATGGATTAACTACAGGAAAAGAGATTTCACCTAAACATTAGGAAGAACTTCCTGATGGTAAGAGCTGTTTGACGATGGAGTATGCTGCCTCCTTCTTTGGAGGTTTTTGAACGGAGGCTGGGTGGCAATCTTTTGGGAAAGTTTTGATGGTGTCTTCCTGCATGGCAGAATGGGGCTTGGCTTAGCCCTTGGGGTCTCTTCCAATTCCAGGATTATATGAC
Source organism: Cyclura pinguis (assembly GCA_030412105.1). Classification (NCBI taxonomy): domain Eukaryota; kingdom Metazoa; phylum Chordata; class Lepidosauria; order Squamata; family Iguanidae; genus Cyclura; species Cyclura pinguis. The sequence continues at coordinate 6,493,259 of CM059614.1, read as the reverse complement.
TATAAAACAGTTACCTGGATTTACTCATCTATAACAGCAAGCCGATGTAAGAATCCAGCCTCTGCTTTTTTTGCAGTACACCTCCAAGTTGACTCTAAGGAAAGCCTACCACAGGGCTTTCTTGGCAAGGTTTGTTCAGAGAAGGTGGCCAGGCATTTCAGTTCAGAAAATCACAAACTTTCCGACTGGGGACTCAAGTGCCACCTGTTTCAGACATGTTGGACCAAAGGGAGAATTTCTGGATCTCTAGACTGAAGACCCTACACCAGAAGGGTGCAATTTAGAAGATAACACCGCCATCCACTAAAAAAAGCTGGAAACAGGGTGTTTCTAGGACGGCCAAATTTGGACGCAGTTCACTTTCATCGGTCGCAACCGAAGAAGGTGGAAGCCAAAACCTTTTCCTCGTTTCATATTCTCGTAGTTCTGTTTCTTAATCGCTTCTCTCTATCTATGAATATTTTGCTTTTAAGGCACCCTCATTCCTCATCCCACTGAATCCACGTTTTCACAAGCCTCCAAACTCTCTGCATCAACAGTTTGCAGCAAAGCCTTATGACCGTTTGAGTTTTCCTCGTAACAAGCGAGTGGGAATCTTGGGGGACATTTGCTTGGGCATCTCTTGTGACCTTCCCCCCCTTGGGGTGTTGGGTTTTGTTTTGGCCTGGCACAAGGACAGGAGCCCACCCAGCAAGACTTCTCCTGCGTTCCCCAAGATCTAAACAGACCGTGCGGCGATAGACCGGCAATTAGAACACACAAACCTTCCTCTCTCTGGGAGCAAATTGTTTGCTGCTGTGGCAGAGCTGGGCGTTTGTTCTTTCTTTCTTTCTCCTCTGCTTTTGAAAAGAGCCATCAAAGGCCATCTTAACCCAAGGTTTCTCAATCAGCCAGGAGATTAAATGCACTCTTTGGGGCATTTGGAGGACTTAGAACCAAGGTGGGGGCGATTGTACTCTGAAATGCCAACTGATTTATTTCCCCCAACTTTTGTGGAAGTGGGAATTCCTCCCCCTAGGGCTGGAATGGCAAAAGTGTGATGCTGAGGGCTTATTGCTGTTTCCGACTTATGGCAACCCTAAAGTGAATCTATCACGGGGTTTTCTGGGGCTGAGAGGGTGTGACTCACCCAAAGCCAACCAGTGTGTTTCCACGGCCAAGCAGAAAATCAAATCCTAGTCTTCAGGGTCATAGTCCAACTTCCAAACAACCACACCACACTGGCTCTCATGGATGGAAGAATGTAGTCCTTAAAAAATCCATATAATTATATCTGAGAAGTAACTTTAACTATAAAGTAATAAGAAGGAGGAAGAAGAATGAAGAGGAGGAGGAGAAGGAGGGGAAGTAAATTCAGTTAGTAACCGGGAAATACTTGAACCATCTGGTGGAAATTGCCACTAGGCGTTAGGAGTAGGTAAGTTCGCAACAGAAAGAACAACTGATCAGAGGTTGACCATCTTGGTGTAAAGCTCTCAAGACAAGGCATCACAGAGGGTTGGACTAGATGGCATCTGGGGCCTCTTCCCACTCTGATTCCTAAACCTGGAGGGAAGGAACAGGTTGCTGGAAAGCCTTTGCTCTGGGGTCTCCTTTTGCCTGCTCCACTTTCTTCCTTCCCGCAGTGGGAGACCCACTCCGCCAAAATCCCCTGGCTTCTCCCAAGCCAGCTGTTAGCAACTGAGGCTCGGAGGCGCTGAGGTCACCAAGCCCCTTGCTGAATTTTCCAGTGGCTCCCACGGAGCAGGGCTGCCCCATCTCTTTGCATTTGTGTCTGGTGAGGAAGGCCTGCTGCGGATGCTGGAAAAGCTGGATCTGAGATACCTGCTGCTCCCTCTCTGGGGACTTGAACCCAAGACTGGATCCTTTTCTTAGTGCTTACAACAGCACCAAGCATTCTGTATCTCTCAGATTTTGATTCCCTCTACTGTAAAGCCCAAGACAGCCCCGGCTATTCTTTCAGGCTGAGCTTGGAGCTACTTCTGAGTAAACCTCAACTCACCAGATCAGATTCACTACCGGATTTCCCCCCATTTTTCATCAGATGAAACCTAGCAGGATTTAAACTCAAGCTTTTTCTGGACTACACAGTTACTACATTGCTTTAACTTCATGGCTACATTCTAGGATCTCCAGGGATTTATAGTTTGGTGAGGCCCCAGAACGCCCTGGCTGAGAATTCTAAATCTCTTGAGGAACCACAAATCTCAGGATTCCATCCAAGGGGAGCACAGCAACCAGGTGGAATCAAAGTCCTATCATTGTGTAGCGTGAAAGGACCCCAGAACAATCTTACTCAAACACCCCACTACTTTGAGGTGTCAAGGATTGGGGGACAGGATTATATCTGGGAGGCAAGTTAGCCATTCTTGTTACCAAAATCTTCTGGATAGCCTTTGGGGGATGCAATTTCTTTCAGGGTGCAGTAAACTGAGAGGGTTGCGTGTGCACCCCATGGATCCAGTACACCTTGACTGCCCTCCATCCACCAGTACCAGATGCTCAGCAGTGAAATGGACCAGCTTAAGCAATGGTAGAGCTCAACCTTGTCCAGAAGAACCGGCGATCTCCAAATGTTCAGTTTGCAAAATTCCTAGCAGAGGGTGCTCAGATTTAGGGGGAAACAGCGTTGGCCCAAGATGGGTTGGTATTTCTGGTCACCAGATGGCAGTGCAAGAGCACAAGTCTGCATTTCGAAAAGCTGAGGACAAGTTGAAACTGCCCGCCTTTGAACAGCAGTGCAATGCATGGAAATGTTGGACTTGCAAATTTTATTTTTGGGACTACGGCTCCCATAAACACGGCTATGAGGCTTGGCTTCTGTGGGATGTAATTCAATTTAAGTTCTCCAGAGGTGATGCTCTCTGTCCTCCAGAGAGGGGCCCCAAAGTCTGTGTATCTGCTGTTTGTCTGTTTGTCCCTTTACAATGGGTATCAGGGTGGATGGAAGATTTGAAGCCTGTTAAGAATTTGAAAGCTGTAGGGTGGGCATAAAAGTACAGCCTGAACTACTCATATCCATGGAAGTCTATCTTAACCCCAGGGGTATAGCTACTGTAGCGGGGGGGAAACGGGCACCGAGGAATGAGGAATCTTGCCCTTCCCAGTCAGCTCAGGCAAAAGCAAACTGTTGCTGCCTCCACTCGCTTGCCTTTTCTTCCTTATTTGGCTTATTTGGCTCTTTGGCTTTTTTGTAATCTGGAGGGATGCTTTAGTCTCAAAAGCTTCTATTGTGTTGGTTCCTCAAGATAAACTCCTGTTTATCTCATGCTAAGAAACTGCCCACCCCAGAGTGAATTTTTTTGTACAGTGTGGGTTGTCCAGTGCATGGCACGGGGCAAGCTTGTTTTCTGCTGCTCCAGAGACTAGGACACGGAGCAATGGCTTCAACCTTCTGCAAAAGGGAATCCATCTAAAATTAGGAAGAACCTCCTGATAGTAAGAGCGGTTTGACGATGGAAAATGCCGCTGCCTGGGAGTGTGGTAGAGTCTCCTTCTTTGGAGGTTTTTCAACAGACGCTGGAGGTCTGGAGTGTTTTGATTATATATTCCTGCATGGCAGAATGGGGTTGGACTGGATCACCCTTGTAGTCTTTTGATTCTATTTCTCATGAGCTTTTGTGGCTATAAGCGCACTTCTTTAGAGGCAGCATAGAGAGATAACAAATGCCCAGGTATAAATCCACTGTGGTGTAATGGTTTGAGCATCAGGCTACAACCCTGGAGACCGGGGCTTGATTCCCGAACGGGCTGCGGAAACCCACTGGGTGATCTTGGGTGCGTCACACACTCTCAGCCCCAGAAAAACCTGTGATTGCTTGATGTTAGGGTCTCCATCAGTCAGAAAGGACTTGAAGACACGCAACAACACATAAAGCATATTCCCACAGTTGTGAGAGCGGGAGGGGAAGTAAAAGGAGGAGAATGCCCACCGGCAGAGGTCAATCTTGAGCTAGTTAATGTAGCCTGGAGGCGGGAGCGAGAGATGGGCAAGTGCCAAGAAAAGTTGTCTGGGTCTCGGGAGGGTTTGGAGTGCGACTTTTGTGGTGTGGTGTCTGCGCGTTTGATCGGGACTGAGGCCTAAACTTTCATTCGGAGGAAGTGACCTTCTCCTGACTTAGCGGGAGCCGAGAAAGGATCAGGCGAAGGAAGAACGGGGACAGAGACCCTTCCTACGTCTTCAGAAGAAGATCCCATTAATCGGTCTAGTTTGATTGCTTGGAGTCTGTGTTATGATTTTAGCTCAGAAACACAGTTGGCCCTCCACGTTTGTGGCTTTAACTGTCACGGATTTGATTATTTGCAAGTTTCTCCGACCTCTTCCCGCTGCCCAACAGCGCAGGTGCTTCTTTTCCAGGGGAACCTTCGCCCTTGGCGGCTCCGTTCGGGCTGTGCGGCCCTTTAAAAACCCACCTCCGGTCTTCCTCCACCAGCCTGGCTAGCTAAGGATGGATCACAGCCTGATTTCTCAGCACCACAAATCCTCTCCCGTTGCCCCCCGAGGAAGGAAATGGGCAAGAGAGGGGAAGTATAGGGCCACCATGCCAAGCCCTCCCCTTTCCCTCTCCTTTCCCCGACCTGGTTTGGACCCTTGGTGCCTGATCCCCCCGTCATGTCTCAGCCCCCTTCCCACAGACACACATTTTGATATTTGCCATTTTCGCACTTTTTGTGGGGGGGGTGTCCTGAACCCCCAACCCAAGCAAACGCAGAGGGCTGACTGTACAAACAGACTCGTTCACAAACTACAGAGGAGAAGAAGGGGGAAGAAAAGATAAGGAAGCAAACTACGTTGTTGTTGTGTGACTTTGGGTCGTCTCCGACTTACGGCGACCCTAAGATGGACACTGCAACCACCAAGGTCCAATTCCCTTTATGAGCCATAATAATCTGGCAAATAATTCTATTTTTCCTCTGCAATCCTTCTCAAAATGGTGTCAGGAAGTGATGGCCTGTTAACTTCCTTTGGCCATGTTGAGAGGGATCGTAGAGGAAAACAGAGGCGTTTGGGAGTGCTACTGCAGTCCCTCTGAAAATGGCATCAGGAAATAATACCCTGTCACGTCCCTTGGCCATTTTGAGAGGGACTCCAAGAAAGAAAATGGAGGCATTTGGAAGTCCTGTGTTGGGTTCTCAGCGCTTCGGGAGGTGGCAGCATTTTCCGTGCCTTCTCACGTCTGGTTGCACAGTTTTGAGCCAAAAGATGCCCCCGAATTACACCAATTTTTTTTTAAAAAATGGGAATTTAAAGGATTCAGGAGCCACAAACATACAGGCCACAGGCCACACTTCGCCCACGCTATAACCATGCTTATTCTCTGCCTTTGTGCGCATGGTTGCCTTCACAATCTGTGGAACAGTAACTCGCGCAGGAACACGGTGGGCACCCTCTTCGGAAGGCAGGCTCGAATTCACTTTAAAAATATCCTCTGTACCCCATCAGGAGTTGTGGGTTGGAGACAGACCTCCCGTTTCAACCGGGGGGCAGCGGGAAGGAGTGTGGGACGCAGGGGAAGGAAAGAAGAGGAAAGTCAGGAGATCAAACTTAACTTCACAGGGTTCGGTCGAATGCACAGGAATGCTTCCCGCCCCCCTCTATCTCTCGCCCCGCCTCCGTATCCTGTGCCACCGGGCACAGACTCCGAAAACTGGCACCGGTTCAACTTCCTGATGAGAAAGGCAATGAACGCCGGAGCATGACTTAGGCCCAGCCTTGGGAGGTTTTTTTTGCAAGCGCCCACCGTCTCCCCCGGCCTTCTGAAATTACAGCAAGGTAGCGAATGATCCAAAATCAACGGCAGGAGGTGGATTTGCCCCTTCTTTTCCACGCCCTGTGCATACAAAAAGAAAGCTGACGATTGGCAATTTCACATTGTGAAGAAGACCGGGCCTATTCCCAGTTAGATATCACTGTCCTTCCTTTTAGGGGTACGTGTACACACCCTCCAACTGTCTCAATTTGGGTCCCAAGCAATCCTCCGCCATCCCATCTTTTCAGCTGCTTTTAAAATGTCTCAGTTTCTTTCTCCTGATTCTCCTTTCCTCCTTTGTCCTCAGCTTGCTTCAATCGCTGAAATCTGGATTTATACCTTCAAATTGTCCTGATTGGGTAGGGTCTGTCCTGGTTAATCCTCTGTTGTCACACTTTTCCAGCTGTTTTTAAAATGCTCGCCCACCCAAGGAAGGAGATGGGTGAAAGCGACGAAGGGTAGTGCCACCATGCCGACTCAAAACTGGACACAATGCTCCAGGTGGGGTCTGACCAAAGCAGAACAGAGTGGTCCCATCACTTCCCTTCACCTAGACACTATACTCGTATTGACACAGCCTAGAATCGCATTGGCCTTTTTAGTTGCTGCATCACACTGCTGGCTCACATTCCGCTTGTGGTTGACTAAGACTCATAGATCCTTTTTCAAGGTACTGTGGCCAAACCAGGTGTCACAGATACCACCAGGGATGTCCTAGAGAGGAGGAAGCAAGTTTTGTTCTCTGCTGCCCAAGAGGGTCTAATGGCCTGGAATTCCAAAAGGGTAGATTTTGGTTGAACGTTAAAAAAAAAGAACTTGGCAGGGAGAACAATGGTACCAACACCCTCAAGAGATGGTGGGGGTCTCCTTCTCCGGAGGTCTTCCAAAAGAGGCTGGATGACCTTGGGAGTCTCTTCTAAATCTGTGCTTCCACCTTTCACGCTCAGTGTTGCCTTTCAAGGGTTTTCTTTTTGCTCCCCAACCTTGTGCGGCTTTGAGTCCTTGGGCGGAAAGCGGGGGGGACTTAGCTCCAAAAAAACAAATGGTGCACAGCCAACCAGAATGGAAAGGGGCGTGTATGTGTGTGTGTGTGCGCACAGAGCAGAGAAAGGTTGTGTGTGTGTGTGTGGGGGAAGTCTGCTGGTTTAATGGCTGGCAGCTGTTGCCAAAGCCAACCCTTTAATCCGGGCAGAGTTTGAGAACAAGCCGTCCTGGCCGTGATTATATAAACCGCCTCTCTTCTTGTTTGTTTAATTCACTGTTGCTTTAAAGGGGGGGTTGATCGGCAAGCCAATAGCAGAGAGGGGAGTGTCAGAGTATAAAGTCGCAGGAAAGAGGTTCGAACCCCCTCCGTCGTCTCTCCTTCCCCCCCCTCCCCTGCTGTAATCTGCTGGTGACCTCCGGTTGTATGCACGCTGCCAGGGCTTTTCCACGGAAACCTTGACACACTTCTGTGGAAGCTCGCGTCCTTTCTTCTCCCCCGCACGCAACAAAGGCAGCGGCAGAAGTGGATGTGGGTGCAGGAATCCTCCGCTTCCCAGATTGCAACATCTCCTGCCCCGGGACCGTCGACTTCGAGCAAGCAACGCCGCCAGGGGCCTGGCCTTCCTCTGCCAAAATCACAGGCCTTTTCCGCACTAGCCTGTTCTGGTGCTGTTATTCCACCTTCAACCTCCTATGGAATCCTGGGCTTTGGGAAGGGATTTTGAATTCTCAGCCAGAGAGCTCTTTGGCCTTGCGACATTACAAAGCCCAGAATTCCACAGGACGGTGGAAGTGGAATAACAGCGCTAGAACGGCGTAGGGCAGAAATGGCCCCGAGTTCAAAGTCTGCGCTCCCTGAAGCCAGCAGGGGAGAGGGGAAGAGAGAAAGGACTTGCAAAAGCAAATGGCTGCGCCCTCCCTTCGCTCGTCTGTTGTCGTTGCTGCGGTTGTTGTGTGCTTCGAGTCCACGCGTGGAGATCCTACGGCAAACTCATCACAGGGTTTTTTGGGGGCTGAGAACGTGTGACGTGCCCAAGGTCACCCGGTGGATTTCCACGTCTGTAGAAGGCCTGTGTGAAGAAATCTTGCCAAGGAAACCCTGGGAGAAGTTTCCTCTGTAAGCCCAGTTGACTCAAAGGGAAAGAATAACCACCACAGCAAACTATATTTCCTCTTCTCTAAACTAAACATGCCCAGCTCCCTGAGTTGTTTCTCATACAGTTTGGTTTCCAGCTGGAGCAGAGATCTGACGTAAGACCTGGAACAACATCAGATTTCGCTTGCCGTCAGCGCTTGCCAACTCCCTCCCTCTGGCTCTGCTCCTATGCGTTTGACAACAGACTAGAGGCATGCTTGAAATGAAACTTAAACACACACACACACACACACACACACACACACACTCGCCATGCCAAAAAGCATTGCAACTGTGGAATTCCTCCTGGAGAGGGTGGGAGGGAAGAAGAAAGGCCCTCAAAGTGCATAAGAGCAACGTCAATAAAAAAAGTTGGCAACCGGAATTCCTCTGGAGGCAGGCAGGCAGGCAGGCAAGCAAGCCAGCCGTTAAAGTGCATAGGAGTGACAACAAAAGGTTGGCAACCTGAGTTCCTCCTGGAGAGGGAGGGATGAAGGAAGAAAGGTCCTTAAAATGCATAGGGGTGACATTAATAAAAATAAGTTGGCAAGCTGAGTCCCTCCTGGAGAGGGAAGGAAGGAGGAAGAAAGACCCTTAAAGTGCATAGGGGTGACATTAATTAAAAAAAAGGTTAGCAAGCTGAGTTCCTTTGGAGGCCGGCAGGCTGGCTGGCCGGCCCTTAAAATGCAAAAAAGGTGAAACAATAAAAAGTTGGCAACCCGAGTTTCTCCTGGAGAGAGAGAGAGAGAGGGAGAGTTGCAGGTAGGCCAGTAGACCCTTGAAGTGCACAAGAACAACATCAATAAAAAAGTTGGCAACTTGAGTTTTCCTCTGCAGGGCCTTGAGTTTGGCGAGAGACAGGCTGACATATGAAGATGGGTGGAATGAATAGGAATGCTGGTTGTAATCATGATAACAGCACCGTCGTTCTGTTTTTCTTGCTTGAATGCTACTCGTCCTCTGTAGTTTTCTTTTTTCTAGATAGGATTTATTTCTTAATCTGGGTTTTAGGGTTATGATTGGACTTTTTCCCCCCCCAGGCTGTTCTGACCTCTCCAGCAGAATCATTCAAAGCGGCAGGTACACAAATAAAATATTGATAGCAGGACGTTATCAATTCAATGGTAAAACAATGGCTGTAATATGTTGATTATGATAACAAAAATACAGTTGCTCAGTGCCCTGGAGTGTTTAAACACTGGGGTGTGGAATGTCTTTCCGTTCAGCCACAGAGACAATCTTGAGGGCTGCATTTTTGGTGTGGATGGAGCCAAGCGCTTTTCTTGTGATTTCCATTTTGGTTCCTGAAATACTAGATTCACACACCGACTACCCGTTATCTGAAATGCTTGCGACCAGAGGCGTCTCCGATTTCAGATTCCCTCCCCCCACATTTAAGAACATCTGCATGTACCTAATACGATATCTTGGAGATGGGATCCAAGTCTAAACATCAAATTCTGGTGCCCAAACGAGCAGATCTACAAGTTGATTTAACCCTTATCTGAAATTCTTGGGACCAGATGTGTCTCCGATTTCAGATTTCACCCCCCTCCCCAGATTTAGGAACATCTGCATATACATAATCTTGGAGATGGGAGCCAAGTCTAAACATCAAATTCATTTATGTTTCCTACACACCTTAAGATGTAAATTTCAATTGTTGCAAATTATACACCGCTGTAGACTGTTGCTGTATATATACCTTTGTATTATTGTTGTAAATTATATACCGCTCTTTTGATGCGGAGTTTGGACTTTCGTCAGTTCTTCTCCTCTTTCCTTCTCCCTATAGGAAACCTGAGGGAAAGGCTTGCTTCGGACTGGATGCACGTTCTGCTTGCAAAGTTTCTCAGCTGGCTTGGTGCCTTGTCCCCCTCTCCGTTTGCTTTGGATTGCATGCACGTGTGTATGCTGCTTGCAAAGTCTTGGCTTCGCATCTTGTCCCCCTCTCTCAGCTCTTGTTGGACTGCATGCATTCTGCTTGCAAGACAAATGTCTTCCAGATATTTAGTCCAATACTCATCACGACACCACACTGGCACTGAAGTAAGTGACACTGACCGGCAGTAGGAGAAATTGACAGGGGTCGCTCCCTTGGGCTGACAAGCTGGAACGTGTCCAGGGGAGGGCTGCCAAAACGGTAAAGGGTCTGGAAGCCCTAAGAGGACAGGCTTAGGGAACAAAGTATCTTTAGCCTGATGAAAAGAAGGTGAAAAGGAGACATGATAGCCATGTTGAAATATTTGAAGGGATGTCGTGTTGAAGATGGAGCAAGCTTGTTCTCTGCTGCTCCAGAGACTAGGACAAGGAGCAATGGATTCAAGCTGCAGGAAAGGAGATTCCACCTGAACTTCAGGAAGAACTTCTTGATGCTAAGAGCCGTTTGAGAGTGGAATATGCTGCCTCAATGGAGTGTGGTGGAGTCTCTTCCTTCCTTGGAGGTTTTTAAGCAGAGGCTGGATGGCCATTTGCTGAGGGTGCTTTGAGTGTTTGTTCATGCATGACAGGGGGTAGGACTCAATGGGGATTGCGGTCTCTTCCAGCTCTATGATTCTATGACTCCTGGGGTTGCTACTTTAGCTTGAAGGTCCTTCCTAGGGAAGCTGCACTTAATAACCACAGAGAAACAGAATAGACCATCCTACAATGCGGGGTTCCCCCAGAAGGAAGGAGGGAATGACAAGGAGAAGAATATTTGGGGAGAGGAGCTTGTCTTTCTCTACCTGATGACAACCTAACGGCCCTTATGTGTGCAATAGCTCAGTCCAATTCCAAGGAAACCACAATTGGAGATTTATGTGTAGCTGAATCACGCTAGGAAGTCTCAGAGCAGGGATAGGAAAAGTGAAGCTGGTGGGTCCCTGGTCCTCCAGAAGACCCTGAAAATACCCTATGTTACCTTTTCTTTTTTTCCTAAATGGGCAATACAATTGTCTCTGAAACTGACAAAAAAAAAATGCAGTAGCTTGGAATACTTACTCCCTCCCAAAGCCAAGCAGTTTTCAGGTAAAATCAAAGCCAGAATGTTACTTCTGGTTTAGGTGTGGTAGCTCCCAGGGCAGTGGGGCAGGGTGCCGTTCCAGATTTTGGCTGGCTGTAAAAGATCTCTCCAAGGTGCTGAAGCGGTTTAGGAATAGGGTTCAAAACCTTGGAGAGCACCTTTAAAGCCAGAGGGGATTCATGTACTTCTGATATGGGGGCCACCACGGATAAAGATTGGACTACGACCCTGGTTCGATTCCCCGCTCAGCCACGGTGACCTTGGGGGCACGCTCAGCCTCAGAAAAGTCTGTAATAGGTTCACCTTGGGGTCGCCATAAGTTGGAAACGACCTGAAGGCACACACATAGGAGAGGGCAGTAAGTCAAGAAGAAGGCCACGTTACATTACAGGTGGATGAAACAAGGAAGCATAATTCTGAATTTGCACGACCTGAGCAGAGCTGTTGATCACAAGTGACTTGGAGGTTGAAGTCGACTAGACCGCAATTGACCGCACCGAAGTCGCCTTCTATCCTACGCTGGGAGAAAAATGAGAGAGGAATTAAACTAAGAATAAATGTAAATAATTCTGAACTAGCTGCAATATTCTGCCACTGCAGGAGCTCAGCAATAAATATAAACAACCACTACAACAACCACCTCTTCATCACAGGAGCTGTGTTGGAGGGGTCCTTTGGAAACCCGTCTGCGGCCTTTGCTAATGTCTCCTGGACTATCTCCTTAATCTCGTTACCCAACGAGATTATCCCCGAGACACAAGCGAGTGAATGGCTGAGCGATTTGGGAAGCATTTGGGGCGGCCAGAGAACAGGACAGTTTAAGGTCACAAGGGAAAAAAACACAAGAAATAATAGATGTGGGCTGGAAAGGAGGGATGGACGGGTCTATTTCCTGTCTGCGTGTCCGCTTCACCTAGCTTCCCCCATAAATCTCTCCTTTCCTGTTTCCTGCGAGCTTCTTTTCAAAACAAGCTAAAGTGCTGAATTTCCTCCATTAAATAAAAAGTGCACGTAGAATTGCTTTCAAAAGTCAGCGTCGTGTAAGTGGTTCGAATGTCGGACTGTGACTCTAGAGACCAGGGTTCAGATCCCCAGTGGGTGGCCTTCGGCAAGTCACACTCTCTCAGCCACAGAGGAAGGCAAGGGCAAACCCCTCTGTGCAAACGTTGCCAAGAAAACCCTGTTGTAGGTTCGCCTTAGGACTGCCGTAAGTCGGAAATGACTTGAAGACACACAACGAGGTATTCTTTTCTGCATAAAGGACACCGACTGTTATGAACGAAAGACCACGCATCTATTATTTTGTTTATATCTGCTTTTTCTCCACAGTGATAGTTCTGTTGCAATACACAGTTATAGCACGATGATTCCAAAAAAGTTAAGAGAGCTTTGCTTGAACAAAAGGCCATGTACATTACTTTGAGCTCAGTTTGCAACAATTGAAGGAAGCCGAGGGGAAAAAAGGAGGGAAATGGAAGGAGGAGAGACAAACCGGGACGTTTTAAATGCAGCTGTAAAGGTGGGATGACAGAGGGTTTATTGGCACTGCCTCTGCTAAATGAGCACATTGGAGAGCTGGTTCTGAATAAACGTTTTCTTGGGCAGAAAAGGACCTGTCTGCAGATTGGATCCAATGACTCAGCCTTTGCCCGCATTACGGGAACTTAGCCACTGGATTGCGGCTCTGGGAAAATATTGTCATTTTTCCCAGGGAAACACCCCAAGAAAGAAAGAAAGTTGCTTCAACTCGCCCGGGCATCGGCCCCTTGATGTAGGATCCCGAAGGCGGCTTTGCTGACTCAGCAGCGCTTGCGCTGAGTCACCATCCACCCCAAGCAAAGGGGAAAAAGGGTTACTGATCTGTGAGAAAGCAAGCACACTCATTGAAAGGACAGGTGAGCAACTTGGATGGGAGTGGAAGAATGGGCATCGGGCCCGCTCACTGCTCTCCTTCCCCTACAGGTATCAGTTACTTCATTGTCACGTGGGGTACAGAAAAATTACAGGAGTTTTCTCCACGCTGCAAGAGAAAAACGGGTTCCTTTTCAGGATTCCCTCCATACCCAATGTCCTGGAATGTTGTGGAGGGTGTATTCTGCTAGGAAAGGTTGCAGAAAATGGATTCCGCTTAGCAATATTGCAGAAGACATATTCTGCTTATCAATATTGCAGAGGATGTATTCCACTTAGAAATGTTGCAGAGGACATATTCTGCTTCGAAACGTTGACTGGAGGGAGTATTCTGCTTAGCAATTTTGCGGAGGGGGTATTCTGCTTAGAAATGTTGTGGAGGAAGTATTCTGATTAGAAATATTGTGGCGGATGTATTCTGTTTGCTTTTTTTGGTTTAAAACTCCAGCTGGCATTCTGTATTGCATTTACCGGTTAATAATCTATAGAGTTATGGATCTGTAACTGCTCGGTGTTTAATGAGACTATGTAGCCTTACCGTAAGACAACGGTTCCCAAACTTTAGACTTCAAGTCCTAGATGTCCCAACTGGCTTGGATGGTGTTTGGGGATTTTGGAAGCTGAAGTTCAAGACACCCAAAGGACGACCAAAGTTTGGGAACCACTGCTGTAAGACTACATTAATGTGGCTGCTGCTTGTTAAGGTGGGCTGCGGGAGTCATGTTAGTTATATGTACATAGACATACCTGACGCAGAATGTTGTCGTAGCTGAGATAGAATATTGTTGCCTGTTTTCTGTGCAGAAAATGTGGGTTTTTTTTTTCTTCCGTGCACGAAAGAGGTTTTTTTTGTGACTCAAACCCATGTGTGTTTTTCTGCCCAGACTAATTCGTATGCAATAGTTCAGGGTGTTCTGACACAGGCGGGGGTAAAAACTCATGCAGAATGCTTGTGGTCTATTGTTCTTCCTGATCCAAGTCTCCAGCTGTCACTTTTTATAACCTGGGAACGAATACTTTTTCTCAGCAATAAGAGACCTAACAATGTAACAGGCTGTGGCTGTGGCGATGAGTAATTTCAGTAAGGTGAATTTAGGCACATCTGTATTGGTAGAATAAGATACTGGAGAAGAGAAGGTTAAGAGGCGATATAATAGCCATGTTTAAATATTTGAAGGGATGTTTTTTGGAAGATGAGGCCAGCTTGTTTTCTGCTGCTCCAGAGACTAGGACACGGAGCAATGGCTTCACACTTCAGAGAAAGAGATTTCACCTAAATATTAGGAAGAATTTACTGGCAGTAAGGCCAGTTTGACAGTGCAATACACTGCCTTGGGGTGTGGTGGACTCTCCTTCTTTGGAGATTTCTAAAGAGAGGTTGGGTGGCCACCCGTCAGAGGTGCTTTGATGGTGTCGTCCTGCATGGCGGAACGGGGCTGGACTGGATGGCCCTGGGAGTCTCTTCCAATTCTATGGTTGTATGATTTGGCTTGTATTCTGCTAAGCTTAAGTATCAAAGCCGCTTGCATTGTATGCCAGATGCTACAGGCTCAGAGACCACCCCCTTGCTGGTTTAAAAATAGCCATGGGATTCAGCAGACAAAGCCGGGCATGCTAGGGTTAGCCACCTTAGTAGTGAGGGAGGGCAGAAACATGTGACGGCTTCCTCCAAGCTCCTGCTTTCATTCGGTCATACCTCTGAGTCTACCTTTACTGGACTGGTGTGTTTGATTTAGTGACTTTTTTTTAAAACTCGCCCAAACATACCTGCTTTGTAGGTGGGATCCACAGGACCTGAACTTCAGTCTCACACAAATCAGTTGTGGCATGGCGTTCTTCTCTGATTTCAACTACAATTGAGATTAAGCTAGTTTGGCTTCGTTCTCAGGTTTCTAGCAAGATGTAGTATAAATGAGGAGCCTGGTGTCGACAGACGTTTCTGATACAGGTTTACCACACAGTTGTTATGTTCCTGGGAATGACTTCATGCGCTCTTGTCTTGTGAGCAGGCTTGCTAGTGGACTGGCTACTCGTCCAGAATGCTAGATCAGAGAGGCCTTGGGCTTGATCCGGCAAAGCTCTTCTGGTGTGTTTCTGGGCGAGATATGAGAACTACAGGACGAGGGACAGCTCCCCAAGAACAGCCATGTTGTTTTGATGGGGCAGAGAGGTCAACGGAGCCAATGCAAGTGCTGACAATGAGATATCAGAACTGCAGCACCAGAGACAACTGACCTACTTCAAGCTGAGAAGCTGGAATGCAAGAACTGCAGGACCGGAGACAGCTCCATTGGAACTCAGATGTTGTTCTAATGGACCTCAGAGGTCAATCGGTCCAGTACAAGCTCAGAGAGTGACTTAGCATATACCTGCCGAAAGCAACCAGTCAGACATGCTTGGGGGTTTGATTCAGCTTGGAGCACTGTACAGCTCCGATGCTAAACAATTTCCTGGCTGCTTTCTTTCACCAACCAGAATAAGTGAGCTTGCAGAATGGCTCCTTCCTTGCAGGAGAGTCTGTGTCTCAGTCAGGGTCTCCCCACGGGCCACAGATGAACCGTGTTGCCAAAGTGTTCAGTTGCTTCCCTTCTCAATCCTCTCCTCTCTCCTTTGCTCTTTCAGCTCCGCCATTCCCTAAGGTTCTGGCCCCAGCTGGTGTCACACGCTGTGATCAACCTCCTGCCCTGGGGAGGGACCTGGAGAATTTACAGCCACATATCAGTGTGGTCCCAGGCAGCGGTTGCTACACACACAAAACCCAGGGAACCAAGGATACATCCACACCGCACAATTTTATTACTATATTGCACTGCTATGGCAACAGCCTATGGTATCCTGGGCTTTGTAGTTTGGGGAGGTTCTAGAGCAGTGCTTCCCAAACTCTGGTCTTCCAGGTATTTTGGGGTTCAGCTCCCAGGATGCCTGATCCTTGGCCAAGGCAGCTGAGACTTCTGGGAATTGAAGTCCAAAACGCCAGGAGGATTAGAGTTTGGGGATCACTGCTCTAGAGCTCTCTGGCTGAGAATTCTAAATCCTACACTGCAAATCCCAGGATTCCGTGGGATGGGACCTTGACAGTTAAAGTGGAATCGTGGCGCTATAACTGTATAATGTGAAAGAGACCCTGGTTCCATCCTGTGGAATTCTTGGATTTGAAGTTTAGGGAGTGGTCAGCCAAGTGGCAGAAGCGATTGATAAACTACAAAACCCAGAAGTCTAAATACTTTACTGCAGATCCCAGCATTCCACAGGATGGAATGATGGTAGTTCCAGTGAAGTCAGAGTGCTAAAATTGTGTGGTCCTAAGAGAGTTATATAGGCAAAAATAAAAATATTACTCTAAAAAGAAAACTGTTTTGTTGGGTAACTTGTTATAAGAACACCTAAATGCCCTGCAGGTACCAGATCCCATTTGATTTTGGAAGCCAAGCTGTGTCATATCTGGTTAGTGCTTGGATGGGGGATCACCAAGAAATACTAGGTGCTGTAGACTGTATTTCAGAGGCAGGCAATGGCAAACCACCTTCGGTCTGATCCACCAGGGCTGTTCTCACGATACTCAGATGGAAACCTCAGCTTTAAGGATAGCGTATCTCCGAATCCCAGATTGTAGGATGCAATAAGGAAAGCATGGGTTGTCGTACTCAGTTCATGTTTGTGGGCTTCCCAAAAGTATCCGGATGACCCCTGTCGGAAACGCGATGCTAGGTTAGATAGGTTTTTGGTCTGATCTGGCAAGCTTTTCTTATATTCTGTGCACAATGCCATATATATGTTAAAAAAGAATATGTGACTGTCTCTGCTGCAGCTCTTAGACTGTGAAGCCTAGGGTTCTGAACTTTGTCATATGTAATAAAGGGATCTAGGAGTGTGCATTTAAAGATTCTTTTCTTGTTTTAATGGATTAATTATAAGTTAATTAAAAGGGTTTGTAGCCTGTACTGCCACCTTCAGTCACTAGGTGGCAGAGTTCTCTAACCAAGAGAGACAAAGCTGCAGCAGTTTGTATCTACATAGGCAGTCCTATGTAATGCTTCCCTCTGCAGGTCTCCCCAGGTCTTCAAACAGTTGAGAAGCCGTTAAGAGAAAGAGAGAAACAAATGGACAGATGGGCAATCCTGCCTGCCTGATAAGCAGGGAAGAAAAGAAAAAGGGAAAGACAAAAACGGTGGATGATGGGAGAGAAGAGAAGGAACAGAGAGAAAGAGCTCTGGAAAAGGGTGGGGGGGGAAATGGATTTATAACAAAGTGAAGCTGGGTGCTTCTGGGTATTAATGAATGCAAGGGGATCCTATCAGCGTCCTCCTGCAAAAAGAGAGCCGAAGGTGAAGGGACTATATAATTGTGCTCCAGACACAAAGAACCCTCTTCAATTGTATAGGCCATCTCCTTGCTAGTTTTGTGCGTGAAGGGGTGTGTGTGGGGGTGTGCGGGGGAGGGAGGGAAGGCTGTGGTGGAAGGGGGAGTGGAGTGGGGGAGAATGAGGCGGCATTAAAATTAGCTTGTAAAAATCTAATGTGATTGTGTTAAGATTTCTCCCTCCCATGCGGCAGGGCCGGGAGACGCTTTGAAGAATAACCATGGAGGGTTTTTTGCTGAGGCTAGCAATTTGAAAGTTCAGGCTAAGTGGTTTGTGTCACCATAAATAACACTGAAACGCTCTCGCACACTCTCCTTCTCCGTGGCATTTTTTTTTTCCAATGAAGTTTTTCACAGCCTGATCAAGGGCTAGCCTTTCCATGTTAATCTGAATAGAAACTTGTTGCTAAAAGGCGTATGAATATTTTTCCCTTGTTGTTTGGCCAGGTTTTCATTCCGGGGGGATCTTTTGCAAAAGCAATTGGAAGGTACCTTCCATCGTTTCCTGACCGTAGAAGGAGAAATAGTTTTGCACTTTTTTTCTCCAAACGTTTCCCCTGCTTGTGGGGATGTCCTGAAAGTACCTGGATGACCACCCTTGGAAACAGGATGGTCTTGCAGACTGACCTTTGCTCTGATCTAACAGCGCATTTCCTGCGTTCTTAGCAGAGCATTTACATGGATGCAGTGTACCATTGGGTACCCTGGTGTGCTGCAACCGGCTAAAAGCCACTTTAAATCTCATCACTTCTTGTTGAGGGTGGCTACAAGTGGAAATGTTACACAGGCTCCCCCTGCTTATCTGACAGGTTAGGGATTGGAGCACTGCCAGAAAACAGAATTGTTTGAAAAGTGGAACCCATGTACTGTACTGGAAGGAGCACGGAGGATTTTTGGGGGCTCGCTTGGGACCAACTGTGCATTTGTTACTTGCAAAGTCTCTCAGCTGCCTAGCTTTGCAAGCAACACGCACAGAAGCATTTCCAAGTGACCCTCCAAAGGCAGGAAGAACCAATGAAAGAGTGGAATCCCCATCGAATTAGTGGATCTTGTCCTCAATTTGGAAGTGAGTTGTCAGACAACAGGGTGTCAAACGGTGTGAGATTCCTGTATGTACCACAGCCAGTGTGGTGTGGCTTCATTGTCAGATTCCAGCAACTTCAGAGTGAGAATCCTTGCTTGGCCATGGAAATCCACGGGGTGGACAAGTCACACTCTCTCAGCCTGGAGTCATAACAAGGGCCCATGTGCATTCAGACTGGTTATTGTTGTTAAGCACAGTGAAGTCAGTTTCAACTTATGGTGACCCTAGACATGAGAGATCTTCAAGACACTGTTGTCAACAGCCCGGTCATGATCTTGCAAACTCGGAGTTGTGACTTCCTTGATTGAATCTATACATCTGTAAAATGGTCTTCCTCTTTTCCGCCTACCTCTTGCTTTGCCAAGCATTCTCATTTGCCCTGGTGACTTATGTCTTCTCTTGATAAGTCCAAGCTATGAGAATCTCAGCTTAGTCATCTTGGCTTCTAGGCAGAGTTCAGGCTTGATTTGCTTTTGGACCCGTACCTTTGTCTTTTTTAGCAACCCACGGTTATCTCCTCCAGCATCATATCTGAAAGAAGTTGACTTTCTTCCAGTGAGCTTTCTTCACTGCCTGGCTTTCACAACCATAAGCAGAAACTGGAAATGCTATGACGTGGATGATTCTGACTTAGCTGTTTAATGATCCATCTTGACACACGAAGGGCAAGGGTTGGGGACACTTGCAAACAATCAAATGTTTAAATATTTAAATATTTGAAGGGATATCATGCCGAGCAGGGAGCGGGCTTGTTTTCTGCTGCTCCAGAGACTAGGACAAGGAGCAATGGATTCAAGCTGCAGGAAAGGAGATTCCACCTGAACCTCAGGAAGAACTTCCTGACGGTCAGAGCTTCCAGCAGTGGAATAGGTTGCCTCAATGGAGCGTGGTGGAGTTTCCTTCTTTGGAGGTTTTTAAGCAGAGGCTGGA
Source organism: Cyclura pinguis (assembly GCA_030412105.1). Taxonomy (NCBI): domain Eukaryota; kingdom Metazoa; phylum Chordata; class Lepidosauria; order Squamata; family Iguanidae; genus Cyclura; species Cyclura pinguis. Next base: position 6,474,102 of record CM059614.1, on the reverse strand, counting down.
TGGCTGTCTGTTGGGAGCGCTTTGATGTGGTTTCCTGCATGCCAGAATGGGGTTGGACTGGGTGGCCCCTGTGGTCTCTTCCAACTCTACGATTCTATGAAATCTGTGAAAGTCAAACCCACAAATGGGGAGGGCCAACCATACAGTTCCCTAGCCACTTTCCTTCACCAGCCCCAGCAGCTCAAGAGAGAGAAAGCTCTCTCTCGATAGCTGGGAATTTCTGCCTGACTTATGGAATAGGGTGCCCGCTGGAGAGAACAATGGCCTCCCAGCTCAGGAGAAGTAAGCCAGAAGAACACGAAGCCTTTGGACTGAGGAGGAACGTCCACCTGAGGCCACGAGAGGAATGATTGCCATTGTCTTTCATGCCAGAGGGGCAGCAAATTTGGATTTGGATCCAGACATCTTCCAAAACACTGTCTCCAAAAGTATGTTCAGCACCTTGGAGAACTCCTTTTCAAATCTGGAATGGAAATTCGGAGTAGCTTCACGCACCTTTGACATGGAAGCCACCTTGACACCACTCTTTAGGAGAGAGAGAGGGAGAGAGAGAGAGAGAGAGAGAAGGACTCAAGAGTAATAACCCTAGAAGCCGAGATGACTAAGCCGGGCCAATTATTGTACTTTGGACGTACATACCATGAGATGACATGACTCATTACTGAAGATGGTAATGCTTGGTAAGACAGGAGGAAGCAGGAAAAGTGGGAGCCCACATGGAGGGCGGATAGACTCCATCACGGAAGCCCGTGGCGGCCCTGACCTTTGCAAGACCTGAGCTGGGCTGCGGATGAAACGGTGACCTGGAGGTCTCTCGATTCACAGATTTTTCCAGGAATCAGAGTTGACCTGATGACAATTAACAACAATGGGAGAGGGAGAGAGAAAGAAAGGAGAGAGAGGGAGAGTTGTGAGTTAGCCGAAACCAAAATATTTTCAATGCAGGGCATTTCGAAAAAAATCACAGCTTATTTCTACTATTTCAGGAGGAGTGGCTGGAAAGTGGAAAATGGTTTCAGACTGTTTCTTGCCTTTAATACTCAGACTGCTTATTTTAAGAATTACTAATTTTAGTACAGAAATAGAATAATAATTACGTATTACTGATTAAGATTGCTAAGTAACAAGTTTCCTTTTTAAAATAGTAATGGAAGCTAGCAAGGTAGAATTCATATGAATAACTTACTTAGAATTTAATTATCAACTAATTTTGTAAGTTTAGATCTGCTATGGAAATAAATAACAGACGAGAAGTATTAATGTTAATTTTATTTTAGGATCTAATGGTTAGTTTATTACTGTTGTATTTCTATTCACTGTTCGTAACAGGGGCAGGAACCAATTTTAGCGATGTGTTGCTCATTGTCGTGTTTAATATTTAATTTAATTTAAATTTAGTTTAATATTTGTTAGTTGTATTAGCTTTTGAAGTTTTGTCTTTTGTTTCTTTAATATTGTCCCGTTCTGTTGCTTAGTTGAGTTCTACAACTGATGTTCTTTGTAGTGTTATTGTGTGGGTTTTTTTTTCTGCTATTGGGTTTTTATTTCTTTTCATCCAAAATAAACATATTGAATAAAAAACACAGAAGAAATAATAACTGGATGTCCACCCTCCCACTGAAAGATTCATGAGTAGAAGCTTAAAATACATACAATCTCGACATTTCTTTAAAAATGCCTTCCCTCACGGTGCAATAGGCAGATATCCGACACAGGTCTTCTCCATTGGCAGTAGCCACAAATTTCCTAGGGTTTTCTTAGACAAGGAATCCTCAGAGGTGGTTTGGCCAGCTCCTTCCTCTGAAATCTAGCCTACAGCACCTGGGATGCATTGTCGGTCTCCCATCCAAGTACCAACCAGGGCTGGCCCTGCTTAGCTTCCAAGATCAGGTAGGATCTGGTGCCTTTAGGGTATTTGGGCCTTCATTACCTACTGTGTATTAAACTGACTGTAACAAGTCCCTTAAGAAAAACTCCAATAGAAACAGTGTCTAATGTTTTGTCTCAGGTATTTACACTCAATGTATTTTTATGGTACTTTCTATATAATTAAGGGCTTGTTTATCACTTCCTAGCCCACCAGGGTGCCAAGTGTAAGATACAGCAAACAGAAACAGATGAAATGAGTAGAAACACTCTTTCCAAACAAACTAGAGCAACTTTTTAAAGAGCACACACGATTTCAAACAGCAAGAAAAGCCACTCTGGTTTTTAGAATCAAAGGCTGTAGGAAAGACTAGAATGATAGGATATTAGAATTGGAAGGAATCAAGAAGCTATCCCAATCAACCCCCTGCCAATGCAGGAATACATGACTAAAGCACTTCTGAAAGATAATCATTCAAACTCTGTTTAAAGATCTCCGAAGATGTCATACGGAGCAAGCCTGTTTTCTGCCACTCCAGACTCTAGGACATGGATCAATGGCTTAAAACTAAGAAAAGAGATTCCATGTGAATATTAGGAAGATCTTCCTGAAGGTAAGAGCAGTGTGACAGTGGAAGACACTGCCTGGGAGTGTGATGGAGTCTCCTTCTTTGGGGGTTTCTAAACAGAGGCTGGGCGGCCATCTGTTGGGAATGTTTGGATTGCCTACATGGCAGAACGGGGTTGGACTGGGTGGCCTTCGGAGTCTCGTCCAACATTATGTCTCTAGCCTCTGTTTACAAACCCTCACTTCAGGCAGCAAACGTCTGGGGACAGCCTCGCCCCTGGGGCAAACTATGTGTGCGCCCACATACAGAGAGAGAGAGAGCTTTCTCTCCGGCGGGCTTCCTTTCAGGCCAAGGGAGCACATGCCTCCGTGCCTTCCCACTTCACTTGCACCATCCTCAGTAACAACTTCCTTTCTCCCCTGTCCTTTAAATCCGATTTCCAGTGGCCCTCTCTCCCCCCGCCAGGGAGATTTCCTTCTCCATGCGCCAGGCTTTCTGCAACACAGAAAATTGCCTCCAGTTTAGAGACGTTATCCTTCCCTCTCTCCGTCTGCCACCCTCCCTCCCCACATCCGCTCCCATCACAAGGCCCTCCCGAGTCGCGCCTGGTTGGCATCTCCTATGCCGATCACCCCCCGCCAGACCACCCCTGGCACCCGGTAGATGGAGAGGTAGAAGCTCTGCCCCCTTTGCCACCTTGCCTGCCTGCTCGCCTGCCACCCTCCTCCCCCATTCTAGACCAGACGAGGGCTCCCCCTTCCTGGCATGGAGAGGGAGGAGGAGGAGGAGAAAGGGGAGGCGCTTCGCAGTGGCACAGGGAGGGAGGGAGGGGGAGGAAGAGAGAGAGAGAGAGAGAGAGAGGTCATGGGTGCTGCCGGATCTTGGGCAGGGAGGGGGCGAAGATGAGGATCCCCTCTCCTTGGGAAAAAGAGGGACCGTCTGCTGGCCCAGGCAGCAATTTGCCTGCCTCTGTGTCCCCCCCCCATCAAACCACCTCCCTTCCCCCTGTTTATCTCCACCGCCAACCCTGTTTACAGCCTCCAACCAGGAGCAGCCGCAAAGATTTTCTTTTTTAAAATCTGTTTCCTGAGTGTTTTTCCTCATCACCCCCATTAGCATCGCCCATCCTCTTTCTTCCCCTCTCAACAAGGGTGGGAGGGGGCGTCCCGGCCAAAGCGAGGGGGTCTCCCCTCGCATCTGCCCCCTCCACCAACAGTCACCTCCTCTCCAAAAAAACACTGCCTCCAATTCAAACCTCTAAGAGTTGCAAAGACCCGCCAGTTTCCCCAAGAAGATGGGGAGAGCGAAAGCAAAGACCCCGCAAACTATGGAAGATTGAAGATATTTTTTTTTAAAGGGGGGGTGGTTATGAAAAGAAAAGAGGAAGGAAGGAAGGAAGAGATACTACGCCCTCCACTTTCAATCTGCGCTCGCCTGGGGGGCTTTTTCTGGAGGGAGCCCCCCTCTCCAAGCCTCCTCAAGGCGCTAGTCCTGAAGAAGCCCCGGCGCCCAGCGATGCTCGCCTTCCCTCCCCAAGGCGGAAAGGACGGAAGAAGCGCAGCCTCGGGACCCCTGGCGCCCTCCTTTGGCTCCACCACCACCTTTAAAACAAGCCAGAAAAAATCCAGAACTTGGCGGGACCTTAAAATTAAATAAATAACCCGCTTCACTCTCTCTCTCTCTCCCCCCCCACCCCGCCGCCTCGAACTGACACCCCACCCCCGGCCTCGCTTCCCGTTGGCGGCGTCCAACTCTGCGCCTCCGCCTCCGTCCCCTTTCCTTTGGGGGTGATGGTAAGTTTTTTTTTTTTTTAAAAATCACCTTGTTTCCCCCCATCTTGTTTTATTTTGGGGGGATGCGTCAAAGTTACGGGGGTCTCTTTCGCGCGTGTGCGTGGGGAGGTCGAATGAAAGGGGGAATCTCCGAGGGAGGTTGTCTATTAAAGTCCCGGGCAGGTGGGTTGGCGAAAACGGAGAATAAATAAAATTTGGTGGGGGGGAGAGAAGACATGAAGGGGTTTGCTCAAGCCTCGGCGCTCTTGTTTCGGAGGGGGGTGGGCAAGAAAAGAAGCGGCGCGCTTGGGAGGCAAATGTGGCTCCGGATGCTGCCGGTGTCCAAGGCGCGCAAGGGGGTGACCCCTCAAAGTGGGGGGCAGAGTTTAAATGCTGGGGTGAATTGTCCTTGTTTTTCCCCTTGAGGAGGGAAGAAAGAGTCAGGAGCGGCGGCGACGGGTGTCAAGGAAGCGCTCCGAGCCGAGTTCTCCCGGTAGAAATCCCCGACATGTCACCCATGTTTTTGGTGGTTTTTACGCAGCGCTTCGGAGAGGGGAGCACTGCGTAAAGTGGGCGCTGGAGCGCCGGGGAGGGGAAGGCTGGCCGGCCGGCCGGCTGGCTGGCCGGGCTTCTCTCCCGTGCGCTCTACCCGCCCCTCCTCTCGCCTTTCCCTCCTCTTTTTTTGGGGGCAGCCAGCTCAGCAAAAGGGCGAGCGGGAGCGGAAAATGGCCGCTCGTTGGGCGGCGAGGGGGGCGGAGAAGGGGAGGCCGCGCTGAACTTGGCCGTGACGCCCAGAAAGGGAGGACGGGGAGGGATGAAAGACACACATGCACGCGCGCGCGCGCGCGCGCACAGGCCCGTGGGGCTTCCTCGCCGTCCCGAAGCTCCATCTTTTGGGGAAGGGGGACCTCCCCCTCTCCAAAGAGGCGCACCGGCATCCCCATCCCCTGTCCCCCTGTTCTCGGCTTCTTTTCAGCTTCCTCTCTTCTTCTCCCCGCCACCCTTCCCCACAACCGCCGCCGCCGCCGCCGCCTCTTCCCCGAGAGCTGGGCCGCGGCCCTGCGGCAGAAGCCAGGCCGCCTCGTCAGCAGAACGGGGCCGGGCGTTGCGGAACGCCGGGAGGGGACTGAGGGGGAGCGGCGCCAAGGGAAAGGACGGCGAGGGAGAGGGGCCCCCGCCGCCGCGCGCGCCCCCGGTTCGCCCGTGCGCGCGCGGGCCCCCCCCTCCCGCCCCTGGTTGCAGGGTTTGCAGTTGTGCCAGAACTTAACTTCTCTTTCCTCCCAGTCCCCCTTCCACCATCGTCATCAGTTATCACGATCCCTAGCATTGCTATTTTTATCATAAATATTATTGCTGCAATATATCCACAGGTATACTCTATAGCTGTTAGGTTACTACAGTGTCTAGATTTCTTATATAGAAATATGTCATTAGGGAAATACCATTATATTTATTATAATATAGCAACAGTATGTGCTGCAATCTTATATACACTACATGCTACAGTATTATATACTTCACATGCTACAATATTACATATTACAATGCTACATATGCTATATGCCCTAATATTACATATGTGATAGGAAAATTATAACTGCAATATGATATTTAGTTATGTAAAGGATTAATTATCACTCTCACAGCTACATTTAAGAGAATATTCTGACTACAATGTGTGCATATGCGCATATATACTCTATCTGTATTATTTTATTATACCCTCTATGTTTACTATATTTATTTATATTTAATAATTATCAACATCTTGACTATATGTAAGTCCAACATATACATATACATACATATATTCTATCTCTATTATTTATTAGATTACACCCTCTATATTTATTATATTTATTTATTTTAAATATTAGTTATTATCATCATGACTATATTGATTATATCATAACTACAATATATATATATATGTGTGTGTGTGTGTGTGTGTGTGTACACATTTATGCTCTACAAGTACTGTGTTACTGACAAGACCGTACCTTCTATACTTATTAAAATATTAATCATATTGTATCCCCTATATTTTACCCTAAAATATTATTCTATTACATCCTATCCTATCCTATCCTATCCTATCCTATTACATCCTATAAAATCCTATTCTATTACACAGTCTATTAATTATTCATTCTATGCTCTTGATTTGTCATATTATTTATCATATAATCTCTGTCTATTCTGTGTTATATAGCGTAGTGCAGTATATGTACATTTTATATGATAGATTCAGATCAGAATATATTTCTAATATAATATATGTAGTGCATTCAGTATATATTATACAGTCCTATAATAATCTATGTAGTGCATTCAATATATGTTTTAGAAAATACTATACTAATCTATGTAGTGCATCAATACATATTATACAATGCTATAATAATGTATGTAGTGCATTCTATACACACACACACACACACACACACACATATATAAAATCATATATGCATGATACGTTTCACACGATATTATGATAATATGCAATATACCGACTCTATTGCATGCTACTCTCGTTGGATTTGGTTCCACCCCTAGGTCTTGCTGGGGCTTCTGCTCTTAAACCCGACTTTCCGTCCTCTTCTCCTCCAACCCGGACTCCATCCAACCTTTCTCCTCCTCTCCCTTCGCCTTCTTCTCCCCTCCCAAGCCCCCCCCCCAGGCAAATCGGGGGACCCAGGTAGACAGACAGACGGGGGTGTAGCTACCTGTGTGCGGATGTAAAATGAGGTCTTGCCTCTCTCTCCCCCACTGACCCCGGTGACCTGTTCCTTTGCGCCCCGAATTTCTGGCACGGCGGTGCCCGGACACTGTCCGGGCGGTTCTAGGGGACCCCAAGGCCCGGAGAAAGAGAGATGGATAGCATGGGTTGGATCTAAGAGGGAGGGGGAAAAAGGGAGGTCCGCGGTCCCCAAATTTCTGGCTTCAAACTTTAGCTGAGACTTTGCAAGTTCAGGACTCCAAAGCAAGCGGGCAGGAGAGGTACCCCGGGAACGCCACCGCAGCGTTTCGAGGTGGGGAGGTTTTTCGACGTCCTCCTCTCTCTGGTGCTGGAAAATTTGGAGATCGTAGGAAAATTTCACCTGGAAGGGGATTCTTAGCTGGGGAGGAAACCCGCTCCTTCCTCCCTCGTTTGGTACATCTAAGCGCGCTCGGAGACAAGCGAGCCACCCCGCTGCCGGTTTACGGGGGAGTAAGCGTCCTTAGCTGGCTCCTGAGTAGGCTTATTCGGGAGTAAGGGGTGCCGGGAGGCTTCCAAGGAGAGAGAAAGGAGCTAGGATCAGAGGGAAGACAAGTAAAGGACCCCAGGCGCCTTGGAGACTTAACAGATCTGCTTCGGCCTGATTTTCCTTGGTTCTCAGAGACACAGAAACGGTTTCGTTTTCTCCCGCTCCAGACTGGATCTCTCCCTTCCCTTCTTCCTGCTTCGCCTGCCTTCCCTCTTCAAGCCGAACCTGATCCCTAGCCCGGATCTTCCGCCTGACGCGTTCCCACGTTCTCCTTTTAGAGTATTTGGGTCTCCGTGTTCACCATTCCTGCGTGACGTTTTCCCCGGGTTCTCCGCGGCTCCGACGGCCGGGTACTCAGACAGAGAGACGCCCCCGGGGCCCAACTCGCAGCTTGCGCGGGGTTTACTCCAGAGTACAGCTTTGCAGAGGTGAAGGGACGTGCGTAAAGAACCAAGACTCGCTGCTTTCTTTTGGAGAGCTGGCAAAGGTGGAGAGGTTTGAGCGTTGGCCGACCGCTCTGTGTTCGAATCCCCGCTGGGACGTGGAAGCCCACTTTGAGCCAGTCACAGTCTCTCAGCCCCAGAGGGAAGCAAAGGCACTCTGAACACACCTTGCCAAGCAGTCCCCCTGGAATAAGGTCGCCTTGTTGTGTGCCTTCGAGGCCTTTCCGACTCAAGGAGAACCTATCAAGGGGGGTTCTGAGGCTGAGAGTCTGTAACACACCCACTGGGTCTCCATGGCCGAGCGGGCAATGGAACCTCGTCTCCAGGGTCGTGGTCCGACTCTCAGACCACCACCCCTCTCTGGCTCTATGTCTTCCAGGTACTTAGTCCAATACTCATACACTTTCTGAGCACGTCTGGACAAGAAGACTCGTGACAGATTCCCCTTAGGGTCGCCATAAGTCACAAAAGACTTGAAGTCAGACAGCAAAAGCTCCTTCGGGCCATGGAGATCGGGTTGCGCTCGGCTGAAAGAGGGTGTAATCGGGATTAAAGCCCACTGGGCTGGCTAGGACTTACTCTAGAGTAAGCGTGTTGAGGACTGCAGTTTGTCTCTTTTTTCTTGGATTAGAAATCCCCCTTCCTTCCTTCCTTCCTTCTACTTTTTTTACTTTCCCTGAACGCAGTTCCGTCTCGAAACGAGTCGGGAGTTTTTCGCTTCGAAGTCAATCGCGTTCGGATGGCGGGGTGCAGCAACGGGGTGGGGGGAGCAAAACCAGGGCATTGGGCCCCCAATAAGAATGCTCCCCCTCCTGCCTGCCCCAAATTTCAAGCCTCGACGGGAGACATGCTGAAAATCGTTCCTGCCTCGAACTCGGCTCTTTGCTGGGTTCGCCTTCCCTGGAAACCCACCGGGTGGCTTTGGGTAAGTTGCACTCTCTCAGCCTCACGGGAAGGCCAAGCCCCTCTGCCTTCGGATGTCTCTGCTCACTCTGTAAACGCTCGGCTGCAGTTTTAAGTTGCTTGGACGGCGGGCAAATTTTTACTGGCATCTTAAAATTTTCTGGCCTCTCTTTCCAGAGAGTAAAGTTCCTCCGGAGCGTAAAATTACTAGAGGCCGGCTGCCTTCTAAAGACGTTACTTTCGTTTTCAAGAAGACGGAAGGATCATCCCAGGAGGTGTCAGAGAAGGGAGGAGAAGGAATCCGAACTTAATATATGTGGGTGTAATTTCCACCTCTGTGTAAAGCCTGCAGTCGCGCGTATTTTTGTCGTGCGCCTTCGAGCCGTTTCCGATTTATGGGGACCCTAAGGGGAGCCTATCACGGGATTTTCTGGAGGCTGAGAGGGTGTGACGTGCCCAGGGTCACCCAGTGGGTTTCCATGGCCGAGCAGAGAATCCAACCCAGGTCTCCAACGCTCAAATCAGGGCTCCCTCCTGCCTCTCCAAATATTTTTAAGCCCTATTCAATTCCATGGGACTGCCCAGAAAGGCAAACTTAACACTGGTTTGGGCTGGCAGGGGAAGAAGTTAAGAAAAGGGGTCCGTCCGTCCCCCTCCAAAATGTCCCCGTCGTTGTTGATATTTGCGCCAACAAAACGGTTGCGTTAATTTCGAATGCCAAATGTATTTTTCTCGGCCGTTTTCTTTTTGGAGGCTGCGAGAAAAACCGACTTTCTGGGGCTGAGGAGGTGGTGCTTTGACGCTGCAGGGAATTTCTCTGCAGCAAAGGGGGGTGGAAATAGACATGAGGAGCCCCCTAAAATCTCTTTATATGTTGGGAGGCTAAAAGGTTAGCAGAGAGAGCGCCTTGTTGTAGTGGTTTGAGCGCTGGATTACAACTCTGGAGAGCAGGAGTCCGTTCCCTGTTCAGCCCTGGAAACCCACTGGAAGACCTTGGGTGTGTCACACACTCTCAGCCCCAGAAAACCCCGTGATGGGTTCGCCTTAGGGTCGCCATAGGTCGGAAACGACCCCAAGGCGCACAACCCAGCCCCAGGTGTCAGGGTTTTTTGGGTGCCAAAAGCTTTCAGGAGGGCTTGGCTTTGAGGGAAAGATTTGTCTCCCTTCCCTGCCACAAACGGTGTCGCAGAGTGGTTGGAACGTTGGACTAGGACTCTCTGAGGACCAGGGTTCGAATTCCTGCTCCTCCCTGGAAACCCGCTGAGGGGAGGCACACTCTCTCAGATTCAGGGGAGGCGCTGGGTGCAGGCCTCCTCGGGAGTAAGAAATCCAGCCCAAAAACCCAGCCATGGGGAGCTGCCTTAGGGTCACCCTTAAGTCAGAAACAACAGGAAGGCACAGCACCAGAGAAAGGATTTCCCCATGTCATCCGCGCAGCCCTCTAAACAGAAAAGACGGCTCTTGATTTTCTTTTTTTTTTTAATTGAACTGGATCTTGGATTGGATTCTTTTGCAATTGGATCTTGAACCTTGCAAATTTTGGCTGCCTTTGCCTCTCTGCATTGCATTCAGCCTTCCCCTTCTGTTCTCTCCCATTTTATTTTCTTATTCCCTCCCATATTCCTCTCTATCTCTTCTCTCTTTGACCTTTACTAATCCTAATAATTTCTCATTCCTTTGTATTTCCTTCACATTTCCACCTCTCTTTCTGTATCCCTTTTAGAAAATCTTTTGCTTTCCCTTCCTTCCCTAAACTCTGTCCAAAAAATTCCTCCCAATGGTTTGAGGCTTGGCCATCCCTCTGGAATCCGGGATATACCAATATATAAATTTCTGTCTTTTTCCTTCCAGGAGAATTTGGAAATTGTCACCTCCCCATCGTGCCACAGAGCTCCTTGGGAGATAACTTTAAAAATAAAAGTCTGAGCAACTTTGGAAAAGTTGCTACTGCTGCTTCCAAACTTTGGAAAAGTTTATTTTTTGGGGGGGAAGTCCCACTCTCCTACTTCCTACTCCTTCTTCAACGTGATTTTGACATTTTTTAAATGAATTTTTTACTTATTATTAAAGGAAGTCTTTTGGTTTTTTTTCTAGCTTCCCCTTTTCCTATGAAGCAGTTTGTTGCATGTTTACGTGGATGTTTTTAAATGTGATTTGTAGGGTGTTTTCTTTCTGAATGCCATCTCATCCCCATTTTTGTTGTTTTTGATGTCTTCAGGAGACAGTGTTGTTGTTGTTGTTGTTGTTATTATTAATTATTGAGGGCTTAAGGTTGTCTGGTAAGTATGGCTGCTGCTGTTGGTATTGCTGTTGTTGGTCATTTCTGATATATGGCGACCCTAAGGAACCCTGTCCTTGGGTTTTCTGGGGCTGAGAGTGTGTGATGTGCCCAAGGTCACCCAGTGGGTCTCCAGGGCTGAGTGGGAATTTGAACTCTGATCTCCAGGGTCTTAGCCCAACCCTCAAACCACTGCAACACACTGGGTCTAGGGAAGAATGGTTGTTCTTGGGTGCCTTCACCTTGTTTCTAACGTATGGTGACCCAAAAGGGAATCTATCCCTGGGTTTTCTGGAGGCTGAGAGTATGTGACGTGCCCAAGATCACCCGGTGGGTTTCCATGGCTGAGTGGGGAATCAAACCCTGGTCTCCACGGTCCAGAGTATGATGTCCACACCACTACACGACCCTCTTTGGGTGGCTTCATGCAACCTGCTCCTGCTTCTTCCTTTCCCTTCTTCCTCCTCCTCCTCCCCCAGTTCTTCTTTTCCCCTTCTTGTCCTTCCCCCTTCCTTTCTCTGTCAGATCCCATAACTCTTGCTACTGTTGTTATCGCTCCTGCGGAGGTTTTGATGGCTTCCTGCAATCCTCTCCTTCTCCTCTCCTTCTCCTCCCCTTCTTCTTCCTCTCCTCCTCTTCCCCCGTCTTCTTCCTCCTCTCTTTTCCTTCTTGATGGCCTTCCCTGTTGCTACTGTTTCTGCAGCTGTGGATGCTTTGATGGCTTCCTGAAATCTCCTCCTCCTCTTCTGTTTCTTCTGCTCCTCATCCTTCTCCTCCTCTTCCTCCTCTTCCCCTTCTTCCTCCTTTCCTTCCTCCTCCTCTTCTTTTCCATCATGTTTCTTCCTCTTCCTCCTCCTCCTCTGCCTCTTCTTCCTCCTGATCTTTTTCCTCTTCCCCCTCCAGATAGCTTCATGGGATCTCCTAACTGTTGTCCTCCTCACTGTTTTATTGCGGTCGCTTTGAAAGCTTGATGCGGTCCCATTTCTCTCCTCTTGTTGATAGCGCTTTGTGCAATCTCTTTCTTTATTATTGCTATCATTATTAACAATAATAATCAACGTTGCCACTGCCGTTGTTGTTGTTTTGATGGCTACATGAGGCTCCAGGTAGACTCCCCATCACCCCGTCATCATCTTCATCATCATTGCCTTTAGGCGATCCCCTCCCCATCTCTTCCTCCTCTTTTTATTTCAGTTTTATTTTTTGGGGGGGAGGGCTGCCGTCCACCACCCTCCCGCCGGACTTAACCCCCCCCTCCATGGTTTGAAGAAGCCCTCCGCTTAAATAAATAAATCCATAACCTGTGACCCCGTCCCCCTCTCCCCCTCTTGATTTTATTTCTCATAAACGTTTGTCCCTCTTGCCAGTACGCATAGTAAATCTAACGACGATCATCGACTCCAGTCCAAACGACGCCTCGCTCAGAGGGATACCGTCTTTTGGATCCGGCCACCCCTCGCCCATCCCTCCTTCCCTCCTGAATTTATTTCTTTTAAAAGTTTGCCTCTCTTGCAAAAAAATAATAGTAACGATAATGATGAGGATAGTCAAATCCAATCCAAATGACATCTGGTTCAGAGGGATAGTATATTTGGATTTGGCCACATTCCCTCCCCCCCCTCCTCCTCCTCCCCCCCCTCTCCTCCCCCCCGAATTGACTTCTTTTAAAAGTTAGCCCCTCTTGCAAAAACATCTCCTAGCAATAAGAATCGTGGTGATCGAGTCCAACGCAAGCGACGTCTGGTTCAGAGGGCTGCGTCTTTGGGATTTGGCCACCCTCCCCGCCCCTCCCTCCTCTCGCTCTCCCCCTCCCTGGCCCCGCCCCTGCTCCTCCCCCTCCCTCCCCTCCCCTCCCTCCCTCCCTCCCCTCCCCTCCCCTCCCTCCCTCCTCCTCCCGTCTCCTCGCCTCCCCCGCCGCCCTCCCTCGCCAGGAAAGAGAGAGTGTGCGAGCCAGCGAGGGAGGGAGGGAGGGCGAGTGTGAAGAAAAACTGTTCCAGCCGCCGAAATGACTCAGTAACTTTTGCGCTTGGATCCAGCGTTGGGCTTTTTTTTTTTTAACCCCCCCCTTTTTTTTTTCAAATTCCTCCCTCCCCACCCCACCCCGCAACGGTTGGTTCCGCTACAAGCTTTGGAAAGAGAGAGAGAGAGATGTATTCTTCACCTCTTTGCCTCGCCCAGGTAATGAAAGGGAAAAAAAACCAACTCTCCCCCCCCCGACATGTCTTTCCAACCTCCCCCCCCCGTCATTGCACTTTGCTTTTCCCTCTATCGCAGCTTGATTTTTTTTAAAAAAAATTCATGATGGTGCCAAGGCTCTTTCTCTATGCGCTCCCTTTTGCAAAACGGGGATTAGTTTTCTGCATTGCAAAAAGTGTCTGGGTTTGGTTTTTTTTTTTTGCAGGGGGGTGTTGCAAAGACGAGGTCTTTCTCCTCGGGCTTGGAGGAGGCTCGGATTCCCCCCCCCCGCTTCCTTTTGCAGATCCGTTGAATCCTGGCTTATTAGTTTCTCTTCTCACCTGACCTCCCTTCCCTCTCTCCTTTTGCAACCGTTTGAATTTTTTCCTCTCTTGTGCCTCTGTGGGCAGATATAAGAATGTGTGGATGATGGGTTCTTTTTTGAGGGGGAGGTATTGCTCGGGTTTTAGGGAGTGTCCGGACAGAGAGAAAGTGTCTCCCTTTTGGAGCGAGTTTTTTTCCCCCCATTTGGAGAGGAGGGGGTCTTTGATGAGCAAGGCTGGAAGGCAACCCGCCTCCCCCAAAACTGACAGACACCCTTGGTGAGAAGTTTTGGGGATGAGTTGCAGCGTTTTTTTTTCTCCTGCAGGCGCAAGCAAGGGTCCTTTTTGCTCTGGGTGGGTGTTTAGAGGGGGACATGGGGTAGTCCAGTTGTGGGAAGGGGTGGTTTGGCAACACTGTGCCCTCCTTCCAAGTTTGGATAAGTTAAGACTGTGGGGGAGACCAGACGGAGGAGAGGAAAGCTTCCCCATGCTGCGTTAGAGCATGGTTGTAAGTGTGGCAGAGTTTTTGCACAGATCGGGTTTGCTTCTCTGGCTGCTTCACAGCGTCCCAAGATGTGCGTGTGTCGGAGGGAGAATTGGCGTGTTTGCTTTGCGAGAGAAAGCGGGGGTCTCGGAAACCCTGGACGGCGCTCCAATGTGTCGCAGGCTGACTGTGACAATGTGCCACGGGCGAAGGCCGCGGGGCCCTGCGATCGAGCGTTCCTTTGCAGAAAAGGAAACCGTTCCCTGGTGCACACGTGGAAACGAAGTGTGTGTGCCCATGTGAAGGAAGAAGAGGAGCACAGAATAATGTGCAAAGGGGGCACGTGTTGGTGTCGGGCAAGACATTGGAAAAGTGCAAGGATCCTGGCCTGGCTTTGTAAATGGTCGGACAGCGTGTGTGACAGCTGTGCCAGTGTGTGGCCGATCAAGAGTGAGAGGTGTGTGCATGGCTTTGTTGTGTGCCTCTCCGTCTGGGCCGTTCCACGCTCTGTGTGTGTATGTTGTCACCAATCGATTCACCACGGTCGCGTTCCTGCTGCATGCCATAAAATATTCACACGCCGTGCTCTATATTTTATGGGAAAGCCCATAGGCGTGTGACTGTATAGAAATTGGGAGCATGGTTTGCTTAAAGCGCCAGGCCTGGTCTTGTGAATTTGAGCTTGGTAACAAAAATACAAATTGGCACTGGAATATCTGTAACGTGGGTGTACAGAAGCCTCCGTAGGCCAATCCACGTTTGCTGACCGTTGTGAAAGTCCGGACGCGTTGTGCACCATATCTGTTGGCCCTGTGGGTGCAGCTTGCTTGTTGTGTGCTATTTCTGTTTGTTGTTTTGGGGAGTTACAATTCACGGTACAAACTGCACACAAGAGACCGAGTGTTCCCTGATGTTCCCTACGATTGTGGAATTTGTTTGGTGTCACAAAGTTTTAGTTAGGTTGCATGGTATCAAGCAGTGAGTCGAGCATAACTCTCGAGTTTCTGTGGTTGCTTCTCCTAGAGCGTGGCAGGCCGTCCTTTCTATTTTCTCTTATTGATTCTGGATAGTTTATTTAATTATTGAACGCTGGGAGATTCTTTCCCTCCGTGTAACTCCTTCATTGCTGCAGAAGAAGTAAAAGCAGCAGGAGCCCGCTGAGTAGGAGAAAAATCTTCTAAAATGTATTCTTCGAGTAATCTCAGCTTGGAAGCACCATGGGTGTATGTGTTTCTGTGTGCTTTTGAAGTCATCTGTCGATTTATGGTGACCTGTGGATTTGCTACAGTTTTCTTAGCCAAGCAATGACTCCTCAGAGGTTGTTTTGCCAGTTTGTTCCTCTGAAATATAGCCTACAGCACCTGGTATTTGTTGGTCATCTTCCATCCACATACTAACTACAGTTGACCCTACTTAGCTTCCCAAACAGGACGGGATCTGGTGCCTTGAAGGTATTTAGGACCTTTGCCACAAAACTGAAACGTGTGTGTAAAGTGTGGGATGACTGTGATCTAGAATTTTTTTTTTCCCCTGGAAGGAAAAATTGATTTTGTTGTGGTGTGTCTTCAAGTTGTTTCCAACTTCTGGCAAACCTACGATGGGGTTTTTCCTGGGGCTGAGAGTGTGCGACGTGCCCAAGGTTACCCAGCAGGTTTCCATGGCTGAGCAGGCAACTGAACCCTGGTCTCCGGGTTTGTAATTCAACGCTCAAACCCACCTCTTTGGGATTGATTTTGCCTCACCCCAAATCGTAAAGAGGTATTTGGAGAGAGAGAGAGAGAGAGAGAGAGAGAGAGAGAGAGAAGGCCTTCATTCGTGCTGGGAAAACATATTGACACAATCCGGCAGGCGCTTTTGACACTTGATGGCAGGGGAATGGGAACCTTTGGCCCAACAGAGGGGAGATGAGTTGGCCCAGTTTCAAAAGTCACTGGTTTAAATGTGAAACCGTTTAAAAAGTGCCTTTGCTGTTCCGGCCTTACGGAAGAGAAGGAAACATAACAAGCTTGGAGTTGTAGTTTTATGTCTTGTCAACAAATGGTAGAGCTGAACCGTTAAAACAGATCTTGGAGAACCGCGACACAGCAACTCCTGGCAAATAAAGTCAGTTTTTAGTCCCAGCTACAATGGAACCATTGCGATGAGTGGGACTTTATACACCTCCTGTTGCTTTGTCTGGGTCTGCTTTTTTACGACAATTAATATTCCCTGATCCTAGTTGGGATAAAAATTGTTCTTCACTCCTGGTTGTCTGAGTTCTTGATCAAGCAATTGAGAAAGGCCCCGACGTGTTGCCGTGGGGAATAAAATGAAGGCTTTGTCGCCCAATAAGGACTCTGCCCTCCCATGGAATTTTCCTTCAGTCTTCAACTTTCTTGCATTTTGGAGAGGCGAGATGCTCAAAATCTCGCATGCCTAGAACTCTTTGGTTTGCTGCCTTTGATCCCCTTCTCTTTAGATGTACGGTTGGCCCTCCACATTTGGGGGTTTGATTTTCATGGGTTGGATTGTTTAGGAGTTTTTTCAGCCCCTGACACCCCAACTTAAACACTTGGTTTCCTGGGGAACCTTCCCTTGGCAACTCCGATCAGGCTGCACAGCCCTTTAAAAACTCACCTCTGGTCCTCCTCCGCAAATCGCTGCCTGGTCAGCTAAGGATGGATCACAGCCCAATTTTTCAGCACCACAATTTTTCAGCACCCTCTCCAGTGCCCCCCCCTGCACCCAAGGAAGGAGGTGGGCAAGAGGGAGGAAATATAGGGCCACCGTGCCAACCCACCCTTTCCCTCTCCTTTCCCTGACCTGGTTTGGACCCTGGGTGCTCACTCTCCCCACCATACCTTGGCCCCCTTCCCCCCCCACACACATTTTGCTATTTGTGGGGTTTTCCACTTTTGCAGGGGTCCTGCACCCATAACCCTGGCAAATATGGAGGACTGACTGTATTTCTAAAGGTTTCGCTGGTATTTTAAGTGACTGCAGTGGTAGACATTTGGAGGCTGGGAAAAATTTAATTGGAGGGAGGCTGCATTCTTATCGAGGGGCAGTGATTGCAAATGTGAGATCTTTGTTTTGGATTGTTTTTGTGTTGCTTTTGAAAGCCACATTTTGGGTTTTAAACAAAGAGAAAAATCTCCCCTTTAGATCAAACCGGGAGGGGTGGTTTAAAATATCAGCCAGCCCACTCGTTTCCAAAAGGCTGCTCTGTGAACAGAGTTTTGGCCGTCTTCCTAAATATGATGTATGATTTTATCAGTCACATTTCTGTGCTGTTTGCACACGCTCCTTCCCCCTTCCCACTTTTACCTTCCTAACAACCTTGCGAGGTAGGACAAGGGGTGAAAGAGAGTGACGAGCTCAAAGCCATCTGCGGCCATTTCGCACTGGACAATTATAGTGCTTCGAGTGCACTTTAATTGCTGTGGGGACAACCTATGGAATGCTGGGCTGTTGTAGTATAGGGTTGCATATTTAGAATGCTCTAGTGTCTCATCAAACTAGAAATCCCAGAATTCCAGGGGATGTTGTCATGACAGTTAAAGGGGAAATCACAGTTCTAAACCGCATAGTGTGAAAGGACCCCCGGTAAGATTCATGGTTCAGTGCAAAGAATGGTTTGAACGATCCAGCTGTACATAATGCAGAACTCAATGGGAGTTGAACTAGATTTCCCAAGTCCCCCTCCTATGTCTAACCACTTACCATGATGTCTTTCTCAAGGCTCTAGGGCGGGGTGGCCAGAGTGTGGCCACTGGGTCGCTTGTGGCCCCACGAACATTTTTGTAGCCCCTGTGATTGAAAAATTTCCTTTTTTTCAAAAAACCCACAATTTTTTGGTTCCCAAATGCCCCTGGGATTTTGAAGGGGCATTTCCACCATCTTTGGAGTCCCCTGGACTCTCCATGGGTCAAAACAATTTTTTTTGCAATTTTTTTTTTGCCTCGAAGTGACACCACGCAAGCCCAGGAAGGCCTGAAAAACATGGTGAAAATGTTCCCATGTCCCTTACAAATATGTGTGGGGACAAAAATAATATTGACTTTTTTGGGGTGTGTGTGTTTTGGGAGGTAGCCATCCAAGATCTTCTGGGGGGGGGCTAATTTAGCCCCCAAGCCCTCCACAGTTGCTTATTCCTGCTCTAGAGATGCTGGTGCTGAGTTTATGAATAGTTTAGTTTAATTTTATATTAGTTTAATGAATCCATTAGTTTAATTTACATTATTAGTTTATATCTTGCCTTTCTCCCAATAATGTGACTCAGGCAGCTGACAGCATATTTAAACTGACAGAAACGAAAAACAACACGTAAGCGTTTGTAAAAGTATAAATATAAGTATAGATTTATAAAAGAATAAATATAAGTATAAATATAAGCATTAAATATTAAAATCCGTTGAAAGGCTATATATATATAGACCTTAAAAACAGCACCGCACAGCGTTAAAACTCCCAACCCTAGTCAGTCTGTCAAAGCCCGATAACACAAAAATGTTTTTACTTGCCAACAAAAGGAGAGCAAAGATGGGGCCAACTGGCCTCTCTAGGGAAGGAGTTGCAAAGTCTGGGAGCAGCCACCGAGAGGGCCCTGTCTCCCTTGTTCCCACCAAACAGGTTGAGAAGGTGGTAAGACAGAGAGAGAAGGGCATCTCTGGACGATCTTAGGGCTCTAAGGGGTGCATAAAGTTTAAGAGTACAATATGCCTTCTACTGGCGCAACCTCTGCAGGCATGAATGCAAAGCATTGCATTGGTGGATGCGACGGGTGTGCACCCATACTGCTGTGGTTGCGTGCTTGTTGCGTGCATCGACTACAATGCAATGCAACGTGTGCATTTTGTGTGTGTGTGTGTGTTACACAGCAGTTCCTGGAATGGAAGCCCTGCGTGTAGGCTGGGCTCACTGTATGCATAAGAGGCTGATGGATGCAACTCTGTATGATTTGTGGCTCTGGATGTCCTCTCCCTTTCCTTCTGGGAAATGGGTGAGTAGTCCACGTAATGTATATCTGGACCTTCAACCATTCTTTACATGATGAAGTTCAGAAGAGGCTACCATTGTTTTTCTGTGCAAATTCCCATTCCAGATTTAATTCCTGCTGCTTGGTAGCTGCACAATGGACAGCAATTCATGTCGAAACACACAGGTGGGATTCTTGGCTGTTCTTGCTCCAAAAGAGCAAAATTATGGACTGAGCCTCAGCTTTAAGTCTCAAGAGGCGTAAATCTGTTGAAATCAATAGGACTTAGAAGAAGGGAGACTAGCATATTAATTTCAATGAGCCTGCTCTAGCTGCAGTGAAGATGGAGTTTAGTCCTATGTCAGTTTATTTAAACAAAATACAGAATAAGCCTTGGAGAACCAAATCAGCACTGTTGTTCCTGTGGTTGAACCAATGAGGACTGGTCTTGTTTTTAAATTTTGAGACAGGCAGCACGGCGTAGCAGTTTGAGCCATTGGTCTACGATTCGCCACTTGGCACAAATATTTCTGACAAATCCCTTTCTCTGGACTTCCAACCTTTGGGATCCTGCCCTTGTTCTCTCCAATCATTCCCTTCCTTGGACTGGGTTTTTGGGCCTCAGGGTGACCCCTTAAACGTGGACCCATGTTGTGGGTGTTCTTGGTAGCCGACGTGGCCTGATTTCTTACCAGGTTTGATAGAGCCAGCCAGAGGAAGCATTTTTTAAAGAAGAGTAACAACTGTAGCTTGAGTGGAACTCAGTAATGCAAGACATTAACTCGTGAATATTTTGCATTATTCTTATTTCAAGATGCACAAGGAGGTTTCTAATTGGCGTTGGAACGGTGAGCAACACGGAGGACCTTTTTCAACTACACATGGTGGCAAGGCCAAAATGTTTTGGAAGGTTGTGTAATGTTCCGGGGTGTTTAAACTTTGCAAGTTAAAACCTGAGTTGTATTTACTGGGAACTTGCAAAACATCAATGGGAGAAGAAATATAGCAAGATGTTATGATAAGCATTGGACTACGGCTCTGGAGGCAAGGGTTTAATTCCCCACTCGCCTATGGGAAACCCACTGTGGGACCTTGGGTGTGTCACACACTCTCAGCCCCCAGAAAACCCTGTGATAGGATTCACCCTAAGTCAGAAATGACTTAAAGGCACAGATCAACTACTAATTGCCATATCTACCAGTATCTTGAAATTGTATGCTATTAAATAAAAACCAAATCTTATACATATATATATATCTTGTATCTCATATATCTATCTATCTATCTATCTATCTATCTATCTATCTATCTATCTATCTACCTAAAAAGTGATATATACATATAATGTACGAAGATATATATGTGTGTGTGTGTGTACACACACAGACACACACACATAAAACTACAAAGATTTTTTAAAAAAATCAATCAAAAACCTTCCATTCTTTAGATTTTCCGTTTCAACAGGGCACTGGTGGGACCTTGTGCTAGATTTCTGTTTCTATTGTTTGTTTTTTGTTTTGTTGCATTTTTGTAGTTTGTTTTCCTAACTGGTTTTAATTTTTTTTGTTTTGGATAGTTTGATTTTTAACTTTATTTCTTTGTTTCATTTTGTCTTTTGCAATACAAAACGAAATACTTTGCAAGGCAAGCTTTTGTATTTTGCAGATTTTTAGCTGTGTTTCGTCTGTTGCAAGCCGCCTTGGAGTCAGTGTGGAGTAGTGTTTTGAGCATTGGACTCCGATCCTGGAGACCTGGGTTGGGTTTCCTCTTCAGCCACGGAAACCCTCTGGGTGACCTTCGGTGTGTCACACACTCTCAGCCCCGGGAACCCCCACGATAAATTTATTTTAGGATTGTCGTAAGTCAAAAACAACTCGAAGGCACACAACAACAAAGCCACGTTGAGTCCCAAACTAGGAAAATCAGGGTATTAATACAACAATAACAGATTTTTTTCTGTGTGTATGACAATGTTCCATTCCCCCCCCCCCCATTAAAAGTAGTAAATGCAAGTATGCACATGCGTGTACACAACAGACAAAATTTGGCATGTTGTGGGGGGGGGCAGGAAAAAAACCCACACATGTTTGCTGGTGTTTGCAAGTACAATCTGGGCTTAAATTTGCCTGGGAAACTCCAAAACAATAAAATGAGATCAGCGTTGGTACAGTGTGAGAAACCACAAAGGTGCCGGAGACGTAGGAAATATTTCCCTTGTTGGGAAAGATCTTGACATTTGCAAATGGGTTGCAATCCTGGTGGCTCACCCCTGCGGGGACCGCCCTGCAGGGTACGTCATGGGAGACGCTGTCATTTCATGGGGAGGCACCCGCTTTGCATGTTGAAGGTGTTGGGTTCGAAATTTCACTGGGCTTTGGTGTTGTTATATGCCTTTAAGTTGACTCCAACTTATGTGACACTTTCTTAGGTTTTTCTTTTCAGAGGAATTTTCCCCTTGCCTTGCTCTGAGGCTGAGAAAGTGTGGCTCGCTCAAGGTCTCCCAGTGTTTTACCGTGGCTACAGTCTCAGAGTCTTAGACCAACACTCAAACCACCAGCACATGCCGGTTTTGGTATGGTGGCCTGATCCTGGAGTTTTCTTGGCAGGATTGGTTCAGAGAAGGTTTGTCCTTGCCTTCCCCTGAGGCTGAGACAGTGTGACTTGTCCAGAGTCACCTAGTTGGGGTTCTAGGGCTGGGTAGGGATTTGAACCCTGGTCTTTCGGAGTCTTGGTTCAACACTCAGATCATTGCACTGCATTGGATCCCCAGTGAAGCATGTTTCTGCCCTGGAATTTGCGGTGGTTGTTGCAATCTTTAAGGGAGGGGAACACAACTGTAGAACAGCAGAATCAAGGGTTCAGTTTGAGGTAACTTGATACAGTGTGCCCTCTGCTGGTGCGGCCTCCGCACACAGAAATGCAACATGGCGCAAGCCCTTGTGTCCTTTTATCATCAATGGATGTCTGCTTTGGTCAGACCCCACCTGGACTGCTGTGTCCAGTTCTGGGCACCGCAGTTCAGGAAGGAGATGGACAAGCTGGAACGTGTCCAGAGGAGAGTGGCCAAAATGGAAGAAGGCCTGGAAACGATGAAGCCCCACAAGGAACAGCTTAGGGAGCTGGGGGTGTTTAGCCTGGAGAAGAGAAGCTTAAGAGGTGACGTGATAAATGTTTGAAGGGATGTCATATGAAGGATGGAGCAAGCCTGTTTTCTGCTGCTCCGGAGACTAGGACACGGAGCAATGGCTGCAAACTTTGGGAAGAGAGATGCCATCTAAACATTAGGAAGAACTTCCTGATTGTAAGAGGAGTTTGACGGTGGAATATACTGCTGCCTGGGAGTGTAGTGGATTTTCCTTCTTTGGAGGTTTTTAAAGAGAGGCTGAATGGCCATCTGTCGGGAATGTTTGCATGGCAGAATGGGGTTGGACTGGATGGCCTTTGGGGTCTCCTCCAGCTCTATGATTCTGTCATTTGAAGTGATGTCAAAATGGTATAACTGTTTAGTGTGAAAGGCATTTGGGGGATGCGGTATAAAATTCTTCAGGTCTCCTCTGGGCATGTGCAAAGTATCATCCCTTGTGGGATAATAACCGAGAATTCAGAGTGGCCAAGTTGCCATTTTCTTTCCTTTCCTTTGTCCTTTCTTCAGCCTTTGTTGCTGTTGTGTGCATATAAGTCTTTTCTAACTTATGATGACCCCAAGGCGAACCTATGATGGGCATTTCTTGGCAAGATTTGTTCAGAGGGATCTTTTCTTTGCTTTCCTTTGAGGCTGAGAGAGAGGCCAAGATTATTTATTTATTTAATTAATTGAATTTATATGTCGTCTTTTCTCCCAACATGGGACCTAAGGCAGTTTCCAAAAGGCTGTATTCTTCCGTAGACGACAGGCAGTGTGGCTCGAGCCTTGGGCTACGACCCTGGAGATCGGAGTTCGATTTCCTCCTTGGCCATGGAAACTCGCTGGGTGACCTTGGGCACTTCACACCCTCTCAGCCCCAGAAAACCCTAAGGGTCACTGTAAGTCGGAAATGACTTGAAGGCACAGGTCAAAAATAGCTCCCCCAAATCTTGAGGTCTGGTAGTTCTGGCCAGTTGAGTTCAATTCTTTTAAGACCGGCTCAAACCATGACACCACGCCGGTTCTCTCCAGACTTTGATTCGCTGTTTTCAAGATTAATTCCTGGCAGGGAGAGATTGGGATTTGGGAATGTCTGGGTCACTGGCGAGGTGTTGTCGTCAGCTGTCTCTTCGACTGGTGCCACTGTGGCATCGTGGAGTTCCCCCTTTGGACTGATCCAGCAGGCCCAAAAATAGCCCTGGCAAACGTCGTGCCACTCCTCGCCAGGCCTTCGGAGCGAGTGACCTGCTTGATTTGTTTCCAGGTCCTGGATGGGAAGAGATCTCTCTCTCTCCAACCATCATCCGGGGACATTTTTCTCTCTCCCTCTCCTTGGCCTTCAGCACGGCTGTCTCTTCTTTTCCCTCCCCAGTTGAGTTTGGGAGTTTTTAAAGCTGGTCACAATTTCTGGTCTTGCATTTTAGAAAGGCAGCAGGATGCGGTAATTTGATGGTTGGATTGGGATACCTGGAGGCCCAGGTTTGAATCCCTGCTCAGCCAGGGAAACCTCCTGCGTGAGCTCGGGTGCATCATACTCTCTCAGCCTCGGAGGAAGGCAATAGCAAACCCCCTCTGAAGAAATCAGAGTGGGAAAACCCCCACTTTTAGGGCTGCTGTAAGTCGGAAATAACGTCAAGGCACGCAGTTGCTGGAATGGATGCCGAAACTGGAATTAAAGGGAGGAATGGTCGCTGAAACCGATAGATCTAGCAGAAATGGATAAATTGTGCAGAAAGGCTATTAGTGACATTTCTTAAGGACCAGAAAACTCCTAGAAACGTTTTGCGAAAGAAAATGACTTGGTAGCTTTTGATTAAAAAGCACAGGTTAGCAAAAGAAGGGAATGTGTTGCAATTTTTGGAGAGAAGGGTGTGAACGAAAAAGAGAAGAAAGGAAGAAAAGAACAAGAAGAGTGAAAAGTTACTTCCTGTCTTCCTTTTGGCAGTTATATATGCCTGCAGAAAGACTTCACCTTTGGATACCCACATTTAAGGACAGGTTCCGTTAAGTCAGCAGGGAGTTCTGGTCTTTCGTCGGTTCTTCTTGCCTACGGAGGCTCGCTTGGAACTCCTTGCGCATGCATACTACTTGCAAAGTGAGTTGAGGAGGGGGAAAAAAAGGTGCCAATGCATCTGAGAGACTTTGCAAGATGGTCTCATGTGTGCCTCCGTAGGTCTTTCATGCTCCCTACAGTACAGTCCGTGGATTCTGCTTTTCAGTTCCATTTTCTGACAGTGCTCCGGTCCTTAACCCGTCTGATAAGTGCGGGGGAGTCTGCAATTGCAAAATACTTCTCCCTTTTTGAGTTCAGTTTGCAGCCACTAGAATAAGCTGAGGACAAAGGCAGGAGGAAGAGAGAGAATTTGGGACATTTTGAAAGTAGCTGGAAAAGTGGAATGGTGGTGAATTAATGGGGACTGTCCTTGCCAAACTTGGCATAGTTGGAGGGCATGTGAGTCTCCTTAGCTTTATCCAGCTCTCGTTCCAATAACAGGGATGTCTCCTTAAGTCAGCAGGTGACTTTGAGGCACCTGCGCAAGGCATACAAGTTATAAAGGAGAAAGGATTTATCAGGGTCTTTGAGGGTGGTTTATATTTAGTGTAAGCTTTTGGGGATACTCACCAAGTTTCTCATTCCTGACAAGGGAGAGCATCTCTAGAAAGCACTGAAGAAAGGGCCAATTGCAGCGACATTTTTGTAAGTTGTGGTCTTTTTTCCTTGCCAAAAAAAAAAAAGTGTGTGCAAAATCTCTGTCAGTTTTGCACAGCAAACAGGGGTTTTGCACAAAGGTCACTGCAATTTCACACAGGAAACATGGTGGTGGGGCTATTTAAGGTCACGACTGGAGCAAGCCTTGTTAACGCTATCGTACCCCCCTCCTCTCATACACACAACACAAACACGGGCGGATAGGGAAGTGGGCAGGGCTTTTGTTTGCAGACCGGGGAACAAGAAGGGACATATTCCACCATGAGAGAGAGAGAGAGAGAGAGAGAGAGAGAGAGAACGAGGAAGGTTGTTTGAAAAGAAAGGGCCCAGTGTTTTCGTCAAACAATGCACAGTCCCAGACAGGCAAGCTGGAAATTGTGAAATCTTATCTTTCCCCTCTCTTGTTCTTTTCTCTCCCGGTTTCTTCTACCACCCTTCCTGCCTTGCATGTCCCAGATAAATCCCAAACAGTGGAGGGGATTCCCTCTTCTCTCACCCTCAGGGTGAGGGGAAGGAATCTTAGGGTGAGAGTGTTGCTTTGAAAAGTATGTGTGTATGTTTGTGTCTGTGTGTGTGTGTATATATATGTCTCTCTCTCTCTCTCTCTCTCTCTCTGTGTATTTTCTTCATTCATTAGAATTGGTTTTTCTTGCTCTCTTGTTGTTCTTGTGTGCCTTCCAGTTGTTTCCAACTTATGGTGGCCCTAAGGTGACCTATCACAGAGTTTTCTGAGGCTGAGACTGTGTGATGCCCCCCAGGTCACCCAGTGGGTTTCCATGGCCAAGTGGGGAATCGAACCCTGGACTCTAAGGTCATAATCCAATGCTCCAACCACTACACCACATAGGGGTGGTGTCCGAAAGCAGTGGAAAAACCCTCCGCACCCTACAAATCCTTTTTCAGGGGGGCATTTCAGAGGGCTTTTTTGGTAAAAAATTAAAATAATTCATTATTATTATTATTATTATTATTATTATTATTATTATTATTATTATGTTTTCTTAAATGATAATATGCCTTTACACTGTTACAATACCACCCTGTCACAATATCATCATATATTTTCTCTTAATAAAGAAGACTTCACATAAAGCATAAAGAAAATAAAAGCTATATATAAAAAAGAACAGTATCTACATCCAAAAATAATAGAAAGCTTAATTAACCCAGTAAATATAGATATAGATAGGTTTAGATATATGTGTGTGTGTGTTTGTAGATAGATAGATGGATAGATAGTAGATATATATAAATGTACATATATATAACCCCCCCCACTCTCTCTCTCTCTCTCTCTCTCTATATATATATATATATAAATCGACTCTCTTCCTGAACAGTATTGAGTGTTTCCTAATAAATATCTTCTCCTGAAACATGAGTAGGCTTACCAAAATCTCGACTGTGAAATAATTAGGTACAGTTAAAATTACTAAATAAGATGCTGGACTTATTCCTCAAAACTTGCTATTAAGAAATGTAAATAATGTCAGTGTTTTTGACTAGTGTGTATGGGAGCCAGAAAAACAGCCCTGGAGGGGGGAAGCAAATAGCCACTGGCCACAAGTTGCCCTCCCCTGTTTTAGGGGTGGGTGGGTTGCATGCCCACATCCGTCGTGCGGAATAGACCTTCTACACGGAAGGTGCTCTGGGACATCGATGCGTTTTTGTGCATCTCAGATGGATTTATTGGTTAAGTGTCCAGCCTTTTGAAAATGCATTAATATCGACCTGGCCTCTCTCACCTCTTTGGGCCTTTTCTCTCACTTTTCCCTCCTGCGTACAGTCTTTGCTGAGTGTCGAAAAAAGACAACAGCAAGCAGTTTCTGTCTTTCTGTTCTTGGACTTTTGTGGTCTTTTGTGGTCTGAGCCTTGTGATGAGGATTATGATGAGTAAAATCATAGATTATGAGGAAGAGGAGGAGTAGAATCATAGACTCACAGAGCTCAAAGAGACCCCAGGGGGCCTCCATAGGATATAGAATTGGAAGAGACCCTCAAGGACCATCCAGTCCAACCCCCTTCTGCCATGCAGGAATATACCGTTAAAGCATTTCTGACAGATGGCCATCCAGCCCTTGTTTAAAAACCTCCAAAGAAGGAGACTCCATCATGTTTCTAGGAAGTGGATTCCACTGTCCAACTGCTCTTACTCTCAGGAAGTTCTTCTTAACGTTTAGGTGGAACTTCTTTTCCTATAGGTTGAATCTGTTGCTCCGTTTCCTAGCCTGGAACATAACATGTATGTTCCCAAAAGTCATGCTCTCTTAGTCTCCGAGGAAGGCAAAGGCAAGTCCCTCTGAACAAATCTGGTGAAAAAAATCCTAGGCTAGAGTCCCCGTATTGGGACCAGAATGATGTAATAGTTAGATTGCTTGACTAGATCAGGGTTCGAATGTCTGCTTGGCCATGGAAACCCACTGGGTGACCTTGGACAAGTTACACTGTCTCAGCCTCTGAGAAGGCTCAAGCAAAACCCATCTGAACAAATCACGCCAAGAAGACTCCATGGTAAGGTTGTCTTGGGAAAACAGAGTGGGACAGAGAAAAGGCGCCTCCAGAAGATCTCAAAATATGGGTGGGTTTGTAAGGAGGGATGGAGCGATGTCTAAAAGGAAGAGGAAGAAGGAAGGGAGGCCCTTGAGTTGATACAACGGGAGAGGGAGCGTGCCAGTTTGAAGGGAATCAAAAGAATCCCTCTTTGACCGGCCGAGACAGTATAATCTCTTTACCAGGTCTAGGGCTGTAATCGTGCAGAAAGGGCCAGGCCGGGCTTAGCTTGTGGCTATAGATAGCAAGCCCTGGAAAGCAGCTTTGCAAAAAGACGCCACCCTTTTCCCCCCTGAAAGTCTTGGGGAATGGAGTCGCTAGGCTGGGACCATGCAGGGGTGGCACTGTGTCCGTGGAGTTGGTGGGCAGCAGGTTGGCATTCCAGCCAGGGGGTGGTAGTTCCAGAAAGCAAAGCTCATTGCAGGAAAAAAAAATTACTTGGAACAGAGTTCTTTCTCCAAAATGGTTTTGGCCTAAGAGATTTCCAGGCCATGTTTGCTGATAGGTATTGCCCTGTGAAAGGTATTAGTGGTTGGCTCACTGTAGACCTAAAAGGGATACGGAACTAGATTTGCTTGGAGTCTGGTTGCCTGGAGCTGAAGTCTGATTGCCCTAGGTGAGCAGAAGTTTCCAGGGTCATCTAAAGAGCAAGTGAAGGTGGCTGGATGATGCTGTTGTGTTACGCCTTCTTCCCTGGAATGGGAAAACTCGATCGCTCTTAGTCAGAAATTCTTGGCTGCACTCATGCATCATAGCATCATAGAGCTGGAAGAGACCGTCGGGGCCCTCCAGTCCAACCCCATTCTGCCATGCAAGAAGGCACCATCAAAGCATTACTGAGAGATGGCCATCCAGCTTCTGTTTAAAAACCTTCAAAGAAGGAGACTCCACCACACTCCCAGGCAGTGTGTTCCACCATCAAACTGCTCCTACCATCAGGACGTTCTTCCTAATGTTTAGGTGGAATCTAAAGCCATTGCTCTGTGTCCTAGTCTTTGGAGCAGCAGAAGACAGGCTTGCTCCATCCTCCATATGACATCCCTTTGAATACTTAAACATGGATATCATGTCACTCCTTAACCTTCTCTTCTCCAGGTTGAACATCTCTAGCTCCCTAAGCCACTCCTCATAGGGCTTCTTGGTTTCCAGGCCTTCTGCCATTTTGCTTGCCCTCATCTGGACACCTTCCATTTGACTAAGCATTAGCCAGAACTTAGTGACGGTAAGAGCTCTTGGATGGTGGAATAGATCCACCTTGAAAGCCAGTGGACTTTCCTTTGTTGGAGGTTTTTAAACAGAGGTTGGATGGCCACCGTCTCTTGAAATACTTTAGCATTAGATTCCTGAAATGGAAGGGGTTGAGCTCAATGGCCTTTGGAAATCCTCCCAGCTCTGTGATCCTGTTTCACCTCCCTGTTACCATGCAAATTTTTCCGGCCTTAAACAAATGAACTGGCTGAGAGCTGGGTCAGTTATAATAGCTAAGAAGGAGCTATTTTATGGCCATTAGTTCATTAGGAAATTCTTTTTATGCTGTGTTTGACTGATGCAGGTTTGTGCTGCTTGGTGTTGTTAAAACAATACCCTTTGATATAATTGTTTAGGTTTCATTGACAGAACACTACCAAAAGAGAGAAAGGAGTAAACTTGAAGTGGCTGTTGACACAATCACATGCGGACTTATTTTGTGCTCTGTTTTGTCAGTGGGCGCTTGCGCTTCTGAGCATCGGTGAAATACCATGCTAAAAGGGATCTAGATCCAACTCCACACAGGATCACAACAAAATGTCCTTCTCCCCAAATGCTTTAGCCCAGAGGTTCTTAACCTTTTTTTTTTTACCATGGATCCTCCTTTAAATATCTTTTGGTGCCATGGACCACAGACTATGTGCAGAAGCAAGAAATGTTGCATGCTTTCTTTCTGCCAACTCAGCGTTATTCACAGGCATGTTCTCACCATGGGCAGAAGTAGCAAGTGCTGAGTACATTGTTTGCTATCAAACAATTTCGTAACTTTTGAGTGGTTTGAGATATTGTAATGGAAATTTGTACAAATGATGTCTGTCGCCAGCAAAAAAGACCCCTGCTCTTTAAGATCAATGTATGGAGGTCCAACTACCTGTTTCTCCATCTGCCTTCCTTCCTGCCTCCTTCCTTCCTGCCTCCTGCCTCCTGCCTGCCTGCCTGCCTGCCTGCCTGCCTGCCTGCCTGCCTGCCTGCCTTCCTTCCTTCCTTCCTTCCTTCCTTCCTTCCTTCCTTCCTTCCTTCCTTCCATTCTTCCATTCTTTCATTCATTTATTCTATCTTAACTGTAAAAGCTCATAACATTTCTTCAAGCCTTTGCCGACCCCTTGTGAGGGCATCACGGACCCCAGGTTAAGAACCGCTGTTTTAGCCAAGGAAGAAATACAAGGAGGTTCTGAGGAAGGCATGAATGAACCAAAAAATTCAGAGCGGTGTGAAAAAGCTGGCGGGCACCACGCCCTGTACAAAAATGCCAGAATTAAAACACACAACAGGCTGGGGTTGCTAATCCGTTGACTTCCCGTTAAAAGATAAGACCAAGTAATCCAGAATTGCAGATTTCAAAGGGGTGGGGAAGAAAGAGGAAGACAAAGATGGCAAAGACATTTTTGCTTGGTCCCAGTGATGGTTAAATGTCCACTCATTGTTTTCTTCCTCATTTTGTATCTGTGTTTTTCTCGCTGGGCGTAGCACCAGCCCGGTCGAATCCTGGCCCAATTGGCCCGTGGATTGTCTCTCCTCCACCACCCTGACTGTCCAGCCTCCCAAATTTATCTGGCCTGGGGCCTTTGAAAGCGGATTAGCTTTCGACACGGCATCTTTGTGCTCCGGCTAATCTGTCGGGAGGGAAAGTTGTCGGAGTGGCTGATCGGATTTCTGGCCCTGTCCTGGCCTGCAGTTCACTGCTGATCCCTGCCTAATCCCGGCGCACCCAAATTGGTGCGACCACCTCGGCTGGGGACTTTGGGGTTGGTTCCCGTTAGCGAAACAGGCAGGCAGAAGTCCCAATTTATGCCAGTGTATGTCTCTTCTTTTTTCTGTTGTTGCAGAAGTTGGAATTCTCTACTTTTCTGGTGCAATGAACAACATCTGTCTCCCCCAAAACTCACTTTTTTCATGCCACCTTCTCTCTCTGATATAGCTAGGTAAAGGCCATTGGACAGTAGACAAACGGAATATGGCTTAAATCCAGGACATGATGACATCAAAGTTTTGATTTTGCAGTACCTAGCTTCAATGTTCTTTTGTGCTTTACCTTTCTCTTTTTCTCTCCCTCGCTCCCTTCCTCCCTTCCTCCCTCTCTCTCTCCCTCCCTCCCTCCCTCCCTCCCTCCCTCCCTCCCTCCCTCCCTCCCTCCCTTCCTTCCTTCCTTCCTTCCTTCCTTCCTTCCTTCCATCCATCCATCCATTGCTTGCTTGCTTGCTTGCTGTCTTTCTTTCTTTCTGTCACAGAGATTGTTTTCTTTTAAGCTCATTGCATGGATTCTACCCTATTTTTTAAAAGTTCTGTGGGTATGGGCCAGGTTAGAAATACAGTTGGCCCTCCACATTTGCTAGGATTAGAGGCGCAGGACCCCAGCACAAGTGGAAAAATCACATATATCAAAATGTATGTGTGTGTCTGTGGGAAAGAGGCAGAGGCGTGGTGGGGAGAGCAGGCACCCAGGGTCCAAACCAGCTCAAGAAAAGGAGAGGGAAGAGAGGTGGGTGGGTGGGCCTGGTGCCCCTATGCTTCCTTTCTCTTGCCCATTTCCTTCTTTGGGTGTGGGAGGCATCAGGAGAGGGTTTGTGGTGCTGAGAAATTGGGCCTCCACATCCTTAGCTGGCCAGGCAGAGGCTGGTGGAGGAGGAAGAGGAGTACCAGAGGCCAGCTTTTAATTTATTAATATTATTATTATCTTATATTCCACTTTTTTTTCCTGGTAAGGATTTAAAGACCTGATAGGAGGCTAGATGGAAGGTTCGCCCAGAAAAGAAGCACCTGGGATGGGCAGGGCAGGGGTTGGGGAACCTTGCAAAGAGTCAAATCTCTGAAAGCGAAACTTGCAAATGCAGAGGGCTGACTGTATTTTACAGCTAGGGAACAAAAGTTCAGCAAACTTCATTGCGTGTATAATTGCATCAGTTTTTTGGCAGGGGTTTATTGGTCGTATCTATATGCTTGGTGTAACACCGTAGGAGTAATCTTGGTGCATTCATGCATAGAGACTTCATCAGGGTTGCTTTTTTAGGGGCAAACAGGAGGACATGAGAACCAGCATAGTGTAGTGATTTGATTGTTGGACTGGGACTCTGGATGACTGGGGTTTGAATCCCAATGCAGGGCAATGCACACTTTCTCAGCCTCAGAGGAAAGCAATGACAGACCCCCCCCCCCCGCCAAACAAATCTTGCCAAGAAAATCCCATGATAAGGAACTTGAGCATTTATGGTTTGATATGAGACTTTCTGACTTTACCTCTCTTTGGATTGTGTTTTGGTCTCCTTCTTCAGCGTTCGGCTTGGCTTTGATGTACTGACTTGGCCGACTTTGGCTTACGGCTCCGGTTTTTTGGATTGGCTATACAAGCTCAGTGAGAGTTGAGAGGAACTGAGAGTTCTTGAGAATTGACCCTGGATGGATGTTTTACAGAACTAAGGGATGGAGGCTGGAAGAAGCTTCTCAGAACCCTACAGTTGGAAAGTATCTTGAATCGTGCCCCAATGCCCTAGAAATGCCCTTTAGAATAATTGTCAAAGGTGATTAGAAAAAGGTCGCTTGTTAACAGCAGCAAAATAACTTCTTTCTCATTTCTTTTCCCAACTGTAGAATCATAGAGTTGGGAGAGACCCCCAAGGGCTAGTCCAATCCCCTTCTGTCATGCAGGGAGACCATCAAAGTATCCCTGACAGATGGCCATCCAGCCTCTGTTGAAAAACCTCCAAAGAAGGAGACTCCACCATATTCTGAAGCAGTGTATTCCACTGTTGAACAGCGCTTAGAGTTGAGATGTTTTTCCTCATGTTCAGGTGGAACCTCTTGTCATTTGAATCCACTGGTTGGCCTTCTAGGACTTTGAAGCGGCAGAAAGCAACTTTGCTCCATCTTCTACATGCTATTGTAAAGATGGCTAGCTATTGTGTCTTCCACTCTCTAAGCTAAGAGAGGCCTGGAAGCCATGCCCTATGAGGATAGACTTAGAGAGCTGGGTATGTTTAGTCTGCAGAAGAGAAGGTTAAGAGGGGACATGATAGCCATGTTTAAATATTTGAAGGGATGCCATGTAGAGGAAGGAGAGGGCTTGTTTTCTGCTGCTCCAGAGACCAGAACAAGGAGCAATGGATTCAAGCTGCAGGAAAGGAGATTCCACCCCAGCCTCAGGAAGAACTTCCTGACAGTCAGGGCTGTCCGGCAGTGGAATAGGCTGCCTCGGAGGGTGGTAGAGTCTCCTTCCTTGGAGGTTTTTAAGCAGAGGCCAGATGGTCATCTGTTGGGAGTGATTTGATGTGGGTTCCTGCATGGCAGGGGGTTGGACTGGATGGCCCGTGTGGTCTCTTCCAACTCTACATTTCTATGATTCTATGATTCTATAAGCTAAACAAACCCAACTCCCTAAACCATTTCTCAGTGGTCTTGGTTCCCAGACCTTTGGCCATTTTGAGCATCTTCCTTACAACCAAATCTGAAAGGCATCCATGTTTGGGTTCTAGTCTCTGGATGAGAGATTTGTTATGCTGCTGGTAACTTGCAATGTCCATTTTTTGTGCATGTTTGTTACGACACGTTGTTGTTGCATGCTTTCAAGTTATTTCTGATCTATAGTGATCCTAAGGCAAACCTATAATGGGGTTTTCTGGAGGCTGAGAGTGTGTGACATGTCCAAGGTCACCCAATAGCCTTCCACAGCTGAGTAGGGAATGGAACCTTGGTCTCTGGGGTTGTCGTTCAATTGTCAAACCACTATACAACCCTGTCTCTCCATGAAGGTGTGTGCATGCTATTAAAAGACAGTACAGAAAGCGAATTGTCCTCTAGACTGACATCTGGACGCATCCAGATTACCTTGTTGCAGAGTTTGCTTTTAATTGTTGTGCACAGCAGTAATGTTGTGTGTGTTCCATGTGTTGCTGTCAATATCTGAGAGTCACAACCGTTTCCAAGGGCTCCAATTTTGGGGCTAATTGCAGACATTCTCCCGGTCAAACTGGATTGAAGGTAGGGTGGAACACAGCAGAGAGAGCAATTTAAAAAAAAAAACCCAGCATAATGGATAGAGGAAATCTATTCATCCCTATAAAAACTCTGAGATCAGGGATGTGGTTGAGGAGATGACCCAGCTCTTAAGAATCTAGAAGAAGGGTGTGGCCTTCTCTGATCCCGCAGATATTTTTGGAGTCGCCTCTCATCTCCATGGTTCCTGCCTTTCTGCGGTCTTTGCGCCGTCTTTGATTGGTGACCAATGGCCGGTTGCTGCAAATTATCTTCTGAACCACACCAGGCAATCTGTTTGTTTCTGGAAGACACGGAGGTTTCCAGGGCTGTAGCTGGGAGAGGAGGCAAAATGAGTAAAAATCCTGACATTCCCCCAATTGAAGTTTTCCTTCAGTCTCCAAATTTCTGGCAAAGGAGTCATTTTAAAGCTTGAGTCGAGCGTTTAGAAATGCAACTCGGCGTCCAAAGAGACGGGGCAGGCCAAGTGAGCCAGGGCGTACCAACGCAGAAAATAGGAAAGTTCTAGATTGGGAACATTTTCAGCTTCTCACTCTTGGCAGTGCAAAGAATTTGGGGACAGAAGGCAAATTTTATTGGGAAGGGAAGAATTATAAACTGGGAGGGGGAAATGGCATCATTTTACCATTTAACTGCAACTCTGGAAGTTCCAGAGCTCGAGTATTGTCTCCCTCAGTTCCTCCAAATTGCCGGCGAAGATCTTGCCTCAGTGCCAGTCTTTCAGTTCCAAAAATGACACTGCTCAAATGCCCAAAGACACCAATGGAAGTCCACTTCTGATACTGAAAGTTCAGTATTTTTTTTTCCAGAGAATCACAGAGTTGGAAGAAGCCACAAGGGCCATTCAGTCCAACCACATTCTGCCATGTAGGAAGACACAATGAAAGCTTTCCTGACAGATGGCCATCCAGCCTCTGTTTAAAAACCTCCAAAGAAGACGACTCCACCACATTCCCAGTCAGCAGCATATTTCACCGTTGGACTGCTCTTACATTCAGGAAGTTCTTCCTAATGGTTAGGTGGAATCTCTTTTCCACTGATGTTAAAGAGAGGGTGGTGGCAACCTCTTTAAAAACTGAATTTCTGTTCCCAGTGATTCCCAGGAGAGTTGATTCACACTTTTTAAAATGTCCAGATAAAGATTGCTTGACGAAACATGTTTTGAGTGTTGGACTAGGATTCTGTGACTCCAGGGTTTGAATCCCTGCTCAGCCATGGAAAGCCGCTGGGTGGCTTTGGGGAAGTTACACTCTCTCAGCCTGAGTGGAAAGCAATGACAGTCCTCCTCTGAAGAAATCTTGCCAAAGAAAACCGTAGGATAAGTTTGCCGTAAATCATGGTGTAACGGTCTGACTGTTGGACTATGACAACTCGAGACCAGGGTTCAATTTCCTGCTTGGCCACGGAAGCCCACTGGGTGATCTGGGTAAGTCACACACTCTCAGCCCCAGAAAACCCCAGGATAGGCTTGCCTTAAGGTTGCTGTAAGTCAGAAATGTTGGAAGTCAGAAAGCCTGAAGGCACACAGCAACGATAACAAGTCAGAGTGGGCACATAACATCAAAAATTCCAGAGTTAGTATAGTGCTTTGAGTGTGGGATCAGGACTCTGGGAGACCTCACTAAGCCATGGCATGCTCGCTGTTGTTTTCGATTTGTGACTTCTATTCAGACCGGGCCCAAGTCCAGGTTATCTGAAGGACTTCATTATTCAGCCTCGTCCTGATCTGAGATCTTCTAGAGATGCCATTGCTCAGTCCCCTCATCCTCACAGGTATATCTGGTGGGAACGCTGGAGACGGGGCCTCTTCGGTGGCTGCCCCTAGGCTCTGGGACTCCCTTCCCCAAAAAAAGTTTGCCTGGCACCCTCCTTGCTATCCTTGCATCAGCAGCAAAGACCCTTTTTATTCTGGCAGGGTAGGTAAAAAGGCCTTGTGTAGTGTGCTGCATTGCCGCTGTTTCTTTTCTCTCTTTCCTTTTGAATGGCTGCGTTTTCAACTGGCTTTAGCATTATTGATAGTTTAATCACATTTTTATGACCTTTGGCGTGCTGTGGAATTTGAGCTGGATCTGTTCTGAGTTTTATAACTGGCCTGGGGAAAATGTGGGACACCAGGAAGAAAGAATAAGGATATACCTCATTTTTCCCAGTTCAGGAGTTGTTGTCAATATGGATGTATTCTTTTGATTAGGATTGTGGTTTTGACTGTGATTATGGTGATGCCTTCTTCCAGTTTAGGATTGTTGTTGTTCCACATTTTTCCAGTTAAGGAATTAAGAGGAGTTGTTTCTGATGTTGTTGTTGTCATCATCATCATCATCGTCATCATCATTTACTTCTTCCAGTTTAGGATGAGTATTACTATTATTCCACATTTTCCCCAGTTTAGGAGGAGCTGTTGATGATATTATTATTATTATTATTATTATTATTATTACTACTACTACTACTACTACTACTACTACTGTTGTTGTTGTTGTTGTTGTTGTTGTTGTTATTCTTCCACATTTTTTCCAGTTTAGGAGGAGCTGTTGTTGATAGCGTTATTACTGCTATTATTATTGTTGCTGTTATTATTCCTTCTTCCCTGTTAGGGTGATGATGATGACAATGATTCTTTCTTCCAGTCTAGGATTATTTTATTATTATTATTCCACATTTTTCCCAGTTTAGGAGGAGGGTTTTTTTTTTTTGTTCTTCTTCTTCTACCACATTTGTCATAATTTAGGAATTATCATCATCACCATAATCGTCACCACCACAACACCACCTTTTATTATATTATATATTATAATATATTATATTGTTTATATTATATTATATCACCACCTTTTCTCAGTTTAGGAGGCAATGATGATGATGATGCTTCCATATTTTTCCCACCTTAGAAGCGATTGTTGTTATCCCACATTTTCCCCCACTCCGGGGGAGCTGTTGTGATTACTTTGTCATCCTCGTTGGTTACAAAGATATTTAGCTCCCCAAATCCTACCCCGGATCTTGCATTCCCGGTGCTTTTGTAGGTCCCTGGTCCACCCGGCCCAGCAGGACTTGCTCTCTCCGGGGTCTCTCTCTTATCTCTGGCTCCCAGGCCTCCCTGTTATCTCGGGAACACTGGGCCCTGGATGCTGGAATGCAAGGACGCCCTGGGTTCTGAAGCCAGGAGGGCTAAAGGCGGAGAGCGGGAAGGTGTGTGTGTGCTTTGCAAAGCCCCGGGTGGGTGTGTACAGTGGCGGAAGGCTGAAATCCAATCGGGGATTATCCCCGGCGAATGCAGATGTACACTGTTGGCTAATGAATTACTCTCCATGGAGCCCTCACCTGGCTTGAACTTCCCTTACCTTGCGTTGTTGTCGAGGGAGACTCGTCCTCTCCCGACCTTGCTCTGGGATCAGTGACTTTTTGTCCTTTGCCAATCTCTCTCAAACGCCGCTCCTGTCCCTCCGAGAGCAGTGACCTGAAGTCTGGGAGGCCGAAATGGTGAAAGGCCTGGAGACAATGGCCTTATGAGGAGCGGCTTAGGGAGCTGGGTGTGTTCAGCTGGAAAAGGAAAAGTTAAGAGGTGACATGAGAGCCATGTTTAAATATTTGAAGGGATGTCACATGGAGGATGGAGCAAGCCTTCTGCTGCTCCATGGAGCAATGACTTCAAGCTTCAGGAAAAGAGATTCCACCCCAACATTAGAAACATATGCAGTGGAGGGTGACCAAAATGGTAGAAGGCCTGGAAACCATGAAGCCCAGGGAGGAGTGGCCGAGGGAGCTGGGTGTGTTTAGCCTGGAGAAGGGAAAGTTAAGAGGCGACATGATAGTCATGTATAAATACTTGAAGGCATGTCATATGGAGAATGGAGCAAGCCTGTTTTCTGCTGCTCCAGAAACTAGGACATGGAGCAATAGCTTCAAACTTCAAGAAGAGAGATCCCACCTAAACATTAGGGAGGGAAATGTTGATTATAAGAGCAGTTTGACAGTGGAATATGCTGCAGCCTAGGAGTGTGGTGGAGTCTCCTTCTTTGGAGGTTTTTAAACAGAGGCTGGATGGCCATCTGTCGGGAATGTTTTGACTGTGTCTTCCTGCATGGCTAAATGGAGTTGGAGTGGATGGCCCTTGAAAGAAGGTCTCCGGAAAAGGAGACCCCACCACACTCCCAGGCAGCAGCGTATTCCGCTGCCAAACTGCTCTTACCACCAGCAAGTGGTAAGGTGGAATCTCTTTTCCTGTTGTTCGAAGCCATTGCTCTGTGTCCTAGTCTCTAGAGCAGCGGAAAACAAGTTTACCCCATCTTTCCCCCCGTTTGATCTTCTTTTCCATATGCCCACTTCAAGGCGACGTTGAACATACAGCAATTGCCCACTGTAAGCCTACAGATACTTTAAAAGTTACAACCGGACACATAGCTGCAGGTGGAAATTAGCAATGGGTATATAATAGTGTGGAGCAAACCTTGTCTTATTTGATCTCATGCAGCCATACTGTTACATATAACAGGAGCAACGTATCCTGACACATAGTTGACTCATGTTCAGCTTGTGATCTACTAAGACCCCTAGATTCCTTTCACATTTACTGTGGTCAAGCCAGGTGTTCCCCATCTTATATCTAGTCATCAGATACTTGAAGACTATTAACATATTTCCTCTTAATTGAGTGTACCCTGCTCTTTCAACCATAACCTCATAGAGTTTCCCTCTTCTCCATATGCATGCTGTGCATATACTAAAAACCACGTTTTTCGATTGGATTTTATCATTTTGACTTGGAAGCTCCCCAGAGAGCCTTGCTTTTGAGCAGTTTTATATAAATGCAGGAAGTCAAAAAATAAATGTGCCCAAATACAAACGGTCCAAAGCTCCCTCTTTTTCCAGTCGGATGTGCAATTGCATCAACATTCTTTTTGCATGACGCTTTGCTAAGAAGGAGCGTTCTTTGGAGAGGAAAGAAAAATGATCTTACTGCAATTTTGTATAAGATTGTGTCAAGATTGTTTTGACTTTTTTTTTTTTTTGCAACCTTTAGTAACTGGAGGAAGAAAGATAGTATCACTCTTCCTAGAAAGCTTTATTCTTGGGTGGCGTGTAAAATATTGCAACTAGATAATGTAAATAAATGCTTGCAGAGTGAAAGCTGTGGAGCACATTCTGCAGGGTTTCATAAAGGTATCTCCTTCTCTGTTTCCAAAGATGAAGGAAACGCATTGCCACGAGAGAGACAGATGTGTCCTCACTACTCAGTTACATCAGTTTCATGCTGCTTTTCTTGTCATGGCTCCATGTAGTTTCACAAAGGATTTGTAGTTTGGTGAGGTCCTTGGTGAATCCTTGGTTTGGTGAATTCTCTCTAAAGGAGTTCTAGAAGGTGTCAAGAGAATAACAGAGAAGAATTGTCCTCCCCCCTTCTCTTCTTTCCCTGTCCTCTTTGGTGGCTTTGTGAAATCTCATAACTATTGCTACCATTCTTATTCCTACTGACGTTCTTCTGATGGCTTCAGGTGATCTTCTGCTGCGGCAGCTACTCACTCCTTCCCCCTGTTCCTTTCTTCTCTTCCTGCTCCTCCTTCTTCTCGTCCTCCATCTCCCTCCTCCTTCTCCTTCTTGATGGCCCCAGGATATCCCCATAACTATTGCTATTGCTGCCACCGAGCTTGTTCTGATGGCATCAGGCAGTCTTCTTCTGCTGCTGCTTTCCCCTACTCCTTTCTTCCCCTTCTTTTCCTCTTCCTGCTTCTCCTTCTCCTTCTCTTCCTCACCTTCTTCCTTCTCCTCCTTCTCTTCCTCCATGAGATCCCATAACGATCGCTTCTACTGTTCTTACTATGGCGGTTATTTTGATGCCTCCGTGGGATTTCCTTCTTCCCCCTCTTCTTTTTTGTCCCTTCCTCCCTTTTCCATCTTGATGGCTTGGTGAGATCCCATAACTATTCTGGTTATGGCTATGGTGGTTGTTTTGATGGCTTCATGTGATTTCCTTCTCCTCCTCCTTTTGTTGTTGTGTGCCCTCAAGTTGTTTCCAACTTACGGCAACCCCAAAGGGAACCCATCATAGTTTTTCTCTTGGTGAGATTTGTACAGAGAGCGTCAGCTCAGCCCTCTCTCCTTCGCAGCTTCTCCCCATTTGCCCTCCCTCGGAACTGGCTTTTCTAAACGTATGTGAGTTGCAAGATGCCCTCGTGTGTATTAATGTGTGGTGCGTAGTTTGAGACTCGAAGAGGAAGAAGCGTTCTCCTCTCCTCCTCCCCCTCCTCCCCTGGCCTTCTTGTTTGGCATCTGCAATGCCTAATCTGAATACATTTTGGAAACAAAGGACGTCATTATGCCGATTTGTTTAATTTGTACCATCTAGTCCCATTGCAAAATCCGGTTTGTGCTGGTGTTGTTGAAATTAATTTCCCCCCCACTCTTTGCATTGCCAAGTACACATTTATCCTCAGGCCTAATCATAGATCCTTCTTCACCTCACCAAAAATTTTCATTTTTTTAAAAAAATTGTAATTCTGCCCCATTTTTGGGCCGGGCTCCAGGATCTTCCTG
The DNA here is from genome assembly GCA_030412105.1 of Cyclura pinguis. Lineage (NCBI taxonomy): Eukaryota > Metazoa > Chordata > Lepidosauria > Squamata > Iguanidae > Cyclura > Cyclura pinguis. Next base: position 6,433,932 of record CM059614.1, on the reverse strand, counting down.
CTTCTTGTCCTATGACAGCCTCTCAAGGGACATGTCCGCATGACTCAGTTAAAGTCAGTTTCATACCATTTTCATTGCATCAGCTACATTCCTGTGGAATCTTAGGATCTGCAGTTGGGTGAGAAAGTTTTCTCCTACAGAGCTGTAAAGCCTGTCTGCTCAAAATTTCCTCCTCAGAGTACATATTCCAGCATTCAAGGTTAAAGATAGTTAAAGTGGAATAAAACTGATATAACTTTGTAGTGCGGATATACCTTACAAGAGATGGAATTTTCCCAGTACCACCACTGTTGTTTCTGAATACAACCAGAAGTCAGAAAAGTGACTTTTTTGGACTCTGATTCCCAAAATCTCCCAAACACTATGTCTACTACTTGGGCAGGCCTGGAGATTTCAATCCAAAACTTAAAATGTGATATCACAGGAAATAAGCCTTGCTAATAAAACCAAACCTGGCATGTTGCAACAAAAGTGTGGCTACTAGGGTGTAATTCATCACTGATTTTTTTCCCCCTCAAAGGAAGCAATGAGGATTTTAGCAGTTTTCTTCCTGTTGGACAAAAGTCTTTGAAAAGCATGCAGGTTTTTGTTTTTTTTTTGTAATTTGGGACTGGTTACGTACAAAGAGTTCCCTAAATTCCCTCCCTAAATTGCAAACCCCAGGATTCCATAGGAGGTTGAAGGTGGCATAATAGCATTATAACACTGTAATGTGGAATGGTCCTATATCTAAGGTAGTAGTTCTCAAACTATGGGGCGGGACTCTATGGGGGGGGTGTTAGTTGCTCAAGGGTGGTGCAAGTACAGCAAATGTGAAAAAGAAAGGCAAGAGCATGTGCGCGCACATTGTTGAAGACTGACTGATCTCTGCAGGAGAGCAAAGCAAAGTATCTTCCCCTGTTATCCCCTTCTCCAATCTCGGATATAGGAAATACAGTCAGCCCTTCACATTTGTGGGTTTCGCTTTTGCGGGTGATTGATTATTCAGGGATTATTTGCTGTCCCCTCTGCTGCCTCCCTGTCCCATTTTTAATAGGGACTGCGAGCCTTGGGAGGTTGAGAAACTGCGAACGAGGCTTGTAAGTCCTTCTTAAAAATGCTGTGGGGCAGCGGCAGAGGTGACCGTAAGCCCCCCCAGCCCCCCACTTCTGTCTTGTGAAGGAATCCTGATGCCTCAGAGGAATCCACGGTGGGTTGAATGGGCTGATCGTACTTTTTGTGTGTGTTAAATATGGTTTGGGAGGGCCTAGAGTTATTGACGGCTTTTCCGCTTTCACGGGGGTCCTGTGCCCCTAACCCTAGCGAATGTGGAGGGAGGAGCGTATTGTCCTCCTTTTTAAAAAATGCTTTTTCCACTCGGCTTCTTTGAACGTTCCATCGTCGGTACAGCAAGCGCATGCTCTTTCGCTCCTTAGGCGGGGCGGGAGGGAAGAGAAGAGAGGAGGCAGAGAGCACAAGAACTCAGCGTTGGGACGGCACGTGTGGCACGGGAGGGCTGTGAAAGAGGGGGGGAGAGAGAAGCATAGGCTAGGACGTGGGGAGGGGGTGATGTGTGTGCGACATCCTCACGGAGAAGTAAAGGGGGCCACGGGGGTAAGAAAAAGTTTGAGGACCGCCGACGTAGGGGATTCTGTAGTCCCCAAACCCACTCTTCAGAGGCCTGGTAACATTCAACCCGTGCCGCGTCGGGTTTAATGATGCTGCGGGTTCTGGCGTGTGAAGGAAAGGGAGATTTTTCAGCCTCCGCTTGCTCCCTGAAGCCGCAGAAATAAACCCATTTCCAGTAAACGGCGGTGGGTGGGGTGGGACGGACGGAACACTCAATTACTCTTAAGGGGAACCAGATTTTTAACAAGCGGCAGCTGTAAGTGGGAGGTCCACGTCTTTTCCCAGCCCGGCTTTCTTCCAAAGCGTCTATTTTTATTTTCCCCCCTATTCACACGCAAGGGAAAACAGGCCGACGTGGAACCCTGAAGGCCTGTTTGGGTGTTCCATCTTCATCACGCAGTTGGGATCATGTGGAAAAGAGCTGAAAATTGGGGGGTATCTTTTTACTCTCTCTGTTGCCCCCCGCTTCCCCATAGCTGGTCCTGGTTTTCCCTAGTAATGAATGAAATTGAGACTTTAATCATCACTCCTGCCTGTTCAGGTCTTGTTGCTCAAAGAGGGTCACGGAAGGAGAGATTACCCTTCAAACAGCCTGGACTTGAGTCCTGGGGGTGTCTGTATCTCTTGTAAGGAAAGGAAGGTTCTTACAAGTACCTGTCCGAATTTAAGGGTGCTGGTTTCAATGGATGGGGGGATTTGTGTTTAAGGGGATGGATAGAGCTCTTTACAATCAGCCCTCAACATTTGCAAGGGTTAGGGGAGCTGGACCCCCTGCAAAAGCGGAAAGACTGCAAATATCAAAATGCGTGTGTGTTCTGTGGGAAGGGGGCTGAGACGTGGTGGGGAGAGCAGGCACCCCGGGAGCAAACCAGGTCAAGGAAAGGAGACGGAAAGGTGATGAGTTGGCATGGTGGCCCTGTGCTATTTCTCTCTTTCGCATCTCCTTCCATGGGTGTCGGCGGGGTACTGGAAGAGGGTTTGTAGTGCTGGGAAATTGGGCTGTGAGCCATCCTTATCTGGCCAAGCAGTGGTTGGGGGAGGAGGACCAGAGGTGGTTTTTTAAAGGGCTGCAGGGCCTGATCGGGGCTGCTGAGAGGGAAGGTTCCCCCGGAAAAGAAGCACCGGAGTTGAGGAGGCACGGGTTGAAGAAACTTACAAATAATCAAAATCTGTGGAAGTGAAACCTGCAAATGTGAAGGGCCAACCGCATTTGTGTTTGTTTAATTGTATTTTAAGATATAATTTGTACACACACATACACTGTTTTAAAATTTTGTTGTTGTGTGCTTTCAAGTTGCTTCCAACTTACAGTGACTCCAAGATAAACCTGTCGTAGGGTTGGAGGGGAAGATTTGTTGCTTTGGCCCTCTCTCCTTTGCAGCTTCCTCTGATTTGCCCTTCCTTGGAACTGGCTTGTCTGTCTGTCTGTCTGTCTGTCTGTCTGTCTGTCTGTCTGTCTGTCTGTCTATCTATCTATCTTCTCTCTCTCTCTCTCTCTCTCTCTCTTATATATATTAACAGTATATAACAACACACAACAGACAACACATGTGACAAACACTATTAACAAACTACAAATAACTAACCAACTAAACTACAACCAACCATAGAAAAACTACAAAGAAAGAAAGATCAGTTCCTGCCCTTGCTGCAAACATCTCCAGCTAAACACTTACACTTAAGCATTAAATCCTTAATTGAAATCAAAGTTAATGCTCGTTGCTGATAGCAAGTATAACCTTGTCTATATACCCCATGCAAAAAGTTTACCATATTCACATAATAAGAAACGAACTCGCTTTTCTAAATGGGCATGCGTTGGAAATTGCGTGTATGTCAAATTTGCCAACGTGGCTCTGTTTGCTGGTGGGATGTTGAAGGGCGTACGTTTCTACCGAGGAGCAGCGTTGACGGTTTCTCTCTTCTTTTTTGGCTTCAGGATGAGTTCCATCCCTTCATTGAGGCCCTTCTCCCTCACGTCCGGGCCTTCGCCTACACTTGGTTCAACCTCCAGGCCCGGAAGCGCAAGTACTTCAAGAAGCATGAGAAGAGGATGACCAAGGAAGAGGAGCGGGCCGTCAAGGACGAGCTCCTGAACGAGAAGCCGGAGGTGAAGCAGAAGTGGGCCTCGCGCTTGCTGGCCAAGCTGCGCAAGGACATCCGGCCCGAGTACCGCGAAGACTTCGTCCTCTCCATCACGGGGAAGAAGCCCTCCTGCTGCGTCCTCTCCAACCCCGACCAGAAGGGCAAGATGCGCCGCATCGACTGCCTCCGCCAGGCCGACAAAGTCTGGCGTCTGGACCTGGTCATGGTCATCCTTTTCAAGGGGATCCCCCTAGAGAGCACGGACGGGGAGCGCCTCGTGAAGTCCTCCCAGTGCACCAACCCGGTCCTCTGCGTCCAGCCGCATCACATCAGCGTCTCGGTCAAGGAGCTTGACCTCTACTTGGCGTATTTCGTCCGCGAGAGAGGTAGGTGTGCGGCCCCAGCTGTATCCTAGGCAATGCTAGAAAGTTGCCAACTTAGTTGCCCATGACAAGTTATAACTTACAAGTAGCTCAGTTACCTGTAAACAGCTTGCCAGCGCCTTAGTAAAATGTTGGAAATCGCTTAGTTAACTTGTAACAGCGACAAGGAACTTAGTTACCTGTTATCTGTAAGCGTTTCAAATAGTTACCAGTAATGAGTTGGCATTTTTTTTACCAGTAATAATTTGGAAGTCGCTTGAGAACCTGTAACAGCAGCAAGTGACTTAATTACCTGCAAGTTGTAAAAGTCATGAGTGACTTAGCCACCAGCAAGAAGTCGCAAGTCATCTGTAACAGCAGCAAGTAAAGTAATACCTGTAACATGTTGCAAATAATTTGGTCACCAAAGTTATAGTAATGGAGTGGCCCAAAACAAGCTGCAAGAATATAGTTGCTTGTACCCAGCTGTTTTTGTGGTGATGACACAAAACCAAGTAGATTTCCAAAATAATTCAATGAGCAGAAGCAAAGTTACCCTTCTCAGTGTGATGACCAATGGTTTTGAGTTACATTGGCAGCTACTTACAGAAAGATTTGGACATTTATTCGTTTTGTTATTATTGATTTATTTTAGGTTCTTCATCCTTGGGGTTCTTTGAAAGAATGGGGTTCTTTGAGGGGGGAAAATGTGATTTTGTAACTGTGTAGGCTCTAAACAAGGTTGCCAAAATGTGAGTGGGTTAGTATGCTCTCTCTGCTTCCCTCCCTCCTTTTCACTTGCCTCCCTTGCCGGAGTGTGGAACGAAACTTTGAATGGCAATAATGTTAAGGAAAAGAAAGATGCCATGCTGTATCTATAGGGCATGAATGGGAGGACGTTGCACCGACCGTGCAAGACACTGGGTTGTTTCACTGGGTTGTTTCTGTGTGCGGCTGCCTGCATTCCTTCCCTTTCCGGTGCCATTTCCCTCCTTTCCCGACCTTGACCCCGCTTGTCTGGGTCTCAGAGGCAACCTTGAAATCACCTGATCCCTCTAATTGGTAACAAACCTCAGGCAGTAAATACGCCGCTGATAAGGGCTTCTTGGGCCTGTCACTTTCCCTGGGCTGAAAAGAGTGCTCTCGCCGTCTCCTCTCTCTTGGTTTTTAAGGTGGATCATCGCTTCTCTTTAAGGTAGCATGCAAGGTTCCGCAGCTGCAAACTGGATGCAATTGTTTTGGAGTGCGCCATTGCTTTCCTGGCTTTTGGAGTGCGCAGTTGTTTTCCCGGGTTTTGGAGTGTGAAATTGTTTTCCCAGGTTTTGTGTGCAATTGTTTGCCTGGATTTAGGAGTGCCAAACGAGCTGGTCTTCTTTCTGAAGCAACCATGAGAGAAATAATTTCTCTCTCTCTCTCTTTCTGTGAGCAGAGCTGGGGAACATTACCTTTTGGGATTACAACTCCCAGTATCCCCAAGTTAGCGAGGCAAGTGGAGGAGTCTAGGAGCTGTGTTTTGAATAGTAACTTGTTCAAAGTTTGCACCGTGTGTCTTGGCGTGTTAAGAAACTCAGATGAGGAGAAGCCTGGATTGATGAGAATTTTTGCAGTTAAGGACTTAGTCTGTGCAAAATTCGCATGGGGATGTTTCGGGCAGAAAATCTGAGTTTCCAGGCCAATTCTGTGAGGTTTAACATTAATCCCTCTCCTCTACAACACAGTTTTTCCAAACTAAAGATAGGCTTCTGGCCACTAACGTTTTTAATAACCTTTTTGACAGACTGTGTAGCTCACCCTGATAGAACCATGGTTTGCTAGCAGCTCTCCCCTGTGAATTTCACTTGCTATTTGCTATCAAGTCAGTTATGCTTTATGCTGATATTGTGAATGAAAAATACCCAAGATCTTTGGTCATCAACAGGTCTCAAGTCTGGAAAATGCAGGGCCATGGCTTCTCTGATTGAATCAATCCACCAGCAGTGTTGGTTTTTGTATACCTTTTGAATCCTTTCTGACCAGGGCTGACTAAGGCCACCCTATTGTGGGGTTTCCTTGGCAAGATTTATTCAGATGAGGGTTTGCCTTTGCCTTTCACTGAGGCTGAGAGAGTATGACTTGCATGGGTTTCCAGGGCCAAGCGAGGATTCAGACCTGGTCTGCAGGGTCATGGTCAAATCCTCAAAATACTACACCATGCTGGCTCTCACTCATAGCGTGGTCTTCTTCTTTTACTACCCCATTTCATCTTACCAGGCATTATTGTCTTTTCTAATGTGTCATGTCTTTCCATGATATATCCAAAATACAACAGCCTCCATTTAACCATTTGGGGCTTTCAGTGAGAGTTGAGGCTCAATTTGGTCTAAGACCCATTCCTCTGTCTTTCGTAGCAGTTGATGCTATCCGTAAGGACTCTCCTCTCCATGCTTTGAAGGAGTTGATTTTCTCCCTCTCAGATTTCTTCGCTCGAGCTTTCCTGAGCATCCTTAGAAATTGGAATTTCTCTAACCTTCTCTTTCCAAGACATTTCAAAACCGAGTCGAATTCCTTTGCTCGCCATGAAGAATGTGGCACGCTCTCCTTCTTGGGGAGGTGAAAGGAGACTTTTGCTTTTTGTAGCGGGGATTTATGGCAACCGAGGGGATTGAAACCTTGGCCCCCATGGCTGGAGCTGTGTGTGCTGTGTGTGGAGAAGGCCAGGCAGCCGAGCCGTTGTCATTAAGATGCTGCTACCGTTGTCTCTGACATTATCAGCCTGGAGCCTTTGCAGTCTCTCCCCCTTCCCGCCCCTTCTTTGTGATAATGCTCTTTTTTTATCCAGCGTCAGCAAAATTTCTTTTAAAAAAAAAAACCCTCTGCTGGCTTCTCTGCAATGGGTGACCCTGGAGCAGGCACAAGATAGATGCCAGACGCAAGGCTCGTCACAGTCGGGGTGCCCATCCTGGCTGGCCAGCTCCAGAGGGGTGGCCTCGATGGGACCCCCAAAGGATATGTAATCCCACCCCTTTGCCACAGGGTGGTGGGAACAGAAGACAGTCCCGTCCCACCTGGGTGCATTATGGATGTTGCCGAGTCCTCCGCTTCCGGACCAGGATCCGAACTCTGAACGCTCGTTCCTTTTTTATTCTTATTTCTTTCTGCCGTTTTCAGTAGTTGGGTTTTGTGACTGCAGTGGGGTGGGAGAGGGGGAGAAGAGGCTGTGGGGAGGCGGGCGGGGCGTTCCTCTCTTGCAAAGCCTTGGCTGGTTGCAGGCGACTACGACGAGGTCACGGCTGAAAGTCAAAAGCGTTGCAGCGTAATGGTAATCAATCTCCCGCCATCGATCAAACGGTATCACGGCGGGCCTGGCAAGAAAATGCCCTTGTGCTCTAGCGGTGCAGGGGGAAGGGGGCTGGGGAGGGGGAGAGCAGAAGAGAGAGGGGGGTTGTTGAGAGGCCCAAAAAGGCACCATCTCAGGAGATGCTGAGCTGACCGTCCTGAAAGTAGGTGAGACAAGGGGTGAAAGGAGTGGGTTGGATCTGACGGCATTCATGAAAGAGTTTTTTTTTTCATCCTGCCTGACTCAGGCTCATTACTCACCCCGCTGTGAGAAGGCACACATTGCCAAGGCTTGCGAACCCGTTAGGAGGAATAGGTGGCACAGAGAATGATGCGCGCATATTAAAAAAAATAATAACGGGGGAAAGGAATGGGCACACAGTGCTTTGGGCTACAGGGTGATGGAACTGTGACCCCAAGGTATTTCATAAAATCGTGGAATGCTCAAGTTGGAAGAGACCCCAAAGGCCATCCAGTCCAACCCCCTTCTGCCATGTGGGAAGACACCAAACACTCTGAACAGATGGCCATCCAATCTCTGTTGAAAACCCCCCCAAAAAGGAGATTTCACCATATTCCCAGGCAGTGTATTCCACTGTCGAACTGCTCTCACCATCAGGAAGTTCTTCCTAGTGTTGAGGTGGAATCTCTTCCTGTAGTTCGAAGCCATTGCTCCGTATTCTAGTCATTATGTCCCCTCTTCACCTTCTCTTCTTCAGGCTAAACATCCCCGGCTCCCTAAGCCACTCCTCACAGGGCTTCTTGGTTTCCAGGCCTTCTACCATTTTGTTTGACCTCCTCTGGACACGTTCCACCTTGTCAATCTCCTTCTGGTGCCCAGAACTGGACGCAGTAGTCCAGGTAGGGTCTGACCAAAGAATAGAGTGGTACTATTACTTCCCTTTACTGGGATGAGATATTCCTATTGATGCAGCCTAGAATTGCATTGGCCTTTTTTAGCTGTTGCATCACACAGTTGACTCATGTTCAGCGACAGGAAAATAAAGATTCTTTAGTAACTTTCTGATTGATATTTCCTGGGGGGGCTCCAATGCATAGGAAGTTGTGGTCGTCCAATTTTACCAGATTATTTGGGGGGGGCTTGGTCCCCCAGCCTAGTTGGGGACGAATTGTTCTTAAGTCCATGAAAGGGAGAGCAAATGAGGAAGGAAAAGGAATAAGGAGGGAAAGGAGGAGGAGAGGGACGGGGAGAAGGAAAGAAGCGGGTTCTCATTAGTAGTGTGTTAAGCTGCACCCTTCTAGACATCTTGGTGGTGTTAGTATTTAATTATCCATCCTCCAAAAACCTTCAAACAAGGCGAGTCCACCATCTTTGAGGCAATTTGTTCCACACTCAAACAGCTCTTACAGTCGAGAAGTTCTTCGTAAGGTTAAGGTAGAGTCATAGAAACATTATAACCACTGGAACAGTAATTTCCACCTTGCATTTCAGACGCCTGGACAGTTTTGTGTTCAGGCACAAACTGTTTGGCAAAAACAGGGCCTGAGGGGCCTTTTTTTTTTTTTTTTTTTTTTGGTTTATAGCTCCCCAAATCCCACATCCAGCTGGGGCATTCAGCAGCTGTAGTTGCAAAGAGGAACTTCCCCAAACTGAGCAAAACTAGCAAGTGCAGGCAAACTCTCCTTTACGCATCGGAGAGGAGGGATTTTGCGGGGGGGGGGGCAAAGGGAAGCAACTGGCACCAACTGTGCATGTTCTCTTCTAACCCACCCCTGCCACCCCGAGTTGGCTACTATCCACCTCCGTTTACCCGCCTGGCCCCCTGGAAGGAAGCTATGTGGGCAGATGGCCGCAATCTGCTGGGTTTTTGTTGCCACGCCAGGCGTTGTCGTCCGCGCCAGCCGTTGCCCGTGCCACACGCATTGGCAAGCCAAGCCTCCCCTCTCCACATTGCCACCCCCCTATGGAGAGTGGTGCTTGTTGCCAGTGTATTTTTGGGCTTCCTCCTTCTGCAGTCACTTGGTCTTCGGGAGCAGCTGAGAACGCTGCCGTTCCCATGGTCAGATTGCAAAGGAGGACCTGGTTGGCAACTCCAAAGTGGGCATTGGCCATTTTTTTTGTATTGCGGGGGGAACTGGATGTTTAACACAGGCTACTTTGCCCACTTCTACCTTTGCAAGTGTAAAATTTGGGAAGTAAAATTGGGGTGGGACTGGTGTTAAACGCACCGGCGTCTCGAGTGCGGAACGGAACACCATACACAAAGCCTCATAGTGCGGGTTTTAAAGGAATCTGTCTCTCTTTTGGCTTTATATCCTGCTTTTCTGGGATCCAAGGCAGTGTCCAAAAGTTAAAGACAAGATTAAACTAAAATCTCATTTTACAAAAGTTTTTTTTTATAAAAAAAGAATTAAATAACCATATGCTAAAATCACAATTATAATATCTCTGACTGTAACGGTGACTCTGTGAACTCGATTGTTTTAAAACTAAAAAATAAACTATCTAACCTAGCTTTTTAAAAACCCACTCTGGTCTTCCTCCTCCACCACCAGACCCTCCTCTGTCTCTAAAATTGATCCAGATTTTGAGTTGAAAAAAGGCAGAAGGAAATCAGCATTGGGAAGTTTGTAGGGATGAAATCAATATTTGAAAATATTCACAAAAGAAAAGCCCTGGTGAGAAGACTCTTGGGCTGATGGGAATCTTTGTAGTTCGGGATTTTATTTCTGCACAAAATTCACACGTGGTTGTTTTGTGCAAGAAACTGCATTTTCTGTGCAGAAAATAATATTTTTGAAATATTTCCTTCACAGAAGTATTATTGCCAGCTAAGAAAACACCGTTTTCTATGCAGAAAATGCTCCAATGGGGGATTTGTTCTGCAGAAAAAATTGCCCTTGGTTGATTTGTACATTTTTTGTGCAGGAAGCACTGTTTTCTGCACAGGAAATAATGTTGTTTTATGCACAGATAATAATTTCTACACATAAAAATGGGTTGCTGTGTAGGAACTACTGTTCTCTGCACAAATTTTGTTGCAGAATAAGCCCTTCATTGGCACTGACCTCCAAAACCCCCAGTTTTTGAAGACTTTCTTGCAATGGGAAAAAAATTATTGAAATTTTTCGAGAAGAAACCTAATGAAGTATTACCTCCCTTGAGGTTTGAAACCTTCTTGTGAGATGCCCAAAGCCTTTCTAAACTGTCCCACCTGTAGAAGGCCCCTTCACCAAAGTTGTTCTCCTTTCTGAAATCTGAAATATCCTTATGGGTGGGAGAACGGGGGCAGTCTTGTGTTCAATGCAATAAACATTCCTTCTCTCCAAGATTTGTTTTTAGTTCTAACCACAGTCTGCAGTGTTGAACCTATTACTTATTTATGTAAGGAGAGAGGAGGAGGGACCGCAAGCCAACAGAACATTTTGATATGTGAGCGTGGAAATGTTTTACTGCATTGCTGGGGTTGCATGGATCACCTGCCGGCTAGTGTTCTCTGTACATAATAGTCTAAAGCTGGCAGATCCACTGTGTGGGGTCATAGAATTGTAGAATCGGAAGAGAGCTCAAGGGCCATCGAGTCTAGGCCCTTCTGCCATGCAGGAAAACACCATCAAAGCATTCCCGACAGATGGCCATCCAGCCTCTCTTTAAAAACCAAGCTGGAGTGTGTCCAGAGAAGAGTGACCAAAATGGACAAAGTCCTGGAAACCAGGAAGTGCTATGAGGAGCGGCTTAGGGAGCTGGGGATGTTTAGCCTGGAGAGGAGAAGGTTTAGAGGCGACATGATAGCCGTGTTGAAATATTTGAAGGGATGTCATTGGGAGGATGGAACAGGCCTGTTTCTGCTGCTCTAGAGACTAGGACATGGAGCAGTGGCTTCAAACTTTGGGAAAAGAGATTCCATCTAAAGATTAAGAAGAACCTCCTGATGGTAAGAGCAGTTTGACAGTGGAATCCACTGCCTTAGTAGAGTGTGGTGGAGTCTCTTTCTTTGGAGGTATTTAAACAGAGGCTGGATGCCCATCTGTCAAAGGGGAATGCTTTGCTTGTATCTTCCTGCATGGCAGAAGGGGCTGGACTGGATGGCCTTTGCGGATCTCTTCCATCTCTAATGTAAAACAAGATTCCTGGTCATCAACTGCCTTGTTTAGACCTTGAAAACTCATGGCAGCCACGGCTTTCTTGCTCCGATGCCTCATAGGGTTGTTGTGAAAATAAGCGAGGGAGGAAATCAAGTTCTGTGTTGGGCACACAGGAAGAAAAGATAGTAAGGTCATATAACTAAGAAATGAGAAATAGATAAATCTCTTTCTCTTTCTGTCTCTCTCTCTCTCTCTCATACACACACACACACACACACACACACACACACAAATCATCTTTTAATCCCTGCCTCAGACCCCAGCAACACTGTGAATTTGCAAAGCTTTACGCCTTTCTATTTTTGGTGGGGTTTGGAGGGGGTTATGGGAGGTGCCTGGAGCATTTGGGGTCCTACGAGCTCTTGGTCCACAATCGGTGGAAGCGTGGCGTTTGGCAGGCCGAGGCCTGGCGCCATGGGCCACTCCGTGGCAGGGAGACCTGGCATTGTGCGCGAGGGGATGCCTCTTTCTTTCTCACCTGCTCTCTCTCTTTTTCTATGGCTGCTGAATTAAAGATGAGATGGGAAGTCTGGAGTGCACCTGTCCCCGATCCCTGCCCGCCTCCTCCTCCTCCTCCTCCTCCTCCTCTTGGCTTTGGCAACCTCCTTGCCCTCTAATGGGTTTGCAGTTCCCCGGCTGGCAGGGTGCCCGCCTTCATTCAGTGCCATCGCCGTGGCGGCAGCTGCTGGTGCTTCCCCTCCTCTCCCTCTTCATCGGACAGATTTCCCCCCCCCTCTCTCCTCCCCTGCCAGGAAGTCCATTAGAATCACTCATCCCCTTTTTGGCAGACAGAGGGATGCCAGCTTCGGGGCGGGGAGGAGGGGGGAAAAAAAAAGAGGGCAGCTGACAGGAGGCGTAAAAATAATGCCCCCGGGGGCGTTGGTTTCCAACTCGGACAGCTGCAGGAGGGCTTGGGGAGGGGGGCGCGCCCCCCAAGAAGACTCTGGCTGGGGTGCAGGAAGGGATTTCCCCAAGGTAGGAGGAAAGGGTAATGCCAACCTCGCCCGGCAGGAACGCATCAAAGCCTGTTCTGTCCAGGAAGCATCCCGAGCGGTGTTCCACCATGCTGGCATTCACTTGGACCTCATTATTAAATACGTATTTATGTTATCAAAAATTGTAAATAGCAAAAGTTGAACAATTGTTGATAAATACCAAATCAATGGCTCATAATCTAAGGCCATTTCTGCCCTTCACTGTTCCAGTGCTATTATTCCACTTTCAGTGTCCTGCGGGATTCTGGGGTTTGTAGTTCACTGAGGCCGAAGAGCTCTCTGGCTGAGAATTCTTACTGGCCCTTCCCAAATTTCAAACCCCAGGACTCCATAGGAGGTTGAACGTGGAATAATAGCACAGTGACAGTGTAAGGTGCAAATGGCCATAGTCTAAGGTGGTACAATGCATATATTCCAGACATTCCTGTTGGACTACTGTAATGCACTCTACGTGGGGCCGCCTTTGGAAACTGTTCGGAAACTTTAGTGGGTTCAAAATGCGGCAACCAGACTGCTGACTGGGGCCAATTACAGGAAGCACATAATTCCCTTGTTAAAACACTGGCTACCTGTTCATTTCCGGGCACAATTGAAAGTGCTGGTTATGACCTATAAAGCCCTATACAGCTTAGGTCAGGACTATTTGAAAGACTGTATCTCTCTGTATGAACCTGCTAGAGCCCCTAAGATCTGCAGGGGAAGGCTTTGTCTTGGTCCCGCCTGGGGAGGACATGGGAGAGAGTCTTCTCGGTGGCTGCTCTCACTCTGTGGAACTCTTCTTCTGCAAGACGCTAGGCTGGCCCCCTCCCTGCTCTCCTTTTGTAGGCAAACAAAGACGTTTCTTTTTAAAGCAGGCCTTTAATGGGTGGGCTGGAGACTTATTTATTAGCTGCTTTTAAAATTTATTGTAGTTTATAAGTTTATACATTTTTAATTGTTTAAATGTTTTGAATGTTTTTTAACTTTGTGGAAGCTGCCTTGGGTCCCACTTTGGGAGAAAAGGTGGCATACACATTCAAAAAATAATATACTATAACCCCAGGAAATTGGAAATGCTCACATGCCATTATATTCAATGGTGGCAATGTGCACGCAGAGACTTCAGCACATCCATGCACATATTGCTGCCGTTTTAGGACGAGATGCTTTGCATGTGCTGGATGTCATACAGGTGGAGGTCACGGGTAGGGAGGGCCCGCTGTGTTTAAGCCAGCTAATTGTATTGCTGCTTTCTAATTATAGAATTGTGGACGCATGCGGAAAGGTTTGTTATACTGTATTGGATGTGTGTCAGGTTTCCGTCAATCAATCAATCAATCAATCAATCAATCAATCAATCCAAATTTGAGTCTTTTGATTATTGTTCCAAAATTTCATCAAATGAGCAGATGATCTAAATTGGCATGTCTCTTTATATACATATGGGATTAGTGAATACCATATAGCTGCAAAAGAGGCAATACAGTCGGCCCTCCACATTTGCTAGGGTTAGGGGCTCAGGACCCCTGCAAAGGTGGGAAAATCGCAAATGTCAAAGTGTGTGTGTGTGTGTGTGTGTGTGTGTGTGTACCTGTGGGAGGGGGGCCGAGGCATGGTGGGGGAAGTGGGCACCCAAGGGCCAAACTAGGTCGGGAAAAAGGGGATGGATCAGGTTGGTGGTCCTATATTTCCTCTCTCACGCTCATCTCCTTTCTTGGGTTGTGGGGCAGCGTCGGGAGACGGTTTGTGGTGCTGAGAAATTGGGCTGTGATCTGTCCGTAGCTGGCCAGGCAGCGGCTGTTGGAAGACGAGGAGGACCAGAGGCGGGTTTTTAGAGGGCTGCACAGCCTGACCGGAGCCGCCGAGAGGGAAGAGAGGTCAATCAAATCTGTGAAAGTCAAACTCGCAAATGTAGAGGGCCGACCGTATAGATAGATACATGCTGGGGGGAAGAGATGTATAATCGTATCCCTAGAAGTCAACACCACTGATAATTCCCCCCCCCCAAACTTTGAAGTGACCGTCTTGGTTGGGCCATTTTTGATCCAATTTTAGAGGTAGGGGACAAACGGCAGGATAGGGTAAAGGACGATGTCTGGGGTTCCAGGGGGTTGGAGAGGGTTGCCTCTTGGAAGTTGCTCAGCCCTATTCTACAGCCGTCCTTTCCCAACCTTGGCCTACTTTGCAGGGTTGTTGTGAGGAGAATTGAGGTAAACTCCATCATACTCCTGCTCTGAAAACCTAGCGTAAATGGGATTGAAAGAGCTTTTCTGTGCTAGGACTCTGGTTGTGGAATACTTTTGCTAGGAAGGCTTATCTAAGCTGGTGTTCAGATCCCTTCACATGAATGCCTTTTTAAGACTCTTTCACACTTCATATTTACACTGCTATGATTCTACTTTAACTGCTGTGACAACATTCTATGGGATCTTGAGATATATGGTTTGGTGAGACACTAGAGCTCTCTAGAAGAGAATTTGAAATAATTCTTTGTAAGCTACAAAATTTGGAATTCCATGGGGCGTTAAAGTGGATTTCAACGTAGAAACAGCATTTTTTGGGCAGAAAGTGTTTTTTTCCTGCAGAAATAGTATTGTTTCTGCACAGAAAAAGCCTATTTTCTGCAAAGACAACAGTGTGTTAGCACAAAATCCACACACGCTCTTATGTGCGGAAAATATTACACCCGAAAACCTTTCCTGCTCAGAAAATGCTCTTTTCTGTGCAGATTTTGCTCAGACGATGTCCCAAACTGTGAAGATGCTCCTCAGTCCAGGTTTGTCTTCATCACAGTTTCCCAACAGCCGAGAACCACGTTTTTCAATTGTTTTCCATATATTTTTGAAAATTCCTCCCATCCCTATGTGGTACATTGAATGCAGATGGTATACCCTGCTTTCTGATTTTTATTTTAATTATCATGCAACACCAAGTGTCATTAATAGAGGCAACTGCAGGGGGAAAAACAACCTTACTTGGCGTGAAGCGTGAGAGATTCAGTCCATGCTGTATGGGATGTTTATAGGTTTTGTATACAAATACATCTAAAAGCTGAGAGTGAATTGAGTAGATGGAAGGGAGATGAAGAAGGGAGATGGTACCCTTTTGGATTTCTCTTTCAAATGTGATCTCATAAAAGTGGGAAGCGGCGACTTTAGATCACTGATCACACCATTAATAATGTCTCGATGCCACACTGTACATGGGTTCATTGCCTCGCTTTGCCGGTTCCAACACAAAGACCTCTTCTTTCTTTCCCTCTCTGTATATGTGTGTTCACCCCCTCTCCTGGCATGACAGATGCCCCCCCGCCAACAAACACACGCTGCCTTTAAGGGAAGGGAATCCGTTGCCCACCGTTGGCGTCGGTACATGCCACCCTCTTCAAAAACTGGCAGACAGACGGCTGCCATTTGGAGCGGCCCAGCCTCGGCAGCCCAGGAAAACCCGACGCCAGCTGTCGCCCTGGCGCTTGTGGGCACCCTGGCTGATGAGGCCGAGCAGATGGCAATGCCAGCTTTGGGCAGACGGGTGGCAGGTGGCGAGATGCCCTGAACGCAGCCCCCAACAACAGGGGAAATGGGCCGGGTGATGGAAGAAGAGGGCAGTCCGTCTTGTCTCATATTTCCCCCCTCGAAAAATTTATAAAAACTAGGATGGAGATAGGGCACCAGGTGGCTTTTCTGCCTTTGAGTGCTTTTGCCAATCCGTAATTGGGAAGGACTTCTGTGGCGTATTTGGATAAGATGCCCCTAGAAGCGGGTGGCGTCCAGGAAAAGCCATCTTAGAATGAGCAATTATAAAAATGATAACGCTTAATAAAGTGGAAAGCAGGATGAGAATGAGGTCCCGCATTCCTAGGGTTTCCATAGGTTGAAGCCAACTTGACAGGCAAATAACAAGCTTTGGCTTAGGGATAAGGAAAGTGCAGCTCCCAAAGCAGTCTTTGTGGCCCTCGCCACCTCTAGACTCCCTACTCCAACTTTTGCTGTCCAAAAGAAGATGAATTGCTTGGCCGTGAAATCTTTAGGAAAGGAAAATAATCTTTTAAGGAGGTTGCAGGGTACTCAGTGGAAATGGACAGAAAAACCAGGTCCAATGAGGAGCAGCTTAGGGAGCCAGTATGTTTAGCTGAACATGAGCCAGCAGTGTGATGCGGCAGCTAAAAAGGCCAATGCGATTCTAGGCTGCATCAATAGGAGTATAATGTCTAGATGAAGGGAATTAATAGCACCACTCTGTTCTCCTTTGATCAGACCTCATCTGGAATACGGTGTCCACTTTTGGCCAACAAAGTTCAGGGAGGATATTGAGAAGCTGGAACATATCCAGAGGAGGGTGACCAAAATGGTAGAAGGCCTAGAAACCATGAAGCCCTAGGAGTAGTGGCTTAGGGAGGTGGGTGTCTTTAGTTTGGAGAAGAATAGGTTTAGAGGTGACATGATAGCCATGTTTAAATATTTTAAGGGATATCATAGGGAGGATAGAGCAACTTGGACTCCGCCCTCAACATACACACTGGAATGAAAACAGAAAACTGTTTAATAAAAAAATATATTATTCTACCATTACAAAACTAACTAAATTGAACTTACTAGAGAGCCAGCATGTAGTGGTCTGAGAGTTGGACTACGACTCTGGAGGCAGGGTGCAATTCTGAGTGACCCTGGGCACTGGGTGACGTTGGGCACATCACACTCTCTCAGCCCCAGACAACCCCATGGTAGGTTTGCCTTAGGATTGCCCTAAGTCAGAAGCAAATGGGTGACCTTGGGCACGTCACACGCTCTCAATTCCACAAAATCCCATGGTAGGTTTGCCTTAGGTTTTTCCATTAGTCAGAAACCACTTGAAGGCACACAGCAACAACAATAGAATTGCTAGTAACTATAACCACAGAAAATTATATTGTTAAATTTATGCTAAAAAAAAAATCCATAAACGGTAGAATTTTGCATCCCTAGTGAAATTCCCCTTCAGTCCCCAAATTTCTAGCATTACAGAGAAGATGGCACTGGAAATGCTTCCCTCCTAGAACTGTTCTATTTAGTGTCTTCATGGTTCTTGGAACTCCCTTCCTTGAGAGGTTAGACTGGCACAGGAGACGGAGCCTTCTCAGTGGCTGCTCCAAAACTCTGGAACTCCCTTCCACTGGAGGCTCATTCTGGTCCCTCTCTCTGCTCTCCGTTCTCCGGAAAGCAAAGGCCTTTTTGTTCAAGTAGCTTTTTAGTGTATAAGCAAGGCGGCTTTTATTGGGATTGATTTGATTTTTGATTTTGCAAACTTTTTGTAAGCATTTTAAATGATTTTGTATTGTTCGATGTGGGGATTTTAATTCTTTTTAAAAAAAATTTCATTGTACTGGCTTTTAACATTCTCTCCTGGAGGCTGCCTTGGGTCTCGCTTTGGGAGAAAGGGAGAATACGATGAAATTTGGGGATGACAAAAGGCAGGTACCCCAAATTCACCACCTCTTTTCTTAGGTGGTTTCTTGGATGGCAGTCCTTTGGAAACCTCTTTCAACAATAATTCTCGGTGTCTTGCTTCCCTCTTTCTATCTACTCCCCCTCTATTGCTGGGCTTTGCTTTTTCTGTCTCCACCCCCCCACTTAGCTCCCTCACCCTGGGCAGGAATGTGGGTCAAGACCGCCCATGGTAGGCCTGCGGTTGCGAGCATCCGTGCGGCCCGGGGTCAGCCGAGGACGAGGCGCAGCCGGCTGTGCTGGGCTTAAAGGCACAGCGGACTGTGGCGGCGCAGCAGCCCCCACGACTAGGAAGCCAGCTCCCTTGTCTGCCTGGCTCTGCCTCCTCTCTCCCTTCCCCGCCCGGCCGTCTGGTGAAGAAGAAGGCCTCCTCGCCAGGGGGAGAAATCTGCTCTCCGTCTCTGCTGGCCTGACGTGGCACTCTCCGTCCTCTCCTCCGCTTCCCTGCGATGGGCCTCTGACGGATTTCGCAGGCCTTGGAATAAAAACACACGCAGGCACGCTCGGGGGCAGGATGTAGCGGAGTGTATATACAGCCCCAGCCCTCCACGTTTGTGGGTTTAACTTTCACGGATTTGGTTATTTGCAAGTTTCTCCAACCTGCGCCCACCCCCCAAATGCTTCTGTTCCGGGGAAACCTTCCCCCTCGGCAGCTTGGATCATGCCATGCAGTCCTGTAAAAACCTGCCTCTGGTTTTCCTCCCCCTCGTCCTCCACCAGCTGCTGCCTAGCTTGCTAAGGATGGATCGCAGCCCAAATTCTCAGCACCACAAACCTTCTCCGATGTCCTCCATACACCCAAGGACGGAGATGGGCATGAGAGAGGAAATATAGGGCTACCGTGCCAACCTACTCCCTTTCTCTTTCCTTTCCCTCATCTAGTTTGGACCTTGGGTGGCCATTCTCTCCACCATGCCTGTGCCCCCTTCCCATTCATGTCTTAAAAGTAGTGGTGTAGCATTTTGA
This sequence comes from Cyclura pinguis, assembly GCA_030412105.1. Taxonomy (NCBI): domain Eukaryota; kingdom Metazoa; phylum Chordata; class Lepidosauria; order Squamata; family Iguanidae; genus Cyclura; species Cyclura pinguis. The sequence continues at coordinate 6,415,032 of CM059614.1, read as the reverse complement.
GCATTGGACTATGTCCCGGGTTCGATTCTCCACTTGGCCATGGAAACCCACTGAGTGACCTTGGATGTGTCACACACTCTCAGCCCCAGAAAACCCCAGGATAACTTCACCTTAGAGTCACCAGAAGTTGGAAATGACTTAAGAGCACACCACAAAAACACTATTTATGAGAGCCAGCATGTTGGGCATGGCTATGGTAATATTTATGAAAGCCAGTGTGGTATAGTGGTTTGACCCTTGGACTTACAACCCTGGGAGACTGGGGTTCGATTACCTGCTTGGCCATGGAAGCCCATTGGGTACCTTAGGTGTGTCACACACTCTCAGCCCCAGAAAAGAGGTGTGTCACACACTCTGCTTTAGGGTCGCCACAAGTCAGAAACGACTTGAAGGCACACAATGACAGCGTGGCTGAATGCTTTTCAAATCTTGCACTGTTTCGGAAGTTCTCTTTGAATTTATATCGTTAACACTTCCCTCCTGCCCTCACCAAAGTCTTCGGCCCCCATCACCCAGACCAAGTCTGGCAAGTTCAGCCGGGATTTGTGGCGGGAACAAATTGTTTCATCGAAGTTATTATATAAGAGCCGATTATACAAGGGGAACCGTTCCTGGTTTTATGTAAAGGGCCGCCCTATTCCCTCTGTTTATGTATCGAGGCACTGGCAGAGCAGCTTTAAAACGTGGACTTAAACATCGTTAAGCATACTTCTGTGCTCTTGATTTTCCAGGACTTGGTGTCCCTCTTCCCTGTCTGCAGTTGGTCCCTCCCTCTCTCCAGTAAAATGGACCCACCCATTCCACGCCCCTGCAGCTTGGAAATGGCACAGTCCAGACCTTTACCTGCTACCTGGGTGTACAGCCTCCCTCCTTTCCTCATATTCTATTAATCACTTACATCTTTTGCTTTAATTAGGAAAGGGAAATGTTGAGGAACAGCTTTTTCTTATACAGGGTTAGAGAAATCCATCCATCATACAGAATAGATTTGCCTCCCTTAACCTATTGCCCTCTGCAGGGGCTGGACTACACTCCCCATCATCCACAGCCCTACTGACTGGGACGTGAGAGTTGTAGTCTAGCACGTCTGGATAAGCGGAGGAAAAGCTATCAGTTTTGCTTTCTCTTATTCTTTCTTTCTTGTTTAAAAAATAAGGTCAAATTCTTTCCATTTCAGATACGGGGAGGGGAAAACAAGTGAATTGATCAATGCAATGGAAACAATATCCCTTTCTTTCCCATACCAGACAAATTCAATAGGTATAGCTGTTTTCGGTTGTTTATTTTATTTCAAGCATTGTTAAGAAGTCAGGCTCCCAAGGTCGTGTGCAACGGGGAGAAACAGTATTTAAAACATCAAATATAAAGAGATGAAAACATTATTGTTGTGTGCCTTCATTTCCTACTTATGGCAACTCTAAGGCGAACCTATCATGGGGTTTTCTGGAGGCTGTGTGATGTCCCTGAGGTCACCCATTGGGTTTCCTTGGCCAAGCGGGGAATTGAACCTTGGCCTCCAGGTAGAGCAATGCTCAGATTGCTACACTACTGCGGATCAGGCTATTCTGCTTTTCCTCTTTCTCTCCGTTTGGCTGTGCCTATGTGCCCAGTAATGGATTCTGGAGGCAGCTGCTGTTTACCTTGCCTGGTATAGGCAGGCACACTTGGCTATATTGCCTGTCTACAACAGGCAAGGTAAACAGCAGCTGCCTCCAGAAGCCTGAGTACAAACCTGCTCATTCCCAGCTTGAGCTGTATTTTACTGTTTACTGCAGATGTACTGCTGCAACCCAGTACCAAAGTCTGTGTTTCTCTGGTCATCCTTTACCATCCTTCCAATGCTGAGCAAGGATTTCATCTCTGGCCTCCCACAGTCCAAATCCAGCACTCAAAACTATGATAATGCAGGCTTACTCCACTTAACTGACAGGTTAGCGAGTGGAGCACTGTCAGAAAAAGGAACTGATGGAAAAGCAGAACCCATGCACTACTACTGTAGGGAGCATGAAGAACTTATGGAGGCTCACGTGGGTTTGCATATCTCCAAAGTCTCTCAACTGGCTTAGTGCCTTTTGCCCCCTCTCAGCTCACTTTGCAAGCAGTGTGCCACCATGCAACTGTGCTGAGCTTCCCATTTTCCCTCTCCTTTCCCTGACGCTTGGTGCCCGTTCTCCCCACTGAGCCGTTCCAAGCAAACCTCTATAGGCAAGAAGAACTGTTGAAAGAGCAGAACCACCCTGCGGTAGAATTAATGGCACTTCTCGTTAATTTGGAAGCTTTGAAAGAGCGGGTTGTCAGATAATTGGGCATCGAAAGGTGGGGGTTTCCTGTACCTTTGGATCCTAATAAGCCAACTGGCGTGTGCCTTCAAGTTATTTCTGACTTACGGCAACCCTAAGGTGAATTTATCACAGGGTTTTCTTGGCGAGATTTGTTCTAGGAGGAGTTGCCGTTGCCCTTCTCTGGGGTTGAGAGAGTGTGACTTGCCCAACGTAACCCAGTGGGTTTCCGTGGGCAAGCAGGGGATCCAAACCCTGGTCTCGTAGTCAAACACTCAAACCACTGTACTGTATCTTCAAGCATGACGCGCAGTTTATCTTCAATTATTTTTTATACACACACACACACACACACACACATAAAATTGCATAGTTAATTGAATCTACGTCCTGTAATATAAGTGCATCTTCAAAAAATATTTTAAAAATATATATTTTTCTTCCTCATGAATGGGGATAGCAGGCCCCTTCGAGCTTTGGGGCTTCAGTGAAGCTGTAGCCTCCCCACCCCAGTGTATATATGGGCAGTGCATGATAAAAGAAATTATGGCTGGTGGAGGAAGAAGAAATAATTTAAAAAGTGTGAAGATGAGGCTGGATGTTGTGGCTGTGAAAACTCCAGCAAGAGTAACGCCCAAGGTGGAGAGATTGCAGTCAGAGTGAAGAAGCAAGGTGCAAAGGTATCAATTTACACCTTGCTCTGTGTGCTGAGAGGCATTGTCGGAGGGGTTTGGTATTTAAAAAGCCCCCTGTACCTGGTGGGGGAGAGATGGGGAGAGCTCCGTGACTTTATCCCTCCAGCAATTAGAAGCAGTTTCCTTTTCCTTTTAGCCAGATCCCTTCCCTGTGCCCCCCATTTTAATTTTATTTTAGCCTTCTTCTCTCCCCGAGGTTTCAGCTCTCCCGGCTTTGGACCTCCCCCAGCTGCTGTTGACGGTAACCGGTGCCCGTCTTACCGTAATTCCTTGGGCAGCGTGCCAAAGCACAAACAGCTCTCTCTCCCTGGCCTCATGCAAGTGCTCCTGCTCTCTGCCCTGCAGGGGGAAAAAAAAAAGCTCACTCTCCAGCCATTCCAAAATAAAATCAAATAAATCAGAGATTGCAATGGGATAGCTCTCCTTCTCCAGGATCATAGACTTGGACAACCTAGGGTGTCGTTTTGGGCTTAGATGAGAGCCAGGGGTCAGCCCAACTCCCTCTTTTTACTTTCATTCTTCCTGATTCCGAGAGCGGAGCTTCTGAGCATTTTAGGTGGCAACGAAGGGGATTCCTCTGTGCATATGAAGAGTGCCTTCACAGCAAGAGGTTTGCCCTTGGCTGGGTGGGTGGGGGAGAACCAATCACCAAAAACGTTGGATGTCAGAGAAATATTGGTCAACAGTTAGTGGTGTAGATGCAGGTTCCTGGGGCCTGGGCTGTCCTCTCTTGTCCTGAGAGGAAGAATCTCAGAGTGAGAGCACTGCCTTGAAATGTGTGCGTGTGTTATGCTTGCTTTTCCCCCCACATTTTAATGGCATAATCTCTGCAACTGTGCTTGAGGCTTGATGTGTTGTGCTTAGGGAGATCACCAGGGAGTGTATCCCTTACAACTTCACCCCTTTAGCGTTGCTAAAAAGCTAGGGCTGTCTCTCACAAGGGGCCATCTCTGGGTCTGAGGCTTTGGCCCTGAAATCTTTGGGCTTGGGATTGCTGTGAACTATCAACCCTATTTACAGCTCAAGTTCTTCATATCAAGTTTATGAAGTTATTTTCTTCCTTTGTTTTTTGTTTTGGAGTTTTGGAAACTTCAAAAAAATTGAGTGCACCTTGAGATCCTCAGATATTTCTTTTTTTTCTTTTTCCTTTATCTTTTTCTTTCTGTTCCCCCCCCCCACACACACATTTAGGGTTCAGGGCATGGTCCTGAGTCTTAGGACCTAGACCCTCTTTTCCAGTTCTCCAGGGTGAGAGCGCTGTCTTGAAAAATGCATATATAGGATTCTAACTTATCTGACAGGTTAGGGACCAGAGTACTGTCAGGAAACAGACCTGGTTGAAAAGCAGAAGCTATGTAATGTCCTATAGGAAGCACGAAGGACTTATGGAGGCTCATTTGGGACCAACTGCATGCGTGCTGCTTGCAAAAGCTCTAGCTGGCGTAATGCTCTCCTCCTGGCATCAGCTTGCTTTGCAAGGAGCATATGAATGCGAGTGGTCCAAGTGAGCCTCCATGGGAAATCAGAGCTGATGAATGAGTGGAACTCTCTTTGAATTAATGGGACTTGTCCTTAATTTGGAAGTGTCAAAAGAGCGAGTCGTCAGATAATGGGGCCTTAAAAGGTGGGGGTTTCCTCTGTGTGTGTGTGTGTGTGTGTGTGTGTGTGTGTGTGTGATTGAATACTTAAGCTAGGATTGTCCATGCCATCATCTTTCCAATTTCTATGTATGGTTGTGAAAGCTGCACGGTGAAGAAAGCTGGTAGGAAGAAAATCAGGTCCTATGAAATGTTGCACTGGAGAAGAGTTCTGTGGGTAACCTGGACTGCTAAAAAAGAGCAATAAATGGATCCCAGATCAAATCAAGGCTGGACTCTCCCTAGAAGCCAAGATGATTAAATTGAGGCTGTTGTACTTTGGCTGTATCATGAGAAGACCTGACTCACTGGGGAAGATAATAATGTTTGGGGAAGGTGGAAGGCAGTAGGAAAAGAGGAACGCTATCTCACAGATGGATAGACTCAATGAAGGAAGCCACGGCCCTGAGTCTGCAAGATCTGAGCTGGCCTATCGGAGGTTAGATCCATAGGATCGCCATAAGTTGAAGTTGACTTGATGGCAGTGAACCACAGCGTGGGACTTCAAGTTGCCCATTGACTTGTGTAGGGAATGGGGAGAAGACTTGAAATCCCTCCCCAAGGCTAGGGTTTGGGGTTAAGCCCCCCTCCCACTTTGAAATGATCAGGCACCAAGGACCTGATTTGAAATCTGGATTCAAAGGACAAGAAAAGAGGTTCCACCAAAACATGAGGAACACCATGAGAGTTGTTCGATAGTGGAACAAACGTCCTCGGAGGGAGGACTTTTGGAGTTGTTTAAACAGGAGTGTTTTTGTTGTGTGTTCCTGCGTGGCGGAAGGGGTGGACTACATAGCCCTTCCAACTCTATGGTTCTATGGGGAGTGGAGCTCTTCAAGCCCAAGGACTCAATTCAGTTGCGGAGAGTTCAGTTGCGGTCCCAATTCAATTGCAGTCCCAGAGCTTGCATTCCAGTGATGGGTGGGGCCGAAAGGATGGAGCCAAAACAACCGCCATATTTTATCTTTCCTGCGGAAACCAACACCCTTGGGAGACAGATACCTATCTTTTGGAAAGGTGAGGGCAAAGAAAGAACCCATGCATAAGCTAAGAAAGCCACCGAAAGATGGCGTTCTGGTCTGAATTGATACTCTAGAACGCCTCTTTCGGCCCCAGGACCTAAGTCCCCTACCTTTGCTCTAACCAGTATGAACAACTGCCTTCTCCTCTAACCTCTTAAGCCAGGAATCATGGATTCTGGGATCTCTCCTTTTTTGCCAACCGCAAGACACCACCCAGTCCCTTGGGTTGCATAGTTTGGCACCTCTCCTATTACTAATAACTTCCAGAAAAGCCAGGGGTGTTTTGTAAAAACAAGGGAAAATATTATTTTTCCCCAAGAAAAGGAAGGCAAGAGGGAGTCCCAGTCTGTGAGCAAGAGTAGTGGGGGGGGGGGGTGAGAGAGAAAGAGTGTGCATGTGTGAGTCTGTGTATCGTGCAATTGTGAAATTCCTCCTGTTTCCCCGCTGCGCTTTTGTTTTTTTTGTGATTCCTTTCCTCTCCATCTTTTCCGTTTCACCCGGCGCTCAAATAGCTTTTACGCTCCCCTTTTTGGAAAGGCTTCTGGGAGGCTCTTTGCCAGAGATATCATGGCTTTTGTTCCTAGATTTAAAAATAAGAGAGAGGGAGGGAGGGAAAACGCCAACCCTGCCCTCTCTCAGCCCTGGCACCTCTTCTTGGCTGGAGTGCTGCTGTTCTCTGGGACAGCTGGCGGAGGAATTCGTGACACTTTTTTTCTTTTAAAAAAGAAAAATGTCTGCCAAGAGATGAAGAGAGAAGGAAAAAAATAAAACACAACCCAAAACTTTTTGGACAGCCAGTGAGCAAGAGCAAAAGCAGACACCTAGCAGCGAAATGAGCTTTTCTTTCTTCAAAATGGCGGCCAGCGAATGGTTTTGTGTGTGTGTGTGTGTGTGTGTGTGTGTGTGGTGGCAAGTTGAGGGAGGAACAGCCAGGGAAGTTTGGGGGCCTGGAGAGAATTTATTTATTTCTTTATATTTTAAAGAAAGAAAGCCTGAGCCAAAATTCTACGTCCAAAGTAAACAGCTCAGGAACTCCACGTTCTTTTCCTCTTCTCCTGCGTTCTGCCACAAAGCCTGCATTTCTCCCTTTTTTTCTTGCCTTAATAAAAATAAAACCATTCCAAGATAAAACTTATGCATGAGAGAGAATGTATACCATTGCTTCCCTATCTCCAAATTCATTTTTTTTTGGGGGGGGGGGGAGGGTATGGAATGCTATCCAGACCCTCTCCTTTTTTAAATGAATCAAGAACTGAGTTTGTGAGCAGGGTAGGGGAGTTGGACGGGACACGGTTTCCCAACGTTGGCCAGAAGACGTCCATTGTTATTTTATCTCGAGCCAAGTTTGGGTGGTTTGTGTCTTGACAAAGGCCAGAGAACAAAATTGGAAGTTTTTCCTCTTCCTCCTCCAGGATCCATTTGGTTGCTCCTCTTGCCGGAGTTCCAAACTTGGTACAAAATGGCCGCACGGGGGAGTATTGCTGGCAAGCAGAGAAATCGGGGGGGGGGGGTGGATGGAGAGAGAGAAAGCACACACACAAAATGGCCACCCCCTACTCAGTGATGTTAACCCCAAGGGGTGTGGTCTCCAAAATGTTCCCCAGGCATTCCGGGGCTCCTCGTCTTTTGGTGCCTCTCTCGTCCTTCGAGTGGATTGTCTCCACCGCTAACGCACAATTTTCTGGAGAGCTTTTGCCAAGAAGTTTTTCCTAAAAGCATGCAATATTTTTTTTTTTAAAAAAAGAAAAAAAGTCATCTCCATTTCCGAAAGCAATTTTTTGGGGGGACAGCACGTGAATGGTGCGATGTGACAATACCACACTGTGCTGCCTGGTCAAACTTGGAGCGTTTGTGTTTTGACGTGGTGGCTTGGATCCTCCTCCCGGCATCCCGATTCTTCTCACCAGAGGCATGACGGATCGTGACCAGAAGCTGTAGATTGGAATGCCAAAGGCTGGCAGGAGGAAGGGGAGGGCAATGGCGGCATAGGGAGACGTGCCCGAGAGAGGCAGGAGCTCGTGGGGTGGGCAAAAGAAAGAGAGACAGGGAGAGAGAGATGGAAGGTGATTGGAGAAAAATATTTGGCAAGAAAGGACTTGGCTCCAGCCCAGCCTGTGAGGCTGAGCGTGGGCCGTGACGGAGAGAAACAGCAGGCCAGATTTTATGGCAGAGGTTGGAGAAACTGCTGAGGCAAGGGGAGTCTCTTTCTTAGTGCGTAGCTTCAAGATTCCCACCGGCAATGACCCAAGCATCGATTAGCCAGGTGGACTCGTAGAACTGTAGAGTTGGAAGAGACCCCACGGACCATCCAGTCCAGCCCCATTTTGCCATGCAGGAAGACCCCATCAAAGCATCCCCGACAGATGGCCACCCAGCCTCTCTTTAAAAACCTCCAAAGAAGGAGATTCCACCACACTCCCAGGCAGCATATTCCACTGTCGAACTGCTCTCCAGGAAGTTCTTCCTAATGTTTAGATGGAATCTCTTCTCCTAAAGTTTGAATCCGTTGTTCCATTGTATCCTAGTCTCTGAAGCAGCAGAAAACAGGCTTGCTCCATCCTCCATATGACATCCCTTCAAAATATTTCAACATAACTATCATGTCCCTTCCTAACCTTCTTTTCTCCAGGTTTAACATATCCCGCTCCCTCAGCTGCTCCTCAGAAGGCTTCACGGTTTCCAGGCCTTCTACCATTTTGTTCTCCCTCCTCTGGACACCTTCCAGCTTGTCTGTATCTTTCCTGAGCTGCGGTGCCCAGAACTGGACACAAGACTCCAGGTGGGGTCTGACCAAAGCGGATCAGTGTAATATCCTGCCAACAATTGTTGTCTGCAGATGAACTAATTGTGTTTCATACAAAATACACAGTCCTCCAGACCTCCTAAGGGCTGATTTGGGGGATGCTTTGGGGTCTGGATGTGTCTAAATCTAGGCATATCTTCCCACTTTTTCACAGTTGAAAACCAGAATGCAAGCAACATCAAGGTATCATCAAGATGGGGAGTTGTTAATGAGAAAGAACACAGAAATGAGGAGAGGCTGAAGTGGTTTGCTTTTGCCGGAGTGTGTTGGGAAGGGTAACACTTGGTCTTCTCCTTTTCCCCCTGTTGAATTAACGGAGCGCACACTACTATTGTGAGAAACGGCACAGTGCTGTTTCTCAAACCCTGGAGACCAGGGTTCAGTTTCTCCTTTGGCTGTGGAAACCCACTGGGTGAGCTTGGGCGTGTCTCAGACTCTCAGTAGAACCCCGTGATAGGTTCGCCTCGGGCTCTCCCTAATTTGGAAACGACTTGCAATTTAGATGTAGTTTAGGCCTCTGAAGAAAAGGGGAAGACAAAGGGAACGAGAGAATCAGAACACAGCAAACAGAATGATTTTTTAAAAATGTTTCACCAGAAAGTTGGAGACTGCAGGAAGATTTTTACTGTGGGTGCCAAATTCTTTTTTTAACCCTCATTTTTCTGCCACTGTAGCACTACCCCTGGATAGGTCTGACTGTACATTTCATAGAACAGTGGGAAGTGGAATATAAGTTAGCCTAAAAGATTTCTTATGAGCATGCGCAAATGTATCGATAGAAACTCTTGATCATGTTTTATTGTGTTGCCCTTTTTATCAAGGCATTCGTCCTGTATTAAAATTCCAGTTCTACAAAATTCCAATTCTACAAAACTTTCCAGAGAGATCAGAAAAATTTTACCTTTTTCTCTTGCTTGCAGATTCAGATATACAAATTATAGAGAAAGTGGCTAGGTTGTGTGCCATTACTACCCATATATTACAGGGGCATATATAGTTTAGGAATTTTAAATCCTCGAGATATATTTAAACCAGAAGTATTACACTCAAAACCTTACCAATCTTAATTTTTATATTTGGGTTTTTGATGCAAATGCAACACACTTAATATATGTATGTATGATATATGAATTTTAGCTGGTGTTTTATAATAACTTTTTAACGTATTTTTGTTTGGTCTGTGACCGTAAATAAACAAATGCAATGCAGTTCAGCCCCACTGACCTTCTGGTGGTGTGGTGAAGCAGCCGTCCTCTGACATCTTTGCGGTCAGGGGCAGGCTTTGGTATACGTCCCAGTCGAGGTGAATCGTCTTCCGCAGTTTGCTCCAAGGTTAGATTTCTAGAGATTTGCAAATCTCTATTAACTGGAAAAGAGCAAGAGTCAAGATGCATGAACACAGGCATACAGTAAAGGTCTGCAGCTCAGCAGCAGAGCATCTGTTTTAGATGCTGAAGATCCCCTGTTCAATCTTTGGATTCCACTGGTAGGTAAAAACCCAACTGGAAAAAAACTGGGAAGCTACCGCTAGCTAGTGTGGACGATACTGAGACAAGCCAATGCTCCGACCTTCTCAAAGGCAACATCCTAGATGTAAAATGTCTGTCTACCTTGAAACTTTTTAAAAACATACATAAAGAGCAGAATCAGACATTCAGAAAGAATAGGCTGCTGTAATGGAAAGATTAGTAAACACCACTCCCTCAACAGCTTGAATGAGTCCAAATGAGGGGTGGTAAACTGACCACTCTGGTATACTTTTTGTTATTTTTTAAAGCTATAGTGATCTAACACTCTGATTTAACCATTAAACCAGAGAAGGATAAGTTAAGACATTTTCGTTAAACTCAGGAACAATTGTGAAAATATATTCTTGGTGGTGGAAGTGCTTAGTTAATGAAGGCTGATATTGATCAAGTACCAACAAGAAAAGAAGTAAGTTTAAAAGTTTAGTATTTTAATTTATATGGTAGAAAATACAGTGAATTTTTGTTATAGATGTTTACTCTATAACATTATAACATTATAACATTTTCATTATGATGAAAACGATATGGCTCAATGCAGGGTATGAAGAACACTGATATCTTTTCTTTGTTTATCTTTCCCCCCTTTCTTTATTTTTATTTTTATTTTTATTTATATATATATATATATATATATATATATATATATATATATTCATATCTATCTACGTGTGTGTGTGTGTGTGTATACACACACACACACACATATTCATATGTATACATATATATTAATATACATACACGCACACACATTTTTTCTGAAAAATTCTCAAACAACGCATAAATGTTCCTGTATGTTTAACAAAAAGTTTATATTTTTGTTAACCATACAGGAACATTTACGCATTGTTTGAGAATTTTTCAGAATTTCAAGACGTCTTGTGAAAAGAAACCATTTCTGAAAAAAAAATAAACTTGGTTTCTGTGGCCAAAACCTCGTGCAAGAAACAACAGCTGAGATTTTTACATTATAGTCTACATTTCATAACCTTAGCTACATTCTGTAGTATAGTGGTTTGAGCACCGGAGTACGACCTGGAGACCAGGGTTCGATTCCAGCTCAGCCGTGGAAACCCACTGATCTCTTCCAACTCTAGGATGTTTTGATTTTCTTTTAAATAAAAGGAGAGTTTAGGAGAACCGTTGCAGGGCTTTAGTGACTCCGAAAGTGGGGTCCAATTTCCCCAACTCTGCATTAGCACATTTCCCCTGTACACACACACACACACATTTATGCACAGAGTACAGTTTTAGAAAGAGATTATTAAAAATGTTCCCACATCAAGGATACCCAGGGACGTGTGGATTCCAGCCAAGGGCTGCTGCTGCTGCAGGAGAGAGTGAGAGGTGTGTGTGTGTGTGTGTGTGTGTGTGTAGAAATTGTAGAGACTGGCTGGAGAGAGGGGGAGATTGGCTAATCCCGGATGCCAGTAGGAACCTATAATGCTGAGCTCAGCGTCTGCACCGCTTGCCCAAAGAGCCTGATTATTTTTAGATAAGATGGAAAGCGGAGAACGAGGCGTTCTGGGCTGCAGCCCGGGCGAGGCGTGAGTTGTGTTTCTGATGAGGAAGAGAAGAGTAGGAGGGAGGGAGACAGGGGAGAGAGGAGGAAAAGAACTGCAGTGGACTTTCCTTTTGCACAGTTTCTCTGCAAAGGCCCCGGGGCTTTTCCTGGAAGAGTGGAGAGACCTAGCCAGGGTCACCAGACTTCAGGCCTGGTGCCGAGGTTCCGGTTTTCGTGGGTCACCTCCAAGAGGGAGATCACGGTACAGGTCTTCCGGTTTTCCTGGGCTCGGCTCTGGGCAAGAGGAAAGGTCAAAGCTCAGCCGGGAGAGCAGCCCTTGCTTCAGTTTACAAGGCTAAACTGATTTGTTGCTGCAGCTTGAAAAAATTCTTCTGGGTCAGGAGGAGACTCTATGCATTTATTTAGTTCCTCCTTCCCTCTTAGTCATTGCTACAAATTTTAGCAGCTCGCTACAAATTTCGTTCATTTGTCACTACAGCTTACAAAAACCTCTCCGGGGGTCTATAGTCCACCATATAGAATTGTAGAGTTGGAGGAGACCCTAAAAGCCATCCAGTCCAACCCCATTCTGTCATGCAGGAAGGCGCCATCAAAGTTCTGGACATTCTGGAGCATCAGTTCACATCTTAATGCCTATCTCCCCACTCTTGAAATTATAAGAAAGGAGAATTTCATAGACTCATAGAGCTGGAAGAGATCCCAAGGGCCGTCGAGTCCAACCCCATTCTGCCATGCAGGAATGCACCAGCAAAGCATTCCCAACAGATGGCCATCCAGCCTCTCTTTAAAAACCTCCAAAGGAGATCCCGCCACATTCCCAGGCAGCAGTGCATTCCACTGTTGAACTGCTCTTACCATCTCTTTTCCTGAACTTTGAAGCCATTGCTCCGTGTCCTAGTCTCTGGAGCAGCGGAAAACAGGCTTGTTCCATCCTCCCTATGACATCCCTTCAAATATTGAAACGTAGCTTTCATGTCACCTCTTAATCTCTTTAACCTTCTTGCAAGAGCTTGGCTGGACAGCCATTGGGGTCTCTTCCAACTCTGTGATTCCACGAAACTGTTGAGTAGAACAGAGATTCTTAAATGAGGTCATCCGTGATTCCAATGTAAGCTTGAGAGGGTCTGTAAACTGGGTGCAAAATGTGGTTGTTTTGCCATTGTTTTTTGACCCTGGAAAGACATAATTGAGAATATTCGTTCTATTGTGCCACTCAAGATTTTTAAACACGCAGGTGTCCAAACCAGAAATGGATGTCTCGCCTGTTCTGGGGTTGTGTTTTCTGGTATTTTTGGGAGTCCCTGCAGTCCCCAGAGGGTTCCAGGGGCCACAAGTTGGCCCCCAGAGCTGCTCCAGTTGCCCACCCCAGTTGAAAGATCCCAACAATATTTAGAGGTTGGGCATTATGGCCATTTCCACATTACACTGTTATAGTACTATTATTCCACTTTCAACATCCTGTGGAATCCGGGGGTTTGCAGTTCATGGAGGGGCTTTTAGAATTAACAGCCAGAGAACTCTTGGGCCTCAGTAAACTACAATCCCCAGAATTCCACACGATGTTGAAAGTGGAATAACAGCGCTATAATAGTGTGGTGCGGAAATGGCCTATGTCCGCTTCGAAAGACGTGCTGGGAAAAGGGACCGGCCAAATTACTACATCTGTGGCAATAGTAGCCCATTAACCACCATGCAGGCAACCAAAGTGTTGTCAAGAGAGGGCCATTGGTGCAAGAAAGATATTTCATGGAGCATCCATTAGTATCCTCCAGGCTGGTGCCATATCGACCATTGGTGGGGCCGAGCTGTATAGTCACGCATTACTATTACTACTACTAATAGGTCCCTCCATGAGGAGAGCCAAAAGTCATAGCTAGGGGTGGATGCAGATTTCACGGTCTGGTTTTGTTTTGCACTTTCGAGAAGTCATGAAATTTTGTCAGAAATTTTGCACAAAGGTGGCCAATGTTGCAAAAATGATATTGCATGGAGCACTCCTTAGCATTTGCTCGACTGTTGCCGTAGCAACCCGTTGCGGGGCCTACTCGTATGGTCAGGCATTACCACTACTACTACTACTACTATTGCTAATAATAATAATGATTATTACCTCCATGGGGAAAGGCCAGAAGCCCTCGCTAGGGATGGCTGAGCACTTCATGGTCTGGTTTTCTTTTGAAGTTTCCAGAAGTCATGAAATTTTGTCATAAATTGGTAGTGACGGGGCAGCCATTACTGCAAAAATGGTGCTAATAATAATAATAGTAGTAGTAGTAATTTCCTCCATGAGGAAAGGCCAAAAGCCAGAGCTAGGGATGGCTGAGCGTTTCATTGTCTGGCTTGGTTTTGTTTGGAAGTTTCCAGAAGTCCTGAAAATTCGTCATAAATTTGGCTCGAAGGGACAGCCAATATTGCAAAAGTGGTATTACATGGAATGCCTGTTAGCATTCTGACTGTTGCCGTAGCAACCCGTCATGAGGCCTAGTTGTACGGTCATGCACTACTACTACTACTACTACTACTAGTAATAATAATTGTTATCTCTGTGAGGAAGGGCCAGGAGCCCTAGCAAGGGATGGCTGAGGATTCCATGGCTTGGTCTGGTTTTGTTTCAAAGTTTCCAGCAGTCATGAAATTTTGTCATAAATTTGGCATGAGGGGGCGGCCATTAGGGCAAAAACGGTATTGCGTGGAGCACCCCTTGGCATGCGCTCGACTGTTGCCATAGCAACCCCTGATGGGGCCTAGCCCTATGGTCAGGCACTACTACTACTCATACTGTTACTACTACCACCATTACTGCTAGTTATTACCTCCATGAGGAAGGGGCGGAAATAATAGTTAGGAATGGCTGAGGGTTTTGTGACTGATCTGCTTTTGTTTTAAAGTTTCCAGAAGTCATGAAATTTGCACTACTACTACTAATATAATAATAATAGTAGTAGTAGTAGTAGTAGTAGTAGTAGTAGTTGTTGTTGTTGTTTTCACCCCCATGAGGAAAGGTCAGAAGCCCAGCTAGGGATAAGCTGCCGAGTCCCTGGCTTGGTCTGGTTTTGTTTTGCAGTTTCCAGAAGTCATGAAATTCTGTCATAAATTTGTTGCGAAGGGGCAGCCAATACTGCAAAAATGGCCTTCCATGGAACACCCATGAGCGGTAGTTATATGTTCATACTACTACGACTGCTACTACTACTACTATATCATATATAATCATAATTCTTCCCGTCATGAGGAAAGGCCAGAAGCCCTAGCTAGGGATAGCTGAGGATTCCATGGCCTGAAATTTCTAGAAGTTGTGAAATTTTGTCATAAAGTTGGCACGAAAGTGTATCTAATACTGGGAGAAAAAAGAGGGGGGTATTGCATAGAATATCCATTAGCATTTGCTCAACTGTTGCCATAGAAACCTGTCGTGGGGCCTAGTCGTAGAGTCAAGCACTATTACTACTACTACTACTACTACTACTACTACTAAAAATAATTATTGTTACCTACATGAGAAATGGCCAGAAATCGTAGCTACGGATGGCTGAGGATTTCTTAGTGTGGTTTGGTTTTGCTTTGAACTTTCCAGAAGTCGTGCAATTTTGTCATGAATTGGTTCCAAAGGGGGGGGCCAATGCTGCAAAAATGGCATTACGCGAAGCACCTGTTTTGCACCCGTTGCCACGGCGACTCCTGGCGGGGCCTAGTCCTACAGTCACGTGCTACCGCGCCTACTACTAATTCTTCCCTCCGTGAGGAAAGGTCCAAAATGATAGCTTGGGATGGCTGGGGATGGCCATATTTATGTATTTTTTTCGCATTCCCAAAATTTGCAAAATTTTGTCACGAAGCATTTGAGATGTACATAGGCTTTCCAGGTGGAATTTCGGGACCAGAACCTGAGACCTGGGGCATCATTGTTCCATTAAGGGCCACGATTCCACCCGAGGGAATCCTGGGATCTGTAGTTTGGCGAGGCTCCAGAGTTTCCTGGTTCAGAATTGCAAATGCCCTTTCCTACACTGCAAATCCCAGAATTCCGTGGGGTGTTGCCGTGGCAGCTAAAGTGGAATGGAACACTACGGTCATGTGGTTTGAATGGACCCCCACTTAGAAGGAGGCATCTTTGGTGGTGCTATAAGGGAGATTTTTTAATTAATTAGCTTTCCTAAAGGCACCAGATCTCGGCTGATCTTGGACGCTAAGCAGGGTCAGCCCTGGTTAGTACTTAGATGGGAGTCCATCAATGAATATCAGACCTGAAGCTTGTATTTCAGAGGAAGGAACTGGCCAAACTTGGAGTATTCTTTGGATGAGAAAACCCTATGAAATGTTCATAGGGCCACCATAAGTTGATAGGTACACACACACACATATCCCCTGATGGCCTAAATACCTAAAGGCACCAGAACCCAGCTGATCTTGGAAGCTAAGCAGGGCCAGCCCTGGTTGGTAGTTGGATGGGAGACCACCAATGAATACTAGGTGCTGTAGGCTATATCTTAGAGCAAGGAACTGGCAAAATTACCTCTGAATCTTCCTGACCTAAGAAAACCCTATGAAATTCATGGGGTCACCATAAATTGACAGGCAACTTGAGGGCATGCACTTTAATTATTTTAACTAATTTTAACTAACTAACTATTGCCATTTGCGCACTACACTCTTATAGTGCTATTATTCCACTTTCAATATCCTCTGGAATCGTGGGAATTGGAGTTTTGGGAGGGGCCTCTTTGGCCCCAGGAAACTACAAACCCCAGAATTCTACAGGATGTTGAAAGTAGAATAATAGCACTATAACAGTATAGTGCAGAAATGGCCTAACGTACATTATACCAACTCGTGTCCGAATGCAGCTGCTTCTCACTGGAGGTTGGGATACACCTCATTAAATGCTATTGCAAACTTTGAAACATTGCAGACAGAAAATGAATGTGTCGGGCATTTTGAGTTTAGAAAACATGTAAGAGGTTATTATCCATCAACAACCTATTTTTTTTTTTTGGGAGGGGGCAGTCTATGTGCGCCTCGATGGCTCGAAAAAATGGCCCGCCGGTACTAGGGTTGTAGTTGTAGCACAGAAGAATTCTGAAAGAACAGAAACAAAATGTGTCGCAAAAGCCAAAATTGTATGTAGTTTTAAAATTGTATGCTTGCTTTGTTTCAGATTCAGATCAAAGCAGCAGTCCGAGGACGGGGATCGGTTCCGACCAGGAGGACAGCAAACCTATCATCATGCTGGGTGAGCAAGGGACGGGTGAGCAAGGGATGGAGTGAATACGGAAAAATTATGCGTGGTTTTGCATAAAGCAAGGGTAATAAATGTACTGGCGGTAGGCCCCCAATTTGTAGCCCCCAAAGCCCCCAGACTCCCCAATTTTTTCAAAAAAAAAATGCCTTCGATGCAAATGGCTAAACTGACACTGTTAAAAGATGAAAAGATAAATCTTTAACTAGGTTCAGAAAGGATTGGGAATGTTTGAGTAACTATCTAGAGAGAAAGTAGGGGCGATCCTCAGTTAATGCTTTGAAGGAGGAATATCGTTGCTTTCTTTGAGCAGAAAAATTACTGAAGAATCGCCTCCCGAACATCCACAGCATTGAAACGTTCAGGAAAAAAGGTGATTTTGGTGTCGGTTTTTGAACACGTACAAAAATTTTCTTTGCAGACGCAACAGATTTCCAGGAGAATTTTGTCACGTCGGGGGTGTTCAGTGTCACAGAGCTCATCCAGGTTTCTCGGAGTGAGTAGACCCTCGTCATTTCTTTCTGTCTTCTTCTTGCTTCTGTTGAGACTGGCATGTATATCCCGCAGTACAGGTGGGTGTGATGCAGAAATAGGAGGGCTTCAAATAATGGGAAAGGAGATTCCATCTAAACAGCCACTGTTTAAAAACCTCCAAAGAAGGAGACTCCTCCATGCTCCCAGGCAGTGTATTCCACTCTCTTACCGTCAGGAAGTTCTTCCTAATGTTTAGGTGGAATCTCTTTTCCTGAAGTTGGAAGCCATTGCTCCACGTCCTAGTCTCTGGAACAGCAGAAAACAGGCTTGCTCCATCTTCCATCTTCTCTCAGGCTTGCTCCCATCCAGGCTCTCTGGATGAGGACATGGGAAACAGGAACTTCTCAGTGGCTGTTCCATCTCTCTGGAGCTCCTTTCCATGGGAGGTGTTTGCCTGCTTTCCTTTCATTGGCAGGCAAAGACCTTTTTGTTTAAGTAGACTTTCAATGGAGAGCTTTTTGTTTTTATTGGGACATTTTATTTATCCTTTTAACTATTTGTTTAACTTTTGTTATTTTTAATTTTTTTAATTTTATTGTTTTTTTTATTTTATATTGCTTTCTATCATGGTTGATTTTATTTTTTTTTTATTGCAAATGTTTTCTTTTTAATTGACTATTGTAGAAGCCAAAACAAAAACTGGAAGGCATGTGCTTGAATCAGGAAAGCAGAATAAATTCCCAATGCTTGGAAATGGAATGAATTTTATTCTTTATAAAGCCCTACGTGTTTTCAGCCTCAGCCTTTTTCAGGGGCACACATCCAACAGAAATTTCTGGAGTTGCTGCTGCACTCTCCTTGGGAACTGGACAGGTATGTAACAACTCCAGAAATTTCTGTTGGATTTATGCCCCTGCAGAAGGCCAAAAATATAAAAAGAGGCTGAAACACGTCGGGCTTTTTAAAGAATAAAATTCATTCCATCTACAAGCACGTGGAGTTTATTCTCCTTCTCCTTTGCTATTGTGGAAGCCACTCTAGGAGAAAGCTGGCATATAAATGCAATAGATAAATAAATATTGATATTATTATTATAGTTGTTGTTGTTGTAATAATAAGGGAATTCATTATACATAACTAGCGATTTGGAACTAGTTACCTCCAACCCGCTCAACAACCGAATTCCTCTTGCTTTGCAAGCTCAACGGCTTCTGATGTCTCTTTTTTTCCTTCTTTCTTTGCTGCAGCGCCGGTGGTGACAGGGACGGGGCCAAATTTCTCCTTAGGGGAGTTGCAGGGGCACCTAGCCTACGACCTGAACCCTTCGAGTACGGGGATGAGGCGGACGCTTCCCAGCACTTCCTCCAGCGGGTGAGCCCAAACTTGGCACAGAGGTGTGGCAGCTTTTCCCCATCGAAGATTCAGCTGAGCATTTATTTGGGGTGTGTGCGTCTCAGTTCCTGCTGGGGTAGCGCTCCAGAAGTCGTTCTTCAAGAATCCAGGATTTTAGCCCAGGGATTTCCGGGGTCCAGAGTGCCCCCGAGCATGTATAGATGCTATTTTATATTCTGCTACCTCAAAACTGTTGTCAAACCTCATCTCAGAAGACGCATAGGCTCAGTGGTAACTGTGATAAGTTTTCCTCCACAGCTGAAGTTACTCCATGGGGTGTCCAGATAGGAAAATGTAGATTTTTGTTGACAGTTAGCCCTCGACGTCTGTAGATTCTGTATTCACGGATTCAACCACCTGAAAATATTTTTTGAAAATCCAAAAAGCAAACTTTGATTTTGCCATTTCATAGAAGGGAGGGCATTTTACTACATCATTGTATATAATGGGACCTGAGCATGCACAGATTTTGGTATGGGGGGGTATCCTGAAATCAAACCTTAGCAGACCACTGTATTTGTATGTCTGTCCAGAGAACCAGTGTGGTGTAGTGATTTCAGCACTGGATTATGACTCTGGAGAGCTGAGTTCGAATCCCTGCTCAACCATGGAAACGCACTGGATGATCTTGGACAACCCATCCTCTCTCAGCCTCAGAAGAAGGCAAATCCTCTGTGAACAAATCGTACCAAGAAAACCTTCTGATACGTTCTCCTTAGAGTCACTGTTAAGTGAGAAATGACTTGAAGGCACCCGACAGCAATGTTTTCCAAGTTATACCATTTTATCCTCTGCTCTACGGCTGGAAACATCTCAGAAAGCTTTATATGACCTTATTCTTAAAGGGAAGATAGTCTGTATTCTTAAGCTTCAAAAAAAAAAAAAAAAAAGGCACAACACAAAAGGAAAAAAGGATGGGAAGGGAGGAGGAAAATAAGATAGTGTGTGTTCCCAAGCTTGCAATCTGAAAAAAAGATACAACACAAAAGGAAAGAAGGATGGGAAGGGAAGAGGAAAAACAACAGAGTTCAGACACAACTTTTTACTGTTCTGCAGCTTCTTCCAACCCTCTTCTAGTGGGGGGAGTGCCTGTTTTGCTAACCACTGACCACACTTTCCATTTTTCCCCCCTCTAAGGAGTAAACGGCACAAGTCGGGTTCCATGGAGGACGACCTGGATGCCAGCCCAGGAGGTGAATACTATGCATCGCCGAGCTCCCCTACGAGTAGCAGCCGCAACTGGACAGAAGACATGGAAGGGGGTAAGCAAGGGGAGAGGTTTGGGGCCTCCAGTCTTCCCGAAGCCGAGCGGCTTGGCCATAAGTCGGGTTTTTCCAACAGAGTCGGTTCTTGCGTGCACAGCACACAACCCTCAGCTGCTTGGATTGCTTTCATCACTGCCTGCAAATGGTGCGTGTCCCAAAAATGTATAAATCCTCTAACAGCTATTAGTAGCTATGGTGGTTATTTAAAGACTAAGTAAATGCATTTGTATCGAGGAATAAATGTTATAATAACCATATAAATCAGAGTTATGAACTCCATCTCAAATTACAATTTTATGTTTGCGTTGCCGAAGCACAAAGTGCAAACCCCACTCAAAATTTGTCTTGTAACTTCCTGACGTTTCCCCACTATTTCAATCTTGATTATTTATTTATTATGTTTATATGCTGCCTTTTCTCCCAAAGTGAGACCCAAGGTGGCTTCCAAAAAGTTTAAAAACATTTAAAACAATGTAAAAACATTAGAAAAACATATAAAATGATCCAAGTTACATTTTTTTTAAAAAAAGATGGCTTAATAAATAAATAAAAGCTCCCCTACTTACACATTAAAAGCCTGCTTGAAATACCTTTTGTCTGCTGGCGAAAGGAGAGCGGAGAGTCTCCTGCAGAAGGGAGTTCCAGAGGTTGGGAGCAGCCACGGAGAAGGCCCTGTCTCCCATGTCCTCATCAGGCAAGCCTGGGATGGTGGTGGGCCCAAGAGAACGCCTTCCTCTGCCTATTTTAGGGTCTATGGCTGGTTCATATACAGAGATACAGTCTTTCAGATAGTCCAGACCTAAGCCATATACAGCTTTAATCCTGTTAAAGGGATATACAGTTTTCAGAAAAAGAAATTGCAAAAGAAAAAAATTTGGAGTTACACACTACTGAGGATGTACATTTTGGGAGTCACACACGCTCTCTCTGTGTGTAGATGTGTAATTACATTTGGGCTTCTGAAAACGGATACTTTTGTGGTGTGTTGGACCGAAGCCCCGTGAGAAAACCCCATCCCGAAAGACCCACATTTCACCATATCTTCCTCTGGTTGGTTGTTACCACATACACAGTCATCTCTCCACGTTCGCTAGGGTTAGGGGCACAGGACCCCCGTGAAAGTGGGAAAACCGTGAATAACTCCCAAAGCATTTTTAACGCACAAAAAATGTATGATCGCCATGTTCAACCACCCCACAGATTCCTTTGAGGTATCAGGGTTCCTTCCCAAGGCAGAGGTGGGGGGGCTGGGGGGGCTCATGGCCGCCTCCACTGCTGCCCCACGCCATTTTTAAGAGGGACTTGCGAGCCCTGTTCGCAGTTTCTCAGTCTCACGAGGCTTGCAGTCCCTATTAAAAATGGCCCAGGGAGGCAGCAGAGCTGACAGCAAATAATCCGTGAATAATCAAATCTGCAAAAATGAAACCCACAAAGGTGGAGGGATGACTGAATATTGTTTGCAGTGTGTTGGTGGGGAGCATGCATGTAACACCTAAGGCCGTTCTTGCAGCCCCTACCTCTGAAGTCGGCAGCATATTGCTGAATTTCAGCATTACATAGAAAATCTGGGAATATCTTCCTGGAAACCGGGAGGGTCTCACAAGCAAAGTCAGGACTGCCCCTGCTCCTTCCCCGCCCGGCCGCTGTTCCTTCCCCGAAGCGCAGACGTGGTCGAGATGCCTTTGCGAGAAGCGGTTTAGCGCAATCCTTGTACTGGATGTTCTATCAAATCCTTCCAAATAAGCGTCTGAGAAAGGGCTAAACCCTTTAGTGGCCCTGCCTAAAGCAACTGGCCCAGATAAATGGAGGGGGCGGGTGGTGCTGAGAGAAGATTAACTCTCCTAGCCCGGGGCCCCAGCCCGCTTCATCCCTTCACTCTCCCTTTCTCTTTCCTTCCTTGCCTCTTTCCCCTCCCTTCTTCTAGGGGCCTTTCCGCACTACACTCTTAATAGTGCTATGATTCCGATTTCAACCTCCTGTGGAATGCTGGGCTTTGAGGCCCAAAAGCTCTCTGGCTGAGAATTCCCAGTGCCCCTCCCGGAAACTGCAAACCCCAGGATCCCATAGGAGGTTGAAAGTGGAATAACAGCACGGTTGCCGTTTCTGCACGACACTCTTATAGCGCGATGATTCCACTTTCAACCTCCTATGGGATCCTGGGGTTTGCAGTTCCGGGAGGGGCCAGCTGGCCCCTCCCGGAACTGCAAACCCCAGGATCCCATAGGAGGTTGAAAGTGGAACCATCGCGCTATAAGAGTGTCGTGCGGAAATGTTCTATAACAGTGTAGTGCAGAAAGGCCCTTGGACTGTAACAATAGTAATCAATTCCAGCCAATTTTTTTCCCTGAAGTATTTTTATTGAGTCCATAAATTTAAAATACTTAAATCAGATCATGTTACCGTCAAGAATTTAGAACGTCACAAATAGTTCTGAAATTATTCCATCTCAGATAACGTAAAATACAAATCCAGTCTCTCTGTCCTTTACTCTCTACCTACTTCCTTCCCTGAAAAGTTTTGGGTGCTTCCTTATCCCTTATACATTCTCAGTCTTATATAACTTATATCTCTACATTAAATCTTTAGTAGTTCCCTTAATTTTTACCTATAAATATACATATTTCTGTTTGTCTTTAGGGATTTAAAATTTTTCTTTTTTGAAATTTTGGTCAAGCATATGAAACAGCCTATGTTTCTAACTTTTGTGCAATGGGGCTTTGTATCTGTGTTTGTTTGAACTTTCATAAGCCCTCCTTGACTCCCAGACTGGGGAAAAAAAGGGCAACACACACTCTCAGCCCCCTGAAAAACCCCATGATAGGTTCACCCTTAGGGTCTCCGTAAGTCAAAAACGACTTGAAGGCACACAACAAAAACATTATTGCTATCTTGTGCCATTTTGTAATCTGCCTTGAGTTCCAGTCTGGGAGAAAGAGGGATTACTGTATTTGCTGGCGTATAAGACTCACTTTTCCCGCCCAGAAATGGGGTGCATCTTATACACCAGTATGTCTTATATGCCAGCAGATATGGGTCTGTGAATAAAGTGATAGATGGATTTTTTTTCCCCCTTGGGTCAAAGTTTCTGTAAACCTAAGCAGTCCCAAATAGTTGGAGGGTCTTTTCTAGGAAGGCATAGGACAGGGAAAGGAGAATGCTGTTGCCTGCTTACTATGTACTTAGACGGCATGGTAAGAAGCCCTCTCTTCCGACTCTTCCCCAGGCATCTCCCCGACCGTAAAAAAGACAGAAATGGATAAGTCTCCCTTCAACAGCCCGTCTCCGCAGGACACTTCACCTCGGCTGAGCAGTTTCACCCAGCATCACCGTCCTGTCATCGCTGTACACAGTGGTATGTCCACCGTCTCTGGGGAGGGCTGGGAACAAAGGCTCTCTAAACTTCGGTTAGGTGAAGCCATGCTGGAGGAGAAAGTTGGTGATTCCTGAGACTGTTTCACTACAAGTGTCCCCTGTGGGATAGGTGTGGGTTCTCTACTTTTCTAGTGCTGTGGTTTTGGAACTCCCTGCAAGTAGACAAGCAGCCTTTCAGGCTGCATGCCACTCCTTGCTGTGCTATCTTTCTGATTGTGAGTCATTGCAACTAAATGGATGGATGGATGGATGGATGGATGGATGGATGGATGGATGGATGGACGGATGGACGGACAGATAGATGGATAGATAGGTGGATAGATGGATTGATAGATGGCTGGCTGGCTGGCTGGCTGGCTGGATAGATAGATAGATAGATAGATAGATAGATAGATTCTAGAACTGTACGGTGTTATAGGTATATGCATATTTTTTTGAAAAAAAAATGTATTTTTTTTACCAAAGAATTATAAGCTGTTGAGAGTTTATATATTTTTTTGAAAAAAAAAAATCTGGAATTACAGGTGTACACATTTTTTACAGGTGTACACATTTTTTGAAAAATATTGCAAAAAGAAAATATTCCAGAATTATAAGATGTTAAACGTGTATACATTTTTTGGGGGGGGGGGATTGCAAAAAACCGAATCCAGAATTATAAGCTGTTAAGTGTGTATAAATTTTGAAAAGGTGTATACATTTTGGGAGTTGTATTCATTTTGGGGGAAACACGCTGCATTTATTAAGAGCCCATGCATGTAATATACTAGGTTCAACATATAAGGTGACTATAATTCGCTGCCTTGCAAAAGAATCTGTCCAGATTAAGACGGATATAATTTTTCAGAGCATAAATTTCCCTTCAAAACACCATCACCAAGATCCAGCCCATGTAAACTTATGTCTTTCTGCAGTCTAACTTTGGACAGAAATGTTTTTATGATAGAAAAATATGAGTATGCACAGTACAGACTGACCAGCACTTGTGACAGCGTGGAGAAACTTCCCAACCTCAGTCTCTCCAGTAATTTGCACTTAATTTGGGGGGGGAAATGGTCTAAAATTAAAAATATGCATGGATGCATGTGCAGAGTGCTTAACTACAAAGTTTAAAAAGAGGACAAGCTCCCCAAATTGTGTCGAAGAAGGACAGGGTTGCTAGTTGAACCAGCGGCCCAGTTTGCTGGCATGCAGGTGTGTTATTTTAGTTGTAAAAATGGGAGAAACCTGGATATTACAGGTGATGGAACACTCTTTTCCATTATGTCTGTCGTCTCTTACTTTCTCTCTGTCTTCACTCTTTGTGATTGAAAAATATCAGACCGCGGGGGGCTAAGAATGAACTGCTTTATTTAAAAAAAAAAACAACAGGTAGAATTAAAACAAGTGTGGCTCATGGTCACTTTCCCCATGCTGTACTGGTAGGGGATGATGGGAGTTGTAGTCGAGCACAACGGGAGGAAATTGAGTTGAGCAAGGCTGGTGTGGGAAGGCACTCAATTATTTTGCCATATCAATCTAGCTATTGCTTTGCAAGAAGAAGAAAAAAGTTGGTTTCTTTTAGACTCTGAATCTGAGTTAAATTTTAAGTGGACAAATATTTTGGTGGTTTAGGAAAACAAAGCATGGTTTTAAAAGACTCGCTGTGGCCAGCAGCTTGGATTGGCTTTGAAAATGCTCCCATGTGAGGCTGTGTCTTTCTGTAACGCTTGGGAAAGTTACTTTCTGAAAAACAGCTCTTAGAATCCTCCAGCCAGGATGCAGGTAAATGAACCAGCTGGGGGATTCCAAAAGCTGTAGATTGAGAAGTAACTTTTCTATGCTTTGGAGTTGCTCCCTTGCCTGGTTAAAGAAAAGTCATGGTTTTTCTAACATTTGGTGGAACAGAATCACTTTCTGTAAAACGTAAGTGAATACAGGTTGAGTGTCCCTTAGCTAAAATGCTTGGGACCAGAAACGTTTTGGATTTTGATTTTTTTGGGGGGTGGGAAATACAGTCCAAATTATTTGGGAATCCAGTTTCTCCATATTTGCAGATTCTGTACCCACCTATTCAACCATCCATGGCTTGAAAATATTAAAATAAATTCCCAAAAGTGAGCTTTGACTTTTGCCATTTTATATAAGGGACACCATTTTACAACACCGTTGTACATCATGGGACTTGAGCATCCACAAATGTTGGCATCCACGGAGGGTCCTGGAACCAAACCCGAGTGGATACGGAGGGTCCCTGTACCTGTATCTGCAACCACATACATAATGAGATAGCTTAGAGATGGGACCCGACTCAGGGAAGGAACAGCAGCCGGGTGGGGAAGGAGTGGTGGATGGAGTCTTGATAATTGTGATTTACTGCCTTGCATGGTAAAGCCCAGAATCACTCTCCAAAACTGATACAGAATTGGGGGCAAATCAGAAATCTGCCAACGACCAGTGGACTTGCCAAGGATGGTCCAAGACAGAGATGAGATAGCCCATGCCAGGCGTTGTTCTTTGTCTTGACATTCCCAGGAGGAGGATGGAGGAAGGGCCCACCACCAGGGGAGGGGGCAGGGGACCCTCCCACCCCGAGCCGGTAGTCTCTCTGCAGAGGTGCCCGGGAGCAGGAGGGGCTGGACGCGTGCTGGCGACGAAGGCCGCCCAGTCTCCTCTCTGTCTCTCTGTCGCCCCCTGCAGGTATCGCCCGAAGCCCCCACCCCTCCTCCGCGCTGCACTTTCCCACCACCTCGATCCTACCCCAGACGGCCTCCACCTACTTCCCGCACACAGCCATAAGGTACCCGCCTCACCTGAACCCGCAGGACCCTTTGAAAGACCTCGTCTCGTTGGCCTGTGACCCGTCCAATCAACAGCCGGGACCGGTAAGGAAGTGCCGGGGTGGGGCTCCCGATTCTTCGCCTTGTCCATCGGGGAGTCCAGGTGGGGGAGACCCGTCTGCCGTGGCCCAGCTTCTCAGAGGGGGTGGGATACACGGAAAACAGCAGGGTGGCCTAACTGGACTCCTTCAGACACTTGTTGAACCCAATCCTTCCTGGACTTCTGCTGCCTTTTCTTCATGAGGGCTAGAGCCTTTTTCCCTCTTTTTCTTTTAAACTGCAAAAGACAGTTCAGGAAGGAAGGTAACTTTTCTCAAAAGTAAAAGTTTTATTTTGTTTTGAACTATAAGACATAGCTCAAGTGTCTCAGGTTGTTAGATGCAAAGTCAGGAAATGGGTTTGAAGAAGAGCATTAGCATAAATTTAAAAGTCTGCAGGATGTGGTAGCAGAGTTAGGCCAATGCAATGAGGAGGTGGCCAATGGCTTCCATGTCAGCAGAGTGGTGAATCCACCATATGTTTTACGCTGGCCTTTAAGGGAACTAGCCAGGTTCCTTGTTGCTTCAAGTCAGTCTTGACTTATGGCAACTCTGGGAAAGAACTCTGATCGTCAACGGATGATCCTGCAAACTTGGTGGCTTCCAAAATGGCATCTATCCACCTCCCTCTCTACATCCTGCCTTCCGCTTTACCGAGCATTATCTTCTTTTCTGATGAGTCCTCGTGTCTCACGACGCATCCAAAGTACGACAGCCTCCATGCCCAACCTGTTAGGAAGATTCAGCACCCTAGAGAGCTCCTTGGAAAACCAAGAGTGGATTCACTCGACCTCAGGTGGGGAAGCCACTGGCCCCACGAAGCCAATTTTGTTGAAGTTGCAACCTCTTTCCCTCCTGAAAGCAGAGCTGAGGCTGGATAAAACTGCACACGGAAACAGCACTGGAAGCAAACCAGGACAGGAGGAGGCAGAGAGCTGGCAGGGAGTCTTTGGACTGCTTTGATGCCCGGCGTTTCCTCTCAGGCCGCTCATCGACCGCCTTCCCATGTGGCCAAAACCTCCAGCCCCTTTCCCGCATGCACAAACGCAGCTTGTCCGTTTGATGCGCGGCTTGTTTCTCCTCCTCTCCGCTTCAGCGGGGGGTGCCCCTTCCTGGCAGGGGTTACCATCAAAGGCTACTTCTGATGTTCTGGCTACTGGTAACCGAGGGAGCAGGGTACGTGATCCTGTTTCTCCTTTCTCCTCCCTCCCCTTACACATATATTCTGAACTGGGAAGCTAGTTTAGCTCTTTGAGTCTTTGCAATTGGTAATTGGCAATGCAGTTTCCCCCTCTGCTGCTGAAATTTTGGGCTGGAGACAGGACTGAAGGTGGCCCAGTAGAGGCTGCATTCTTTCTGCATGACACGCTAGAGGTAGACCTGAAATTCTCACCCAAAGTTTCCCCTTAAACTTTGACATTCCAAAATAGCCAGTCTAGAAATTCAGTAGGGGACTTACATCTACATAAGTAGACTTACTCCCATGAGGAATAGAACCAAGTAGTTTTGCAATGTCCATATTCAGCTGCGATGTTACTACGTAGGATGTCGGTTCAAGAGAGCATCTAGCAGCATCGTCCGAGAGTCAAGGTTTTTCAGGAACGCAAACCAAGGATCGAATGAAGAATGCATTGCTTCCACTGGAAAAGGCAGTTGTCTGCAACAGACTTCTCCCAGTCCTGCCGCTGGTATTTCTTGGCCAGTGGCCTCCTCCGGCTGTTTGCCTGATTAATGAGACTTCCCTATACAAGTGCCCCGAGCTTCGTGGGTTCTCCTTTTCTCAACTATGCTGGACTGCAGTAAGTCTTGTCCTGTTCATGTCTGTGTGTTG
This sequence comes from Cyclura pinguis, assembly GCA_030412105.1. Lineage (NCBI taxonomy): Eukaryota > Metazoa > Chordata > Lepidosauria > Squamata > Iguanidae > Cyclura > Cyclura pinguis. The sequence goes on along the minus strand of CM059614.1, from coordinate 6,387,118 downwards.
TGGCTCTTCGGGAGGATCCTGTCCGTGTTTGCACATGAGTCCTGGGAATGGGGCATGACAGGCGCTCCTGTTCTGCTGGAGTTCCCCAATGTGTATCGGTGGCCATTGTGCCTTGGGCCATGGCGCATCGGTCACTCCATGGTTGTGCGATGGATGCCGGTATGTTATAACATCACAGCAGCCCCTAGATGAATATGGACATTACAAAATTGCTCAGTTCTGTCTCCCATACCTGTAAGTCCACTTACAAAGACACAAGTCCCAAGTTGAATTCCAGTTTAGGTCATTAAAGGTCATTAAAAACCCCATGTTTAAAACTATAAAACAGGGAAAGCTTAATTATAAGAATATATCCATAAACTTAGGCTCTGAGCCTACATACATTTACAAAGTTGCTGAGAGGAGGAAATCCTGCCACTTTTGCATTCTCCTGTATTCAGTTTTTTTTCCCCTTACGCCTCAAGTTTCTTCTACCTAGAATATGAAGATATTTATATAGTTTGGTAAATTATTTTCTAAAAAAAGGATAGAAATGACATTCTTTCCATTGGTGCTTGTCAAAGCCTCAAGTTCCTTCTACCTAGAATATGAAGATACTTATGTAGTTTGGTAAATTCTTTGAAAAAGAGAAATGAGTAGCAATGAAATTCTTCCTGCTGGCACTTGTCATATTCAACAGGTAGAGCTCTTTCCAGCATTGTACACACTTACATGTAGTAGGTCTTAAGGATGAGGAGCCTCTAAGGAAAAAAAAAGTTGGCCACCCTAATTCAACACTAAGATTGCTAAATGCACAAAGATGCAAAGCTGGATTTATTCAAAGTAAAGCATTCTAAATCCCTGGTCCTAGATGGTCAGATCTGTCCGTTTTGGTTTCTCCCACATTCATACTGAGGAAAACCTTAAGTTCTTTCTGTTCCAAGAATAAAGAAATCTCCAGATTTGGATAGATTTGGTAAATGGGACCAAAATTCTCAGTCATCCTATCCTGGGACTTAGTCCCATTGAAAAAGGAGATGTAACTTCTGAATCAATATGCAAAAGATTGCATCGTGGCACTCTCTTACCTTTAAAACAACATCCAGAGCAATTTTTAATTTTGCTTCTTGATTTCTATCCTGCCTCGTCATCGATTTAGAAAAAGGCATTCCATTCGTAATGTCTTTTTTTCCATCTCATTCACTTCCATCCTTCCACCCCCTTTCCTCGCCATTCAGCGTATTTAGTGGTCTGTAACAGGAGCACAAATCTAGCTTTAGAAGAGAAAATAGTACATGACATCCCTAATGAAACCAACTCTTCTGACATAAGTTACCAGCAACAGAAATTAGTTCCAAGGGGACATGGTGTGCCCCAACTGGAATTTCCCCCATTTTTTTTTTTTTTTTTTTGGTCTTCAACTCCTGAATTCTAGGAATTGTGGTCCAAAATATATCCCCCCCCTCCCATTCTCTTTGTCTCACATCCATGGCCAGACTCTGTCACTTTAGGCAGGGCTGAGAAGATAGAACCGGGAGGGGACAATAGGTCAGGTTTAAGTCAACCCCATCCCTCGAAGGCCCCCTTTGGTGGCCGCCCGGGAGCCAGGACTGTTTAGCGGAACCTCCATGACCTGAGGCAGGTGAGCTGGCCACAGTTCCCGCGGTCCCTGGCGAAGCCCGCCCACCGTCCCTCTTTTTTGGAGCAGGGAGGTTCCCCCGGGTGGGCAGGCATCTCCGGTGGGCAGTGCTAACGGCTTGCTCTGTCTTTTTCTGTATTGTGTCCCTAGTTAAATGGAGGTGGTCAAGTGAAGGTACCCGGGCACTACCTTTCCACCCAGATGTTGGCGCCGCCGCCCCCGGGCATGCCCCGCCTGGCAATCTCACCCGACACCAAATCTACCACGACAACTTCCGAGGGAGGGACCACCTCGCCGACGTCTCCCAGTAAGCAAGCCTGCCCACCCACGCAATCAGCCGCCACCCCCTGGCTCTCCATCCTTCCTGCTCCCAACACGGCCTTGCCTTGCCCATCTGCCTGCCATCCATCACCGATTTCCCCATGCTCCGACCATCTTTGCAAACTCGGATTGCTTTGCTTTCATTTCAGGGAAAGATAGGGTTGGGAGATGCCCTGGCAACTGGTGACTACCGTGTCAGCAGGGAAGCGAATCCACGCCATGTTTTGTCTAGTGTTAATGGAGCTATCCAAAGTGTTGAACTTATTTAAGAATAAGGTTCAGTACCTAGGAGAGCTCCCATAAAGCCTGAATCGGTGCCTGGAATGGAAGGGTTCAGAACCTTGGAAAGAACTAATTTCAAGCCAGGATTAAAACCTGATGTGGATTCACTGCTCCATTGACATGAGAGGCATCAACTACAACCATTTGGGGAAGGGATTTTGGGATGTGATGGCAGGAAGATGCATGGATCCAACATGTCACAGTTCAGATCATTCATTCAGGGCAGGGATGGAAATGTTGCCCTCCAGATGTTGACAGTTGCAATGCCTAGCAGCCTTGGCTGGGTGTTACAGTCAACAATGTCTGGCAGGCCACACAATTCCCACCTCTGATTTAATATTTTTTTTAAAAGGGAGTGATTTAAGATAGTTACCTTAAACTTAACTTAGTTTAACTTAAACAAAATTCCAAACACGCATGCATGCTAATTGTTTGCTAGGACAATAATGTGCAATTAAATAGTGGATTATTAGGAAGTGTAATCCAACAACTTTGGCTGTTTAGTTCTCAGAGTGTTTCAAAGTAAAAATTTACCAAAATTCTCAGATTTCTTTATATTCTGGTTGTAAAGATGTGAAAAAAAGAATTGAATGAGGGAGAAACAAAAATGGATATTGTTCAGCTCGACATTCTAAATAGTGTTTTCCCCTCCCTGGTTTAGTCACATCTTTTACATTAGCTTTAACCCAGTGGGGCTAAAGCCAGATATATTTTGGGACAAAGAACTATATTTCTTATTCTCATGTTTGGTGTGTGTGTTTGTACCTTCAATTCACCTGTTGGCTTTTGGTGACCCCCTGAATTTCTTAGGATTGTCTTAGGCAATACTCAGAGGTGGTTTTGCCGGTGTCTTCCTCTGAAATATAGTTTACAGCACCTGGTATTTGTCGGCAGTCTCCCATTAAAGTACTAACTAGAGCTGACCCTGCTTAGCTTCAGGATCTGGCACCTTTAGAAAGTATTTAGCCCTCTGCTTTGTCTAAACTGTTCAGGGATATGTGCGAAAATTTGGAAGGGGGAGGCGGAAAGAGGCGTGTCTGTTTCCCGTTGCATGGAAGCAATTGCAAGAACATCATGTTTAGCTTTTACAAAATGCATGATCTTTTTAAAAAGATGCTTTGGAAGGGAGAAAGAGTTTAAGCACACGTCTTGTGACTCGATAAATAACTCGTCTTGTTAGATTGGACCTGATTGAGAGAAAGAATATCTAGCTTTCTCCGCGGGGCTGAAGGGTTGGGTGGGGACCAGAAATGCCAGCCTCCATAAATTTCATTCCCACATAAGAGCAAGAAAGGGCTTTGCTCCTCTTTCGCACCCACTGTGAGAAAAGTCTTCAAAAGCTGCAAGGTTTTCAGAAGACAGGCTTGCAGTCCAGGGCTTTGCTTTGGAAGAAGAAATCTCGTAGAGGGGGGAACCCATCTTGTGACATGGTGGACTCATTCTATGCACCACAGAAAACAGCCATGGAAGCTACTGTGGTTTAATGGTCTTGAGACTGGGGTTCGAATTCCTTCTCAGTCATGGAAAGCCACTGGTGGCTTTCAGTGAGTCCTGTTTTCTAAGCCTAAGACCCAAAGCCATGTGAAACCTACTCTGAATATATCTTGCTAAGAAACCTCTAGGAGAGGCAGTGTGGTAGTTGTTGGAGTGTCAGATTAGGACCCTGGGAGACCAGAGTTCGAATCCCCGGTCAGCCATGGAAACCCCCCTAGGTGAACTTGGGCAAATCTCACCCTGAGAGGACCACTCTGGGTCCTAAAAATTTATCCAGAGTGGGTTTGCCCATTGCCTGCCTCTGAAGCAGAGAGAGTGTGACTTGCCTGAGATTATCCCAGTGGGATGTCAGGACTGAGCAGAGATTCGAAACCTAGTCGAGCACTCATCACGCTGGTTCTCATTGGTATAATTTCTTCAGAAGAATTTTCCCATCAGCTTTCTCTAAAGGTGAGTTTTACTTGTCCAACGTCACCCCAGTGGGTTTCCACCGCCGCGTGGGCATTTGAATTCTGGTCGCTTTGCATCTTAGTTCAACTCTCAAACCATTACACTGCACTGCCTCCAACCAAAATGCAATATAGGGAGAGACAATGGTATTATTAATCCCAGTTGTCAACTTGCCAAGGGGTGGTTAACATAAAAAACCCAGAAACTACTGTGCACAAGTCTACAAGAATGTCAATTGCCTTCAAAAGCGGTAAAGCAAAGAATTCGCTGTTCTGTTGAAGTTTTGCTGTCTTTCTAATTGGGGATGGGGTGTATATTCAAAGCATTGTGAAAATCAGCTTCTTGATAGATGTAGCATCCAAAGGAGACTGTGGTCTCTGTTCTTTATAGGCTGGAAAGTGTGGTTGTATGCTGAATGGTGGCCCGGTGATGGATTTTGGTGCGATGGATATTCTGCAGGGGCATCTCACCAAACTTCTCACCCTGGAAATTGTTTTTAAGTATCGGCGTCAGCACCTCTCGACAATGAAAAGAGCCTCTGAGCCTGTACAGAGTGAGGGATCACATACAACCTTGTCGTTGTTGTGTGTCTTGCCACTCGTTTCTGACTTATGGGGATTTGTGGCAACACTCTCAGAAAAAAACCCCGTGATAGGTTAGCCTTAGGGTCGCCATTGGTTGGAAATGACCTGAATGCAATACGACCATAACAATCCCAGTTCATCAAGGCTATCTTCTCTCTAGTCTTGAACAAGTTGTTCAAGGTCTTGGGTGCAGAAGTGGGAGGGAGGGAGCTATAGTTTCAGAGGCTGGATTTGGCATCTCAAAGAGATTCAAATTCCTAGTCCTCATTATTACACAGATTAAAACATGTTGGCAAAAAAAAGCATTGCGATGCGCCGAGGGATTCCAGTAATGTTGCATCCTCCACATACAGGGGTAAAAAATGCTGTGGCCCTCCAGGTGTTCTGGGCCTGGAAGTCTCATCATCCTTTGCCATGGCCCAGGCTGGCAGAACCAATGAGAACATCTAGAAGGCCAGAAGTTCCCACCCCTGCCGTACCAAGATGTCTTTCACTTGTCCCATCACCTCTATCTTTCTTTTTTCCTTGCTTTGTCTCTCTTTCACACATAACTCTTTGCAAACCCGCTTTCCCAACTCTCTTCTAAGGGAGGCTAGATTGGCTCTTATCTTAGTTCTGTCTTCTTATCTTTTTGCCAGCGGCCAGGCCTTGGGCAGCTCACATCTTTTGCCGCAGAAGGGACTTTTCAGTGCTTGGCCAGTGCTGTGTATTTCCCCCCCTTTAACTGATGTATTTTTACACAGCATTGAAAATGTTTTACGCTCTTATTTGTTCTACGTATTTTTGTACTCTTTCATGAACCTCCTGGAGTCCCAGCGGTAGGAGAATATAGGGCGGATATGAACTCGGGTTTGCAACAAAAATGAAAAGCAAGTTTCTAGATCTCAAGCAAATTTGGTTTCAGCGCTAGAATTGGCGCATCATACAAATCTGTTTCATTAAAGTGCGGGAAAAGACAGACCTTTTTTAACATTAAAATTGAAAGTCACCTGAATATGTGCCAGTCGAGCCCAGGGCCCTGCCACACTACACAATTATAACACTGTGGTTTCATTTTAACTGATATGGCTGCTTCCCATTGGAATCTTGGGGCTGGGAGTTTGCAGAGGCACTAGAGCTCTCTGAGAATTCTAAGTACCCGACGCAACTACAAATCTCAGGATGCCAAAAGATCTCGCTATGGCCATCCAAGTGGGTTTGACATGCTCTAATTCTGCAATGTGAAAGGGATCCCCAAGACTAGCTTCTATGAAATGAGAAATATCTGGGTGTTTGGCCCTTTGTAAGTCCATGTGCTTTGTAAAGGTTGCTGTTTTGGACTACTGCTTCCAGAAACCCAGGCCAGCTGGGGGATTGTGGGAGCTACAGTTTATGCAAGCGCCTTGGAACCTTTGAGAGGAGAATTCCAAAGACGAAAGAATGACGGATGGTTGCAGTGGAGAAGTGGGTGGAATTCGGTGGAAGTTGGTGGCTTGGCTAAGTTTTTAAAATTTGTTGTGTTTTTCTTTCTTCATTTATCTTCCCCTCTCCTTCCTCCCCTCTTTCTCTGCTCTCCACCCCAGCCTACTCCGCCCCAGGCACACCCCCTGCGAACCGCTTCGTGGGACTAGGACCACGGGATCCGGGCAGCATCTATCAGGCACAGGTAAACGCCAGTCTGTCGTGACTTTGTTTTTCTTTCCTTTTTTACCCCCCGAGCAATTTTATTAGAAGTTTTCTAAATGCAATAAAAAAAGAATAATAAAAAGGGAACGAAAAAAAAAAGAAGAAGGAAGGAAGGAAGGCAGGCAAGCAAGAATGCAAGCACAGCTTTCAGCTTTCTTTTCAGCTGTTATACGTACATGTAATATGGAATTATAGAATCACAGAGCTGGAAGAGACCTCAAGGGCCATCCAGTGCAACCCCATTCTGTCATGCAGGGAGACACCATCAAAGCATTTCCAACAGATGATGGCCGTCCGGCCTGTTTCAAAACCTCCAAAGAAGGAGACTCTGCCGCCCTCCACTCTCAGATTGCTTTCGCCATCGGCCTGCCTCCTGTAGGTTTTGCCCAAGAGGAGCACTGCTCTCTGTTGGAAGTGGAGAATGGAGCTGGCCATGCTAGGTGGGACTTCGTGAATGGATTCAGACACTCTCTTTGCAACAGCAAAAAAGTCGAGCGAGGAATTGTGTGTTTGTGTGTGCGTGTGCCACCTGAGGGAGGCACCCAGGGGCATGCGGCATCACAGGGTGCCCGTTATTTTTATTTTTTTTACCCTGCAAGCTTATCTGTTGTGTGGTTTGAATCTTCCTGAGATTTTTGTTGTGGGGAGGGGCTGTGTGGAGCTCATCTGATTGCAGAGAGAGAGAGAGAGAGAGAGAGAGACCAGGTGCAAACTGGCGTGGGTTGCCGCATACAGGCTGCGGTTGCACAGTTCAGAGGGATCAAAGAGAGGAGGAGGAGGGGAGGGGGAGAGAGAGTCGCTCTCCCCAGCGTGGAAGTGCTGAGTCTGCAAAACGTGGCCAGAACGCTGTAGTGCAGTCTCCCCGTCACCACCCTCGCGAGGGGCTGCATGCAGACTGCTAAATGTGAGCGGACGGCGCAAGAAGCGGATAACAAAGGACAGTGGGCATAATTTGGGGAGAGGAGAGAAAGATGAAATTACGCGACGTGGAGTTGCTTCTTTTGTGCGTGGGCCCCACCTTGCCCCCTGTAGCTAGGTGTTGCTGCCCTTGAAACGATCGGGCACCAAGGACCGGATTTGGATTCAAATGGCAAGAAAAGAGGTTCCACCTAAACGTGAGGAAGAACTTCTTGACTGTAAGAGCTGTCCGGCCGTGGAATATGCCACCTCTGAGTATGATGGAGTCTCCTTCTTTGGAGGTTTTTAAACAGAGGCTGGGTGGCCATCTATCAGGAGGGCTTTGGTCATGTTTCTCTGGACTGGGTGGCCAACTCTTGGGATTCTATGATTCTGTGACCACTGGTACTCCTGTGTAGTTGACCCTTTTGTTGTTCGTTTTTTTTTTTTCCCAATTTAAATGACAGCATCCCCTCTACTTTTGTGAGGGTTCAGGGTGCAGAGCCCTCCTGAAAGTGGAAAATCCACAGATAACTCTCCCTATCCCATTCCCTTTGCAAGCTTTCTTTCTCCACAGCTGGGCAAGAGGCAAGAGAATGTGAGGAGAGAGAACCCGGCATGGATAAGGAAGGTGTTCACATGCCTTCCCTCCCTGTTTCCTTGCCTTTTGCCTTGGCACACATTCTCCGTGTCTTTTGCTTTGGCATGCCTTCTCCACACTGGGGCCAAAGGCAAGGGAGGGCGGAGAAGGAAAGCACTTGTGCCTCTCCCCCATTCACTTGCCTTTGGCCCCAGTGCACTTGCCTTCCTTCTCCACACCCAGCAAAAATGCAAGGGCAGGGGAGGGAGAGAATGGGGAGGGGTGGCACATGCATGCCTTGCGAATAATCAAATTTGCAAAGGTCAAACATGTGGAGGGAGGACTGTATACCAAGGAATAAGGAGAGGAATTGTTACTCATAAGTTTCTACAAAAGTAGACTAAATAGCTAAATGCAGGCTCATTTGTACAATGTGTCAATAACATCACTCTTCCAAATCTTGCAATGTTAGCAGAGCCCCTTGTGAGCTACCAACCAAAAGGGCCTTAGTTCGCAGCTGTCTTTGCAATCACTTAATAGGCCACTGTGTATTTCCCCCTTTCCTAGATATAAATCGTTTCGGGTTTTAAAGAATTTTATAGCATTCCATGTATTATTTTGCCGTGGCCTTTGCAGTCGTCACGTTGTTAACGGCTCTACTTGGGGGTGTTGTTATCAATGACAGCCAGCGTGCGTAGCAGTTTTGAGCGTTGGATTACAACTGTGGAGACCAGGGTTCGAACCTATCATGGAGGCTGAGAGTGTGTGACCCACCCAAGGTCATCCTTTGGGTTTCTGTGGCCAAGCAGGGAATCGAACTCTGATCTCCTGGGTTGTAGTCCAAACCTCAAACCACTACATCATGCTGGCTCTCTTTAGGACTGGCAAGTGTCCCTTATTATAAAGACTGTCCTCTGTTTTGAGGGTTTATATAGACTGAATGAAATGCCCCAAAGGCCAGACTTTGGGGGCATGGGCCCTTCATAAAGGCAGAAATGTGCATGCCGTGTAATTTTAAGACTGTGGCTGAGATGTTAATTTTACAGAGAAGTACAAGGCTAACGTTAACTGAAATCAATACTTCCATTTGGTATTTAGGTAGAACACAAGCTCGTGAATAGCTGCTTCCTTGATTGCCAACCCGGCATGTCATGAATATTGATTATCCTCCTATTGCTGTTTTGAAAACCTGGCAATGCTGAGTGGAGCACACTACCTTACGAAGTGGTTGTCTTGCCTTTTGTTAGAGGTTTTCACACAGAGGTTCAGATGGCCCCTTTTTGGGAATATTTTCACCAGGGGTTCCTGCACGGCAGGAGTTGGGCTAGATTCCAACTCTGTGATTCTAAGGGAGGTGTTCTTTACCTATGATCTTCGAGATCTTTTGGACCTCAGCTCCCAGAAGTCCCAGCAGGCATGGTCAATGGCAAAGAACCTTGGGAGATAAAGTCCATAATGTCTAGGGAAGGAATAAAAGCTACTGCTCTACGGTGTCCCTTTTTTAATGGACTGGACTGAGGACCTAAAACTCGACTATATAGTTTCCCCTTATCTTTATCCTGCAGTGTTGTCTATTTTGCAGAGCAGATGCTGGCTTTGCAAACTCAAAAGTTTTGCTGGGAGATGGTACTGGGAAATTTGTATTTCTCTTCTCTCTGATCCTCTGAGGTTTTCGTCAAGCAGAAATCTCAAAAAGTTAAGGCTATCCCTCTCATTCTTGCAGACTAGAAACTTGATTATTTCAAAATGAAGGCAGGGAGTCTCAGGAGGTGAACTGCAGTGGCCTGTTATAATTAACTGACATAAGTTAATCCTCGGTTTTGCTAGCCATTGGGAGACACAAGGCATGATAAAGAGGTGAAACCCTTAGTCCTGGCTGATGGACTAACAAGTTGATCTTAAAAGAAGTGGAAAGCTGAGGCTATTGGGGGACTCTGTGCCCCATGCCATATTTCCTAGCACGGGTTCTGCTTCCCTTCACACCCTGTGAATACAATGCTAATTCACAACGAGCTCTTCTTTGACTAAGAAAACCCTCTGGAATTCATGGAGTTACCCTAAGTCAACAGGCAATTTGGAAACATATATTCACACACAAAGCCCAGCAGAAAGAAATTGTGGAAAACCCTGCACTGCCATCTACCGGATATATGAAAAAACAGCAAGGCTAGACTCTCTTGTTGGCGTAGAATCCTAGAGTTGGAGAGACCCCAAGGGCCGTAGATTCCAACTCCCTTCCACCATGCAGAAATACACAATCAAAGTATTCCTGACAGATGGCCATCCAGCCTCTGTTTAAAAACCTCCAAAGAAGGAGACTCCACCACACTCCAGGGCACCCCGTGATAGGTTCACCTTAGGGTTGCCATAAGTCAGAAATGACTCAAAGGCACACAGTTACAATTCTGAGACCATCTGGGTTGGTCAGAGATGCTGTCCGGCTGCCTTTCTCCTGTCCGAAGTGAAGATCTGCTATCCTTGTGTGTTCGTTCTGCCTTCCCTCCCCTGCCCAGGCCTTGGCCATTTAGTAAAAGACTCAGCCGAGCCCCTGTGTCCACCGCCATCCCCTGCCGCTCCGTCCCCCATGGTGAAGACCTTGCCAGAGTTCCCTTTGAAGTCCTGCCCAGACCCTTGGAGAGTGAGGAGTGGAAAGGCGGGAGGAAGATCTAGGGGCAACTGCCTTGGATTCCTTGTCATGAATTATTTGTAGGACTCTCAGGGTCTGCCTTCCGGCAGCACACCTTCTCCATATTGATGCTCTTCCTCCTTCTTATTCAGTCCGAAGGAAGTTGGTAAATAGGACAAAAGAATGAACGAACAGGTTTATCTCGGTCACATTTCACAAGGTATTTTGCCTGGTGGGTGGACAAAGAGCCACCAAACATTTCCAGCAAAGTGCACGTGTGGGCTCATGGAGTCATAGAGACCGCAACAGCCATCGAGTCCAACCCCCTGCCATGAAGGAACCCAAATCAAAGCACCTCCAGCAAATGACCATCCAGCCTCTGTTGAAAAACCTCCAAAGAAGGAGACTCCATCACACTCCCGGGCAGCATATTCCACTGTCAAATTGCTCTTACCATCAGGAATTTCCTCCTAATGTTTAGACAGAATCTCTTTTCCTAGAGTTGGAATCCATTGCTCCGTGTCCTACTCTCCAAAGCAGCAGAAAACAAATGTGCTCCATCTTCAACATGGCATCCCTTCAAATATTTAGACATGCCACCTCTTAACTTCCTTGTCATCAGCCTAAACATCCTCAGCTCCCTAAACTGCTCCTCATAGGGCTTCATGGCTTCCAGACCCTCCGCCATTTTGGTCGCCCTCCTCTGGACACGCTCCAGCTTGTCCATATCCTTCTTGAACTGTGGTGCCCAGACGCAGTGTGCCAGGTGGGCTCTAACCAAAGCAGAATAGGGTGGTATTATTCTCTACATCCCCAACGAAGCAAGAAATGCATGCATGTGTACACACACACACACACACACACACTCTCTATCTCTACTCTTCTTTCATGTGCCCATCTCTCAAGCTCCACTAAGGCCTCTCCAGTGGCTTGCCACATCCTCAGTGTGGTTTATGTGGGCAGCTGCAGGGCCTAATCCCCTTTTTCGGCTCTCAGTTTGACCTCTCTCATTCTCTTCCCCTTCCAGAGCTGTTCAGCAAATTATAAGGCACAGTTTGTCAGATCAGAAGGACAGAAATTGAGGGTTTTGGAGTTAACCCTCTGCTTGAGCTCAGAAGAGAGAGCAAGAGAAGGCCTAGGGATAGTACCAGCATCTCTCCTTTGCTCTTGTCTGCCGAGGGACAGAATTGGGTAAAAGATGAAAACTCTCAGCTATTTCGTTCTCATAAACCAGGATGAATCATGTCTGTAGTTTTCTCCCTGCTTCCAATCCCCATCAAAAGGCCTCTAGAAATGCCTCGAAGGGCCATTAAAAGTTACTTTTAAAAGTAATTAGGAAATGTTACTCATCGCCCTGTGAGAATAATTCCTTGAAATAATAATTGCTTAAAAAGCTTCTCTTTCCTGCACCTCTCCAGTTAAGAGGTACTGAGAGCAAGCATTGGGGTGCAGGAAGAATGGAATAGCGTAGAACAGAATGGCACAGTCTTTTGAAATACGACTTTGTTATTTAAGGTTTTTAAGGCTGACGTAGTTTTCTTTTAATGTACTTTAATGTGTTTCATATTATTTAATGTGCAATGTTGTAATTTTATTGTTTAACCTTTTTTTTTTTAATTTTATGTGTACACTTTCAGGAATGTTTTCATTTGTATTGTTTCAATGTTGTTAGCTGCTTTGAATCCCATTGTGAGGAGAAAGGCAGAATGTAAAATAGCAACAACAGCAACATCATAATGGTGATACAAAACATCCAGCTTGCAAAGTAGTGACTCTCCTAAGGTGGATTGTCACATTCCTCTAGATATTTGGGAGGTGTATTTTTATGAACTATATGCATTAAAAAAAAATAACAATTTAAAAAGTGTAACTCATTCCAGCTCCCTGCATTGCTGACAACTTGCTTCTTCAGGCTCTGAGCATCACAAAATACAATTATTGCACAGCGGGGCTGGTGGGTCCCATGTCCATGGGGGGGCCAGTTGATACCAGCTTTAATCCAGGCTTCAGTGGGGCTCTCCGAGGTGCTGTGCACTTTTCATAAATAAGTTCAGCACCTTGGAGAGCTCCTTGAAAGCCATACAAAACCTGGAGTGGATTCACCGCCAGAATCCACTGACCCGGAATCCATCAGTTGCTGCTGAATTGTTGGTGCTTTTAGCAAGGGTAAAATAATTTCAAACTTTTCTCTCCCGCACATCCCCAATTAAGAGGTACTGAGAGCAAACATTTGGGGGCAGGAAGATGGTTCCCATTGGCTAATTTTACTTTCTTCTTTGTCTTCTTGTCCTTCTTCTCCTCACCCCTAGTCCTGGTATCTAGGTTAATTGCAGCTTCCACCTTGCACCATCATCTTCCTTTCCTCCCCTCCTGGGCTTTGGGCTTCCTTTGAGGAGAACGGTGCGGCCCTCCTACCCCTGGCCCAAACTTTGGTGGCATCATAAAGAAAGAATGAATGAGATGAGAGAGCGAGAGAAAGAAAGAAAGAAAGAAGGAAAGAAAGAAGGAAAGAAAGAAGGAAAGAAAGACAGACTTAACGGCAATATCGAGAGGCACTGTGGAAGGACAGAAGGAAAGGAGGGGAAGGTTCAAACTTTGGGAAAAAAAAGTTTAAAAACAAAATACATATATACATATATAAATATATATCCCAAGCCCACGCCCTTTCCCATCCTGCCGGTGACCTTCTTCAACTGAGCAACATCCCCAAAAGGCAGCTGTTGGATGGGACTTGTCTTCTTCTTTTGTTTTTTTGTTTTGGTAACGACACTACGCACCTTTCCGAGGGGAATCGGGATCGCTCTCTCTCTCTCCCTCCCCCCTCCCTCCCTCCCAGCTTCCTGACTGAGTGGGATCCCGCCCGTCGCTTTCTTGAAAGGGATGTATATGCAAAAGTTTCTGATTATTTTTTTCCAGCTCCTGTGAGTAGAAAGAAAGAGAAAGAAAGAAGGAGAGAAGAGAGAGAGAATTAACCTGGCCTGCTGTGCAGACACCCCCTTCCTTTTTTCTATGCCTCTTCCTTCGGGGATGTGTCGGCAGCGTGACCCCCTTGAGACTGCTTTGGGGATCTATCCAGGTTGAGGCCTGGGCCCATGCCGGGATGCAGAGTGAGCAAATTCCCTCTCCAGAGAGAGAGGAAGAGAAATGCATGTTAGGCACCTTTTTAAGCTATATCTGCTGCCTCCCTTTTCCCCATCTCCCTGCTTTGCTTTCTGACGGAGGTTTGCTGGGCCCCTGTACCGACACGGGGCATCGGCAAGACTTCTTAGGTGGCCGTGGGGCTTCCTCTGGATATTCCCCTACCAGAAGGCTTTGTGGGTTCACCTTAAAGGATGCAATCTTTGGAAGAGTGGGAAGGGAAGGCTGTCTGATGGGAGACATGGATGGATTTGAACTGCCGCAGTTTAAGGTTCGCTGGCTTTGTGCAATTCTGGACCAGGAGGTTTGGAAAGGTGGGGTCGGGGAGGCTGGATTTGTTGAGGGGGGGAAGGTTTATAACTCGGCAGCGAATGTTGAAAAGAGGTTGGGGTTTGGGGTCGGGAGGGAAGAGGTAGCATTTTCTTTATCGGCAGCGTGACGCACGAATTTGCTACCGTGCTGTGTTTAAACAGCACATCTTTGCCGCCCTGTTTTCTTGCGGGAGGGGAGAAGGGAATTGCACTCAGGGCTGGAGTGGGGCGTGGGGGCGAGTGGTGCCGTCCAGCCCGCAGGCGGTCTCAAAGCTTCCTTCTGCCGAACTTTAATCTCCTCCCTGCAAAAGGTGGGCAGCCCACGAGACGGAAGCAGGTGAAGATCTCCACAGCTTTCCCCGTGCCGGTGGCATCTCCGAGCGGGATGGTGAAAGAGGTTGGAGATGGTCCCTGTGGGCGGACAGAGTGGGCCCTCCCCTCTTTCCCCACCCCTTCCCCACTCGGCTTCCAAACCTCGGGTACAAAGAACTATGCATGCCATAGTAGACCAGCTATGAGACGATGTTGAGGACACTGGTGGTGGTGAGGGAGAAAATGATTGCTATTATGGATTGCACATTTTTTTTTTGTTTTTGTTGTAGAAAATGCACTTTGAAGAAGAGGGAAAGGAAGGGAGAAAAGTGAAGTGAGGGGTAATGGGACAAAGAAGGTAGTCTCCAAGATGAGGTGTTTTTTTTTTTAAGTGTGGAGGGTGGATGATGGTGAAGAGACTCTCCATCCAGAGGGACAGGGGTGGTGTTACGGTTAGGATCTTAAGCAGAAAACTTTCAGGACAAGAGTTTTTTTTTTTTAAAAGAGCCACATTCATTCACAGATGGGAACGGTGATGCCCTCTTCCACAGTTTCCCCCTTCCCTTAGGACTCTTATCCTCTCGCTGCCCTCCAACCCACCCGCCCGCAAGCCCCGGATAAGCCATCCTGGACTGGTTCAAGTGCCTACATTTTAATGCTCCAGTCCTTCTCGCTGGGTGATGGAGAGTGGCGTTCGGAGGGGCGGCGGCGATCCTCCCGAGGGGCGGACTCAAGGACGACGCTCCCAGCCCATCGCTTTGATCCACCCTTCTGGCCTTCCCTCCTTCCTAGCAAACACCAAAGCTTTGTTTAAAAAAATATAATGCCACGGATTGGGTCTCTCGCCATCCTGGGTCAGCACCAGGATGCTGGAATTGTTGCTCAAAAGTCCTCTGTGAGGGCCGGATGGACTGCTGACCAAGTAACGATTCTGAAGGAGTTACTTTTCTCTCTGTCTGACAGTGAGCGCGGCCGTTCTGAACTTCAGACCACCTAGAATGTTTCTCTCACCCCATCTCAGCCCGGTGCCCAAGCATCAAGATGTGTAGAAGCAGGAAAAATACCCTCCAAGATCATTGTCTCCCCAAATGGACTGTGCATCTGCCCGTAGAGACCGGTGGAGCCAAAGGAATGGCAGAATGTAAACCCTCGGGTAGTGAAGTAAAGTGCTGAAATGTTTAGCCAGGGAGAGAGCTGGCCATGGAGAACTGTCGTGGTCACACCCTGGCCTTGGTTGCATGATGGTCATCTTCTGTTCCATGGAAAGCTGCAAGAACCTAGAAAGGCTTGATCACGCAACTGGTTCAAGCGTTTTGGGGATTGTGACTTTGTGAGTGGAGCTATAGCCTTTTGGCTAAGTCCTCTCACATTCTTCAAAGTACAGTTCCCAGGATCCTTCAGTACGAGCATAACGAAGAAGCCGCTAAACTCGTTCAACTTATCCGTTGAGGTAAACCGTGAGATGCTCAGAAGAACTCCCCATCTTTTCCCTGAGTCAGAGAAGGAACAGAATTCAAGACAACCATCTCCACACCTCTGTTGGTTTGCCCACAAAGGCAGGCCTTGAACTCTTCTCATCGTCTAACACAGAGATCCCATTCAGTAATTTTGCAGAAGGAAGAGCAAGTCAATATTTCGTACAGCTGGGCCCGGGCCGACTTGCAAGATGGTCGATCTTTGTGGTGTCACCAAATTGCTGCTGAGTCTTCAGATGAGCAAACACATTTTCGGGAAGAAAATCCTCTCTCCAGCGGCATCAACATGAGTCCTCTCCCCTCTCCGGTGGTCGATTAAGGCCACTCTGGATTTTGTGCTTCATGCAACGGAAACCGGTCCCTCCTTGCAGTCCCATAACCTCAGGTGGAACTTCCCCTGTTCTTCTAGAACCTTCCGTCTTCAGCCTGACCGTCGTAAACTGCAGAAAAGCCCGGCCACCACGCCTGCCCGCCCTCCTGCCATCTTGGAACGTTCTGGAACTTGGACGCCACGGCCTACCTTCGTCCCGGCGGTCACTTCGGGGCTTGCGTTTGCATATGCAAAACCTCCTCTCTACCCCACCCGCTCCCTTCCGCCAAGGCCAAGAGGGGAGGAATTTCTTCTTCTTTTTTTTAAAATAGACTTTGCTAGACAAGCCAGGCCCCCGCCTCAAATCCGGCACCGTTTGGGGAAAGGGGAGGCGGCGGTTTCCAGTGGTACTTGTTTACTCCTTTGCACCTTGACGATGAAAAACGTCGATGCTGGATTCAACCAGTCACGGGTGGGAACCGGGCAGGAGAGAATATCCCAACGCAGACTCTTCCGTCCCTCAGACCCCACATCGTCTCCAAGGTGGGATTGTACCGGAGGGTTCTGAGGATGCAACGAGGGGTTTTGTGCAAGAATCTGACCCAGAAATATAGTGAAAATTTTTCACTATATATATATATATATATATATATATATATATATATATATCTATCTATCTATCATACATACATATAGTGAAAATTTTCAAAAGACTCTGCAGTTGGTGGAGAGGAAATGGTTTGAGGAGGAAGACGAAAACCCCCCACACAAAAAGAAATGAAAACCCACAAAAGATTTAACCCTTACAAACTCTAGAATGCATGGTGCTTTTAAACAGGAACTCATGTGACCTAGCTCAACCAATCAGCTGGCTGAGAATATGCATGGCAATGATACATTAAAAATGCTCTCCTTCCCCGTTCCCTCTCTCCCCCCTTTCTTTCTTCCCTTCCGTCCGCGTCGACGATGAGGAACAAAGAAAAAAAAACAAAAACCAGACAAACCCACCGTTTTTTTTTTCTAAATTTGCACGAGAAAGAGAAAAAAAAAAGAGGAAAAAATAATAATGTTTTATACCACATAATGTGCCTTGCCTTCTACGAAAATACGTATTAACTCTAATGACATCACTGCACAGGTGTTGATGCATGATTTTTTTTGTTTTGTTTTCGATGCGTGTATGGGGGGGGGAATAGAGGGAAACGAAAGCAAAGGGTTGGGGAGGCGCGAGGGTGGGAACGAATTGCCATTTTCTAAAAAAGAAAAAATATATATATAATCAGCATTATGGATGGTTGCATGGGAGGGAACGGGGCAGGTTGCAATGCGGGAACAGACGCGGGGGGGTTGTTATTGATTTTAATTACAAATTTCACAAGGATCTAGGCCAGGGGGTGGGAGGGAAAGGTTGATAGGGATGGAAGAAAGGTGTGTGCCGTGGATTGTTCTCCTCTGCTTTTGACTGGGACGTAACAGAAGGATTTTGGGGTTGGACTGGATGGCCCTTGTGTTCCCTTCCAACTCTACGGTTCTGTGATTTGCCTGGCGGACAAAATGGTGGTTTAGTTTCTGCGCTTCCCCCACTCGACCAACTTATGACCAGGAGAGGCCATTTTTTGGAACAGAAAGTTAACCAACAAGAGCCAGGGTGGTGTAGTGATCTTGAGTGCCGTATGAGGAGACCAAGTTCCAAATCCCCGTTTGGCTGTGGGAAAAACTCTTGGGTCAGCTTGGGCAAGCGATGCTCTCTCTCAACCTCAGAGGAAGGGAACGGTAAACAGATCTTGAACAGATATTGCCAAGAAAGCCCCATGATGAGATTGCTGTAGGGTCACCTAGATTGGAAATGACATGAAGGCACGTGAAAACAACTAGTGAACTGCAAGTGCCTTCTGCACTTATCCTTGACTGAAAGATGGCCCAGGGAGGCCCTGAAACATGGCAGAAATGCTTCCTAGGGGAGCAAAAATGTTTTTTGTTGTGTGTGTGGATCAAAGTAGGGCTTCAGCCCTCCAAGATTTCCTGTGGGTCTAATGTGTCTCTCTAACCTTCCTGAGTTGCCCACCCCATAGTTCAGGTAGTGCCGTTTCCCTTTCCGTCCTAGATGAAAACATCCCACACAAGTGTGTCGGCAGCAGTAAAGCTAGGACCTAGTTTGGGGGGAAAAAAGGTCACTTTTAGGAAACTAAAACTTCCAGAATCCCCCAGCTGGTGGGTCACCAACCCTGCTGGCTTGGGGATTGTGGGAGGTGCAGTCCCAAAATTTTGGCTGGTTGGAGGCGCTGTCCTCCGTAACCATCTCTGTTTGGAGACAGTTTGTCTGCCAGATTTTGGGCAGTGCACTAAAGAACGATGTGAGGTTAGGTTGAAAGAGAGACAGTGCAACATGCATGTGTTCATTCCATTTTTTCCTTCGAATAAACAGGTCTGGAAAGTTTCTTTGTATTTTGGAAAACCTGCCAGGCCTGGGAGGAAGAATGGAGGGGGAAATGTCCGAAGTGGACCCCGTCTCTGATCACTTTCAGTCCTGTTAGGATCCACTGTTTGTCTCCAGTGACTGCCCAGCCAGTTCCAATCCAAACCTATTTTATATCTATAGTGTATATAAAAATTTCCCGGGAGGACCCAGATTCTTACAACTTTGTGCCACTGACCAGAACTGAGCCATATTACTCTGGCTGTTAAGGTAGTAATTCTTCATTGATTTCACTCTCAAAGGAAGCAATAGGTAATTTTAGGTGGGGTGTCCTCTAAACTAGTAACCCACCCACCGCAGGCCTTGTCACATGTCTTCCAGTTAGAAATGTAAATAAAATTTCAAATATGCAATTCTGCCTATCCCTTCTCCCCAGTATTTTTGTCTTTAGCAAATAAGTAAATAACACGTACAGCCAGTAGGGAACCCCTGGGAGAGTCTGTATAGAAGATATCTCAGTTTGGAAAGACTCAAAATCTAATGTTTAGGGAAAGTTAGTTTCTGGTACACCTAGGAGTCCAAAATGAGCCCTTGTGGCGCACGGACCTTTTCTTGGGTCTTTATGTATCCTGCCAGCATCAGTTTACTGGAGAGGAAAGGATTAACTGAACAGAATTTGTTGGAATAATTTGGAGTAGATCGGGAAAGTGCAGAAAGATCAGTTTGTGTGGCTGTGTGTGGCTACAATGGGTTTCTCTTAAGTTCAGATTTTTCTGAATATGCACATGGCATCCTGATATTGGCTGGAAAAAGAGTGTCAGAGGGAGATTTCTGGAAATGCTGGTATATTTCTCGCCCCCCCCCCCCAGCCCATACACTAAATGGGGCATTTTACAGATCTGTGCTTTAAAGTCAGGAAGAAAAGGACAAAGGAATGTGTGAAAGGACTTGCCATCTTGGTGTAATAATTTTTTCCAAGTTTTGATTTCAATGGGTAGAGGTGGGGGGAGGGATTGCTGTTTTCTAAAAAAAAAGAAAAAAGAAAAAAGGAGAGAACAAAATAAGAGTCTTCCATGGACGTGGCTTATGGGGACTTGTAGTCACTGCCTGTTGGCCGGAAAGGACCTCTTCTGAGCCAAAAGAGACTTGGGAAGGGTTTCTTTTTGGTGGGAGGGTGCAATTTTGGGGGGATATGGCCCTCCGATATTCTCTGGAGGGGCCAATTCAGCCCCATAGCCTCCCCCAGTTGCCCACTCCTGGACTAGCCAGAGGGAGGAGGTTGTAAGAAGGGCAGCCAGGGTTGCATTACTTCTGAAGAGACCATCCTTCCTGATAAACCAAGATAAATTTGCAATGTGGACATGAGGTGAAGGATGCAGCGTGGGGTGGGAAGCCATGTATATATTTATTTTGTTAAAAAATTGCAACATAATTTTATTAAGTTGCAGGGGAGCTGGAGGAAAAAGACCCAGAAAAGTTCCTTTTAACTTGCACACTGTTGAGGGCAGGAGTTTGAGTTTGGGAGGTGGCTGGAGAGGATTCCAGTGGGTGGGGTGAGAACTTTATGGAGTCCAGCTCCAAATTCAGGAAGAGTGGCTTGAGAGTTAATCGGGTATCTCCCCAGGCCGCAAAATGTCAAAGTTAAAGGTCAGACCCAATTTCAGAGGAGGTCAGGGAGACTACGTCCAAGGAAGAGCACAGTACAGTGATTCTCAGACATTGGCCCTCTGGGTGTTTCGGACTTCAGCTCCCAGCACAGGCAGGGGATTTTGGGAACTGAAGTCAAAAACAAAAAGATCACTGAGCATCCTTCCATGAGCGTCTTCTTTGACAAAAGCATCTGACTGCTTTGTCCCCGAATTTCTCTTGGCAACATCGTTTCTCCAAAACATAACCGTATTTCATCCTAGTTCACTGGCTGGGGAATGTTTTTCCTCCTGTCTACATGTACAGCAAAAGTCGGTTTGAATCTGTTTTACCTGTCATAAGATGGTTGGCGCCGTCTTTAATCATCGTATCTGCTGCAGGTTTTATTGCAGATGCTCTAAAGGAGCTCTCCAAGGTCCTGAAGCTGTTTTGGGTCTGGAGTTCAGCAAACTGGATTGCTCCTTGGAAGTCTGGGATAAACCCCAGAGTGGATTCACCACACCCATGAGATGGGAGGGCTAATGGCATCCATTGGAAAGTTCTCCTGAAAATAAACAGTCATTTTGTGAGGGCGCTTAGAGTTCTAGAAATGGCACTTGTGGAATTGCGAGAGTTAAACAGATTCAAGCCAGTTTCATGTGACAGTGTAGACATAAAGTAAGCTTTCCCAAGTTGGGAACAAATCATCCATCGGATCATTCTAAGTTTCTCAATAGCTGTTTCCAGTCTTTCAGGCCTTCTTGATACTGACAGTGGGAGTTCGGGGGTATGAGAGAGAGAGATGCTGTGTGTTGTGACTGAAAGGAAGGATTTCTAGAAATCAAACATGGTGGGCTTGATTTTCCATTCAAATCAGGAGAACACTTTGGTTTAAAAAAAAATGGGGTGATTTCTAAATCCTCCAAAGACCCTGTTGCTTAAAGCTCACTGTTCTGTTCCCAGTCAATAATATTTAAAGAGGAGAACAATGGCGTGCACACGGAAAGAGAAGCCAGCAGGAGTAAAAAATACATGAAATACCAAAAATATAACTGACGCTGTGCCTATGAACTTTTTCTGCTGTTTCATGTTTCCTTTGTCTTCGTTGGCATCACCACCCATGCGTTCCTCCCTCCCATGTTGCAATCTGCATTATAATTCCTTTTTTTTTTTTACAAAAAAAGTCATAATTTCTGGCTCAGAAAAAAGGATCCTGGCTTCAGACTTGGGAAAGCAAATTTGGATTTGCAAAATACCTTGGCTGGATCAGTGTTGCCAGGATTGGAGGCAGAGGGGTGAGGTATTTTTAAGGCGTTGTTCCTGGGTTTCCATTCTCTCATTCATAGATCCATCTGTGGCTGCATTTGGATTGAGGTGAAAGTGATCTTTAAAAAACAACAAGGAAGAATAGAGAGTTTTAAAAAAAAATTCAACACATATTATTATCCTAGCATTAGTCAGCAAAGCTCCTGTTTTCTTGATTCATGGATTCAGTTGTATGTGTCTGTTGTCTGCTGCAGAACCAGCATGGTATTTTGCAGCTTGAATATTGAACTTGACTCTAAGAGACCAGATTTCGAATCACTGCTGAGCTATGCAAGCCCCTTTGGGCACATCACACTCTCTCAGCCTCAGAGGAAGGCAACAGTAAACTCCTTCTGAAAAATTCTGCCCAATAAAATCCATAGAGAGGGACAAGTTATAAGTGACCTGAACCACCACCACAACAAAATGCCGGAGAACCCGATACCGTAGTTAATGTAGCAGTCTGAGTGTTGGACTCTGGGGTCCTGGGTTCGAATGCCTGCTCAGCCACGGAAACCCACTGGGTGACCTTGGGTGCATCACACACTCTCAGCCCCAAGAAAGCTCCCCAATGGGTTCGCATTAGAGGCACCATAATTTGGAAACCACTAGAAGGCACGTAATAACAACATCAGAAACCCTTGGGGGTGGAAATTCACCTATTCCATAGGTTTCAGGGTTGCCCTGCGGCTTTAAAAAAACACTTTTCAGAACCAGACATGGAGTTTCAGTTCTTTGTTTTCAGTTTGTCATTTGTGACCTGTGGGCAATTCCAGAGGTGGGAGAACCGGCCCCTAAAGAGGCTCCAAGACTCCCTTGGCCTAGAGTCTTGGAGCTGACTGCTCAAGACAAAGACTGAAGTTCAGCGTGGTTTCTTGTTTGCTTGCTTTCATTTCAGAATCCAAAACGGGAAAATAGGCAGTTGAGGGCACCAGGACATGAACAGAGTGCCCAGCTGAGGCTCTTCTTGGGCCCCTTCCACACTACACAGTTATAACACTATCGTTCCACTTTATCCGCTATGGTTGTCCTATGGAAACCGGGGCTTTGTAGTTTGGGGAGGTGCTAAGGGTTCCAAATTGCCCTCTCTAACCTGCAAAGCCTGGGATTTCACGGGCTGTTGCTAACGCAGTTAAAGTGGAATCGTCACACTATAACTATGAAAGGGGCCCAGGGTCTTGTTTCTGAAAAACCCATTCATTTGGATGGAATCCATTCATTTGGATGGAAATCTGATTGGCCAGGGAGGAAGGTTGTGGAAAGATAAAGCCGAGCCCTCTACATTTCTGCAGACTGCAGGACTCCTCGGAGCTTGCCAGCAGATCCAACAGAGGGGATGCTGGGAGATGCAGTCCGTCAGCCTCAGAATGGCCACACTTTTATCTTCCACCTCGGCCTTCTTTGGATGTGATTTTTTTAACCAGCAGGGAGTGTGTGTACCAGGGAATCACTTTTGCCTTTCTCTGACAGCGTTGCTCACCCGGGAAAACCATTTCGCGTCGCCTCTCGCTCCATGGCATCTCTGCGTTAACCATTGTCGAGTTTTTGGAAATGTTTCTTTTCTCTTTTGGGTTCGTCTTCTGGGGTCATTGCGTAGGTTTGAGGAGCATGATGGTGACAATGGGGTCGGGATTAAGACAGAAACGGTTTCTCAAAATGACACAGCGTTTCGTGTTTCTCATTTCCTTCCCAACCCCTTTGTAATCCGCCTCTCTCCTTTGGTTTTTTTTTCTTTTTGTATTTCTGACTCGGCGTCCATCTCCTCTCCCACACACACGTGGATCCACACACACGACCCCGCCCCACGCTTTGTCATTTATATTTTACAGATGTTTATGATAATAGTTTTATTCTCTGTCTTGCTTCTCGCTTGCTACGTTCCGTTTAACAAACCCGCACACGACACACACGTACACACATGCCGCCGCACCAGGGAACAGCCCGCCGTCTGGAAGGACCTTGCGAGGGGAGTTTGGCAAATGCGGAGAAGCCTGTCTGGGCCACGGCCTTAAACTGGTTTCGGCTGGGCTGTGCAGAGAAGCTTGTCCGCACTGCAGTCTTAAACCGGTTTCGACCAGCGTCCTCTCTCGCTGTAGGGGAAATGTGGTTCTGTGGACTGGGAACTTTCACTCAAAGATTCCAGCCCAGTCTGTGAGCTCTATTTCCTAAGATTCATTGCAGAGAAGATTCCATTTTAGATCACTTTTTCCAAAAAAATACACTCTAAACATAACTCAGTGAGATGGAACACAAGAACACTGATTTTCCAATGCAATTTTCAATCTGGCTGCTTTAAAAAGACAGGAAACCATCTGCCCCCATTTCGATTCCATATTTCAACCTGGCAATTGGTACCCTCTCCCTGTCCCCTCCCGTACACACACACACACACACACACACACACACACCAGCTTGCTTCCCTGGTGCTCTCACAATATTTTTGATTCTAGCATTTGTACGCATACTGTTAGCTGACGCGCCTACCTTTTATGTACCATTACCTGAAAGCCGACTCCGGTTTTCTTTTTTTTTTTCTTTTAAAATTTTTTTTTCCCCTATGCAAAAGGAAAAAAAAAATCCAAAAGGACAATTTAAAAAAAAAAAGAAAGAAAAAAAGTGAAAAAAATAAGAAAAGTGGAAAAAATGAGAAAAAATGTATTAAAAAAAATTAAATAAGCTATGCTTTCAACTGTCGTGCTGCCTCTTTGTTTCTCATTTGACAACGGGCACTTTCAGAACAGCTGTACCATCTCCAAAAAAAAGAGCATTGTTTGGCCAGAAAATGTACACAACAGGATATGCTCTAGAGCCCAACAGCAGCCAAAGGACTGGGGAGCTTTATAGATGATTAAGGAAGACCACGATGGGTGGAGGGTGGAACGTGAGTCAAGGCAAAATTCATTGTGGCCCTATGAGCAGTTAAACTAAACAATCCTAAACAACATTTTGCCGGTGTCTGGGATGCGGTGAATCCATTCTGGCCTTTAGTTTAGACTTTAAAGGAGCTCTCCAAGGTACTGAAGCTAATTTTGATACTGTCCCCAAAGGAATTCTCCAAGGTGCTGAACCTGTCCGGATGGGCTTCCCAAGGGAGCTCTCGGGAGTGCTGAAGCAATGGAGAGCTTAAAAGAGCTCTCCGAACAGTCAACGTTGTGGGATGTGGTTTGGCACCTAAGACAGGCGTGTGCATTCAAATCCAAAGCAGAGATTTGCTGCCTTACTGACGCAGAAACCATTGGCCATCGCTGCAACGAGAGAGTAATAAGGAAGATTGGATAGGGGGGAAGCCACCGGTGACAAACCGAGCAATACAAATACAGAGGCCCCTCTGCTTTCAGGAGAGTTCGGGGATGTGGGACCCTGGCAAAAGGGGAAAAAACTCAACTAACTTCCCCCTGTAATCCCATTGCCGTGGCTTTTGCGTGCTGGGGCCAGAGGCAAGGGAATGGGAGAGGGGAGGTCCGGAGGGGAGAAGGAAGGCCTGCGCGTGTCTGCCCTCCATTTCCTTACCTTTTACCTTGGCACGAGTTAGCACCAGGGCCAAGGGAAGGGGATGGCAGGGGGGACCTATGGAGGGGGAAAGGAAGGCTCGTACAAGCCTCACCCCAACCGTTTCCTTGTTGTCTGGGTGTTTCTCTGGCAAAATGCAAGGAAATGGGAGGATAATGGAGAGGGGAAGGCATGAGTGCACCTCAGGGTTGATCAGATTCACAAAGGTCAAACTCACAAATATGGAGGGGTGACTGTAGATTAATGGATGGATGGATGGATGGATGGATGGATGGATGGATGGATGGATGGATGGATGGATGGATGGAGAGGGAGAGAGAGAAGAGGGGTGGGTGGGTGGGTGGGTAGGTTAGGTAGGTAGGTAGATAGGTAGGTAGATGTAGCTGCTGCATTGCATCAGGAATCTTCTGACAAACAGTACTCTACCCGTTTGTCATCAGACTCCCTTGGGAAATCAACCAGAAGAAGATAAAATGACATTTCTGATCAGAACAGAAATGGTATGGCTGAGAGGGAGACACAACGGACATGTTTTTTTGTTGTTGCGTTCACAGATCCTTGATCCTCGTTCCTCGATCATTTATCCACAAGAACTGTCATGTTGTGCTGGTCTGAGCATTGAACTACAATGCTGGAGACCAGGGTTCCCTGCTTGGCTGTGGAAACCCACTGGGTGACATCGGGTGCGTCACACACTCAGCTCAAGAAAGCCGCGTGACGGGTTTGCCTTATGGTCGCCGTAAGTTGGAAAAGGCCCACGCACGGTGGTACGTTGGTACTCGGCATAAGGGCTTCGCATGGAGATGGGAAGGAGCACATCAAACCTTCCTGCTTGGATGACCTCTCTGTCACACCTCTCGGGGGGGAGAAGCTTAAGTTTTGAGAGCTCTCAGGTAAGGAAAATGGCCAATGCAGCAAAGTAGCCATGTATTGGGCTTTGGTTGCACACAGGTAAGTGGATCAGCAGTCAGCAGTGTGATGCGGCAGCCAAGAAAGCCAACGCAATTCTTGATTGCATCGATAGGAGTCTGGTGTCTAGATCGAGGAAGGTAAGGATAGCCCTCTATTCTGCATCGGTTAGACCTCATCTGGGATACTGTGTCCAGTTCTGGGCACCTCAGTTCAAGAGGGATATCGACAAGCTGGAGCGTGTCCAGAGGAGGGCGACCAAAATGGTGAAGGGTCTGGAAGCCACGAAGCCCTGTGAGGAATGGCTTAGGGAGCTGGATGTGTTTAGCCTACAGAAGAGAAGGTGAAGAGGGGACATGAGAGCCATGTTTAAATATCTGAAGGGATGTCATGCCGAGGAGGGAGCGGGCTTGTTTTCCGCTGCTCCAGAGACTAGGACAAGGAGCAACGGATTCAAGCTGCAGGAAAGGAGATTCCCTCTGAACCTCAGGAAGAACTTCCTGATGGTCGGAGCTGTCCGGCAGTGGAATCGGCTGCTGCCTCCATGGAGTGTGGTGGAGTCTCCTTCTTTGGAGGTGTTTTAAGCAGAGGCTGGATGGCCATCTGTAGGGAGTGCTTTGATGGGGATTCCTGCATAGCAGGGGGTTGGACTGGATGGCCTCTGGGGTCCCTTCCAACTCTAGGATTCTATCCTGGGTACAGAACTTGGTAGGATCCGGGTGAAATCCAGTGTAGGGCAGTGGTTTGAGCGCTGGAGTACAGTCTTGGAGACCAGGTTCCATTCCCCACTTGGCCATAGAAATCCACCGTGGGGCCTTGGGTGCGGAGCATGGTCAGGGTGGAACCGGAAAAGCAAAGCCAACTGTGGTCCACCAGCATCACCTGCTGGTCAGACCTAGGAAGCATTTATTCCGAGTTTTATCCAAATAACACAATCAAACCTATCAACGCTTTGCCTCCCCCTTGGATTTCCGAATTTCATGATTTCTGTCTCGCCCCATGCGTCGTGGGAATGAAGAAAAAAGAAACCTGACCCTGACTTCACACCAACGTGCTTATTGTTGGCTGAACTTTCTTTCTGCCTTGGGAGAAAAGACCAAGGTCAGAAGGCCAAACTAGAAATCCAACCGGAGCCAAAAATGGGAGTGGAGGAGACAAACTCAGCTGCAAAGATTGAAAACTCCACACAGCTCCTGGACACCGTCTTGCACAGCATACACCTTACAAAAATTATAGTGGTTTGAAAGCACTTTCAACCCCCTGCCTTCAATCTCATGGAATCCTGGGATTTGTAGTCCGGCAAGGTGCTTAGACTTTCCAGCTAGAGCACTTAGAGAACTCCTCTGCATTGCACCTTGAGAAGCGAGAAATTAAGGACTAAATCAAGGAAATTAGGGAGCCATCGTTCAGGGGGAAGTAGCCTGGCGCTACGAATTCTAAGCAGCCCCATCAAACTGCAAATCCCAGGATTCCAAACCATGGAGCTGTGGCTCTGCGCTTTAAAGGTGCAGAGCAGACACACCCTCGGTCCTGCATCTGCACTGTATGGTTCTAGCGCATTCATCCCAACTTATCACGGCTCCGTTCTAACCAATTCTGGGATCTGTAGTTTGTCTGGAGAAGCTGCTTTTCAAGCAGTTTGGTCTGAGTGCACGCATCCTTTTGCTTTATCTGCAAATACCTAGCTCAGCTAATGCCTGGAAGGGTCCCCTCCCCAGGAGGAATTTCCATGGCAACCAAGAAGGCGGGGCTCTGCAGATCACTTCCGGGAGGCTGTTCCTGTCTTTGTTCCAAATAAAAACCCACAGCCTCTTTCCATTCAGCAGCATACCTCCCGCTCTCTCCTTTTCTCGAATCTCATTCTGCCCCCATAATTTTTATTGCATTTATTTAGGATTTTTTTAAAAACAAAGCTTTCCTTTAATTCCTGGTCAGGGAAAGAAATGAGGGGAAAAAAGGGAGGGGAGAGAGAACCTCTCGAGCATGCGCAATAGCAGAGTGAGGTTTCTGCCACCATCTTCGTTCCTGGCGTCTGTAGACTGTTGCCAGTGGCGCCATTTTTGTTCTTGGCAACTATGAATTTTTTTTTTTTTTTTTAACAGTGAGGGCAAGGTGCCACCATCTTATTTTCTGGCCAAGAAGGTTTCCCACCCCTTTTTTTAAACCGGGTGAAGGCTGGTGTTGCCATCTTTGCTTTGGATTGGAAGGCTTTGCTTGCCTGAAAAAAAAAAAAAGTGTTGCCATCTTTGTTATGGGCAGAAGCCATTTTTAAAACTGGATAAACTTCCATGGATGCCATTTTTACTATTGGTAATGGAAAAGCAACCAGTGGCGCCATCTTTTTTTCTGGCACTTTTTTTTTTTTCTTAATTAAAAGCAATATTTTTACTTGGCATCCAACTTGGATGCTCCCTATATGGGAAGAGAACATTGTTTGCTGATACTCTATTTTTCAGTTATTGGTATGTTTTACTTGTGTCCTAAATACCTTTGATGCTTTCAAGTTTTGCATTATTCCTTTAAGAAACAGCTGGATTTCTATCCTGCCCTGCAAAGTGAAACTGGAAGACAGTCCAGTCTTATTTCATATGCACAACAACCTTGCTGGGTGGGCCCAGTTGAGACACAGTGACTAGCCCAGGGTTGCCCCACAGGTTTCATGGCTCTATGCATATCCTCCAGCTGTTCTAATTGGGCTGATTAATCCTCTGTCTTCCACTTTTTCAGCTGCTTTTAAAATGTCCCCGCTCCTCTCTCGGCTCCTCCTCCCTTTGTCCTCAGCTTACTTCAATTGCTGCAAACGGAGCTCAAAGTTTGCACTCAATTAACTTATCAGGGGGAGAGGAGAGAGCAGAATCTTTTCCTTCCCCGTAAATTCAGG
Organism: Cyclura pinguis; assembly: GCA_030412105.1. Lineage (NCBI taxonomy): Eukaryota > Metazoa > Chordata > Lepidosauria > Squamata > Iguanidae > Cyclura > Cyclura pinguis. The sequence goes on along the minus strand of CM059614.1, from coordinate 6,358,408 downwards.
CAAAAGCAAACTGCTTGCACTTTCTCTCAGCTTGTCTGTTCTTCCTCACCCTCTGTTTTTGCTTGGCCAGAAGCGTCCCTGTTTTCATCTGCAAAATTTTGGAAGATAGGTCAGTGGTGGAGCCTCGGTGTGGTGTAGCTGTTTGAGCACAGACTCTGACTCTGGAGACCAGGGTTCGATTCTCCACTCGGCCATGGAAACCCACTGGGTGACCCTGGGCGTGTCACACACTCTCAGCCCCCTGATGGGATCATCTTAGGGTCACCATAAAGGGGAAACAGCTTGTAGGCTCATAGCAGCAGCAACAACACTGGAAGTGAGTAAAACCTGAACCCCTCAAGTCTTATTTTAACCAACTCTAACTTCTACATCACACTCTCACTTGCATGTTTTTATTTTTATTTTTATTTTTTTTAATGGAGTTTGATATACCGATGGCCATGGGAAGAATGCCCTTGTTCTTTACGATACAAAAGTGGGCTGGTAATTCAACTCAAAAGAAATAACGGTGGTGGGAGTGATAATAATAAACCTCCATAAAAGCCATAATTTACAAGTATCATCAATGCTTATGGAAGGTTGGTCTCCGTATCCGGCTTTCTGAGATGGAACAAAGAGTTTGGCGGACGTACAGCAAGAAAGTTAGCACCACGTTGGGACCTGTAAGAGCTTCTTGCTGCAGCGCTCTGTGTGACTCTGAAGCTTGCTTTTTTTAAAAGCCACTATTGGGCTAAACAAAAGAAATCGTTTCCTGGGCTCTGCTTGTCTTTAGGAAAGAAGGATGTGGTGAATAGGTGCTCCTCAGCTCCCTGGCTGGGGAGGAGGGAAGGTAACTTTACCTGTTGCGGGTTGGTAACTTAATTCCCAGAGCCGAAAGTCTCTACCTCTACGATCCATTTCTCATCGGCAGCCGCGCTGCCCAGCTGGTGGTGTGTCTGATATGCTGAAATGTCTTTTTGAGACCTGTAAGCAGATACTTTGGAGTCTGTTCTTCTTCCCAAGGAGAAGGAGAGGGCACCCCGTCGGAATTCACCAACGATGGCACAGTAGAGGTAGAGAATCGAGGCCATATATTTACACACGAGCCCTCTCAAAGACTGTAAGTTTTACATTTCATTTTAAAGAGGGGGATCTTTCTTTGATTGCAAAAATGCTACAGGGAACCCAGTGGTCTTGATTCTTTTCCTTTTAGCACAGGTGTCTCTGGGTTGGTTTACCGGCCTTTTTTGCAAAGTGATTGATTTTTGTATGTGATTTTTCTAATGTTTCTTCTCATGTTGTTGCCTTGGGGTTTTTTTGTGTGTGTGTGTGTGTTCTATGTTTTATAATAGAAATAAATTCTGTCTATCGTTTGCCATCTGGACTTCACTCTGATGCAGCTTTGGCTACATGCATCCCAGTTTTGGCCTGTGAAATGTTCGAGACTATAAGAAGAGGATACTCTTATGGCATCAGTTCTGGTTTCCCAGTACGATAGAGTGAGGTTTCTTTTTAATTGGGCCACGTGGGATAGAAAAGAGGCAGCTCGAGGGATCCAGAGGTTACAGCGTCCAGCTCTGAGACCTGGAAATCTCCCTTTCGAATCCTCCGGGACAGACTTGTTGCGATGTGGGAGAGGAGTGTGGGGAATTGTGAATGCTGGTGGTGGTGTCTGCGTCTCAGCAAGCGACCAGGATGAAATTGTGGTTCTGCAGCAATGTGAGAATTGGCTGCTGCTTTTATTCTAACAATTTCCTTCAATATTCCCCTATGCAGTTTCCTCTCTTTTGCTTCTTAATAGGTCCTGAGTGAGTGTGTGAGTGATTGCGTTGCTGCGTGGGACTTTCCTTCAATCAAATAATTTATTGGACGTTTTTGTTTGGTTTTTGGCTTGGCCTGACCCCGTAAACACTGGGTAAAAAAGACCCCGCTAGGTTACCCTGCACTCTTGCATGGCTATTGCTTGTGCTCTGGCTAGTTTCCATTGCACATGGAGCACATTGAGGTGTCCCCTAAGGGACCCAAGAAATCAGGGTAACAGGCAGAAGGGATGAAAGAGGCAGAGCAGAAAAAATTAGGTCAGGCTGTGGCAGTTTGCTTTTGCCTGAGCCCGCTGGAAACGGCACAATTCTGTCCCTTTCTCGCCTCTCCTGAGTTCACGAAGCACGGTCTCCTTTGCCCCTTTGAACTCCGCTTGCAGCGATGGCCGTAAACCTCACGGAACAGGCAAAAGCAGGAGGAAGAGAAACTGGGACATTTTAAAAGCAGGAAGAGACAGCCGTTTTATTGCCCTGTCTTTAGCTAGTTTGGTTTTATTTATTTGTGAGCCCCCTTGGCCCTGCATCGGGAAAAAGGTGGCATATAAATGCAACAAATAAATAAACTATGACACGGTAGCGTATTGTTAAATTCTGTACTGAAGGCTTCGGCATGGCAGTCTTGGTAGTAACGCTCTCAGGGATGACCCGACAGGCAGGTAGCTGTTTTGATCTATATTTTATCGAGGAAGAGGAGAAGAGGAAGAAGAGGAAGGAAGGACGGACTCCATCTGTCCGTCCATCCGTCCAGCAGGTTTCACAGGAGCGGCTCTTTTGTAAAGCTAATAACTCTTGCTGACTCCAGACTCTTGGCAAAAAGGCAGCGTATAAATAAAAAGTGGCCAATTGAATAATAAACCAACCCATCTGCCCCAAATCCTTAGGATTAAAACAGAGGTAACCTTGCGTCATTGCTAAAGAAATCTCTTTTCTTTCCAGCTTCTGTAGCCAAACTTGGAGGGGGCTGGCAGGTCCAAGGTGTGCAGTAAATGATATTAGAGTCCCAGGGCTCATCAATAAGTTCTGGGACATCGCCCTGGCTCTGCCGCACCACTGGTGCATGGCGTCCTGCGAAAGCCCCAACAAATGTGAGAAGTGAGCCGATTGTCGGTTGGTCCACTGCAGAGAGTGGAAGAACTGGAGCCAAGATGAAGAGCTTGAAGGCCCGGTTTAAAAAGTCTGACGTGAGTCAAAAGCCAGTGTTGCTATTGTCTGTTTTCAGCCTTAGGGCAACTTCTAAAGTTAGGCATTAAAAAATACAGCTTCCCAAATCTTTTATCGCAGAAGCCCGGCAGAGTGTACGTTCTGTTTTTTCTCCTGCGTTGGGGCAACTTTCCAACCGGTATTGTTTGAGTCCATCACTCTTCTTCCTTAGTCTTTGGCCCTCGGGGAGCTCTCTTGCTAAAAATGCTGTTAGCAATTGGAAAGACTATCTTTGGTTTCTTCTAGACAAGGCAACATGGGTTGGGAAGTTGTGGTCTTTCTTCCTGTAGCTCTCCCTTTTTCAAACCATGCACAACCATTTTTGTTACCCCAAACTATTTCTTCTTTGGCCATTTCTTTCTTTTACAAAAATTAAATTCTTAAATGCGTAATAGAAGTACACAAGGAAAGCCTTCAGTTACGTACTGTGATATCCCAGTATAACAAAGCAGAAAAAAAATAAAAACACAAGAGAACACATTAATGTCATTGTTTTTGTGTGCCTTCTGGTTGTTTCCAACTTATGGCGACCCTAAGGCGAAACGATTTCAGGGTTCGCTTGGCAAGATTTGCCTCTCATTGCCTCTCTCTGAAGCCGAGAGTGTGACTTGCCCAAGGGTATCTGTCTTAAAAAAAAACACAAAAAAACCATCTATCCCCAGGTTTTCTGGGGGCTGAGAGTGTGTGACGTGCCCGAGGTCACCCAGTGGGTTTCCAATCGAACCCTGGTCTTCAAGCCACAATGCCACGCTGGCTCTCTACTCATAGCCACAGATAATTGTATGGTTAGATTTCTTCCTGCTCGAAAAGTTCATAAATGTTTTCCCATCTTTTAAAATATCTTCAATTGGCTTATACAGTCAGCCCTCCACGTTTGCAGGTTTCAATTCAGCAGATTTGATTATTCACGGATTATTTGCTGTCCCCCCTGCTGCCTCCCCGTGCCGTTTTTAATAGTCCCACCGGCCACCCACTTCTGCCCGGTGAAGGAATCCCGATCTCCCAAAGGAATCCACGGTGGGTTGAAAATGATGATCATGCTTTTTTGTGTGTTAAATATGGTTTGGGAGGGCCTAGAGTTATTCACGGTTTTTCCACTCTCGTGGGGGTCCTGTGCCCCGAACCCTAGCAAATGGGGCGGGAGGCCTGTCCTTTAAAATCCATATTAGTTTGGCCGTTTGGGCTCACTGGGCTAGGTTCGGAAGTCGGAACTCTTTCACCTGGCAAAATGAACGGGCTAGGCTGGAAAGGGCAGGCAGGGGCCTTGGGATGAGGCAGAGGGCGAGAGAGTCCCGGTGACGACAAAACCATGCCCAAATCCGCTCTCAGTTTTGTAATTAATCTGCAAGCGGATCAGAGACCAGCGGGTCACCTGGCAGACGGGGTCAGTTGGATGCTTTTTCTGAGCAATCGGGAGGAGAGATCTGGGGAGCCCGGAAGAGAGAAGGGGAGGATCTAATTGGGGGTGTAAGGCAAGTGAAAGGAGGACATTGTTCCCCAAAATTCTGCCCTGCAGATGGGTTTTTCCTACAGTTCCCAAATTCCTAGCCTTATGGGAAGATAAAACCTGAGCCTTTAGAAATACACTTTGTATACGGTCAAAGGGCTGGAAAGCAAACCATAGGGAGCTGAATATGTTTAGCTTTGAGAAAGAAGACTGAGAAGTCACAAGACACGGCCATTGTTTAATATCTGATGTCAGGCAGAAGATGGAGCGCGTTCGTTTTCTGCTGCTCCGAAGACTCGGATATGGAGCAGTGGATTCAAAGTCCAGGCAAAGAAATTCCACATAAATGTTAGGAAGAAGTGCTTGAGTGTGAGACATGTAGGGTCATGCACCCAAATGTTTCAGTGTTGTGTTCAAAAGCGAACATCACCCCGAGCTACGCTGAATGGATTGAGCTTGAAGCAACGGGTTCGAATGTCAAGAAAAAGGGTTCCACTTAAATATTAAGAAGAACTTCTTGACTCCTAGAGCGGTTCAATGGTGGAACAGACTCTCTCAAAGGGCAGATCTTTGGAGATCTTTAAACATAGGTTGGATGGGCTTCTTTCAGGAATGTTTCAGTTTCACGGCAGGGGTTTGGCCCCCGTGGGCCCTTCAGAATCCAAGATTCTGCAATTCTATGACTCTTGAGTTGGGAACAGCTGTTGTAGAGCAAGACCAGCAAAGGGCTGAGTCTCCTTCCCCAAGGATCATACAGTCTAAACTCTTTCTATGTTTGCCTTTCTCCTTGGGAAGGACTCCCCCCAAAGCCAAGGGGAACAAACTGAATATATCTCTCACCTTGACAACAGCTTTCTGGAGCCTGTTGTCAAGGTGAGAGAGAGAAGATTTTTCCACAGACAGTTGCAGATTGTTTCTGAGCATGTGTGGAGTGCTTTTCAGCACCTGCTGAGTGGTGCCGTCCCGTTGGATGAGGAAGATATGGAAAAATGAGCTTTCAAGAGTCATAACTGCCAAGCAAGAGAGGTCCCTTATCTGTATTTTTATTACTGCAGTTACTATTATTAGGAACTTAATGGCTCTTAATAAATAACCCAAAACAAGATTGAGTCTTCTTACTTCTGTTATTAGGAACTAACAATTTCTATCTAATCCTCATGGTTATCAGAATTAGCAAGGAGTACTTCCTAATTTAAAAAGGTTGCAAAGTAAGATTAGTGTGGGACTAACAAAATAATAATTGGAAAGCAAAATTGATCCTTATTATTAGGAGCTAATATGTCCTGATTAATAATAGCTGTAAAGCAAGATGGATGATTTCTTATTAGTAGTAGTAATTACTGCTACTATTGCAAAGAGAGATTGATCATATTATTGCTATACTTTGGAACCAATAAGCCCTAATTAATAGTAGCTGCAAAGTAGCATTGATCCTTATTATTGCTTCTATCAGGAACTAACAGGTTTTAATAATAGCAGTGAAGCAAAATCAATAACAGTGAAGTTAGTTATTACCGTTATTGGTGTTATTGCAAAGAGAAATTGATCCTGTTATCATGGTTATTGTAAACTCAAAGTGCCTCATTAGCTAACTTAGTTTAACTAATAAACTACAGCTTAACTAACAATGCCTAATTAGCTATGGCTGCAAAGCATCATTGATGAAGACAAACTTATAATAAAGTTATTGCAAAGAAAGATTGATCGTTAATTGTTATTACTAGGAGCTAATGCTTCCTAATTAAGAACTGCAAAAGCAGGATGGGTGAAGAGGCACTAATAATGTAATAACTGCAAAGACAGAACGATCTTTCTTGTTATTAGGAACTAATAATTCCTGATTAATCATAGCTGGAAAGTAAGATGATGGTGAAAATGGAGAACTAGTCCAGTTTTATAGTAACTGCAAAGCTTGGCTGGTCTTGATGCGGAAGAATGAATATTCCCTTTTATTGATAACAATAACTCTGCAAAGTGAGATTATTGTTGTTCGGGAATGGAAACCCCGATAACTCCAAAATCTGGGGGGGGGGGGTTCCTAGCCTCCCTCCTCCTCAGGGCTCCTGTCAGCCACGAGGGGGCGCCAGGTCCTCTCCTCCCATCCCCTTTCTGACTTCACCGCTGTCTCTGCTGCAGCCGGACTTGGACCGTTATCCCTCTCAGCATCAGGACCACCACCGGCGAGCGGCACGAGCATCCTTTATCTTGCCTCCTCCCTGGGCTGGTCCTCTCCCCTCCTTCTCTCCCTCCTCCTCCTCCTCCTGCTTTCCCAGGCCAGGGGCCGGACGAGTCGCATGGATGGCTACTCGCTATTTCCTGGGTGGAACCATGAAGCAGATCTGCTTCTGTGCGGCTTCTTCTTTCGTGGTACGTGACTCCCCCTTTTTTTCCTTCCAGACCCCCTTTTTCCTGCTAATGTTCCTCTTTCCTGCCCTCCAATTGCACCACCTTCTCCCTTCTCTCCAGGGTTGCGACTCCAATCCAGGCTCTGTCTGTGTCTTTGTGCATATTATAGATTCCCAAATGCCCTCCCCATTTTTTCTTTCTTTTTTGTCTCCCTCTTTTAAAGAGACCAGGTGCCACCAGGGCCAGGAAGAAGGGAGGAGAATGCACTCTGCGTATGCCCAGAGGTTGGCAGGGCTGCACAGAGGGCTTGCCTCCTGTCGCAAGCAGATTGTGGCCAAATAGGATTGCTTTTCATAACAATGAAAGGGCCGTTTGCTTTCTCCGGCTGCTTTTTTCTAGCAAATGGAGGATTTGCTTTCTCTAGCAAATAGAAGGTTGTTTTCTCTAACCAATGCAGCTTGACCAGGGTGAAAAGGGAGGGAGGAAATAGGTGCAGGGGCAAATTCCACCTTTATTGCAGAATATGACAATTCCAAAGATGTTCTGGATGACCGGTATTTGCTCCCTGGGACAAGCAAGGGTCCCTTCTCCAGCCCACCCTTCTTGGAATGATTCCTAGGGGTTGCATTGCTCTTGCTACTGTATTAATAATAATAATAATAATTAATATTATTAACAATAATTACTCTTATTATTAGCTAAGATCCAGGAGGATCCTATAGCATCAGCCTCATTCAGCAACCTTCCTTCCTCTCTAAGGCCTGCACCTTTCCATTTGTACCCTAAAAAATCTCTCCCGGAGGAAGATTTTGGGGTGGCTTTGGGCCTCGACAGACAGACTGCAGTGGAGGCAGTGGTTTAAAAAATAATTAAAATGTGCATTGTTAATATTTTTTTTATGTTAACGATTCCATCAAGATGTATGATCTTATGTCTTCATTATTATTCTGGGGAGAAAGGGGCAGCATTAAGTTAAACCAGTATATCCAGAGATTCCCCATGCACAGAGGTACCTTAACAAGGCCAAATTCTTGCATGCACTCTTACCCTTTTTAATTTGGTTTTTTCCCCCCATTGCTGTTCTGCCGTTTCAGCAGTGAACTCGTGACTCTCCTCCCCCTCTCCTTATGTTCACAACAGTCTTGTGAGGTGGGTCAGGCTGAGGCTGAGTGAGAATGAAGGGCCAAGGTCAGGCAGTGTATTTCATGGTTATGCAGGAATTCAAGCTTAGGTTTCATCCCCAGTGTTCTCCACTTTCCTTATTCATGTTCCCTTCTTCTCTCCCACCATCCATATTTATTTTGTATTTATTAATGATCGGTTAAATTAATATCCCACCTTTCCGTCAGGGAAGCCAAGGAGGCTTACACGAGTCGCCTCCTCCTGCTTCATCCTCACAACAACCTTGTGAGGTAGGTCAGTCAGAAAGACACACACACACACACACACACACACACGAACCCAAGGTCGTTTAATGAGATCCGTGACCTTGTGAGGGACTTGAACCCAGATCATTCACGTCCCAGTCCAAAACCTTTGCCACGTTGGCTGTCATTCACATTCCTGATTCCCGGTTATCTTTTGGGAATTCCTTTTTCCACCCTGTCTCCCTGCTTCTTTAGACACCTACCTTCCAGCTGCCCCGATTCAGCAACAAAACTCCAGATTAAAGTTATGTCACCCCACTTTTCCAGCCACTTTAAAAATGTCCTGGTTTCCTGCTCCTCATCCTTTGTCCTTCGCTGACTTTGACTGCTGCAAACTGAGTTCGATGTTTATAACGTTTGCTGTCTTGACCACACTCTGATGTTGCTTGGCCACGTATATCCTGGTTTTCATCGGTGAAAAGTTTGGGGGCATGCCCCTATATATTTTCAAGATCTCTTTACTCAGATTGCTCATCCTTCATTTTACCTATTCATAGCCACTTTCTCAGGTTTTCAGTACTTTCTTGGCATAGATTCCAATTTGTACTTACAGTCGGCCCTCCGCATTTGTGAGTTTGATTTTCACGGATTTTTTGTGTTGGGTGTGTGTTCTTCCAACCCTTCTACCCACACTAGGTGCTTCTTTTCTGGGGGAACCTTCCTTCTCAGCAGCTCTGATCAAGCCATGCAGCCCTTTAAAAACTCATCTCTGGTCCTGCTCCCCCTCCACCGCCTGCGGCCTGGCCGGCCAAGGATGCCTCGCAGCCCAATTTCTCAGCACCACGAACCCTCCCATACGCCCGAGGAAGGAAATGGACGAGGGAATGGAAATATAGGGCCACCACGCCGACCCACCCCCTTTCCCTCTCCTTGTCCTGACCTGCTTTGGGCCCTGGGTGCCCTCTCTCCCACCGTGCCTCGGCCCCCTTCCCGTAGTCACACACACACATTTTCATATTTGTGGTTTTTCCTTTTTTGCAGAGGTCCTGTCCCCTAACGCTAGCAAATGCGGACGGCCAACTGTATCTTCCTTCCTTCCTTCCTTCCTTCCTTCCTTCCTTCCTTCCTTCCTTCCTTCCTTCCTTCCTCTTTTTACCCCTTTTTCTTTCCCTCTCTTTCTCTTTAGGCCTTCCTCCCTTCCTCCCTTCCATCCATCTATCTCTTTTTACCCCTTTCTCTTTCCCTCTCATTCTCCTTCCTTCCTTCCTTCCTTCCTTCCTTCCTTCCTTCCTTCCTTCCTTCCTTCCACTAACTGACTTTTGGGATGGAATGGTCCCATTTCGCCCTTACAGCCGTATGAGGCGGTCCAGCCTCAGAAGGCAAGAGAGGCATTATGGTGCATTTGGAACAGTCCTGCAGCCAGCGAATGTCTACCTTTCCTAGAAAGCATTCCACCTCCTTAGGAAGGAATAACCCCAAAAACCGGAGATAAAAAAAAATGAAACAGGGCAGGCAGGGGGATGGATGCATAGTACCCTCGTGCCTTGACCGGATCCCACTTTCATCTGTTTTTTTTCCCCCAGCAACTTGCCAATGGGATTCTCCCCTTTCAGCTCTGTGCCCTAGTTTTTAAACCCCAGCTAAGGAGATTTTAAGGACACAGCTATGCTCCGGAGGCCTGCCTGTCAGCGATTTGCAATTAAGGTTGCTGATGAGCACTGGATGGGGGAAGCAAGCTGACTGTAAATTGAGCAGTTCCCTCCTTTCTATCCATCTGCAGAAGAAGGACAAGCCTACTGTGACTTGATGCCAGGGTACGGGCAAAGTCCTGCAACAAAGTGTTGCAGTATCGTTTGAAGGCAAACATCAACCCAAACTATGTCGAACAGACTGAACATGAAGCAAAGGGTTCAGATGGCAAGAAAAAAGGTCTCAACTACATTTGAGGGAGGCCTTCTTGATTGTTGGGCCAAGAGGTGCTACTTAAAGTCTTTCCACACTACACTGTTATAGGGCTTTTATTCCACTTTCAACCTCCTATGGAATCCTGGGATTTGCAGTTTGGGAGGGGCCTTTAGAATTCTCAGCCAGAGAGCTCTTTGGCCTCAGGAAACTACAAACCCCAGAATCCCACAGGAGATTGAAAGTGGAATCATAACGCTATAACAGTGTAGTGCAGAAAGGCCCTCAGTTACAGAGACCTAAATAAGCCTCTGACACAGAATATTGGTAACTGTATTTAGCCAAGTAACTTTCGCCCTTGAGTTGTTTCGGACTCACGGAGACCTTAATGTGACACTCTGTTGGGGTTTTCTCAGCGAGATTTTGTTCAGAGTGGCTTTGCCCTTGACCTCCTCTGAGGCTGAGAGAGTGGGAACTTGCCCGAGATCGTTCAGTGAATTTCTATGGCCAAGCAGGTTTGAACCCTGTTCTTCCAGAGTTCTGGTCCAACACTTAGACCATGAGGGCCTTTAGTTCAGGACAGTTGGCTGATGTTTAAACGTTGGAAGAATGACGGCTGGGAATCTCTCCCCAGGTTTTGGGGTAAGACATCCATCCAGGATTTGGGAAACTGTCAGATTTTTACTGGTGAGGAAAGACAGAGAAATATCTTAAGCACGGGGGTGGGGTGTGTGTTTGAACGTTAATGGAAGGAGGTGTGGGATTTCTGGTTGGAGAGATCTCTGTCTGTTTTGCACCGAAGGTCTGTGCTGGTTTTCATGCCTAGAAAGACAAATACGGATGCCTGAGCCTTTTGCATTTTGGATTAACTGTTGCCACCACAACCAGGTGACGTCCAGGGAATACTAATGCAAAGACAGGGAGAGATTATCTGTAAGCCGGGGAAGAGGAGGTGGCGGCTGAGGAATTTTGAGGTTTGCAATGTCATTTGAAGCTGGTTTTTTGTCTCTTTGTTTGTACGTGAGCAACTAGATTCAGATCTTTAATGCAGCGGATGGAGAATCGGAAGCCCTGACCATGGGAACTGGTGCCTCCCAGGATGGTGGGGCAATGAATCCATTACAAGTTTTTTTCCCCTACCTTTATAGCAGCTTTCTAATCTGCTAAGCCTATGGGGAAGAAATAGAGCAAAGAAGCTCTCCAAGGTGCTGAACCTGGGCAGGCACCAGGTTCAGCACCTTGGAGAGCTCATTGAAAGCCCTGAATTAAAACGTGACATGGAGTCACCATCCTCCTGACCTGGGAGCTATCAGCCTCCACTAGCCCTGCTTGGGTCCCCATCTGGCTCTCCTCATAGGGACACTTCTGCTTCCTCATGACACTATTGCTATCCGTCTGTCTGTCTGTTTACCTGTCTATAATTCCATCTATCTATCTCTCCATCCATCCGTCTGTCTGTCTGTCTATTTGTCTATCTGTCTATCATTCTATATATCTGTCTTCATCTATCCATCTGTCTGTCTGTCTGTGTCTTCATCTACCTATCTATCTCTATCCATCCATCTGTTTATCTACCTACCTACTCATCCATCCATCATTCATCTATCCATCCATCTATCGGTTTAGTGGGTTTCTCCTAGAATTTGTACCAGTTGAAATCCCTCCTCTAAGGAGTAGTTAGTAGAAGTAGGAAGACCTCAGACAGTATTCTGGTTCAGAAGTAATATGCTCTGACCTAAATTAATAGAACCTTTTGGCTAAGCACATTGATAAAATCATGGAGGGGTAATCTGAGAAGCTGCCTACTCCAATCCCCTGCTCCGTCGAGGATATAAAGAGACTACTTCAGCCAGAGGGACATTCAGCCTCTGTTAATAAAGGCATAAGTCACCATCCAGGCCATATTGTTCTATATGCAGAAGATACTTTCAGCCTGTTTGCCTTTGGGCCCACCAGCCACTAGAAAGCAACCCCTGCCAACATTTCTGAAATTCAGTTTGACTTTCAACTGAAAGCATTCCAGACAGACGGCCACCCAGCTTCTGTTTCAAAACCTCCAAAGAAGGAGACTCCATCACACTCCCAGGCAGTGTATTCCACTCTCTTACCTTCAGGAAGTTCTTCCTAATGTTTAGGCGGACTCTCTTTTCCGGTAGTTTGAAGCCATGACTCTGTGTCCTGGTCTCTGGAGCATCAGTCATTGTTACCTCCCAAGCATTGCTGCGCCAGCTCTCATCTTCCACTCCGCTTTACATCTGGCTAGAAAGAAGTAGGTTAGATTAATATCCTTTATTTTTTCTCCCTTGGTGAGAAAAAACAATGCCTTCATTTCACCTTGATGTGGAAAAAGCCCCTTTAGCTGAGATTTCTGCCTTAATTCGCAAACAGGAAAATAGGTTCTCTTTCTCACTCTCTCTTCCTCCCTCTGCCTTATGGTCACTTTCTGGCCTCCTCCTTGCAACAAGAATGGACTCTATATGCCTTATAGCCAGAATCTGTCATGGGCTTGATCCTGGAATCAGTGGTGACTAATGTCTCCCATGTCAGTGGGATGGTAAATCCAGTCCAAGTTTTAACTGAGGCTTTGGAGCAGCTCTCCAAGGTGCTGGCTCCATTCCTTGATAGGTTCGGCACCTTGCAGAGCTCCTTTAAAGCTAATCGAACCCTGGAATGTGTTTACTGCCCCACTGATGTGGAATGAAATAGCTGCTACTGTCCCGAGACACGTAGACTTTGTATCTTCTACCTTTTTAGATTCCTGGATATGAGTGTCGGAGGTCATTTCGCTCAACCTCAACAATGCACTAATTGAAGGATCGGTATCCACCCAGGGCATGGTGCTCTCTATCCGAGAGATCTCTGGATCATGGCCCTGAAATTGGAAAGGATAATGGAGGGGCGTGTTTACGAGATGACAACTACATTTTGTCCTTTGTTTTCAGAGCCAAGATTGGAGCAAGAATGACGAGAAGCTTCTGCAAGCCGTGGAGTACAATGACGCCGACCGCGTCTCTGCCCTCCTCCTCCGGAAGGGCCTGGTCCCCACCAAACTGGACTCCGAAGGGAAATCAGCGTAAGCCCGTTTACTTATTTCAGAGACTCCCCAAATAACTGTCCTCAGTTTTGGTGCGAAACAAAATGGTTAACAGACACTTATACATTTCTGTATGTTAATGAGCAATATTCCAAAATTACATCACGGCTACATCGTTTGGGTGAAATCAGGGGTCTGGGAACCTGTGTGTTTTGCTAGTCTCGTACCTCATCCCATAAATTTGGGACAATTATTACCATCTTCTTTGCTTTATTTTCAGCCTGGGGGTGTTTATGTTCCCCTTCCTTGTTTGGGAAGCATCCTTCCGTTGTTATCTATATGCCTTGTTCCATTCTGCCAGCTGGCTTGGTACTCCCTATGGATGTCTACTTTCTCATGTTGGAATTTTACAAATCAAGGCCACAAAAGGAGGTGCAGCTCAGGCCTCTTGACACTTTGTAAAACAAATAGGCCTCTTATTTTTCAAGATGTTTAACTTGTACCACTCAGGGTTCCATCATCCCCAGGTCGCCCTATCACCCTCTGCCCCTTAGTCCCCTGTAAAGCACTCGCCATCTTTATTTCTTGGTTAATTGGGCCTGCAGCTTGAGTGCGTATCTTTTTCTGCCCCAGATTCCACCTGGCCGCCATGAGGGGAAACGTAGACTGCCTTGAAGTGATGCTGGCCCATGGGGCAGATGCCATGACCACCGATGGATCAGGTAAGTGGGTTATGGAAACCCACTGGGAAACCCTGGGCAAGTCACACTTTCTCAGCCTTAGAAGAAGGCAAGGGCAAACCTCTGAACAAATCCTACCAAGGAGATCCCATGATTAGTGTTGCCGTAAGTTGGAAGCGACTTAAAGGCACACAATAACCACAAATACATGCATAATTGTGTACCACACGCATGCGCAAGACGAAACCATGCGCAGCAGGAATGCGTGTCTGGCCGTCGTTTGCCAGTGCCTCAAATGATTGTGCAAACACAACAGGACAAAACTTAGGATAATAACAATGAAAATGAACTGGCCCATCTACTTTTTATTTGATGGAAAATAACATCTCGCTCTTCTTTTGATCCCCCTCTATCCGGTCCCCACCACAGGCTATGCGGCATTGCACCTTTCGGCGAAACATGGCCACCCGCAGTGCGTGAGCAAGCTCTTGCAGGTAATATACCCCATGCATACGTTCACTGAATTTCTCCACAAATATTTATGTACCTCATTAACCCAAGAACGTCAAACTTGGGCCGACTGAAATAGGGTTTTTGCCTACATAAACGCTCCTGCCTCAATACTCTAAAGACACCAGATCCTGGCCAATCTTGGAAGCTAAGTAGGGTCAGGTCTGGTTAGCATGTGGATGGGAGACTGCCAACAAATCCCAGGTGCTGTAGGCTGTATTTCAGAGGAAGCAGCTGGCTAAGCCACCTTTGAGTTTTTCTTGCCTGAGGAAATCCTATGAAATCCATGGGGTCGCCAGAAGTCGACAGGTGACTAGAACGCGCATACACACTGCAAGAAGATGGTTTGGGAAATGAAGCAGATTGGATCTTAAAATTGCAATCTTTGGTACCAAATGGTCTTAATGAAGATTTGGATTTCCTCTCTCTGTGATAGTAAGGGCTTCTTAAAAGTATAAATGACTTTTTCAGCCCAACTGCATCAGACATCCTTGAAAGTTCTCTCTCAGCAATCTCTCTACCCTCCTTTTTTCTGACCATCTTTGAAATGCATAAACAAATAAAAAAGAGAAGTCCGTCCCACTTTCTCTTGTTTAATGGTCAACCAATGGAAAGAGGTTTTTTTGCCGACTCTAGAAATTTCTGCCATTGAATTATCGAATGCGATGTATATGTTGTTTAGTACTGTGTACAACTAATGTGATTTATCAGGGCGTTTTACATGAATATGAATTGTGTGTTGTCCTCCTCTAAGTTTTGAATCTTATTTTATTATTGCATTTCTGTCTTGTAGACCCTGGAGAAGGCCATTCTGTTCATTGTATCGGCCAAAACTCCTTGGCCTATTTTACAGAATAGAATATTCATCAGGGCTTTTTTAAAGAATAAAATACAGACCGTCAATAAGTGAGGGAGACTCGTCTCCTCCTTTGCTTGTGGATTATAATATGAGCTTTTCAGCACTTGTTCTTCCAAAGAAAGTATAACAAAGCACAGGCTTTGTGGAATTGTGTCTAGCTCAACATTTGGCTCCCCTTTTAGGCCTCATGCCCGGTGGACATGGCGGACAGTCAAGGAAGGACGGCGCTCCATCACGCAGGTGAGTTCCGTGTGTATCTCTGTCATTTTCTGCCAATGGAAAGGCAGCAAGAAAGCGGATCATTTGGGACTGCTTAGGGAGAGCCACAGTCTAGGGGCAGCTACTGAGAAGGTCCTGTCTTGGGTTCCCACCAGCCGTACCTCTGAAGGTGGCAGGACTGAAGGAATGACATCTCCTGTAGATCTTAGAGTCTGGGAAGGCTCGCATGGGGAGATACAATCTGTCGATAACCTGGACTTGAGTTGTGAATGGCTTAGGATCCATGTGATGCGTAATCACTAGTAGGCCAAGATGGTTTCTGACCTGTGGTGGAGGCCTTCAGGACTTACGAAGGTTTGGGATGGGGAACCCGAGGCTCAAACAAACTCTTGTAGGGTGTGTATCCAGCCCTTAGATTTGGTGGTACCCCAGTTTTTGTGCTGGCATTTGTTTGATTCAGATCCCATCTTTCTCCCAACAAAGCACGAACATTTCTCTTCGGTGCTAGAACTTTGGGTATTTCATTGAGCAGAATTCTTAAGGACAAGACAGCATCCTTAATTTGCCTCTGCCCCAGCTACAACCAAGCTCCACATTTTCTCATCTTCTTTTTTCCCAGCTGTCAATGGCTGCATCTCCTGTTTGGAGATCCTTTGTGACTTTAAGGCTTCCTTGAACACCAAGGATCAGGTAACGTTCTCTCCACCCGCTGCCGTCTCATGGTACAATGTCTGTTTTGCCATGCCTTATGCGGCTGTACCTTAACTCTACCTTCCTCTGGTAACTGGCTTAAACAGCCTGAAACATAGTAGGTTTACCTTGCTGGAGAATTGAATCAGCTCATTTCTTGTTCGCCTTGCCCTTTTGTGCACCTTTCCCCAGTTCTCCGACACTCCCTTGGGAGCTGCACCGACCAAAACTTTATGCAATTAGGAGAACCTCTGTGCGGTATTCAAAGTCTGGTTGCATCATGAATTTGCAGACAAATTCAAGGTTTGGAGAGAGCGGACTCTGAGGAAGATATTATTCAGGCAATCAAGGCAATACATTTGGTTCGCAAAGCCCAGATTTCAGTAAATGGCAATGCTGTGACATTGACTGAGATACACAAGGAACTAACCTCTCCCCTTTGCTGTTTATTTTGGCGTTGGAGACTTTACTAAGCAAAATCGGACAAGATGACAGAATTTGTGGAGTGAGGGTTGAAAAAAAGAATGGTATTGGCTGAGGGCTTAGGTGGACGATATTGCAATGAGTTTGTAAATAGAAACATGGGCCAGTTAAGCACAGTCGCCCCTCCACATTTGTGGGCCTAACCTTTAGGGATTTGATTATTTGTTAGTTTCTCCAACTGCTTGCTTGAATAGCAGTTTCTTTAAGAATTGAGATAAAACCCAGGGTAGATTCACCACACCCTTGAAATGGAACCCACTGGTCACCCTGGCACTGCTAAAATGTGAATTTCCAAATCTTCCAGAGGAATTGATACATTTGACAGCTTTGCGTGGCGTTATTGGCAATATACAAATGCACAGCTGCAGTCAACAGAATTGACTTTCTCTCTTCAGTGTTTCCTCTTCCTTTGCAGGATGGGGCAACCCCTCTCATGCTCGCAGCGAAGATGAGCCATTCGGAGCTTTGCCGTTACCTGCTGCACCGAGGAGCTGCTGTCAATGCCAGAGACCAGAAGGGCCGGTGAGGGCCTTTTCCATGAGAAAGAGGGACTCATGCGGAAGGACTTATGTACTGCCTTGCCACTTTCTCATTTCTTAGTTATCATAGAGTTGGAAGGGACCCCAGGGGCCATCCAGACTGACCCCCTGCCATGCAGGAACAAACACTCAAAGCACTCCTGACAGAGGGCCATCCAGCCTCTGCTTAAACACCTCCAAAGAAGGAGACTCCGCCACTCTCCATGGAGGCAGCAGATTCCACTGCCGGACAGCTCGGACCAGGAAGAAGTTCTTCCTGAAGTTCAGGTGGAATCTCCTTTCCTGCGGCTTGAATCCATTGCTCCTTGTCCTAGTCCCTGGAGCAGCGGAAAACAAGCCCGCTCCCTCCTCAACAAGACATCCCTTCAAATATTTAAACATGGCTATCATGTCCCCTCTTAACCTTCTCCTCTGCAGACTAAACATCCCTAGTTGCGTGGAGGACACTGGAAGGCATCGAATCATAGAATCCACCACCAATAGTTGTATCTGTCTGTGGCCCAATGCCCATTATAAAACATTCTGATAATACAGGGTATCTGATAACTACAGACTATATTTCTGTTGTCGTTACTAGTAATCCACCTTAGAATCACAGGAGCCAAAGGGGCCATCTTGTTGAACTCCTTGCTATGCAGAAGTGCAAAACTGAAGCACTCCCAAAATTTGCCCATCCAGCCTCTGGATGCTGAACTTGGGAATAGCTGACCATGGTGCTGAACTTGAGGATGCCCTTAGCTCTCCACAGTGCCGAACTGCTTTTCAGCCGTCTAAGGTGCCAAAACCTATCCCCCAATAGATTCAGCACCTTGGAGAGCTTCTTTAAAATCTGAAAGAAAACCTTGAGTGGATTTTTTTACCCCCCTGACATGGACCGGCCCAGGTAACCCTGATCTTTGGCCGCATCCATTTCCCAGAACTTAACGAGGCCTCCCTTTCCTTCAGAACAGCCCTCATGGTGGCCTGCGAGAATGGCAGCGTGGAGACGGTGGAGGTCCTCATCCATGGTGGGGCAAAAGTTGGCCTTGTGGATGCCACGGGCCACGACGCGGCGCACTATGGAGCGGCCACGGGCAATGCCCTCATTCAGCACTACTTGCAGGAGGCTCAGCGCCATTCGTGGGCCAGTGGTAAGACATTTTGACCTCTGAATATCTTGAGGAATTTTGAAAGCTCGTTCATTGTTTGGAAAATCTCCAGGCGGGTGGGGCGGGATCTTTTGGGATGTGAAACTACACAGGGGGAGGGTGCTATGGCTTATCTTGAAGTTCTCAGGAAGAGGCAGTTCACTTCTCTTCAGTAAGAAGAAAAGCCAGTTCAGGGATCATGGAGAGATGGAGAGCCAAAAAATTCCCCAGCCTCAGGGGCACCAGGGTCAGATTTTGCCCGCCCTTTGGTTTAGTACAATGCTACACTTTCCTAATCTTGGATTTCACTTTCTTTCCCTCCCTTTTGCAGAAGAATCCACTGAATTATCCTCACAGGTAACATTTGTTTAACCCCTGGATTGAAAGACTCATTCCTGTTTGGCAGAAGATGCTGGGAAAGTATTTCTTAACATTTCCCTCCTTCCCTCCGATCTTTCTTTCTTGCTTGCTTCTCCTTCCTTTCTTCCTTCCATCCTTCTTTTTTCCTTCCTTCCTTCCTCTTTTTCTCTGCCTCTTTCCTTTCCTTCTCTTTTCCACTGTCTTTATACTTCTCCATCCTCCCTTCCGTCCTTCCGTCCTTCCGTCCTTCCGTCCTTCCGTCCTTCCGTCCTTCCTTCCTTCCTTCCTTCCTTCCTTCCTTCCTTCCTTCCTTCCTTCCTTCCTTTTTCTTTGTCTCTTTCCTTTCCTTCCACCTTTTTTATATCTTCCTGTCCTTCCTCCTTCTTGCCTTCCTTGTTCTATCTTTTTCCTTTCCTTTCTTTTCCTTCTCTTCCTTCCTTCCTTCTCTCCTTCCTTCCCTCCTTCCTTCCTTCCTTCCTCCCTTCCTTCCTTCCTTCCTCTATTTATAGGCCTCCTCTCCTGGGCAGACTCTGTCCAAGGGGAAGAACAACAGCCCACGAAAAAGGAAGGCCCCTCCGCCCCCTTCCAATAACTCCAGCCAGGTAGGAAGACGGGAAGGGATACTTGGCAGGTGGGTGGGTGGGGTGACAGCTTTGGCATTAGACAAACCAATGTGGGAAACACCGCAAGTGGCAAGCTGGGATAACCTCTCCCTCGTACCTGCTTGTGTTCCTTATCCCAGCCTGCTTCCCACCCACCGGACCACCAAGGCACGTCTGCCACAGAACGGAGCAACCGTCCGATCACGGCCAAGCCAGCCAGAACACACCATTCCCCTGTTGCAGCTGATGCAGTGAGTATAGGCAGAGTAGGGGAAGCGGCAGAGCACATCTATGTAGACCTGATGGGTGGTTATTCTGCGGCCTGTAGGCCACATACATCTCTTGGTGTAGCGGTTTGAGCATCAGACTATGACCCTGGCGACCAGGGTTTGATTCCCTGCTCAGCCATGGAAACCCACTGGGCGACTTTGGGTGTGTCACACACTCTCAGCCCCAGAAACCTCTGTGATGGGTTCACCTTAGGGTCGTCATAAGTTGGAAACAACTTGAAGGCACATAACAACAGCAATGGCTTCACTGTGCATATTTTGATTCTAACTGGTAAGTTTAGTAGCATTAGAAATGATATTGGAAGTTGTAATATTTTATATTTTAACTTGGTGGTTTGATAGCTGTATAATATCTTTGTTTTTACATTTTGATTTGCTGCTGTTTGTCTTCGGTTGTCTCCGACTTAACAGTGACCCTAAGGTGAACCTATCATGGTGTTTTCTGGGGGTTGAGAGTATGTGACTCACCCAAGGCTGAGTGGGCAATCAAAATCTGATCTCCAGGGTCATAGTCCAACGCTTAACCACGCTAGCTCTCACATTTTGATTGCTGATGGCTGGAAGCAAAATCTAAACTGGACTCAATCTTTTCCTAGGAGGATCGGGATGCCTATGAGGAAATCGTGCGGCTGCGTCAGGAGAGGGCTCAGTTCCTGCAGAAGATCCGCAGCTTGGAGCAACAGCAGGAGAAGCTGAAGCAAGAGGTGGGAATTGGGGGTGCGAAGCCGGACTCCTCAAGGGGTACAAATTGGACCAAGGGAAGTGACAACCCTCAGGCAGCCAATGGTTTTGGAGGTGACAGAGGAACCAGTCCCCCCAGTCTTCCTCTGGATCCTCTCCAGATGTTTCCATCCAGTCAGATGACACAAGAGTATGTGTTTCATAGGACCCACCCACTCCAAACTATATCTCCCCCAGAGTATGATGTGGATGCCAGCCTGTTGCTGGGGCAGCAGTGAAACTCAGTTCCAACAGAGTCTATTGTAGCAGCCACAGGCAAGGTTTACAAAAGCTTGTCAGTCAGTTACCACCTTTGTTTCAGCAGTCCAAGTCTGCAATAAATTCAGAGTGTCAGTTCAAGGGGGTATCCAGCAGTGTAGTCAGCACGCAAAGCAAGGGTCAAAGTTGTCCCAGAACATGAGCCAAGGATCAAAGCAAGAATCCATGGCTTCCGCCAGAAATGGCAGTTCAGTCACACAACACTGTGAGACTGCCACGAAGCTAGAAGATGCCCTGAGTGTAGAAAAAAATGGGAGGCCCACGCCCTTCCTCCTTTGCTTCAGGTGGCAAAATAGCTGGGGCTGCCCACAGTAAGCATGATAGTTATGAAATGTAGAATGTACGGAAAAGTGATAATTATATGAAGAAATTGCATGCATTGTATTTCTTAGTCTTAACAGTGCCTTTTCTTCATTCTCTTCTTTCTTCTCTTAGCGGTTAGGGGTGGAAGATGGTTCCCTTCATGCTCTGGAGAAACAGGTGAGCCCCACCATGGAAGGTGAGGGCTTGAGATACATTTTGGGGGGACATTTTCAGGATCCACAAAGAACAGCAAAAGAAGAATGGACCGCAGCCTCATTTATAAGTCAGCTTCTTTTATTCCTGCTCAACTTGGCTTTGAATTCAGAACCATCAGGAACTTTATTTTCATTTTAAAGAGAAGGATCGTAGCTTTGTAAGTAGAAAGTTGCAGGTTCTCTCACCAGCATCTCCGTCTGAGATTGGGTAAGGTATCTATCAGAAATCTTGGAGTATCACTATCAGTCATAGACAACGCCAATGAGTTGCTTCTATATATAAAAGCTTTGTACATTTCTATTTAAGTCAGACTCTTAGTTGAGAACTATGAGGACTAGAAACTTTATTCTGAGTGGAAAAGCCCTAGCATAGTGGTACAGCATGACTGGCTTAATCTCCAGCTAGAACTAAGAGAGCTAGTGTGGCGTAGTGTTGGATTAGGTCTCTGGAAGATCAGAGTTCAAATCCCCACTCAGCTGGGGAAACCACTGAGTGACCTTGGGTGAGTCTCACTCTCTCAGCCTCAGAGGAAGGAAACATCAACCTACTCTGATGAAATCTTGCCAGGTAAACCCCATGATGGGTTTCCCCTACGCTTGCCATAAATAGGAAATGCCTTGGAGGCAGACTATAAGAACCAAGAACTAAGAAAGAGCCTTGTTTAAAACCCTGGAGATTAAAGATATGAAAAGTCTCCATTTATTCCATTTCTTTGAGTCCTTCCTATATTGACTTTCTGTCCTTCCTTAACATTAATTACAATTAAAACCCTTCTTTTTGGTCCATTATGAAAAGAATCCTTTGAAGTGATGGTGCAGCTTGGATGTGCATTCCTCATGGCTAATTTCTCCCTGGAATGTCCAAAAAGCCTACAATCCTCTTTACTGATTCATTTCAACAAACCAGCAATGTTCCTTAATATTGAGGAGCAGGTCTTTTGTAAAGCTAAGGGATCTTAATTTCCTGCTCAATTCCGAACACCTAGCAGCAATTCCAAACATATTCTTTCTGGAAAATTGTGGATTGCCACTAAGCTCAGAGGGAACAAGGAATGGTGAGTGAGGTAGCCAATGAATTATTTTTCCTGTTAATCTGTTACTCTGCTGCTCAATAGATATCTGAATAGATGAGTGGGCTGAAGTGGAATTAAGGCATCTTTCTCTCTCCTCCACCAGATAGAAGATCTTCAGAAGCAACTGGCAGAGAAAGAAAACCTGGGCAAGGAACTTGAGGTGCTCCGGAGCCGTCTTTCATCCTTGGAGGTACTGGAGGTGGGTTTGGGTACAGCAAAGTTGAAGGGCTGAGTTTGAAATACGGCACCTGGCTTGGACCGAGCAGCCAGCAGGAAAGCAGCTGCTATAGAGTTCAATTCGGGAGGTGGCTGTGGCTCACAAGAACCCAGGGTCTTATTGGAAGAGTCAGTTGGTTCTGGAAGAATAGAGGACTGAGACAGAGCAGTGCCAAACCCAAGTCAGCTGAAAAAATGAGCTAAACCACTTGTGTCTGGACATAAAGAGGCTTTCAGCTCAAAGCTGGCAAGATCAGAATAGGGTAGCTTAGTTACTTGTCAATTATATAGTGTGACGCAGTGACCAAAAAAGTCAATGGAGTTCTGGCCTCCATCAGCACGAGTGTAATGTCCAGACTGAGGGATTCAGCAGTGTGATTCTATTTCTGCTTTGGTCAGACCTCACCTGGAGTCCTGTGTCCAGTTCTGGGCACCACAATTCAAGAAGGGCATGGACAAGCTGGAAGATGTCAAGAGGAGGGTGACAAAAATGGTAAAAACCTGGAAACCATGAAGTCCTATGAAGAGTGGCTTGGGGAGCTGGGCATGTTTAGCCTGGAGAAGAGAAGGCTAAGAGGGAACACAGTATTCACCTTTAAATACATGTAAAGGAATGTCATGTAGAAGATGGAGCAAGCTTTTTTCCTGCTGCCAGGGGCTGGAATACAGATGACTGGATTCCAATGATAAGAAAGGAGAATCCACCTGAATGTCAGGAAGAAGGTCTTGCCTGTAAGGGCTGGAAAAGGCTGGTTCAGAGAGGAATGGATTCTGTTCCTTTTGAGGTCTTTAAGTGTCTTCCAGGAGTGTGTTAGATGGGTGTTTTAATCTGTTATTGTTCCCTGCCCTGATCTGCAGAGAGAGGCAAGTCATTAATAATTACAATTACAATGACTGTGGGTGTTTTGGTTGTTATTCTTGCATGCCAGAGGATTGGAATAGATGGCCAAATTCCAGACCTTTGATATCTTGGTTGCCATGTGGAATCTCATCTCTTCTAATTTGAATCCATTCCTTTGTGTCCTAGTCTCTGGAGCAGCAGAAAACTGGTTTGTTCCACCTCCTATATAGGTATCTAAGTGTTATAACTGATATTATTCATTATGCATTTTGCTTTTTCTCCAATGAGCTCTCCTTCACCTCCAAGAAAGAACCCTATGAGATAGGCCAGGCATAGCAGGAGAGCAAGAATGAGGTCCAGTGAGTTTTCTAGCTCAGTAGGGACTTGATCTCTTGAATTCAACAGTCTGCATACTGAACCACACTGACTCTCAAAGTTTAGGTCCCTGTTGGATCCCTGTTCAAGATCTGTTCAAGATCTAAACCTTGTGGGACCCCTGACCCTCTCTCCATCTGTTCGCTCTCTCTCGTGTGCAGAATGAGAAGGAAAACACCAGCTATGACATTGAGACCCTGCAAGATGAAGAGGGAGACCTGTTGGAGTTTCCAGGTAGGGCAAAAAGCGGAGGACCTTCGCCAAACCGAGGGCCAAATCCAGCTTCAGAAAAGTTCTCAAGGGTCATGTTCCAGGTGTGGATGGGTATTCCTGCATGGTAGAGGGTTGGACTGGATGGCCCGTGTGGTCTCTTCCAACTCTACATTTCTATGATTCTATGATTTTATGAAAAGACCAGCTTCCTGTAGCTGCAAGTTCTTTCTGCTACGAACAATGCCTGAAGATGTCGTAGGCGCCAGTGGTCTTTTGCTAGGAAACAGTGTGCAGAGATAGCAGAAGACAATTCAGCAGACGAACAGAGACAGCTTAGCAGTTCAGTGGGGCTTGCCTGTTCAGGGTGGAGCTGAAGCATAGTCAAGAATCGGTCCAAGAGTTCAGGAATCCAGCAGGCAGCAAGCTGTCCATGGTGTGAAAGAGTTAACTTATATTAGTGACTTTAATAATAATTATTTGCTGTTCTTGTTTGTTTCTATGGTGTCATCCGTTGCTTTACAGTAAAACGGTCAAAGCCAGTGAGTCCTGCCAAAGCCACTCACTCCCCTGCCATTTCTTTTCCATTTAACAAATTAGGAGCTGAGCTTTTGCTGTCGAAAAAGAGTCGGAGCCTCTCGACCGAAGACCTCTTGGCAACCCTGCAGGGCCAAGTGGAGTCGCTGACTCAGAAGAACAAGGAACTGATGGAGAAAATACAGGTTAATAAATGGCAAAAAAAAAAAATACAGCTCCCTCCATCTGTAGCCTCAGGGTATTGAAAAATCCACTTAGCTTCTCCAAGTAACTCTGGCTTGGATTGGCCCAAGCACGTCCTGTGGCTATTTGGGCTTTTTCCTCACTGCCCCCGGGCATTGTGAAGTTTCACTGAGCAGAACAAATAGGGTTTGATTTCCTTTCACTGAGAGAACCCCAAAGATATAATGGCCTCTTTGTTCACCCTGCTTTGTTTGCAAATATACAAGAAGAGCATAAGAGGAGATAAAAGGGAGGGCTTTGGTAGCAAGAAATGTAGATTTGGAAGGAGACCTCGCAAACCATTTAGTCCAACTCTCTGCCAATGCAGGCGTCTAGAGCGCCTGTGTGATGTGGTCATCCAAGTTCCCATTACATCCTCCCAAGGAAAGTCAACCATTTTCAGAGGCTATCCCACCATCTAACAGGTTTTGCCACCAAGAAGTTCTTCCTAGTAAAGATGAGAATAAAATTTTGGAGAGCGCAGTCGTGGCTGGGTGGCTCCCATACCGGTGGGGCATCAATCTATTCCAGGTTTTGGTTAGCTGTAAAAGAGCTGTCCAAGGTACTGGAGCGATTGAAAGAAGGGGTTCAGAACCTTGGAGAGCTACTTTACAGCCTGAATTAAATCCTGGATTGGATTTTTCACCCTACTGACATGGGAGCCACCCTCTGCCACCGGGCGAGTGTTCAAACTCTGTAAAAATTGGGATATTTACAAACAGCTCTTGCTGCCATTCATCTTGGTTAGCATCAGGCTCAATCATGGGGACGTGGTGGTTCTCCAGATATTGGTCTGTCTTGTCTAGTATTGTCCACACTGAAAGGCAGGAGCTTTTGAGTTTTTCAGGCAGGTTGTGCAGAAAATAAGATTTCTGTGTAGAAATCTTATTTTTTGCACAGAAAATGCTGTTTGTTGTGAAGAAATTTTTTTTTTTCCTGCACAAAACAACTATATGTGAATTTTTCACAGAAAGGCCCCAAATTGTGACCAGGCTTTGGAAACTGTGTGGTTTTTCAAAGTCTTTTTTGCAGTGAGAAGAAAATGGCTA
The DNA here is from genome assembly GCA_030412105.1 of Cyclura pinguis. NCBI lineage: Eukaryota > Metazoa > Chordata > Lepidosauria > Squamata > Iguanidae > Cyclura > Cyclura pinguis. The sequence goes on along the minus strand of CM059614.1, from coordinate 6,332,914 downwards.
AAATTAATTGTGTTTCTTCCAGTGAGAAGAAAATTTCAATCCTAGATATAAACCAAATAAATAAACAAATACACAAGCCACCTTGAGATGCATTGTTGGGTAAACGGTGGGATATAGATGAATAAAATAGTAACAGTAACAATACCATCGTCTCTCCCCCTTTTGACTGATATTGCCTGCTGTGTAGATCCTGGAGAATTACGAGAAGGACGAAAGTGATGCAGATGCTTCCGGAGACTTCATCCCCATCATCTTGTACGACTCGCTTAGGTCAGAATTTGATCGCCTGAAGGAGCAGCATGCCGAAGCCCAGGAAGTCTTGAAAACCCTTGAAGGTGCTGGGACCGACGAACCGGCTTGCAAACTCATCCCAGCGGACGCTTACGAACAGCTCAAGGCTGATTACGAGGAGCAAATCAGAGCCCTCCAGGAAGCCCTGGAGAAGACCAGCTCCTTGGCCAGCCAGGGCAACAGAGATCACGAGTCAGACAGCAACTCTGGTTTGGGGCAGGAAGAAAATGGTGAAGGAGATGAGGCGTCAGGGAACGGCAAGACTGAAGAGTTGGCCAAAGAGCTCAGCTTGACGCAGGAGAAATATCGGGCGGCGTTGGCTGAAGTGAAGCTCCTCCAAGAGCAGATCGAGCTGGGCATCCTATCAGTGGAGGACAGGGAGATTGCAGAAAGCTCCCGGAGTGAACTGGAGACAGTCAAGGCCGCTTTGCATCAAGCTCAGGAGGACCTCAAGGAGAGGGATCAGAAAGTGTTGGATCTTGAACGGAAGATTGAGGCCAAAGGGGAAGAAGTCAGCAGAGGCTATACCACTGAGGAGTACGAAGAGATGAGGGCCTCCCTTAGCTTTTCCTTGGATGAAATCTCCAAGGAGAAGGAGGCCCTGCTGGTCCGCTGTAACTCTGCAGAGGCTGAGGCGAAGGAGCTGCGGGAATCCTTGCGGGAGAAGAGCCGTGAGCTCGAACAGGTCCAAGAGAGCTCTTCTGTCAGCCTCCGAGAAGAGGCCAGTGAGCTGCGCAAACAATTGGAGGCCACGACAAGGCAGTGGGAGGAATCAGAAGCCCAGCTGGAGGGTCTCCAGGAAGGATGCCAGACCCTGGAGGAGGAGCTGCGAGCCACCAAGCAGCGGCTGGCCTCTCAGTACGTCCCCAAGTCAGAACACGAGGACATGGTGGGGAAGCTGAAGGCCTCCCTTTCCGAGGCCGAAGGGAGGCTTTTGGACCTGAAGGTCCAGCATGACTCTGCCCAGAGGGAGCTGGCGGAATTGCAGGCAAAGGCGGAAAGTTACCGGCGTGAGTCGGTGCCCCTGACGGAGCATGCCCGCGCCAAGGAAGCTCTGGAGGGGACCTTGTGGGAGCTGAAGGCCAAAGCCAAGCTGTTGGAGCAAGAGCTGAAGGTCAAGGTACAGGAGGCCTCGGGTCTCCAGGCCCAGCTGGATGAGATCCGCCAGGAGTCAGTGTCTAAGGAGTCGCACGAGCAGCTACGAGCCAGCCTGCAGGGGGAGATTGATGCCCTGAACACCAAGCTAAGCGAGCTGGGGAAGAAGCATGAACGTACCTGCACGGAGGTTTTCCAGGTGCAGCGAGAGGCCCTCTTCATGAAGAGTGAGAAGCACGCGGCTGAGGCTCAGCTGGTGGCCGCGGAAAAGCAACTTCAGAGCCTGCGGGCTGAGTCGGAGCGGATCCAGGAGCTTCATAGCCATATTGAGGATTCAGCCAAGCTGGTCAAGGAGAAGGACAAAAAGGTGAGCGTAGCGGGGAGATGGTGTCCGTATTAAGCCAAGCTGTAGCCCAAAATGAAGTTCAATTCAACATACCTCCAACTGTCTCAGTTTGACAGGGATGGTAAAGGTAAACAATATAAAACAAGCAAGAGCAATATTATTTAAATATCTTAAAACATAAATTAAATATGGGAGATAAACTGTCAGTATTGCATATGTATCTGAATTGTAATTTCACAGCTCTTAGTGGCAGAGAGAAGGAACTTGGCAGCCATTTCTGTTACACATATTAGTGTCTGCTACAAGAAAATGCCAAGAGGCAGTGTGGTTTAGCAGTTTGAGCATTGGTCTACACCCTAGAGATCAGGGTTTGATTCCCCACTCGGCCACAGAAATCCTGCATGACCTAAGGCGTGTCACACACTCTCAGCCCCAGAAACTGCTGTGATAGGTTCGCCTTTGGGTCGCCATAATTTGTAAATGACTTGAAGGCACACAACAACAAAAGGATAAACCAAATACCATGCAGAGGATCTTCCAGGGAATTTGATTTCAGAGAGGTTTAATGAATGCTTCCACTTCCTGCAGATCACAGAACTTTCAAAGGAAGTTTTCAAGTTGAAAGAAGCTCTCAACGACCTTTCCGAACTCTCTGGTGCAACCTCTCCGAAAGCATCCTCTCCGCAGAAGGCAGAGAACCGGCAGGAAATAGCCACTCTCCAGGCCAAAATCAAAGACCTGGAGCAGCAGTTGGTGGTGAGTATCTTATGGACGATGGGGAGAAGGCTGACAAAAGGGATGCTTAAGTACCTAGGATGTCCACAAATGTATGCACCCTGAGTGTTCCTCCAGCATAGCATCTGGCTGCACGGCTGGCCCGAGAAACAGGAAGTCTGTAGAACAGGAGCTTGAGAAATCCTGCAGGTTTGATAAAGGCACCACAGTTATGGGTAGATCTGTTAGGGGGAAAAGAAAACTGGCGGTTCTCACCATGTCTTGTGGTGTTGAGTTCCACAAGTTAATAAGGCACAAGTTAATAATGCACCAGGTGGAGAGGTATTTTCTTACCCCTGGCCTGAACGTGCTGAAATCTACCTACCTACATATCTACCTATCTGTCCGTCCGTCCATCCATCCATCCATCCATCCATCCATCCATCCATCCATCCATCCATCCATCCATCCTTCCATCCACCTGAGAGCCAGCATGATGTAGTTGTTCAAGCATTAAGTCAGAAACAAGTTGAAGGCACACAACCGCAATGTATTTCTGTCTTTCTATTTTATTTATTTTTATCTTTCCTTTCTCCTAAATGAGAACTCCAAAGTATGGTGTCTCCCTCAGCAGAATGGACTTTTAGTGCAACCAGAACGACCTCACAATGATGGCTAGTAAAATCACCTGATCCATGTAGTGAATCCCTGAAAGTGGTGTCATGGTGGGGGTGGGCTTATACGCCCACAAATCTTGTGCTGAGAGCCCTGGGTTTAGTAATTAATTTAGAAGATCCAGATTAATTTGGGGATGTCGAGTAAGCATTCGGCTAAGTAATCTGGATTAAGTCCAACACATGCTTAGACAAATCTGCCTGTTCCTGACATTGCTCAGATGCAATAACTAGGGCTGCATTGGATGCTCTCAAGTTCAGTGAGAAAGCGGGATTTTTTTCCTACCCAGAGACAGGAATTGCTAACTTGTTCTTCTCCACATGCATTTGGTACCCCTCTTGGCAAACTGCTGCTACCGTTTGAAAACAAATCCAGAATGATGGCTAGCAATGAGATGAAACTAATGCTGATGACACAAAGCCAGTTCAGAATGAGGGATACAAAGGGGTATTGGCCTTCACTCTGTTTCAACATCATTCCACCACACCTTAGTGTGTTCACTAATGAAGTAACTTTTTTACCTTTAGATTTTCCTTCATGCTCACTAGCTTTACTCCTTAATTCCCTCTATCTCCTGTAATTAATCCAGGGTGACTACTCAAAACATTTGACTTCTGGATTGCCTGGGTGCATTAAAGATAAAATGATACTAATTATGATGACGATGATGATTATCAAGGAATCTATTCTGTACTCCATCCTCCACCTCCTGTAAAATTATCTGGAAGATGAGAAGCAGTGGTAACTAGTGTCTTCCATGTGAGTGGGGGAAGAGGAGCTAATCCTTGCTAGGGTTTGGTCTGAACTTTAAAGGTGCTGTTCAAGGTGCTGAACCTAATCACCACAGTATGGACCTTAGAATTTGTTCTATGGTTAAAACAGTTACCTCTGCATCTGAAAATTATAGGGGCCAGCCAGTCAGGAATCATGCTTTGTGCTCACCAAGTCAGCTCCAAGCAAGGGCTGCAAACAAGCCAATTCTGAGTGCGGGATGACACCCCCATTTAGGAAGTGAGAATTGGAAACAGCAACTTGTGTTGCTTCTTCAGGATTCAGGCATTTCCCTTTGCAAAGGCTGCTGAACGCATCTCTGGCTTCCACTTTCAGTTTTCTGTTTCTTATTGGTTCCAGGAGGCTGAGCGACGCCACAGCAATATTGTTTCTCTGTACCGGGGCCACCTCCTCTACGCCATCCAGGTGGGTCAAGATGAGTACTGATTGTGTTGAGGAGGAAACTGGAGGTTGTGTGAAAGTGGATGTGTGCAAGTTCGTGGGGTGTTGGGAGAGCAGCACACCAAAGAAGTGGCCCCATACAAATTTTCCTTGGAACTGACATAATCTTGAGATAAAGGTTTCTCCCTATTTGGGTTGTTCCCATAGAGTTTGGAAATGATAAGCCTTTGGGCGTAGTCTGAATGATGCTCGTGTGTGTGGCATGGGACCGTGAGCGCATGGGACACCGAAGTGTGTACTGCATGCACAAATCAGTACACTTGCATGTGTATAACATCAGTTGATCATACATCTGAGTTTTTGAGTGTGGGCTTTTCTTTTCCTTCATATGCTGGCCAAAGTAAAACTCTACTACATTATCCACACACAGACGCACACAAAAAAAGAATCACACGCCTCTTTCCCTTCCTCACCTCCTTCTCTTCCCCTCCTGTTTTCCCCTCACCGCTTTCCCTCGACTTCTCAGTACCCTTCCGGACGCAGCTTTTGCTGGGGGGCAAGTCAGTATCCTCCCCCCAGTTCTTAGAGGATGGAAGGAAGGAAGGAAGGAAGGAGAGGGCGGGACGTCCTGGTGAAGCAGAGCCGGCACGGGATTTTTCCGGGAGGCTGGAAGGTCATCCATGTGTCCGTCGGTGCTTGGAGCCAATGTGTGTGTGCGTGCGCGTGTCTGTGTGCATTGGCATGTCGCGTGTGGGCACACCATAACCTGCTGTCTGTCAGATGTGCCAGTCTTTGTTGCATGGCAGTGGGGGGTAGTGGTTATGACTGGAGGGGGTAGGGGATCTTTTTGTAAAATAGTTATATCAGCTTTGAATATAGCTCTCCTCTTTGTTCTTTTGAAAACATACAATGGGTGGGGAACAGCATGGGAGAAAGGGTCCAATTTCCCCCATAATATCCCAGGCCTTGCAGAAAGCCCCAGTACCTCCATTTCCCACTGCAGTACTTCTCAAAATGGTGATGGGAAGTGGCATCGGAATGCTTCCTGTTGGCATTTTGAGAAGGACTACAGAGGAGAAACAGAGGTATTTGGGGATAGGGCAAGGTTCCAGGCTGCTTGTGGGAGTGGACTGGGGGACAATTTCATGTGTTTCCACATGGCGGGGGGATTCTGCATGGATTTGAATCCCAGTTGTGGGGAAATGGCAGGGTACAAATGGAGGAGGAGGAGGAAGAGAAGAAGAAAAAGATGATAATGATGATGATTTGGGAGCAAAAACTGCCCAAAGCTTTACCTATTTTTTTTTTTAATGGGTGGCTTTTGGAAACTGCTTTGGTGGCTTCAGGGGTTGTAAAAGTGGAGTCCAAAGCCCGGGAGGGGCCCATAACTTGCAGTTTGCCCACTGTAAATCTAGAGCTTGGAACATCAGCAGTCAAGGTTTCTTTATTACTTCATAAGAAAGGAATAGCATGGTTCATGGTCCTGGTTTCATGGAGATCCACCACCAGCTGCATCTGTCTGGTAGTTTTTACTTCCTAGCATCTGGATGGGTTCTTGTGCCTCTGGCAGAAACTACATGAGTAGGGACTCCCCTCTATTCTATCAGGATTTTTCCCTAATAGGGTGGTGTTAAAGGCTTTGGAGTCTGCTCTGCAAACAAGAGGGGTCTAGTTGACTCCAAATTAAAATTATTTAAAAGGATATGAAAATGACAAACACAGAGATCCACAAAACATTAAAAGACCGCTTATCGGACACTGGGGAGGGTGACTCTTCAAAACCGAAGCCATGTCATGAATGTTTGGAAGAGATTTAGCCCTGGCTAAAGCTGAGCTGGTTGCTAATCGGGCAGTGCCCTCATTTCCGTTGGCCAGTAAATGATCAATTTTCTACAAATCTCAGGCTAACGGTGCCACCCCCTCGAGAGACTGTTACAGGAACTTACATAAGGGCATAAGAAGAAGCCCTGAACCCAGACCACACCCAAAGACTCCCTAGCGCAGCGTGTTCTTTCTCCATCGGAGCCTCCTGGATCATAGAACCATGGAATCTTAGAGGGACATGGAGGTCCTCTTTCTTTGCCAGGGCTACAAACATAGGCAGGCTTCTTCTCCATTAATGTGTCTTGTTCTTAACTGCCATCAAGTTCACCTCAACTTGTGGCAACCCTATGGATCAGAAACCTCGACGTCATTCTGTCCTCAACAGCCCTGCTCAGGTCTTGGAGATTTAGGGATGTGGCTTTCTTGATTGAGTCTCTCTATCTGTAATCTGGTCTTCCTCTTTTCCTACTGCCTTCCACCTTCCCAAGCATTATTGTCCTGGGAGCTGGGTCTTCTCATGGTATGGCCAAAGTACAACAGACTCAGTTTGGTCATTGTGGCTTCTAGGGAGGCTTCCAGCATGATTTGCTCTTCTTGTCATTGTTAACTGCTATCAGGTCACCTTCAGCCTATGGCAACCCCGCTATGGAAGAGAGAACTCCAAGTCTCCCCATTCTCAACTGCCCTGCTCAGGTCTTGGAGATTCAGGGATGTGTCTTCCTTGGATGAGTCTATTCATCTGTGATGTGGTCTTCTTCTTTTCCTACTACCTTCCACCTTCCCAAGCAATATTTTCTAGAGAGTCAGGTCTTCTCATGATATGGCCAAAGTATGACAGCCACAGTTTAGTCATCTTGGTTTCTAGAGAGAGTTCGGGCTTGCTTTGCTCTAAGACCCATTCCTTTGTCTTTTTGTCAGTCCAGTCTCCATAGGTCTCTCTTCCAACATCACATTTCAAAGGAGTTGAGTTTCTTCCTATTTGCTTTCTTCACTGCCCAGCTTTCCCAACCATATGTAGAAAATTGAAATGCAATGGCATGGACAATCCTAGCCTTTCCCTCTATATACCTGCCCAAGGGTCAATCACAGAGTTGCAACAGTCTACAAGGGTCCACAACCCCCTGTCCTACACTCAGATACAGCACTCCTGAGAGATATCCACCCAGTCTCTGTTCGAAGATGTCCAAAGAAGGGGATGCAGTCTTTTCCACTGACAAACAGCTCTAACAGTCAAAAAGTTCTTCCAGATGTTTATCTGGTGGCCTAAATACCTCAAAGGCATCAGATCCTGGGAGCTAAGCAGGACCAGCCCTGATTAGTACTTGGATGGAAGACCACCAAGGAATGCCAGGTGTGGTAGGCTGTATTTCAGAGGAAGGAACTGGCAAGACCCCCTCTGAAGATTCTTTGCCCAAGAAAAACCTATGAAATTCATGGAGTCACCATAAGTTGATAGGTGACTTGAAAGCATAGATACACACACACAATGTTTAGCTGGAAACTCTTTGGCTGCCATTTCAACCCACTGATTCATGTCCAGTCTGTTAAAGACAGCTCAGTCTGATCTTTGCGTCTGAACGTTGACATGCCTTGTTGTAAGCTCTGTTTTTGTTGCTTTGAAAAGCAAGATCCCAGACATGTTTGTTTGTTAGTGACAGCTTTATCGTGGGGATGGATAATGGAGAGCAGTAGCTTTCTTATGATGCTCTTGGACCAAACTTGTCAAGGTCTTCTTGATACTGGAATAGTTCTCCACTTACCCATCTCTGCTCTTTTCCCTTCCAGGGTCGCATGGATGAAGATATTCAGCGGATACTCTTCCAGATTCTGAAGATGCAAAGACTCCAGGAGCAAGGGAGATGAAACTGAGGAAGAAGGACCACAAATCTGGGCTGGTGGCGTGGGGTGTGATGTGGTGGTGGTGAACTTTTTCATATGGAAGAATGTTGTAGAACATCATGAAATGTTCCTTCTCCACTGAGAACATCATGAGATGTTTCCTTCTCCACTGAGAACATTATGAGATCTTTCCTTCTCCATTCAGAACATCATGAGATGTTTCCTTCTCCATCCTCACACAAACCAGCTCAAATCCAGAATGTGGTAGCTCCATTCCAGCTTGCTGCTCCAAATTAATGGGTCTTCTGAAACCCTTGTTCCTGTCGACTTTATTCTCCCTGTTCTTTGGGGCTCAGGCAAGAGGATGGCTACCATCTTGCCCTCACCAGAAGCTCTGTGCCTATTGGACAGCTTTGCGGTAGGCAGAAATGCATGAGTGTACAACGGGCTTCCACTATTCTGCTTCTATACTGTACCTGTTGGATTTCTTCCCACCACAGCAGCATCCAAGGCACAAGGTTGTTCTCAAAGTGTTGGAAGTAGGGCGTGAATAGAGGGCAGATGAGAAGCCTTGAAGAAAACTCTGGTGGCATGGGTCAACAGCAACCAGACTTAGTGTTCCCTTCTTCCAAAGAGCCATAGTAGGGGGCATTGCAGGGCTAGATTGCAAACCCCCTCTCAGTCATACAACTCACTGGTTGACCTTGGGCCAGTCAGTCCTTCTGAGCCTCACCTACCTTGCAGGGTTGTTGGGAAGATCAGTATCAGGGACACCATCTCAGCAGTCCCAAAGTCCTTCCGGGAACATGGGATTAAAATGTAAGAAATAATCTCAGTTTTGACCAGGCATGGGTGAGTATGTGGGGGAACAGAAGAGGAAGGAGGGGGAGAGATGGTGTTTTGCAACCCGGCCATTTGAGAGCAGGGCTGTGTGTATACTGTGATTCTGCCTCAGTGCCTCATGAGATGTGATACTGGGCAAAGAATTTAACTCCCTAAGCACTTATTGATGTCTTTGTTTTAAGAGTTTAAAAACAGCCGGCAGGTTTCTAGTCCTCATGGCTGTGACAATATACAGGGAAGCATGTTGGGTGAGGACTGTCGAAACCTCCACCGCGGGAGGAGCGGCCAAGCGTTGCAATCCTCTCTACCCTTATCTGGGGAAAGTCCCCTTGAATTCAGTGTGGCTTCCTTCCGAGTAGACCCGCTTAGGTTTCTGCTGTAAATAAGACATCCGGGGAAGAGTTGCTGTGTAGCTTCTTCTCTTTCGCCCCCAACTGATAAAACTTGAATAAATTATAAATGATGGTAAAGGATTTTAAAATGGCAGTCTTGATGTATGTGTCCAAAATAAGAGAATACAGGATGGTGCCGCCTTTTGAGGCCCTGTTATCTGACGACTCGCTCTTTCAGTGGTTCCAAATTAAGGACAAGCTCCATGAATTTCCACTTTTTCTTCTTGCCTGCAAAGGCTCACTTGGAATGGATCATGTGCACATGCTGTTTGCAAAGCAAGCCGGGCGGCGGGGAGGCGCTAAGCCATCTGAGAGGCTTTGCAAGCAGTACACGTGGGGTTGGTCCAGGTGAACCTCCGTAAGTCCTTCGTGCTCCCTCCAGTACAGTACATGGATTCCACTTTTCAACCAATTCCATTTTCTGACAGCGCTCTGGTCCCTAACCTGTCAGGTAAGTGGACGACACCTGTACTCTCCTCGAACGAAGCAGATGCATTCCTGGGCGTGACTTTTCTTAATATAAAATTTGGTACAACAAGCAGAAACAACGTGGAAGGATTAGAGAGAGGTTCCCACGTTTCAGCAAACTTTTTATCCAGAATTTACAATACGGACAAGCAAAATGGAACCAGCAGGTCTGCTAAGCCTTGCAGAAGTAAACCAAAATGTATTGAATCTTCTGGAGACTACCCTAAAACTTCTTCCAAAATGCATTCAGGGATGGCTTCTTCTTTCCCTAGTCTCCACTTTTCTTATGAGTCTCACTTTGCCAGCCAAACATAGAGTTGTTATTGTTGACTGCTGTCGAGTTGATTTTGACTTATGGCAACCGTGTGGATGACTCCAGTCTTGGAAACGGTAGCCATTAAGCTGAAGAAATTCCTTTAAAGCTGTATTTAGGAACTCAAGTTTTCTGCTGGTTTGGGGAGGTCAATATTGCGCGGATGAAGAAAAGTTGTGGAATCCTCTGCCATGTAAGTGAATCATGAGGAGGAAGGATGAATAATTGAAGAAACTGCGGTCACAGATAATCCCAGGGAATTGAATCTTTGCCAAGTTGGTATTTAACATGTTTAAATATTTGAAGAGATATCATATGGAGGATCGAGCAAGCCATTCAGCCACTGTTTAAAAACCTCCAAAGGCAACACCGTTAAACTAACCAGGAAATTCTTCCTAATGTTTAGGTGGAATCTCTTTTCCTGTAGTTTGTATCTATTGCTCCATGTCCTAGTCTCCGGAGCAGCAGAAAACAGGCTTGCTCCATCCTCCATGTGACATCTCTTGAAATATTTAAATATATCTATCATGTCGCCTCTTAACCTTCTCTGGGAAAAAAGAATAGCTGTTGCTTTCTGCCCTCTGGTGGACAGAGATTGTGAATCCCCAGGACTTGAATTATATGGTCAGTTCCATCCTTTGGTTCATTCATTCAAATTATGCCCCACTTTTGTCTCTCCATGGGGCACATTGTGGTTTACAAAGTTTCAAAGTAAAATGTTTAGGTAAAAAAAAAAAGCCCGTATTTTAAAAAATTAAATAACAATTCTGTTAAAAGACACATAATTAAAACAGTTGGAAACATAATGAAATGATACAAGGAAACACACATCCAGAAAACAAGCCTGCCCCATCTTCCATGTGACGTCCTTTCAGAAATGTAAGTATAGCTATCATGTCCCCTCTTAACTTTCTCTTCTGCAGACTAAACAGCCCCAGCTCCCAAAGCCGCTCCTCAGAGGGCTTTATAGTTTCCAAGCTTTTGACCCTTTTGGTCCCCCTCCTTTGGATAGAATCCATCAGGCCAATAATCGGTCAACACAGATGTACCCATAACTACACCAAAATTTCTTGCCCGTCTACTTCTCGACTTGCAAACCATAACTTTGTGTCTGCTGATCCTGATGCAAATGAACAGACGGAAAGGAAGAAGTGAAACCCGGGGCGGAGGGTGGGTGCTTCAAATACAGGAATTAGCTGCGGAGAACTTCTTCTCTGTATCTGAATATGAGAGAAGTGGAACCTACGGGGAAGGTTGAATGAAACCTTGGATATAAGGTAAGAACGTGGGGTGGTGGGTTTGCTGGCAGTGGCACGGAGTCACCTCCCTTAGATTATCTATGCCGAGGATGAGAAATGAGGCGCCCTCCAGAAGCTGGACTGCAAGTCCCATCAGCCCCTTCTAACAGTAGGCTTAGTGGGGATGGGAACTGCAGTCAAACCACAGGAAAAATGGGGAAAGACATCTCCAAGTGATCGGTGGATGGTTTTTATCTTTTTATTTTGAAACAATCTCAATGCCTTTATACGTTTATATTTCAACGGCCCTCTTCGGGGGCTACCTAAAAACAAATAGAAATCTCTAAATCAAAAAGGATACACGGAATTAGACCCTCATATCTAGATAAAACACCAGAATGCATTTCAGTTTTTGTTATATTGCTTCAAGTGGTGGTTCTCAACCTTTCTTTACCAGAGGCCCCCTTGCAAACAGCATTTTTTGCTGGGGGACCCCCAAGACTTAACTCGAGACTTAAATACTTAAATTTAGATTTAAACATTCAAATATATTTTTTTAAATTTTCAAATATTTATTTATTAAAAACTTCTGGAGACTAAGATTCAAATCCCCACTCAGACACTGGTTGACCTTGGACAAGTCGCTTTCTCTCAGCCTCTGAGGAAGTCAAAGGGAAACCCCTCCAAACAAATCAAAACTGTTCCTTCCCAGTTTTCATGCTGACACCTGCCTTATCTGGTGGCCTAGGAGTATTCTCTTGTGCTTTGTCTTGGCTTTGTACTGGCTGCATTTTGGACTATTCTGCTTATTCTTTGCTGGCTCACATCCTTGGACTTCTGGTACAGCTTTTGGACTGGCTGAAGACCACCCTTATGGTCTTTAGCAGTGATGTCGACTCGAGTCAACTGACTTGGACCCAAGTCGGATTCGAGTCATTTCAGTGACTCAACTTGGCAATAAATGATGCGCTGACACAACTTGTGACTTGTTTTAGCGAATGACTTGCTGCTCTTGGTTTCAGTAACATAACACATTCATCCAGAAACCTTAAAACTCTGAACAACGCTTCCATCCTTTTTTGCCTATTGTTCACGTGCCGATTTGTCTCAAGCCCAAATCTTGGGCCATTTCTCAGAGCGGAACACCAGACGGGTGGGCAACGGGCTTGAGGTGGGGTTGCGGTCTCCTTGGCAGTCTGTCTCCACTGCATATTGGGGGAGCTCCTAACACTTTTCCTAACAGCAGAAGGCAAGACTTGCCCTGCAGAGCACAGGGGAAGAATCCGTCCTTCTAAACCTTTTGAAAGTTCACCGATGGGGAATAAGAAGCATTATATTCCCTTGAGATTTGAGACTTGACTTGAGACTTGACGGTAGAGACTTGAGACTTGGATTAAGCCAGTCCCAGCATCTTGCTTAAGTAACTCACTGCTTCTTGCTCAGGCAACCTGTGACCGGACTGACGGCTCGATGACTCCTACACCCCACGCTGCAGCCGTGGGCACTTGCCGACTTGCGTTCAGACACCTACTTCCCTCTGAGGCCCAGTGGCCACCCCTTTTCTCATAGCCAAATCTACACTGCAAAGATTCCCCTTTCCCATACTGAGGAGGAAAAGGGGGGACGAAGCCAACATAAGGAAACAAAGAGGGAAAGTCTGGCTGGAGAGAGAGCAGCAACTAGGAGGGACTTCCCCGCTCGTTTTTTCTTTTCTTTTCTTTTTCACACAGGTCGGCATTGTTCAGGGACAAAGCAGTTGTTTTTCAAACAGGAAAGTCCCCAGTTCAAGACCTGTCATTTCCAGTTTTAAAAAGGGCCAAGCGGTCCGGGAAGAGATAAACCTTTATCCCTCAGAGAGTGATTGCACCATCAGAGCATCTGCTAGCGAGCTGGACAGACCAGGAGCTTGAATCTGAGCAAAGCAACTTCCTGTTTTCCTGCTTATAACAGACCTTTCTGCAGAACAGATGCAGGCCAAATGTGGCCCACGCTAGACAAAATACGGCCCACCGTTGGCCCATGCTCTGGTCAGGATGCAAGACACTTTTGATGTTGTTATTTTTGTTGTTAGCCTCCTGTCTGTGGTTTTTTTCCCCATAATCATGGAATCTTAGAGCTGGAAGAGACCCCAAGTGCCATCCAGTCCAACCCTATTCTGCCATGGAGGAAGACACAATCAAAGTATTCCCGACAGATGGCCATCCAGCCTCTCTTTAAAAACCTCCAAAGAAGGAGGAGACTCCATCACACTCCCAGGCAGCGTATTTCTCTTTCAAACTGCTCGTATTGTCAGGAAGTTCTTCCTAATATTGAGGTGGAATCTCTTTTCCTGAAGTTTGAAGTCATTGCTCCATGACCTAGTCTCTGGAGCAGCAGAAAACAGGCTTGCTCCATCCTCCACATGGCATCTCTTCCAATGTTTAAACCCAGCTATCATGTACCTTCTCTTCTCCAGGCTCAACATCTCCATCTCTCAAAGCTGCTCTTCAGAAGGCATCACACTTTCTAGGCCTTCTACTATTTTGGTTGCTGTCCAGAGGGCGGCAACCAAGCCATATCCTTCCTGATCTCTGGTGCTCAGAACTGGACACAGGATTCCAGGAGGGGATTTGACCAAAAAACAGAATAGAGACAAAGGAAACCAGAGTCTTAAAACCAGCTTGTGATGTAAATGATCCTGCAGCATCCCTTGTGAAAAACAACTCTCCCACTTCGTCCACGCAACATCGCTTTCTCCAACTCACAAGTTTCCTGTTCTCTGTATTTCATGAGCTAATTTATGAGGAATCCCGGGAGAGGAAGTTCACTGGAGATATTCTCCGTAAATACAAGGCTGCAACTTTCACTTCCTCTTTCATCCAGAGGCACACAAACAGACAGGCAGGATTTTTCTGAACTGTTCAGCTAGGAACAAGGTGAGGGCAAGGTGAGTGATGGAATTGTTGAAGTATGTATTGATTTTCAGCCTTTGGCCAGCAACGGCCACCAAGAAGTCGAGGCAGAGAAATTCAACAGGGGAGGGGGTAAAGACAGCCTTTCTGCCTTCCAATGCAGATCTGCACAGGTTTACCTCTCTTCTCTGCCGGTGTTCAAACTAGTCTTCTGGCTTGTTGCAACCACTTCACAGGCTACTGGTCGGTTTCCAAGCAAAATTTACTTATTTATTGAATTTATATGCCATCTTTTCTCCCAAAGTGGGACCCAAGGCAGCTTCCAAAAGATAAAAATACCCAAAGTGCCGGCTATGACCCATGAAGCCCCAAAACATCTTGGGTCCAGATTATCTGAAAGACTGCATTTCTCCTCTGGGAGCTGGCTGTATCCTGAGATCTTGTTCTGAGGTCTTTCTCTCCATCCCACCACCTTCGGGGGTACATCTGGTGGGTATACAGGACAGGAACTTTTCAGTGGCTGCTCTGAAGCTCAGGAACTTCTTTACAAGAGAAGCTGGACTGGTCCTCTTGCTGATGTCTTTTCAGCAGCAAGGGAAAACTTTGGAAGGAACTTTGGAACTTTGGAATTTCACAAGCCCTTGGGAACTGGCTTACGCTGAAAGCGCTTCCCCCCCCCTCCTTGTATTGCCAAAAGGGCTTTCAGTTCTGTGCTGCATTGTCCATTTGTCTTCCTTTCTAATCAAGATGTGATCATAGGCTCTCCCGTTATCTGGGCAACATATCTGACAGATATTAGTGTCTCTCTAGGTAAACATAGGTTTGATGATGTGTTGGGTTTAATTTACTTTTTGAGGGGTCAGCATTATGAAGGGGCCACAGAGCTATGGCAGACAATTGCCAAAAGACGAAGACCAGTTTGGGGGAAGTGTGAAAGCGCTGAGATGCATCCAAGTTGTTCTGTGCCTTGAAGTCATTCCCAACTTATGGCGACTCTCACTCTCAGCCCCAGAAAACCTCAAGATATGTTCGCCTGTCATCTACCAGGAGATGTTGCTTGTTTCCTTGATAGATAATGCCTTCGATCATTGTAGTGGCAGGGGCCTGGCTGGTCCTTCTCGGGACTTTTTCCACAGCACTGGATCCGTATCTGGATGCAGCCTGGAGAGACTGGAAGCATGACCATGGCAAAGCATACCCAGAGGTAAGTGCCTCAGTATCACTAGGATTAACATTGGAGGAGTGTGTGTGTGTGTGATATGCTTGCGCCTTAAGCCACACAGTATGTGCAAGTTGCCTTTCCAAAGGATATGATGTGGTGAGAACTCACTGTCTTGTGTTCTGACATTGTTGCTCCAAGTTATGTGCAACTTTTCACAAAACTTGGATGCATGTGGCCAAGCAACTTCAGAGCATGGTCAAGACAGCAAACGGTTATGAATGAGGAAGAGCACCAAGCTAGGAAAGGCTGCAGAAGTTTGTTGCTGTCCGAGTCTACTGGGAATGGCACGAATCCACCCCTTTTTCTCTTCTCCCTTCTGCTAATTGAGTGCAAATGACTCTTGTGTTTTGCACTGAGTCTGCAGCAGGCGAAGGAAGCTGAGGAGGAAAGTGGGAGGAGGAGAGAGAAACCGGGACATTTTCAGAGCAGTGAAAAAAGTGGAATAGCAGAGAATTAATCAGGATTGTCTCTGCCAAATTCAGTATTCGAAGGGTATGCAGTCCTTGGTGGCAGTTGTGTGTGGGAAGCTTCAGGCTCGAGTAGCCCTTGGCAAAGTGCATTTGTGGGCTTCCAGGGGGGTGGAAAATGCAACCTGAGGCAACAAACTGGGGTATGGAATATTCAGATTTCGGTAAAGTTCCTTTGGTTTTGGGCTGTAACGCCCCAAATCCCTAGCCCATTCTGGCTAGGGGATTTCTGGGAGATGTAGTCCTCCCTCCCCAAAACAGGAACTTATCTAAGCTATGGAAATAACTATCAGAGGGGTTGATGCTTTGCTGCCTCTTGTCACAGTTTTTGACTATCCTTTATCGCTGTTTTGAAAAGTTGGCAGCCAAATCGTGTCAGTTCTTCATTAAGTATCTTTCCTCGCAGGGCGAAGAGATCTTCCGGAGAGCTGTGTGGGAGAAGAATCTGAGGCTGATTGAGGAACACAACCACGAGGCGTCTCTGGGGAAATACACCTACTGGCTGGGCATGAACCACCTTGGCGACTTGGTAAAAGCACTCCAGCTTATTTCATTCAATTCCGGTCCAAAATCTGGATTCCAGATCACTGCTTTCTGAATTCCATCCATTTCCTTTACAAGCACTGTTTCCTTCTAATACAACATGACATCTTCTCACTAGCCGTTCCATGAGGCACGGTGAGAAGCTCTACTCAGGCGGCAGATGATGGGAAGCAGCAATAAGAGAAGGAGCTTTGTGTCCCAAGCGCTATCATAGGCCCCATCGGATGGCCTATAACCTTTTGGTTTTCATTGCTGTTGTTTCCAACTTATGGGGCCCCTGATGCAAACCTAGCATGGGGTTATCTGGGGCTGAGAGTGCGTGATGTACCCAAGGTCGTGCAGTGGGTTTCCATGTCCGAGCAGGAAATCAAACTAAAAAGACCAGAAGATACAGGCCAAGGTTTTACATCATGGTCTACTTTCTTTAACTTTATGAATGCATAGCTACGTTGCAAAAATGCAACAAAGCCTTGTGAGTGAGTTGGAAGAATTGAATGTTCAGGCAGCACCGCTCGGATGTGCATCGGGCACTTCTTTCTTTATTTTTTAAAAAAAGATTTAATATTTATTAAGTTTTAGTAGCAAGATACAAACAAACTGATTCGCAACTGCAGAGAAAGCAAGAAAAAAGAACAAAGAAAAGGAACAAACTATGCATAGACAATATATGAGTATAACTGAAACTACAACTAAACTAAACTGAACTAAAACTAAGAGAGAATAACTCTCAAGACGCATAGCCCCTGTCATATTTAGTTCTCACCCAGCAGTCAGTTCTTATCACGGTCCCATAACATCCTGATTTTCTCAACTCATCCATCATAACACACCCCTTGTCTACCAGCAAAGCATCTTAAAAACAAAATTATTGCCTGAATCATGGCAGCAAAAAGGAGATGGTGGGACAGACAGGCAGATTATTAAACCATGGCTTGAGATTACCTTACACATCCTAGGAACTCCAGTCCCGGTAACCAGTTGTGAAGCTTAGATGAAATCAAGAACTACAGATTATTTGGGACTCAGGTGAAAGAACGAGCTGAGCACGGTGGACAAAAGAATGAATTTGTTCAATTTCATTTGGTGCATCAGCTTCCTTTCCTTGTAGTGTAGCTGACCTGACAGTTAGATTTCTTATTGGTCAAAATATCTGTAAATGGTTTCCAGTCTTTAAAAGAAAGATCTTCTGTTGGTTTATCTTTTAAAATTCATGCCAATTTAGCAACTAGGGCAAAGTCTGTAGCTTTAACAACTCACTCTTCCTGAACCAAGGATGCTCATTCTTCTTCCTTCCTCCAGACCAAAGAGGAATTTAACCAGAAGTTGAATGGCTTCCGTCCTCACCTGACCGGACAAGACGATGGCAACGTGACCTTGTTCCGGGATTCCTCCACGCTGGAGAGGCCCAAACATGTGGATTGGCGCAAGAAAGGTTACGTCACCCCAGTGAAAGACCAGGTGAGTTGGGAACAACCAGAAAAGATTGAACAGTCAAGTAGAAACTCAAAGGTCGTTACACTAATTAGGTCCTGTGCATCACACGTGTGGGTAGGTCTGTTCGTTCCATCCAGTGCTGGAACTTTCCATTACGATAAGCCGGGTTGGCTCCCTCTTGGTTTCCTTTCTGCTGGAAGGTTTTAACAGCTAACTGGCTTGCTGTGGGTACACATTTTTAACTGGATAAGTGCTAGATTTTTCTTTTACTGACGTGCTTTTTAAAACTTCCTCGTCACCAAAATAGAAGAAGGCCCTATGTGGTGTGGTTCAGGGAGCTGGGTATGTTTAGCCTGGAGAAGAGAAGGAGAAGTGGAAGAGGTGACACGATAGCCTTGTTTAAACATTGGAAGGGATGTCGTAGGGAAGATGGGAAAAGTTTGTTTTCTGCTGCTCCAAAGATTAGGACACAGAGCAATGGATTCAAACTATGGGAAAAGAGAGTCCACCTAAATATTAGGAAGAACTTCCTAAGGGTGAGAGTAGTTGGAAAGTGGAATACACTGCCTCAGAGTGTGGAGGAATCTTCTTCTTTGAAGGTTTTTAAAGGGAGGCTGGATAACCTGGGAATGCTCTGGTGGTACATTCCTGCATGGCAGAACGGGGTTGGGGTGGAGGGCTCTTGGGGTCTCTTCCAACTCTATGATTCTGAAACATTCTGTTGGGAGTGCTTTGGTTGGGTATTCCTGCATGACATGCCACTGGACCGGATAGCCCCCGCAGTCTTCTCATAGGGCATGCTTTCCAGGCCTTCGACCATTTTGATCACGCTCCTCTGGACACACGTTCCAGCTTGTCAATATTCTTCAATTGTGGTGCCTAGAACTGGAAAGAGTACTGCAGGTGAGGTCTGACCAAAGCAGAACTGAGTGGTACTATCACTTCCCTTGATCTAAGCACTACGGCCTAGAATCACTTTGGCTTTTTTAGCTGCCCCATCACACTAGTGATTCATGCCCAGCTTGTGGTCCACCAAGATTCCTTGAGCCCTTTCATGTGCGCTGCGGTCAAGCCAGGTGTAAAACATTAAACAGTGCCACGTTTTTTAAAAGCCTTGACTCACGGGTGCGGTTGCTTTTCCTGTTTCTTCAGGGCAGCTGCGGCTCTTGCTGGGCCTTCAGTGCCACCGGAGCCCTGGAGGGCTTGCATTTCAAGAAAACGGGCAAGCTCGTCTCCCTCAGCGAACAGAACCTTGTCGACTGCTCCTGGAAGCAAGGCAACGAGGGCTGCAACGGGGGATTCATGAACTGGGCCTTTAAGTACGTCCGGGATAACAAGGGCATCAACTCTGAGAAGACCTACCCCTATACAGCGGAGGTGAGCAGCTGTGCATGAGACAGATGGTTTTGTGGTCTGTCGTGTGCCCAAATGCTGCGCCAAATGGAGTTCAGTTTCCATTTCTCTCTGTAAGATTCCTGTTCCTTCCTCTTTCGTTTTCTTCTCTTTATCCATTTAAAGATCTTTCCCTGTCCCTGCCCACTTTTTTCAGTCTCCTTTTTAATTTCCCTTTTTTCCTTTACATTATCCCTCCACCCCTCCCCATTTCTCTCTTTCCATTTTTGACCTCCTTTTTTCTCTTTCTCCTTTAAACCTCCTTTTGCCCTCGCTGTTTTCAACCTCCATTCCTTTATTCTCTTTTCCTTTCTTCCCTTCCCTCTTTTCTCCATCTCAAGAAGTTTCCAAAATTTCTTCTCCATTTTAGCCTCCATTCCATCTTTCCTCCTTCCTTCCTTCCTCTCTTTTTTTCCATCTTAAGACCTTTCTCAATTTCTTCTCAATTTTAACCTTCATTCCATCTTTTCTCTTTCCATTCTGATTTTCTTCTCCATTTTAACCTCGATTCCATCTTTCCTTCTTCTCTTCTCTTTTCTCCATCTCAAGACCTTTCCAAATTTCTTCTTCATTTTAGCCTCTATTCCATCTTTTGTCCTTCCTTCCTTCCCTCCCATCTCTCTTTTGTCCCTGAGATCCTTCCAAATTTCGTCTCCATTTTGGCCTCCATTCCATCTTTTCTCCTTCCTTCCTTCTCTGTTTTCTCCATCTTAAGACGTTTCCAAGTTTCTTCTCCAATCTGAACCTCTATTCCCTCTTTTCTCTCCCTTCCTCTGTCTCTTTATCATTTTAACTTTCTCCCTTTCTTCTCGAAGTACATCTCCCATTCCTTTCATTTTATCCTTCCATGTCTCTTTCTCTACTTAAATTCCTTTCTTTCTTCTCCATAACAAATCTCTGAGTTTTTTTCTCTCCTCGTTCTTTCTCTATTTTTATTTCCTTCTTCCCCTTCCCTGTCCATGTTCATCACCCTTTCTTCCCTTGCCTTTTGCTTCCTTTCCCTTCTGAGGTTGCCTTGCTGGTGGAGAAAAGTTCTGTCTTTCCTGACCCAAAAAGCAAACTGCATTTGGGGTTCCTTTCCAGGATGGACATTGCAAATTCAAACCCTCTGACCGAGCAGCCACCTGTACTTCCTTTGTCAAGATTGCTAAGAAGAACGAGAGTGACCTAGAACGAGCGGTGGCCAAAGTTGGCCCAGTTTCGGTCGCCGTGGATGCTAGTGACTTCATGTTCTACAAGTCAGGTGAGGAGCTCTTTGGGTAGCTTGTGTTGCCATTGTGACAGTGAAAGTGGCCACTGGGGAATATTCAGAAATCAGAGGTTTTCCAACATGCATCTCTTTCTCTGTCCAGGAATCTACTACCATAAGGGCTGTGGGGAAGACTTAAACCATGGCATGTTGGCAGTTGGCTATGGCGTTGTCAAAGAAGACAGTGATAAGAAAATTAAGGAATATTGGATCTTGAAGAACAGGTGAGAAAAGGGACAGGGAAGGGGGAATGTGGGGCCCATGGGCCCAAAGTGACCCAAAACTCCATATTTGAGGCACTAGAGGCCCCCTTAAAGCCTCTACGTTTTAAGAAATTGCATGATTCTCAAGCAATTGTCATCTCACCTCCAGATATTCCTCCAAAACAACAGCTGGAAACAGGTAATCTCAGCCAAAATAGTGAGCAGAAGTGACACTGTGTTGCTTCCAGTTACTACTGGGGCTGAGATTTGCCCTAAAGCAGATGCAATTGGAAAGCAAAGGTCACAGAGAATCAATATTTGACTACAACTCGGAGAGGCCAGGGTTCAAATTTCTGCTCAGCCCTGGAAACTCACTGGGTCACCTTGGGCAAGACCCACTCTCTCAGCCTCAGAGGAAGGCAGAGTCAAAAATCCCCCCTGAAGAAATCCAGACAAGAAAACTCTCTGACAGGTTCAAAAGGATCGAAAGAGCAGATTGTCGAAAAGGGGACTGTATTAAAATATAAGAGTCTCACTTCCAATTGGTGGAGGGAAAGTCTCTGCAAAGTCAGAGATGGAGCAAGGGGTAAGTTAAACCCTTCTGTGTATAACATGAGTGGGCGGAAGTGGCTGATAGAATTCAGGGATAGACTCATCCTCCAGTTATTAGGTTACCCCTGAGCCCTCAAGAAAACATGTGGGGCTGGATGAAAAATAGTAGTCTATGCAATTGTGGGTGAGTCCTGGATCAGCCTGGAAAGGTCCCCAACTTTAGCCAAAGAGACTTCTCTGCCCCCAGGAAGAATGCAGTCAAAACCCCTTCTTACGTGAGCAAAGAGAAGGACCTTTTATTGGAAAAAAGGAAGGGGGGTTATAGGTTAAGGTGACAATGATCTCATAAAGCATACAGCATATGTATAAGAATATTTGCTTATAATTGCTTTTTATATTACCTTGTGTATTTCTCATTGCTTTGTGTATTTTGCCCTCCTGTTCGTCAGCATTACTGCTATAGAGAGCTCCTGTGTTGGAGATTTTCTCCTACTTTTTCTAGAATATTTGCTTTCCCAGGACTAAACTTCTGATACACGGTTGATAATAAAGCAACTTCTAGTTAACAATCAACAATGAACCCTGAATTGCATATGTATTTGCTCAGCAGTGAAGTATAAGAAGTACAGATAGCGCTGGGAAGCCAGGCATTGACTTTGCCAATTAAAGTTAGCATAATTTTAAGGAGGACAAGGGCCTGAACACAGGAACAACCTTTAAAATGGAGGAACTTTAGCTAAGCAATGACAGAGACTATTTCTGCCCTACGCTGTTCTAGTGCTATTATTCCACTTTCAACCTCCTGTGGAATCCTGGAGTTTGTAGTTTTCCTGAAGCCAAAGGCTGAGAATCCTCAGTGCCCCTCCCTAAACTGCAAACCTCAGGATTCCACAGAATGTTGAAAGCGGAATAATAACACTATAATAGGGTAGGGCAGAAATGGCCAGAGACATTCTTTAGCTTGGACACTTACGCAGGCAATACCTTTTGTGAACTGAACTGTCCAGGGTGCTGAATCTCCAGCAGCCCTGCAGAGCAGACTGGGAGAAACCTGGGGAACCACTCTCTATTCTCTCTGAATTCTTCTACTGCTTACAAAGCTGCTGGTAGAATTCAGGGACAGATTCAACCTGCAGCTACCCTCAGTTTGCATCTTTACCTTTTTCTCTGAACAGCTGGTCCGAAACCTGGGGCGAGAAAGGCTACATGCAGCTGGCGAAAGGAATGCACAACATGTGTGGCGTAGCCAGCGATGCAAGCTACCCCACCCTATAAGAAGCTGGTGTGAGGCAGCCAGGATTCTTTGGGAACCTTCTCTGTAACAGACAACGCTTGAGCTTCTTCTGTTTCTTCCACTTGTTCTTCCACGGCCTCGAACCCAGCCTAAAAGCAAGCAATTTCAGGAGGCACATCCATTTTTAAAACAAATTAAAATACAAGAAATAATATTCTATGTTTCGTTGACAGCTTTTGACAATAAAGGGTTCTCCCCTTTGCTCATGTAAGAAGTGCTTTTGACTGCATTCTTCCAGGGGGTGGGGAGTCCCTTTGGCCAAAGCTGGGGACCTTTCTGGGCTGATTTAGGGTTTACCCGCAATTCCTCTGGTTCTACAACTTTTTTTTAGGGTTCAGCGATAACCCTAATGTTACAAAGAAAGAAATTCAAGTACTATACAGGAAAAGAGAAGGGACTCAAAGTTTGCATGTGTATCAAGAAATTAAGAATAGAATGCAAACAAAGATTTGTAATGTGCTTCTAAATAGGGGGAAACAACTTTATAGCCTTGGGGTGAGGCGGGTAACCAATTAATTTTATTATTGTTGTTGTTATTAAACTGTGTTGCAGTCCTACAGAAAAGAGCCTAAATCGGGTGCTCTAAATACTATTGCATTCATTCAGAAAGTTTATTTATTTATTTATTATATCTGTATGCCGCCTTTTTCCCAGAATGGGACCCAAGGCGGCTTCCAACAATAAAAATATAAAAATATTTAAAACAATTAAAAACATGAAAAGCATATAACATCATTTTGAAAACCCTAAAACAATATTCAGTGTCAAAAAGTGTCATTCTGGAGTTAAATTTTCCAAAATCTTGGGCTTTCCAGATGTTGGACTACAAAACCCATCATTCCCAGCAAGGGGGGGCAGGAGAAGGAACCAATTGTAACCTCCTTCAATACTGTAACCACTACATAATGCTTCTTTTTCAAAAGAACAGGAGGACTAGTTGCCAGTATTAACCCGCTTTGAACCTTTCAAACTGGAGTGGGAAGATGGATGCATTTTAAAAAGTGACATAACTAGCTATGAAAGGGTTAACCTACTAGTAAGGGCAAATTGCCCTTTGCAAACATGGCCGCCCCGACCTCCCGCGTAAACAGAGGCGGTGCGAGTAGGCCACCGCGATTTGGCCCTTCCGGCTTACCGTAGAGCGGCCCTTTTTCCTCTCCCTCCGTCCCAAGATGGCAGCGCCCAGGTCGGTCAGCGACGGAAAGCTTCGAGATGGCTTCCTGGTGGCCGCTTTCTTCCTCCAGCTCTTTCTTTCCGCGGCCGGGGCGGAGGAGGCTTCCGCCACCGCAGACTTCGACGTGAGGCCCGGCGGCATGGTCCACTCCTTTTCGAAGAGCCTGGTGAGGGAACGCGAGCGGGATAGAGGTGGCGTGAGGTGATTGGTTGAGGCGCATCTCGAGCCCGCTGAAGGGCGCCTTCTGATTGATTAAAGGGGCGTGGGGGAAAATTCTGATTGGGCGCTGGAGGAAGAAGGGTCCCCAAGTTGGAGAAGGCGAAAGAAATTGGAATGTCCCCACCCGCTCTCCGTAGAAATTTAACCAATTTAATGGGGAAATGTTAGTAGTCTGCTCTCCCCACGAATTTAGTCCAGGAATAAGTCTCTGTTTCTATATAGGTGTTTTTTTAAACCCATGCATTTCTTTTATTTTAAATTTAAATCAGTTTAATTGATTTTATTATTTGGCATACAATTTTTTAATTTAAACTGCATGTTTGAGTTTTATTTCTTCTTGAGGCAGTTTTCTTCGGTTTATTTCGTATTAGTTCACTTGTTTTATTTATTAAAATGACTGGATCTCTCCCTCTATCCAAGGCTTTCAGGAGAGTGTGCGATAAAATCAGCTTAAAGTGGTTTAATGCAGATTTAAAATAGTATTATTAAACAGAATTTAGTTATTTCTTGTATTTGCAGGGCACCTTTCTCCCAGAATCGGGACCCAAGGCGGCTTCCAACAATAAATACATTAAAATACATTTAAAAACTTTAAATACATTAAAAACAGTTAAAGTTAAAAGTATATAAAAATCATAAAACCACTTAAATTTAAAAAGAATAATTTAGGGAGGAAAGTTACTTAGTTACTTATTGGTTGATTTGTTTAAGATATTTGTCACTTCTCAACTCAGCAGGGCTCCTGAGGGAATGTATAGTGGAGAAACCCAGAGGATTTTATTACAGAGGTTTTTTTGGCAAGATTTGTTCAGAGGGGGTTTTGCCTTTGCTTTCTCTCTGAGGCTGAGGGAGAGTGACTTGCCCAAAGTCACCCAGTAGGTTTCCATGGTTGAGCAGGGATTCGAACCCTGGTCTCCGGAGTCATAGTCCAACATTTCAAACCGGCTTTTTGTTAATGAGAGAGTCAGAAGAGGAACTGAACCTCAGTCGGATCTGATCAGAGAGTGTGACCTAGCTTGGGGGGGTTGAGCCTTTGGTGGGATCTGATATGTCATACTTGTGCTTTATGTAAGAGTCTAAAGAGCATTCCAAACTTTTAATGTTGGTGACACACTTTTTAGACCTGCATAATTTTGCGACACAGTAATTCGGTTTTACTTGCAAACTGGAGCTTAAACAAATCCCTTATAAGAAATACAAACACATACATCAATGGTAATAACAAAATATATGGGGACACAATGTATCTCATGAAAACCTTTCATTTATATTTTTAAAAATATATGATTTATAAATAATAACATACATTTCCAAGGCTCGGGTGGGGGGCTTGTCCTCGGCCCAGGGAGGTGACACACCTACATGCTTCAGGCACACACTAATGTGTCGCGACACACCATTAGGAAAGCCCTGGTCTAAAGATACAAGGGAACCGTCTAAAAAATGCTCTGTATAGATGTGTTAACTTTGACCAGCATATGAATTTCAGTACTCTATTACTGTTGTCTAAAGAAAAGTTACACTTTATTTTTGTAAGTGTAGCCTTGGCTGAGTTGTATACAATATTTAAAGTAATGGAAAACATGCTACCATAAAACAATACTAAGTAGTTCTAAATGAACCTTGAAAACCCTCACCCTTTGCACAAAGGAGATGTTATAAGGGGGGGGATCACAGTTGCATGGTAAAGATGGGGTGTTTTATCAGATTGGGGAACTACCATATTAATCTGGTAGGAAAAAGAACTTGTCACAGACCCCCAACAAGGTTCCAGTCCCAGCGTTTGTCTTCTCACGTTGCTCTAATTTCTGCCACCAAGCTAAATTGTAACTCAGAATTTGTTTTTTCCAGAAGGTCCTATTAGTACCTTGTGTTCCATAAACATTCGCAAACCTGAGATCTTTAGATAGAGACCGGGATGTAAACATTTTGATAAATAGATGGTGGAAAGGGAAGAAGTGTTTCCAAACCTTCACTTCTCTTTTCTTTCTTTCCCAGGGAGACTATACCTGCATTTTTACCTACGCTGCTCAAGGTGGGACCAACGAAGTGAGTTGCTTTCATCACCACATCATTAAGGCTTAAATTCTGTGCTAGTGGCCACCCAGTAGTCTGAAGCCGCCCTAATTCTGTGAGATGTTGGTGTGAGCTACAGAATGTTGGCTACTAGTGCTTCCAGATTTTTATGAGGGAAGCAAATAGATTGGTTGGACAGGAGAAAGCTGAGAGGATTTTCAGCTGTGATTTAAGTGGGTGGCATGCACCACATTTGGCGTTTGGTAGAATCATAGAGTTGGAAGAGACCACTAGGGCTGTCCAGTCCAACCCCATTCTGCCATGTAGGAAGATAGCATCTAAGCATTCCTGGCAGATGGCTATCCAGCCTGTGTTTAAAAACCTCCAAAGAAGGAGACTCCACCACACTCCATTGAGGCAGCACATTCCACTGTGAGAACTGCTCTTATCCTGATCTGCTCTGAGAACTGCTCTTATCCTGAAATGCACAATCAAAGCATTCCTGACAGATGGAGACCCAGCCTCTGTTTAAAAACCTCCAAAGAAGGAGACTCCACCACACTCTAGCGCAGCATATTCCACTGTCAGATGGCTCTTACAGTCAGGAAATTCTTCCTAATGTTTAGCTGGAATCTCTTTTCCTGAAGTTTGAAGCTATTGCTCCACAGTGTACTAGTCTCTGGAGAGCAGGAAACAAGCTTGCTCCATCCCCCATCTGACATCCCTTCAGATATTTAAACATAGCTATCATGCTGCCTCTTAACCTTCTTTTATCCAAGCTAAACATCCCCAGCTCCCTAAGCCGCTCCTCGTAGGGCTTCATGGTTTCCGGGCGTTCAACCATTTTGGTTGCCCTCTTCTGGACACCTTCCAGCTTGTCAATAATATTCCTGAAGTGTTGTGTCTACAACTGGACACAGTATTCCAAGTGAGCTCTGACCAAAGCAGAATAGAGATGTTGGTAAAGGTATTGAATTCTCTCTGCCACACATGCAGCTCCCTTAACCCCAGTGTGGTTTCTGGTTTTTTTAGTTAATGGGATCCATGGGGTTGGAAATGCATAACTTATATGTACCAAGACTGATCTCTGTGTCATTCTCTTTTGTTCCCAGCAATGGCAGATGAGCATGGGCGTCAGTGAAGACAACTTGCTTTTTTCGTGTTCGGTCTGGAGGTGTGTATGCAACTTTGCTGTCTTCCAAGAGGTGGGAGCGAGAGAGAGTGGGAGCTGTAACAAAATGTTGTAGCATGAATTTTAGTCCCGCAGATTTTTCTTTTCTGCCTTGAAGTTATTTCTTTCTCCTTTCCTTTCCTTTTGCACATGGTGGGTGGTGCAGTTTTGGCTACGTCTGTAGTGGCAGACATCAGAAATAGAAGAATTATTTCGCTTTAGCTCGTCTCTGTCCCTGTTTCCTGCTTGGCTTCTGTCCCCTGAGTTCAGCAGAGTCCCACCAGCAAGAGGCAGATCCCTGTCTCTTCAAGGTCTGCTCAGCGGGGTGCTTGATTTTGCTCTGTGGTAAAGGGAAAAGCGCCAGATGGAATGTGGTTTTATTAAATTTTTTATTATTTATGTCGTCATAGCCTTTTGGCCCATCAAAGTGATATATGATAAAGATAAAAACATTCTTTGAAAAAGAGATTGAAAATCAATTTTTTTAGAAAAGCTTCTTTAAATTATTAAAAGCTCTCTGTCTGTAAAGACGGGTTCAAAGGGATTTGAAAAGCTCCCCAGTTTTAAAGAACAAAGGCCATTCAGAGTAATATACCTTTTCTTGTCTGCTGGAAACCCAGCATGGATGAAGCCCACCTGACTTCCTTTGCAGCTAAACAGAAGGCCTTGGCTAGGTTCTTGGGCTTGTGGGACGTGTAACAGGGCCTCTGCTTGAAACCGTGCCCTGTGAGGAGCAGCTTAGGGGGCTCGGTATGTTTAGGTTGGAGAAGAGCTGACAGCCATATTGGAATATTGGAAAGGATGTCATTTGGAAGATAGGCAAGCTTGTTTTCTGCTGCTGTAGAGACTAGGACACAAAGCAATAGCTTCAAACTATAGGAAAAGACATTCTATCTAAATGTTAGGAAGAATTTCCTAATAGTAAGAGCTGTTCAACAGTGGAACATGCTGTCTGGGAGTGTGGTGGAGTCTCCTTCGTTGGAGGTTTTGCAACAGAGGCTGGTGACCATTTGTTGGAAATACTTTGATGGTCTCTTCCTGCAGGGCAGGGGATTGGACTGGATGGTCATTGGGTCTCTTCCAGCTCTAATGATTCTATATAGGAGGAAATGTCCTAGCCTCTAGCTTTTTAGAGCAGGGGTGGATAGTTGTGGAAGAATAAGCAGCTGCAATAGCCTGTTAGAAGACCTTGTGGGACAGCACTGGCCACAGAAAAAAAGAGTTGTTGCCCCCCCACACACACACATCTCTAGGAGATGTGGATGGCCTTTTGTCATGTTTTTAGGCTTCCTTGAGCTATTTTAGGCCCAGGAGAAGTCTGTTCCTGAATAAGGCTTTTAAAAACCTCTAAGCCTAATTGCAGGAACTGGAGTTATCCTGTACATCACACTACCTTTGGAGCTGGTAACCACAGTCTGCTGTTTCTCACAAAACAGGAGATGATGGTTTAATGAAACATACACAAAGGCTTCGTGTGCAGTGTAAATTCTCATACATAGCCTGTTTTACTAAGCTGAGAGAATCAGCATCTGAATGCAGTTGTTGTCTTGCTGATCACAGCATCAGGGAGCAGCCTCTTCCCTTTGGTTCTTTGATGTGACATGATTACTGTATGTAATCTTTCTTTTATCATTGCCCTGTAGTTGTCTTGTTTTCCTTTCCATTCCAGGCCTCAGGGGAAGTCTTATCTTTTCTTCACACAGTTCAAAGCTGAAGTGAAAGGAGCGAAGATAGAGTACGCCATGGCCTATGTGAGTCTCTTCCGATTCTTTGCTAGGCTGAGGTGGGAGAGCTGGAAGTCACTGCTAAAACTCCCTCCCAAAATAGCGCAATTGCCCCACTGGATCACACTGGCCCAGTTCAGGGAGCAGGCCAAAATTACATGCTTGTACTAATGCCTGATATATTGAAGACTTTGGGAGTGAATACAACTGAAAGGCTGCCAGTTCCACATCAGTTGTGTGCTTTGCTGTTGTTGTGTGCCTTCGAGTTGTTTCTGACTCATGGCAACCCTGAGGAGTACCTATCCTGGGTTTTATTCGCAAGATTTGTTCGGGGGAGGGGTTGCCTTTGCCTTCCTCTGAGGCTGAGAGAGTGCAACTTCCCTGAGATCACCCAGTGGGTTTCCATGGCTAAGCAGGGATTCAAATTTGGATCCCCAAAGTTATAGTCTAACATTCAAACTACTATACCACTCTGGCTCAAGTTGTGCTAGGATTTATAGATTTATTTGTTCAGAGAGTTTATTTCACGGGTGGATTTATGCATCTTGTGGGCCCCGTGGGGCCCCTCAAGGCTATTTTGGAAGCCTGCACCAGCTCACCAGTATGCTCCAATATTTTTTTAAAAAAATAAAAATTATTTAAAGTATTCCACATGTTCATCAAGAGGCACAGTGGGGTGGAGGATGCTCTCCCCCTCTCCCAGTTGTTTTAAACTCAAGTGGGGCCATTTTTCAACCAGAAGACAAACTGGGAATTGATTTCTAGTTTACTTCTGAGTTAGAAAAAAGGCCGCAGGATGAATCTGCCTCGGGTTTTACTTTAGATTTTGAAGGAGATGCGATTGAAAATGCTGAACCATAGCACCAGAATTGGTTCAGCACCTTGGACTCTTCCTTTTGGAGAATCCTAAAGTAGGTTCAGCACCGTGGAGAGCTATTTGGGGAATGGTCCTAAACGAGCTGCAGCACTTTGGAGAGTTCATTGGGAGCTTTTTGGGATATTTCCCGGAATACATTCTGCACCCTGGATAGCATCTCATTTGAAGTCTGCAATAAAGCCCACAGTGGATTCGGTGCATGCTTGATATGAAGGCTCGGTCTTACCCTTTGGGTTTCTGTCCCTTGACTGAATACCTTCTGTCTTCCTGTAGTCCGCGGCTGCTTCTGGAGGACAGAGTGACGTCCCCTTAAAGGAAGAGGAATTCCAAGTGACTGAAACAACAGGTAAGTTATCAGAGAGATGCATTTGAGGACATGTGGGTATGGTGGACATGCTAATGGACAGGTTCCTAACAATGCAGGAAAGCTGATGAGAGATACCATGCAATTCTAACTAGAAAGAATCATCCATAAAGCATCTCTTGTTTCCTGTTGATCATCTTTTCTTTTTTGCTGTGATTTGGAAGCATTCTGTTCACAGACAGGAGCCCTAGTTTGCGCTTTGTATGGCTACGATGGCATCTTTTAAAGTTTTGGTCCTGGTTCGTAATAATCTTTGGTCTGACTACTGCATGGTATAAAGCTGACCTGGAGAATGTGTGACCCTCTAGATGCTCTTGAACTCAGGTTCCTATCAGTTCGAGCCGCTCTATTCAGTGATAAAGTATAAAGGGAATAATAGGTCTTTCTCTCTTCTGTGCATGCCTTTACAAAAATAACATTTCACTGGGGCACGTTTTTCTGGGAATGGGAAGACTCTCTCTTCTATGCGTGCTTTTACGAATAGCATTTCACTGGGCATGTTTCTCTGTGAACTGGATAACTCTCCTGCTCTCCAGTGGTCCCGTGTGTTGATGTTACAGAGCCAAGATGGCTGCTGAATCCAAGTAGTTCCACCATTTTGTCTCCCGGCCCTCTCTCTTCACATCCTTCCTCTGTTTTGTCTTTCCCTTCCAGTGACCCACAAGGAAGGCAAATTCCGGGCAGAGCTTTCCAAACTGCTCATTGTAGCCAAAACAGCCCACGATGAGCTATGAGCGACGACATCTTCCTGGCTGGCTTTTCATGAGGACAGTACAGTGGACATTCTGATCTTATTTTCTAGTGGGTGGGTGGGGTGGCTCTTTTTATATATCTGAGCACCATTTGAGCAAGACCTTGGGAGGCCATTGAAAAACCATGGGATGCTTTGGCATCCCAAGCTGGGAGTCCTACTGTTATGATATCTTTTGGAGGGTCGAAGAGCTTGCTTCTTCACCGACATTCTGCTCTGGAGGTTGCCTCCCATACGAAAAGTCTCATCGTAGGCATGGAAAATCCACAAGGGAATGCTACCCACTTTCCTCAAAACCAGCATTTCTAATCTGGTGCTGCGACTTCCAACCTGACAAAGCTTAATGGCAGCTGTTTGGCAGCAGAGACATCTAAAACCATCACCGAAAGTTGATTTGTCTCTATATATTTCTTCCAGACAGTTTTGGGACCAAATAAGGCAGGCTGCTCTCCATAAACGGGCTTAACAGCTGCAAAAGAGCCCCATACAGCGGTTAAAAAAAGGGCAGTAGTATGAATAAATCAGAATATATATCTTAAGAATTTTGTTTGCCTCTTTGCTGTTTCTGTTTCCTTCTCGTGGGTCTGTATAACAGAAGTGAGTCAGCTTTGGAGTTAACATGGAATCGCCACAATTCTATACGATCCGCTGTGGTGTAACAGTTACACAAGAGAAAGTATGCTAAAGCTGGCCATTCCCCAACTCAGCCCCTATCATCCAGTTGCTGCAGCCATTCCGTGCTTGGTGAAAGAGGTCGGGAATGAGAGAGCCACCTGGCTGTGTTGCTGTAGCCAAGCACAAAATGATTACATCCTCCACTGGGGTCTGCCAGTGTCACCCGGAAGCCTCAGCGGCTGAGACTTGAAGGCACAACAGCAACACGACAAGTGTAAGGAGGAGTAGCCAAACCACCTTGAACATGCCTGATCTTGTGTTCAGGAGACTAGAGTTCGAATGCCTGCTTAACCGTGCAAACCCAGTAGGGGACCTTGGGTGAGTCATGCTATCTCAAGGAGACAGTGGCAAACACACTGAAGCAGTCAGGCCAAGACAACCTTATGATAAGATCGCCTTAAGAGTTGATTTGAAAGCCCATAACAATGAGATTTGGACTGAGCTCCATTAGTTTGACAGAAGAGCTACTCCTGCTGGAGATGAAAAAGATTTAAGCTTATTTTTCAGTATGGATGAGAGTAGCTGACTACGTTTGGGGACTGCCACTGGAGGTACGCCTTAGAAAACTTAGCATCGTGCGCTTTGCGCTCCGGAACCTTTACCATTGTATCACTGTCCATTCTTCGTCCGGTTCAATCAGTTGAACGGATAGTGTTAAAACAGATTCATTTGGAAGCAGTTTTTTTTTGTAAAAAAAAACCCCTCTACTTTATTTCACATCTGCAAATTCAGTCATTGGAAAGAAAACACAATATTTATTTATAATAGCACCCCCCCACCCAAATAACCACGTGACTGGTATCCACTGTTTCATTAACCCACAATCCACTGCAGAGACGTGGTGGCTGTAGCTGGCCAAGAGAGGCACATAGCAAGGCACAGCTAGGCTTCCCGTTCCTCTCTCAGCCAAGGAAGAGATGGATGCTCCTTGGCAGAGAGAGGCATGCAAAACCCAGCATGTCACTGTCCTGGATGAACCTGGATTCAAATCCACGGATGCTCTCACCTTGCCCTCTCCCCAGATGATTGGGTTCCCTCCAGTGGTAACAGATGGTTTTGGTGGGAGCAGTACATCTGGGTGGAGAGAGAGAGATGAAGGGATGGCATGAAACCCAAGCAGAAACCATTCAAACCAGGAAATATTTTCAGAAAACCCAGCCTGGCATTGTGCTGGGGATGTGCGTCTGTAGGTGGTCTCACATGTGTGCAAAGTTGAATTGAGTAGCTTTGCAATGTCTGTATCTACCTTGGGACTGTCATGTTGCTGCAACATATGTGGATCTGTTGTAGAATGGTAGCCAGTGGCGGGACGGATGTACCATGGCTGTGGTATGCAATGAGCAACAGTGCGCCTTGGAAGCAGTCCCTGATGTGCATCAGGAAGCTGGCTTGGAGCATAATGGTTGTGCCTGGTGCATGTCAGAACTGCCTAATGCACATTGGAGCACTCTTGCTTGAACGTACATCTTCCCAATTTACTCGAAGGGCTTACTTGCATTTTTGCAACATAGCAACGGATTTGTAAAGTTACGAAACACAGACTGTTCTGTAAGATCTTGGCTCCAGTTCTTAAACATTGCTGAAACAAGAGAGGCCCCAAGATGTTTAGCACCAGCCAGGGATGGAGAGGGTCAAAGCAGACGCTCCCCAAGTCAAACGGGCACCCCTTGGGGTTCCCTCGGTTAATGTCAGACATTTACCAAAGCTAGAAAAACTGACACTCAGATGTTGCCTTCATCTAGCATTTGGTTGAGCCCTTCACAGATCCTTGGGAGGTGTGTGCGATAGGGCTCAGAAGACCCATAGAGAGCAGAGAGGAACTCGTAGTCTGAAAAGTGTTTGAAGACGTGGTTGATCCGGGCGTGAGACTTGGCAGTCAGGTGGGTGTTGACCGCTTGGTGCAACAGCTCACGGCACTCATTGAGCATCCCAGACATGACCCGGCAGTCAAAGGTGAAGTCTATCTGGTAGAAGCTGACGGCTGTCATGGCCAAGGTGTGGACCTTCTTCCGGAAGCGCTCCATGAGCACCAGCTCGTCCGCGTTGAACTGTCCGTTGCGGTAGAGGACGCCCAGCTTCATGATGATCTTGATGAGGTTCTTGATGATCTTCTGGGCTTCCTTGCGGTTGCGGGTGAACTCTTTGGTGACCCGGTAGAGCTCGTCCAGGATCTCACTGCTGGTGTCATCAATGAAGATGCTGGCCATGTTCTTGGATGCCATTTTGCTCAGCAGCTTCTTTTGGGCTTGGAGGGCTAGATTCTTGGTGCTGAAGGTATCCATCCTTCCTGAGAGAGGAAAGAGAGAAGATATTTGTTATCACTGCAACCACCACTACCATCACTGGGGCACTGTTGTTTTTTGCCCCCTCTTGCCAGTGATCCCCAGTGTGACAATTAGAAGCAGGATCCCTATGGCGATCGGTCCTTGCGCCGGAGATCGCTGGTAGGCGGGACATGGAAATGTCAGTCTGCGGTGCCCTGATCGATCAGAGAACAGACCTCTTTTGCGTGCAGCAGCCACTGCCTGGTAAGTCAGAACCGAGGGGCTTTTACAATTGTGGCAAAAGTGGCACAATCATTAATAGGGATGATCAGGGATCACGAGTCAGGAACATGAATTACAGATCAGTTACAGATGTGTAACTCTAGGTTATGCATCTGTAAATGCAGCAGTGAGTTCCAGCCATATTAAACAGCTCAAACAAGTTAAAACAGCTTTAAAAGCCTGGAAGAGTCAAGAGTTAATGAATTAGTTCATTAATTAATCAATCACCTAATTCTCTATCTTCCCCCATCCCTAGACAAACACATAAGTAAAAACTGAGAAAAGGTTATGTTTGAAACACAGTTAAAAAGTCCACAGAATTAACATTTCCCATGAAAAAGGCAAAAGTCAATAAAACAGGAAATAACAGGAAAATCTTTTCTACTTTCCAAAGTTTTTGGCTTTGTTTTATTTCCCTAGGCCTTCACCTCTGTAAATGTCAAGCAACCTTCCTGAAAGGTTCTAGTTGTGTCCCACCGTTAGGAAAAAAAAAAACAATTTGAAGGGCACATTAGTCAACAAATGTGCATTTCCACCGTTAGATGGTCGCAAGGAAATGGAGCAAATATCTCACTCTGAAGAGATGCAAGAGAGGGAAAGATAAGGAGGTTGTGTATGCATGCATGTGTGTGTCTTTGTGGGTTTTTTTTTAATCACCCCAGACTGTGGTTTGCTTCTCCCTGATAGCAGTGCGAAATTAGAGATTTGCTGCCCATAGGCAAGACTTAATGCCATGTGTGTCTGTGTGTGATTTCCCCTGGTACTGTGCTGTGCTTTTTCAGTGGGTTATCTCTTTGCTAGCAGGGTCTAGGGGTGCCTTTATCTGAGCAGCAGTACTGATAAGGTAAGAGGTGGGAAATAGCCAGTGGGGTTGATGCCAAGGTCAAACCGGAAGATTTGATGCAACCCAAAAGAACCAGGAATTAATATTTTAGAATGGGTGGGTATGGTATAACCCACAGGACACATGGGGCTCTCCTCCCAGTCTCTGGGGCAGCAGAAAACAAGTTTGCCCCATCTTCCATATGGCATCCCTCCAAATATTTAAGCATAGCTATCCTGTCTCCTATTAACTTTCTCTTCTCCAGGCTAAACATGCCCAGCTTGCCAAGCCTCTCCTTACAGGGGTTCGTGGTTTCCAGGCCTTTTTCCATTTTGGTTGCCTTCCTCTGGACATTTTCCCTCTTGTCAATCTCCTTCCTGAGGTGATACCCAGAGGTGGATACAGTATTTATTCCAGGTGGGGTCTGACCAAAGCAGAATAGCGTGGTACTATTACTTCCCTCGACCTAGACACTATATTCCTGTTGATGTAGTCTAGAATCATGTTGGTGTTTTTAGCTGCTGCATCACACTGTTGACTCATATTCAGCTTGTGGTCTATGAAGACTCCTAGATCTCTTTCATTTACACCATTGTCAGGCCAGTTGTCACCCATCCTATATCTGTGGACCTTTACTCTTGTGTTCCGTATAAAGTGGCCTGCACTGCTGGATCCAGGTTCTCCAAAGAACTATATTATCCCATCCAAGCCTCCCCAAATCCTGAGATCTTTGGGATAAGCCCTTCTTTCAGTCTGACTACCTTCCTAAGCGCTTCTGAAATCAACGTGAAGCAGGTTCTTCTCAGTGGCTGCCCCAGAATATGGAATTCTGGATGAAGAGTAAGTAGGGATGTTAAGTCTTGATTATTTTATCATTGCTTGTAAGAATGAACGGTTGCTGTCATTTTCACCGACTTGGAATCATTTCTGTTGTTAATATACTTCCTTAGTCACAGTATTCACTTGGAGAGAGCTCAGTCATGACATGTTTTCTTGGCTGGAGCTCCACTTGGCTCAGTTCGGGGGCAGCTTGAGTAATTGCATGCTTTGTCTTGGCCTGCGTTCAGCTGGGCTCGGCTCAAAATGGACTCGGCCATCCTGTGGTTTCTCAGCCAGCATGAGATCTGGTTCTGTTTGTCAGGGGCTGGGTGGTTGCAGGCTTCCAGGGAAGGCAATTCAGGAAGAAAAAAAAAACTCCCCCTGTTTTCTGAGGATTCCCTTCCAGATTTATCTTATGGCACATAAACACTGGTGTGTTCTGGGCAAAGATGTCACTCTGTTTTCCCCACACCCTGTGGGAACAGCGGGTCTTGATTTCAGCTTTCCTGTACCCACTCCAACCACACAGGAGAAGCACTTGGAAATTCACCCGCCCTCTTCCTCTTAGGATGAACACAAAGGGGATTCAGGATTTGGATTGCATGTTTTCAGAACAGCCAGGGTGCCTGGTGCGTCTCATAGAACCATAGAATTGGAAGAGACCCCAGGGGCCATCCAGTCCAGCCCCATTCTACCATGCAGGATCCCACATCAAAGCATTCCCAACGGATATGGCCATCCAGCCTCTGTTTAAAAACCTCCAAAGAAGGAGACCCCAGCACGCTCCCAGGCAGCGTATTCTTGCTCTTACCATCAAACTGCTCTTACTGAACTGTTCTTACCATCAGGAAGTTCTTCCTCATGTTTAGGTGGAATCTCTTTTCCTGCATTTTGAAGCCATTGCTCCGTATCCTAGTCTCTGGAGCAGCAGAAGGTATCCTCCATGTGACATCCCTTCAAATATTTAAACATGGCCACTTTCCTTATGAGGTCGTTGTGTGCCTTCAAATTGTTTCCGGCTTATGCGACCCCATCACGGGGTTTTCTGGGGCTGAGAGTGTGTGACACGGCCCAGATCACCCACTGGGGTTCCGTGGCTGAGTGGGGAATCAGTCCCTGCGCCCCATGGTTATAGCCCAATGCTCAAACCATGACAGCATGCTGGTTCTCTCAAAAGAACGGTATGTGTCCATGGTTTACAGTGGTTGAAAGAGCAGAATGTCAAAAAACACAAGGCATTGAGAAGCAGGGAATGCCTGTATATTGTCTTAGAGGATGGAGGATTGTCTTGTTTTGGAGGAGAGACTAGATGGCCAAGTTTCAGGAGTGCTTCAGCTGAGTATTTCTGCCTGGCAGGGGGTAGATTTGTTGTCTCTTGGGACCCCTTCCAACTCTAAGATTCTACGATTCTCAGAAGTCAAGGGACAGAGGTTGCAAGCTATGCCTCTTGCGAGAGGTTTTCTGCCCATGTCCCCTGCCCCAATGTCTCACATTTCCTTTTTAACCCCCCCTCCCCACATCCCTGTCTCTAGGAGCTACACTGATCTCAGGCTCAGTTACGAGAACAACCACTGCCTTTTATCCTTTGCAACTGTAAACCCTTCCGTGCATACGCAGCGCTTGGGCTGACAGGTTAAATTTTCATGGAGTCGTACAAGAAAGCCCTGAATAATTTACCAGTCAGCCTTTGGAAGAGAGAGGGAGACGGACAGGCCGTGAGGGCAAAGTAAGCAGAGGAGAGCCCGATGGAAGAAGACTCTGGAGTTAGTTTTCCTGTGGGGTTTACTCTGGAGTAATTATTCCGGGAGGCCAGGGTTCGATTCCCCACTAGGCTATGTAAACCCACTGGGAGACTTTGGGCACAATAAACACACTCTCAGCCTGAGAAATCCCTGTGAAAGGTTCGCCTCAGGTCAGAAAATGACTCAAGACTCCAGCCCCCATCAGTCCCAACCAGCTGGGTAGAGGGGGATAACCAGGGACGATGGGAGTTGTAGTCCAGCAGTCTAGAGGGATGTCAGTCCCCCATCTCTGATCTAGGAGTGCCAAGAACTCATGAACACATCCTAGGCTGCAAGAGACAGTATTCCTGATTGCAGCCTGACTTTCAAGGATGGTGGGGATTGTAGTCTTGTGGCATCCAATCAGTTTTCGCACCTCTTCTCTAGGTGCGTGAACAGTTTGTGTGAAAATGTCTCCTGTCCACAAAGTTTGCTGCTAGAGAGGGGGAACTTTTTGGGAAAAATCCCAACTCATTTTGTAAAAATCGGGGCTTGCGTTTGAAGGAGACAGTCCCCCGTCACCCTCTCGCTCGGGGATCTTGGCTCCCCAGTGCGGTATAAACATTGCCGCTAATGAGCCAATTAATTACACCAAGTAAGGAACTAAGAAGTGTCCTGGGGAGCTGGCCCATAAATCACAAAGGCAAAACACCAGCATTAGCTACTGCTTTTGCAAGCTTTGTGTGGCGTTGGTTTTGTCAGCAAGTTCCTTGTCACTTGCTGGAGCTTGGTGTTATAGAATCACTGGGTTGGGACGGACCCCGAGGGTCTTCTAGACCAACCCTGCACCATGCAAGAATACACCATTAAAACGCTCCCAAGAAATAGCCCTCCAACCTCTGTTTAAAGACATGAGAGTCAGTGAGCCGAATGCCACAACAAATACTGTCCTAATCATCACCATCGTTGCAAAGAATAAAAGGTACAGCATTTCAGAAATTAAGTCTGCATTTTTTTTAAATAAAGTTTGGCATGATGCCTTCCCATAATTTAAGCAAAGTGAGGGGACCTTCCAGTTTCCCTAGGAAGGGAGTTCCAGAGTTTGGTGCAGTCCCTGAGAAGGCTGCGTTTCATGGCCGGTGAAGCTGGTGGGAGGGAGAGAAGGGTCTCGCTTGAGTTTCTCCGGACTCGGACACTCCTTAAAAAGCTGCCGCACTATCTGAACGTAGGGATGACGCCTTGCAGGACAGAAGGAAATGCTCTCGGCTGAAGTCTGATTCATGCGTAAAAGGGATTAGATAAGCCCAGGAGAGTCACATCGAGGAACTTCGGCTTGCTTAAGGGAATATTCACCCTGCATGTGCCTTTCAATTGGCATGGCTGCTGGAACACGCCAGGCAAACAAAGGTGAGGGTGAAGACACAAACTGTGTTTACTTTTGAATTACCAGACTCCTGTTCCGGGAATCTTTTAAGCAGGGTCGCTGGTATTTGCTTTCTTTAGTCCCTCCCTCCAAACCACCCCTCTTTGGCATTTCTCTGTGTTGGGCAACGTGTCGGACTACAACTGCCATGCAGGCTGGGCATGATGGGTATTGTAATTCAGCCCATTTAGAAGCCTCCACATTCAAAGAAGCTGGTATATAGAAGAAAAATACTTATAAATCAGGCGTGGCAACCTTATGCATGAGAGCTACCATGGTGTAGTGGTTTGAGGGTTCGATACAACCCTAGAGACCAGAGTTTGATTCTCTGCTTGGCCATGGAATTTCCACTGGGTGACCTTGGGTGTGTCACACACTCTCAGCCCCAGAAAAACCCCATTAGGTTTGCCTTCGGGTCACCGTAAGTCAGAAATGGCTTGAAGGCACACAGCAACCTTATATTCAGACACATAGTACTTCATACTGGATTTTATTTTGTTTTAAATCTCCTCTACCCTTTTAATTTTATCCCCCTGGATAGGTACACTGTTGATTGCATGATATTAAGAACATATGTAAGCTCAATAAAAATTATGATGAAAAAGGGGAAAGAATCCCTTGTGTCATAGAGCAGACCTTTCCCCAATTGAATGCCCCCCGATGTGTTACACTACAACTGCCGTGCTGTCTGAGGATTATGGGTGTTGTAGTCCAAGCTTATGGGTGGTGCTAGGTTGGGAAAGCAGCAGAGATAGAGGAATGTCTAAATTAAGGATGGCAAGCTGGTGCTCGTTGCTGCTATTCTTACACAGATTTCTTTTGAAAGAAGTTTTTATTCCCCCCTTGTCAGAAAGGCAAACTGTACATGCTCAGAAGAACTAGCGTCCTCGCTTCTAGTTCTGAAGAAAACGGCCAAAACCATTGACAGCGCCAAGTTCAGAAATGGATGGTTTTTTACATCTTCAGAGTTGTGTGCTGCCCCTTAGGCCCCTCTCTTGTGCAAAAGCCTAAGACCATCTGGTAATGGTAATGATGATAATAGTACTAGTAGTACTAACAATAATATTAATACTTTGTGATACTGCTACTTTGAATATTAGCCATTTATTAACCACTTGTACACCAGCCTAAAGAGGAGGAGGAGGAGAGGAAGAGGAGGAGGAGAAGGGAGAAGAGGAAGAGAGAAGGAGAAGGAGAAGAGGATGAAGAAGAAGAGGATGAAGGAGAAGAGGAAGAGGAGGGGGAAGAGAAGAAGAGGAGGAGGAAGAAGAAGAGGAAGAAGAGGGGGAAGAGAAGAAGAGGAAGAAGGAGAAGAGGAAGGGGAGGAGGAAGAGAAGAGGAGGAGGAAGAAGAAGAGGAAGAGGAGGAGAAAGAGAAGAAGAGGAGGAAGAGGAAGAGGAAGAAGAAGAGAAGAAGAGGATGAAGAGGAAGAGGAAGAGGAGGGAGAAAAGAAGAGGAGGAAGAGGAGGAAGAGGAAGAGAAGAGGAAGAAGGAGAAGAGGAAGAGGAAGGGGAAGAGGATGAAGAGGAAGAGGAGGGAGAAAAGAAGAGGAGGAAGAAGAGGAGGAAGGGGAAGAGGAAGAGAAGAAGAGGAGGAAGGAGAAGAGGAAGGGGAAGAGGAGGAGGAAGGTCAAGAAGGGGAGAAGGTGAAGAAGGAAGAGATAGGAACAAGAAGAAGAGAAGGATGAAGAGCAGGAGGAAGAGGGAGAGAAGGAGGAGAACAAGAAGAAAAAGAAGGGGAGGAGGAGGAAGAAGAGGGGGAGGGCGACAAGGAGGAGGAGGAGAATGAAGAGAAGGAGACAGAGAAGGAGAAGAAGAAGGTGAGACAGAGAAGAAGAAGAGAAGGAGGAGGCAAAAGAAAGAATAGGAGGAGGGGGGAAGGAGTAGAAGAAGGAGAAGAGGAGGAGAAGGGAAAGGAGAAGAAGGGGAGAAAAGGAGGAGGAGGAAGAAGAGGAAGAGGAGAAGAATAGGAGGAGGCACAAGAAGATTTTTGTGCTGTCCTCAGACCATCTGCTAATAATAAGAGTAGTAAAAATGTCGTACGGTAACAACAACCACAAGAGTAATAATATGGTGCTAAGGCCTTCTATTGGTGATGGTGCTCATGATGATGATGATGTACATTTGTATGTTTGTACATTTGAGTTACTTAATTAATTGCATTGTCAAAATTGGCTGTACCTAATCCAAGTCTATCCAGCCAAGCATGGGGGAGGACCTTAAATTGCTTTCGGGGCCACCCCTTCCTTTTGAAGGACATCACAATTTGCTGGTTTCAATAAAATAACAGCGGAGCTTATCAAGAGCAGAGAGGTTGCAGCAAAGAACCGCAACAAAAAAAGCACTTAGTGATGCACATTTTTTCCGGCTGACATCCTCGGGCTGAGCCAGCGAGGCTATCGGATTTTTGACTCCCCATGAAAAGCGGATGCCAAATTTTCTGCTCAAAACTGGCCACCCCCTCCCGCTAGAGTCCTTCTCCTTCCACCTCCTTACCTGGTTTTCTGCATCCACCGATTTGGGCCTTGAAAACGGCGTGAATTGCTCCTTAAAAATTTTTTTAATTTCTTCTCAACCCTTAGGAAAAACAAATCTGGACAAGCAAAGGACAGATCCTTTTCTTGTAAGGTTAGGAGAGAGAAATTGTGTTACTTATAGCAATTGTTGTATATTTTTGCAAAAAGGCCAGCGAGGTTTGGCGGAGGCAGCGCCTTGCTAGGAATCCATACTGGCGCCTTGGATCCAAAGTTGAAACTTGACGCTTTTGAAACACACGCACGCCCCGAGAGAGAGAGACAGAGAGATAAAGTTTCAAATTCAAAGAGAAGTTGAGAGAGGAGGAGGAAGAGGGGAGAAGAGGAGAGTGACAGCTGTGGCAGCCAATCCCGGTGCTTAGCTACCTATGAAGCAGCCAGTGGGAAGCAAGCAAAAGGGGAGGACCCCCAGGTCAAAAAAAAATTGGATGGAGGGGGGGGTGAGATAGGGACGGAAATCTTGTTTCTTTGAATGGGGCTGAAAAGAAAGTTTGGACAAATCTTTGTTAAGCAAGTAACTAGGTGGCTCGAGAGCCGGCATGGTGGTGTGATTTGACTGTTGGACTGCGACTTTGGAGACCTTGAAATCCTCGTTCAGCTCTGGAAACTCACAAGGCACACTCTCTCAGGCACAGAGGAAGGCAAAGGCGAGCCCCCCTCTGAACAAATCGTGCTGTGAAAATCTTGGATCACCTGAGGGTCACCGGAAGCTTTATGCATAGAAAATGCTGGGTTTTTTTTAACTGAAATCAACCATGGCTGAATTTTGCACAGAAGGAAAAAATCTCAAGTTACGGGCGTGTTGCACGAAAAAGCGGCATTGCCTGTTCCAGCACTGATATTTCTGCACTGAAATATCAGAATAACACAGAAAAAACTGTTTCCCGCATGGAAAATACTATTTTCTATGCAAACGAACCATGTGCCAATTTTTCGCAGAATAAATCTGGAACTGCGAAGATTCTTGTCATTCCAGGATTCTTATGAGGGTTTCTCAACACTCAAAAAAAAAAATGCTTTTGGGTCGATTTTTGAATATTTTTGAATATCTTTTCCATCCGTAGGAGCTGCCCATGCCTTGGGAAAAGGACTCTAATTAACTAGCAAACAAGATAGGCAAGAAGACATCTGCACGTGCCCAGGAGACACACCACCCCTTTCCTAAAACTCACCTCTTCGTCAAGCAGACAAGCGGCTGGCAGTGGCTTCTTTTCCGCCCCAAAGCCTTGTTGAAATTGCAGCATCGGCATCTGGGTTTCTCGGAGTCCGTGGCGGTGTGTAAACAGACCTATGCAGCCATGCGCAGCCCAGCCAGGGGTCACGGTCCCTTCAGGGTGACCCTTTTTGTCTCCCAAGGTAGGCCATTTCCTCTTCCTCCAAGCTGCGTTTCCTCTTTGCTCTCCGCAATGCCTCGGCTTTCTTCGTCGGTATGTGAGCTTGGCTCTGGCCCTTTCCTCGCCCACATCCTTGCTTGAAGAGGAAACATTCACAGAACTGCCGTGTGGGCTGCGTTTGGCCCCAGAACTCCTCCTGGGGGATGGTGGAATTGAACAAACAAGCCGGCTAAATACCCCAAAGGCACTCTGTCCTGTCTGATTTTGGATGGATTAAAAGACGCATGGATGGGTCTTAGAACAGATCGAGGCTGATCTCTCACTCAAAGCATGGATGACCGCATTGAGGATGTTGTCCTTTGGACACGTTGTAAGACGACAGGACTGATTCGAAAAGACAAAAATGGTG
Source organism: Cyclura pinguis (assembly GCA_030412105.1). Classification (NCBI taxonomy): domain Eukaryota; kingdom Metazoa; phylum Chordata; class Lepidosauria; order Squamata; family Iguanidae; genus Cyclura; species Cyclura pinguis. The sequence continues at coordinate 6,289,877 of CM059614.1, read as the reverse complement.
GAGGGTCTGGAAGCCATGAAGCCCTGCAAGGAGTGGCTTAAGGAGCTGGGTATGTTTAGTCTGCAGAAGAGAAGGTTAAGAGGGGACACAACAGCCATGTTTAAATATTTGAAGGGATGTCGTGTTGAAGATGGAGCAAGCCTCTTTTCTGCTGCTCCAGAGACTAGGACAAGGAGCAATAGATTCAAACTATAGGAAAAGAGATTCCACCTGAACCTCAGGAGGAACTTCCTGAGGGTCAGAGCTGTCCGGCAGTGGAATAGGCTGCCTCCATGAAGTGTGGTGGAGCTTCCTTCTTTGGGGGTTTTTAAGCAGAGGCTGGATGGCCATTTGCTGGAGGTGCTTGAGTGTTTGTTCCTGCATAGCAGGGGGTCGGACTGGATGGCCCCTGGGGTCTCTTCCAACTCTAGGATTCTATGGTAACGCTGCGTAAAGTAGAAAGGGGGTAAGAAGACAACAAGGCTGCACTACTGTTGGATGGGCTCGATCAAGGAAGCCACAGCTGCCCTGAATTTGCAAGACCTCGATCGCAGAGTGATTGGGAAATCTCTCATTCATAGAGTCTCCATGAGTTGAAGACGACTTAATGGCAATTAACAACGACCAGGCGCTTTCTAAGTTCTCAGCAAGAAGTGACATCTCTCCCAGACTTCTGTGGGATTTCTAGGCGGTGCCTCCAGGCTCTGAGCTCCTGATGGAGAGAAGCTAAGCTGGCAGCCCCCGGCTATTTTTTCCACCCCTGGGCAAAAACCCTTTTCTAAAAACAAATAAGCTGCCTTTCGGCAGGAGATCTTCCTTGCGGCAGAAAACACCAAGGGCAGCTGTTGGGACTGGTGTGTTTATATCTTCTCCCCTTGTATTCCTTTAAATTTTAATTGCCTTTCTCTCCTTTAATTTTTATTCCTTTTTCGTATTTAATGTTTATAAATTTTAGGAGGAGATAAAACGAACTACTGCATTTGCTGGTGTAGAAGACTCGCTTTTTCCCAAAAAGATACTGTTTGAAAACGGGGTGCATCTTGTATGCTGGCAAATAGGGTAATCCGCAACTACCAAAAAAGAAGAACAAGAGAAAAAGGAAAAAAAAAAGAAAACTACACACAAACAATTTATGCGTATAAATAGAACTAAAACTAGGTGGAATTGGACTAAACTGAGACTAGAACGTAATAACACAATCCTTTACTAAAAGACTCATTATTTGCATTAAACACAACCTAACTTGCTGCTCTGTTGCTTCGTTTCTGACTCATGGCCATCCCAGGGTGAACCTACCTCGAGGCTTTCTGAGGCTGAGAGTGTGTGACACCCCCAAGACGGGGAGACTTGAGTTTCCATGGCTGAGTGGGGAACTGAACCCTGGTTTCCAGAATTGTAGTTCAGTACCCAAACCCCTACTACATTAGACACTGGAAGTTATTCCCATGAAAATGTACCCAGCACGATAACCTTAAAAAGTCTTGGAATATTCAGGCGTACGTCGATGAATGCTTTTAACCATCCTCACCACCAGATGGCACTCTTGTAAAACGTTCCAACCCCTCCACTCCCCTTCCGAGAGGGGGAGAATTTCCTTTTCGTTCATCTTTTTTCCAAGTGTTTCCCAACATGAGCAAATGTCTTCATATATGGGAAAGGAAGAGCTGAAGAACTCAAGCTGAAGTGGGTGGAGGCAGAGCTTTACAGACCGGGGTGGCCAGAGTGTGGCCCCTAAACTGCACACAAGAGGCTCTAGAACTCCCCACCCACCGCCTGTCCTCCCCCCCAAATCTGCAATTTTTTAGAAAGTATCACCATGATTTGGACTGTATGGGACTGAAAATATCACCATGATTTGGACTGTATGGAAGCCCACCAACATGTGAAAATGCTCTTGCCTCATAAATGCCCGAGAATCTTATATTGCTCCCCAAAAAACCCTTTTCTTCTGCAGTTTCTCTCACAATCCAGCTCCAGGAGCCACACCCAAGGTGCACATCTGTATTTTCATGGGAGTATAACTCCATCCAAGAGCCAGCTTGGTGTCGTGTCGGACTGCAGCCCCAGAGACCAGGGTTTGAATCTCCACTTGGCCATGGAAATCCAGTGGCTTGGCTGATCTTGGACATGTTCCGCGCTCTCAGCCCCAGAAAACTCCATAATAAGGTCACCGTAAGTCAAAAAAGACTTGAAGGCACAGAGAAATGACAACATAACCCCATCTAGGGCAGGATGAGTTCCTATTCCCTGCTCTGCCTTTTTTGACTGACTGGAAGCCCAAGACAATCTTCCTTGGATTGAGATGGCAAGGAGCAATATTGCGGGGTGCCGTTCACGTACTGATGGCACCGAACCTCCAAATTCCAGGCCACCTCTCCCCACCGCCAGATCTAATATGTTAAAGAATGGCTGTAGTTGCAGCACAATCTTTAACTGTGTGAATGAAAGTTTACCACTGAAACCTGGACTCAGGGTTGAATCCAGAAGCACACCTAAGCTGCAAACCTGCATGTTTGTCAGTTACTCAAGGCTGTTCACTCCATATGAGAAACAAGAGACGGTCACACAGGAGGCTGCTTTGTGCTGTGGCTTGGAAGGATCACTTTGTAAAGCCATGTGCATTTTTTTTTCTCAGAATTTCCAGCTGCAATATCTGAGTTGGCCACTTGGGGGCAACAGAGAGTATTTCCCAGTCTTTTCCAATGGCACGATAATAACTGTACCAAGTAACTCGGTGAGTTACCTCTCTGGATTTTCAGTAACATGTTGCTTGATCCGTCAAAGAAATAGTTCTTTTAAAAAGTTGCTTTTCAGGCTCTGTTCCTGGTTGAGAAAAACCTGATCCAAAATCCTCGTGGCAGTCGAGGAGGGAACGCTGAGTGAGAAATTGGATGGGAAATTCAATTCAGTGCAGCTTAGTACCTTCTTCAACCCTGTCTCCCTTTTATACATCCCCTGTCCTGCCTTAGCCTCCATCTCACTCCCAGCTCCCCTCCGTGCTAGCTTGGAGGCCAAAACCGCACTTCACAAAAACCTAATTTGAGCACAGCGTTTAAAGGGATTAAAGCCAGAGGTTTATGGCGGATTAATGGCCGGATTAAAAAGGGAAGCTCAGCTTGAAAGTGAGCCGGGCGAGGGAGTTTGAAGAATGCCGCCCGTGCTAACAGTTTTTCCGACCTCCTGCCCAGGTATGCCAAAAGCTGGACAGGATTAAGAATTTAAATCGCACTCTTTAGTAGCGTCAAAGAAGTGAAATTTGGGACACAGCTGAAAGTTTTGGCAGGGCGTGTTTGTATTGGGGGGATAGGGATTGGGGCTTTGGAATGAAGGGAGTCCTTAGTGGAAATCTCCAAAATCCAGAGTTCCAAAATGGTTGCTTCTAGTTTATTTGTGTATTTATAGCTGGCTTTCTGCATTTGTGGGTTTAATTTTCATAGGTTTGAGTATTTCCAAGTTTTTCCCGATTCCTGCCTCTCCACCTCAGGTGCTTCTTTTCCAGGGGAACCTTTTCTCTTAGCAGCTCTGATCAGGCCACGCAGCCCTTTAAAAACCTTCCTCTGGTCCTCCTCCTCCTCCTCCCCCTTCACCATAGAATCATAGGAACATAGAGTTAGAAGAGACCACGGTTCAAGAAGGATATTAACAAGCTGGAACGTGTCCGGAGGAGGGCAACCAAAATTGTAGAAGTTCCGGAAGCCATGCCCTATGAGGAGAGGCTTAGGGGGCTAGGTATGTTTAGCCTGACAAAAAGAAGGTTAAGAGGAGGCGTAACAGATAAGTTTAAATATTTGAAGGGATGTCATGTTGAAGATGGAGCAAGCTTCTTTTCTGCTGCTCCAGAAACTAGGACACGGAGCAGTAGATTCAAACTACAGCAAAAGAGATTCCATCTAAACCTCAGGAAGAACTTCCTGAGAGTCAGAGCCATTCAGCAGTGGAATCTGCTGCCTCCATGGAGTGTGGTGGAGCCTCCTCCTTCTTTGGAGGTTTTTAAGCAGAGGCTAGATGGCCATTTGCTGGGGGTGCTTTGAGTGTTTGTTCCTGCATGGCAGAAGGGGGTTGGACTCAATGGCGGTTATGGTCTCTTCCTCCTCTCTGTGATTCTAACTCATGCTCTCTCAACCTCAGGGGAAGGGAAAGGTTAAAAAAAACCCCAAACATCTCTGTACAAAGCTTGCCAAGAAAACCCTTGGGGTCTCAGTTAGTCGGAAATGCCCCGAAGTCACACGACAACAAATAAAATGAACTAAGGCAAGTCACCACTAGGGGGCAGCCTTCTCCTGTAGTTTCGTTGTCGTTCAAACCGCGGGCTTGTTATGTTGCAGAAGCAAAGCTCAGCTAGTTAGGTTACTCATGTATTTTTTTCCCCCCTATAATACTGCAAGAGGTGGTGGTAGGGAGAGAAGGCATAACATCTTCTTTCTTCTCCCGTGTTCTTGTCTCCTCGCTGTCAGTTTAATACAGACGTCCCCCTCGCTTCGCCCGCCTTCCACCTGCTGCCTTTTCTCTTGGAGATCACTTTACATCGGAAAATGTGTCCATAATTCCGGGGGGAAAAAAGAGGTTGCTGAGGAAGGGAGGCGATTGGTGGTGGAGGGGAGAGAAAGGAAGATGGATCTGACCCACGGCTCAGTCAGGAAGGAAATATCTGCACCGACATGCTGCCTCCAGAGGAGCCGGCACACCTGTTCTGGCAGGTGCAGGACCGCCAAATGTGATCCCTTCAGATGGAAAGGCTAAAAATAAACCCCAAGCTGATTTTTTTTGTTGTTGCAAAGCCAAGAGGAGGCCCACACACTCCATGCCGTGGGGAATGAGTGACCAGTCCTAGGTTTCATGGCAAATTCCCCAAACCAGCTCTTTGGTTGGGCTTTGGGCTTATTTTGCCGTTTTGTCCAGTTGAAACCTACCTTGCAGGGTTGTCAGGAAGATCATGGCTGGCCTGAGATGTGACTGCTTGGCTGAGACCCTGTGAGGAACAGCTTGGGAGGCTGGGAATGTTTAGCCTGGAGAAGAGAAGGTGGAGAGGTGGCATGATAGCCATGTTCAAATATTTATCAAAGGGAAGATGGAGAAAGCCTGTTTGCTGCTGCTCTAGAAGCTAGGACACGGAGCAATGGCTTCAAACCACAGGCATCACTAGAAGATGCATAATTAGAGGGCATGGGGGGTGTGGACACACCATCAGAGGGGGTAGCATCTCTTTCTAGATTTCAACCACCTCTCTGTCCTCTACGCCTCATCACTTCTTGAGCTCTGAGAACAAACTTTTTTTAAAAAAAATCACAAAATTGTTTCTGGTAGCAAACATAATTTGCAGCTCTATCTTTAGGCACCTGAATAGGACCAGCGAGGAACGCACCTGCTTCCAAGGCTGTGCCAATCAAGGTTAAATTGAGAATGAAAGGACAGGAGAGACATTTTTGGAAACGGAAGACGAAATCTGGGGCAATTTCCTTTTTTGCTTCGCTTTCTTACCTCCTTCCCTTCCTACCTTGCTTGCTTTCTTCTCCCCTCTTTCTCTCCTTCCCTCTTCTTCTCCCTTCCTTCTTTTCTCTTTCTGTTTGTCTGTCTGTCCCATCCTGATCATTTTGGTCACCCAGTACCCAATTTTCAGCTGAAATGGCATTTCCTTCCTTCCTTCCTTCCTTCCTTCCTTCCTTCCTTCCTTCCTTCCTTCCTTCCTTCCCTCTCTCCTTTCCTTCCTTCTCTCCCTCCAGCCTGCCTTCCCTCCCTCCTTTCTTCCCTCTTTTCCCTCCTTCCTTCCTTCCTTCCTTCCTTCCTTCCTTCCTTCCTTCCCTCCTTTCCTCTATTGTCATCCCCACTTCCTGGACTCTTCCCTGTGTATCTAGGTCAGCCTGCTGGTCTCGCCCTCCTTTCTTCACCAAGTTTGTTCCAACTTCCGTTCCTCTCCTCCTCTTCAGGTGAACCTCCTGCCCTGGGTTGCGCTTAGATCTCAGAAGGACCCGCACGGCCTGTTCTTCCGGCTTTGTCGGCTGAGCCTGGCCAGCGTGCCGTGGATGCCAGCTCAGCTGAGTCCTTCCGGTTAGTCACCTGCAATAAAGACCTTTGGGGTCCAGGTCCTTGGGAAGGAGGGATGGAGGGAGGCAGGAGAGAGAAGACAGTTGCTTGCTTCAAGTTCCTCTGCTTGGTCTGAGAAATCCATTTTGAGGAGGGGGAAGCAGAAGAGGAGAAGCAGGTCTCAGTTGCTAAGCAACCATCAAGAGGCAGCTAGTGGCTTCCATGTTGGGGGTGCAGTGAATCCACACTCAGTTTTACCCCAGATGAATCTGCTTTGGAGTTGTCCCAAAGAAACCAGTGTGGTGTGGTTGTCTGAGCATTGGACCATGACTCTAGAGAATAGAATTCAAATTCCTGCTCAGCCATGGAAACCCACTGAGTGGCGTTGGGCAAGTCACACCCTCTCAGCCTCAGAGGGAGGAAAGGGCAACCCACCCAAACAAATTTTGCCAAGAAAACCCTGTGTTAGGCTTGGCTTAGGGTCGCTGTGAGTTGGAAATGATTTCAAGGCAGAGAACAACAACAGCAACCCATAGGAGCTCTCCAAGGTGCTGAATGTGTGTCGGGGGCTAGGCTCCAGCACCTTGGAGAGCTTCTTTCAAGCCTAAAATAAAACCTGGAATGGATTCATGTCAGCAGGACATAGAAGACACTGGCTAGCACTGCGACTGTCCACCCAGGGCATTGGGGCTGCAGGGTCTGATCTTTTCTCCCTGTTGTGTAGATCACGTTCAGGGTTTATTCTCATTCTGAGCAAAATCGGAAGAGGGGAGAAAGAGGATCCATTGATAATCAGTAGAAATCATATCTCAAAGAATTACCAAAATAATGCAGCAGAAAATGGACAGATTGGTCTGTCCCTAATCTCTAGAAGACCTTTCAGTAGTGTGTGTGATACTTGGGACCAAGGAGGGAGATGATGTGGGATACTTGGGACCAAGGAGGGAGATGATGTGGGATACTTCAGACAGAGGAGGGAGATGATGTGGGAAACCCAGCTGGAATCCAATCTCTTATCGGAGGGTAAACCATTTCTTCTCTTCCGTTGGCCTCAGGCAAACAGCTCAAAGGCGCAATGCAAAGAAGGGAGATTCAGTCTTGAGGGAAGGGAACTGGCCTTCGTCTTCTTCGTAAGGGATCATGTAGTTTGCATAACTGCACTGAGACAGAAGAAGTGAAAAGCGCAGGTACAGAATGGATGATATGTGGCTTGACTACACTGCATGTGAAAAGGCTCAGCAGTGTGATGCAGCAGCTAATAAAGCTAATGCGATTCTAGGCTGCCTCAATGGGATTATAGTGTCTAGGTCAAGGGAAGTAATAGTACCAGTCTACTCTGATCATACCTCACCTGGAATCTTGTGTCCAGTTCTGGGCACCGCAGTTCAGGAAGGGTATTGACAAGCTGGAACAAGTCCAGAGGAAGGCAAGCAAAATGATAGAAGGCCTGGAAACCGTGAAGCCCTCTGAGGAATGGCTTAGGGAGCTGGGTGTGTTTAGTCTAGAAAAGCCAAGATTAAGAGGAGACATGATAACCATGTTTAAATATTGGAAGGAATGTCATATGGAGGAAGGAGCAAGCTTGTTTTCTGCTGCTCCAGAGACTAGGACATGGAGCAATGGCTTCAAATTTCAGGAAAAGAGATTCCCCCTAAAACTTAGGAAGAACTTCCTGATGGGAAGAGCAGTTTGACAATGCAACGCACTGCCTGGAAGTGTGGCGGAGTCTCCTTCTTTGGAGGCTTTGAAGGAAAGGCTGGATGGCCCTCTGTCAGGAATGCTTTGGTGGTGTCTTCTTGCATGGCAGAAAGGGGTTGGACTGGATGGCCTCTGGGGTTTCTTCTCACTCTACGGTCCAATGGTTCCAACTTTGATTCCTGCCTCCCAATGAAAACCACACTCTTGCCACTTAACCTATAGGGCCTGTGCCCCCCTATCTTAGCGTACCCTGGCTGGTTGTGCTGCTGTGGGAATAAAACTGTGCGTCTTGCAATCTTTGCAAGAACAGCCAAAGAGAGCAAAATTGATATCCATGGGCAATTCTGAGTCCTTTTTCCCCCCTTCAATTCATTTTCCTTCTTTGTTTTTTGTCCCCCCTCCTCCTCTTCACTCCCTCCTCTCTTCTCCTCATCCATTTAAACATTAACATGGGGGGGGGGGGGAGAATTACAGTCTTTAATCAGTTCTCTTCTTTTTTTTACAAAAAAAAATATTTACATTTTCTGAGAGAAGGAGACAACAATTATTTAATGACAGAGGGAGGAAAGGCTTCGTCATTTAGAAGTGCTGGAAACGTAAACTGTCAGCTCCGGCAAGTCAAAATATAGAGCAAATATCCTTAAATAAACAGACCGGGCCGGCTGTTCCTATTTATTTTGTGTTTATAGCAGAATGGCAAATGCAGACGTGGTTCTATGTGCATGCTTAATTCATTTGCTAATAAGATACCGTCGTTGCGATGCTCCACTTTGGAAAAAGCAAGGCATGGTTTTGAGCTTGGAAGAAGCCCTTTTCTAAGGTCCCTCTGTATATCCCATCACTCTGGGAGTAGGTTGTTCTTCTGTGCCTTGAAGTTGTTTCTGACTTATGGAGACCCTAAGGTGAAACTACCATGGGTGATTTCTGGGGCTGAGAGTGTGTGACACACCCAAGGTCACTTACTGGGTTTCCATGGCTGAGTGGGAATTGAACCCTGATCTCAAGGGTCGTAGTCCAAAGCTCAGACCTCTACACCGTACTGGCTGTCGTATGTATACATATGATGAAAAGAAGGTTAAGAAATGACATGGTAGCCGTGTTCAAATTTTTGTAGGAATGTCAAGTTGAAGATGGAGCAAGCTTCTTTTTTGCTGCTCTGGAGACTAGGACACGGAGCAATGGCTTCAAACGACAGGAAAAGAGAGGCCATCTAAACATTAAGAAGAACTTTCTGACGGTAAGAGCCGTGGAATATGCTGCCTTGGAGTGTGGTGGAGTCTCCTTCTTTGGAGATTTTTAAGCAAAGGCTAGATGGCCATTTGCTGGGGTGCTTTGAGTGTTTGTTCCTGTCTGGCAGAAGGGGGTTGGACTGGATGTCCCCTGGGGTCTCTTCCAACTCTATGTTTCTATGTATTTATTAAATCTCTAAGAACGATATTAGACTTTGTCAAAAGTACCGGAGATTCCAGCCATTGTCTGGAGAATTAAATCAGTTGTTGTGTGCCTTCAAGTCATTTCTGAATTATGGAAACCCTAAAGCAAGCCTATCATGGGGTCTTCTGGGGCTGAGAGTGTGTGACCTACACAAAGTCCAAATGTTCTAATCTTTAGCAAAAGCTTTCTGGATCCATCCGTGAAGACTCCTTATTGAGTTAGGATAAGACCAGACATTACAGAAGGGGCTTCCATGCCAGGGATGTGTTGAGTCCCCTCCGGGCTTTATTCCAAATTTTAAAGGACCACGGTGCTGAATTTGTTTGGAGGGATGGAACTCAGCACCTTGAAACAGGTTCGACACCATTAGTGGCTCCTTCAATGCTACCTTTAGGTTCAGCACCGGGGAGAGCTCCCTGGCAGTGTTTCCTAAACGGCTTCAGCACCACGGAGAGCTCCTATAAAGCCTGAAATAAAACCCGACGTGGAACCGCCGCACCCCTGACGCGGAAGCTTCCAGCTGCCCCTGAACCCCAAGGGCAGAATAAACACCACTAATGAAATGGGAATTGTGGCTTATTAATTGTTCTTTACTGCCTCTAGGGTCGTCTCTCCCACAGCCGTTCTCTTTCTCTCTGTCACTGATGCCTACTGTTCTCAGTTTTGGACCGAGTTCAAGAATCTGAGCCGGAGGAGGTGGAGGGCTGCCCCGTCCACCTTTGGACGGAAACAAACGGGCAAAACAGCTGCTAGGCCTGGGCGGGGTGTGTGTGTGTGTGTGTGTGTGTGTGTGTGCACGCAACTTTCTGAGCATTGCTTTCTCAGCCCAGCAAGAAAGGCCCATTGTCTGAAGGGCCTTAATAGAAGTTGAGGATTTATTTATTTTTTTCTGCTTGAGTGGTTGCGGCCCTGACAAAGCCGGGGCGTGGGCTTGGTCAGGTTTTGCTGGAAGAAGCATACAGAAAAAAGTGGCATGAAGTCCCACCTGGAACGAGGGCTGGGTGAATCTTCAACTCAGTCATCCTTGCATGCAAGGAGGAATTATTTCTGTAGTTTACTCTCCAACGCTAAGTTGGAAAGAACTGGAAGGCACACAGCAAAAACCACAGCGGCTATTAGTTGTTTTGCTTAGCTGGATGCCTGATGGTAGAATGCAGTTGTCTTGCCTTCTTTGCATTTTTCTTCTCTTGTTACAGTTTTGTGTAGGGGGCGTCAGAGCCCTTTTGTTTTATAATATATCAATATTTTACTGTCCAGTTGTTGAGTTATCTAGAATAGTTACTTAGTGCCTATTACATAGTTATTTAGTAATATTTTAGGATTTTTTTTTTGTTTGTTGCTCAGTATTTTGTTTTCTCTGGCATGTTAACATCAGTTTATCTCCACACTGGAAATGTTTCTTGGAGTTTTATGTAATTTTGCATTATGTAATTTTGTGCAAATAGTCCAAAAGAAAAAAAAAACCAGGAAAGAAAAGAAAAAGTGTGGAATATTTAGGCATCCGGGTGAGAGCTGTGGGGAAGAGCTCCATCACAGTCCAAATGGTTAGTGTAATTTTGGAAAGTGAGTGTGGTGGATACTCTTCTTTCTGACTTTAGGTGGGGGATGATAGGATGGGCTGTCTTCCTCAAATCCTCTCCTTTGATTTTTTTTAAACAGGCTGTTCTTCTTGTGATTAATGACAATAAAGGAATGTGGCAGGAATTCTGGGGGATGTAGTTCCAAGAAAGTGAATGTTCTTCATGCTGCCGTTCTCCTCGTGTGAGTCTTTTGCAACTGACAGCATGGCAGCGTGGCTGAAAAAGGTGCAAACTTTGCTGGAAGGCAGGTTCGTTAATTTCCAGAGCAACAGCGACTGACAGATGAGCCACTGTCATGGTGGAAGCTCATGGTGTTTTGCAATCTTTCCTCCAGACAGATGCCAAGATATTGGCAGCCTCTCCCTCGTATGTCTTCCAGAAAAGCATACTGGCATTTGTTCTCGGCAATGCTGGATCTCATCCGGTCAGTTTGGCCTTCTATGACCGGAGGGTTTGGAAGTGAGGTCACAAGGCTATCTAGCTTGATCCTTAACGCTGTCATGCCTCCATCCCAGAACCCAGACAGGACTCTTCCCAAGAGCAACAACACAGAGACATAAACAGGACAATACTTACTGCAGCTGGCATAGGTGAAAAAGGGAGAGTCCAGGAGACTCAGAGTGTTTATATCATAAGGACACATCAGTTAGGCAAAGAGCTGGAGGAGGCTGTCACCCTATATAAGCAGGGAAAGGGATGGGAAGAAGCCATTGCAGAGAACTGACCTTATCGCTGGAAGCAGCACGCCTTGTGTTTGGATCCCTTGCGTGTGTTCTTGGAAACCTTGACCCTTGCCTTGTGACTTGGAGCATTCATGTACTATGGACACATCAATTAGGCAAACAGCAGGAGGCGGCTGTCAGCCTACATAAGCAGGGAAAGGGATGGGAAGAAGCCATTGCAGACAACTGATCTTATCAGTGGAAGCAGCACACCTCCCGTTTGGATCCCTTGCTTGTGTTCCTGGAAACCTTGACCCTCGCCTTGTGTATGGACTTCGCTACTGGACTGTCACTCTGAATTTACTATGGACTCGGACTGCAAAAACAACGAGTGGTAACTGATTAACAAACTGTTAAAGACTTTGCTTGTGGCTCCTGATAAAAGAGCCTAATTAGAGAGCTGTGAACCTTGGCTGGTTGGCAATACAGGACAGAGTCTTCCTAAAGGCTAAGGTCTCACCACCATCACAGGCATGTTTGGGGCGGCCTCGGGACAGACCCTTCTCAGTGTGGAACTCTCTTCCCTGGAATGTCCGGTTGGCCCCCTTCCTGATGTCTTTCCTCTGGCAAGTAAAGAACTTTTTTTTAATTTTATTATTTAGGGAAGCATTTGGGGTTTTTAGTATTCTGTGGGGGATGGAGCTTTTAATGCTGTAGTGGCGTTGTGTTTTCATTCTGTTGTGTTTTAAGTGTGTTTAAAAATGTGTTGCATTTTTAAAATGGAGTTCAGGTTTATTTGTGTTTTCACTTTCGTATTAATAGCTCTTTTAGTTGTACTGTATTTTTGAAATGTCTGTAAGCTGCCTTGAATCCTATGCTGCGAGAGAGGTGAGATATTAATTCATTAACTAATTTCCAGAGCCAAGGAGCAGCCGTCGAGAAGACCCTGCCTTACGTTCCTTACCAAACATCCTTCTGAGAAGAGTGGAAGTGAGAGGAGAGCCTTTGCGGAAGCTCTGAGACTCTGGACCCAATCATATGGGTGAGCATGGCCCTTCAGATAAAAGTTTTAATTATCACCGGTTTTATCATTTAATTAATATTTTATATCCTCATCGTCTCTATTTCATCTGGTTTTATTATGAGCCAGCTCGAGTGCCAAATCTAGCGGGAACCAAGCAGAAAATTCTCCCTATTTATAGCCTGGTTTGTTTGTTTTTTTCCAAAGGATGGGATTCAAAAAGCTGTTTACAGTGAAATAAAATGCAATTAACAGATAAAATGAATGGAAGCCCAAAGGATGGAGAGACCAAGTCGAAAAAACACAAGCCAAGAAAAGGAAAAAGCAGCACCTGCCGAGTGAACAGGTCTTTCTGCAGCAAGCAAAGTCAGTTGCGCCAAGGCCTGGCTGAATAGAAGTTCTGGGAAATAGTTTTTTTCCCCAATAAAAATAATGTGTACCGTGATGTCCAAAATAGGAGTGGTGGGACATTGCTTGGCCTCTGTCCCATTGGCTAGTCTCAACTAGAGGAGACCCACTGAATAGGGTGTTGAATGGGTTATTCAACACTTTGGTAAATCTCATAGAATAAATTGGCTAACTCTGAAGATTTTAAGGGGAGAGCTTTCTCCCTATCAGCCCAACATCACAGCTATGGTTGGCGTGGGCATGGAGGAACGCCTTTGCAAACCAGCGTGCCAGCAATTTTAATAGGATGGTCCATACAATGGTTTTAAGAAAGAAAGAAAAAAAACGGTACTACAGTTGGCCCTCCACGTTCACGGGTTTGACTTTCATGGATTTGATTATCTGCCAGTTTCTCTCATGCCTCTTGCCAACTGTTTCTTTTTCGGGGGAACCTTCCCTCTTTGCAGCTCTGATCAAACAGCGTAGCCGTTTAAAATCCCACCTCTGGTCCTCCTCCTCCTCCTCCTCCACCAACCACTGCCTTGCCAGCTAAGGACAGATCACAGCCCGATTTTTCAGCACCACCACGCCCAAGGAAGGAGATGGGCAAGAGAGAGGAAGTGGAGGGCCACCAAGCCTTTTCCTCTCCTTTCTCTGACCTAGTTTGAATCATGGGTGCCCATTCTGCCCACCATGCCTCAGCCCCCTTCCCGCAGACACACATGGAATCATAGAATCCTAGAGTTGGAAGAGACCCCAGGGGCCATCCAGTCCAACCCCCTGCTATGCAGGAACACCCATCAAAGCATTCCCGACAGATGACCATCCAGCCTCTGCTTAAAAGCCTCCAAAGAAGGAGACTCAACCACACTCCGAGGCAGCATATTCCACTGCCGGACAGCCCTGACCATCAGAAAGTTCTTCCTGAGGTTCAGGTGGAATCTCCTTTCCTGCAGCTTGAATCCATTGCTCCTGGTCCTAGTCTCTGGAGCGGCAGAGAACAAGCCTGCTCCCTCCTCAACATGACATCCCTTCAAATATTTAAACATGGCTATTGTGTCCCCTCTTAACCTTCTCTTCTGCAGACTAAACATCCCCAGCTCCCTAAGGCGTTCTTCATAGGGCATGGCTTCCAGACCCTTCACCATTGTGGTATTTTGATACTTGTGATTTTTCCTCTTTTGCAGGGGTCCTGCACCCCTAACCCCAGCAAGTGTGGATGGACAACTGTATATATCATGTTCTGATTTAATTTTATACCACTTGGGTCCCTTATTGACGGAAAAGTGGGAAGGAATAAAGAAAAACGAATAAAGAAATGAAAAACTTGAGTTGGGAGTGAACGGAAAGATCCAGACCTGTCCTTCCCCCTGCAATCTGTTTCTACCATTTGGGAAGAAAGGTTACTTCTTTCTTTTTTTCCTTCTCCTAAGTACCTGGAGTGCAAAGCCAAGAAGACAAACAAGGGGAGATGGCGGCTTTGACAAGGTGTGTAAACTCCAGGGGAGCGTGCGAAGAACGGTGTCGTCGTACTCAGCCCCGGTGCTCCTGTTTTACGGTGACACGCACCAACTTGCCAGAGGTCTGGGCACCACTGTTTCTGTCCCTCCTCCTCCCCCCCCCCCCGTGCGCCTTTGGAGGTGATAAATGAACTGCAGGCATCCCGTTGTATATCACGCCGGGTCTAAGGAGAGACTGCGGCACAAGAGCACCGAAAACACCATTCATCATCTCCCACAGTCTTGTTCAAGGGGAAACACAGGTCTGGGAGTGGAAAGTGGCCCTCCAGAGGCTTTGGTGTGGCCCTATGGGGTTTTTCAGAGGGCTGTATTTCCTCCTTTGTGATGACACCAATGTGGGATGGCTTCCCATGCGTTCTTCTTCCCGATTTTAAAAGGCACAACTGCCTCTCTGAAGTTACAGGCCATAAGAAATTGGAGGTAAAATAGACCAGTGGCTTTGGCTCCACCCCTTTGGATTTTGGCCCCACCCACCACTGGAAAGCAGCCCTCAGTAATTTTCCAGAATGGAACCTGGCCCTCAGAGGTTATAGAAATGTAGAATCGTAGAGTTGGAAGAGGCCATAACAGCCATCGAGTTCAACCCGTTTCTACCACGCAGAAACACACACTCGAAGCACCCCCAGCAAATGGCCATCCAGCCTCTGTTTAAAAGCCTCCAAAGAAGGTGACTCTACCACATTCTCCGACAGCGGCGTATTCCACTGCCAAGCGGCTCCTACCATCAGAAAGTTCCTCCTGATGTTTAAGTGAGATCTCTTTTCCTCTAGCTTGAAGCCATTATTCGGCGTCCTATTCTCCGGCGCAGCAGAAAATTCCCCAGCTTTGGTCCCGGGGCAATTATTCTACCTCTCCTTAACTGGGAGCAAAGTCATCTCCCACTTCCATGGATATATGGGAGTAGAAAGATGGTGCCTGGACACACACACCCATGTTTGTGACGGTTGGTGGCTCCTGTGTCTGTAGGGTGACAAATCCACTCCAGGCTTTAAACTTGCCTTTAATGGAGCTCTCCAAGGTGCTGGACCTGATGCCTATATAGGCTCAGAACCTTAGAGAGCTCCTTTTGAGCTCTCTAAAGCCTGGAGTGAATTTCTTGCTCCTCTGACATGGAACACACCAGCATGGGATTTTCATTCTTTTAAAAATGCTCTTTTTTGAGCACTTTAATAAAATTGGGGGGTTCTGGCTATTTTCACGCATTTTGGAATTCTGCAGCGTCTTGGCATTTTTCAGTATTTCAAAGTCTTGGGTTGCTTTTGCTGTTTTAATATGTCTTGAAGCGTGGCAGGAGCTCCTGCCCTTTTCAAGCCTTTAAAAAAAATGTTGAGTGCGTCCTCGCTATTCCCAAGTGTTTTAAAGTCTTGTTTTAACACGTCGGGTAGCTCTCGCTCTTTCCAAGTTTGCTGAAAAATGATTGGGGAGGGGGGTAATAATAAAAAGGGGGAGCTGGAGAGAAATCGGGGAGAAGTCGGAGCCCGAGGGCCACCTCCAAAACGAAGGAGGGGGAAGGTGCACCCACAATCCCCACTTTTTGTTTTGGAGGAACCGAGCTGAATTCTCCAGCCAAGTGGGAGAGTCGGGCTCGGACGGCCAGTTCCAAAAATACAGGGTTGAATGTCACGTTTGTCTGGCGGGGGGGGAGAGTAAAGTATCAGGTGCAAGGAGTCGAGTCGGCCTGCTATCAGGAAGGACGGTTGGGCTGGGGGAGCGTTGCAGCGAATAGCCAAAGAGAGCAAGAGAGAGGGATTCACAATTATGTGGGCATTGCTTCTTTCCTGTACTCTCTTTTGTTGCCGGCTCACGAGAGCCCTTGGGAGCAGCTGTCTCCTCGCTTCCCGGCTTCACCTGCTCTGGACTCTCAACTCAGAACCAATTTTTTGAGAGGCTGGGTGAGCGTCGGGCTATGTCTCCCCCACCCCGGTCAAGTGAAAGAAGAGGATCTGCAGCCGGGAGGAAGGGACGCAGGGAGAACAAAGCTGCTTTTGGAACATAAGCCACGCCGAGGCCCTCGAGGTTGCAGCTGTTCTCCAAATTCGAGCAGAGCTCCCTCCCCCTTTTGCCCCCCACCTCGTCCGCCGATGCTGGCCACCAAAGAAGCAAAGAGCACCCGCCCACCCCAGTTAGCAATTTAAGCTCAGCAGCGCTAGCCAAGGGGGTTGCTGTTGGAAGCCGATATCCATGCTCAAGCCAAAGGTTCTTGCCGTCTAGAATGACTCTTTGGGTCTTTTTTATTCTCTATATAGAACCAGCATGGTATAGTGGTTTGAGAGTTGTGCGACAACCCCAGAGACCAGGGTTTGGTTGCCCACTCGTGCACAGAAACCGACTGGGTGACCTTGGGTGGGTCACACACTCTCAGCCGCAGAAAACCCCATGAGAAGTTTGCCTTAGGGTTGCCATAAATGGGAAACTGTTTGTTTTATTTGCAGTCATAGACCAAATAAAAACATTTAAAAAGCTTTTTAAAAAATAAAATACTACACAATTACAGTTACAGCTAAAATTTGTACAACATCCGTTGAGTACTAAGTGGGGAAAGTATATTGCGTTTATATTAAAAGCCCAAGTATAAAAATTAAGATTGGTAAAATTTCAAATGAAGTACTTGTGATTTTAAATATGGCAAGAGTATCTAAAATTCCTAAATGATGTATGCCCTGGTAATATTTGTCTGTTCGTAGTGATGACAGAGGCACAAAACCTAGCCACCTTCTCTGTAGTGTTGGAAAAGGCTTGAAGGCACATGACAGTGTAGAGATTGGCAACCAGAGGCCCAGAGGCCAAATCTGGCCCTCGAAAGCGTTCCCCTTCCTGCATAGCTCTCATCCCGTTGCTGCATCTTGGTCACTTCTTTCCTCCATCACCCCTGGTTGCTGACAGCTTCCGTTTCTGTGGGATGGTGAATCCACTCCAGGTTTTAGCTCGGACTTAAAAGGTGGTCTCCGAAGACAGCACAGTGTCAAGCTAGCATGGTATAGTGGTTTAAGTGTTGGGCTGGAGATCAGGGTTTGAACCCCTTGCTTAGCTGTGGAAATCCACTCACCGTGGGCAAGTCACATTCTCTCAGCCTCAGACGGAGGCAGTGGCAAACCTCTTCTGAACAAATCTGGCTGAGAAAACATTAAGAGAGGCTTGCTGTAAGTCAGAGCTAGTTGGAAGGTATTGGGAAAGCTGAGAGATTGTAGTGCTTGCAAATGGCGGTAGGCAGAACACTTCCTCAGTCCTCAGACAGTCACCAGCAGGGAAAGAAATCAAACTTAGGCAATTTCCGCACTGCATAGTTATAGTGCTATTATTCCACCTTCAACCTCCTATGGAATCCTGGGGTTTGTAGTTTAGGGAGAGGCGTTGAAAATTCTCAGCCACAGAGCTCTTTGGCCTCAGGAAACTACAGACCCCAGAATTCCACAGGCGGTTGAAAGTGGAATAATAGCATTATCACAGTGTAGTGCGGAAAGGCCCTTAATCTTCACCACAAGGTGCGTCAAAGTAGTTTTACTCAGATATACTGCAACTGGCAGGGAAAGGTGGGGTCTTTATTGCTCAGCCTGAGCGCTCCAACACCTTCCCAAAACTACACATCCCAGGCTTCCATGGGATGGAACCACGGCAGTTAAAGTGGAATTGCAGCGCTACAGTTCTGCAGCGTGAATGTGGAGCTGAACCTTCAACGGGATCCCAGGATGAGGAGTGCATGGGTATATTTTTTGGCGTGTAGAACAGAGTGCTCCTGGAATGAAGCGATGAAGGACCACTGTTTTGCAAACAAGCCAGCCTCTATCCCTCTTCCCGTTTCCATGGCGACTGTGATAGTCTCTTTTTCTCTCCCCCCCAACTGGCTTTCCTTCTTTCTCTTCCGAGGGATGAAAGAACTGTTGGTTTATGGGAGAGAAGGCACCACGAGGGGCCTTTTTTCTTCCTCCCGGGAAGGAAGAGCAGAGAGAAAAAGGTGCAGGAGAAAGAGAAAGCGGTGGAGATGGTTTGATTGTCCAGAGTGCTAATTATCCATCATCCCCGTGAACGGTCCCAGAGGATCTTCGGGTGCTCAAAGAGGTTAAAGATGGTTATTCGTAGCCCAAAAGGGGGTGAGTTCACCTTTGTAACCAAGGACCGGTTGGAAGAAGAGAAGATGGAGAAGAGATGCGGTTGCTATTGTCGGGTATTGGAAAAGAGCTACCCGCAGAAAGTGGACGGGTCATAAAATCATAGAAGCGTAGAGTTGGACGGGTCCCCAGAGGTCGTGGTCCAATGCTCAGACCACTACCCCACGTTGGCACCGAAGACCGGTGTTGACCGGGTCTCTAAGAAATGCACACCCAACATCAGTCTGGCTGCTCCGTTTTGCACTAGCTGTGGCTTCCCAACACTTTTTGTGGAGCGCATTACAGTAGGGGATGTGGAACGCCCTGCGCGGCACACTCGGCTCTCTCTTCCAAGCGCTGAGAATGGCTGTGGGTCTCAGGAGGCGCCCCTGAGAAAGATAATGCTGCTGACCCCCAACAACTGCTGTCCGAGGTCCTTCTCTCCCTCTACCTAAGGGTAGGACGCTAGGGTGGCTCTAGGGAACAATTCTCTACATTTGGGGTGCTTTGCGTGCCGCAGAGACTGCCAAAATGCCCACTCCCTGAAAAAGAGAAAGCCAGACGTGCCCCAAAACCCACTTCTGGTTTAGAAAAATAGGTATTTTTAAAGGTTTGACTGCATGGGAGGCCCCTGAAACCTATTTAAAAGATGGATGCTCTTTCCAAACGCTTTCCAAGAGAAGCAGTCTGTGTTTTTCTTGGCTCTACCAAAGGGCTGGCTGAGATGTCTGGAGGTGTCGACAGCGACAGA
The DNA here is from genome assembly GCA_030412105.1 of Cyclura pinguis. Taxonomy (NCBI): domain Eukaryota; kingdom Metazoa; phylum Chordata; class Lepidosauria; order Squamata; family Iguanidae; genus Cyclura; species Cyclura pinguis. The sequence goes on along the minus strand of CM059614.1, from coordinate 6,270,739 downwards.
AACAACTTCCAGGCAGCCAAAATTGACCCCAAGGCCACATATATATCCCCATGGGCTGTATATGGGCCCCTGGGTCACCATTTGGCCACCTCTGCTCTACCTCGTGCTAAGCTGAGCCCATCATTTTTTGGCAGTCGAGGACAAAAGAATATATCAGGAATTCTGATACTGCCCTTGTCGTCTTTCATTGATGTAGAAGGGGACAAAATGTGTCATCAGACCGATGCAATACGCTTTTGCCCAGTGGACTGACTCAGCAGCAAGGAACGTCACAGGGCTCAGACTCGAGAAATCCTGGCTGTCGGAACCTTTGGCTGATTCCAAGGAGCAAGGTGCAAAGCGGTCCCCCCGCCCTTGTCTCCCCGCAGTGATACAGAACAGCCTGGAAGAGAGCCAGGGCTTGGCAGGCAGACATTTCAAGGCCTGGAGGTGGAGCGGCATAAGAGGAGAAGCAGCATGGTGTACTGGTCATCCATTCTGAGTCAACCATGCAGCGGAAAGATGTGTGGGGCTGCAGGATCAGTGAAAAGGGCTTCTGTTTCTTCATGCTATATAAGCACTGGGTTGGGTGACTTTGAATAGCTCTTGTGGCGGCTGGTGGCACCCCATGTCAGTGGGGTAATTAATCCACTCAAGGTTTTAGTTCAGACTTTGAAGGAGTTCTCCAAAACTCTGAACTTGCCAGGTTTATATTCAGGCTTTTAAGGAGATTTCCAAGGTGCTGAAATCTGGCCCTAAGTCGCTCCAGTACCCTAGAGAGTGCCTTGAAAGCCTGCCAAAACATGGAATGGATTCACCACCCCACTGACGTGGGGACTACCGCTTCACTCTACCTGAAGGGGCGATTTCTGCAGCATGCAATTACATCAGTTTGATTCCACTTCAGGTATTGCGGCTTCACCCTATGGAACTCTGGGACTTGTAGTTCCATGATGTGCTTAGAATTCTGTGCCGGAGTGCTGTAATGCTGCCATTCAAGGGGCTGGCCAAAAGCGTTCTAAATCCCCCCACCAAGCTACAAATGCTAGGATGCTGTAGGATGGAGCCATGGCAGTTAAAGCGGCATCAAAATTCTGTTATTATTTTTATTTGTTTATATCCCATCTTTCTCTGGCAGTGGGATTCAAGGTGCTTAACACTTAAGCAGTACAAGTTAAAACATACATAAAAGTATAAAATTTAAAAAGCAAGCTAATTGTAGAGTTAAAAACATTAAATGATGGAAATATTAAATACATTAAAAACTAAACCAACCTTTAAAAAAAAGCAATAAAAGCCCAAACTTATCAATTTAAAAAAGCCTGACAGCACAAATATGTTTTAACTTGCTGTCGGGTGGAGAGCAAGGACGGGGCCATCCGGGCCTCTCTAGGGAGGGAATGGCAAAGTCTGGGAGCAGCCACAGAGAAGGCCCTGTTTCTTTTGTTCACACCAAACCCACCTGAGAAGATGGTGGGAGAGAGAGAAGGACCTCTCAGGACAATCTTAAGGTTCTAATGAGCTCATAAAGGGAAATATAGTTCTTCAAATAACCTGGGACCATGCTTTATAGGGGTTCATACAGTGCGGACGGGCCATTCCAAATGGCAGAGGTAACCCTGGAGATCTATATTTAGCTGACAGATTGCATTTTTGCACGTACAGATTGTAGACCCCATGAAGAGAGATGCATAAACCCTTCAGATGCCGTTGGATTGCAGCTCCTATCATCCTTAGCCAGCACAGCCAGTGATGAAGGATAATGGGAGCTGCAGTCCAGGGGCTTCCAAGAAAATGAGCAATCGCAGGAAACACAATTTTTAAAAAACACTTGAAAACCGGTAGAATTCAAAGCATCAAAGCCCTTTCTTTCCAAACATTCACTTCTCAAAAGCCTGATGCTGACTGACAAAACTAATTATAAGTTAATCGAGATGAATTAAATTAAGAGGAAAGAAATCTATACCTTTTTTTTTTTTCTATACTGAAATTCCTGCCAAGGCTGTAGGGATGGCGAGCGGGGATGCTTGCCCCTTCTGGGTGCACAAACACACACACCCCTTCTTCAAACCATGTATTTTTGGCGTAGTAACTCACTCTCTGTTTGCATTGGTTATCCCCAGGAAATGTAGCCAGGTGTCCAGCGGCATGACGGATACCCACCCGTGTCGGCATGCTCCATCAGCCCGATTTAAGAGCAGCGCAAGGGAAAGCTTAATGTTGCAACAGAGGTGTGGGCATCTTTCCCAGAATCCTGTTGCCTCGCTAAGGGTAAAAAGGAAAGGGAGCGAAAGGGAAGGGCTGGATGAGTACATGGAGGATGCAGGGAAGAAAAAGAGCAAGAAGAAAGAGCGGAGAAAGGGATTTAAAAGTTTTTTAAAAATGGAGACTGATAGCTCCATGAATTCACCCCAGGTTTTTAATGCAGGTTTTAAAGGAGCTCTCCGAGGTCCTGAACATTATCCCCTGAATGAGTTCAGCACCATGGAGAGTGCCTTTAAAGAAATGCAAGAGCTAGCGCTGATTCACCGCTCCATTAGCATGCAAACCACCAGCCGCCACTACATGCAAAGGTAGTACTCCTGCGAGTTGTTAATAAATCAGTAATGTTCCCTGGGAGAAGATTTCTCTCCTTCCCCCCAAGAGGCAGCGTGAAGTCCACCTCAAGCAGTATAAACCTTACTGCTACCTTTTCTTCCTTCCCTCTGTAGGCTTATTAGAATACAGTGTTGTTTGGCAGTCCTCCCTCACCTTCTCTTCGGACCAAAGTCCGCTTTGCTTGAAGAACTTCAAGAGTTCAGGGCCTCGCGGGGGAAAGCAGCAGACAGAGCTGCCTACAGGCCATGTGGGGAAGTGAATCATCCAGGCCAGCCTCCAGCTGGTTAGGGTGACCCCCAATGGCTGAAAGTCGTCCTCTTAGGAACAGTTGTTGTGGTTGTTGTTGCTCTTGTTGTGTGTCTTCAAATCATTTCCAACCTACAGCAGCCCTAAGTTGAAGCTAATGTGGAGTTTTCTCAGCAAGATTTGTTCATAGCAGGTTTTCCCTTCCTCTGAGGCTGAGAGAATGTGACTTACGCAAGGTCATCCAGGGAGTTCCATGGCTGAGGAGGGACTCAGACCCTGATCTCCAGAGTCATAGTCCAACAGTCGATCACACAACCTCTCAAGCTACAAATGGATTTAATTGAATGAAATTAAGTAATCAATTTAAAGACAAGATGGCCTTGGGATGCACACCACCCTAAGTTTCAACCATCTGGGTCTCACAGTTTTGGAGGCATAGCAAAGACAGACAGAGAAACAGAAAGCCATTCTTTCTTATTATACAGTATGAAATTTTCATTCAGGAAGAGTTATTCTTTGGAGAATTCCCCCCTCCCACCAACAGATGGAATTATTTATAGGTAGAGAGTCAAGCTCAAGCAACTTCCGGATACACTAGAAGACCTGCTTGCATGCATAGGCCTGTATCAGCACTGAAGGCTGGTGTTTTCCTTGCCAGTGGAGCAGTGATTCCACTCCAGGTTTTAATGCAGACATTAAGGGAGCTTTCCAAGGTACTGAACCTTATCAAAGAGAGTTCAGCACCTTGGAGAGCTCTTTGAAACCAGGAGTGGCTCCACTGTCAGAATCAGAGGTGAACCAGCAACCTGTGTCCCCATTGAGTGGTGAAGAGCGAGTAGATTTTAACAATATCATTCCTCTGTGAAAAGGTGGGCAGCTGAAGAAAAGCTGTTTTGTAGAACATGGTGATCACCTGTGAAACTTTCTTCCACTGGAAGTCTTTTGCACTTGGTAGTGGAAGTAAGCAAGAAGAAAGATATCATTCAAGTTAGCGACGGCAGCAGCAGGGACTGCTGCTGCTGCGTGCAACCAGGAAAGCCTTAATTAAACAGCTTTGTTAATTAGCAAACGAAAACTGCCAGCTCTGTTTAATCCCCCTTATCCTCGGCTGCACTTGGTGAAAGTCTTGTCGGCCTTTTATCTGCTTCCTGTTGTGATTGCCGTCCAGGGGATGACAACGAAAACCCCTGCAATGAAGGATGTAGCTGCAAATTGAATCAGACACCCATGTTTATCTCAGCCAGCTGATGCCAAACTGGATTGGGACCTTCTGGATACAGTGGTGGAGAAATCCACAGGGGCATTTCTGGAAGAACAGGAAATGAATGGATTAATCAATCAATCTATGCGTTATTTTATATATGCTATTCTTTTCCCCAAGACTGGCATTCAGATGGCTAACAGATAAAAATAAATACAAACAAAGCACTGAGGTTTGTGTGCCAATTCGTTTCAGTCGTATGGTGACCGTAAAATGTAATTTTGGCAACCCTAAGAAGAACAGGATTTTCTTGGCAAGGTTTGTCCAGAGGAGGTTTGTCTTTGCCTGTCTCTGAGGCTGAGATTCTGTGATGCACCCAAGATCACCTGGTGGGTTTCCATGGCCAAGGAAAGATTCAAAACCTGGTCTCCAGAGTCGTAGTACAACACTCAAACCACTACACCGCGCTGGGTCAAAAACCACAAAGAAAAAACCTGAAGCACTTTCATTGTCTCCGAGAGGTCAATTCATGACATTTCCAGTTTGTTGGAAAGGATGGGGTAGAAGACAAGAGAAGGTCATTTGACCCTCCTAAAGGGACTGAACCCATGGAAGCAAAGAATTATGAAGCTGGAAGAACCCCGCTGGGCCATCTACTTCCGCTCTATCCATCCTGTTCCATCCATTGCTACAGCAACCCCAAGAGAAAGCCATTGAACCCCTGTCTAAAGGCTCTCATGACTTTCTGAGGGAGTCTTTTCCACGGTTCAGTATCTCCTACCATCACGAAGTTCTCCCTGAACTTTAGGTGAGATGTTTTTCCTGGAAGCTTAGATCCATTGGTACGTGTCCTAGTTTTCTGGAGCAGCAGAGAACAGGCTTGCTGTAACGTCCCACATGATGTCCCTTCGGATATTTAAAGACAGCTTTTGTGTCAGCTGTCAGTCTTCTCCAAGCTAAAGATATCCAACTCATTCCCCATAAGGCTTGGTTTCTAGACCGGTTGCCCAACTCCGGACACATTCCAGCTCACGGTGAGGAGCTTTTACACGTGGAGGAGGAAGTCTTCCTCTGCTGTGTGCGCCTGTCCTTCAAAATGAAATAAGATCCTAGTCCTCATGGTTCTGAAGAGGGTGTAAACAGGAACACAGGCAGCTGCCTCACGCTGAGACATCCCTTGGCCCTTCCGGCTCTGTACTGTCTGGACCTATATGGCCCTTCACAGAGCGTTGCACTGCAGCTCCCGGTATTCTTCACCTTTCTCTAAGCTGGCTGTGGCTTCTGGGAGTTGGAGTCCATTCCAAACTTTACAGGAGCAACTGGAGGTACTATTCCTAAGCCAGGTTCAGCACTACGGAGAGTTCCTTTAATAGCGATCCCCAAATTAGTTTCAGGACCTAGGAGAGTTCCTTTAATGGCTTGGATAAAAACTTGGGGTGGATTGCCAGCACCCCTGACATGGAAGGCATGCACCAACGGGATACTTACACATCCCAGAAGCTCGCTTGAGAAGGCGGGCAGTTCCCAGACAGAAGCAGAGTTTGGAAATGTTCCTCTGCTGCTCCCCGAATAAGCCACCTGTGAGCTGTAGTCTGAAAAGTCAACATTTTGGAACTTGGCCCTGGCACCTTTGCGTTTGGACTCTAAGCAGCGATGACACCACACCTGCCACTGGCGCGAGGGGGCAATGCATTTAGGAAAAGGGGCCACAAATTACCCCCGACCGAGGAGTTTGGGCCTGGTGGCATCCTCATCCGCCGAAGCGCCTGTCTTTCCCTATCTTTGTAGCATTTCTCATTTTCCTCAGCTCCCTAAGAGAGCAATTTCGTATTTCTCTTTCTCAGCAGTGCCGCCTCCTCCGCCGCCGCCGCCGCCGCCGCCGCCGCCTTTTCCTCCTCACCCCACCGGTGAATCTTTTCTGGTGTTGAGTTTGGTTAGTGTCACTGTTGTCAGAGGGAATTTCACATGCCTAATTAAGGCTGCCGCCAGCGGGGGCCGTCGCCGATTCTCCCCGGAGACGTTCCCCTGCCTTCCGACTTCCCCGTCAAGATCAAGAGAATAAAACATTGTTACAGTTCAAGTTAACAACAACAGCAACAAACCGGCAACAGGGAGGGGTGGACGGCGGGGAGAAAACGAGTGACAAGATGGGGACTGGCAGTCGATTCTCCGCCAGGAGAAAAATCCACCTGCCAAACCCGCAGCTCTGTCACCCGAGGGTCGGCACTGTCGGGGAACTGCCAAGTTGGGCATCTTAGATTCTCTCTGGATTGTTTTCTGCAGACCTCAGGGAGAGGGAGGAATCTCAGGGTGAGAGCTCTGCGTTGCAAAATGTGTGTGTGACTGCTAGGTGAAGAGCCTCGCGTCTCAAGGGCTTGACTCCTCTTTTCTGTCCCTCGGTGAGTCGAGGAGGAGTCTCAAGGGGAGAACACTGCCTTGAAAATGTGTGCGCGTTGATCCTTCTTTTTTATAATGGATTTTATTTTAAATTTTAAACAGAGAATATTACACCTCATTACATATTACAAATTATAATGTTTTTTCCCCAGTCGCCCCTCCTACCCTCCCTCTATCCCCATGGATGGCTTGAAAGGGAAATTTGAGTAGCCGTTACCCAAAATGTGGAATATTTTATCAGTTGTTTCTCTTACTTCTTGGTACTCCTTTTCTCCTTTAACCTTTTCAACCCAGAGGCCCCAGTTGTCCCACCAATTTGTTTCATTTGTGTGTTGTTAATTCCTATCAAGTCGACTTTGACTCATGGGGGACCCTTTGTAAGAGAGATCTCCAAGACACCTTGTCCGTATGAAACACACTCAGGCCCTGTAGATTCGGGGCACTGGCTTCCTCCGTTGAGCCTATCTACCTGCAATTGCTCTTCTTCCGTTCCTGCTGCCCTCCCACATTGTTGTCGTTGCGTGCCTTCAAGTCTTATGGCACACCTAAGGCAAACCTATCATAGGGTTCTCTTGGCAGGATTTGTTCAGAGGCCTTTGCCTTCCTCTGAGGCTGAGAGAGTGTGACCCGCCCAGTGGGTTTCCATGGCTGAGCTGGGATTTGAACCCTGGTCTCCAGATGCATAATCCAATGCTCACTCTCCCTCCATTTGTCATTGTGCGTTCAGAGGTTGGTCATAAATTCAGTCCCAGAGTTGCAAAGGAACGCAGGCTGTGAATTCTTGCCAATGTCCCTTGGTTCATGGAATCATGGAATCATAGAATCGTAGAGTTGGAAGAGACTCCTAAGGGCCATCCAGTCCAACCCCATTCTGCCATGCAGGAATATAGCCTCAAAGCACTCTCGACAGATGGCCGTCCAGCCTCTGCTTAAAAACCTCCAAAGAAGGAGACTCCACCACACTCCATGGAGGCAGCAGATTCCACTGCCGGACAGCTCTGACCTGTCAGGAAGTTCTTCCTGAGGTTCAGGTGAAATCTCCTTTCCTTGCAGCTGGAATCCATTGCTCCTTGTCCTAGTCTCTGGGCCAGCAGAAAGCAGGCTTGCTCCAAAGCACCCTCATCCATACCATCCGTTGTTGCCGGCTCTTGCAAAGTCCCAAGTTTGGCATTACCTCCTTCGATTTCTGCTTCTACCCTGTGGTTGGGACCATATCCCTTTTCTCCTGGGGATGAATTTCTTTTCTAAATTTTCTTCTCCAGAGAAGCAACAAGTCAGTTAAGCCCTTCTCTTGCTCCTGTGAGAATCTTGAAAAGATTTCAAAAACGAGTTGTAGGTTCCGTGCAAATGCACATGGGGTTATTTCAAACCGGAGAACACCACTGCAGAATTTTTGGCATGAAGAATTATTACTGCACAGAAATACTATTTTCAACACAGAATATGCATTTTTCTGTGCAAAAGAACCATGGCAAATCTTGTTCGGGATAGGTTCTGAATTGTGAATATGCTCATCAGCTGGGATTGCCCTGGCTGAGTTTCTGGATATTGGAAAAGCATGGATTTTTAATTTTTTTTTCTCCAATAATTTTGGAATATTCTTGCCCTAGTTTCTCGTCTTGCTGCTCTGTTGCTCCTCCTGCAGAATGAAGGCTTCAGAGGCCCCAGCAGGAATGACTTGGAGGGAAAAACTGCAGTTAGTGAAGTCCCCAGGCTGATTAAAGAGCATTCGTGTTGTGTCCAGCTATGCTGTGAGAGAGATGGATTGAAACTCTCCCGGGATTCCTGACAGTGGAGAGCTCCGGGTACAAAACAACCGAGGCGAGAAAACCTGTTGCTCTTTGAACAATTGGAATTCGGCCAGGAAAGAAAAAAAAAGACTTTGAAAGGGGGCTTTTCTCTCTCTGATGGCTAGGCACCAGATTCTGTCTGATCCTGACAGCTAAGCAGGGTCAGCCCTGATTGTTACTTGGATGAGAGACCGCCAGTGAATCCCAGGGGCTGTAAGCCATGTTTCAGAGGAAGGAGCCAGCAAAACTACCTCCTTCCTCCTTCCCTAAGAAAACTACCTCCTTCCCTAAGAAAACATTTCCCTTGGCAGGCCACTGTCAAACTGCTCTTACCCTCAAGATATCCTTCCCAACTTTTAGGTGGAATCTTTTCTCCTGTAATTTGAAGCCGTTGCTCCATGTCCTAGTCTCTGGAGCTGCAGAAAACAAGCTGGGCCCATCTTCCGTGTGACATCATTTCAAATATTTAAACTTTCACATCCTCTCTCAACCGTCTCTTCTCTGGATTAAACATACCAGCTCCCTCAGCCACTCCTCGTAGGGCTTCGTAATTTCCATATTCCCTAATCCCCTCCTCATGTCAGTGGGGTAGGGAATCCTTTCCAGGTTTTATTCTGAGCCCATTCCTTCCAAAATAGGTTTGTCGCTTTGGGTATCCCCCTTTAGAGTTTGGATTAAAAGCCAGAGTGGATGGATCTCTCTCTCACACACACACACGCACACGCATGCACGCACGCACACATATTCTTTGGGTATCTCCTTTAAAGTTCAGACTAAAATCCAGAGTGGATCTCTGTCTGTCTGTCTGTCTCTCTCTCTCTCTCTCTCTCACACACACACGCACACACACACTCTCTCTCTCTCCACTCCCAGCTGCTTCTGCTCCTCCCTCGCACACAAATCCAAGAGGCAATTGGTAGCAGCCGCCGATCAATTCTGCCCAGAGGCGGCTGGCGGATGGCAGGCAGCCTGCGTGAGCTGAGAAGGGCCCTGTGAAAGCCGCACGGTTAATTTGTGTCTGTCGGCACGCGCCGGCCAAGGAGGTGAGGGAGATGGATTTCCTTTTATTTCCCGCCCCCGGGGCAGATAGGGAAGGAGAACACGCTCAGGTTGTGCGGTTCTCGCCTAGCAATCAGCCGGGGATGTGCACAGTTCGATCCCTTGCTCCTGCTAATGAGGCCCCTGATTACCATTTTGATGATCACCGGCACCAAGGAGCAAAGCCAGGCAGCGTCCGCAGAGGCCGGGGTGGTGGTTGGAGGGCGTCTTGCCTTGGATAATGCGCGACACCCTCACAATCCGCAAACTCCACTCTGAGGTAGACAGCAGTGTTTATTTGTTGCAAAGCAAGCAACGCAGCACTGTTCGTCCAAAGCTGCCGAGACTAAAGCATGCACAGAGTTTGGAGGTTTTATACCTACACGTACAAATTTCAGGCACGCAAAACTGTGACCAGAGAGGATCGTAAATTTAGCATCTCTCCATCTTTAGACATTTCCAAGATCGGCAGTTGTTTACCCTTCTTTCATCCTTGAGGCAGGAACGTATTTCCTGCCCCTTATCTTTAGACAACTTGAGTTCCCGAAACACCTCTTTCACTTTGGCCCGCTCTCATCTCAATGCACAACTGAATTCATAACAGTTTGTGCAATCAAATCCGCAACCGAATGCACAACCAAAGGAGTAGGTTGAGGTCCAGCTGGCTGAAGGACCCTATCTTTGTCAATGGTGGGCACCAACTCCCATGAATCCGTTCCAGGTTTTGGTGACCTCCAAAGTTGCTCTCCAAGATCCTGAACCTGTCTAGGAATAAGGTTGAGCACCCTGGAGAGTTCCTTTATATTAAGGGCCACGGTGCAGGCTGTTAGCCACACAGGTCTGTCTTCGGATACCTTGCATACTTAGCCACACCTGAAATGTCCTTTAAGGGCTACAGGGCAGACTGTTAGTCTCACAGGTCTATCTCCCAGTCAGTGCCTTGTACGTCCAGCCATATACGAAGCTAATTCATGGGCATAGAGCAGTCTGTTAGTCACACAGGTCTGTCTTCTGATATTTTGCGTACTTAGCCACACCTGAAATCTACCTTATGGGGCACAAGGCAGGTTGTTAGTCACACAGGTGTGTCCTCCAATGCCTTGTATGCTCAGCCACGCAGGAAGCTAATTCATGGGCACGGGGCAGGTTGTTAGTCACACAGGTCTTCCAGTAGCTTGTATACTTTATGCCTTATTTGATTGTTAATTTGTGTTTTAACTTTTGTATTCCATGATTTTTAGCTATTTTCTTTTAAATTACTGTAAGCCGCTTTGAGTCCTTACCAGGAAAAAAGCGACATATAAATAAAATTTAATAATGATGATGATAATAATAATAATAATAATGCCTAGCCCACAGCTGAAATCTACCGTAAAGGGCACAGAGAGCAGGTGGTTAGTCACACAGGGCTGCCTTCACATATCTTGCATATTTAGCCACACCTGAAATGTACCTTAAGAGATACAGGGCAGGCTGGTGGTCCCACAGGTCTATCCCCAAATGCCTTGTATGTTCAGCCATGTAGGAAGCTAATTCGTGGGCATAGGGCAGGCTGTTAGTCACACAGGACTATCCTCCAATGCCTTGTATGCTCAGCCATGTAGGAAGCTAATTCAGGGCCACAGGGCAGGCTGATAGTCACACCGGTCTGTCTTCTGATACCTTGCATACTTAGCCATGCCTGAAATGTACCTTAAGGGGTACAGGGCAGGCAGCTAGTCACACAGGTCTATCCTCCAATCCCTTGTCCGTCCAGCCACGCATGGGACTTATTAAGTCACACACGTCTATCTTCCGATACCTTGCATCCTTAGCCACAGCTAAGACCTACCTTCAGGAGCACAGGGCAGGCTGCTATCACACCGGTGCATCCCCCGATCCCTGGCCACCCCTGCCTCCTGGCATCTGCCGCATGAAGCCACCGCGCCTAAGATCAGAGCCGGTCCTGCCGCCCGCTCAGCCACCCCGAAAATGGAACAGATGGCGAGATGTCTGCGAGATGTTCTTTTGAAATGCCTCCTTCCCTCGCCTGTCCTCATTTTTATTTCTCTCTCTTTCTCTCTGTCCCATGTTATCTATTTATCTTTTAGCAGGGCGGCTTAGCGTAGGGGCAAACGGAATTAGGTACCGGCCTAATTATGGGCTGGAAGGGAGGAAGACGCAAGGCATGGTGGGAGAGCAGGAGCTGACCATTATCTGAGAATACCAAGTGGGCCCGGCTGTCAAGATTATTCAATGCCTTGGGGCTGTCGAGGTTTCTGAGCGCCCTGGAGATGCGGTTCGTGTCAAAACTAAGCGGGGAGAAGGAAAAACAGGAGAGCAAAAGGAAGAGCTTGGAATTAATGCAGTGGGAAAAGGGGAACTGATAATTTGGGGGGTGAAGGATTGGCTCAAGTTTTCTGAGGGGTGGCACAAATGCCCCCATGAGATCAGGGGTGGCTTCTGTGACAAGGGGATGATGAACTTGTTCTGGGTTTTAGTCTGAACTTTAAAGGAGCTCTCCAAGGCGCTGAGCCTAGCTGGAGGCCAGCATTTACCACCTCGGACAGCTCTTTTAGAATTCAAACTGAAAGAGTGGATTCACTGCCCCACTGGCGTGGAAGTAACCAACTGCTGCTCCATCGGGCCATCCAAAACCGTGTTGGACTCAAAATGGGCAGCGACTCATCTACAGAGTCCCAGCCTGTGGGGCAGAAGGGCTAGAAAGAATCTGGGCTACGAAGAATCTGAGAACAGATCCCAGAAGGATGAGGAGACTCCAAAATGAGACCCTCCCATGGGCAGACCATTACCTGTTTCATGTATTTATTTGCTTATTTGTGGCTCATTTTTCTCCTGCTCACTTTAAGTCATTTCCAATACGTCGTGACCCTATCATGGGGTTCTCTTTGGTAGGGTTGGTTCAGAGAAGGCTTTCCTTTCCTTTCCTTGAGGCTGAGAGAGCGTGACTCATCACCCAACAGGTTTCCATGGCCTGGCACGGGTTCTCCAGAGCTGTAACCCAATGCTCAAACCATTTCACCATGCCAGGTCTTGCTGTTTAACGGCAAACCGATTGTAATTGTTGAAGTTGTGTGCCTTCCGGTCCTTCCCGACTTACGAAAACCCTAAGGCAAACTTATCCCAAGGTTTCTTGAGGCTGAGAGTGTGTGACGTGCCCAAGGTCACCCAGTGAGTTTCCATGGCGGAGTGGGGAACTGAACCCTGGCCTCCAGCGTCATAGTCCAATGCTCAAACCACTATACAATGCTGTATCTCTTGGTTATAATTAGTCAACCCAAAATTGGTCACTAACTAGCTAATGGTACAGCTTGTCACTCACTAGCTGGCGGTGAAGCAAGGCATGTTTTCTGTCCAACAGCGCCACCCCTGACTGAATGGCCGAAGCAGGTACTGCGGCCATGGTCAGGTGATCCGAGGAACCAATAAGGTTAGACCTTGGCCTATAAAACTCCTCATCCTGGCCTGTGCAGCTGGTCATTTGGCAGGTTGCTTTCCTTGGTTGTTGTCCTCCTGACATTCTCAGCAATGCATATGCCCCAACCGTCCTGATTTCATGGGGGTAAGTCCTTGTTAATGCTCTATTTTCCCACATTTTCTGCTGCTATTAAAATGGCCCAGTTTCTCTTTCTTCCTCCCACTTTCTGCCTTTGACTCCAGCGTACTTCAATGGCTGCAAACTGAGCCCAATGTGCAGTTACTCATTGGAAGGTGCAGAGGGCAGAGTCTCACCCTTCCCCGTAGGATCAGGAAAAAGCAAACTGCTGCAGCCTCTCTGAGTTCGCATGCTCTCAGTCGAAATCTTTCATCATCTTGATCGGACTCTGTTGCTTCTTGGCTGCGTGTTTCCTAGCGAAGGTATGGGGAGGCAGCATGTTGGAGCGGTTTGAGTGTTGAAACCTTCCTCTGGATGGCTCCAATCAGGCCCTACAGCCCTTTAAAAGCTTCAAAGGTCCTCCTTCTCCACCAGCCAGTGCCTGACCGGCTAAGGATGGATCTCAAGCCCCCCAAAACCCAAGGACGAGAGCCTTACCTTGGGTCCTTTCCCACAGACACATGCATTTTGATATTTGCAATTAGGAGTCCTGCACTCCTAAACCCCTAACAAACGTGGAGGAACGGCAGGGGATGGAATTTTGAAGGAAACTGGAGGGGAGAGCAAGTAACAATGTCACACTGCCTCTTTCCCCAATTATGTTCGGAACGATGGAAGGGAAAGAAGCACACTCCCCCTTTCTCATCTCTAGCTCCAAGCTTCATCCAGCTGCTAGACACTGGTAATGAAGCTCTTAACAACGCCCACCGGGACTCCGGCCTGGCCCTTCCAGATGTCTCCGCTGCAGACCCCGAATCGACAGTGTGCTGTGTTGGCATCTGCCACCCGCCAGCTTGCAGAAACCCTGGCCGTGCTTGGCCCTTTGGACCAGGCTGCTCTTTCCCCTTCTCTCCTGCAGTTTGGAGTTCATCATCTGCGCTACACAGGTAGTGTGTGGGAAGGGAGGTACAGCCGTGAGGTTTCCCAAGCTGCAGGCAGAAATGCCGAGCCCGTGCATTGATGTAATGTCGTTTGTTTTTTTTTTTGAAACCTCAACTAGAAAGGAATCTGCAAAGATGCTGCCAGGTTTCTATGCTTCCCGCTCCACCCGTTGCACAAGATGGTTGGTCTGTGTGTGCACGCTCCTTGGAAAACATCTAATGAGTATAGAAAGAGGGGACGTCAGCGTTCCTAGAAGAAACAGAGGGTGGGTGACCATCTGTCGGGAATGCTTTGGTTGTGTCTTCCTGCATGGCAGAATGGCGTTGGGATGGATGTCCCCTAGGATCTCTTCCAACTCTATGATTCTAAGAAACTTAGGGGGTGTAGTACCTTGAGGATTAAAGAGTTTTATTTACCGTAAGATGCCGTGGAGTCTAGGAGAGCTTCTGTGAGATAAACACTGTGTCATTCCTTGAGCATTTTCTTCTCAAACGAAAGAGTGAGTAATTCTAGGGCTTTTCTACACTATAGTGTTATAGTGCTATTATTCCCCTTTCAACATCCTGTGAATTTTGGGGTTTGTAGCTTCCAGAGGCCCAAGAGCTCTCTGGCTGAGACTTCTCAATGCCCCTCCCTAAACTGCAAACCCAAGGATTCCATAGGAAGTTGAAAGTGGAATAATAGCACTGTAACTGTGTAGTGTGGAAAGGCCCCTAGCCGCTGTCTTCTTGCTGTGGGAGGGCTTTGAAAACTGCAGTTTTAGAATGCTCTTTGTCTTTCAAGACTGATTCTGCAGGGGGGGAAATCAGCACCATTGTCTTGCACAGAGAATAGCATTTCTGCATGGAAATAATTACATATTCGGCGGAGAAAAAATGAACGTTGAAATGCTGGTTTCTGTGCAGGAAATTCCAAACCACTACTTCACACTAGTGCGCTCTCTCTCTCTCTGTCTTATACAATGTCCCTGTAAGTCGAAGCCAACTGGACGGCAACAGACAACATGTACCTTTTTTCAAGGCTATGCTCTCACTCTGAGATTCCTCCTTGCCCCCTGAGAGCCAGAGAAGAAAAAATGGCTTGAAGACACCCAAGAATAGGGATGTCATGTTGAAGATGGAGTGAGCTTGTTTTCTGCTGCTCCAGAGACTAGGACATGAAGCAATAGATACAAACTACAGGAAAAGAGATTCCACCTCAACATCAGGAAGAACTTCCTGACAGTAAGAGCCATTTGAAGTAGAATATGCTACCTGGGAGTGTGGTGGAATCACTTTCTTTGGAGGTTTTTAAGCAGGGGCTGGGTGGCCATATGCTGGGGGTGCTTTGAGTGAGTCTTCCTGCATGGCGGAAGGGGGTTAGACTGGATGGTCCTTGGGAGCTCTTCTAACTTTAATTCTATGAATAAAATGTCAAACGGAATGCTAGTCATATTCCCCATCCAGGGTGCCACTGGTCTCCAATTGTGTTTTTGCCTTTCCATCCATCTATCCATGTGTCCCTTTCCTTCCTTCTCCGTTTTTTGCCTTTGACTCCCGGCCAACAGGCTCGGGAAGGGGACAGGGGGACTCTGTCTCACCCCGTGTGTTGGATGAATTATTTATAAAGCAGGTGACCTCATTCATTCAGACTGATTTTCCACCCTGTCACTCCAATTACGGTACATTCCTTGGAAGAAGATCGGCGGTGGGGGTGCCGAGTGGGGAGGTGGAAGAAGCCACGCCGGTGAGTTTGTTAGCATGACTTCAGCTAACTTGTCACTTTGGTGGATGATCGGCGCGGCAGAGGTGCCCGACTCGCCTTCCTTAATAATTAAAGCCGGGCTCGTCTGGGCTTCCGAGCAGCCTCGCGTTCGTTCCAGCTCACCCCCATCCCTGTTATTTAATTAACTCTCCTTTGTTCCAAGGGAAGGGGTGCGCGCGCACATGTACAAAGATCCCGACATGACAGGAAGGTTCCAAGGCGTGTTCTCCGCACTGTCGGCTTACTGCTTGGTTGGGGAGAAGACTCTGGGGGCGGGGGGGAATATTCTAGTACCAATCTTGGGTCTTTTGGCCATTTCTGCACTACACTGTTATAGTGCTATTATTCCACTTTCAACATCCTGTGGAATTCTGGGGTTTGTAGTTTACCGAGACCGAAGGGCTCTCTGGCTGTCAGAGCTGTCCGGCAGTGGAATAGGCTGCCTCCGTGGCGTGTGGTGGAGCCTCCTTCTTTGGAGGTTTTTAAGCAGAGGCTGAATGGCCATCTGTTGGGAATGCTTTGATGGGTGTTCCTGCATGGCAGGGGGTTGGACTCGATGGCCCCTGGGGTCTCTTCCAACTCTGCATTTCTATGATTCTATAACTTGCATAGGCTTTAGCTAATGCCGTTAAAAAAATGCAGCTCTTCTAGTAATTCTGTGCCTTCAAAGTTGTTTCTGATTTATGGTGACCTATGGAGAGCTGATCATGGGTTTTTTTGAGGCTGAGAGTGTGTGATGTGCCCAAAGTCACCCAGTGGGTTTCCGTGTCTAAGCGGTGAATCGAACTCTGGCCTCCAGGGTTGTTGTCCAATGTTCAAACCACTACACACCATGCTGGCTCTAAATCGTTAGTTTAGCACTTATGGAAATCTCATTGATTGAATAGGTTTACTTCAGTTGGGAATAGCAATTGAATCTAGGAGTACAGTCAGCCCTCCACATTTGCCGGTTTCACTTTTGCAGATTTGATTATTCACGGGTTATTTGCTGTCAGCTCCGCTGCCTCCCTGGGCCATTTTTAATAGGGACTGCAAGCCTCATGAGACTGAGAAACTGCAAACGAGGCTTGTAAGTCCCTCTTAAAAATGGTGTGGGGCAGCAGGGGAAGTGGCCATAAGCCCCACAGCCCTCCACTTCTGCCCTGGGAAGAAACCCTGATGCCTCAGAGGAATCCATGCTGGGTTGAATTGGGTGATCATACTTTTTTTGTGTCTTAAATAAGGCTTAGGAGGGCCTGGAGTTATTCATGGTTTTTCCACTTTCACGGGGGTCCTGTGCCCCTAACCCTAGCAAATGTGGAGGGAGGACGGTATATGATATTCTCTCTGTCTTTCCTAATTGCATTGGCTTATTGGCTTGGCAAGTCTGCCTCCGCTTCCGCCTCCTTCCACAAGTTTCTTTTTCTTGCACATAGACTATTGAGAGGGCGTGAGGGGAGCTGAGGACTTGAGGTGGTTTGAATTTTCACACGCTGATTCAGTCCTTGGAAGAATTAGTTTCGAAAACTCCTTCCTTCAAGTTTCTTCTTGGCCGTCGGACATCAAAATCTTCACACCCCATCTTGAATCGCGCTTTGGCGCTCCGGTCAATGTGACCGCACCAGTTGCCTGAGCAGATGGAGAGATGTACCACCAGAGATATCTTTGTTGCAAAGTGAGAGTGTTTGATTGTTCTTCGCAGGTTTTCGAGCTCGGCAAAGAAACCAAAGTGTTTGCCTTCAATCCTTTCTCTCCCACTGCTGCCCCCATGTTAATGTTATTTCATCTACGGTTACTTATGTAATACTCAAGGTGCAAACGGCTTTCATTTACCTGGCCTTTACAATCACACATGGGGATGAGATTTGAACAAGGTTGTAAAGCTTTTCTGCTTTCATCCTCAAACACAAGGACAAATAATTTCCATAGTATTCTTTCTGCTGCAGGGAAAAAAAAATACATACCGTGGAAATTTCTGCACCGTTATCTTCCATATGTATGATTATTCTGCACAGAATATGTTGCACAAATTTGTATGGTGCAGGGTGATTGTTCCATGCAGCTAGTTTTCCGGCACAGAACATCCATGTTACAAGGCTAGGAATGCCTTGTATGTTCTGCTCAGAACATGTTGTAGATGTCTGTATGTCACAGGGCAATTATTCTGCGCAGAATATGTTGGATGGGTTTGCGTGCTGCAAGGCAAGTGTTGCACACAGCATGCAAAGCAATTATTCTGTGCAAAATTTGTACACTGCAAAGCAGATATTCAGTGCAGAATTTTCCATTCCAAGGCAGCTTGGAATTTGTTGTCTGTGTTCGCATTTCACAAGACAATTATGTTGTGCAAAATAAATTGTCTGGATTTGGATTTTGCAAGGCAGTTATTCTGTGCACAGTATGTTGTATGTGTTTGCGTAAGGTAATTATCCTGCGCAGAGTACGTTGGATGTATCTGTAAGATGCAAGGCAATTTTTCTGCACAAAATTATTCTGGACTGGGATCCTGTTGGGGTTTTAGGCTCATGTATTTTCCCTTTATGGAAATGATTGGACATTTTGTTGTTCAGTGCACAAGGTCTACATTCAGCTCTTAAAAGCATAATAGTTCCTGTAGAGCTGCTATGCACACAGATACCCATTAGGGTGTGTGTCAGGTTGTGCATTCAGTGGCACCATTGCATGCACATTAAGTTGTTCAGTGTTGCTGTTTGAATGAAATCTTGGGTAGCACCATCCATAAACAACGTTGCAGATTTAGACTGTGCAATCCCAGTGTAGGATCTCTTTTAATGCAGAGAAGAGGGCAGCCAAGACAATGAAATGTCTGGAAACCAAATAAGAGAAACACTTGAGGGAGCCCAGTATGTTTAACCTGGATAAGAGAAGACTGAGAGGTGACTGAAAACCAAGGTTAGCTATCCGAAGGGATGTCGTTTGGAAGATGGGGCAAGCTTGTTTGCCCCTGCTCCTGAGACTAGAACATGAACCGATGGATTCAAATTGCAGGGAAAGAGATTTGACCTAAACATTTGGAAGAGCCTCCGGATGGCAAGAGCTGTTTCAGAGTGAAGTGGACTGTAAAGTCTGGCCTTATCCTAACGCAGCTAGGCTGAGAAAGCAAGGTACAGAAAGCTGCACTGCCTGCACACATGTAGCAACTGCTTTGTCCATTTGTTTCAGTCCAAAGGTGGACAGGGCAGCCCTCCACCTCCCCCAGTTCAGATTCTTGAACTCGGTCCAAAAAGAGAACAGTAGGCATCAGAGAGAAAGAGAAAGGCTGTGTGAGAGAGGACCCTAGAGGCAGTAAAGAACAATTGATAAGCTACAATTCCCATTTCATTAGTGATGTTTGTTCTGCCCTCAGGATTCAGGGGCGACTGGAAACTTCTGTGTCAGGGGTGCAGCGGTTCCGTGTCGGGTTTTATTTCAGGCTTTATAGGAGCTCTCCGTGGTGCTGAAGCTGTTTAGGAAACACTGCCAAGGAGCTCTCCCTGGTGCTGAACCTAAAGGTAGCATCAAAGGAGCCACTAATGGTGCTGAACCTGTTTTTAGCTATTCAGAGTGCTGAGCTCTATCCCTCCAAACAAGTCCAGCACCTTGGAGAGGTCCTTTAAAATTTGGAATAAAGCCTGGAAGGGACTCAGCACACCCCTGGCACGGAAGCCACCATGCACCCCTTCTGTAATGTTATCCTAACAGATCCAGAGAAGTTTTAATTAAAGATTAGGTTCAGCGTACAGACAATGTCCTTACCGGAACTGAGGATACAAAGCAGGTTTTGCACGCACGCGATGCCCTTGATAGGACTGAAGATACAGTGCAGGTTTTGCTTCTTAGAACCCTTCTCGCCCTTCCCGGCTCCTTCCAGCTCACATGCTCTTCTCGCACACGAGATCATAGCAGTCCGTTAGAATACCTTGGTTCTCATGGTCCATCCAAGGTCCCTCTCCCTCTGCCCAGACATTGAAGGGGACACAGCAGAATGGCTACGGTATAGCTAACCTAGGCATGGCTAGTGTGGCAGAGATGGCAATGGCCCTCTGATGTAGATCGCCTCCGAAAGTAGTAGACTCTCCTTCAGAGGGTTTTAAAACAAAGGGTGGATGGTTATCGCTCAGCGGTGCTGTGGCTGCAGATTGCTTTGTGGCATGAAGTGGGTGAACCGTGCAGTTCCTTCCAACTCTATGATATAATGGCTGAGATTCTAGATCAGCTATGTAGTAGTATGCTTGGGCCATTTCTGCCCTACACTATTATAGTGCCATTATTCCACTTTCAACTTCCTGTGGAATTCTGGGGTTTGTAGTTTACTGAGGCCAAAGAGCTCTCTGGCTGAGAACTCTAAACCGCCAGACCTCCAAACTGCAAACCGTAGGATTTCATAGGATGTTGGAAGTGGAATAAGAGCCCTGTAACAGTGTAGTGCGGAAGGGCCCTCGGAGTCAAATTTGGCCCTTGGTTTTGAAAGAAGTTCCTCACATTTCATCTAGATTCTACCTATAATGAGATGCACACTGCTTGGTGCAGAAAGTCACTACAGCAAATTTACCATTGCATGGAAGTGCAATGATCTCTCCTTTTTTTTCCTCTCTCTCTCTTCAAAACTCTGCCCTTTTCAAGCTGAGAACACATTTTATGGATCTATGGAAAAGGAATTTATTCCTCTTGGAGGGAGGCTTCTAGTTAACGGTTTCTTCACAGGATAGCATGAGCGTGCTCGGTGCAGCGGACGAGACAGAATAATTTGTAATGTTTACCAACAGCTGTCTGAGAAACACTTAGGTTTATGAAGTGTGCGTTGTAAATTTTCCAACAGCTGCTGCAGTAGGGGGAGGAAAAGTAAAAAAAAAAAGAGATAAGGGGGTGAATTTCAGCATCCTCGGCTTCCATCCTGACAATTTTGCAGTAACCCTAGCAGGACAAAAATGCCAAAAAAAAGAAACAGGGCTTCATGTAGCAGTAACACACCTCCACACCATCACTTAAGTACTGTGCTGTTCCTTAGCCATTGCTTTTCCACTTTCTTCTAATTGGTATACTTTTGGATTCAGCCGTGACCTTCGATGCTCAGGTTTCTGCAGTGGCTGGGAGTGTATTTGCACAGTTAAAGACAGTGTGACCCAGCTCCCTCAGCCGCTCCTCATAAGGCTTCATGGTTTCCAGGCCTTCTACCATTTTGGTCGCCCTCCTCGGGACCCGTTCCAGCTTGCCAATATCCTTTCTGAACTGTGGTGCCCAGAACTGGACACAATATTAGTCCAGGTGGAGTCTGACCCAAGCAATTCCTCCATTATAATTGCTGGCACCCCCCACTTTAAACCATTTGGTCCTTTTTATAAAGATGGGGTATTGATTGAGAAATCAGTACAAGAGGAGGCATCATTTTTTTGCTCTTCCTTTTTGTAAAAGGGGAGAGGGAGAGAAGAAATTGGGTGCCTTGACAGAGGTAGCTGCATAGCTATATTGTTTCTTGTTTCCATGCACAGAAAGCACCCAAGTTACCTCTCCGTAAATGAAAATACTTAAGGTGTTTTAAAATGAGTGGATGGATAGATGGATGCTTTAAGATATATAGACACACAGAGTGCTTTGGGACAGACAAAAAGATACGCAATATAAAACCCTGAGTCATTTTTCATTCTAGTTGCTTTGCTTCCAGCTTCACGCTATTTCCCCCTTCAAACCTTCCTCTCTTTTCTCCTGCTGTGCTCTTCCCTGCTGGATCTTTTTTTTCTTTCCTGCCATCAAGCTTCTAGTCCTTATGATGTTTAAAAAAAAGAGCCGAACCAGATAACGCTTCCTTTCTCATCCCTCCCTCCTTCCCCTTGTCATGTACGGGAGATGCCAAGCCAGAGGGAAGTCACAAGCTTCTCCGTTATAGACCTGAGTTCTCTCCTCCAAAATTGCTTCTTCCTCCATTAATGGCCCATTTCCTTTAATGAACTCTTGAGCGCCGGAAGCTTTGCGGCGCCCTAATGAACCTTCCTAATCACGGTGTGACACACGTGCGAGCCAAGGTGTCTAGATCGAGAGAGGTAATGATCCTGCTCTATTCTGCACTGGTTAGACCTCATTTAGAATCCCGTGTCCAGTTCTGGGCCCCTCGATTCGATAAAGATATCAACAAGCTGGAGCGAGTCCAGAGAAGGGCGACAAAAATGGTGGAGGGTCTGGAAGCCATGAGGAGCGGATGAGGGAGCTGGGGATGTTTAGTCTGCAGAAGAGAAGGTTAAGAGGGGACATGAGAACCATGTTTAAATATTTGAAGGGATGTCTTGTCGAGGAGGGAGCAGGCTTGTTTTCTGCTTGCTCCAGAGACTAGGACCAGGAGCAATGGATTCAAGTGGCAGGAAAGGAGGGTCCACCTGAACCTCAGGAAGAACTTCCTGATGGTCAGAGCTGTCCGGCAGTGGAATATGCTGCTGCCTCAATGGAGTGTGGTGGAGTCCCTTCTTTGGAGGTTTTTAAGCAGAGGCTAAATGGCCATCTGTCCAAGGGAGGGCTTTGATGGGTGTTCCTGCATGGCAGAAGGGAGTTGGACTCGACGGCCCCTGGATCTCTTCCAGCTCTATGAATGTGTGTGTGTGTGTAGATTTGTTCTTCTTGTGCAATACCTCTCCATTTGGAAGTAATACCCTGGGTACTGTTCCTAGGGAGAGACAGCGTAGTGTAGTGCACTGAGTGTTGGACTATGTCTCTGGAGACCAGGGTTTGATTCCCACTGGTTGATCTTGGCCACATCACACACTCTCAGCCCCAGAAAAACCCCATGACAGGGTCACTTTAGCGTTGCCATAGGTTGGAAACAACTTGAAGGCCCAAAACAACAAGGCATCCCTATGAAATTCATTGGGCCAGAAGGCACATAGGCACACAATCATATTACCTCCCCTTGATGGAGTTTTGAGGGTTACAACCAGAAAAAAAAATCCTTTGCATGGAAAATGTTCCATGTCACCATGTCAAACCCTACATGGATACATAATCCAGAAATGAGAGGGGGGAAAGGAAATGTAAAATATTGGAATGCATTCCGGTTCAGAAACAAGACCAGAGAAGAAGTTGCAGCGATATTGGAAGCATCCCTTCCTTCAATGGGGGAGAAGTGCAGGTTCCACCCAACGCTGTCCCCCCTCCAGCTCCTCATTTCTGCCGTTCCTCCGTCGTCCTCCTTCACTCGCAGCTGGCACATCAATTGGACAGTAAAACCGGCAAGGACGCCTGAGTGTTGCAGACAGAAAAAAAAAAAAAACCCATCCCTGGCAACATTAAAAAAGGGCATAAAAGTTCACGGCCGTCCCCCGGGTGGTAATTAATGGCACCGTAAGAACTGGGGAGCGGGGAGGGAGGAGAGACCAAGCACCAGGGCGAGTCATATGAGCTCGCTGCAGCTAATGTTATTACTTACTTCACTGAGCTAAGTAACTTTATGGAATCGTACGTTGTATGCCCGGGCTTGGCACCAAGCCGCACGCAAGGAGGGAGCCGAGTTTACAGGTGTTTACAAAGCCAGTTGTAGAGGGCCCAGTAGCAACACTGGTTCCGGGGAGACGTGGGCATCATGGAAGGGGGGCAGACAGGAAAGCGGCAAAAGGCTGGTATTCATCGATTCATCTATTATTGGCTACGTCAGTGGTTTTTAACCCCTTCTCTACTGAGGACCTCCTGCAAATGTGATTTTTTTTAATGTGGACCCCCAAGACTTCAGCTTTAAATATTTAATTTTAAACATTCGAATGCTTATTTGGATTTTCAAATATTTATTTATTTTTTAAAGGCTTCTGGAGACTCGGGGCTTTTCTGCCCTACACTTTTACAGTGCTGTTAGTCCACTTCCAGCAGCCTATGGAATTCTGGGATTTGTAGTTTAGGGAGGGGCCTTTAGCGTTCTCAGCCAGAGAGCGCTTGAGCCTCGGGAAACCACAAACCCGACCATTCCACAAGAGGTTGAAAGTGGAATAATAGCACTATAACAGTGTAGGACGGAAAGGCCCTAGGATTCAAATCCCTACTCAGACGCTGGGTGATTTTGGGCAAGTCACATTCTCTCAGCCTCAGAGGAAGGCAAATGCAAACCCCTTCTGAACAAATTTTACAAAAAAAAAAAAAGGGAGCGGTAAGTTCTCTTTAGGGCTGCCATGAGTCAGAAGGGACTTGAGGGCACACAATGACAGTGTGTTGCTGAGGGTGGAGGTTCTTTCTAGCCATTGTGTCTCTCTTCTTTGAAACGTGACTTATGGTGAGCCTAAGGCAAACCTATCAGGAGGGCTTTCTTAGCAAGATTTGTTGCCTTTGCTTTTCTGTGAGGCTGAGAGAATGTGGCTTACCCGAGGCCACGCACTGGGTTTCCATGGCAGGATTGAAGCAGGATTCAAACTCTCATCTCCAGAGTCATAATTTAGGTGCACCCACACGCCTGCCGCTGGGTCCCTTGCATCAGGGGTACATGTGCGCATATGCCCAAACTGATCTCTCATTTGCAAACGAAGGAGCAATTTCAGCACAAGCAAAGCCTGCCACACGTACTGCCACATCCCTGTTGCTGCTGTTGGTGTCCAGCAGCGGGGCTTTGCAGACTCCCTGTGAGGGCCTCTCAGACCCCAGGGGTCCCCGGACCTCTGATGTCCCACTCTTTCGGAGCTTTTAAAGCATCTTGGTTTTTCCTCTCCCCTCCCCTCCCTTTCCCTCTTTGTTTCCTTCCATTGCTACAAACTGAATTCAGGTTGCAAAGGAGTTTGAACTCCATTAACACGGCAGGAGGGGAGAGAAAGGGACAAGACCTTGCCCCCTTGCCAGAAGGCGCAACCTCTCCTAACCTGTCTGTTCTTTTTCTTTAGCAAACTTTGCCATCTGGATGATGCTTCGATGGCACCTGGCCTCGCGTGTTCTTGTTTTCATCTTTGAAATATCGGAGGGTATGACGCATTCAAAGAACACAATGCCCGACTCAACACAAATGCGCATGGTTTATCCAAGGACGCTGAATCTGACAGATGCTCCGAAGACCTGGAATGCCTGCCGTTCCCACCTGAAAAGGAGCGAGGGCTGGAAAAACAAAGTGTGATTCTCCACCAATCTCACAGTGTTGTTTACCTGAGTGGAGAACATAAGCTGGGTATGTGTTAGTGCTTTCTTTATATATATATATGTATATATGTATGTATGTATGTATGTATGTATGTATGTGTATATATATATGTGTGTGTGTGTGTATATACATGCGCACGTGTATGAATTGAAGCATGGAATGACAGCCACTGGTGGAACCACACTACAACCAGTCATCTTCGTGGCAAGTGAAGAGCGAGAACGGATTAGAAAGCAAACGCTTGGCCTTATCGTATCAGCAAGGTAACCGAGCCAGGAGACACTGCTCTCAGTTCCCTGGCTGTATGGTTCATCAGATAAATCTTTGATGAACAAGCGACAGGAAAAAGCCATTTGATCGGAGGCTGAGATAGTGTGGGGGCGGGAGTTGTCGAAGAGGTAGCGGAGGCGGGAAGGAGTGCCGGGCCTTCCTTGCTCGTCCCTTGCGTGCAGGCAGAAGAATGCGCAAGGGGAGTAGAAAATTCAATTTCTCTCCAGCCTGTATCATTCTGGTAAGTGTTCTGTTGTAAGGTTAAAAGGTAACATTAAATCATGAAGCCCTGTGAGGAGCGGCTGAGGGACCTGGGCATGTTTAGCCTGGAGGAGAGAAGGTTAACAGGTAACATGACAGCCATGTTTAAATATTTGAAGGGATATCCTATGGAAGATGGGGCAAGCCTGTTTTGTCTTCCTACAGAGACCAGGACATGGAGCAATGGATTCAAACTCCAGGAAAAAAGATTCTGTCTAAACATCGGGAAGAACTTAAGAGCAGTTTGGTAGTGGAATATGCTGCCTCAGAGGGTTGTAGCGTCTCCTCCTTTGGAGGTTTTTAAACAGAGGCTGGGTGTCCATCTGTCAGGAATGCTTTAACTGTGTATTTCTGCATGGCAGAATGGGGTTAGACTAGGTGGCCCTTGAGGTCTCTTCCAACCCTGTGATCTTATCTAGTTCCTCCATGGCCGCCGAGGAGTGGGTTTTCATGGCTGGGCAGAGATTTGAAACCTGGAGTCCAAGACCATCATGCTCATCACGGGGCCCAAACGGACCCAGCCTCCCCAAAATCCAGCAAAGGCATCAATCGTCGCGTCATCTTCAAGGGCAGACCCATGTAGACTGTATTACAGTAGCCTAGCCTGTAAGGGCGTGGATGACTGTGGCTAAAGTCAGTTTCCTCTGGGTAGATCTGACACAGGCCTCGTCTGCCTTATTTAAGACGACTGAGTTAGGGGACATCGCTTGTTTTCAGCTCCTATCCGCCGCATTCAAAACATTCCCCCCACCTCAGAAGGAATTCTC
The DNA here is from genome assembly GCA_030412105.1 of Cyclura pinguis. NCBI lineage: Eukaryota > Metazoa > Chordata > Lepidosauria > Squamata > Iguanidae > Cyclura > Cyclura pinguis. Next base: position 6,244,902 of record CM059614.1, on the reverse strand, counting down.
TCCGGCTTCGCTCTCCCTTGATATTTCCCAGTGTGGATAACATCCCCCTGCCCTTGCCGCCTCCGCCGGCTGCTTACAGGTCAAAGAGGTCACCATCTCACTGAACTTGGCTGCTCCTTTTGCAGGGATAAATCCATATCTTACTGTCAGATAAAGTCACTCCGCTCACGGGGAGGAGAGGGGGAAAAAAAAGCCTGCTCAGAATTGTTGATAGGGCAGCCCCGGGTGAGTGGATCTTGTGAATTTTAATTCAGGAAAGAAGAACAGATGTCGGAGGAGGAGGAGGAGGAGGAGGAGTGGGAGGGGGAGGGAGACAGCTGCTGCCTCTCTGAAGGATTTTGGGTTGCTTGCTGAGGTTTTGGGGGGGCGGGGACTGTTCCATCAGCTTCTGCACCAAGTAGACCCCGCAGCTTTTGAATCCAGCAAAAGCGGAGCTCCTAGGCACACTCGTGGCAATACAAGCGGCTCTCTGTTTCTTTTTCTTGTTGGTTTCCATTATCTCCTGCCTGCTTTCCAAAGCTAGGAGGCCTGCTCTGTCTTGTAGGAGCCGGAGGAATACAAGAGGAGTTGTTTTTAACCCAGCACAGAGACGGGAGGGGCAGAATGCTGCCAGCGACGGTGTCGTCGGCTTTGACTCACGGCAGCCCTGTGAAGGAGAGATCCCAGCCCATCGGCTGCTCTGCTGAAGCTTGAATTCCAGCCATCAGTGGCTACCTTGATGGAGTAGATCCACCTGTACTACAGTCTCCTTCTTCTCCTACTGCCTTCCCCTTTACGAAGGATTCTCGTCTTTTCCAATGAGTCCAAACACTGGCGGGAGGGACAAGCAGCCAGCCGCAGCTCCCTTGCGAGAGGCCCTCCACTGCCATAGCACTGAGGGAGAGAAGAGCAGCCAGTCTCTGGTGGGCTGACGGAGGGAAGAGCAGCCGGTCCCTGGTGGGCCGGGGGAGAGAAGAGCAGCCGGTCCCTGGTGGGCCGAGGGAGAGAAGAGCAGCCAGTCCCTGGTGGGCCAAGGGAGGGAAGAGCAGCCCGTCCCTGATGGGCCGAGGGAGGGAAGAGCAGCCGGTCCCTGGTGGGCCGAGGGAGGGAAGAGCAGCCGGTCCCTGGTGGACCGAGGGAGAGAAGAGCAGCCGGTCCCTGGTGGGCCGAGGGAGGGAAGAGCAGCCGGTCCCTGGTGGGCCAAAGAAGAGAAGAGCAGCCGGTCCTTGATGGGCCGAGGGAGGGAAGAGCAACCTGTCCCTGGTGGGCCGAGGAAGGGAAGAGCAGCCGGTCCCTGTTGGGCCAAGGGAGGGAAGAGCAGCCCATCCCTGTTGGGCCGAGGGAGGGAAGAGCAGCCGGTCCCTGGTGGACCGAGGGAGGGAAGAGCAGCCGGTCCCTGATGGGCCGAGGGAGAGAAGAGCAGCCACTCTTGGGAGCCACCAGAACAAACGATGAGCTTTGAAATGTGCATGCCTCTCCTTGCCTACATATTTAATCTCGACAACGGTGGTGCTGGTAACTGCCACCAAGTTGACTTTGACTCACAGCAACCCTATGGATGAGAGACCCCAGCTCACCTTTTATCCTCAACCGACCTGCTCAGGTCTTGCAGATTCAGGGACAGGTCTTCCTTGATTTGCGCCTTTCCATCTGTAATGCAGTCTCCCTCTTTTCCGACTGCCTCCAACCTTCCCAAGCTTTATTATCTTTTCTAGGGAAGCAGGTCTTCTCATGATAGGGCCAAAGTACGACAACCTCAGTTTAGTCATCTTGACATCTAGGGGGAGTTCACATTTCATTTGCTCTAGGACCTGTTTATTTATTCCTTGATTGAGTCTGTCCATCGGTGATGCAGTCTTCTCCCCCCCCACCACTGTTTTCTACCTTACCCTAAGCATTATTGTCTTTTCTAATAAGTCCTGGCTTCTCATGATACGGCCAAAGTACGACACGATATGACCAAAGAACTCTCTAGGGAGAGTTCAGGCTTGGTTTGCTCTAGGACCCCTTCATTTGTCTTTTTAGCAGTCCAGGGTATTCGTAGGACTCTTCTCCAGCACCACATTTCAGAGGAGTTGATTGTCTTCCCATCAGCTTTCTTCGCTATCCAGCTTTCTCAACCATACGTCGAAATTGGGAATACTGGGCAAATCCTCACTTCAGTATTCAATGATATATCTTTATACTCAACAGCATACCCAATTTTTTTTTTGAAAAAAAAAAAAGAGATTTCCACCCACTTCTACTTTCTGTTTCGCTTTTGGGGGCCCCTTTGGACATCCTGTGTGTGGCCCCCGGCAAGATCCCGAGTTACCTTGGGTCCACAGGCATTGTGTCTCCTCGTATGAGGATGAAACAGACACGGGTGCTCGGCGGAGAAGCTTGTACATGGATTAAACAACCTCAGAAGAAGCGTGAGCTGTGCTCACGTGATATCGGTTCTGGTTTGCTTTAGCAGGAATAGCTGTTCAGTTTAATGGGCGATCCCGCAGGACTCTGACCTTCTTGAATAATAAAAAGGCCTTCGTTCAAGAGCGGCGTTCCTGCAGAGAGGAGGGAGCACAGGGTCGGGGCTTTGCAAATATAAGGAAACACAGCCGCAGAGGGTCCCGATCGAGGTGTAGCAATTGGGGGGGGACAAATGAGGCATCGTCTCCCCAGATAGGAATACCACCTGCCAAAATATTTCTTCACTCTCCACATTTATCATAGAGCTAGAAGGGACCCCAAGGGCCATCCAGTCCAGCCCCATTCTGCCATGCAGGAAGACAGAATCAAATGGCCCGTCCAGCCTCTTATTTAAAAAAAAAAATCACCGAAAAAGGAGAATCCACCATATTCTGAGGCAGCCTATTCCACTGTCAAACTGCTCTTAATGTCAGAAGTTCTTCCTAATGTTTAGACGGAATCTCTTTTCCTGTCGTTTGAAGCCCTTGCTCCGTGTCCTAGTCTCTGGAGCAGCAGAAAAGAGGCTCGCTCCATCTCCGTATGACATCCTTTCAAATATTTAAACCTGGCGATGATGTCCCCTCTTAACCTTCTCTTCTCCAAGCTAAACATCCCCAACACTGAAGCCATTCCTCATAGGCCTTCATGGTTTCCAGGCTTTCTACCATCTTGTTCGCCCGCCTCTGGACACCTTCCAGTTTGCCAATATCCTTCCAGAGTTGTGTTGCCCAGAATTGGAAACAGGATTTCCAGGTAATTGGTCCTGAGACCAGCCTACCAAACCAAAAAAAAAGATTATTCTTTGGGGGCAGATAATTGTATGTTGTTGTTATCACTGTCCTCTCCCCCCCTCCTCGCTCTTTGAAGAAGATTGCCCATTAAAATTCATAAAGGCCATTAACGGCAAGGCGAGCAGCTCTGTCGTTTGTGCCGATGACAAAATGGGCGAATTAGATATTCATTACGGGCTTGAGAGATTGGCAAACTTTGTATTTAAATCACCGGGTGCCTGGGGAGCGGGTTCCATTTCGGTGACACGGTAATGAGCTTTTGATTAACCCTTTCGGTGCCATAGCAATGGGGAGGGAGGCTGGGTTATGACGGTTGGGCTCTGTAGCGGAACATCGGAGAGGCCTAAGGATGAACAGAAGAGCCAGTGGTGAATAGCGGTTTCAGACTTGGACGATGACCCTGGAGACCGGGATTCGATTTGCTGCTCGGCCTGAGAAACCCACTCGTTGACCTTAGGCGTGTCACATACTCTCAGCCCCGGAAAACCCCACGTTAGATTGTTAGCCTTAGGGTCGCCATAAATCAGCAATCACTTGAAGGCACACAACAACAACAAAGTGACTAGAAGAGCTGCATTTTCTTAATGGCGTTAGCTAAAGCCCGTGCAAACTATTACACTCAGGCCTCCACGTTTGCGGATTTCACTTTTGCAGATTTGATTGTTCACAGATTATTTGCTGTCCCCTCTGGTGCCTCCCTATGCCGTTTTTAATAGGGACTGCAAGCCTTGTGAGGCTGAGAAACTGCAAACAAGACTTGTAAGTCCCTATTAAAAATGGTGTGGGGCAGCAGCGGGGGTGGCAGTAATCCCCACCAGCCGCCCACTTCTGTCTTGGGAAGGAACCCTGATGCCTCAGAGGAATCCACGGTGGGTTGCATAGGCTGATCATACTTTTCTTTGTGTGATAAATATGGTTTGGGAGAACCTGGAGTTATTCACGATTTTTTCACTTTCACAGGGTCCTGTGCCCCTAACCCTAGCGAACGTAGAGGGATTACTGTATAAGGCATTCCCCAAAGTTAGAAGTTTTACTCCTCCAGTGACTTAAATTTGTATATTTTAATTCTTACTTGGTAAGCTGAATTATGCTAGAAATGATGTTGGAAAGTCTGTGTTATATTTTGTAGCTCAGCTTCTTTATTTATATATATATATGTATTTCTATAGCCTCTTTGTTTTTCCATGGTGATGACCACAGTGCATGTGAAAAGGTCTTCATAGATCACAAGCTGAACTTGAGTCAGCGGTGTGATGCGGCAGCTAAAAATGCCAATGCGATCCCAGGCTGCGTTTTGCTGGGCGCGGAGAATGAAGGCACGTGCAAGGGAATGGAAGGTGGAAGGCTTACGTGAGCCTTTCTTCTCCCCTCTGGAGTTGCCTCCCTCCTATTCCTTTGCCTCTGGCCCTGCGCTGAGAACTCGCACCAAAGCAAAATTGTGAGGAAGGCTTGTGTTAGTTTTCCTTCTCCCTTCTGCAGCTTCCTCCTCCCATGTCCTTGACAAAAGGCAAGGGGATGTTAGCAGGCAGCCCCAGAAAAGAAGAGAATTGTAGGGGGGCAGTTATTCGTGGTTTTTCCACTTTTGCTAGGGTTTTTCGTCCCAAACCCTTGGAAAGTGGAGGGGCCGCTGTAAATTCCAACAACAAATGGGTTCATTGCTTTTGGCCATTCCTTTGGCTGTCTTCCCAATAGGTTCAATCCCTTGGGCAGCTCACAGGGATATTCCCCCCTCGAGCACTTTCAGCACCATGGAAAGTTCCTTTAGTGTCTGAAGTGAAACCAAGAGCAGACCCACCGTACCCCCAACACGGACGCCGCTCGTCGCCATTTGCTCCGATGCTAATTGTCTCTGGCTACGCACCGACGCACCGCCACAGTTTCCCATTCTTCCCCCTCCCCTGCTCGGGCGGCAAAACGAATCCAACGCTTCAGCTCTCAGCCAAGGACGGCGTCCAAATGGCTCGGGCGTAAAAGAATTTTCTCGCCGGCTCTGCTGTGACGCGAGCAGATGGGCACCTCTGGCGACGCGGCGCTCCCGGTCTCAGCCTGTAAACGAGTCTCCACGCTTGACTTGGGCCACATGCTCCTCCGAATGGAAGGGGTGGCACCCCACACGGAGAGATGGCGCGGAGGGGAAATCAGCCACCCGGTCGGAAAAACGTCTCGCCGAGGCACAGGTGACGGATTTTGAGTTTCATGGTTTGGGGTCTCATCCGTCTTTTCTTTCCGCGGATCCGTAGCTTTGCAACGATTCCTCACTGTACGCAGCTTTGGTGCGTAGTGTCTGGGAGAACCTATCCTCGTGCTATGAGAACTGTCATTACGCTCAGAACGATGAGAACTAGAATCTTAGTCTGATTAAAGAGGAAGGCTAGGACTCAAAGTTAGAACCCCTGTCTTCTATACAGAAGTTTTTCAGTTTAGTGCCAGATATCGCCTGCGGAGGCCAACAAAAGTCATCTTTCTGGGGTCTTAATCTAACATATAAAAATCAAAGTTTGACTGTTTGTCGGTGTCGGGCAAAGACCTCGTATGGATTGGCTGCCTAAAGAAGATTCTATGGAATCCTGGGGTTTGCAGTTTTAGGGAGGGGCCTTTAGAATTCTCAACCGGAGACCTCTTGGGCCTGAGTCGACTGTGTCTGTCTTGAATAGGCCGGCCGCTATGGGAGACGAGGCCTAGCAGCAAGGAGGAGGGCAGCATATTCCCTCAGGAACCCAACCTCTCTCTGTTAATAACTAAAAATATTCAGATTGGATTGGGGAATGTGGGGAAAAGTTACGGGTACCGAACAAGACTGTTTGGGGAATGAGAGGCACAGGATCTCCGATCTTTCTAACAAATATTACCTGTGGGAAAATAAAATCCCAGGCAGTGCCGGGTCTGTGCGGTAGTAGGTTAATATAGGGGGCTTCATTAGCTTATCAGGAGACCTTGGAGGGCTGCCCTGCGGGGGGAGAATAAATCCATTTTTTGCTCCCCGATGAGACATGGGGGAGCATTTCCACCACATCTGTGGGCCTTTCTGTGGCCGTTTTAGAAAGGCCCTTTTAACAACAGGAAGTCAGTAGGAGTCACTTCCTGTTTGGGTGTTTCTCCTGCACCCAAATCAGCCCGGGGGCCTCCAAAATATGGTGGAAGTGCCCCCCACACTCTTTAGCGTTTTGTGGCATCCTGGGGACCCCCTTCCTTTTAACTGCACCAAGTTAAAAATCGAAAGGAGGTCAGTAGGGGAGAGGAGATGCAAAAATGGCTGTCTGAGAAACTTGGGGCAGAACTGGCCGAATATCCTATTTGATTTAGGGCCAAATTTGCTACCGAGATGCTTATATTTCCCTTCTTCCCTTTCTTCCTCCTATTCACTTATATCCCACCTTCCTTCCGAAAGGACAGGTCACAGGCAGGTAACAACAGTAGAACAACACCGATTGCAAGCAACACAAACGTTCAGAAACGCGTCAGCGTCGGACTCGGAAACAATTGAACCGTGTCTGAGCTCAACACCTACCGCGTTCAAAATCTCGAGAGACGTTCGAGGACCGTACAAGCCTTAAAAACGGAACTAATACGGTGCCAAAAGCCCAAACCTGGCCAATTTGTAGAAGCCTGGCGGCGCAAAAAAAAAAACACTGTTTTGACCTGCCGACGGAAGGAAAGCCACAGGTCTTTCGGCGTCTTTGTTTACAACAACAAAATCAAGCTGTGCTTCTTGCGACGGCGTAAAACCTGGGGGAGGAAGGAAAACGAGCAGACTTGCGGCACCTTTAAGACTAACCATTTGTTTTATTAGATGCGGCTGGAAGATGTGGGCTGTAATCTAAAGAAGATTATGCCAAAATAAATCGAGTAGTTTCTCTCCCTCCTGTCCTTCTCTTTTTCCTTTCCCCCCTGCATTGCCTCCCCTCTCTTTCTACTGAAACGGGCCAACACGACTTGAATCTTTGAAAACTCCTTTGCCTGCTCAGCCAGCGAGGAGGGCCCAGGTTGAACCCAGGGTCTTGTTCTAAAGTGGGCAACAGCTCCAGTTCACGGGGGCTAATCGGGAGAAATCCTGGCCGGGGCCACGGTGACACCTGTCTCCCAAAAAAGGCCCAGGACCCTGGAGAGCTCCTTAAAAATACAGAGTACCAAATGCAAGCTGTTGAAAACACAGAGTGCATTCACTGTTCCAAAGAATAGGGGAGCCATAGAGTTGGAAGAGACCCCAGGGGCCATCCAGTCCAACCCCATTCTGCCATGCAGGAGCACACATCAGAGCACTCCCAACGGACGGCCGTCCAACCTCTGCTTAAAAACCTCCAAAGAAGGAGACTCCACCACACGCCACGGAGGCAGCAGATTCCACTGTCAGGCAGCTCTGGCCATCAGGAAGTTCTTCCTGAGGTTCAGGTGGAATCTCCTTTCCTGCAGCTCCATTGCTCCTTGTCCTAGTCTCTGGAGTAGCAGAAAACAGGCTTGCTCCATCCTCCAGGTGACATCCCTTCAAATATTTAAACACGGCTCTCATGTCCCCTCTTAACCTTCTCTTCTGCAGACTAAACATACCCAGCTCGCTAAACCGCTCCTCATAGGGCTTCATGGCTGTCAGACCCCTCATCATTTTGGTCGCCCTCCTCTGGACCTGCTCCAGCTTGTCAATATCCTTGTTGAATTGAGGTGCCCAGAACCAGACACAGCCTTCCAGGTGAGGTCTGACCAGTGCAGAATAGAGTGGTACCATTACTTCCCTTGATCTAGAAACCAGATTCCTATTGATGCAGCCAAGAATCGTGTTGGCTTTCTTGGCTGCCGCATCACACTGCTGGCTCACGTTCAGCTTGTGGTCCACCAAGACTCCTAGATCCCTTTCACACGTACTGCCATCCAGCCACGCGTCCCCCATGCTATATTTGTGCGTTCCACTTTTTCTGCCTAAGTGCAGGACCTTACATTTCTCTCTTGTTTCTTGAAATGAGATGCCCAGAACTGGACACAGTGCTGCCAGTTCTGCCACAGTTCTGCCAGCTTCCAGGTGCAACTGAGCCTTTGCAGTTCTCTGTGCCCTCCCATTTGTTTCCCTGTACCCCTCAAAGGATTCCCCTTCCCATTATCTCAAGCGATCAGGAAAGGAAAGTACCTCTGAATTTCCAGGAATTCGCGTGTGTCAAAGATCTCGGATCCCTTCTGAGTCAACCGAGCTCAGAAGAGCTTTCCAGTCTCTAGGGCCAAATCATCTCCCTGTGTTTATCCTTCCCATCCATTTAACGTGATTACGCCAATATTTAAAAATATCTTTAATTCCTCTCTTCCCCCACCCTTCCGTCGAGGAGCTCTAACAAGCCACGCTGTGCCTCTCCCCACCCCTTGCTGTAATTAGCAACAGATCTTCAGGCAAGCCGCAGTCTGGAGTGGAAACAGCCTTTCCTTAATTAAAATAATTAATCGGGGGTGCGGGGAGTGGGTGGGAAGAAGGGTTGGGTTGCTGTTGTTTTTAAAGAGCATCAGCCATGGGTTTATTGATAAGGGGTAGCTTCAAATTGTTATAACAATTCTGTTCTGTAATAACTGGAAGGAGACCAGCATTCAATTCTGTGTAGAGGAGGGAGTCATTTAATAGCAACGCACGTATGACTGAACCCTGCTGGTGAATCCCAGCTAAATTATTCCCCTTGAATCAACTGGTTGAATTCAGTGGGTCAACAGGTAGGTCAATACCATTGCTGCAATGACTCTGTTACAGGACAGCCCCGCCTTTTGGAAGGGATGCCATAACGAGGATGGAGCAAGCTCGTTTTCTGCTGCTGCAGAGACCAGGACGTGGAGCAGTGGTTTCAAACTTCAGGAAAAGAGATTCCATCCAAACATTAGGAAGCACTTCTCAAAGGTAAGAGCTGTTTGAGAGTGGAATGGGCTGCCTTGGAGTGTGACAGTGAGTGTGTTCGAGTGATGGTACCACGCTATTCTGCTTTGGTCAGACCCCACCTGGAAGGCTGTGTCCAGTTCTGAGTACCACAGTTCAGGAAGGAGATGGACAAGCTGGCACGTGTCCAGAGGAGGGCGACCCAAATGGCAGAAGGCCTAGAAACCATGAAGCTGTCTGAGGAGCGTCTTAGGGAGCTGGGTATGTTTACTTTGCAGAAGAGAAGGTTAAGAGGGGACATGATAGCCATGCTTAAACATTTGAAGGGATGTCCTATGGAGGATGGAGCAAGCCTGTTTTCTGCTGCCCCAGAGACTAGGACATGGAGCAATAGATTCAAGCTACAAGAAAGGAGATTCCACCTAAACATAAGGAAGAATTTCCGGATGATAAAGGCAATTTGACTGTGGATGGGGTGCTTACCCAATTAGGTTTATCTGCGAAATGGTGTCATTGAGGGCAAGTGATGGCAGTGGAGGACAGGTGCAACCTAAACCGACAAAGTGACTTTTTTTTTTCTGGTAAAAAAAAAAGAATGCTAGACTAGGAGGAAGAGAAAGGAAGGCGGAACACGCAAACGGGAAATCAAAACAGTGAGTCATTTTGCTTCGGCGGTGGCAGCCTACTGGGACTACTTAAATCAGTGCACCCGATGCTCCGGATAAGGCAAAGCTGGAATCCCTTAAGCTTCCCGAAAGATACTTAATTGTGCCCAGAAGACAACCGAGAACTGAAGGCGTCGGTTTCCAAGCGGCGTGTTCTCCTGAGGACCCTCTGGCTGGGAATCCGTGGCTTCCTTTGCTTCGGAAGTGTTCAGCTTCTGTGTGTTTTTCCAAACAGCAGCAGCGCAACAGGGTTAGATGCTCCTCCCGGGAGACTCTTTCCCACATCTCTTCTTTCCTCGCCTTTTCGCAGAAGCTGCTTAATCTCGTCCTGCTCCTACGGTTCTTCCCAAGTGGGACCATTCGCTTTTGCAGAAGACGCGAAGTGGCATTCAGCGCCGGCCAACAGTCCTCTCCTCTTTTTGTGATTCATGGAGAATTTTCATTTGGGGAGCTGTGAAGTCTCAGCGGCTGCAAAGACAAGTTTTCGGGAGCAATGCTACTCTCTTTGACCAATTCTTCAGCGTACATAGCAGACAACCTGGTACCGTCTGTACCCTTGGGACTCCAGGTGCCACCATCTCTGGCCACTAGTGGATGGGAGTTGGAGTCCAAAAAGTCAGGAGGGCACAAGGATGGGTGATGCCTGACTTGAAATCAGTACATGTGAAAGGGTGCTAGGAGTCTTAGTGGACCGCAAGCTGAACATGAGTCAAAAGTGTGATGCGGCAGCTAAAAAGGCCAGTGCAATTCTGGGCTGCACCAGTAGGAGTATAGTGTTAAGATCAAGAGAAGTAATAATACCACTTTATTCTGCTTAGGTTAGACCTCTCCTGGAATCCTGTATCCAGTTCCAGGCACCACAGTTCAGGAAGGATATTGGCAAGCTGGAACGTGTCCAGAGGAGGGCGACCAGAATGGTAGAGGTTCTGGAAGCCATGCTGTATGAGGAGAGACTTAGGGAGCTGGGGATGTTTAGCCTGGAGAAGAGAAGGTTAAGAGGAGACGTGATAGCCCTGTTTAAATATTTGAAGGGATGTCATGTTGAAGATGGAGCAAGCTTGTTTTCTGCTGCTCCAGAAACGAGGACGCAGAGCAATGGATTCAAACTACAGGAAAAGGGATTCCATGTAAATATCAGGAAGAACTTTCTGACAGTCGGAGGTGTCCGGCAGTGGAATATGTGGCTGCCTCCATGGTGTGTGGTGGAGTCTCCTTCTCAGGAGGTTTTTAAGCAGGGGCTGGATGGCCATTTGCTGGGGGTGCTTTGAGTGTGTGTTCTTGCATGACAGGGGGTTGGGCTCGATGGCCATTGCGGTCTCTCCCGATTCTAGGATTCTGTGATCTATCACACACCCCCAAACACTGGCGAGGATCCTGTTAAGGAATTATGATGGTGTCAGTTATGGTGGTGTTGTGGTTTGAGCCCTGGACTGTGACCCTAGAGACCGGGATTCAATTCCCTGCTCGGCCATGGAAACCGCCAGGTGACCTTGAAAAGAAAAATTGGGAGGAACGCTGTCGTCGTGATTTCTCTGACTTTTTCAGCCAGGGTAAGGCAGGAAGTTCATCTTGAGGGAACCCGATTGTCCATTTCCTGTTTCCGGCCGCCTGCCCCTTTAGCCATTCTTATTCCTTTCTCCCACGAGTTGGGCAGGGCGCCGCTATTCCAGTCTGCACCGCCCTTGGCAAAAGCCACCCCTTTGTGGCCAGCAAAGAAAACAGCGCCTTTGGGGAGAAGAGAGACCTGGCAGACCCACCGGCTTCTCCATCAAGCTCTGGATTCCCCCCTTGGGGGAGAAAAAAAAAACTTCTGCCACAATATCTCCCTACTTTCTCTCTCTCTCTCTTTTTTTTTTTGGTTGCCAGCCACTCAGACCAGCTCTTTGGAACGAAGCGGGCCTTTTGCCAAGAAACACAACAGCTTCCCCATTTCCCCCCCCCCCAAAAAAAACATTGCAGAGAAAGTCACAAAAGTGTCTGAACGGGCAGAAAGAATGAATGGATGAATGGGTTGAGAACGTGGGGGGAAAGAAGGCATGCCGTGCAGATTCAAGATGAGGGCCCCCATGGCTTTGAAGAGAGGTTCCCTTTCTTTCAGTGTTTTTTTTTTCCCTCTTTTCCTTGAATGGAGAAACGTGATGCTGGATTTTTCGACCCACCTCGCAGGCCTCGAGACATCCCCACCATTGCTATCTGGAGCGTGTCCAGAGAAGGGCGACCGAGAAGGTCAAAGGCTTGGAAACCAAGCCTAGGAGGAATGACGGAGGAATTTGGGTAGCTTTAGACTGGAGAAGCGAAGACGGAGAGGTAATTCCGTTGACATCTTTCAATAGCTGAGGAGATGCCGTGGAGTCAGTTGGAGTACCGTGCTCAGTGCTGGGTGCCTCATTTGAAGAAGGAGAAAGTCAAGTCGGAACAGGTTCAGGGAGGCACCAAGGATAAGACGTATGGAGAACAACATATGAGGAAAGGTTGCGTTCATCTTGGTGAAGAGAAGACAGAAGGATGACATGGCCGCACTCTTTAAATACCCCAAGGGCTGTCCCAGAGAGGAGAGGGCTGGCCCATTCTTTTCTGCCCCAGTGGGTAGGACTGGATCTAATAGGCCCACATCCAGTACATCCGGAGCATGCCTGCACATGGTTGAGGCATCGTCTTCTCCTCACCTTTACCACCAAACGGCAGGACCTTCTCTTCTCCCGCTGCTGCAGCATCAAATAGTGAGGAGCTTCTAGGTGTCCTTGTGCTTCTACCACGCAAGACTTTAATTCATCTAACTGCACCCTCGTGGTCCGTTTCAACTAGACGTTTCTATGATTTTGTGAAAATTTGCCAGCACGGCACCGCTTTAACCCCCTCGTCTTAAATATCTGGAAATCTGCATCTATGCTTTCTAATGAAGAGTGGTCTCTAGCCATTCATTGCGGCGTCTGGCAATCCGTCGGGGAGAAGAGAGCAGTTTGATGCCCTGTCTAAACAGATTGACTTTCAATCCATCAACAGCAAGGCATCTGCTAGCTGACTTCCTCTGTTTCTTTCTCTCTCTCTCTCTCTTTTTTTTTAAAGGCAGCAGCTGGAAAGACAGAGCCGCCGGGGAGAACCACGTTCCAATTTGCAGAGCAGGTAGCTAATTGGGCAATGCAGCCGTGCCATGGCGGGGCTCACCTGGCGCAGGTAGAGGCCAACCTCCACGCAGATGGCGCTGAATTTCCACTGCCGTCCAGAAACTGTGGAGGCAGGCAAGCTGTCTTGGCCGGCACGGGAGGACCTGACTGAGTTGCAAGCATCTGAAAAGCAATTTCTCTCCAGGGAGGAATGAAGGGGAGGAAGCGAGGAAGTTAGAAGGCGAGAGGATCAAATACTATTGACAACTCTTGGCTTAACTAAAAGGGAGCCTGTTAAATTAACAGAAGGTATCGCAACTGGCCCAGGCAGGGCTGTAAAAGCTACCCAGCGTCCTGGCCTGGCTTCTTTTGCTCACAGTGGCCATGTTTTTTGGGGGATGCTGGGAGTTGTAGTCTCCCAAATGGAATCGTTCCCCAATGTGGCAGTGGAGGTGTCATGCCCCCATCCCAGGACCCAGACAGAACCCTTCCCAACAGCCACGACACGAAGGCATGAAAGGGACAATACTTTGCCAAAGCAGGTGAAAAAGGGAGAGCCCAGGAGACTCTGGGTGAAATAGTGGGGAGGTGTCAGTTAGGCAAACAGCTGGAGGAGGCTGTCAGCCTATATAAACAGGGAAAAGGATGGAAAGAAGTTGTTGCAGAGAACTGATCTTACTGGAAGAAGCAGCGCGCCTCATGTTTGGACCCTTTGCTCGTGTTCCTGGAAACCTTGACCCTTGCCTTTTGACTCAGAGCATTTATATAGTAAGGATGCATCAATTAGGCAAACAGCTGGGGGAGGCACTCAGCCTATACAGACAGGGAAGGGGAGGAGAAGAAACAACTGAAGACAACTGGTCTTACCACTGGAAGCAGCATGCTCATGTTTGGATCTGTTGCTTGTGTTCCTGGAAACCTTGACCCTCACCTTGTGATTTGGAGTGTTTATATAGTAAGGACACATCAATTAGTCAAACAGCCTAGGTCAGAGTCAAAAGAGAGGTGTTGTTGCCCTTTTTCCTTCCCATCTTTTGATTTTACATAGGAACCAGTATTTTCTGCACAAGAAACAGAATGTGCTGCATGGGAGATAGTATTCCCGTGTGGGGAAGTGCCATTTTCTCTGCAAATCAACCACAGTTGAATTTTGCGCAGAATAAATCCCCAAGCACAGCATTTCTCTGCACAAGGAATGGCTTGTTCTGTGCAGGAAGTAAAATTTCTGCATCGGAATATGATTTTCTGCATGGAAGAAGCTGTCTCCTCCACAGAAAAGGCCTGCTTTCGGTGCAAAACAACCGAGTGTGGATTTTGTACAGAATGAGTCCCAAAATGTGAAATTTCTCTTCCACCTGCGATTCTTCGTGTTGGGGTTTCTCAGCACTAAGGAGCACATTTTCTGAACATTTTTGAATATTCTTTGCAACGTTCGTTGATTGTCAAGTAGGTACAAAGCCCTAGTGTTGGGGGACAAACGCATTGCTCTTTTCTTAGCAAGGAGGGGCGCTTGGCTTTGAAACATGGCATTAGGGAAGAATTTGAGGCCAGGCCCGAGATGGGGTCCTTTTTAATACTGTATTTTTCAAGCAGAATGGAATAGGAAACAAGCTCTTTTGTGATCGTGATGAGAGTGAAGGAGGGGGGTGCCCAGCGATGTTTAGAAACTGCCAACTTGAAATGCCAAAAAGGGAAGGAGTTGGCAGGGTTGATTTTCTTATGTAAAACATTTCACCCACCTCGGCAGCAGGAGTGGTATTGGATCCTAAATATTGTGAAAAAGGGAGGATTATTTCTCACCAGGGCAAAGAGTACGGGAGGGGAGAAGAGGGAGGCAATGTACAATAGATAGATTAGGGGCGTATGTAAATAACAGTCAAAAGCATTGGCACGTCCAAGTCTTCCAGGGCTCACTTATGCTAAAATTGAGCGGAGGAACGGGCTGTGATGAATGCAGATCCGGGTTCAAGCTGCCCTGAAGGAAGAACCATGGAATTGCAGCATTGTCCTTGTCGTTAACTTCATTTACTGGTTACTGTTTTTATGTGGCGGTGTGGTCTAGCGCTTTGAGCATTGGACTGCGGCCCTAGAGACCAGGGTGCAATTCTCCGCTCGGCCGTGGAAACCCACGGGGTGGCCTTGGGCACGTCACAGACTCTCAGCCTCGTGTGATAGGTTCACCTTAGGGTCCTCGTAAGTTGGAAATCATTTTAAAATACATCATAATTGAAAATAGGCCTGTTGGAAGAGATAGGCCTTTGGTATTCTTTTTGTAAATGCGGACAGCATATTTTGCAGTCGAATCCCTTCCAAAAAAGAACACTATCTCATGCTGGCTTTCTTATCTGTCTCTGTATCTATGCACGCGTACATGGTTGATTTAAGAGCAAACAAACAACCTTTCCGACAAGTTTGCTCTGGATCCCAGAAGGACACAGCGAACCGCTAAAAATACATGTTGGAGTCGGTTTGGAGATGCGTTAAGAGCCCATGCACACAGAGACATGTGTATAAAGACTTTTGACGAGATATATGTATCTTTGAAAGTCCGCCAGAAGTGATCCTGAACCGGCTGGCCTCCTTTGACCTACTCTCTTGCAAAAAAAGCACGGTTTTGAGTCATCAGGCGCTCCAGGGCCGGAGGGTGAGCCACTGGCCGTTTTATAATTCGGCCACTGAAGACAGGAAGACTAGCCATCTCTCAACCCAGCTTGTTAGCGGGGACAGAGGCGGAGGAGGATTGGGGCCGGAGGTGGTGTTTGGTATGAGGCCAAGCTCCCGAGCACATTAATGCATCTCCTAAGTCCTGAGGCAGGGAAGGTGGTTAGCATTGAAGACTAAAGACACTCTCCATTGTACAGACATTAAACCTGATGAGCCAAAAACGTCAGCCGAGAGGAAGACGTATTGGCTCAAAGGTTGTTGGTGCATATCCTCCAAGCTTCACAGATAGGACCTGGGAAACGTGCAATGATAATTGTGATAATGTTTATTTATAACACCCCTTTCACCAAAGGGCGGAAGAGCAATGGATACAGTAAGGGACATAGCTAATAAACATAACATTATAACAGTACGTCCACTGAAAATCCCCCAACAAGTTGTTCCCAAGGAAGATCACAGCAGCTGGGAGAGGTCGCAGCGGGTTTTTTTTTGCTTCAACCCCACTGGAAAGAGCAAGATTCTGGCCCCTTCTTCTCCTCGCAAACAATTTTTTTTGACCGTGAACTCCATTTGCAGTGATGGAAGTAAGCTGAGGACGGAGGAGGAGAGAGAAGCCGGGACGCTTTAAAAGCAGCTGAGTAAGTGCTGGAAGGAAGGCGTTGAAACTGCGGAGGAGAGAAGGGAACATTCAACCACATGTGGTGGAGGACGGACTGTGTTTTGACAGGTTCGTTTTGCTCTCTCGCTAAATTCTCCTTTTTTTTTGCCCATTCCTGGCTTTGGCAACACCTGTGGCACAGTGACGCTCGAACCACACACAGGTAACCGCAACAAAAATGGATCAGGGGAATCAAGATAGGTACAAGGCAGTAGTTTATTACTATAGAGAAACTCTTTTTTACCAGTAGCTACCAATGTGGGAGTTAAACAAATATGACTCATACTGAATGTATCATTGGTTGGAGATCCATATTTGTTTTAATGTAGTGTGGTTTGGTCTTGATTTTTGTATGCAACGTTTGTACTTGTGTGTGTTGTTCTTGTGTTTTGTTTTGTGTAAAATATTTTTAAAAAAGAACGGGTCAGGAGTTTAAAAAAAATAGCAGGCCAGGATTATTCCATGCAATTAGTGACAAAACACCTTCCCGACTTGCTTTCAGTAAATACTGAATTTATTTTCTTCCCTTTGGTGTTTTGGCAGTAGCCACGGCAAACTCTCTCTCTCTCTCTCTCTCTCTCTCTCTGGATAATTATATCGAGACCGAAATGATGAAAAGATATTTATATGCTTTGAGGCAGCATCATTTGAAGTTCTAAATCTTCTCAAGATAGAATCGCTGTCAGGGTTCGCCAAGGGAATTGCCTCCTGTTCCATGCGTGGAGCAGAAAGGGAGAGATAAACGAAGTAACCGGGCGCCAAAGATTAAAGCCGCTCGGCTGGGAAGTCAACACGAATGCAAGCACACCAACCTGAGACTCAGAGGTTAGTTGCTCTCCATCCCATATTTTTTTTCTGGGCACCCCACTGATCGGGATACTGGACGCCTTCCACATTCTTCCCCTGCTCCAAACCAAGGGTGTGCAACCTGTGAACACCTGGGGGGCACATGGGATAGTTGTTTGGCCCTCGGGACTCACATGTGAGCGCACCAAAACATATGCTCGCCTTAGGGATGCAAGTATTCCCATCTTGCATTCTCAGAAAAGTGAAGGAAGGATTTCAGACGTTGCTCCCTGCTGGAGGAGATGATGTTGACATTTATTTTTTGGAAGGGGTGTCTCGGGGATTTTGGGGATGATAAGTTTGGGATGGTTAGTTTTGTTAAAAAATTATTTCTTATTAGTTAATCGTGTCCAAAAAAATAAATGAACATGTCCGTGGCCATTTCCGCACTGCACTGTCGTAGTGCTGTTATTCTACTTTCGACATCCTGTGGGATCCTGGGATTTGTAGTTTAGGGAGGGGCATTGAGAATTCTCAGCCAGAGAGCTCTTTGGCTTCAGTAAACTACAAACCCCAGAATTCCACAGGAGGTTGAAAGTGGAATAATAGCACTATAACAGTGTAGTGTAGAAATGGCCTGTATTTACAAATAATCCCCAAATGAATAAATAATTTCCAACCTCCATCCGCCCCCAGCTATCTTCCATTTTATTGCTTTTCCCTTGGGTTTATCGCTTAAATTAAATTTTATTCGTTCCTACGTAGTTGCTCTCCTTGCATTGCTTTCACCCATTTCCGGTTATTTAGTAATCGTCCTTCCAATGCCTTATTATACTGTAGTTGTCTTTTAACTAAAATTCATCTTTCGATATCTTCGTTTTTGCTTCCGTCAGTTTTTGATGGAATCCAAAATCAGCTTCCATTCATTCTTGGATTGTTGTATTGATTTCTCCTTTAATAATGCTGTCAACTTTTCCGTCTCTGTCGTATCCACAGCGTTTAACAGCCAATCATCTATAGAAGGTTTTGCTTTGGTTTTCTGTAACATATGCATTCATTTGTGTGCCAAAATGCACTGACTGTTTCCTCCATTTGGCAGTGAAGGTCAGTATCTTCGTCACTAGCTGCCTGTGAAAAGAGTTATTGGGCACCCAATACATGTGTTAGTACATTTTCCCCTCACCTGCATGCATTTTTAGCCAGTCATCTTTTTAAAAAAGCAGGATTTGTGGGTCTTTTCTGTTGGAAGCCTCACAAATGTGCAGATTTCAAGGGTGAAGATTTTTTTTTCTCCTTGTCAGGGAACAGTAACTCCACTCTGGGTTTTAGTTCAGGCTTTAGGTGAGCTTTCCAAGGTGCTGAAACCCCCGAAGAGAAAGGTTTCATCACCTTGGATGGCTGAAAATAAGTTCAGCACCTTGGGGAGATCCTTTGGGATAGTTCCACCGTAGGCGCATCGTTTTGGAGCGCTCCTTCCAAAAAAATCTGAAATAAACCACAGAGTGGAATCACCGGTCCCCTGGCATGGGAGTTACAGGACATCTCTGTCCCTCGAAAAGGTAAATCTGCCCTGCCGGATTGCCGCGCCGAGAATAATATCTCTCAAAAGGGACCTGAACTCTTGAAACATTTCATGCAAAAGTCAATACGGCGTCCTAGCTTGTTCATGTTCGTTCTCGAGGCCAGAAGGGACAGCAATGGGATTGTTGTGGGAGAATGAGTCATGGGGGGGGGAGAGAGGAGAGAAATTTTTTCCTAGAAGGGACTTGCGGAGAACGATACAGGCTCCAAAAAGATGCTTTGATGGGAGATCAAAGCCAAGGATTGCTAATCGCCGCCGTTCCAGGAGGCTGAAGTTTAGAGCCTAACGGGGGATTTATGCTCTTAAGACGGGCATTGCGGGCTTCTTTTCGGGGTGGGGGGAACAGGTAAAGCTCAGAAGGGGAACGCTGGGCCTGTCATTGTCCTGCCCTATGGGGAGCAGCTAGTAATTAAGAGCACAGAGTCACGGCACGCGGGAGGGAGGGGAACTCCCGCCATCCGAGGGAGAGAGAAAGCCTGCTGGGGGCTTTGAACAGCACTGTTATTAATTAAATGGAAAGTCTGTTCCCCCGTTCCTTATCACGGGTGATTACGCGGCAGGTAGAGCAAACGGTTCCGCTTGCTAACATTTGACCTGGAGGGGAATCACACAGCGGGTTGCCCTGGTTTTTATTCCTGCGCCCAGGGTGGCGTGTGGAGAAATGGGATGGAGAACATGCTGCCGGGGGTCTTTCTTTGTGAAAAATATCCATTTCGCACCTCCCGGGATCGGCAACCAGGTCGAAGCGTGCCTTGCTTTTCCGAGGTCTTTGTATGGTTGCGGGAAGAAGCGACGCACCGCGGGCCCACGTCGGCTTTTGGGGGAAAAAGGGTGCCAGCCGCATGGCTAGAAATGGACGCAGTGGAAAAATGTGCACTCGGAGGATTCTGTTGCTGCCGGAAATGCATACCTAGGTAGGAAAGCTGTGCATATACGCATAGCTTGGGAGTAATGCGTATACTAAGAATGTAGGCACGTTTCCCTGAAGCGCACTTTCTCAGTTTTGGAGGGAAGGCACCTGTTAGAAAGAAAAGGGGTGAATACAATGTGGCCCCGCTGACGTGATTTCATGCACACAAGTGAAGCCTCGTGTCCAGTTATCATCAATGGATATACTGGATGGCTGCCCACATCAGCACAGGTGCACACACCTTATGTCCAAGGAGGATAACGGGACGGAGCATTTGCATTTTTTTGTTTTATGCAAGGGTTCCTGGAATACGGAGGGCGCACTGTATAAGCATGTTTTAGGAATAAAATGTATGCATAAATGTGTACTGTGAGGATATATGCCATAGGAAGGAAAGGTGTGAATAAATGCGTACTTTGGGGGAAGGCGTACATTAGGAAGGAGAGGCGTGCATGAGTGTGTACTTTGGGAGAATGTGTAGGTAGGAAGGCAAGTTGTGCATGGGTGTGTACTTTGAGAAAATGTGCACATAGGAAGGAAAGTTGTGCCAGAGTGTGGACTTTGAGAGCATGTTTGCATAGGAAGGAAAGTGTGCGTAAATGTGTAGAGAATGTCTGTATAGGAAGGAAAGTTGTGCATGAGGATGCAGTCTAAGGAAATGTGTGCGTAGGAAGAAAAGTTGTGCGTCAAGGGATAGCTTGGGAGTGGAGTGTCCCTTAGGAAGAAAAGGTGCGCATAACTGTGTTCTTCACAGAAAAGACATGTGCACAGTCCCTCAAAGTATGGATTTATGCACATCAGGAAGAAAAGCTGTGTGTAAACAGCAAACACATGCCTACCTCCAGCCCCAGGTGGCCACAGAAACAACCCTGGTGGCTACACAAAGTCATGGGCCTCACCTTGCACACGCTTGGTCTGGATCCAAGGGTCTTTTGTCCTGTATTTGCTGTTTTAGGGTCCTGCCCTAAACAAATGCATCAGATTGGCAATCAGTAATGACTCTTTTGGCAACTGGAAGCCATGCTGAGTGAATCACACCAGTGCAGGCTTCTAAAATTTCGACAATGGCCCCCTGACCCTAACCTCTGCTCCTTACCAAGGCCCCAAGATTCAGGGCATGCAAACTATACTCCTCAAGGCTAGCTGGTTTGTGCAGCCACCATGGCAACATTTATCACATTTTCCAATAATGTGCATTTTACTAAGTGCACCAAAAAAACCCCACACACGCAACTCAGGAAAAGTGCCAGCTTTCCTCACAAAAAAAGAAAAACAAAACTGGATGAGCCTTACCCTTTTACTGCAAGAAGAAGCATTTCCCATTTTTCTCACGCCTTGTGCAAGGACAAATCTAATGAGGATTTACATCTCTATGATTGGCTCTTTTGCAGCGATGTGATGGGCGGCTTGGAATTTTTTGTCTTAAAGGGAGAGGGAGAGCATGCATCGGTTATTATGATCTTTCTATTTGGGTATTGATTTTTTCTGACAGTTGTCCCAAATGTTGAATGAGTGTTTGGAGAAGGTTGAGGGGAAGGCATGGGGAAGAATTTTCAATTGCTTTTCCCCAGGCTTGGAAAGAACGTGTTGGAAACAATGTGTTACTGTCATTAATTGCATTTTGCAATGATAAAAGGCATGGAGAACTAAACCTATGAGGAAAGGTTGACGGTCTCTCATCCAAGTACTAAACAGGGCTGACCCTTCCAGGATCAGATAGGATCTGGTGCCTTGAGGGTTTTTAGGCAGTCCTGGCAATGACTCCATTGCTTTTTTTGGACCGATTTGCCTTTCTGCGTTGACTTCTGGGAGGCCTAAGTAGCCATCTGTCAAGAAAAAGTAGTTAGACCTGAGGCCCTTTCATGCCACACAAGTATAGCACTAAGATACCAATGTAACTGCCATGGTGACATCCTCTGAAACCCCAGAATTTCAAGTTTGGTGGAGCCGTTTGGCTAGAAAAACCCAAAGATTTCTCCCCAGGTCTCCCAAGGTCTCCGTCCTTTGCAGAGCGGCCGAGGGAACTGTTTTGCGAAGAACTATAAAAATGACCTCTTTTCTAATGACTTTAATTTTTTATCCCCTGAAGTGCTTTCTTTTTTTAAAAAAAAACCTCTCTTCATTATTTTAGTTAATCCTTTCTGGCACTATTCGGTCAATTCTTGCACACTTGGATGGACCGCGTTTTCTGTGCTTTCTGCAAATGTGGCAGGTTCCCCCACCCCATCTGCTGAGCACCCCTTTTTTTTGGAGCGATGTTCTTTTTTGTGATTCATTAATCGTGCAGTTGAAAACTGAGCTAAATCAGAGAAGGACAGAGAAGGAAGAATGGAGGGGTACGTCAACGGGGCGGAAGGGCGAGGAAAGGTAACTGGGGGGAAAGGTGCGTACTGGGTCCCCTTGCAAAGTTGGTCCCGCAGTTCCAGCCCCGGGCTCTTCTCCCTCACCTTGCCCATTTTCCCCTTTTAATCACTCCCTGGATTGGGGACTTGGAGTTCGAGGTGACCTCCTTATTGTGAACCAGTGACTATGTTGCTTTGCAAGCTCCTTGTGGGTAAGGCATGATCAACAATCAAGAAAGCCAACACGATTCTTGGTTGCACCAATAGAAGTACGGTGTCTAGAGCAAGGAAAGTAATG
Source organism: Cyclura pinguis (assembly GCA_030412105.1). Lineage (NCBI taxonomy): Eukaryota > Metazoa > Chordata > Lepidosauria > Squamata > Iguanidae > Cyclura > Cyclura pinguis. Next base: position 6,222,836 of record CM059614.1, on the reverse strand, counting down.
GTACCACTCTATTCTGCTTTGGTTCGACCTCATTTAGAATACAGTCCTGGGCACCTCACTTCAAGAAGGATATGGCCAAGCCGGAGGGTGTCCAGAGGAGGGCGACCAAAACGGTGGAGGGTCTGGAAGCCACGAAGCCCTGCGAGGAGCGGCTGAGGGAGCCGGGGATGTTTAGTCTGCAGAAGAGAAGGTGAAGAGGGGACATGAGAGCCACGTTTAAATATCGGAAGGGATGTCATGTCGAGGAGGGAGCAGGCTTGTTCTCTACCGCTCCAGAGACTAGGACAAGGAGCAATGGATTCCAGCTGCAGGAAAGGAGATTCCACCTGAACCTCAGGAAGAACTTCCTGATGGTCAGAGCTGTGGAATCGGCTGCCTCCATGGAGTGTGGTGGAGTCTCCTCCTTCTTTGGAGGTTTTTAAGCAGAGGCTGGATGGCCATCTGGTGGGAATGCTTTGATGCATGGCGGAAGGGGGTTGGACTGGGTGGCCTCTGTGGCCTCTTCCAACTCTGTGATTCTGTGACTCTTATTAAAACTTGAGAGAGACAGTTTAAACAAAGGATAAGGAGTGGAAGCTTATTAAGACAAGGTTCATCAGTAAGGATGATTGCCCCTTCATGTTGCTGAAAACCCAATGTGGCCGTCTCAGCAAGACTCTGGATATCCTTGTAGAGCGTGCTTGAAAGCACACCTCAGGTCTCTCAGGATCTTGTGCATTCCCGCCCTTGAAGTCCGACTTGCTGTTCTGGACTTCCCGTGGTGCCTTCTGCTGTCCTCTGTTTCCTCTCTTTCACACGAAGCCTCTCTGCATATCGGCAAAGATGCCGGGCTCCAGGGACTCCACTCCTAGAGGACGTCGGACTCGAGTCTCCTCAGCCTGGCTCTTCTTGGGGTTCTGGGCTTCTCTTCTTTGGGGGTCTTTAAACAGAAGTTGGATGGGCATCTGTTTGGAAGGCTTTAGTTCTCTATTCCTACATGGCAGCAGGTTGGACTAGACGGCTCTTTCCCTTCCTTGCAGCTCTATGATTCTACCTATCCTTGGATTGACCATTCGACATTTGATTCAATGGGTCTACTCGATTTGGGACTAGCCCATAGGATCCAGGCCTAATCCAGCCCTTAAAACTTTGCCGTCGTTTGCCTTTCAGCCATTTCTGGCCTAGGGCGACCCTAAGGTGAACCTGTCATGGAGTTTTCTGGGGCTGAGAGTATGTGATCTGCCCAAGCAGGGAATCAAACCCTGGTTTTCAAGTTGTTTCTGACTTACGGCGACCCTGAGGCAAACCTATCATAAGGTTTTCTGGGGCTGAGAGTATGTGACGCACCCAAGGTCACCCCGCGGGTTTCCGTAGCTGAGCAAGGAATCAAAGCCTGGTCTGCTCAGAGGTAGTCCAATGTTCGAACTACTACACCACGCTGGCTCTCGCAAGTGAAGTATGCGATCGTATTTGTCGGGGTGTTTTTATTTCCAATAGTTCTCTCCTTCCTTTATTTCAGGAATTTCTTGATGTCTCCTAGAAGACGTCTGGGTTAAAAAAAGAAAAAAGAAAAATCCATTTTCCGAGGAATGCATTCTCTTAGCCTTCCGCCTCTCTTCCCAAACTCCCGCCCCACAGCTTAAAGAGTACCTCAAATCTCATGATTGAATGTCTGGAGAAGCTCACGGCAAAGTGAGATGTTTTATTGCCGGGGATAAAATGTCCCTTGTATTCTGTATCACACGCCAACTTCGAACGCACAGACTCATTTCATTGTTTTACGATCTGCTTTTACTCTTTCCCATGTTTGCTATAAATTCGTCACTGGCGGGAGGGACGGGGTTGGTTGCCCTTGTGTGTGTGTGTGTGTGTGTGTGTGTTTCGGAGACACAATTTTTTCTTCTTTTTCTGCAAAGAATGAATAGGGAGGAAGGTGAAGGGAGAGAAAAGCAGGCTTGTGTTGAAAATAAAGCAGACAAAAGGAAAGGAATCGGAGCTCTGAGAAGGAATGTGTTGGGAGGATGGGAAGGGGAGGAAATAATTTAGCCGAATCCCGTGAGAAACAGTTTAAGTCAATGGGTCGAACTCTAGGAAGGCGGCGCCTTACTTCGAGTGGCCCCAAATTCCTTTTTTAAATCAGAGATTTTAAAAATTAACACCAATACGTGAAACGGAAGCAGCGAAACGACCAAACCAACGTGTGGTAAAGACAAACGACAAACTCACCCTACTAAAGATACAAAGAGAAAAAATTGTATACCCATACACCACACTTAAACTAAACTATTAACCAAATTATACCGAACTAAGCAACAACAACAAGAGACTACATCTGATTTAAAAGTGGCTCCTATCCTTGTTGGAGACAGCTCCAAGATATGAAAATGTACTTAAATCCATTACTTTCTACTGTTTTGAATTTGTGGCTCCCGATGTGTAAATTCTCAAACTATTTTGATTTCTAAGTTTCCTAAATTCCTTATATTTCACAAATCCCCATTTCAGAAATCAATATTATTAACTCTTTTAGAATGCTGTTACATAATTCCACTGTGTTATTCCTCCCTTTGATCAAATTAAATCTGTCTTATACATATTATAGCAACAACTTATCATCGTATTGAATGTTCCCAACTTCTTTCTCAGGTTAATAACATAGTACAAGAATTTTTTTAAAAGAAAGACACAGTATTGAGCACGTTCAAGACTCTAGAGTCATCGAATCACCCTCATTTGTCCTTAAAAATTCTATTTTTAATCTTCATTCTGAGATAAATTCAGAAATTCCCTTCAGGTTGGCAGACAATTTATCCATTTCTATAATTGACACCAGTCTATTAAACCATTCGGTCGTTGATGGGATGTTAGTTTTTTTCCAATACTTTGCAGAAGAGCGTCCCTGAATGTTAAAAGAGACAGAGAAAGGAAAAAGCACATATTAACATGTACAGATTTTATGCCGTCACTCTAGAGCAGTGGTTGCTGATACGCCAGAGGACAGGATCAAAATTCAAAATGACCTGGACAGATTGGAGAGCTGGGCCAAGGCTAACAAAATGAAATTCAACAGAGAGAAATGTAAGGTCCTACACTTAGGTAGAAAAAATGGAATGCAGAAATATAGGATGGGGGACACGTGGCTGGATGGCAGTACCTGTGAAAGGGATCTAGGAGTCTTAATAGACCACAAGCTGAACATGAGTCAGCAGTGTGATGCGGCAGCCAAGAAAGCCAATGCAATTCTCGGCTGCATCAATAGGAGTATGGTGTCTAGATCGAGGGAGGTACTGGTGCCACTCTACTCTGCTTTGGTTAGACCTCATCTTGAATACTGTGTCCAGTTCTGGGCACCCCAATTCAAGAAGGACACGGTCAAGCTGGAGCAAGTCCAGAGGAGGGCAACCAAAATGGTGAGGGGCCTGGAAGCCATGCCCTATGAGGACAGACTTAGAGAGCTGGGTATGTTCAGTCTGCAGAAGAGAAGGTCAAAAGGGGACATGATAGGCATGTTTAAATATTTGAAGGGATGCCATGTAGAAGAGGGAGTGGGCTTGTTTTCTGCTGCTCCAGAGACCAGGACAAGGAACAATGGATTCAAGCTGCAGGAAAGGAGATTCCACTTGAACCTCAGGAAGAACTTCCTGACGGTCGGAGCTGTCCGGCAGTGGAATCTGCTGCCTCCATGGAGTGTGGTGGAGTCTCCTTCTTTGGAGGTTTTTAAGCAGAGGCTGGATAGCCATCTGTCGGGAGTGCTTTGAGGGTGTTCCTGCATGGCAGAAGGGGGTTGGTCTCTTCCAACTCTACATTTCTGTGATTCTGCGATTCTTAATGTGGGGTTCAGGGGGTCGGACTCGATGGCCCACGAAGCCTTTCTGCTGGCTACCGACCGCTACGGCAACAACAGGCTTTGGTTTTGCCTTCCTCTGAGGCTGAGAGAATGTGACTTGCCCAAGGTCGCCAAGTGTCTGAGAGGGGATGTGAACCCTAAGTCCCCAAAAGCCTCATATAAATCAAGAAATATTTGAATCTCTAACTCTCTCTGACGATTTGGGGGGGACCTCGGAAACAAATTCTATTTACAGGGGCAGGCCTACCCAGTCTAGTTTTAATTGTGCTTTTAATTGTAATTTTAATCGTACTTTTTACCTGTGTTTTAATTGTACTTTTAACCAGGATATATTTTAATTATGGTATGTTTGTATTAATTGTTCTTTGTGTATTTTCACTACGATTTTTGACTCCGTCTATTCTGTACCCCACCTCGAGCCTTGGGGAAACGCCGATGACAAATTTTTATTATTATTATTATTGTTGCTGTTGTTACGACAGTGGGGTCCCCCGGTAAAGAAAAGGCTAAGAGCCAACTCCGATTTATCACAACACCATCCTAGGGCTTTCTTGGCACGATTTCTTCAGAGAGGGGTTTGCCTTTGCCTTCCCCTGCGGCTGAGAGAGTGTGACTCACCCAAGGTCACCTGCTGGGTTTCCATGCCTGGGCAGGGATCCGAACCCCGGTCGCTCTGCACGTGCTCAAGCAACGCGTTGTTTCTGGAGCTAAATGTCAATCTAAGCAGAAATCTGAGGTCGATTTTCCAGTTTCCCGTGTAGGCGAAATGTCAAAAGGGGCTTGGCTGAAAGTTTTGAGGAACGGAGTGGAAGTTCTTCGGAGCATTCCCCTTAACCTTTTTTTGCTTCTCCTCTGGGTGGCGAAAAGAACCCGTAAAGCTAAAATGATGTAGCCCTTTCGCCTCCAGTGTGGTTGGGTCTGGCCTCCAAAGATTCCCTTTCTTTGTACCGCTTCTGCTCCCTGATTTTTCCCCAAGGACGTCCCGTCAGATTTATTCTGAAGACTTCTCAGCCTCGATCACAAACACACACACACCCTTGTTGGTTGCTCACGCTTCCTCTCGCCTTCTCATCCGCTGGGTGGTGAATAATTAATTTTCCCATCAGAAGGAAAAGCTCCGGTGCACCCGAGAACCCCTCCCCGAACGCCACTCCAGTCTGTCACCCACCCTGCCCCATTAATCTTTTCAAAGTGTCTGTAACAAAGGGGGGGGAAAAAATCCCACCTGGAAGGACCAGGCGGAGAGGTGGCGGGGAGAGAAGCGATTGTCACCGGGAGCTGCGACTGTTGCGGATCAAAGCTGCTCCAAAGTTCCCCGCTGCGTCTGAACGAAAAAAGCCGCCAGAGAAAGGAGGGCGCGTGCAGGAATCGGAGAAGGAAAATACCGATGGGGCCCGAGAACAGCACTGCAAGGTAGGAGTCAGAAGTTGGCATATTTGGACACTTGCCACGCTGTCAACCTCAGGAGCTTCTTCGACTTTCTGAGGTTTTCCACGCTGCTGGCGGCGGCCGTGTCTGGGGTACGGTGAATCAGCTCCGGGTTTTGTTTCGGCAGCGGCCGTCACCCATCCCCAGCATCTTCCCCCTGAAGCGGCTGCTTCGCTCTGTAGAACGGCAGGGCTATCCCTGGCTGATAGGCACAGCAACAGCAGCAAAAAAAAGGAGGTGAGAAGATCATGGAAGGCGAGGTCCACATCGTGCCGGAGCCCCTCTTCCTTTCCCAACCCGTCCTCCACGTTCCTCCGGGTCCCACACACCAAGTTCTACCTGAACCCTCCCTCCACCAGAGCTCAGACTCTAAATGACTTCCATCCCCAACCTGCCATGTTCCACCCACGAAGTTCTCCCCGGGTTCCACTTTGATTTGAGAAGCCCTACAACAGGCTCTACCTCCAAACTTCTCCATTGTTCTCCCAGGCTCCATAGACCAAGTTCTCCTCAAGGTCCACTCCTCATCTTGGGCGTTCTGAATTGTCTCTGCCTCCAACCTTGTACGCACTCCCAGATTCCATTCCTGATCTTGGAGATTCTGAACTGCTTCCTCCTCCAACCTTCTGAATCTTCTAGCCTCCATCCGCCAAGTTCTACCTGGCCTCCATTCTGGATCTGAAAGCTTCGGAGCTCGCTCCGCTTCCAACCTTCTCCATTCTCGGCTCTGAATTCTCGGCTCCCTTCCAGGCTGCACGTACTGGATTCTACCCAACCTCTACTCCTGTTCTTGCAGATTTTGAACCCAGTCCTCCTTCAATCTGTGCATTGTTTTATACAAACCTGCTTTATGCAGAGCTCCATCCTTGGTCTGGTGGAATCCAGCCCAGTTCTGCCTTCAAGTTTACATGTTCCTCTGGGTTCCACCCCTGATCTGGGGAATCCTAAAAAAGCTCCGCCTCTGACCTTTCACCTTTCACATCCCTCTAAGCTACACCCACCAACTTCTTCCCTTTTGGTCTACTGCCCCCTAGTGGAAGGAAAAGAATGGACACCAGAAAACTGGCAGCTTTCACTAGTTGCCACGGCTTTGCTTTTCCTTGCTTCTGCACCTTTCTCCTTCGGGCATCGCTCTGCCCCGGGTGTAGTTTTCCTAGAGTTCTTGCAACCCTGCCAACGGCAGACTTTCCTCTTGAACCGAGCAAGAGGGTCTTTTTTAAAAACACAGGCACACCTCTCCCTTCCCAGAGATGCCGGTTGGTGTACGGACCCCGGCTTTGGAGGGAAGATGGGCAAGGCTGAAGTCGGGCCACAACGGTGGGGTCGTAGGACCCCCTTTTTTTTCCCTCCAGCTCGGGGAAAGGCGCCAGAAATCTGGCGTCTTTTTTCTTTATCCCCTAATCAAAGGCGACGGCATTAGCATATACCTCGCCCACCCCTGTTTCTGCAACATTTGCATCTGAATACGTAATTTCTTTTCTTTTATTATTTTTTTTTAATTCGGAATAAAGTAACACATCTCTGCCTCATATTTGCCTTGCCGCGAAACGCTCTTTGGAGACGTTATTATAATTTTCAAGTGGGGGTGGGCAGAAGAGGGAGGCGCGGGGGGGAGGAATACTATCTTGACTTCAAAGCCGGGGCTGCTTTGAAACTCTTTTGAACCCCACGGATAAATATTCCTTCGTTAAAGAAAAAGGGGAGCCGGTCTGGCATCACCTCCATTAGATGGGCTCGTCGCTAGGGAGGGCTTTTTTTTTTTTTCCTAGCCGTAAGACATTCTTGGAAAAGATTGTAATTAGCGCTGAACAAAAGCGAGTATTAATGTCAAATGAAGAAGGGAGGTTTTGAGCAATTCACGTGTTTGACGTGCAGGTCAATTTGATGGCTGGAGGAAAAATCGTCGCCTTAAATACCAAAGATCAGGATCGTCCAGGCGGTAGCATTTCCAGGTTCTTATACGTAGAATCAGAGAAACCCAGAGTTGAGAGAAACCGCAACGGCCATCGAGTCCAACCCGATCCTGCCATGCAGGAACAAACACGCAAAGCACCCCCAGAAAATGGCCATCTAGCCTCTGTTTAAAAACCTCCAAAGAAGGAGACTCCACCACACTCCAAGGCAGCCGATTCCCCTCTCGAACGGCTCTTGACTCACAGGAAGTTCTTCCTGGTGTTTAGATGAAATCGCTTTTCTGTAGTTTGAATCCATTGCGCCGTGTCCTAGTTTCTGGAGCAGCAGAAAACAGGCTTGCTCCATCTTCAGCATGACATCCCTTCAAAGATACAGGGGTGAAAGCTGGGCAGTGAAGAAAGCAGTGTTGTTGTGTGCCTAGAAGTTGTTCCTCATTTGTGGTGACTCTAAGGCGAATCTATTACGGGGTTTTCTGGGGCTGAGAGTATGTGATGTGGGTTTCCATGACCAAGTGGAGAATCAAACCTCGGTCTCCAGGGTTGTAGTCTATCTCTCAAGCTACTACATGACATTGGCTCACTAGTTGTTTTCATATTCTTCAAGTTGTTTCTGACTTATAATAAAATGGGGTTTATTCAGTTTATATCATGGGGTTTTCTGGGGCTGAGAGAGTGTGACATGCCCGAGGTCACCCAGTGGGTTTTTGTGGCCGAGTGGCGAATCAAACCTGGTCTCCAGGACCATATCCAACAATCAGACTACTGATGAAGGAGCTCCCAATGCAAATGTGGCTGTCGTCGTGTACCTTCAAGCCTTTTCTCACTTGTGGTGACTCTTAGGCGGTTTCTGGGGCTGAGAGTGTGTGACACAACCAGGGTCAGCTGGCGGGTTTTCATAGCTGAGCACCAAACTGAACCCTGGTCTCGGTGGTTGTAATCAGATTGTCAAACCAATGCACCGCACTGTGTGTGTGTGTGTGTTTCTGTCTTGATTATATGCCTTTGGTCGGTCTGACTGCATTTCTTTTTAATTTTTACTTTATGAAGTACCGCGGACACTGACGGCACTATGGAAATAAATTAGAGCGATAAAGGAAACCCAGTCCGTCCAATGAGTCCGCTATGACCAATAGGTTATAAGGCCTGTATGTTTGGCTTGGTTTTGGAACGCGTGCAGTTTTGCCACACACCCCTGTATTTTGGCACGCGGACAACGCCTTTCCGTGAAAAGCGTCTTTTTTGGAGCCCCTTTTCCCAGGCCCCGAAGCCGCGCTGGCTTGGGACGGCATCAGCTCTGGAGAGAAAGAGAGATGGCTTGGATAGAAGCTGCCCAGAGGGGGGAAAAAGAACATTGATTGTGGCAGTTTCCTCAAGCGTAGCTAACTCTGGAGCCGAACCGGAGAGTGGGAGAGAAACAAGGGAGCCGAGCGGAGCACATTTTTGCCCCCAAATGGATCTCTCAGGCAACCCGGAGCAGTGGGAAAAGCTTTGGGGGGCTGTGGCGGGGCTGTTAGCACGCTGGTTCCCTTCATTTCTGGGGAGAAGTCCGCAGGCGATAGGAAAACCAGGGCTGGAATTCGGTATGGGGCGTACGTCTCCGTAAAACATCTCCGAGGTTCATTGGGTTGGAAAACTACGCGTTGCTCTTCAAGAAATACCTAATACTTAAAGAAATAGTGTGTCCAGAAATGTAGAAATCCTGCGTCCAGTTCTGGGCACCACGGTTCAAGAGGGATATTGAGGGGCTGGAAGATGTCCCGAGGAGGGCGACCGAAATGGTGGAGGGTCTGGAAGCCATGAAACCCTATGAGGAGCGGCTGAGGGAGCTGGAGATGTTTAGCCTGGAGAAGGGAAGGTTTAAGAGGGGACGTGATAGCGACATTTAAGTATTTGAAGGGATGTCGTCGTTGAAGATGGAGCAAGCCTGTCCTATGCTGTTCCTGAGACTAGGACAAGGAGCAGCGGCTCCAAACCACAGGAAAAGAGATTTCACCTAAACATCAGGAAGAACTTCCTGACAGTGGAATATGCTGCCTCAAAGGAGTGTGGTGGAATCTCCTCCTTCTTTGGCGGTTTTTAAGCAAAGGCTGGATGGCCATTTGTTTGGGGGTGCTTTGAGGGTTTGTTGCTGCATGGCAGAGGGTTGGACTCGGTGGCCGTTGCGGTCTCTTCCAACTCTATGTTTCTATGATTCTACGAAAGTCAAGACAGAAAGGCTTACAGTTGAACGGTAAGAAAATACAAATAGTGACCACCGGTGATTTACCTAACCGTAAAGCAGACAAAAGGCACTCTAAAATAGCTCAAGATTTTCTATAACTTGGCTCAGTCCTTCATCAGAATGCAGTCAAGAAATCAGGAGAAGATGAGGACTTGGAAGGGCAGCTAGGAAGGAACGAGACAAGATCCTGATGTGGGAAGATATATCATTGAATACTAAGGTTAGAATCATAGAATCCTGGAGTTGGAAGAGACTCCAGGGGCCATCAAGTCCAACCCCCTGCTATGCAGGAACACCCATCAAAGCATTCCCGACAGATGGCCACCCAGCCTCTGCTTAAAAACCCCCAAAGAAGGAGACTCCACCACACTCCAAGGCAACCTATTCCACTCCCGAACAGCTCTGACCGTCAGGAAGTTCTTCCTGAGGTTCAAGTGGAATCTCCTTTCCTGCAGCTGGAATCCATTGCTCCTTGTCCTAGTCTCTGGAGCAGCAGAGAACAAGCCCGCTCCCTCCTCAACATGACGTCCCTTCAAATGCCATTATATCCCTCATGTCTATGCATGGGTGTGAAAGCTGGACAGTGAAGAAAGCTGACCAGAAAGTCCACTCCTCGGAAATGTGGTGCCGGAGAAGAGTCCTGTGAATACCCTGGACTGCTAAAAAAGACAAAGGAAGGGGTCCTAGAGCGAACAAAGCCTGAATTCTACCCAGAAGCCAAGATGACCAAACTGAGGCTATCATACTTTGACCATAGCATGAGAAGGGATGACTCCCTAGAAAAGATAATAATGCTGGGGAAGGCAGAAGACAGTAGGGAAAGAGGAAGGCTGCGTTACAGATGGAAAGACTCAACCCAGGAAGACCTGTCCCTGAATCTGCAAGACTCGAGCAGAGCGATTGAGGCTATAGGGCAACTCGGAGATCTCTGACCCATGGGGTTGCCATAGGTCGAAGCTGACTTGACTGCAGTTAACAAGAATGACGAGGCCATCTCTATCCTGCCCTTCTCCAGATGAATCTCTATCTCTCCCTTTTCCTTTAACCAGTGCCAAAAGCCTGTGCATGTTTTTTCCCCCCCCCTTCCTCCCTTCTTTTTTTCCCTGACACACAGCACCTCCAGAGAAAAATTACTTGTCGCTTCAGCTTTCCGAACGAGATTTGCTCTCCCTGGGTCTCGCTTCAATCATAAAGGTGTGCTTGAAAACTGAGGGGAGAAAAAAAAAAATCCGTGAAAAGATTTATCGGTGACGTTTTGCAAGGAGGAGATTGAGGAGGAACGGAAGAAGCCGAGAGAGCGAGCAAACGGAGCCGGGATGCAAAGAATAGATTCGGTCCTATTTTTGCACCTTCAATGCTTGTCCTCATTTTTCCTGAAACAAGGTGGTCTCTTATCACCCCCTGCGCGGTGGCCTGCCTGTATTTTGAACCCGCAACCCGCATGAAAGCTCTTCTTGAGCTACCCTGGAGTGAGGTCACTTGCAATGTCTCTCCCTCTCTTTTTTTAAACCCAACCTAAATAAAAACCAGAGAACATGATGTCTTCCTTTGTGGTTAAGAGGAAGAAGCACACGTCCAAAGAAAGCGGGGGGAAAACAAGGAGAAACTCGCAGGCTTTCAACTAAAGGTAATCCTGGCGGCGGGCGTTTGATGCAAAGCTCGGCCTCTGCTTTGGAAAAAGCATGAAAGGCGACCTGTGTCCTTTTCCACCGCAAAGCCAGAGAGCGGCCGACGGCAGGGAAAGAAAGGTTCGATACCAAGCAGAAAAGGAAGTTCTTGACCGAGAAGTCCAAACGTGGCCGCGCGAGTGGGACATTTAGGGACAGATAGGTTGAAAGAATTGGCTAACAAAGCTGGAACGGGCCTCAGAAGTCACCTGGTTGTTAGCAGGCCGCGCACACCCACATTCTGATATGGCTTAATTGACAAAATATATTAATTGGAGTTGGAAGAGACCGCAATGGCCAACCCGTCCAACCTTCCTGCCGTGCAGGAGGAACACACACTAAAAGCACCCCGAGAAAATGCCCATCCAGCCTCTGTTTAAAAACCTCCAAAGGAGGAGACTCCACCACACTCCATGGAGGCAGCAGCAGATTTCATTGCCAAACCACTCTGACCATCAGGAAGTTCTTCCCGAGGTTCAGGTGGAATCTCCTTTCCTGCAGCTTGAATCCATTGCTCCGTGTCCTAGTCTCTGGAGCAGCAGAAAACAGGCTTGCTCCATCTTCCATATGACATCCCTTCAAATATTTAAACATGGCTGTTATGTCCCTTCTTAACTTTTTTTTTTTTGGTCAGGCTAAACATCCCCAGCTCCCTGAGCCGCTCCTCACAGGGCTTCAGGGCTTCCAGACCCTCCACCGTTTTGGTCGCCCTCCTCTGGACACGTTCCAGCTGGTCGATATCCTTCTTGAATTGCAATGCCCAGAACCAGACGCAGCCTTCCAGGTGAGGTCTGACCGAAGCAGAATATATTTGTAGGTTTTGTTTGTTTGTTTGTTGTAGTTTTGTAAGATGCTTGTAATTTTGTTACATAGTTTTCGTTTTCTTTTTTGTATTGCGCTATTGTGTCTTTGTAGTTCTATGTATTGTTATATAGGGTTGTTGGTTGTTTTTCTTTTCTGTTTAATAATTCTTTCAGTGTAGCCATAGATGCGTAAAGTTGCAAGACTGCCATCTCAGCACATGTTTTCCCACGTGTGTTTCTTGCACGGAATTGATCCTAAACTGTGGATGTTTTTTCACCCGTTTGGGATTCTCGTCAGCATTTTCCAACGCTCGGGAGGCTCCCTTTTTAAAAATCTGGAACTCAAATATTTACAAATATCTTTCCCATCTCTCCTTTGAATGAATGATTTAATTAACCAATTAATATCTATTCAGCCAGCAAATTAAATTTGTCTGCCTTTCCCAATCTTAACGATAATGAATTGATTTTCCCAACATTAGCGCATTTAATGTTGAAACCTGATGTTTCAAGCTCTGGATTTCTCTTCTCTCAAGGCCTGCACATTTTTGCTCAAACAAGCCATTGCTTAATGCGCTTCGTCGTAATATATGCATTTTTAAAAATTATCCAAACGCCTAGAATTTGAATGTCTGTGCTCTCATTTTTCTTCAAGCACTCCTGCATTTCCAAATAGTTTCCTTCTCAAAATAGATCCGACTACCAAAGTAGTTGCCTCTCAAAACACCCATGACTAAACTCTCCTTTCAGAATAACGTGTTTTCCCCGAAATGTGCTTATTTCTAAACTTCTTCTCTCTCAAAGCACATATGTTCCTAGATGTATTTTCCCCTCAAATGCACATACGCATCTCGAAAATGTACCGTCTCTCAGAAGGTGCAGATTTGGGGAGCAGGAAAGCGGTTGAATATCAAAATTTGGGGTTGTCTCTCAGTCAACACTGGGAAAAGGGGAAAGTGAACAAGTCTGTCCGTATGCCAAATCCATTCAAAACCAGAGAATAGATTTCTACCCTTTTCTGGCTTTTGCTTTGGGGTTGCATCAGGATTGCCGTATCCCATTGCTTTGTTCTGAATCTCCAGTGTTTGTGGGTCATCTCCAGGTAGACGGTGAAGGTGTAGATTCTCCAATTTTAGTGAGCTGAGCTCTGGATCGGAGGAAAGATCTGAGTGCGAATCTAGGGATCAGGTTGCTACAATTTGCAATGAAATGTGGTGCTAGAGCAAAGTTCTGTGGACACCCTGGAGTGCTAAAAAGACAAAGGAATGGGTCCTAGGGAAAATCAAGCCTGAATCCTCCCAAGAAACCAAAATGACTAAACCAAGGCTGTCGTACTTTGAGCTCATCTTGGAAAGGCATGGCGCACTAGAAAAGACAATAATGTATGACATAATTTTTTTGGCAGCCTGTGGGGCCCCCAGAGGGTTCCGGGAATGGAAGAATGCCCCGCTGGCCCACCACAGCTGCCCACCTCTGTCTTAACAACAACGCTGCGAGGTAGCTCAGGCTAAGAGAGAAAGGATTAAGTAGGATTATTCAACAAGTTTTCTCGGCCTAGCGAGGACTTGAACTCGGATCTTCCCAGTCCCGGCCCAGCAGCCTGATCAGCCAGCTCTTGTTTTGTCTGTGTTTTGAAAGAAATTACATCTCACCATGGAATGGCGACAAGAAAGCTTAGACACACAGAACGAAAAGTGGATTTATGTGAAGAATTCGTATAGCATCTCCCCTGAGATGGTGCACAGCAGGGAAACAGAGGGAGAAATCGAACGCAGCTGCCGGAGATACTTTGCCAGCAATGACCCCTAACGCCAGCCCTACAAGGTGGGCCATTTGCCCTCAAAAGAAGACGCTGCTTTGGATTTGCGCGGATTTGCCCTACAAACCCAACAAGCCGCCTCCTACAATTAGGGTTTTAGAAAAATGGGAGCGGCAACGATGTGCTCCCTGGCCGTCTCCCCAGTGCATGGCATAGATTTTTGTGTGTCTTATATGGATGAACCCTATTAAGCGAACGTCCTTCTCCTTCATGCATGTTCCCCTTCTCTCTCTCTCTTTCAGCAATGCAGGAGTGACGAAGAACAAGATCATTACGGCAGCGCGGATGTGTATATTGTCGAGGAGGGGAACGCAGCCCCGATTGGCACAAAAACACCTTTGAAGATGCTCAGCCTAGCCTGAAATGTGCTTAAATCATTCCTGGGTAAACAACGGACGGGAATGATTAGCAATTAGTTTTCATTAAGAGAAGGTTGCGGCTTTGTCTCCTGGCCCCTAGCAGGACTGGATGGAGCTGGTTACCGGCAGGTCACCTTGGAGAAGACCTGGATGCAAAGCTCGCTCGTGAGAAAAGGTTTCTAAATTTCAATAAACATGGAGATGTGATTGCCACTAATTTTCTTCTCGGAGGAAGCAACGAGCAAAGTTACCGTTTTTTCCCCCCGTGCTGTGAGAGAGAGACTTCGAAAACCACATTTTTTAATTTCAAGCCATTCACAATTTGGGACGTATTCCGTGCAAAATTCGTGCGTGGTTGTTTTGTCCAGAAAACAGCCTTTTCTACTTGTTTTCAGGGCAAATCAAGCACAGGGTCTTTCCTCTGCTCCTGGGCAGGATGGAAGTGTGCCTGTGTCGTCTTCTTTCCCTCCAAGGCCAGGGCAGTGGCGGCTGGGATGGAGGGAGAGCCTTTCAAATAAGAACTCCTTGTGAGATTGGGATTGGTAGTTTAGGGAGGAGTACTTGGCATTCTCAGCCGTGGAGTTGGAGCAGGCTCCAGTTTCCAGAAATCGGCCCATGCCCGCGGAGGGATTCTGGGAGTCGGAGTCCTTTCCCAAGCTTGTCAGGAATGTCTTGAAAAATCGGCATCGATCGCGTCTGTCGACAGTGTCTGCTGGAGTGTTATACGGAAAGGAGAAGTGAGATGACGCCTACCTGAGATCCTACCAAACAAAACAAAACAAAACAAAACCCTGGATTCCATAGGATGTTGCCATGGTAGCCAAAGTAGAAAGCCGGGCTGTAACTACATGGTGTGAAAAAGCCTCGAAGTCACTGCTGGACACCTGAGTCATGATAGCCAAGGTTTCTAAGGAACTGTATTTCTCCAGCCTACACGATGTACCTGTCTCGAGGTACCTGTGTACATAAAGAGGCACATCTTCTCTCTCTGGATAAGCGTTGCCGTGATGTTCTTTGCCCATGCAGAAGCGGGGAGGGGAGAATGAGCCGTAATGCTGCCAGTTTTAAAGAAATATCTGTGACGTGAGCACATTATTTTTTTAAAAAAAATTATGTATTTGGAATGCTTACGCCCCACCGAAAAGGATCACGGGGCCTTTTTGGTTTGACTGTTCCATGCCCTCGGGCTTAGAATCGAAATAAGACACCAAACGTAAGGAAAAAGGAGACGGCAGTAGGAAAAGGAGATAGCAGTGAAGGAGAGACTAAGTCCGTCCGATGCTGGCTGCTCTTCTCTCCCTCCGAGGCCAGAGCAATGGCAGGTGGAACATGGAGGGAGGGCCTCTCACCAGCCACCAGGACAAGGTGTGATGGAGCTGTGCCTCACTGCTCTTCTGTCTCTCAGAAGGCAAAGCAAATGGCTTTTGGAACATAGAGGGAGGGTCTTTCATTTGCATCTGGGCCCAGCCAAGATGGAGTTGTGCCCGGCTGCTCCTCTTCCCCTCTGAGGCCAGCGTCCTGTGCCGGCAGCCAGCCAAAGCTTACAGCTATCTAATTAGAGCCTCTTAGCAACCGTGAGCAAAGCTTGGATTACTCCGTTAACAAACTACCGGTCGTCATTTTGCAAGTCCAGAGCAACAGTGCAGGGGCGAAGTCCGCACATAAGGCAAAGGCCAAGGTTTCTAGGAGCATGAGCAAGGGATCCGAGTGTAAGTCCGGTTGCTTCCACCAATCGGAACAGTTGACTGCAACAGCTTCCTCCCATTCTGTTCCCTCTTTATATAGGCTGAGAGCCTCCCTCAGCTGTTTGTCTAATTGATGCATCCTTAATATATGAACACTCCTCTTATTGTCCCTCTTATGTCTCTGTGTTGTGGCTGTTGGGAAGGTCCTGTCTGGGTTCTGGGATGGGGCATGACACCCAGAACAATGGCAGTTGGAACATGGAAGGAGAGCCTTTCTTCAGCCACTGAGCCAAGCATGACGGAGCCGTGCTTGGCTACTCGTCTCTCCCTCTGAAGCCAGAGCAATGGCTTTAGGAACATGGAGGGACAGCCTCTCATGAGCCACTGGGCCAAGGCGTAACCGAGCCGCACCTGGCTGTTCTTCTCTCCCCCAAAAGCCAGAGCAATGGGAGTTGGAATGCGGAGGGATCGTCTCTCGCAACTGATGGCACCCCGTCTTCATAGAGCTGTGCCTGGTGGTTTTTGTGTCCCTCAGAGATCACAGCGGAATCAGCTAGCACATGGAAGGAGAATGTGAGAGAGAGAATGAAAAGGCGAGAGGTTTATCGGATGCTTCTCCCGCCTCTTTGCATGTGCAACACACAGCTTTGCCGACGTCTCTCCGCCTCTCCTTGCTCGGCACGGGTGATCCGTCTTTGCTAAGCAGATTGCACAGAGGAAACGGCACATTATCCTAATTGGCAGCAATAAAATCCCAATCTTTCTTTCTTTTGCCGGTGGAGCTGGTGTTTGTTGTAAGGAGGGACGATGGTTCTAAACAAGAGGGGGATAGATCCGACTGCTGGAGGGCACTGGAGGCGGAGAGAAACACACGCACGGCATTGGAGGAACATTTGTCAGTCCCCAAATTGGCGCTTCCGTGCACTGGCTGGCCTTTGGAGTATGTAAGGTTAAGTTCAGCGGCAGCTTTAAGACTCCATATCAGTGGAGTGGGGAAATGTGTCTGCTTGGAGTTGTAGTCCAAACTTTAAACTCTCCCAATAACTTCCCTAAAGTTCAGGCGAAGTTCGTGCCACCCCACCAGCCGGCAGTAGGCAAGATGGGATGGACAGCTATCTCTACGGCTTGAAAAAAATTACTTTACCATGAAGGCTCTCAGAAAGTGGTTTTTTTTCTGTTGCTCATTCCCAGGAAATTTAGAGATAGACTGCGGTTGGGTATGGAGGTTGTAATTTGGCTGTCGCTGTTAAGAGTTCTGTCGAGAGCGTGGAGCGTTTCTTCGGAGAAGAAATTGGTTACCAGCATTTGAGCATTGGACTGCAACCTTGGAGTCCACGGTTCGATTCCCTGCTTGGCCATGGAGACCCACTGGGTGATCTTGTGCATGTCACATACTCTCAGCCCCAGAAAACCTCATGATAGGTCCATCTTGGGGTTTCCATAAGTCAGGAATGATCTGAGGCACCCAATAAAAGCAGAACCACTCTACCAAGGCCTTCTTTCTAAAAAGTAACTCTGTGTTTCCTTTCTCTTCAAAAGATGTGAAATAATTGAGCTTTTAGTTCCTGTGCAGAATGAAGCAAGCTGACAGACTGTGGCACCAACCAAACAAGGTATGGAGATGTAACTATAAAAGTCATTCAAAATGTTACCGTTCCTTTGCAAAAGAAGGTGATCCCTTGCCACATTATAGATTGAAAAGCCTTAGGTGTGGCAAAAAGAAGTGAATTGCATGAAACCTTTTATTTTGAACATGTCACTTCCAAGCTCAGTTTTCAACCTTTGAATGTCTTCAGGCTTTTTCTGTTTCTCCTTTTCTTTCCCTTTCTCTTCTGCCTTCTCTTCTTTTCCTTCTTCTTTCCCCCTTTGTGATCGGAAACCTTATCTGAGGCATTCTCAGTATAAGAAAATCTACCCTTGCTGAGAACAGATACAGATAGCGGCCGTCTCTCACTCCAACTATCCCAGCGTTTGGCAAGGAGAACAGCTCAAAAAAGAGAAAAAGAGTGGAACGGAGTTCAAGCAGGCAAGGACACCGGTGCATTGGGTGTGATCCTATTTTAGCCACCCAGGGCCGCAAACCTCCATTTCCCACGAAAACCAGAACTGGCTCAAAGTTCATTTTTGAAAAAAGCCTGGCTGTTGGGAAGTTACATAAAATCCTCAAGCTGGAAGAGACCCCCCAAGGACCATCGAGTCTGTTTATAAACTTTCAAAAAAGGAGACTCCACCCCATTCCCAAGCTGCGGCGTGCTCTGCGGCCAAACTGCTCTTACCATCAGGAAGTTCTTCCTAAAGTTTAGGTGGAATCCTTTTTCCTGACGTTTGACGCCATTGCTCCGTGTCCTGGTCTCTGGAGCAAGAAAAAATAAGCTTGCCCCATTTTCCAGATGACACCTCTTCAAATATTTAAACATAGCTATCACGTTGTCTCTTCCCCTTCTCTTTCCCAGCCTAAACTCTGTCACTCCTCACTCTTGTATCCAGTTGGTCTTAAGTAACTTTTATCAGGTACTCTTCCTCTTTGCTGAGGCCATTTCCACACCACACCGTTATAGTGCTATCGTTCCACTTTCGGCCTCCTATGGAATCGTGAGGTTTGCAGTTTAGGGAGGAGCCTTTGGAATTCTCAGCCAGAGAGCTCTTTGGCCTCAGGAAACTACAAACCCCAGATTTCCACAAGATGTTGGAAGTGGAATAATAGCACTGTAACGGTGTAATGCAGAAATGTACTGGGATGGCTATTGCCCCAGCAGCGCAGTTCTGTCATGGTAAAGCTGCACATCCGATACAGGATCTTGGCCCCTATTTTTAAGAAAGCTAAGCTGTGCAACTTGGTGAGAAGGAAGATCATGCTTCCTAAGGTGTGATTCGCTGTGTGGCAATATTTTGCACGATTGGGAGTGGTCAGAGGCCACAGTAAGAGGTGAGATGGCATGCCCTCTTGCCTCCCCATTGGATGCACATTTTTGGCGGAAACAATTTGCAGCTGATGCCCTTTGGGTAAAATAACGAAATGATCCCGGCGGCGTCACAAAAATAAAAGGAGGAAACGTCTTTGCTCTCTTCCCGTTTCAGCCCGGCACGTCAGAGGCAGAAAGAGCAAACCCGGCTGGTTGCTCTGTGGTCGTTTGGCGGCATTAACGAGCACCGAGGACACAGCCTTAATGAAAGGGATTGGAAAGCCCTCACGGAGAAGGGGCTCTAATGAGACTAGGAAGAGATTCGGACCGTCTGGCCGAGGGATTGTCAATCTCCACGCTGATGAGCTGATTCTTCCAGTTAAGGTGGAAGCTGAGTTCCCAAAATACCACTGTCACGAAAGGATGCCTGGGGTGAGCGGCATAAAGCGGGATGGAGAGGGTCGTGGGCTCCACGTGGCTCCCAGGGTTTGTGGCCCTCGAAGAAACCCCACGATTTGGCCCCTAGTAAAAAAAAAAAATGAAATAAAATAAACCAGGGTAGTTTAGATTCCCTTGCCTACCCATGAAAAAAAAAATGCGGCTGATGTTTGGACAATCCTTGGAACAGGAAGTAATGTGACATCACTTCTGGTGGCTTCCACGAGGTGTGGTATGGCTTGTAAGAAGTCACAGGATGCAGATATGGGTCCCACCTCCCACCCCCCGTTGTAGCTGCCCACCCCTGGCATAAACACCATAGTGGTCCCGTGCCAGCTTCACTGAGTCCGAAGTCTCTTGCATCCCATTGTCCATCAATTTGCAATTTTTTGAAACAAAATTTAAAAAATGCGCAAAATTGCACACGGGTTTCTGTGTCTCTTTCCTGAATGTGTGTTTTCTGTTTGCAATTTTTCAGCTGACTTTGGAGACAAAATCAAAAACCCCGTCTGAACGACGGCTGCATTCCGATCCGCACGTTCGTCCGGGAAACGCTGAACAGGTTGGTTGTCTGAAAATGGCTTTTGGTTTTGTTAAAGTTATTTGTTTTGTGGTTACGCTGTAAGTAACGCTTCCTTTCTGATCTCTTTCGCTACTTGAATGCCTTTTGGGGTGGAAAGGTGAGATGTTAATTAAATACACAAAACCTTCAAAACACAGAGCTAATTAATTTCTCTCCAACCTACCATTGGCATGTGAATTAACAGTGAAGAGGGCTCATAGGCATGTACAGAGTGCCTTTCCTCTGCCCACAGGCTTCAGAGTGACTCCTGAGATGCCCAATAAGGCAATGCCAGTGTTTATTCTCTCAAGCCATAGTCTGCTTTGCGTGTGTTGTTTTTACAACCGAGGAAAGGAATGCTCCGAGTCCCTAGATGTTCTGTTGCTATAGCAAAGCTGCCATTTGAAATGTTAGGATAATTGAGGACGACAGGCAAGGAATTGAAGATGGACGAGCGTAGCAATTGGGGTGGATGAATCCCAATAGTGATGTGTGTGTGTGTGTGTGTGTGTGAGTAAAAAATGACAGATGCCTATGAGTGCATACCCTAGTTAACAGAGCCTTTCGCAGAGAAGCTCCTTTCAGCAAAGCCTTTGTGTGTAGTTTCCTTCTTGTCCTCTGTTTAGCTAGAATGTTTTCTAGCAGCATCAGCTTTGCAAGGACGGGTGGAGGAACAAAGGTTTTCTCTGTCAGGTTGGAGCGGCTTTTCTACAGGAAAACTGGGATAAGATAGGATTTTTCTCCAAGGTGATCCTACTGTAGCAATACCTACCGGCCAACAACAGGCAAGGGAAACAGCAGTTGCCTCTCAAATCCCTTACTGAGCGTGTGCGAACGGCAAAGCAGATTGAAAAGAGGAGAGTAGATAAGCCTGCCTCGCGGCTTCTCTCAGCAGGTTTGAAAAAGCATAAATCTCTAGGGAAAGAAATGTCGAAAGTGCCAACATTTAAAAAGAGAATCACCCTGGAGTGCATTTTGGAAGAAGCTTTCAAGTGGTGCCTGGAAAGTTCAAACTTTCTTTGTTACTTATGCAACCTGAGCCGGTTGTTTCATTTTACATGCGCACATACTGTTAGTTTTGGATATCTCGTTTGCCCAACCATGTCGAGTTGCTCTTCTGTTTTTGTGGGATAGGAGCTTATCCTTAGTTTTTCCCAAACTACTTCTGTTGTTGTTTGTTTGCCTTCAGCTCGTTTCCGACTTACGACCGTTCCAAGGCGAACCTGTTGTGGGGTTTTCCGGGGCTGAGAGTGTGTGACACACCCAAGGTCACCCCGTGGGCTTCCACGGCCAAGCGGGAAATTAAACCCCGGTCTCCAAAGCCGTAGTCAAACGCTCAAACCACTACACTACACTGGCTCTGCTATTACTCCCAGTGTCCTAATCCAACATGCAGACTGCTACGCCGTGCTAGTTTGTAAGATTTATTCAGAGGATCTTTGTCATTGTCTTCCTCCGAGGCTGAGAGGGTGTGATTTGGAGGAGGTCACCCGGTGAGTTTCCATGGCCGAGCAAGGATTCGAACCTGGGTCTCCCAAAGTCGTAGTCCGGTGTTCAGACCGGTTCCTTGCACTGCTTTATGCTTGTGAGCTTCCAAGCCCCTTTGTTTAACCAAGGCTCTTTTTTTTAAAAAAATAAAATTCTCCCTTCTCTCCATCGCTTTGTGAAATCGGTGCTTTTAAAATGGGAGAGGGTGACTCTTTCGGTGCGGCGTCAAGACAGGCCTGTCGGAGAGGGGCAGGGAGGGGGCCCGCCTTTCGGAAAGAAGCGCGCTCCACTTCCATCCGGGCCGCTTTAATTGGATCAGCCGCACGGCCTTGCTTTCAAATCCTCCTTCTCCCCGGGGGACTCGTTCTGATACAGCGCTGGAGGCTTTGCTATGCAGGCGGATGCCATGGAGACTGCGGCGGGTTTGACGGAAGGACAAAGGCACAGCCGGCGCTGGAAGGGGATTTTGGAGCGGCGGGTGGAAGCGAGGGGAAGGAAAAATTACCTTTCCAAATTCCTCCCACCTTCCCGCAGACATTCCGTGACACCACAGTAGGGCGGCCAATGAGAGGAGAGGCTAGCGTCATTATACGGCTGGGATTTCTCCAACACAGCGCTTCCCAGATGCTACCGGCATGGCCATGCTGCCTGGGGATGATAGAAGCTGCAACCCAACATATGTAGGAAGGGAAAAGTCCCTGGAGAGGACTTTACGGAGATGAGGACAGCCGCTCCAGGGGATAAATTGACGAAGAGATCGTCAGGCGTGCGGAAAATCCCAAACACGTTTCTGTTCGTTCCTTAATGTTGCCGCATCGGATACAGCGCCGGCGGCTTTTGTGTGCAGGCAGAAGTAAAATGCGAAAAAGGGGAAGTAAAATTTGCAAAAGTCCCTTCAAAATTGGACTGTCCAACAGTTTGAGGGGCATCCCGTGTGTCGGGCGGCACAACAGAGGTGTTCCTGCTATATACTTTGGAAGACCCAGGAAATGAAAAAAAAGAACAGTCGCTGTGCCAGATTGAGCCGATCCGATCCGATCCCGAGGCTCCCATCCTGTTTAATTGGCATCTCCCCCTGCTTCTCTGCAGGCCTTGTCTCTCTTCGCCGGCAAAGCTGGGGCTGTCAGAAGAAGAGAGCTGCGCATCCCTAATGAAACGGCATCTCAGTGCAGAGAGAAAAGAGCTGGTTGCCTTTGATCTCCATGGTGAAACCAAGTGGGGTGACTTGGTGGCAGGGAGAGGAGGAGGAAGGAAAGAGACAGACGCTAAGATTAGACGCTCCTGACAAAAGGTGTTTAGGGGAGGACGTCGGCAAGCAGAAATGCCTCCCTGTACAGCGTACTGCACCAAAAGCTGGGAAGCTCTTAGTTTTACTAGCCGTTGCTTTTGATTTACGGTGACCCGATGTGATTCTGGTCTGCGTCAGAATCACTGTCGGTCTGCAACAGTGTGACGCAGCAGCTAAAAAGGCCAATGCGATCCTGGGCTGCATCAATAGGAGTATAGTGTCTAGGTCAAGAGAAGTGATAGCCCCACTCTATTCTGCTTTGGTCAGACTCAACCTGGAATCCTGTGTCCAGTTCTGGGCACCACAGTTTAGGAAGGATATGGGCAAGCTAGAACATGTCCGGAGGAGGGTGACCAAAATGGTCAAAGGCCTGAAAACCATGAAGCCCTGCGAGGAGAGGCTTAGAGAACTGGCCTGGAGAAGCGGAGGTTAAGAGGGGACATGATAACCCTTTTTAAATATCCGAAAGGAGGTAATGTAGAAAAATGGACCAAGTTTGTCATTTGCTGCTCCAGTGGCTACGAAACCAACCGATGGCTTCAGAGAACAACAAGAGAAATTCTACCTAAGGCCAAAACAAACAAAATGGATTTCCACAGGGAGAAATGTAAGGTATTACATTTGGGCAGGAAAAAAAAAAATGAAATGCACGGATTGGCTTGAAAACAGTAATGGGTGAAAGGGATCGGAGTCTTAGTAGACCACCAGCGGAACAAGAGTCAGCGGTGTGATGCGGCAGCTAAAAAGGCCAATGCGATTCTGGGCTGCATCAATGGGAGAATAGCGTCTAGGTCAGGGGAAGGGATAGTACCGCTCTGTTCTGCTTTGGTCAGACCCCATTTGGAATACTGTGTCCAGTTCTGGGCACCACAATTCAGGAAGGATGTGGAGCTGGGCATGTTTAGCTCAGAAAAATGAGGATGGAAAGATGACATGAGGCCCATCTTTAAATAGGGGCTTCTTCGTGGTTGCTCCTGGACCATGCATTCCACCTGCGTTCCTGTCCCATCCTTGTACAACTTTGTCTGAGAGAGACATTGATTCTCAACCCTGCTTTATTTTTATTCCTGACCCCACCTCCTGCTGGTTCCCAACTTTGCTTTGCTATCGGTAGTGCTGGAGAGGATGGGAGTTGTCGTACAATGTGTCCTGAGAGTGCCGAGTTGGGGGAGTCCGGAAGGTAGTACCTCCTGAGGCAGAAATCAAGCAACCCTGTGGATGGGATTGGACTGTAACTCCCAGCAGCCTTATCCAGCGATGGAGGATTTGGGGAGCTGCAATCCAACAACACCTGAAAGGGCGCACAGTTTTTTCTGGTAGCTTGAGCCCTGGGATTTGCAAAATGCAACCGTGTGCAAAAGCAAAACGGGGGGGATTTTTCCCTGCAGCTTTAGCGATCCTTGGTTTTTTTATCTCCGTAGATGCTCCATCTAGCCGTTCTCTCGCTTGCAAATTCCCTCCCTGCGCTGCATCCAACACCGGGCCTCTTCATCCTTATCTCAAAACACTTCATTTCCCTTCCCTCCTCTCATCTCGAAATAAGCAAACAATCCCCTCTATAGGCACTCGAGGCTTTCAAAGAGGCCCGCTTCGCTCCACCTCCTCCGTCCCCCCTTCGTCGATCAACGTGTGCTTCGTCGGCTCTGTTCTCCCCACACCTCTGGAGCCCACGGCCGGCCCCAGGGGTCTGCGTTTCTCCTTCAGAAAGCCAAAGAATGGCTCTGGCCGACAGCTTTTTGAAGCGTCGGGAGGCATAGCACCTTCTCCAGAGAGAGATGCCGTGCTTTCCTCCCTCTCCTCCAACCACCCACGCTGGCAAAGTTGGAGAGCGGTTTCGCCATCTCCTTGGTTAATGGGCACGGGGGTACGGAGAGGTTCTCCAGTCTGACCCCCTTCCGCGATTCAGGGGACGGCAATTGCCACCGCCGTTTCGTGGATCAGCCTCTGAGCTGAGGGATGCGATGGTATTGACTTCATTCTTGCGTGGGAGAATGGATAATATGAATTGTTTTCTTTCTTCTCTATGAGAGTAGAGCCAAACTAGTGTAGTCGTCCGAGTATTTCGCTAGGATTCCCGGAGAACAGGCTTCAAATCCCTGCTCAGCCGTGGCAACCCATCGGGCGACCTTGGACAAGTGACGGTCTCTCAGCCTCAAGTACAAATTTGAAAACGGCACGGTTTTTGAAGACTTCCTCCTAGCGGGAAGGAAATTTCTAAAACGACTCCTTGAAAATTACTGACAAATCTTGCCACTCCTATCGTCTTCACCGAATGCCGGAAATCTTACAGTCTCTCGCTGTAGCTGTGGTTTTAAATCTGAAACCTCTCACTGCGTGAGAGACGTCCCATCTATAACTTTAATACATGAATCAATAATCAATCAATGTGCAATTGAGCGGGAGTTGGTCGGGCGTATCAATCGCCACGCAAAAACCGTGGAAAAAGGGATCATTCAGTTAGGGATGGAAAGAATATTTGATAATAGTGTTTAAGAAAACGTGTTTTTGGAGTGTTGAAAAACTCTGGCGGGGGGAATAATACAGGATTGGTGAGAATTTTTGCAGTTTGAGACTGTATCTGTAAAAAAAAATGGTTGTTTTGTGCAGAAAGTAGTATTTCTGGGCAAGAAATGTAATTTCAATGCTGACATATTGTTTTCTGAACGGAAAAAAAAAGTCTGTTTTCTGTGCAGAAAGTCCTTTCACTGGGGACTTATCTGCACCAAATTTGTACACAGCTGTTTGCACAGAAAACGGCCCTTTCTGCACAAAAAGATATCTACTCTCTCTAGGGGTGTAATTCTTCACTAAGTTTCTTTTGGAAGGAAGCAGTGAATGAGTTTTAGCAATTTTCCTCCTACTGCAAAAAAAAGTTTCTGAAAACCATGGTTTTCAAAGCCTATTCGCAATTTGGGACTTTGTTGTGGTTGTTTTGTGCCTTCAAGTTGTTTCCGACGTACGGTGACCCTAAAGCGAACCTATCACAGGATTCGGGGGGGGGTTTGCCTTTGCCACCCTCTGAGGCTGAGAGAGTGTGGTTTGCTCAAGGTTAGCCAATGGGTTTCCATGCCAGAATGGGGGTTCAAACCCTGATCTTCAGAGCTGTCATTCAATGCTGAGACCACTACACCATTCTGGCTCTCTGGACTTAATTCTATGCAGAATTTGTCCCTTGTTCTTTTGCACCGTTTCATGCTCAGAAAAGACAATTTTCTGTGCAAAACCACCAGGTGCAAATTTTGCACAGAACAAATCCCAAATTGCAAACAGGCTTCAAAAGCTAGTTTCGGAACACTTTCTTGTGGCGGAAACAAAATTGCTACGCGTTGCTTCCCTCGAAACGAAACTTAGCGAAGAATTAGATCTCTCCGTTCAACGTAGCCATGGAGTCCTTTGGGACCGCTTGCTGTCTGTATTATTTTCCAGATCTGGTACTTCTCAGAGTCGGGGAGGGGGAGAGCAGAAAGCGAGCGGGCCGCTCACGGCTCTGCATTTTTCCTCCCTGCACCCCGCTCTATAAAACCCCAAAGCCTTAATTGCAGCGAGCACTTAAGAGAGGTTTGCCTGGTGGAAAGGGAAGGACAAGCGTCAGATGTCTTGGAAAGAGAGCAGGAAAAAACAATGCATCCAGCCAATCAAGAAAAGTCGGACTTGACAGTTTGTGCGAGGTGGCGAAGGAAAGCAAGGAGCCCGAGGGTGGGAGGAAGAGGGATGTAGGACAGACCAGAGCAAGCTTCGAGCTGGACAAAAGCGAGGAACGATTTTTGCAAGACAAGTGATGGTGGCTTCGAGCAACATCTCTTTGATACGGCCCTGGGTATAAGAAACATTCTCTGCGCCAAGGTCTGGGGCAGGAGCGAAGCTGGGGGGTCAGCATTGCCCTCCAATATAAGAGTTCGGCCTGTGCCATTAAATGCTTCTTTGCTCCTGAAGACTGCTTCACGCTTTGAGCGCGGGTGCAAGATTGTTCTACGGGCAAAGACGGGAGAATCCAGCGCTGCCCACTGTGGCGGAAAGGTTGCTGCAACTGACGGATTTATGGACAAATTGTCGGGTTTGATTGGTTATTAGTGCCATTTCTTTAAAGCCCAGAAACCCCTCCTAGACTTTTTGGAGAAAGAAGAAAATGACTCGGTAATTTTGGGGTTTGATGATTAGAAAGACTTGGCTACCGAAAGAAGGGAATAGGGTGTAATTTTGGAGAGAGAGGAATAAATAACGACCGTTGGCCCTTCGTATCCGTGGATTCTGTATCTGCACGTTGAACCAGCCATAGCTTGAAATTAAGCAAGTTTTGATTTTGCCACTGTATATAAGGGATGCCATTTTACTACACCGTTACATAATGGGACCCAAGCACCCATGAATTTTGGTATCCCATGTCCTGGAGCAGCGTTCCGTAAAATAAATGCAAGGGGCTAGTCCTCAAGGTTCAAAATCTTGGACAGATTTTAATAGAGACACGGAAGCTGCTTTCTTCTGTGCCAGGAGATGTCAAGAACCTTATTTTTGAAGGGTTTGATTTCCGCATAATACGATGCGTAACAGTTGATATTGAGAACCATAATTTAAAAAGAAAACCAAAGGCCATGAACAACCACAGATGGAGGGGGGAAAAAAAATCGAAGAACAAACACAAAGGAAAAGATTGAAGGAATAATTTATGCTTTTAAAAAAAAAAGTCTCCGTGACACAGGGTTTTCTTGGCACAATTCGTTCAGAAGGGGTTTGCCCTTGGCTTCCTTTGAGGCTGAGAGAGTGACTTCCCCAGCGTTACTCAGTAGGTTTCCATGCCCAAGCAGGCATTCAAACCCAGGTCTGCAGAGTCATTGTCCAGTGCTCAAACCACTAGACACCACTGCCTTTTTTAGATAGACAGATGCTTCTATCTATATGCATATCTAACCCTCTCTCTCTCTCTCTGTCTCTCCTTTTTCTGCCCAGTTGTCATCTCTCACCTCCTGCGTCTAATGTAGTTTGTTTATTCATTCCGTTTCCAACCCGTCTTGCTTCCTGTGAACATCCGCGGTGCTCCTTCCACAACCTTTATCCTCACAACAACCCTGCGAGGTAGGTCAAGCTGAGAGGACATCTGGCCCCACATTGACCTTGGACCAGGGACTCGAGTCAGAAGAGTAGAGGGACACTCTGCCAAAAGCCAATGCCCCCCAAAGAAACAAGGAGCAGTGATGGCTCCATGACATCTTCTCCTCCCAAGGCAGGCTGATGGATGGGGCTTATTACGGCATGGAAATATCATTTCCATTCACACCTCTATTTACGTCGCCCTCGTAAATAACAATTGCTGTGCAAGGGGCTGCCACTTTCCACATTCCCCGTTGATGGCATATTTAATTGTAAACAGGGTGATCCATCTCCAGGAGAGACCGGAGAGCCGCTAAATGAAACCCACAACCGCCGCCACACTGTCCCTTGAACCTGTCCTTCTCGCTTAAATTTCCTTCCTCCCCGGAACTTTGCGGCCGTTCTTGTCGTTTGCCCGTCAAGTTGACTTTGACCATCAGCGATCCTCAGTCTTCGAGTCACCCTGTCATGGAATCGTGGAATTGGGAAGAACCTCCTGGGCCATGGAGTTCAACCGTTCGCATCCCCATCCCTGGAACCGGAAAGGACGCTTCCCAGTAGCCACGACACAGAGGCATAAACGGGACTTCACGTCATCCGCCAGAGGTGAAAAAGGGAGAACCCAGGAGACTTGGAGCATTTATATAGTAAGGACACAGCTGGGGGAGGCTCTCAGTCCATATATACCGGGAAAGGTTTGGGAAGAAGCCGTTGCAGACAATGGTCTTATCAGCAGAAGCTGCACACCTCACTTTCAGATCCCTTGCTCGTGTTCCTGGAAACCTTGACCCTTGCCTTGTGACTTGGAGTGTTCATATAGTAAGGACGCATCAGTTCAGCAAATAGCTGGGGGAAGATCGTAGCCCAATGCTCAGACCACTAAACGTGCTGGCTCACAATGTCCTTGCTCTGCCAGAAGTAATCAAAACCGTTATTTTGTAGTCCCAGGTCTTTAAGACATCACGCGGTTACAAGTCGTTGGGCTGGAAATGTTCCAAGTCACTGGCATGTATCCGGTCCTGGGCACCTCGTTCCAAGACGGACGTTGGCAAGCTGGAACGTGTCCAGAGGAGGGTGACAAAAATGGTCGAAGGCCTAGAAACCATGAAGGCCGAGGAGGAGTGTCTTAGGGAGCTGGGGATGTTTAGCCCGGAGAAGAGAAGGTTAAGAGGCAACGTGCTGACATATTTGAAGGGATGTTATATGGGGGATGGAGCAAGTCTGTTTGCTGCCACTCCAGAGGCTAGGACACAGAGCAATGGATTCAAACTACAGGAAAAGAGATTCCATCTAAACATTAGGAGGAATTTCCTGATGGTAAGAGCAGTTTGGCAGTGGAATCTGCTGCCTCGGAGTGTGGTGGAGTCTCCTTCTTTAGAAGTTTTTAAGCAGAGGCTGAATGGCCGTCTGTTGGGAGTGCTTTGAGGTGTGTTCCTGCACGGCAAAGGGTTGGACTGGATGGCCCCTGTGGTCTCCTCCAATTCTATGATTCTATGTGGTACAAAGCATCCCTAGGTAGCTACACACACACACACACACACCCGTACCTGTGAAAGTAACTGGAAGCAATGTCAGTGCCTCTACAAAAGGAGCAAAGTTGCCCCTAGCAAAGCTGCAATTCTCCAGCAACTTGTTTGTTGTTAACTGTGGCCGAGCTGACTTCGACCCACAGCAGCCCTACGGATAAAAGATCTCCAAGTCACCCTATCCTCAACGGCCCTGCTCAGGCCTTGCAGATTCAGGGATGTATCTTGGAATTTAGTTGCTAGGAAGTAGAGCCAGTGAAGTGGCTTGCACGTGGAACGAGGAGACCAAGATTCAAATCCTTACTCGGTCACAGAAAGCTGTTGGGTGACGTTGGACAAGTCGCAACCTCGGAAGACGGTGAAGGAAAACTGCTTCTGGATAAATCTTGCCGAGAAAACCCCATGATTTGTTCACCTTGGGTCACCGTGAGGCGGAAGCGACTTGGAGTTGCGCAACAACAAGAGGTCGTTGGAGAAAGGAATTAACCGCAAAGTAAATTTTTCCTCTGCAATCAAGTTAAGCGGAGCTTGGAAGTCATAAGTCATAGAATCATAGAGTTGGAAATAGGACCTTCGGTGGGCCATTGAGGTTAACTCCCTGCTCATTGCAGGATCTCCAGCTCATGCATTCCCGGCAGGTCGCTGTCCAGACTCTTTAGCTAATTACAATTAACTAATTTCGTGTAACTAATTACAGGTGACAACATACCTTGTAGCAAATCTTCCTTCTTCCCCACTGCCTGTTTAGCTTAATCTCTCCCCCCCACCACCATTTTATTTTTGCAAAACCGGAATCAGCAAGTTCAGCGGGTCTGGGGGCTGCCACCCAGCTCTCCACACACACCCCGGATCCCTGGAGGCAACACCTCCCGTTCTCTTCCTTCAAACCCGTCTCTTCTCCTCAAAATGCTCTTTGGGCTTTTAAAAGGTGCAGGGCTCCCCCTGAAATTGCATTTGAACGGAGAGTCACGCCCCCTGGAGGCCTCTGGAGGTACCGTTCTACATGTTTTGTACGCTGTTTTATGAAAGATTGGGTACCCTAGGGTTACAAAGAAGGCTGCGCAGACCCCTCCGTCAGAGTTCGTGTTGTGACCTGTCTCCTGCCGTTATCTCTGTATGGGATACAGTGATGTCTGTCTGTCTGTCTGTCTGTCATCTCTACCTACCTACCTGTCTTCTGTCTTTATCCTGTATGGGATACAGTGATGTCTGTCTGCCTGTCTGTCTGTCTGTCTGTCTGTCTATCAATCATCTCCTGCCTTTATCCCTGCATGGGTGGGATACAGCAATGTCTGTCTGTCTGTCTGTCTGTCTGTCTGTCTGTCTGTCTATCTGTCTATCTGTCATCTCCTGCCTTTATTCCTGCATGGGTGGGATACAGCAATATCTGTCTGTCTGTCTGTCTGTCTGTCTGTCTGTCTGTCTGTCTGTCTGTCTCCACCCATCCACCCATCCACCCATCCACCCATCCATCCATCCATCCATCCATCCATCCATCCATCCATCCTTCCTTCCTTCCTTCCTTCCTTCCTTCCATCCATCCATCCATCCATCCATCCATCCATCCATCCATCCATCCATCCATCCATCTATCTATCTATCTATCATCTCCTGCCTTTATTCCTGCATGGGTGGGATACAGCAATATCTGTCTGTCTGTCTGTCTGTCTGTCTGTCTGTCTGTCTCCATCCATCCATCCATCCATCCATCCATCCATCCATCCATCCATCCATCCATCCTTCCATCCATCCATCCTTCCATCCTTCCATCTATCCTCCTATCTATCCTCCTATCTATCTATCTATCTATCTATCTATCTATCTATCTATCTATCTATCTATCTATCTATCTATCATCTCCTGCCTTTATTCCTGCATGGGTGGGATACAGCAATATCTGTCTGTCTGTCTGTCTGTCTGTCTCCATCCATCCATCCATCCATCCAACTATCTATTTATCTCTCTATTGATCATCTCTACCTACCTACCTGTCTTCTTTCTTTATCCTGTATGGGATACAGTGATATCTGTCTGTCTAACCATCCATCCATCATCTCCACCTGCCTTTATCCCTGTATGGGATACAGTGATTTCCTTCCATCTGTCTGTCTGTCTGTCTGTCTGTCTGTCTGTCTGTCTGTCTCTCTCTCTCTCTCTCTCTCTCTCTCTCTCATCTCCTGCCTTTATCCCTGCATGGGTGGGATACAGCAAATATCTATCTGGCTGGCTGTCATCTTGTTGGACCTTATTGCTCTCGAGGCTGCACAAACCCACCGCCTTCTGAACGCCATTCAGAAGCTGTGAACGTAGTATGTTGTTGCGTGCCTTTAAGTCATTTCTGAATTGCGGCAACCCCAAGGCGAACCTATCACAGGCTTTTCTGGGGCCGAGAGTGTGTGATGCACCCAAGGTCGCCCGATGGGTTTCCATAGCTGAACAAGGAATTGAAGCCCGGTCTCCTGGGCCGTAGTCCAGTCTTCAAACAACTACACCACCCTGGCTGAGTGCAGCTTTAACAAAATATAAAAAGTAGGTCCAAACCCCAGAATTAAAACCTCGTGTTCAACCAGCAGACACGGGTAAGCGCAGTTGCCCACGTCTCCTGTTTAAATATTTGGCTATTTGAAAAAAGGCAAACAAAACAGGCGCTTTCTAGTACTATGTACAGACTTCGCACACACCCACACACAGGCACACTCTCCCGGCAATGTTTCTCATCCGAGACGGTATCTGGAGGTGTTTGCTCCAAATGAAGCAAACAAGGAGCTGAGCGAGACCAAGGGGCGGGTGGGGAAAGGGTCCTCTGGAGCCTCAGAGAGTATGACTGGTGGTTGTGCATGATGGGATTTGTAGTCCCTGCGAAGACTAGGCGGGCCCCGTCCTTTCCTTCTTTCCATCAGCAGGTTGTTCTTATGCTGTCGGGCTTTTAGAACCTGATTTTTAATGTCGTGCAGTTCTATTTTTCAGCTTTGTACACTCTTTTAATGCATTTTAATTATTTTAGATGGGTAATGAATTTAGAGAGCTAACATGGCGTAGGAATGCTCAGTATGTATGTGTGTCGCATACTCTCAGCCTCAGAAAACCCCACCATGGGTTCACCTTAGGGTCGCTGTAAGTTGGAAACAGCTTGAAGCCACACGATGACGTTTGTAAGTTCGTCAACTGTGTATTTTTTAAAAAGTCTTATCTTGGTACTTTTATAATTGTTTTATTGTTTTTAATTTGATTAGTTTGAAATAGGTTGTTAGCCACATTTTGAGTCCCATTATGGGGAGAAAGGTTTTATACACATGGAAAAAATGAAAACAACGAAAACAACGATAGAGCAATATTGAAATTTTAAAAAGTTCAGCGACGTAGCTGTGGGAGGAGAAGCAAAATGTGAGGGCATTGCCCAGTAAGAATGCTGCACCTTCAATGAAATTTCCATTGGATTCCCATATTTCTAGCGTTCCAAAGAGTGAATCTCTGAAAACCATTCACATCCAAAGCACTTCTAGTTTCTGGATTCCACATTTCCTTGGTCCTTTCCTTTTGCCTACCTTTCCTGACCTTTTCTTTATCGGAGACCCCCTGCAAATATAATTTGTTGCCATTGATGCCCACCCCAAGACTTAACTGGAGATTTCAGTATTTTAATTCTAGATTCAAACATTCGAATATTTATCTAAATGTTCCGATGCTTATTGATTTATTAAAGGCTGCCGGAGGCGAGGATTCAAACCCCGGCTCTGAAGCTGCCCAAGTCACATTCTCTCAGCCTCAGAGGAGGGCAACGGCAAACCCCCTCTGAACAGATCTTGCCAACAATGAAACCTGTGGTAGGTTCACCTTAGGGTTGACTTGAGTCCGAAGTGGCTTGGAAGGAAACAAGGGAGCAGTTTCGGCAGGCACACCCCACACACATCACATCTCTCTTGCTGCCCCTGCTGTTGGGGTCCAGCAGCGGGGTTTCATGGACCCCCAAGAGGGCTCCATGGACCCCCCCCAGGTTAGAAACCACTGACCTAGACCTCTTCTGCTTGCTGTATTTGACATTCCCTCGGTTCCTGTCCCTGCCTCTTTTCTTTGGATATCCAAACTGCATTTCTAAACGCTGAACCGGAGGCCGGAGTGACTGCAGTGCTTGACATTGGGGGGATGCACGGGGAATTTAAAAAGCGGGGAACAGAATCCTTATCGGGTACATAAAGCCATCAACCCCCCAAAAAGGTATGAGAAAACTCCAGTTATTTGCTACAGCAGATCAGCCCAATAGCAATGCAACCCCGCCTGTGTCTGCTCAGAAGTAAGCCGCATGGGGTTTCATGTCCGTCAAAAGCCTTGTTAGCCCTCCAGGGAACTGTGCGGCCTTTCCAAGGTGGCTGTACTGCATCACCCATCTCTCCAGTATGCGTAAGGGTGAGGGATGATGGGAGCTGCCATCCAACAATGTCAGGGTGGGGGGAGAAGAACAAGCCCTGGGTTCCAGTCTTAACCCAGGTGCCTTGAATCCCGCCTTGGGAGAAAAGCTGGATAAAAATCCAATAAATAAATCAAATAAATAAAACCCAGGTTCCCCTCTCCAGTCTTAACCCAGAATCCCTCTGTAGGAGAAAGGTAGGATAAAAATGCAAAAAATAAATCAGATAAATAAAAGCCAGGTTCCCCGCTCCAGTCTTAACCCGGAATCCCACTAAGAGAGAAAGGCAGGATAAAAATTCAATAAATAAAACCCAGGGCAGAAAATCCTCCAGATGCAGGAGGGCAGCTCCCAGCGGTTTGTCACCTTAGGCCAGAGGCTGCTGGGAGATGCAGTCCGGTAACGTCTGGAGGGCCACAGCTTCCCCGTCCCTGCCTTCAAGCCTTTGCAGATTTTAGTTAGCCAGAGATTTCGTGGCTCACAGCTCCCGAGGAGAGTGCGTATGCGTGTTGTGCGCATCCAGAACTTCACCTCCGAGCAATAGCAAGGGGGCGGCTGGCCGGCCAGCTCAGAAACAATCCAGTTCCTTTGCTTCCACCGCAGCCAGGCCCGGAGAAATCCGGTCCTGTTTTTCCTTCCAGCCCCGGGAAAAGCTGGAGACTTTTTGGAAGGCTGCGGTACCAGCCAGCCAGCTAGAGCTCCCTTGTAGATGTCGCTTCTTGGCTTCTCCCTGAGCACCAGAAAAGAAGAGACCCTCGGAGGCAAGAAGAAGGAAGAGAGGGTGAAAATAAAAGAGAGATACCGAGCCACCTAAAGCGACCTTGTCCCCACACCCTCATCTCCGAGATCTTGCGAGAGGGAAGAAACAGCATCGGTGTCCCCTAGGCTGAAAATCCTTTCTGTTTTTTGCAGTGGTGTGTCCATTCTCCCAGTGAATTTTCGTGCACAAAAGGTGCTTTTTTCCCCCTCCTAGCCTCTTCCCCCCACCCACCCACTGCATTATAACCCAGCTGGGGGAGAACCACGGAGCTAAAAAAGGGGGGAGGTTCCCCCCTTGGAAAATTCTCCTCCCCGCCAATGCCTTTTTTCTCCCTTGTCCCTGCTTAGCTGACTGTATCTCGGATGGTTGTGGACGACGATGCCCAGGAAGGCGAGGCAGGGACAGGTGTAAAGAAAAAGAAGAAGAAGAGGGGGATTTTTAAAAAGAGACAAATCATCTCACTCCCCCCCCCCTTGTCTCTCTCCTCCAAAGGTGGCTTTTGTGCGTGTGATTTTATTTTTAAAAAAAGAAGAAAAGGACTGCAGCACTAAGAGGGGGGGGGGGGAATCAGCTCTTCTGGGAGGCACCCGGCAAACCCAAGGTAAGAAACAAAGCTATTTCTTCTCTCTTTTTTTGAAAAACAGGGTTGGTTGATATTTTTTTTTCCCTATCCCTAAAACAAGAGGGAAGGTTAAGGAGGGTTCTGGCTTTCAGGTACCCCAATCTCTTTTTTTAGGGGGAGCTTGTAAACTTCACAGATGTTCCGAATACTTCTGGGGGGGGGGAGGTTTAAGAAGGGAAGGAATACCATTGCCAAACTTGCATGTAATTATAAATAAATATATATTATATATATATATATATTTGTTGCATCCTGGAGCTGTCAGCGTCGCCTGCCCGTATGCAGCTTTGTCCGTGCAAATCCAGAGGGTCAAGCGTTTGGCTGTTGTGTGTGTGCATTTCGACAGTCATTATATCTATTTATCGGTACCAATATTTGCTTCCAAAAAAAGCGTCAACTCACTCTATGGCTTTCCAGCCCCCCCCATCTCTCCTGCCAAGGCTTTCTTCTTTGGAAATCATATCTGCTCTGGTTCGGTTATTGAACCGTATTGGCTCCGTGGTTAATCGGATGTTCTTCCGTAGACCTATTGAACGGCTCTGGACCTCTCCGGCAGGGTCATGCAGGGTATCCTCTCGGGGGTGTGTGTGTGTGTGTGTGTGTGTGTGTGGGGAGGGAGTTGTCAATTATTCACACTTCCCAACCAAAAGATGAGACAGGATACGGCCAAAATTCGCCGAGGACGAGTTGCTTTGCTGTGATGCGAGGGGTAGAGTTTGCCAAGCCAAACCCCTACTTGAAAATTCAGATTTGCACAATTTGGAGATGGGGGGTACTTTCCTCGCCTCCCCTTTATGGATGCATCTTTTGTGTGTGTGTGTGTGTGTGTGTGTGTGTGTGTGTGTGTTGACCCTCCTTTTGGCAGCCACACGAACGGGGGCGGAGGGGAGGGCAGCTTTTCTATCATTCTCCCACCCTTATTTTTTCGGGGGGAGGGATGAATCCAAGTGCAGCCTTTCTGGCCCTGTCTCCCTCCCTGGGCGATTTCTCGCCAGCCGGCTAGAACCCGGCACCATCAGCCGGCCGAGATTTATATCTGAGAAAAAGAGTATATTTCTGAAAATCCGGTTTCCCATTGTCCTCAAAGGGCAGATGATTTCGGGAGAGGTCCCCCCACGAGTCACAGCTTTGGTCGGAAAACACAGAAACACACACACACACACACACACACACCCCTGCAACCTCGCTCCTCCTTTGCACAAATGCACAACCTTTCCATGAGACAAAGCGAAGATGCAGAAATATTGAAATGGGGGCCAAGGGAGAGCCACCAATATCTGTTTCACACTTCCCCCATTTCCCTGTTAACACACCCATTTCCTTCTGCATTTCAGCAGATGGTGGTGGATGGTGGCAAGACGGGGGAAGAGAAATAACAAAACATTGGGCTGGAAAATGTAACTTAGGTTAGGTTTAAAGGCGTAGAACCGGCAAGGGAGAAAAGTCCTCTGTCTGTATCTGTATTATTATTATTATTAATAATCATTATTAGGATGGAGTTGTTTTTAGCAGGCCGAATGCAAGCAACCGAAGGCTCTTGGCAAGGAATGGAGGCCAGTTCACACAAAAAAGTCATCTGTTAAGATGAGTGGGCAGCCCTGAATGATATCACACACACACACACACACATACACACACAAGAAACACATTCATTTCTCTTTTGTGGAATATGACACAATTTTTAATCTTTCTTGAGTCATCTGAAAGGGTTTGCAATGCATGGGACATTCAGTGCTGTTCTGACCCTTGTCAGAAATAAATTAATAATGACGATGATGATATAAGTGCTTTGAGGCTACCTGTTTGTCCTGAAAAGTGTCGCTTCTCCTTTTCCATCCATGCTTTCCAACATAGTTGCCTCTGAGCATGTAAAAAGTATATACTGATGGTCACTCCTCTTCCTTCTCCGCTGAGGTGACAGCAAAATGGCACAGTGAAATGGCCCTTTGGGGGAGGACTGCATTGCCCATCGTCCCCCAGACTGGGTCTCCTGCCCCGGGATCTTGGCAGTCGTGGTCCGACAAGCTGCTGTGTAGTCTCGGCAGAGAGAAGCAGGAGAGAGAAAAGGAAGTGAATGTAAATATGTACTCTTTACATGCTCAGAGGCATTTTTGCTGGAAAGGGGATGGGAGAGAAAAGGAGAGGATAGCCATGTGTACTCTTTGGGTGCTTTAGAGGTAGAGAGGAGAGAGGGAAGGGAAGTGAAAAGAAGATACTCTTTGCATGCTCAGAGTCACTGGTGTTGGAAAGGGGAGGAGGAGAGGAAAGGAGAGAATATAAACATGTACTCCTGCTCCTTTGTTAAACAGGGAATAGAGGGCAGAAGAAAATAGGATAGAAGTATGCACTCTTTGCATGCTCAGAGGTACCTTTGTCATTGCTTGCGCTTCGGGCGTAAAGCTCAGATCCGGTTACACCCCATTATCTGGGATCTATAGCGGTATGACTTTGTTTAGGGACCTCATTTCCTCTCTTTGCTGCGATATTCCGCGCGGCCACCAAAAAACCATGTTTCTAGTCCTCCTTGTTTCTGCTCCAATGGTTTCCGTGACGTTTGGGCTCCCCTTCCGGCCTTCGGGAAAAACGAAATGCCTCTGTGTGTCCATTCTGCCCTCATGCTTAAAGTCTAATGGCTTCTTGGGCTAAGCGCCGTTCGTTTGGGAAGTCAGTACTCTGCGTATGCTCAGAGATGCCTTTGTGATGCGGCCAGGGCTCTTTCAGGGCGACGCATTCCCCCGGTGGCCACTTGGAGGGCTGATCCTCAGGGTCTTGGCCTCTGTTAAAAAAGCCTTTCGGTTTCTCTGCCGTTGACAGACGTGCAGGGTAACTCTGGGGAAGGTTATTTGAAATAAATTCCAGCACCTTTTATGAGAAAGAATATTGGCTCTCTCCTTCCAAAAATGTGATTTTTCTGCACTGAATAACCTGTCTTTTTGATTTGTGCTCACCTCTGTTCACCCTTTTCTTATACAATCCTTAACCAGCTATCTTTTTAACCCTCTGCAATGGGGGAAGCAATGACCAAGGGTGCCTCTGAGCATGTCCAGAGGGCTTTTTGTGTCTTTTTCACCCACTGTCCTGAGCATAAATCCTAACACCCCCCCCCAAGGCGTTGGAATATCCCATCCGCTGTCCAGTGATCCTGGGGGATGATGGGTGTGAGAGTGAAGGTTGCCATTTTGTGTCGCCAGCCAGCCAGCCTGCGCTTCCCTCATTAATGCTGCTATAACGCGGGAAATCAATAGAAGCCTCTCTCCGGGGACCGAGATTTCGATTTGACCCCGCTGGTTTTCTCAGGCCTCCGCCGCTCGTGGTCTGTGTGTTCCGTTCGGTTAGATCTGTTCAGTTTTGGTCCCCGGATCCACCCAGCACACACAGAGGGGGCGAAAATGGAAGTTAGAAAACCAGCTCTCTGCTGCATTTGCCCTCACCTCCGTCACCTTTTGCTGCGTCCGAGAAGTGAAGGCTGCAAAATCTTTTTCAGAGATGCGTGTCGGATATAGCCGAGTCACAGCTGTGTCAGCGTGGTTGGAGGGGAGCGGGAAGAAACGGGCTTGCCTTTCATTACGAAGGTGCTTAGGTGGTAGCAATGGCTGGAGTCTCTCTCTCTCTCTCTCTCTCTGTCTCCTTCTGCTTGGCTTGATGATGGACTTTGGGCTCTCTGCCACCGACTCACCTTTTGACCTTGGGAGGCTTTCCTGGACTCCAATTTGTTTCTGCCGGAGGCCATTCGTCATTCCGCCTCGGCCTTCGAGAGGAGTTTCCTTCTCGGTGCCCGAGAAACCTTTTGTTGCTCCGGAGAGGATTCTGATTGATATTGGCCGGGATTCTGCATCGTGGCCTGCGTTGTGTACCTGTGTGGATCTTTGGCTGTGTTAACGGAAGCACAACCAAAAAATGTGCGCGTGAGCTGCGAAGGTGGGCGTCGGGGGGCCGGCGAGAGTGCTCCGATGTGAACCAGCCACGGCTGATGCCCGTCGGGCGCTTCTCAGGCCCGTTGGGCACTTATGCACATCATGGGATCCTAGAGACCCCAAGGGCCATCCAATCCAACCCCGTTTTGCCGTGCAGGAAGACACCATCAAAGCATCCTGACAGATGGCCTCTTTTTAAAAACCTCCAAAGAAGGAGACTCCATCACACCCCCGGGCAGCAGCCTTGAACTGCTCTTACCATCCGGAAGTTCTTCCTAACGTTCTGTATTCCTGCGGTTTGAAGCCGTTGCTCCATCTCCGAGTCTCTGAAGCAGCAGAAAACAGGCTTGCTCCATCCTCCATATGGCATCCCTTCAGATATTTAAACATAGCTATCGTGTCCCCTTTTGCCCTTCTCTTCTCCAGGCTAAACCCACCCCGCTCCCCAAGCTGCTCCTCAGAGGGCTTCGTGGTTTCCAGGCCTTTGACCATGTCGGTCGCCCTCCTCTGGACACTTTCCATCACATCAATTTGTTGTTGTTAACTGCCATCAAGTTGATCTTGACTTATGGTGAGCCTATGAATGGGAGACTTCTAAGCCACCCTACGTATTGATTGAGTCTCTCCATCTGTAATGCGGCCTTCCCCTTTTCCTACTGCTTTCCGCATTTCACCAAGCAGCATTGTCCTTTCTAAGGAGTCGGGTCTTCTCATGATCCGGCCAAAGTACAACAGCCTCAGTTGGGTCATCTTGGCTTCTAAGGGGAGTTCAGGCTCGATTTGCTCAAGGACCCATTCCTTTGTCTTTTCAGCAGTCCAGGGTATCTGTAGAAATCTCCCCCAGCACCAAATTTCAAAGGAGTTGGTTTTCTTCCTCTCAGCTCTCTTCGCTGCCTAGATTTCACAGCCATACATAGAAATGGGAAATACGATGGCATGGGAAATTCTAATTTTAGTATTCAATGGTACATCTTTCCACTTTTCCACTTGCTGGTTCTTTCGTAGCTGCTCTTTCTTCTTGAATTCTGGTGCCCAGAACTGGACACGGTATTCCAGGTGAAGTCCGACCGCAGCAGAATAGAGTGGTGTTATTACTTCCCTTGACCTAGACACTGTACTCCTATTGGTGCAGCCTAGAATCACATTGGCCTTTTTAGCTGCTGCGTCACACTGTTGGCTCACGTTCAGCCTCTGGTTTACTAAGACTCCTAACTCTCCTTCACATCAGGCCCTGCAGATGTGCATAGAGTGCTTGGAGAAGAGAAGATGAAGAAGTGACATGGTAACCTTGCTTAAATATTTGAAGGGATGTCATAAGGAGGATGGAGCAAGCCTCTTTTCTGCTGCTCCAGAGACCAGGACAAGGAGCAATGGCTTCAAACTTCAGGGAAAGAGATTCCACCTAAAAATTAGAAGGAACTTCCTGACAATAAGAACAAAATCTGCCCAGCGTTTAAGGGGTTTTGGGGGCAGTGTGTCAGCATAAATGCTAAATTTTCTCCGGACAAGGTAGGATAATGTCAAAAATGAGGTAAAATTGAAACCGGCAGGAAGAGATCTCCTTCTGTGTTGAATTAAAAGGAGTGATTCCTTTCCATGTTTAACTCTCTGGCTGTTAACAAGGTTTCTCCCCCCCCCCACTTCTTTGTGCCGGGCTTAAGGAATGCTTTTTTGGAAAATGCTCAAGTTTCCCTGAGATAAGCGCATTCTTTCAGAATGGGGCAATTGCTCAGGAGAGCAAGCTGCATTCCTCTCGGCTTTACAAACGTAGGTCTGGTCAGAGCATGGGAAAAGAAAATGACTCTTTTCTTTGCCCGTCTGCTTCCAAAATCCACAGGCTGGGGGATTCTGAGAGCTGCAGTCCCAATAAATGAATAATTATATTCCACACACGAGCTGTGGTTTGCAGAGGGAGCAGAGTGATAAGGCAGAGTTTGGCGTGGAAGAGATTGTAATGAAAGTTTAAAATGGAAACGAGAAGCCCTTGCAAGAAGAAATCTAGCATAGCAGGGTGGAGCTCAGTGACCCGGTTTTCTACCTATGGCAGCCAGCGTGGTGTAGTTATTTGAGTGTTGGACGATGACCAGGGTTTGATTCCCTGCTCAGCCCTGGAAAGCCACTGGGTGACTGTTCGCACATCACACACTCTCAGCCCCAGAAAACCCCATGGTAGGGTCATGGTAGGGTCACAGTAAGTGAAAATCAAAGGCACATAACAACAAATTCTAGATATCTGTACAGAGATATCTATCTGCTTCATTCAAGAGTGAATTGTGTGCAGGTTTGGGGATACTGGAAGCTGGAGCCCAAAAAAAGGAACTTTCCCATGGTCTTATGTTTTGGAGGCAAAAGAATAATGAATCAGAATCTGCAGAGAGCAGGAATGTAACAATTTTGGGGAACAAAAAAAGGGGGAGAGGAATCCCTTGTAAGGGGAAATCTAGCATAGCGAGAAGGCATTCTATGAGCTAGTTTTCTACATATGGGGAGATTATTATTAATTATAGATTAAATTTTATCGAGTCTACTTTCTTAACTACCTGGAGTAACTGTCTAGGTTAAACTTTAGCTTGTTTGGCCTCATCCAGCCTATTACTGCCTCCAGGCACGGGTTCAGAAACTGAGTAGATTTAAAACCAAGAAGGCATTTCATCTGGGACCATCACAGTCTCTGTGGTCTATCCCTGTTTGGTCCTTAAGTATGATTTCCTTCAGACATTTGGGACCAAAGGGAGAATTTCTGGATTCTTAGACTTAAGACCCTTAACACATGGCTTCAGCCTAGAGGATAAGATCGTCCTCTGTTGAGGAATGTTGAAAACAGCGGGACCTGAACAGCCACCTTGGATGCAGCTAAGTTTTTATCTTTTGCAATTGAAAAATTGGATGCCAAAATGTTTGGCTCATTGTATATTTTTGAGTTCTCTTTGTTGATCACATAGATGGATGGATCTGATAGTGAGATGGCTAGCTAACTAGATGGATGGATGGATGGGTGGATGGATGGATGGATGGATGGATGGATGGATGGATGGATGGATGGATGGATAGATAGATAGATAGATAGATAGATAGATAGATAGATAGATAGATAGAAACATGGGTGGATGGATGGATGGATGGATGGATGGATGGATAGATAGATAGATAGATAGATAGATAGATAGATAGATAGATAGATAGATAGATAGAAACATGGGTGGATGGATGGATGGATGGATGGATGGATGGATGGATGGATGGATGGATAGATAGATAGATAGATAGATAGATAGATAGATAGATAGATAGATAGATAGATAGAAACATGGGTGGATGTATGTATGTATGTATGTATGGATGGATGGATGGATGGATGGATGGATGGGTGGGTGGATGGATGGATGGATGGATGGGTAGACAGACAGACAGACAGACAGACAGACAGGCAGGCAGAAACATGGGTAGATAGGTGGGTGGATGGATGGATGGATGGATGGATGGATGGATGGATGGATGGATGGATAGACAGACAGATAGATAGATAGATAGATAGATAGAAACATGGGTAGATAGATGGATGGATGGATGGATGGATGGATGGATAGATAGATAGATAGATAGATAGATAGATAGATAGATAGATAGATTGCTAGATACATTTAGCCTAGGGTATGTCCAGCCTGATGAAAAGAAGGTTTAGAGGTTTAGCCATGTTTAAATACTTGAAGGAATGTCATGTTGAAGATGGACCAAGCTTGTTTTCTGCTGCTTTGAAGACTAGGACACAGAGCAATGGATTCAAACTACAGGAAAAGAGGAATTAGGAAGAACTTCCTGACGGTAGGAGCCCTTCGACAGTGGAATCTGCTGCTCCCTCAATGGAGTGTGTTGGGCTTCCCTTCTTTGGAGGTTTTTATGCAGAGGCTGGATGGCCGTTTGCTGGCGGTGTTTGGACTGTGCGTTCCTACATGGTAGAATTGGGTTGGACCGGATGGCTGTTGTGGTCTTGTCCAATTCTATGACTCTGTATAGATAGGTAGGCAGATAGATAGATAGATAGATAGATAGATAGATCAATATCTCTATATAGATACCAAGAGTGTCTCTGTCTGTCTGTCTGTCTGTCTGTCTATCTACCTATCTACCTATCTATCTATCTATCTATCTATCTATCTATTACGTTCAAGAATAGCACCCATATATGCACATCCCCTGAAGGTTGATTTGGTACAGTCCCAGCTGTCCCTTGAGGACTCTACCATCTCATTTTACACATGTGTAGATTGAGCTCTGGGATAGAAAGGGTTGTCAGGATGGAAAAGGGAGAGGTATGTAGGTGCCAATCTGTTTCCAAAAGGGAGACGTTGTTCCGCACGAGGGTGTCTGAAGGTCTCTGGGATGGGCATGTCCTCCGCGTGAGAAGGGCCAACTTGGCCTCTTGGAAGTTTGGCTTGCTGTTGGATTGTTGCCTAACCAGGGAACAATCCAGGTCAAAGCGAGAGCTTTTTGTACGCTCAGAGTCCTGGGATTGGATTTCTTTTCCTCCAGGAGATTGCGGGGTCAAGACTTGGTCACTTTGTAGAAGAAGGGTGGGCAAAATGTGGTACCTGAAGCCCTCCGGCACACCTACCACCACCAAACGTTAAACTTCAGCACAATTTGGGGCAATATTTGCCCCCTAAAACTATACAGAATGTCAATACGAGAATGCTGACATTAGAGGGAGCTGATTTAAGGATGGGTTGGCACGCCTATATGTTCTATGGGAAAGCTGCGGTTGACAGAGGCTTTGTTCATCATTTTGTAAGAAAATCACTACTTAAAATATGGACCGACTGCAAGAATAAGAACATGAGGCAACTACCTACGTGGGTCTCCCCTTGAGAAGCCTTCTTTGGAAGATGGTCTGATTCAGATAAGTGGCTGTGTTATGATGACCTATTAGAAATGACAAATCTGAATCTTTTTAGGATGAAATCAAGAGAAAAATTGGCATCAGAAGGAATAAAGTTAAACCGGTTCCCTTACAGACAGTTAACGGAGAGATTCCAGATGGATGTGAAAACTTATGGAACAGAACAAAAAAGAGCAAGGAAGACTGTTGAAGTTACTGCGGGAAAACCCGCCTCATTTACTATCACACGTATACCAGGAGATTTTAAATCAAGAAAGAGAAGAAGAGACGGTCAAAGCAGCAATGATATTGTGGGCTCAAAATCTCGGACATCCAGTTCAATTGGAGCACTGGGAACAGAGCTGGCAACGGACACAAACATTTACTGCAGCTCAGAACCTAAAAGAGAACTATTATGAGCTTTTTCATAGATGGTACATGACACCAGAAAAATTAAAGAAGATATATAATACGGGAACAGGTCAGTGTTGGAAGTGTCAGGAGAACGTTGGAACACTATTTCATACGTGGTGGTCATGTCCTAAGGCTAAAAAATGTTGGAATGATATACATAATATGATATGCAAAATATTGAGGGTTCAAACTGATAAGAAACCTGAACTGTACTTATTAAATATGACACATGTGTTAGATGGAACTGTTGCAAAGAAATAGTGGCGAATAATGCTGTATATGATTACGGCAGCCCGTATTGAATATGCAAGGCTATGGAAAACCGAGCAGATACCTACAATGGAGCAATGGCGGGCAACTTTTATTGAAAGTCGGAATGCAGATGTAGTCTCTCAGAGATTAAAAGGAAAATGAGATGGTGACATTAACAAAGAATGGCAAATTG
This sequence comes from Cyclura pinguis, assembly GCA_030412105.1. Lineage (NCBI taxonomy): Eukaryota > Metazoa > Chordata > Lepidosauria > Squamata > Iguanidae > Cyclura > Cyclura pinguis. The sequence goes on along the minus strand of CM059614.1, from coordinate 6,178,389 downwards.
TTCTGGAAATGGGTAGGGTGTTGACAGGTAATAATTCTGAATTCATGGTAGCATGAGTAGTTAGAAGTAAAACTCAGTGGAATATCATGGAACATGTAAAGTAGGGTCGAAGAGCAGGATCTATCTTGTATGTTAACAAATGCAATGCGGTGCATAATGTTGATATGTCCATGAAATGACACTATTGAAATCCAGAGAGGAGTGGAAGATAGCGGTAATAGTTCGGTCAAATGTACAATGAGAAATGTTGTTTTGTATGATGTAATCGCAATAAAATTAATTAAAAACGAAAACTGTACAGAGTGTCTCTCAAATGTGTGCTTTCCTTCCATAACCGTCCCCAAATCCAGTTATTGTTAACTGCTGCCAAGTCGGCTTTGAGTTATGGTGAGAAACGTCCAATTCACCCTGTCGTTCGTCATCAACCCTGCTCAGGTCTTGCGGATTCAGGGACGTGCCTTCCTCGACTGAGTCTCTCCATCTGGAATGCAGTCTTCCTCTTTTCCTCCTGCTTTCCACCTTCCCAAGCAGTATGGTCTTTTCTAGGGAGTCGTGTCTTCCCGTGATGTGTCCGAAGTACAACAGCCTCAGTTTGGTCATCTTGGCTTCTAGGGGAGAGTTCAGGCTCGCTTTGCTCTGGGACCCCTTCGTTTGTCTGTTTAGCAGTCCGAGGTGTCTGCAGAACTTTTCTCCAGCACCGCATTCCAGAGGAGTTGATCTTCTTCCTAGCAGCTTTCTTCCCTCTCCAGCTTTCACAACCAGACATAGAAACTGGACATACAATGGCATGGACAATCTTAACTTTAGTTTGCATGCAGACATCCTGCTTGCTCTCGAAAAAAATGCTGCAGAAGGCAGGAACAGTATGCAATGGACTCAGTAACCAACACACACACGCGGAGGGCATAGATGAGAAAGTGATGGTTCCCAGCAAATGCCAGCTTCCCTATGGGCACGGGCCTTCTTGTTATCAGCGTATGTTAACACCCCTTTCCCCAGCCTGGAAGTAATTGGGGCATCTCGTGAGCGTTGAGCTTGCACGGGGGTCAGGACCGTTAAACCCCCCTTTGGTGGATTTTCGCAGCCCGGCTATTAAACTTGGCAACCTTTTTACTGCGTTCCCTCCGGTGCCATTTCACGGCTGTTTGGTTTTCTGACCCGGGGCGTCCGTCCACCGTTGCGGGTCTCTTCGCTGGACGCCTGATGCCAAGCGTTTCGGCCCTGCCTTTGGAATTGCTCTCCACACACTTCCAAAACAATGGCAATCGCCTCCTAGGAGTCGTTCCCTGGCTTCCATTAAGGCAAAATATGATGTTGTTGGAGGGTTTTTCCCCCCGCTCCTTTATGCCTTTGTGTATCAACTCTAGGAGTGAGGAGCCTGTCTCAGCCAGGAAGAATTTTGGAAATGCAGTCAGCTCTCTGCTTTTGCTAGCGTTAGAGGCACGAGACCCTTGCAAAAGTGGAAAAATTGCAAATATCAAAATGGGGAAGGGCAAGGCACAGTGGGAAGAACAGGCGCCCAGGGTCCAAAGTAAAGGAGAGAGAAGGGGGGTGAGTTGGCATGGTGGCCCTATACTTCCTCTCTCTTGCCCATCTCCTTCCTTGGGCATGTAGAGGGCATCAGGAGAGGGTTTGTGGTGCTGAGAAATTGGGCTATGATCCATTCTTAGCTGGCTAGGCAGCAGCTGATAGAGGAGGACCAGAGGTGAGTTTTTAAAGGGCTGCATGGCCTGATATTCGCCGCCAAGAGGGAAGGCGTTCCCGCAAAAAGATAAGCCTGAGATTGGGAGGGGGCAGGGGTTGAAGAAACTTGCAAATAATCAAATCCACGAAAGTCCACCCTGCAAATGTGGAGAGCCAACTGTGCTGCCATTCATATAAACAAAGGAATTTCAACCTTTTAAACGTTCGTGGAAATAAACCTCGCCGGTGTGGGGTTCCTTGAGTTTCAAGAAGGGCGAAATCACCAAAGAGACTCGTCTCAGGGTAATAAATATCAGATTGGGATAACAAGATCGGGATGACAGTATCAGGTCAGGCCTAGGGTTTGAGCTCTGTCCTCCCAGGAGGGGTTCTTAACGTTTTCCGTGCCGTGGAGCTCCCTCGAAGTCTGGCAAAGGCTGTGGACCGTGATCGGGGGCGATCCGGCAACAGATCTAAGGGCTGCAACCATTTCTGGAGCAAAGGGTTTCCCTGCTTATCTCATAGTTTAGGGATCCCAGCACTGTCGGAAAAGGGAGTTGGTTAAGAAAACGGAACCCACGTGTTGTATTTTAGGGAGCATGACGGACTTACAGAGGCTTACTTGGGACCAACGGCGTGTGTGTTGCTTGCAAAGTCTCTCAGCCAACTTAAGGCCCTGCGTCCCCCTCTCAGCCTGCTTTGCGAGCGGCACCCACGTGCAAGCGGCTCCAAGGGAGCCTTCGTAGGCAAGAAGAACTGAGGAAAGAACAGAGACCCTGTCAAATGAATGGCAATCGTCCTCAATTTGGAAGCGTCAAAAGAACGAGCCGTCCGACAACGGGGTATGGAAAGGTGGGGGCTTCCTGTAGCAAGGCGACTAAATGCTATTTCGAGGCATCTGCAAGAACTGGGATGCGATACAGAAATATCTGTGGTTTCTGTTGGTGATCAAATGACAAGCGTTGTGGTTTGAAGACCAGGGTTCGGTTCCCTGCTCAGCCATGGAAACCCCCTGGTGACCTTGGGCACACTCTCTCAACCCCCACACACGCTCTCCACCCCCAGAAAACCCCATGATAAGATCGCCTGGGGTCGCCGTAAATCAGAGACGTCTTGAAGGCACACAAGAACTTTAAGAGGCGTTTTGAGTCTAAAGTTTCATATTTTCTGCCCGTCGCTGATCAATTCTCCTTTTCCCTTGAAAAAATGTAATACAGCATTCCCCAGAGTATTAAAACAACCCATAACCAGTGCAACGAGATACTTTTCAACCGCATATTGGATAACAACAAGAAACTGTCATTATTTTTTTTTTAAAGGCGCAAATTATTTTAAAAAGCAAATTATTTCTGTGTAAAGGGAGGAGGGAATCCCCTTTATAATGAACTTCCACTGCATTCCGCCCATGGTAAGAAAAGCTGTTCAAGCTAATGAAATCAATATGTGCATTTTTATTGATGGATTTACATGGCTCCTTTCATTATGTCCATGAACTGCAATAATTTTTAAGCCTTTGTATATTCAGCGGGATGAATGATTATGTCCACGAACCGCAATCATTTTTAAGTTTTTGTCTGTTCTGTTGGACGAATGGTTACTGCCGGAGTTTGGATTGGCTTCTAAAAATAGATATTAAGAACTTCTTTAAAAAATAGAATGAAAATGTGATTATCCAAACTCTGCCTTGGAGTCAACTTAGATATAATTACCGAGGTCAGAAAGCACTCAGGAGACGTTGATGATACATTTCTTCCAGGTTGAGTGTGAGGAGGATAAATTTAGCACCAGGATGGCTTGCTAAACTCCTCTGTACACATCCAATCCTGAATGCAATTCTTGCGCTTGTCGTTGCTGATTTTTGGCGACACTAAAGTGAACCTGTCGTGGGATTTTCTGGGGCTGAGAGTATGTGACACGCCCAACCTACCACCCAATGGAATCCAAGGAAAAACAGGGAGGTGCATCTCCAATGGACTGGGTTGTTGGAATGAGATTTTGGGCTGCAGAAATTTCCGCTGCTAGCTAGCATATTGTCCCTGGAAGAAGGCGATTGCAATATATAAATAGGCCAAAACGCATTGGAATTTTTCCAAAATTATTTTAAAAAAAAAAATCCACTGAGCACTTGGAGAAGTATCTTGCTTTTCCCCCTTGGATTCCTTTTGGAAGCGAACCAGAACATAAAGGCTTCCTTTTGCAGAGTAACATATTGCCTGGTAGTGTAATTGAAGACGGGAGTAGGGTATAATGATTAATTTTATTTTATTTAATTTTTTTGTTCCTCCTTGCTTGTAAAACATTAGATTTTTAAAATGGTTGTTTGGGGAGCTGTGCAGCGCTTGGTCTAGTTTTGAAGGAGTTTTGAATAGAATCATTTTGAAATGGAAGGGCGAGACGTTGTCGACGCACTACGAATGCGCTCCCGCCGAGCCGTTGAGTCTCAAGAAATGCATTGTTTCTGGAAAAAGGGAGGCGGATCCGTCAGTTTTCGAAAAATAAACTCCCCAGCTCTGCTTCTGAAAGCACGAAGGGGAATAAGAGCTCTCTCTGTTGCCTTCTGTATCCCTGTGTGATAACTTGTTATTCCGTGGTTCCTGGCCTGTTGTACCCCTGATTTTCCTATTTTCCATTTGGATGCATGACCAGAATGCTGTGATATAGTAACATTCAGCCAATTGCTGGGTCAGTTTTATCCCAGTGTCGGAGGAGAAGTGAATCCACACTTGGCCATGTCCATGTCAGGGGGACGGCGAGTCTATTCTTGGTTTTATCCATTCCAGAGGTGCGATGAATTCTCTCTTTGGGTTTTTCCATTTCTGGGATGCGGTGACTCAACTCTTGGTTTTACCCCAGAATTTAATGGAGCTCTCCAAGGCGCTGAACCTGGAAATAGCTTCAGCACCTTGGAGAGCTCATCTAAAGTCTCCATTAAATCCTTGACTCTATCCAGGACTTTTCTGGAACTCTCCAAGGTGCTGAAGCCTGAAATAGATTCAGTACCTTGGAGAGATCACTTGAAGTCAGAAGTAAAACCCATAGTGGAGTCACCACAGCCCCGACATGGAAGTCAGCTGCTACTTTTGGCTACTCGGGAAACCCCTCCTACTATTTTAATCCTAATAGACAATGCCTGGCTGCCAGGAATGCTTTGGTGGGGTCTTCTTGCATGGCAGAATGGGGTTGGACTAGATGGCCCTTGGGGTCTCTTCCGACTATGATTCTATGAAATGTGGGACATTCACTATCAGACTTTGATCAGACCTCACCTGCAATCCTGTGTCCAGTTCTGGAGAGCTCATCTAAAGTCTCCATTAAATCAGGAAAGATATGGACAAGCTGGAACGGGTCCAGAGGAAGGTGACCAAAATGGTAGAGGGCCTGGAAACCATGAAGCCCTATGAGGAGAGGCTTAGGGAGCTGGGTATGCTTAGCCTGGAGAAGAGAAGGTTAAGAGGCAACGTGATTGCGATGTTTAAACGTTTGAAGGGATGTCATATGGAGGACGGAGCAAGCCTGTTCTCTGCTGCTCCAGAGACTAGGACACAGAGCAATGGCTTCAAACTTCAGGAGAAGAAATTCCATCTAAACGTTAGGAAGAACTTCCTGATGGTAAGCGCAGTTTGACAGTGGAATACGCTGCCCTGGAGTGTGGTGGAGTTTTCTTCTTTGGAGGTTTTTAAACAGAGGTGGGTGACCGTCTGACAAAACGAGTGCTCTGACGGTGTCTTCCTGGGTGGCAGAAGGGGGTTGGACTGGATGACCCTTGGGGTCTCTTCCAAATCTATGATATTCTATGGGTATTCTTTTAGCTGTTACCTCAGTGCTGCCGAAGACACTTTTCGTGGGGGAGGAGTTGTATTTTTATCCCAATCTTTTTTTATTTTAAACGGTTCTCATTTCTCGCAAATTAGCGCCGGTCTTAAGAGAATGGCTTGTTCCGTGGTTTTTTTAAACGGCGTTTTATTACAAAAGGCATTTATTACGGCTGCATTTTGTTTTAAGCTGCGCCTGGAGACGCCTCGGCTACCCTTGGGGGAGGAAGGCAGGGCGTAAGTGTAGTTAACACGGGCTTTCAATAGGATCTGTTGGACCACTTGGCTCTCGCTGGTTGTGGATGGTGGGTGTTGTAGTCCTGCCAGGTTCAGAGAGGCTCTTTTCCCCGAAGAAGAAAGAGAGAGGGGTGTTATAGGGCTCCAGGAGGTCCTCAAATGGGGTGGGTTTGGGGAGAAGGGGGGAGAATTGTACATTGGAGGAGTTCAACACCTTAGCAGACAACTATTTCTCTCACTTTAAAATGATCCCAGAACCCAGAACTCTGTCTGGTGAGGAGATATGTGACCTCTTCTCGGTAGTTGTTCCCAGCCTGTGGAACTCCTTCCCACTGGAGGTTAGGTTGGCCTATGGAACTCCTTCCCACTGGAGGCCCCCTCCTGACCCTCCTTCCGCTGATAAACTAATACCTTTTTGTCTATTTCTTTTTAAATATAATTTTTGCGAAGAAGTTTTCAGAGTCCAATACAAATTCCAGATCATTTGGAAAAAAAATTTAAAAAAAAGAAGAAAGCAAAGTAAGATATAAAAAGAAACACAGACAAAAAGAAAATGCAGCTTCCGTTTCTTCTTTTCAGCGGTTATACCTACGTGTGGTACGGTCAGACCTTTCGCCTTAAATCTACATGGTTTCGCTCCTTCCGATGACCAAGTCTTACCAACGGCCAAAAACCCAGAGTTGCCAAATCGTTTTCTTTCTTCCGCAAAAAAGTAATGGGGGATATTTGATTGATCGATTGATGATTAAATAAAGAAAGAAAGAAAGAAAGAATTTACTTCTGGATCACGGTATGTAGGATTATGCTGTGAACGCCTACCTAGAAGTGCAATATTCGTTAAAATAAAAGGCAAGTTAAAAAAAAAGGACTGTAAAGGGGTTTCCGATCTTTCAGAAAGGTCTTCAGCAACTTCTGTCTGATCGAGCCGGATGAATTTGTCAGTTGCTGCCAGATCGGTCGGTTTCGACAACCGTTCCTCTCTAGTAAGTGCAGTCTACCCTCCACGTTTCGTAGGGTTAGGGGCGCCGGACCCCTGCAAAAGAGGGAAAAATGCAAATATCAAAATAGGTAGGGGGAAGGGGGCTGAGGCATAGTGGGAAGAGCGGACACCCGGCATCCAAACCAGGTCAGGGAGAGGAGAGAGGAGGGGTTTGGGTTGGCACGGGGGCCCAGTACTTCCTCTCCCTTGCCCATCTCCTTCCTTGGGTAATGTCGGGGACATCAGGAGAGGGTTTGTGGAGCTGAGAAGTTGGCCTGAGGTCCATCTTTAGCCGGCCAGACCTCGGCTGGTGGAGGCGGAAGCAACCAGAGGCAGATTTTTAAAGGACCGCGCGGCCTGTTCAGAGCCGCCAAAGGGAAAGGTCCCCCCCAAAAAGGAATGCCCGAGGTGGGCGGAGGCCGGGGAAACTCGCAAGCGATCAAATCTGTGCAAGCCAGACCCACAAACGCGGAGAGCCGACGGTCGTATCGAGGTCTTCCGTCTTTATGCAAACAAAAGTCTTGCTGCCGTGGTGGTGCACCGTCGTAGTTTTCTCGCGGCTCTCGTCGTTGGGCTATTCGCTTCTCTCTCCCGAAGAGAGTTTTCGTAATGGGGGGGATCCTGGATTCGGGGGAGAGGACGCAGCGGTTCGTTTGGGGGTTACAACGCCCCGGCCCACGGTGACCCCCCTGACGTTTAGAGACCCCAAAGAAGAGATTCTCCATCATTTTCCCTCTCCTGTGCTGGGCCCGAGCCGTGGGACCGTAATTTCTCCTTTGCTTTTCTTTCTAATCACCTACCCCATCCATCACATCTCTGCTGGGGAGACTTTGGAATAAAGCGGTAGTAAATTAGCAAGTCTTAAGGAGGCGGTTGGGGAGTCTCTCTCCGCCTCCGGTTATTTTTATATATGTTTTCCGAATTAAAAAAAAGAAAAGAAAAGAAATACAGTCCGGTCTTTCTCTTTTCTCTCTGCCCTCCCTTCTTCCTTGTTTCTCGGCTCGGTCAGGCTGGACCACGTTTCTCCATCCTCGCAACCTCCGAATCTTCCGGTTGCCATGGCGATGCATCCCTTCCTCTTTTGCTCTCTCTCTCTCTCCTTTCCCCTTGGCACCCCCTGCCATTGGCGGCCGATGATCAAAGTCCCCACCTCTCCCTGGGAGAGTGGATGGGATGTTATTTCCCCCCTAAGCCCTGTGATGGAAGAACTTTCTCTCTTTGTTCATGATAGGGGTCTGTAGGGTACATGAGAACCCCATTGATGGAACCCATAGAACTTGGCAGTGCTTTCCTTGGGTTTTTTTTCCGTCATCCTCTTGGTTGGTTTTGCTTTGCCAAGCAGGAGATAATGGCAGTGGGAAACAATTACGGATAGATGGCATTTTGGCATCAATCTCTCTCCCGCTCTCTTTTGAAAGTCAGATCCCGGTGCGATTCTTGGTTGCATCGATAGGAGTCTGGTGTCTAGATCGAAGGAGGTAATGGTGCCACTCTATTCTGCGTGGGTTAGGCCTCATTTGGAGTCCTGCGTCCAGTTCTGGGCACCTCAATTCAAGAAGGATGTCGACAAGCTGGAACGTGTCCGGAGGAGGGCAACCAAAACGACAAAGGGTCTGGAAGCCATGAAGCCCTGCGAGGAGTGGCGTAGGGAGCTGGGGATGTTTAGTCTGCAGAAGAGAAGGTTGAGAGGGGACATGAGAGCCACGTTTAAATATCTGAAGGGATGTCATGTCGAAGATGGAGCAAGCTTCTTTTCCGCTGCTCCAGAGACTAGGACAAGGAGCAATGGATTCAAGCTGCAGGAGAGGCGATTCCAGCTGAACCTCAGGAAGATCTTCCTGACGGTCAGAGCTGTCTGGCAGTGGAACGGGTGGCCTCAATGGGATGTGTTGGAGTCTCCTCTTTCTTTGGAGATTTTTAAGCAGAGGCTGGATGGCCGTCTGTCGGGAGTGCTTGGATGTGTCTCCCTGCATAGCACGGGGTTGGACTGGATGCCCCCTGGGGTCTCTTCCAACTCTAGGATTCTGTGATTCTATGATTTGTCAGAAAAGATGGCCGTTTGATATCAACTTTATTTTTTAAAACGCAGAATTTTAGAGATACATGGCAATTCAGTGTGATTTAAAAAAAAAGATCTATGGGAATAGGTAGCAATTGGGTATGAATTTCTTTCTTTTTCAAAAGTCAGTTTTTTGGGGATAGATGGCAATCGGATGTCAATTTCATTCTTTCCAAAAACTCAGGTTTTTCAGGATCGGTGACAATCGGATATCAAGTTCTTTCTTTTTAAAAAGTCAGATTTTTAGAAATACCTGTCATTTGATATCAATTTCTCTCTCTCTTTCTTTCTTTCTATTTTAAAGATCTGATTTGTAGGAATAGATGGCAAGTTGATGTCAATGTCTTTCTTTTTTTAAAAAAAACAGTCTGATTTTTAGGAATAGATGGCAATTTGGTATCAACGTCTTCCTTTTTTTTTTTGAGATACAGTTTGGCTTTTAGGAATAGATGATAATTTGGTGTCAACTTCTTTTTTAAAAAAAACTCAAGATTTTTAGGAATAGACGGCAATTTGGTATTAATTTCTGTCTTTTTAAAAAGTCGGCCTCTGTTTATAAGCCTCCAAAGAAGGAGACTCCATCACACTCCCATGCAACAGCATTTTCCACTGTTGAATGCTCTTACCCTCAGGAATTTCTTTCTAATGTTTAAATGGAATCTGTTGTCCTGTAGTTTGACGCCATTGCTCCGTATCCTAGTCTCTGAAGGAGCAGAAAACAGGTTTGTTCCATCCGCCTTATGTCATCCTTTCAAATAGGGGCACCTTAGGATCTCCATATGTTGCAGATTAATTGAAGGAACACAACAGCAACAAAGGGTATTTACATTTCTTTCAGCCAGGGCCTCTCCGAAACTACAAAGCCCAGAATCCCGTAGCTTGCAGCCGTAGCCAATACACTGGAATCATAGTGCCATAACTGTGCAGTGTGAACAGGCCGAGGTTAGGGAAAGCTGGCCTGTACGGACATGCAGAGAGGTTAAAGTTCTCCGTGATGTTGCCATTGTCTTCCAAGTGACGACATGCCTTCCGAGACAGTAGTCTTCTCTCTGTGTGTGTGTATGTGTGTGTGTGTGTGTTGTTTCTTTCTTCTTTTTAATTGCTGAGATCATAGGGCAGAACTCAAAAGGGGGAAAAAATCAGATATGACAGGGAACAAATTAAGAACAGAAAAGCATCGCCTATCGGAACAGCCATCTACGACTCGGGTAGCGGAGGAATCATGACGCATGCTTGGCGCGGCTGAGAAGCGAGGGAGGCAGGCTTGCAAAAGATTATAAAGCAGCCGCGTTCCACTTGCTATTTATTTATTTAAGGATGATGATAAACCGCGAGTCTTTCTCATCCCTCATGCGGCTCAATATTTTGAGCTGTTTATCCTCCTTGTTGTCAAGCGCCTTCAAGTTGTTTGCAACTCACGGCGACCCTGAGATGAACTTATTACGGGCTTTTCTTTGGATTTGTTCAGAGGGGGCTTGTTCCTGCTTTCTGCTGAGGGTGAGAGAGTGTGGCTTGCCCCCAGCGAGTTGCCACAGTGGAGATTTGAACCTTAGTCTGCCGGAGACTCGGTTGAACGCCTAAACCGGGCTTGCACTTGGATGCGGTTTGCAGAAATTAAGTAAGCTGCGGAGAAGAGGAGGAAAGTGGGAGGTAGAGAGAGAAACTGGGACCTTTTGAGAGCGGGTGGAAAAGTGGGATGACAGAGGTTTAATCGCAGCCGGCCAAATCTGGACAACAGGGTGGAGAGCGTCCCGACCTCCTTCGAAAGGGAGTTTCAGCACAACTGTGATAGGAAACGTGCCTCCTCGCTTCCGGTTGTTCAAAATGGCAAGCTGCAAGGATGCGGTACAGCCCGTCCGGTATGGGACTGTTGCCAAAGTGAAAAGCACGGCCTCGGAGAGCGGTTGCGTTCCACTCACCCCCAACAAGACGGAATAAACTTGAGCAAAAATTACCCATTGCAGCCATATATATGTGTGTGTGTGTGAATCAGTAAGAGAGAGAAAAGGAGACTTTGACAATCGTTATACGTCAAATTCCAAAGTTTCCCTCTTGCCAAACCAGGACAGTTGTGTTGTCTGGGTGTCTGTATGATAATCCGGTCAGCAGTTAAGCCGATGTGCATTTTACACCAAGTAACAACTCCATTTTGGATCTAACTGAACAGGCAATACCTTGCATGCTTCTACCTGCTCCTGATTTTTTTTTTAACCTCCAGTTCCCATAGCTAGGTACAGGCATGTGCACATATATATGTATATATGGGGAGAGGGAACAGGGGTGGTGTGCAGCTTGTCTAGAGTTCACGTCTTGCCGTGATACATGCCTCCGGCGATTAATTCTGGCCCCTTTCCAGGATGACGATCCCGGCTTGCCTTTGCAACTATTAATCTGGGAAGATCGGCAAGCTCTCTTTGTTGTGGTTGGTCCTGGCACCTCCGGCTCTTGTGATGCAATGCAGCCGTCTCTCTGGGGGAAGGCTGTAGATGCAGAATTACGAAAGGCACCCGGTTCAAGAGAACAGGAAGCATCTGAAGGCTGTCATCAGCTGGAGCACAGGGAAGGAAAGCATGAGATCTGGGAATCAAACCTCGGTCGGTTTTTCTAAGCTCTGGGTTTGCCGGAGGGACTCTCGCTGAATTCGACCTCCATCTATTCCCAGTTTGGAGCAATCAGGTCAGAATGACATGTCGAATGTTTTTGCTATTTAATTGGTGATGGGTCTGATTATTTTTCAGGGTAGCCATTCAATGGAGAGTTCACAAAGAAGCCTGTGAAAAGGGAAGGTCTCTGCCTCCTATGAGCCTACAGTTTGATGTAAAGACATAGGCTGACATTTTGGGGCAAGGAAAACAAGAAGGATTCCTTTGCGGGCTTAGGGGAAAGAGTTATTGTGTGCCTTCAAGTAGTTTCCCCAAGGTGAACCTGTCGTGGGGTTTTCTGGGGCTGAGAGTCTGTGATGTGCCAAAGGTCACCCAGTGGCTTTCCATGGCCGAATGAGGAATCGAACCCTAGTTTCCAGGGCTGTAGTCCAACACTCAAACCTGCTAGGTTGTAAGTCGGTGTAAAACAGCACGACAAAATGGGATAATGTATTTATTATTGCTGGAAGGAATGAGCATGTTGAATGCTGGTTTTTTAGCATGTTTTGAATGTAGAAAGGGCCGTTCGCCCAAAGGAGCATTGTTCCCCCAGAGGGCTCTTTGAATTACTTTCAAGAACTGGGGAATGAAAGACTTACTTTGGAAACCTGTAACTGTAACGGCAACTAATTACTTGGAGAGGCTCTTATCATCAGGAAGTTCTTCCTATTGAGTGGAATCTCTTTTCCTGTAGTTTGAATCTATTGCTCCATGTCCTAGTCTCTGGAGCAGCAGAAAACAAGCTTGCCCCATCTTCCATATGACATCCTTTCAAACATTTAAACATGGTTATCATGGGCCTGCTTTTCCACCAACAGGTTGAGGAGGGACTCCGTCTTGACAAAGGGGTGCATGTAAAGTTTATGCCCCTTTAAAGGTGCTTTTATCTCTGATCACTAAACAGGGCGTGTGACGTTCAAATCCCTTAAACAATACTCTTATCTCCAATCATGGATCGGAGATAAAAGCAGAAGAAGCCGGTGAGCTGAATGAAGTATTTCCAGGGGCTTCATCTGACAACCGGTTGCCGTCTCGGCTACCTGGGATGTTCTGGGCGCAGGTTTTGGACCGTTTCATGTTGTAAAGAAATCCAGCCCTGGTCTGAAGGTTGACACCAAGTGTCCTTGACTCTGATTTTTTTCCCCCCTTTTGTGTGTAGATCTCCAAAAAAAAAAAAAAAAAATCACTTAGCTCAGAAGTTCATTAAGTTTTTTATTATTACTCTTTCACGTGTGACTGGTTTTTAATCAGCTTAGGATGGTTCCTCGGGGGATTTGCCTTGCGATACATTCCGCCTCTGTTTTAAGGCTGGAAGGAGCTGCCAACGGCAAACGTCTACGGGTTGGTGATACGGCTGCAGCCCGTTCCATTAAACCGGCGGCTTAGACTTGAGATGTGTGGGTCCAGACGGGAAGCCAGGCCTACTTGGGAGAGAGATGCGGACAGGAGGCTGAAGAGCAGAGAATACCGGGGAGGGAGAAGGCTGACCGCTTTTGCAAGCTGGACTTTGCACGCCGCTTTCTTGGTTGCAACCGAGGATCCGAGGATCATAGATATCTAAGACTTGTCTTCCCAAGCGTTTCAGATAAGGGAGACTCAACCCGTACCTGCGTTAGCACATCCGTGGTTTGACGCAGGGTGAAAGAATCGTCTCCCAATATTAAAATTCATCCATTTTGAGTCGCAGCGACGTTCTTTTGTTCGGTTTTTTTTGGAACACAACAGAGATCAGATCCATCGAGACGGAGGGACGATGACGTCACTCATTCACGCTGCCTGGCTTTACCGGCAAAATCCTGATGTACCTCAGATGTGCCGTCGATGGGAAAGTGGTGGGAGAGATGCGTGTTTTTGTTAGGCGTACGAACAAAATCTGTAGTTATAAATTACTGTCGGAGGGACAGAGGAATTCAGGTTACTCGTTTGTAGTAATGGGTTTCATTCATTGATTGTCCAAAGAGACAGAGACCTGATGTCTCTCAGAAAGCCTTTGCATCGGATGAATAAGCTGTCGAATTTCCGATTGCTATTTAGGATGTCAGATCATTTTCTTAAGTTAGAGAAATGGGGAATTTGGTTCCCTTCTAGTTTAAACTTTCACAGGGTGGTCTCCTGGAGATACGTTAGATTCACCCTAGGTGACTAAGCGAGAGGTGATCCGCAAGCCTGCTGGAAATCTTATCCCCTGATTCATAAGGAACTTTCTGTATGCAAAACGTATACTTCACCAGTTCCTGCATGACCGAAAGGGGTTGGACTCGATGGCCCTTGGGGTCTCTTCCAACTCTATGATTCTAACCAACATCCTCACTGTTGTTTTCAAAATAAGCTTTAGGGGACTATGGCCCCACCTCTGCAGATCCAACCCTCCCAGGTTAAAAAGATTGCCTGGTCTTTTTTCCCTTTCTGCTCATCATTCCAAGGGAACGGGGGATGCCAATTTTTTTTTTCCGCTCTGCCTGGGACGAAACAACCGGTCTCTCCCTACAGAACAATTCCCCCTGCCAAACTGACCGCTCCATTTCTGGTCCTGGTTTATTCGGAGATTTGAGCAGGGCTTGTTGGAAAAGGACCCCCCCCCCCCAAGTCTCGCATCGTGCTGGCACGTCTCCGAAAACCCCTCCTAGATTTCTCCTAGATGCCCCTCTTGCTCCGCAGGCTGAGAACGTCTCTGGGCCTACTGGCTTGTTTGTTTGGGCAAGGAAAGAAGGTTTCCACAGAGGAAAAGAATGCACTCCCGGCTTTTCTTTGGCTGGCCTGGAAAGAGACAACCAACTCCCAGAGCAGGAGGTGGGAAAGCTGGCCTTCCAGAGGTTCAGATTCAAGATATGAGTCACACCTCCCCATCCTTGGAGAGGAGGGAAAGAGAGAGAATCAGCGCTACTCCCCTGCCATTTTAGCCCCCTGTTTGTGCGGAGAAGATTGCCGAGGACAGGAAATCGGCCGACCCCCAGACTCCTTGGCTCTGAACTAAGGGAGGGTGTGAGTAACCCCGTAGGATCTCTGTGGGTTGATACAGCAGCCTTCCATGGGAAATGCTGGAAGGCATGCTAGCCAAGGGATTTTCTTCTCCGTTGGGACATCCCACAGGGGTGGAGGAGAAGGAACGGAACACAAACTGAGAAGGAAAAAAAAAGGCAGAACGTTTGGAATGCGAGGCTGGAATTTGGACACCCCGTACGCCTCAAAACACGGGCTCGGATCTGTCTGCCGGGAGAGAAACACTCTGGAACAGGGGTGTTGATTTTGGGGGATTCTCTCAGGAAGCAGCAAGTAACTTGTGCAGTTTTCTCCTCGCCGGGAGAAAGTCTTCAAAAGCATTGATACTGATATTTTCATATAACGTTGATATTGGTATTGATATTTTAACTTTTTACACTTGTGAACAGTGAGAACTTGGGCGGCCGTCTCTGTTTGGAGGAATTCTCGCGGTTTGTCCCCCCTGCGAGAAAAGGTTCGGCAACCACGCGGTTTTTGGAGACTGTTCACAATTCAGTGCAAAGTTCACACACCATTATTGTGCCCGTTTGCTGCACAGGAAGCAAATTTTCCGGTGCAGGAAGCAGCCTTTCTGCGCAGAAGTGTTGTTTGCTGCATCGAGGACACTGGTTTCCGTGCAAAACAAAAACTTTGTGCGTGAATCTTGTGCAGAATAAGTCCTGAATCGTGAAGAATTCTTATCGGCCCGGGAGTTTCTCGACGCTGAAAAAAAAAAAACATTTTTGGAATATTTTAAAATATTCTTCCCGTCCCCAGTCATGCAAGCTTCCTTTTCGTTTTTCGGGGGACTTACAAAAGCATCTCGTCTTTGTCGGCGATGGAGGCCTCCTCCTTTCTTTTCAAGGGGAATAAGGACAAGATCTTGACACTAATTTCTGACGGGTCCTGGAAGCATCGGGGCTCTTGGCAGCCTGTCGCCCCCAAAAAATACTCCCACGTCGAACCTGGAATCAATTGTTCCCCGTTCTCCTTCCAGCTTGTTTTTCCTGGCAACCAGACATTCTCTCCCCCCGCCGCGCTCTGGACTCTTCCTTTCCCTAGGGTGGTCCATAAATTCATTACTCCGACGTGTGGGTCATTGGCAGCCCTTGCTGAGCGCCTCGTTCTGCCGAGATCTTCCGGGCTGCTTTCCAAGAGGGGTGTGTGGCGCTGCGGAGGCCTGAATGACGAACGGACGCCAGGTTTGAGGGAAGTCTGCCTAACAGGGTTTTTTCGGAGAAAGCGAGATGGGTCGGCTTCTTGGTAGGTCTCGAACTCGGGGCCAGATCCTCCGGGTTAAAATGTTGGCGTTTCTGCGGTGTGGCAGAGCGTGTGCTTTGTGCGTTGGAGAAAGTCCCATTCATGACAGCTACGGTTTAATGACCGGATGGAGGAAGCAGGAAGGAAGACTAGCCCTTTCGAATGCCCCAGTGCCATGGGATGGAGCTATGATGGGTTAATGTGAGATCAAACTGCCGTAGTTGGGCAGTGTGGACACACCACTGAGGTGTAAATGAAAGAAAACCGGTTTTGCATCTTGTTCAACCGAAATCTACTCTCCTGGAATTTGCAAACCATTAAACTTGATCCTATCCTCCGGGGCCGCAGAGAACAAACTTTCCCCCTCTTCTCTGGGAAAACCCTTGAAATGTTTAAAGAGGGCAACCATGTCAAGACCTTAGATCATCTTGGACGCATTCTCAGTATCCTTCTTGAACCACGGGTCCCCAAACTGGGCATAGTTTAGCTCAGACCGAATCAGAACAAAGAGGCCCTGCTACTTCCCTCGATCTGGACGTTATTGATGAAGCCTGGAGTAGCATTGGCCTTTTTGGCTGCGGTGTCACACTCTGGGCTTATACTTAGCTTTCAATACAGCTGCCCGGACCTAAAGGAACATTTAAAGAAGGGGAAATCTTGTTGAACAACAACTCCCAGCATTCGTGGCTATGGAGTGCACTGTTGGGAGCTTGGGTCAAACAAAAGCAAGTCCCTTCCTCTCTGTTGCTCCCCCCCCCCCATTCTGCAAACCTCAGAGTCTTGCCAGATGCTTATGGTTAAGAAAAGACACATGTGGCTACGAGTTACGTGGAATTTGGAAGGGAAATGGGGCGAGGGACAAGGAGAGAGTTTTGGAGAGTGGAGTGATGGGCCAAGTTTGTTTCCAAATAGCCTCTCACATTCCCAGCTGTAGACCTCTGGAAATGTGCATTTTTGGCAATTAATAAGGACGGATGAGAGGTGGAGAGTTTTTCCAGTTTACCAGAGACACGTATAAATGCAAGGCAGGTGCAAAGAGCAAGAAAGGCATCGGAGGTGTAAATATGCAGGGAAAATGGAAGCACGGATCTCCCCAAAAGGAATTCTGCCCCCCAGTTGAATTTTCCTTCAATCCCTATATTTCTAGCATTCCCAAGAGTGAGAAACTGAAAATCATCCACACCTAAAACTCTTCTGTTTGCTGTGTTCACATTCCCTGGGTTTCTTCAGATGCCCAAATGCACGGCTGACGTTTTAAGGGATTGCAGCACTAGAAACCAGGGGCCAAACGGACCTTTCCTTGGGAAGCAGAATTTTTTTATTTGGAGACGGCACTGCCCTCATTGGGGGGCAGCGCTGTGTAGCGGTTTGAGTGTTGTGCTACAGCCCTGGAGACCTGGGTTCGATTCCCTGCTCGGTCATGGAAACCCGCTGGGTGACCTTGGCTGTGTCACACACTCTCAGCCCCGTAAAAGCCCAGAAATGACTTGAGTGCACCCAACAGCAGCCACCCTTTTTGTATTCCATCCCTTGTCGTGCAAATTTTGCCCAGAATTAATCCTGGACTGTGAATAGTCTTTGACAACTGCAAGTTTGGAAGACTTTCTTGCAGCAGAAGGAAAGTGGCTGCAATTACTTGTTGCCCCCCTGAAGAATAAACTTAAGGAATTTAAGGAAAGATTGTTTGAAGACCTCTAAAGACAGAGATCCCTGCCTCCCTCTGAGACAGTACATTCCACTGGCAAACAGCCCTTACCCTCAGGAAGTTCTTCCAAATGTTTAGATCGATGCGCTTTTCTTGTCCTTTGAAGCCATTGTTCCATGTCCTAGTCTCTGCAGCAGCAGAAAACAAGCTTGCTCCATCTTCCATATGGCATCCCTTCTGAAATGTTAAAAATGGCTATCTTCTCAACTCTCAATCTCCTCTTCTCTACGCTAAACATGCCCAGTTCCCTAAGCTGCTCCTCATAGGGCTTCATGGTTTGCAAGTCTTCTGCCATTTTGGTTGCCCTCCTCTGGACACATTCCAGCTTGTCTGTATCCTTCCTGAACCATGATTCCCAGAACTGGACACAGCGTTCCTCCAAACGAGGTCTAACCAAGGCAGAAATAGAGTGACGCTACTAGATTCCTCTGTCCGGATATTATCCTCCTGTTGATGGATTGCATTGGCCTTTTTGGCCGCTGCATCACACCATTGACTCATATATAGCTGGTGGCCTACCAAGTCCCCTAGATTTTTTTTTCATGTATTGCTTTATAGCCAGGTATCCTGCATTCGTATTTGCGCATTTCAGTTTTTTTCCCCTAGTCGTTGTTGTTCAGTCCCTTGAATTGGTTTCTGACTTATAGCGACCCCAAAGTCAAGCTATCATGGGGTTTTCTGGGACATGCCCAAAGTCACCAAGTGGGTTTCCACGGCCAAGCAGAGAATCGAACCCTGGTCTTCCAGTTGTTTCTGACTTATGGCGACCCTAAGGTGACCCTATCATGAGGTTTTCTGGGGTTGAGAGTATGTGACACACCCAAGGTCACCTGGTGGGTTTCCATGACCAAGCAGAGAATCAAACCCTGGCCTCCAGGGTCCTAGTCCAGTGCTCAAACCACTAGAATACGCCGGCTCACTTAGATGCAATACTTTACATTACAGAATTATACCCGTAAGTACCATTCACGGTCTTGTTTGCATCTTGAGAAACACATGATTTAAAAGTCTTTGCATGGGCGTGCTTCTAGCAACAACCGCCAAACAAGTTTCCCTATCCGAGATTCCCATCTCTGGTGCTTTTCACACCTGGAAACACTTGCCGGCCCTCCAAGCAGCAGGTCAGATTTGTGGGTCAGGAGGAAGCTGACAAAGCACCGGGGATAATAATAAACTCCGTGGCCAAGTGGAACCACCAAGCCCCGGGGGAGAAATGACGCCAAAGCTCCCTGGAGGAGTTTTTTTTTTATGCGGGTGGGAACTTGGCAGCGAGATTTGCGAGGAAGTGACTCAGCCGAGGTCACTGCGAGGAGGCCGTGGCAGAGGGCGGAAAAACAAAAGGCGGAAATGCCAAGCGAGCGCAGGGCCCGGGATGTGCAAAATTGCATGGCCGAAGTAATAATAATAATTATCGCCAATGCAATCTGACAGGAAGCCGGTGTGTTAGTTGTTTCTCCTCCTTAGCTCCATCTCATTTAAGAAATAGATTTAAAAAATAGAGGTCACTACGCAAAGAAAGTTGGGAATCCCAGGGCTGCAGTCCCAATCCACATTTCCTAATGGGTAAATCCCACTGAATAATAATGATAATGGTAATAATAATAATGATGATGATGATGTAGTAAATAAATTATATATAAAATATAATAATTATAAAAATAAAGTAATAAATCTTTATTTCTTACCTGCCTCTCCCCAAGGCTCAAGGCAGTGTACAACGTAAAGCACAATTAAAAACATATCATAGGTTAACATGCGCCAAAAATGCATAAACCGTTGGAAGCACCAATAGATCATGATTAAAATGCATCACAATCAAATGTTAAAAACCCGTCGTAGATCAAAATACACCAAGAATGCATAAAAGCGTTGAAAGTGCAAATATAATTAAAAATGCATCATCATGGTGCAGTGGTTAAACGCCCGTACTGCAGCCACCACGTTGTGAGTTCGATCCCGCCGGGCTCCAGGTTGACTCAGCCTTCCGTCCTTCCGTAGTTCGGTAAAACGAGTACCCGCTTGGTTGGGGGCAATGAGCGAAATACATTGTGAACCGCTCGGGGCGTGCTTCGCACGGATAAGCAGTATATAAATATAACTGCGATTGCGATTGCTATCGTAATTTTAAAAATAGACCGTGTAGGCCTGCGGGAAGAGATGGGCCTTTGGTATTATTTTGAATTCGGACAGCGTGTTTTGCGGTCGAATCTCTTCCGGCCGGCCGTTCCAGCGTCTGGGGGTGGCCGGTGAGGAGCTCTCCTGGGTGACCGTTGCCGGTCCGGTCCTGGCCAGTTTAAATAAATGTCCCTCAGGGGATCTGAACATACGGGGTGAATTGTATGGGAGGAGGCGATCCTGCAGGTAACTCATCAGTACCGTCGTCCCTCACCATTCGCTAGGGTTAGGGGCACAGGACCCCCGTGGAAGTGGAAAAACCGTGCATAACTCTAGACCCTCCCAAACCATATTTAACACACACGAAAAGCATGATCAGCCTATTCAATCCACTATGGATTCCTTTGAGGCATCAGGGCTCCTTCCCAAGGCAGAAGCGGGGGGCTGGTGGGACTGGTGCCACCTCCGCTGCTGCCCCACACCATTTTTAAGTGGCACTTATTAGCCTCATTCGCAGTTTCTCAGTCTCATGAGGCTTGCGGTCCCTATTAAAAAAATGGCCCGGGCGGCAGCGGAGGGGATGGCAAATAATCCGCAAATAATCAAATCTGCAAAAATGAAACCCGCCAATGTGGAGGGCTGGCCGTACTACGAACCCTAAACCACTCTTCGTAGGGCACGGTTTCCAGGCCGTTTAGTGTTTCGGTCGCCCTTCTCTGGACACGTTCCAGCTAGTCAACGTTGCTGCCGGGTGCCTTCAAGTCGTTTGAGAACCTGTCACAGGGTTTTCCGGGGCTGAGAGTGTGTGACGTGCTCGAGGTCGCCTAATGAGGTGTCCGCAACCGAGCGGGCATTCGAACTGTGGTCTCTCAGAGTCGCACCCCGGCCCTCAAACCGCTGTCCCGTCCCAGCCGTCCCACCCCTTTGGGCCGGTGTAAATAATTCAAGGTGGTGGATTTCGTCCAGGTAGAAACCTGCCCCTTCGTGATGGATCCCCAGAGGAAGTCGGCCTTGTAAATAATTCAGCTTCCGTCTCTCTCCACCCTCCCCACGCGTAACTTCCCCTTGTCTGCCTGCCATCTCTTTGGAGGCAGCCGGCTCCGGGGTGGCTAATTAATTTTAATTACCGCCTCTCACTCTTGGGAAGTTGGGCACGATGGCAAAAGGAGGGGAGTGGAGAAAGGAGGCGGGATGGCGTTGCACGTTTGAGGACGGAGTCGGTGTCCGGTTGCAGCAAAGCGGAGCGGGGAGATCTTTGCAACGTTCCCAAAGTCCTTTAAAAGGAGAATTAAAGCGTCGCCTAAGAGAGGCGGCAGATTATTAACGGACTGTGGGTGGGGATAATGGAGGAAGTAGAGCAAGCCGGGGAGAGAAAAAGGACTGAATTGGAGAAATTGAGGCTAGTGGCAAAATTTAGCATCCTTTGGGCAAGTTTGGAGACTGGACCAGGGCCAACAGGAGCGCTACCAATCCCTCTTTCCCCGCTCTCTGGATTCCTTATCTTCTCTGAGCTTAGCTTAGCCCCCAATATTTCGAAGATGAAATCCCGGCCATCACCTGGAATGCCGTGTAGGGGAATCTTGTCTCAACGCTGACAGCTAGATTGGCACTTCTCAAGCTCTCTGATGTAGCGGAGCGGCAGTTTTTCCCCCCCCAACGTGCTTGGGATCAGTACCGCGTTTGTGCCACGCGATTATTGCATATGTATTCGGTATTGATTTGGGTATGTAGCGTCGGGATTTGTGTGGTTTCGAGACGCTTACAACTCACGGTGACCTAAGGTGGACTTACCCTGGGGCTTTCTTAGCAAGGTTTGTTCGGAGGGGCTGGGTTTTGCCTTCCTCTGAGGCTGAGAAAGTGCGACATGTCCTAAGTGCCCCAGTTGGTTTCCACGACTGAGCAGGGATCTGAACCCTGGTCTCGTCAGAGTTCAGCACTCAAAACCACGCTGGATCCACTGTTATGGAAGACTCCCGTTCAGACCCAGGGAGGGGTCTGATTTGAGGCTGTGTGGTATAATGGGTAGAGCCGGCCCTACCTTAGCATAACCGGTTCCCTAAGGCACATAATGCCACCCATGCCGATACGGCGCTGTGTCGTTTTATAAAAAAAATATAACCCCTTGCTCTTTCCTGTCCCTTCTAATAGACCGTTATTTATTTGGCACAACTTTTTGCATTCCGAAGCTGCCTTTTGGATGTTTATTTTTGGTGCCAATGCAAGCTGACTTCCTCTATGCAAATGGACACTTAATATGCAGATTGGGGTGTATTTAATATGCAAATTGCCCTGCGGATCTGGAGGGCTGCCAATCTCTCCTCGGGTGTCGCAGGCGTTCGGCACCGCTCCAAGAGCGAGGCCTCCGCCAGGTGGAAAGCGGACCTTGCGTCCGTTTTTGAGTCGTGCCGGGACTGGCCGAGGTTAACGTGATGGCGGAAGGCACTCTGCGCGTCCCCGGAGTACCGGTTGTTTTGAAATCCACCCAGTTCTCCACTGAAAACTCAGCCGCTAATGCCATTCCGCCTGCCAGAATTTGAAAATTAATGCTAAAGCAAGTTTGTTTCGATAGAGTGGGATTTGATACTATTGCATACCTTCCATTCATTTCCAACCTATGGCATCCCCAAGGTGAACCTATACTGGAATTTTCTGGGGCCGAGAGGGTGTGATGCGCCCAAGGTCACCCAGCGGGGTTCTGAGATTTGTTCAGAGAAGGCTTGTCTTTGCCTTCGCCTCCTCTGAGGCTGAGAGAGTATGAGTCATTAATAACTAATAATTATTATTTGGGGGTTGGACTCAATGGCCGTTGTGGTCTCTTCCAACTCTATGATTCTGTGAAAGAATAAAATAATATAATAATATATTATCTATCTACGGATATATCCAGAACAACTTAGAAGAACTAATGAGGATGCTGAATTAGACAAGCGGCTGGGGGATTCTTGTGAAGCAGAAGATATTTGTTCAGTAACTTATTATTATTTTACACATGCCTGGCTTGGCAGTAAATTTCCCGGTTCTGTGAAGATTTTTCCCTTCTTGACTTTTTTTTCTTGCTAACATCAGTCTCTAAAATTTGGTCCTGATTAAAAAGCATTTACCATCAAAAAAATAATATAATATAATAAATAATTATTATTATTATTTGGGGATTGGACTTGATGGCCACTGTGGTCTTGTCCAACCCTGTGATTCTATGATTCTATAAAATAATAAAATAATATATAATATAAGATGGTAATAATTATTTGGGGGTTGGACTTGATGGCCATTGTGGTCTCCTCCAACTCTGTGATTCTATGATTCTATAAAATAATATAGAATATAAGATAATAATAATTATGTGGGAGTTGGACTAGATGGCCATTGTGGTCTCTTCCAACTCTGTGGTTCTATGATTCTATAAAATAATAAAATAATATATAAGATAAGATAATAATAATTATTTGGGGGTTGGACTTGATGGCCATTGTGGTCTCTTCCAACTCTGTGATTCTATGATTCTATAAAATAATAAAATAATATATAATATAAGATAATAATTATTATGTGGGGGTTGGACTAGATGGCCATTGTGGTCTCTTCCAATTCTGTGATTCTATGATTCTGTAAAATAATAAAATAATATATAAGATAAGATAATAATAATTATTTGGGGGTTGGACTTGATGGCCATTGTGGTCTCTTCCAACTCTGTGATTCCATGATTCTATAAAATAATAAAATAATATATAAGATAAGATAATAATAATTATGTGGGGGTTGGACTAGATGGCCATTGTGGTCTCTTCCAATTCTGTGATTCTATGATTCTATAAAATAATAAAATAATATATAAGATAAGATAATAATAATTACTTGGGGGTTGGACTCAGTGGCCGTTGTGGTCTCTTCCAACTCCATGATTCTATAAAATAATAAAGTAATTTATAATATAATGTAATATAATCATAATTATTTTTTAGGGGTTGGCCTTGATGGCCATTGTGACCTCTTCGGACTCTGAGTCTACGATTCTATAAAATAGCATAAACAAAATAAAATAATAAAAAGAAATTAAACATAATAAGAACCTGCGGCTTGTTTAGCATTGCGCGTAAGTCCCACGCTGCTTCCCTCCGGTGGGTTCGAATCTGGGGTTTCAGCCCCGATATATCAGGTAGCAAAAAGTTGCGGAGGGGAGGGACATGGCTTGCCACCGGGAGCCCACGCGCTTATGGTGGCGGCAGCGAACATTAACCGCTCGTGTTTACCTAGCGAGCAGCTGCCTCGGCCACTTTGCGGCCGGATCGATGTCTCCGGCGCTTGGCTCCCCCGCTGCGCTGACACCCCACCACCGCCGTTGGGAGCCGGGGACCTGTGGATTCGGTTTCAAGATCTCCTTACAGCTGCTCTTAGTAAGAATCAGCCCCTTCCTCCCCCGCCACCGCCCTCCCCTCGCACTTGGCACTCCGGGTATAAAACATTAATCACATCTCCGGAGAGGTTCCCTGTCTCTCAGCAGCGCTTCTTTGGGGGAGGGCAGGAGCAGAGATTAGGGAGAGGGACAGCGGGGCGTCCTTGCAGCAGCCTTGGTGCGTGTGTCCGTGTGCTTTCCGGCTCCGAAGTCTTCCTCTCCCAAATGCAGCGTCCCGACCAACCGTTCACAGGTGAGACCTGGAACGCCTGTGGCCGAGCCGCATTGGAGCGTGGTCAAGGTGTTGAAAGGTACGTTGTCGTGCAGCCAGTGCGGCATAGCGGGTCTGGATGTTGGTCTAGTACTCTGAAAGATCAGGGTTCAAATCCTTGCCCAGCTATAGAAACCCATTGGTCGTGGAATTACAGAGTCGGAAGAGACCACAACAGTCCGACCCACTGCCTTGCTAGGTTTTAATCCAGGCTTTAAGGGAGCTCTCCGAGGTTCTGAGCCCTCTTCAAGCACCTTGGAGAGCTCATTTAAAGTCGGCGAAAACGTGGAGTGGCTTCGTCGCCCGACTGACACGGGGGTCGCCAGGCACTGCTGTTTCTTGACAGCTGCCTGAGAGAGAATTTGTGGGCTGGAGTTCAAGAAGGGGGAGTAGACCCCACAATCTATCCAAAAAGGGACCCGTGCGCAGGTAAGCTGCGCTGACATACCGGCGTGTCACCGACAGAGCGCTAACCGACGTGTGCAAAATGGATTGCATATGCTCAGCAGCGTGCAAAAATGCATCGCGGGTGTTTGAAAGGCGGAGAAGCTTGTAAAAAGCGAGTTTCATACCGTTTTCAAAATAAAAATCGGGCCACTGCAAACCCGGATGGAAGAGATGTAGATATAAGCACGTGTAGAGAACTAGCGTGGTAAAGCATTTTGAACATTGGACTGTGGAGACTAGGGTTCGATTCCCGACTCAGCAGTGCAAACCTATGGGGTGACTTTGGGTGCGTCACACACTCTCAGCCCCAACGGGTTCATCTTCGGGTCGCCATAAGTTGGAAATGACCTGAAGGCACAAAACAATGCAATGAAAGCATAAAATGGACCAGAAATCCATTCGACCGGACCCTTGTCTCTGATTCCTCTCTCAAATTTTGGCCTTTGAGGGCCAAGAAGCAGAAGGAACGGGTTTTGAGAAAGCTTTCTCCAATTCTGCAAGCTTTTTCCTGGCCACTTAAGGTCTACAGGGCTCATTAAAGAACCTCATTGCCCCCCATGTTCTCAGCCTGATTTGTACCCACAGCTTATCCTCCTTGGCTGCCTTGTCCAGAAATCGTTGCTTGAACACTGGAGGAAGGGGGATAGATGTGTGTGTGCCGGCATAATCTCCGCATTCCGCACGTTAAAAGCCAAATGGCTTTTGATGGCTGGAAATAATCCCTCCCCGAAAGCCCCAGGTTTCCACAAGCCGCATGCCATTAAAGGATTGCAAAGGAGCCCATTTGCCGCTCCTGCAGTCGCTGGTGCCAAGCCTTGAAAGCAGGAGTGAGCAACTGGGGAATTTTTTTTGGGGGGGAGGACACATTAATGCCACTCAGGAGATCTTGTAAGGCCTCCCCCTTTCCACTGCAAACGACAAACCTGTTTTTGCCCCCTAAATTTGCTCAAGGGCATTTGCACCACGTTTGGGAGCTTTCCTGAGACCCTCGAAGGCATTTGAGGGCAGACTTTTTTTTCAACAAAATTGGCAAAAAGTATTTTGACCTTGGGGAGGGCAGGGCATCGTCATAACCCTTAGTGGTCATTCTGGAGCAAAAACATGCCCCTTCAAAATGCCCCAAATATTTTTTTTGATCTCCAAAAGCCCCTATGGCCACCAAGGGCCCTCACGCGGCCCGCAGGCTGCATTTTGTCCAGCCCTGCTTTGGAGGGGTTTGATGTCTTGCTTTTCCTGGACAGACGAACACACATAGAATCCTTGAGGTGGAAGAGACCCCCGAGGGCCCTCCCGTCCAACCCTTTGTGATAGAGCCAAGCATTCCTGACAGATATGTTTGCCAACCTGTTTTTATTTTGGAAAAAAAAAGAAATCATTTCAGAGATTTGGTCGGTTGCTAGATTAAAAAAAAAAAAATCCCCCACCCCAACTTGTTCCAAAGTGAGCCAAGAGGTCATCATCTTCCACTTGCAGCTTCTTCCAATGGTGGGAAGGATCCGGTCCGGCTGGCTTGGGCTCAGAAGCTGTAAGTTAGTATAGGTCTGGCACTGCCAGTCAGACCTATGACCAGGGAAGCGAAAGGCGTGTCCATGGTGTGGCTTTTAAAATCCACTCTCCGAGTCTGTGTGGCCAACTTGTGGTTGATATTCCCTCTAAATCTCCCCGCCTGGGCCAATGGCAAAGGTTAAAAGGGGTGTCGTATGGAGGATGGAGCAAACCTGTTTTGGGCTGCTCCCGAGACTAGGACACGGAGCAATGGAGTCAAACGTGAGGAAGGGAGATTCCATCTAAACTTCCTGATGATAAGAGCAGTTTGGCAGTGGAATACGGTGCCTGAGAGAATATGGAGTCTCCTTCTTTGGAGGTTTTTAAACAGAGGCTGGATGACCATCTTTTGGGAATGCTTTGATGGCGTTTTCCTGCATGGCAGAATGGGGTTGGACTGGATGGCCCTTGGGGGTCTCTTCCAATTCTATGGTTCTAAAAGAGGAACCAGTTCCCACATTCCTTGTGGTCCATCTCCTCCTCTTGCCGCCCCTGGAGAACTGTTTCCCAGACTCATCAGTTTCAATTAAGAAGCACCCAAGGGGCATTTTAAGTATAAAGATGCAGGCGAGTCACTTGCCATTTGGCATTCGGCCTTCCTCGAGCGCATTGGCCAAAGCCTGCAGCACAAGAAAGGCTAAATTCTGCCAAGCAGATCAGGGTCTCCCCCAGCCTTGACTTTAATTTTGTCCTACCCTATTCGTGCAGGATTGACGAATCAGCCAATTTCTGGTCCACGTCCGTGTTTCACATCTTTGATCATAAAAGCCCGTTCTGTCCCATTTCTGCACCACTCTGCAACTGATTTTATTTTTAAAAATTCTCCTGAAAAAGTCACGTCTGCTTTGCTGTGCCGCTTTCCTTCGCAAGTTGATTTCCATATGTAGCGTCGTCTGCCACGCACATTTCTGTGTTCCGCGTTTCTCGACGAGGGTATCTTTCCCATATGCTTTCACATCCGATTTTTGTGCTGAAAACAGCAAGCACAAAATTGAGAATAGGGTGTCGTCTGCAATACGGGTGGGTCCCCAGAGCCATTTTGTGACCCTGGAGGGTAAAAGTGTTGTTCCAAATTGGCCCCCTAAGGGAGTATGGAGGGCATTTCTACCATGTTTGAAGGAGTCGAAAAACTTTTAAAAAAATCTCTCTCAAACTTTTTTTTTTTGCCCCCAAATGCCATCTTTTCCTGAAGTTTGAAGCCATTGCTCCGTGTCCTCGTCTCTGGAGCAGCAGAAAACAGGTTTTCTCCATCCTCTACATGACATCCCTTCAAATATTCAAACATAGCTACCTGTTCACTTTCTCTTCTCCAGGCTAAACATACCCAGCTACTCCTCCTAGGACTTCAGGGTTTCCAGGCCTTCTACCATTTTGGTTGCCCTCCTCTGGACATCTCCCCGCATCCATATCCTTCCTGAAATGCCAGTGCATTTTATTTTCAGGCTCTTATTGGTGGTAACTAAACTATAGGGGAGGCTTTTGGAGTTTTTAGGAAAGGGGCAAGGCTACACAATACTTGGCAAACGGCTAAATGTTGGTGTCATTTTAATTTAGTGTGATGCTAGGAATTTGAACACAGATGAAAACTATGGGTTCTCATTTTGCCTCTTCATAGTTACATTCCTGTGAACCATAAAATCAGGGGTTTCGGGAGGAGATTCAAGTGTCCCCTCGCGTTGTGGGATGAGTGGGAATTCGAACCCTGGTTTCTTGGAATTGTAATCCAAAACTTGAGCTGCTACACCATCCTGTCACTCATTTCCCCAGGGGAGGTTTGCTGTTCTCTTCCCTTGTGGCTGAGAGAGTGTGACTTGCCTGAAGTCACCTGCTGGGTTTCCGTGGCTGATTCGAACCCAGTCTCCTAGAGTCCTAGTCCGACACACGTACCATGCTGGCTCTCACGGAGAACATATATGAAGAGGTTTGAAGGGATGCCACGTAGAGGAGGGAGTGGGCTTGTTTTCTGCTGCTCCAGAGACCAGGACAAGGAGCAATGGATTCAAGCTGCAGGAAAGGAGATTCCACCTGAACCTCGGGAAGAACGTCCTGACGGTCAGGGCTGTCCGGCGGGGGAATCGGCTGCCTCCATGGAGTGTGGTGGAGTCTCCTTCTTTGGAGGTTTTTAAGCAGAGGCTGGATGCCCATCTGTTGGGAATGCTTTGATGGGTGTTCCTGCATGGCAGGGGGTTGGACTGGATGGCCCCTGGGGTCTCTTCCAACTCTACATTTCTGTGATTCTATGATTCTATATGCACACCCTTTCAAAGGCAGTGCTTTTGCCCTGAGATTCCTCCCTCTCACCTGGGAGACTAGAGCGGAGAGGCCAAGCCGTGAGACTTGGTGCCAGGCCCTGCGATCAGGGGACCGTGAATCCAGAAAACCCCCCATTCGGTTTCCAGCAGCTCCAGGTAGAAATGGATCAGGTAGCAGAAGATGGGAACGGCCTTTCTTTCCGTCTAGCGCTCTCCTTCTCTTTCCCTCCCTCTCCGTGCCCCCGGGATCCCTGGGGAGAGACTGTCTGCCAACTGGAGTAGAAAAATACTTGGCTAGACAGACAAATAGTCTGGTACAAGTCAGACGAGTTTCGAGGTGCCGTCAGGGCTTGGCGGGGACCGAGCCGAAACTAGACAAAGAGGCGTTTTGCCGGTTGCGGAGTCTCTGGATTCACTTTTCCAAAGGTGGGCTCCGTCGTACCCTCCAACCAGATAGTCTCGGTTAATTTCATGCCGTCGCACTTTCTCAGCGGCTTTTAACTGCTCCAGTTTCAATCTCCCACTTTCCCACCTTGCCCCAATGGCTGCAAACTGAGTTCAGAGCATAAAAGGACTTGGCCCTTCCCTGTAGCCTCGGGCGAAAGCAAACCGCTGCAGCGCCTCCTAGCTCGCCGCTCCTTCCCCACGAATACCTTTGGGTCCCAATTCTGGGAGAAAGGCGGCCTACAAGTACAATAAATAAAGAAATAAATTTGGCCGTCTTGACCACACCCTGACCTGTGCTTGGCCAAACACGTCCTGGTTTCCATCTATGAAACTTTGCTACTTCCGGTAATGCAGAGGTGGACGAGATCAAAAACCTCCTGGTAACCTAAGGCTGGACTTCTGCCGTGGGCTGTCCCTTGGGCTACCTGTCTACCAAGTTTGGAAACTCCAATTTGATCCAAAATACGGCGGCCAGAACAGTTACGGATACATCCAGGAATGATCCTATCACACCAATATTAAAATCACTGCGCTGGCTGCCAATAAGTTTCCAGGCAAAGTACAAAGTGTTTTTTATCACCTTGAAAATCCTACATGGTTTGGCTCCAAGTTACCTGTGGGACCACCTCCTCCCATACAATCTACCCCATAGATTCAGGTCTTCTGGGGGTCATTTATTTAAACCGTCCAGGTTTAGGCTGGCAAGATCACCCCGAGGGTCTTTTTGTCGGCCAAACCCTAGAATGACCTGCCAGAAGAAGAGGTTCGACAGCAAAATACGCTGCCCAAATTTTCGAAAGTGCTAAAGACTATCTCTTCCGGCGCTCTACCCTGTCAAGTTTTAACTCTGAATTTTAAATTGATGTATTTTAAATGTTTTTATGCATTGTTAGCGAACTTCAGTCTAGGAGGGTTTTTAATTGCACTTTAATCTGTATTGTACCCCGCCTTGAGCCTTGGGGAGAGGTGGATAAAAAAATCAACGTTGTTGTTATTAATTTTATAGGTGAAATGAAATGCTAAACAATAACTTTTAAAAAAAATCCTAAAACATTATTGTGGAGATATAAGTTTATATGAGACGAAGAATGAACACCGCAGCAAAATAAGAGATGCACGCAAAACTTTTAGAGAAGGAAGTTGCTGAACAATAAAAGCTAGAGGTATTGGATTTGCATATAATGTTACTGGAGATGTCATAATTTCAGAATTACTTGTGGTGTTCTAAGCTTCAGAGTGTAACAGGATTTGGTTTAATAGTTTTAAGGTTTGGGATTTAATAAAAATATTTAACTTACTAATGAATCCAAGCAACTAAGCAGTAGCCGACTAATACGCTAACATGCAAAAGGGTGACGCGGCAGCCAAGAAAGCCAACGCGATTCTTGCTTGCATCAAGAGGAGTCTGGTGTCTACATCGAGGGAGGTGATGGTACCACTCTGTTCTGCATTGGTTAGGCCTCATTTGGAATCCTGTGTCCGGTTCTGGGCGCCTCAATTCAAGAAGGATATTGACAAGCTGGAGCGTGTCCAGAGGAGGGCAACCAAAATGGTGGAGGGTCTGGAAGCCGTGAAGCCCTCTGAGGAACAGCTTAGGGAGCTGGGGATGTTTAGTCTGCAGAAGAGAAGGTGAAGAGGGGACATGATAGCCATGTTTAAATATTGGAAGGGATGTCAAATGGAGGACGGAGCAAGCCTGTTTTCCGCTGCTCCAGAGACCCGGACATGGAGCAATGGATTCAAGCTGCAGGAAAGGAGATTCCACTTGAACCTCAGGAAGAACTTCCTGACGGTCAGAGGAATCTGCTGCCTCCATGGAGTGTGGTGGACTCTCCTCCTTCTTTGGAGGTTTTTAAGCAGACGGTGGATGGCCATTTGCTGGGAATGCTTTGATGTGTGTTCTTGCATAGCAGGGGGTTGGACTGGATGGCCGCTGGGGTCTCTTCCAACTCTAGGATTCTATGATTCTAGGGACAGAGCTATTTTTTTTTAAATGGCCACTCTAGTGACTAGCAACCACTGTATGGAATGATGATTGCAACTAACTGGTTTTTAAAAGCAGCTCTCTAGCTTGCTGGCCGCTGGTTTCACGGGGTCCTTTATTTGCCCCGATTGTGCCTGACGGGGGGGGGTTTGAGAGGGGACGCTCCCTCGAGCTGTCACCAATGCGTCCACCTGACCCTCTCCTTTCTCTCTCCGCTCACCCCGCACCCCACCCCACACACATCAGGACAGAGACCTTGGTAACCCTACGCCTCAATGGAAGCCGCATTCTTCTGACATCACCAACCGCCGGGCCGGGAACCCTGGAGCCAGCTTGGCAACCCCGCCAGCTGTCCGGAGAGCTGGCTTGGGTTACAACACGGTGACATCAGTTCTCTTGGGTCACCTGTCGCGGGGGGAGGTTCCGGGGGCACCGTGGCAGCAGGCGGGGAACAGCTGACCCGCGTGCACACGGAGCGCCGTCCCAGTAGAACTCCGTGGCCCTGTTAGTTTGCTTTCGGCGTCCTTTTGGCTTACAGCTCGGCTTCCCAAATTTCCATAAGCCAAGCTTTGGTTGCCTTGTTGCGGGCCGTCGAGTTGGCCTCGACGGTTGGAGAATCCTAGAATCACAGAGCTGGAAGAGACCCCCAGAGGCCATCCAGTCCAACCCCCTTCTGCCAGGTGGGAAGACGCCATCAAAACATTTCCGACAGATGGCCGTCCAAACTCTGTTTAAAAACCTCTGAAGAAGGAGAGTCCGTCACACTCCGTGGATGCAGCACATTCCACTGTCAAACTGCTCTTACCCTCAGGAAGTCCTTCCAAATATTGAGATGGAACCTCTTTTCCTGAAGTTTGGAGCCACTGCTCTGCGTCCTAGTCCCTGGAGCAGCAGAAAACAGGCTTCTTCCGTCCTCCACATGACATCCCTTCAGAATATTTCGACTTAACTATCAAGTCCCCTCTTCACCTTCTTTTCTGCGGGCTAAACATACCCAGCTCCCTAAGCTGCTTCTCACAGGGCTTCATGGTTTCCAGGCCTTTGACCATTTTGTTTGTTTGTTTTCTGCTTTCTGCTGCTCCAAAGACTAGGACACTGAGCAATGGCTTCAAAGGACAAGACAAGAGATGCCACAATGACTTCCCTGGACTTGGAAACTGTGGTTCAATTAATGCAAGCTAAAATAGTGTTTGCCTTCTTTGCTGCAGCATCACATTTTTGGCTCATGTCCAATTTATGATCAGCAAGTACAATCCCAAGGTCCTGTTCGCACGCACTACTGCTAAGCCATGTATGTTCCAACCTATTCCTGTGCATTTAGTTTGACCATAGCGCTATAAACGGTGTTGAGCCCTAGAAGTGATGGAGAGGCTTGCCCTGACGTCTTACTCCCCTACCATAAAAAAACCCCGCAAGGCAACCAGTATCCCCTAGTGGCCCCCTGAAAAACTGTGGCCTGGGGGTCTCTTTGCCAGAGACTTTAGGCTCCACCTGTCCAAACAGACTTAAGGCTCTTTGGTGCCTCTCGCAAACGGTAACCCCATCCTGCCAGCTGAAAGTGACTGCCTTCCTCCCCCCGACAAAAGGGGTGGTGGTAAGTTAGATGTGCTGTGAAACTTCAGGACCGTCCGTGAAAAAAAAAAAAGATATCACTGGAGAGAGAGAAAGAAAGAAGGCTGTGCTTTTTAATGCCATCGAATGAGGGACGGTAACTTGACCCGGTTTATTGTCTGTGCAGAGGGAAAGAAGAAACTTAGGAGGGGGTGAAAGAGAGAGAGAAGAACGAGAGAGAGGAAGGGAACAACTGGTTGGAGGGGGGTGACAACCCCACAGGGGGATCGGATGGCAGAAAAGGGACGCACTTGCCCCCCACCATCGCCACCCCTTCCTCGAGGGGGTTCTGTTCACCATTAAGAGGAAGGCGAGATTCGAAAGAGTACCTGGCACTGGACGGGAGGAGGAGAGAGATAATGGCTTTGGTTTAGCGGCCGACGCGGGCAGGGGAGGCCGATCAGTGAGCGGATGCGGGAACACGGAGGTCGGAGGAGTGGCGCCCCAAAACGCCCACCCGACTGAGGCTTGCAAAGCGCAGAGCGATGGTGTCGCCCGGGGAATTGCTCCTTTAGCCGAGTCGAAGTCGGTGGGAGCGGCCCAGCAAAAGGTGGATCGGCGTCCCGGGTAAGCCTGAACGGGGAAGGGTCTTTTTCGCGGCAGCTCCCCGTTGCGGGACGGGCTCCCCAGGGTTGTGGCTTGTTGCATCGTTTGCCGTCCGCGTTTGCTAGGGGTAGGGAGCCGAGCAAAAGTGGAAGCATTGCAAATGTCAAAACGGGTTCTGTGTGTGCGTGGAAGGGGGACAAGGGATGGTGGGGAGAGCAGGCACCCAGGGTCCAAACTAGGGCCGTTCCCGCACTGGAGTGTTGTAGCGGTATTATTGCACTTTCAACATCCTATGGAATCCTGGGGTTTGCAGTTTCGGGAGGGGCCGGCCGGCCCCTCCCGAAACTGCAAACCCCAGGATTCCACAGCATGTTGAAAGTGCAATAATAGCGCTACAACACTCCAGTGCAGAAATGGCGTAGGTCAGGGAGAGGAGAAGGAAAGGGGATGATGGGTTGGCACAGTAGCCCTAGGCTTCCTCTCTCTTGCCCATCTCCTTCCTTGGGTGGGCATTGGGGCACCAGGAGAGAGTTTGTGGCACTCAGAAATGGTGCTGTGATCCGTCCTTAGCTGGGCAGGTAGTGGTTGGTGAAGGATGAGGATGACCAGAGGTGGGTTTTAAAGGACTCCGCGGCCCGATCGGAGCTGCTAAGAGGGAAGGTTCCCCGGAAAAGGAGCCTTTGGGGTGGAGGCAGGGGTTGGCGAAACTCACAAATAATCAGATCCATGAAAATGAAACCCACCAATGTGGAAGGTTTGGCTGTGATCTGAAGGCTTGTCAAGGAAGGCTGTTGTGGGATTCTTACCTGGATGGCGTAATGGTCACACTCTCTCAGACTCAGGGGGAGGAGGTGGCACCTCTTCCCTGCCCAAAGCCCGCCAAGAAAACCCCATAAATTGGAAACGGCTCGAAGACACACGACGGCAACAAACTGCATGCTGTGGTTTTGTTTCCTTACCGAATTTGTTCTCCGGTTATTTCTACTCTTGTTGGATTGGGATGCTCTGGGGCATAAAACTGTTTTTTTCTTCCTCGTCGTTTTAATTTGCTGAGAGACAGAGTGGCAGATTGTGAGGTCCTGTGTTTGAATTGGAAGTTCTAGGGGGTGAAACCAGCCCAGTGGGCTTGAGGAAGGCACACTTTCTCAGCCTTGGTCCCTCCCAGATGCACTATGAACCTCTAGCTCACAAGGCTATTTGCAAGGAATATCGGGATGTTACATGGGCCAGGTACGGAAAACTAGAAATCTGAATTCTAATTGCTCTTTGCCAGCATAATAATGCTTTTTAGACCAGTGACCGCTTTGGTGCGGACAGAGCAAAATTATTGCTAGCTCTTCCTCTCCGCTGTGTGAAACTCGACCCCACAAGGCTGTCTGGGGGGCTTACCGAGATATTATATGCACCATTGCAAACTAGAAATCTGAATTCTAATTGCTGTTCTTTGCAGACTTATCGGTGCTTTTAAAACAGGTGATCGCTTGCAGACAGAACAAAAGGCATTGCTTCAGCTGACATGGAATTAAAGTATAGCAATTAATTGCAAAAAAAAAAGGGGGAACTGATGGTTATTCACTTAGCTGCCGTTTTGGTAATTAATTTCCACGACTTAATGCAACATCAGTGGAAGCAATGTTTCTCTTCTGTCCGCACCAAGTCTGTCTTTGTTCTGTCCTTCGGGGTGACCTTGGAGAAGAATAGGAGCTTTGCATATTGAAGGTCATAGATTCAGTCTCTCAGTATCTCCAGATAGAACTGGGAAAAAATCCTGCCAAATACCCAGAGGCATTAGGTGTCCAGTCAGTTTAGACAATAGTTGGCAAACGGATGAGTGCTTTGACAGTGCAAAGGAGCTCTGTAGGTTTCCTATGTGAAATCGTCCCTCTTGTTCACCACCATGAGGACTAGAACCTTGCTTTATGTTTGGAAGGATCCTAGCTGAGGGTCAGAACATGGTCTTTGCATTTGATTCCTGGTATATTCAGAAAGGGCTGGAAAAGAAAGTCTGGAAACCATAAAGCCCTTTGAGGAGAGGCGTAGGGGACTGGGGAGGTTTAGCCTGCAGAAGAGAAGGTTAAAAGGTGACATCATGGCTATGTTTAAATATCTGAAGGGATGTTATATGTGGGAAGGAGCAAGCCTCTTTTCGGCTGCTCCAGAGACTAGGACATGGAGCAATAACATCAAACTTCAGGAAAAGAGATTCCATCTAAACGTTAGGAAGAACTTGCCGACGGCAAGAGCAGTTTGACAGTGGGCTTGTGATGGAGTCCCCTGGATGGCCATCTGTCCGGAATGCTTTGATGGTGTCTTCCTGCATGGCAGAAGGGGGTTGGACTGGATGGCCTCTAGAGTCTCTCTCAACTCTATGATTCTGTGTGCCCAAGTCACCCAGCGGGTTTCCAGGCTTGAGCAAGAAATCAAACCCTGGTCTCCAGGGTTGCAGTTCAAAGCTCAAACCACTCTAGAGACTCTCATGATGAGTTCCTGCATTTGAAAATTCGCCATCGTTACCTGTGTGGTGTGGCACTGGATTCGAATCCCCGCTCGGCCGTGGAAACCCGCTGGGTGACCTTGGGTGCATCGCATACTCTCAGTCCCAGAAAGCTCCGTGATAGGTTCTCCCTAGGGTCACCGGATGTCGAGAATGACTTCAAGACACAAAACAACAACCAGGCTCCATCGAGGAAGCCACGGCTGCCCTGAGTTTACACCACTGAGCCTGGGCTGTCGATAACAGAGTGATTTGGAGATCTGTCATTCGTAGGGCCAACCCGAATCGAAGTCAACTTGATGGCAATTCAAAACAGCGTTGGGTGACCCCTTGCCATCTGCCCCATTAGCCCTAGCGGGCATTGGCCACCGCTGTTCCCGTCGTGGCAATAAAGGCAGTCTCTATACGATGATGTGGGTCCGGCTTCCACCCCGCCGTCAGCAACCCGGCAAATGGCTCTTTTGTGATGCACCCCATAAATCAACGCCTCCAGCTGCTGCCCTTTTGTCCCCGGTCCTTTCCCCCCCGCCACTAAAACACATCCGAAACCTTTGTGCGCCTGTCCCCTGACTGCACTCTCCTCTCCTCGCAATTGCTTTTTGAAGAGCCCTTAAATCAAGAAAGGCCTTTAAGGAAGGGGAAAGATTTATTAGCCTTGGCCCCAATGTGGCTTCCTCTCCGTTTGTCTCCCTTCCTCCAACTCCCGAAACCTCGCCACGTGGGAGAGAGCAGCTCCGAGCTCTCAAATGTTGCGTGTCTTCAGGTCTACTTACGGTGAACCTATCATGGGATTCTTCTGGGGCTGAGAGTGTGTGACGCATCCAAGGTCACCCAATGGGTTTCCATGGCTGATCGGATATGCAAAGCCTCCCAGTGCTGACCACCCCTAACCGAAAGGAAGGGGAAGACACAACCGGATGTACCCCAAATAGCCCAAAGAGGACTCTGGACCACTGTTTGGAGGAAGGAGTAAAAACCTGGCTTCGGCGGAGAAGCAGGTCGGAACAGAGTTTTGCAAAAGGAAAGATGCGGCTGGCTGGCACGGAAGAATGGCAGCCGGCCTGATGACACAATATGGTTGTGAACGGTGTGGGTTTTAAAGGATTTAATCTAATTACACGCAGATGCAGATATAATAAAAAGCAGCTGCCGCCGTTGGAAAAAGGTACCTCCACCCCCTTCCAAACCAGAGCGGGAAGAAATGTTGAATAGGATCACAAAAACCAACCCCAGTGACCCGCCACTTGTTACAAATGTCCTGGCCATTTGTTTCCTGACAAATGGACGCTGGTGGAACTGAATAGGCCGTATTCATTTTAACGGAGAGAGATGGATCCAGTCATTTCCTGATAGTTTTTTTTATTATTATTCAAATGTTTCTCTCTGGATCCAACCGGACAGAAGCCAGCAGTGTGATGCAGCTGCTAAAAAGGCAGATATAATCCTGTTTATTTATTTGGAGGATTTACGCCCTGCCCTTTGGCAAAAGGGGTCCTGGAGCAGCTTACGCAGTGTTCCTTTGAGAGTTCCCTGTTTTTTGGGTTTACAGTCGAAAGGAGACAAGACACACAAGGAAAAGGGGTGGCAGATGCTGCCTTTTCTTCTCTCCCTCCAAGGCCAAGGCAGTGGCAGTTGGGATGGAGGGAGGGTCTTCCAGTAGCCTGGGCCCACGCCATATAGAGCTTTATAGGTCAGACTCAAGGGCTTTGAATTGTGCTAGAAACAGACCAGCAACAAGGGAGTTGAGTGGTCCCTGTCACCAGCCATGGTAACCATCCAGCTGCAACCGCTTGGAGCAGCTCAAGTTTCCAAACAGTCTTCAAAGGCAGCCCCGTGTAGAGTTTGTTACAGTAGTCCAGACAGCACGTAACCCAGGTATGCATCACCGTTTTGCCTTTTTAAGCCCCTGTTGCCATTGTGTGCCTTCAAGTCATTTCTGACTCATGGCGACTCTAAGGTGACCCTATCACAAGGTTTTCTGGGACTAGATCATGCCTCCAAAATTACCCAGTGGGTTTCCACAGGGCTCTCGGAGGTTGAGAGTGTGTGACACACCCAGGGTTTTCCTCAGCCAAGCAGGGAATCGAATCCTGGTGTCTAGGGTCAAACCACTTACACCACGGCGGCTTTCCAGGAAGGAATCACCTCGTTTCTCCTTTCCGTAGGAACTCCCAGCCCACACAGTTGGCAGATGGGATCAACGCTGCCTTTTTAGCAGCTGGAGACAGTTCCGTTGAAGGACTCCCGCTCCCATCGTCCCCCAGTCAGCATGGCCAGAAATTGAGAGTTCAAAAAAAAAAGAAAAAGGAAAAAAAAGGGAACTTTTCTTAGTTTGGTCCCTTAGTTGTCTCTGTGCCATCGCACACCCTGCAGTGTGGGCACGAAGAATTGCTCGGCGTCCCTCACTTTATTTTGGAAAGGAAGTCAAGCGGCTAGACCTCTTGGTTGAAATAGAACTCGCAGCCCCGATCGTGGGAACCAGGAGAAGCTTTGTGGAGGCTAACCGAGAAGAGAAGCCTGTTTTCGAGGACTCCGGGAACGGGGAAGAGAAATGCAAAGCCTGCCTGTCTAGCTGCTAATGGGACGGGGAGCCCTCGATCCCGATTGGAATTCAGTGCACGTTCGATAACACAGTGGGCAAAGCCAATGGCCGCCCCAAACAGACCCGCAATTAATTAGCGTCCACAGGAAACCTCACGCCACTTAATTGATAGCGAGCGTCCACGGATCTGAACCTCGGTAAAGCATCCCTCGCTGGGGGCTGGCAGCACTGGAACTCGGGTCCGTTTGTTGACGTTGCGACTGCCGGACCTTGGAAGGAACGGGGGAAAAATGCCTCCGAAGATCTCCAACGTCGGGCCGGCTCGTTCGAGAGTGGGCGGTCTTTCGGATACCCTGGCCGGAAGTCATTTCGGGCTTTGTTGGACAGCGCTGCATAGCGGTTTGAACACTGGACTCCGACCCTGGAGACGGGGGTTCAATTTCCTGCTCAGCCGTGGAAACACGCTGGGTGGCCTTAGGCGTGTCACACCGTCTCAGCCCCAGAAAACTCTGTGATAGGTTCACCTTAGGGTCGCCATAAATCGGAATTGGCTTGAAGGAAGGCAACAGCAAGGTCGATGCCACATTTTGCTCCGAGCTGCAGCTTCCGAACACTTTCCAAGCCCAGCCCCACAGACAGCGCATGACAGTAGTCTAGTCTGGAGGCAAGGAAGGCAAAAAATGGCTTGACGACAAGCAACAACAGCAATGGTTCTGACATCCCTTTTTTCACCCTGAACGCAGACAACCTTTGTGTGTGAGTCGGGCGTCCTCTTGCAAAGCAGGGTCTACCCAGCTTCTCATAAAATCGTAGGATCATAGAGTTGGAAGAGACCCCAGGGGCCATCCGGTCCAACCCCGTTCTGTCGTGCAGGAACCCACATCCAAGCGCTCCCGACAGACAGCTGTCCAGCCCCTGCTTAAAAACCTCCAAAGAAAGAGGAGACTCCGCCACACTCCATGGAGGCAGCAGATTCCACTGCCAGACAACTCTGACCATCAGGAAGTTCTTCCCAATGTTTAGATGGAATCTCTTTTCCTGTAGTTTGAAGCCATTGCTCCTTGTCCTAGTCTCTGGAGCAGCAGAAAACAGGCTTGCTCCATCCTCCGTGTGACATCCCTTCCAGTATTTAAACATGGCTATCATGTGCCCTCTTAAGGCTTCTCTTCTACAGACTGAACATCCCCAGCTCCCTAAACCGCTCCTCATAGGGCTTCATGGCTTCCAGACCCTTCACTCTTTTGGTTGCCCTCCTCTGGACATGTTCCAGCTTGTCCATATCCTTCTTGAAATGATGTGCCCAGAACTGGACACAGTATTCCGGATGAGGTCTGACCAATGCAGAACAGAGTGGTACTATTCCTCAATCTAGACACCATACTCCTATTGATGCAACCAAAGATTGCGTTGGCTTTCTCGGCTGCCGCATCACACTGCTGGCTCACGTTCAGCTTGTGGTCCACCAAGACTCCCAGATCCCTTTCACACGTAGTGTTATCCAGCCACGTGTCCCCCAGCCTATATCCGTGCATTCCTTTTTTTCCCTGCCTAAGTGGAATACTCTCTTGCAACAAGTAATTGCCACAAACAACCCTCAGCGCACGAAAGAGCCGGCATATTTCTGCATGGTGGCTTAATTTCCTCTTTGTTTTGACAACAGCCAAACGAACGCCACGGTGGGAAGCCATCTTGGATTGCTCTCTATTAACAGTGGACTCGGAGCCCCTTGGGAATCTTCTGCGGCGGAGGAGACCGTGAGAAGCGAGCGAGGGCTTAAAGTGAACTGCCGTCGCCAAAAAAAAAAAAAAAAGGGCAAATTAAATAAGGCATTAAAAGGAAATATATAAATAAAGCAAAGCAAAGACCAAGGCTTAAGGAAGAGGTAGGCGAAGGAAAGATGAGATCTGTTTTTAACCGATTACGCATTTATGCAAGATGCAGAATGCACAGTTGCATTTCGAATACGGTGGCATATTTGGTCTCTCTCTTTCCAGCTAATTTTTTCCTTTTGCTTTTTGACTCTTTTTAAAATCCCCCCAAACTAGCTCATATAAGGTAAAACTAGGGGCATCTAAAGTAAAAGGCAAGAACGTAGAGCCGTACAATTGTAGGATTTTAGAGCTGGAACAGCCCCCAAAGGCCATTTAGTCTAACCCCCATGTTGTTGTTGTTGTCATAATGTGCCTTCCAGTTGTCCCCAGTTTATGGTGAGCCTCGTGCAAACCTGGAGAGCCAGCCTGGTGTTGGAGACCAAGGTTCGATTCCCCATTTGGCCCGGGAAACCTGCTGGGTGACCTTGGATGAGTCACACACTCTCAGCCCCAGAAGACGCCATGGTTGGTTCCCTTTAGGGTCACCGTAAGTTAGAAACAATTTGAAGGCACACAAGAACAACAAGGGAGACCTATGACCGAGTTTTCTTGGGCGAGATTTATCCAGAGGAGGTTTGCCTTGGCCGTCCTCAGAGGCTGAGAGAGTGTGACCACAGTCTCCCAGCACGCCAACTAAAGCCCTTCTGAACGATGCCTGTCCAACCTTTGTTTGGAGATCTCCAAAGAAGGAGAGGCCGCTAAATTCTATTCTACTTTTGAACAATTCTTTATAGCAAACGTCTCCTTCCTAAAGTTTAGGTGTAATCTCTTTTCCTGGAATCCGAATCTGTTGGATTGCGTCCTAGGCCGTTTCCGCACTACACTTATTAGAGTGCTGTTATCCCGCTTTCTGCCTCCTATGGAATCCTGGGATTTGTAGTTTAGGGAGAGGCATTTAAAATTCTCAGCTCTTTGGCCTCAGGAAACTACAAACCCCAGAATCCCACAGGAGGTTGAAAGTGGAATAATAACGCTCTAACGGTGTAGTGCGGAAAGACCCTTAGATCCACCCAGAGGTTGGTCCGCTTAGACTTCCTTCCTACCTGTTGCAATTGGAATTATATCCTTGCATGAAGGATACAAAAGAAAAACTTGTGCTATTTTTAATAGAATAGGATTTTTTTTGTAAACGTTAGTGAGTGGGATATGAATAACATCTTTGATTATATAACTGCTGAGAAGATCAGAACGCCACTTTTCTTTCTGTTCCTTCTTTTTCTTTCTTCTTTCCCCCCCGCTCTTTACTACTTATATCTTTTATTGTACTGTTATAATTTATATTAGAGGAATGTAAAAGGAGAAGAGCTTAATTTCTTCAAAAAGGTACTTGTTGGGGTTGGAGGGGTTTTTTTAGCCATTTTTTATTT
Organism: Cyclura pinguis; assembly: GCA_030412105.1. Taxonomy (NCBI): domain Eukaryota; kingdom Metazoa; phylum Chordata; class Lepidosauria; order Squamata; family Iguanidae; genus Cyclura; species Cyclura pinguis. The sequence continues at coordinate 6,137,145 of CM059614.1, read as the reverse complement.
AAAGTAATTATTGAGGTTGGGGTTTTTTTTAGCCGTTTGGCTAAATTTAAAGTAATTATTGATTACTTTAATTTTGATTAAAATCATTGATTAATGATTTAAAGTAATTGTTGGGGTTGGGTTTTTCTTTTTAGTCGTTTTTGATTTGATATACAGTTGGCTCTCTACATTTGGAGGTTTAACGGATTTGATTAATTGGAAGTTTCTCCAACCCCTGTCCCCCGACCTCGAGCGCTTCTTGTCCCCGTGAAGCAGAGCCAGAGGCTTTGACCTCTCTGGGACAGTGGATCCACTCTGGATTTTAGTCCAAACTCAACCTTTAGTCCAAATTCAGCCTTTTTAGGGAGGATAGAGCTCAGTACCTTGGATATCTCATGTAAAAATTTGGACTACAATCCTGTAATGTGTGCTCTGCCCCACTGATGTGGGAGCCATCGGGGGGCAATGGCTCTAACCACTGTGCAACGTTGCCTTGTGGGATTCCCACCAATGGAAACCAAGGCAGCCCCTCTGCCTATATATGTGTGTGTGTGTGTGTGTGTGTGTGTGTGTGTGTGTCTGATGCCGAGTTCCTTTCGTTGGAAATGTGATGAAACTTCCGGCTTTCATCAATTTATGGATAGCAATTACAGCTGTCATTCGGCTCGGAATGAATAGAGATGAGATAACAAGGGAAACACACCAACAAAAGACTCTAAATGGGAACTTTTCCTTTGGTTTCATGCTCAAACCTTGCATATTTTGCTTTAGTCATATAATTACAACTAAAGCCATGAGTGTCAGTTTTGAAATGATTTTTTTTTTTTGGTCAAAAGAGGACTCGCCTTGTGTATCTTCTGCAACATAGCTTGTTGGGTGCGTTCACGTGATTTCCGACTTGGGGGGACCCTAAAGCAAACCTCTCGTGGGGTTTTCTGGGAGGCTGAGAGTCTGTGATGCACCCAAGGTCACCCAGTAGGTTTCTAGAACCGAGCAGGGAATCGAATTCTGGTCTACAACATAGCTACAGAGTCTATTTACCTACCTACCTACCTATCTACCTACCTATCTTATTTATCCATCCATCCATTTACCTGTCAATCTATTTATCTACCTATCTATCTACCTACCTATCTGCCTATCTTATCTATCTATCTATCCATCCATCTACCCATCCACCTGTCTGTCTGTCTGTCTGTCTGTCTGTCTATCCATCCATCATTCATTCATCCATCCATCCATCCATCCATCCATCCATCTATCCATCCATCCATCCACCTACCTACCTACCTACCCATCCATCCATTCATCCATCCCTCCATCTGCCTAGCAATCAGTCAATCTACCTGTCTGTCTGTCTGTCTGTCTATCTATCTCATCTATCTATCCACCTATCCATCATCCATCCATCCATTCATCAATCCGTCCATCCATCTGCCTATCAATCAATCAATCAATCAATCAATAAAAACATTGATAAAAGAATTAAAAACATTAGAGAAACACCTAAAATTATTACAAAAACCAACCACAATTTTTTAAAAACAGCTTGATGAATTAAAAGCCCACCTTTTTATATATTAAACGCCTGCTTAAAAAGAAAGGTTTTAGCCTGCTGGCAAAAGGAGAGCAGGGACAGGCCCAGGCTAGCTTCCCAAGGAAGAGAGTTCCAGAGGTTGGGAGCGGCCACGGAGAAGGCTCTGTCCCCCGTGTCTTCACCAGACAAGCCTGGGATGATAGCTGGGCCGAGAGAAAGCCTTCCCTTGCGGATTTTAGGGCTCTGGCAGATTTGTGTAGGAGGATACAGTCTTTCAAATAGTCCGGACCTAAGTCCTGTAGGACTTTATAGGTCACAACCAGCACTTTGAATTGTGTTCTGTGCTCATAAAGTTTGATGTGTAGATGGTGATAAAGGATACCAGTTATAGACCGAGGACAAATGCTTGGGACCTGAAGCATTCCAGAATTACTTCGGATTTTGGAACACCTGTATTTGCCTATATGTACAGAATGAGCTACCTTGGAGGTGGAACCCAAGTCTCACCCCAAAATTTGCTCATGTTTCATGTACACTGTGCACACATAGCCTGAAGGTAATTTTTATACAATATGTTTAATAATTTTGTGCATGGAACAAAGTTTGTATGCACTGAGCCTTCAGAAAGCCAAGATGTCAGATGGACAATTTTGAATTTTGGAATATTTCAGATTTCTGGATAAAGGTTGCTCAGCTTGGATTCTGTTGTATCAATGCTACTTTGATTTTCCTTCTAGGTTCCAAAAACCTTTAAAAAAGAATTTACTTGACGGGGGATTATTTTTTGGAGCTGGCTCACTATACACGCCCATTTCTGCGAAAAGCGCACTCAGACATGCGTGTTTGTGCACACGCTAAGACATGTGGGAGAGAGCATCAGAATGCTCCGTCCCATGACAGGCGGGATGGATGATCTCCCTGCGCACTTGGCACCGGAATTATTTCTGTCTGGGTTGCTCCTTGGAAAAGCCATTAGCGATTTAATTGCAATAATTAAAGGCTGGGCATCGCCTCCCCGGGCGGCTCTTTGGTGCGCTCGCCACCTGCGTGGAGTTACAGCCTCTCTTCTCAGATGACTCCCCGGGGGGCTTCCTCAGCCAGCTTTCCTCTTACCTCGTAGCCTTTTATGGGCTGTCAGGGACAGATCCTGTGGAAACGGGACCTGAACGAGACAATCCCCGGGCTACGGGACTGTCCTTGCCTCTTTGCAAGGGCAACGGCTTTCTCTCCTCACCCTAACCGTGGCTCTCCCTCACCCTAGCCATGGGCTTATCCCTTGCTGCCTTCCAGCAGGACCTGCGGATGTGTGAACAGTATTTTCACAGTGGCAATTTTTCCAATTTCAAGCATGCATCTTGAAAGGAGTCCCCAAAACGGCAAGCGTTTGGATTGAGCCATGTCTACAAACCCATGCTAGGGGTGAAACTAGCGGAAATTGCCAATATTGCTAAGAGAGAAGTTGGTAGCAACCTCTGTGAAAGACTGGGAATCGTTAGCAAGATTTCTTTTGCGAGAAAAGGATTATTGTAATATTTACGGTGGGATTTGATCATTAGTATTTCAGAAAAGTTAGCATCATCATCATCATCATCATCAGAAAAGTTAGCAGTGGAAGTGCAGGAATGATATTTGTACTTAGAGAAGTTGCGCTGAGCAGGGAGTTGGACTCAATGGCATCTTCCACCTCTATGATTCTATGATGGTAAGCGTGGTCCAGCAATAGAATCGGTCCTCTTGTGTCAGTATGATGATGAATTCACTCCAGGTTTTAATTGGGGCTTTAAGGGAGCTCTCCCAGGCGCTGAAACTTGGTTCTAAATAGGTTCAGCACTCTGGATAGTTCCTGTAATTCTTTCCATGAGTTCAGCACTCTGGAGAGCACCTTTAAAGGAGCACCAAGGAAAACCCAGAATGGATGCGTTGCCCCACTGACATGGCAGCTGCCGACTGCCTCTGATTAATTTTACCACCAAAGAGTATGTCAACCTCCTGTTGAAAATAAGGCCTCTTCTGGCCCAAGAAGGACCCCCCAAAATGAGGGAATTGCCCCCGCATGTCCTCAGGAGGTTCGAGGGGGTGAAAAAAGTCATTTTTGAAAAAGAAAATGCGTCTTCAACACTGGGGTTGCACCTTCCTCACCCCTGCTCCAAAAGACTTACTGCAGTTCCTTTTTGACTTGGCAAATGTATATATCCGTCTCTGCAATTCTTGCACTGACAGCTGGTAAGGGAAGAGAGCGTGAGGACAAATCCTAGAAACCCGTCTGGTTTGAAAATGAGCATCTTTCTCTCTCTTCCTTCCTTCCTCCTTCCCCCCCTCTTTCTCGGTCTCCTCTCTCTCTGCCAGAGAACCTGCTGTTGTGACTCACAATCCCAGGCAACCCGGATGGCAGGACAGTCTGTTCCAACACCCACCCCAAGCCCAGAGAGTGTAGACCATCTTTCCTCCCCACAACCTGGTACTTTTTGTTAGTCTGCACTACAACTCCCATCAGCCCCACTCTGCTGAGAAAGCCGGGGGTCATGGGAACTGTAGTTGAGAGCAACCAATTTGAGGAGGGGATTGCTGGAGAAAAATTTCCTGCTCATAAGACCTAACTGTGAAATCCAGCGTGGATTGGGTTTGAGTGTTAGACTATGAATCGGAAGACTGGGGTTTTAATCCCCGCTCAGCCACAGAAACTCACCTTGAGCAAAGCACACTGTCTCAGCCTCAGAGGGGGCAAGGGCAACCCCTCTCTGAACACTTCTTGTCAAGAAAAGCCCATGATAGCTGCACCTTAGGGTCACCTTAAGTTGGAAACAACCCGACGGCCTGGCTGAAAGATCGGTTTCGTTGCTGGGTGTGAGAGATGCAAACGTTCCGACTTCCTTACTTACGGAAATTTGCAACTGCTGCAGTGTTTGAAACTATTCTCGGTCTTTCTGGTTTTTCAGAGGGTTGTCAAAGCCCACTTACTTGAAGTGGGGCATTTTTTCAGGCTTTGAAAAGTTACTTTTTTAGGACGCAACTCCTAGAATCACCCCACCAGCATGGCTAATGTCCCCCTCCATGCTCAGTGGGGAATTCTGGAAGCCTTGTCCTTAAAAAATAACTTTTCCAGAATCTGCTTTCTCTTCATTTGAACTGTCACGAGTCTTAAGCATATCTGAAGTTTTCTTTGACTCGTTAGTTAGGTCTCGACTGAACCCTTTGTATTTTTAAGTAATTTTGAGCTGCTGTCAATTCTCCATCAGTTGTTTTCATGTGCTTGATGCTTCTGTCATCCGTTTGGGGTACGGATGTGGAACTATGCAATGTGTTATGGCTGGAATTTGGCATGGAACTTGCATCTTTTCACCTGTGGGGGAAAGAAAATGGGGCAGGCTTGCAATGCCTGCATTCACCTATGCGCTGCTGTGATGTTTCTACATTGAGGCACCTCCTCTACCACTTGGGCAGAAAAAGAAAATGGAGGGCCTGGATGTAAGAAGGACCTCTTTGGAACAAACCTTGTCAGGAAAGGTTCCCCTCTCCCAATGAGTTTGATAGACTAATAGGAATTCGTATGAATGTTGGTGCATCTTCGTATATTGTAATATTGGCCAATGGCTCCCCTGTCTGTGGGAAAGTAAATGCATTGCACATTCCAATCCAGGTTTCATAGGAGCTCTCTATGGTGCCGAAATCGATTCCCAAATGAGTTCAGCACCTTGGAGAGCTGCTTTTAAGCTCACCAAAACCTGGAATGGATTCAGTGCCCCACTGACATGGAAGCTACCAACAGCTGCTGTATCTTAGGCCTTTCTGTGTTGCTCTTTCCTTCATTTTCCTTCCTTTTGACTCATTCTCACAGTCTCATGCAGCTGATGTGTCAACACCCTTCCCATTATAACCTGTGAGCTAAAGGTGAAAATTGGGATTTAGCAACACTTTTCTGTGGAGGAAGAAAAAAACAAAACAAAACAAGGGCTTTTGCTCTTTTTTATGCATGTACAAAAGTTAATTATTATCTTAATTTGTTTTGGAAACTGCCTGTGGCAAATCCATCTTCATTATTATCTTCAACGCATTGCGCATGAGGATCCAGGCTGAACTTTGATGTATTCACCTTTTAATAGAGCAATAAAATGTGATATATAGAGTCAAAACCATTTCAAAATGGATCATTACAGCTTCCCTGACTTATCTGACAGGTTAGGGACCGAAGCACTGTCAGAAGACAGAAATGGTTGAAACGAAGAACGCGTGTCCTGAACTTTAGGGAGCGTGAAGGACTTATGGAGGCTCGCTCGGGACCAACTTTACATGCGCTGCTTGCAAAGTCTCTCAGCCAGCGTGGCGCTTTTTTCCCCTCTCTCGACTCACTTTGCAAGCCCCACACGCGTGCGAGCAGTTCCAAGCAAATCTCCACAGGCAAGAGGAACACCTTGGAGAGCTTCTTTAAAGCTCACCAAAACCTAGAAAGGATTTGGACATCTGCTGATCGTGGGAGAAATACTTTTTTAAAAATGGGAGGATACTGACATTTTCAGTGCCTTTGTAGCTCATTGTTGACTTCCTCCTCCATCTCTTCCTCTTGGGCTTGTCCTGAGAAGTCCTTTGTCATCCCAGTTTTGTCTTAAAATGTCCAGTTTCTCTCTGTCCTTCCACTTTCCTCTTTTGCCCTCGGCCGACTTCAGCTGTTGCAAACTGAGCTCAGGCTTCAAAGGTAGCTCTCCCTTAACTCAGAACCTCACCTTTCCGAAGCAAACTGCAGCAGCCTCTCTTAGCTTGTTGGCTTTTGCTCATTGATAACTCGGCTGTTGCTGGGCCACAGGCATCCCAGTTTTCATTTGTGAGATGTTGGTGGGTCTGGAATGTGTCAGGCTTCCAAGACTTCAGGTCTCAGAAAAGATGCCCTCTCCCGGCCAAGCAAGATTTGCAACCGTTCTGGAACTAAGCCTGACTTTCTAAGCCCTCAACTTCCGAACGTGACCTTCTGCCATCCGAGAGTTTGAGGGCATCTGGAAGGCTGGAATCACACACAGCATCCATCAAAATACGCAAAAGGCGGCTTGGTTGTGTCCAAGCAACACCGGCCCCCCTAATGAATCTGCTTTCCGAGTGATGTTTGCACGCCAGCCGCTACATACCAAATGCCGTGCATCTTGCGGTGGTGAATTCCCTAAATGGATTACGCTGTGCCTGATGAAATATTTTCTTTGTGTTTATCCTGGATCTGATTTCATTAGAAGGTTCTGCGTCCCAATCTCGGACCCTCCGACGTTGAAAACTGGAACGCGCGGGTGGCCGAGCGACATCGGGCTGCGGTTAAGATGGCAAACGTTTCTGAATGAGGAAGAGTAGGCAAGCTAGAAGAAAAGACTGCAGCAGTTTGCTTTTGCTTGAGCTGAATGGGAAGGGCAAGATTCTTCCCACTCCGTTCCCTCTGTTGAGTTGGTTGAATGACTTCTGCACTTTGGGCTCAGTTTGCAGGAAAGGAAGTGATCCCAGGACAAAGTGGGAGAGCGGAAGGAGGAAGGACAGCTACTTTCGGATTTTGAACTCAGCTTCCAGCTGTCCTATCTCAACCCAGGTCTCAAGCCAGATAGCCAGGGGATAACATAGGCACAGCTGATAGCCAGGAGATAACATAGGCAAAGTAACAAACAAAGAAACAAAGTGGCTCAAAATCGGTCACTTACTTTTACTCGATAAGCAAAAGGTCAAAGGCACAGATAGAGTCCAACAGAATCCAAAGGCAGAGCAAAATAAGTCCGGAGTCAACACGATTCAAAAAATACAACCAGCAGGCAGGAAGGTCAGATAAGCTCTGACAACTCCCGGAGGGGAAAAGCAGTGTCTATATAGGTCAGCAGCTTAATGCTGCTGCTGCCCAACTAATTGCTCTCTCCTATAAATCTTTTCAACATCCTGTGGAATTCTGCGGTTTATAGTTCACTGAGGCCAAAGAGTTCTCTGGCTCAGAATCCTAAATGCCCTTCCCTAAATTGCAAACCCCAGGATTCCACAGGAGCTTGAAAGTGGAATAATAGCACTATAACAGTGTCGTGCGGAAAGGCCCTTACTCTCTCAGCCTCGGAGGAAGGCAGTGGCAAAGCTATTTTTGAAGAAACCTTGCTAAATCTTGACATATACCATGGCTTAATATGTTTATACAGTGGGTTCATATTGATATATATTGTGGCTTCGTTTACGCAGTGACTTCATTTTACTCTATGAGCATGCAGTGGTTTAATGTGATTTATGCATTGACTTCATATGAATTACACGGTGGCTGAAATTTAGATCATATAGTAGACCGACGTGGATTATACAGTGGCTTAATCTGGTATTCAGTCAGCCCTCCGCATCCACAGATTTTCTATCCACAGATTCTACCAACCACAGCTTGAAAATATTCAAAAAAAAAATCTAAAAAGCAAACTTTGAGTTTGCTGTTTTATATAAGGGATACCACTTTAAAACACCGTTGTATATAATGAGATTTAAGCATCCACAGTGGCCTGGAACCAAACCCTAGCAGACACCGACAGCCAATTCATCATATGATTCATATACTGTCTCAGTATATTATTCAGTGGCTTAATATAACTTCTCCTATGGTTTTAATATGTTTTGGTCCATGGCGAAACATTGTTCTCTCTCTTTCCAGGTCTGACGGGTGCTCCCCATGGAGACCATGAGCCCGGCCTGCCTGCCTCTCTTCCTGCTACTGCTGTTGGAGGCCCCGATCCATGCACTCTTCCCCGAAGAGCCCGGCCCCATCAGTGTGGCTCTCGATGACTGTAAGTGGAGCCCTGGAAGCGTCTACTTGGATGCGGAAGGGAGGGTGGACTGATGTCTGTAGAGCAACGCTCACAACTTCTCCAGAAGTTCAGCAACGTTTTCTGAGCAGTTCTTTCTCTGAGATCTCCTTGAACGGTTGGGGAATGTCGTCAGCCACGCGTAACCTGTGGAGTGACCTACCCAAAGAGATTCGACGGCTAAGCATACTGTCTGATTTTAAAAAAGTGTTAAAGACCTATCTCTTCCGGCAGGCGTACCTGGTCAATTTTAAACTATGTATTTTAAGTTGGTGTATTTTTATGGCTGTGTTTTAATCTAGACGACGCAGTTGTCCCTCCACATTCACTAAGGTTAGAGGCACAGGACCCCTGTGAAAGTGGCAAAACTGTGCCTTCCCAAACCATATTTAACACACAAAAAAGTATGATCACCCTATTCAACCCACCGTGGATTCCTTTGAGGCATCAGGGTTCCCTCTCAAGGCAGAAGTGGGGGGCTGGGGGGCCTTACGACCACCCCCACTGCTGCCCCACATCATTTTTAAGAGGGACTTACGAGCCTCGTTTGTGGTTTCTCGGTCTCATGAGGCTTGCAGTCCCTTTTAAAAATGGCCTAGGGAGGCAGCAGAGGGCGCAGCAAATCATCCGTGAATAATCAAATCTACAAAAATGAAACCCGCAAATGTGGAGGGCTGACTGTAATATAATAAATTTTTATTCCTTCCCTACTTCTCCCCAAGACTTGAGGTGGGGTACAACATAAATTAAAATACAGCAAAAAACATATCATAGATTAAAAGGAGAAAGGAGAAAAGCATCGGCTCACCAGGCTCACCAGGCTTAAGTCCAATTTGGCAGCTCGGGCAGTTAAAACCTGTATGATAATCTGGGCCAAAGATCTAAGCCGTAATATCTTTATGGAAGACTGGGAAGTCCTAGCCAATATGTCCAAAGCTTAGGAATTTGCGGAGTTGAAGTCTGAAACATTGGGAGGCCCAGAGTTTGAAACCTAGAGGTCTCATGGGGAAGAGATATCAGCCCAGCACACTCTCTCTTCCACCAGTGCTACCCAAAGTGGTGGCCTGTGGACCATGCTGGTCTGGGAGCTATTAGCTTCTGCTTGGTGGAGGCTTTTCGGGAAAGATTTGTAGTCAAAGGGCACAGATATGGTGCCTGGCTCATTGAGGGGAAACCCCGCTTCCTCCCCGCACTAGATAGCTTCAGTAGTTCTGTCCTACACCACACCTTGTCCACTGATTTGCAACCAACTTGGTGCTCCTCAGACTTCTGGATTTGGTCACCAAACCAAGAGGATGGGTAGGCTCCCGTATTCCTCCCAACTCACAGAACCTCAGAGCTGGAAATGGGTTCATCATCCATTGAGTCCATTCCTGGCTTGAGGTGGGAACTCCAACTAGAGCCTCCCCAGCAGGTTGCTGTCCAAAAGAGCTTCTTTTGGAAGATGTCCCGAGAAAGAGTCCTCACCACCTCGCCAGGTCATCGGCTTCCTTGCGGAACCTCTCTTCCCATCGTTGCAACGTTCAGTTGAAGTCTACCCTCCCGTGGCTCCAGACCATTAGACCTGGTCCTACCCTTGGGGGCAGCAGAGAACAAGCTTGCCCCCTCCTTCTCTGAGACAACCCTTGAGATATTCAACAAGTTCAAACATGTCACCCTTCAGTCTTCTCTCCGCCAGGCTGAACACAGCCAGCTCCTTCAACCTTTGTTCTCAATACCTTGTATCATCCTTGCTGCCCTTCCACTCCAGCTAGTCTATATCCTTCTTAAAACGCGTACCTTCAAGCATGCAATGAGCGCCGTCCTCTCACCTGTCGGTCTTCTCGTCCGCAGGCTGAACGCGCCCAGCTCCCTCAACCTTTCCACGTGCGTTTTGTTCTCTGCGCCTCTTGTTGTCCTTCTCTGAACCGGCTCCGACTGACCTGTTGCCACCTCTTCTCCTTCCCCCTGCAGACCTGAAGCAGTACTCGGTGTTCGTGGGCAACGGGATGGGCCGCTTCTCCAGCCAAGATGGCGGGGCCGAGCGCCTCAAAATCCAGCGGATGCTGATCGTCAACAGAACCTTGTTCGTCGGAGAAAGGTAAGAGCCGGGCAGAGCTCCTCTCCCGTGTGGCGACGACAATCCTAATGCACCTTTTCGACTACAAACCCCAGAATTCCGCCGAACTGAGCCGTGGCTGCGAAAGCGGGGTGGCTGTGTAATTTGGACTGCCGCCGCCTTTGTGCGCCTAGAAGTCTTTTCCGACTTCGGGCTTCTGAAAAGCAAACCTAACAATGGGATTTTCTTGGCGATACTGATTCAGAGGAGGTTTGGCACGGCCTCCCTGGAAGGCTGGGAAAGGGTGACTTGCGCGAAGGTAGCCAGTGGGTTGCCACGGCCAAGCAGAGACTCAAACTCGTAACCCGAGCGAGGCTCAAATCATTACCTCACGCTGGCAGTCGGTGATTGTGTCGGAAGGGGGAAATTCAGCAGGGGTGGCGTGTTATCCGGTTGCAATGACGAGCCATACCTGGAAGATTTCTTTTCGTGCACCATCTTTAAAGGGACAGGAGCCCTCTCTATTTCTCAGCCTGGCAACCCCATCCGGGTGCATGCGACTAGCTGGCCCTAAGAGCGAGCCTGCCGTCCCTTTAAGGGAAGCATTAGATCTTTGTTAAGGGAGCCAAGCCGGGACGGTGGGGAGGAAGGGAAGGGGTGCCGCCGTACAAAGGAGACACAGTCTTGCCTGAATCCCGAGCATGCAGGCCTTGCGGCGGAGCTTGCGGCCTGCTGCGTCGCCATAGCAACCCCGCGGTCCACGGGAAAGAGCAACCACCGAAAAGGAATTTTAAAAAGGGAAAGCAAGATAAATTAGCCGTGGTCGGGCACGTCGAGGCAGGGGAGAAGCTGAGGCACCCGGGGCTCCAGATTTGAGTCAAAAAGAAAGAACGATTTAAGTTCTCGGACAGTGATTTTCCCCAGAATTCCCCTCTCCAAAAGGAAGCGAACCTTCTGGGCCTGAGATTTCAGCCTCTTGTTGCGTCTGCAATCGATGGCAGCAACGCGTTTGTTGTTGCGTGTCTTCGAGTTGGTTCTGACTTACGGCGACCCTAAGGCGGCCGTTATCGTGACGTGTCCTGGGGCTGAGAGTATGTGACGTGCCCAAGGTCACCCAGGGGGTTCCCACGCCCGTTTGTTGAATCGAACCCGGGTCTCTAGGGTTGCAGTCCAACTCTCAAACCACAATACTGCGCTGCCTACCTTGCAACATAGCCATGAAGTTCTGAAACGTCGATGGTGATGGAGGACCCCAGTTGCAGCATGAAGACCCCTTATCCGAAACGCTTAGTCCGATGCTCAGCTCGCTAAACTGTGCTGGCTCCCCACCTGTGAGAGAGGTGGGGCACTCTGTACATGTTCCAGAGAACTCTCTGCTCTGTCACCCCAAAGTTTTCCAGCTAGGGTTTCCAGAATTAAAAAGGCAGATGACTTCTGGCTGTGTAGAAGAGATAATCCTGTCAGGTTTTCCTCCTTACTGGACTGTGTGACAAACATCCACTGAAATTTCCGCTTTTACACAACCATTAATGCTGCAGCTGCTCTGTCTCGCTTTCTGGCCACACAGTCTCCGAAAGAGAAGAGTCGTTCTTCTCAACTGCTATGCGATGCTGATGGTTGGAGCTTTAGACCTTCTGTGTTCAATGGGGGTGCTTAACCACTGAGCAATACTTCCTCCACCTAAATAGGACACCGGAATCCAGTTCTGGAGCACATGCTATTACCCCCAGCAATGGCACTATCCTATTTTCCAGAAGTGGAATCAATGCATGGTAGCTACTCCAGTTATCCAAGAAGAAACAACCTCCTCTCCATCCCCTTTGAGCGTAGATATTTTCCGGTATTCCAGCCAGCATGGGGTTACCCTATCTTGCAATTGCCATTTTGCCTTCCCACAATACCCCGGATGAATCGATGACAGCCGTTTTGCATCTGTGTCATACACTGGATTACCCACACTCCGCAAACTTCACTCCAAGGTAGACAGCAGTTTTTGTTTGTAGAAAATGCAAGCAGCAAGGCACACTTCGTCTGAACTTGCTGAGAGTAAAGCAAAATGGAGCTCGCAGCTTTTCTAGGTACGGTTCCAAAATTTAGGCACACAAAACTGCGATTCAAGTCCGTCATAAAACTAGCATCACTTCTCAAACAGTTTCCACACCTTCATTCCGTTCCCCCGTCTCACCATCCCTGACCCAAACACACATTTCTTGTCTCTTATCTTAGAGACACCAGGTTCTCAAAATGCCAGCCTCTATATTTTCATTTTTGCCCAGCTCTGATCTTCTCCTTTCCCCAGATACAGTAAAGCAATTAACCAATTGATACTAAGACATTCCCAGTATGTGTCCTTTGCTTCCTCTGAGTTTCCCATCCTGGAAATTCATGGAGCCCCTTTTATAGAGGGAAACCCTTGCAATTTTCCTATTTGGTTGCTTAGATGGATTTCTCCTCCATCTACCCGTCTCATTTTCCTCCAGCGCTAACCTCGTATCCCACCCAGAGCCTTGCAAATCATAAATCCCGTTCTGGGTATATAATTTTTATCTATTTATGTTTTCTTTAATGGGACTTTTAAACTCCGAGCTCCCCGCATCAGACAGCGAGGTAATGAAGCGCAGCCGTACCATTTGTAAACAGACAGCCTGGGCCAGGAAGAGCTTTGCAGGTCTTTCGTTGCAGTGCCAATTTCTTGGCAGTGCCTGAGATGTCTGCGGGGAAGGAAAGAGGGAAAGATGCTAAGAGTTGGCAAGGGTAGGATCAGAAAAGCATACCCTCCGAGACTCCAGCCTTGGCCTTAAGAGTCCCAGTTAATCCTCTGCCATCCCACACTTCTCTCTCTTCCTCCCACTTTCCCCCTTTGTCTTCAGGCCATTCAACTGCTGTACATTGAATTCAAAGTGCAAAAGTAGTTTGCTCTCAGTTAGCTCAGTAGGGGGAGAAAAGAGAAGAGAGGAGAGGGCTGAATCCTGCCCTTCCCGGTCGGCTCAGGCACAAGCAAACTCCTGCAGCTTCTTCTTTTTTTTAGATAGCATGTTTGCGTGTGCCTCCTTTTTGTAATATATTTTTATTAATAACTAAAATTAACATTCAGTCTACTTCAATTAAACAAAGAAAAGAGTACGCGTTATTACATGCATCCAATATTCCATATTCTCCTTCTGCATTCATACAAAACGTCTGCCTACAGAACAACAGATAATGCTGTGTGTCTGTATTATGAAGAGACAAATATGAAAGATTCATCAAGGATTGGGATACGGTTATATCATCTTTTAGGAATCTCTGGGGGGATTATCAAGATGCTCCAGCTTCTTTTCGTTGTGTGTTCTTCCTCATTAATAACTTTTGCCATTTAGCAGGTTTTAACAATGGCAAAACTAATTACTGTCATCATTTAAACAAGACATAAAGTTTTGCCCTGGCCTCTTATTGCCATCTGTATATTTAAAGGGGAAAAAAATTGAAAGGCATATATTTAATAATTTTTTTTCTAGTGAAATAGCTTCTGCCTGGAAAACAGGCACTGTAACATTAGAGGAATGGTAGAAGCACATACAAGATACTTGGTTGCTTGAGAAACCAGCAGACAACATAAGAAGGGCCTTAGGCACACCACACACTCTCAGCCCCCAGAAAACCCCTTGATAGGCTCACCTTAGGGTTGCCGAAAATTGGAAATGACTTGACGGCACACAACAGCATATAGTCTTCAGAGCCAATGTAGCATAGTGATTTGAGCACTGGACTACAACCCTGGAGACCAGGGTTCGATTCCCTGCTTGGCCATGGAAACCCACTGGGTTTAAAAAATAATAAAACAACAATGATACTTCATAAGCTAGACTTGGGCTTATCCTAAGTTTTGCAAAAACAGAAGGAAGCCATGGCTAATATTTTCCTGTTCCCGGGTTTCCCTGAGGTTGATGCTCTCATTTTAAATTTCCCCCTTTTCTGTGTTGTTCCAGGGATAACTTGTACCGGATAAGCCTGGAACCAACCTCAGCCAGTGAGATGAGATACCACCAGGTAAGTGGGGAAAGGACCTCCCCAAATATATTTTCTCTGGAGGGTTCTGTTTTGCTATTATTATCATGAAGGGTTTATTATTCATTTACTGTACGGTGGATAAAGTGTGGCCTTCTGGCCACATGTGGCCCACAGGGCCCCAAAGTGTGGCCTCTGAAGCCCCTTGGAGACTCCAGGAACCTGCCCAAAGCCCCTAGAATCCTTTCCAAAATTTAAATATTTGTGTTAATTTGGGAGTGATTTTTTTTACGCCTAAATGGGCTCCCCACACCCCAAACTGAGTGAAATGTGAAGCCGTTTGTGGTCTCTTCCAGCTCTGTGATTCCATGAAAGAAAAACCGGGATGGTTGGATGGATAGATAGATAGACAGATAGATAGGTAGACTGAGTAATCCATGGTGGAATCAGAAACAACAAAAAAATAAATATGAACGTGTACATACAAGTATCTGTATACAAATCTGACTGCTGAATAGTTCTTTCCTTCTTAAATTAAAATAAATGTGTTAAGGTTAAATATCTGTAGCTTCTCAAATTTGTAGAGTATAGTCATCCCAAATAAGTAAATATTACAACCAATTTCTCCATGCACCCCTAATCTATTTCTGGTTTCGGCTGGCTTAACATTAGAGGCCTTACTGCCGAATTTCTGTTTCTTCTCTTTGCATTCAGACAAACTTTGTAATAAGACTTTCTGTGTATTCAAGCAAACACTTTTGTTTCGCTGTAAAATGTTAATCAAAAGAATAGTCGTCTAGACTGATTTTGAGTTGTGTCGGTAACTCTACTTTAACTGTGATTTATAGTGATCGCATCAATACCAGCTTTTTTAGAATGTATTTTTTACTAAGAAATCCCTTACTGCTTCCCATGGTACATAGTTTTCCTCCTGAGTTTTTCCCCGTAAACAAAATGTCAAATGGTCAATCAGCTTTATTAGCCACTCTTCAAGAAGCCGGGACATTTTAAAAGAAGCTGAAAATGCAAGACTACAGAGGATAAATTGGGACTGGCTTTGCCAAACCGAGACTGCTGGAGGGTACGTGGCAGTGTGGTCAGTGCAACCCTCCAGCGCTGCCCGTCCTCAGTTGAGAGACATGATTTCTTCAGGGCTGTGAGGTTGTTGACCCAGTTACATTTTTGCTTTGACATTCCTCTGTCTTTTCTGACTTCCCGCAGAAGCTGACGTGGACGTCAAACCAACACGACATCAACATCTGTCGGATGAAGGGGAAACACGAGGTAAGTGCCTCTAAGCGGTGGACATGGCACACGGCTTGGAGTAACCGAGAAGTTGGGTCCTATTTGCTGGGCGTGTGTCACGGCTAAAAAGATTTCCAAGGACGTGATGTTTTGATTCTGAGTTCGAAACAAGCCATTCTGTCTCCTGGCAAGAACTGTGTCGAAGTCAAATAAGATAACTGACCGAGGACATGTGTTCGTTCACAGAAAGAACGATGCTTATGTTAGAATGATCTGTTCTCTGTTCCCCGTCTTGCAATTTATGTTAAATGACTCTTGTGTGCGTTTTCTCTCTCTTTGGAAGCTTTATAAAAATCTTGATGTTTTAATAAAGCTTTGTCCATCTGATCAGAATACTGTTGCAGCCAAGCTGGCAGTAGGGGCTGAGAAGATATTTCCCTCTTGGCCAAGAGAAATTGTGTGTGAGACACTGCTTCCAAACCTGATTCAGGGCCCAATTTCAGCTCCGTGATTCTACCTGGGAAACAAGGGTGGACTGGTATTTCAGTCACCCCCAACAGTTTTCCTCTGTATCATCCAGTTTCTTTACAAATCAAACTAAGCTCCTGCTCTGAGAAAAGTTGAAGACTGCAGCTTGAATAAATTAACGCTCATCCTGCCAAGTTGCCAATAGTTACCTCTTTTGCATAATTGGTTCTGCCAACCATGTGCAGGAGTGAGAAAGATGTTCTGAGCACACGCACAGACGTGCATCTCCTGAATTATTGCTGCATGAAGCCTGTTCCAACGTATCCATGGTGGTGTCATCCCCCATCCCCTTTCAGATAACTTCTGCAGAGCTTCTGAGACATCCTGAAGGTTGGTTGGAGGCATATCTCAGTACAGATCAAATGCGGGTTTTTTTCCCCATAGTGTTATAGAGCTAGAGCTGACTGGGCCAAAGTGCAGGGACTTTTTGGTTTATAGGGATGAAGGCACCCAGAGGAGAGTGAGCAAAATGATGGTCTGGAAGCCAAGTCAAGAATGGTTGAGGGAACTAAGTGTATTTATGCTGGAGAAGAGAAAACTCAACCATGAAGCCCTATGAGGAGTGACTTAGGCAGGTGGGTATGCTAAGCCCGGAGAAGAGAAGACAAAGAGAGGACATCTAGATATTTAAAGGGATGTCATATTGAGGGTGGAACAAACCTGTTTTCTGCTGCTCCAGAGACTAGGACATGGAGCAGTGGCTCCAAACTTCAGGAAAAGAGATTCCAGCTAAACATTAGGAAGAACTTCCTAATGCTAAGAGCAGTCTTGACAGTAGAAAACACTGCCTGGGAGTGTGGTGGAGTCTCTTTCTTTGGAGATTTTAAAGCAGAGGTTGGATGTCCTTCTGTTGGGAAAGCTCTGATGGTATCTTCCTGCATGGCAGAATAGGGTTGGACTCAATAGCCCTTGGTGTCTCTTCCAAGGCTTTGATTCTATGAAACAGAGGTTGGATGCCCACCTCTCAAGCATACTTTGGTGTTAGATTTGCAGGCTAGCGCGAGTTAGATTAGGTAGCCCTTGTGATCCCTTCCAAATCTGAGATTTTATGGGTCTTTCTTCTCATACTTCCTTCTGAGCGTAGTGTTCATTATGCATGATGAAAATGCATTTTCCAACCATGCTATATTGTTGGGACCTCTTATTGTCCTAAAGGAAAGTCTTTGGCATTAGTTTGGTATGAATAGGTGACCAAGAGCCATTAACTTTGCAAAACATCTGCTTCTGGTGAAGATGGAAACTGCTGGACTGGTTGGAAAGTTGCTATGGAAACTGTCATAATGAGCATTGGTACTTTAACATTTACCATTCCACCACCAGACCGTCTTGCTTTCCATGGGATATATATTTGGATACTAGTGGTGCTCTGCAAAGACTTTTTGACATCATAGATGCCTCTTGTCTGCGTACAACCAATCAGCAGACATTCGGCCACTGTAACAATTGACTGCATGACCAGTCGGGATCATGTCACAATTATGAGGGTGCTGTGACCACTCTGGAAATTTGCCTATGGCAATGTCATGACCAACTAGGGATCACAGCACCGCTGGGACAAAGTCATGACCAATCAGGGATCACGGCACACAGTGTCACAACCTATCAGGGATCAATGTAATCATCCTGATTATGTTGCAGAGCCAAATTTGGCTGTGTGACAACACAGATTGTGAAATTCGAGAGGGATAATGTTTTCATCCCATTTCCTCCAAAATTATTGCAAGAGCAAACCTGGTGGAGGAATCATACATTCCTCTCTTTTCAGCTCAGCTTTAAATAGACAGGAAAAAGCATTTGACGCTTAGCCAACTCTCCTTCACATACACTTAGCTCAGCTGCAAGGTGCGCACACTTCCCCCGTCCCCAACTGCAAACTTGAGCTTCCTGAGGTCCCAAGGGTGCTCCCTCCTCTAGTCCTGAGTGCTACCTTGAGCCTCCTGGGAAGCCTAGCACTTCTGCCATGTAGGCAGCCAGGGGGAGGTGTTAATAGAATCTGGAAATTGGATTTCGCACCGATTATGAGATGTGTCTGTTGCGATCAACAGACTGGAAATAATTAATTACAAAACCAATTATACCAGTCTCCTAATAAATCACATTTGATATAAAATATTTTCAGGGAGCTAGGAAGGAAAGATTTTGAAAGAGAGAGGGTGCTCGAGCTAGCATGTGGGAGTCCCAGGAGAAGAACTGCAGCTAAGGCCGGCTGGAGAAGTTCCTCGGAAGGCGGCGAAGAAGAGATTGGGGCCAGTTGGTGCCAGAGGGAGAACAGAGAGTATTCAGTTAGCAAATGATGATATGCTAGAGGCATCTCCCGAGTCCCAGATGTGTTGGGCCTAGCTGGAAGCAGAAAGCACTCTGTGCATGCTCAGAGGCCCCCTGTGGCTTTGCAGTAGTAATTCCGTGTCTTCCCCCAGGAGCAATAGGGTCAAGCTGTTCCTCTCCAAAGGGGTGAGAATCATATAAGCAAATCTGCCTCAACCCGGGACTCCCAAGAACTGCAGCTCCCATCAGCCTCACCCAATTCGCCCTACTGTGAATGGGAGCTGTAGTCCAAGGCATCTCAAAGACGTCAGAATTGGGAAGTTCCTTTACCCATCCTGGAGAAGAAGGTAGGAAGGGGCCAGAGTCATTTCAAGCAACCCTGCCCCAACCCGAGGCTCCACCCGGACTACAATTCCTATCAGCCTCTCTCAAGGCACCTTAGCGTTTGTGGTTGATGGGAGTTGTAGTCCAAGGCATTTTTAGTTTGGGAAGTCTGTTCTCAGGCAGCTAGGCTTGCCATGGAACATCAACGGAAGATATGTGTGTCTCCCGTGATTGGAACAGGTTTGCATTCAGAGAGCTCTTAGGTTGGAAGATGCGGAGTCAAGAGCAGTGAGTCATGCAGAGGCGTGGCGGACAAACTCCTCTCTGTATACCACCTGGGGAGGGAATCACAGTGTTTAAATTGGTTTCTTTCTCCCCGCCTCCCAAATGACAGCCAGCTTGTTCCCCATGACCCTCGGTTCTTGGATACCGTTCCGTTTCGAAAACCACCTTTTCCTTTCCTGGACCTTCCGGCGGTGCCTTTCCGTCCCTTTCGAATTTGCGGAAAGGACCGATTTTAGAATGAAGCCGAGAGAGCCGCCCGGGGAGGAGGGAGAATGGAGACACACACACGACACACGTACACAACAGCACCCAACCTGGCTCCTCAAAGAGCTGCTCTCTCTCCCCCCCTCTTCTCCATCCTGCTCCGAAACCATGGAAACAGCGCGAAAAAGAGGTGCTTGGATGGGAGAGCAGAAGAGATGAGGAAAACACACAATAGGGAACACAAAGGTCTATGCCAGAGCCGGCGTGGAGTGGAGGGGGAAGGAATCGTAGCGGCGGAGAAACTGGCGTGGAAGCCCTCGGTTGCAAAACTCGGAGCCCAGGGAGGGGTGTTGTGTAGTCTTTTTGTTGTCATTGTTGGGAGCGTGGCAGCAAGGCGAGGAGACCCTCCAGGAGAGAAGGTGCAATTGTGGAATCATAGAATCGTAGAGTTGGAAGAGACCACAGTGGCCATCGAGTCCAACCCGATCCTGCCACGCAGGAACACACACTCAACGCACCCTCAGCAAATGGCCGTCCGACCTCCGCTTAAAAACCTCCAAAGGAGGAGACTCCACCACACTCCATGGGGGCACCAGATTCCACTGCCAAACTGCTCTGACCGTCAGGAAGTTCTTCCTGATGTTTAGGTGAGGTTGCTTTTCCTGTAGTTTGACTCCATGGCTCCATGTCCTGGTTTCTGGAGGAGCAGAAAACAAGCTTGCTCCATCTTCAGCCCTTCAAATCGAAAGCAACCGTGTATGAATTTAGTCACAGAATTAAGACCCAAATCGCAGCCTTTTCTGTGCAGGAAATGCCTTTTTTTTCCCCTTTTGGTGCAGAAAGCAATATTTTTGGGTAGGAATATTGCTTTTGTTGCCAAAAAAAAAAAAAAATGTGTTTCTTGGGCAGCAAATTCAGTTGCCTATGCAAAACTAACCCGTTTGTTTCAGCTTAGGTTCTCCTGAGCGTACGAAGCATGCCTTTCAGCTAACCCCTCTCCCCATCGCTTTGTTTTTCCTCCCCAGGCAGAATGCCGGAATTTTATCAAAGTCTTGCTCCTTCGAAACGACAACATGCTCTTCGTCTGCGGCACCAACGCTTTCAACCCCATCTGTGCCAACTACAGCGTGAGTACCTCGAGTTTGCCCGGATCAGCTCAATTCGTGTCGTATACCGCCAGCCCTCCGCATTTGCAGGTTTCACTTTTACGGCTTTGATTATTCACGGATTATTTGCCGTTGCCTCTGCTGCCTCCCTGGGCCATCTTTAATAGGGACTGCAAGCCTTGTGAGACTGAGAAATTGCAAACGAGGCTTGTACGTCCCTCTTGAAAATGGTGTGGGGCAGCAGTGGAGGCGGCACCAGTCCCACCAGCCCCCCGCTTCTGCCTTGGGAAGGAGCCCTGATGCCTCAAAGGAATCCACAGTGGGTTGAATAGGGTGATCATACTTTTTGGTGCGTTAAGTATGGTCTGGGAGGACCGAGAGTTATGCATGGTTTTTCCACTTTCACAGGGGTCCTGTGCCCCTAACCCTAGCAAATGGGGAGGGAGGACTTTCTGGGTGAGCTCTGAAAAGGCCCATTCCACCCGCCTCCTCTCCTCTGATCCGCTTCTCCTTCCGACAGATGGACGGCCTCGACCTCATTGGAGACAACATCAGTGGCATGGCCCGGTGTCCCTACGACCCCAAGCATGCGAACGTCGCCCTCTTTACAGGTCAGTGGGGCAGCCTGGTGCGCGTCGGGCACAAATTCATGTGTGGGTTCACAGGAGGGAGGCATTGAGAAGTCCACACATAAGCGAAAGGCACGCAGAGATGCTCTTTTTGGCACAAACCTCCAGCAGTCGGGTAGGGACACTCCCCATAAATCCCAATGAATCAGTGATCAGAGATAAGAGTTTTTCTCTCTCCTTTCTCTTCCCTCCTGCACCGAAATATTACTTCAAGAAGCGGATCAAGGATTTTACTGCTTGGGGTTGGGGCCGGGGAGGAAATTAAGGGAATGTATTGCCATGGCACACCTTGAAAAATAGTTCCTTCTCCGGTCTGAATCAGACTTTTTACAATCGGGCCCCTCGGAAACTTTTCAAAAGTTTGGCCCTCAATTATTATCAACCTTTTCTCTCTTCCCACTATCGCTCTCTCTATATACATCAATTTTTCCCCTCTCCTTTCTCATCGACTCTTCTTATCCCTCCCTCCTTTTACCCATTCTTTTTTCACATCCTGCTTACTTTCCCTTGCTCCGCTTCTTTTCCTCTTCTTTCTTAATTTTCCCTGTTTTTTCCTCGTTTCCTCCTACCCCCACATTCCTCTTCCTCTTTTCCTTCCTTTTTCCCCTTCCTCTTTCTTCTTTTTTTCTCCGCTCCTCCTCTTTTTCTCTTTTTCCTCATCTTTTCCTCTTCTTTCCTCCACGTCTCATCCACTTCTCCTCCTCCTTTTTTTCCCCCTCATCACCTCCTATACTTTTTTTCACCTGTTGTCCACTTTTTTCCATCTTTCCCTCCTCCTTTCTCCAACTCCTCGCCCTCTTTTGCTGCTGTTTTCCTCATCTTTTCCCTACTTTCCTCCTCTTTTCATTCTTCTCCCCTTTTCTTCCTCTTCTTTCCTCTTTTTTTCTCTTTTTTCCTTGTCTTTCCTCTTTTCCTTCTTCGTTTCCACCTCTTTTTTCTTTTTTTGCTCCTCTTTTTCTCCACCTTTCCTCATCTTTTTCCTATACTTCCTTCTCTTGTTCCCTCTTTTCCATCTTTTTATCCGCCTTTTCCTTCTTTACTTTTTTCTCCTCTTTTCCTCTCTTTATCTTATCTTTCCTCATTTTTTCTTCCTCTTTTTTGCTTCACTTTTTCTCCTCCTTTCCTCATCTTTTTCCTATACTTCCTTCTCTTTTTCCCTCTCTTCCATCTTTTTATCTGCCTTTTCCTTCTTTGCTCTTTTCTCCTCTTTTCCTCCTGTTTTCCTCTCTTTATCTTATCTTTCCTCTTCTTTTCTTCCTCTTTTTTGCTTCGCTTTTTCTCCTCCTTTCCTCATCTTTTCCCTATACTTCCTTCTCTTGTTCCCTCTTTTCCATCTTTTTATCTGCCTTTTCCTTCTTTGCTTTTTTCTCCTGTTTTCCTCTCTTTATCTTATCTTTCCTCTTCTTTTCTTCCCCTTTTTTGCTCCTCTTTTTCTCCTCCTTTCCTCATCTTTTTCCTATACTTCCTTCTCTTGTTCCCTCTTTTCCATCTTTTTATCCACCTTTTCCTTCTTCGCTTTTTTCTCCTCTTTTCCTCTCTTTATCTTATCTTTCCTCTTCTTTTCTTCCTCTTTTTTGCTCCTCTTTTTCTCCTCCTTTCCTCATCATTTTCTTATTCTCTTCCTTCTGGTCCTCTGTTCCCTTCTTCTTCCACTTTTTCCCCTTCCCTCCACTTCTGCTTCTTTCCTCACCTTGCCTCCCCCTTTTCCCCTCTCTTCCCCCCTCTCCTCCTCTTCTTTTTCCTTCCCCTGTTTGAAGTCCTCCACAAGTCGAGAACCAAACGCCCCCCCAATAGCGTCCCCGGTGCCCCTCTCCTTCTTTTCCCGACAGCATTTCTCATCCATCCTTCATCTTCTCTCTCTTTCTCTTTCTCTCCTTCTTTCTCTCTCTCACGTGGCAGGAGGGATGCTCTTCACCGCCACGGTGACCGATTTCCTGGCCATCGATGCCGTGATTTATCGCAGCCTGGGTGACAGCCCGACCCTGCGCACCGTGAAGCATGACTCCAAGTGGTTCAAAGGTACGGTGGGACCCGTCCATCAGCTGGGCTTCCCTCCATCCCTCGGTCGACTCATTTAAAACCTTGGACGCTTCCCAGCCGGTTTTAGGAAGCGCTTGCAAAGCCCACGGCTTGGAAAACTGACTCAAAAAGGAGAAAAAGAATTAATCCATCGCAGGTACCGCTTACTGCCGACGCGGCAGAGTTGTCTGAACGTTCGGCCATGACGCCAAAGACCAGGGTTTGATTCCCCGCTGAGCCGTGGGCGACCTTGGGGGCCTCACACACTCTCCCAGCACCAGAAAACCCCAAGATAAGGTCGCCTTAGCATCGCGCTAAGTGAAAAACAACTCGAAGGCAAACAACGGCAACTTTTTGTGGGAGAGCCAGCATGCCGTAGTGGTCTGAGAGTTGGATTTTTGACCCTAGAGACCAGGAGTCCGTCCGCTACTCAGCCATGAAAACCCAAAGGGTGACCTTGGGTGCCTCACACACCCCCAAAAAACCATGAGAGGTTCACCTTGAAGGCACACGCATTTACTGCTATGAATTAACTCAGCTGTGGTCATTCTGGGGCTGTAGACAACAGATCCAATGCTTCTTGCTGTCATCGTGTGATTTCCTTGGCTTGCTCCGTCTCTGATGCTTGGCTTGGGATACCCTCTCTGGCAGCTCCCTTCTCGATTTTGGACTTGGATCAGGACTGTTTGCTACATTTGACTTCAGGCTATTTGCACTATAGATACTGGTATCCCCAGTATCTGTTGGGTGGGGATGGACGCTCTTGGGAACTTAGAATCATAGAGTTAGAAGAGACCAGAAGGGTCATCCAATCCAACCCCATTCCGCCACGCCGGAATCAAAGCACCATCCCAATAGGGCAGCCATAGAATCATAGAGCTGGAAGAGACCCCAAGAGCCATCCAGTCCAGCGCCATTCTGCCAGGCAGGAATATACCGTGAAAGCATTCCTGATAGTCATCCATCCTCTGTTTAAAAGTCTCCAAAGAAGGAGACTCCACCACACTCCCAGGCAGCTTAGTCCACTCTCCTACCATCAGGAAGTTCTTCCTACTCTTTAGGTGAAAACTCTTTTCCTGTAGTTTGAGGCCATTGCTCCGTATCCTAGTCTCTGGAGCAGCAGAAAACAAGCTCGCTCCAGCTGCTGCATGGCATCCTTTCAAATATTTAAACACAGTTTGCCTGCTTTAAAACAGAATG
Organism: Cyclura pinguis; assembly: GCA_030412105.1. NCBI lineage: Eukaryota > Metazoa > Chordata > Lepidosauria > Squamata > Iguanidae > Cyclura > Cyclura pinguis. The sequence goes on along the minus strand of CM059614.1, from coordinate 6,113,011 downwards.
CTATAAGTGCATGGTATGAATGGGCCCTCTTGAGCAGTACTTTGTAAACAGAGGTAGCCTTTGAATGATTTTATTCCTAAACCAAGCCCTGGTGATATATCTTCTGTCTTTTTTTAAAAAAATCCTGTGCAGAACCCTACTTTGTCCATGCGGTGGAGTGGAAAAGCCACGTCTATTTCTTCTTCCGGGAGATTGCGATGGAGTTTAACTACCTGGAGAAGGTCAGTATAATGATGGTTGAGAATGACGATTGCAGACAAACACCCTCTCTAAGTGCTTAGAATCCCACATCCTGAAGGACCTGCTAGGGTTTCTAACGGATGCTGAAAATAAGGTGTGATGTAACCAAAGCATCTTTTAAAAAACAGTAGTTGTACATCCGGTCCTGGTTTCGAACAGCCAGTGGAGACATTGGCCAGAGTCCTGTATATGTTATACAAAGTTTTTTTTTAAAAAAAAATTAAGCATGAATTCTATTAAAAGTACACGTTTAGAAATGGCTTTAAAGTTTAGAGTGTAATTTAAAACACTGTCGTTTGTCTGCATGTGTCCTGGTTTTTATCTGTGAAATGTTGAGAAGTGTGGGTCTGGAAAGCACTTAAAGGTCCATTTCCCCGGCATGGGACCTCGCTACCAATTCTAGCCTAACCAGAAGTGACATCAGGTCGCTTCCCGTTCCAGGAATCAGCCAAAATACAGCCCGTTTTCATGGTTTCATATGGTGACTTTTAGTTCCAAACCAGTTCCAAGTTAATTGGTGATTTTGGACCAAGCTCTGCTTTTTTCCAACTCTTTCCCAAGTCCTGATTTTATACCAAAAAGCAAGCAATACCAGCTTTTTCCTCTCACCCTTTCTCTTACCTCTCTGTCTCTTGTTTTCTCCACGTAGGTGGTGGTTTCGCGGGTGGCTCGGGTTTGCAAGAACGACATGGGCGGGTCGCAGCGGGTGCTGGAGAAGCAGTGGACGTCCTTCCTCAAAGCCCGGCTCAATTGCTCGGTGCCGGGGGACTCCCACTTCTACTTCAACGTCATCCAGTCAGTCACAGACATCTTGGAAATCGACGGGAGGCCTGTAGTCCTGGCTGTCTTCTCCACCCCGACGAACAGGTCAGAAAGATTTAGGAGCAGCGAGTGGTGTGGAGGGTGGTTGACGTGTCAGTGGGCTGTGAATCCACGCCAGGATTTCAACTAGGCTTTGAGGGAGTTATCCAAGGTGCTGAAAGGAGCTCCTCAAAAGTTCAGGACCTTGGATAGCTCCGTGAAAGCCAATGGCAATCTGGATTCACCACGCTGCTGAAATGGAGGCTACTGGTAGTGGGGTTTTCATTTGAGCAGAGAACTCTTAGAAGACTCGGCTCAGAGAATCTGGGAACCCATTGGATCATCTAGTCCAACCTTCTGCCAGAGTTCATAGAATCGTAGAATCATAGAAATGTAGAGTTGGAAGAGACCCCAGGGGCCATCCAGTCCAACCCTCTGCCATGCAGCAACACCCTCAAAGCACTCCCGACAGATGGCCATCCAGCTTCTGCTTAAAAACCTCCAAAGAAGGAGACTCCACCACCCTCCGAGGCAGATATTCCACTGCCAGACAGCCCTGACTGTCAGGAAGTTCTTCCTAAGGTTCAGGTGGAATCTCCTTTCCTGCAGCTTGAATCCATGGCTCCTTGTCCTGGTCTCTGGAGCAGCAGAAGACAAGCCCACTCCCTCCTCTACATGGCATCCCTTCAAATATTGAAACATGGCTGTCATGTCCCCTCTTAACCTTCTCTTCTGCAGACTAAACATACCCAGCTCTCTAAGTCTCTCCTCATAGGGCCTGGCTTCCAGGCCCCTCACCATTTTGGTTGCCCTCCTCTGGACCTGCTCCAGCCTGACCATGTTGGGCTATACCACTCAAGTGTTCATCCAAGCTCTCTTTAAGGACCTCCAATGAAGTAGATTTCATTTCTTTCTTGGGTAGTCCACTGCACTGCTGAAAAGCTCTTGCCATAAGGAAATTCTTCCCAAGGTTGAAGTAGAATTTATACCTGGGCAGCAGAGCCATTGGTGTGAAATGCTGGAACTTGCAGTCCAAGATTTAGAGAACCGTAGGTTTCCCACCCTTGCTCTAGAGTGGTCCACACAATTCCCAATTTCTTCAAACTAACCACTGATCCCACTGTGGTGGTAACCCCACGCTGTATTCTCCCACTATCTGATGCAATGTCTTTCCCCGCTTCTGTAGCATCCCCGGCTCGGCGGTCTGTGCCTTCGACATGGCCCAGATTGCCTCCGTCTTTGAAGGCCGCTTCCGGGAGCAGAAATCTCCGGAATCCATTTGGACCCCGGTGCCGGAGGAGCTGGTACCAAAGCCGCGGTGAGTCAAAGAGCCGCTGTTGATTTGTGCTTTCTTACAAGCTGTTGGCATTGAAAGCCAAAGCAGACTCTCTCGATTGGGTCCTTTCTTCATATGTGGTGGACTTGTGGAAAGGCAAGGAAATATTGGAAGAGGGTGCATGACGAAATTCAAAGAATATGTAAAGTGAACTTTGAAATGATACCGGAATTTTATTTGTTAAATATGCTAGGCCAACATAGACAGATAAGAAGTTATCAGAAGATACTGTCATGCTTGATAACAGCAGCAAGGTTGTTGTATGCACCACATTGGAAAGAAAATAAAGATATAAATCTAGAAGAGTGGAAGTTGAAAGTTTTGGAGATCGTAGAAACAGAAAAAATAGCATCCTCTTTGAAAAATAAACCAATACAGAATTTTGGAAGGGAATGGAAAGGAGTATTGGACTGGTTAACGACACAGATTTATAAGATGTAGAGATATGGAAACAAGATAAAAGGGTAATGGTTTTTATTGATAATAGAAAGGTAATTGCTCTTCTTTTGTGCAAACGGAAATAATGTCGTTTCAACTGGAGGAATATAAGCGGAAGTGGGGGAGGTGGGATACATATAAAGAAGATGTGACCCACTTGTTCCTTTTTTTTTTTTGGTAACTAAACTTTAATAAAAACGTTACAAAAAGAAAAAAAGAAAGCCAAAGCGGAATCTCCGTGGCCACGGAGTATCGGCTGGTGGAAGGCTCTTGTGCTCTTCTCCAATTCAACGCTCTCCATCACTTTGCCTTCTAGGCCAGGTTGTTGCACTGCTCCCGGGATGCGCTACAATTCCTCCAGCTTCCTTCCGGACGAGATCCTCAACTTCGTCAAGACCCATCCCCTGATGGATGAATCGGTACCGTCTTTGGGCAATGCTCCTTGGATCATCCGGACCATGACCCGGTAAGCAAGAGAGAACCAGAGAGGCTGCTAAAATGTTTGAGAGTAGATAGCTTCCCTGTGTGTAGGTGCCCCCGTGATAGGTTTGCCTTATGGTCACCATAAGTCAGGAATGACCTAAGGAACAATAATGACATATAATCTTTAGAACCAGTGTAGTGTAGTGGTTTGAGTCTTGGACTATGACCCTGGAGACTCCCCGCTCGGCCGTGGAAACCCACTGGGGGACCTTGGGCGTGTCACACGCTCTCAGCCCCAGAAAACCCCCGATAGGTTCACCTTAGGATTGCCATAAGTCAGAAACCGCTTGAAGGCACACAACATCAACATGTGTAACAGATTAATCCTTCAGGAATGCATTTTGGTATTATGCCCTGGTCTTAGTTTAGTTCAATTTAGTTTAATTTAATTTACTTTTAGCGATACATGTCTATTTTTGCTGTCGTTTGCAACTTACGGCAACCCTAAGGCCAATCTATCGTGGGGCTTTCTTGGCAAGTTTTGTTCAGAGGGGGTTTGCTTTGGTCTTGCTCTGAGGCTGAGAGAGTGTGACCTGCCTAAGGCCACCCAGCGAGTTTCAGTGGTTCAGACCTTAGCTTCCAGAGTCGTAGTCCAGTGATCAAACTACTACACAGCACTGCCTCTTTCCCCTTGGCTATGTACTTATATGTACACTGTACAGTACTTCTTAGAAATTTGTCCTGGATCGGTTAGTGACAACCGCTAATCACTAAAATATATACATTTATTGCAGTGATGTTAATCCATTGGAGAGAGAGAGAGTGATCTAAATATATTGAGATATATCGAGATGTAATTAGATGGGTCTAAATTATCACCAAAAATAGGTTTTTTTTTTGTGTGTGTGTCTCTCTCTCTTGGGCAAAGGCTTTCTTCCCTCCAGACTGTGCCGAAAGACCAGGAAAACAACTTTTCCTCCATTAATTTCCTCCGCGCTGCCGCCAAGATGTTCTGGCGCTAATTAAATCTGTCTTAATTGCTGTTTTATGTGAAATTAATCAAGCGCCGTTCCTGGCTGCTCTCAAGCCAGGAATGCACACCGGGAGACACGGGGGGTTCTGGGTGAGATGTAGTGTGTGTGTTTCCGACAAGCTCTAGCGCACCCCACAAAAAGATAAAATAAAATATGGAAAATAAAGGGATCCAAAGGAAAGGAGAAAGTCTGCATTTCTGCAGCAGTGGTGCATAAACGTGACTTGGTCACTGTGGAACCGGAGTAGGTGGCTACACACCAGATTTAAGGCATCTCGGAGGGACAATTGTCCATTGCACAACAACTGCCCCGTCTTCCTGTCCCCGTGTGCCTCCAAGCTCCGTGCTCAACAATTGCTTTGGCTGGCTTCGCCTGCAAAACAGCCGGAATTAATTGGTGGGGATAATTGCCGCTTTTAATGAAACGACCGGGGGAAAAAAAAAAACCAAAAACTTCTCGCTAATTGATTTTTGTTTTGTCTCCTTCCAAACGGGAGAAGGAGGAGAAGCTGGTCTCTGTGTTTGTGTGTGTGTGTGTGTTTGGTGCCTCTCTTCATTCAGGTTCAACAGGAAGGGCTGGTGGCTTCCATGTCAGTGGAGCGGTGGATCCATTCCAGGTTTTAATTGGCATTTAAAAGGTCATCATCATCATCCTCGCCATCACCCAACGTACATGAGCGCTCTTGTCCACTCTCCTGAGCAACCACACCATGTAGCTCAGTCATTCCCAAACTACAAATCCCAGAATTCCGTGGGATGGCGCCATAATTCTCAGTCATTCCCAAACTATAAATCCCAGAATTCCTTGGATGGCACCATAAGAGTTAAAGTTGCATCAGAAGACTAGGAATCTAAATATTCTTGGAGCCTGAATGTTTAGCCACTGAGTGGCTTTTTATTGTCTTTTTAATATTTTTTATTAACATGTATTTAATATGTAAAGCAACAGATAGGGGATTAAAAAGACAAACAGTAAATAAACAGACAAAGAAACTCTAATATCTAACATCATACTAAATTAAACTAGACTACAATCAAACTAAAAGGGAGCAAAAAATACATATAAGCGACTTCTAACTCACCAGCTTTTGGTTTGGTTTGAACAGCTCTTACCGTAATTAGGTTCTTCCTGATGTTTAGATGAAATCTCTTTCCCTGTACTTTGAATCCATTGCTCCATGTCCTAGTCTTTGGGGCAGCAGAAAATGAGCTTGCCCCGTCTTCCATATGACATCCTTTCCTTTAAAGATAGCTCTTGACCCCTCTTAACCTTCTTTTTTCCAGGCTCAACATACCCAGCTCCCTAGAGTAGGTCATACCCAACTCCCCTAGAGTCGGTCTCTTCCAAGACTATGTTTCTATGAGAAACAATCAAGGTACATGGCATTGCATTAAATTAAACAGTAAAAGAGTTAGGAAGCCCTGCAAAAGTTGATTTTTTAAAAAAATGAGAAGGAAGGAATGCTACAAGTGTCCCCCAAAATAGTTTTCATACATTGGATAGCACCATTGCAATCTGGACGAAGACTTGGAGTGGATTCGCTGCCCCACTGACATGGACTGCAGTGTTTTTTTGCTGTAAGGGGAACCGATCTTTCTACCCCGACGGATTGTTGACATAACTGGGCCCGTTCCATTTTCCTGGGCAGGTATCAGCTACGGAAGATTGTGGTAGACCCTGCCGCCGGGCCTGGCAGAAACCATACGGTGGTCTTCCTCGCCTCCAACACGGGCACCGTCCTCAAGTTTCTCATCCAGGCCAATATCAGCGCCAGCTCAGCGACCGTACGGGCCAGCAGTCACAGCTTACTGCTGGAGGAGTTTGAGACCTACCCGAGCGACAGGTAAGCCAAAAGTGGGCAAAGAAAGAGAGAGAGGGAATGGGGGGCCGGAAATGCCCGTGGTACGCAGCCAGAGTTGAGCAAAGGTATTCCTTTGGCAATCTTTGATTTTGGGCGAAGCACTAGAGGAGCCCTCTGGCTGAGGATTCGAAATGTCCCTCCCTAAACTGACCGTCTCAAGACTCCATAGAATCAAAGAAATGTAGAGTTGGAAGAGACCCCAGGGGCCATCCAGTCCAACCTCCTGCCATGCAGGAACACCCTCAAAGCACTCCCGACAGATGGCCATCCAGCCTCTGCTTAAAAACCTCCAAGGAAGGAGACTCCACCACCCTCCGAGGCAGATATTCCACTGCCGGACAGCCCTGACCGTCCGGAAGTTCTTCCTGAGGTTCCGGTGGAATCTCCTTTCCTGCAACTTGAATCCATTGCTCCTTGTCCTGGTCTCTGGAGCAGCAGAAGACAAGCCCTCTCCCTCCTCTACATGGCATCCCTTCAAATATTTAAACATGGCTCTCATGTCCCCTCTTAACCTTCTCTTCTGCAGACTCAACATCCCCAGCTCTCTAAGCCTTTCCTCATAGGGCGTGGACGGAACCCTGGCGGTTAAAGTCGTATCATAGTGCAATAATTTTGTGGAGCGAACGGATGCCCTGGTCGTTGCTTGCCTTTTTCCTTCCTCTAAGCTGTGCTTTTGATTTCAGGTGCGGGAAGGACAGTGTGTCCGAACGGAAATTGCTGGGCATGGAACTGGACAAAGCCACCAGCTCTCTGCTGCTGGCCTTCCCGCCCTGCGTGGTACGCACCCCCGTGGCCCGGTGCCACCAACACTCCGGCTGTATGAAGTGAGTCCCTCCACTTTTTTTAAAATCATTTTTTTTTTAACACTGAAACATAAGCATAGAAAACATGCAACGCACACAAAGACCATGCAAACCAATATATCGGGTCGAAAATGCAAAGCAATACAAAGCAACAGCATCAGCAACAACGCACATGTAATTAAACTAGAATTCAAAACTTGACTAAAATAAGCTAACAAAGAAAAACTGCAAGTGTTTAAAAACTGATTTCCTGCCCTTGTTGCAAACAGACCCTATTTAATAAATGTGCTTCACTGAACGTCATGACTTAAACCTTATTTTAACTCTGTTGCCCACATTTTTTATACCATTTACCAAATACCTCAAAAAAAAAAATTCATTTATACCATAGGTAAAGTTCAGTTTAAAGAATGTGTGCTAAAATCACTCAGGAATTTACATAATTAACTAGTCCTGAGAAACTATGATTTTATTTGTAATGTTACAAATATCTGCACCAAAAAAAGTTTCCTGGACAAAAAAACCCCACTTTTCTCACGCACGCACACACACACATCACAATTTTGAGTGTGAAAAACAACTGTTTCCTGCACACCAGGTTGATTTGATGATTTGATTCGATTCAGATCTTGCTTTTCTCCCATGATGAAAAAGTGGTATACAATCATTCAAGGTGGCGTGCCACCATTTAAAAATACCGTATGACTAAACTAAACTAAAATGAACACAAAAGTTCAACCACAATTAAACCGGACTGTTATTAAAGGAGAGAAAAAAAACCACAAGTTCAAAATACAGGCTAAAAGCAATGTTAAAACTAAAATTAAAATATGGTAACACAGAAACATGACGTACGCAGAGCTGTCGAAAGCACCATCTGACATAAGATATTAAAAATCCGTTCTCATCGTCCATTTATTGCAATCCATAGATCCGACAAAAAAGAACTCAAGCATAAGACATCCGAAAGGAAAAATCAAAACAGTGAAACAATTAGTGCCGACTTTTATCTGGCATCCCAGCCACCTCTGCAAGAAATTTAGCAGCAGTCAGAGTCAGTTCTGCGGACGTGCCTTCCAACAGGAACCTGGTATAAAATGGATCTGAACTTCCAGGAAACTTACTCAATAATAGATTAAATATATCCTGACGAGCTTGGTTATAGTAGCTACAGGACAAAAGAACATGCTTCATTGACTCAAATTCCATATTTTTGCAAGGACGCCGTCTTTCTAGGTATGGGACACCAGCATAGATATGGGACACCACGAGTAATTCGGTAGAAAAAAAAATGGTTACATCTGGCCTGAGAGAAGAATCTGCGGTACTTAGCCACCGACAGGTGCTTTATATAGTATATACCAAATGCCTCCCTAAATAAAATGCTCTTTACCAGCTGGCACAACTTGGGAGCAGCCACCGAAAAGGCCCCCCTCTCTTGTGTCCTCAGCGAACGCACCTGGGAGGGTGACCGGACTTCCCCTTGCAAATCTTAAAGTACAGCCAGGCTCATATGGAGAGATATAGTCTTTCATACTACAGCGTATGAACCTCCTTCTTTGGAGGTTTTTCAACAGAGCCGAGTTGGCCATCCGTCAGGAGTGCTTGGATTGTGTCTCCTTGCTTGGCAGTTTGGGGTTGGACTGGATGGCCCTTGGGGGTCTCTTCCAACCTTGCGATTCCATGAAAAATTCATTTTCTCCCTCGGCACGGAGAAAATCATTGTAATGATTCATCTCCACCAGGGAGGATAAAACAGTCAAGAATGTCCCTTCCCAGACACGAGCAACCAAGCCCATAAAAACGGCTCCGTATCCGATGCCCCGAGGATGTTTAGCCAGCCTGTTCCATGACATTCCCAGGAGGGCCATATTTTGGAGACGGAATGAGATGTGTGTGAGAGAGAAAGAGTGTATGTGTGTGGTGTGTCTGCTGATTCCTGCAGAAAGCCTCCGGCCACCCCCATGACGGCGCGATATTAGATCCATCCGTCACCCACCGTGAGGGCTTTGCCACCCTCTGTGGCGTTTGGCGAGACATTTCTTTGCCTGATTTCCGGGAACGTCATCGGCTCCATTATTCAAAACTTGGCCGTTTTTAATACCGGGACCCTCGGGATCGTGGAGGGCTGGGAAGGGGACTGGGCGAGAACATTTCAGACACAACCAAAGGGTGAAGAAATTGAGTGGAGAGAGAAAGATAAATAGAACAGCAAAAGCTTGCAACAAGCAGAACGAAAAATCATTCTGCGGTTTCTATGGTTGTCGGCTCTCTGCAGTCTAATGCATCTAATGCTCTTGAACCGACAATGAAGAGCCGTTAGCTTTACAAAAGACCCGCTCACGATGGAGACAAGAAGTGCTCAGGCTGGTTTGTGATATGGTTCCACATGGCTGCCAGCATCCAATGACCTATAAAGCCCCATATGGTTTGGGTACAGGCTGTTTCAAGGCCCGTATCCCCCTTTTTGAACTTGTAAGAACTTCTAGAAAGACCCCTCTTTCTGTCCTGCCATCTTCTCCATCTTGGTTGCTGAGACCTTCTTGGCCTCCGCTTGCATCATTTGCTGCAAAATAAGTGCAGCGTGCAAACAGTTAAGTCAGCCATGGGGAGAGAAAAGAACGGGATGGAGTCTTGCCCTTCTCGGCTGATGTATTTCCCTTGTCATTTCATCTCTTTTCATTCCTGGTAGGTCTTCTCTTGAAGACTAACCCCGGATCTGGAAAGGACAGTTACATCTAACCTTTTCTATCAAGCTAATATTTCTTGGTGCTGTAAGACATGCTTCTAAAACTGCTCCCAAATATTTCCAGTTTCTTGCATGTACATACATTCCAACTGTTCTGCTTTGACAGGGACGGTCCCGATTAATTCCACCGTCCTGTTTTTCCGGCTCCTTCTAAAATTTTCTAGTTTATCCCTCCTACTTTCTGCCTTAAACCAAGACTGCAAATTGAGAGTACTCCTGCAAACAGAGTTTAAGTCAAAATTGTAATCTGAGATTAAGCCATCTTGCTTCAGTTGCTGCAAAAGGAGATTTGCACTTAAATAACTTGACAAAAGGGACGGGAAAGGAAAGTTGAGGAATCTTTCCCTTCCCAGTGGGCTCAGGCAAAAGCAAACCGCCGCAGCCTCTCTTAGCTTTTCTTTTCTTCCTCATTCATAACTTTTGCTGCCTCGACTGCCCTCTGATGTCGCTTGGCCACACGAGTCCTGAGTTTCGTCAGTGAAATGTCGGAGAATGGTGCAGCGCTACATACGCACACGTCTTTGTTTTCTGCCTTTCAGAAACTGTTTGGGGAGCCGGGACCCGTACTGCGGTTGGACCTCCGAAGGTGCCTGCATTTTCCTGGAACGCAATACCAGGTAACCTTGTGTGATGATTATAATCCCAGAGGGTCTCAGATCTCAAAGCCCAGACGCCTTCTCTGCTCCTCGGAACGAGGCAGAGGACGTCATAAAGTGTCTGTCTGCATCTTGGCAACCAGCGGTATTGCCAAAAGGGTGCCACTCGCACCCACGAAGAGGTGTCGGCAGGTTTGGGGAAGCACAACCCATTTAGAGCGTATTTCTAAATGAGAGCATGGTGGATTCTCCATCTTTGGAGTTTGGGTGGCCGTCTTTTGGAACAGCTTTAGCTCTGTATCCCTGCATGGCAGGGGTTTGGACTAAATGGTCTTTGGAATCCCTCCCGGCTCTAAGATTCTATGATTCTGGGATATCTACGGGGCGTACCCCAAGTCCACTTATTGCTGGCATTCATCCTCTATCAATGTCCCAGATAGAAGACACCGGCTTTTTAAGGCGGCACGTTGTAGTGGTTTGAGCATTGGGCTATGACCCTGAAGACCAGGGTTCGATTCCCCACTTGGCCACAGAAACCCGCTGGGTAACGTTGGGCACATCACATACTCTCAGCCCCCGGAAAACTCTGTGATAGAGTCGCCTTAGGGTCGCCGTAAGCCAGAACAACTGGAAGGCACACAACACCAACAGCATTGTTGGTTCCCCACTAGGCCACGCAAACCAACTGGGTGATGTTGAGCAAGTCACACACTCTCAGCCTCAGAGGAAGACAAAGGCCAACACCAAACAAATCTTGCCAAGAAAACCCTTGAGAGGTTCACCTTCGGGTTGCTGTAAGCTGCAAATAACTTGAAAGCACGCAACAACAAATTATCTCACCCAGTGGTGTACAAGAGCAAGGTCGAAGTCCTGGTACTTTCGGATCGGCATGGATGATGATGTCGTTACCCTCCTCAGTCCCCACCCCTTCCTTCCCTTTTATCAAATTCGGGTTCTTTTAACCGTTCTTATCTCTCTTGGTCTATTCACAGGGTGGCCTTTGAGCAAGACATCCACGGGGGCAAGACCTCCCACCTCGGAGACTGCGAAGGTGCGTGTCCATCCACAGTTCAAGCATAGCACAGCTGCTAAGAAGGCAGAGGGATGGACTCAGAACGTCCTGAGTTCAGATCTCGCTGGGCAACTAGACTGTGACAGAGAGCAGCGTGTTCCCAAACTCTAGTTTTCCAAGGGCTTTTGGACTTCCAGAATCCCTGATCCTTGGCCAAGGCCGCTGGGAGTTGAAGTCCAAAACAACCAACGTTAGTGCCAGCAAAATGCCCCTGGGGGTAATTCTTGTGGCCACCAGTAATCCTTTTTTGCAAAACAATTTTCTTCTCCAAAATGACTTCCAGGGGTTGTGGAGGGCATCTCCACTGAGTTTTCCCCTAGGGGTTGAAAAAGGGCCCCAAAACATGCTGAGAATGCTCACAAAGTCCCATAGAGAGTGTTTGGGGGCATATAGGGGGCAAAGAAATTATTTCTTTTTCCCCGCAGGAACTCTCCAAGGTGCTGAACCTATTTAAGAATAGCGTTCTGTATCTTGGACCATTCCCATAAAGCCTGACTGAAAACCTGGAATGGATTCACTGCCCAACTGACCTGACAGTCACCAGTGTTTTAACAGTATGAGCAGCACACTTCCAGCCACGATTTGACCCCCGTCCCTTCTCCCCCAGGTCTGGTGACCGAAAGCTTCGTGGACGAACCGGATGGCCTGGTGTCGGTGAACCTCCTGGTCATCTCCTCCGTGGCAGCCTTTGTCATCGGAGCCGTCATCTCGGGCTTCAGCGTCTGCTGGTTCATCGGCCACCGCGACCGGAAGGAGCTGGCCCGCCGAAAGGACAAAGAGAACATCCTCTCCCACAGCGAGTCGGTGGTGAGCGTCAGCCGGCTGGGCGAACGGCGATCCCGAGGCGGCCCCGGGGGTCAACCGGAGAATCTGTTGGCTCCGCTGATGCAGAACGGTTGGCCCAAGGGGCTCATCAAAGTCAGCCAGCACGACCTGGATTCGGGGGTCCTCCCCACCCCGGAGCAGACTCCCTTGCAGCAGAAGCGGTGCCCGAAACCGTGCAGCTGGGAGTACAGCCACAATCTTATCAATGCGTCCTTACGGGCTGGCGATCCGCCTTCTTCGGTTATCCTCCTCCACGCTGGCCACACTCCAGTACCCCCGCACCACATCGGTTCCGGACGGGTCCTGCCGATTTCTTGCCACTCCATGTTGATGGACTCAGAACTGGAGGGCGAGACGGGGGACCTCTCGCTGGACATGCGTTACCTTCCAATCAGCGGCGGGAGCGGTGGCGGCGGGAGCGGCAACGAGGGGCCCCGGGGGGTCCCGTCCCAACAGCTGCAGCAGATCCCCCCTTCGCACCGGCCCTGTGGGACGCGGAGCTCCTACGGAGGCGAGATGCCCATCACGCCCCACGACAGCCCGGACCGGCGACGGGTGGTCTCGGCCCCGAGCGGGGAGATGGGGGATTCTGCTCAGTGGAACCCCGAAAAGCTGAACTCGAATAGCAACAACGCTGCCGCCAAGGCGGGCGCACATCCGAGGCACAACCACACTTTCAACAGCGGGGAGAGCCAAGCGGCTTATGCCCGGGCACAGCAGCGGGCACCGACGCTGGGCCCCCATCACAACCTCACGGACTTGAGCCACCTCCTCAAATACAGTGGCATCGAGCGGACTCCCTCCTCGGTCAAATAGGGGGAGACGGCCCAGGGGGGCGTGGCTTGGCTCGGTGACCTCCCTCCTCGTGCCGGAGAGGGCGGGGTTTCACGGCGGAGAGGAAGAGGAGAGGCGAAGCGGGAAAACAAAACCACAAACGACCATCGAGAGACCCTTGTTCCCGTACGGGGAGGGACAGAGGGAAAGTCGGACCTGTGTTCCCCCCTCTCTTGTGTGTCCGGATTGTCGAGGAGAGGGGGGGTCCACCAGGAAGTCCTGCTTGAGGCAAAAAATAATAAGCGAGCGGGGGGAAACCTCTTCTGTGTGCGTGAGTGTGTGTGAGTTTTGGGGGGAATTTTCATCTTGGCGCTTCCTCGTTGAACTCTTTCTCATGGTTACGACCGTCCTCTTCTGTTCGGCCACGTGGCGGGCGGGCGGGCGGGCAGGGCGGCTCCGGGGGTTGTCCCACCCCCTCCGGTGGTGCTGATGGGGTTGCGTTGCCGCCACGGGACACGACAAAAGGAGGGTGAAGGAAATGATAGGAAGCATTGCGAAAGGAGGTACAGCCGTCAACTTGCTGGGGAGGTTGCGAAAGGAGGTACGGCATCCCCTCTCTAGGGAAGTCGCGAAAGAAGGTATGTTGCCGACTCGCTAGGGAAGTTGCGGACGCCGACGCACAAAGCCCGAGGCTTCCCTTGTGGTTGGTCTCTTTCTCTCCCCCACCCCCAATTTTGCTTTTTTATTTTGTTTTGATTTTCTAGGGTCCTTTGATATTTGGTCCCCGATTGTGGAAGGGATTTTGGGGGGATAAAAAAGAATCAAAAGACCAGATTCCTTCTTCTGTCCCCATCCTGATTTCTTTTACTTCTGAGTGAGGTTCTGGGGTGTTGTTTGAACACACAGATGTGTACTCACATCCTAGACTACCCTAAGAACTGGTAGTCTTTCTGGCATAAAGCGGCACCGTATCCAAGGTTACCTTTTCTTTGCAAAATCAAGAATTTTCTTGAACGGAGAGGCCCGTGCTCTCAGTTTTCAATGGGTGCTAGTCATTGGGAAGTGGGAATCAATACCCCTTTTTAAATCATTCCCAGTGCCGCTTCAGACCTCACGCTGCTTTGATGCCGGTTGATATCTTCTGATGACGTCTCCGTCCTTTTCCGTGGGTCAAACTGCTGAGAGGTCTCGGAGGCCATTTCCGCACTAGACTGTTATAGTGCTATTATTCCACTTTCACCATCCTATGGAATCCTGGGGTTTGCCGTTGAGGGAGGGGAATGTTCCCAAACCCTGCAACATCTCAAGAAGTGGGAAAGGGCCTTCCAAGCACCGAAAAGCCCGTCTGGGATCTCTGGGAAAAAGCTCAGAGGCCGACCCTTGGTTCAGGAGTCCTGGGGATTCTGGGACTTGGAGTCCCAAAGAGTAACTTTTCCACACCCCGGGCTGGAACGGATTGGCGATGGGTCTGCTCCGGCAAACTTCTTCTAATGTTATTTTTACTTTGCTGGGATTTATTTTGCTGGCTGTATGGGGAGGGGAGAGAAAGATGTCTGACTGACCTGTTTGCCCCATAAATGCACTTAGGGGAGGAGGTTTGGGATAGGGAGGAGGGTGTTTGAGGGGGACGGGGGGGCAGCCACCGGAACAATCTGGGGAAAACTATACCGGGGAGAGAGATCCATACTGGCTGGCTCAATCCGTGCCCCCGACACTCACCTCCCATTCCCTGGGGCAATACCTCTTCCTCCCCCGCAGAAGAGGGGAAAATAATAAGCACACTGTAAATAGGGTGCGGGGAAGCTTGTGGGGCCTTGGGAAAAGAAGCGGGGCTGGTAGTGACGTAAGCCCTCTCGTGACCTGTGCTCCCCCCACCCGCCGGACTTTTCATCTTTTAAATATGCGCGTCTCTCCTGCATGCTACAGCAGTACGAAAACTTCTCTGTATCACTCTGGAGAAAAAAACAAAAGATTATCTCCCTTCCAATAAACCTTTGTTTACAATGATGGGGGTCTCTTTCCTCGGCTGTCTTTCTCTACCGTTTCTGCTGCTTTTGCTCATTCTCCTGGATGGACAGGTGGACTGACAGATGGATGGACGAATGGAGGGAGGGAAGGAGGGAGGGAGGGAGGGAGGGACGGACGGACGGACGGATGGACGGGCATACAAATGGATGGGTGGATAGATGGATGGATGAGTGGATGGACGGATGGACAGATGGATGGATGCACGGATGGATGGATGGATGGATGGATGGATGGATGGATGGATGGATGGACGGATGGATGGACAGATGCATGGATGCATGGATGCATGGATGGATGGATGGATGGATGGATGGATGGATGGATGGACGGACGCACGGACGGACGCACGGATGGATGGACGGACGGACGGACGGATGCACGGATGGATGGATGGATGGATGGATGGATGGATGGATGGATGGATGGATGGATGCACGGATGCACGGATGCACGGATGCACGGATGGATGGATGGACGGATGGACGGATGGATGCACGGATGCACGGATGGATGGATAGATGGATGGATGGATGGATGGATGCACGGATGCACAGATGGATGGATGGATGGACGGATGCACGGATGCACGGACGGATGGATGGATGGATGGATGGATGGATGGATGGACGGATGCACAAATGGATGGATGGATGGATGGATGGATGGATGGATGGATGGATGGATGGATTAATTGATAGATCAATAGATCAAATGGTAAAAGGTGTGGAAACCATGGAATCCTCTGAGGAGCAGTTGAGGGAGCTGAGGGTTTAGCCTGGAGAAGAGAACGTAAGAGATGACTCCATAGCCATGTTTAAATATTTGAAAGGATATCATATGGAAGATGGGGCAAGCTTGTTTGCTGCTGCTCCAGAGACTAGGATGTGAAGCAATGGCTTCAATGCAGGAACAGAGATTCTACTTAAGCGTTGGGAAGAAATTCCTGATGGTAAGAGCCATTCGATAGTGGAACGTGCTGCTATAGAGTGTGGTGGAGTCTCCTTCCTCTTAAACAGATGCTGGATGGTCATCTGTCAGGAGTGCTTGGATTGTGCATTTTCTTCATGGCAGGGACTTGGACCGGATGGCCTTGGGGTCTCTTCCAACTCGATGATTCTGTGCTTCCTTTCCAGGAAAATTCCAGCACAAAGCCACAGGCAGGCCTGGGCGACAACGGTACAGCCGTCCCGCTTTCCTTGCCTGGATCTCTGCAATCTAATTGAAACAGCAGGGTGAGAGGAGAGACAATTACTGGCCCTGGAAGGCGGCCAAGATGGTAGGGTTAAAATTGACACCTCCAGCATGGGTCCATCTCCCCCCTCTTGCCACCCATACATGCACACTCTCTCTTTTCTCTTGCTAAGAGGACTCAAAGATGAAAAACACAGTGCCTGGTGACTCGTTCCACCTTTCCCCAATGAGAGGAATGCAGAGGGGGCTTACCAGTTGAGTCTCTGAAGCAGCAAAAAAAGCAAAGCACGTTTGTGGCTGTGCGTGGTAAGCGAGGACTGGGGTGGGACTGGGTTTGGCCTGTGTTTGGATTTGCATTGAATTTTAACCCACTTTGCAACCTCCGGCACACCCGATTGCCCGCCGCTGCAACTGTAGCCCACCGGTGGCAAAAGGGTTAGCCGAATCTTGTTTTTGTTTTCCGCTGGGATTTCGTTGTTGCTACAGCAACGGGGTTCTTAAATCTGTCAGGCAGCTGGGTTTTCTCTTTCAAGAGATGTGCCCATGGCTACCTTGAGAAATCATCAGCCTGTTCTTGGAGGTGGGTGTACTTTTTCTCTTAACTGCACGGTAACAAAATAGGCTTGGTGGAAGAAGGGGCTGGTCTCGAACTCAGAGCCCAACCGATCCGACGATGGGAATGTTTGCTATTCATTCAATGAGTTGTTCTATTTTTTTCCCCCCGTTCCAGAGTCCATCGTGAGATCTCAGGGTGGCACAGAGACCAATGAAAGCATTTAAAACAATTCCAAATGAAAACCACAAAATAATTCAAGGCGAATAATGGCAAGACGTCAGTGTGACGTGAATACCAGGAGTGACATCAGCCTGCCGCCAGGGAGGACCAGCGAAGGGAGGTGGGGATGTTAAGCCCCTGTGACTCTTTCCAGCTTTATAGTTCCATGACCGAATGCCTGGACGCATCCCAGCTTGTCCGTATCCTTCCTGAACTGCGGTGCCCAGAACTGGACCCAATATTCCGGGTGGGGTCTGACCAAAGCAGAGTAGAGTGGTATCATCACTTCCCTGGACTAGATACTATTCAGTTGGCTCTCCACATTTCATAGAATCATAGAATCATAGAAATGTAGAGTTGGAAGAGACCCCAGGGGCCATCCAGTCCAACCCCCTGCCATGCAGGAACACCCTCAACGCACTCCCGGCAGATGGTCATCCGGCCTCTGCTTAAAAAACTCCGAAGAAGGAGACTCCACCACACTCCGAGGCAGCCGATTCCACTGCCAGACAGCCCTGACTGTCAGGAAGTTCTTCCTGAGGTTCAGGTGGTATCTCCTTTCCTGCAGCTTGAATCCATGGCTCCTTGTCCTGGTCTCTGGAGAGGCAGAAAACAAGCCCTCTCCCTCCTCTACATGGCATCCCTTCAAATATTTAAACATAGCTATCATGTCCCCTCTTAACCTTCTCTTCTGCAGACTGAACATACCCAGCTCTCTAAGTCTATCCTCATAGGGCTGCATGGCTTCCAGGCCCTTCACCATTTTGGTCGCCCTCCTCTGGACCTGCTCCAGCCTGACCATGTCCTTCTTGAATTGGGGTGCTCAGAACTGGACACAGTATTCAAGATGAGATCTAACCAAAGCAGTGTGGTACCAGTACCTCCCTCGATCTAGACACCATACTCCTATTGATGCAGCCGAGAATTGCATTGGCTTTCTTGGCTGCCGCATCACACTGCTGACTCATGTTCAGCTTGTGGTCTATTAAGACTCCTAGATCCCTTTCACACGTACTGCCATCCAGCCACGTGTCCCCCGTCCTATATTTCTGCATTCCATTTTTTCTACCTAAGTGTAGGACCTTACACTACTCTCTGTTGAATTTCATTTTGTTAGCCTTGGCCCAGCTCTCCAGTCTGTCCAGGTCATTTTGAATTTTGATCCTGTCCTCTGGCATATTAGCGACCCCTCCCAATTTGGTGTCATCTGCAAATTTGAGGAGCATGCCCTCCATTCCTTCATCCAAGTCGTTGATGAAGATGTTGAATAGCCCTGGGCCCAGGACAGAACCCTGTGGCACCCCGCTGGTCACTTCTCTCCAGGATGAAAAGCAGCCATTCGTGATCACCCTTTGGGAACGGTCGGTCAACCAGTTACAGATCCACCTGACAGTAGACAGTTTGCTAGGGTTAGCAGCACAGGATCCTTGCAAAAGCAGAAAAATTGCAAATATTAAAATATGTGTGTGTGTGCGAACATGCCAAGGCGTGGTGGGGAGAGTAGACACCCAGGGTCCAAATGAGGTCAGAGAAAAGAAAGAGAAAGGGAATGGATTGGCGTGGTGGCCCTATACGACCTCTCTCTCACCCATCTCCTTCCTTGGGTGTCAGGGGGCATTGGGAGAGGGTTTGTTGTGCTGAGAAACTGGGTGCAATCCATCCTTAGCTGGCCGGGCAGCGGCTGGTGGAGGAGGAGGAGGAGGACCAGAGGTGCATTTTTAAAGCTTGATCAGAGAAGGAAACTTCCCCAGGAAAAGACGGGCTGAGAGTGGAGAAACTCACCCATAATCCAATCCATGAAAGTCAAATTTGCAAATGTGGAAGGCCAACTGTACTCTAGGGGTGCAGCCTGGAGTCACGTTGGCCTTTTTAGCTGCCGCATCACACTGTGGATGTCTCGCTGAGTTGTGGCGGGACTCTGCGGGGGGCCCTGTGTCTGTTTATTGCCCTGTGGATCACTGGCACGGAGGGCTGGATGCATCGTCCGTCAGTATCCTGCTCTCTAGCAAGATAGATCTGCATTGAATGTGGCTGGCTGGCTTTTAAAGTGGAGTTTAAGGTCTTGGATCAGGAGATAAAGCATACCTACAAGATCATGGCCATGTACCCTTCGCAGCATCCTGTCCAATCATTAAATCCGCTAACCTTCAAGAAGCATGGGACTACGCCTCCCATTACCCCCCGTAAGTGCGAGTTAAATCTTCAAGTTGCGTTTTAATGCATGTACAAAAACACTGCATCAAATTAAACTCAGGAGCGTGTTTATATTTTCTCCTTTCTTTCGGCCTTTTCAAAATTGCCAATTAGCTCAGGCGGCAGCCGAGCCTCTCTCCCTCAGAAGATCCGAAAGCTCCGCGTTAGAGGAGCTCTAACCTGAGAGGGAGAAATTTAAATAATAATAAATATAATAAAAAAGAAGGAATAAATAGAGCGAGCGTAGGTTGTGTTTAAGCTGGCGGAAGGAACAATTGGTGTGTGTGTTTTTTTTTTAAGAAACCAAAAAACTCAGCAAGCTGAAAATAGCTTTAGAAATTTGATTCGACTTTATTATTTTCCCCCCTCAAGTTGTCAATTAGAGCAAGTCAGAAGGAGGAAAACAGAAGGGATTGATACAAGTATGTGTGCTTGGTTTCCTCTCCATATTCGTCTGCCTTAGACTATGGAGGTAAAAATCTCCATCAATAATAATAATAAAAATACCATCATCATCATCATCACCATCATCATTATTATTTGCATTTTTCTACCTCTCTCCTGCATTTTCTTCCTGTCATAATTTTGGATCAAACTGCAACATTTGGAGGTTTTCCAGAAACTACTGCAAATTTCTCTTGAGCATATTTCCCGGTTCACGGTGATGACTGGGCGTTCCCATGTCAGTGGAAAATGGAGCAAGCTTGTTTTCTGCTGCTCGTGAAACTAGGATACGGAGCGAGGGATTCAAGCTTCAGGAAAAGAGATTCCATCTAAACATTAGGAAGAACTTCCTGATGGTAAGAGCGGTTTGACCGTGGAATGCACTGCCTTGGAGTGTGATGGAGTCTCCTTCTTTGGAGGTTTTTCAACAGAGGCTGGATGGCCATCTGTCGGGAATGCTTGGATTGTGTCTTCCTGCGTGGCAGAATGGGGTTGGCCTGGATGGCCCTTGGGGTCTCTTCCAAATCTATGATTCTAAGGGTGGCACGGCTAAGCCTCAGGAGTGGTGTTGGAGCCTTTCTGTACCCACCTAAAAGCTGGGTTAGCACTAAAAGCTGGGATCAGGACGCAAGGAACGTGGTTGTTTGGGGAAGCATGGAGAGCCAGATTCTCAACCCATGGTCTACAACCTCTTTACAATCTAGCATGCAGGGTTCCATTGAGAAAAATCCATTGCCAAGCAAGGACCCCTCTTGTGCACATTGGCTTCTACCAGGTCCTACCGGAGAGAGCCGTCGAAGTGACATTCCAGTGCAACAGTCTGGGGCCAACTTAAGTGGAAAATCCATCTCCGCTTTTATGGTTATTGGCTTTTCAACTGCCGCTGCCTCCCAGCCCCAACGCAAAATCTAACCCAGAAGCGACAGATGGGCCGTTTCGTTTCATTTCGTTTTATTTCGCCGACTGCTCAGTACGTCCAAGCAAGAAAGAATTCCCCTGCCGTCAGCAAAGAACCAGTTCCAAAGGAGAGACCTCATTTTTTGCAAGGGGAGCGGTGAATAATTTTAGCAATTTTCTGAGAAAGTCTGGAAGAACCTCCTGATGGTAAGAGCAGCCTGACAGTGGAATGCACTGCCTGGGAGCGTGGTGGAGTCGCCTTTTTTGGAGGTTTTTGAACAGAGGCTGGAGGGCCATCTGTCGGGAATGCTTTGCTTGTGTTTTCCCGCATAGCAGAAGGGGGTTGGACTGGATGGCCCTGGAGGGTCTCTTCCAGCTCTGTGATTCTATGAATCCTGGAAAATTGTAGCAAGCCCGTGCTCTGGAGGTTTGCACCGTTCCTCTGGCCCCCAGCCGAATCCCCCAAAACTGGAGCATTGGAAACTGAAAATTCAGGGTCAGCCCCTGAGATCCAGCGACGTTATGCACGAGGAAGGCACTCTCCACCTCCCTGACCGAGCAAATCTTAGCCCCACAGCAAGGGATAAACGCATCACCGCGGTCCCCAGGTATCTCTTGGAATTGGCCGCTAAAAAGGCAACCTAATAAATAGGCCCAACGCCGCCACCGCGGCGAGCCTTGTGTACCATATACATGGTCGAGCGGCTGGCTGCTATTACGAGGCCGTTTCTAAATTGCAAACATTACGGCCTATTAAAGGCCCGGACGGCCGCGGAACGAGGCAGCAGTTTCTCGGGTGGCATAAGGCTTTTGCTACTGAGATGCTATTAGCGGATGCTTGGGTGTATTTTAATAAGGACCAGAAAGTCTTCCCCTTATAGGAGTGGCAGATAAGGGGTGTCTCGTATTTGAAGACCAGAAACTTTGCCTCTGGTAGGGTTGGCGGGCACCCCTTATAATAAGGGAGCCCCTTATTTGAGGGTCAGAAAACTTGTTCCTTGCAGGGCTGGCAGGTCTCCCTTATTCTAAATGGGTCCTAGACCACATCGGTGCGTCCACCTGCGCATGGAAACGTGCGAGCCTCCTTCTCCTTGCTTTGCATCAAGGTCGGAAGGAAGGGAAGGGAAATGAGCGCCGCGTGGCCACGCCAGGCAGGCAGCCGTCTTGCTCAGAACGGATTTGCTCCGTAGGCCGGGCGAGATTGAATTTGTGTTTCCGGGCGGGCGGAATGGGGGGGCCTCCCCGATCACCCACCGTGGATGGCTCACTTAAGGAAGGGAAGGTGATTTTAGCCCCAGCGATAAATCTCCGGCTGGATGGCTCCCTGGGAGCCAGTGAAGGAGAAAACAATATCGCTAACACGGTGCCGGGCTTAATAGAGGCGCCCGGCTGTGGAGAGGCGGGAGGCCTGGCCCTGGAGAGGTGGCGGGGGGCAGCTGGCGAGGAGAAGGGCACGCTCCGTTTCCCCCCTGGGGGGACGAGGGGGAGGAGTGCCGCGCGTCGACACGGATCTTGTGCTTCTCTTTGGGGTGCTTTGGCGGGAGGATCACATAGGGATAGCCTCGGCCAGCCCGGCTCCGGTTCGGCCAGCCCACATTCAGGAGGCCTCCAGTTCGCTCTCTCTTCCTTTCTCGTTTTTCCCTTCTTGCTTTCTTCCCCCTTTTCTCTCTCTCTCTCCTTCCCTAACTCCCTCCGTCCCCTTCCTTCTTCCTTCCGTCTTGACTTTCTTCCTTCTCTCTGCCCTCCCTCTCTCTGTCTCTTTCCTTTCCTTCTCTTCGTTAGTTTCTTTGTAAATCTCTCCTTCCTTCCTTCCTTCCTTCCTTCCTTCCTTCCTTCCTTCCTTCCTTCCTTCCTTCCGTCCTTCCTTCCTTCCTTCCTTCCTTCCTTCTTCTTCTCTCTGTGCCTTTCCTTTCCTTCTTTTTCTTCTACTTTCTTCACATCTCCCTTCCTTCCGTCCTTCCATCCTTCCTTCCATCCTTCTCTCTTTCTCTCTGTCTCTTTCCTTTTCTTCTCTTCCTTCCACTTTCTTTATACTTCCCTCTCCTTCCTTCCTTCCTTCCTTCCTTCCTTCCTTCCTTCCTTCCTTCCTTCCTTCCTTCCTTCCCTCCTCCCTCCCTTCCTTCCTTCCTTCCTTCCATCCATCCAACCATCTCTTTTTACCTCTTTCCCTTTCCTTCCCTTTCTCTTTACACCTTCCTTCTTTCCTTCCTTCCTTCCTTCCTTCCTTCCTCTTCTCTCTGTGCCTTTCCTTTCTTTCTTTTTCTTCTACTTTCTTCACATCTCCCTTCCTTCCATCCTTCCATCCTTCCTTCCTTCTCTCTTTCTCTCTGTCTCTTTCCTTTCCTTCTCTTCCTTCCACTTTCTTTATATTTCCCTCCCCTTCCTTCCTTCCTTCCTTCCTTCCTTCCTTCCTTCCTTCCTTCCTTCCTTCCTTCCGTCCTTCCGTCCTTCCGTCCTTCCTTCCCCTCTCTTTCTTTATTATTACCCCTTTTTCTCTCTTCCCTCCAGGGTCTAGGTCAAAGGCAGTGGTGGGACCACTCTATCCTGCTTTGCTCAGATCCCACCTGGAATAATTCTGTGTCCAGTTCTGGGCACCACGGTCTAGGATATGGGCAAGCTGCGACCACCAAAGTGGCAGAAAAATGTGCAGGCATTCCGAAAAGTTTGCCTGGGCTCCCTCAAATATATTTGGGCCTAGCTGGGGAAAGACTACGGTGCAGAGACTGATTCACAGACCACGGCAAGGCTGCCATCTGGCGGCTGTGGGTGAACGTAAAACCAACACCGTAGACCGTCTGTTCTTAACTTTTTCTTTGCTTTGCTTTGACTATAATTTTTTTGCTGGGGACCCCCAAGACTTAAATTCAGATTCGATTATTCAATTTTTAGAAAGATATTTGAATATGTATTTACTTAAAAGCTTCTGGAGACTAGGATTCAAATCCCCGCTCAGAGACTGAGTGAGCTTGGGCGACTCACATTCTCTCAGCCTCAGGGCGAGGCAAAGGCAAATCCCCTCTGAACAAATCTTGCCAAAAAAAAGAAAAAAGAAAAAGAAAACTGTGATAGGTTCACTTGAGGGTTGCCATAAGTCAGAAGTGGCTTGAGGGCAAACAAGGGAGCACTTTCGGTACCGACACACACACACACGGAGCACAATACCACGTCTCTGCTGCCTTCGCTGCTGTTGGTACCTGGCATCAGGGCTTCATGGACCCCCTGTGAGGGTTTTATGGACACACCATAGTCCACCACACTCTGAGGCAGCATATCGCACTGTCAGACTGCTCCTACCATCAGGGAATTCTTCCTAATGTTTAGGTGGAATCTCTTTTCCTGTAGTTGGAATCCATTGCTCCGTGTCCTGGTCTCAGGATCAGCAGAAAACAGCCTTGCTCCATCCTCCATATGATATCCTTTCAAATATTTAAACATGGCTGTCATGTCCCCTCTTAACCTTCTCTTCTCCAGGCTAAGCATCTCCAGCTCCCTAAGGCACACACACACACACACACAAAGCTACCGCCTCAAAAAACAGGATAATCAATATCTTGTTAATCTGCCAAGGTGAATTCGCTGATTTCTATGCACGGCTGTGATAGCTGGTGAAGAAAGCAGATAGGAAGAGAATCAGTTCTTTGGAGATGTGGTGCCGGAGGAGAGTTCTACGGACACCCTGGATCGCTAAAAAGAGAAACGAATGGGTCCGAGTGCAGATCGAGCTTGAACTCTCCCTAGATGCCGAAATGACTCAATCGGGGTTATCGTATTTAGGACGCACCATGAGTTAATCTGACTCACCGGGAAAGACAATAATGCTTTGAATGCTATAGGAAAAGAGGAAGTCCGCACTGCGGGTAGATTGACTCAATTAAGGAAGCCACAACTCCATTGTGTTTGCAAGACTTGAGCGGGGCTTTGGGGACGCTTGGCCGTCTCTGACTCATCGGCCTGCCGTCAGTCCAAGCTGACTTTATGGCCCATAAAAAAAAAGGAACTTTTGTTCTATTTTAACAACCCTTGTGGTCACCTCCGCCATAAACAGGTGGCGATTGCACAAAGCCACGTGCAGAGTGCCTTAGCCTCATTCCTGAGCCAGCGAGAGTCTCCGACGGATCCGTTCTCTCCCCTCTGCAGCCCTGAAACTCTCTGCGTGATCTTGGGGTCCAGTTCTTTTATCTCTCCAGCACACCTACCTCGCAGGGTTGTCACCAGGATAAAACAGAGAGGGGATTATAGGTGTTGCCTTGAGCTCTGGACCAAAAGCCAGTGATATTTATTATGCATTGACAGGAACACCTCATAAAATCCTGGAGCTGGAAGAGACCCCCAGGGGCCATCCAGTCCAACCCCATTCTGCTATGCAGGAACACACCAATAAAAGCATTCCCAAAAGATTGCCATCCGGTCTCTGTTTAAAAACCTCCAAAGGATACTTTGTCAAAATCCCACTGTCAGATTGCTCTTACCATCAGGAAGTTCTTCCTAATGTCTAGGTGTTGCCCTGAACAAAAAAATGCCTGAGGTTGGGGATGGCAGGGGTGGAGAAACTCGCGAATAATCAAATCCGTGAATGTTAAACCTGCAAATGTGGATCCGACTGTCAGGAAGTTCTTCCTGATATTTAGATGGAATCGCTTTCCCTGTAGTTTGAATCCATTGCTCCATATCCTAGTCTCTGGAGCAGCAGAAAACAGGCTGGCTCCGGCCTCCCTATGACATCGTTTCAAACATTTACATGACAATATGGTCGAAGGCCTGGAAACCATGAAGCCTTCTGAGGAGCTGGGGATGTTTAGCCTGCAGAAGAGACGGCTAAGAGAGGACCTGAGAGCCACGTTTGAATATTTGAAGGGATGTCGTATGGAAGATGCAGCAAGCTTGTTTTCTGCTGAATTAAAGAATAAATCTTGCAGAGTATCCCCCCACCCCAGCTCTGTGACTGTGAAAGCAAGCTTTTATAGACAGAATCAAGTTTAGCCAGTCAAGTTCAGCTCAGCCGCCTTTAGATCTGCAAAAAGATGGTTGTCGTTCCTCCGAGGAATGCGTCTGAGCTAGAATCTTTACGAGCATCTCTCAAAATTCTCCAAAACAGCCCCAAAGGACGACTTGGTTAAATTCCCCTCTTCCTGTCCCCCCCACAGGCAGATGAGCCGGTCTCCTCCAAATGTTTGGGACCGGTTGCTTGTTGCTACAAAGTTGGCTTCTGCAGCTAAAAAAGCCAATGTGATTCCAGACTGCATCAACAAGAGTATAGTGTCGAGATCAAGGGAAGTAAAAATACCACTTTATTCTGCTTTGGTTAGACCTCTCCTGGAATCCTGTGTCCAGTTCTGGGCACCACAATTCAAGAAGAATATTGATAAGCTGGAACGGGTCCAGAGGAGGGCGACCAAAACGGTGAAGGGCCTGGAAGCCCTATGAGGAGCGGCTTAGGGAGTTGGGGATGTTTAGTCTGCAGAAGAGACAGTGAAGAAGGGACATGATAGCTAGGTGTAGATGTTTGAAGGGATGTCCTATGGAGGATGGAGCAAGCTTGTTTTCTGCTGCTCCAGAAACTAGGACAGGGAGCAATGGATTCAAACTACAGGGAAAGCAATTCCGTCTAAATATCAGGAAGAACTTCCTGACAGTCAGATCCACATTTTCAGGTTTAACATTCATGGATTTGATTATTCGCGAGTTTCTCCATCCCCTGCCATCCCCAACCTCAGGCATTTTTTTGTTCAGGGCAACCGTCCCTCTTGGTGGCTCCGATCCGGCCACACCGCTCTTTAAAAGCTGCAGTCCTCTTTCTCCTTCACTAGCCACTGCCTGGCCAGTTCGGGACAGGTCATAGCCCAATTTGTCAGCACTGCAAGCCCTCTCCTGACATACACCCAAGAACGGAGATGGGTAAGAGAAATAAAATATAGGGCCACCATGCCAACCCTCTCCTTTCCCTGATCTGGTTCGGACCCCGGATTCCCACTGTCCCCAACCATACCTCGGCCTCCTTCCCACAGACATGCACACACATTTTGATATTTGCAATTTTTCACTTTGGCAAGGGTCCTGTGCCCCTAACCCTAGAGAATGTGGAGAGCCAACTGTACTTATTATCTTTTCCAAAGAGTTGTGTTGTCTCACGAAATTGCCAAAGGATGACAACCTCAATACGGTCATCTTCCCTTTTAGGGAGAGTTGAGGGTAGACTGGCTCTTGATTTGTCTCTCTTCGTCGCCTGTGTTAAAATGGGTGATGAAGACTTTTGGAAGAGTTGAAGATTTTCTATACCTCATTGCTTTTATCAAAACAGAGGCAATAGTCAGGATATATTTAAAAAAGGGGGGCTAGGATTTGGACAGACAGCTGGGAAGGCGTTAGAGAAGATCCTCAAGTCTGAAGATCTGTTGTCATGTGGCTTCAAGTCACTTGCAACTTATGGTGACCCTAAATTGAAACTATCATAGGATTTTCTGGGGCTGAGAGAGTGTGACGCACCCAAGGTCGCCCAATGGGTTTCTGTGGCTGAAAGGGGACTCCAATCCAGGTCTCCAGGTTCAAAACACAACTCCACGTTGCCTCTTTCCTGCCCGGTATAGCGTTCTGAGTAAATCCCAGGCCGCTTCCTTCGAGCGGATGCTCACCCGGAACGGAGTTGGTTAATAATCCACACAGAAATAGAGAACAAACGACCCATTGATTCACCTCTGTGCAGCTGCCGGCCTTGGCCCGGTGGCAGAAGACATCCATGCCAGGGAAAACTTGGTTCTCTCCTCTGCCAGAATAAACAGGGGGAGAGGAAGGCCCCGGGGAGGGCAGAAGGAGCCAGCAGCTCCCCTCTCGCCGGGTGCCTGCGTGTGAATCCGCTTCAGATTTCAGTCAGAACAGTCAAGGAGCCCTTTTGGACTTGCCGAACTTATTTTGCAAGGCAAGGGTCCCTCTGCTTAGAACCGTAGAGCCGGAAGAGGCCACAAATATCCCATCTTGTCCAATCTTCTTCGTTCGTGCCTTTGGCCATCTTGGCATTGTGCGGATGTTGGGGCTTTTTTTGAGGGAGGGGACATGGGATTATCCAGCGAGCCTCATGGTTCGCTAGGAACTCGAACCCTGTTCTTCCCAAATCCCGTTCTAACCGCTAAGGCACACTCTAACCGCTGAGCCACCCTGCCTTCCTCGTTTCGCTCGATAAACCCAACCTTCCATTTTAGGATTTTCTTTTTTCCCCACCTGCCCAAAATATGCATTTTTCGCTCCTGCTGTGGTTTGCTCTTGGGTGCGTCCCTAGAAGAGCTTTCGGGAAACCTCTGTGTTTTTGGAGAGAGAATTCAGGTCAACAGCACCTGGGTAGTCAGGCGCGCCCTTCGGACCACGACCTGGCACCCCTGTTCCCTTCTCTTTGCCGTTCCGGAGAACCAGTTTCGCAACCGAGTGTCGCAAGACGGGTAAAATTTCAGTGGTATTTCCAAGAAGGCCTTTGTTCGGGCTCGGGGGCCCTCCCCTCGCGTCGGATTTCCGGATAAAGCCAACCTGATAAAGGTTTAGGAATTTTAAGAGACCTCCTGCTGGACTTGCAGCACCCGGGAGAAGAGGAACGAGGGAGTCTGGACAGAGCCACAAAGCGAGTGGTGAGTACCCCCTGGGCAAAAAAAACCCAGCAGATTTTGGGGATATATAGACCGTATCTCCCTGTACGAGCCGGCCCCGGACTCTGAGATCCTAAAAAGAGGCCCCTCTCTCAGTCCCACCGCCATTGCAAGCACGGTTGGTGGGAATGTAAGAGAGGGTCTTTTCGACGGCGGCCCCTAAACTCTAGAATTTCTTCCCGAATGTCCCCCTTTGTCCTTCCGCCGACAGGTTCGAACCTTTTTATTCAGACAGGGGGTCTTTCCACACTACACTGTTATAGTGCTATCATTCCGCTTTCAACCTCCTATGGAATTCTGGGGTTTGTAGTTCCCTGAGGCCCAAGAGCCCTCTGGCGGAGAATCCTAAAGGCCCCTCCCTAAACTGCAAACCCCAGGATTCCATAGGAGGTTGAAAGTGGAATCATAGCTCTGTAACAGTGTAGTGCGGAAAGGCTCGGGATTTTAAGAAAGGGTTTAAAGACTGGAGCAGCATTGCTTTAATTGTTAAAGAGTTTTCAAAATCTTTTTAAACTGCACTTTATTCTTTATCTGGGCTGTAACTGTTTTGATGCTGCAAATCGTCTAATTCTGTTTTAATATAGTAGGTCCTCAGTGTCTTCTGGGATGTGTCCAGAGGAGAGTGACCAAAATGGCGTAAAGTCCTATCAGGAACGGCTTAGGGAGCTGGATATGTTTAGCTTGGAAAAGAGAAGGTTAAGAGGCAACATGATAGCTGTGTTTAAATATTTGAAGGGATGTCATATTGAAGGTGGAGAAAGCTTGTTTTCTGCTGCTCCAGAGACTAAGACATGGAGCAGTGGCTTCGAGCTACAAGCAAAGAGATTCCACCTAAACATTAGGAAGAACTTCCTGATAGTAAGAGCAGTTCAGTAGGGGAAATCGCTGCTGCCTGGGAGTGTGGTGGAGTCTCCTTCTTTGAAGGTTTTTCAACAGAGGCTGGATGGCCATCTCTAAGGAATGCTTTGGTTGTGTACTCCTGCGTGGCAGAACTGTAAGCAGTATTCCAGGTGAGGTCTGACCAAGTCAGATTAGAGTGGTGCTATTAATTCCCTTGACCTAGACACTATACTCCTGTTGATGCAGCCTGGAATTGTGTTGGCTTTTTTAGCTGCTGCATCACGCTATTGGCTCATGTTCAGCTTGTCATCTACTAAAATTCCTAGATCCTTATTTTATTTGTGCCAGGCCAAAACCGTCGAAGGTTTACATCCATAAAGCGTATCCTCCCGACACTCATTCGGAGCATCTTCTCTGTTTCTGCATCCCCACAGAGCCCCATCATGGACGTCTCGGTGGTCTTTCTGGTTTGCTTCGTGATGTCCCTTCGATGTACCAGCCTTGAGGCTGCCCCATGCTCCCCAGCATCCATTCTAAGCAACATCACCGAGTTTGTCTGTTCCTCCCCATCTCTCACCGATTTCCCGACCGGCTTCCCCAAACAGATCCGGCTCATCTCCATCGAATTCACCAACATCTCCCTCATTGGTGTCGACGCCCTCCGGGCCCTTCCTCATCTCCAGGAGCTCCATCTCTCCAACAACAAGCTGAAAACCCTTCCCAACAGCCTGTTCCGTGACCTCCCAAAGCTGACGGCTTTGGATCTCACCAACAACCTCCTCAAAGATCTGCCGCCAGGGATATTCCAAAACGTCAGCGCCTTGAAGCAGCTCTCGCTGAAAGGAAACCAGTTGGCTCTTCTGCGTCCTTCGTGGTTCCAAGCCCTAGAGAATCTCAACATCCTAGACCTCTCCAACAACCAGCTGCAAGAGGTGCCCGACTCGTGCTTTGGGAAGCTCCAGCAGTTGAGGGACCTGGACCTCTCGTACAATTTTCTCCGCACGCTGTCGCCACCGATGTTCGAAGGCCTGCCTCAGCTGACGGGCTTGAACTTAGAAGTCAACCAACTGCAGTCGATCGCCAGCGAGACCTTCCAGGCCGTCCCTCTCCTGAAGTTCCTTTTCCTCCAAAACAACAGCTTGGAGGATCTCCCCGCCAAGGTCTTTGAGCCGCTGAAGTTGCTCGAAATGCTGGATCTCTCCCACAACCGGCTCTCCGCTTTGGACCTGCCGTTCTCCGGCCAGGTCGCCGAGCCGGGTCTTGACCTCTCCGGAAATCCATGGGTCTGCGACTGTCGCATGCGCGCCCTTGTCGGCTGGGCGAAGAATAACTCCATTGCCCTCTATTCCAAGCGAGAAGCGATCTGCTCCTCTCCGAAGAACCTCGAAGGCCGAGCTGTGATCTCTCTCACCGAATCTGAATTCGGCTCCTGCTGAATCCTGGAAACGCATCCATGCGTCCAAACATTCCGGGATCAAATACTGCATTTGCTGGCACATAAGACTCGCGTTTTTCCCCAAAAAATGCTGTTTAAAAATGGGGTGTGTCTTATACATGGGTGCGTCTTATACTCCAGCAAATGAAGTACGTTGTATAATGCAAAATAAAAAAAATTGGGAGGAAGGGACGTTAATATTCCATTATCATTACATGGCTCTAAGACCATAGTCTAGCTTTACAAAAATCTGAACGTTAAGGGTTTTTTCTCTCTCTTTCTGGCTTTTTCAACACATTTAAAACGGGAGAAGAAGGGAAACGGCAGAGTTTGGGTGTTACCTTGTTGGACAGCAACTCCCCGAATTCCAAATTAAAATATATTAAAAGCAAGCAAGCAAGCAAGAAAGAAAGTAAGTTAATGTTCACTGGACACCTGCACTGTATCTGCTGGGACTGGTGGATGATCAATGTGAGAAGTTTGGAAAATGACTGTGATATAGAGTTGGTCCTCCACAGCTGCGGGTTTCCCTTTCACAGATTTATTTGCAAAGTTCTCAAATGCTTACCCCTGCAAAGTGATTTGCAAAGTTCTCAAATGCTTCTTTTTCCAGGGGAGCCTTCCCTCGCGGCAGCTCCGATGAGGCCGTGCAGCCCTTTAAAAACCCGCCTCTGGCCCTCCTTTTCCATCACCAACCACTGGCCAGCCAAGGATGGATCGTAGCCCAATTTCTCAGCACCCCAAACCTTCTTCCAATGCCCCCCATAACCCAAGGAAGGAAATGGACAAGAGAGAGGATGTACAGGGCCACTATGCCAATCTACCCCCTTTCGAGCTCCTTTCCCTGACCCGGTTTGGACCCGGGGTGCCTGCTTTCCCCACCGTGCCTCGGCCCCCTTCCCACAAACTGACATTTGCAATTTTTCCACTTTTGCCGAGGTCCTGCACCCCTAACCCAAGGAAAGGCGGAGGGCCAACTGCATGACCGTTGCAGCAGCATTCCTGTATGCGCAGAAATGGAAAATTACAACAATTACAAAAATTACAACAATTACAAAAATTACAACAATACCACTGTGTGACGACTGGCTGCAGAAATGGACAGATTTAGCCAAAATGGCCACATCTATCGGAGGGGGATCACTGTTTTGAAAGACTGGGGAACCTTTTAATTGGCTTTTTTTTTGCAAAGAGAATAACATCTTTTGACAATCAGTCGGTCTGGAAAAGCAGCAGAGGTCTATGAATGGCGATTCTAACCGGAGAAGTTATTTTATATCGTGAGGTATAATTGTCGTTTGGAAAGTGGAAAGTGAGGTGTAAATTCCTTTTTTTTCATTATTCGCCACTACTCTCATTTCTTCCTTGCGGTTTCTCTTTCTTCTTGCTTTTCTTTGTGAGTATATCTTTTCTCCCTTAACTGTCAATAAAAACAATATGCAAAAAAAAGAGAGAGAGAGAAATGTATCCGTATTTTGCAAAATTCTGAGCACACCCAGCCTGCCTTTTTTTTCCCCTTTAAGAATGGCAAACTAAACACTTTCCAAACGCTCCAAATCGTCACTTTCTCCGGTATCTGTTCTTCCCAATGTTGAGATGGAATCGTTTTTCCTGAAGTTGGAAGCCGTTGCTCCGCATCCTAGGCTCTGGGGCAGCAGAAGATAGGCTTGCTCCGTCCTCCGTATGACATCCCTTCATATATTTAAATTTAGCTATTATATTGCCTCTTAACTTTTTCTTCTCCAGGCTAAACATCCCCAGCTCCCTAAGTCACTCCTCATGGGGCTTCATGGTTTCCAGGCCTTCTGTAATTTTGGTTGCCCTCTTCTGGACATCTTCCAGCTTGTCCATATCTGTCCTGAACTGTGATCCTTCTTTCTTTCTTTGCTTTTTCCTTTCTTCCGCCCCCCACCCCCTCCACCTTTCCCCACCGCCTCTGCCCTCCGCTTTTAATTGGAAAGAAAACGGCACAACGCAATCGTGCCGAGGGAAATTTATGGCAAAGCCTGTGCTCCCATGGAAGTTTTAAATTAAACCCAATTGCTTAAAGTTGCCAGGCAATTTGCTGTGATTTAACGGAGCAATAAAACTCAGCCACACAAAGTCATTTTTGCCCACCCAAATGGGCTTTGTCTCGGTGTTTGTTTATTTGTCTCCCCCCCGTTTCCTCCTCCTTCTTTTAAATAATAATAAGGGGAGAGGTTCGATGTAAACGGAAAAGAAGACCATTAAGAGTTAGATTGTGCATGCAACGAAGACGGGAACGGGAGGACAAAAGCAGACGTCAGCAGAAGAAGAAAGAAGATAGAGGGATTTTAAAAAAAATTGGAACCACGGACATGGAAAATCTGGCCTATGCCAAATTTCGACAGCGGAAACTGGGGTTTCCCATGTCGGCAGAGCAGTGAATCCATTCCAGGTTTTGGCTAGCTTTAAAAGAGCTCTCCAAGGTGTTCCCTAACCAGTTTCAGCACCTTGGAGAGATCCCGCAAAGGCAGCCAAAATCCGGAGTGGATTCGCCCACCCACTGACATGGGACCCATCAGATGCCGAGTTCACTCGACCTCCAGGTCACCCGCTTCATTAAGTCCTCGTGGTTTTGGAGGAAGGTTTGTTTTAAACACGGGACTGCAAAAAGAGTTTGGGTTTACGTCTCTTTTTAAATCAGCGTTTTACAGTTGGCCCTCCAAATTTGCAGGGTTTACTTTCTTGGATTTTTTTTATTTGCAAATTTCTCCAACGCTTACCCTGCCCCATTTCAAGGGCTTCTTCTCCAGGGGAAGCTTCCCTCTCGGCAGCTCCGATCAGGCCGTGCAACCCTTTCAAAACCCATCTCTGGTCTTCCTTCTTTCCGCCAGGTGCTGCCGGGCCAGCTAAGGATGGCTCAATTTGTTTAGCACACACACATTTTGATATTTGCAATTTTTCCACTTTTGCGGGGGTCCTGCACTCCTAACCCTAGCGAATGTGGAGGACCGACCGTATTTGTAAGAATAAGTAACAATAAGCCCCACTTGGAATGCTGTGTCCACTTCTGGGCATCACAGTTCAGGAAACATATTGACAAGATGGAATGTGTCCAGAGGAGGGCAACCAAAATGCTAGAAAGCCTGGAAACCATGAAGCCTTTTGAGGAGAGGCTTAGGTAGCCGGGTAGCCTGGAGACGAGGCGGCTAAGAAGGGACATGAGGGCCGTCTTTAAATTTTTGAACGGACGTCGTCTGGAAGACGGAGCGAGCCTGTTTTCTGCTGCTCCAGAGCCTAGGACACGGAGCAATGGATTCAAACTTCAGGAAAAGCGATCCCATCTAAACATGAGGCAGAATTTCCTGTTAGTAAGAGCAGTTTGAAAGCGAAATATGCTGCCTGGGATTGTGGTGGAGTCTCCTTCTTTGGAAATGTTTAAGCAGAGGCTGGATGGCCATCTTTCAGCAATGCTTTGATGGTGTCTCCCTGTAGGGCAGAATGGGGTCGGACCATTGAGGTCTCTTCCAGCTCTATGATTCTACTCTGCCGTGGTCAGGCCTCATGGGGAGGAAAGGAAAACCGCGGATAAGGGGAAGAGGGGCTCCTGTGTAGACAGAATCTTACTGCTAGGCGTTGTAGGTCTTATACCTCTGTGGTATCAGAGTTGTTGCTTTGCATACAGAAGGTTGCGGGGTCACATCCTCCCCGCCCGGCAGAGAATCGGGGCAAAGACCCTTCACCGTCCTGGACAGCTGTTGCTCCCCAAAGCCCGGCATCCTGGGCTAGGCGGTCCGACTCTTTGACCTTAGTGTGCTAGAAAGCGTCTCGGACAGCGGGAGGAAGATAACCACATTCTTGCAGCACCACCTCACCGAAGCAGCTGTTTTTTCCGTGACCGCAAGGAGACAGCTGCACCCAAGCGTATGGTGCCAGCGTCCGGCACCGTGCCCCCCGGCGTCGAAGTGTCCGCCGTGCAAACCAGATCTGACACGGCACCGGGGCGGCCCGTTGAATATTCAGCAGGTTAGCCTCCGTCTGGGAAACGCTGCTTTTGAGCGAACGCCAGAAGCCACTAGGCACTAGCAGCTGATACACAAAAGGACTCCAAGCCCCCAATGCGAGCTGTAACGATAAGGGAAAAATACGAATTATTGTCCCATGTTTTGTTGTGCCGTTAAAGATCTAGCTTGCTAGAATCGCTAATAATCATAAGTGCAGATCGTAGCATCGTTTCTTATTCACAAACGGCTTCCAGTCTTTGCAAAAATGTTTTGGGTATTGCTAACAGGAAAGGAGGCAGCAAAGATGCCTTTAAAAATTAATTACTCGATTTTTAAAAATTTATATGTATATATGTTATACCTATATATAAGAGAGGTTTTTCCCATTTTCCAGTTTTGCCCGTTTCCAATTTTCGTGTATCCGTATTGCTTTGTCCCCCGCGAGGAAAGGCTCAGCTAGCGGGGTTGTCGTCCATGCCGGCCAAAAGCAGAACCCGGCGCATGGGAAAACCTCGCTCACATTCACATGGACGCATTCCTGGGCGCATCCATTGAATGCGTCCGGGGCCGTCGCTACAGCAACGCCGGCCCTCCCGGCCAAACAGAAACAGGAGCTCAAAGGCAAGCTAGCCACAGTTGCCATAGCCACTGGGCTTGGATTGCAGTCGCCGACAAAAGGGGAAATGCTCCAGTTCACGCGCGCGAAGAGGAAAAATGCAGGAGCTCCGAAGTCGGAGTCCAGCGTGCCGTTCCCACCGTGGCCAAAGCCGTAGAGAAGCCCACAAATGAAGGAAGCCGGACTCTCCTGTAGAGTTGGAAGAGACTCCAAGGGCCATCCAGTCCAACCCCATGTTGCCATGTGGGAGTCTACCATCAAGAGACAGCTTTTTCTTGAAGTTTGAAGCCATTGTTCCACGTCCTAGTCTCTGGAGCAGCAGAAAACAAGCTTGCTGCATCTTCCAGATGACATTTCTCTGAGCCCCCCCCCCCAGATATTTCAGATTTCTCTTTACCCCCCTTTTCTCTCTCCAAATCATGCATGAGTTTATATTTCTCTCTCTGACCCCGCTAGATATTTTGGATTTCTCTTTACCCCGCCTTTCTCTCTCCAAATCATGCATGATTTTGTATTTTTCTCTCTGCCCCGCCTTAATCGTTCCCCCTCAAAGTTCTATAGAAAGTCAGAAACACACACACACACACGTATATGTTTGTATAAAAACACAGGCTGGGTGTTTGTAGTTTATTTGTAAATCAAGCCAGCTTCTCCTTGGAATGGTCAGCTTTCTGCATACGCCCAGAGGCACTCTTTCTTTGCAAGCCATGCCAGCTTTTCCCTGGAACAGTCAGCTTTCTGCATACGCCCAGAGGCACTCTTTATTTGCAAGTCAAGCCAGCTTTTCCTTGGAACAGTCAGCTTTCTGCATACGCCCAGAGGCACTCTTTATTTGCAAGCCATGCCAGATTTTCCCTGGAACAGTCAGCTTTCTGCATACGCCCAGAGGCACTCTTTATTTGCAAGTCAAGCCAGTTTTTCCTTGGAACAGTCAGCTTTCTGCATACGCCCAGAGGCACTCTTTATTAGCAAGCCAAGCCAGCTTTTCTCTGAAACAGTCAGCTTTCTGCATATGCCCAGAGCCACTCTTTGCTTGCAAGCCAAGCCAGCTTTTCCCTGGAACGGTCAGCTTTCTGCACATGCCCAGAGGCACTTTTTTAAAAAAAATCCAGTGAATCTTTTCCAGAAGCTTCTAACTCAGCTCAGGCCATAAAATCTCCACGTTCCCATTTTCCTCCCGTGGGCGCATTCTCGTCCAACCCACGCGTGAATACAGACAAGTCTACTGCGCGTGTATCTTTCTCCGCTTTTCCTTTGTAACGCGTTCGCCGCGCTATGCTCTGCCCCCTCTTCCGCGCCAGCGTTCCATCGCCGCCCATTGGCTGAACCAGAGTCCTCCCCTCCTCTGATTGGCTCCGGCGCGCTGCAGTGGAGGAAAAAAGCCCACGTTCTAACCACGCCCATTCCCGGGGAGCTCAGTAGTTGCTTCGCAAGAGAGAGGCGAGGGTGGCGCATTCCGGCGCTTTGCAAGTTACTTTTCACGGTAAGTCTCCTGGGCTTTCTTTATTTGGGGCCCGAGAAGGGGGATTCGTAGGAGGGAAGATCCCAGATTTTGCAGGAGAGGCGATCCCGCTTTGGGTGGATCCCACGTGGCAAGGGCTGGGTCCACTTTTGCAGGGAGTGGTCCTGGATTTTAGGGGGGGTAGATTCGGGGAGGGGGCAGAAAACAATCCCAGATTTTATGGAGTAAAATCCAGTCGTTGCTGGAAAGCCCAGTTTAAGACTAGGAGAGGTTAAGATTTGCTTTTTATTTTTTCTCATATATATATATATATATATGAGAAAAAATAAAAAGCAAATCTTAACCTCTCCTAGTCTTAAACTGGGCTTTCCAGCAACGACTGGATTTTACTCCATAAAATATATATATATATATATATATATATATAAAAGTAAAAAAAATCTTAAAACACACACACACACACACACACATATATAGATATTTTATATTTTTTTATATATATATTTTTATATATATATTTTTATATATATATATATATATATATATATATATATAAAATATAAAATATCTATATATATGTGTGTGTGTGTGTGTGTGTGTGTTTTAAGATTTTTTTTACTCTTATGGCAAATGGGGAGGGGGTCATTGTAGCCATGCGGGACTTACGGCGACCTTATCGCGGCACAGGACTGGGGTGTGGACGACCCTCATTCTGCCTTTGAGCCATGCAGCTCAGTGGGGGGAAAACGTGGGCCCATCACTCCTCCTCCTCCTCGCCTACCTTGCAGGGCTGTTGTTGGGGATCACAATGGAGAAGAGGAGAAGAATGGGTGCTTTTATTATTTGTATTAAAGTTTCTCCACCTGGCCTACCTTGCAGGGCTGCTGTCGTTGGGGATCACAAGAGGGGAAGGATGGGTGCTGCTTTTTTATTTTTATTCAAATTTCTCCACCTGGCCGACCTTGTAGGGCTGTTGTTGAGGAGCCTGTGTGCTGCTTATTATTATTACTATTATTATTATTTATTCATTTTTTCCCATATTTTCAAAACTTTAACAAAGACTGCCAGCACAAATGATAGAAATATACATTTATATGATACATACATTTATATAAATGTATATTGCAGAATCGTAATCCATTGTTCAAAGCATTAGACCACCTTGGGTCCCAGTCTGAGAGAAAGAGGGAATATAAACATAATAAATAAATGAAATAAATAAAATAAACTACACTGGTTCTTAAGATGCAAACAGGCCCATCTCTTGCCTACCCTGGGTGTCCTAGAGATGGAGAAACAAGGGCAGCAAAGTTAAGAGAACATACAAGACAAACCTGTCTGGCTGCATTGTTGGGATTGAATGGATGTATTTGAGAGGCTAAACACCCCAAAGGCACCAGATCCCATTTGATTTTTTGGAAGCTAAGCAGGGCCAGCCCTGGTTAGTCCTTGGATGGGAGACCACAATATCAGCTGCTGTAGGCTCCATGTGAGAGGAGGAAACCGTCCAAACCATCTCTGAGAATTCCTTGCCTAAGAAAACCCCACGAAATTCGTGGGGTTGCCCTAAGTGGACAACTGACTTAAAAGGTCCAAGTTTCCAGCTTGTGGTGACCCTAAGGCGAACCTATCGTGGGGGTTTTCTGGGACTGAGAGTGTGTGATGTGCCAAAGGTCACCCAGTGGGTTTCCATGGCTGAGTGAAGAATCGAACCCTGGTCTCTGCTGAGCAGTTCTTGCATCCCGGAAGTTCTTGATACGCTTTGGTGGGATCTCTTTGCTTGCAATTTGCACCCGGTTCACCATGTTTTAGTCTCCAGGGCAGCAGAAAGCACAAGTGTTCCATCATCCATGTGACATCCCTTCAGGATGTCTTCTCTTCTCCCAGCAAATTGTACCCAAGCACCCTCAATCTTCTTCAGAAGGCTTGGTTTCCATCTTGGTCACCCTTCTCTGGACACGTTCCAGCTTCTCCGCATCCGTCTGGTTTTCTGCTGCTCCGGAGACTAGGACGCGGAGCAACAGCTTCGAACGACAGGAAAAGAGATTCCACCTAAACATTAGGAAAAACTTCCTGGGGGTAAAAGCCGTTCGACAGTGGAATACACTGCCAGGGAATATGGTGGAGTCTCCTTCTTTGGAGGTATTTAAACAAAGTCTGGATGGGAATGCTTTGATGGTGTCTTCGTGCACGGCAGAAGGGGGTTGGACTGGATGACCTTTGGGGTCCCTGTGATGCTGTGATCCTTAAACTGTGGTGCCCAGAAGTGGACACAGTAGGATTCGAGGTGAGGTCTGACCAAAGCAGAATGAAGTTTTGCTACTGCTTCTTTTAAGAACCAACATGTTTTAGTGATTTGAGCATTGGACTACAGCCGTGGAGACCAGGATTCGATTCCCCGCTGGGCCGGGGAAACCCATTGGGTAACCTTGGCCACGTCACGCACTCTCAGCCCAAGAAAACCCCACGATAGGGTGGCCATAAGTCAGAAATGACTGAAAGGCACACAGCGACAACTTGAAGTCTTTCGAGCCAATGTGAGCGCTGGACGATGACCCCGGAGACCGGGATTTGATTCTCACTCGGCAAGGGACGCCCACTGGGGGGGTCACGCACTCTCAGCCCCAGAAAACCCCCTGATCGGTTCACCTTAGGGTCCCGGTAAGCCAGAAACGACTTGAAGACACACGACAAGAATTGCTTCCTTTGCTCTTACAGCGTTGCAACCGATTCCCAATGTTTTCTGCCCGTCTCCAAACAGGGGCACCGTGGCCGAACGTTGCACAAACCCGGCCAACTCGTCCCCGGCTCCGTGTGCGGTCTGAGTCGAGGAAAGTTGACCCTGCAGGCGGCCTATTTGTGTCGCTGGCCGGGATCCCACTGGGTTAAAGTTAACTCCCTCGACAAACCTGGTGGACTGTATCCCCGGATTCGGTTTGTACTCTGCCCTATAGATTACCTTTGCATGTTGGAACTAGACTTTGCCAGTTCAGTCTTGGCTCAGACCTTGTTGTTTCTGGGCGACCCATTCAAATGTTTCAAATAGTTTTAACCTGCTTGTCGGTTTGCATCTTGTTTGCACCGCAACTTGGGGTACGTTTTTAACCGGATATTTATTTGTAATCCTTGCTACCTTATAAGGTATCTTCGCAGTATGGGGAAAAGCGAGCTTCTTTTCGGCTACTCCGGAGGCTAGAACACAAACCAGTGGATTCAAACAGCATAAGAAAGAAAATTCCACACCTAAACTTTGCAAAGAACTTTTTTGGCTGGTCGACAGTAGAATAGAAGGTGGTGGATTTTTCCAAATCTTTGGAAGTCTTTTTTTTTTTTTTTGCAAAGTAATGTATTTTTATTTAACGTATACGATAGGACAACACATTACCTATTGCAAGATACAATGATCAATGACGATTTACAATTTTTTACACATTTTTTTTTGCTAATCCGCACCCTGTCCCCTCCCTCAGTCCCCAGGGATGGCTTTGACAGAAAATTTTAATAACCATTACCCATAACGTGGAATATTTTATCAGTAGTTTTTCTCACTTCTTCGTACCCCTTTTCCTCTTAACCTTTTCAATCCAGAAGCCCCAGTTGTCCCACCAATTTGTTACATTTATTTGTCCATTATATCTCCCTAAGAAAGTCGAATAGGAGAGATTTTGCTGTCGAATGCGTCCAGTTCTTTTTGTCACAACTTTGTTTATTTTTCCAACCCAATGTTATTACTGCATGTACAGCTCTTAATTTTTTTTTTTTATTATTATATAGTCTTCTGATTTACTCAATCCTCTTTTTCTTAAATTCAAGGTTAAGCAGTTCTCTTTATTGAATTGGAGGTTCCATCTCATCGTTTTATTTATCTCTTGGGTAATTTCTGACCAAACGTTTTGTACGTAATTTCACTCCCACCACATATGAATGTATGTCCCTTTTTGCCCTCATCCGTGCCGACAATTGAATGATAGGTTTTTCTTGATCATTCAGATCTGATGTGGGTTTTTTTACCATTTACTTTGGAAGTCTTTGAGCAGAGGTCGGGTGGGCATTTTCTAAAAGGGATTTTGTTGTGCCTTCCTGACGGGTGAGTCAGGCAGAACAATACGGATTGGGGTATTTCAGGCATATTTTGCATATTTTTGCTCTTAATCCAAATGTTGCTCGGTGTTTGCTTAAGACAGCTGATCCCTTGACTCGGTTCTAATTTGCAGGCGGTTCTTTGCAGCCTGCTTAAAGAAGCTGTGTAGAATGCCAAAAAGGTTTTCCTTTGCCGTCTGGGACCCACTGAGGAGTAAGATGTGGTTTAAGTACTGGTAGAAGTTTATAGTCGCAGCATTGGGACCGGGAAGGAAAGATTTGCAGAATTGAAGAGCTGGAAGATATTACCGGAGTTCATCTAATCCATTCCCTGCCGATGAAGGAACCCACAGCAATTGTTGCATGACCCTAAAGCGAATCTATCGCTGAGTTTTCTGGGGCTGAGAGTATGTGACACGCATGAGGTCCTCCAGTGGGATTCCGTGGCTGAGTAGAGAACTGAACCCTGGTCTCCAGCATCCATAGTCCAGGGCTCTAACCACTATTCGGTGCGACCGGATTTAAAAAAACAAATTGGTGACACAGTTTTAGGAGACAAGTTGCTTCCACAGCTCGCCTCCTATTTCTCTCTCTGTTTTACCATGTCCTTATTTTTTTGCTTTAAAATCTTTTTTATTATTATAAGACAACACAGAACACAAAAAACAAGACAACAATGTAAGAACCAAAATTTTTCAAAAAATATTACGTACAAAAATCAAGACCAAACTATATTGTACTCAAGCCTAAATGTGTATGGATCTCCAGCCAACAATGTACTCAGTATTATATTATTTAATGCCTATATTAGTAAATAATAGTTTCTCTATGTATGGATCTCCAGCCAACAATATACTCAGTATTATATTATTTAATGCCTATATTAGTAAATAATAGTTTCTCTATGTATGGATCTCCAGCCAACAATATACTCAGTATTATATTATTTAATGCCTATATTAGTAAATAATAGTTTCTCTATGTATGGATCTCCAGCCAACAATATACTCAGTATTATATTATTTAATGCCTATATTAGTAAATAATAGTTTCTCTATGTATGGATCTCCAGCCAACAATATACTCAGTATTATATTATTTAATGCCTATATTAGTAAATAATAGTTTCTCTATGTATGGATCTCCAGCCAACAATATACTCAGTATTATATTATTTAACGCCCATATTACTAAATAATAGTTTCTCTATGTATGGCTCTCCAGCCAACAGTATACTC
Source organism: Cyclura pinguis (assembly GCA_030412105.1). Lineage (NCBI taxonomy): Eukaryota > Metazoa > Chordata > Lepidosauria > Squamata > Iguanidae > Cyclura > Cyclura pinguis. The sequence continues at coordinate 6,071,264 of CM059614.1, read as the reverse complement.
AGCATTATATTATTTAACGCCTATATTAGTAAATAATAGTTTCTCTATGTATGGATCTCCAGCCAACAATATACTCAGTATTATGTTATTTAACGCCTATATTACTAAATAATAGTTCCTCTATGTATGGATCTCCAGCCAACAATATACTCAGTATTATATTATTTGACACCTATCCTACTAAATAATAGTTTCTCTATGTATGGATCACCAACCAAAGATATACTCGGTATTATATTATTTAACGCCTATACTACTAAATAACAGTTTCTGTGTATGGATGTATGGATGTATGTATGGATCTCCAAGCAACAATATACTCAGTATTATATTATTTAACACCTATATTACTAAATAATAGTTCCTCTATATTGATAAACTACTATTTTGTACCAGTCTTATCTTTAATCTGCCTCGCTTTCCCTCTAATATTAAAATTAAAAAATCTGTAGAATGTGAACAATTTTTTAAAAATAATTTCTCCCTTCAAACAGTTCGTTTCTCTTTACCTCATTGGCTTATATTTATAAATAACCGCATATCCATTCTCTCCTCCGTTTTCCCCCCTAGTTGCGCCATGTCTTCGGAAGAAAGCAGCGATGTGGGTCGCGCAACTCCTGAGAGCCAAGAGTCGGAACAGCAGGTAAGTTGGCTCAAAATCTAGACGACGTCGCTTGGACGGACCAAGCCCAGGTTATTTGGAGAACCCTAAAAACCTCCTTCTGGGGAGCCCCTGCGTTCTGTCCCACCAGCGTCACAGGTACGTGGAAGTCCAGCGTCTAAATCTGTTTTCTTTTGTTCTTTCCTTGGTAGAACGCCATCGGTCGGGTGGCGAGCCTGCCGTTGGTGAGCTCCACGTACGACATGGTGTCTTCTGCTTACACCTCCACCAAGGAGACTCACCCGTACCTCAAGTCCGTCTGCGACGTGGCGGAGAAGGGGGTGAAGACCCTCACGGCGGTGGCCGTGAGCGGTGCCCAGCCCCTCTTGACCAAGCTGGAGCCTCAAAGTGGGTGAAGGTGTCTTCCGTCGGCCCCGGTCCAACCCCCCCTTAGCCTAGTGTACGGAACCCCTGTGCCGTGGCAGCCCTACGCCACCCCCAGGTGGAATAGAGTCGTAGAGTTGGGAGAGACCCCAGGGGCCATCCAGTCCAGCCCCCTGCTATGCAGGAACCCCCGTCAAAGCATTCCCAATAGATGGCCATCCAACCTCTGCTGAAAAACCTCCAAAGAAGGAGACTCCACCGCGCTCCATGGAGGCAGCAGCGTATTCCGCTACCGGACAGCTCTGACCGTCAGGAAGTTCTTCCTGAGGTTCAAGTGGAATCTCCTTTCCTGCAGCTTGAGTCCATTGCTCCTTGTCCTAGTCTCTGGAGCAGTGGAAAACAAGCCTGCTCCGTCCTCAACATGACTTCCCTTCCAATATTTAAACCTGGCTCTCATGTCCCCTCTTAACCTTCTCTTCTGCAGACTAAACGTCCCCAGCTCCCTCAGCCACTCCTCGTAGGGCTTCGTGGCTTCCAGACCCTTCACCTCCTCTGGACACCTTCCAGTCTGTCCATATCCTTCTTGAAATGAGGTGCCCAGAACTGGACGCAGGATTCCAAATGAGGCCTAACCAATGCAGAATAGAGTGGTACCATTACCTCCCTCGATATAGACACCAGACTCCTATTGATGCAACCAAGAATTGCATTGGCTTTCTTGGCTGCCGTGTCACACTGCTGACTCATGTTCAGCTGATGATAGCGGCATGGCACAACAGATGTCAACAGCTGGCTGCCGTTGTGCGATGCACAGTCTGCAGCATAACAGAAATTCTAAGACCAAAATGCACAGTCACCATGGGAAAGCTTTAGGACACACAACCGGAACATGAAATGTATATCGCACAACCGCAGTGCCTAATCGCAATGGAAAGTGTTGGATCTGGCACCACAAGAAAGAGTGTTGGACCTGGTCTGATCTTGGGAGCTAAGCAGGGTCAGCCCTCGTTAATCTTTGGATGGGAGACTGCCGTGAATCCCGGGTGCTGTTGGCAATATTCCAGAGGAAGGAACCTCTGTTTTAATGTGTATTTATGGTTGGAAGCAGCCTTGGGTCCCAATTCCAGGAGAAAGGCGGCCTACAAATATAGAAAGAAAGAAAGAAAGAGAGAAAGAAAGAACGAACCTGCCAATCACCTCTGAGTATTCCTTGCCTAAGCAAACCCTAGGAAATTCATGGGGTTCCCATAAGTCAGCAAGCAGGTTGAGGGCACACACATAAACATACTCTTAAGGTAGGAAATCTCATCTGACCTTAGAAGCTTAGCAGGGTCGGCCCTGATTAGGACTTGGGTGGGAGACCACCAAACAAATACCAGGTGCTGGAGGCTAGATTTCAGAGGAAGCAACTGGCCAAACCACCTCTGAGTCTTCCTTGTCTAAGAAAACCCTAAGAAATTCATGGGGCCCCCATAAAGTCAACAGGATCTCCTCAGAGGCCCACCTTGGTACAGCATATTTTTGGAGCCATGAGGACTAGCAACTTGGCAGAGTGTATTTTCACAACCGCAAGGACTAGGACTTTGGTGAGAGGTAGCCTTGCAGCTGGATGGAGGCTTTGAAGAAAGAGATCTGTAGTTTCCCGGTGGGGTTGTCACTCTGCTGCAGAACTGACATCCACATTCTCTGCATTCCTTGCTTTTTGTTTTCTGGGCTTCCATTCTTCCAATTATATTTATCCACCCAGTTGGTGTCTCACCTTCCTCCTGCCAGGGGACCCAAATTGTCCCGTCCTCTCTCTCTGTCGGTTTCGTGTTATGGGAACATTCTGTTGCTAGCAACACGATCTCACTGTTTCCGCAGTTGCAACGGCCAATGAATATGCATGCAAAGGGCTGGATAAGTTGGAAGAAAAGCTGCCAATTTTGCAACAGCCATCGGAAAAGGTTAGTGTGATGCCAACATCACTGGTACTGTATCAATATTGCTGGTGCCATACCAACTTTGGTACTAAACCGACATCCCTGGGGCTGTAACAGTGCTATACTGCATCATTATTGGCATTATATTGAAACATTTATTATCTTTATCCACAAAAGATTTATGGGGAATGTTGATAAAGTAGATGTTTTCCTGGGCAGGCCTTCAGATTTGTAACCAGAGGCAGAAACAGTGTGGAACGAAGACAGATATGTTTCTACACCGCAGAAAAAGCCGCCCAGTTCCACATGTTTCCTGCAGACTTTTTATTCTAAATAGTGTGCACTTGGGAAATGAAACAACCTTAAGAAGCATGTCTGTTAGGCTCTTGGGACCTAACTGTCAGTCTTGTAGGGCTACGATGCCTTTTTGTGACTTGGTTTCCTCTTCCCGATTTTTTTCTAGGTGGTGGCAGACACCAAGGAACTGGTTTCCACCAAAGTGACCGGAGCCCAGGGCATCGTCAACGGGGCCAAGGGTGCTGTCACCGGCGTGGTGGGCATGGCCAAGGGGGTGGTGCAAGGCAGCGTGGAGATGACCCGATCAGTGGTGGCCGGCAGTGTGAACACTGTCCTGGGGTCCAGAGTGGGCCAGATGGTGGCCACCGGCATGGATGCCCTCTTGGGCAAGTCTGAAGAGCTGGTGGAGCATTATCTCCCGATGACCGATCAAGAGCTAGGTGGGTGCACGCCTCTTGGAAACTCTCAGTCTGACAAAAACAACATGGCACGCTCCAGATCATGGTGATGATTGGCTGAGATTGGAGATCAGCTACTTAGCATCTCCTGTCCAAACTCTCCCCCGAAATCCTGCCTTAGCAGGCAGCAGCTGCTGCAAGCAACAGAGCTCTGTTCTCCTGTGGATCGAGGCCCATATGACCAATGTTTCCATCCCCTTCTCCCCAGTGATCTCCAGTGTGACAGTGAGAAGGAAGATCTCTACCACAATTACCCCTCTCACTTTAGATTGCTTGCAGGAGGGACGTGGAAATGTCAGTTTTGTGTACCCCAGTAGACAGGAGAACAGATCCCTGTTGCTTGCTGCACCTGCTGCCTGTTAGGCACAGGCCTTTTATGATCCTTATGTGTCATCCTTGCACTACTGCTACAATTTGTAAATATATAAGGGTTGTAAATACGGTGGGGCCCTTGGTATCCAGTAGGGTTTGGTTTCAGGAACCCCCCTGTGAATATCAAAATCCATAGATGCTCAAGTTCTATTATGTACAAGGGTGTAGTAAAATGGCATCCCTGATATAAAAGGGCCAAATCACAGTTTGCTTTTTGGATTTTTTAAAAAAATATTTTCAAGCCATGATTTGTTTGAATCCGTGAAGGCAATCCGTGGATACAGAAGGCCAACTGTGCAAATAATTATGGGATGGGTAACTGTAGATTCACGTTCCTAACAGAAATTGTGAATTCCAGCTGTTACTGTTAGCCTTATTTAAACCCCACTTTTTCCCCAAAACTAGGACTCAGGGTGCGGGAGGCTTTGGATTACCTCCCCCAGCACCCACTTTCATTTTTCTGGGGAGGATAGGTCTTGGAGTCCTGCCCCTGAAAAAGTCTCTGTTTGTTGGATAAAGTTGAGCTGGAGGGCAGGCAGAATTCTGAAGGTTAGCTTGCCAAATTCTTTCATAGTAAGCTGCTTCGTTCCCATGTAGGCTCTTTGGGAGAAAGCTATCTGTCTGTGCTAATGGTCTCTCTCTCTCTCGCCACTAGCTGCCGTGGCCACTTCTGTGGAAGGTTTCGAGCTGGCCACCGTGGAGCAGCAGAAGGAGCATCGAAGCTACTTCGTCCGCCTGGGGTCCCTCTCAGCCAAGGTCCGTCACCGAGCTTACCAACACTCCCTGGCCAAGCTGAGAAACGCCAAGCAAGGCACCCAAGACGCCCTGTCCAAGCTCCACCAAACCATTGAGCTGGTAAGAAAGGATATCCTAAAATGGAGGGTGGGTGAGAACACTCAGTTACCGAGCCCTCTGTTAGCCGTGTGGGTTTTTCTGTAGTGGCTGCTCCTTGCCTGCCATTGGCTGCACTGCCGTGATGTCACAGCAGGACTTAAACATTCTAATGGCCCATCAGGAAGTAGAAAAAAGTAGATTCCAGCTTGGTGTCTCCTCCTTTCTCTGCCATCTTTTTTTTTTTTTTTGTCCCTTTTTGTCAGATCGAACATGTCAAACAAGGGGTGGACCGAAACCTTCAGGGCGGTCAGGAGAAGCTACACCAAATGTATCTGGAGTGGAACCAGAAGCAAACGGGGAGTGAGGAACAGGTGGAGTCATTGGCACAGCCGGAGGTACCTCGGCTCTCTCCCTCCCTACCTCCTCCTGGTCTCTGTGTTGGGTTTGGGAAGGACAGATCAGCCATTTGGGTTACAACCCGTTTCCCTGGAATTCGCTTTGGCCGCAAGCTTCCAATCCAGTTATGCCGCACCTTCCCACGCCCAAATTTCTCGTGGTGTTAGAATCCTCGAATCATACGAGTTGGGCAGCCATTTAGTCCAACCCTCTGTCGTAGCAGAAATAGACAGCGGAGGCAGTCCTGATTTTGACATGTCAACTTGCTAGTCCTCCTCAATGATAGAGAAACTTAGAGTAAGGCTGAGCAATTTCATAAGATGCAGAGGGCTCCTTTCTCTCCCAGCATCCCCACCCGTAAGCCAGATCTGTCCAAGTTTACCTCTGTTTTGAGCTGAATTTCAGGCAAAACTGAAATCACTTTTTTATTAATTTTGCTTCTATCCCTCCTCTCCCTTTTTCCCAATAATAGGACACAAGGCAGCGTACAATTTATTAAAAACAGCACGGATTTAAAAAACTGCAGTCGGCCTCTCCATATTCACAGATTCCGTATGCAAGAACTCAACCGTGGCTTGAAAATATTTTTTTTAAAAAATCCAAAAAGCACATTTTGATTTTTGCCGTTTTGTATACGGGATGCCATTTTGCTATGTCATTCCACGTAATGGGACTTGAGCATCTGCGGATTTTGGAACCCGCGGGGTGCTCCCGCAACGAAACCCTAGCGGATGCTGATAGCTGATTAAATACAAACTCGTTAGTAAGAAAAAAAATACAATTATAAAAACTGTTTCAAAAAAAAAATCTGTAGAGTGAAAACCGATTAAAATCCTTAAAAGATACAGCATAAGTAGAGGTCACTATTGTGGCAGAAATTACAGTGGCTCGAGGGCTGTGGGATGTGTAGGAGATGTTTTCATCTATTACAGGGAGGGCTTAAGCATAGACCACAAAAAGTGGTCTGGGGCCACTTGTGATGCGTCCCCCACACCTTGACTTAAGGAGATGGAAGTAACAGCAGATTGTAGAAGGGCGAAACCCAGCTCAGAAGTCTTAAACCCATTTCCTTGCCCTCGTGTCTTGCAGGTCGAGTCCCGGACTCTCACCATGTTCCGTGGCCTGACCCAGCAGCTTCAGCTGTCCTGCTTGACCCTCGCGTCCAGGGTCCAAGGCCTTCCGTCCGGCGTCCAAGACAAAGTCCAGCTCGTCCGCAGCACGGTGGAGGATCTCCACTCGTCCTTCTCAGGGGTCCGCTCCTTCCAAGAGGTGCCCGCCGCCCTCTTGGTCCGGAGTCGCGAGCAGATAGCCAAGGCCCGCGGGTCGGTAGACGAGATGGTCGACTACGTGGTACAGAATGTCCCCTTGCCCTGGGTGGTGGGGCCTTTCGCCCCAAACTTGGTGGAGCTTCCAGAAGTCCCAAGCGGTGACACCGAGAAGGCAGGAGGTGGCCTCCAGAGCCAGGAGAAACCCAAGGAAAAGACCGACGCCGCGCAAGAGGAATCCTCTAATCAGAAAACAGAGCCTTAGAGGGTCTCACAAGCCGTGGGAAGTGCCGTATTTCATGGAAAGGACTGAAGATTTGAACAACTTTGGCAATGGCGGCTCTTGGCTCTCCAGTCAATGAGACAATGAATCCAGCCTTTCCGGGAGCTCTCCAAGGTGCTGAATCCTATTCCTAACTTGTTTCAGCACCTTGGATAACTCCTTTCGTTCCTCACCAAGTTCAGGACCCTAGACAGTTCTTTTAACATGAGCTAAAACCTGGGGTGGATCCATTGATCCCACTGGCATGGAAGCAACCAACCACTGCTGGTCTTTTGGTGCTCTTTTGGGACTACAACTCCCAGGAGTCTGAGGCCAAGTGTAACAATATCTGTCTTGTTTGACAGTTAAAAAAAAAAAACTCGACTGGGAACGTGCCTTGAACTGGAAGCTAGCAGTGCGTGTCTGTAAAAGTAGTTAGTGGCTCCTCTGATTTACGAGTGGGACGTGCGGCAGCTGATTTTGGCATTTCTGAAATGGATCTGCATCACTTCTTTTCTTTCTGTGATCCCATTGAGGGGCACGTACAGCATTCCCACGTACAGCCATGGTCTTCCTATGCCATGCCAGTGTGGTCTAGCGTGGAGACCAGGGTTCAGTTCCCTGCTCGACCATGGAAACCCACCGGGTGGCCTTGGGATAGTCACACACTCTCAGCCTCAGAGGAAGGCAAACCCTCTCTGAACAAATCTTGCCGAGAAAACCCTGTGGTAGCTTTGCCTTAGGGTTGTCATAAGCCATAAATGGCTTGAAGACCCCAAACAACAATTGCGTGTGTAGGCTAAAATTTAAGGGCTAGAGAACTCCAGCCTACGAACCTTCTTTGGCCCCGGAGTTATCCCATTGCGGCCTGGAAACGTCTAGCCTTAAATAGTACAAGAATATCACCATCCCAGCATCATTTCCCCCCATTAATAGTTTTTTGAAGTTTACAATCCTTCACTTCCTTTGAGACTAGCATGCAATCCATAGGGATGGATTTCTGACATTTTCTTTTTTCCTTCCCATATAATATAGGGACAAAAAATGAACTGTACCCATGGAGTCTGGTATGAATCTTGCATGGGGATTGTTGAGCGTAACGAAATCAGTATTTGGCTAGTGGCGGGCTGTGTTCACTTGCTTTTAAGTGCCACTAATATTTTGTACCTCTGTAGAAAGACCGGTGTCTTACTTTTTTCCGCACTACATCCTGAGACCTCCATAGATTGTTGAATGACCCCCGTAGAATCTTATTTTTTCAATATTAAAAAAGTGATTCTGCACTACGTCTTTGGTTTTGTGTTGCAGTTTCCTGAAATACCAATTTTGTTTTCATCTTTTATTGAGTAATTGGCTAATTACAGTTTAACACTGATATACGTGCAAAAATATCATTCCAACAGTTAATACGAAATTAATATTATTCCAACGATTAATACAAAATTAATACAAAATGATCAGCGCTCAACCCATCACTGACCACTTTTATTATCCCAATAATACTGCATAGTGCTGGAATCAAATAGATACTAAAGCTTATTTTTTTAAAAAATACTGAAACTATTCCTGGACATGAGAATTATGGTGGGGTAGATCTGTTTGAAAGACAGGTAGACCGATATAAGAAATCCTTTTTGGAAATGTTTTCCCTGCCGTTAATTAAGAAGTCAATGTCTTGTCAGGAATTAGCAATGCTAACTCCAATAAGGCAGGAGTTCATGCATACAAATGTGCAGAAACAAGATCTTATAATATTTTCCCTGCTCAGTCATGGAAACCTATTTGGGCATGTGACACTCTCTCAGCCTCAGAACACCCCATAGTAGGGTTAGCTGTAAGGAGGAAATGACCTGCAGGCAATACATTTCTCTTAAATCAATGCATCTATGAGTGGATGCAATTTTCTGCAGGAATTTTTCCAATTACAGAGATGGAAAGGTCCCCCTCTCTCTTGCTGTATCCAAGGGAAGATAACCAAGTCTTGTCAATGTTGCTCCTGAGCTTGTAGTGTGGTCAGAAGCGGCATTGACAAAACACACAAAGGCAGATAAACTCAGTCAAGAAAGCCTAGGCGGCCTTGAATTTGCAAGACCTGAGCAGACCTCTTAATGATAGGCTGTCCTGCAGGTGTGCAGTTCATAAGGGGAGGCTAAATCCAAACCTGACAACCCACAATCACAGATTTCTTAACACTATTTAAGCAGAAATTGGATTAAAAACAAGGCAGTCCTGCAATGAGCCGTGGCGGCCGCTAGGTGGAGCGCCGCTGCTGGGGATGCGGAGCTCGCAAACAAGCCTGGCCGAAGAGGGATCTTTGTGCGCCTGCGCGGACTTTCGTTTCTCCGCTCTGTGTCGGGAGGGCGCCTGGCGCATGCGTGCTATGGAGGAAAAAGAAACGAAACCGCAGAATCGCGCATGCGCAGAGGAAAAATACAAAATAAAATGGGGAAAAGAGATGCAGGCAGGACGGTATGTCTGTGCAAGGTGGAAATGCAGCGTGGGGCAAAGTTGACTATAATGGAGTGAGAAGCCTGAAGTCTTCCTATCTGTGCGGTTTATTTAATGAATTTATTTCCTCCTGACTTGATCAAAATATATTTTCACCTGCCACCGTGCACAGGGAGAAATTATGGAGACCAACAAAGGACTGGTCCAACTTGCTAAATTTGCACCCTAAAGTTAAACCTGTGGAACTCCCTGCCACAAGATAATGTGTTGGGAACGCCGATGAGCCCTGGAACTTTATTCTTAGGGTTGCAGAGCCAAAGAATGAAATACCAAAGGTCAAAATGTTAAAAAAAATACAACGTGTTGGGAATGATTAGGAACTTCAGGTGGTGTTGAAGGGCGATTAGACAAAGCCATGGAAGTGTGGGGTAGTGGTTGGGACCTTGGGCTGGGATTTGGGAGACCTAGGACCTGTCCACACCGCCCTGTTATAGTGCTATTATTCCACTTTCAACCTCCTATGAAATCCTGGGATTTGCAGTTTAGAGAGGGGCATTTAGCATTCTCAGCCAGAGAGGTCATGAGACTCAGGAAACTACAAATCCCAGAATTCCACAGGAGGACTAGCACTGTAGTGTAAAGACGAGAACAAAAAGCAACAGCAACGAAAAGGGTTTCTTCCAAATTTTTGCCAGCTGCAAGTTCTGTTTTAAACCCCATCCCCTCCTCTCTGACAAAATCCCTACCTTTAAATCTATCTTCCTCACGCCGAAAAAGATGAATACTGATTCTGTTTTTGCAAACCAGTGCTGATTCTGTGTATGCGAACCCGACCCGACCATTGCTCTGTCCCCGTTTTTGGTTCCTTATGTGGCAGGCAAAAGACTTTCCAGACTTTTAAATAAGGTTCTGTTGAGTTTTCTTTTAACTGAATTTGCAAGTCGATCCAATTTGGCCAGCATTTTTGATACTTCCGGATTAAGCTTGGAAACGATCGCACGGGGAGCGTGCACCTTGTTTTCCGCGTGGAGCAGATTCACAAAGGGCTGCCGGGAGGGTGTTTCCCCTGAAAAATCACACGGCCCAAAACTTGAGCAATGTACTAACACAGCTTTTGGGGATTTTTTTTCCCCCACCCTTTCCCTTTTCTATTTGCTTGGCCTCGAGCTGAACAATTGCCTCACCTTGGAAAAATGAAGCCTGGCGGGAAGGATCCCAGCCAAGCTAATCCGTCTAGGCCTGGACTGAAGGTTGCTTGGGAGTTTACCAATGGTCATTCCTCGGAGCAAAGCAGCCCTTGCAAAACGGATCTGTGCTTTGGACATCACGCCACAGCATGCTGTTTGCCCTCCGAGTCCTTCGCATGCTTCCCAGCGCATGACAGAGTCGCAACCATGTGTCAGCAGTACGCAAACAAATATCCTGGCAGGCACACATAGACGTGGAAAGTTCATTTGCAGAAGTAGGCCATTTCCACACTAGACTGTTATAGTGCTATGATTCCACTTTCAACCTCCTGTGGCATCCTGGGGTTTGCAGTTTAGGGAAGCGCATTTGGAATGCTCAGCAAGAGAGTTCTTTGGCCTCAGGAAACTCCAAATTCCAGAATTCCACAGGAGGTTGAAAGTGGAATCATAGCAATATAAGAGTCGAGTGCGGAAATAGCCCTAGAATCCTGGGGATGTCTTACTCGGGTGTAATCCTGAGTGCTGAGTACTGAGCACGGAAGCGAGACTTTTTAAAAAAATATTTTTTATTGAATAATAAGAGGAGAGACAAAAACCCACAACAAAATAGAAATACCACAATAACACTGCACAAAATAATACAAAGGAAACAAGCTATAAGATCAACTACACAACAATACGCTATTTAAAAAGAAAGCGAAAAAATGCAAAGCTACAAATACCAAACTAAACTACAAGGCAAAACGACATATAACTAAAAATGATAACTAAATTTTGCAATTTTTAGTTAGATGTAATTTTGTCTTGTACTGATTAGTAATTCAACAATAATAACTAACAGCTAACGGTAACCACTAACTAACTAATTCACGGTACCAACTAAGCATTACACCTTAGGCTAAATTTAAAGTAAATACTTGTTACCTATTTTTATCTTCACATTAAATCTATCATATTTTATCTACCTATCATATCTATCATATCTTTATCTTCATATTAAATCTAAACTTGCAACATGAGTTCATAATTAACAGTTCTAAGTACCTTCGTGATAATCACTGTGACTTAGTGTTTTCAAGACATATTTCAAAACTCAATAATGGCTCGACAATTTTAATCATTAGTAACTTATTTAATCTGAAAGCTTAGTAATTTTTAAAACAACACAATCCAGTCATTCAGTTGGATGGAGACCCTGAGGAATAACCCAGAGCTTGGAAAAGCTGGTGGACTACAACTCCCAGCAGCCTTCCTGAGTGGGGATGCTGGGTGTTGAGGTCCCAAAAAGTAATTTTTCCAAGCCCTGACCCTTTGATGAGAGGAAGAAAAAAAAAATTCAAGGAGTCACTTTTGGTACTGGGAGTCCATTAGGAGAAAAAAATAGAAGCGAGAAAGAGCCTGTGCGTAATCTCGCCCTGTTGAATTTCTGCCTGAAATCGGGAAGCAGAAAGTTGTGGGGTCGTGTTGCATTTGCTGCCTGGTTTTAGGGTAATTCTGGCTGTCCTCCATCACAAACAGGCGGCTCGCCTGCCCACCAGTTTCATGCTCCAAGGAAAGAAAAGAAACTTTTCTGTGCAACTTAGAGGTGGAGTCTTTTGCGCAATTTTCAGCAACTGGCTGATAAAATCATGTGATGCCTTGTACTTGTGGCTGTGTGGGTGTGCCTTTAAATCGCCTGTAGACTTGTGCACACGCAGCAAAGGTTACCTCCCCCGTAACTTTTTTAGTCCTCTCTCCACCCACATTCCGGAGTCCTCCTGGCGCGTAATTGCGCCTGATTGTATTAATTCAGAAACGGGAGTCACTCCGGGGTATATAAGGAGCTTGGAAGAGAAGGAGGAGGGCGTGGAGTTGTGGAACGGAGTGGCGAAGTTGGATCAAAAGTGAGTATGAAGCCTTTGTTTAAATGTCTTTTTAAAATGTATTTCTTTGGGAAGCAAACATTCTTGGATGTGGCTTACGTGGTTTCCAAAGTCACAACTTTGTTTAGTTTTCGCCGTGTTTAGTTGCTGTTGGGTGGCATGTTTAGATGCGGGGGAAAATGTGGTTCATTAAGTCTTTTTCTTTCCAAAAACCAAAACTTACGGGGTCTTATAACAATTAAAATATACCAAGGGTAGAAGCCAAGTGAAGCTACACAACTTATCTCAATTGTAAGGTTGTATTTCTCCTGCGTGAAAGGGGTACCAGAAGGGATGGTGGCATGCCTAGATTTGGGGGAAAGTGTAGTTTATTAAGCCCTTTTTTTCTTTCAAAAAAGCTCCAAAGCTTAAAGTGTTTTATAACAATTAAAATATGTCAAAGGTAGAAGCCAAAAGAAGCCATACAACTGACCTTAATTATAAGGTGGTATTTCTCCTGCACAAGAGGGTTCGGGAAAAGATGATGGCAGGTTTAGATTTGGGTTTACGAAGTCTTTTTCTTTCAAAAACACAAAATCTTTCAGGGTCTTATTAAAATATGCTAAGGGTAAAAGCCAAAAGAATTGCACAATGTATCTGAATTGTAAGGTTGTATCTGCAAAAAAGGGTAGCAGCAAAGCCAGACTTATAAAGGATCTATTTCTCTCTCTTATGTGAGTAGGAATTAACTAGTACTAAGGCCTTTATTAATTCTAGGAGCTAAACTGAGCCTCCTTGGCTAAAGGCAGTCTATCTGACAGTTGCCATCATCTCTGCCTCCTTTTCTATTTCTATTTCAATTCACTTCAACTGGATAAATTCCTGCTAGTCAAGGGAACAACTTGCATTAAAAAAAGAAATTATTATGAATGCTTTTCGGAACCAGCGTGGTTTGAGTGTTGGATTCAGAAAGACCATGTCTTGGCCATAGAAACCCATTAGGGGAATCCTGGGCATGGTCACACTCTCTCAGCCTCTGAGGAAGGGCAAACGCCCTCTCTGGACAAATTCTGCCAAGAAAACCCCACGATAGGCTCACCGTAAGTCGGACATGACTTAAAGGCACACAATCCATGGGGCCGCTGAATCCATTTGTGTTGCCGATAATATGAAGAGCCCTGTGACACCTTTAAGGCTATCAGATTCATTTGGCATAACTTTATGTGTTATGTGGCCTATGCTAAAATAAATCTGTCAGTCTTAAAGGTGCCACAGGACTTCTTATTATTTTAGGAACAGGCTACGGGATTTCAAAAATTCCCACATGTAGTCCCTGTTGTCTAGACGGCAAATGAGACCTAAATTCCTATCATTGGAAAATTGATATCTTATATTGGCACTCATATTAATTTATTACAGGGTCTCTCCTATGTAGGTCATTGCTCCTCCTTCTGTGAGCCCTTTCACACTGCACACTTATAGCACTATTATTCCACTTTAACTGCCATGGAAACCTCCTATAGAATGCTAAGAATTGTAGTTTGGCGAGATCGCTGGCAGAGAATTTGGAGTAAACTGAAAATCCCAGTATTCTATAGAGAGTTGACATGATAGATAACATAGGGCTATAAGGAAAGGACCCTGGGAGGCATTCTGTTGTATGCTCAGAGGTACTCTTGCCTTGAAACTTGCTATAGCAGAATCTGACAGTTATGAAACTGGCCCGTGCATCTTAAAAATAATTGCCCCCATGTTCTTCTTGATTAAAAAAACAAGGGGAAAGGCTTTTCCAGCGAAAGAAAGGTCTTCTGTTGACTCATTCCTGGGGTGATTCAGAATTCTTGCAAAACTTGTCTCTGGGTGAAGGGAGCAGCTCCTTTATCCCAGATAATGTGGCAATAAAAGCAGTTGGATTTGTGAGTGACAAAGGAGTTTGCCTTGCTAAGCAACTAGGTTTTTTTTAATGTTGGAGGAGAGATCGTAAGATTGGAAGGGACCCCAAATCTAGTCTAATTACCCTCCAACTGTGAGAGCTCACAGGTTAAGCGTCCCTGATAGGTAGCCATCCAACCGGTTGAGCGAAGCCCATATCCTGGGACTCAGGGGCATCTGAAAAATTAAGCTGCCTGCCTAGTAAGAGTTTGAGTATTGGACTACAACCCTGCTCAGCTGTGGAAACCTTGAGTGGGTCACACACTCTCAGCCCCCGAAGTGGGGAATCGAACCCTGGTCTTCACAGTTGTAGCCCTTCGTTAGTGATGAGAGTGTTGATTTGGGATCCTGGCAGACTGGGGTCACATCTCTTCTCAGCTATGGAAACCCACTGGGTGACCTGGGGCAAGTCACACTCTCTCAGCCTCGGAGGAAAGCAACAGCAGACCTTCTCAGAACAAATCTTGCCAAGAAAGTCCTGTGAGAGTGAGTCACCACAAATTGGAATCGGCTTGAAGGCATGGAGAAACAACGACTTCTGTTGCCTGGGCTGCGAGTGTCATTCCTCACATGGCCAAAATAGGGGATTATGGGTGTTGTAGGCCAAAGGGGATTTTTAAAAAAGGCATTTTTATTAAACAAAGGTGGAAAGCCGAAACAACGCTACATAACAATACATAAAAGTACACATACATAACAATACAAGGCAAATAAAAAACAAAAAATATGTAAGACAACTACATCTAGCAGAACTATAATAAGGAAAACTACAAATCACTAGAAGATTGGTTCCCGCCCTTGTCGTATACTGCTCATTATAATCAAATAATTGCACCTAACCACTAGTCATTTTATAATATTTTTTAATGTATTTGTCTTTTTTCCCTTCTCTTTTTTATGGTTGTTCTCTTTTCCTTTTTCAATAATAAAAAGAATTTTAAAAAATTATACTTGTGGCTGCACACTGGTATCATCATAGATTATTATAGATTATTAATTAATTAATTAATCATCACCAATCATGAAAAAGAATTGAAGTCACTTATCAAATAGTTCTATAGATTAGTTTAAAGGAACATAAATCCTTAAGTTATAAATAATAAAATCAGTTATAATCAGATGCAGTCATCACTTTCTGTCTTCTTTCTATAACCATCCCTTTCGATATTGGTTTGAAAAAAAATAATAATTAGTTGACATTGTCCTAGGAGAGAATAATCCTTCAAATTCTTCGATCAAGAAGGAGTAACAATAATCTTCAAGAACGGTTTTCTTTATAGCTTATATCTTTCTTTATATCCCGCTTGTTTCCTCGACAGGACTCAGAAGTGACGTCCAACTTTAAAAAGAACGTATAGTTAAAAAACCGTGGCGTACAAAGGTTAAAACATTAATTAAGCCGACAGCGATAATTAAAACAAAGTTAAAATACATATTAAAACTAATACTCCCCTATATAGGAATGCTTTATATAGGTAAACTCAGAATCCTCTGTATAGGTAATAATCTTTGTAGGTCAAAGGGGATTGAAGTGGATAAATTCCTGGACCCTGTAACTTTTCTGAAAAGCTGAGCTGCCGATAAGGACCCATCACGTGCCTCCAAATATCTCTTTGACCTCTGATCAGGAACTTTTCTGTCTCAGCCTGGAGTTTGCTCTTGGTTTATCTATCTTGATAGGACTTGGTATGACTTGCCTTCTCTTCTTTTTTTTGGCTGCACGTTGATCCCCAGACATGGCTTCCCCGGATGGCAATGCTGCAGCCGTCCCACCCGCGGAG
Source organism: Cyclura pinguis (assembly GCA_030412105.1). Lineage (NCBI taxonomy): Eukaryota > Metazoa > Chordata > Lepidosauria > Squamata > Iguanidae > Cyclura > Cyclura pinguis. The sequence continues at coordinate 6,055,284 of CM059614.1, read as the reverse complement.
GAGCAAGATCAGAAGGTAAGTGGGCTGCCTTTGCTGGTCTTTTTTATCCATGGGCGGCCAAAAAAAAATAAAAGACAAACGGATGGGACCTCGAGCATTCGCTCTTAACTTGGGATCCCTGGAAGAACTTCCTGATGGCAAAAGCGGTTTGATATCTGCTGTTTCTTCTTTGGAGGTTTTTAAAGAGAGGCTCGATAACCATCTGTTGGGAGTGCTTTGATTTTGGCCATTTCCGCACGAGAATGTTACAGCGCTATTATTCCACTTTCAACGTCCTGTGGAATCCTGGGGTTTGCAGTTTAGGCAGCAACCTCAAAGGCCCCTCCCTAAACTGCAAAGCCCAGGCTTCCATAGGATCTTGAAAGTGGAATAATAGCGCTGTAACACTCTCGTGCGGAAATGGCCTTTGTCTTCCTGCGTGGCAGGAATGGGGTTGGACTGGATGACCTTTGGGGTCCCTTCCAGTCCTATGATTCTATGTTTGCAGGGAGTGTTAGGTGAACTCATCCTTTCTGCTAATCAAAGAAAAACCTCAGGACTTTAACCCTCCGATGTTTCGTCCTCTCTGGCTTTTCACCTAATGTACTTTGAAACTTGGTTCTTTCGCCTTGTCTTAAGTTTCAGCATCAAAGTTCCTGGGTTGTAGAATGATGTTGGAATCTGAAGAGCTGGAAGAGACCCCAAGGGCCATCCAGTCCAACCCCGTTCTGCCATGCAGGAAGATAAAATCAAAGCCTTCCTGACAGATGGCAATCCAAACTCTTTTTAAAAGCCTCCAAAGACGGAGACTCCACCACACTCCCAGGCAGCAGCATGTTTCACTGTCCAACTGCTCTAATCATCAGGAAGTTCTTCCTAATGTTTAGAGAGAATCTCTTTTCCTGACATTGCAAGCCATTGCTCCATGTCCTAGTCTCTGGAGCAGCAGGAAACAGGCTTGCTCCATCCTCTATATGACATCCCTTCAAATATTTAAATATAGCTATCGTGTTGCCTCTTAATTCTCTCTTCTCCAGGCTAAACGCACTCAGCTCCCTAAGCCTCTCCTCACAGAGCTTCATGGTTTCCAGGCCTTCTACCATTTTGGTTGCCCTCCTCTGGACATGTTCCAGCTTGCCAATAGCCTTCCTGAACTGTGGGGCCCAGAACTGAACACAGGTGGGGTCTGACCAAAGCAGAATAGAGTGGTACTGTTACACCCCTCAATCTAGAATCATAGAGTTGGAAGAGACCCCAGGGGCCATCGAGTCCAACCCCCTGCTATGCAGGAACACCCATCAAAGCATTCCCGACAGATGGCCATCCAACCTCTGCTTAAAAACCTCCAAAGAAGGAGACTCCACCACACTCCATGGAGGCAGCAGATTCCACTGCCGGACAGCTCCGACCATCAGGAAGTTCTTCCTGAGGTTCAGGCGGAATCTCCTTTCCTGCAGCTTGAATCCATTGCTCCTTGTCCTAGTCTCTAGAGTGGCAGAGAACAAGCCCGCTCCCTCCTCGACATGACATCCCTTCAAGATACTATATCTAGGTACTATATTGTCATTGACGCAGGCCAGAATTGCATTGGCCAGGATGATTCTGACTTTGACATTTAATGATATATCTTTAGGTTTTGCCTAGTTCCTTTGTAATCTGAAAAGACACTTGGTGGTGGGACAAGAAGGGATGCGTGTGAGACAAGTCTAGCACAACCAGAGTTGAAATCTATCCTGGGAGGCAGGAATTCCATGCCTCCCACGGGACCGAGAGAGAATGATGTCCTTCAGGAAGAGGGCACAACCCCAAGACAGAAGAGTTTTGTCATCTGGGTCTCCGGGTTAAGTGAATTTACGGCTGACTGGCAAAATATGTGCTGTTGTCTGACCTTGGGCACGTTAACCTCTGAATAAGTCCAACCGTGCTCTTCTTAGCAAGCCGAGCTAACAGCGTTGGCCAGACAAAGCCCTTTGGGAACGAGGCCCAGCAGCCAAAATGATGAAACTTTCTAGTTCTGTTTTCCAGAGCTGGAGGTAGTTGCCAGCATTCCTGTTTCAGGGTATTGCAGGTTGTTGCAAAACCTCCAAAATCAGAATATGTGCGTGACTGGAAAAACTGAATGCTGGCGACTGGAAAAACTGAATGCTGCGGGTTTGCCGTTGTTGTTTTTTTTTAATTGAAAGGCGAAGGGAAGTAAAAGCACCACTTTGTTCTGCTTCGGTCAGAGCCCACCTGGAATACTGTGTCCAGTTCTGGCATCACAGTTCAGGAAGGAGATTGACAAGCTGGAACAGGTCCAGAGGAGGGCAACCAAAATAGTAGAAGGCCTGGGAACTAGGAATCCCTATGAGGAACGGCTTAGGGAGCTGGGAGAAGAAAAGGTTTATGGCTGATATCATAGCTGTGTTTAAATATTGGAAAGGATGTCTTATCGAAGATGGGGCAAGTGCGTTTTCTGCTGCTCCAGAGACTGGGAGATGGAGCAATGGAGCTTCAAATGTCAGGGAGAGAGGTTCCATCTAAACATTAGGAAGAACTTCCTGATAAGAGCTGTTCAACAGTGGAATATGTTGCCTGGGATTGTGGTGGAATCTCCTTTTTTGGAGGTTTTTAAACAGAAGCTGTGGGGAATGCTTTGATGGTGTCTTCTTGTAGGGCAGAAAGGGTTGGACTGGATGGCCCTTGGGGTCTCTTCCAGCTCTATGATTTTGTAATAACCATGGATTATTAGATCATTAGATTTTTCATAAAATGGGATGGATAAATTTGGTGCTCAGTGATGTATCTCCACATTTGAGAATGTTACCTAGTTCCTTTTGGGACATAAGCAGACAAACAACTGGGGGTGACAAGCCCCCTGTTAAAAACATTGGCTTTCATGAACGCTGTCAAGTTGCTAGTCCTCATGAGTGCTCCTGTGTTCTCTTCCCCTCAGAATGTTGCCGACAGGGTAGCAAGCCTGCCGTTGGTCAGCTCGGCCTACGAAATGGTCTCGGCAGCTTACGCCTCCACCAAGGAGAGCCACCCCTACGTGAAATCGGTCTGTGACGTGGCAGAGAAGGGGGTGAAGACGATTGCGTCGGCTGCAGCAAGCGGGGCTCAGCCCATCCTGAACAAATTGGAGCCACAGAGTGAGTGAACAAAGAGGAGAGGGTATATTTAGAATAGCATACAATAGCTTACAATATAAAACAAGAGCCAGTGTGATATAGTGGTGGTTCAATTCCCCACTCGCCATAGAAACTCACCGAGTGTGTGCCACACACTCTCAGCCCCCAGAAAACCCATGATAGGTTCACCTTAAGGTTGCCATTAGTTGGAAACAACTTGAAGGCACACAAACAACAACAGCAAGAATATAAAACATTTTTCATTTTAGAAACAACAGCAGTTTAAAACCATGTAAATGTAGCAAATTTAGTCCTCAAAAGACTTTAATAAAAAGCCATGTTTTGCTTGGAAACCACCATAGCTTTCTTGACTGAATTTAATCCAGCTATTTCTGAGTCTCCCTCTTTTTCTAAGGCTAAGGGGTAGCATGATACCCATGTTTTAAGTATACGAAGGGATGTCCTATGGAGGATGGAGCAAGCGTGTTTTTTGCTGCTCTGGGGACTAGGACACGGAGCAATGGCTTCAGGAAAAGAAATTCCACCTAAACATTAGAAAGAACTTCCAGGTGGTAAGAACAATTTGGTAGTGGAATAAGCTGTAATGCAGACCCAGGGACTTGTTGAGGGCTTGGCTACTTGCTAGAGTAACTTCTTTCCTCTTTCCTTGCATAGTTTCGACAGCCAACGAGTACGCGTGCAAGGGGCTGGACAAGCTGGAGGAGAAGCTGCCAATTCTTCAACAGCCGACCGATAAGGTAAGGGTAGACCTTCACTTAGGGAGCTAAAGGCAGCTAAGTGGTGTGAATGCATCGAATGCAAAATCTTGGTGTCTAGGTAAGGTTGCCAGGTGTACCTTAGTGTAAGGGATGTCCCTTACTTGACATCCAGGTTTGGTATTAGGTTGGCACAGCAGGGAAAGCAAAACTGACCTGACGCTACCTCTGATTTCATCCACAAGGTGTTTAACATGCCGTGTACAAAACTGTTTTCTAGATCATTGCTGGCACAAAGGAGCTGGTGACGTCCACTGTGACCGGAGCAAAGGATGCTCTCGCCAGCACTGTGACCGGGGCCAAAGATGCCCTCAGCAGCACCGTAACTGGGATGGTGGATAAAACCAAGGAGGTGGTCTCGGGAGGCATGGAAATGACCCGGTCGGCTGTCTCTGGAGGTGTGGAGATGACCCGTTCAGCTGTCTCAGAAGGTAAAGATGCCCTCAGCAGCACCGTAACTGGGATGGTGGATAAAACCAAGGAGGTGGTCTCCGGAGGCGTGGAGATGACCCGCTCGGCGGTCTCCGGAGGCGTGGAGATGACCCGCTCGGCGGTCTCCGGAGGCGTGGAGATGACCCGCTCGGCAGTCTCCGGAGGCGTGGAGATGACCCGCTCGGCGGTCTCCGGCAGCGTCAACACTGTCATGAACTCCCCGGTTGTCCAGATGGTCACCAGCGGTGTGGATGCCGTGCTTGGAAAATCTGAAGAATTGGTTGACCGCTATCTTCCGATCACGGACGAGGAGTTGGGTGAGTGGATCACCTTTTTTCAACTTTGCAACAGGAAAGAGTTTGATCGTTAGATCTGAGGTTACAATTTCTGGTGATGGTGACCTCTCAGCCACAAAGAACTTACCTGTCCAGGTTGTATTCCTCCAAAAGATTTCCCCATGATCAATGTGAAGCCCATCAAAAATGGCTGTGGTTATCCCAATACAGTTACACCTCGATTCACAAAGCCTGTGCAAGCTCAAAAACCTGTTGTCGTCAATTCACCCTCATTTTTCTTTAAATAATCAGACATTTTTATTCAGAAGAGAATTCATTTTCTCTTTAACCCTTTAACCTCAATGGAAGATTATCCATTTACTTCCAGCTTTTTAAGAAGGGCATAGGTCTAAAGGTTTAGACTCCAAAATGACAGTCACAGTTAAAATGGAAGCTGTTGAAATTAAAAGTTATCCCTGGATTCATTTTGGAAGATATCTTAAATGGTCTCTGGAAGGTTCAAAATGCTGATCTTGACTTATATATGAGGCTTTATCTGATCTGGTGGTTTCATTTCACATGCACATATTGTTACCTGCCAAAAACATGCACATATTGTTACCTGCCAAAAACTTGTTGAACTGCCTCCGTTCCCACGGATGAAAGCTGTTCTGATCAAACATCAAGGCAGCTGTCAATGTCTTGTGACTAATGCTGAGGCGTCGTCTTTTTTTCAAGCTGAATCAATTCTCTTCTTGTCGTAGTGTCATTTTCTCAGTCGAGGTGGATTGCTCCTCTGTGCCATCCCAAGACGAGAGATTGGACTTACTATGAAAATTCATTCTGAGATGGCAGGAGGAACAATCCATACCCACCCATAGAATCATAGAGATGGAACAGATTCCAAAGGCCATCCAGTCCAATCCCATTCTGCCATGGAGGAAGACACCAGCAAAGCAGTCCCAACAGAGGGGCATCCACCCTCTATTTAAAAATCTCCAAAGAGGGAGACTCCACTACACTCTCAGGTAGCACATTCCACTATTGAACAGCTATTACCATCAGGAAATCCTTAAAAATGTTTAGGTGGAATCTCTTTTCCTGAAGTTTGAAGCCATTGCTCCATGCCCTAGTCTCTGGAGCAGCAGAAAACAGGCTGGCTCCATCCTCCATATGACATCCCTTCAGATATTTAAACCTAGCTATCATGTTGCCTCTTAACCTTCTCTTCTCCAGGCTAAACATTCCCAGCTCCCTAAGCCATTCTTCATAGGGGTTCCATAGTTTCCAGGCCTTCTACCGTTTTGGTTGCCCTCGTCTGGACACATTCCAGTTTCTCAATGTCCTTCTTGAACTGTGGTTTGCAGAACCATAACGATATCTCTGGGTACCCTTCCAGCAAAACTGGCCACGTCCATGGAAGGTTTCAACATGGCCACGGTGGAACAGCAGAAAGAGCAACAGAGTTACTTCGTCCGCCTGGGGTCCCTCTCAACCAAGCTCCGTCACCGAGCTTACCAACACTCCCTGGCCAAGCTGAGAGATGCCAAGCAAGGTACCCAAGACACCCTGGCCAAGCTCCACCAAACCATTGAGCTGGTGAGGAAGTACTACCAAATGTATGGATTTCTTGAACCGTACAATGTTGTCATAGTTACTAGCAATTCTAGTAAGCCGAGTTTAGTTTGGTCTGTAATGGTAGAGGAATACATGAATTGGTTTTCTTTTTTCATTACAGTTTCTGGGGTGGGAGGTCAAAGTTCTTTTGTGCCGATAGTTAGTGATTAGTTAGGTTGTGTTTATGGTGATAGATTAGCGTTTTAGGAATTTGTTTAGTTTTTTTAGGAATGTGTTTTGTGTTCACTTTTAATGCTAATTTGGGATTAGCTTTAAATGTTAGCTTGGTATTAGCCTGGGGTTAGCTTTTAATGCTAGCTTAGAGCAGGTTGTGAGGACTTGGTGGCTGTATATATGTAGGACTACAGTTCCCATCATGCCTAGCTTGTGTCACCAGTGGCTGGGGAAAATAACTGTGGCCTTCGAGATCTTGTTGGAGTGCCTCTGTCTTAGAAAATCAAGGACATACCGAAGGACATACTGAAGTTCTATCTCGGCTATAAATTAGAGATGGGCTTCTGAGCTCTAGGACAGAGTAGCAGCCCATTCTAGTACAGCTCGCCTAAATCCTCTGTCAAGATCTAAAGGAAAAATCTCCCAGAGGAGAACTAGGAGTCTCAGCCAATGTGGCAGCTCAGCTCTTGCAAAGCTCTCCTAAATTCGACCTCGTGATCTAAAACAAAAATCCCACCCGCTGAGAACTGGAAGAGTGTCTTTGCAAAAGCTCTGTCTTGTTAACTGCGGCCTTGTGAGTTCGGTCCCTACATTTTTAGGAAAGGTTTGCTGATGCCTTTCTGTCTCTCGTCCTCTAAGATGGAGCAGGTCAAACAAGGCGTTGACCAGAAACTCCAAAGCGGACAGGAGAAACTTCATCAGATGTGGCTCCAGTGGAAGCAAAACGTTCCCGAGACCGTTCAGAAGGAAATTCCAGACCCAAAGGTAGGTTGCAACTCTGGAAGAAGAATCCATTCCCAAGGAAGAGAGATCTGTATGAAATGGATAGCCTACTCTTGTCTGTGGAAATATAGGAGTGTGCAATCCAGAGATATGTGTATTGTGTGCCTTCAAATCATTTCCGACTTCTGGTGACTCTATCACAGGGTTTTCTTGGCAAGGTTTGCTCAGCCTCTCTGAGGTTGAGACAGTGTGATGTGCCCAAGTGGGGTTTCAAAGGATGAGCAGGATTTGAACTCTGGTCTCCAGAGATGTAGCTTAATGCTCAGATCACTGCACCATGGTGGTCCTTACCACCACTTTGTTGTTGTGTGACTCCAGCTCGTTTCCAATTTGTGGCAACCCTAAGCCGAACCCGTCATGGGGTTTTGTGGGGCTGAGAGTGTGTAACACACCCAGTGGGTGAGCAGGAAATTGAACTGTGGTCCCCAGAGTCCCACAGAGTCTTTGACTATGACCACCTCTTAATCCTGACCATCCTTATCTTCCTACAGCAGATCGAGACTCAAGCTTTGGAGGTCTCTCACGGCCTTGCCCAGCAGCTCCAGTCGGCCACCACGACTCTGGTCTCCAACCTCCAAGGCCTCCCCGCCAACCTCCAGGAGAAAGTCTCCCTGGTCCGCCAGAATGTCGAGGAGCTCCGGACGTCTTTCCTGTCCGCCAAGTCCCTCCAGGATTTGTCCAGTTCCGTCCTGGCCCAGAGCAGGGAGAAAGTGGCCAAGGCCCGTGAGCTGACGGAAGAGCTGATGGAGCAGGTGGTCCAGAACGCCCCCCTGTCGTGGCTGGTGGGGCCCTTCACCCCGTCCAGCAAACCAGAAGAAATAGAGATGGAATAGGACTCCGGGAGGGTGGTTCTCCCTTTTTTGAGGTGGGGCGGGTGGAGGAGAACGGGTTTGTACGTTCCTAGCGTTCAGCCGGGGCTCGACGCGAAAGGAAAGACTTGGTTGGACTCCAAAGTGATCCACTTTCAATGGGAACGTCCGGGGGTGAGAGCAAAAGAAGCTTGCAGGGCATGCCGTGTTAGGATCTCCTACTCAAGCCAGGCTGCATAAGGGTACACATTCTGGCTGCCATCTTGGTGGGTCTCCGTTGACTCCATTTAATGCTTAAATATAACTTAAAAGGTTAAAATCTTCACTTTCCAGATAACATTTTCAAAGTGCGGTTGGTTGGTGGAGAATCTCAGGTTACTTGGGTTGGCTTGGGGCTCTCCTACTTGAGCCAGGCTGCAACCTAGTTGGAACTCAAGTTCTGGCGGCCATCTTGGTGGGACCCCATTAACTCCATTTAACGCTTGAACATCATTTAAAATTTAAAGTCCTTTGCTTTCCAGATAATATTTTCGAGGTGCGGTTGGCTGGTGAAGAGTCTCAGGTTACTTGGGTTGGCTTGGGGCTCTCCTACTTGAGCCAGGCTGCAACCTAGTTGGAACTCAAGTTCTGGCGGCCATCTTGGTGGGACCCCATTAACTCCATTTAACGCTTGAACATCATTTAAAACTTAAAAGTCCTTTGCTTTCCAGATAATATTTCCAAGGTGTAGTTGGCTGGTGAAGAGTCTCAAGTTACTCGGGTTGGCTTGAGGCTCTCCTACTCAAGCCAGGTTGCGGCCTAGCTGGAACACAAGTACCAGCAGCCATCTTGGTGGAACTCCATTAACTCAAGTTAGCATAGAAACACATCGAGGCTTCCAAGGTTTCCCTGGGGAAACTTATATTGCCCATGAAATATAATTTAAAGGTTGCAAGTCCTTTGCTTTCCAGATAATGGTGTGGTTGGCTGGTGGAAAGTCTCAGGTTACTTTAGTTGCTTTGAGGTTTTTCTACTCAAGCCAGGCTGTGGCCTAGTTGGAACACAAGTTCCAGCAGCCATCTTAGTGGGACCCCATTAACTCCATTTAATGTTAAACATAATTTAAAATTTAAAGTCTTGCTTTCCAGATGATATTTTCAAGGTGTGGTTGGCTGGTGGAGAGTCTCAGGTTACTCGGGTTGGCTTGAGGCTCTCCTACTCGAGCCAGGCTGCGGCCTAGCTGGAATGCGAGTTCTGGCAGCCATCTTGGTGCAACTCCATTAATCCTAATTAACACATAAGGCTTGCAAATGGTATTTTTTTTTCTCCCTAGGGAAACTTATTCCCCATTAAATATAGTTTAAATGGTGTGGATGGCTGGTAGAGAGTCTCAGGATACTTTAGTTGGCTTGAGGTTTTTCCACTCAAGCCAGGCTGCGGCCTAGTTGGAACACAAGTTCTGGTGGCCGTCTTGGTGGAGCTTCATGAACTCCAGTTAACACATAAGTACATTAAGGCTTCCATATCAAAGTGGGGTATTATTTTCTACTGGGGGACCTGCTACCCAATTCAGAACATACATATAATTTTAAGGCCTCAAGTCATTTCTAGCCAAGCATCTCTAAGTGTATTTGGCAACCATGGCTACTAATGGTGCCCAAGTCCATGGAGCAGTGAATCCACTTCATGTTTTAATCAAGCCTTTAAAGGAATTATCCATGGTATGGATCCCTATACCCTGTAGGTTCAGGAACTTGGAGAGTTCCTTCAAAGCCAGCCCAAACTTGGAATAGATTTAATTGCCCCACTGATTTGGAAGTCTCGAGATGTTCCCGACTGGCGACCAGTGTTGGCTACTGGGCCTCAACCGCTTTCTGCCCATTTTTGAATTGCTTTGGGATGCGTAGTTCCTTCAGAGGCACGGACGAGGAAATGTCTCCACCTGGCAACCCGCACAACTGGTAAATGAGTGATTTCCGTTAGATGTTGCTTGACAAAAATGCAGGATTTCTGTAGCAACATTATCTGGCTTCTTAAATATCCTTGTGCAACTAAACTTTGCAAAAAGGCAGCTGGTTTAAACTTAATGGTCTGAGTTAGGGTCTTAAAAAAACAACAGTGGAAACTGTCGTAAGACTCAGATGGGGGTGGACAGAGGGACGAAGTCTGGAACGCAGTCGTTGCTTCCTATAATCCGGCAATGGTTTCTTAGCTATGCAATAGCCTTTGTCTTTCAAAAGGGTGTAACTGGTCCCTCCTGTAACTTGGCTCCTGATTTTATTTTCCACTCCTGTTCTTTAATTTCTAAATAAACCACATTGCATTGAAAACACAGAAGTCCTTTTGTATTTGCAATATGATATGAGGGGGTGGATTCTGTTGCATCAACAGAACTGTTGCAAAGATTTATGGGCCTCTCTAGATGTCAGGAATGTACCTCTTGGGATTTTGCAAGGGTGGGAGGCTTGAGGCTGAGGACTACAACCTTGAGAATCTTGGTTGGTAATGTGACAAGAACATCCCTTTCAACTGTCCTGGTTTGGCAGGAATGGTGCTGGTTAATCCATTGTCTTCCCATTTTCTCGGCTGCTTTTAAAAGCTGCCGGTTTCTCTTTCCTCTCAGCTTACTTTAATGGCTATAAAGTGAGCTGAAAGTGTAAAAGTAGCTTGTGTTCAGTTTATTTCCCAGCAGGGAGAGGAGAAAAAGGGCCAAATCTTTTTTCAATAGGCTCATTTGGTTCTTTTAATTTTTGCAGGGTTTCCTAAACTTGACACGAAAATTCCAGGGTTTGTGGCTTTGTGTGGTCTTCCCCCATAATAGGTTTTGGTCTCTTGTTGCCTGGCCGCACTCTAATGTTGCTCAGAGATATTTATCCTGGTTTTCATTTGCAAAATGTTGGAGGGTACACAAGCAGTAAAGTGTGAAAATGGGGAAGGTTGATTGCACATTGCAAAAAGGAAAGGCAGAAGATTGAAAAATGTATTGCTGAGGGAAAATGGATTGTGGCCAGCCCTCCACCTTTGCTAGGGTAAGGGATGCAGAAAGTAAAAAAATGGCAAATATCAAAATGTGTATGGGAAAGGGGCCAGGGTATGGTGGGGAGAGCGGGCACCCAGAGTCCAAACTGGGTCAGAGAACGGAGAGGGAAAGGGAGTGGGTCGGCACGGTGGCCCTATGCTTCCTCTCTCTCACCCATCTCTTTCCTTGGGTGTGTCGAGGACATCAGGAGAAGGTTTGTGGTGCTGGGAAATTGGGCTGTGAACCATCCTTAGCTGGCTAGGCAACAGCTGGTGGAGGAGGAGGAGGAACAAGACTAGAGGTTTTTAAAGGGCTGTGTGACCTGATCAGAGCCACTGAGAGGGAAGGTCTTTCCTGAAAAGAAGTGCTAGAGGCAGGAGAGGACGTGGATTGGAGAAACTTGCACATAATCGAATCCGTGAAAGTCAAGCCTGCAAATATGGAGGGCCAAGTGTATTGTAAAGAAGCGTGAGCTCTTGCAACAGAAGTTATCTTTTGTTACTGTCTTGGGTGCTGCTCTGGAATCCAAAGGGCCCTCACTAAATAGCAGTGATGGGAGAGAGGATGAAGGAAAGTAGGTAGGCAATTTGACCACTAAACATTCCGATCTCACACCACTATAGGCAATCGCTCTGATCTTTTCTGTGTCTTTGCTTGCTTTTGGCTCTGGAGGCCTGGATGGACATGCCTTCCTTTTGTAACGGTACGCTGTTGCAAAAAAAAAGCTTACTGTTACAACATAAAGGCCCTGTGCTCCCCCTACTGTCCACCAAGAAGGACGAGAAATGCCCTTTAATAGGAACTATGCAACCATGCAGTCTTTTACTTTGCTTGTTTTTTCTGTGATGGTATCTTGGAATAAAACCAGGCCCAACCTTTAGGTACAAAATGTTGCTGTTCATTCTAGAGATAGCCTCCAGTTACTTTATGACAATCAGGGGCATGGGTGTGCTTTTGAGAAAGAAAAACTCAAGCACTTTAGCAACCAACTGAGTCATTTCCTACATCTTTCTTCCCCTATTGTTAGCCTTTTATGTCCTGCTTCTGGGTCTGATCTTAAAGGGAACGTTCTCTCTTTTTAAAAAAAGATATGCATGTCTAGATTGCCAGGTATAAAGCCTTAGAGGAACTGGGATAATCCATTGGCCTATGCCTTTTTGAAAATGCTCCGCACTATTTTCACTTCTTCCCTTTGTATCCTGCCTTTCTCTCTATTTTGGGATACAGGGCAGTTTGCAGCTTTTGCCTAATAAAAATTATAAAACTGTATCTCAGGTAGAAACAGTCCTTAAAGTGCCACCTTAATAAATACTGACAGCTTGACACATGATCTTAAATTTGCTAGAGCAAAAAAGGAAATTTTTACCTTTACCTTGGACCATATCTCTCAGAATTCCCAGCTGGTTGGGGATGATGGGAGTTGACTTCTCATGCTGTTCAAGGATGCCAAGTTCCTAGAATCATAGAGTTAAATGGAGAAGACACAGAAGCTGAATATTCTGCTTCATGCAAAAAACTTCAGCTAGAGCATATGCTGCCTCCTTTTGAAGACATCCGGTGAAAGACACCTTTTCCTCATTTTCCTGCTTCTTTCTGAATGTGGCCATCCAAGAGCCCGGTGGAAGATCTGTGACATCACATCACATCACAAGAGGTTGCACGGAATGATGGGAGAAGCTCTTTCGGCCACTGCTGGACTGAAAGTGTGCCGGTCCCTGCAGGGATGGGAAACAATGATGCTGAGATGATGGCATGAGCCAAGGGTTGTGGGTCTAACCTGGTCGCGAGCCAGGGATCATGGCAGAATGTGAGTAGGCCTATTTCACTTCATCTGGATTTGCGGATGAATTGAAATGTTTGATGGTACATATCTTCAGACCAGTTCTCTGTATGCTTGTAGGAGCTGCACTGGTGAAGTTTTATCCTACTGTCTTTTCTATTTCCCATGTCAGTGGGTCAGTGAGTCCATTCCAGGTTTTCATTAGCTTTAATCTTGCTCTCCAAGGTGCTGAAACTATTTAAGACCAGAATTCAGCACCCTGGAGAGCTCTCTAAAGCCAAAATTAAAACTTGGTGTGGATTCATTGCCTTGTTGACATGGGAGGCACTGTTGAAGGCACCAGATTCTGGAAGCTAAGCAGGAGTCAATCCTGGTTATGACTTGGGTGGGAGACTGCCAATGAATACCTGGGACTGTAGGTTATTATTTCAGAGGAAGGAACTGACAAAACCATCTCTGAGGATTTGTTGCCTAAGAAAACCCTATGAAATGTATGAGGACACCATAAGCTGACAGGTGACATGAAGGTCCATGCTGCTGTTCTGTTCAAAACAAGCTATCTGAAGTTATTGACTCATCTAAGAGTATGTGACTTTACGGAATACAGGATGGTAAAGTGAAATGGGAGACCACGATGGTAAAAAGGGAAGTAAAGGTGGGGACATTGTTGTCCTCTCAATACCGTTGTAGTGCCATTCTCCTGATTCTTAGCTCAACTATATTGGCTGGGGCTGATTGGAGTCATGCTGGCTTCCGTGTCTGTGGGCTGGCAGATCCCCTCCAGGTGGTCATCTAGACTTTCAAGGAACTGAACCCTTGGCTTGAAATAGGTTTAGTGTTTTCTACAGCTCCTTCTGAGCCCTGCATGGTTTCAACACCTTAGACAGTGGCTTCAGCACTGGAGAGAGCTCCCTTAAAAGGAGCAAAAGCAGCTGCCATTTTGTGTGGATAGCTGATGTAGAACTCGAACACAGACCTATGGATTCAAATTTACAAGAAAAGAGATTCCAGCTAAGCAACAGAAAGAATATCTTGACTGTAAAAACTGTTGAACGGTGGAATAACTTGACCCTAGGTATGGTAGACTTGCACAGAGGTCAGATGAGCATCTAAAACTATATAAAGCACAAGACGTAAAAACACTGCAAGCTAAACATACCCAGATTAAGTGGGGAGGAGAGATGTGGAGAGGAATAAAGGATGTGTTTGGTCCTTGGGCAAGACAGTTATACCAGAGCCCTTCATATCTCTCGTTTTTTGCCACCTAGATTATTCATCCGAAGAATACCGGGTGACAGCGGCTGCCTCAGATGACGCTGTGTACATGAGGTCGGAGAGAGATGTACGTACGAACGGCTGCATTGGAAAGGCTAGCAATGGAGCAGGAAAGCTGCTCCAGCAAAAAGTGCAATTTTTCCCCCCAAGTCAGCCCCTGTTGTCCATTTTCAGCAAGTTTAGCATCCACTTTTTGTGGGGTGGAGGAATAATACTCTTTTTTTTCCCCAACACCTTGGGAGAAAAAGCTAGAATACAGTGTGCCCTTACTCGGCATGTAGAAGGTCCCAGATTCTAGCCCCTTTAACCCCTTAATGAAGGGATTTTAATAGCAGATGGGAGTTCCCTTCCCTGTTTGTGACATCAACTGTGGTGGGAATTTTATTTAACCTTTTAAGGTTCATGAAGGGAGTCTGACAGTAGATGGGAACTCCCTTGCAGCCTGTTCTTGATGTCCACTTCTTAAGGATCATGAAGAGATCCTGATGGTAGATTGGCATTCCCTTGCATCCTGTTTGTGATGTTGATTGCGGTGGAAATTTTATTTAACCTTTTAAGGTTCACGAAGGGGGTCTGATAGTAGATTGGATACCCATTGCATCCTGTTTGGGACAACAACTGAAGGGGAGGATTTTTTCCAACCCTTTAAGGTTCATGGAGGGAGCCTGATAGTAGGTTAAAGTATAAAAAGACCCCTTCGAGATCCCCTGGTACAAATAAGGTGAACCAAAACCTATTCCTCTCTCCCTTAGATTGCAATGATGAGAACGATCAGCCTGTCTGAGATTTTCAACACAACCGATCCCGCTGCTGACAACACAAATTCCAACAGGAATGAAGACTCACAACAAGGTCGGGCCAGCAGCACCATCAGGAGGATTTCTTTTTCCCCCACAAGAGATACTCCATCGAATGGCTTGGAATCAGCACAAGCAAGGGAGTATCCACCAAGTTGTGGTTAGTGTAAAGTGCGGTGGATTTTAGACTTAGGGAGCTGTGATTGGCATCCTGTCACTGACACAACACATGAATCAGTCATGCTATTAATGCACAGCAAATCATTTGCCACCATGCCACAGGCTACAAGCCAACATCCCTCAGTCTTGCCGACATATCCACAATCAGAGATATGCTACAGTAATAGTACACAAGCTCCGCACTGAGTAACAACATTACCAATGACCGGGCGTCATGCAATGCCCAATATGCAAGGTGAAATTGAAATGTGCAATGCACAAACGTGATAGGGAATGCATGACCGTGATGTGCTCAGGGCAACCATGAAGCCCAATGCGCAGCCACAGCATTGTGGGGTGTGCAACTTTGCTTCCACTGCTGTTTTCAGTGCACATGCTGAATATTCACCGCACATGTGTAGCACAACTTATGCATGTTTAGATCCGTAACAGGATGGCAAACATGTTCTGTCAGCGTGGTTTGCGTGTATGTATGTCACTAACAAGATGGCAGCTGTATTCTGCCACTTAAGCATACGTGTGTCACAGGGTGACAGCCATAATCCGCCAGCGTGACATACTCATGCAAATATCACAAACGGGATGCCAGACATGTTCTGCCAGCATGATATGCTCATGCAAACATCACTTACAGAATGCCAGTGATAATCTGGGTATGTTTAGTCTGCAGAAGAGAAGGTTAAGAGGGGACATGATAGCTATGTTTAAATATTTGAAGGGATGCCATGTAGAGGAGGGAGTTCTGCTGCTCCATAGACCAGGACAAGGAGCAATGGATTCAAGCTGCAGGAAAGAAGATTCCACCTGATCCTCAGGAAGAACGTCCTGACGGTCAGGGCTGTCCGGCAGTGGAATATGCTGCCTCGGAGTGTGGTGGAGTCTCCTTCTTTGGAAGTTTTTAAGCAGAGGCTGGGTGGCCATCTGTCGGGAGTGCTTTGAGGGTGTTCCTGCATGGCAGGGGGTTGGACTGGATGGCCTCTGTGGTCTTTTCCAACTCTACATTTCTATGGTTCTATGATTTTATGATCTCACAGCGTTGACATATTCCTGCCGTTGTCAGCTAACAATGCTGACCATGTTCTGACAGCAATGATTTCCAATGTGTGTTGTTCCTCACAAACTGCAATTGCGCAGCGGACATTGTGCCTTGTGCAACAGCAGCTGGTCAATGGCATGTGTTGTGCAATAGAGCAATACACATTGTGCAGTAGAGGATTTCCCTGTGCGGCCATTTACATTAAAGCAACGGGACGTTGGATGGCAACCTGTGTGTTAATGTTGATTCTTCTTCATAGCTGCAGAAGCACGGCGTGAAAGCGAGGAGAGCTCCGCCCCAGAAGATACACAGAAAAAGAGAGGATCTCAGATCTCAGATTCAACTGGGAATCGACCATCTACAGAAGAGATGGAGGAAGTTATTTGTCAGATATTACCGGAGGCTGGGCCAAGCCAGCCTCTTCTGGAGCTGCCTCCAAATCAACAAGCACGAAAGGAAGTAAGTTATACGTTTGGAGCAAACGGCCCTAACGTTGGGCAAGGTGCACCAGCTATTTCAGATCATGGGTTCGGGGTATCCTGAAAGGAAACCGTTTCTTAATTCCCGGATCCCTGCTCAGCCGTGGAAACCTACTGCGTGCACTTGGGCAAGTCATACTCTCTCAGCCTCAGAGGAAGGCAAAGACAACCTCCTCTCTGAATGGATCTCAGCCATGGAAACTTACTGAGTGACCTTGGGTGCGTCACACACAGCCCCCGAAACCCCAGTAGGTTTCCACGGCCAAGTGGAGAATCAAACCGGGGTCTCCAGGGTCGTAGTCTAATGCTCAAATCACCATGCTGGCTCTCTAAATGACACAATAGCCCTGTTTAAGTATTTGAGGGAATGTCCTATGGAAGATGGAGCAAGCTTGTTTTCTGGTGCTCCAGAGACTAGGACATGGAGCAATGATCTCCCGGGTCTCAGAACACTCCACCATGGAGTGTCAGGAGGGTCGACTATACTGTATTTTAATTTTAGTTTACCTTTATGTTAAAAATGTTGGTTGGTGCTTATGTTATTTTGTGTTAAAGCTGATGAATAAATATCTGTTTCAAAATTATGTTTTATAGATTGCTTCTGAGGAGAGGGAAGGGGAGAAAGTTGAGGCGACGACGTCACAGCCATTACTGGAAAAGGTACTGGAGATGGAGACCCCAACCCATGAACAGCAGCCAAAAGAGGACCTGGCTGACGCACAATTGCCTCCATTGATGGAGCGAATGCTGCCTCTCCCGTCGGATGAGAAGCCAATGGTCTCTCAGAAGGAACCTCCCGTCCCTCAGCCAACCTCGGCAGAGGAGATCAGGGCCTCTCTTCCCCCACCAGAGAAAGAGGGCCTGGTTCCTCAGCTGCAGCAAGGACCTCCTTTGGAGGAACAGCGACCTGTGGTCTCCCAGCCATCTTTGACTCAATCGCGGCCGACCCTCCAGTGGGCGCCATTGCCAATCTTTGAGTCAGATTCAGAGCTCCTGAACAGCCCTTTGGCGACGCCGTCACAAGATTCGAGGAGGGTTTGGGTATCAGCGTCCAGAGATCTTTCCTCACCCCCTTGGCTGGTGGCAGAAAAGGTATGTTGGGTGTGTTTCGGACTGTCCACCAGAGAACTTGAGGAAAGAACTAAGACCATTTCTGCACTACACTGTTATAGTGCTTTTATTCCACTTTCAACCTCCTGTGGTATTCTGGGGTTTATAGTTTACTGAGGCCAAAGAGCTCTCTGCCTGAGAATTCTAGATGCCCCTCCCTATACTGCAAATCCCAGCATTCCAGAGGATGTTGAAAGTGGAATCATTGCACTATAACCATATGGTGCAGAAATGGCCTAAGCCTTTCCTCTGGATGGGCAAGAGAGGAAGCCAGGACTAAAAGGTTTAGTCAAGAAAGAGGAAGACCTTCTGGAAAATGTTGTGAAGGTCTCTTATCTCCAGAGCAGTGGATTCACACTACAGGAAAAGAGATTCCACCTCAACATTAGCAAGAATTTCCTGACAGAAAGAGCAGTTTGACAGTGGAATACGCTGCTGCCTAGAAATGTGGTGGAATCTTCTCCTTTGGAGGTTTTTAAACAGAGGTTGGATGACCATCTGTCAGGAATGCTCTGATGGTGTCTTTCTGTATGGCAGAACGGGGTTGGATTGGATAGCCCTTGGGGTCTTTCCATCTCTGTGATTCCATGATTTTATCTCTCTCTTTGTCTGTCTATCCATCTATCTATCTCTTGCCCTTTTTAAACACTGCTCAACCAGAATTATTTGGCTGCAAGTAGTCCAGGAATGGAAATCAAGCAGCCCTCCAGATATTTTTGGCCTGCAGCTCCCAGCATCCCCTAGCTAGTGTAACCCACAACTGAGGAAGTTGTAGTCCAACCACATCTGGAGGACTGTGCGATTTCCATCCCTGGTAAAGTGCATTAAAATAGCATAACATAAAACCAAAATACAATTAAAATGATTAGACTCTAGAGAACCAAGACAGGGTCAGACCTCACCTGGAATCCTGTGTCCAATTCTGGGCACCTCATTTCAAGAAGGATGTTGACAAGCTGGAACGTGTCCAGAGGAGGGTGACCAAAATGGGAGAAGGCCTGAAAACCATGAAGCCATGTGAGGAGCAGCTTAGGGAGCTGGGTATGTTTAGCCTGCAGAAGAGAGGACATGATAGCCATGTTTAAATATTTGAAGGGAGGTCATATGGTGGATGGAGCAAGCTTGTTTTCTGCTGCTCCAGAGACTAGGATGCGGAGCAATGGATTCAAACTACAGGAAAAGAGATTCCACCTGAACCTCAGGAAGATGGTCAGAGCTGTCTGGCAGTGGAATCTGCCGCCTCAATGGAGTGTGGTGGGGTCACCTTCTTTGGAGGTGTTTAAACAAAGGCTGGTGGCCATCTGTTGAGAATGCTTTGAGGGTGTATTCCTGCATGGCAGACTGGGGTTGGACTGGATGACCCTTGGGGCCTCTTCCAACTCTATGATTCTAGTTCAGTATTGGCTGCACTGGCGGGCTGCAGCTGCGTCAGAGTTAAGCAAGGCAATTGTTTCCCCCTGCGCTAGCTGGGTTTGATCTGGGATCATCTCCATGCAAAGCATGGATTTGAACGTGACACTTTCCCATCTACCTAAATCTAAAATGTGATTCTAGTCCTCGCTGATCTGAATAAAGGACCCAGCTCTTGATCACCAGTCTTTGACTTCTCTGTTCCCCCTCTCGCAGTCTGCAGTATCCACCGACAAAGCCACGAGAGGAAAGTCTCCGCTTCGTTACGACATCCCCAGAAGTGTCTCGTCGGAAAGCGAAACCGTGCTCCGAACAGAAACAAAGGTAGAACTGGTTAAGCATCCACATTATGGCCACTTTAAGGGCTGCAATCCTACACCCATTTATTTATTTTGGGGAAGAAGTCACACTGTCTCCGTTGAGATTAACTTCTGAGTAGACACATTCAGGATTGTCCTGTAAGAGCTGCTTCTCCCCAGCCTATCCAAAATAAAATTGTTTTATTTTTAACAACTGTTACAACTTCTTCAATAATACTACAATACTTTGTTCTAAAACAGACTAATGATTTGATAAATATAACTAAGAAATTGATCTAGAGGACAAGTTGTATAACTTACTTACCATCATATTTTATAATGGTAGATTTATTTTATTAGATTTTATTAGATTTGGAGATATAAACCACGAATGTAATAATATCATTTTAACATGACTAGGGAGAGTTACTAGTTTTTTGTTGCCATAATTTTTCACTGTTATTTGGGATATCTTTCTTGCTCAAAGTATAGATATCACAAGCAACAATAAATAATTTCATGTTTAAAAGTTTAAAAGATGGTTAAGTACAATTATTTCAGCTTAAAAGAAAGTTAAGTACAATTATTCTGGTTTAAAAGAGACTTTAAAAGTTTCAAAGAAGGTTAAGGAGAACTATTTTGGTTTAAAAAAAAGTTTAAAAGATAGTTAAGTACATTTATTGTGGTTTAAAAGTTTAAAAGAAAGTTAAGTACAGTTATTTTAGTTTAAAAGAAAGTGAAGTACAATACTTTTAGCAGAAACTGTTTGCAATAAGGATGGGAACAATCTTTTTTAAAAAAAGTTATCTGTTTATTACCATAGTCGTAACTTAGTTATAGGTTGTTGTTGTATTGCTTTACTTGTTTTGGTTGGATATATGATTTTGATATTGCATGGTAGTATCTGTTTTATCTGTGTTTTGTTTTCATTCAATGTTTAATTTAAAAAATTGTAAAAAAAAACCTCGAACAACAGGGCAGCCAGGTGGCTTTTCAAGGTTTTCTAGGGTTTTCTAGGCCTTCCACAGTTGTGCACCCCTGGTCATGGGCCAGCTGTTGTCTCCACTTGCTATATCTCTGCTCCCCTCTCTGTGCATATGAACATTGTGCAGTGGCGCAGTTCAGTTGTGCATCGGTGCAAGCCAATTTGCAATTGGATGCCAGATTTTGTTCCCACCCAAGACTGAAGAAAGTAACTTGCTCCCCTTCTTCTCTCCTGCCACCCACTCAACCCCTTTCTCCACCACTCCTGCCACGTAGGACTGGACGCTGAAAGACGACTCCTTCACCACATTCCATTCCAAGCACAAATCGGGGACCTCTCAGCAGAGAGGCAAGGACAAGTCCCTCCACAACATGATGGTGGAGATCATCTCCCAGCTCAACGATGCCGACAACAGCTCCCCCTCGGCCATGGTCACCAGCATCAACTCCTTTGTGGATTCGCCGGTCGGGCAAGTCTTTTCCAACACCATTGAGAGGGCACTGGAGAAATCGGAAGAGTGGCTGAATTACTACTTCCCGTCGCCGGAGACCAGCACTGGTGAGAAAGGGGGAAAAAATTATTTGGCAATCATGGGCTGAATTCCACTCTTAGACTCATACAGTTGGAAGGGACCTCAAGGGCCATCCAGTCCAACCACCTTCTGCCATGCAGAAAGACACAGTCAAACCACTCCTGACAGATGGCCATCCAGCCTCTGTTTAAAATCGTCCAAAGAAGGAGACTCCACCACACTCCATTGAGGCAGCGTATTCCACAATCAAGGTGCCCTTACCATCAGGAAGTTCTTCCTAATGTTTAGGAGGAACCTCTTTTCCTGAAGTTTGAAGTCATTGCTCCATGTCCTAGTCTCTGGCGAAGCAGGAAACAGGCTTGCTCCATCCTCCATATGATATCCCTTCAAATATTTAAACACAGCTATCATGTTACCCTTTAACCTTCTCTTCTCCGGGCTAAACCTACCCAGCTCCCTAAGCTGCTCCTCATCGGGCTTCGTGGTTTCCAGACCTTTTGCCATTTTGGTCACCCTCCTCTGGACCTGTTCCAGCTTGCCAACATCCTTCCTGAACTGTGGTGCCCAGAACTGGGCACAGAATTCCAGATGGGGTCTGACCAAAACAGAATAAAGTGGTACTATTGCTTCCCTTGACCTAGACACTATACTCCTATTGATGCAGCCCAGAATTGCATTGGTTGTTTTAGCTGCTGCATCACACTGCTGACTCATGTTCAGCTTGTGGTTGACTAAGACTCCTAATTCCTTTCCACGTGTACTATGATCAAACCAGGTGTCACTCATCTTATATCTGTGCATTTCATTTTTTTTCTGCCCAAGTGTAGTACTTTACGTTTCTCCCTGTGGAAATTCATTCTGTTTGGGCCTAATGCTTAGGTAGAATTTCTCTTGTTGTCATTTGAAGCCACTGTTTGGTTCTCTAGGTCTCTGGAACAATGGGTGACAATCTTGATGTATATTCCTACATGCCCTCCTTTCAGATATTTAACAATGGTTATCATGTCACCTCTCCGTCCTCACTTTTCCAAGCAAAGCTTACCCAGCTTCTAAAGCATCTTTCATAAGGCTTGCTTTCCAAACCCTGGGCCAACTTGACTTTAGTCCCCACTTGAGGAAACCCCATTGAATGGATGGAGGAGGATGTTGCAATGGACTTCGATTCCGGAGTTCTGAAACCCAAACAAATGATCAAAATGGTCCTTGTGTTTGCTGTTTTGTTCAGCCCCGCCTGACGTGTCCAAAGGGGCGCTCGGCACTTCCTCCGTGGACCTTTGCAAGGAAGGTTGTTTCATGCGCATCAACTCCCTTTCGATGCAGCTGCGCAACCGGGCCTTCAAGTACATCCTGCACCAGCTGAAAAGCACCCGCCGGATTACCGGCGAGAACCTCTCTCTCCTCGATCAAATCATAGACCTCGTAAGTAAGAAAAAAGAAAAAGAAAAAAAAGGAACAGAATGACCTCCCGTCTATCCAGACTGTGGATACTTGGTTTGGGGGGGAAATACAGCCCAAACTAGCATGCTGTGAACTGGGAACGGTAGTCCAGCCTCCTTGGATGGGATCCTTGTGAAACCTAGAGTTATTTATCTGTATTTCATTCTTATTCGTGCTCCCTATGCATTCACAAAATCATGGTACTATTGCCACGGTTGCAGAAGTCTTCCAACCCTGCTCCACCAGGCAGCAGCCGCTGTGAGCAACAGAATCTGTTCTCCTGTCAGTCGGGGACTGATATTTCCAGCCCCATTGCCAGTGATCTCTGATATGATTAGGAATTGCTACAGGGCTCTTGCTTCCGATTGTCTGGATTGTAATTGGGGTTCTCCTTCTGATCATTGCACCAGAAATCAGCACAAGAAAGAGGTGGAAATATCCACCTACGGTGACCCAATCAATAGGGGAACAGACCTCAGTTGCTTGCAGCAGCTGCTGTCTAGCAAAGCAAGATTGGGTAGGAGAAGTTGAGCCTGGAGCTGAACTAGGATCTCTGTGAATGTTGTCTGCTATTTGATTTGGCATCCTGCTTAGCAAACCCTTTTTTGTCACATATTTGTCATTTATATTACTTATATTACAGGACCAAACATTGTTAGTTGTAATCCAATTTTTTTTAACTGATGGAGGAGAAAAAAGAGGGAGACACAAACAGTATAATGCAATCTTAAGCAGTTTTCCTTTTTGATATTTAGTGGGAGTCAAAAAAAAAAGGTTTCTTTGGGTGTGTTTTTTTAAAATTAATTTTATTGTTGAGAAGATACTTAAATGCAAAGATAAGTATCTTCTCAATGATTAATTTCTTTTTTCTATACTTCCTTATGATCCTTCTATACTTAATACAGAAATGCCCCCATCTTTTCCTCATTTGTTAGAAACAGACAAGTTGACCAGATTATTAAGTGATAGGAAAGATAAAAGATTGAATAGCTTTAGGAAAAAAATTGGGAATATTTGTTAAGCAAGGTTAAAGTAAGACAAGAGCAGGAAGAACATATCAACCTCTGGATGTTGTTGGCCTGAAAATCCCACTTTTCCTCACCATTAACTATACTGGCTCTGGCTGATAGGAGTTGCAGTCCATCAACACACGTTCCCCAGATTTGGTTTGGGGTGTTTCTTGTTCTGTCTCCAGCAATTATTTTTTCCCTCTCTTTCGTTTAAAAAGAAATGCCTTTTCTTCCTCCAGGTAGACTACTCTCGTAGCTTGGGTTCATCAAGTTTCCCCATGGTCTCTGCCCAGATGTCGAACCTGTGGACACGGTGGCGCTCAACCCAAGAACTGGAATGCACAAAGTCCCAGACAAGGACTCTAAAGAGCTCAATCTCTTTCCTGCCTGAGGTATCTTGATGAGGAATAAAAATGGGTCCCCATAAGCACTCTCTGTCTTCCACTAGAGAAAATGAACGGTCATGTTGATGAAGCTGCACCGATGCTTCAACACTGCCCCTAGTGGCCAGGGATGGAATGACCAAGCGGGAGGTTTCCCGCGATGGAAGGGGAGGAGCGTGAGATTGAAGGGGCGGGGCCTAGTTGGAGAAGAGGTGGAGCCTGAGTGGGCTTGGTTGACCGTCAAGGATGGAGAAGGTTTAAGTACAACCAGTTTAAGAAGCCATGCCCTATGAAGAATGCCTTAGGGAGCTGGATATGTTTAGTCTGCAGAAGAGAAGGTTAAGAGGGGACATGAGAGCCCTGTTTAAATATTTGAAGGGATGTCATGTTGAGGAGGGAGCTGGCTTATTTTCCTTTGCTCCAGAAACTAGGACAAGGAGCAATGGATTCAAGCTGCAGGAAAGGAGATTCCACTTGAACTTCAGGAAGAACTTCCTGACGGTCAGAGCTGTCCGGCAGTGGAATCTGCTGCCTCCATGGAGTGTGGTTGAGTCTTCTTCTTTGGAGGTCTTTAAGCAGAGGCTGGATGGCCATCTGTTGGGAATGCTTTGATGGGTGTTCCTGCATAGCAGGGGGTTGGACTGGATGGCCCCTGGGGTCTCTTCCAACTCTATAATTCTATGATTCTATGATAAGAAGTGGATCCAAAAAAGCTTTTGACTTCAGGGGTATAATCTTTGGGGGCTTTCTTGGGGATGCTCCAGTACTATATTTGCTGCAGTGAGAAGGCAGATGGGCCAGGTGGCCAACCAGACCCCTGGACTTCAGGCCACCCAATATGGGACATCCTGTAGCAAATGGTACCCTTGGGAACTTTAGTCTAGAGGCCAAAGGTGGTCGGTGGACCAGACTTTCCGCACTCCGGACTGAAAAGAAGGGTTCTTTTTATTTCGTTTAGCAACTAGAAATGAAGGCTTTGGGCCTGACCCGAAGCCTCGCCCAGGAGCTGTACAGCACATACCGCAACCTCTTGCCCCACGTTCCCGAGCTCCCCGTTCACCTCCAGGAAAAAGTCACCCAAGTATACGAGAACTTGGAGGAGATCCAATCTCACTTGTCCCTCAGCTCCTCCCTCCGGGATTTGCCGTCCAGCCTCGTCGTCCAGAGCCGGCAAAAAATTGCCAGTGCCCGAGAGAACTTGGATGAGATTTTGGACTTCATGGCGCAAAATCCGCCCTCTCAGTGGCTGATCCAAAAGACCCCCTCCAAAGAAACCAGAGAACCACTGTTTTCAGCTAAGGACAACCAACCTGCCGGAACAGCGAGCGAAAGCAATGCTGCCGAGGGGAGCTCCACATCTCGAGTGCTCCAGTCGCTGCCACCACCTCCACCGCCTCTTTAATCCTGTCTTCAGGTCCCAAAAAAGCCAGGCCTTAAACATCAGAAGAACCATATTCCTCCAGCTCTGCAGAAACCTGGATTCAAGACCATCCAGAAATATCAGGTGGCACCATCTTTTGACCTGATGTTGAAGCTGAAAGCAGGGAGACAGGTGGGACCCCAACCAACCAGCTTGATTCTCTGTCTGCAATACGGCAACCCAATCCCCCTGCATTGTTCCCAAATAAAGACCCTCCCTGTGAATAAGAACGGGTGAGCATATTCCTTGAGTATACCCTCAAATGATTTCTTTAGTCCAGCAAGAGCTTGTAGAGTTAGAATTTCCTTTTAAAAAGATCTAGTTACTTTACCAAGAGCCAGCATGGTGTGGTGGTTTGTACCTTGGACTATATCGCTGGAGACCAGGATTTGATTCCCCACTTAGCCATGGAAACCCACTGGGGGACCTTGGACGTGTCACACACTCTCAGCCCTAGAAAACCCCATGATAGGTTCACCTTAGGCGTCTCCGTAAGTTAGAAATTACTTGAAAGCACACTACAAGCATAGTTACTTTATTCTTTGCTCTGATCATCCAACAAGTCACCATGTGCAGTTAGGAAAGGTAACTTGCTATTTTAGCTATTAGGAATTTGTTAGTAGTGTGCCAAGGGAAATGATCTCTAGTTCCCCCAAGTGGCCAATTCAGAGATTGCAGCTTGGAAATTCTGAGAAAAATGCCAAAGATGTTGCATAGCTTGGAAATTCTGAGAAAAATGCCAAAGACATTACAAAGCAATCCATCCTGGCTACAGCATGAAGCAGCCATCAGGCTAAGTCAGACAGAAATAAAATTGGGAAGTAGCCAATAAAATCCACAAGAAAAAAGGAGATAGACATCCTCAGATGCTAGATGATGGTAGCTTTGAAAAGCCCAACATGTTCTAGATTGTTGGGCAGGTGAAGGCCTTCTTTAAGTGCTAAATAAAAGCACAAGTAACAGAAGTACAATGGGACCTTTGCAGGTTCAGCATTTATGGATTTGATTATTCATGGGTTATTTTATTTTTCTTATTTATTTTTCAAAAAGGTCTTACTCTATTTGTCCCTGCCATGGACAAAATGTATTCTCTCTAGGAATCTCTACGTCCTCCAGCATGATTGTATGAAGTGAACCATAGGGTCACACTGGAGGACCTAGGGGTTCCTAGAGCGAACACTTCTCTAGGAATTGCTAGGTCCTCCAGTGGGCCATGTCTAGCAGAAGTGGGCCATAGAATCACACTGGAGGACTTAGATTCCTAGAGAACTGCTCTCAGATTCAAAAAAGACGGTGTTTGTGATTTTTATTTGCTTTTTTCCACGTTTGAGGGGGTCTTGTGGCCATAACCTCTGTGAAAACGGAGGGCTTGCTGTACATGCATATCTTCATAGCAAAAGCATTTCCGTACTTGCGTACTGCCTAGAACAGGGATAGGCAACTGCCTGGGACCAGGGGCCAATTTCTCCTGTGACACCCCTTCCAAACACACACACACAGACACACACACACACACACACACACACACACCAAGCCTAAATCTTTCTATTTCCCTCTCCAGTCCCTCTCAAAACGGAAGAAATGTAGTTATTGAAATGTTTGGGGTTTTTTTGGGGGGGGCAAAAACAGTGCATTGAGAAATTGGTTCTAAAACTGAGTTGTAAGCTGACACTATGGAGCCAGCATGGTATTGTGTTTACAGTGTTGGACTGTGGAGGCTAAGGTTTGGATCCCCACTCAGCCACAGAAACCCACTGGGTGACCTTGGGTTAAATATATTCAGCTCTCTAGGCCGTTCCTCAGACCTTTGGCCACCCTGGTCACCCACCTCTGGACAGCAAAAAAAAGGCTTGCTCCATCCTCCATATGGCATGCAGATCAGGGGTGGTGTGGACCCACTCTGAGTTTTTATTTCAGACTCCAAAGGAGCTCTCGAATGTGCTGAACCCGTGCTTCCTAGAATATTTTCAGCACCGTGGAGAGTTCCTTAAGGCTGGCTGTGGCTTCAGCACTTTGGAGAGCTTCATTGGGATGACCCCCAAATTGGCTTCAGAACCTTCGAGAGCTTCATTCGGATGACCCCAAATTTGGCACCTTGGAGAACTTCATTGGGATGACCCCCAAATTTGGCACCTTGAAGAGCTTCATTGGGATGACCCTCACATTGGCTTCAGAACTTTGAAGAGCTCCATTGGACTAACCCCTAAATTGGCTTCAGAACCTTGGAGAGGCCCATTGGAATAACCCTCAAATTGGCTTCAACACCTCGGAGAGTTCCTTCACAGTTTGGAAGTCGCAACCTGAAGTAGATTCACCGTACTTCCGACACGGAAGTCACTGGGAGCACGCAAACTCAGACGAGGATCATCGAAGAGAGATCTATGAGGAGTAATTTATTGTATTCCTGAATGTCAGGGGCACAACCATCCAGCCCTATTGTTGTAGAAATAGACGCCCATCTACCCGTTCTAAGTGGAATCAGCTTTCTTTGAGCATCTCAATGCTTCTCTTTTCAAAGGTTGCCAGGAAGTAGTGGTGAGTTGGCCATCTATGACATCATCATGCTTCACAACAGCTGCACGGAATGCTGGGAGTGTCCTGGGCCCCAAGCCCCCATGGAACGAGGGAGAATGCTGTCATGAACCAAGGGCTCTTTTTGACCTATCCTGTTGGGCCGGTGCACAGAGACCATGGCTGATGGTGAGTGTTTCCATGTGAAAGAAAGAGAGGATCACCTGGTGGGTGTTGTAGTAGAACTGGGGCTCACAGAGCCAAAGCCCCAGGACTTCTTGATGAGCAGGGTCTATGATGTCATCTATCACCCACCTCTCAGGCTTCTCTGAGTGTAGCTATGATCCTTGGAGCAGTTAAGAGAGAAAGTTGGTTTTTCTCAACCAGCTTGTTTTTGTGAGCTTCATACGTTAATGCATACCAATGAAGTTGAAGGTGGCTTGACTTTGCATTGACAATTACGATCCATTAGCTTGACAAAAGACCTGCTCCTACTGCAGATGAAAACTGCTAGAAGGGCTTTGTTCATATAAACCCAAAGAACTGCCTACATTTATTTAAAAGCTGGAACAGGTCCAGACTAGGGCGACCAAAATGGTCAAAGGCCTGGAAACCATGAAACCCTATGAGGAGAAGCTTAGGTTGCTGGCGATGTTTAGCCTGGAGAAGAGGAAGTTAAGAGGGGACATGATAGCCACGTTTAAATATTTGAATGGCTGTCATATGGAGGATGGAGCAAGCCTGTTTTCTGCTGCTCCAGAGTCTAGGACACGGAGCAATGGCTTCAAACTTCAGGAAAAGAGATTCCATCTAAACATTAGGAAGAACTTCTAATGGTAAGAGCTGTTTGCCAGTGGAATATGCTGCTGCCTGGGAATGTGGTGGAGTCTTCTTCTTTGAAGGTATTTAAACAGAGACTAGATGGCTATCTGTCAGGAAGGCTTTGTGTGTGTGTGCGCGTGTATGGCAAAATGGGCTTGGACTCGATGGCCACTGTGGTCTCTTCCAACTCTATGATTCCATGGCCACCTAGTTGGCTGACAGCACCCACAAATCTGGAAGAGAAGACAGAGGCTCTGTACCCTTTTCCTGAGTGGACGGTGAAAATCCAGGGAATGGAAATGCCAGAGGTGGCCAACAATCAGGGATGTTCAAAACATTGGGAAGGCACTAGGTGCCAGGAGTCTTGATCTCGGGGAAAAATAAGAAATAAATCAAAATAAGAAATAGAATCCAGGCCAGAATTCGTCCAGATTAATTACTGATTTTTTCCCCCTATTTTCTTTCCTCCCTTTTGGAAACTCTCACCTTGGATGATATCCTATGGACCGACACTTCTGCAGACGACGATGAAGCCACTAAGGTATGTTGGTGGTGGTGGTGCTGCTGCTATTCATCTCCTTTCAGATTGGGTCTTAGGAGCTTATGAAAATGATTACAGTAACAGTACAAGAAATAAGAGACAAGGCCAGTATGCTTTAGTGGTTTGGTCGGTCGGTCCCAAGTGAGCTTCTCTAAGTCCTTCATACTCCCTACAGTACAGTACATAAGCTCTGCTTTTCAACTAATTCTGCTTTCTGACAGTGCTCCGGTCCCTAACCTAAGTCAGGCAGGCCTGCATTTCACCAAATTTGTTCCATGGGAATTCAAAGAAAATGGTGACTGATGTTTTTCTAATTAAGATTGTATTGGGTTTAATTAAGATTGGGTTTTTAGCTCATGAATAACCAACCCACAGAGGCTGATATCAAGAAAAAGGAAAGATAATTAACTATTCTTTCTTCTAAAACAGGACAAAGATTAATTAATGGGGAAATTTTCAGGGCTGAATTATCTTCTTTGCCCTGTGACTCTTTGCATGTGATTTGGAAACAATCTAAACAGTATCATATATAGACAGACATGTTTCTGAATGAAAGGACCAGGCCCTTGAAGGGGAAAATGTTCCAGACCAACTGTTAGCATAATATTGGAAGGAAGGAAGGAAGGAAGGAAGGAAGGAAGGAGGGAACTGCATAACATATGGGTTAAACATAAAGAACTTTTATATGCTAAAACAACCCCTTGGTTATCTCCATCCAAAGAACTTTCCTTAAGAGAGTTGCAAAGACAAGGAGAATGGAAGAACTATAGAAATCTTCTGATACAAAAGGGAGAATTATACCAGCTAAAAGAGAAAACCATTTAATTTTTTTAATTTTTTTTTAAATATATATAACTATATAGAATTGAGATATTTATATAACAAAAACATAGCAAAATAAAACAACCCCCCAAAAATCATATTGAGTTTGTTGTATAAAGACCATAGGGATAATTTTGACAGTCTACAAATGAAATTATGGACTTATAAGATTCATCCCTTGAGACTGAAGCTATAGTTCTAAATATATCAACAATGTGCATAAAGTAAAAATAAATCTATAAATTCCTAGCAATAACATAGTGTCTTTTCCTCTTTACTCCTATCCTTGATTGGAATATTTCTTTACATCAAAAATCTTCAATTCCAAAAATAAAGGATTTTGATTTAAAGTAAATTTTTGCCCTGATAGGATTTCCTTGTTTTAAATATTAAGAAAGTTAAATACAAGAAAGACGTAAGAATATAAGAAGAATTCTGGTTAGAGACAATTTAATAAGTGAAGAGTTGGATATCCAATGATTTGCACTCCTGTTTGGATCTCAGGCATTTATTTTAAACTGATATTGAGAACGTATGTCAGTTTCATATCATGGCTATTTGGTTAGCTTAGCTTCTTTCTTCCAACTTGGGATCCGTATTTGGCAGAGCTTGAAACCACTTCCAAGTGTGCCATGTGGACAGGCCTTAACACACTTCTCTGTTGTGTTCAGGCTGCGAGCAGAGAGGCCGAGAGTCTTTTGGGGGAATATCGGTCCGCTGAAAACCTGGAACCTACTATCCTCGATTTGCTGGAAGAAGACAATGAACTGCTACGGAGTGAGTAAGACAAAGCAGGAAACAAAACCACAGCTCAGCGATCCACATTTTATTGCAACTTTTAAACAAGGGGTTGGCAAAGTGTGGCTTTTGTGGCTGCCGAGGTCCCGTAGAAGTCAACCCCTTAATCTACTCCTATTGATGCAGCCTAGAATTGCATTGGCTTTTTAAGGCTTTTTATTTTCTTTTTCGGAGATAGTACAGGGTTCAGGGATTCCTGTGAATGTGGGGATACATACCCATGTTTTACAACGTTATAAGAGTTTTCTGCGTGCTTTTGGGTCCTCTCTTGCTGCCATTTTGAGAAGGACCATAGAGGAAAACAAGTATTTGGAGCTCTTCTGGAATACTTGCAGTGAGGGTATCTGTTGCATACTTTCGTCTGTTTGGAGGGCTTTTAGTGTGGTTTGGTGGGAGGTCACTTGCTGTCGCCATTTTGAGAGGGACTGCAGAGACAAATAGAGGTATTTAAAGGTAGTCCAGAGTTCTGAGGTGTTTGTAGGCATGAGTTGGGGGGCATTTTGTCCCCTAAATGTATGAAAACACATGAAACTATCCCTTCAAGCACCCCAGCATCACTTATTACCCCAAAACACTTCTGTTTCCCTCTGTGTTCCCTCTCAAAATGGTGGATGGATTTGATTTCCTGCTGCCATTTTGAGAAGGACTGCAGAGACAAAAGGAGATATGTAAAGGTATTCCAGAATTTGTGGGGATGGGTTGGGGGATATTTTGTTCCCCAAATGTATCAAAACACATTAAACTAACCCCTGCAAGCAACCCAGAACCACCTATTACCCCAAACATTTCTGTTTTCCTGTGTGTGTGTTCCCTCTCAAAATGGTGGACAAAATTGATTTCCTGCTGCCATTTTGAGAAGGATGAAAGAAGGAAACAGAGGCTTGCTGTGGCGAGGGAATGCATCCCATAGAAGATTTCAGAGAGGGGGAGAAATTGGTCTCTGGCCTACACCCCACCCCCCGTTTAGTGGGTCTGATGTAGCTGAGACTAAGTGTCAAAATTAAACCAGAGATGAGCTTCCACTAGGCCTTGGGATGTTGCCCGACTGCAAGTCTCATCAGCCCTAGCCATAGTGGGAGTTGCAGTACAGTTTTATCAGGAAAACTGTACCATTCTCATTCCCAACATTGGCCACCAACAAGGCGAGGAGAAGGAGAAGGGGTGCCCTCTACATGGGAAATCTTTGCTTTTGCTCCTGAGAACTAAACTCAAAGTTTCCACACAGCTCCTACACCCCAGGTGAGCGGCAGCCAAGAAGAGGTGGAGCCGGACGCAGATTGGGGCACCCCAGAAGGCATGAGTCCCGATCCCTCCGAGGTGATCCCCCGAGTAACAATGGAAGAGACGGACATCGCCATGTCCGAAGAGATGGCGTCTCTCAGCCCGTCCCTTGAAAAGATGTTCCAAAACAGTTTAATAGCCGACCCGGCATTCTCAATAGAGAAGGTAATTTTGACACCTTTGAGGGAGAAGGGAAGTTCTTGGCCACTTCAGGAGAGGTTTAAGATCCTATTTAAGGAGTTTCAGACTCTTTTGGGCTTCCAGTAGCCAAACCATGCTGGAAAACTGAGCTAAGAATAATACAGTGGGGCTCTGCTTTTGCATTCAATGGATTTGGTTATTCATGAATTATTTTACTGTATTTATTTATTTTAAAATAATTTTTTATTAAGAAGAATTAAAACGGATCTTCTTACAGAAGTACATAAAGACATGTTTTGGATATGTTTTTGGATTTAGGAATGTATTGATGTATAAACGTTCGAGATAACCATTATACATGGAGGAAAATGGAGATACATCCAAAATTTTATTTATTAAAAAAAAAATCTTACTCTATTTGCCATGGAAAAATATGTTCTCTCTAGGAATTTCTGGGTCCTCCAGCACAATTCTATGGTCTCCTCCCTCCAGAAGTGGACCGTAGAGTCATGTTGGAGGACCTAAAAATTCCCAGAGGGAACAGTTCTCTAGGCATCGCTCCAGCCTGCCTCTGCGGCATACATCGGTGGAAGCTGACCATAGAATTGCCCTGGAGGACCTACAGAATTCCTAGAGAAAGATTCCCAGGTAAAAAAGAAATACCTTTTGTGATTTTTATTTTTATTCATGTCCTTTCCCCTTTCGTGGGGTCTTGTGCAAAAGTGGAGGGCTCATCGTATTTCCCAATCTTGTTCGGCAATCTTTGGTTGCTCCAGGTTCTGGGACAAGCCACAGCCAACATCTTGACGGAGGCGGAGGCAGCCGCTTCCCAGTTTGCCAACAAGCTCGAAGACTTCGAAAACGAGTGGGATTCTGAGACTGACCTGACCGAGCCGCACAGCATCTTGACATGTCGGATTTGCCAGCTGTTTGTGCGGACGGTGGACCGGCTGCTGGACAAATCGGACCAGCTGATGGACCATTACCTACCCCTCACCGAGGAGGAGATTGGTAAACCTTTTTCAGAGCACGATTGGAAGGAGTAAGGGAGAGGAGATAGTTTAAAAAAGGTGTATTAGGTACTCAAGGGATCATAGAATTGTAGAGTTCAAGGACCATCCAGTCTAACCCTATTCTTCCACACAGGACGACACATCAAAGCCTTCCTGACAGATGGCCATCCAACCTCAGTTTAAATACCTCCAAAGAAGGAGACTCCAGCACACTGCCAGGCAGCAGCTTATTCCCACTGTCAAACTGCTCTTACCCTCTGGAAGTTCTTCCTAATGTTTAGATGGGATCTCTTTTCCTGAAAGTTTGAAGCCATTGCTCCCTGTCCTAGTCCCGGGAGCAGCAGGAAACAGGCTTGCTCCATCTTCTCTCTGATTAAAATTCGTGATGGTCTATGACCATACTAAAGATTCTATTCTGATTAAAATTCTCCAAAGAAGGAGACTCCACCACGCTGCATTGAGGCAGCAGAGCATTCTACTGTCGAACAGCTCTTACCATCAAGAAGTTCTTCCTAATGTATAGCTAGTTTAAATCACCGCTTTGTGTCTGTTTTTAAGGTTTGTATATACAGCCAGCCCTCCATATCCTTGGATTCTGTATCCATAGATTCAACCAACCACGGCTTGAAATTATTCCAAATAGATAAATAATTCAAAGGGCAAACTTTCATATTGCCATTGTATATAAGAGACTCCATTTTACCCTACCATTGGAGTAATGAGATTTGAGAATCCACAAATTTTGCTATCCATGGGGAGTCCGGGAACAAACCCTAGCGCATAAAGATGGCTTACTGTAGTCTTTTAATGGATTTTAATATTTTTATATGTTCAATGTTTTAACTCCATATTTTTCAAATCTAATATTTACGCTATGAACGTTTTGTATTGTTTTTAACTGGTATTGTTTTAAATATGGTGTTAGCTGCCTTGAGTCCCATTGTTGGGAGAGAGCTGGGATATCAATGAGCAACATCGTAATAGTTATGGTTTCCGTCTTTATTTCCAAGCAGCATGTGTTTGTGTTTGAGCAGCAAGCTGTGAGCGACTGTGGTTGGTATTTAATGGTTAATGCTTAATGGCCTTACCAAGAGATGTGCTAATGTCTCAGATTTTCGCCTAGAAACTTCAGACCCTGGGATGATCCTGAACTGAGAATGTTAGTTGGATATTATCACCCTTGAGCTACAGAATGCTGGCCGGTTGGCCAATTAGCCTCATCTTAAATATCTCCAAAGAAGGCAAATACACTTGCTGTCTACAGATATATACAATCAACCCTCTGCATTTGCTAGGGTTAGGGGCACAGGACCCCTGCCAAGAGGGAAGGTTTTCCCCAGACAAAAAAGCGCTTGGAGAGGGGCAGGGGTTGGAGAAACTGGCAAATGATCAAATCTATGAAAGTTAAACCTGAAAATGTGTACATCCACTTGTGAATGTATTCCCTTCTGTCTTTTTCTTCTGCTCAGGCAATCTGAAAAAAGCCGTCGAGGAGCTGGACGACGCAGCCGCCGACCACCAGATGCAGGCTTGCCTTGCGAGGATCAACAATCTGTCTGGGAAGCTCCGTCAGCGGGCATACATGATGGCGCTGAGCAAGCTGCGGCTGGCGAGGCGCAACACTCAGGAAAGCCTCTGTCAGCTCCACCAGACGATCGATTTGGTAGGTTCTGCCCTCCGCCTGTTCACTCCTGCCTCATCTGTCATTTCCCCAGGACTGTCCTGCTACAAAGCCAGCTGTGGTTTCGACCCATCTCCCCCCAAAATATATTCTATTCCCATTCTATTCATCTTGATCCCAACCAATCAGCGGTCACATACTGGATGCTGTGATGTCACGATACTATGCCATAAGGAAACCAATCAATATGGCTATAAAAGTGTGTGTGCATGCGTGTGTTCGTATGTATCTGTGTATGTATATATAAATATATATATATGTATGTATGTATGTATGTATGTATGTATGTATATGGGAACTCAAACAGTCAAGATCAATCCAGAGCAGCCAGCATCAGCTTAAACAACCTAAGAATCGAAAGTTGCTGTGCCTTGTGGCAGCCCTACCACAGGGTTTTTCCAGTCAGGTGTCCTCGGAAGTTGCCATTGCCTTCACCTGAGGCTGAGAGAGTGTGACTGCCCCAAAGTCAACAGTGAGTTTCACCTGTCGAAGTAGAGATTCAGACCTTCCATTTTTGCTTATAGAAGGTTGATATTGATGCTTGGCCATTTAAACCTGAAACCTCATCATTGGAGGGGAAGTTTTTTTCCTCTTTTACATATATCCTTTTAGACACTAATATTGCTTCTCCCTCTTTGATATGTATTTCTTTATCTCAAAATATCTATGTTTATGTATATTACTTTTCTTTTTTTGTTATTCTCTGAATATATCTTGTTTTCTCTCTCTCTAAATATTTCAAAAATTGGAGTTGCTAAAACAGGCCCTGACCATCTATCTGAATACCGAGGACTGTAAGGTTTGGCTCTGACTTACGGCAAACTTATCTTACAGGTTTTCTTGGCTGTTCAGAGATTTGTCCCTCCTTACTGTCCAACATTTCCCTGCTGAAAACTGGGACAAGGATGCCCAAGCAGCATTGGAGCGTGGCCAAGATGGCCAAAAGTTATCACTTGAAGAGGAACAGAAAAGCTAGGAAAAGCTGCAGCAGCTTGCTTTTGCCTGAACCAACTGCGAAGGGTTAAGATTTGATCTCCTTCATCCCTTCTCTTCCTGAAAACTCCTTTTGCGCTTTGAAATCAGGCCAAAGCAAACTGCGGCAGACTTTCCTAGCTCCTCTTCTTCCTCAGTAATGCCGTTTGCAATCTGGACAATGCTCCAATGTTGTCGGCCGTCGGCGTCCTTGGTCTCGTCTCCAAACTATTGGGATGAAACGAGTCATGTCTTCTTCTCTGTTTTCTCCTTCCCCAACTTCTGCCTGGGCCACCCATTCGCACTGGCGATCCCAGATCGGACAGGTGCAGCACGAAGAGCACCCACAAAGCCATTACAGTTATAGGAAACTGAGCGCCATCACCATAGAGTGGACCCAACGGCATTCCATTGTAGCCCCCTTGGCCCCGCTAAATGAAGACGTTCTTCATTCAGGAACAGGGGAAATCGGGGCACCCCTTGCTGAGAGCACCGCTGTCGAGAAAACGGAGAAGCCTTTTGCCCAGAAGAACACCTTTGAGAAACCCTTGATTCCGATAGTCGAAATCAGCCATGTGGAGGAAGAGGAGGAGGCCAAGAGCGACAGCAACCCGGCGACACCTCCGGTGGAAGCGGAGCCGACGCCACCTTCTCCTCCAGAAACCAGCCACCCAGGGAAGACTCCACCCCCAACTCCGCAGACCAGCCGCACAGGGGTGGCTGAACCGCCTCCGGTGCAGACGGTCCGCCCGGTGAAGGCTCCGACCCCTCTTGCCGAACGCATCCAGAGAGATGTGGCGAACATCACCGTCACGTTGCCAGGCTGCGATGAAGAGGAGGTGCCAATTTTAAAGACCCAGACCTACGAAGACGAGCTTGACATTCCTGCCTCCGAGGTAGGGGGTTTGAATCGGGGAGGGGTATGAAACTGAAGAATTTATAGGGTTGTTTGCAAAAGTTTTGGGCTCACCTACCAATTCCATGCTGGGACATTTTGGGGTTGATTTGGAATAAGTTGATCCTTGCTACTTAATCTGTATAGGTTGAACTTCTCTTGTCCAAAATGCTCGGAACCAGGAGTGTTCTGTACTTCAGATTTCTTTTTCTAATAGAGTCAGCCTTCTACATTTGGGGATTTCACTTTGCAGATTTGCTTATTCACAGAATATTTGCTGTCCCCTCTGCTGCCTCCGTATGCCCGCAAGCCTCGTGAGACTGAGAAACTGCGAAGGAGGCTTGTAAGTCCCTATTAGAAATAGTGTGGGGCAGCAGTGGAGGTGGCCATAAGGCCCACCAGCCCCCCTCCCACTTCTGCCTTGGAAAGGAGCCCTGATGCCTCAAAGGAATCCATGGTGGGTTGAATATGGTGATCATACTTTTCTTTGTGTGATAAATACGGTTTGGGAGGCCCTAGAGTTATTCATGGTATTTTCACTTTCATGGAGGTTTCATGCCCCTAACCCTAGCGAACATGGAGGGATTACTGTACAATATCTTTTTAAAATAGCCTCGCATCTCATTCGTTCTGTACTTGTCTTGTGTAGGAAATACGAGGCTCAAGAAAGACTAAGGATCTATGAAATGGCAGAAAACCAACTGTAGTGCCTGGTATGAATCCATACCTCTTGCCGTTTCACAAAACTTCACTCTCTCTTTTCGCTTCCCACTTCTGCCTTCAAGCCAGCCAATGGGGCACTCCTTAGACACTGCTTCAAAGGCAGAAGTAGGCAGCTGGTGACAAAAAAAAAGAGTCTCTGAAGATCTGAGGCTCGAACGAGTAGGAATGCCACAGCCACTGAACAAGATGGTATCTTACGGGCTTGCATGGTGGTGAGAGAGCTCAGGGTTTTTTTAGCTACCCATCTCGTAGAAATGAAGAACGTTAGATCTGAATGAATCCTTTCGGTTCTCTTTACAGATGGAAGCCCAAGCTCTAGAGATGTCCCGTAGCCTGGCTTGCAACCTTCAGGGCACATACGAGAACCTTCTGGCTCACCTCCAAGACCTTCCCAATCATCTCCAAAAGAAGCTGTACCAGACCTGCCAGCGCATGTCTGAACTCCGCTCCGATTTCGACTCAGCCCACAGTTTTGGGGACCTGTCCCGTGCCACCTTGAGTAAGAGCTTTGAGGTCATGGCTGACGCCCAGGTCTCTCTGGACGAGCTGATGGAGTACGCTTTGCAAAGCCCCAAAGCTCTCCTGTGGTTGAAGGATCACCTTCCAGGTCTGGAAGATGAAATGAAACAAGAGCAGGTATTACAGAGTGATGTTCCCCTTCCAATGGAAGGGGAAGAGGTTCCACTGTGCGTCAAGAAGGAGGCAGAGAAGCAGAACATATTAAAAATCCAGCAGAGTTATGATCCCAAGGGTTGTGAAGATGACACACTTTCAGGTAAAGAGAAGGAGGCCACCCCATCTTCTCATAAACAGGACTCGGAAGACATCGTGAAAACTCAGCAGGCCTATGACCCAAAAGGCTGTGATGATGAAGTCCCTTCCAGCAAGGAGAAAGAGGAAGTCCCGCCTTCCAGCAAAGAGGATTGGAATATACTGAAAACCCTTCAAGGCTACATCCCCAAATTCTGTGAGAATGAAGGCTCTTCCAGCAACGACAAGGAGGAGCCCCTGCCTTCTGTAAATGATGAAGATGAGATGAGGCAGGGGGACATCTTGAAACTCCAACAGGCCTATGATCCCAAAGGCTGTGATGATGGACCACCTTCTGGTGTGGAGATGGTGGCTCCACCTTCTGGCGAATGGGAGTACCAGGACATACTAAAACTCCAACAGGCCTATGATCCAAAAGGCTGTGATGAAGGAGCAGCTTCTGGTAAGGAGAAGGTGGCTCCATCCTCCAGCAAACAGGAGTCAGAGGACATACTCAACATCCAGCAAGCCTACGACCCCAAAGGCTGTGAGGAAGGTCCACCTCCCCGCAAGCAGGAGATCACACCTTCTGGCAAACAGGAAGACTGGAATATCTTGAAGATGTTGCAGGCCTATGTCCCCAAAAGTCATCCTGATGAAGCACCATCTTTCCAGGAGGAAAAAGAGGTGGTTGTCCCACCTGTTGAAAAGGAAGAGGTTAAGGAAAGGAACATCTTGAAAACCCAGCAAGATTATGACCCCCAAGATTGCAAAGATGAGGCAACACTGATTGGGGAGAAGGAAGAGGTCCAAACCTCCAGCAGATGGGAGTTTGAGAACATCTTGAAAATCCAGCAAATGTATGATCCAAAAGGTTGCGATGAAGGAACGCCTTCTGTTGAGGGGACAACAGTCCCACCTTCTGGCAAACAGCAGTTGGAGGACATACTGGAAATCCAGCAAGCCTATGACCCCAAAGGCTGTGATGAAGGACCACCTCCCAGAAGAGAGGAAGCTACACCTCCTAGCAAACAGGAGGAGTGGAATGTATTGAAGATGCTTCAGGCCTATGTCCCTAAAAGTTTTACCGATGAAGCATGGTTTGGGAAGGAGAAGAAAGAGGTGGTGCCCCCACCTTCTGAGAAGCTAGTGGCCAAGGAAAGGAGCATCTTGAAAAACCACCAAAGTTCTTCCACACGTGGGGGAATTTTGGCCGAGAAGAAGGTCAAACATTCCAGCAAACAGGATTTTGGAAGCATCTTGAAAATCCAGGAAAAGTATGATCCCAAAGGTTGCGATGAAGGAACGCCTTCCAAGAAGGAAGAAGAGGAAGTGGCACGCTCTTCCGTCAAAATGGAAGTAGAAGATATCTTGAAAATCCAGCAGGCTTATGATCCAAGAGGTTGTGATGATGAACCACCTCCCAGGAAAGAGAGGAAAGAGGTTCCCCCATCTGGCACACAGGAGGATTGGAACATCATGAAGTTCTTGCAGTCTTATATTCCAAAAATTCATAGCGATGAAGCTTCTGCTGCTGAGGTCAAAGCAGCAGCCTCACCTCCAAGCAAACAGGAGATGAAGATGGCTCCTCCACCTCCCAGCAAACAGGTCAAGGAAGGAGTCCCACCTCCCAGAAAACAGGAGGTTGAGGAGTGGGACATACTAAAAATCCAGAAAGCTTATGACCCTCAGGGTTGCAAGGATGAAGACAAGTAAGAGGCCCACCACATGGGCTGGTAGTGCATGGTTTGGACTCTGCCGAGCGGGTTTGGCAAACTCACAAGGGATTCCATTTCCAAGGGCTGATGGGGTCTTCTCCCTCCGAAGGAGAGGTCTGGGGCTCAGGTTAATAAAAATAAAAGAGGTGATTTGCAGCTTCCATGATCAGGTTGCCCTGAAAATGTTTTCCTTGTCTAGTTCATATTGGCCAGTGACTGTGATGTCCAAATAGGTTTTCTCCTAGAATAGCCCAAATCAGAAGTGACATCGTTTCCAGTTCCAGTTCCATCTTCCCCTCTCCATTTTGACAGAGTTGAGCGGGTAATGGGGAAAACCCACTGGGTCACCTTGGGCACAGCACACACTCTCAGCCCCAGAAAACCCTTGAGAGGTTCGCCTTAGGATCACCATAAGCTGGAAAAGAACTTGAAGGCACACGATGACAAAATGGGGGGTGAATCTACTGAAACTACAGGGTTGTTGTGGTAGCTTGGATCTTTAGCTGCCAATTTCGGCGGATTAAAATTTTAGTGGTGGATTGCAGCCATTGGGGACTTCCTGGGAGATCTTCCTATGGACTATGGGCTGGACTGTTCTTTTGCTCACTTGCCGTAGCTACTTCCCCATTTTATTATTATACACACACCATACATATACATAAATTATACACACACACACAATTTATATATGTAGTATATGTGTGTGTGTGTAAAATAATGTGTGTGTGTGTGTGTGTGTGTGTGTGTGTACAATAAAATAATATAGGTTGTTGTGGGTTTTCTGGGCTTTGTGGCCATGTTCTATTAGTATTTTCTCCTGATGTTTCGCCTGCATCTGTGGCTGGCATCTTCAGATAGCCTCTGTAGATGCCAGCGACAGATGCAGGCGAAATGTCAGGAGAAGATACTAATAGAACACGGCCTCAAAACTCGGAAAACCCACAACAACCTATGGATTCCGGCCGTGAAAGCCTTAGACTTTACAATATATATTATAAGAAGATATATATAATATATAATAAAATAATAAAACACACACATATGTACATACATACATATATATATATATGATTCTATATATAAAAATATGTATATATAAACATGTATAGACAGAGAAAGAGATTGTTACGACTCCAGAGGCTATTATAACACCAGGGCGAAATAGGCCAAAGGGACTCATTTCGCCACCAGAGGGCGCTCCACATTCAGGAATTGGGCATTTTTTACTTTTTTTGCTCTTAGCCTAAGCGGGCCAGGCCCCGGATGAGGAGCCTTCTCCTCATTGGTGGGGGGTTTTCCGCTCTATCTTTGCAGCCAAGGCCCCGGATGAGGGGCCCTTTCTGGGTGGCATGAGGCGTTCGTCGGAGGAGTGCTGGGGGGGCGGCCTTTCCCTCCCTCCGGCCTATGAATTGGCAGTGCGTGGAAAAGGGACCGGGCGGGCTGGGCACGCGGAGCTTTTCCCGCCGCCGGAGCCCAGGTAGGATATTTTGGCCACCCCCGTCTGGTGCCGCCGCCGCCTCCGGCTGATGCCCTGGGGGGTTCGGGGAGCTCGTTTTCAGGGTGGGGAAGGCTGGAGGCCAAGACTTTATGGGCAAGGCCCCGGATGAGGAGGCCGCTCCTCATTGGCGGAGGACTCCCCCCCCCGCGTTAGCTTGCCAGGCCCCGGATGAGGAGGCCGGTCTTCATTTGCGGAGGATTTTCTCCGTTGCCCTAGTAACCAGAGGGGCGGGCGTGGTGACGTCACAACGTCGCCTGGCTGCTCCCGCTGCCGCTCCGCCCCCTGCTCTGGCTGTAGCGAGCCGTTCCCTCAGTCGTACCCCCTCCCTCCTCCTCCCCTCCCTGGCGCTGCGCTTGTGACGTCATCGGGCCGCGCTCCTTCCCTTTGGCCAAGTGAGCAGAAAATGGCGGCGGCCGCGTTCTGGGGTTGCGAGGTAAGGAAGGGAAGGGTGGCGGGGAGAGAGGGCAGGAAGCGCCCCGGGGCCCCGGGGAGGAAGAAGTGGCCCCTGAACATGTGCAGAGCGCTCGCGTCGGTCTTGAGTTTCTCCCCGTTCGTGTCCTATTTTGTTTCGAGCGTCCGTAGCGGAGACTGCCACTGCTCATGCGCAGAGTCTTTCCTCCCCGTTCCCTTTGAGAGGTTTTGCCTCGGGCCCCTGACGGCGGGAGGTGGCGCCTCAGAGCCCGAGGGCGGGCTGCTTCTGTTCAGCGGCTGGGGTCAGATCCCAGAAGGACCCAGAGGGTGCCACCGCGCATGTGCAGAGTGCACTTCTTTCCTCTCACCCATTTAGCCGTTGGACACAGGTCCCTTGAGCATGTGCAGAATGCCTTCTCTGCCTATGGAGCCCTTTGACCCAGGCCTCTAAAAAAAACGGAGAGGGTGCCCCTGAGCATGTAGAGGTGAATTGATTTCCATTGAATGATTTCACAGAGGGGTGGAGATGCTGCTGCAGTTGGAATATGGGATTGGGGGACCCAAATGTTTTCTCTCTCTTTTGCTCTGGCCTCCATCCTGCGCTATTAGATGGGCTCTCCTCTTTTGTGCCCCGTGTGCGGGATGCTGGGACTTGCGGTCCACCAACATCGGGAGGGATGCGACACGGTTCCCCCTTTGGGTTGGGATTGTAGTGATCCGGCCTTTCCTCCCCTGTGAAAGACCCCCAGGGCACCCGATCCCCTCCGCTGAGACGGCAGGCAGGCCAACCCAGCCAGATTTTAATTATCCATTTTAAACTGCGGGATGGTTTTCAGTGGTTTCAAGTGTTTGAGTATATTTTAATCTACAGCGTGTTTTTAATTGTATTTTAAGTTATGTCGTATCCCACCTTGAGCTTTAAGGAAAAGTGGGTAAGAAATGATAATGATGATGATGATGATAATAATAATATTGTAAACTCCTAGAGGCAGTGATCTGTCCTTTTATACTATATAAAGTACTTGAAGGTACCAGATTCCCTCCACTTAGACTGTAGGCAGGCCAACCCAGTCAGTTTTTAATTACAAATTTTAAACTGATGCATTTTAAATCGTTTTATGTGTTTGAGAGTATTTTAATCTACAGTGAGCTTTTAATTGTATTTAAACTTATGTTGCATCCCACCTTGAACCTTAGAGAGAGGTGGGTAAGAGATTGATGATGATGATGATGATGATGATGATGATGATGATGATGATAGTGATTAGATTGTAAATTCCTAGAGGCAGTGACTTGTCCTAAAGGCACCAGATTCCCCCTGATCTTGGAAGTCAGGCAGGGTCAGCCCTGATTAGTACTTGGATGGGAGATGACCCACAAGTCCCAGGGGCTGTAGGTGATATTTCAGAGGAAGGAACTGGCAAGACCACCCCAGGGGATCCCTTGGCCAAGAAAACCCTGTGAAATTCATAGGATCACCATAAGATGACAGGTCATTGGTAGGCACCCATGTGCACATGTGCAAAGCACTCCGTGCAGAAACGTCCTGTCTAAGTGGATGTTTTTCAGGCTGTGGAGGACCGGCAGTGATATTTTCCCACTGGGCCAGGGACTGTCACTGTCTGAGCACATTGGCTACTCTTGTGTTTCTCTTTCCTGGAAACTTGGCTGTTGGCTGGGGATGACCACTTTTGAGAAATCTAATCTAAATATTGGTATTTTTCAGTATTCCTTTTAAACCAGGCTTCCTATTTGAAAGGGACTAAAAACAAAATAGGAAACTAGGCTCATCCTTTGTTTATGTGGGTCCCCCAGATGTCTCCAGATGTTTGTGGGGGAGGTAGGCAGATTTGTGCCCCTGGTCTTGCCGCTTGGGGGTGGCGGGAGCTGGTCTTAGTTTCCTTTTTCGCTGCCTTTGGTTTATGCTGTGCTTCATCTGTCAGAAGGTTATGCATGTCTACTGAAGGATTTTCTTCATTACTAAATGGGGCCATTTTGTCTTTCGAACCCTAGAAATGCCTTCTGAACATATGGCTCGCATCCAGACAGTGTTCAGCAGCAGAGTGGCTCACCATCCTTCCATTTCAAACCAGCAGATGTGCCTTGCAGCTGTACCAGGTGCATTTTTGCAAAGTATAGTGAATTCCTTTCCCTCCCTAAAAAAAATCTGGCCATTTCCACTCTAGACTGTTATAATGCTATTATTCCACTCTCAACATCCTATGGAATCCTCAAAGGCCCCTCCCTAAACTGCAAACCCCAGGATTCCATAGGATGTTGAAAGTGGAATAGTAGTGCTAGTCTAGCCTAGTCTAGTCTAGTGCGGAAATGGCCATTGATGCTGGGATGGGGTTGGTGGGAGTGGAGTAACTTTTCAGAACAAGAAGCTCCCTGAGGCGGCCAGAATTGGAGCAGAACCAGAGAGAGGGTGGGTGAATGTCATGGCAAAGGGAACCAAACCAGCCCCATTCCTTTGGCCAGAGAAAGAGGTGTTGCTGCAAACCTTGGTTTTCTTCTTCTATCCCCTTTCCTTTTTTCTTTGTGTTCTGTCCAAAAGAAGGTGAACCTACAGGGCAGAGTGTACTGTTATTATTTAATAGGAAAAGAGAGGACTTAAAAACAGGGGTGGGCGAACTTCTGGCGTGTGAGATCTACTTGTTTATTTTTAAACCTGCAAGATGCTCAAATACGCATTGACCATTTCCCATTCATATTGGGTTTTTTTGGTGGTTCCTTTCCTGAGCAGGGAAAAATGGGTTGTTGTTTTTTGTTTAAAGGAAGGGGGATAGTTCTGTAGACCTTAAGAGTTTTTTTCCCCCCAATCTAATGCTGTTCTGTTTTGGAGAAGTTACGCTCCTTTAAAAAAACCTCTCTTTCCCCCTCCTTTCCTGGTTTGGAACCTGGGTGCCCCACCTTGCCACACACACACACACACACACACACACACACACACATTTTGGTATTTGCCGATCTTCCACTTTTGTGGAAGTCCTGTGCCCTTCGCCCGAGCAAATGTGGAGAGCCAACTGTATATTTTCTTTATTTATTGAATTTCTGTCTGCCTCGCTCCCAGTATATGAGACCCAAAGATTCTCTTTCCAGGGCCAGGGAAAGTCATTCACACTCTTGTCTCACTCT
The DNA here is from genome assembly GCA_030412105.1 of Cyclura pinguis. Lineage (NCBI taxonomy): Eukaryota > Metazoa > Chordata > Lepidosauria > Squamata > Iguanidae > Cyclura > Cyclura pinguis. Next base: position 6,010,483 of record CM059614.1, on the reverse strand, counting down.
TTCTTTTTCTTTTTTCGCTCTGTGTCTCTGTCTGTTTTATATACACTGTGGCCCTGGCTGATCTTTCTCCTTTGCCTGCAGAGCCTGGATGAGGCTAGCAAGAGTGAGTTCGGCCAGGAGAAGCAGCCAAAATGGCCAAGCAGTCTGCGGAATTGGTATCCAAAGGGGGAGAGAAGCCGGGCCGGATGGCAGCGTTCAAGTCCACTTCTTAGGTGAGTCCCGCTGCCTTGTGCCTAATCCTTCACCCCATTCCTCCACTGCTAGTTCGTTCTTGTCTGCAGCGGCCTTCTAAGATTTCAGGTGGGGCATCTTTCCCAGCCGTACCTTGAAATACCAGGCAATGGAACATGGGAACTTTTGCTTGAAGAGCCACTGCCCGTTCCCTCTTAAAACCAAGTTAAGGTCCCAGTCCTCATGGTTCTGAGTAAAGGGCTGATTGAAACAGGGATGTAGGAGATTGCCTTACTGTGAGTCAGCCCTTGGTCCATTCAGCCCCATTTTATCCACACACACTGGCAGAAGCTGCAGTTTTCTGGGGCTTCCAGTACAGGCTCTTTGCCAGCCTTACCTGGAGACACCAGGAATTGAACTTGCACCCTTCTGCCTGCAGGGCAGGGGTTCTGGTTCTCACCTGCAGCCCTTCAGCAAGGAGCGTGGGACTTAAGACCACCCCTTTTTGAAATGAAAGTGATGGTAGTAATAGAAATAATTATTATTTACAGGGTACCTTTTGACCACTACAGGATTCAGGAGAGTTCAGGGGGGTTAAAAGAGAGACAGCTAAAAAATTAATCTCATAGAAAAGTTAAAGATTTTATTAAACCAAAAACAGAATTCAAAGCATTGCCAGGGAGGGAGGTGGGACTCAGAGCACGGTCTCCCCTGAATATCTCAAAGCTTGGGCATGGTCCAATGATCTTTTTTTCTTTTCCTTGTTGAGTTAGTCCCAGAATGTGCTTGGCCCTTCTCACAGGCTGTTTTTCTTGCAGGGGTGGAGTCGGTCCGGAAGGAGACTGACGAGAGCGTCCCGGGGCAGGCGGGCCCTTACAAGCAGCCGGAAGGTCTCTGGAAGCGGACGGAGTTTTCGGGAGAGGCTGAAAGAGAAGCAGATACTCTAAGTTATCAAGCCCGAGTCAGAAGCTGACAACGTGTCCTACTAGGCCTTAGTAACTAGGGTAAGTGCAAATTTTATATTTTATTTTAGGGTCTTTCTGCACTACACTGTTACAGTGGTATTATTCCACTTTCAACATCCTATAGAAGGCCCTTAGACAGGGAGGGACACCTATCCCCAAAGCATCTCAGGCAGATACTTCAACTTTGCTCTTGTGTCCAGCATGTGTAGGGTAGAGGCATTCAGGGGACCCCGTGGCTGCCTAAAGCCACTGTTGCCCTAACAGGCAAAGGGGGAAGGGGGCGGAGGGGGCAGGCTTGAGGGAGCAGCTTTGTCCAACCCTTCTTTTGGTTTCTGTTCCCGCTGCAGGGAGGCCGGGGGTGCGGAGCTTCACCAGGACTCCAGAGGGGAGCAGCAGTGGAAGGAATCCAAGGACAATGACGTCGTCTTCAACCGTAAGTCAGTTAGTGGATTATTTGCCCCCATCGCCTCTGTGGTTTTTAATAGGGACCTACAAGTCTTGCCTCATGGCTGCAGTCTCTTGCAGTCTCTCAAGGCTTGCAGAGTCTTGGGAGACTGCGAGAGACTGTGAATGCTAAGCGAGGCCTGTAAGTCCCTATTAAAAATGGCAGAGGGCAGAAGCCGCCTTGAAGGCCGGGGGCTAGTGTCCTCCCAGCCCCCATTTCAAACCCTCCAAAGATGGAGAGCGAACTCTCCATCTTTGGAGGGTTTGAAACGGGGGCTGGGAGCGGTCAGCTGGGACTGGGAGGGTGGGGGGACAGAGAAACCATAAGCCCTGTGCAGGCTCCCTGCTGGGGATGACAGCCTTTCAGCCGGACAGGATCTGCCTCACAGAGTGTTTTTTTTTTTTGCGCCCAGGCCCCCTCAGAGGCCTTTTTTGTCCGTATTTTCCCCTCCCCAGATATCCCTTAAGTGGGGGCGCTTTTGCCATGTTTTTGGCCCTCCAGGTACCAGTCTAGGCTCAGGAAAAGCCCTTTTTAGAAACAGAAGTGAACAGAAAGGTTTTTTCCTCGCTTCCTGTTCTTAAGAAAAGGCTTCTCTTGAGCCTAAAACGGCTGGGGGGGGGGCCTTAAGAACATGGCAAAAATGCCACCGGGGCAGTTCATTTTCTACGCCAGGGAGGCAGTTGGGGTTGCGGCCCTTCCCTCGCCTTCCACGGGGTCCGATTTTATAAGTGAGCCTCCGTCCTCGCCTCTTGATTCCGGAGGTGGGGCAGGGGAACGACCTTCTGCGTTTTCTCAGTCGCGTTCTCCAGAGGGTGGGGATATCCTTGGTTTCCTCTCTTAATTTCCCCCCTTGTGCTGACGCCCCTCTTTCCTTCTCCCCCGGCAGGGGACCTCTTCTCCGAGACGGAGACGGCCGAGGGGCTGAGACCAAGATCCTCCGCGTCGACCCAAACTTCGACAAAGGCCGGTTCCTCAAGCAGCGCGAGGAAGACGTCACCCCCGTTAAGCCATCGATATTGTTGAGGGAGAGGGAGAGGGACTGGGAAAAATGTGTAAAAATGAAAACTGTAACTTGTAATTGTAATCTGCAGTAGGTAATGTGTTGCAACATTGTATGTTCAAAATCTAAAAAATTTAAAATAAAAACATTACCTTGCAAAAAGAAAAGGTGCTGTGCTGACCTTGCTGGAGCTGGGACCTGGGTGGCGTTGGGAGGACACCAGGATGACCTGGGTGGAGCTGGGAGGACACAAGGCTGACCTGGGTGGAGCTGGGAGGACACCAGGACGACCTGGGTGGACCTGGGAGGACACAAGGCTGACCCGGGTGGAGCTGGGAGGACACCAGGATGACCTGGGTGGACCTGGGCTGATGTGGGTGGAGCTGGGAGGACACTAGGCTGACCCGGGTGGACCTGGGTTGACTTGGGTGGAGCTTGGAAGACACAAGGCTGACCTGGGTGGAGCTGGAAGGACACCAGGCTGACGCCGGTAGAGCTGGGAGGACACCAAGCTGACCTGGGTGGACCTGGGCTGACACGGGTGGAGCTGGGAGGACACAAGGCTGACTCGGGTGGACCTGGGAGGACACCAGGCCAGTGCTGAGTCAGCCTGGTATCCTCTCAGCTCCACCCACGTCAGCACAGTACCTTTTCTTTCTTTTTTTGCAAAGTAATATTTTACATTTTTAAAATTTGGAACATAACATATAACATTACCTATTGCAGATTACAATTACAAGTTACAATTTTCATTTTTACACATTTTTCCCAGTCCCTCTTCCTCTCCCCCAACTGTATCGATGGCTTAACGGGGGTGACGTCTTCCTCGCGCTGCTTGAGGAACCGGCCTTTGTCGAAGTTTGGGTCGACGCGGAGGATCTTGGCCTCAGCCCCTCGGCCGTCTCCGTCTCGGAGAAGAGGCCCCCTGCCGGGGGAGAAGGAAAGAGGGGCGCCGGCACAAGGGGGGAAATTAAGAGAGGAAACCAAGGATACCCCCACCCTCTGGAGAACGCGACTGAGAAAACGCAGAAGGCCGTTCCCCTGCCCCACCTCCGGAATCAAGAGGCGAGGACGGAGGCTCACTTATAAAATCGGACCCCGTGGAAGGCGAGGGAAGGGCCGCAACCCCAACTGCCTCCCTGGCGTAGAAAATGAACTGCCCCAGTGGCATTTTTGCCATGTTCTTAAGCCCCCCCCCCCCCAGCCGTTTTAGGCTCAAGAGAAGCCTTTTCTTAAGAACAGGAAGCGAGGAAAAAACCTTTCTGTTCACTTCTGTTTCTAAAAAGGGCTTTTCCTGAGCCTAGACTGGTACCTGGAGGGCCAAAAACATGGCAAAAGTGCCCCCACTTAAGGGATATCTGGGGAGGGGAAAATACGGACAAAAAAGGCCTCTGAGGGGGCCTGGGGTTCACAAATATCCCACAAATCACACCCTGCCCACCCTGACTTCTGGGCACAAACCAAAGTGCCGTTTTTTTGTATATATTTTTATTAAAGTTTTACCTGAAATAAACCTCCTCCCTCCCCGCTTCCAAGCATCATTTTTCCAGTTGAGTTTGTGCCTACATCCCATTTATACATTTCTTCTATTCTAAGATTAACACAGTATTCCTTTTAACCTCGTTACATTCAGCTTGTACTTACTCTGTAACATCTTTCATTTTCATTACCATTTTTTCCAGCACTCTTTCTTCTTCTTTCCCTCATTCCTTTATCCGGTTCAGAACTTCTCGCCCTGCAAGGGTTTTTAAGAGCAGACCTAAAAGGAACCTATCCTGGGGCTTTCTGGGGCTGAGAGAGTGTGACGCACCCCAGGTCGTCCCGCTGGGCTTCCACGGCCAGGCAGGGAATCAAGTCCTAGATTCCACGGTTGTTGTCCAACCTCACGCCCCTACACCGTGCTCTGGCTCTCCCTGTCCTTTTTAAGGTGTGTTAAATATGGGGTTTTTTTGGGGGGGGGGGTAGAGATATTTATGGCTTTCCCCTTTTGTGAGGGTCCTGCACTCTTAAGCCCTGTGAATGTGAAAGCGTGAATGCAGACACTTCCCCCTTCCGCTCTCCTTGCAGAGTCCTCTCGGGGGGGCCACAGGGCCCCTGCGGAATGAATGAATGAATGATTATCTGACTTATTTTCCACCTTTAAGCCATCACCCCCTTTAATCCCTCGACAGGGATTGAGGGAGAGGCGGGAGCACTGGGGGAAAAAATGCCTAAAAATGTAAATTGTAGCTGGTAATTGTAATCTGCAATAGGTAATGTGTGCCAATATTGTACATACCAAATTTAAAAAATTTAAAATAAAAGACTTTACACTTGCAAAAACAAAAAACCCTTTCTGTATGTGGACAACATTTTGGGCAAGTTGGGGGGCGGTTATGAGGCCCCCGCGCTAGCCGGGATGCCCCCTCCAACTCAGGGTTGCTTTTTGGGGAGGGAAGGAACGGCCAGGGCCATCCGTGCCCCCGGTTCAGATTCTGCTGCTGGGATTTTTCCTTGCCCTTGTGGCTACTGCTTGAATCTTAAGCCAGCTGGACTACAATTCCCTCTCCCGCCTGCATGGGCATACTGCCTGGGGATGATGGGTGCCCTGGGGCCCTCCAGAAGGGATCCCACTGGTTCTGGGAGCTGGAATGCACTAACTATACAGAGAGAAGAGGAGAGGGTTTTTAAAATTTCCCTGAAGGTAATGGGACTGGTGGTTTCACTGGTGTTACACATTTTTCCCTGTTTTTAATCTACTATTATTATTATTTATCTATTAATTAATATTATTATTATTAAATATTCTTTATTCAGTTTCAACAAACAAAAGGAGTAACATAAGAAATAGCTGAATATACTTCATTCCATTAAACAACAATTAAACCATAAGAAAACAGAAAAAAAGAAAGAAAATAGAAGAAAAAATACACTTGCATACCAAACTTAAATCAGTGAAAGAAAAAAATAGAAGAAACGTTTAAAAAAAAAGACACAGATTCAAAAAAAAAGTCTCTAACACTCCCTAGCATATTGTTTATAGCTAGTCTTAATTAATCCCAACTACAAAATATACTAAATGGAAAAATAAAAGATTAAAAGAGGATAGTGAAAGGGAGGGAAAAAAGCAAATAGGTAGTAGATAACATAAATTAATAAATATATAACAGTTAAAAAGAGGAGTAAAGAGGCAACATTAGACTTACTACTTACTGCCTTTCCCCCTCCCAGACTTTCCACACTTTAAAATATTGGTTTATTACATGAAGATCAATATATATATAACCCTTATATATTATTTTATCTCTGAATTTCAGAGCTAATCATATCTATATGGAAAACCTAATTGTGCTTCCTCACCAAGTCTGTCCTTCACGTATTGTATAAATGGTCTCCCAGTTTTTAAATATATTTGTATGGAAGATACACCCTTCAACCAATGCGACTGTTTATCTGTTTTTGCCAATTCCATCATTTCCTCCATCCATTTGGGATGGACTTCTGTCGTCAGCATTTCACATAAGTTATCCTGGCTGCTGTCACCCTATAACTTTTAACAATATCCTATTTTCTTTTCTCGCTTTATCTTCAAGGTCCAATAAAGAGATCTGGGAGTTTTGGTGGATCACAAGCTGAACATGAGCCAGCAGTGGGATGCGGCAGCCAAGAAAGCTAACGCGATTCTGGGTTGCCTCAATAGGAGTACGGTGTCTAGATCGAGGGAGGTAATGGTACCACCCTATTCTGCATCGGTCAGGCCTCATCTGGGATACTGTGTCCAGTTCTGGGCACCTCAGCAAGGACATCGACAAGCTGGAGCGTGTCCAGAGAAGGGCGACCAAAATGGGGAAGGGTCTGGAAGCCATGAAGCCCTAGGAGGAGCGCCTGAGGGAGCTGGGGATGTTTACTCTGCAGAAGAGACGGTGAAGAAGGGACATGAGGGCCAGGTTTAAATATCTGAAGGAATGCCATGTGGAGGAGGGAGCAAGCCTCTTTTCTGCTGCTCCAGAGACTAGGACAAGGGGCAATGGATTCAAGCTTCAGGAGCAGAGATTCCATTTCAACATGAGGAAGAACCTCCTGACGGCCAGAGCTGTCCGGCAGTGGAATCTGCTGCTCCCTCCACGGAGTGTGGTGGAGTCTCCCCCTTTGGAGGCTTTTACGCAGAGGCCGGATGGCCACATCTGTCGGGAGGGCTTTGATGGGGGTTCCTGCCTGGCAGGAGGGGGTGGACTGGATGGCCCCTGGGGCCTCTCCCAACTCTAGAGTTCTGTGATTCTGTGTTTAAAAGAAGTGACTCCACTCTGAACCTAATTTGTGTTTTAAAGATTTTTTATCAATAAATATATTATTACTACTACTACTACTACTACTACTATTATTATTATTATTACTATGCCCTGCCTGGGGCCCCTTTGGGAGGAGAGATTCGCTAAAGCGAACAGGGTGGGTCCCAGATCTGGGGGGGGCCTCTCTGTCCTGGGGAAGGGGGCTGCTCCCAAAGCCTGGAGAAGGGGGCCTGGTGGACTACAGCTCCCCAAGTTCCTGCAGCCGAAGGGCCCCGCCCCTCTCTTCCGCCTCCTCCCCCCCCCCTTTTAAGAAAGGGTCGGACCCGGATTCATCTGTGAACCCCCCTCTCCCCCCCGCACCTTCCTCCTTAGTTTGGGGGAACCAGGGCTGAGGAAGTGTGGGATTTATAGTCCGACACCCCCCCGCCGCCGCCTGGAGGGGCCGGGAGTGCTAGTCCCCCCTCTTTAGGCTGGACGGTTTCCCAGAAGAGAAGAGGGGGAAACAAAAGGCGCTTACCCGTTCGCTGCTTCCTCGGCCGGGAGTCCCCGGAAGGCGGCCGGGGCGCTGGATCCGAACCCGGAGCCCCGCCTGGGGGAGCCGCGCGGCCCGGCAGGAAGCGCCGCGGGCCCCTCCGCCGCCGCTTCGCGGCCTCCTTCGGCACCTTCCCCCAAAGCACACGGCTCTTCTCCCGGACTCCCCGCCGCGCTCGAGGGCGGCCGGGGCGTCGGGAGGGCCTCTCGCCACCAGAGGGGGCGAGTTCCGACTACACCCGGGAACGCGCGGGGCGGTTCGGCCGCTCCCCGCCTCGCTCTCCCGCCGGGCCGGAGGAGGAAAGGCGGAGCCCTCCCGGGCGCGGGGGCGATGGGCTCGGCCACCGTCGCCGGGAGCGGCGCCCCAATCCGGCTCCAGGGCCGGGCCTCCCCCCTCGGCGTCTCCGCTTCGGCGGCGGAGCGAAAGCGAAACCCGGCTTCCCCCGGAACTCCCCGCCCGGGCTTCCGGTCAGCTGACCGGAAGTTCGTGGGGGACCGATTCGGGAAAAATCCCAAGAGTTCAAAGAAGACGCCTTCAACCGCGGTTTTGACTTAACGTTCTAACAGAGAAGAGGGTTTTGCGTGTGGGGCTTTAAAATAAATAAAATAAAACGGGTTCTCTTACCGGGGTTCGAACGCGGGACCGAAGGAGCGCCGGGCCGCATCCTCCCCTGATGACGTCACGCCCGCGCAGGCGCCTTTGAAGCTCCGAATAAACAGAGGCGGTCTCAAAACTACCCAGCGGGCATGAGAGCCTCATATATTCCTGCAACGGCGGGCACCCATTGGCTGGGATGGGCAAGCGGTTAAGACGCCGTTCTCGAATTCCAAAGGTCGAGAGTTCGAGACCCGGGAGACATTTTTTTTAAAAGTCCAATCCTGAATAGGAGCCTCAAATGTTTCTCAATAAATAAATTAAACGCCTCGTTCAATTTCGCCACCAGACGGCGCTCTACATCTGGCGGCGGATCAGGACCAGACGGCGGATTGGGACCTTTTTTTAAATTAAATAAAACGGCTCATCCGATTCGCCACCAGATGGCGCCGCTGGAGAAGGACGGAGGCGGTTTACTTAATTTACGAAAGGCCCCGATCCGCCATTCGGTCCCAATCCGCCGTCAGACGTTGCCGCGGAACAAGGAATAAGGGGTTTTATTTAATTCTGCAAAGCTCCGATTCGCCACCAGACGGCGCCGCTGGACAAGGAAGGAGGCGGTTTACTTAATTCACGAAAGGCCCCGATCCACCATTCGGTCCCGATCCGCCGGCGGACGTTGCTGCGGAACAAGGAATAAGGGGTTTTATTTAATTCATTCTGCAAAGCTCCGATTCGCCACCAGATGGCGCCGCTGGACAAGCAAGGAGGCGTTTTATTTAATTCACGAAAGGCCCCGATCCGCCATTCGGTCCCGATCCGCCGGCGGACGTTGCCGCAGAACAAGGAATAAGGGGCTTTATTTAATTCATTCTGCAAAGCTCCGATTCGCCACCAGATGGCGCCGCTGGACAAGCAAAGAGGCGCTTTATTTAATTCACGAAAGGCCCCGATCCGCCATTCGGTCCCGATCCGCCGGCGGACGTTGCCGCAGAACAAGGAATAAGGGGCTTTATTTAATTCATTCTGCAAAGCTCCGATTCGCCACCAGATGGCGCCGCTGGACAAGCAAGGAGGCGTTTTATTTAATTCACGAAAGGCCCCGATCCGCCATTCGGTCCCGATCCGCCGGCGGACGTTGCCGCAGAACAAGGAATAAGGGGCTTTATTTAATTCATTCTGCAAAGCTCCGATTCGCCACGAGATGGCGCCGCTGGACAAGCAAGGAGGCGTTTTACTTAATTCACGAAAGGCCCCGATCCACCATTCGGTCCCGATCCGCCGGCGGACGTTGCCGCAGAACAAGGAATAAGGGGCTTTATTTAATTCATTCTGCAAAGCTCCGATTCGCCACCAGATGGCGCCGCTGGACAAGCAAGGAGGCGTTTTATTTAATTCACGAAAGGCCCCGATCCGCCATTCGGTCCCGATCCACTGGCAGACGTTGCCGCTAAACAAGGAATAAGGGGCTTTATTTAATTCATTCTGCAAAGCTCCGATTCGCCACGAGATGGCGCCGCTGGACAAGGACGGAGGCGCTTTATTTAATTCACGAAAGGCCCCGATCCGCCATTCGGTCCCGATCCGCCGGCGGACGTTGCCGCGGAGCAAGGAATAAGGGGCTTTATTTAATTCATTCTGCAAAGCTCCGATTCGCCACGAGATGGCGCCGCTGGACAAGGACGGAGGCGTTTTATTTAATTCACGAAAGGCCCCGATCCGCCATTCGGTCTCAATCCGTCACTGCAGGACAGAAAATTGAGGGGTTTTATTTAATTCAATATATTTAATTAATCTAATTCATCTAATTAAAAAAGAGCTAAATTCTAGAATCGAACCAATGACTTCACGGTCCCTGGGCGGGCTATTGGCCACTGGGCCACGCCCCTTTCCGGGCGCGGGTGCGGAAAAATGATCCTTAAGGCCGCCGTTGCTTTCAGGCGGCTAGAAGAAAAACCAGCCCGAGGCGGGGCTCGAACTCGTGACCTCGCGGCTCGTCCTAACCAGCCACCCAAACCGCTGCACCACTGCGGCTGCGCAGTTCTCGCGGCGTCCAGGAAGCTTTATAGCTCCGGCTCTCCAGACTCAGGTTCTCCCACCACAACCGAGGGAAGGATTCAAAGTCTGGCGTTCTGGAAATCTGAACTCAAGACCCTCAAGATCAATCCAGGGCGGCCGGCAACAACCTAACGGTGCCCTACCAGGATCAAAAGTCGTTGGTGTACTTTGGTCAACCCGATTTGCCGTTGCCTTCCCCTGAGGCTGAGAGAGTGTGACTGCCCCAGGTGAGTTTCCCTGCCTGATTGAGACCCCGCTGCTGAAGTTGTCGCCCACTGCGCAAACCACTACACTGCTTCCCACGTCGTTGCCCAAGCGGTCGTGGGCCCTCTTGGACTTCTAAGGAGAGCCCATCACGGGGTTTTCTGGGGGCTGAGAGTGTGTGACGTGCCCGAGGCCACCCGGCGGGTCTCCGTGGCCGAGCGGGGAGCCAAATCTGGGTCTCCGGAGTCCAAGCCTCACCACAGTGCCTCTCAAGTTAACACAGCTCCAGGGACTGTTACCATCTTGACAGCCAAACTACCGAAAGAAGAGAGGCCACCGAGCGGCAGTGGGGAGTTCTGGGTCCTTCAGTTACTCCGAGGGGCAACTTCTAATTCCCCACCACGAGCTGTGCTGCCCGATGGGAGTTGGGGTGTCCTTTCCGTCAGTGGGCTTGCTAAAAGAGATGAGGAGGACAATGATGAAACGAATAGCTACTTTTACTGTCAACCTCCTTTCCCTTTTTTCCTCTTCCCCTTTTGATTGCGGAAGGCTGGCATCCGTGCTCGGCCATTTAACCCTGAAACCTCACCGTCGGAGGGGAATTTCTGTTCCTGTTTTGCAAGTATCTGTTTAGCCATTAATGCTAAGTGTTTCTCCCCCTTGGATACATACTTCCTTATCTCAAAAGGTCTACGTATACTGTGACTTTTCTTTTTTGCTGTTCTCCGTATATATCTTGTTTTCCCTCTCTCTGTAAATATTTTAAAAATTGGAGTTGCTAAAACAGGTTCTCACCGTCTATCTGAATGCCGAGGATCATAAGGTTTGGCTCTGACTCGTGGCAAACGTCTCTTACAGGTTTTCTTGGCTGTGCGGAGATTTGTCGCTACTTATTCTCCAACGTTTCCCCACTGAAAACCGGGATAAGGATGACCAAGCAGTCAAGACGGCCAAAAGTCGTCACTTCAAGAAGAACAGAAAAGCTGGGAAAAGCTGCCGCAGTTTGCTTTTGCCTGAACCAGCGGGGAAGGGTGAAGACTGTATCTCCCCCTTCCCTTCTCTTCTCGCGAGCTCTCTGAACTCAGGCCAAAGCAAACGGCAGCAGACCTTCCCAGCTCCTCTTCTTCCTCAGTAAGGCCGTCTGCAATCTGGACGACGCTCCAACATTGTCGGCTGTCCCGGGTCTTGCCTGCAAACTCTTTTCCCATGGTATGAATTCCTCCACATCCGAGTCTCTGGAACAGCAGAAAATAAGCTAATCTCATCTTCCCCGACATCCCTCCAAATATTTAAACATGACTACCGTCTCATCTCCTAACCTTCTTTTCCCCAGGCTAAACGTACCCAGTTCCCTAAGCTTTTCACATTTTTGGATTTCCGGATAAGGAAACCCCATAGCTTTTATGAGGACTAGAAGCTTGCTGCAGAAACAAACCCATCCTCCCCGTCACAACAAACAGAGGAAGCTAAATTCTGCAGCAAAACGCCACCCGTTTCCAGTTTTTGGACGCCGGCAGAATTGCAACGTCGCATTCCCTAGCCGGCAGTCAAAATGCTCCTTTCTCCAGTCCGACTGGAATATCTTTAGTTTTATTGTCACCAAAAGGAAAATCGTTTCTTAGATCCTTCCATGGATTTTTTTATTTTGTTTTTAAATCAGCATTTGTGTCCATTTTGCTCGTCTGTTTGGATTCCTCCGGGCCAAAGCGGCCTGGCTCGGGTCAAACATCCGAAACCCAAATTCCACACCTTCCTCATAAAAAGCCATCCCTTAACACACATCCTACCATGAAAGGGGAAAAAAATGTGTAAGGACGCATCTTCGCAAAAGAAGGCGGGACCATGCGGCCAATCAGCACTCACAGAGTGCCCTGCTGCATTCCGGGAGTGGTCAGGCATGGATGGGGGGAACCAAAAAAACCACAGAAAGAGGTGGAAAATGCGGGGCGGGTACAAAGAGACTGAACAGCGACGCACAGAACACAGAAAGCATTTCTCAGACCCATAACCTGTGTGCGTTTTTTGGTTTCGGCCGTACACCCAACCCTCCCCGTGCTGACCCAAGAGGCAGAATTACACGGGAGTCCCTCCGCATCTGAATGGGGAAGGTACGGTTCGTAGGTCGCGTCTCTGAGGTCCCTGGCACCTTAAAAAAAAACATGAAAAGAGGGTTTTTCCTCCCCCCGAACTACACCTCCATTTCCGCCTACAGTTTGGAGGGGCACGGTGGACGATAAGTACCTACAGGCTTGAGATCGCACAGAGTGGAGGAGGTTGGATTCTGCACCGGGCCACACAATTCGTGGTCTTCCGCCCCCCTCCGAAAGAGCTCCTTGGTGGAGCAACTTGTGACATCGTTGTGACATAAAATGTTCAAATGTTCCTTTCCCTCCGTTAACTTATAACTTGCCGTATCAGCTGCAGAAGGTAGGAAACCAGCAACTGTACCCCGCAAAAAGGCCAGAGAAAGGAGAGGAAGACATGTTGAAAATGTCCCCCATGTGTTTAGGGGCAAAAAAAAATTTTTTTGATTTCTGGGGAGGGCAGGTATGGTGGAGAGGTGCAGCTCTCCAAGGTCTCCTGGTAGGCTAATGAAGCCCGCTAGTCTTCCACAGTTGCCCACCCCTGGTTCCTAGGGTCAAGAAAAGGGTATCGGCCTAGCCCTCGAAAGGGATCATCAGAAATGAAGGGGAGAAAAACAGATCCTGGATGTAAACCACGCCTGAGCGGTCCAACAACAAATGATTTTGCAGGAATGATGCACGGAGATTAGTGACTTAAAATCCGGAGCCGAAAAGCTAGTGGTGGAAGGGAAACCTGGGTTGTTTGTAAGCCTAAGTGTTTTTCCGCTCCTCTCGTTTCTGACCCAAAAGAGACAGAGAGAAAAACAAACAAACAAAAAGTTTGACAAAGATGAATGGCCTCTTTTTTCATTAAAAAAACCACCCTTTATATATTCATTTAATGTCTGTCTGAAATCACAAGGGGCAAAGAAAGGCAGGAGGGGAGGGCAGAGGAGGAGGAAAACAAGGGGAAAAAATAAACAGGAGCAATGCAAACGAACGACGGTGGAGGATCATCCCCCAGGAGCTGGCCGTTCCCTGGGAGCGAGAGGGGGTCGGGGAAGGGAGGGGATGGCGGGAAGGTGGAAGTCCCAGGAGAAAGAGAAAGGAGGAACGGGTATGACCTAGAATGTCATCTACTGCGCGGCTCGGGAAAGCATCTCTGAGACGCACGGCAAAGCGGAGGCCAGGCCTGCCGGTCGCCAACGTCAGGACGCGTCCAGGATTCGCCACCCGCTTTCCCAGAGGGGCTTCGTCTCGCCGGCCCTCAGCTCTCGTCGTCCTCGTCCGCCGAGTCCGACTCCGGGGGGATCCTCTCCCGCTCCGCCCCCTCCGTCTCGGGATAGTCACGCGCTCTGCGAGGGACACGGAGGAAGGAGACGGGGTGAGAAACAGACCGCAGCGGACAAGGGCAGGCAGCCGGTACATTTGCTCCTCTGCGTTCGCAGGTTAGGGGGTGTAAGACCCCCACAAAGTAACAAAACATGAATATCAAAACGAGAAGATCGGAATTCACGGAGTCCTATCACGTACAACGGTGTAGCAAAATGGCAAAATCGTTCGTATTGTGGACTGCTTCTGAGAGGGGAAGTATTTTCAAGCCGTGGTTAGTTGAATCTGTGACACGGAGGACTGACTGTACTCATACCTGTGAACATTAAACCCACAGACGTGCAGGGCGGATTGTATTTTACAACTGCAGGGCTTTCGGGGCACGGACTGCAACTCCCATCAACCCACCCGTGGCGTGCTGGCTGGGGATGATGGGAGCAGATGTTTAACATGTCCACGGGCAGGACAGGGGAGGCTCTTTTAAATATCCCTTTGAAACCATATCGTAGAACAGGGAGAGCCTATCGGTAATTCTGTCACCTGGAGACACGGGACATCCCTCTGAACTCTCCACCCCAGCCTTTTCTGGTCTGACAAGGAACTCTGGCAAACAGAGAGGAAATGTTTCCTGCCACCTGAGACTCTTTCCTTTCCCCTTTCCTTAGGAGGGATTTTATGCATGCAGAGTTAGTCAAGAACGTCACGGCAAAACCACCCCCCTGTTCCAAATCTGGAGTCTTAAAATACAGATCTGAATTAAAGAGTCTGGGATTTTTGTTCCCCCACTCTCCCTTTTGATGCAAGACGACTCGAGAGTTTTCCCCAGTTGCCTTTGAGCTCGGATGCATTTGTTTTCCAGCCGACACCACCCCTGCAGACTAAGCCCGGACCCAATTCCTTACTCGTTGGGAGTGTTTTCAGGAGACGCCCCTCTCTTGGCATCTCCGGAGGTCCAGTCTTCGCTGCGATCCTTGTTCTCCACCGTGCCGTCCCCTTTCTGGGCCGACTCGCCGTTCACGGGGGCTGGGAGATCTGTGGGGGAGAAGAGATAACCCCAAGGGAAGAGATGGAGACCGTCCGAAGACAGGCGATCGTCGGTTCAACGTCAGCTCGGCCTCATTCCTCTTTTGGCCGGGACCCACGGCTCGAGGCAGAGCCCTCCCGGCTGGGATGACTGATCTCGAACCAAGAATTCCACAAGATGGCCATTTCTGGCAAAAAGCGGAAGAAACACAAACCTACCACCCCTCCATCCAACTCAGAATTCTCTTAACCCTCCAGGATGTTGGAAACAAACAACACTTGTATAAAGCGACGAGTGAGAGGGGATTCTTGAGTGTGTACCTGCCCTTTGGTTCTGCTCTCTGCTTCTTTCTTTGACCTATGTACTCAGGCCTTTTTGTTTCCTTCCTGCCTGCCTGCCTGCAAAGGTCACTTCCCCCAACAGAATGTTTGGGGAGCCCTTGGACCCCCACGTATCTCCCCGTCTTTGATCTGACTTGAGGACTGTGCCACCCCGGTCGCCTGACCTGCGTTTGTCTCTTCTCCCGTCTCGTTCTGCCGTTCTCCTTCGGGCGGCTTCTCCTTGCCTTTGTCCCCTTCCCCTTTTTCCTTCTCCGAGTCGGTCCTGCTGACTTTCTGGTTCGCCCCGACTTTGGGCCCCAGGACCCGGGACTTCAGGCAGGTGTAGACTTCGGCTGCCTTCTCCATCACCTCTTTGTTCGCCTTGTAACGCCGGATCTTGGCACACACAGACACACACACAGAGGCAAGAGAAATGAATACGAAAGCCCTGCCTCCTAGAGTTCAAGTCAGCGGACCCATGAGAGACCCATAATATTTTATTATTTTATTTACTACATTTGTATGTCACCAATCTTTGAAAATGGCACCCAAGGCGGCTTCCAAAAATAAATCAGACGTATTTTCAATTGTGTAACTTTGACAGGTCCCACTGTTTTTGGTTGTTTTACCTCTTAAGTGCCATGTACATAGATGGCGCTATAAAAATATACAATAATCATCCTTGCCCACTAGAAGGAAGAAAAGGGGACCACCTAGTTTCCCATGGGAAAGAATTCTTTAGTCTGGGGCAACGACCAAGAGGGCCCTGTGTCACATGTGTCCATAACAGTAGTGGAACTGAAGACAAAGCCCTCCCGGAGGAAAGCTCTTTGTGACAGAGTTTCCTTCTCAGACCTGCATTTCCTAACCTGTCATCTTGCCCTCCGGTCCCCCGTTTTAAAATCCCTCCTGGCATCTTGAGCCTTAGGCCCCGCTGTAGCCTATTTGTGTTCTTTTTTGGTAACGATGACTGCCCTTGATTTAGGCTTATAATAATGCTATTTAGATTTGGCTGCACAATAGATTAACTTTAGCAACATATAACTTCCTTCCTGCGTTCCAGCTCTTAGTTCCAAACTGGCTGAATTGTGTCAGAGCTGTGCCTTAAGGCACCCAAGTATGCAGTAACTCCCCTCTGACTCTCAACTGACTCCTCCAACAGTCTGTTCCCAGCTCTCTGTCTCCAACTCATTCCCTGTTCTCTTTTTTTTAAAAAATTCCTCTTCCTCCTCTCACTGGAGCCCTTCCCTCTCCTTGCAATCTCCTGGGATTGCCTGGCCTCAGCTGTTCTGCCTTCTTCGCCCTCTCCCAACCCACCTCCAGATCTCAGAGGAAAGCAAGGTGGCTCACCAACACAAGAGAGGGGAGTCCACCCTAAACATTTAGAAGTAGAGCAGATGTTAAGAGAGAAGAAATATGCACAGAGCAGACGCAACAGGCCAGAGTCCTGCGTGCACGAATGGCAGGGCTGCGGAGACGAGAAAGGGGGCTACGTGCTATGAAGACCCTCACCCCAACCTGCCCCCTCCCCACTGCTCTACCTTTTTCAGAGTGGCCACGACGTCAGTGTGTTTCTGGAGGATCTGAGAGGTGACTTGCAAGCTGCCCAATTCTTCTAGCGCGCTCAGGCACCGCTTGATGTCCTAGGGGAACACGAAGTGAGGCAATGACCTCTCTCGGCTCTCCTGGATTTACACAACGCCAAGGGGGGGGGGTTCATACCACCCCTAGAACCGCCACCGGGGGAGACTCTCCTCAGATTGTCCCAATTCAGACAGGGGGAACGAGAGGGGCTATACATTTGGACACTCCTCAAAGACCAGAAGAGAAACCACCTACAACGAGTTACTTCTCTGGTCAACAAAGACATAATGAAGTTCACAATTTAGAAGTAAAGGAAGAGGAAGACTGGGGGCACAGTATTGAGGCAAAGTATGGGGAAGGGGGCCTTAAGAGACCCCCCCCCCGGGACCCAGAAGAATGCACCCAACACCTGAAAAATTACAATAAATGTATCGGGATTGCCCCAAAGTGCCATCTAGGAGCACGAGAAGGGGGCATTTTCACCCTCTTTTCAAGTTCTCCAGGCTTTTTTAGAAGCCTTTTTTTTCACAATAGGAAGTGACCAGAAACTCACTCCCTGTATTTTTTTTTTAAAGCCCCTACTGGGCTTAAAATGGCCTGAGGAAGGGGCAAAATCGTGTTGAAAAGTTCCAGAGTGGGGCAAAAATGACCCTGTTGGCCACATGCAACCAAATATTGTCCACCTTTGTTATAAATCTAACATTTCTAGTTACCTTTAAGTTAAATATCAATTACTCCAAAAGTTACTTTAAAGGGGGATTTTATAGGTACTGGGATGGAAATTTCTCACGCTTTTTTTTTTTTAATCAGATGGATATGTCAGAGTTTGATGAAGTGGACTGGAGTCCACAAAATTTTATACTAGAATTTTTTTTTCTTAGCTAGTCTCGACAGTAGCTAGTGACTCAGCTGAGTCATCGTACTGGGACATTTACTAGCTGCAAACACGCATATACAAGGAATTAATTACAAGGAACTCACTAGATACTCGCACTTAAACTAGCTGCAATTCATGAGGCCCTTATAAGCAATTTCTTGTAATTAACTCTTTGTACGTACATAGCACAACCAGGTCATGTTATGACCGTAACGTAACAGAAAGGTTTTACTGGAGAAAGACAACCCCAGACATGGCAGAACTTTATCCAGAGAGATTCTAAAAAATACGATGACAACAAACAAGATGCTGGCTTACTGGGTTATCGACTTTCAGAGCAAACTTGATCTCACTGTGCAGTTTCTGGAGCTTCTCTTCGATCGTCGGTTCTGCAAACAATGGGAACTTTTTTTAAAAAAAGAAATATATGTAGAAACCAAGGCCCCACACTTCCACCTTCCATACTTTTCATCCCACCACCGAAGCAACTGATTTGCCTCTCTCATTCTCCCTCTCCCTCCCATCCGGCTTATGCTGCCATTTTCTTTTTACCTTTTTTCTTCTCCACTCTCCTTTCTGGAAGCAGGTCCGACTTTTTTCTGCCTCGTTCCACTTTCAGAGATCTGCAGAGAGGACGAGAAGAAAATAACACTTAAGCAATCTGACTGCTAAGGAAGCAGACAGACTCATGTCTATTCTGCACATACCAAAAATGCATGAATAGGCAATCTTTTTCTCACACATCGCAAGCCCCAACGGATAGCGTTTTGGTTAGACTACTGCACTGATCTGTGGATGGGGCTGCCTTAGGGACAAATAGCAGAGAATGGAGCTGCAAGGCTTTTACAATTGACAATCTATCTGCACTAGAATCAGGGTCCTTACTTGTTCCGTGGCTTCTCATCCCCTTGGCCTCGCTTCTCCTTCTGACTCTGTTTCCGGGAGGCTTCCGAGGGCAGTGGTTTCTTTGGGGTTTTTTTCACCTGGAGGGGGAGAGAGAAACTCCCACTGATCAGCAAAGCCCCCTTATTATTTATGCTCCTGTTGCTCTGGTATGTATGAAGCTGAGGGCCTCCCCTACTAATTGTTTAGCTGTCCCTTGTCAAAGGGAATCAGAGAAAAGTTTCTTGCGGGGTCGTGACCTATGAAAAACAATTGGTCCGTCTGCTAAAAAACCCAAAAATGTTGCTTTATAGTATCGCTAGAACAGCTGCATTTACTTAAAGTCCATGCAAATTATTATAAGGCATCCCCCAAAGTCTGAAGTTTTACTGCTTCGTGGCTCTGTTTTGTATTCTTAACGGTAAGCTTCACAGTATTAAAAACGAAGCTGGAATTTCTATCTTATGCTTTCTATTTTAACTTCGTTATTTGGCAACCTTTTACACCGTGACAACCTTACAGTTATGAGCAATTAAATATGTGAACAATTCTAAACAACCGCAACAAATGAGCACAACCCGAACGTTATCACAAAACCAGCCCGCCCTCCCAAGCTCACCTCTTTCTCGACTTCCGAGTCCGAGGACGACGGAGCCTTCGGGCGTCCCTTCTTGCCCTTCCGGTGGACCTCGGCTTCCACGCTGCTGTCGCTGTCCGAGCGCTCCGCCTCCCCCTTCTCGGCTTTCTCCTTCTTCCGCTCCTTCTCCTCCCGCTCTTGCTCCCGCAGCCGGCGCAGCTCTTCCTCCTGCTCGCGCTTCCGCTTCTCTTCAAGCTCCCGCCGGCGTTCCTCGTCGCGCCGCTTCCACTCGCTTATCCGGTCCACGTCGCTGTCACTGTGAGGGGAGCAAAAAGAGAAAGTGACGACTCCAGGGAAAGAGGCCTGGGCATCCCGAGCTGTCCTACAAACCAGAGATCAGTTTAATTTGCAAGGAACCCTAGCGAGGACACATTAAATCGCATCTTAAACATGCTAAGCAAGTTACACTCAAATTAAAAATGTATATCCTGTTATACAGAAAACTATGTAATCAGAATTAGAATCTTAACGGTAAACGTTTTTTTTTCTTTTTTTACCATGACATTTCACCGAGCTTGCAATTATAGTAGCGACAGACAATGTTACTGCAGATGAACAAGAAAATATATGTCACAGGGAATTGAGAATATCAGATAAGGGTGATTTCTTTTTTTACCGTGCTTACTTACAATAACAATTTCCATGGTACAGATAAGAGAAAGTAATGAAAGAATGGCAAGAAGAGAGAGGATCTCTAGATATATTACATAACTCTGAAAATATTTCTGCATTGTTTTTTTTTACCTGTTCAATGTTTGTCTATATATGTATATGTTATGTCTATAGGTTTTCTCTTTTTATTCATTCTCACCCCAAAAAATAAAAAAGAATAAAAAATAAACACGCTAAACAAGTTACAGATGCCCCCACTTTTTGACAACCCGCTCTTTGGACTTCCTTGAATAATACCAGGACCTGTCCATGGTCAACTCTTTCATCATGTTTGTACAATGCTTTTGTGACCACACGCTGTTTCTTTCTCTCATCTGACTCAGCACTATCCTGTACTAGATACTGTAGAAGTTGCTTGTGAAATATCCCTTCCTTTACACAGTATTTCTGCTTATAACACTTACATTTGTGGTTATAATACAGTACTTCTGCTTATAATATATATACTTTAATAACATATATAACACAGCCATCCCTCCACATTTGTGGGTTTCACCTTCAGGTGCTGTGGAGCTGTACTTCAGAGGAAAAATATATGAAAGGTTTTCATGAGATAGGCTGTGTCTCCATACATTTTGTTACTACAATTTATGTATGTGTCCGTATCTCTTGTAATGGGGTTAGTTTAACCTCCGGTTTGCCAGTAAAACTGAATTACTGTGTCCCGAAACGATGCGTGCCTAAAAAAGTGTGTCACCAACATGAAACGTCTGGAAAGCTCTGGTATAGAATTTAGTACTCTCTGTGGTTTCAGGCACCCACAGAGGGTTTCTACCATTGATCTGCCCATTCTCTGGGCAAAGACAGCCCTGTGGCTATTGTCTGCTTGGCTTCTTGATTCCTTATTAAAAAGGGCAGGAGCACCCATAAGCCCAGGCCCTTCCATCTCTCACCTGTCACTGCTGGAGCTGCTAGGAAGCCTCTCTATTTTTGCTTTCCTCCCGCGGGGCTTCGGCGGCGGCTTCTCTGCAGCTAAAAGGGGAGAAACAAACAGGGAACTTGGTACACAGGGAACTTGCTGGTAAGGTCAGTTTTTGCCAAAGAGAAAGAGGCATCTGGAAATTCAAGGACGACTCTTTCTACTCCACTGATAAGAGCCATAGCTCTGAGGGAAGCAAACCAAGGCATTCACCCCACACCAGGTACCCATCCCTAAAGCAAGGTAACCTTGATGCCAAGGAGGAAGCTGTTTTAGTTATCCAGAAGAGAAGCTGCATCATAACAAAGAGTCCTATTAGATCAAGCTGAAGGTTTGTCTTGCCCGCTCTCCCATCTCCAATAGTGGACGAGGGGAATGTAGAAGAGAGATAAAAGTCTAAGGGTATTAAAAAAGATTATTGTTATTCTTCCAATTAGCATTGTGCTTTGGACAATGACCTTGGAGACCAGAATTCAAGTCCCTGCTCAGCCACGGAAACCCACATACTCTCTGCCCCACAAAACTCCATGGTAGGTTTGCCAAGAAGTTGCCCTGAGTCTGAAACGACTTGAAAGCACACAACAACAACATTTATTGGCCTTTTTAAGGGAAATGCAATTTTAAACCTGCCTGCAGGGATTCCAAAAAAGAGTGCAACTGATGCCAGGCCTAAGCTTGGCAAACACTCCTTTTGGAATCCCTGCAGGCGGAAGATAAAAAAATAATAATTTTATTCTTGGATTTAACACCCTAAGACTTTTGGTCTCCTCTCCATCTCTTCTACTGGGTGTTACCAGTCCTCGTTGCTTTTTTCTCCCCAACAGAGGACAGCCAAGTTTTCAGGAAGCCAAAGTGCGTATCCAGGCAGGAAAGAAGATAAAAGTTCTTTACCAGATGGTACTTCAGACTTCCACTGCCCAGAGTGGAAAGGTTATTTCCTTCTGGCTCTACTCACGCATTCCTTATCTGAATATTCCAAACAGGTGAAAAAGGGGAAGCAAGCCAGCCTTGTCCTTCTCTGCCACAGCTGTTGCTTTGTGAAAAGGAGAGCCTCTTCTCCTAGGCCCTCCATGTGAACCAGAATGCTGAAAAAAAATCAGCATTTTGGGATTGCATGCAGAGCTGCCATAGACAAAGAAGGCTCTCTTCTTCATAAGCCATGCAGGGAAGGTGAAAAATAGTGATGGAAGGGAGGAGCAAGCACACACCTCTCTTCTTTTGTGTTCAGAGTACCTGATCCATACTAAACTGCACATCTTCTGTGCTATTTCTGGCCTTATTTAAGCACAGGAAGAACACAGTGCCTCTCTCATTCCAGTACAAGAAGATTTGCCCAATACACCTGGAGGAGAGTGAAGTTTCCCTCATTGCTCAGTTTTCATTTTTCCAAGAGAGGAGCAGCTATTTCTTCTTGTAAACTGAGGCAACACAGAGGCAGACATCTCAAAATGCAGGGTAAGGTGGTTTGGTTTGGGGTACCAATCCATTGGCCCCGGTTCTGAGTCTCTATGTTGCATGCTGTCAGACACACAGCCTGGAATGGGTTTGTCCTGAGGATGGAATGACCCTAGAAATACGAAGACGTGCTTCTTTGCCCAGGGACAGGACAGTTGTTCAAGCAAGCTGAGGGTGACTTGATGAAACTATGGCTGTTTCTGCCCTACACTGTTATAGTGCTATCATTCCACTTTCAACATCCTGTTGAATTCTCAGGTTTGTAGTTTCCTGAGGCCAAAGAACTCTCTGGCGGAGAATTTTAAAGGCCTGAACTGCAAACCCCAGAATTCCATAGGATGTTGAAAGTGGAATAATCGCACTATAAAAGTATAGCACAGAAATGGCCTCTTTGATGCAAAGGGAATTAGGGAAGAGTTTGAAATGCGTCAATCCTTCAGGTCCATACACACCTACACAAAAAACACCCACCAACGGGCCCAAAACCAGGTGGCCTACCCGGCTTCCGTCCCCGGGAAGGCTTCTTGACGGACTCTTCTGAATGGGAATCGGAATCCGACTTAGGGGTGGGAGCCCGGGTGTTCCCTCTGTTGTCCTCTTCTTCCTCTTCCTCCTCGTCTTCTTCGGAATCTGCCTTGGTGTCCGAGTCAGAGCCCGATTCAATTTTCTACCACCATGTAAGAAAAAAAAGAAAATCATCATACAGCATGGACCTTCAGCAACATGATCTGGCTTGTGGAGAAATATGTATTAATTATACGGTAATCGTTATAATCTGTAAACTGCCTTGACTGCCACCACTGGGAGAAAAGGTGAGGTATGTTTAAAATCAATAATGACAACAACAGCAATATTAAGAAGTGCCTTTAGGTGGATTCTGATACAAGGTAACTCCCATCTCCTAGGGTTTTCTCGGCCGGATTTCCTCAGGGGGGTCTTGCCACTGAAGCTGAGAGAGTGTGACTTGCCCAGCATCACCTAACAGGGTTGCCACAACTGAGTGGCAATTCTAACTCTGGTCTCCCAGAGACCTAGCCCAATATTCAAATCACTGTGCCATACTGGCTCAGTTTTCTTGGCAGGATTTCTTCACAAAGGGTTTGACACTGCCCTCTGCTGATGCTGAGAGAGTGTGACTTGGCCAAGGTCACCCGCTAGGTTTCTATGGCTCAGCAATAATTCACACCCTGGTCTCCCTGAGTCTTAGTGCAATATTCCAACCACTACACCATACTGGCTTGTTCATTTCTAACCTGCCTCTTCTCCAAAGGAGCCCACAGGAGCTTTATTCTTGTTTCTATCCTCACAACAACCCTGCAAGGTCAGTTAGGTGAGGAGAGAGGAGTGAATAGGAGAAAGAGAGCAAGACAACTCAGCTTCACTGCCAAGCATGGATGTGAACCAAATCCTGCGAGTCCTAGCCCAAGCCTTTCATAATAATAATAATGATAATAATAAATGTTTATTTCTTACCCACCTCTCCCTAAGACTCGAGGCAGGGTGCAACATAAATTAAAATACAGCTAAAAACGCATTTAACCACTTGATCACATAGTGTTATTTTTATGACTGGTATCATCCATGTTGCATACTATCCTACCGCAGGGCAGTTTATATATTCTTTTAATTCTTTTAGTAAGTGGATAATTAAGCAACACGAGACTGTTTTTGTAGGGCTCTTACCTTTTTTTTCCACCTGCCGGCAGGTGCCCGCCGAGCAGCCCGAGGTGGAGGCTTTTTCTCTGGAGTGAAGTCCTATGCAGAGAGAGAGAGAGAGAGAGAGAGAGAGAGAGAGAGAGAGAGAGAGATGGTCAGAGGGGAATACCCTCCCTGCTTTTCTGTTCAAACCAGAGGCTGAAAATGCACAGTCCATAGAGAATATATAGTCCTCTGGTTTTCCAGCGGGACCCTGACCACTCCTACCAAACTCTCCTAAAGGCCCCCAGCAACTGGGAAAAAAAATCAGTCAACAACTTACTGAGCAGCCACTGTTTTAAAGTGGTTGTTGGAAGGACCTCTCGCCCCCTCCCAAAATAGGAAGATCACCTCCCCAAAAGTTTCTCATATGCTTCCCAGATGGAGGGAGACAAAAGTACCACTCTATCCTGCTCTGGTCAAACTTCACCAGGAATACTGTGTCCAGTCCTGGGCACCGTAGTTTAAAGGGAACACTGACAATTTGCAACATGTCCTGAGAAGGCAGCCCATAAAGGTAAAAGGCCTGGAAGCCATATCCTGTGAGGAGAGGCTTAGGGAACTGGGTATGTTTAGCCTGGAGAAGGAAAGGTTAAGAGGGGACGCGATAGCTATGTTTAAATGTTTGAAGGGATGCTGGATGGAGGATAGAGCAAGCCTGTTTTCTGATGCTCCAGAGATTAGGACACAGAGCAAAGGCTTCAAACTTCAGGAAAAGAGATTCCATCTAAACATTAGGAAGAACTTCCTGACAATAAGAGCAGTTCAACAGTAGGACACTGCCTGGGAATGTGATGGAGTCTCCTTCCTTTTAAACAGAGGCTGACCGGCCATCAGTCAGGAATGCATTGATGGTATTCCTGCATAGCAGAATGGGGTTGGATCGGATGGCCCTTGTAAGGTAGCCCTTACAAATCTATGATTCTAAAATGCCCAGGTTTCTCCCTGTGAACATCTCAAACCGGTGTGGCCCCGGGAAGTCAACTCACCTGGTCACTGTACTTCTCAGACTCCGAAGAGCTCTCTGAGTTCTCTTCCTCCGAAGGAGACGGGCTGGCCTGGTCCGTGTCGCTGGAAGATTTCCGGGGCCGTTTTGCTGCAGGCATCTGAAGCAAGGGGAAAAAATCCAACAGAAGCTGTTACTTCTTCAGCTGGGAAAGTGAGTCACGAGTGACTTCTCCTACATATCCTACAATATAATCATGCTGTGGCGTATCTTGAGTGCTCAGCATGCCAGGCTGAATTTTGATGCTAGAGACGAACTCCCTGCTCTGGGGGAAAAGGGTTTTTTAGTTGTGTGCGTCTAGATTTGCTTCCAATTTACAGCAACCCTAAGGCAAGCTAATCAAAGGGTTTTCCTGGAAAGATTTATTCAGAAGAAGTTTGCCTTTGTTTTCCCTGAGGCTCAGGGAGTGAGGTTTGCTCAAGCTCACCCAGTGGGGTTTTTAGTCCAATATACAGATCACCATGCTGTGCTGGCTCCAATATACCTCCCCTGCTATTCCCAAGGGGTCCTAAATACCCCACAGGCACCAGATCCTGCCTGATTTTGGAACCTAACAGGGTCAGAGCTGGTTAGTGCTTGGATGAGAGAGTGCCACAGAATCCAATTGCCGTACACTAGATTTCAGAGGAAGGAACTGGCGAAACCACTCCGAGGATTCCTTGCCTAAGAAAACCTTATTAAATTCATGGGGGCGATGCCGTCGACAGGCAACTTCAAGGCACATATGTGAATCCCAAAGGATACTCACTTTCATGGCTAATGATTTCCGCTTCACACCGCTGTGGTCGCTTCCTTTATCGGACTCCTCGTCGCTGTCCACTTTCTCCGTGGTCACTCCCACCACGCCGACTGCCGCAGCTGGGGCAGACTCCTCCTCTGCGCCATCACTCCCACCTCCGCCGCCGCCCCCTCCTCCTCCACCACCACCAAGGTGAGCGATATCTTCAACATCAACTTCACTATCGGAGGAACTCACTGGCTGTTTTTGGGGAGGAAAAGAGACAAATCTTTGGACATTTTGTTCATGTATATATTCTTTTTGCATGATTCTGCAAAGAAAGGGGGGTAAGGATCAGGGTGTAGAAGGTTATTAAGGGAGCCAGCATGGTTAGAACAAGGATGGGCAACTGCATGGAGGCCAGGAACCCCTCTTTCCCCTGAGAAACCCCCTGTGGGCGTCATCCCCACAAACAAGCCCAAATATCTATCTGTTCTTCTCTGCAGTCCCTCTCAAAATGGCGACAGGAAGTGGTATCATTTCCTGCCACCATTTTGAGAAGGACTGGAGAAGGAAATGGAGGTGTTTGGGGGTAACACGTAGTGCTGAAATGCTTGTAGGGTTATTCCAATTGTTTTTAGAATTTTTTTGAGGCAGGGGTTTTGGCATAAACTTTGCCAAAATATTGTGCCAACTTTTTGAAACAATACTGGGGGGGGGGTTGCCACAAAAGTGGAAGATACCTGCACCATGTGGCCCACAGGCTACGCTCTGCCCACCCCTCAGTCAGAGAGCTGGATAAGAATCAAAGATATCGAGGTTCAAATAGTCACTCAGACACAAAGCTTACTGACCGACAAGGAACTATGACACACTTTTATTTTGGCCGACAACTCCCATCAGCCCCAGCCAGAGTGGCCAATAGGAAAGGACTGCGTGAGTTGTGGGAGGATCAGAGGCGTCCCATCGGAGAAATAAATGACAGACAACCCAGCTGCGCTGATCCGATGCCACTCACCGGAGGTGCACTGTAGCTGGCATGAGGGTTGTTCTGGATTTCCCACAGTCCTTCATTGAAGCCTTTCCGTTTGTTGGGCTTCCCGTATTTGTCCTTGTACTTCTCGTAAGGAAAGAGGTCCTTGGGTCCCAGGAAAGCCCTGATGGGTGGACAGGAAGCAAACAGTAAGGGCTGCACAAGAGACAAGCTTCCAAGAATAGGGCATTAATACCCACCCCACGTCAGGTTGAATTTGCTTTCCCTGCCATGCACTCTAAAGCCATGTAGTGTTTTGATGTCTGACGTCAGGTAATATTAGGTAACGTAATACCATTTTATTTGCCATGTGGTGCTTTGCTGTTCGATGCTTGGAACAAAGGGAGCTGGAAGGGGAGGATGGGAAATGAATGAGAAAACAGCCTTTTGGGAATGAAGCAATGTTCTTCTAACAAACCCTGATAAGAGAAAGACCAAAGGTAGATGCAAGGTCAGGCCACAGGTGGGAGGGAAGTGAACCTGGGAAAAGAGTTATCAATTGCCAGAATGTGCTGCTATAACTCTACACTTCCTAAATAAAGCTCTTGCAAACTTCTAGGCTTAAGCCCTGGGACTGGAGTTATCCTGTACACGATGCAAAAATTGTCCTCAGACCGGAACTTACGTCTCATGGGTCCCAAAGAAGAATATTGGGTATTTGTTGGGCGGGGGCTTCACAGCACCGTCAATGATATCATCAATCTGAAAAGAAGAAGACCAAGAGAGAGGCAGTCAGTCACACCCATGAAATATTTATATTGAGCAAGCATGTATATATATCATACACATGAGTGTTAATATATATGTATTTTGTGTGTGCCTGAATGCATGTTCTCTTGTTTTTAAATCACACACGTAACACAAACACAGAAACGAGTCTCAAATTCTCCACACAAGCTCTTCAGCGGTGCTCTCAAAAGCACTCTCTCCAACGTTCCAAGATCTTGTGAGAGAGGAGAAAGGCCAGAAATGCCCACTACTGAAGCCCAGTTTTTGGAAAAGATGCTACGGCAGGAAGAGATCCAAGAGGAAACACAGACTTCCCCAACAGACGAATAAACTTTGTGCCCTTGTCAAAGACAGGGTTTTTTCTCTCTCTTTTACACTGCCCCGATTTCCCTACTGCCAAGTCTTGGGCGAAGCAATGATAGACACACAGGGAGAATGGTACACATGGACCTAAACTTACACGCTATCAACACAATGCATTCCTTTATCCTCGGTGTTTCTATTGCAAAGCTTTTCCTCAGAGCAGTGGAAGAACAGAGCACGCAAAACCATCTTGCTATCACATACGAACACTACAATCACAGAATCTTACAGCTGGAAGCAACTGCAAGGGGCATCCAGTCCAACCCCCTGACGTACAAGAACACACAACTAAAGTGCCCCTGAAAAACAACCACACAACCTTTGTTCGGTCACACAAACAAGCGTGTATGTATATATGGAGAGTCGGCAGCGTATCGCAATTTCAGTGCTGGGCTACAACTCTCAAGATCAAGGTTCGAACCCCTGCTCAGCCACAGAAACCCACTGACTGATCTTGGGCAAGTCACACTCTCTCAGCCTCAAAAGGAGGCAAAGACAACCCCCTTGAACAAATCTTGCCAAGAAAACCCTGTATTTGCCTTCAGGTTGCTATAAGCTGCAAACGACCTGAGGGCACACAACAACATATATATGTATACATACATTTTACATAAATAAACAAATACAAATATATAAAAAGACAACCCTGTTGCTGCAAGTGCAGAGGGCACAATCCACTCTTAAGTTTTAAGGAAGACACCTAATGGGAAATGCAATGCTCTCCTCCCAATACCGCTCCCATGACCAGAGAGAGGCTGGAGAGAAAAATATATAAAAATATTGTGAATAATTGTATTCCAAAGCCTTGGGAAGGAAAGAAGTGGCCACCTATTTAGTACTGCTAGTAATGACACTAAAAAAATATTAGTCACCTTGAATCCCATGTTCAGAGATTGGTGGGAGAGAAACTATATTAAAATATTGTGAATAATTATAATTTCCAAAGCCTTGGGAATGACAGAAGCGGCTACCTACTTACTTCTATTCCTGTTGCAACACCTTAAATTCTGCTAATAATAATACCAACAAAGTCTCAGCCACTCGAAATCCCATGTCTAGCGGGAGGAAAAAAATGCATAAAATAAATCATTGCATTTCCAAACCCCGGGGAAGGAGAGAAGCGGCTACCTACTTACTTTTATTGTTCTTGTTGCATGCCTTCATATATTGCTACTAATAACACTAACAGAATCTTAGCCACTGCAAATCCCATATCCAGAGGGAAGAAAAAAATGGCATAAAACAAATAATTGCATTTGCAAAGCCTGGGGCAGGAGAGAAGGGAAAGGAAGGGCAACGATGATGCAATGGTAATGATGATTAACGGTGATTGGGGAGGAAGGGAGGGGGGCTGGTGGCAAAAAGGGGGGCACCTCTCCGGCCCCCCAAAATTGGGTAATAATTTTGGAAAAATCTGGGGGGAAAGGGGAGGGGTCTGAGGCTGAGACCTTATACCACCTCGATCGCAAGGAATAAGGGGCGCTAAGTCTGAAAAAGCGGGGTGCAGCCCCCCAAACTCCATGAGTCACGTGGGAGGGGGTAAGGGGAGATAGGGGGAACAGCGGTTGCTAGGCGACGGGGTGGGCTCTTCCCTCCTCCCTCCCTGCCCCCTCCGCGCCTCTTCCCCCCTCAGCTTCCCTCGCTTGCCTCCCTTTTTCCCCTCTCACCCACCCGGGCCGGCCAGTGAGGGTATCCCTTCATCTTGGCAAAGACGAGGTCTCCGGCTTTGAAGCCGTGCGGCATCGCGGCGGCGGCGGAGACGGCTTCGGCTTCAAGGCCCCGAGCAGGCCGCAGGCTTCGCCAGGCAACCCGGGAGGGGGCGTGGCCGCCGGCCTGGACACGGCGGGGAGGGGCGAAGGCGGACCGACGTCGAGTGGGCGGGGCACGCACCGTCTTGCGGCCGCTCATTGGCTCCTCTGCGCGTCGCTTCCTCCACCACTCCTCTCCCGCCCCCGCGCGGCTCATTGGCTGGCCCGCCCGCGGCTCGCGCGCGCTCCTCTCCCGGCCGTCCAATTGGAGGAGGGCTATGGCCTTGGAAGGGGGAAACGGGATTGGTGGGCTGCCTTCGCGGATGGGCGGGCAGAGCGGGGGCACGTAGGGGCGGGGTAATGGGCAAGGGGAGGGGCTGGAGCAGGAGGGAGTGGGCGGGGCCTGCGGGAAGAATGGGAGGGGGGTGAGGCGGGAACTCTGCTTATGCTCCACGGTACTCTTGTCCAGCGGTGCTGCTTTTGAAAAAGCTACTTTCTTCTTTTTGCTTCTATTAAAAGACAGCCGCCGCCTTTATATTTTATATACGTATAATGTGCGTATGTGCACATACATACAGAAACACACAAAGTTGGGTGACCTTGGGCGAGTCACACTCTCTCAGCCTCAGAGGAAGGAAAAGGCAGCCCCCCTCTGTGAACAAAGCAAAGCCCGGTGATACGGTCGCTTTAGGGTCACCAGTCGGTCTAAAACAACTTGAAGGCACACAACAAAAATGATGCAGGACGTAAACATATAGAGATGTGTACAATATATATATAATACATATTATTATATACGGAATATGTATTATATCTGCATATATACTTTATATATGTATGTATATATGCATGTATGTATTTATATATATATGTATTATACATATATTATGCATATATATAAAACCACCCACACACATATATAAAATATATAAATTATAATTATACAATTTATTTGCACCACCATCTCCTGCATAAGCCACCAAATCTGAGGGAAGCAGAGGAATATTTTTTTAAAAAATAGCCAACAACAGCAGAAACGGCTCGTTCTTTTTTCCCTTCGAGCCCTGAATTTATGAGCATTTCTTTTTTATATCCTCTTTCTAGATCTTTATGAGCATTTAGGGCTCCTTAATAGGATTAAATAGGCCTGCCGCCATAGAGAAGAGAATGAAATTCCTAGAGCGGCACAACCCGTTCTCGCCTTCCCCTTCGCGGCCGCCATTCCCCCACTTCCGCCCGGAGAAAGAAACACAGGTGGCCGAGGCTTTGCCCTGAACCAAAATGGCGTCAGCGGCGCACGTAACAGGAAGCCGACGTTGTTTGAACTCCCCCGACTGGATGTCTCACCCCCTTACCTTCCGGCTTTGGGGGAAACTTATTGACCCCGGAAGAGGCCGGAAGGGCGGATTTGTTTTGGGTGTCGGGGCGTGTGGGCGCTTTGCTCGCCCCGGCCGCCGCCATGAAGAAGTTCTTCCAAGAAATCAAGGCGGACCTCCAGTTCAGGGCGGCCGGGCCGGGCCAGAAGCTCAGCGAGGTGCCCAGGTGAGCAGCTCTTCCCTTGGGGGGCGGGGGGAGGAAGGGGATTTGCAATGCTGAGGACTGGAGGAAGGGGGGCGTTGAGGGATTGCGGGGATCCCTCTCTCTGGGGGTCTCCGTCCCCCCCATGCTGCCCGGGAGCTGCTTGGCACCTTCAGTCTTAACCTCTCTGGGCTTGGGAGACCCTCCCAGTAGTGATATTGCCCTCAGCACAGCCTCTCCTACTATAATAAATAATAATATTTTTTTTAAATTTCTTACCTGCCTCTCCTCCAAGCCCGAGGTGGGACACAGGTTCAAACGCAATTAAAGCCAGCATACCAACCAAAAAACACACTATGGTTAAAAATACCCAAAGCCATTCAAATACCACAATTAGAATCATAACTGAAAAATACATCATAATTAAAAATAGACTGGAAGAGGTAAGGCTTTAGGGTAGTGCCATTATAGGCTAAAGAAAAAGAAGAGAAAAGTCTAATCTGCTTGGGGCAAAACCCACCTGGAATCTTGGGTCCAGTTTTGGGCACCCCAGTTCAAGAAGGATATTGGCAAGCTGGAAGGGGTCCAGAGGAGGGAGACCAAAGCGGTGGAGGGTCTGGAAGCCATGAAGCCCTGTGAGGAGCGGCTGAGGGAGCAGGGTGTGTTTAGCCTGAGAAAAGGTTAAAAAGAGACAGCAGACTATGCTTAAATATTGGAAGGGATGCCGTATGGAGGATGGAGCAAGCCTGTTTTCTGCTGCTCCAGAGACCAGGACAAGGAACAGTGGATTCAAGCTGCAGGAAAGGAGATTCCACCTGAACCTCAGGAATCAGGGCCGTCCGGCAGTGGAATAGGCTGCCTCTGTGGAGCGTGGTGGAGTCTCCTTCTTTGGAGGCCTTTAAGCAGAGTCTGGAGGGCAATCTGTTGGGAATGCTTTGATGAGTGTTCCTGCATAGCAGGGGGTTGGACTGAATGGCCCCTGGGGACTCTTCTAACTGTAGGATTCTAGGATTCTACCCATCTGGGAGTCCAGTAGACTGTTCAGCAGTGGAATACGCTGCTGCCTGGGAGCATGGTGGAATCTCCTTTGGAGGTTTTCAAACAGAGGCTGGATGGCCATCTGTCGGGAATGCTTGGATTGGGTATTTCTGCATGGCAGAAGCGGGTTGGATTTGATGGGCCTGTGGTGTCTCAACTCTGTGTTTCTGTGAAATGAAGGTTCCAGGCCTCATGCTTCTCAGCAAAAGGCTGATTTAGATAGAAGCATTGCAGGCATGATGTAGTGGTTTGAGTGTTTGACTCTGACCCTGGAGGCCAAAGGTTCAATTCCCTGCTTGGCCATGGTAACCTACTGGGCGACCTTGGACATGTCTCACGTTCTCAGCCCCAGAAAACCCCATGATAAGTCACAAGTCAGAAGGCACCATAAGTCAGAAGGCACACAACAACAACAATTGCAGGTGGCTTTAGATGAAGTCAAATCATAGATTTGTCAGGAGCCCCAAATCAAACCCCTTTGCCATACAGGAAAGCCCAACTAAAATATTCTTGACAGATGGCTATCATTAGATTTCCATCATTAGGTTTCTGTTTGAAACCTCTGAGAACAAAGAAAGGTAGGATATGAATGAAACTAACAACAACGAAACAACAACTGTTGCACAGGTGTGGGAAACCTTTGACCTTCCAGAGGTTTGAGACCACATTTCTTTTGGCCATAATGGCTGTGGTTTCTGGACTCTCATGTCCCAAAGCCTTATAGGTCCCAAGATTTCTACCTCTGTTGTAGTCAGGTCCCTTTATGATGTTGCCTTGGGGTTGTGTGTGTTGTGACACCATGAGAGGTAGAGGAGGCTAGGGTTGGGCCAGCTTCATTGGCTACTCTGCTTAGTCTTGGGTTTCCTAAATGGGCTAAAACGTCTGCTTCTTCCCTCCAGTGGTATATGTACCTGCTTCAGTACATCAATCTGTATTTCCTTGCGGGTGCCATTTTGTGGCTTGCTTGGAGCTCTTTGCTCCATATGAACAGGTTGGTAACTCAGTTGAGTAGGACAGTTAGGGACAGCCTCACTTGCCCCGTACAAGCATCCCCTGTTTATCTGATGGGTTAGGGGCCAGAACGCTGTCAGAAGATAGAATTGATTGCCCCTCTCATTGGCCCTCATGTCTTATTCTCAGTCCTTCAGCATCTCTTTCTTGGTCCCGTGCCCTGAAATAGGGAAAGAACGCCCAAAGAGAAGCCCAAATCTGACCCTCCCAAGTGTCGCCAAGGTCCAACCAATGAAGCCCAGATGGCGGCGGCGGCAGCCCTGGCCCGGCTGGAACAGAAGCCGAAGACACGGGCCCCTTCGTCCCAAGATGCCATCCGAAATCAAGGTAAGAGGGAAGGGCATGGCTAAGGGGGTGGCAGAGATGGCTTTTTTTACTGTACTTTTCACCCTCCCTAACCCCTTTCCTTCTCTTTCCCAGTGAAAAAAGAGCTGATGGCTGAAGCAGCAGCAAGTGAGAAAGGAGCATACCTGGAACAGAAGGTAGGAAGATAGTGTGAAGCGGCTAGGTAGGGAGAATGTTGACAAAAACTTGAACGTTCTGAGTGTAACAGCAGCCCCGCCAAGTAGGAAAGCTTTGTGTGGTTAATGAGGCATTGGCAGGGGTAATGGGAATAGAAAGTTATACAGCCAAAGGTTAGCTAGACGCATAGAATTCTAGCACTGGAATGGATCATAAGGGCCATTTAGAGCCGTGGCTGTCGTTCTTGCATGGCAGCGGGTTGGATTTCAGTAGACCCTGTGGTCCTTTGCAGCTCTGAGATTCTCTGAGTCCGTGCAGAAATCTGCAACTAAAGCAGTGCTGAAAGATCTTGGCAGTCCATTTCCCTCTCAAACAGCTCTTACAGTCAAGACATTTTTCCAAGTGGTATGGGGAATCTCTTTACTTGTAATTTAAACCCACTGGATCAGTTGAGGAACAGATAACAAGCTTGCTCCATCTTCTACCTGGTATCCCTTAAGATGCTTAAGCATAGGTATAATCTCACCTTTCAGTCTTCTCTTCTTCAAGCTAGACATACCCAGCTTCCCAAGTCATTCCTCATAAGTCTTGGTTTCCAGACCTTTGATTATCTTGATCGGCTTTCTCAGGACATGTTCCAACTTGTCAATATCCTTCTTGAATTCTTGTGGCCAAAACTGGACGCAGGTGAGGCTTGGCCAAAGTAGAACAGAGTGACACTACTATTTGCCCTGATCTGGCCATACTCCTGTTGATATAATAGTGGTTAAATTTGTTAAAATACCTGTGTCCTGTCTTATATTGTACAATCTCATGCAGTGTACAAGAAAAGCAGTTAATCCAGTAATATAAAACTATAGCATAATCATTTTAAATAGACAACAAAAGCATATTAAGCAGTTTGACAAGTTAAAACAAAACAGTTAACATCCCTGCCTGTCCGGTGGAATAGTGTAGTAAGACTATTTTGAATTTCATTTCATTTTAATTGCTTGTAACCAAAGGCTGTCACAGTGTAAAAGTTAAGAGCCTTTATAAACATCAAATAATAAAGTTAAAATATAATACAGAATTTCCAACACCATTTCTAATACTGCTAAGCTTGCCAGTAAAAATTAAAATATCCAAAAGGAAGCTACAGGGGCAGAAAAACTTCAGATTTTTGGGAATGCCTTGTGACGACTTGCATGGGCTTTAGCTAATGCCGTTAAGAACGTGACATCTCTTCTAGAGATATTACTCTTTATTAAAAAGCAAAATGTCTACTTTTTTGGCAGATGGACCAATTGTTTTTAATAGATAACCACCCCCATAAAGTATTTTTCTCTAATTGTCTTTGAGAAATGACGACAAAACAAATAGCGGGAAAGTCGTCAAGTTCATCCAGACCACAGCAACACTAACGTAGATCATAAGGGAGCTTAGCTAATTGGTCATCCAGAATTGTGGAAGACATTAGCTTTTGTTGTGATTGTTCTATACAGGTGGGATTTTTTTCTGTCCTTCATATATCCCAAGAAGACTGCTTGTCTCATTCTTTTTCCTCCCTTCTTGCTTACCTTCAGAATTCCTTCCCTGACGTCAGTGAAGATCCCTCCATCTTATCCGTCTCAGGAGTCTACTTCACTTGCCCCTTGACCGGGGTCACCGTCCGGAAAGACAAAAGAGACACGCAGGTCAAACAGGCCATTCTTGAAGTAAGTCCACTGCCACAAGTCCAGGAGAAGACCTCTGCTCTGCTTGGAATGTTGCAGTAGCTGAACTTGTCTCATGGGGTTTGGTGGGTGTCTCTTCTCTTTCCCTAGCATGCCGTCAAAGACCCTGTCGCTGCTTCCATCATGGAGATCCACACTTTCAACAGAGACCGGGAGAAGGTCAGGCTTGGCGTGGAGACAATTGCAAAGTAAGTGTGACCTCTCAGCTTTGGAAGAGGCCATGTCTTTCTCGCCTGTCCACCCACCCTCCTGAGCTACATTTCCTTGCACCTCTGTTGAATCAGGGTGCAATCATCGGTCAGATTTTTTTTTCGGTTTAAAAAAATTTCAATTTAATAGACAAAAAACATATATAAATAAAACACAACATTAGAACAGTATGAATAATACAGAAGCAAGGTACAACACAAAGGTTGCACACCAAAGGAAACTAAAAAAAACCTGTAAATGACTAATTAAACTAACTGAACTACAACCAATTAGCAGAGAAAAAAACTACAGATGATTGACAGTTGCTGCCCTTGTTGCAAACAGCTAGTACTAAATAAGCAGCCACACATAATTATAATGTATTTAAGTTAATTTAATTTAGACCAAAGTCCATTCTTATTGCTAATAGTAATTATAACCTTATTCATAATTATAGTAAAGACAATGAGAAGCCTATAACTTATAAGTTGAATATGGCAGGGTTTCCTTGCAGATGATCACATCTGGCCTTCAGGATGTTCTCGCCTGAGGAAGATCTTATGGAGTGTTGTCTTTCCCTCTCAGGTACCTTGATAATATCCACCTCCACCCAGACGAAGAGAAATACCAGAAGATCAAGCTTCAGAACAAAGTGTTCCAGGTGAGTCTTTTTCCGAGGTGGGCAGCATTAAGAGGCGTACCCCCATAAACATGGTAACACTTCCTTTATAAAGCAGCCTTCCAAATTATTGATTCCTCTGGTGAATGCATTCTGCTAGAGAATTCTGAGACCTACGTTTGAATATTGGTTGAAGATTGTGTGAAACTTAGGTTTGAATACCTGCTCCACTCTGGAAACCCATTGGATAACCTTTGGGCAAGTTCTACTCTCTCAGCCTGAGCAGAATGCAAAGAGAAGTCCCCTCTGAACAAATCTTGGCAAGAAAATCCCGTAACAGAATCTCCTTAGGGTCACCAAAGATGGAAATAACTTGAAACCACACAGCAACAACCTGTTTTACTTCCTTCTGCTAGGAAAGGATCCATTGCCTTGAAGGGGCACACAGATTTTTCGAGGCCATTGGCTTTGAAAAGACTACCCTAACAGTGCCAGGACAAGGTAAGGCAATCTGTCACAATTTGAAGTTACAATCTGCGTAGTCTGATTTAGCATCTTGATTTGTATCTTGCCTTTTCCTCAGAATGAGGACTCATG
The DNA here is from genome assembly GCA_030412105.1 of Cyclura pinguis. Lineage (NCBI taxonomy): Eukaryota > Metazoa > Chordata > Lepidosauria > Squamata > Iguanidae > Cyclura > Cyclura pinguis. Next base: position 5,974,040 of record CM059614.1, on the reverse strand, counting down.
ACAAATCTGATCTAGCTGAAAAGCTGAAACGGGTGAACCTCGATAGCATTAAATCGCAATTCTTAAAACGTACAGGGAAAAGAATTGAAAACAGTTTGAGGGCAGTGCCGTCCAAATATTCGACCCCTGGATCTGTGAGTTCCAGCAACTGCAGGCTGTCAGATCGTATAGATAAAATGCCAGTGAAACATATATGCTGAAGCGTCCGCACACACATTATTCGCTTTTTTGCCATTTGAGGATGGTTCTGGAACCAAGCCCCCCACAGCACAAGCACTACAGCACTTGATTAAAAGTTACATCAGTTCTCAAAATCCCATCAGAGTATTTTTTTTTTTAAAGAAAAGGCCATTGCCTAATGGATGGAAGGACACCAAGGGGAGAGTTCAGAGTTATAGAGCAGCTACTGTCCCAAGGAATGTATGAATGACCTCAGGCTTTTCTGATGCATATGGGACACTTACGATGCACACAGGACACTTCTTTTTTTAGACATTTTTTTTTATTATAAATTATACCACTACAGTAAAGAGATACGAGAAATAAAGAAAATGAAAAAGAAAGAAAAAGGACAGGAAAAAGTTGATTTCCAATTGTATACCAATGTATTAGTCATTCCTCACGAACACTTAAATCAATTCCCTTCTTTCCATATTCAATGGTTCCTAATCATCAAAGCCAAAGTTAACGCAAGGAGCAGCGGTACCAGAGTCTGTGTGGGTGATCTCACATCTCTCTCCTTATCCGGAGAGAGTTTTTTCACCAGTAGAGGTTCCTCTTGGCTGACAGTTTTCTCCATCGACACTTGTCTTTTTCGAGAGTCCAGAGAGAGTACTCAACCCATCACTGAGCCCTCGCTGGAAGTCCTGCACATTGGACGCTTCTGGTTCACGTTGGACTCTTGTGATGCACTTTGGGGTTTCCTTTTGTGCTGCGGCACTTCCTAGCCAGTGTCTGGGTGCTCCTTTGGGGAGTGCCCCCATGTGCATTGGGCCATGGCACATCAGTCACTCTATCACTGTGCAGTAGATACCCATATGAAGTAATGTCACAGTGTGAAACTGCTCAGTTCTGTTTCTGCACTCTTATGAAGATCTAAGTCCCGTACCGCATTCCAGCTGATGGTTTTAATATAGTGGCATGCTTCTTAGTATCACCTATTCTTTGAGGAATACTCAGTGTTAGCTTATATTGTGAGCTGCAAAGCCAGGGTGTTAATTAAAAGGAATAAACAAATAAGCTATGAGAATAGGCAGGGTGCTAAAATGATGACTTTGCTCCCCTTCCAGAAGACACCACCGAGGACTTCTACGTGCTGAAGGAGGAAGCCTTGGAAAAGTTGGACGACCTGAAGGAGTACAAGGAGCAGCTTTTGGCCGGCGAACCTGTCCGGGCTCAGCTGGACCGCCAGCGCCGTGTCTTCAAGCCATCCCCCCAGGCCTCCCACTTTGAGCTGCCCAACGACTTCTTCAACCTCACTGCCGAGGAGCTGAAACGAGAGCAGAGGCTTCGGTGAGTGGCCCCTCTCAGCCATGGTGGACAGAGCTTTCCTGGCACTGGTAGTTTCTCAGCTGCAAAACCCCAGGTTTTATCACTGTTTTGTCGTGGGGCGGCGCATGCTTCACTTCTGAATTCCTTGTAATGTCGTCTATATATTCCTTATAAATTTTTCAAGTAAAGGTCTCTTGCGTATTGGCTTTAGACTCCCGGATCAATGGAGTTAGAATAGATCGCTGGAAGCTTTCAGATGTTTGGATGACAAAATCCTTCGTGTTCAAGGGTTGGGAACAATGAGATTTGGTTCAAAAACAGCCTATAAATGTTGTTGCTTTTGTTTGCTCCCATTTCTGACTTGCGGCAACCCTAAGGCAAACTTCTCCTAACAGCAAGCTCAATTACCTCCATTTTCCTCCAGCCCCTCACAAAGTGGCAACTGAAAAATGATTTCACATCCCTATATCCATTTTGAGAGAGATGGAAGAAGACTGGCTTGGGGGATAATATGGGATTCTAGAGTGTTTGTGGAGATGGGATGAGGCCATTTGTTTTGCCTGTTTTCACAAATTTTAGGGGAGGCTTTTTGTGTAGCGTAGGCAATTTTTTTTCCCAAAATCACGCTGTTTTAAAAAAAAATTGGGGAGGTCATAGAGGCTTTGAGAGCCAAAGAAAGCGAGGTCCACAGGGCATATGTGGCCCATGGCCTGCACTTTGCCTACCCCCCTTGTAAATGATTCTGAGCTTTGGATCCATAATCTGTTGGTAAAGTCATAGAACAGAACCATCTCCTTGGTAGGCCGGCAGAAATTCCCAACTAGCAGATGATGTGAAAGATCTGAAAACTTCCCAGCTGATACAGTCAAAAGCCCACGCTTTTTTCTTAACTTCTCCTTGTTTTCCTTTTTGCTTCCTCACTTGGTTGGTGACGGTGTTCCCTTGTTGTCCCTGCCCCTTTGGCTCTGAAGGACAGAAGCTGTTGAGAAGGCCTCCATGCTAAGGACTAAAGCCATGCGGGAAAAGGAGGAACAGCGGGAGTTAAGGAAATACAACTACGCCCTCCTGCGTGTCCGTTTTCCTGATGGGTACATTCTGCAAGGTGAGTGGAGAAGCCGTGGAGGTCCTTTTAGTGTCAGAGCAGAAGCAGAGCGTGTCCCACCACACGTGAGCGTAGCAAGCTTCCTTAGACAGTGATAAACACCCTCTTAATGAATGAAGCGTTGGCTTCATTAATGGCATTTCAAGTTTAAATACCTTGGCTACCTAAAAGGCATTTAAATTTACAGACACCCAGATGCTTTAAAGGAATTGAAATCCTAACTACCCAGCATGCTTAAAGGCATTTAAATTTTAAAACCCTGGAGCCTTAAAGGAAGTTAAACTTTAAATAACCTAGGTACTTCCAGGAATTCAAATACCCTGGAATACTTAACAGAAGTTAAGCTTTAAATACGGTGGATGATTTAAGGAAACAGAGCCGTTGCAGTGAAGCGACTTGAGCGTTGGACCAGGATTTTGGGAGGTCAGGGTCTGAATCCTTGCTCAGTACGGGAAACCTGCTCGGTGACCTTGCAGAAGTCACACTGTCTCAGCCCCAGAGGAAGGCAGTGACAACCCTGCCCCTTCAACAAATCTTGCAAAGGAAATTGCATGATAGGGTTGCTGTGAATCAGAAACAACAACAAATGCACTAAAGAATTTAAATGATAAATACCACAGATTCTTAAAGCCATTTATACTTTAAATACCCATGATCCTCAAAGGTGCTGAACCTTTAAATAACCTGGACAGAACTGAACTGCAGGTTGCAAGCTAGTGAACTGGTACGCTGGCATTTACTTCCAAGCAAACTTGCCTGGAAAAGAGTTGTATTTTCTGTCCTAGATGAAAAAATGTGCAAATTTGTAAGGGTCACATGTAATTCCATTTCTTTGGACTTAGGTACCTTCCTTGGCTTCATCTTATGTCCGTAGTCTTGCTCATGGCTGCAGCGTGGCTCTCCCCTCCCCCCCAAAAAACCCCTGAAATTTGGGCCCCCAGCTGAAAAGCTGGCTAACTCATAAATATTCTGGACACTTTAAGATCTTTAAATATCCTGGATGCTTTAAGAAATTTATATACTGTGGATTCTTAAGGCGTTATATTTTAAATACTGAGGATGTTTAAAGGTATTGCAGCTTTTAAAAGCCCTCAACAGAACAGAGCTGTGGTTTGCTAAACATTTGTCTGCATTGCCGTTTGTCTGGATGCAGGGACGTTCTATGCCCGCGAGCCCGTCTCAGCACTTTACCAGTTTGTGCGAGAGACCTTGCAGAACGACTGGCTCCCGTTTGAGTTGCTGGCCCCTGGGGGACACAAACTGACCGACGAGAGCGTGGCACTCAACGAATGCGGGCTGGTGAGTGAGACATTCCCATTCAATTGATTTTCTGGAAGTGAAAATAATGTGAATTATATGCTGGAGCAGCCCACAGTGACCAACTAAATAGTTGTATGGAAAGGCCACAAGAAGATGTACTAATATAACCCCTCCTCTTATCCCCAGGGATATGTTCGAAGACCCCTAGTCGATGCCTAAAACTGTGGATACTACCAAACTTTACATATATTATGTCTTCTCCTGTGATCATGTTTTTCTGCTTTTGGGCCATTATTAGGTAAAATAAAGGTTACTTTGAACAAAAGCACTGCAATAACACAGCAGTCGATCTGATAACTGAGACGGCTAGTAAGTGCCTGTGCTGTCCCTCCCAAAATGGTAAGAGGAAGTGGTGTTGCATCACTTCGTCACCATTTTGAGAAGAACTGCAGAGGAAAATGGAGGGGAAGAAGTTGGCCCCTTGGCCACTCCTGTATTGGAGGAACTGCAAAGATGCTTTTAAGTGTTTTTCTCTCCTTCTTTATTTTGTAAAGGTGCCCTCTGCACTTCTGACATTCGTGTGGGATGCGGATGTCATGGCGGATGTCAAGGCTTCCAGGGGCGAGCACATGGGAAGTGTGCTGAAGCCAGATCTCCTCTTGTCTGTTCAGACACTCTCCTGAAAATAAAAGCAAAAGAAACCCAGCTCGGGTTGGATCCCGTTCCATCTGGCCTGCTTTTCCCGTGCATCAGACAGAAGCTGCCTCAGCGAGTCTTGTTATCTTTTTGTCTTGTGAACACTAGATGGGGGGGAAAAAGACTGTGGTTTTTTCTAGCATTTGTTAATGAGTCAGAACTTGGGACTTGGCGCTAAATAGGTGAGGCCACTTTGCTGCTCTGTGGTGTGTCGTGGACTCGATCCGTTTCATGTGTTGGAGTGCAAGGGCTGTTTTTAAAAAGTGCTGCTTTTTCTATCTGTGGGACACTCAAAGTTTTTCTCTGTTTCCCTCCAAGAGGCTGTAGTCTCAAGAGATGAAGCTTCTCCTCTACACTACCTGCCTGAAGTGTGTCACAGAAGGCATGCCAATGGCACTCACCAGCTGCTTAGCAGAGCACAAAGCTGGGAACACTACTGTTTTGCTTTCCCCGAGCACACAGTTTTCTTCCTTTCTCCTGAGCCAGGAGCCAAGTGGGCTGTGGGTTTTTCCCCCCATGTTTAATCGTATCCACTACAACCAGGTCGATAAACTAGTAGCTTTATGAAAGGAAGCACTGCCAGATGCTCTTGTAGCAACAGAAGATGTTTTGTCTTCCTGAGTAGCTAGCAACACAAGGGAAAGAAGACTTGAAGTAGGGCCTGGTCAAACTTGTCCCAGTTATTCAATAGATTAGGGACTGGAGCACCACTGAAAAGCGGAAATTGTCAAAATCTAGAAGCAAATCAATTTGGTACCAGTCTGTGTACAGACTGAACAAAAAAAAAGGCACTGAGCTGATTGAGAGAAAAAGCAGCATATGGTTGCTTTTTTATGATCTCTTTTGACGTTTTTCAATTACAACCAGAATCCATGTGTTTGAAAGAACAGACTGCACATCAAATATACGGGTTCTGGTTCTAATGGAAAAGGGTCGAAAAGCAGGGGATGCGATGCCTGGAGATTTGTTCAATTGATTGTTGAACAGTGAGTCAGCCTGTAGTTAGATCCGATTGATTGAATAGGTCTGCTCTAGTGAAGGAATACCAACAGGGTTAGGCCCAGGTGTTGGATTTTGGTCAAGCATAATGGAAGAGTTCCATGCATAAAACTCTGCAATGACTCCCCTGTTCCTACCACTAGGATTGCCATTATACTGTGATAACCCCCTCTTGATTTGCATCTAATTACAGGGACATAGCCAGACTCCTCCCATCAGAGATGATGGAGAGGATTGGAGAACCGTCTGGCGATGTCCCTGTCGCCAGACGCAAACCAAGGACCTCTTTATTGGGATTGCCTAGGGTCTTCAGTGCTGATGCTCCTTCCAATTTCTCTGGTTTAAATTTAATTTCTAGTTCCAGCTAAAGCAGGCCTGTTCAAGTGAAACATATATAAGAGCTATCTTTGTAGATTTCCATTTATTCAATGAGCTGCTCTGGTTCGGAAGAAAACTTAGATTTAGGTTGTCTTATTTAATTTTAAAGCTGTGGAAGCAGATGCAGTCAAGAGGTAGAACAATCGTTTAAGAAGTCCAAGGTTATTTTGGTTTTAGTTTAGTTGGAGGCATTAGAGAAATTGTTCTCCACCTCTAGTCTTACAGGCAGTAGAGGACTACACCTTCCATAATTCTTGACTGTTAGGCCAAACTTTTTGCAAGCTGAAGTCCAGAAAAGTTAAATAACTACATTTTTGATGGAACAGTCTTTCCATCAACCACAAGACAAGTGGGAAAAAATGATTGTTACTTTTTAAAAGACATAAAATTGTTCCTTACGAGAGTTAGCTTATCATTCATAGGTTTATGAATTGCCTCTAGAGAGTTTTCACCTAGCAGAAGCACATGGAGATCACGGGCAGCAAGTCAACAATTGCTTGGGAAGACATCTCCTTTTTATCTCCTTTTGTTTTTGTTGTCCTCTAGGCTGGCATATGAATCTGGCCAGGGTGTATTCAGTCCTTGTTCTAATACAGGAAGGCTGTACAGTGGTAACTGTTAATGAATTTTAATTAAATTTAGTTACTGAGATGGCTTGATGTCTTGCTGTTGGGGGGAGGTAGTGCGTAACACATCCTTTTCTTGGGGCTTGGAAGAGCCGGACTTCCTTTACAGAAGGAAGCTGAGTGATTTGTTGACTTAAAAGAGTTGTGTTTTCCTACCTTCAACACTTAATGAAGGACTGATGCTTTGAATGCAGGTTGATTACTATGCAGAATTGTACACCTTCGAGTTGGTTCTGTTTTCATTTTAAAAGTTGATGGTATAGCATAGGCCTGGAAGAGCTAAACTATCACCCTCTGGGTATTAAGGCCATTGGTCCAGGGAGCTGTAGTCAAATAATCTCAGTGGCCTGTCTCCAATCTACTCCCATCTCTACTGGCCAGTCCTGTTCTTGGAATTTCAGCACCCTTCACAGACGACAGACCTCCAGCCTCAGATGAAATGTCTTCCCCAGAGCGAAGTCCATCCTACCGTCGGATAATCTCTCTTCTACAGCTGAGGAAGTGTTTCCGGGTGCTGGCCTTGGTGAGAAAAGAATCAGAAGAATGCCAGGAATCCTGAACTGCAGGATTACAGCTAGAGGTGCCCAAAAGCCAGTCCACACCGCAAAGCTTAGAGAAGTTTACTTTTTTAGGCTGGGTTCCTCAGCCATCCAAGTCCTGGTCTGGATCAGCTGTGAGCAACCACCCTTGCTTTGCAGAACTGGCAAAGGTCACAGTCCCAGGCTCTCCATTCACACATTCCAGCTGCTGTTCAGATACATCAGTCACCTACAGCCCTACAATGATGCACATTCTAACCCCACCCCCCCAAATCAACTCAGGAGGAAAAGATAGGATTAGGTACACAAGGCCATTGGGTTAGAAACATTCCGAGAATACTGGAATCCAAAATCTAAAAGGATTCCACACCCAACTTTTGCCCTGTTCACATAAAACACATCCAACACTCCTGTACAGGGTCCACCAAGAATTTCAATAATGCTTTTATTAGAGAGATTACATGTTGTAGATTTTCTTCACCTAAACCCTGACCCACCCATCCCACTAAAGCATCTAAAAAATTGGATCTTGCGCTTCCACCAGTCTGAAGCCAAACAAAGTGCTGTCTTCTTTACAAGGAACACAGAGTTATGTTCAAGTATCTTATACAAAAAAAAAAAGATACACAGGAGTTTTACAATGGGCTAAAAGAATCCTACATACATACAGAGCAATAAAAGGAACAGCAAGTGTAGATCAAACGGCACCAGAAGAGTCGGTGGCAACCTTGCCTGTTTGGTCCATCTCTGGAAGAGTGTTGGGGGTCCTCAAACCATTCGCTGTGGAGACACAGAAGGAAAGCATTTTCTTGCTGGCACAATGCAAAGCTAACTTTGGGACTGGTGTCATTTCTGCACTTTTCTTTTCCTGCTCCACCAGCTCCATTGGTTATTTCCGACTGAAGTTTGTCCAGTTTTTAGAACAGAAGCAACAACAACTGCTCTCCGTCTTGCGTGCTCTCAGGGAGTTCTTCCGTTACTCACTTGGTTGGACTCAAAAAACCCACCTTTTAAGTCCCAGCTGTGGGGGAAAGGCAGGGTATAGATAATAAAAACAGGAGCCAGCATGGAATATTGGTCTGAGTTTTGGACTAGGACTACAAGAGTCAAGACTTGGAATCCTCCTTTCACCATAGAAAACCACTGGGTGACCTGGGTCACGTCACACTCTCTCAGGGTTAGAGGAAGGCAATGATAAACTCTCTGAAGAAATACTTATAGCCAGCATGGTGTAATACTAGACTAGGACTCTGGGAGACCAGTGTTTGAATCCCAGCTCAGCTGTGGAAACCTGTTGGGTAACTCTGGGCAAGCCACACTCTCTCAGCCATAGAAGGGTATATTGTAGAATGACTATAGTGCAGCAGTCTGGGTGCTGGACGACTACACATTCTCAGCCTCAGAGAAAGGCCAAGGCAAACCTCCTCCGAACAAATATTGCCAAGAAAACCCTTGACAGGTTCACTTTCATTTGGGAACAACTTGAAAACAACACAACAATATATAATTTTAGACAATTTCACTACAACCTTTCTTCTGCTTCCTACAAGGATAGCTGTGAGCAGAATAAAGCTTCAAAATGTTATTATTTGGACTACAACTTCCCAAACTAGATTCTGGGAGCTGTGGTCTGTAATAGCAATGTTTCCAAGCATGTTTCCATAGCTGTTTTGACTGCAGAAGTGGGGAAACTTACACGTGTAACAAAGAAAGACAGCAAAAGATTTCAGGAGGTATCACTGTTCCAGCTTGAAAACTTCACTGCATCACTGTTCCAGCTTGAAAATGGAAAGAGTGGCTTGTATTTTATTTCCCCATGTCTTGTTAAAATGTTTAGTTTCTGCATTTTTCCGCCCCCAGAAGGGAAATTATCTTTTAAAGTTAATAACGGTGATGCAGAGGCTCGATGGCCATCTGTTGGGAGTGCTTCGATGTGGGTTCCTGCACGGCAGGGGGTTGGACTGGATGGCCCCTGGGGTCTCTTCCAACTCTCTGATTCTATGATGCTGAAGTTGTATTAGAGGCAGGCTGCCACCCATACCCAGTGGGGAAGAGCCTCAGAAACGGCTCGAAAGGGACTGGGCAGAGGGCAGCTTCCTACCTGAACGAGCACTCTCACCTTGGCTCGGCTGTACGTCCACAATTATGCAATCGTCGTCATCCTCTTCTTCTGTGTCTGCCTGAAATCCATCCATCTCTGTGGTTTCAGCCTTTGAAGGGAAAAAAAGAGATGTAATACAGAAAAAAAACAAAACCTAGCTAAGTGAGCCTAAGCTCAAGGCCTTGTCTGCCATGTCTTCACCAGGTGGGGACCAGCACCATGTCTACTTGCTCGTTCTTATTTTCTTGGTACTTTGCTTGCTCCCTTTTCCTTTCCATAAACTATTCATCTAAATGCTGCCGCAGAGATTCCAACCCTTCCTATTCATCTCTTTTTCTTTGGGCCCTAGATCCATTAAAATTGCCCTTTCTAGCCACTGCAATGCTAGAAATCTGGAGAGTGAAGGAAAATTTCACAGGGAAGGGTGAACCTGTCTTCATTTTTACCCCACCCCACCCCACTGGCTACAGCCCTACAAAGACAGGGACAGTGTAAATTTTCCTCACTTGTGCCCAGGATGTGAAGATGGTGTGATCTTAAAAGAGAAAATTTTTAACAAATGGGTTAAGGGGTGCAGTATTGTTTTAATTCTTGGTTTTAAAACTTTTAAAATTGTGTTTTATTCTCTGGCTGAGGTGTTATCGTCTAAATAATTTAATTCTATTGTAATATTCACTTTCTGTGTATTTTTAATTGTATTGTTCTTTTAAATGCTGAGCCACTTTGAATCCCAATTTTGGGGAAAAAGTGGAATATATATAAAAAAATATAACCATCATCATCTGCTAAGGTCCACAGAGACCTTAGCAATGGATTTCAACTACAGAAATGAGATTCCCGCTAAATATAGGGAAAAACTTCCTGATGGTTAGAGCAATTGGAATACGTTGCCGCTTGGGAGTGTGGTAGAGTCTCTTTCTTTGGAGGTTGTTAAACAGAGGCTGGATGGCCATCTGTCCGGGATGATGGGATGGTGTCCTCCTACATGGCAGAAGGCAGTCAGGCAGAAGACTGGCTGGCCCTGGTGGTACCTTCCACTTCTATGATTCTCGGTTCAAATGGAACCAGGTTACCCGCAAAGAATCTCACCTGCCCAGCACCTGGAGTCTTCTTCATGAATTTGGTGATGGACATGCTTCCCGTTGATTTCCACTTGGCCGACACCGGAGGAGTCTGTGTTGCCAGTGCCACCGCCCCCCCTGGTGAGTTTCCACTCTCCTCCTTGGTTACTGAAGGAACCTGCGTGACGTAGTTCCACTGGCAGGGGACGGGGAGGTTCTCTTGACCGTAGGTCTTCAGCACTTCTGGGTGAACGTACCAACACATCCGATGGTCGGGCCTCTTCTCATACACAGAGTTTTCAGAGATGATCCTCTTCAGTTTGGCTTTAGAAGGGACAATGTTTCCTTTGTGGATAGAAGTCTGTGCTGGGGGTGCGTCGGGGCTCGTGGGACTATTGCCCCCGCTGCCCGTTGTGGAGACAGAGTCGTTGTTGCCCAGCATCAACCCCATGCGACAGCACTCCTGGAATTCTTGAATGATCACTTTGCTCCCGTTAACATTCCCATGAAGCAGGGGCAGCAGCTGTCCCAAAACTGAAGGTGAACCAAAGAAAATCAGACTATTTTAGGAGGCTCTCTTTAAGAAATCTTTACTTAATTTTTATATATATATACACTATAGTGTTATTACTTACTGCGTTATATAGATTGTTTATATTTAGCCAGATTTCACATGGGAAGTTGCAACGAAACAGAAGAAAATAAAATAAAAAACGTACACAGGAATATTATGCAGGTCGAGTATCCCTTATCTGGAAATCTGAAAACCTCTGAAACCCAAAACTTTTTGCCACCAGCTGCCTGTTTCCACCTTCAAGGTGGCAATGTTGGGGGCAAACATTTTCCAAGGATTTAGTGTTTCTCTTCTGATTTCCTAAGCAATTCTAAACAAGCCATGCTGTCTTCTTGAAGAACTGTGTTAGTCAAACAAGATAACTCACTGAGAACATGCATTTATTTACAGAAAAATGTTAGGATGATCTGTGTATTTCTCCTATTTTGTTTATGATAAGCAACTTATGTGCATTTCACATTTTCTCTTTCTTTGGCAGCTCTATAAAAATCCTGATGGTTTCAATAAAGCTTTGTCCAGCTGATCAAGACCTACTGTTACAGCCAAGCTGACAACAGAGGCTAAGAAGAGGTTCCTCAGCCAACAGTATTTGTGTCTGTGTGGGTGGGTGGGTGGACTCCTTCCCAACCTGACGAAGGGCCCAATCTCAGCTCCATGTTTGTATACCTGGGAAACAAGGGCGGACTGATATTTCAGTCACTCCCAAAGCAGCTTCAGCACTGCCACTCGTGTTTCTCTCAGATCCTCAGTTTCTCTCCAGCCTTGCATCTCATACACAGCACAAATAGTGACAAACAAGATGTGAGGCTGGAAAGAGATGTGAGGATTTGCAAAATGGTAAAATCCAGGTGCTCAGCACAAAGTGGCAGCTGCAGCACCCGTGCTTGTTCATTTTTGGGCTCCCTGGAGGTCTCCCGTACAGTAGTATATTTTATGTATATGCAAATACAAGCATTAGAGAACCAGAAGAAAAAAAAAGAAACACTTCTGGTCCAAGCATTTCAGATAAGGAATATTCAACCAGTATATGTGTATGCTATATTCTTTGGTCCTCCAGACATTTTGAACTTCAACTCCCAGAATCCCTTACTGCTGGGAGGCAAAGTCCAAAAAAAGAGCTGGAAGACCAAAGTCTGACGACCACTGCATTACACCAGTGCTGATTTCATGCAAGACAGAGAGACCTAGGAAGGCTTACTTTGCTGATTTTTGGTTTTCTTTTTGTTGTTCTTCTCTATCTGCTCTTCTTCGGCGATACTCAAATCCAGGACCGCCACTGCAAACTGCTGCAGGAGCCTCACGTCTGGGCTTGTGCTGTCGCCATTCTCCGCCCCTTCCCAAACGCAGCCAACCTTCACTGGTTGTAGGATGCGGAACCTCTTTCCCTTGGTGATGAGCTCGTCCCACTCCTTGGCCTTCAGCTTTTGGCGAGCTTTGTGGTTCTCAGGGTCACATTCCTGGAAGAGGATGGCAGAGAAGAGAGAAAAATGGGGATACCCTTTGGCTTATTCCCTAAGTTCAAAAGCTGGGCATTTGAGAGGGCCAAAACCGACATACATAGCGACTGCTTCTTCTCAAGTCCTCAGAAATAGCTTCAGGAAACTTCACTAAAAGCTGAGTTAGCCCAAACTGCCAAACTAATGTAGGTTTTAAAGAATAAGCCAATTGAAGAATTTTTGAAAGACTGGAAACTATTTATGGACTTTTTGAGCAATAAGAAATCTAATAATGCAATTATCTATGGCTTTGGTCACTAGTAATTCTAGTAGGATTATTTTGTTGGATCTGTAATGGTAGAATAAAGTATTATTTTCTTTTTTATTCTCTTTACTTTCATTACATTTTGGATTCGGCATTCAGAGCCCTTTTGGGTTTCAGTAAGTTAGTGTTCAACCTTTTAGTTTAGTATACTAGCATCGTGTTTTAGTTTTAATTTAAGGTTTCGTTTCTTCAATTCTTTCTACTTTTTTCTTTTCCTGAATGTATATTTATTCAATTGACAATTGGACTGTTTGTGTTAACATTTTTATTTATTTCTTTTAAAAGAAAACTAAAAAGCACCCTATTTGTAGAGAAGCAAAAAAGCTATACAAATCATATGGAAACTGTATAGCAGACAGGTCTTCCTGAATAAGAGAACCAAATTAGCTTCTCTGGTTCATTCACTTACAACTTTTTGTTATAGACCATCAACTAGCAAGGGTATTCAAAGACACAACTATGTTATTCTGTTATCAGCATGCAAAGGGAACTTGCCGTACGTCTGAGACTAACTGAGAGAAAGAAGTTTGTAGCTTTCATAGACTGGGTCCTATTTAATCATATGCAACTAACAAGGGTGTGTGTGTCACAGGGATTGAGGCATCATTGTGTTGGATGGACCAGAATCTACGATGCAGAGAACACTTTTCTGTCTGTTTCCCAGGATTAGATGAAAAGTTTCCTATTAGTTTTGCTTACTTCAGTCACACCTTCGTCCTCTGAGAGGTACCCATGGGGTACAAAGAAGCCATCATCATCATCCTCTTCCTCTCCGCCCTCTTCATCATCATCCTGAGGGATTTGAGCAAACACACTAAGCAATTGGGAAGAAAAGGTTTTAAAAAACAACAGATGTGGATTTAAAAGAGTGAGGGAGACTGCATTGTCAAGACTTGTTATACATGCCTTCAAGACAACTCTGGACTTCTGATGACCCTAGGCTAGGATTTTCTTGGTTAGATTTATTCCAAGGAAGTTTGCCATGGGCTTCCGCTCAGGCTGAGAGAGTGTGATTGGCCCAAAGTCACCCAAAAGGTTTCCATGGCTGAGCAGCTATTCGCAAAGCATTCCGCTGCCTAAAAGTTCTTAGACCCCTCACTAGCAAGCAAAACAGATGGGTTTTTTGCGTGCACACACACACACAACACACAAAAAGCCCTATTATTTATACAGAAAATATGTTCCCTGTGCAGGAATTTTTTTTGTTTTTTTTCCCCCTTTCTTTTGAACCAAAAAATTTATGTGCTTTTCTGCACAGAAAAATCATCCAGAATGCTTCAGGATACTAAAAGACAATGAAAATATTGTGCAAAAATAATTGTTTTCTTCTTTTATAGGGGGACAAAATAATTGAGGATTTACATCCCTTCTCTGAACATCCTAGGTCTTCTCTCTTCCCATAGGAATATAGACTCCCTACTTCCAGAAGAATAAGACAGGATACCATTCTTTGGGGAGAAGATGAGAACGCAAGACTTACCCCTTCGCTATGTGAGAGGGACTCTCCCGGCTCCTCTTCTTCCCACTCTTCATCACTCTCCACTTCATAGTCCAGGAGCTTCTACAAAGAAAGCAGGCGAGGGGCTCAATTTGTTTTACAATTGTATGGTATAGTTCACTATTCCTTCCTTCCCTGTGTGTGTCTTCATTACTGTGTGCCTTCACGTAGTTTCTGACTTATGGCGACCCAAGGTTGAATGTATGATGGGGCTGAGAGGGGTGCAACATGCCCAAGATCAGGTGGTAGGTTCCATGGCCGAGCAAGGGATTGAACTCTAGTCTCCAGGGTCATAGCCCAATGCTCGGACTACTACACCATGCTAGCTTCCGTGTGTGTCTGCCCTCCACATTTGGTTAGCCCTCCACATTTGCTGGAGTTAGAGGTGCAGGGCTTTTGCAAAAGTGAGAAAATTGCAAATATCAAAATGTGTGTATGTCTGTGGGGAGGAGGCCAGGGCACAGTGGGGAGAATGGATGCTCAGGGTCCAAACCAGGTCAGGGAAAGGAGAGGGAAAGAGTGGACTTCTCTCGTCCATCTCCTTCCTTGGGTGCAGAGGGGGGCATCGGAAGAGGATTGATGGTGCTGAGAAATCGGAGTGCAATCCACCCGTAGCTGGCCAGGCAGCGGCTGGTGGAGGAGAAGAAGGACCAGAGGCGGGTTTTTAAAGGGCTGCACGGTCTGATCGGAGCCTTGGAGAGGGAAGGTTCTCCCAGAAAAGAGGCACTTAAGGTGACTAGGAGCAGGAGTTGGAGAAACTGGCAAATAATCAAATCCATGAAAATTACACCTGCAAATGTGGAGGGCCAACTGTACACATATATATTAGGCTGTATGCCTTTGGCAGGACCAACTGTTTTTGGTAGTTTTACCTGTAAAGAGCCATGTACGTGGATAGTGCTAAATGAATAAACAAAATGAACAACAAGAGGAAAACTGGGGACTGCCTTACACCTGGTGGGATCATCCACTCCGTTGTTTTACCAGCTTAGTAGCTTTGAAACCAAGTCAGCAAACCTCAGTGCGCTAGTCAACTTCTGCAATGGAGGGAGAGAGGCGATGAAATACTTTCGTCCCTTACCTCATCCTTTGACCAAGGATTTCTTGGGCTGATCACTGAAGACTTCTTGTTCCATGTGCCCCAGTAGGCAGGCCGGTGGTTCTCGCAGAACTGCAGGAGTTTCATCCTGCCGAACTTCTTTCTTTCTGGCACATCTCCTGCTTGGCTGCTCCCCACAATGACCACGTCGCTGTGGAACAAAAACCCTTCGCTCAGTCATTGATGCTGCCCACCAGGGTTCCAAAGCAGTCAGAGAAAGACCTTTGGCACATCTCTAAAGGGATGAGAGTCTCTTCCCTGCTTTCATTTAAAAAAAGGGGGGGGGAGGGAGTTCCTAAAGAAAAGTTAAAGGAAGCTTAACACTGGACTTACAGGAAAAGGCCTTTTGTCTCCAGTTAAGACCTTCCATTAAAATGAAACCAGAGTTACAGGGCAGTGAAAGCGAACGGGAAAGAAACTTGAGGAAACTGCGCCTTGCAGTCTTGGGAGCCCAAACTAATGCCAGATGAAAGAGAAGGAAAGACGGAGGAGGTGAGAAAGAGAATGAAGGGAGACCTTTTTTGTAGAGCCAGGCACCCCACAGAGGCAGGTTTTGAAGAGGGCTGCGGATTAAGAGAGCACAATGCCCCATCTCCTGTGGGGAGGGAAGTTTTAAGATGGAGAACACAGTCCTTTTCCTGGTGGTCAGTGCAAGCCTGGGGTTAAATCTGAGCAGTGTAAGCCCCAGAATCTGTTTTTCTTTCCCCTTGAAACAAAACTTATATACTAGATGTAAACCAGGGTCAGGAAAACAAGGGTTAGATGGCAGCTCCAAGGCCCCCTTCTTTTTTTATAGGTGAATTTCACCCCCTCATCAGGTCAAAACTGCCACAAAATGCAACAGTTTTGCCTCCATTACCCCTGTCCAGCCCTCCTAGGACCAAAAAAAAAAATACCCCAAATCAGCTGAAAACAAAACAAGAAGTGATATCATAGCCCTGCCAGAGGTAGCAGTGCGATAGTAAGCTCCCACCCCCTCTGAAGTTGCCCATCTCTGTCCTCGATCAATATGAATATTCCTGAACATTCCTGGACGTTCTCCCAGCAGTCAGTAACCCTCAGCCCAAGCCAGAAGCACATGGGAGAGCCTCAAGCAAGCCAGATTGCCCATTCTTAATTTGGAGGAATGACAGTGAACTTGCTGAAACTTATACAGTCCTCTCACCACATTTGCAGGTTTGACCTTCACGCATTTGATTATTTGTGAGGCATGTGCTTGCCTCTCCCTCTCTCCACTTCTCCTCCTCCCATTACTTTGCTTCCGTCACCCCAGACTTACAAGGCTTGTGTTTAAAATGGACTTTTTTCCTTTCGTGTGAGCAAAGCCCCCCCCTCTGCTGTTGGATGGCTGCACATTCTGCTGTGTAATGGCCACTGATTAGTCGGTGCTCTCTTTGCTCCTACCCCTCCACTCTGGGAAGAATCTCCCTTCTCAACATGGTGACTGGAAGTAGCTAGAACTCAGCACTCCACTCTTCTCTGTTTGAGGGGAAACTACCAGTAACATTAACATTGTTTTCTTTCTTCCCCCCAGGAGCTTTGGGGCCAGATGCAAGGGAATGGGAGTTATTCATGGTTTTTCCACTTTCACAAGGGTTCTGCCTCACAAATGTAGAGGGGCCACTGTAATCTTAAGAGCTGGAAGGACACACAATAGCCACCTCGTCCAACGTTCTGCCAAGCAAGAATACACCATTACAGCACTCCTAAAAGAAGTTCATCCAATCTCCGATTGAAGAGGGAGTCCACCACTCTTCCAAGCTGTGCTTTTTACACCGCTGAACAGCTCTTAGTATCCTAAGTTCTTGGGTAATGCATAGATGGAATCTATTTTCTTGTCATTTGAATCCAGGAGTTCATGTTCTAGTCTCTGAAGCCACAGAAGATGAGCTGGTTCCATCTTTGACATGACATCCCTCCAGATATTTAGAGCACAAAAGAGCCCAGCATCCTGTTTGCCACATCAACCAATCAAGCACCCCTCAAGAAGCCCTCAAACAGCCTTACCCTCCATTCCCAAGAGGATAAGAAGCTAACCTGTTGACAACATCAGCGCTGCGGTTGGCAACAAGGGTGGGGCCCGATTTGCAAGGCTCTCGGCTTTTCAGTTCTTCCAAGAAAGAACTGCTGCAGCTCTGGGCTTGGAGAAGCCAGTCTAACTGGTCCAAGAGCTCCTGATAGGAGGCCACGCGGAAAAGTGGGGCAAGGACCATGTTCTCTTTGATTTCAAACGGAGCAAACTTCCCACACCAGCCGGCAAGAGTCTGAAATCGAGAGCAAGAATTTCATTACAGCTATAGTGGCTGTTCATTTTGATCCCACATAATCTTGACATCACTAAAAAAAGGAGGTGCACAAAATCTAAAGATAAATCACCTTCGGTGCAGGCTGAGTCTTTGGTTTCTGAAAGAACCGGGTGATTTCCGCCTTCTCTGCTTTGATGCGCTGGAATGAACATGTTTACATTTAGGCAAAATTAAGCATCACTGTTTTTTAAATAGCATTGCTGCAGAAAAATCCCTCTACTCTCAGACATATCACCTTGTTAACATTATCTTTACAATTACAGTTTATAAGTGCTGAACGGAGAGCAACAATCAACATATGCCCACAGGCTCACAACCTAATAGATATGATATAGAAAGAAAGAAGAATGGGGAGGAAGGAGGAAAACTAATACTGGAGCAGCAGGTCCTTTTCTGACTGATGGAAAGGCCCTGCTCCTTGACCTAAAGCAAGAGCTTTAATTGAGAGGGTGGAATACCCACATAAAAGCCCTCTGGCAAACAAGAGAGCTCTGTAGCCCCAGGATGACAGTGAAATGGAATAAGGCAGACAGTTCAGACAAGAAATGGAGAGAGGAAAAAAAAAAGTTTACCTTTTCCTCTTCTTTCAACCGTTTCTCCTCTTCTTTTTTCCTTTTTTCTTCCAGTTTTGCCCTTTTGAAATATCAGAAGTCCACTTTCAGGGTCAACTCACAGATAAACTCCCAAGCACAATTAACTTATGTAGATCCATCAGGAGAATCAGCATGGTACACCAGTCTGAATGCTCGATTAAGACTCTGGTAGAGCAAGACTCAAATCCCCACTTAGCTACAGAAACCCACTAGGTGACCCTGGGCAAGTCATACTCTCTCAGCCTCAGAGGAAGTTAAGGGAATAAACCAGCCAAGTAAACTCTGGAAGAAGGTCACTAGTCAGAATTGACTTGAAGGCACACAATAGCAGTAAAGTACAGGAGTACAAGTTACTAGTATGGTGCAGTGGTTTGAATTTTGGACTAGGACTTTGGGAGACTAGGGCCTGAATCCCCACTCAGCCATTAAAACCTGAGGGGTGACCTTGGGCAAGTTACACTCTCTTCAGCCTCTTTTTGAAGTCACACTAGCCAAATTTTTAGCAGCACATACAAATTAGCAAACATTCAGGTCTGTCCCTGTTGTTTTGTTGATGTGCAACTGGACAGTTGCCCTAGAAGGTTGAATCTCAAAGCAAAAAAAAAAAAAGGTGGGGGAAGGATTTAAGACCAACTTTGAGGGTCACAAAGAAACACATAAAGGAAGAGACAGAACAGAAGGTGAAACAACTAGAAATCTATGCTGACAGGTACTTCTTAGGACACACAGACTTACTCCAAAGCCTCTTGCTTCTCCTTCCGTTTTTCCTCCTTCACCCGTAGCTTTTCAGCCTTCTCCTTCTCATCTTTCTCTTTCTTCTCTCTCTTTTCCTTCTCCTTCAACTCCTTCTCTTCCTCTTTCTTCCTTCTTGCCTCTTCCCGGGCACGCTCTTTCGCCGCCTTGGCCTCCTCTTTCAGCCTCCCCCTCTCTGCACGTTCTTGATCCTGGTCACCAACACCACAAGCGAACAAACCCCACAGAGGTCATTAAGAACCCTTATGCATAGCAGAAGATAGGTCATGTCAGATCTAGCTTCACAATAAAGCACTGTGCTCTGCAGATTTGACCACTGGCATCTCCAGGGAAGAAAGTTAGCAGAGATGGATAAGCTCACTTTCTCTGTTTCAAACATTTTAGAAAGTGACTACTACAGTGGTGGGGAAAATCAGGCTCCAAACCAAATCTGGCACTTTTTCAACCCAGATTTTCTGCAGCACCAATCTCACCATCCTAGACTTTCTCAGAAAGCTACACTTCTTCCCTGATGACACTCGGCATCTTTGCAGCTTTTGTATACCATGTATACAAACTATAAGTCAAGTCGAGGGCAGGTTTTGGGCCCAAAATTACAGAAATTGTTATGACCTGTAGATAAGTCAAAAATAAAACATATCCCACACCAATAGACAGGGCTGTTCTTAGTCCCATGCCTGGTTGCCTAACCCACACATTGCACAGCCACAATTCTGTTCTCTCTTCATCTATCCAGCCTTTAAGGTGAACAGGAACATTTAGGCCTGCCAGAATTTTTAAGTTCTTTGGCTTCAAGTGCATAGAGACAGCTCTAGGGTTCACGGAGCTACAGCCCCATCCCTCACAAAGAAAGGCTGAAAATGAGCAGAGGCCCCGAGAAGAGAAGAGGGCTGTGCTTACAATTCAGCACCAAAAGCAAACACCAGAGAAGCTTTCCAATGTGGCTGAAAGACACTTACCCTCTGCACCCTCAGTTTTTCCTTCTCCTCAGCAGTTCGATGGATTTTCTGCAAGAATTAAGAAGACAGAGGTATGGGTATGCAAGGTGTTAATGTTCCTTTTAAGTGGGAAAAAAACAAGGGGAAAAGGGTAGGAAGAATCTAGCATCACCTTTGCTACTGATTTATTTTTTGCATGAGCTAAAATTTAATAATGCTAAATAAATACATTTATTCATTGCAAAAACAAACCAGGTAGTCTCAAAGGGACTGCTAGATTCTTACCACCATCAGCACTTTTTGATCTCTCCCTGTCCTTTTTATGCTGAAAATAGCACAGCAATCTATTTGAAAGAAAAGAGTTTGTTGTGACCCACTGAGAATGTGTTGCCCAAGGGCACTACGACTGCAATACACAGAAATACATGCTGAGAAGCAGGGTGGATAGAACCAGTGATTTTTAAAAAAAAGAAAAATATTTTACTATTAATTAAGAAATGAATACCTAAATCCAACTGCAAATCACAACAAGGCCATATCTCATACATTAATGGGAACACAGTCAATCAGAACTCATAGAAATTCCACTGGTTCAACAGGGTTATTCTGGTTGAGGTTAACAACTGGGCTTGGGTCTAAATTTCTTGACTCATTAAGAGTTAAATCTGTATTTCATCAGCAACAGGCTAGATACGGCTATGCTTACAGTCTGGGGAAAACAAGTAAATCTGTCTTAC
The DNA here is from genome assembly GCA_030412105.1 of Cyclura pinguis. Lineage (NCBI taxonomy): Eukaryota > Metazoa > Chordata > Lepidosauria > Squamata > Iguanidae > Cyclura > Cyclura pinguis. The sequence continues at coordinate 5,953,528 of CM059614.1, read as the reverse complement.
AGACACACACACAGCTTTCACAATAAAATGTGAGTAGTCCTTTTGGTTTTTCATGTTACAAGAACTGCCCCATGTCTGTCCAGCTCTGGACAGTAAACAGTCAGGTCTTGCTCCACATTCTGGGATTTCAGTTTCTGTTTCTCAGTGAATTCAAATTACAAGATACAAGAAAGCAAAGCCCTGTATGTATGGGACTGAGGCAAGAAAGGCAGAGGAGATAGTTAAAGAAAAGAGACAATTACTGGAAAGGAAGAAGTAAAGACCACTGCAGTCAGCAAAAGGAAAAGAAAAACCTGCCACCAGACCCTTCTATATGTCATAAACCGCTTCAGTGATTTATAAATTACCATAATTAGTTTAGGGATCAGAACTGCAACTATGTACTAGGGGAAAATTTTAAATCAACAATTTAAATTGAAAGTTTTTCTTGTTGATTTACATGGTTGCTGTTGTTTCATGCCCTGCAGTGCACCTATCACAGGGTTTTCTGGGGGCTGAGAGTGTGTTATGCACCCAAGGTTAGTCAGTGGGTTTTCCTGGCCAAGCAGGGAATCGAACTCTAGTCTCCAGGGTCATAGTCCAATGCTCTAACCGCAAAACTATGCTGGCTCTCTCTTTATTATTTGACTGAGGGTCAATGTGGATGGCCCTGAAAGCTGTTACTCTAGATGCAAAACCCCAAGTAACTCCAGGAACAGAAACCATTTCACAATTGAAAAATCTTACTGCTTTATCTATTTATGAACAGGTAATTTTACAACTGTGAACTACAGGCAGGTTTTTGAGGGGATATACGGTCAGATCACAGTAATAAACATGCTTAACTCAAGATTAACTCCTACGTATCTTCTCTATGTCTACCATTTTATCTTTTCTGTATTTGCTCATAACAACAGCTTTAACATTAATCTAATTATTCTGAAAGAAAAAAAAAAGACACACCCCCCCCAGGTCTGATTTCATCTTTGTCTCTAAAGGAGGTTAGGATAATTGCCACTTAGTGACTGAAGATGGGTACTGCAGGCTTCAGAAAAATTTTAACAAATTAATGAAATCATCTTAATTACCACCCCACCCCCAGGGAAAAACACTGAGAAACAAACCTCTAGGGTCCTTTTAGTATCCATGTTAAGTTTTCAAATGTCTAGGTTTTATGGCTTTGGAGTTATGAAGGAGACACACATAAATACACATTCTCTTTTGCAATCAGAGGTGCAGTGCAATGGATTATGCAGCTGCATTACTTTTTAGTCATTGGTGGCCAGTGTTTCACATGTCAACAGGGCAGTGAATCCACGCCAGGGCTTGGTTATTCTAGAGGAACTATCCAAGGTGCTGGACTTATTTAGCTTCAGCACCTTGGAGAGCTCCCGTAAAGCCTTGGAAAAAATCCGGTGTGGATTCTCCATCCCAAGGATATGGGCAACAATCACCAGAATTCTTAGAAAATAAGCCCACTTTAGTGCTTATTTTCTCTGTCTTTTAAAAATTCTTCTCAACAAACACTAGTTTCTTCTTTTTCTGAATGATAATCCCATGGGCTGCATATGCTAAGCTCAGATAATAAAAACACTCACTTTTTACACTATCACCCTGATGATCTGTATTTTCAGTGCTTATTTTATTCTCTTCCTAATGGGCAGTCTGGAGAAAGATACTCAAGAGAACAAGAGTCTACAGTTTCATTATTAATACTGGCTAGGCTTGCAACAATGGTATCAATAATGAAGCAATCACACTTTAAAAATTTATAAATATTCTAAACCACCAAGTTATACATAAGCTATTTCAGGTTCTTAAATAGTACTTAGTATCCAAATTTAAATTACAGTATATATTCCAGTCTTCCTTGCTAAATTCTTGTTCCAGTCCTCTCAACATCATGTTTTCCCATACAGTTTCAAGGCTTAGGTACCTTTTACAGCTGCATTGTTATGGACAAGAAGGTGGACGCTGATAAAACCTTCTGTAGGCTAGTAACTTCTTTGCACAGTTGCTTAAAATAGCAGTGTGAGACTCTCAGAATAAATTTTTGCCAGGATAAGTGGGGGGAAAAATCCCAGTGTCTTCATTTGATAATTTTTCAAGGATGTTATCAGAATGGCCATTGGGAGTTATAAAAAGGAAAAGGCATTTAAAATGAGAGCGCAAAGCCAGCAGGACTATTCTGTGAAGTGTTCCTCTGCGAGGCCATTCAAACAGAATACTGTCTTCCCTCCAAACTTTTCTTAATAAACATAAGAATTATTCTTTGCTCCTCCATACACAATTACTGTCAATTGGGAAAAAAGGGCTATGCTCTAAAGTGGCAGCCACACCAACAGCAGCATGGACCGCAAAGCCTACGTTTGCCCCTCAGTTATTGTTGTTATGTGCCTTCAAGTCAACTCAAATTTCTGGCAACCCTATGTGGGGTTTTTCTTGCCAACATTCCTTGAAAGGCAATTTGCCATTGCTGTCCTCTGAGGCTGAGAGAGTATGACTTAGCTAGGGGGTTTCCATGGCTTGAGCAGGGGTTTGAACCTAATCAACCTGATCTTGGAAGCTAAGCAGGGTCACCCATGGTCAGTACTTGGATGGGAGACCACCAATGAATCCCAGGTGCTGTAGGCTAGATTTCAGAGGAAGGAACTAGTCCAAGCCTCAAACCACTACAGCACAGTGTAAATATCTGGGCAGAACAACAACAAAAAAGGAGAAGTGGGCATATACAGTGAAATTCATTGCCCTAAGCGACTGCAGTGGCACCCTTTTTGGCACAGCTTCAAAGATCTGGGTGAAGATCTTGTTCAGACGAGCATCTGATTTACAAGTTAAGTTTCACTTCATTTCTTTGTTTTACCTGCAGCATCTGCCCAAGTTTTTAATAACTTTGACAGTGATTTCACTGTATTCTTTTTATTGCCGTGAGCTCCCACTGCATGGGGTGCAAGTAGCAGTAGAGAGAGAGAGAGAAATCCTCATAATATAAATGAAATGAATCACGCACATAGTCTACTCAACAAGATCTTTCTCCCTCAGTGTTTCTGTTGAATGCAACTGCTTGAACCAGATAGTTAAGCAATGGAGAATAAGATGGTTCTGGATCTAGAATTGCTACCAAAAGGGAATACCTAATGTTCTCCCTTCTTGTCATAGAATCACACAACTGGAAGGGACTACAATGGCCATCTGCACCAACCCCCTGCCTATGGCATCTTGGGGTTTGCAGTTTAGGGAGGGGCCTTTACAATTCGCAGCCAGAGACCTCGTTGACCTCAGTAAACTACAAACCCCAGAATTCCACGGCATGTTGAATGGGGAATAATAGCACTGTAACAGTGTAGGGCAGAAAGGCCCCCAGTGTCCTACACTCCAGCTACGATACCACACTGGCTACCTAGCTGTTTATTAACACCTTTGGGACCTAATGATTTCATCCACGCATGTACTAAAATTGTTTCGACATATTTCACCTTGCAAATTTAGTAAACTGCCAGTCTATTTAAATGATCTTGTGCTGTTTTGAACTTTAAAATTGTTTTAAGTATTGAAACTTGATTTTGTTTGTACACCAACCTGAGATCCATGACACAAAGGAGGATATAAATACCTCCACAAGTAAAACCTTTGTTATTGTCTGCTATACTAACCTTTCGAAGCGGCGTCGAAGCTGCTAAGGGACTAACATTGTCCTTCTGTGTGGACAGAGACTCCGGGGAGCTCGTAAGAGAGAGGGAGCTTAGGGAAGAATTTGTACACACCGTGTCCTCTTCAGGACAAGACTCAACTGTCGTGTTTCCAGAAGCTAAACTCCTTTCCAAAGGTAGAGCTTGGGGAGATCTTGCTGTCATGATATCCTCCAGAACAACAACAGGCATTTTCCTTTCAAAGATGACATTCTTGAGCTTGCTTATCTTGGCACTGTTGGTTACCCCCTCAGATACTGTCGCACATGATAGCTCATCCTTATCTATTGGCGCCGAGGAAGTTTCCATCAGAATATCCTCACAGGCACTACAAGGGGACTTTTGTGGGCTAGCCTGATTTTCTACCTTCTCAGGAGCTTTCTCCACTACTTTGCTCGATATGTTGTGGTCTCCATTACCACTGAGTCTGTTGCATGAATCTTCCGTGAAGTCAATTAGCAGCGAAGGCTCTGTCTCATTTTTTGTGCTTTTCTGCACGAAGACATCCAATGGACCTTTGCCATTAACAAGTTTGGGAACAAACTGTGTTTCACTTTCCACCTGGCAGCTGTTCTCCACATTGTCTGGTAACAGATGCGACAAAGCAGGACAAGGTGTGTTCTGATCAAGGCCATTTGGAGAGTTCCTGGCTTTCTTGACTCCGGGATTTGATTCAAGTTTCTCCTTTGGGACGGGATTCAGGCGCTTGAAAGGCAACCGAGCTGCAACAATTGAGATTAAAAAGCTTCATGTTGGTAGTTTACAATTTTGCATAGGTAAATAAGCATTGTTACTGCTTCAAATAATCTAAATATATCTGTGTACATATTTCTTTAATACTTTTTCTAAAAAAAGAGGCAGAATATTATATACTGTTTATACTTGTGTATAAGTTGACCTTATTTATAAACCAGGGTCAGACTTTGGGATCAAAATGATGGATTTTGATACGACTCAAGGGTCATTCCACAAAGAGAGGAAACTGCCATTGTTAAACCACACTCCAAGAAAAAGAACCCTAGTTGCCAATCCCATTGTATTCTGACTTGGGCAGTACACACAAGGACCATTTTGTATTCTACAAAAATATGAACCTGAAGGATAAGTCAATGGCACATGGAAAGTGAAAACTAGTACCTGTTTTGAGCAAAGAAAATTACCTTGTATTAGTTTCCGGGCTGGAGTGGCAAATTTGTCTCGACACTCCATTGCTGCAAGAGATGAGACAAATCAGTTAGAAAGAAAGCAAACTGACACATTCAGAGCAATTTAATTCAATCCAACTTAAAATAGCAGTTGACCACCTTTCTCAAAAGGAGCCCAGCTTTTGAAAGTTGAGTTCTGTCCACTCCTTAACAAAACCTATTCTTCTACCTCTCTCCTCATCTACCTAACCCTATATTCCAATACCTCTCTTCAGTTTCATGTTTGGGTATAACTGGTGATGAGTTTGAAAAGCTGAATACTGGATCAAGATGATTCTAGTTATAAGACATTCAAGCCTCTTCGTCTCCATTATCATAATGCTCATTCCACAACCACATATATAAAAATATTCAGAGTATATTCCTTCATTTAGTCACGAGAGACTGCTGGAATAGCCAACTATATTGCATATATAATGGTTTTACAGCTGCAGTTTTGCAACAGCCTTCAAGTCTGGAGATATATAATAAGCTAAGTGTTCTATATTTGCATATATAATACATGTTCATGTTATACACAACCCCAGACAAATTGATCGGGGAAAGGTTTGTTTTGCCTCTTCTTAACGCTCATAAAATTAATGAGGGGCAAAGCTGCCAAGGAGAGCAAGTATTTGCTGTTACAGGCCTCTGCAACAGTTCCTTTCAAGCACTGATTTTTTTAAATTCAAGCAAGCAGATCTATGAAACCAAGAGATTTTGGGTAAGTAGGTCCAGACAATCCACCTTGGTGTAGACTCACCATTCAAAGAGTCTACTCAAATTCAACCAAGGACCTTCCCTTCCTCAGTCTCCCCCAGCACCACAATATCTTCACAGGACTTCAGATTCCACCCTACTCTATCATCACTATCTGAATTGGTAGTCCCATTTTAAGTGGCTCTACGAAACCGAGAGACAAAACATGGGTGACCTGAAACAACACATAGGTGTACTATTTTGGAGTATTATTATTATCATCATCAACATCATCTTTATTTATAGTCTGCTTTGCCCCCAAGATTCACTTAATGGGCCTACTCTAGCCAGGATTCAGGGCAGTGTCTCCCCTCTTTCTTTCAAATAATCCAAGTATAACAGTACCTCCAACCAGCCTCAGATTCCACACACAAACACACCCACATACCCACACATCAATAATAACAGTAACCTAAATCCCTTCAAGTAGATCCATCGTATCAGGAGAATTTGGATGAGCGCTGACCCACCAGCTCAAGCAGATCTACTGACTCAAGATCATTTCCTTTGGCGTATTTCTATTGTAACACACAAATAATACTTTTGTCCCAGTTCCTTCCACACACATACAAAATTCACCCACACGCACTTTTCCTTAATCTCTTCCACACACAGTTCGCACACACGCACGCACACAGTATTTTTCCTTAGTTCCTTCCACACACACACACATAATTCATCCATACACAGACAGACAGACACACACGCACGCACACAATATTTTCCCATAGTTCAGTGCACACGCTACAACTCATCTGCAGGCACACAATACTCTTTTCCTAAATTCCTTCGACACAACACAGTTTCATCCAGATACAGACAATACTTTTGTCTCAGTTCCTTACACAACACAAATTCATCCACACATACATCCACACACTACTTTTTCCTTAGTTCATTACACATACACACAATTGACACGCACACAATTATTTTGCCTGAGTCCCTTCCACACACACACACACACAATTCATCCACACACGTACACAATACTTTTCCTTAGCCCATTACACACACACACACACATACACACATACACACAGTTCCTTAGTTCCTTCCACATGCACAAATTCATGCACACACAATTCAGCCACACACAATACTTTTTCCTTGGTTCTTTCCACAGACATCTTTCCTTAGTTCATTATACACGCATAGACACACACAATTCATCCACACAGAGACACACACAATGCTTCTCCTTAGCCCCTTATACATACACACACAGAGACAGACACACAATGCTTCTCCTTAGCCCCTTACACACACACACACACACACACAATTCATCCACACACAATACTTTTCCTTGGTTCCTTCCACAGACACACAATTCACACACACACACGATTTCCCTTAATCCCTCCCCTCACAATACTTTTCCTCAGTTCGTCTCTCCCACACACACATCCACCCCCCCCACACACAGCGCCTTCGCCTCAGTTCCTCCCCCCCCACCCTCCTCCCTCCTCGCCGCCCGCAGCGCCCCACCTGGGCCCGAGCGGCCCCCCGCGTCCCCCTCACCTGCCGGGCCGAGGGAGGGAGGGAGGGAGGGAGGGAGGGAGCGCGAAGGCGGGCGGGCCGGCGGGCGAGCGCGCGAGGAAGGAAGCCCGGACTCCTCCTCGCCCCGGCGCCCCCGGCTGACAGGCGGCCGGGCTCCTCCCCTCGCACGACCGGGCCCCGCCGCTCCACGCCGTTCCCGCGCCTCTTCTTCCCCCGCTTTTCCTCGCCCGGGCCGGCGTGCTCTTTCTTTTATTGGGAAAAAAGGCTTCGACTTCTGTCCCTCTTCGCTCGCCGTCCGTCCGACCGGCCTCCCTCCTTCGCTTGTATTTGGCGGGAGTTCGGGCGACCTTCGCGCTCCGGCGCCCTGATAGGGCGCGAGGCGCGGGCCACGTGACCCGGCGAGCCACCTTTCTCTCGAGCGTCTCGGAGCTCGGGCTGTTCTCGCGATAACTGCTGGAAAAAGGGCAAAGCGAGGCGGAGCGGGGAAAAGAGAGTACTGCGCAGGCGCGGCTGTGCTGTGTGTGTTATGCATTTATCTGTACTGAAAGATAAATATCTATTTTTCTGTCTTATCCATTTACGTATTGATCCATAAATGGGTGCCTATTTCTCTGTCTTATCTATTTACTTGTATTGATCCATAAATGGGCATCTATTTATCTGTATTGATCCATAAATCGGTATCTCTTTCCCTGTCTTATCTGTTTACCTGTATTGCCTCACAAATGGGTATCTATTAAGCTATCTTATCTATTGATCTGTATTGATCCATAAATGGGTATCTATTGATCTGTTTATCTGTCTTGATCCAGAAATGAGTATCTATCTCTCTTGATCCGTAAATGGGTATCTGCCTCATCCATTTACCTATATGGGTCCATAAATGTGAATCAGTTTATCAGTGTTGTCTATCTAGTCTATGTTGATACAGTCAAAGAAGTCCCGGCTGCCTCTCTAAAAATGCTAGTAAATCTCCAATATAACTCTACCCGGAGAAACGCGCGCTGCCTCTGTCCAAAAGGAGGGGGCGCTCTGGATCCATTCTCTATGCTACTTGGGAGGAGCGAAGCCAACGCACGGGTGGGCGCTCTACCCCTTCATCTCTATGCTCTGGAAGCGTGGAGGCCGGGCCTTCTTTCCCTCCCACTTCTGATATATACACGGAGAAGGCGTGGAGAGCGTATTCCTCCGCGGAGGAGGGGGAGTGCGTCTGCGCCTGCGCGCCGAAGGGGCGGAAGTGACCAGCTGAGCCGCGTAACACTCTCAGAGGGACGTGGAGAGGGATCGGGGCTGAGCGCTGCGCTCGGCTCGAGCCTGAGCCTGACCGTTTTCCTCCTTTCCGTCCGTGTCTCTCCCTCCTCAACCCCCGGCTCTATCTCCCCTCTCTTTCCCTCTCCTCCTGGGGCTTACTTTGTGTGTCCCTCCGCCCCTTGTCAGTCTCTGCTTGTCTTCCCTTCTGTCTCTCGATCTGTCTCCTTCCTAACATCTTTGATATATATATATATATATATACATTTAAAAAAAAAAAGAAGCACTCGTGCCTGCCCTCTTCCTTTCACCAGGCTGGCCTTCTTTCTCAGAGGGACTATTTTCCTCTTCCCCTCCTCACTGAGGACTAGTCTCTTTAACCTTTCAAAAAGGCTTTGGGCTCTGATCTCCTTATATCCTTATTGCAGAGCCCCACTCAGGTTGTTCTGCCTGCGTAAATCTGAATTTTACTTTATTTTTTATAAAAAGGGTGCGGTTTTGCCTACATTCCTATAGGAGTTAGGTACTAATTTGCCTTTTTCTCCAAGCAGTTAGTCTTGAGAAGAGGGAGTGAAGCTTTAGCTCTCTTTCACAGGGTCAGCATTCTTTATCTTTTGCCATTTCTTGGCAAGGGAAAATTCCCCACTTCCACCACTTTTTGTCCCTCTGTCCTTTGGTTTCTCTGTAACACCTTTCCCTTTCTGTTCTGGGACTTCCCTCTATATTTGGGGGCAGGAAGGGGAGGCAGCTGAGCTTTATTTGAATCCTCTGTCTCTCCAATCCAGCGCTGGACTCTGCCCCGTCCTTTCCTCCAAATTCTCAGAATAGACCTGTCTTTTCATTGAGACTCTCTTCAGTCCAAATTTTGTGGTTCTGGTCTTATTTTGTCTGCTTTCCTCTTGTGCTCTAACCCACCCCAACTCCACAGGCTCTGTGTGGTCTAGGTTTGGTACCCACCAGAAACCATCATGTCTGTGGCAGGGCTAAAGAAGCAGTTCTACAAAGCCAGCCAGGTGAGAAAAGAAGAAAATATATACATATATATATATATATATATATCTTTTGGGGATGGGAGGGGTGTAGATAAAGGTATGCTTGTGCTCAAGTTACCTTTGCTCTCGTTTTTGATAGTGGCTGACGTTTTTGACCGATTTGGCCTTGCAGAAAAGTTTTGATCGACCAATTCTTTGACTAAAGCGATGGCATTAATTCTGGTTGTTGTCATGTAACTTCAAGGCATTTCCTGCTCACGGAGACACGGTGTTTTCTCGGCAAGGTTTGTTCCGAAGAGGTTTGTGATGGCCTTCCTCTGTGAATTATCGGCTGGGTACTTTTAAGTGTCGTTGTTTGTTCCTTGCCATCACGGTGACTCTGTGAATGAGAGATTTCCAGGTCATCAGCAGCCCGACTCGGGTCTTGCAAACTCGGGGCTGTGGTTTCTTTGATGGAGTCGATGCTCGTGGAGTGCGGTCCCTGTTTTTTCTGACTGCTTTTCCACTTTGCCCTGTCTAATAAGCCATGTCTTCTCATGATACGTCCAGAGTATGCCAGCCTCAGTTTAGTCGTCTTCACTAAGCTCCCCTCAATTGATGTACCTCTGGCTCTGCAAAGTTGGTTCTGGAAGTGTGAAAAAGCAGACCGAGAAAGGACAAGAAAGTCCAGTGTGGGACTCATTTCATGCTTTTATTTACATGTCCAACATCACTCGGGAGCTGTACAATTCCCAGGTGTGCTTCTCTGTAAGAGCTGTTCGGCAGTGGAATGGCCTGTTTTGGAGGCTGATGGAGGGCTTTAAACAGGTTGGATGGGTGTCTTTCAGGAGTGGTGTAATTATATATTCCTACATGGCAGGAGGTTGGACTTGATGTGGTCCCTTCAAACTGTAAGATGCTACGATACTGTGATGGTATAGGAACGAGAGTGTGCAATATTGCTTTGGGAATGGCCCGTTGCAGAAGCAGCCCTGGTTTAGGGTCTCATTTTTGGGAGGGCTGTGGAAGCAGTGATGACCTGTTATCTCCCTGACATCTTCCAAAAGGTTGTCCTGTTTAAACTTGATGGGGTTCTCCAACACCATCAGTTCTAAAATCTTAATACTGTTTTTGGTAGTGGGCGGCTCATTGTGATGATATGGAGCTCTGGAGAAGGCACAGCCTTCCAAAAGCTGTGGGACTGCCAGTAGACCCAGTTGGAATAAGCAATAGTGTAACATGATGGGATTTATTCATGGACTCCTCAAGTCAGAAGCGACCTCATGGGCTGTCGCATCCAACCCCCTGCTTGGTTCACGGTCTTCTGGGACCACCAGCCAATGACTGAAGGATTTGTGTCAGTCCGTGGTCTCTCACTTTAAATAGCACTGTTTTTGAGTGTTTAACGTTCATCATTCCTTCTCATGATTTTGCAAGGATGGTTGGCATCCTTAGCTCTGCCTTGAAAAATTGCGGTCTAGCTGAGATGGAAAAGGAGCCGCTCGCTTGAGGCAATTAATTCGGTGTGTGGCTTGCACTCTCAGCTGCTGTGTGACACGTTTTGAGACAGATGTGGAACAGCGACAGAGCTGTGCTCTGTCAGCCCCAACAAAAGAGCCATGTCATTTCAGATCCATCATCCTTCTGGTCTAGCGTTGTGGTTTTTTGCTCACGGGGCCAAGCAGAGTGGCTGGAAAGCCCACAAATACATAAAGATACTGATCGTGTCTTCCTATTGCTTGCCCAAATACTTCAGGGCCCAGAACACATGTTACCCAGCCCTGAGCTTGAAACTTGCTCACAGCCAGGTTTGGAGAGGCAAGTGACTCCAATTCCCATCAATCCTGGATGGCAGTTCAGAATTATGGGGGTGTAACCCAAGCCATTATACCTTGGCCCTCTTCCCGCAGACGCACACACATATTTTGATATTTTCCACTTTTGCAAGGGTCCTGCGCCCCTAACCCTAGTGAATGTGGAGAGCCAACTGCACAAACAAAGTCACAACTACAGAAAAAAGAAGGAACAACAGAAAATGGAAAAAGATCTCTACTTTGGTTGTTTCTTCACTAGACTGTTATAGTGCTATTATTTCACTTTCAACATCCTATGGAATCCTGGAGTTTGCAGTTTAGGGAGGCGCCTTTGAGGCCCCTCCCTAAACTGCACACCCCAAGATTCCATAGGATGTTGAAAGTGGAATTATAGCACTATAACAACCTAGTGCAGAAATGGCCATAAGCAATATACATGTGTAACTAAGACTAACTTAAACTAAATTGACTTTAAGGCTAATACATAGTAGCAAAGCTCAGTACTAAAAGATTAATCTATCACCCTAAATTCATTCTAATTACACTAGCTAAAACTAAAAAAACCTCACCCCCGCCAAATACAAAGTATAATGAAAAGGAAAAAATCAATTAATATCCTATCTCTTATTCTGCCATTACAGATCTATGGACGTCGGGCTTACTAGAATTATGAATAATCGTAACCACATACGATTACATCATTAGGTTCCTTATTGCTCGAAAAAAAAACCCATAAATGATTTCTTCAGAATGAAGGCTAGGTGGTTTCAGAAAGAAGTTTGTCCTTGCCTTCCTCTGAGGCTGAGAGTGTGTGACTTGCCCAGGGCTGCTCTGTGAGTTTCCAGGGGGCCAGCACGATTCGAACTCCTGAGTCCTAACCCAACTTTCCGACCACTACAAGATGCTGATTCCAATCCCCCTAAACAAAATCCGTGCAGCGTGCTGAAGTGACTAAGGATTTTCAGCCATCATTGGGCTGTTTTGGGGGTTCCCCAAACACGCACACCTTGTTGGTTATTTTCCCCCAGAAATTTTTTAAAAAATTCTGCACGCTTTGAGTTTTTTCTAGGCCTTTCCTCGACTGTGATTTCCCTTCCCTGTGAGCCGGCTGGGAGGTCAAGTCTTTCATGAGTTAGAATTGCTCGTCTTCCAAATGGCCTTTGTGAAATGTCCCTTTTGACCCTGGCCCAGTTTGGGGAAGTATTTTTTCGAAGGAGATTTGTCCCATTACTCATTGCGACGTCTTAATAGTAACCGTTTCCTGTTCTTCATCGCAGTGATGTAAAAGTTAACTGGTTTTCTATTACTGACTTTGAAAACTCACGCTTCAAGTTACCTCATCTCGCTTCGCAACAGATCTTCGGGTTGTCTCACCGTTTCCTGGATTGCTGGGCTTTAGGGCCGTTGGATGGCAGCGTTGCCTAGTGGTTTGAGCATTGGATTACAGCCTCGGAGACCAGGGTTTGAGTCCCCACTCGGCCATATCACACACTCTCAGCCCCAGAAAACCCTGGCAATAGGGTTGCCGTAAGTCGGAAATGACTTGAAAACACACAATTGCAGTGTTTGTAAAAAGCTTTTATGGTCGTAATTGCAGTCAAGTTGGCTCTGACCTGTGACAGCCTTAAGACTGGGAGACTTCTGAGACACCCTATAATAAATTGATATTTATCCATTACTTTGCATAACTCTTTTGCAGGGAAAAACTCCTCCCTTAGGGATTGATAAGAAAATGGCATAAGACATCCTAATATTTTAAATCACTTTTAAGTTTGAGACTGTTTTAAGCAGTTCAGATTCCTTTTACTATAAGCAGCCCTGAGATCCTCACATATAGAGTGGGCCCTAAATAGTATAATAAAGAACCCACAAGGCCTGGTAAAGTAACTTTGAAAACAACTAGAAACTGTTCTTCGTCGCACTGGTAAAGTGACTTTGCTGTCACAGGTTGCACTGCTTTCAAAATGTAGCTTTTTCCAGATTAAATATTTATTAATTTTGGCTCAGAGATACAAAGATGACGTGATTACAGAGGGAGGAAGAAGAAGCAAACTCTGTATAAACGATATACATGTACTGCTAAAACGAAAACTGAGACATAATAGCAAAATCTGTTACTAAAAGACCTGATTTATTACACTAAACACATCCTCCCTACGTTCACTGAAACATGCAAGAACTCTGTAGGGTTTGAAGGCGTTCTTAAACCCTCCGTAACCCTTTTCCCATGTAACTAGTTGTAAGTAACTCATTACTTCCAAGCTTTGGGGAAAATTACCTTTAAAAAAAATGCTACAACTCCCGGAATCTCCAGTCAGGCTGTGTCCTTGCCCTACAGTTCATTGTGTCTGTTTGCTGCCACTTAAATGGGGCCAGGGTAGGGCATCTCTCTGTCCTCGTGGGCATTGATCTTTGTGGGGACTTTTAACTCCCCTTAGAACCTTTCCAATATTCCTGCTTAAATCCCGATGCTGGAATCAGTCCAGCTCTTTCCCCTCTGTGGGTTTAGTCCACAGGCAAAAAGATTCCACCTAAACCTTAGGAAGAACTTCCTGACGGTAAGAGCAGTTCAGCAGTGGAATACAGGGCTGCCTGGGAACGTGGTGAAGTTTCCTCCCTTTGAGGTTTTTAAAGAGAGGCCGGATGGCCGTCTATCAGGAATGCTTTGGTGGCGTCTTCCCACAAGGCAGAAGGGGGTTGAACTGGATGGCCCGGGGGGTCTTTTCCAACTCTAGGATTCTGCCATTTCTTGCTACATGGCTTCTAGTCATTTCAGGTTTCGGATCGTCGTGTTGTGGGGGTATCGTTTGTTCAGAGGAGTTTTTCCGTCGCCTTCCTCTGAAGCTGAGAGAGTGGGAATTTCTGAGGTCACCCTACTGTGACCGCCCAGAGTCCTAGCCCAGTGCCTAGATCTCTATACCACCTTGCTTCTGATCGGCAAGATCTGCCCGGGAGAGCTTTGCCATTGCCTTCCTCTGAGGCTGAGACAGTGTGGCTTGTCTGGTGTCACCGAGTGGGTTTCCGTGGCTGAGCCGGCATTAAAACCTTGGTCCCTTGGAGTCCTACCCCAAAACTCAAACCGCTATATCTTGCTGTCTCTCTAGGTGTTGCCCTGTTCCTGTCGCTGCGCCTTCAAGTCACTTCTGACGTATGTCGACCCTGAGGCGGAAATATCATGGTGTTTTCTGGGGCTGAGAGTGTGTGATGCGCCAAGGAATCGAACTCTGGTCTCCAGGGTTGTTGTCCAACAGTCAAACTACTACACCACGCTGGTTTTGGTTGCTTTAATGGCTTGGCTCTCCCCTCCCCTCCATCTGCCTTCCCAAATTCCCATCCCGTTTGTGGAGGATAAAGCTACCAATGGCTACTAGTCACGGTGACTGTATATTATTATCTCCAGTGTCGGTATACTGGGGAATGAGTGCTGTTGCACCCGTGTCTAAATAATAGGCTTGTCACTGGAGCCCCTGGTTGGCTTCTCTGGGCGCAGACAGCTGGGCTAGGTAGTGCTCCCTTGGTTCTTCTTATGGACTTATGTTCTTATTTTAAGCAGGCTTAATTTTTAGAGAGTGGGAGCTGTGGCGTCTTGGGAAAGGCGGCCAGCTAAAATTTGCACCGGCGGAAACGGCAGGGTTTTAATTGTCAGCATTTTGCATAATGGGAGGAAGAAGAGACAAGACAACACTGCCTTGTCCAGATAAGAGACGGCGTTGGCGATCGGGAGACCATGAAAACCAAAATGAGAGGGGCCCAGGATCCCAAAACAGTGAACCAAATGTAGTGGCATCCAGATTGAGTGTCCCTTATCCGGAAATCTGAAATGCTCCCAAACTGTCCACGTGCGTGGCTGAGTTAGTGACACCTTTGCTTTCTGAGGGCTCAGAGTGTACAAACTGTGTTTCATGCACAAAATTATTGTACAAAATTACCCTCAGGCTATGTATATAAGGTGAAACGTAACTGAATTTTGTGTTCGGACGTGGGTCCAGGCTCCAGGATATCTCATTCTGTACGTATAGGCCAAGACAGGTATTCCAAAATCTGGAAAACTTCTGATCCCGAGCATTTGAGATAAGGGATGCCCAATATGTATTCAGGGGGTTGGACTCAGTGGCCCTTGTGATCTCTTCCGATGCTACAATTCTGTGATAACTGGGTGATCCTGGGTGCATCACACACTCTCAGCCTCAGAAAACCCCATGATGGGGTTGCAGTAAGAAATGACTGGAGGGCACACAGCACCACCGACAAATATCTAAAGATATCAGGGCAGCTTCTCTAAATGCAGTTTGGTTCTCTAAAAAAAATGAAAGGGGGAAACGCTCTCTCCGACTGCAGCCCTCCAGCGAAACCATTCCTGGGCTCCGTCCGACTTCCTGAGCCTTCGCCTCCCCTCCCCTCGGAGCAAGGCGGTCTTCCGAGGCCCACCGACGGAGCAGATGGCTCCTTATTGTTCTCTCGGCATCTCAATCTTCCTCCGTCGCTCTCTGCATTAAAACCCAACTCTGGCGGTGTGCGTGCTTGCGTGCGTGCGCAAACCATCTGTCTCCTTTCTTTGCTGGGAACTTTTCAATTTCCTGCGTCTGAAACCCGCGGGCCGTCGTGGGAGAGCACCCAAAGACGTGCGTTCATTCGCTCGCGACTTTGATGAACGTTTGGGAGCTCTTCGGAGGTCCGGCTTACCGTGCCCGATACTTGAGGCTGCGGGGAGAAGCGTTTTGGAGAGAGTTTGGCTCAAAAGAAGGGGATCTTGTTGCACCGAGAAACAAAACTAAAAGAAGAAGCGTTCGAGATTCAAACTGCTTTTACCATCAGGAAGTCCTTCCTGATGTTTTCCTGTAGTTGTGCTATGATTTCCTTCAATCTGGACGCTAACTTTCTCTCGTGTCTCTCTCTGAGACTTGGACCATGACTCTGACTTCTCTGCTTGGCCACGGAAGCCAACTGGGTGACCCAGTGTCACACACTCTCAGCCCCGGAAAACCCCAGGGCAGGTTCGCCTTAAATTGGAAATGACTGCAAGGCACGTAACGGCAACAATATGTTCCCTCAACCCTTGTGTTTTTAGAAAAGAGGCGACTGTCCCCCCAGCTCTGTGGGATGACTAGCGAGGAAATGCTTCTCTGTAGTCAAAACTGAAATAAAATATGGGGATAGGACTCAGCTCTCCCATGACTTTCTTCCTATATTTGCTTGTTTTCCTCTTCCCTCCTCATCCCTTTTTCCTTTTGTGCCATGTCTCTTAGATTATAAGCCTGTGGGCGGAGGATGCCTCATTGACTGTGCCATCGGTTCGATGCCTTGGGATCCTTTTGGAACTACACGGTGGTGTACAATACGTCCGGTTCATATAAAATATTTGGTGTAGCCTCTGAAATGTGGTTGTTGCATGGCAAAAAGGGAATTCAGTGAGGGTGAAGACAGAAGAGGTGGCTGGGATTTGGTGAAAAAAATGAAGGAAAAAAACAGGTTGCAGCTGCCGTTGAAGAAAGCTTGGGGGATAGACAGTAGTTTTTTGGCTGGTGGATTCTGGGAGTTGTAATCCCACGCTGTGCACGTTCTGGTTCAGTCGCAGTGTTCTCTGGCTTTGGATTCCTCCCCCATCTCATAATGCAGGAAACGAAGGGTTTAGGAATTTCCCACAGATTGTCGGAAATACTAATCACTGCTAGTATTTACGATCGTAATTAGTGACTTATTGGCCGAGAATAGGAAAACTTCTTAAAAGCCCTTGGAGGGCTGGGTGGGCTCGGGAGTCCCGGTTGATGCTTTTGGAAGGCTCCTGTATCACAGTTGCGATCTCTTATCAGATTTACACCCTCCTCGCTCTCAAGTGCTAAGCGATAGGTTACGGCTTCCTTAGGCAAGGGGGTCATTACGCAACGAAAGCCCATCCTGTCTCCCCACCCTCTAGCGCCTTTCCTGAAGTGCCGGTCAAAGCCTCGGAGGGGAAACGTCTTTCCTATTGTTTGAAGCCGTCCGCGCTTTGTTGTCGTGTGGCTTTGGGTCCTTCCCAACTCCGGGCGGTGGACTACGCTGCCTGGGAGTGTGGTGGAGTCTCCTTCTTTGGAGGCCGGGTGACCCTCTGTCGGGAACGCGTTGATGGCGTCTTCTTGCACGGCACCACGGGGTTGGACTGGGTGCCCCTTGGGGTCTCTTCCGACTCTGGGATTCTGTGGCGGCCCTAAGGAGAACCTGTCGTGGAGTTGTCTTGGCCAGATTTGCTCAGAGGAGGATTGCCGTTGCCTTCCTTTGAGGCTGAGAGAGTGTGGTTCCTGTAATATAGCAGTTTGGGCGTCAGGCGACAACTCTGGAGACCAGGGTTTGATTCCCCGCTCGGCCACGGAAACCCACTGGGTGACCTCGGATGGATCGCACGCTCTCGGCCCCAGAAAATGCCTTGGTTTCCATTGTGTGTGCCTTCGTGTCTTTTCTGACAACCTAAGATGGGGTTTTCTGGGGGCTGAGAGTATGTGATGCACCCAGGTGGGTTTCCCTGGCCGAGCGAGGAACCGAACGTGGTCCCCAGGATCGCAGCCTGATGCTTAAATCACGCCAGCTCTCTTAAGTAACATGATAGCCATGTTTAAATATTTGAGGGGATGTTACATGGAAGACGGAGCAAGCTTGTTTTCTGCCGTGCCGGAGACTCGGACGCGAAGCGGTTGTCTCCAGGGTCGTAGTCCGGTGCTCCAACCACTACGCCATGCCGGTTCGAGGGTCGCCGTAAGTTGGAAACAGCTTGAAGGTGCACCACAACAATAAGATTGGGAAGAACTGGAACAAAATTTGGGACTTCTTAATCCATCCGGATGGGCCCTGAAAGTAACAAACTAGAAAAGAGAGGTCAAATGACAACTTGGTTGTCCCATAAAGGAATGCTGTTGGAAATGCTTGAGTTTGTCCCCGCTCCTGCTTGCCTTCTCCTTGGTTTTCCGCTCCCTCTGTTTTCTGCTCTCAGCTGCAACAGCTCCTCCGTGGGAGTCAGCGGGAACGCACGAAGCCGTGCTACGTTTGTTGGCGTTCGCTCCTCTCCCGGAGAAACTGGAACGCCTGCCCACACCCTCGGAAGCTTGGCAGCGAGCTCCCAAACATGTGCTGCAAATGTCTCCCTGGCTGTTTGCTTAAAAATCAGGGCGGCAGGATGTGCCAAGTTTTTTTTTTTTTTTTAAAGAAGAGCTTGCAGAGGAATTTGAATAGCCTTCTTTAAAAAGGACCTGTAAGTTTCGATGACAGTATTCCCCCTAATTTTTAAATCGTTTTAAAGGTTTTCTTAAAAATGTATGGCAAGAAGCAACAACACGTCGCCACCACCAGAAAAGAGGAGGACAGAAATAAAAGCAAAATAGGAAAAGAACAACATTGCAGTCAGCCTAGCAACACAAATGCTGAGTTCAGATTTAGCTCTGTGCAAAGATGAATACGTCGAATCCCTTTAAGAGCATAATTGCCTGA
Source organism: Cyclura pinguis (assembly GCA_030412105.1). Taxonomy (NCBI): domain Eukaryota; kingdom Metazoa; phylum Chordata; class Lepidosauria; order Squamata; family Iguanidae; genus Cyclura; species Cyclura pinguis. Next base: position 5,934,926 of record CM059614.1, on the reverse strand, counting down.
AAGGGCAAAGATGTTTGTTGACGTGTTAGTGGACCACAGAAGTGGTTTTTGCTCAGAATTGCACTCTTCCCAAGGATTGTCCCAGAGATTTGGGGGCAGGCCTGTTCTCTGCTGCCCCAGGGGGTTTGACCACATCTAAATGGTTTGGAGTCGCCAGAGATTTTGACCGAACGTTAGAAGAAACTTCTCGATGGTAAGAACAGTTGGGCAGTGGAACTGATGACCTCGAGATGGTGGGGTCTCCTTCCATGGTCGTCTTGAAAAAGAGACAATCTGAGCTGGACAACCCTTGAGAAAGGCAACCCTAGCTGGAGTTCCTGCATTGAGCAGAGGATTGGCCTGTATCATCCCTTCCAAATCTATGATTCGGTGATTTGTGGGACGAAAGTCCCAGCTTCTCTGTTGCCGGTCAGTGCAAGTAAAACCGAACTGCGTGGGTCAGTGGTCTAACCTGGCAGCGTCCTGACTTCACATGTAAATTGGCCCTTTATTCAGAAGCACGAGGACTAGGAACTTATTTTAGTTTTAAAAAGAAGGGCCTGTTCATTTGTGGAGCATCTGTTTTGCATACGAAAGGCCCCGAGTTCAGCTTGTGGTAGCGCAACTTTTAAAAAGAAGAGATAGCAGGAGATGAGACACTTCTCTGCCCGAAACTGGAGAAGACTGTGGCCGATCAGAGCAGCGAACACTAACCTACTTGGCATTAGGCAGTTTCCAAAGTTCGTGCATTCACCATCCTGTGGTTGGCCTTCCTTCTTTTCTACTAAACATGTGGTTGGTACCATAGATGGCAACCCAAATAGACTTGGACCAGGCTGTGCAGATCTTGCAGCACCTTTGATATGAACTGAGAGAAAGAAGTTGGTAGCATAATGTTTTGTAGTCTGCTTTAGCAGATGCATGGACCGAAGTGCCCCGGAACAGACCTTTATAGCTATGAACAATCAGTTGGTATACATGAATAACAGCAGATACGCAAAGGGATCCAGTAGCACCTTTGAGCCTAACTGTGACAAAGAAGTTGGTAAGATCGGCTTTCGTAGACTCGCATCTACTTCGTCTTGAACCAGGCTGGTATCTTTTTCTCTAAACCCGGCACGGCAAGCAAACCTGGTCCCTCCCTGTCCATTCTTTCAGCCGTTTGCTGGGTGTTGCAATTGCCCGAAGAAAGAGATGGAGGGAAGTGATTTTCCCCCGGGAGACGGGCAGTCCCGCACCTCACCCAGGTGGAGCCAGTCTCCAGGTCTCCTGGCGTTTGCCTGTCAGGCTCCGAAGGGGTGTTGCTGGTCTCCCCGGTCTCGTCTTGGTTCTCTGCATTCAGGGAAGCCTTGGGAGGTGATTCATCCATCAGCTGATCACCTGAGTTACCGGTTCTCCTGAAACTGGCATCCCAAAAGGGAAAGCGATAATGCATTCCTAAAACAGAATTGGGCCACCATCACCAATCTCTTCCTGAAAAATGTTGGCTCCATCTACTCTGATCATTTTCAGCTCCCCTTATCCTCCACTCCATTACCTTTCCCTGTTGGTTTGTTGTCAGTTTCCCTACTGGTTTATTGTCCAGGGCTGTGTGTGTGTATGTGTGTGTGTGTGTGTTTAAATAAGCTTAACCTTCTATGGCTTGAGTCACACTGACCTTGCCTGGCCCTTGTTGTCCTTTATGCACTTTGGCCTGTAGATCCCAGCCAGCACGCCTAATGGTAAGGGACCGTGGAAGCCAAAATATCTTGAAGGAGTTTACCATCGCTGACCTGGTTCAGGAATAAAAAGGAAAGGGGAGGAGGAAAACGAGAAATCTAGCAGCACCTTTAAGACTAAATGATTTTTATTTTAGCTTGAATTTTTGTGGATGTCGGTCCACTTCTTCAGATGCAGTGCGGACCTAGTCTAAGCTGCTGTGTGGACCAGGAGGGCTAGAAACTTAAAAACAACACTTCGAGTGCTGAGATCTTCAGGATACCAGAGCCACAAAATTGTGCGGGTTATATTCTCCTTTTAAGTTACTCCTCCGCCTTCCTTAACCTACGTACCTAATTCTTTTTACAGTGTAAACAAATGCTAAAAATATGCATGCCCTTCCTCATGCAGAGCTATATTTTTTTTTTACTTGCTAGGAGCAATCCGGCAAGTGGCTGTTAAGACATCTGGCTTAACATAGGTGCGTGTACGTGTCGCCCTGTAGCCGCCTTTCTCGAACTCAGGCTGTTAATGATTAATAAGGCAATTATTGAAGCCTTTTTGTAGATGACTAAGGACTCCACCAAATTAACTCTGCTGCATCCCTGACTGTTGCTGTAAGTTTCAAACTATTCCACCCACACTGTTCCCGAGGGAGAGGAGGCGCCAGAACCGATGCTCTCTCCCTGCTTTGGTTAGCTCTACCTCGAAAACCAGAGTCAGCTACTTTTGCCCAGCTGGACAAGGGGAGGGAGGGAGACATAAACACACCCAGTGTTGGGGCTTTTTAAAAAATCGGCTTTAAACCGAGCAAAATTTAGCACGAGGATATGCAACATAAACATATTGAAGTGGATCATGCATGCATTAGAATTGCAGAACCATAGAGCTGAGTGGGGCCTCTCTGGTCTACCGTAGATTTGGGCCGTTGAGCCCAATGCCTCTGCTCAATGCGGGATCGTCAGCTAGAGCATTCCCAGCCTCTTTTTGAAGAAACTCAGAGCAAGAAAATCCCAGCACCTCTCTCGGTTATGGGTTCCATTCCTGAGTCTCTCTTAGCTGTCTGGAAATGCCATCTCCTTGTCAATTGAAATCTATCTTCCCTGCAACTTAGAATCCCAAAGCTGGAACATTGAGTCCAATCTGCTGCCATGTAGGAAGACATTATCAAAGCATCTCTGGCAGATGGCCATCCAGCCTCTGCTTAAAAACCTCCGGAAGGAGACTCCACCACACTCCCAGGCAGCGTGTTCTACTGTTGAACTGCTCTAACCATCAGGAAATTTTTCCTAATGTTTAGGTGGACTCTCTTTTCCTGAAGTTTGAAGCCATTGCTCTGTGTCCTAGTCTCCGGAGCAGCAGAAAACAGGCTTGCTCCATCCTCCCTGTGACATCCCTTCCAATATTTAAACAGAGCTATCATGTCGCCTCTTAACCACCCTGTGGATTATGCCCAAGTGCTGAAATTTAAAACTGGATTTAAGGATGCCTTTGGCACGTGGACAGCTGTGTTGACTTCACTGCCTGGTTCTTCAATCCATCTCTTTGTTTATATCCCGCCTTTCTCAAAGGGTGGGACTCAGGACGGCTGAGAAAAAGAGAATACAGTAAGTTCCTCTCCATACATATGATGTTGAGGACTCAGGTAGCTTCAATAACCTCTTCGTAAAAACCAACCGCCTGTGTGAACCTTTGTACATCCCCGTGCAATCTCCAGGAAGCCTGATGCTCTGTGTTCTTGTTCTATGTGTTTTGTTCTCAGCGTAGCTCTACTCCGGTGAGGTTCCCCTCTCTTCTCCCCTTGCAATTCAGTTTAAAAAAAAAATGCACACATCCTCCTTTTCACTGGCGGCTTCCTTTACCCACATCCCATCAAACTGCAAACCCATCGCTTTTAGAGACCGGCTCTTGTTGACAGGAAACAGACGGGTCCAGAAGTGGAGGCCGAACTGTGGCTGGTCTCCACATCGTGACCTTTCTCTGGGCCCTGTCCAGCTGTGGAAGAAAGCTTTTTTTTGTTTTTAATTTAAAATGAAACCCACCAGAGGAGGAACATAAATTTGTGTGCAGGCCACATGTGCCATGTATAAGCCAACCCAAGCTTTCTCCCTGGCATCTCCAGCTAGAGTTGGCGAAGACCCCAGACCGAGACTACAAAGGAGGTCCTTCCAGTTGGTCCAGGCGAGGTCTGTGCACGCTCCAGCGCTTGGAGGAGAACACCCAAACTACTTGGGATTCCTCCGGAGGGCTGCAACACCACGGCTACCGTTTTGAAGGATGGGAAGTGACACTACCTGATTCTCGGTCATCGTTTGGAACAATTTTTAGAATACAGGCTTCCCCCCCTTACCAGAGCACTGTCAGAAAATGGAGTTGCAAAGGTTATTTTCCACCAAATAACTGAGCTGGGCGGCGAGGAGAGACGGTTGCAAAGTTTTGCCCGTCCCAGTTGGCTCGGGCAAAAGCGAAGTCTCTCCTAGCTTGCGTGTCCCTCCTCGTTCGTAACCTCAAGCGTGCACTGATGTTGCTTGGCTACGTCTGTCCCAAATTTCATCCGTGAAGGGTTGAAGAAAATGGCACCAAGGTTTGACTCGGACTGCTCTAAGCTAGACGGCCAGATGGTCTCTGGCGTTGCAAGTTCTCCTTTAAGCCAGCTCTCTGTTCAGAACCGCAAAGACTAGCACCTTATTTTTCCTCTAAGGGAAGTGTAAGTCAGAGAGGCAGCACGGTGTCGTGAGCAGACTCCGGTTTCTCTTCAGGTTGTATAAACCTTTCGAGCATTGGACTACGGCCCACAGTTCAATTGCCCGTTCGGCCACTGGGTCACCTTGGGTGCATCACACACTCTCAGCCCTAGCAAATCCTGCAATAGGTTTGCTTTAGGGTCAACATAAGCAGGAAATGAAAGCACACAAGTTAGTGGCCGGGTGCCGGCTTTGCAGTGAGAAGGTGGTTGGTTCGGTCCCCGGCATCTCCCGCTCGGAAGGATCAAGCAACGGCAGGAGCAAGGCCGCCCTGCTCCCCAAACCTCCCGAAGGCCGTACCGCTGGCTTTTCCGGGTCTGGAGTTTTGAGCCGTGCGGAGCTCAAAACTTCTCCCAGTCGTTGCCAGCGGCTTCAGCAAAGAGCCAGCCAAGCTCGGCGTGGCTTGGAATGCAAGGGTGGGCGTGTGGGTGGGTGGGTGGGAGGGAAGGAGTTCCCCCTTGACACACTTGGCCCGATCTTAAGCTGGGGGGAAGCGGAGGGGGCTTTTCTCCAGTGACAGCCAGCGAGGGATGGAACGAGGCCCATTACGTGCAGGCTGGATTTGACTACATCAGCACAATGTAAAATGTAGACGGCTTCTGCCCCCTCTTCTCTCCTTCCCGTTGTGGTTCAACAGGAAGACACTGAAAATCCTGTCAGTTTGCTTTCTTTCGTCGTCACCTTCAAACCACAGGAAAGCCGTCGCGGTGGAGAAGCTGCCTGAGTAGAGGGGAGTAGGACGTCAAGGTTCTAATCCTCAATGAGGCAGCCTCCATTCTGGGACTAAAGCAACTGCAAATGCCGCAGCTTATAACTTCTGGTCAGGCTGATCATTTGGAATTCTTCTGTTTCTTCTCCTTCCCTTCTGAGTTTTGTAATATCCGGCCCATTAGATTCTGAACGGCTCAGAAGTTTACGATATTTAATAATCCGCTGGGGATGATTCCTCTATTCTGATGGAAGGGAGCATGCACTCTTGTGGCGGTTTGCCTTCAGGTCGTTTCCGACTAACGGCGACCCTAAGGCGCTCCTATCACGGGGATTTCTTGTCCAGGTTTATTCAGAGAGAGGTTGCCCTTGCTTTCCTCTGAGGCTGAGAGAGCACGACCTGCCCAAGCCCGCCCAGTGGGTTTCCATGGCTGAAGGGGGATCGGAACTCCGGTCTCCTGAAGTCCTAGTCCAATGTTCAAATCACTGCATGATGCTTGCTTTGGAAGGAATTGCTGTGTGCTTTCATGTCCTTTCTGACTTATGGCGACCCTAAGGCGAAACCCGTCACGGGGTTTTCTGGGGGCTGAGAGTTTGTGACGTGCCCACGATCGCCCAGTGGGTTTCCAAGGCTGCGCAGGGAATCGAGCCCTGGGGTCCGTGGTCCTAGTCCGTTGCTCAAAACCACTCTACCGTGCTGGCCCTCTGGATGCCCGAGGTCTATTTTGCAAGAAAGCAGCAGTCTTTTGCAACATTGCGAGCGCTCCTACGATTCCTTCTGAACCAGGATTCAAGGTCTGTCCAGAACCTCGGTTCAGAGCAGACCTTGGCCGCCATTAGCCAAGGCTGCTCTTGGAACCAACGACCCAAGCGTGAACCGATTTGAAACCAGCTTCCACGTGCTCCCTTTGCCTCTTCGTTTCCCCTGGGCGTTCGGAGATGCTGTGGGTCGCCTTTTCCTCCAGATAAACTGCGGGGCTGGCCCTGCTTTGTTTTCCTCCGCGGCCCCGCGTTGTGTCTCTTCGTTTCCTCTACCGAGCCGGTTGAACCGCATCTTCCTGGTTGCCCAACGTTTCTGGCCGGTGCAGATTGTTGCCGAGTGTGCCTTCGCGGCATCTTTGGCCCGACCTTGTTCTTTAACGTGCCTGCAGCGACCCTCGAGTATTGTCAGTCGCCCGACCTCTCTTCCTGTTTTCTCAACTTTTCTGGAATGCCTCCGTTTTACCTTTGGGGCCGTTCCGGACTCCCCACAAAGTCCTATTTTCATCCAGGGTCAAGGACGGGTATTAAGATCAGCTTGCAGAATTTGTCTCTACGTCAAAAGCGTTGCTGCTGTCCTTGCCGTCGTCGTTATTTGCTCTAAAGTTGACTGTGACTTATGGTGACCCTCTGAAAGAGAGACCTCCCGGTTGACCAGTGCCCTGGTCTTGAAAACTCAAGGCTTCCTCGACGGAATCAGTTTACCTGTAGCGTGGTCTTCCTTTTTTTTTCCTCACTGCCTTCTACTTTGCCAAACGTTATCATCATTTCTGGTGAGTCACGCCGTCTCATGATCCGTCCAAAGTCCCATATGTTGCCCACCCACTATTCTGGCTGTTTCTTGCTTTTAGCCAGGCTTCCTCCCCAAAGCTAAATGAGGAATGGCGTAGGGATTTGGCTGCGTTTAGCTTGGAGAAGAGAAGGCGAAGAGGTAACGTGATGGTGGCGCTGAAATATTTTGAAAGGATGTCATAGGGAAGATGGGGCAAGCGTGTTTGCTGCTCCTTCAGAGGCTAGGACACAAAGCCATGTTTAAATATTTGAAAGGATGTCACATGGAGGATGGAGCAAGCCTGTTTTCTGCTGCTCCAGAGACTAGGACACGGAGCAATGGCTTCAAACTACTGGAAAAGAGATGACACCTAAACATTAAGAAGAACTTCCAGTAGTAAGAGCATTCAACAGTGAAATATGGTGCCTGGGAGTGTGGTGGAGTCGCCTTCCTTTAAACAGAGGCTGGATGGCCGTTTGCCGGGAATACTTTAATTGTGTATTCCTACATGGATGTGGGTTGGACTGGATAGTCCTTATGCTTTCTTCCAACACTGTGATTCTCTGATTCTGAATGGCCAAGCGCCTTAGTATTTTCATCCATACAGAAAGTCCCAGGTTCGATTCCTGGCATCTCCAGTTTAAAAAGAGGATCAGATAATAAGAAATCTCAAAATACTCTTCTCTATCTGAGACTCCTAGGGGCTCAGATAGAACAGACAGTTCAGCCATAGTTAGACCAATAGGCCTGGGGTAAGGGAGCTTTCCCATCCAGTTTTTACAAGATCCCTTCACTTGCTTTACTGTGCAAGCAGCATGTGCACGTTCGGTCCCAAGCGAGCCTCCGTAAGTCCTTCATGCTCCCTATAGCAGACTTCATGCATTCTGCTTTTCACCCACTTCCATTTTCTGACGGTTGTAAATGTGGACAGCCCGTAGATATCAAATATTCTGTAGCTTAGATAGTCCTGACTTTGGTGTCTGATACTGTGTCTTTATACATGCGAGTCTTAACTGGTTCTCCTGTTCTCCTTTTAACTGGAGATACTGGGGACTAAACCGAGGGCCCTATTAAGGCCTGAAGGATGTACGATGAAGCACGGAGCTTCGGAGAAGCGGGAACGCTTTGCCTCGGCTCGGATGAAACGTGTTTTCATGAGAGAGGCTGGCGTTGCGGAGACATCTGTCCAGCTACGCCTACTATTATCTGACGGCTCACAAGTCTGACGTGCGTACAAATGATTCATTTATTTAACTGCTGGCCCAGTGCCCTCCTTGATAATGGAAGGGTGTGTGTCGGCATGTGCTTGGAACGGGGACGTTGGCAGCACTGTGCGGAGGGGCAGATGGAATTTCTTGTTGCGTTCACCCCTGCGGCAGGGATGATGTCCCAAAAGTGGCGGCCTTTTTGACAGTGGCTCCTGGTTACGGCATGCTCTCCCCCAGATGGTCCGCCAGGTGCCCCTTTCGTTGGGATTCATTTTACCAATATCAGGTAGCAAACTTTCCCCCCTTAATCTGGATTTTTTTTTAAAGGAAACCTGTATCCACTGTATTTTATTTTAAGCAGGGCAGGGGTTGCAGAAAGTCACAAATAATCAAATCCGTAAAAGTGAAGCCCGCAGATACGGAGGGCCGGCTGTACTGATAAATCCCACAGATCTGGATCAGAATGCAGATTGTGCTGCTAAGCACTCGGCCACCTTGGCCCATATTTGCTAATCTGCCGAAAACAAAGTGTTTTGTCTACCGTTGGCGGTAAGAATCACACAGTACTCTGGGTTTTCTTTCTCAATTGTTTATTGGTAGAAATATTTCATGCCCTCAATTCAACCCTGACTTATGACGGCCGTCTCTTAGGATTTTCCTGGCGAGATCACTGCAGAGATCACTATCCCATCCTGTATCCCAAGATCTCGGAGGGGCATACAAATAAGATCAATCTGAACAGATTTTAAAGTTAAAACAGATGTTGCTGGATTGTTGCTCCCAGCATCCCCTAGCCACAGATGAGGAAGGCAGGACCTTGTAGTCTGCATGATACCAGCCTCCGTGTTCCTGGATCTCTCACTTTAGAGAGAGAGAGAAGTTTCAGCTGACTCACTTCATACGCCTTCCAAACTCTCGCTGTAATTCACTCCCAGATTTTACAAGAGCCGAAAGCAACCAAATCCCTAGCCGACTTTCCCGCTAGGAGCAAAGAAGTAACTTTTAATTTTTGCTTTGAGTATAGGTGATGTCCCAGTTTTACACATCAGCCAAACACACCCAGTTGGAATCAGCAGATAGCTTCCAAGCTGTCTGCCATGATATTTGGGTGTGTTCTTGCGTTACTTTTTTTTTCTGTGCCCAAATGTCTTAAAACCTCAAATTCCTTCCATCGTAAGTATGAAGAAATTCCTCCACAATGTGTGTCAGCCCAAGATGATAGGGACAGCCGTTCTCAGCATGGAGTGGATACCATTGCGCCTGCTAGGATGAGGAGCCTTTGGGGAGAAAAGAATTGGCAGCCTTAATTCATCACAACCAATGCAACTCAGTGCGCAGGGCTCCAAAGACAGACTTTGTAAGAACTGGGTCTCAAAAGTCATGGAGAAATCTGTGTGACTTGGAGTTTCTTTTACATCTGAATTTTTAAGTTCCTTCATTTTAAGAATTAACTTTTAAGTTTCTGAATCGTAAAGGTTTGTGTTCTTTCTGTCTTCAGAAGATAAGGGTAAATCTCCTGAACGTTACCCAGTGAGTTTCAAGGCAGAGTGGAAATTTGAACCTTGGTCAGTTGAGGAAAAATGGCAGCCCCATGTCCGAAATCTTCCAAACATGATGTAATGTTCTTGTTGCATGCCTTCATGTCATTTCTGACTTACGGTGACCCTAAAGCAAAAATATTTCATTGGGGATGTTCAAACAGCTTTGTTCGGAGCGTGTTTTGAAGACCGAAGAGAGTGAGAGTGGGAATCAGCTAAGAAACAATAATTTTGTTTTTGGAAAACGTTCAAATAACATTACGGCAGTAGCTGTTGTTTTCAGTTGCCCATCTGTTTCTGAAAAAATGAAAAACTGTCAGCCAAACAATGGCTGCTTTTAGAAATATTTTAGTTTTCCTATTGACCTCCTTTTCTTTCTTTTTTTTTTTAAACAGCTGGTCAGCGAGAAGGTTGGAGGGGCTGAAGGAACCAAGCTGGACGATGACTTTAAAGAAATGGAAAAGGTGGGTAGCGCAAGGGGGCTTGGGGACAGTGGGCTGGATTTACCGCTCTGTGAACCAGAAGTCCCTTTTGCTTCCGGAGCAGAGGAAAGCACATACAAAAAAGGCTCACCTGTGCAACTTTCTTATCAGTCAACAGTAACCACAGTGCTACAAAGCACTGCAAATCATCATCAATGTGATGGTGGTGGTTATGGAAGGCTCTCTCCAGGGAGGTGGTGGGATAGAGAGAAGGACCGTGTTTAGCTGCCCTGGAATGCCAAACATCTTAGGCGGCAAGAACAGACTACAAGAAGCCCCTGCCTTTCGACGCCCAGTTATCTGACAACTTGCTTCCCAATTCCATTAATTTGACAGGGGTTCCACTCTTTTGTCAGTCCCGCTTGCTTACGGAAGCTTGCTTGGGATGGCTTGCTCTTACCCCCTGCTTGCAAAGTTTGCTGAGACGGGGGAAATGGCACCAAAAGACTTTGCAAGCAGCACACATGCGGTCAGTCCCAAGTGAACCCCTGTAAGTCCTTCTTGCTCTCTAGAGTACAGTACCTGGGTTCGGCTTTTCAACCAGTTCCGTTTTCTGACAGTGCTCTGGTCTCTAACCTGTCAGATAAGGAGGGGAAAGCCTGCGTCCTGGAACGGGGCATGGCTGGCTGGCTGGCTGGAAGAGCAGGGCTGGTGTACCTTTGACTTTCCAGACAATCTGGCCCACAATTCACAGCATACTTTTCTACGTCCATTGGGTGGATGATAGGCCAAAACATCTCAGGGGGCAGAGGTTCTGCTTTTCAGCATGCTGTACGTTGCATTATTTTTATTTTCTGCAGAAAGTGGACCTCACCAGCAAGGCCGTTGTCGAAGTCTTGGCGCGCACGACGGAATACCTCCAACCCAATCCCGGTAAGGGGTATGTCCTAGCCTAGTGGGTGAAGCTGTTAATTTGGTTCTGTTGTCGTCGCTGTTATCTTATCATTTATTACCGTCATCATCATCCTGCCTTTTCCCCAGTTTGGCACTCAAGACAACTTACAAAAGTTAAAACGAACATCGTGAAAAAGCACAGCTACATAGAGGATTAGTATTATTTTCCTTTGATGGACATTACTTTTTTTATGGTTACTATTTTAAACCAATATAGAGTATAGCACAATTAGTAATGATTAATATAGAGCATAGAATAAGTTAAAAATGAATTATATACTCATGTTAAGTTAGTAACTAAAGAATTTAGGTGATAAATGTTCATAAATATGTTTGATAATTGGTTTAAGCTAATATAGAATAGAGATCAAATTGATAGATAGTTTTAATTGATTAAAATACCCATACTTGCTGGAACTTCTGGGAGTTGAAGTTCAGAACGTCTGTGGGTCCAGAGGTTGAGAACCATTGCTCTAGAAGGTTCAAAAATGGCTTTTGCTCTACAAGGCCTACCTGGCCTTGTTGTTTCATTTCCTTGGACATCTTTTTTTAGTTTTGAATCAAAAGTTTTCTGAAACGTGTTGAGCTGCTCTTCCTCTTTTTGGAGTAGGAACCTGTTCCTTTGTGTTCCTTCTTATCTCTGCTTCCGTTACCGAAGTCGTGCCTAGGAACACATTGATTTTTGTGAATTGGGGTACACCCGAACTTGATGAGAAAGCGGTTTCCCAGAATGCCTGCATGGCACAACACTTGTTCTGCTGCGGACGGCCTCTCCCATCCCACTCATTTAGGAACTTCCTTAGTGGGAGGTTTTCCACCTGCTGTTTCTGAACTGGCCCATCCGACGGTGCAATTTCTTCTGCCCTACACTCACTTCTTGGAATCGCCCCGCATTCCAGGATCTTTCCCGGCACTCTTTCTGAAAAGTACACTCCAGGGATTAAGAGCTGGCCAAGAGGCTAAGAAATCCCAAGATTTCCCTGTCTCCCGTCCAGTTTTCATTTTTTGATTTTTGGTATGCGTCGCCGTGAACTATATTCTGCTTGTTGTCTTGGAAAAACGTCCCTGATTTAAAAGCGAGCAGCTATTTCTGAGTCAAGAAGACAATAGCTTTCCTTGGCCGGTGGAGCAATCTATTCTTATCATGATTTTTTAATTGGCCGCAGTGGGACTATTGCCATAACCTCTGGATGGAAACTGAAGTGGAGAACTTCCTCCCCCGCCCCTTAGATTACTTATTTATTAATTTTAAAATGAGCAGTATAATTCACCGTCAAAAACAGAATGGCAGTCGGAGAAATATACTTTCGGAAAAGGAGAAAAAACAGAAAGAAGAGAAGGGAAAAGCCATAATGCTAACACACTAAGCTAAGACACTGAACACTGATAAAGCACACTAAACACGAACTTACTAAAACACAAAAGAATCTAACCCCATGCCAAACTGTAATGAATATAGCATCTAGGTCAAGAGAAGTCATGGTACCACCTTATTCTGCTTTGGTCAGACTCCACTTGGAATCCTGTGCCCCGTTTTGGACACCACAGTTCATGAGGGATATGGACAAGCTGGAGTGTGTCCAGAGGAGTGCAACCAAAATGGTAGAAGGCCTGGAAACCATGAAGCCCTGTGAGGAGTGGCTTAAGGATTTGGGCATGTTTAGCCGGTAGGAGAAAAGGTTAAGAGGTGACATAATAGCTAGGTTTAAATATTTGAAGGGATGGAGCAAGCCTGTTTTCTGCTGCCCCAAAGACTAGGACAAGGAGCAATGGCTCCATCTTCAAGAACAGAGATTCCATCTAAACATTAGGAAGAACTTCCTGACAGTAAGAGCAGTTTGACAGTGGAAGACACTGCCTGGGACTGTGTGGAGTCTCCTTCTTTGGAGGTTTTTAAACAGACGTTGGATTGCCATCTGTCGGGGAAACTTTGACGATGTCTTCCTGCATGACAGAAGGGGGTTGAACTCAATGGCCCTTGTGGTCTCTTCCAGCTCTGTGATTCTATGAATCTTAAGTTCACCACATATGGAAAAGGGAGTTCTGTTTGATGTCAAACCTCAGTTTGACCTCTGTATATACGGACTTCCTTTTTTTTTTAACCTCTTCCAGCATCCCGGGCCAAGCTGACAATGTTGAACACGGTGTCCAAGATCCGAGGACAGGTGAAGAACCCGGGTTACCCCCAGTCAGAAGGCCTCCTTGGTGAGACCATGATCCGGTACGGCAAGGAGCTGGGCGATGACTCGAACTTCGGGGACGCGCTGCTTGACGCTGGCGAATCCATGAAGCGCTTGGCCGAGGTGAAGGACTCCCTGGACATCGAAGTCAAACAGAACTTCATCGACCCCCTGCAGAACTTGTGTGACAAGGACTTGAAAGAGATCCAGGTAACTCTCTCATCTGGTCAGGAGCTGTGAGGGGGAAGCCGCTTTATTGAATCGTATTTAGAAGCGTGTTTGCGTAGGCAACCGTGGTGGTAACAGATCTGGCCTCGAAATGTCCCCCAACTCCCACTGGGTTCACGAGGGGCAATTCTACCATTTTTCTTTGACATCCCTGGCCAATCCATAAGCAGTTTCTAGTCTTTCACAGTAATTTTTTAGTTGGTTGGTCTTTTAAAATCCACATCGGTTTTTCAACTAGATGCTAGATTTCTATTGATATAGCCTCGGACAGTGTTGGCATTATTTTCACAAAGTGTTTCTGGGCTTTAGCGGTGTCAGTTTGTCGGTGCTTTTTCAGGAAATTTACTTTTCTTTCTTTTTTTTCCTTCTGCTTTCCAAATCCCCCAAAATAAAGCACCACTTGAAAAAGCTGGAAGGCAGACGCTTAGACTTCGACTACAAAAAGAAACGCCAAGGGAAGATCCCGGACGAAGAGCTCCGACAAGCCCTGGAGAAGTTTGAGGAGTCCAAGGAGGTGGCGGAGACGAGTATGCACAACCTCCTGGAGACAGACGTGAGTTTGCCCCATAGGACTGCGTCTCTAAACAAGTACCTTTCGTCTGGTCATGAGCTGGGAACTGTGAGCAATTAAAACAAAATACAGCCGGCCCTCCACATTTGCGGGTTTAACTTCCATGGGTTTGATTATTTGCAAGTTTCTCTGACCCCTGCCCACCCACACCTCAAATGTTTCTTTTCCAGTGGAAATCTTCCCTCGTGGAAGCTCTGATCAAGCTGCACAGTGCTTTAAAAACCCATCTCTGGTCCTCACTTTCCTCCACCAGCCACTTGCTGGCCAGCTAAGGATGGGTTGCAGCCCAGTTTCTCAGCACCACAAGCCTTCCACACACCCAAGGAAGGAGATGGGCAAGAGAGAGAAAGTATAGGGTCACCTTGCTGACCCCACCTTTCCTTCGGTTCCCTGGGGGCCTGCTCTCCCCACCATGCCTCAGTCCCCTTCCCCGGACACACACACATTTTGATATTTGCTATTTTCCACTTTTGTGGGGGTCCTGCACCCCTAACCCTACTGAATGCGGAGGGCTGGGGTAGTTTGTCGGGGCCGCCAAGTCACTACCAGAAAGCACATATTCATAGAATCATAGAATCACAGAATTGTAGAGTTGGAAGAGACCCCTTGGGCCATCCAGTCCAACCCCTTACCATGCAGGAATACCCTCAAAGCACTCCCGACAGATGGCCATCCAGCCTCTGCTTAAAAACCTCCAAGGAAAGAGATTCCACCACACTCCGAGGCAGCACATTCCACTGCCGGACAGCCCTGACTGTCAGGAAGTTCTTCCAGAGGTTCAGGTGGAATCTCCTTTCCTGCAGCTTGAATCCATCCTGCAGCTTGAATCCATATTCTAGGAGAAAATTTCATCAAGTTAACAAATTTGATAGAAGTTTGGACTACTGATAGGCGATCAGTTGGCCAGGTACAAACCTTCTTTAAGGTAACCATTCCACAGTCTTTGCTGGGTAACCCGTTCCCCAGTCCCTTGGCGCTGTAGAGAACATGATATACCAGTAACCTTCGTCCACTTGTTCTCCTTCAGGAAATGTCCTCAGACCAAGACCTCCAATTTGAAAGGGATACAAGCTTTTTCCGGGCAAAGCCACGTTAGTTTCCCCTTCAGTTGCACCGTCCTAGAGGATGCACTGCTGTGAATGTATCTGCTCAGAGAAAGGCTTCATCGTTGGAAAGTACAGGCTTTTTAAGTCCTTTCTCTTGCGTATTTTCTTTCTCTAGATTGAGCAAGTCAGCCAGCTGTCAGCTTTGGTGGACGCCCAACTTGATTACCACAGGCAAGCGGTGCAGATTCTGGAGGAGCTTGCAGATAAACTCAAGCGCAGGTAACTGCGTGGCGGGAGGGTGAGACGTTCTCCCAAGGGGTGGGCAACACACGCTCCCGTTTGGCACCCTCCGGGTCATCCCCTGCTTCTTCCCAGCAAGATCAACCAAGAAGAATCGCCCGCCACCCCCGGGCGAGTGGAAGGCTCCTTGTTTCTGTTGTGGTTTCCAAACTGAATATTCCAGGGATAGAAAGAGAATAACATGTTATTCATTTTATGGTTATATCTCCATTAGCGAAGCAGGAGTGTTCCTGGGCATTCCTTCTTCAGCAGAAAAGTTGGTACCAGCGGCAGAAATAACATGGAAAGAATCCAAAATTTGCCAAATCGTTCTCTCTTTTTCTATAGGGGGTTTCCAGTCTTTTATAAATGTCTCCAGTCTGGTTTTGAGAATTAGTAAAATTTGGTTTCCGGAAGAAGAGAATGTTGTAGTTTTAGAGAGAGAGAGTTTTGATTATACTATACGTAGGTACAACTGCTGAAGAGAGCAGCATGGTGTAGTAGTTTGAACATTAGATCAGTGTTCAATTCCCTGCTTGGCCATGGAAACCCTCCAGTGCGACACACTGGCCTTTTCCGCACTACACTGTTATGGTGCTATTATTCCACTTCCGACATCCTATGGAATCCTGGGGTTTGCAGTTTAGGGAGAGGCATTTAGACTTCTTAGCCAGAGAGCTCTTTGGCCTCTGTTAAATAACAAACCCCAGAATCCACAGGATGCTGAAAGTGGAATAGTAACACTATAACAGTGTAAGTTCAGAAATGGCCACTGTCAGCCCCAGATGTCTGTCAATATTTGTATGGATGTATTTTTGTTGTTGTTGTTTTGTACATTCGGATGGTGCTGTTTTTCTTATCTAATAAAATTTTATTACACAAAATAAAAATTCTTCTTTCCCCCCCTGCCCAGGGTGAAGGAGGCGTCCTCGCGCCCCAAGCGAGAATACAAACCAAAGCCCCGAGAGTCCTACGAATTTGGCGAGAGCGACCAGTCGAACGGCGGATTCTCCTGCAACCCTGCTCCCAAAGTCTCAGGTAAGGATGGCAGAAGAGCACTCCTGACCTTCCAGGTGAGCGGCTTGGAGGAGCAGCAGGTAAAGATCTTCTAGAATAGCAAGGCTGGGAGGGCAAAAATGCGTGGAGGGAGAGAGAACTGGAGGACGACTCATGGTGCTTTTCTTCAGTGCTGACCGGAGCCTCCTTTCAAGCGTATCAGACCTGAAGGGACTGCGCTGTGATTTTGGCCTCCTCCAGCAAGCCTTGTGGTACCCTCTTGCAGCTGCCATTTTGAGCAACCAGATGTAAACCCTGTATCACCACTGGATGCTTTTGGGCCTTTTTTGATTGTGTCGGAGTGGGTCCTCTCCAGAAAGCAGCATTACTTGGCTTCATTGAAATGAAAGTTTAGAGCTTAATCTTTTTGGCTGTTTTTTCTTTTTTAAATGTGGAGGGTTTCTGGGGAGTTTTTGGTCAATGGCGCTGCCAGGAGCTCCACCGGTCCCCCTCCTAAGGGCCAGTAAAAGAGATCTCACACCCCCAAAATCCTTCTTTCCCTGGCTTGTCCATTTTCCATTGCTCACCCACGTGTTTTTTTTAAAAAAGAGGTTTTGAATGTCCTAAGGCTGCTTCTCCTGCGTACCTCCTCACTAACGGACATTCCCCCCTCGATTTGTTTCTCATGTCTCGTCAAGAAAAAACATTAAATAATTGGCGTTCATGGTTCTGTGTCAAGCATGCCTATTTCTATTATGTTTTTTTCTCCCTTTTGTTTTTTTCTGTAAGCAGCTTCCTCCTCTTTCCGATCCGAAAAACCATCCCGGACCCCCAGCCGGACATTTTGTGAGTGCCTGACCCTGCTTCGATTCCTTTCTCGCCTCATTGCTTCCTCTCTCACCGCCTCACCCCCCTCCATGCTCCACTCCCTCTGCAAGCTGCGTGGCCCTTCCTCAATTCTTTTGCCCGAACTAACCGTGTTGGAAGTGTTGATATGCTTGTCCTGAGATTAACCTGGCCTTCCTTCTGGAAATGGGCCTGTCGTTTGACCTCTCCGTGGCTGGAATTCTGTATGGCACAGTGTAGCATAATAATCTGCATGTGAAACTATGTTATATCTGGATTTCTCCTAGAGCCACTGCAGGGCCATTCCATGCCTAGTGGAGTGTAGAGGAGGGTGAAGTGTCTGGCTATGTCCCTGTAGCTAAACGCAAAATAATTACATCATCCGCTAAGGTCCTCTGGTATCCCTTGGAGGTCTCAGTAATCGTAGGATCGTAGAGTTGGAAGACACCACAAGGGTCATCCAGAACAGCCCCCTGCCATGCCAGAACACGCAGTCACGGCACTGCCAGCCTCTGCTTAAAAACCTCCACAGAAGGAGACTCCAACATACTCTGAGGCAGTGTATCTCCACAATACTGGAGAGGTAGCACCTTAGAATCAAAGAGCAGGAAGAGACCATAAGGCCATCCAGTCCACCCCCCTTCTGCCATGCAGGAAGGCACCATCAAAGCACTCCCAGCCACCCAGCCTCTGTTTAAAAGCCTCGAAAGAAGGAAGAGACTTCACCACACTCCCAGGCAGTATATTCCGCTGTCGAACTGCTCTCACCACCAAGAAGTTCTTCCTAATGTTTAGGTAGATTATCACTTCAAAGCCATTGCTCCGTGTCCTAGTCTCTGGAGCAGCAGAACAGAGGCTTGCTCCATCCTTCATATGACGTCCCTTCAAATATTTGGATGTGGTGTCGTGGTTTGAGCATTGGACCACAAGCAGGATTTGATTCCCTTGCTCAGCCATGGGAACCCACATCACACACTCTTAGCGCCAAGAAACCCTGTGATAGATCCACCTTAGGGTTGCCATAAGTCAGAAATGACTTATAGACACACAACAACAATCGCATCACCTCTTAACCTTCCCTTCTCCTAGCTAAACATGGCTGTCAGCATGGATTTTATATGGCTTACATAAAACAGCTTCTCCAATTGTAAGCGTTGTTCAAATACTTTGGCTGTTTATTTCCCCAGATATATCCATTTTCAAAACCTACAAGTTAAACATGTTGTACTCCTTACCTTGCAAAAAGCCCATCGGAGGTTCCCAGTCATCCAAAAATAGTCACAATGACTTTTTGCTGTTAGTGAAAAGTAAAAAAATCACTGTGAGTGAATCATCACCACCACCAGTCAAAAAAAGTCACCAAAGACTTTTTACTATTGGCAAAACACCACCACCATCAGTCAGTCCCAAAAGGTGCTTGGAAACAGCCACCTTTTGGCTTGGCGCAAGAATGATGGCAAAGGGAGGCCCCCGGCGGGCCTCCAAGGGGAGGGTCTTCCATAACGGGAGTGCCACGGCAAAGATGGCTGTCTCCACGTCTAACGGGTCCTTCCGTCGTCTTCTTCTCCAGCTCACCTGGACCAACCGTGCTGCAAGGCGCTGTATGACTTCGAGCCGGAGAATGACGGCGAGCTGGGCTTCAAGGAGGGCGACATCATCACGCTGACCAATCAGATCGACGAGAACTGGTACGAGGGCATGATCAACGGCCAGTCGGGCTTTTTCCCTCTCAACTACGTGGAGGTGCTGGTCCCGCTACCTCAGTGAAAGACCGCGTACTCGCTCCCGAGTTGTGTTTCTCTCTCTTCTCCTTTTTCCCTTTACCCTCCCTTGCCTCCTCTGCCCAACCGGTCGGCCCCACGGCAGACCGAGGAGCGAAGGAGAGAGAGAAGGCCCTCTTCTTTCTTTCTTCCCGCTTTTACATTCCAGGGGGTAGACCTGACACTAACTTCCCGCGCTGTGAGTGGGAACTTCTGTATCGTTGCAAAAAAAAAATTGTGACCCTTGTCAGCAGAGGGGGAAAAAAAGCACAAAAAAAGAAGTTCAGACTGACACCCCGAGCACCCCCATCACCCATTCTGCTGTTTCCCTCCTTTCCCCTCCCGGTGCTCCAACTTCAGGATGTCGAGCCAAGCCGGGTTGGAAACGAGTTGCACTTAATAGGTTTGTGTGTTTTTCTGTTTTGGTTTTCCCCTTGGCCCGCCAACAAAGGTTTTAGTTTCTCGAGTTTCGTTCCCCCCACTTGAACAGCACATTGCGGGAGAAGTCAGGGTATGTTTAGGAGCACAGCGGTACCCAAACCCAAATCCTCCAAGCATTTGGCCTTCAGCTCCCAGTGTCCCTGGCCAAGATGGCTGAGGCCTCCGGGGGCTGAAATCCAAAGCATTTGGAGAGGTTGGAAATCACCATTAGCAATCACTGGGGGCGTTTTCAAGTGGAGAAGGGACAAGCATCTGGACTATGGTTTGGTCTACCCTTTCTCTCTAAAAGGCGGGAACACAGAAGTTGTTTCAAGGGAATCCTCTACAAGGAGCAACCCTCTCGACATGGTCAGTCTTAGTGCCTGCCTTCCTCTTGGTCGTGAAGGGAGCTGCGTCAGAGAGCTCGCCAAGAATTTAAGGCCACGTGCCTTGTTCCCATCTATCTCCTGCAAGGCTGCTTTCTCTGAAAACACTAACAGATAGCTGCTCTCTTTCTCTCTCTCCGCACCTTGAGAAACGGGTCTCCTCTTCCTTGAAATTTGAGCCATCTTGGGTGTTTCCAGCCCACCGTGTTTTTTCTGCGCCCCGCTTCTCGATCTCTTGGGAGTACAACCTCCATCATTCCCTGCCAGCCTGGCTGCGGATGGGGATCGTAGTCCGGTACATCTGGAGGACTGCTGGTTGATGGGAGGCGATCGGAAGGGCTTGGGGAAGCGGGATGTAAAATTCTAGCGTGTATCCTTCTGCTTGAGTTTGAGATTCGGGCTTTGGGTTTCTCAGAAAGAAAGACGAAAGATGGAAATGGGGCAGCTTCTCCTCGGAAATCTAGGCCTTCTCTGACCCCCTAGACCCATCCCTATGTAGCCACCTGGAAACCTTGTTTCAGCAGCGTCTTTTTCTGCTCTTTGCTTAGCAGGCGGTTTTGCTCCGGTTTCGCCCGCCGTCGTCTTAATAAGAGCTCCTGTGTGTTTGAACGCGGGAGGTAACCTGGGCCGAGTCTCCAACAGCCTGAGCTCCCGGGGAGTAGAGAGGCAAGGTATAGGAGAGTGTGGGCTTCCCTGTGGCAACCAGATTGCGGGTTTGGGCTAGCTCACTGTTGAAAACTTGGACCCACCGCAAAAGGAAAAGTGCTGTGTATGGGAACAGCTAGATCCGCACAGTGCCACCGCTGTGAGCTTCACGAACCCGGTATCTGAGAGCTTCTCTCTCAGGAAGCTGTTTGAACTCTCCAAAAGGTTTCTCCCCAAAGCTGCGGACGCGCCCTCGTACTGTGCTCTCCGGTCTCTCCTCTGTGTGCCTTGGCGTCTTTCTGAAGGATGGAGCTCCCGCCCGCCCGCAACATCCAGGAGAGCTGCTGCTTCTTGTACAGTCCAGAACCCCCACCCCTTATTGTTTTCAGTCTCTCTGCCTCCTTCAGACTCATGTCCCCCTAAACAGGCATGTCCTCCACCTTGCCTTTTTTGGCTGCTGTTCCATTGGTCTCAGGTAGCACATCTACACTACAGAACAGTTTAGGGAGTCGGCTTTCTGAGTTGTCATTAGCGGCGGGGCTCACAAGTCCTACGCTAAATTACACTGCCTCAGTTTCTGAACTGGGAAGCACAAGAGACGCACTGCCCAGCCGATACCCTGGAGGTATCAGGCAAAGACGCGTGTTTGTGTAATAAAATACAAGAGAGGGCATCCAAATTCCAGTCTGCAGCTTTGGACTGGACACCCAAGGTCTGTCTGTCAGGAGGTGGGTACATTCTCCCTAGAAAGCAGAATGTGTTAGCCCCGTTGTTTCCCAAACTTTGGTCCTCCAGGTGTTTTGGACTTCAGCTCCATGAAGAAGTCCCAACCAGCTTGGCCAACAGTTGGGAATTCTGGGACGCTGCGAAACACCTGCAGCCGCCAGAGTTTGGGAACCGGTGCAACAGTTAGCTGTCTCTCCTGCACCCCGTTCCATTTCCAGAGCTAGGATGGGTGCTATAAAGCCGCGAGTTCCAAAACAGGATCCAAATGCAGTCGTCCCTCCACGTCAATCTGGAGAGCAGCGGCAAAATCCAGAATGCCCCCTGCTGGCGTAGCACGGCCTTGCAGCAGGGAATAGCTGCTTGGCCCGTCTCACAACCCCTTTTGTTGAAGTGAAGACGTATTTTGGTTCAGCAGGTTGGTTTTAACTCACAAATGTTGGCCGATCTCTTGCAAAAGAGGGCACAGCCCCGTTTGGCAGGGATATAAGTCTTTGTGCCAACACTTTCAGTTAGGTTTTAGGGGTGGAAAGAGAGAGTGGAAAGAACTCTCTTTCTTTTCCAAATTGCTTAGCATTCGTTGTATTCTCTCTCCCCACAGTGAGGAAAGTTCCGCTTTAGGATTTGCACCCAATTTCAGCTTAGGTCAAACCCAAGGGCTGTTTGTTGTGCCTTCTGGATGCTGTGTAATTCTTCCCCTGAATTATTTTTTCCCTTCCAGTTCAAGCCTGATCCGACTACATCCCAGTAAAAGGGCAGAGGAGACACCCCAAGAGGGCCTGCTCCTGACAGAATAGCTGAGCCATGTTTCGCAGTACTTTATAGAACTTTATATTCCCCCATCCCTAAATCTAGTGTCTTTACAACGCTGCTTTCTCACTGCAGGCAGTGAGACCAAATCCAGTGGCAATAGCTTCTCTCCCCTCTGCCTTTTTTCTTTTTTCCTCCTGTAGGCTGGTGTCAATCTTTCAGCGTGCTTCCTTCCTAGGCAAAACCTGTTGGTTTTGCAGAAAAGTATGGAGTAGGTCAATAAGCCAGGGCTGGCCTTCCTCTTCCATTTTAACCACCCTCAAAATATTAAAAGGCCATGTTAGGAACAGTAAGGCTGGTTGAAGTTTTGGATGGTGGAGGTATTCAGACCAAAGTGAATTTCGGGGCCCGCCCCTTTGGGAGTTGGCTCTGCAGGGCCTGCGCAGTGGTGGCACCCGGACCAAGCCATCGTTTTAGCTCCTCTGGGCTGCGGAAAAATTACAAACAGCAGCGGGAGCCTGACATTGCTTGGAGTAGCGACCCAGAAATAGAAAAGAACGTTGAACTTGGGAGCGGAAATAATAACAGAGACGTCGGTAGATTTCCGGGGAAGAAAAATGTAGTGTTGATGGGACGAGATGGAAGTAGAACTTACGAACTGTACGTAAAATAAATGATCTAATCTTTCCCACCCAGCATTTATCTCCCTTTTGGCTACAGTGCCAGTTAAATATATATATATATATAAAATTTTCTTTCCCCATCGGTTTCTCCAGTATTTGACACACCTGTAATATTTATATTCCTATATTTTATATATCTATATCTCAACCAACTTATTTTGTAGTCAGTCCTCTCCCTCCCCTTGCCCCGTTGTGGCTGTAGGGCGAGTGGGAGGATTTAATTTGTAATCTTGTACAAGCAACTTATATATCTATATATAATTTCCTTGCTGCCCTAATTTGAGATCTTTTCTTTAAATATTTTCCTAAGACTTCTGCACACCTCCCCATTTTCTTAACCAAATACATTTGCAGCCGAGCTTTTTTTTTTTTTTTTGTCTGTCTGGCCCCTGATAAAATGGTGTTGTCTGGTTAGAACAAAAAGTCCTTTGGGTTATATATTTAGCTCTCCCTACCACACACAAAATCCTCCTTCCCCAACTCACTTGGGACAAGTAACTTGCAGACCTATTTCTCTGTGGCAAGTGTGTGTGTTTGGAGAGGGGGGTTCGTGTGAGATGCTTTTGGTTGTATCTGGCTGTTTTGCAGTTCTAGAACCCCCCCCTCCTCATTTCTGTTCCTTCCTCCTTTGCAATCTACCAGGACCACCAAACTCTTTTTGCGGGGATTGCAAGAGGGCTGGACCGTTGTAAATACCGGCTCTCTTAAAACTGTTGCCTTTTCACAGCGGGATTAACTCAAGCCCCCTGTTTTGTTAAATGGAGTGAAACAAAACTCTCTTTGGAAAGTCTGGACAATTTACCGAGGGGGAAGAAAGACAACCCCACCTCCTCCTTGTTCATTAATTTTTTTTTTTCTTCCGTTTCGTTTTGTATCCTTGAAATAAAAAGTATTAAATGTTTGAAGGTGGCAGTTGTGTTGGCTTCCTTGCCTTTTTCTTTGCTACGGTGTGGAAGGGAAGCGGGCCGTGCCGACGCGTAGAGCTCGGACGAGTTTCCAAAGCAAGAGGTTGACGGTTCAGACTTGTGGCGACCGGTGACGTAGAGTGGCTCAGACTGGGGGAGCCTGTATTGGAGCGTATGGGACCCCAGAACTGGAAGGGGTCCCGTCAGCCATTGAGTTCAACCACCTCCCAAACTCAAGGCAGGAACTCCAGCTAGATCAGTAGTTCCCAACCTTTTTTGACCCACGTACCTCCTTGGCAGCCCGTTTCCGTAAACTTTACCCATCGTAGTATCAAAACGTTGGTAATTAATGCAGTTGCTGTCATTTCGAATTTGTATGTTGCCACTAGAAATAGATAGCCCAGTAACGGCATTAAAAAGCTATGGAGTGATACGGTGAACAGACAGTACGTATGTATTTTACGTTCAAAATTCAGAATGACGACAAAGAGAGTGGTCCAGAGGCCTCTCAGTTCTGTTTCCCAAATGGACAACCAGAGGTCTTAAGGGGAAGCTCACACCAAGAGGGCCATAGCTGCAAAGGACTCTCCTATGCCTCCCGTTTAGGCCAGGGGTGAGGAAAATGTGGCCCCGAATACCTGTTTATATGGGCCCCAAACCCTCTTTTTAACAAAGCCCTTGTATTGATCTGGAGGTGATCTTCTGCCCCCTTTAAGCCACCCACAGATGTGGTAATTTTCACTTGTCCACAGTCCAAAAACGATGAAAACTGTGACAGAGTGTCACTTCCGGGGCCCGGTTTTTGGTGATGTGATGTCGCTTCCAGTATTCTAAGATGTCCTTGTGTGTGGGATGGTTCCCTATGGAAAAAAATCAGCCCCCATTCCTAGCCCAGTTCAAGCAGAGTTTCCAAAGAGGTACACCCCAACTTCCATGACTTTCCCCTACTCCAAGATCTCCTAGACCAGGACAAACCTTGTGACTTTTTCTAAAAAAAGAAAACACCAAAAATTTGCAAACGATGCCCCCGTCTGACCTATCTGCGATCCAGCACGGTGTTGCACCTCTTGAGTTTCCTTGGGGGGGGATTTCTCCATCGTCCCCCACAAACACACACCAAGAAGAGTCCTTTTCTGAGCCTCACATCAGCTGCTGTGTTTGAGCAGGCTGTAGACCTGTTCCAGGACGTGTCCAAAACCTTGGTCTTTTGGCGTCCTGGAAGCCAGAGACCCCTGCAGAGAAAAAGGTGTGTGTTGTCCAAACATTCCCAGGGTAAAATAATGACCTTCGCTTTCACAGTAAAAGAAAATGTCAAAACATCCTTTACCTCCAAATACTGTCCAAGGCAGTTGTTCTTAACCTTTTCTTTACCAGGGACTCCCCGTAAGTATAACTTGTTGCCAGGGACTCCCAAGACTTTAAGATTTAAATATTTGAATTTAGATTCAACTATGCACATATTTATTTATTAAAGGCTTCCGGAGACCGGGATACAAATCCTCGCTCAGATGCTGGGTGACTTTGGGCAAGTCACATCCTCTCGGCCTCAGAAGAAGGGAAAGGCAAACCCCCTTTGAACAAACTTCAAGCCCCCTGCGATAGCTTCACTTTTGGGGTGCCATTAAGTCAGAAGTGACCTGAAGGCAGACTAGAGAGAAGTTTCGGCACCCGGACACACACTGCTGCCCTTTCCGTCCTGGCTTTGTGGATTCCCTGTGAAGGCTCAGCGGACCCCCGGAGGCCCCCAGATTAAGAACCACTGGTCTAGGGGGCATTTTTGTCCTGGGCCAGTTTTTCTCGACCTCTGAGTCTCCAGAAGTTTTGGACTCCAGCTCCTAAAAGACGCAGCCAGCATGGCCAATGCTCAGGAATTTGGGGAACTAAAGTCCAAAATAGCTGGAGGACCAAAGACTAAGAACCACTGTCCTAGGCCATTTTTAGGGAAGTGGCCCAATTTTTCTACTTGTGATAGGGTCAGGGGGTAGACTGGTCATGTATGCATCAGTGACAGGTTCACGTTGTCCCAGTTTTGCAGAAGTTGGCCCTAAAGAAGCCAAGCCAGGGCTGCTGGGACACACAAGTGAGCTTGGAGAACGCCAGATTCACACCGTCATCAGCTCCCTCTTACCTTGAGCTTATCCAAATAGGTTTGCTCCTGATTCCACGTCTCTTGAAATTTCACCAGGTCGGGGGCGCCTTTGTAAAACTCCACCAGCAACATCTAAAGGAGATAATCAAATAAGAGGTTTTTGTTTTCGTTCGGTGTCTTCTCCGCAAACCCCTTTGTGTTTTGCAGGAACTCAAACTTAGCCAGTGAACACTGTTGGGTACGCCTTCGAGTCATTTCCAACTTACGGCAAGGCTAAAGTGACCCTATTATGGAGTTTACTTGGCAATATTCTTTCAGAGGGGGTTTGCCTTTGCCTTCGCCTGAGGCTGAGAGAGTGTCACTTTCCCAGCGTCAGCCGGCGCATTCCCATGGCCAAGGAAGAATTCGAACCCTGGTCTCCAGAGCTGTATCCAATGTTCTAACCACTGTACCATGCTGGCTCTCCACTAAATTTGAAGCCCATATCAATGTAAAACCATAAAGCACTATTAAACCAACACAGATCAATATAAATTACTATAAAGCACTATTCCTTTTACACCAGCTTCCTTTTTAATCAAAAACCAACCAGCTGATCAATCATGGAGGCTTTACTAACAAATCCACAATTGTCCCCTTATAAAAATTTGCTCAAATGCAAATTATTTGGTGCTACAGCAAGACAAGATTGTCATGTGAAGGTGCTTTTAAAAAATGGTGGTAGCTACAAGATTCAGAGGAGCCAGAAATACCATCTCATGGAGAATGTCGTTGGTCAGGAACCCGTCTTGCACGTAGGTGACTTCCACCTCCATGGGGATGCCGTAATCGTACGGTCTTTGCTAAAAGAAGAGAATCGGGGAGAAGAATGAGACGAGTTCGAGTCCCTTTCCCGTTGGCGGCTGGGGGCTTTCGTGTGCTGAATCCATTCTCGGCTTCTCATTTTGAGATCGGTTCCAAGCTGCAAAGTCTCAAAATAAGTTCAGCACCTTGGAGAGCTACTCAGAAATGAAACCCAAGGGTGGGATTCCCCATATCGCTGATCGAGGAGCCACTGGTTAACCCAATTCAGGAAGGATATTTCCATACTAGACTGTAATAGTGCTATTATTCCACTTTCAACATCCTCAAAGGCCCCTCCCTAAACTGCAAACCCCAAGATTCTATAGGATGTTGAAAGTGGAATAATAGCAGTATACAGTCTAGTGCGGAAACGGCCTCAGTCAGGGCCAGATGGTCTCCTCGAGCATAAGATGGCTTCCAAAATCCCCTCTCCTGGTTTGTTCACGGGTAGGGCATTGCAGAACTTACCTCTGGAGGAGGCATGACCCAGAAAGGAGAGATCTTAGACTCCACGCCTTGGTTACCCGGGAAGTAAGGCCCTAAAATGACAGGAGAGGAGAGCAGCCATGAATTAACTCCAATTGCTACGTTAGCTTGAAGCAAGAGACTCGAGTGGTACCACCGTCCCATCCACCGCGGCAGATGGTCCCAATTGCTGTGTTTGTCCAAAGCTGGAGACCTAAATGGAGACCCCATCCCGTCTGTGATCCATCCTTCCCGTCCTAGCTGGAGAAGGAGAAGGCCCAGGCCTTCCCGCCTACCGCAGATGAGAGCCAGACAGGGCTGGAAGCTGTTGCTGGTGCCCTGCAGCTTCAGCTGGTAGTCCATCTGCGTGTCGATGTCCTGCAGCGAAGGGAGGGCGTAGGTGAACGGGTGGCTGTGATACCAGCCCACCAAGGAGAGCCCTCGCATGAAGAGGTTCTGGCAGATCTGGAGAGGAGAGGAACGGCTTTTACCATCAGTACTCACACTCTTTAAGGCTACCGCTGCTGTTGTTCCTACTAGTTCTCTTGTTATTATGTACTGTTGATGCTGCTCTTGGTTTTTATTACTGTTTCTATATTAGTAATATCTACTATTTCTAGTACTGGCACGACTCAGTTCTTTTTGGAAACATATTGCGAGCCGCATGGTGTAATGGTTTGAGCCAGGGACTGCAATCCTGGAGACCTGGGTTGGATTCCCCACTCGGCCACAGAAACCCACTGGGTGACCTTGGGTGGGTCACACACTCTCAGCCCCAGAAAATCCCATGATAGAGTTGCTTTCGCATCACCGTAAGTCGGCAATGACTTGAAGGCACACAACGACAACTATATCTTCCAATAAACCGTGGCTTAGCTTCCACTACTGTCTTTTCTCTCTCTCTCACACACACACACGCACAAATGTACACAACTCCTCTTGCTTCCGCCACCATTTTCTCACCTCCTCCTCTACAGCCGCAGCCAACTCCCCGTCTCCGAGACGAGACCGGCAAGGAAACGCCCTCAGCACCGTCAACACTGAAAGAGAAATTGGGGATGAAGAAAGGAACGCTTAGCATCGCCTTGGACAATATTTATCTCATATTTTGGTTTATTTGTACACCTTCAAGGTGTCCAGCACTGCGCTCTAGCAAATTTTTGACACACGTGAAAGCCAAACGCGGCCGCCTTTTGAGTTAGTCCAAAGTTACCCACCGGGACTTACGTTGGCTGTTGATGTCCCATCGGCCGCCCAGGTAACCAACCACTTCGCTTTTCGTTAAATGACTGTGAAAGTCCTACGAGGAAGTGGATTTTGTGTAAGTTAGTTCAGGCAACAGGTGGGGACTCCGGGTGCCACCCTCTCTCCACCATGCCTTGGCCCCCTTCCCACACATACACAGACTTTGATATCGGTGATTATTCCACTTTTTCAGGAGTCTTGTGCCCCTAACCCTGCCAAATGTGGAGGGCCAGCTGTACTTTGCACCCAGTCAACTTAGCAGAGAGGAGAGGCCAAATGTAACCACCGTCTATCTCCTAAATATCATGTGCTTACGAAAAGGATGGAGACACCTGGCTGCCCCTCATTACGAGGGGAATACTTCAGCTCCGTGAAGCGTTACGTACCACCAGCAGGAGGACGTTGCTCGAGATGGCGACATTGAAGGGCTGGAATTTGTTGAGAGCTGCAAAGGAAGTGACCTCAACCAAGGTGTGAGGACTCCTGCGGCAGGAAACGAAAGACACACTTGCAACTGTGAGGACCAGAAGCATTTGTTTTTTAAAAATTTTAACACATGCAATCCAAACCACAGTTTTCTGGGGCTGAGAGTATGTGACATGCCCAAGGTCACCCAGTGGGTGTCCGTGGCTGAGCCGGGAATCGAATGCTAGTCTCCAGAGTTGTAGCCCAGTGCTCAAATCACTACACTGTGCTGGCTCTCTACTGGTAGCCACAGATTACCGTATTGCTAAATTTCTTATTGCTCGAAAAGCCCGTAAAATAGTTTCCAGTCTTTCTAAAACAAAACAAAAAAAATCCTGAACTGGCTCGTCTTTTCAAACCCACCTTCGTTTAGCAATTTGGTTTGGTTTCCAGTGGTTTGAAAAATCTTGAACTGGCTCGTCCTTTAAAATGCCTGTTAGTTTGGCAATTAGGGGTACCTCAGTAACCTAACCATCCATGGAATGGGATGGTCTTTAAAGCCCTTGTGACCGTTGCCACATTTTCTTCGGTAGCCAATGCAGTCGTCTTACATTCTTAATACCTGGCAGAATCCCGATTCCCCAAGTTGCAATAGCGGACTGGAACTCGGTTCCTGTAGTCTACCCTCTTGCTGTTATCTGGAAAGAAAGTTAGGCGTGGGCAGATAAAACCACAATTTGCCAGTCACTACAAGCACCATCATCCAAGACAAGAGAGTAAAACACAGTTGGCCCTCTACAAACCCAAGCGTTCTGTGGGAAGTTGCCGTGGGAGTTAAAAGCCATACAGTCGGCTCTTCACATTCACTAGGGTTAGGGGCATGGGACCCCTGTGAAAATGGAAAAATTGCAAATACGTGTGTGTCTGTCTGTCTGTGGGAAGGGGGGCTGAGGCACGGTGGGGAGAACTGGCACCCGAGGTCGAAATCAGGCCAGGGACAGGAGAAGGAAAGGAGGTGGGTCGGCCTAAACTCCTCTTTCTCACCCAGCTTCTTCCTTGGATGTGTGAAAGGGCATCAAGAGAGAGTTTGCGGTGCTGAGAAATCAGGCTCAATCCATCCTTAGCTGGCCGGGCAGTGGCCGGTAGAGGAAAATGAGGACCAGAGGTGGGTTTTTAAAGGGCTTTGCAGCCTGATCAGAGCCCCCGAGAGGGAAGATTCCCCCAGAAAATAAGCACCAGAGATGGGGGAGCAAGGGTTGGAGAAACTCACAAATAATCAAATCCGTGAAAGTCAACCCTGCAAAGGAGGACGGCCAATTGTATCTGGAAACAACACCAAACTATCCGGACAGATTCTGCTATGGTGCTAAGCCTCACTGACGCATTTGGTTTGCAGCCTCACACTCACCCGTGCCGTGCAGTTCTGCAAGGCTTTTGCTTGGCTGTTTCCTGGTCTTTTCCTCCAACTTCTTGGCCAGCACGGAGTCGGAGAGGGACGCCTTAACCCCTTTGGCGTCATCTTCTTCCTCCTCCGCCAATTCCTCCTCTTCGCCTTCGCTCACCAAGCTCTGCTGGGTGGGAGGGAAGAAAGAGACGTAGAAACAGCTGAACCCCATTCCCCTCTTTGTCGTAGGAGCCCCCAACTCATTTGGAGCTTTGGGATTTTGAGGTGGCATGGGAGGCCTCCCAAAATGGATGTCGCGGAAGGTGAGGAGATGCCCGCCGACCGCTTGGCTGGCCGTACCCTTGCCGGTGTCTCTACTAAACAGGACACAGGGCCAGGGAAAGAGACGGGGTTGGATGGCACGAAGGGGGAAGATTTACCTCCTCCGCAGGGGGAGTGTTGGGTTGGTACTTCTTCAACCAGACGGCCTTGTACTGGTCCAACTTCTGGCCCTTGTACTTGACCGAGGCCCAGCCGCAGCCAGACTTCTTGGCCGGATTGACGAGCTTCTTGCAGTAGGTGGCCCAGGCGCTGGGTGAGTTGAAGACCTGCCCTGTCTCCTGCCAGACGATCTTGCCGTCCGTCAGGAGGTCGCCCAAGAACTTCTTCCCCTTTGCAAAGGAGAGAGAGAGAGAGAAAGGGTCAAACAAAACACAGTGCGAAAGAGAGAAGCATGGAGAAGGCCAGACTTCACCTGGAAGGAGGGTTGTGAGCTGAGAATCATCCCAAGGCCTGAGGTTTCCAGGCCCAAAAGCTGAAATCTAGGCAGCGTCCTTGCCAGTGTCGTTATGCATTAGGTACCAACTAGAGAATACACAGTGTTCTGGTCTGATTATGTATTATGGCCCTAGAAACCAGGGCTAATTCCCCGCTCGGCTCCTCACATCAGGAAAAGAGGTTCCATCTAAACATTAGTACAAACTTCCTGACAGTAAGAGCTGTTTGACAGTGGAATACGCTGCCTGAGAATGTGGTGGAGTCTCCTTCTTCGGAGATTTTTAAACAGAGGTTGGATGCCCGTCTGTCGGGAGTGCTTTGATTGTGTAGTTTTGCATGGCATGGGTTGGACTCGATGAGGACTCCACCGCACTCCGAGGCAGCTTATTCCACTGTCAATCTGCTCTTATTCTTCCTAATATTTAGGTAGAATCTCTTTTTTCCTGAAATTTGAAGATATTGCTCTGTGTCCTGGTCTCTGTAGCAGCAGAAAACAGGCTTGCTCCATCCTCCGCATGACATCCCTTCAACACGGCTATCGTGTCGCCTCTTAACCTTCTCTTCTCCGGGCTAAACGTCCCCAGCTCCCTAAAGCCGCTCCTCGTAGGGCTTCGCGGTTTCCCGGACTGACGGGTCTTCTCACCAGGTAATAAATTGACAGCACCCCTTCTCCGGGCTCGATCAGCCCGTCTTTGAGAAGGACCCGCAAGGTGATCCCACGGCGGGTGAGAATGCAGCAGCCCCGGCCGCCCGGGATGAATTTCCCCACGCTCTCATTCTCGGGGTCCTCGAGGCTCGTTTCCAGCTCCTCCTCGTCCTCTTCCAGGCATTCGTCTCCGCCAAGAGATTCGGCATCCAGAGCTGAGAGAAGGCAGGAACACGGGATGAATGAGAGGCACAGGAGCGGGCAAAGAAAGTCAGCAGAAGTTTAGTTTTCCGTAATAAGTAAAAGCACAGCTTTTCATGTGGATTTCTGGGGTTTGCAGTTTCCCAAGGCCCAAGAGCTCTCTGCCTGAGAATCCTCAATGCCCCTCCCTAAACTGCAAATCCCAGGATTCCACAGGAGGTTGATAGTGGAATAATAGCACTGTAACAGTGTAGTGCAGACATGGTTAGAAAGCCAGAAAAACAGATAGACACATAGAGGGATAGGTGGAGAAAAACCAGTATTGGAAGTAGAAACAGAAACTTGATTTTTTTTTTTTAAAGATGTAGTATTTATTAATTTTGCCAGGACATACAAACCAACCCACCCGCAACTACAGCAAAAAAAGGAACAAGAGAAAAAGAAACAAACTATACATAAAGAATATACACACGTAACCAGGAGAAAAACGAAACTGCATTGAACTAAACTAAGACTAGAACATAATAACACAACCCGTTGCTAAAAGGCTCGTCTCTTACACTAAACAGATCCTAACACACAACCATCCCGCCATAGCAGCTTTAATTAAAAAATTAATTAATTAATTTAAAAAACCAATAAACATCATCCATCTTATTCTACCTATATACTGTGAGCTTACTGGAATTACTAAAAATCATAATCACAGATTCTTATGTTATTAGGTTTCTTATTGCTCAAAAAAAATCCCATAAATGGTTTGCAGTCTTTCACGAAACTGTCAATTGAGTGATACAAGTATGAATTGTGGATTGAAAGGTGGTCGAGGAAGAAGAAAAACTAGGCAGTCAGACAGCTGGTTAGATACGTCTACATCTATCTATACTGTTGACAGAAAGGAAGTTGAGAGATAGGAAGTAAAAGAAAGAGAAAGAAAGGAAAGAAAGAAATACAAAGTGTGGATTGAGAGATCGGGGCGGGGGAACAGAGAGATGGTGGTGGAAACAGATTAGAGAGGGAGAGAACGGGACTGGAATGCGATTTGTGCAACGAGAGAGAGAAGGAAAGAGCAGGAAGGGAGACGCAGGTAGATAGACAGACAGACAGACAGACAGACAGAGAGGCAGGCAGGCAGATAGACAGACGGACAGACAGACAGACAGTCGGATGGATGGATGGATAGATGGATGGATGGATGGATGGATGGATGGATGGATGGATGGATGGATGGATGGATGGATGGATGGATGGACGGACGGACGGACGGACGGACAGACGGACGGACGGACGGACGGACGGGCAGATGGGCGGACGGACGGACGGGCAGACAGACAGACAGACAGATAAACAAACAGAGAGACGGATAGGTATGAAGTACAAGCAGAAATACAAGTTGTGGATTGAGAGAAAATGAGAAAAGGTGGTTTGGGAGTTAGAAGCCAGAGGAGACAGATTAGAGAGACAGGTAGGATGGATGGATGGATCGATCGATTGGATAGCAGCAGAACTACAAATTGTAGATTAGGAGAGAAGGAGAAACGGGGCAGACAGATCGGGAGAGAGACGGATGCTGGAGGAGAAGGGTATCTTAGATAAAAAGAGAGATTCTGGGAATAAAACATGGATACAGGTTGAAGATGGAGGAAGGGCAGAAAGGGCTGGAGGGACAGATTACATGCCACAGATAGATGCCGGGGTCGCACAGACTCTTCAACATCTTCCCTCTCCGTCCTTCTGACCCCTGAAGCCACCCCCTTCCCCGCCGAGCCTGGAGGCTCTCTGTACGTGCTCAGAGGTGCTCTCTGATCCCGCCACCCAAAGAATTCTGTTGGGGAGAAGCAGCGTGTCCCCTGAAGAGCTGGTGTAGGGAACACCCCTATGGGGTGGGTGGGAGGAGAAGGAAGGCTTTGGGGGGAGAGCCTCATGCATCCTCTGTCTTCTCCCCCCCCCATACCTGCTGCCATGGGGTCCCCGTCTTCCTTCCTCCTCCCGGGCCGGGCCCTCCATCCCTGGGTGCAGCCGGCCCGCCTTCCCCTTCTCCTCCAACCCAACCCGAGCGAGACAAGAGGAAGGGAGGGGAAAGGCAGACAAAGGGAAGGAGGCGGGGAGGGGGAGGAGGGACAGAAGGAGGGGAGGGAGGAAGACAGGGAAAGGGAAGGAGGGGAGGGGAGGTGAAAAGCCACGGGGTGGGGGGAGAGAGAGAGAGAGAGAAAAGGTAGAAGAGGGGAGCAAAGGATGGAGCGGGAGGAGAGGAAAGGAGGGAGGTGAGGGGAGAGAAGGAAAAGAGAAAGGAAAGGAAGGAGAGAAAAGGGGAGGGAAGGGGGCAGAAAAAAGTAACAGGGGAGAGAGCGAAAAGGGAAGGTGGGAGAAGGCGCGCCCCCTCCAGATGTTGCCCGGACATACCTCCCATCATCCAGCCGGCAGAGCCAAGGACAAGGATGCTGGGGCTTGCAGTCTGGCAGCATCTGGAGGGCTGCCTGACGTCCACCCCTGCCCTAGAGTTCGTTACGCAACACTCAGGCACCTAGCGACAGCGAAAGTCAAACATGAAATTCCCCACACAGTGAGGCCGTAATAAAATCAGCGGCAATATAACAAGAACACCAAGAAAAAAAACGAACAGGCATTCCAGGTAAAACATTAAAGGAAACCTATAAAAGAAAATCTTTGCTGGGACAAGGAAGGCCTACCCCAGAGCAGAACGGTACCAAAGAGAATATCTTGGGGGAAAGGACGGGGTTTGCTTTCAGAGGGTTTCCCATGTTCCTCCTTAAAGCAGAATCATGAAGACGAGGATCCACGGCTGGCAGTCGTTTTGGCTTTTGGGAACCCCAGGTGAACCTATCACGGGGTTTTCCGGGGCTGAGAGTGTGTCCTGCGCCCAAGGTCACCCGGCGGGTTTCCACGGCCGAACGAGGAATCCAACCCTGGCCTCCAAGGTCATAGCCCAATGCTCGACCCATGCTGGCTCTCCAAAACACAGGGCCTGCAACTCCCATCATCCTGTAGGACTGGCCACACAGAGCAGTGGGGCTTTGGGGAGCCACTTCCTTCCACAAAGTCACGGGTGACGCAAATGTTCCTCAAAGCCCCGGTTAGTAAGCCTGGTGGAACGTCAGGGGCTTTTTTGGCCCCAAGTTCCTCATTCTATCGCTAATGCTCAAATAAAAAAAAGGCCTGAGAGATGCTCGGGCATGCCGTGGCGCAGGAGATTTGTTCCGCTTCGCCCTGCAAGGCTCACAGACCCGTAGAAGCTCAGAGCCGGCAGCCTTGGAAAGTCAAGGTTGCTAAGTCCAACGCCCAGAAAACCGCAGGAGAGGTTTACCTTAGGA
The DNA here is from genome assembly GCA_030412105.1 of Cyclura pinguis. NCBI lineage: Eukaryota > Metazoa > Chordata > Lepidosauria > Squamata > Iguanidae > Cyclura > Cyclura pinguis. Next base: position 5,900,339 of record CM059614.1, on the reverse strand, counting down.
TTGCCAGAGGTCACGCACAAGGACGCATAGCAACGAAATAGACAATAAAATATTTTACAGAGGACGGTGTCTGTTTGAGGACAACTGTTCGGTCCAGTATTGTGTTAGGCCGTTTCCACAATCCACTGTTCTAGTGCTATTATTCCATTTTCAACCTCCTGGGGAATCCTGGGATTTGTGGTTTCCTGAGGCCGAAGAGCTCTCTGGCTGCAAATCCTAAAGGCCCCTCCCTAAACTGCAAACCCCAGGATTCCATAGGAGGTTGAAAGCGGAACGATAGCATTTTAACAGTGTAGTGCGGAAATGGCATTAAAGATCAAGACCCTCAAGAAAGGAAAGCGTTAAGGCCTTGAAGATCTCTAGGTACCAGCACCAGAGCAGGTAGGCAGTTCCTTTGGATAGAGTCTTTTCCGCTAGGGAATTTAGGCAGGATCATGTTAAGCTTTTCGTAGGTCCTAGGTCCTTGTATTTGACCGCTTTGGTCAGACCCCTCCTGGAATATCGTGTCCAGTCCTGGGCACCACAGTCCAAGAAGGATATTGACACGCGGGAATGTGTCCAGAGGAGGGCGGCCAAAAGGGTCGAAGGCCTGGAAACCATGAAGCCTGATGAGGAATGGCTTGGGGAGCTGGGGATGTTTGGCCTGGAGGAGAGAAGGTTAAGAGGAGACATGATGGCTCCGTGTTTAAATATCTGAAGGGATGTCATATGGAGAATGGAGCAAGCCTCTTTTCTGCTGCTCCAGAGACTAGGACATGGAGCAATGGATTCAAACATCAGGAAAAGAGATTCCATCTAAACATTAGGAAGAACTTCCTGACGGTAAGAGCAGTTTGACAGTGGAATCCACTTCCTAGAAAGGTGGTAGAATCTCCTTCTTTTGAGGTTTCTAAACAAAGGCTGGATGGCCATCTATCGGGAGTGCTTTGATGGTGTCTTCCTGCATGGCAGAACGGGGTTGGATTGGACGGTCCTTGGGGTCTCTTCCAAATCTATGATTCTGTGATGGAAACTTTAGTCCAAAACATTTAGAGGGAAGGAGATTTTGGGCAAAACTGTTCCCGAAGCAGATGCAAACTGGTAAACTGAGTCCATATTCATGGTTCCTAAATTTGCAATTTTCCAGTGCTCTGATGGGCTTGCAGGAAGCTTGGGCCGAAACCTGAAACTTTTAGGTAAAGCAGAGGAAAACCAATATTCTACTAGCATTTTCCTTTCCCGTCTCATTTCCCTCCGTAATCCGCATTTTCTCGAGTTTGGTGGGCTAGAGTTTCGTCGCAAAGCCTCTCTACTCAGTCTTCTCCAGAAGCAGCTCTTTGAGATTCATAAAAGTGTCCCAGAGAATATAAGTCGGAACTTGCTTAATGAGGGTGAACAGGCAATCCACACGACCCTGCTATAGTGCTCTTATCCCACTTGCAACATCCTGTGGAATTCTGGGGTTTGTAGTTCCCTGAGGCCAAAGAGCTCTCTGGCTGAGAACGCTAAATGCCCATTCCTAAACTGCAAATCCCAGGATTCCGTAGGAGGTTGAAAGTGGAACAGTAGCACTATAACAGGGTAGTGCGGAAAGGCCCACTGTAGCGGTTTGCTTGTGCCCGAACCTGTGAGAACCCGCTGGCCTCTCTACCTGGGTGAATTACTAGAACGCAAACCGCTTTCCGAACTCAGTTTGCAGCAACTGAAGTGAGCTGAGGACCAAGGGGGTTGGACGGCCGTCTTTCGGGAATGCGACGGCGTCTTCCTGCATGGGAGAATGGCGTTGGCCTCGATGGCCCTTGGGGTCCCTCCCAACTCTACGATTCCGTAATTCTAAATCTTTGCGAGGCACAAAGGCCGGGTCGTCTTATGGGGCTACAGCCACAAGGGTGAAATCTATCTGCGTATTTAAAGAAAGAAAGAAATATTTCCTTGAGCTGGCCAGCCACCCAGCAAATACTAGGTCTGTCCTGTTCTGCTCTCTTCTGCCGGGATTTGATGCGTCAACAGCACCAGGGAGTGAAGTTTTTCCTGGCAGGGAGTCAGCCGGCATTGGCTTGCCAATTTCCGCAGGACAAATTCCTCTTAAAGGGACAGCAGCAGGGACGGTGCGGAGTAGCGGTTTGAGCATCCGATCCAGGGTTCGATTCCCTGCTCGGCCACGGAAACCCACTTGGACGCATCGCTCTCTCAGCCGCAGAAAAACCCCGTGATCCTTGGGGTTGTCATAAGCCGAAAATGACTTGAAAGCACACGGCAAGCAGGAGTCGAGTCTCAAACCAGCCACCCTGTTCGGAGATTGGCAAGGCTGTGGTGGGGGGATTATGGGATCTGCAGTCCAAAAACATCACTCTTCCAAGTTCTGTAAAAAGTCAAGAGAAAGAAAGTAAGAAAGAGAGAGAGAGAGAGAGGAACTTGGAAATGTGAAGAAATTGTATTCTAAAAGCAATATAACCAGCAAGATCACCATTATTTTTATTGGTTTGATAACCAACAGCTTAGAGTTGTTACTTATAAGTAGTTACAGGCAACATGGAACTACATTCAGAAACACTGTTATACGGAAGTATAAATATATAGGTAACATTGTTAACTGTAACTAGTTTTTGTAACTGGCTAGGTTGACAAAACACTGTGAAGCAACTGCATTGCAAAAGCCATGCAAACTGTAAGACCGTGGTTGTTTTGTTGGTGCTGCAAGCAACAGTTTTCTGGTGGGTTGGAAAAATTACTTTTAAGGCCATTTCTATTGGGAGTTTTTCAAGATTTGTGCAATAAATAAATAAAAATAACAGTGATTGAAAATTAATGAACAGCATGTCATGTCACAAACTTTTTTTTTTTTTTTTTGGTCATCGTGTGAGTAAAAGGTGGTTTTTTGGGTGCTATAATCAATAACAAGGTGAATTCCTTTGGAGAAAAAAATACTTTCCAAGGACTGTGTCTGTGTGCAAGAGAGAGAGAAAATTATGCTGTTTGATAGGCAGGTTTTGTGTTCATCTTTGCTGCTACGATGAGACATGGTGGCTCTTAGAAACAAAGAAAATGGAATTGCTTTTCTCTTCCTTCTCTGAAATTAAGTTCAGTCTGTACACGCTCAGAAGTTCTCTCGTTATCATTGCCTTACTGATTGCACAGGGACCAAGCCTGTTGTTGTTTTTTTAAATTTCATTCCTTGTCAAAAGTTCTCTCCTGCCTTTCTTCCCAATGAGCCCTCCTCCTGGACTGTTCCTCCTCTCCACTGTTATATTCGCGACAGCCCTGCAGAGGAGGCCGAGCTGAGACAGAAAGAGCGAAAAAGACAGCTCCAGGTTTGCTTTTTGCGGAACAGACTCGAAGCTGGAATTTCCAGTCCAGCGCTCTTAACTATTGCTCTAAGCAATAAATAAATAATAAAAATTGAGCAATACGTATTTCCAGCCAAAGTGGGATAATTCCCAAAGAGAAATTGTGCTGGAGGTCGATACGTAGAGTCATGGATGTGGAAGGAAATGCAAAGGCCATCTCGTCCAACCCTTTGCCATGCAGGAAGTTGTTTTTCTTGTTGTCGTTGTGTTCTTGTGGGCATTCAATTTGTTTCTGACTTTCGACAGCCCTAAGATATTCGCGTCACTGGGGATTCCAGGTTGATTCAGAGGGGGTTTGCTGTCCACTTCCTCCAAGGCTGAGAGTCTGTGACTTGCCCAAGTCCACCCAGTGGCTTTCCATGGCTAAGGGGGATTCGAATTCTAGCCTCCACGAGTGTTAGTCCAACTCTCAAACCTGTTCACTCTGCAAGTAACTGCTGTTGTGTGCTTACAAGTTGTTTCCAACTTGCAGTGACCCTAAGGCAAACTTATCCTGGGGTTTTCTGGGTCTGAGAGTATGTGATGTATGGGCTGAGAGTATGTGATGTGCCCAGGGTCACCCACTGGGTTCCATGGCCGAGTGGGGAATTGAACTCTGGTCTCCAGGGTCATACAGGCTCAAGCGATTGCATCACATAGGCCAGCTACTGCAAAGTGAACGCTTTCCACCAAAACCATTCCCAGCCATGCAGGAAAAGCACTCTGCACACGCTCAAAGTCCCCGTCCTTTTTCATTTCCGCCCATTGGAACGGCAAAACTCCCTCCAGCTAGCAAATATGGAGAAGTGGAAGGTACTGCGGTAAACCTGGGCTGATGCGATTAGGCTCTGCACCTGAGGTGTGGTTCTCATTTTTTTTTTCCATTCCGCTTTGGCAGGTGGAAACGAAACAGAGGCCAAGGCCTCGAGGGATTCACCTATCCAAGGTCCAATTGGACCCGCAAAGGGGAAATTTTGTGTAAACAGACACGGTGGGGCGGGGGGGCGGAGGGAGTGAAGCTGATCAAATGGAGTAAACACAGTTCTGGTTTAATTTATGATCTCTCGTTTCCTGGTGGAGATCTCTGAACCTTGCGAGGAAAGTCTTTCCCTTCCTGCGGCCAGATTCTTTGCAACGGGGACAGGAAAGGATGGCCGCCCCACACCGCTGGGCCAAGAAACCCAAAGCCGTCTTGCCTGCCCACTATTACGAGGGCTTTTTGGAGAAGAAGAATGCATGGGAAAAGGTAAGGGCGGGGGTCTTTCTGGATGATCGGAAAATAGGGGGGAGATCTCAGGCTCAGGGGGCTCTCAGCTGTGAGCGAGGGTTGCTTGGAAATGTCAGAGCGGAGCCGAGACACACTTTCTGGACTTCCAGGGGCCACGGGAGACTTCAGCGGGGAATGCGTTTCCCCCAAAAGAATATTATAGCAAGGAGAAGACCTACCTGGCTTGTTAGGGTGGGATGGGGGGCCTTATTTTCCCATGTTTTCCATACATTCAGGGGCTTTCTGCTTGGAGAGTGAAAAGTTTTGAGTGAATTTGGACAGAATTTTTTCCTTAATTATCTGTGGTTTTTCTGCTTGGTTTTCGGGGAGGTGAGAAGTTTGGACTGAATTTTTCCTTAATTATTTGCATTTGGCTTTCTGCTTGGTTTTGGAGGTGTGTAAAAAGTTTGGGCCTAATTTGGACTTCATTTTTTTCCCTTCATTATTTGGGTTTGGCTTTTTTGCTTCCAATGGGGTGTGTGTGTGTGTGAGTACATGAAAAGTTTGAACGGAACTGGGACCAAATTGGGTTGAATTTTTTCCCTTGATTATTTGTGTTTGGCTTTCTGCTTTGATTTTTTTGGGGGGGTTGAAAAGTTTGGACCAAATTTGGACTGATTTTTTCCCCTTAATTATTTGTGTTCGGGTTAAAAACGCAGCATTGATGCACAATCAGAAAAATACACATTGCAAAAAAAAAAAAAAATAGTAATAAAATGGAACAGTGGGAAGTGGAAAAGAAAAAAGACCCGTTAGACTAAAACATACTCGCGAAACTAAAACATGGAACGCTAACTAAAGCACTAAACATTAACTCGCTAAAACACAAAAGGGCTTTGACTTTCCCCAAAGCCAAACTGTAATGAGAGAGAGAAAAAATTAAAAATCTTACATTACCATGGCAGATCCAATTAAGCAAATGTACAAGAATTGCTAGTAACTGGAGCCACAAATTATATTGCATAACTAGATTTCTTATTGCCACCAAAGTCCATTAAACAGTTTACAATCCTTCAGCAAATCTTCAGGTGACCTATCCTTTAAAACCCATCCAAGTTTGGCTATTTGGGCTAATTCACCGACCTTAACAGTATCTTCTTCCAACTTCAACTCATTTCCAGGTTCCAGCAGACAATTTTGTTGCTGTTGTTATCATAGGGCGAGGAAGTAATCCATATTTACTGTCCAATCCTTTATGCGTAATACCCAGCAAAAGCATTTCTGGGGCCGTTACAAAATCTGCCCTTAAAATTTTATGGATTAACGTGCAAATCTTAGACTGATAACTTTTCACTTTCTTACAATGGACTGATCTTTTCAAATACACTTATACGCTGCCTTTCTAGCAACGAGCTCAGGATACTACACATTGTGTTTTCCCCCCTCTCTTTTTACACTAACAACAGCCCTGCAAGGTAAGTCAGGCTGAAAGAAAGAGCAAGCAACGGGTCCAAAGAATGGCTCCACGAACCTTGTTCTCCCAAAGAACTGATTTCATCCAAGCTGATGTTATCCAAATCTGCCCATGCACAGAGTCTGAAACTGTTTTCAGCTGTTTGTGCCAGCTAGTTTCTACTGACCTGGGATTTCATACACTTTGGGTTGGTTTAGATCTCTCTCTCTCTCTCTCTCTCTCTCGATATCTATCTATAAAAACTAGTTTATGTTGCTGAAATTGGTTAAACTGATTTTACGGGATGCAGTACCCACCCTAAGTCTTGCTTGCCTTGGGAAGAAATCCCTCCCCGCCACATATACTGTCACCGATCTTTTGGTAATGCGGGAACGTTTCTCTCCGTTTTCCCCAACTATACCAGGACTACAAGAAATACTGGGCAGGACTCCATGGATTGACTCTCTATTTCTACAACACCAACAGAGATGTCCAGGTAACGTACATTGATGGTGAGGCAGAATGGCCCAGTGGATGGGTGGATGGATGGATAGATCAATAGATCAATAGATAGATAGATAGATAGATAGATAGATAGATAGATAGAGGAGTGGATAGACAGACAGACAGATAGAGAGATAGACAGATAGACAGATAGATAGATATACACAGATAAAGGCAGAAGATAGGTTGGTAAGTAGGTACAGATGATAGACAGACAGACAGACAGACGGATGGATGGATAGATGGATAGAGGGGTGGATAGACAGACAGACAAACAGATAGACAGATAGACACAGATAAAGGCAGAAGATAGGTCGGTAAGTAGGTAGAGATGCTAGCTAGCTAGCTAGCTAGGTAGGTAGATAGATAGATGGGTGGATAGACAGACAGACAGATGGACAGATAGATAGATAGATATACACAGATAAAGGCAGAAGATAGGTTGGTAAGTAGGCAGAGATGGTAGGTAGGTAGGTAGGTAGGTAGGTAGGTAGGTAGGTAGGTAGGTGGATGGATGGATGGATGGATGGATGGATGGATGGATGGATGGATGGATGGATGGATGTCTGCCACAGTTAGATTAGGGTAGGATTAGAATTAGGGTTGATGGATTCCTGGATGCCACTTCTTTAACAGAACGTTTGGTAGAAAAGCAGAAACAGCATGGAACAAACAGAGGGAACGCTACCTCGGTTAGGGAGCCGGCACGGTGTAGTGGTCTGAGCGTTGGACTGCGAGCCTCAAGACAGGGCTGACCCATCCGTTTAGGCACAGTGTCCAGGGTGTATGAAAATTTCCCAGCCTATAAAAATAGGATTAAAAAAAATTAGTCCTAGAATTTGGAAAATCCAAAACAAGAATGCTTAGGGCCCATGAAAATTTTAACGCAGGCCTGCCCACTTGGGTGACTTTGGGCATGTCACACACTCTCAGCCTCTGAACGCCGCGCTATGGGTTTGCTTTGTGGTCTCCGTAAATCGGAAACGACTCGAAAGCGTGCAACAACGGCTACTTCGGTTAAGAATGCCGATGTGTTCCTTCTTCGGCAGAACGTTTGGTAGCAGAGGCAGCAATAACATGGGAAGAACAGAGGTTATGTTCCCATGCCACAAAAGGAAGAAGAAGAACAGGTCCAGCTGTTTTGGCAGCCTTTTCTTCACAACTGAGAACTGTCCCTTCCAGCTCTATGCTTCTATCATCATCATCATCATCTTTTGTTGACAGCCGGCTCTCCACATTTGCTAGAGTTAGGGGCACGAGACCGCCACAGAAGTGGGAAAATTGCAAATATCAATGGGGGAAGGGGGCTGAGACAGGGTGGGGAGAGCAGGCACCACTGGATCCAAACCAGGGCAGGGAAAGGAGAGGGAAAGGTAGCCCTACACTTCCCCTCTCTCGCCCATCTCCTTCCTCGGGGGGCATAGGGAGAGGGTTTGTTGTGCTGAGAAATTGGGCTGTGATCCACCCTTAGCTGGCCGCGCGGCAGCTGACGGAGGAGCAGGAGGGCCGGAGGCAGGTTTTTAAAGAGTTGAATGGCCTGGTTGGAGCCACCAAGAGGGAAGGTTCCCCCAGAATAGACACGCTTGATGTGGAGAGGGCACGGGTTGGAGAAGCTTGCATAAAAGTCGAACCCATAAATGTGAACCGTATTTACATATCCCCATCCATGGCGCTTTACAAGTGAATGAGCACCCAAAGAGTTCCCTGCCCTCAGCTTTCATTTACAATCCCGCGATCCTGTTTTGTTTCCGTTTGCATCGTACACTGCTTTGGGTCCCCTATTAGGAGACAAGTGGGTTATAAGTTAAATAAATAAACCTGGTGTTTCCCTCTGCGGGGAGATTGAGCTAAGAATGAGGAACCAGAGGGAGGGAATTGGCCCGTTCCCCAGGGGAAAGTCAAAAGTTTTCAGGAGTGCTATAAAAATGACCGTCAAAAGAAGGCACTCCCTCTTTCCTCCGAAAAAAACCCATAAAACCTGTCCAGTGAGAACCAGATGGAAGGAATGTGTGTCATTTGAGGAAACAAAGCAAAGCAGAGTTGCGGTGAGCAATGGGTTGGCCCGCCTGGCCCCGTGGCCGGCTGCGATTCTGACTGGGAACTCTGTTACCTCCCAGTTATACTGTAACATTTTGTTGCAGGTCACGGGTGCAAATCTCACCCCACGACTCTGTCTTAGAGATTTTTTTTTGTTTGCATTGTGGTTATCGTGGCCTTGCTGCCTTTGTGATCTCCAGGAAAGGGGTGGAGTGCTGTTTGGAGGCACTCGTAAATTTTATTTTAATAGGGTGGTTTCATTCTTAGTTTACTTATTTTATGCAACGCATTTCTTAGCTCCCTCTCTGGACGGTGCCCATAGCCTGGTGGCAGAAGACCTGCTTTCCGTGCCTAAGGGCTTGGGTTTAAGTCCTCAGCACCTCCGGTAAAAAAAAAAGGAAATTCTCTTCTTAGTTGGAGGCCTTGGAAAACTGCTGCCAGCCAGAACCCAGCAATCCTGGGCTAGGTGGATTGGATATTCAGCAACTTCTTACGTTATTCAGAGAAGAAGACAAGGAGCCTGCTTAAAAGAGAGCACTTTTGTATGATGTGAACTTGTATCTATTCATAAAGTAATATATAATTATATCGATTATAATTATATGAGAACAAATTGTTAGTAATTGTAATTACATGCAATTCAGCTCTGAGGACTAGAAGCTTGGAACCTGATCCTCTTTTCCTTCCTTAGTATGTTGAGAAAATTGAGCTTGCGGACTTTGTCTCCCTTGCTGACACCAAACCCCCAAAGACGGTGGCCAGCTGGTCGATGGACGAGGCAATGTTGAACCTCAAACTGAGAAGTCGAGAAGTGAAGCTGAAGGTAAAGTTCCCTCTGAACCTTTTGGGGACGGTCCCCAACGCATCGCCCTGCATGGTGCAGAAAAGCAAAAACCTGAGATTTATTGCTGAGTTTCGGAACAAATTTTCCAACTTTCCACTATAGATTTTTGGGAATATTTTTCAGCCCATCCTCCCCCCAAAACTTGGAAGATTCAGCAATTATTTAAGGAGGAAAACCTTAGCAGACAGTGATGTCTCCCAAAAGCAAATCTAATGAGGATGGAGAAGCTGCAAAATGCAAAATGTGGGGAAGATGCAACAAACAATCACAGAGGAGGGAGGATGGAATGGAAGGAAGTATTTGAGAAGAGGGCACGGCTCGCTGACGGACTAGTGGGATGGTAAAAGAAAAATGGAGAGGCCACCCAATGCAACCTTTTGCGGTGGGGAACAGCTAGCCAATTCTCTGCTGAGGTACTCCATTCCATTCCATGAAGAGAAGCCATTTCTGCACTTCACTGTCATAGTGCCATGGTTCCCCTTTCAACTTCCTCTGAAATTCTGGGGTTTGTAGTTTACTGAGGCCAAAGAGCTCCCTGGCTGAGAAGTCTAAATGCTTCTCTCTAAACTGCGAATCCCAGGATTCCATAAAAGATTGAAAGTGGAATGATCGCACTGTAACAGTGTAGTGCAGAAATGGCCAATGCGTTCTCTTCCACGTGGCAATGAGTTCCACAGGTGAATTATGCCTTGTGTAAGGAAAGGAGCTCAGCAAAGTTATATTTGTGGACCCCAGAACCTTCTAGCCTCATGTGTTCTGGGTGTTGTAATCCACAAAAGTAACTTCCCCAAGTACTAGTGACCAAGCATATCCTTCTTCCACCCGTTCTGAGCCATTGCTTGTGTTGCAAAGAGATGGCCAGATTTATTTTAGTATGCTCTGCAATTTGTAAAGCAAACAGCTGGGAAAAGGTCAGTTTAACTTAAACTGATTTTCCTGACTTTTATTCAGTTCTGCTTTGGTCGGGCCTGTATTTGCTCTCCACTGTTTTGCAAACAAAACCCGGGTCGCAGTGCAGCTATCTGCTGATCTTGGTGCGGATGAGGCCGACGCTATTCAGCCAGAGGACAATAGGAACACGCAGCGTGGGCTGAATAGACGATGTCAACAAGCCTCAAATGGGCGTTAGTAAACTCGGTGCCTTTCCGCACTACGCCGTTATAGTGCTATGATTCCACTTCCAACCTCCTATGGAATCCTGGGGTTTGCAGTTTAGGGCAGGGCATTTAGATTTCTCAGCCAAGGAGCTCTTGGGCCTTAGTAAACTACAAACCACAGGATGTTGAAAGTGTAATGATATCACTATAGCAGTGTAGTGCGGAAAGGCCCTCGGTCAATGTATACCCTGGCTTATACCTTAAAGATGTCTTCCTTTAAGAAGTCAATTCCCTCATGTTCACTTCCCAGGAGACTAAAGAGGGAAGAACTGGATATCCCTCTTTCTTTTTCAGATGGAAAGCTTGGAATCACGGGAGATGTGGAAAGGTTTTATCCTCACCATGGTGGAGGTGAGTTGCTTCTCCTTTTTAAAATCTCCCAACTAAAATCCCCTATATTTTTGTCTTCTTCTGATTTCGGTGCAACCCTGCTTTTGTGCTTTCTTCCTCGACTTTGCACAACAGTTGTTCTACCTCTTTGCTGTTCGCTGGTAGGAATACGGTGGCAGAGAATGGTTTGAGCACAAAACAAAAGACCTGGATTCGATTCCCCGCTTGGCCGTGGAAACCCACCGGGGGTGCCTTGGGTGTGTCACATACTCTCAGCTCCATGATAGGTTCACCTTAGGTTGCCATAAGCCAGAAACGATTTGAAGTCACACGACGATGACACAAGATGGTGTCATCTGCATATACTAAATTGTTGACGTTCCTTCCCTTACTTTTCATGCCTGCTTCCTCTGAGTCCAATAGGATATGCTGTTCTTGTAAATTAAACGGATAGAGGGACAAAAGCAGTCTGGTATATTTTGCAAAATAAATTCTTTGCTGTGGCCGTACTCTTCCATCTAACCAGTGCTCGCTCTCTCTTTCCCCAGATGAAAGTTCCTCCCAGTTTGACGTTGCTTCCTGGACACATCTATATGTTAACAGAAGCGCTCGAGAAGGAAAAAGAGCGGAGATCCAAGCTGGAGCAGCCAGACCCAAGGAAAGAGAAGGAGTTCCCAGAGTGAGTGGACTGTAAGGTCCTTGCTGGCAGAGACCTCTGTGTTTATTTTTGCCAATGGAAAGAAAAAAACTAGCAAAATGAGCTTCAACAAGGATAAACATGAGCTGCTGTACCTAGGCAGGAAAAATGAGATGTACAAATGGGTAACAGTTGGCTTGAAAGAAATATGAGGAGTGGCTCAGGGAGCTGGGTATATTTAGCCAGGAGAAGAGAAGTTTAAGAGGGTCATACAGAGAATGGATGGAGCAAGCCTGTTTTGTTATAGCTATAGTGTTAATGCAACTTAAAATTTATTAAGGGACGATTTTGAAAAAGAAATCAATGCAATATATCTAGAAGGCACCAGGTTGCAGAAGAGTGAGCAGAAAAATGAAATCATTTTTTAAAGGGTTTCACTAGGGGAGAAGTAAAGGTGGTCGGAAAGCAAAGGCAGCACAAGATTTTGATTATGTTCATCAGAGGATCATCCACAACCCTGCAGTGTTGCACAAGGCAAATCCCATTTTGCAGACAAAAGCCCCCAAGTTAGATGACCGTGCCAGGCTATGGGATTTGGTGACGCCTCTGTTATTCTTTTCCTCCCTCTGCCCCAGCTGTTTCTTCTGGGTGTCCAGAACGGAAGCGGAGATGCTTTTGGAGAAGAACGAAAACTGCGGCAACATGTTGCTACGCCCGGGAGGGGACGGCAAAAGCGTCGCTGTGACCACCCGGCAGAAGGTGAACGGGTGAGTTCAGCAAGGCCGACTCGGGGTTGTGCTTTCTCCAGCTCAGATGGCTCCTGACTTTGGGCCTTTCCGCTCTACGCTGTTATAGTGCTATTATTCCACTTCCAGCCTCCTGTGGAATTCTGGGGTTTGTAGTTGCCTGAGGCCCAAGCGCTCTCCGGCTGAGAATTCCCAATGTCCCTCCCTAAACTGCAAACCCCAGGATTCCACAGGAGGTTGAAAGTGGAATAGTAGCACTATAACAGTGTAGTGCGGAAAGGCCCTTGGTGTTCATCGTTCCAGTTTCATGTGTATTTTGTTCTAGTTCTAATTTTAGGGGGTTTCATTGTATTACTTTGATTGCAATTTTTGTAATTTTAATGGTGAATTTGACTGTTTGTTTTAAAACCAATAAATAAATGATCCAAAGAAAAAAGAGCCTCAATTTCTCCTCTGTTGCAGAACTGTGGCTGTCAAGCACTATAAGATCCACGTGGATGGTGGGGAATACGTTATTGACGTCGAAGAACCGGTAAGATGGCTGCTTGCCCGTGATCTTAGTTAGTTCGCTGGTAGAGCATCCAGCATGCCGGATGAGGACGATGGGAGCTGTGGGCTGATTGTCGGGCTGGCGTAGCTCTCCCTGCCTCGCCGAGGTTTGCACTGATGTTGCATAAATGGTTTTTATTGAGCTGTGACGGGATCGGGGAGAAACAGCGCGCTGCGAACAAGGGAATGTTATACCCGACATCTTTCCCTTTTCTTTTTTTCCCCCACAAGTACCGCTGCTCCTCGCTTCACGGGGTGGTGGACTTTTTCGTCACCAACACCAAGCGGGTCCTTGTGCCGCTGTCGCTGGACGAGAGCTACGCCATGACTTTGGGTAGGTTTGTGGGTCCGTCTCCTTTCAAATACGGAAAAGCTTCTTAGAGATGGGAGGGGTTGGTCCCATATCTCAGGGCCCGGCCCTTCTTCTCCCACCCGTAGGGAAAATCTCAGGTTGAAAGCGTTGCCTTGAAAATCAAACGAAATAGAGCACTGCCTTCAAAATAAAATTATATAGAGTCGTGCTGGAGGACTTGGCAATGCCTAGAGAAATGTCCTCTCTGGGAATCTCCAAGCCGTCCAGCCTGACTCTACGGTTCGGTTCCAACAAAAACGGACCATAGAGTCGCATTGGATGACCTAGCTTTGCCTAGAAAAGCGTTCTCGCTAGGAATCTCTAGCTCCTCCAGCCTGACTCTATGGTCCAGTTCCAGCAAAGGTGGACCATAGAATCACCCCGGAGGACCGACAGATTCCCAGAGAGAACACCTTTTTTTTCTTACCTGTGGCACGGGCAAATACGCTAAGAATTTTTTAAATAAAATAATAAAATCACTGGGTGCTGAACTCATGAAAGTGGAGGGTGAAAGTGTAGCCAGCCTTTTAGTAGAGGGTTTTGTTATGTCTTAGTTTACTTCAATTTAGTATAGTTTTAATAAGATATGTTCATTACTTTTGTATGGTTTGTTCCCTTTTCATTTGTGCTTTTTTTTGTAGTTGTGAATCAGTTTGTGTCGCTGTACTAAAATTAATAATTTTTTTAGAAAATTGAATATTTTAGTAAGAAATATAAATTCCTGCCTATCCAAGATAGTTCTACCAAATGGGAATGGTGGAAATCGTTGTCCAACACAAGGATATGTCTCCAGGAGTGGAAAAGGCTGTTACTGCTTAGTTCTTGCTCCCAGGCTCAGTATTCCCCATCTGTAAAATGGAAGCATGATTTTGTTGCCCTTTCTTGGGAAAAAACCCAGACCTTGTGAGGCCATGCTGGCCAGTTTTGCAAAGTTTTCTTTGATCTGTATTCTCCCGTAAGCAATGCCCCTTAGTGATTGCATCTCCCATACTTCTTGCATCTTTTTCCAGAGATCATGGAGATGGATAAAGAAAGTGGGGAGAGCTCCTCGGTTCCTGCCCGGACATCCCTTGCCGCACCGCCCTACCCCAAAGGTACATCATTTCACCCTGATGTTGGTTTGGAGGCTTAATTCATGCTGGCAATCTCAGGGAAACCCAGAACTGGACGCAGGATTCCAGGTGGGGTCTGACCAAAGCAGAATAGAGTGGTGCCATCACTTCTCTTGACCCAGAGACTAGACTCCTGTTGATGCAGCCCAGAATTGCATTGGCTTTTTCAGCTGCCGCATCACACTGCTGGCTCATGTTCAGTCACCCAGTGAGTGTCCGTGGCCAAGCGGAGACTCGATCCCTGCTTTCCCAGTGCCCTTCTGCAATATTCAGACCACCTCACCATACTGGGACTTGCTTCCATTAATTCTCCAATTTTCTTCTGTTTCTCTTTCAGGTGCCTCTGGAGGACCAATGACTCTCGTGTCTCCTCCTCCCCGACCCTCTCTCCCTCTTCGTCCAGCCTTGCCCATTCAGCCACTGGCCCCAGTGGCTGCGTCCCCGCCGGAGAACGTGTACGTGGAAGAAGACCCTCCAGATCAAACCTACGTGAATGATAAGTGTAAGTAATGGAGCGGTTTTGTATGTCTTTACAGAGCTGAGACATAATGTACAGTTGGCCCTCTATATCCATGGATTCCCACTGGCTTGAAAATGTTCAAAGAAATAAAAATTCCAAAAAGCAAACCTTTTGCGTTGTTCACCATTTTATATGGGTGACACATGGTTTGACCACAGTCTGTGTGAAAAGGCTCTGCGAATCATAATAGACCACAAGCTGAACATGAGCCAGCAGTGTGATGTGGCAGCTAAAAAAGCCAATGCAATTCTGGGCTGCATCAATTAGTGTCTGGGTCAAGGGAAGTGATGGTACTCTATATCAACTCCTTAGCTATTTAGCTACCAGTTACATAGCTATGTAGCTGATAGAAAACTCTAGGCTTCATTTTCAATGCAGTATTTAACTACGTAACTATGCTAGTTAGTTATAGCTACAAACAGCTACACTGTATTGGCAATCCCAGAAATGTAACTTGTTGAATTTTTTTTTAAGCCTCTGTGTGCATGTGTGCGTATTCCTTGTGGTGGTAGCACTACTCATGTCAATTTTTGAGGTGGGATTTTGTGGAGTGAAATTTTGCAGAATGCAGTACTATGGAATCAAAAAAGAAGGAAGAAGGGGAAAGAAGGGAGAGGAACAAGTGGAAAGAGATGTCCTCTAGACTGCTGTAAAATTGAGAGACAGTGTTGTATAATGGGAAGAGCACTGGGCTGGGAAACTGCGTCTCAGATATGGAAGATGGAGCAAGCTTGTTTTCTGCTGCTCTAGACTAGGACATGGAGCAATGGCTTCAAACTACAGGGAAAGAAATTGCACCTAAGTTTAGGAAGAACTTCCTGATAGTGAAAGCAGTTTGACAGTGGAACATGCTGCTGTTTTTGGTTGTTATGATAAAATAGGGAGAAGGAAATCAAAAGTACACCCTTGTGAGCTCAGTGGAGGAAAACAGAAACAGCAATCTAAATAATAAATGAAATTTCCTCAATGAACCAAAATAATTGCATGGTTAAAAACTCAACTGGGAGGTTAAGACCTGATCCTTCTGGCTTCCCGGCAGCATTTTTATTGGGAACTGAATTTTTGGAAATGGAAATATTTTTTCGGAAAAAAATGTAAATGCTCTCAGCTGCAAATGTCCCTGTTATTAAAGGCTGGGGTTGGACAGAGCTGTGGATTGTTTTGAAATCTCTTTGGGAACTAATATGGTCATACTTTCTTTCTGTTGATTTCCCAGATGTGGCAGAGATGAAACAGAGCAAGTCATTAAGGGGTAAGCGAATCTGATTGATAACTGTGACGATTTTTAAAGCCAAGTCCTTGTTCCATACTCTCCAACCATCAGAATTTGGCAGGGAAAGTTCCAGTTTCTCCTCCGCCATCCCCTTTTTCAGCTTTTCAAATGTCCCAGTTACTCTCCCCTCCTTTGGTCTAGGAAGCCATATTTAGCAGTCTCAACCAGAGAGCTCCAGCACCTCCCGAAACTATAAACTCCAAAATTCCAAAGGAGGCAGCCACAGCAGTTAAAGTGGAATCATAGTGCAATAATTGTGTAGTGCAGAACCTGTGTAAGACAGAAATCTCACCTAAAGGGGCTCTTCCTAAATGAAAAGAGGAGATTATTATTTCTCAAACACATGGGGAGAAAGGATCACAAACATTTAACAAGGACTGTTCTTAGCAAATGGAGATAGTTGGAGAATATGAAACCAACCAGATTTAAGGCAGCTTCCTGTGTTTTTATATTCTTTGCACAAAACAGGAATGTTCTCCTATTATCATCTATAGCACAGCTTAGAAACTTTTTGGATCAATGATTGGGAATGTTACCTTTTGGGAGTAGCAGTCCTAGGAGCTCCGGCCGTGCAGATGCTAGGAACTGTAGTCGAAAAGCAGCATCCCCAGCTCTGCTTTTAATAAAATACAAATTTGTTCAGAGCAATAACTGGTGTGTGTCGTCTTCTCAATTCCATTTGGAACAGCAGAAGCCTTGAGCAAGCCAGGTGCAGTCAAAGCCATGGGGAAAGGGGGTGCCCCTATGGAACAAGTGCCCCTTATCCTGCCCCGAAAACCATTGGAGACAGGTATGTTGCATTATTATTTGTTCATAATTGTAAAGCTGTCACCCGTCTTATATCTGTGCATTTCATTCTTTCTGCCCAAGTGTAGTACCTTACACCTCTCCCTGTTGAAATTCATTCGGTTAGCTTTGACCCCACTCTCCAATCGGTTAAGATTTGAAATTCTGGTCCTCTCTTCTCAGGGTGTTGGCTACCCCTCCTAATTTGGGGTCACCTGCAGATTTGATAAGAATGCCCTCTATTCCCTCATCCAAATCATTGATAAGGATGTTGGATAGCACAGGGCCCAGGACATAACCCTGTAGCACCCCAAAAGTCACTTCTCTCCAGGATGAAGAGGAGCCGTTGGTGAGCACCCTTTGGGTTTGGTCGGTCAACCAGTTCCAAATCCCCCTAATAGTAGCATTGTCGAGCCCATATTTTGCTAGCTTGTTTGCAAGAATATCATGGGGTACCTTCTGAAAGGTCCCGCTGCAGTCAAGATACGCTACGTCCACAGCATTCCCTCTATCTACCAAGCAAGTAACTCTTTCCAAATTAAGATAGCACAAGGCCTAGGACTGAATTCTGTGGCACCTCATGAATCACTTCTCTCCAGGATGAAGAGGAGCCATTGATGAGCACCCTTTGACCTCGGTCAGTTAACCAGTTCCAAATCCACCTAACAGTAGCACCATCTAGCCCACATTTTACTCGCTTGCTTGCAAGAATATCATGGGGGACCTTGTCAAAGGCTTTACTGGAATCAAGACAAGCTATGTCCACCGTATTCCCTTCTTGCTCCCATTTGGGCTGGCTTTCAGCCATTTTGTAGGCTTTTGTGGGGCAAGGGTTGTATAGGAGGCGAAGGATGGAGCAGCTTTTCCAGCCCTGGCATCTAAAGGCAGCTTTACATTTCTAGCTTCTCCCAGCCCCAGTGTGCCGAAGACAACAGAGAGGCCTTCTCCCCGTCACGTGATGTCGTTACCCAGAAGTTTTTCCCTTGGTAAGTCGGTGCTTGCACGCAGTAGGAATGAGAACTGTCTATCTATTGCAGATGAGACTCTGGTTTCATCAGTTACAAACATCCCAGCAGAGGGAAAGTTATTATAACAGCTCTAACAGAATCTAAGTTCAATTGGCTCAAAACACAGCAGCCAGATCGGTTACTGGTATATCTAGAAGTGAGTTTATTATACCAATATTAAAGTCACTCTACTGGCTGCCAATTAGTTTCTGGGCAACGTACGAAGTGTTGGTTATTATCTTTAAAGCCCTACATGGGTTGGGTACAAGTTACCTCTGGGACCGCCTCCTTCCATACAATCTGCCCCGTACACTCGGGTCCTCTGGGGAACATTTGCTTCAACCGGCCAGAATTAGGCTGGCCGTCCAGAGGACTTTTTCTTCAGCTGCCCTTAGGCTATGCAACCACCTGCAGGAAGAAATTCAATAGCTGAATATGTTGTCCAGACTGAAAACAGCATTAAAGACCAGTCTCTTCCAACCGGCCTAATGATTTTAAATGGTGAATTTTAGCAACGAATTATAATTATGTATTGTCTATTCTTAGGTCTTTGTATCTTTTTTTTTTCCTTTCAAGATAATATATACTTAACTACTGTGTTAATTAATGGATGTCCTGCTCTTACCCATTATACGTTCATCTATCGCAATGGCTTCAAACTTCAGGAAAAGAGATTCTATCTAAAGCTTTAGGAAGAACTTCCTGACAGTAAGAGCAGTTCAACAGTGGAAAATCCTAATGGAGTGTCTTCCTTTGGAGGTTTTTAAACAGAGGTTGGACTCTCATCTGTTGGGAGGCGATTGGACTCAATGGCCCTCGAGGTCTCTTCCAACTCTATGATTCCATGGGAAGATCCAGGTGTGAATGATTTTCAGCATCTCACTCTACGAAGCTAGGAATGTAGGATTGAAAAAGGTCTCATTTGGGGGGGTGACAATCCCTTCATTTTGTCTCCCCCTCAAGCTACCCCCCTGCCTAGTTCCCAACTCAGATCTGCTTTTCTGTTTCCCTTGTAGGGATAACCGAAGAACTGGAACGAAAGCTTCAGGAACGGCGAGCTACATTTCAGGAATGACGGAAACCACTTCCTTGCCGAGACACCAACGAAGAGCCCAGAAACGACGGTTCTGGTGACTCGCCAGAAGCTTCCCAGGGCAAAAAATTTCCCTGGGAACTTCGGCGCCCTTCTTTCCGGTCAACCCTCGCACCTCTTCTCAAAGGGCATCGCTGTCGCGTTGCATCTCAAAGGATTCCCGGAATTCTTTTCTGCATCTCCGTGGTGGACCAAGGAAGACATACTGTCCGGGGAGACTAGACTAAGGCAGGAGGCCTCAAGAAACAAACTAAAAGGACTTAAAAGAAATCTTATATGTAACCCACACTCTCTCAGCCTCAGAGGGAGGCAAGGGAAAATGCCCTCTGAGCAAATCTTGCCAAGAAAAAACACATGCAAGGTTCTCCATAAGCTGGAGATGAAGGCATGCGGCAACAAACGCACTCTGCGAGCTGGGGCTGAGCTCCGCTCTCTGCCTCCGTGGTGTCACGGCACGTCCCCATTGCCATTGCAGGAGAAAGGGTCGGCTATGGGAAGACTCACGCCCTTTAGCGAGAGGGACTGGAGAAGAGCTTAGATGAAGAAGAGCTCTGGCTGGATAGCCAGTTGGAAAGGAACGTATCTGCCCCACATCGGAGACTGTAGACTTCAGGAGGTCACAGGAGACGTACGGATTTTCACCAACCGGACCACATTTCTGGCAGAAGGTCTGTGGTTCAGTAGATAAAAGACTTAAGGTCCTGGTTTCGATCTCTACAAGCTGCCATTTGAAAGGAACAGGTAGCTCGTGGTGGGTTTTTCCTCCCACCTTAGGACCCAGAGAGTTGCTGTTGTTCCCAGATGTTGGCCTTCTGGAGGTTTTAAACTCCAGCTCCCAGAACTCCCAGCTCTTGGCCAAGCTGACTAGGGCTTCTGGGAGCTGTGGTCCAAAACGCTCAGGGGGGGCAAATTTCAGAACCATTAGGACTGGAATCTTTAAGGAAAAAGAACATAATTCAATGGTAGAAAAACGGCTTCATATAAAGAAGGCACCAGTTTTGTCTCTTCTCAGCCTTTTGGCTGAGATTAAATGTAGTATCTGTTCTTATCAGTTTAATAAAGAAGGCCCTGGGTTCAATCCTTGCTCTCTAGGGCTTCCCTGTTTGAATGGCTGGAGAGATGCTGCCAGTCCGTGTGCACAATACTAATCTAAATGGACTACTAATCTAATACGAAACGGATCCGATTCGGCTAAAGGAGCATGCTTGTAAAAATATATGCCCTATGATCCGTACCGTGAGGACTAGAATTTTTCTTTTTAGGCAAAGTACCATTGTTCGGTGGTATAGGTTGCGAGACTTACCAGAATCGCCGTGACAACTTTCCCACAATTTGTAGAAAATGATCTTATCCTTTCCTTTCTGTTTAAAAATCTATCCAACCCAGAGGTCGTCTTTTCATCTTGTGGCAGCGTGTTCCACCGGCAACAGGAATGGTGGCTTCCGTTTGCTCCGGAGTCCCCAGTTCCCAGACAGACAGAGCCAGTTTTGTGGGTTATGCAGAAGTCTAGAGTTTATTGTTAAGGCCAGAAGCTGGTTGTGTGGTGAGACATTAAGACAAACAAGCAAAAATTAACAACTCTACAAGCAGTCCACGGGAGGCTGTTTTGATGCTGACAAGAGCAAATCAGAAAAGGTTAATATTTTTCTTTTTTTTTTTTACTGCAGCTCTCAGAATCCATTGACCATGCTGGCTGGGGGATTCTGGGAGATGCAGTCCCAAATACTGATGTTCCCAAGCTTCCCATCTGGAGCTTGCTGGTTTCTTCTCGTATCGCTGCCGCAGGGGAAAATTTGGGAGGGCGAAGTGGCAAAGTTGCGATCCCAGTTTCGCAAGTTGTATGTTAAAGCTGGGCTATGTGTCTCCCATAGAAAGGCAGAAGTGGTCCTGAATGGAGAAACCCATCTCCCAAATAGCTCAGCTTTTCAGCGCCAGATGACCATAGGGTACATTCCAGCTTGCCAATACCTTTTTGAATTATAGTGCCAAGAAGTGGACACACAGTTCCAGGTGAGGTCTAACCAAAGCAAAATAGAGTGGTATTATAACTTCCCTTGACCTGGACACTATACTCCTATAGATGCAGCCCAGAATTACATTGGCTTTTTGAGCTGCTGCATCACACTGCTGGCTCATGTTCAGCTTGTGGTCTAATAAGACTTCTAGATCCCTTTCACACCTACCGAGGTCAAGCTGGTTGTCCCTCATCCTGGTTCAACCCCCAGAATTCCCGACTCTTGCTCATTCTGGCTGAGACTTCCGGGAGCTGAAGTCCAAAACCTCTGGAGGATCAAAGTTTGGGAACTCCTGATCTGGGTAGAGAATGGAAGTAAGCTAGGCTGTCCTCCGCAGGCTTAATCCTTTTCCTTTTCCTGTAGGATTGCAGCTTGAATAGGAAGTACAGCGCTTAGAGATGGGAGATGGGGAAATCATTGATTTCCTTGTGATGCAAAGAAACAAGATATATTCATTAACAGTGAGACCAGTCAACAAAGTTTTGCAGTGCAGTGTGCCCCCATTCAAGCGTTCGGCCTCTCCATCCCATTCCCACCCCTCCCGCTTCTCCCCCTCTGCAATTAGTCTTTAATTATTGGGTCACTGAGCATGCCCAGTCGTCACTGGGATGTGGGGAGTCTCTTCTCCAACTCTTGGAAAGTTCTTTCTCCTATAAAGCTGAGCTTCAATCACAGCAAAGGAGACATTTTGCTGTTTGGCTTCCTTTGCTTCATTCCGGCTGTACAATCTGGACCGAATCCTGGCAGAATTTTTCAAAAGAAAGCAAGAACGGGATCGATCGTGGAGTAAACACCCAGCCCGGTTTGCTTCCTCCTTTTCAGCTGAGGTTTGTTGTCTTGTGTCTTGTCGAAGGGGGAAAAAAAAAATGGAAGATTTGGTCGTTTGGAGGAAAGACCCCTGTGACGGACGATAGCAGGAGACTTTCCTTTTACAATCATAGACAGAGAAAAAAACAAAATCTAATACATTCACGGTGTGCGTGTCCTCTCTCAGGGCAAGTCGGAGGGATGATCCGAGAACTGGGAGGCAAAAAATAATCGTCGTACTAACTTAGAAAAGAATACTGCTGTTATAGTCCGTTGGCAGGGTGGTTCATTCTGGGCTTCCCTCCTGGCGAGAGAGGGGGGTCCCGAAAAACGGTGACATTCTTCTAAGACAGGCTGGCGTTGGAACTGCTGGTGGCGCTGTTGCGCTTCTGAAGGCATTTGACGGCGCTGGGAACTTGCAGGCCAGAATAGACGTGGAAGCTGCCACACCAAACCTAAGGGGGGAAAGAGCGAAGGGGAAGGTAGCCCAGAGGTTCGAGAAAAGGGAGGGAAATGTCACAAAACCTGTGGCTTGTCTCCGTCCGAGGGCGGACAGGGAAAAAGCTGACACCGAGATAGGGAGCAGATTTCAGAGAGAGATTGGAACAGATGGGTTAGAGACCAAAGAGTCAGCTAGAGGGAAGAACTGACTCTGGTTTTGGGAAGCTGTGAATGATTGAAAAGTTCAAGAATTAACACATTGTTTTCTGCATCTTAATAAATTTCCACTTTAGTTGGCCCAAGAAAGATAATGCTGATTTGCCCACAAAACAACACAACCATAGATGCACAATAAGGCAGTCACCTTGAGGCTTGAGCACCCAATCCTGGAAGGGATTAAGGGGGACACAGGACTGCGGGGTTAGAACTGGGAGCCAGCCTGGTGAGGGGGATTGGCATACACCCATCTTCCCTTGCCATGCTGGTTGGAGGCTGATGGGAGATGGAGTACATGGTGCCTGCAGCACTAAAGGCTCCTTACCCTCATAGAAGTGAACCCTCTCTTCTTAAAACACTAGCCTGTCTGAAACCTGGAGCACAGACGTATATCCCCAATGTTCTCGAACTACAACTCTCATGATTCCTCTCCACTCCCCAGTTGGGGGTTGCAGCCCAACAACGATCAATTCAGAACATATTTTTGCAATGGTAACAAAGGCTTCCAGTTTTGTTCCCAACAATTTTCAACATTCCTCGAGCAGAAAAGAATCAATCCACAAAACAGTGATACCTTTACTGGGCCAATTGAAAAGCACAAAATTCATCACACTAGCTTCCGAAGCTACACTGGCTTCTTCACCACATAAAAAAATATTTAAAATCCCTTCTGTATGTATCTGCGTACCTGCTTCCGTCAGCTTCTGCCTTATCCTGCTTGCTTCTACAGCCATGAGGACCAGAAACTTTGCTCTCGTTTAAATCAAAGCTGCTATTCTTGGGAGGCACTGGATTTTGGGACAAAGGCACAATCACGCTCCTATTCCAAAACTCTTACCATGAAAGCTGGAAGAACGGGTTGGGTAAATTTGGCCCGAAATGTATGGAGCAGTTGCTTGGTCTTAGCGTTGTAGAACGAGAGGAAACCTGGAAATGAAGGACATGGGAAGAGATTTCAGACACAAGGGACGGGCCAAGTTAGAGGAGGGAAGGTAGAGGAAGAGGTAATAAAGAACCTGGGTGGGCAGTATCAAAATGCACGTCTAACCTAGTATTTCTGACAACGGACAGCTAAGATACCACTGGGAAGTTTCGCAATGCGTAATCACATTCCCACTTTGTTTATGTCTCCCCTTCCTTACTCTCAGTCACAACTAGTCACAACCGCCTACCTTCACTGACTCTCAGTTCCCCTCATCTGCTGTCTGTTGTCATTTAAGACTTACAGCAACCCTAAGGGTTCAATTACCTGTTCGGCATCACGCTCTCTCAGCCCCAGATGGTTAAAACTGGCATCAAAGTGGTACAACTGTGCACTGTCTAAGAAGGCTCATCCACACCACACTGTTCCAGCACTAGGAAACCACTTTAACTGCCATGGCAACACCTCACGGAATCCTGGGTCTTGTAGTTTGCCTAGGTCCTATAGCACTCTGGCTGCGGGTTCTAAACGTCCCTCCCTAAACTCCAGATCGCAGTATCCCGTAAGAGGGAAGCAGTTAATGTGGAACAATAGCACTATAACTCTGTGGTGTGAATGGGCCATCAGAGGCTATTAATTAATACCTCTATATCCAACACCAGAGGGAGTCTGTCTGTCTGTCTGTCTATAACGAATACTGGAAAGGTGAGAAGCATCTGCACATGTCTCCTACTGGTGAGCATCCCATATGCAACTCATTGGCCACACTTCAAACCTAACTCTGAACTAGCGAAACCTTGGATGTAGTCCAGCATTAGGGGCTAGACTTACAAAGCAAGGAGGGAGAAGTCCAGCTGAATGGGAGAACCCAAACAAGGGACAAACCTAGATAAATAGATAGATAGATAGACAGACAGGCAGGCAGGCAGGCAGGCAGACATTGCTGAAATAGGGACTCACTTGTATGGAAGAAGCTCCGTGAGGGACTCACCTTCATGAAAATTGCAGTAGACACCAATGATATCTGGAACGGGCACTTCTAAGATCTTGGCTTTGTTGTTATGTTTGGCTGTGAAGCTGACTTGGAGCCAGTTGTTGAGGTGGAGGCACCAGGAGGAGGGGGTCTTTCCCAGCTGGTCGAACTTGCCCAGGGAACGGCAGGCCACCCCCACTGCAAAGGCTTTGCTGTCACGATCATAACGCACCTCCCAGTAGTGGTCTCCACCATCGATCAGTGTGTCTCCTATAGCAGATAGCAAGGAAAATGCACCATTAATGTCACCCAAAGGCAAGATTTCGCATATGCAAGACTTATTGGCCGGCATCCCTGATTGGCTAGCATCCCTGATTGGCCAGCATCCTGTTAGTGGCTGGTACCCCTGATTGGTTGGCATGCATAAGCATCCCTGCCTAAGCAGGGCACCTTAGCACAAAGGACACATTCTGCTTATAGCCTACAGCAATGTGGTTGCACACTGTGTAGGTTCTGCCCCTGTTCTATTTAACTGAACCAGCCCAGAATAAAAGAGGATGAGTAGTGATAAGCACCAGAAGCCGGCAACCATATCAGGAGTTCAACGTGGTTCTCACCTAATACTGTGTAGGATTCGGCAGTGAAGCGGTCCCTCCCACCGCGTCCCGTTGGCATTCTTTTCGGAGACTGCACACATCTGTGGGCAAAAAGAGAAGACAGTGACAAAACTACTAAGAAACATCCTTCAAGGTCAAAGCAGTGGATTGGAGGGGGAAACCAATGTCCTGTCCTTCTCTTCTAGCCACATCTCTATATTTCAAGTTGTGACCACCTTATGTTTGAGGAATCAACACGAGCGGGGAGAAGTCACCTTGAACTTGGGCAGGCTTTTATACAAATAGGTGCTTATATGACCCTCTCCAGAGCCTGAGAACATTATCGTTTGGATTATAATTATCACCGTTCCTCAGGCAGGACTATTCTAGGAGCCGTAATCCCGAAGAACAAGGTTTCCAATGTGCCAATATGGTCCAGGGAGTCAAAGAGAGAGAAAGGGTTACCTGGCTGGAGAATTCACCGGGGATGCGGTCCGCCCCTTCCCGTCCTTTTCCCGAGCTTTGATGTCCTGCACCTTCCCGCCCATGGCGTCCCATTCCACGCTGAGGTCTTCCACCTTGAGATTCTGGTGGCTGGTGGTGGCATCCAGTCGAAACATGAAGGCTGGGAACAGAAAAAAGCTGGTGGGGCCAACTCGGAGCAGACAGAGCCGATTCTCTTTTTTTAACCCCCCAAACATTCATTGTTGGTGCTTGTGGCCTGCACAACCCCCAGAACAGGTGGAACTTTTTTGCTTCTACAGGAGCCCACCTTAGCCCCAATTTTGCTTTTGGCCATTTCAGTTACCTGTGGTTAACCTCTTCCCCCAGAGACTCATCTAGGAGCCTTCCCCAAAGCTGGGGAATGGACTTTGGATCTTGGACAGGCAGAAAAGTGGGTTGCGTCCCCAAGACGGGACACCTCAGACTGATCTGGAGATGCCAGAGATCGAATCCAAGACTGTCTATACTTCTGAGCTTTATGGGAAGGACCATAAGCTCTGGCCCTTCCCATAAAAACAGATTTCCACACATGCTGAGCTAGGGCATTCTGGGGTCTTTATTTAAAGAAAGTAATTTTCCCAGTGTGTGTGCGCATCTTCCTGGAACCCGGAAATAATTTGGGCCAGCCCACTCCTTCTTGCTACCCCAACTTCTCCCCAAATCCCACCCTCCAGGCCTTACCCACCTCTCGTTTCCAAGGTGACCGGCTCGGAAAACTCCCCCGCCACCGCCTTGTTGCAGGCTTTGACCCGGAAGTTCATGTACTTCATATCGAATTTCAGCCCTGTAGGTAGAGGCAGGTGGAGGCCATGGAAATGCATACATAAAGAAATAAGAAAGATCAGGAAGAAATATATCTTGGACATTCTGTGATCTTGCTGTCCTTTTAAAAGTCTCAGCTAAGTAGATTCACTCTGTAATAGGGATTATTTCTTTCTCTCTCAGACTGGTATGGCCATTCCCCAATCTGATAAGGTGCCCTGTCTTTTCCACACGGCTCTGCATTCCCCCTTTATAACACCCCCTTTGCGGAAAAGGATAAGGCCTTTCAATGGCTATTTACGACCCCTTAATAGTTCTGGGGTACTGTGTTTCTTTAAATACTGTATACTACCCAGCCAAGTCAGTAAAATAAACTGTAATATTTATTAAAATACCATACAGGACAAAGTATTGGAGTTCATATGCAGGTCAAAGCTAATACAGTTCTTCAGAGTTCTTTTAAACAGTTTCCTTATATCTTTAAACTCTTATATAAGCACAAGTACCATAAACCAGCCCTTTGGCTGTGCTCTCGCCAAAGCCTCATCCCCCAATCTAGGCCACACTTTCTGATCAGATTCTATAATGGTTTAATTACTCTTCTGCCTCTGTCTCTAGGCTTTCCCTGAGAATTAAACCCTTCCCGCTCGGACAACCCTCCTGGCCGACTGAGGGACTTTATTCCAGAGCTCCCTCTGGCTGAAGGACTGACAAATGACAATCAGTGTTTGCCTTTATATATTATTTCCTCTCAGCCATCAGCCCCTCCCTCACACTAATGGGCTGAGGAGACATTCTCGTTGCCTGGCAATCTGTTTCTAGGTTGTTCTGGCACTCCAGATAGCCACACCCCCAGAACTTCATCATAGCCTCTATCCTTTTCAGAGCTTGGGAAGGCTGCATTCTTGGACTAGAATCCCAAACCAAGCCATGATGGCTGGGGAATTCTGGGAGTTGCAGTCCATTAAGTATTTCCCCTCACCCCCAAACTTTGGTCCTTTGGCCCCTCTCCTTATTTTGCTCCGTACGGAGAATGCCACCATCACCACCACCAAAAGACATCCGTGGAGAGTCAGCCTGCCTTACCAGAAAGAGTGTACTCTGTCTGTTTGATTCCTTCGATGACCATCCACGGCTGGTCTTCCTTCACCCGAGGTGGTCCTTCAAAGTTGGTCTTCCGGTACTCCAGCACATAGTGGTCAATCTTGCTGTCCTCATCCGGCATCCTCCAGACCAGGGTCACACAGTTGTCGGCCACCAGTGACTCAGCCAGGTCTATCTCCGGTGCGCTGGGGACTACGCAGGGATGAACAAGGGGTGGGGGGGTCACCAAAACCTATCCTGCCTCCAGCTCCTCCTGGTTCCATCTTTTCTTCTGATGTCCATCACCACCATTTTGTCAAGATGGCTGACGGATGTCCACAAGCACCAAGAGGCTTTCAGTTAACTCAGCCTTCTGCAAACTACAATTGTCTTCAGACTACAACTCCAATCAACCCCAACTATATTCAGACTCCAATTCATTCACATCCCTCTCTTTATCCTCCTAAACACCCCTGTGAGGTGGATCAGGTTGAGGGAGAGCAACCAGCCAGAGATATTTTCATGGACTAGAACCTTGACTCTCTCAAATCCCTGTCCAGTGCTCTAACCACTGCACCTCACTGGTCTTTGACTCATTCAACCTTGAAATATAGTCCATTACCTGGCAGGAATTTAAGGGACTGTAACATCCGACGTTCTTGGGCGAAATCTACCATCAGATGGCTCATGTTGTCGCTGACTTTGGCCTTGAGGGAGAGTCGGAACGCTGGTGCCATGGTCACGCTGGCAGAGGAGGCAACCCGCAGGAAGATGGGGGAGAAAAAGAATGAGTTAAGGGTCCTCGAAGACCCCTTGTGCATCTTGAGTGAGCAAAGGGGGCTGGAGCAAAGTTGGGAGTCGAAGGCTCTGCAACATGCAAAGATCCCGGTGTCTAAATGCTTTGCAACATGCAAAGAAATGCTTTGCGATAAGCAAAGATCCCAGTGTCTAAATATTTTTGCAACAAGCAAACAAATGCTTTGCAACAAGCAAAGATCCCGGTGTCTTAACTCTGAGAGAAGAAGTGGCTTTGCAAGAGGCAAAGGTCCCTGCGCGCAGACTCCGAAAGAGGAAAGGCTCTGCAATGTGCAGGTGCAAAGTGCCTTTTCTTCATTGCAGTGAATGACCAGGCTGGAATGGGCAGGATGAGGTTGCTCCAAAGCACGCACAGAGTGCCCGGCACTCATGCCAGAACAAACCTGGCCCAAAAACTTTGGGAAAGTTTCATGGGAAGGAGGAAATCTTCCCTGGAGCAAGGAATAAGGAAGTAAAGGGTACCCTTGTACATATGCTGAGTGCACGTCTCTCTACATAAGATAACGGCCACTGGAAAACCTCGTCTTCAAATTTAATTCAGATGGTGAAGACAAGTCTCTTTTTCTTTTAAAAAAAAGCAAATCAATTCACAATATATCAGGCCTTGAACAACATGGAAGGCATGGAGGAGGATCAGCAGGTTTCGAACCCAGGACCAGGGTAAGGGTAGGGGAGACTGCTGCTATATTGTATGTCCCCCTGACTTGAAAAAGGGAAATGCTGTTTACAGAGGGTAAACCCAGGGGCAGAGGGTGATGAAGTTTCGGGGAGCTGCGTACCTGTCCTTGATTTGTTTAGCAGCCTTCAAAGCAGCGGCAGAAGGAAGTCGGCAGAAGAGAGAAAAGCAGAGAAGGAGGAAGAAAAGAGAAAGAGAAAAATATCAAGGGAGGAATTGCAAGGGAGGAAGTTTGGTCAATAAAGGGAATGTTGCACTTAACTTTCTTAAGCCATTTCCTACATTCTAAGTAATTTTGCTGCTCATAATATTTGTAACTTAAACACAAAACAGACAAAAAAAAATATCAATTAGTAAATTGTGTGGTCTCTTCCAACTCTACATTTCTATGATTCTATGAAATTGTAATCACAAAAACTACCATTAATGGTAATGAACTCATTATGTGGATCTGTTCTTAGGAAGGAAATTGTTCTAATTGTATTTATAACACAACTAATAACATGGGGGAATGTTTCTATAATAGCCTTGAAAGACTGAAATTGTTGAAAGATTGAGTGTTGCATATTGTTAACAATCTTTAATTTATTTATTTGTATGAATGTAAACTTAGTCTAGAGTAGGTTTTTCTGGATTATATGACTTTTTTCCCCCTGCTGGTTACATGCATAAGTACTTTAAATGAAATAAATATTATAAAAAAATAAACAACATCATATTAATTGAAAATTATTTTGATAATATATTGAAAAATTGTTCCAATAATATAGTACCATGCAATCATGATTAAAGTAATAATTAGTTCTTTAAAATTATTAGTAACTTTAAAATGACATTCGTTTCCCTATAATATGGAATTATGTATAGGATATATTCTAAAAAAAGCAACAAGTTAATTTCAACTAATCTACTAGGAGCTGTTTGCAACCGGAAAAGAGTACACGAACATTGGAAGAATGGGTCTTTCTTGTACTACAGCAAATCAAAGGACGTTTCCGCACTGCACTGTTCTAGTGCTATGTTTCCCCTTCCAACCTCCTTGTGGAATTCCGGTGTTTGTAGTTCCTTGAGGCCGAAGAGCTCTCCGGCCGAGAATCCCAAACTGCAAATCTCAGGATTCCAGAGGATGCTGGAAGTAGAACGATAGCACTATAATAGGGTAGTGTGGAAACGGCCAAAGTTATTTCCTTTTTTATTTTACCTGGTTGAAATCGTGGTTCTCGGCTCCCTGTAACGTCTGGTTGGCGGTCTCCAGCAGCTCTTCGGAGCTCTCCAGGGCTTTGGTGCAGGCGGCCAGCTGGGTCTGCAGGGTCGGGACGGCAGTGAAAAGTCGAGAAGGACGTTACAACAAACACATCGGAGGTGCCGAGATTTATCCTCGATTTATCCTCACGGAAGACCGCGTTCTCTCACCTGCAACTCGTAGGTCCGGCTGGCCCGGTCCTGCTTGATCTTCATTATCATACCTTCCTTCAGTTCGTCCAGCAGCGCGTACAGCGACTGGAACTCCGCTTCTAAGTCCTTCTGGACTCGGTCCGAGTTGGCCTGGTGGAAGCCAAGAGAAAAAGCTGAAACAGGAGGGGCATTTCTCGCTGCACGTGGGGAGACACTGAGGAGAGACCCTATGGGGTCTCATTCTACGGAACTCTACGGGTCCCACTCCTGTGTGAATTCTACCTCTACGTTCTGGAGCATCTGTTTGAGCACGTAGATGAAATTCTGGATTTCTTCATTTTTCACCGCCAGCGTGGTGATGATCTTCCTCAGGGCATCCTGTTGCAAAGAGCAAAAAGAAAGTTCATGTGAACAAGACATTTTTTTAAAAAATTTAGGGTAAGCACACGTGTGAGCAGGTTCAGTTCCCTGCTTGGTCACAGAAACCCACTGGGTGAGCTTGAATGTGTCACATACTCTCAGCCCCGGAGAACCCCAAGATCGGTTTGCCTTCAGGTTGTCATACGTTGGAAATGACTGGTAGGCACGCGCAACAACAACAAAAGGCACCGGATCCTGTCTGATCATGGGAGGTAAGCAGAGTCAGCCCAGGTTAGTACTTGGATGGGAGACCGCCAACAAATACCAGGCATTGTAGGCTATATTTCAGAAGAAGGAACTGGCAAAATGTGATAACTCCTTGGTTAAGAAAACCCTAGGAAATTCATGGGGAAAATGGAATAGCAGCACTATAACAATGTAGTGTGGAAATGGCCACAGTTTAGTCAGGAAGGAAGGAGGGAAGAAAAGCAACCAACCAAGCAAATACTAGACTATAGTCCTGGACTGCTGGTCAGGGATCATGTAGCAGAATATTCCTACACTATTTTTTTTAAAATTCCCTTAAGTTAGAAAGGTAGCATCTCAAGTCTAGAACCGTATCCCCTGACATGCTATAGCTCTGGACCACTATAGTCCTGGGTTGCTGGCTGGGGCTCAGGTAGCAAAATATTCCTGCACTGATTTTTTAAAACTTCCCTTAAGTTAGAAAGCTAGCATCTCAAGTCTAGAACCATATGAACCATATTCCCTGATATGCTATAGCCCTGGACTGCTGGCTGGGGCTCATGTAGCAGAATATTCCTGCACTGATTTTCCTTTTAGAAAGTTCCTTAAGTTAGAAAGATAGCATCTCAGGTCTAGGACCATAACCCCTGACATGCTAGATGTCTGTGTGTCGGGGATGGTCATTTTTTTAACATGCAGGGGCTTGAGGATGCAGCCTAACTACACACACACACACACAGACCAGGCTTCAAATTCTCTCTTTTTTCACTCCTCCTTCTCATTCCCACCTTTCACCAGAACATTTCCACCACCAAAGTTTCTGAAATGGTTTCCTTTCCCTTGCAGGTAAACCTTCCCCTCTTCTGCCTCCTCCCCATGGATTTTTACTACCTCCTCGCTAAGCTGAAGGAGAAGACAGGCCTGCTCTTCGTAAAACCCTTTCGTTTCTTCTCTCACCTGCCAGGGCTCAGTCGCTCGCCTAAAGAGGCCAGCCCAGAAAAGAGCCGGAGGTAGATGACAAAGCAGAGGTAAAAAGAAAGGGTCTGGAAATGGAGGAGGGAGAAGGAGAGAAGGGTGTGAGAAATCAGGCTTGCAAATCTTCCTTGCAGGAGAAAGTCTTTATCCCCTCCAGGCCAGATCGACTTCATGCATCAAAGGAATACGAGAGCCTTTGATTCCTGCGGTCCAGCCATTGCTGCATCCCTCCCTGTCAGCATCCTTACCTTTTGGTCCTCCATCTTCAGACTGTTCCACCCAAGTGAGTTTCCTTTGGCAGGGAGCGGGGGAAGATTGAGGAAGAAATGTCCCCAGAGCGGGTACCTCCTCTGGCATGGGCCACGGAGGATGCGTCTGGGCAGGGTTTCGGAAGGAGGAGGCGGTGTCGTCTGCGGTTATCTTTCCTCCCTTCCTTGGCCGGCATTAACAAAGCTGGTGGGGGAAAGAGGGGGAGAGGGGAGGGACGCACACACGGCCTCTCCTCTCTGCGCAGCTGTGGAAGCATGCTGGGAAATGTAGTCCGGGCGACAGAGCTGGAGAGAGCGGAGGGGACACTGCGGAGCATAAGATAACGAAAGAGAACAAAGGAGGCGGCTGAACGGATGAAAAGATTATCCCTGTGCATGGAGCCGGGGATCTTTTGAAGACTGTCTCTCACCAAGGTTTGGAGGAAAAGCTGGTTTAAAGGACAGGCAAAGAGGAGAGAGAGAGAGCAGGGGAGGACAAGAGTGCCTCTGAGCATGGACAAAGTAGCTCCCAACTGCAGCTTAGTAACAAAAACAGGGCTTTAAATGGAGGAGAAGGTGCCAGAAGGGGATATCCATTTGATTTATGCATCCTTTCCCCCTCCTTTGTAAGAGTTTTTGGAAATATCAGCTGGTCCAAAGAGCTGCAGCCAGCCCATGTTAACGGATGCTGAATACATAACTCCCTTGCTGCAAGAGGTCTGGTGGCTGCCAGGCACTGTTTCCAAGCACAATTCAAAGTGCTATTTTTATCTATCTATCTATCTATCTATCTACCTACCTACCTACCTACCTACTTAACTATCTATCTATCATCATCGTATGTTAATATTTAATATAATTTAATGTTTAAAATTATATATATATATAGATATATACTTATATATAATTTTAAATATTAAATTTTTACATATAATTAAGACAGCCATACACATACTACACAACCATGTGGCAGTGGCAGCATTTTCTGTACAAACATCAACTGATCACACATTTGAAAATTGGCGAGTGCTCGCTCTGTGCACGCTTGTTATGACTGCAGCCCAAACAACTGATGGGTTAAGGAAGCGGTCAAAAGCTTTGCAGAATTTTATTGTCCTAGTTTATAGTTTTGGTAACTTAGATACTATCTGTTAATTGCAATTTATTTCTTTGGTGTAAAACTATATAAGAACAGTAACAGTCTACTCTGTTTCCCAACACTGTAATTGTTATTCATACATTTTCAGGTTTTGGTTGTTTTGTTTTGTTTTTAGTCCAAGTGACTACCCGTAGGACCCATCCTCCATCTGATATACTTCCAAATATTTAAACGGGGCTATAGTGTCACATCTAGACGTTTTCTTCTCCAGGCTAAACCTACCCAGCTCCCTAAGCTGCTCCTCAGAGGGCTTCAGGGTTTCCAGGTCTTTTGACCATTTTCGTCGCCCTCCTCTGGATACCTTCCAGGTTGTCAATAGGTCACTTCCCTTGACCTAGATGCTAAACTCCTACTGATTTCTCCTTATATTATATTATATTACATTTAGATTCCATTTCAACATTAGGAAGAACTTCCTGATGGTAAGAGCGGTTCGACAGTGGAATCTGCTGCTACCTGGGAGTGCGGTTGAGTCTCCTTCTTTGGAGTTTTTTAAACAGAGGCTGGATGGCCACCTGTTGGGAATATTTTATGTTCTCCTGCCTGGCAGAATGGGGTTGGACTTGGTGGCTCTTGGGGTCTCTTCCAACCCTATATGTGATTCTATGATAGCATATAGCATGCACATTTTCCCACACGCTATATTCTCCTGTTGACGCAGCGAAGGGTTACGTTGATTTCTCAGTTCTGCTGCATCACACTCTCGACCCATCACCACTAGAGAGTAGTTTAAGCTTACAGATAACGCAACAACCATCCATCTTCTGGCTAGACCAGCAGATGTCGCTTCATGCACATGGTAGTTCGTGCACTGCAGTTTCGCTTCATTGTTTGACTCTGCCAAGTTCCCAGCTCCCCCATGCCCAGCTAACTCTGGGCCACAAAGCAAGCAGAAACTTATACCCCAGACGACAGGATCAGAACTCCAAATGACCTTAATGGCTTGGAGAGCTGGGCCAAAACTAAGGAAGAAATGTAACTTACTACACTTGGGGAGAAGAAAAAAAAAAGAAATGCACAGATATAGGATGAATGACACTTGGCTTGGTAATAATACATGTGAAAGGGTACATGTGAACGACTGTACATGTGAATTTGAGTGAATAGTGTGATGCTGCTGCTAAAAAGGCTAATGTGATTCTAGGCTGCATCAATAAGAGTATAGTGTCTAGGATTAGGGGAGTAATAGTACCACTCTATTCTGCTTTGGACAATCCCGTGTCCAGTTCTGGGCACCTCAATTCAAGAAGGATATTGACAAGCTAGAACGTGTCCAGAGGAGGGCGACCAAAATGGTGAAGGGTCTGGAAGCCATGAAGCCCTCTGAGGAGCGGCTTAGGGAGCTGGGGATGTTTAGCCTGGAGAAGAGAAAGTTAAGAGGGGACACGATAGCTATGTTGGAATATTTGAAGGGATGACATGTTGAAGATGGAGCAAGCCATAAGTTGGAAACGGCTTGAAAGCACTTTATGACAATGAATTATAAATAGTTTAATTCTATTTTAACATTCCATTTTTGTATGTTTTAAAATAATTGTGTTGTTGGTTTAAACTGTGAGCCACTTTGAGTCCCAATTTTGGGGGGAAAAGTGGGATGATGGTGATTGATGATGATGATAAAGATTTCATAGGGGAGACAGAATTCTAATTTGGAAGTGCCAGCCCCATTCCCCTTCACCTTTATGTCGCTACACAAGAGCACCGTAGCACGGTACGGCTAATTTTTGGATGCAAAGCGTCACTTTCTCTCCTCTCCTTTTTTTCTTCTGATCTCTGCTGTGGCCTCGATATTTTTCGTGGAAAAGGAAGGTTGGTGGGAGGAACATGAAAGCAAGGTCACACAAGCATCACCTTTTGCAAAGCCGAGGGGAATCGGCACAAAGCGGCCGGGAGATGGAAGGACCGGCTCAGCGCCGGCTTTCCCGTAAGAGATGGCGGCAGCCTTCAGGCTCGATTCATCTTGATTAGCAAAAGGCCGGAGCTTCGTTTTTCAAGCCGCACCGATCAATCGGAGGACGGAGGGCAGAGAGACAGACAAGAGGGGAGAGATCGGCAGTTCGCTCTGGTTTGTATTGCTGAATGAGCCTCAAGACCTGGAATACTCAACGGAGCGAGGAGCGAAAGAGATGACCCGAGAGATCGGGGTGGGCATATTAGAACCTACGAACAACAAGTGGCCCTGTGGCCCAGTTTAGTGGCCCATGAAAGATTGCATGGTCCCTTTAAGGCTTTATGGAATGAATTTTCAGTGTGATTTTGGGGTACTTGTCCCAAATCCATGTGGAAAGCCCCACCCCACTCCCATGAGCAACCCAGGCTATCTCCCAAAGACTTCTAATTTTCCTCCATGGTCCTTCTCAAAATGGCGGCATTGAGGAAGTTGTGTTTCTCCCCCCCCCTCCAAAAAAAGAACTTTCACAAGTTCTGGGTGACAGATGATGTTTGAATGACCTTTTCCCCTTGCCGACTGTCCGTTGTTCACCAGTGAAGCTGTAGCATTCTGACCCAAATATCGAAATGTGCGTGTCTGTGGGAAGGGGGCCGAGGCATGGTGGGGACAGCGGGCCCCCAGGGTCCAAAGCGGATGAGAAAAAGGAGAGGGAAGGGGGTAGGCTGGCATGGTGGCCTTATGCTTCCTCTCTCTTGCCCATCTCCTTCCTTGGGTGTGTATGAGGGGGCGTTGGGAGAAGTGCCAAGAAACTGGGCTGCAATCCATCCATAGTTGGTCAGGCAGTGGCTGGTAGAGGAGGAGGACCAAGGTGGGTTTTTAAAGGGTTATGTGGCCTCATCGGAGCTGCCGCGAGGGAAAGGTTCCCCTAAGAAAGAAGAGCTTGAGGTGGGGAGGAGGCAGGCGTTGGGGAAATTCGCAAATAATCAAATCTGCAAAAGTTGAACCCAGAAATGTGGAGGGCTGACTGTACTTGGAAGAGGCCGGTGGAAATCCCTGCGTTAAAGACAGCGAGGGAGAATTGAATGTGGAGTAGGGATTCAATGGCAGGTGGCGGCTTCTGCCTCAGGAAATTGGGGCCTTTAACATGACTGTCTGGGTGTTGGAAACCTAGCCCATCGAACAGATTCAGTGCTTCAGACAGCTCCGTTGGGATAACCCTAGGTAGGTTTAGTACTTTGGAGAGTTCCTTTGGGCTGTTGCTGAGAAAGTTCAGCACCTTAGAGAGCTCCATTGGGATACTGCTAAGAAAGTTCAACTGGCGCATTGGAGAGCTCAACCAGTGCATTGCTAGAAATATTCAGCATATATATTTACACACAGACACACACACACTCCATTGGGATGTCCCTAGGTAGGTCCAGCCGCTTTGAGAGCTCCATTGGGATACCCCTAGGAAGGTTTAGTACTTTGGAGAGCTCCATTGAGAAGTCTCTAGGAAAGTTTAGCATGTGGAGAGCTCCACTGGGATGACTGTAGGTAGACTCAGCACCTTTGTTCCTTTGCACTTTGCAATAAAACCTAGCACGGCTCCATCGCCCCTCTGACATGGAAGCTGCTACTGATTCCAACCCCACCTATGATACTCTGAAGTCTTGAAGGAAGGTGGATTCACCACGCTCCTGATAAGGAAACCAACAGCCACCACCTTTGACGAGGGAGAACTGGCACTCTGCGTGTGCTTTTGTAATGCATTTTTTTTTAAAGCACCTCTTCAAAGGTAGAGACAAGAAAGGAAGAATGGAAGAAAGAAAATTCTGCATCAAAGCAGCACCTGCAATTAAGTCATCACTCCGCTCTCTTTGTACGCTCGTGTCAACCACGTCCTCCATACTGAGAAGCTGTCAGCTAGATTTGGGGTGGGCGGATAAACGGAAAATGGAGCGACGGGCTCACCTGGCGGTTGAGAACGAGCGAGTCTCGTTTTGGTTATCCCCCTCACTTCCTTCCCTTTTTTTCCACGCCGTCTCCATCTCTTGCTCCGTTTGCCTGCCAGCAGTTCTAATGTGCTAATTGGATTCTTAATGGTGGTAATTAATGGGGAAACTTCATTATGAGCTTGCTCGACATCTCGCTTCAGGGTTCGTTATGGCTGCGGAGCAAGAAGGGAGGAATCGAGAGGTGGGGAGGCAAGGGAGGGACAGAAATTGAACCACAGATGGCACACGAGTAGACAAAGGGATCCGTGTGGTCTGTTCTCTCTAGCAAACGGCAGAGCCAGTTGCTTTCGGTACCTGGCATATTGCTGGTGTGGACGGTTGTTTCTCCCGTGTGAACTTTGCTGTATCAAAGAGTCAGTCCTCTTCCGGATTGGCTGCATTCTTCCGCAGCCACACCAATCATCTCTTCCTCCATTTCTGGCGCACCCTGAGAGCACCAAGTTGGAAGCCCTGGAGAGGTTGAATAGATACACCATCAAAGTATTCCTGACAGACGGCCATCCAGTCTTTGTCTAAAAACATCCAAATAAGGGGACTCCACCACACTCCCAGGCTGCAGCGTATCCCACTGTCAAACTGCTCGTACCATCAGGAAGGCCTTCCTAATGTTTAGGTTAGTTTGAATCTATTGCTCTGTGTGCTTGTCTCTGGAACAGCAACCTCCTGGCGGTTGCCCCAAAACTGTGGAACTCTCTTCTGCAGAGAGCTAGGCTGGCCTCCTCTCTGCTCTTTTTCCACCAACACACAAAGAGCTTTCTCAGGCCTGAGAGAGTTAACTCTCTGATGTCGAAGGTCTAACTGGAGTGTACATTTATCCCTTTAAAAGCCTTTTAAAGCAGGTCAAAATGAATGTTTTTAATGTGCTTATTTGTTTAGGGGCCTTTAAATGTGTGTTAATATCCATTGTTTAAATGCTATTTGGTTTTAATTCATACTGTTAACCATCTTGGGTTGCATATTGAGAGAAAGGAGCGATAAAAATAAAACTAGATAGATAGATAGATAGATAGATAGATAGATGGATGGATGGATGGATGGACGGACGGACAGACATAGACGGATGGATGGATGGATGGATGGACGGACGGACGGACGGACGGACGGACAGACGGACAAACAGAGGGACAGATAGATGGATAGAGGGAAAGAAGGATGGATGGATGGATGGATGGATGGATGGATGGATGGATGGACAGATAGATAGATAAAAATCAACATGCGTAAAACCAACACAGGACGAAACCCACAAAATATATCATCCTCCAGCATCGCCCAGATTAATTACAGTACTTAATAACTTGTAAGCAAATTTATGGAACAATTTATTTAAAATAAAAGGAAATGAAATGAAAATCTCTCTCGATCTAATCATTTTATATTGGGTGCTCCATCACCCCCAATGCTTAGCTTTCTAGCATTAGGACAGAAGGTGGTAATGTTTCTTGCCTCTTTCCCCCTCATTCTTTCCCCCCAAAATCTCTCTTTCCTCTCCCTAGCTCCTGAAAATTGGAAGAGCAACATCCCCTGCTGAGCACAGATGAGCCCTGGGTACCAATTAAAAAAAAAAAAAAGCGTGGCCTTGCTTTCAGACTGCTTTGAGATTTTATTGCTGCTTAAATCCCAAACCACAGATCGGCATTCAAAGGCAACAAAGAGTTGGTTTTCAAAACGTATTCTCTCTCTCTCTCTCTCTCTCTCTCTCACACACACACACACACACACACACATATATATATATATATGCGCGCGCGCGCAGCTCTTGTGACAAAGTTGATTAGAGCCGTTACTCAATAACAGCCGGAGCCCCTGGAGAGATGGAATCGCTCTTTGTATTTTTGACAATGACAAAATTCTTTCCCTCTTCCCCACCCTCCCTTTTCTCTCCCGCTGCCTCCATCCGTCGTTGGCACCTCCTCTATCAAAAACACCTCCCCTCTTCCCTTGCTTGCTTTATTTGTGAACTGATCAGAATGGAGAAAGCTGAAAAGGGGAGCACCCCCTTCCTTCCTTTTCCCCAGAAAAAGCTGAGGAGCAAGAGGAGGTTCCTCTCCCTGCCAGTTAATGAGCCACTTTAAACGGCTTGCAAGCGTGCCCCTGCTGTGACATTTCCTACCCGTCCCTCGGCATCTCAGGGGGCACCAAACAGATGCCAGGTTTTGCATGATTGATTCAATCTCGCCCCAATATACACTTTTCTCCCTGCCTTCCCATCTCCCTTACCTGGAAGTGTTGGCGTCTCCTCTCCCTCAGCTGACCTGCAATATCTTCCATTTCAGAGGTGCGGTGAATCTACTCTTCTTTTTATTTCAAAGGCGAGGGTATCCATGGTGCTGAATGCTTGGTGCGTCTCTCCAGGAAGAAAAGGCTGGTCAAACTCTTCTATCGCGGTGTACGTTCTTTAACTTTACATATTGTCGCATGCCTTCAAGTTGCTTCTGACTTCTGGTGATTCTAAGGCGAACCTATCACAGGACTTTCTGGGGCTGAGAGTATGTGACACACCCAAGCTCACCCAGTGGGTTTCCACAGCAGAGCGAGGAATCAAACCCTGATCTCCAGGGTCATCGTCCAAAGCTCTAACCACTACACCACGCTGGCTCTCATATATTAAACAATAATTCATAGCATATACATAGATGTTGGGTGCCTTCAGGTTATTTCCAACTTATGGTGACCCTAAAGGGGTTTTCTGCAGGCTGAGAGTGTGTGACACGCCCAAGATCACCCAGTGGGTTTCCATGGCCAAGCAGGGAATCAAATCCTGGTCTCCAGGGTCATAGTCCAATGCTCAAACCAATACACAAACTGAAACAGAGCATTAAAATCTAGCCCTTCTGTTGGTTCAGTAAGCAAAGGAACTGCGCTGACTTAATGCCCTGTTTTTTTTAATCTCAGCCAGCATTCCAAAAAATCCTACCCCGTCTTCCCTGTTGTTGTGTGATGGCTGTCAAAAACTCCCCACATTTGCTGTCTTTTGCTTTACACGTGCTGTCAGACCCCATCAAGTATTGACAGGGCCTTGCGAACTTTGCAGAGCGAAAATGCTGATGCTGAAGACAAACGGCGGGCAGCAAATATTTGGACTCGTACCCTCAAAGCGAGAGGGGAAACAAACCATCACCTCGCTGTCTGCAAAGGAGCAGTTTGGGAGAAGCTTTTCTCCATGAAATAAGATTACCTTGTCTATAGGCGGACGGACGGTGACCTCGGGGACAGAAGGGGGAGGAGCCTCGGGCAGAAGGGGCGGTGCTCAGAAGCACAGGGGGCGGAGTCTAGCGGACACTGTGGAATGGAGAAGACTTTGTTGACTCCGGGGTCTTTTTCTTTCTACACACTTACAGCACTAAGATACCACATTAGCTGCCGTGACTGTGTTCCCATGGAATCCTGGGATTTGTAGTATGGCGAGCCACTAGAACTCCCAGGCAGAGAGTTCTAAGTATGTTGGGAAACTACAGATCCCAGGATTCCATAGCATTGGAAATAAAAATGAGAGCAGGTTCACTGCACCGCTAACTGAAAAGAAAGATTTGTCCCAGCAACTCGTTCCTATTCCAGAGGCAGCCAACGGCTGCCGTGCAAGGAATTTAAGTTCTACGTACCCCTTCTGTTGGAAATGTAGAAGCAGAGAAAGAGTGGCAAAGCAGGAGGAAGAGAACATTAAGGATACAAAGGAGAACACTGGGAAGAACGAAGGCCAAGGAAGGAAAAACAGAAGTGTAAGAAGGATGCAAGAAGGAGAAAGAGAGAACAACAATCAGAGATACACACACAACCTGCCACATTCCCAGCATTCTAAGCCAGGGAAGGCTAATTGTTACAGACAGACGAGCCCAGGCGTCTATCAATAATTCAGCCAGCAGAAGTGCCGGAGCATGTCGGATTAATAATATATCAGACAGCCGGGTCCCCAGCAACTCCGCAACTGGGGATCTCGACTAAAAATACCCGCGGATTGCTTCTGATGCCTCCTGTCTGCTCTTCAGGTCCAATTAGTGGACAAAAAGGAGACCTCGGTGGTGGGTGCGAGGCCGTGGGCCGTGAGGACATCTCAGGGCTAGGAGAGGGGAAACGAAGAAGAAGGCTTGAGCTTATGGGGACGAGGAACTTAGCACTATAAAATCTTATACTTAAAAGCAAGGGCTATCTAGTCCAAATCCCTGCCTTTAATTAATTAATTATTGTATCATATTGTATATATTGTATTTATATGTTGAGTGGGACCGAAAGGCAGCAAATCCATTCCAGGTTTGGGCAAAGGAGCTCTCCAAGGTGCCAAACCAATTTAGAAATAGGATTCAGTACCTTGGAAAGCGCTTGTTAAAGCCTCTATGAAAACCTGGGGTGTATCCACTGCCCCACTGCCCTGACTCCATTTGGATGGCGGGATGCAGGGGACCCTTGCAGGCCACAAAATACTTTATGGGCCACATGTGGGTCACAGTGCACCCTTTTCCTACCCCGCTACTACATTATGCTGAGGCATATATGTCCTTCAGAATTTTGTCTACCACTGGCTTCCCAACATAATGCACGGCAGGAAATTCCAGCGGCTGCTGGCAGCTCTTATATCAATAAATCCACTCTTGGCTTTATTCCAGATTTCAAGGGGCTGGGAAAGATGCCCAAATAGGTTGAGTACCTTGGAGAGCTCCTACATAGGCTGGGATCAAATGTGGAGTGGATTCACTGGACCCCTGACTCAGAAGCGGCTGTTTCCCG
Source organism: Cyclura pinguis (assembly GCA_030412105.1). Classification (NCBI taxonomy): domain Eukaryota; kingdom Metazoa; phylum Chordata; class Lepidosauria; order Squamata; family Iguanidae; genus Cyclura; species Cyclura pinguis. Next base: position 5,858,623 of record CM059614.1, on the reverse strand, counting down.
CCACTGCATCCAATTATTTTCTCCAGCAACTTCCCCATCTCTCCTTCTCTTTGGTGCTGCACTTCCTCCTTGCCGTGGCTTGCCTTTACAGTCAATACCTCATAACTCAGAACAGAAGGAGCTGAATCAGTTTGTCCAGGCTTACCGCAAGTGGTCTTAACGTCTTGGAAAATCAATGATATTCTCTCTCTCTTTTTCCACATCTCCCCTCGTCTCAGCCTGGATCCAGTCTCTGGAGGGTCACAGAAACGACCTGGATTTTCTCCCTGCTGGCTGCAGTATTTAGTTACAGGGCCACTGGAATCCTTCTCTTTTATCTTTCTTACACATACACAGCAAAATAAAGTGCAGGTACTAGATTCTAGTAGCTACATTTTTCCCTGTGTGTTTGTGTGTGGGAACATGTGCGAAAGAGAGGGAGTGTTGTGATGCTCTTGGATGAAAAGCACATTGTGTTACCATTCTTGTGAGATGCATTTAGCCTGGAAAAGATGTTTAGCCGGAGAAGACAAAGCTAAGAGGTGACGTGATAGCCAGGTTTAATATTTGAGGAGATGTCATATGGAAGATGGAGCAAGCCTCTTTTCTGCTGCTCCAGAGACTAGGACATGGAGCAATGGGTTCAAACTTCAGGAAGAGAGATTCCCCTTCAACATTAGGAAGAACTTTCCGATGGTAAGGGTGGTTTGACCATGGAATATGCCGCCTCAATGAAGTGTGGTGGAGTCTCCTTCTTTGGAGGTTTTTAAACAGAGGCTGGATGGCCATCTGTTGGAAATGCTTTGATGATATATCCCTGCATGGCAGAAGGGGGGTTGGACTGGATGGCCCCTGGGGGTCTCTTCCAACTCTATGATTCTATTATAGGCTTCAGCTTTGCTGGGCAAAATTGTTCTTCTTTGAACCTGGAGGTGCCTCAGGCTTGTCATTAAAAAATTGTACCATTTTGCTGCTGAACTGGGAGGAGAAAGGCACACGACCCTTGCTAACAAAAGTGGGGTTTGGCAGCAGGGGAGGAAAAGAGCTGCCCACGCCCAGCGCGGCCTCCCTCCCCCTGTAAAGCAGAGCCCGTCGTCGCTTCCTCGAACGGCAGCCCGGGGACCGTCGGACCCGCCATAACTCTGCTCTTTTGCCTCTTTCACCTTGAAGCGACAGGCGACGCAATTGGCGGGATGGCTGGTTTCTATGGAGACGTGTCCTCCAGGAGACGGAGCTGGGATGGAGCCAGGGTGAATTGGGGCCGGGAGGCGGTGGAGGAGAGAGAGAGAGAGACATAGAGGTGAGACAGACAGCTGCTCGCACGTCCAGCCAGCCTCTCAGCAATTCACCGGCACTTCCCTGAGCACCACCCACAGTCTGGTGCACACCCTTCCTTGTGCATATTGCCATCCGGGGGGTTCTTCCAGCCCCACAGCCCTGTTTCGGGCACCCAAAGAGATCCAAAACCAGTCTGGAAGCTGCCACGTCAATGTGTTCCCAAATCATACCACTGCTCCAAGCTGACTCCTTTCCACCTTCGGCTGCCGAGAAGATTAGAAAGAGAAAATTAGGTGGAAAAGCTGCCAATTCCCTGGGAGATTTAGAGTAATAACCAGCCTTTGTTGATGCTTATTCCAAATGCTTTTATATCGTTGTCTCCCCCGTAACAGCATTTTCTGTATACTTTTGTGTCCTTTCAAGGTGTTTGCTAGCACAGTAAATTCGCTGAATTGGATATTACTGCCTCCTGACACGGCGATGACCCTAGATTTTCCCTTGGGAGGATGCAAACAGAAGGAAAAAAAAATCAAGCTGCCTTTGAAAGAGCCAGGTTGTTTTTTTGAAAGAACGGGCACCACTGGCTTGGAACATCAGAATAGACAGCTCAGAATCCAGCACGCTGTAGTGCCATTTTGTCACTGTGGGGCCTGGGTTCTAATCCCTGTTCAGCCACGAAACGGCAAGCCACTGAGAGACACTAAGCCAGCACTACAAAACAATCGTGCAGAATAGCAACATTGCACAACGCTGGTCAACGACTGGGTGCCGTTGTGCAATGCACAACACCAGACGCTTTCAGTTACTGCAAAGCTAGGAATCCGAAAGAAAATTTCACAGAGACGGCAGAACGGACGTTGCATGGCACCGCTTTCAATTCTCCCCCAAGCCTTTCCCTCTCTTTATTCCTCTGCTAGTCCTCCTTCCTCTTCTCTCTGTCTCTTTCTGCCTCGTGCACATCTTTTTCTTGTTCTCCTTCCTCAACCATTCCCTGTCTCTGTTTTTTCTCTCGGGACAAACGGTTCTCCAAGCATTTCCTAAAAGAAGACGAATCCACCATATTTGGTGGGTAGCCTATTGCACTGTTGAGCAGCTGCTAGACGTCAGGAAGTTCTTCTGAATATTGAGATGGAATCTCTGTGCTTAGTCACCTTTGGTTCAGATTCCAGTCTCTCCAGACCAGTATGCAGAAAACTAGCTTATTCCATAACTTCTGTGTGCCAACTCTTTGGATAGTCAAAGATGGCTATCATACCATCAAAGAAACAGTGTAGTGGTTTGAGCATTGGGCTACGAATCTGGAGACCAGGGTTTGATTCCTCCCTCAGCTATCGAAAGCCACTGGGCAACCTGGGGTGTGCCACACACTCTCAGCCCCAGAAAACCCCATGATAGCTTTGCTTTAGGGTCACCATAAGTCAGAGGTGACTTGATGGCACACGATGACATCTTTCTCTTCTCCAATTCCTTTAGCCATTCCTTGTAAGGCTGTTTTCAAAACTTTGACCACCTTGGCTGCCCTTCTCTGGACACATTTCAGCTTATCCATCTCTTTCTTGAACTGCACACAGTATTCCAGGTGAGGTCTGACCACAGCAGAATAATACCATTGCTTCCTTTGATGGAGATAAAATTCTCCTACAATGATCCAGCCTACAATTGCATTGCCTTTCCGGCCGTGGTATCACACTGAAAACAATGTTTTTATTAAAAAAAGCCATGGATTGGCTACACAGCAAAGAACCAGAGGGCCACATGGACTGAAGAGTTTAATCAAAAGGCAACACTGTAATGGCAACGAAGGTGGGGATATATTGCACCAGAAAACACAGGACAGAAGGAACAGTCTCACAAACAGACGCCCGAGTAAACATGTGACAAAGGTGGCAGGAACAGCAAGGGGACAACTAGCCAGCCAGAGACAAGCAGAACATTCTGTTCCAGGCCGGAAACGTGTATTACAGTAACAGCATGGCCAGTAGCCAAATGGCTCCCATGTCAGAGGGGTGGTGAATCCACACCCGGTTTTCCATCAGCTTTACAGGAGCTCTCCAAGGTACTGAAGCACCTTCCTATAGACATTCGGTACCTAGGGGAGTTCTTTTAAACCTAATGAAATCCTGGAATGGATTCAGCTCCCCACTGACATGGGAGCAACTAGCCATGACTAGTTCCACATTCCCTCCTCCTCTTCCTCCATTAATGAGGAGAAATACTTTGTGTATCTTTATTGTGTGGTATGCTTCCTTTCCATTTTTGCCTTGTTCATTGGCTGTTCCACCTCCGGGTAGCGGAAATTTCTGAGAGCCCTAAATCACTCCATAGTTTGTCTTTCTTCCTAAAAACCAATGGTGGCTAGCAACTTCCATGTCAGTGGGTAGGAAATCCACCCCAGGTTTTCATTCAGGCTTTAACAGACTTTCTATTCAAGGTGCTGAATTCTAATCTCAGGACCTTGGAGAGCTCCTTTAGGCCTAGCCAAAATCTGGAATGGATTCTCTACTCCGCTGACATGGGAGCTACCAGTGCTTAAACCTGCAAGCAACACATTTTTATAGGTCTGTTGGCCTAAAAAAAAAAACCCTTAAAAATTGTGTTGCTTGCAGGTTTAAGCATTTTTAGGTCTGGAGATCAAATGAGAATTCCTACAGAGGGGAGAGGTTGCATGGAGGGCTGGATACCAGACTGGGAAGTTACTGTTTTGAACTACAGCTCCCAGAATTCCCTGGCCAGCTGGCTGGGCGATGCTGGGAGCTGTAGTCCAAAACCAGTCACCTCCCAAGCTATGGATTATGTCATTTGTTCCAGCCTTTCTTTTGCTAAAGGGGAAGAAGTGGAGGAAATGGAGAGGGCTGGTTGTTCGGGTCACCAGGAACTAGTGAGAACTTCATTTGCTTTTGTTTCTCGTTTCTTTCTTTCTTTTTTTTAAAAGAGATCTTGTGAAATTTGTGAACAGGATGCAGAAAAATTGAGAGATGGGTTCATAGACTGGCCTTAGTGCACTTGGTTCGTGCTGATGGTTGAAAATTTGGTTTGCTTTGGTTATTTTTGTTTTAGCGAGACTAGCCAATTTTCACAACATTTCTTCACAAGACTGGGTGGGAGGAGAAACGGAATGGGAGAGAAACCATACCGGATAGATTTGGACAACCTTAGTGGTCACACAATGGATACTGTGTCATTACAATACTTTTGGGTGAAAACTTATTGCTGATATAGAACTTTTCAGAGATTTCCAACTTTCAGTTGTACACAGGGAAGGAGGAAAGGCCTGTTAAAGGCTGACCCACCCCCAATTTTGATTAGCTAGACAAGTCTCCAAATTACTTAAAACAAGGAGGGCTAAGGCAGAATCCAGAAGTATAGGGAGAACGGATTCATCAGATCGGTCCAAAGCTCTCTGTTAGAGCTCAGCTGGTGTGAAAAATTCAACTAATCCAAGGAAACCTAGAGAGGGAAACTTAAATGCCCATCGCCCTTGGAAACAAACTGACAGCAGAAAGAACCATCAAAATTTGGGACACTGTAGCATCAGAGCTTCTGCCCAACCCTCTTGCAACTGCTCAGCTCCTTTGCAGGTTAGCACAGAGGCCAGATGAGCTTTGCAAGAGCAAAGATGCTTGAGCAATCCACAGAGGAGGAGAGACGGCTCCACTACAAGGTATGAGCCTGGCTCTCTTTGCAAAACCTCAGCTGCTGCATAGCCCAAATGAGATATGCTAGAGGAGAGCTGTTAAGATCCCTCCGTGTACGTTGGGGGAGGATAATCTGACTTAAAGTGCTCCTGAGCACTTTGCAAGAACTGAGCTCCTCTCGTTCAAAGAAGAAGAGCTATGGAAGAGCAGTCGCATTAGAGCAAAGTAGAGGAGTTTGCCAACTTTCTAGTGAGCTGGGGAAGAACCGATAACAATGGCCTCCGGAGGAGGGCAGACGGGCAGTTTGGAAGCAAATTGGCACCATTATTGCTTGGAAACGGGGGAGAACAAAGTGCGTGCCCTCCCTGGTCCGGTGTGAGAAAGCCTCAAAGGAAATGGGGAGAGATTGTCTACGAGTTACCCTCCTGGTGACATCCCACCGCCGGCAGTCCAGACAATCATCACGCCAAGTCTCTTTGGATCAAAAGCATCCCCTTCACGTTCACAAGCCGGCTGGCTGGAGCGTCCGTCACAGAGTCTGAACAGCCACAGGGTAGAGCAAAGAGAGGTGTTCCACCCCCTTGACCGGCAGTTCCTGGGAGGTGTAGTGATGGATGACTTCCGGGATGCTGTCAAACGGGGCACTGTTTTGGCCCAAGACGTACTTGTTCTCCTTGGTCCGAGTGAACTTCATGTGCATGAATCCCTGGCTGCTCCTTTGGAAAGGAAAAAAAGAAGAAGACAAAAATCAGAAGCCCTATCCGATACCCAATTTTATTTCCCAAGGAAGGAGAGGGAAACAGAGGTGCTAATCCTCATGGTTTCAATTTGCCTGAAAAATCAAGAAATACCTTGCAGTCAGCTGTCATCTCAGGGGCTTTCTAGGATGGACGGGTGCTTTCCATGTCCTTAAGGGCGGTAAATCCATTCCAGATTTTACTGCATGCCAGGGATGCACTGAACCCGTTCTGGGCTATGAGTCTAGATTCTGCAGCTAAATAAAATCCTTCTTGAACTGTGGTGTGCTGAACTGGACTTGGGATTTCAGGCGAGTTCCGACCACATAGGCTTGCTAAAGGAACGCTTCTCCCTTATCTCTTGAATGCAGACAGGCCTGTTTAGGTTATACCATAACCTAATGAAACCCAGGTTTCTGGAACTCCTAATGGTACCTTCTTGGTGTGGGCCCACATCTGCACCATATTCTTCCTCTGGAGGTTATATCAGCACTAGCATCTGCTTGGCTATTCCCTACATCATGACTGGTTTGCTCCATCTTCTACATCAGGGGTGAGGAGAGTGGAACTCATTGGCTGAACAAGATCCCAGGGGTCCCCCAGGTGTTAAAAAAGCCATACATGTATGTGCATGTATATAAATATATTGCTCCCAAATGCCCCAAATTGATCTTTAGATGGTGTGGAGGGTCTTGCCATTGTGTTTGGATCCCATTCAACCCCCTGGCCTCAAAATGACATTTTGGGGGGGAAAAATCGAAAATGGAAACTTTCCAAAAAAATTTAAACATCGAAATTTTGGAAAAAAATAAAAAATCGAAATTTTGAAAACAAATACAAATGAAATTTTTGAAGAAAAAAAACCCAAAATTTTCTTTGGCTGAAAATGCCCCCAAATGCCCTCTATGGACCCAGGAAGATCCCAAAACATGCCCCCATGTCCCCAATAGCAGGGCTATTGAGGAAAAAACATTTTTTGTGTGCGTGTGGGAGCAGATACAGTGGGAACACGGCCCTCCGTGGTGCTCCTGGAGGGCTAATATGGCCCCCCAGCCCTCTGCAGCTGCCCATTTGCTGTTCTACGTGGTATCCCTTCTGGTGTTTAAGGATGACTATCACGGTGTCTCTCTGTCTTCTCTTCTCCAAGCTAAATTTCCCTCACAAACTAAGTGGTTCCTCTTTTCCTGTGCACTGGAAAAAAAAAGAGACAAAGGAAACTGCTTTCCACACCAAAGACAAAGGCCCGCTGTAGATCACTGAGCTGAGTGTGAACCCGTGCCAGAGGGAAGGGGCTGTCTGAATGCCGGGTGGGTCTGACAGGCAGCAGGGAAGTGACGGGCCAAGCCCTGGCAGGCAAGGGCCACGACCTGGTGTCACGAAAGCACCGGAGGCTGCTCAGGGGAGGGGAGCCGCGGAGAGAAGTGATAATGCAGAGCTCTGACCTTTTCGTCGCGGATGATAACTCAGACGTCGCTTTGGGTTTCTCTGGTTTTGTTGTGATGCTCAGGGATTCGCCCCGCTGGGGCAAACACCTCCATCAACCGTGCAGGGGAGAATCCACTCTGAGATTATCGCAGACTCAAGCTGCTTGCAATTTTTGAGCAACAAGGGTTCTCCACCTTGGGTTGTTGGTTGGACAGACTCTAGTAACCACCATCCTCAATCAGATTGCTACAGATGATAGGAATTAGAGTCTCTTCCAGCTCTATGAGTCTATGATTCTAACACCTTCAGCTTAGCGGAGGCTGAAGCAGACATATTGTTCTCACATGCCTTCAAGTCACTTGTGACTTATGGTGCTCCTAAGACAAACCTATCTTTGTTCAGAAGGGGTTTGCTTTTGCTTTCCTCTGAGGATGAGAGAGCGTGACTCCCAGTGAGTTTCCATGCCCGAATAGTGAATTGAACCCCAGTTTCCGAAGTCATGCAAGCCACCACGGTGTAGCAATTTGAGCACTGGACTACGACTATGGAGATGAGGGTTCGATTCCCCGCTAGGCCATGGAAATCCACAGGCTGACCTTGGGCAAGTCAAACACTCTCAGCCCCAGAAAATCCCTGACAGGGTGTCTATAAGTCAGAAATGAAGGCACACAACAGCACCACCAAAGCATGAATGTTTTTTCAGCATCTTCCTTTCTGCAATGCTAGAAATTAGAAGACTACAGGAGAATTTCTCTGGAGGGCTGAATTCTTATTTACGGGACAACGTGCTAAGGTTTTCTGGTAAGCTGTGCAGAGATCTTGTAATCAAGATACAAGTCTGGGTGCCTCACTCTGATGCCAGAGTTCCAACCACTGCACTACACTGTCCTTTCTGTCACTCCCACCCCTACGTTTGCCAAGCACACACAGACGGGCCAGCACCCCGTTGATGCGTGTGGAGCCAAAGCTCTTGCAGGAATGGTCCAGAGCAATGAATATTTCATTTTGCTCGCATGAGGATCAGAGGCACGCATGTTCCCAGCTCCCTCCCTCCCTGTCTCTTTCTCTCTTTCTGATTTCAGAGCTGGCTATCAAATATTTATCCCAATGCTGGGAGGTGAGACAAGACAGGCTCCCTGGGTGCCAAAGGGCCATCCCAGAATAGCAAAGTGGCCCCTTGTTCTTTTCATCTCACGCAACCGAAGATCAACAGTATGCTGATATTGGGTGTTAAAGTGGTTATTCCAGGGAGAACTGAGTCACACACAGTCTGGAAGGATTCGGACGCGTAGTTTATTTTTAGTGGAGGGAGGAAAAGAGAGGTCTGGGGGCTTCCCTCCAACATTTCACAGATGAAGACCATGACACATGCAGCCAAGCAACATCACAGAGTGGTCAAGATGGCAAATGGTAACAATATGGAAGAACACACAAGCTAGGTGAGGTTGTAGCAGTTTGCTTTTGCCTGAGCCTACTGGAAAAGGACTTAGCGTTTCCCAGTGTCTTAGCCTTTTTTGGGAAACTGTATGAAAGCTAAAAGTGTTAGGGATCAAACTTCTTTTAGCAGAGTGGCAGAAAAAAATCTGCTCCAATCTCTGTGTGGCTTCCCTGAGCTGAAACTGACTAAGAAAACAAAACAAGGCACGCAGTTTCAGGTAGAAAAATTTACTGGTGGATTTTACAATTACATATGCATTGGGGGGGCCTGGGTTCCTAACTTGATAATGAAGAGATAAGATAAGACAGTAGCTTCATTCTTAACTCACCATCTTCTTGATGGAGACACAAAGCATGGTCAGAGGGAAGGAAGTACAGGCAAAAAATGGCAAAGAAGAGAGAGAGGTCTCAGAAGGGGGGATCTTTTATAGGACCAAGGAATCATCTGGGGCCACACAGTCTGGTTACCTGGATACCAGAGGTATGTACAGCCATGCATTTAAACAACAAGAGAGCAAGTGATGAGACTTTAGGTGAGAAAGGAGTCTTGTCATGCAAAGGAAAATGAAACTCTATGCTACTCAAGAGAAACAGAATGCTGGGGGAGAAAGGGAATGCTGGCATTTTCCAGCACCTCTTACCTGAGCGAGAGGGAGTAGTCATTACGACTGGTCTCGCTGTTCCGGACCAAGTAGCTCCCTTCTTTGCAAAGGGTCAAGAGGGACTCGGCGTCGGCCCTGCTGATTGTGCCGTGGAACCACCTGTTTGGGAGGAAGACATAGGGCAACTGGAATTATTGAGTTAGTAAGAGCACAGGCTAGTGTTGGGCATAAAGCCAGCCTAAAAAATGACGTGCTAGTGAGGATACATAAACAGTGAGTTGACCTGCAACGAATGCCAGAAAGGTGCCACATTAAAGCGTTACTGGCTGATGCAATCAAATGCATTGGGTTCCTCTCCACAACAACCCTGTCAGGTAGGCTTACTAAAGTTCCTATCTTATTTAAAAAAAAATGAAAATAAAGATGGTGATTATGATGCCAATCTTGTACTCTCCATGGTAAGTGCAATTAAAACAGATAGATAAATAGATGCACAGACACACATATATATACAGACTATTTCAAATGTTCATAAGTAATATGAAAAACCAGTATTGATCAAGTTGGTCAAGGAAATTAATATATGCTTTCTGCCTTTCCTGTTCCTCATCCATCAGTTCACATTTTTCTGCCGTCGTAATATTAGAATTTATGGCACCCCCATATACACTGTTTTTCCAATAATTTTGGTCAATAGCAGCAAACAAGAAAAATTACAGAGAGAAGAAGCTAATTAAAACATCAACAATTTCTCAGGAAACGTGTCTGCAAAATAATAAGGACGCTAATAATTACTTTTGACCAGTCAATAAAACACAGAGAAATATATCTCTTGAACAGTGCCTGGAAACAATGACCAAAAAAAGAAAGAAAGAAAGAAAGCTATTTGTTTTACTTAAAATGACCTTTTTTTAAAAAATAAAAGAACTATTTTGGAATTGTGCAAGACAGTATGGTCTTGTGGTTTGATGTTACAAGATGGGGAAGAACTAAGGGCAAATTACTATGCTTAATAAATGGATAGATTTGTAACAGCTACTAGGTTCCTAGCAATAAAACCAAAAGCAGATTTACCATACCCTTGACATGAAAGCTGTGGCCACTGCTGCTGAGTGTGACACACATTACAGAGGGAATTGTCAAGCCCCCACTATTTGTTGGAAGATCCTTCATATACTTAGTGTATATGAGGCAGAGAGGCAGAAAAGAGAGCTGAGTGTTCTCCATACAACAGTCACACCATTTGCTCTTCCATGTATAGTAAGCTGTATCTGTGAAACAACAAGGATATCTTCTCCGTTTTCATTGTTCGCTTTGCGCATTAAGAGTAATTCTCTGTCCAAGAACGCTGTGAAGGAAATGGAAACCTTTGGCAGAAGGCCCAGCCTTGGCTTCTCTACTTAGAAAGAGCCTCTCTGTTGCAGGCAGAAAGAAGAGAGTGAGGCAAGGAGGCATCTCTCCTTGGAATAGTGACAACCAGTGCCTTCCATATCAGGGATGCGGTGAATCTACAGGGTTTTTTTAACTCAGACACTCAAAAAGAGCTCTAAGCTGCTGAATCCATTTTGTGGAATATCCCAACAGAGCTCTCCGGAACGCTGAACTTGCTTTCAGCTCTCCAAGGTCCTGAAACCCAGCCTTCGAATGGATTCAGCAGCTCGGAGAGCTCTATTAAGACCTGGAATGAAATCTACAGTGGGTTTTCTTATGCAGTCCTTGAGCAATGGTTTAGGTTTGTTGGCATTTGTTCATACTGCTGCCATTGCAAAACCCTGACACACAGACACAGAATCTCTCTCTTTCTCTCAATCGTTCTCCCCTCTCTCTCTCTCTCATACACTGGGGGCTCCATCACTTACGCTTGACTTTCCAGTGGCAATGACGGATCCACACGCTCAGCCACAGCAAGGCTGTGCTCGGGGCTCTGTGATCGTCCAAACTTGGAACTCCCAGTGGGGTGCTTTGGTGGCCGCCAACGCTCTTTGTGTGCAGACGAAGCTGAGGAGGTCCGCTCCCATTCTGGGGTCTCAAATTGCACTACAGAGGGGTGTGAGTGGGTGCAGGGTGGGGTAAGGAGAACAGAAGAGACTGTTAGAAATGCAACAAAAAAGAACTATCCCAACGGTGGACATCATGAGGCCTTCTAGATGGTCTTGGATTGCAGATCCCAGCCTTCCTCACCCTTGGCTGTGCTGGCTGATGGGCCCCGTGGTCTTTTCAGAGCAGACTCTTTCACAGTGCCATTCCAATTTTGATTGTAGCAGACAGTTTGTGGCCTGTATTCTATTTTTAGTTCCACCTAGAGTACAGACATTGAATCCATTGGGTTTGCCTACACGTTGACTCTTCAACACTCTATCACTTGAATATCACATAATGCTGCTAAAACCATACTGTTTGAACTTATCTGAAGAGAGAAATTGTGGAAAGGATTAGTCAGAGGTTGTGGGAAATTCACAAGGCAAGAGGTACACAGAACATGCCAAAGTCAGACCCTTACATGCAACCCAGTTCTCATGAATGCAATGAACATGGAAGAGAAAAGAATAGAGGTGGAAGAGAGGGTAGGAGAAAGAAAGAGTCAGGATAGAACTTGGAAAGTTAAGTCAGAAAGTAAGAATTTTCAAAATTTCAGAGAGTTCCCTTAACCATTTAAAATAAAGCCCAGAGACGATACCCTGCACCCTTGACACGGATACCACCAGTCTCAGGTGTCCAAATCTAAGGCAAGAGGGGAGCTACAGAAGAACAGCCTTTGGATGGCTGTCTTGTGCCCACTCCATTGCAAAGAGGGCAATTAGGACACACTGTCACACTTGCTGAATTTCTGTTTTCAAATCCTGGTGAGGTACCAGGCTGCCGTCCTACCAACCAAACTGGAGGCAAGAAACCAGGGCCCCAGCAAAATTCAGAAGAGGTGTGCCCCATTAGGAAGAAGAGGAAGAAATGGTTTAGACAGAGGGCGAAGACAGGCTAAAGGCAAGCTTGGGAGATAAAGGAGGCTTTAAAACAAGACATCACCTTCTGGATCTAGGGTTTCCTCACTCTCCGTGAGCTGTCCTACCGGTGGTGGCCAGGGCAAGCCTTTAGTCTCCTTAATGTCTACTGCAGTGGGGACGGGGATGTCATGGACAAGGGGAGAAGAAGAGGTTGAGGAGGGAAGAGGAAGAGAAGAGGTGAGGTTGTGGGATGGGAGAACAGAGAGAGAGAGAGAGAGAAAGATCACGAAAAGAGAAGAATGGGGAACAAGGAGGTGAACAAAAGGGAAGGGAAGAGGGAGACAAAAAGCGACATAAGAAAGAAAAGATCTCATGGCAGACAGACAAACAGTCAAGATGAGGGGAAGACAGGCAATTGCTCCTGACTGCATCCAGAGGCATACAAATGTACTCTGGGTTTTCATTCCAAACTTTAAGGAAGGTGCTAATCAAGGTGTTAAACCTTTCTTCATACATAGGATCAGCACCCGGGAGCGCTCTTTTGGAATGCTCCCCAAATAGGTTCAACAGGTTGGAAAGCTCCTTTTTGAGTCTGGAATAAAAGATGTAGTGGATTCACCACACCCCTGACACGGCAGTCACCAGTCCCCACTGACTAAATGTTTCCTACCCTTTCACCTTAAGCTGGAGGGAAACATCCACCCACTATTCATCCCCTGGGCCCTAACTGGCCTACAGAGAGGTTCTCGTATAACATCAACCATTCAGTGGCTTTTTTCAGTTACCAGAAACGACTGGGACCGGTGTATTTCTAGCATCCCTCCCCATCCCCAGGAGTGTCTATTAATTTATGAACTGTTGTTCACACTTCTCTGAACAACGGCTTTGCATGAAATCGATCATCGGTTGGTGTGATAAAGGCAAAGACGGAGCAGGGAGGGAAGACGTTTCAGGGATAAGAAGGAAGACAGAGAGGTTGTGGTAGCTGACAGCTCCAATGCCAGTAGATGTGGCAAATCCACCCCAGGTTTTAGAGTGACTTTCAAAGCAATTATCCAAGGTACTGAACCAATTTTGGAAGGACAGAGTTCAGTACCTCAGGTAGCGCTCTTCAAGGCTGAACCAAGAGAAAATTTAATGACACGCCGGCATCAGATTTGCTTCTCACGCTGGAAGGTTGGAAAAGTTAACTCTTTGGGACTCCAGATCCCACAATCCCCGGGCCGCCTGGCCAATAAAGAATTCTGAGAACTGCCATCCACAAGAGTTACTTTTCCAAAATGAGGCCGACGGGGAAGGCTGGCCAACAGATTCAGCACCCCAGAGAGCTCCCTTGGGCTATTCCTTTTGAATAGGTTCAGAATCTTGGACAGACTCTTTAAAGTCTAGAATAAAGTCCACAATGGATTCACTGCACCCCAGACATGGAAGCAACAGTTGATCAGGAAACCTCCAGGGTCAATGCTCACCTGCAAAAGCCCGAGAAATGTGGTTCTTCTTCCACTCCCAAGGTTGATCATATTCATCAGCCGGCCGCTCATCATCCTGGGGCAAACGGCTCTCACGGGGTTTCTCAATGGACGAGTCCTCCAGGGCAGCTTCTGCTTCCTTCTCTTCGTAGGGAGTGTCGTACAGCTGCAAGCCTATCCGGGATTTCTTCACCCTCCGCTCATCCCAGTTGCTTTTGCGCTGGAAATCTGGAAGCCAATTCAACCCGAAGTTTACTCACTGAGCGGGGGAAGTTTACAAAAACAACAATAACAGTGCTGGTTATCTTGCCCAAGTTGCAAAATTGACACGGGTTTTAAAACATAGATCAATTGACGTTTTTTCTGAAAGACTGGAAAGCATTTATGGATTTTTTTGAGCAATAAGAAATAAAGACGTAATAATCTGTGCTTATGATTATTAGTCATTCTTGTAAGTTGAACGTACTTAGATCTGTAATGGTAGAATAAGACATGGGATATTAATCCATTTTTCTTTTTCACTACAGTTGGTATGTGTATTAGTGTAGTTCAGATATATTTAGTGTAACACATGAGTCTTTTAGCAATGGGCTGTCTTATTACATTTTAGCCTTAGTTTAATTCAATTCAGTTTAGTTTAATTTTAGTTCCAGTTATACATGTATATTGTTTAGGCTTAGAATTTTTTTTCCTCTTGTGTTTTTCCCCCCTGTAGCTGTGGATTAACTTGTTTGCATCTTCTACTAAAATTAATAAATATTAAATATAAAAAAAGCCCAGGTCCACTATAGTGTAGTGGCTAGAGAGGCAATACTGTGTAGTGGTTGGAGTCCTGGGCTGGGCCTTCAGCAATCCAGTACCAAGCCCAAAGTCACTGGTTGGCCTGTCTCTGGCCATTTCCGCACTACCCTATTATAATGCTACTATTCCACTTTCAACATCCAGTGGAATTCTGGGATTTGTAGTTTCTTGAGACAAAAGAGCTCTCTGGCTGAGAATTCTAAATGTCCCTGCCTAAATTGTAAACCCCAGGATTCCATAGGATGTTGAAAGTGGACAGATAGCACTATAACAGGTTAGTGTGGAAACGGCCTCTGTCTCTCAGTCTGACCCCGTCTGATGCCATGGCACCAAATGCACTACTTACTAAACCAAGCTATTGCTATGTACACAGAAAGTAACCTTCTGACAACTGGGCTCTTATTCTATTTTTAAAGGGAAGAATTTTAGGTCTATTCGCAGGACTCATGGGCTGGCATCCCGTTAATGGCATGCACAGGGGTAAGTTAACATTGTTGTTAAGGGTTTTTGTTTCTGCATTTGACCCTAAGGTGAACCTATCACGGGGTTTTTGGGAGGCTGAGAGCGTGTGATGCACCCAGGGCCGTCCAGTGGATTTCCACAGCTGAGCAGGCAATCAAACCCTGGTCTCCAGGGTCTAGTCGAACCCTCAAACCACTACAACACGCTGGCCCTTGGTGAGGCCACAGGAGCTAAAGCATTACAGCCCAACTCTATTGTCTCTGCTTAAGTTGCAATCGTAATCTATTTTAGTTCAGGCCTTTGCTGCCGAAAGGGAAAAGGAGACTTCACCGTGGGCAGCGTGTGTATTTCTAACGTGTTATTTCCAGATCATCCATTCACTTACCCGCTACTACCTTCTGAGCATCGTAGGGTTCCATGTAGCCATTATTCTCTGAGCCAATGTCTTCCTCTCCGTCTTCTTTGGGCTCCCGGTGCGCATCAAATGGATCTGAGTATTCGCTCTCTCCGGGGGGCTGCGGAGAAAGAAGAATGTCTGTTTCTCAAATAGCTCCCTTTCAGTCCTTGAGTCTTCAAAAGCCATTCCACAGGGAGGGAGAGAGAATCAGAGAGACAGACAGGGACAAACAGAAAGACAGAGAGACACAGACAGAGGGGGAGAGGGCGAGAGACAGATGAAAGAGAGAGCAGGAGAGACACCGAGAGAGAGAGGGGGAGAGAGAGAGAGGGAGACAAGGAGAAATAGAAACAGAGAGACAGATGGAGAGCCACCGACACACACACAGAGGGAGAGACTGGAAGACAAAGAAACAGAGAGACAGAGGCATGGACACAGAGGGAGACAAGGAGGTACAGAAGCATAGAATCATAGAGTTCGAAGAGACCCCCGGGGCCATCCAGTCCAACCCCTTGCTATGCCGGAACCCACACAAGCACTCCCAACAGATGGCCATCCAGCCTTAAAAACCTTCGAAGAAGGAGACCCCAACACACTCCAAGTCAGCATATTCCACTGCTGGACAGTCAGGAAGTTCTTCCTGTGGTTCAGGTGGAATCTCTTTGCAGTTTGAATCCATTGCTCCTTGTCCTAGTCTCTGGGGTAGAATCTTTTCCTGCAGTTTGAATCCATTGCTCCTTGTCCTAGTCTCTGCAGTAGCGGAAAAGAAGCTTGCTCCATCTTCAACATGACATCCCTTCAAATATTTAAACATGCCTACCATGTCCCCTCTTAACCTTCCATTCTGCAGACTAAACATCTCCAGCTCCCTAAGCTGCTCCTCAGAAGCAGAGACACAGAGAAAGAGAGAGGGAGACAAGGGGATACAGAAACAGAGAGAGAGAATGACAAGAAGACAATGAGAAAGAGAGAGACAGGGAGAGACTGGAAGATAGAGAAACAGAGAGAGAGAGAGAGAGACAGGAAGAGAGAAAAAGACAGAGATACAGAGGTAGAAATACAGAGAGAGACAAAGAGGCAGAGAGACAGATGGGCAGAGAAAAAGAGAAAGACATATTCTGTCTTCCCCCCAAAAAGGGCACTAAGTTAGCTCACCGCGTAGGTTAAAACAAGGTAGAACTTTAAAAAAAAATGGAATACAAAAGTTAAAACACAGCAAATAAATCATCCTATTTAAACACCACTAATTTAAAACAGTATTAAAGCATTTTTAAAAAAACATAACAATGAAAATAAAAGTACACCACATTTGCCCCATGAAAAGAGTGTTCTGCCCAGCTGGTTAATGCCAAAAGCTTGTGTATTTTTTTTAAAGGCTTTGCTTGCCAGCAGGAGGAGAGCAGAAGGCGACCATTCCTGTGGCGGGCAGTTCCACAGCCTGGGAGCAGCCACTGAGAAGGCCTTGTCGTTTGTCCTATCCAGATGGGTTTGTGAGCACAGCAGGACCAAGGAAAAGTCCACCGCATGGTGTAGTGGTTTGAAAGTTGGACTACAACGCTGGACACTAGGGTTCGATTCCTTGCTCGGCCATGGAAACTCACTGGGTGACCCTGGGGGTGTCACACACTCTCAGCCTCAGAGGACTTCATGATAGGTTCACCTTAGGGTTGCCATAAGTCAGAAAGGACCTGAAGGCACACAATGACAACAATTTCAGAACTGAAGTGAGCTCAAGAAAATACTCCCAACACATGCTTCTTTTTTCTCATATTAATTCTCAGCATTTCAGCTCCTGTTGCAGAATGTGGATTTGCTGCCACATCTCTCAGCTTTAGTCTGGTTGGAAAGGGTGGCTTACATGGATCAGAACCTTGGAGAGTTCCTTGAAGGCCTAAAAGAGAGCCTCAAGCAAATTCACCACTCCCCTGTCTACAAAAACCCCGGCTCCCCTCCCAGTATTGCTGGTTCCTCTCTCCAAATACTTCAGGAGAAATGCTCCGGCAGCAACAACATGCGTGCCTTTGAATCCGAGGTGCGCTGTCAGAAAAAGAAAAAAAGAGGAGAAACTCTCCCCGCCTAGACATTGCACCAAAGGGCAGCCATTCGGCTGATGAGACAGGACAAGATCCCAGCAGGAGACAGCGTGGCCGCAGGTGGCTTTCCCGAAACTGGGCCATTAGTCAATCCCAGCTCGCTGTTTGTCCTTGAGTCCAACTGGCTTGAATTTAGATAAAAACCCTCCCTTTTCTGCCCCCTGGGACCACATCTCCCCCTGCGATCTTCTTTTGCTGACGCCACCGGAAAGGCTGAGTCGGCTTTCTCCTTCTTCCCCACTTTAGTCCTCTCTCCCTAGAGGTCTCCCCTCTCTTCTCCTCCCCACCACTCCGGTGCCTTCTCCTTCTGCCCTAATTGCCGTGGTGCCCCCCGCTTCTCAATCGCTCCCTTTGTGACGGTGCATTAGATGCGCTCAAAGAGCCTGCAGAGAGGAAAAAAGTGTTTTGAGAAGCTGCGGGGAAGCAAATGAGACGGACGCGTATGGAAATAAGCAATCGGCCTCTCCGCCAAGCAATTACCCCCGCTCTCCCCTTTGGCGCGTGACAATTGAGTGGCCCGGAAAGATACTTGACTGAGGGACGTGAGTCGGAGAACATCCCCTGGCTTTCTACTCCCTCCTGAGTGTACTTTCTCTCTTCCCTCTCTGGCACATGACGTTCATTGTTCGGATTGCAAAATGACAGCACTCCATCTCCAACGCTTGCCTCCTCGGGGGGGAAGAGTTGAGCATTAATGCTTTTATCAAACAGGCAGGCCGGTGAAGAATTCTGTGTGGGTCCAAAGCTTGCTCGTCGGATCACACCAAGGCCCTCACCTGAGGCCTCCTGATTTCCGTCCTTGCCTGCCCTCGCTGCCACGGCAGTTAGGTTCAAAAGCAGGGTATCCACTAATACTAAGATAGCTGGCTGCACCAGAGCTGGGACGCGGAGCAATGGATT
The DNA here is from genome assembly GCA_030412105.1 of Cyclura pinguis. Classification (NCBI taxonomy): domain Eukaryota; kingdom Metazoa; phylum Chordata; class Lepidosauria; order Squamata; family Iguanidae; genus Cyclura; species Cyclura pinguis. The sequence continues at coordinate 5,840,469 of CM059614.1, read as the reverse complement.
CAAACTTCAGGAAAAGAGATGCCACCTAAACATTAAGAGGAGCTTCCTGAGAGTGAGAGCAGTTTGACAGTGGAATATGCTGCTGCCCGGGGACTGTGATGGAGTCTCCTCCTTTGGAGGCTTTTAAACAGCAACTGGATGGCCATCTTTTGGGAATGCTTTGACGGCGTTTTCCTGCATGGCAGAATGGGGTGGGACTGGACGGCCCTTGGGGTCTCTTCCAATTCTACGATTCTATGATGCGAACGCACCGAACAACAGTAACAAATGACTCCGTAAGTTAAGTGCCATTGACAAAGCAATTTAAACGTCATTTTTCAAGGAGAGGGACTTCCAGCTTTTATCGAGGGTGTCCACGAACCTAAACAAGGTTCAGTATCACCACTTTGGTTCATGAATTCCTAGAATTTTCCTGCCAGGAGGGGATGGTCCTTTACAAGAAGAAAAAAAGGGTTAAAGACAGGTCACCAAATGCCGGAACAGACGGGGCCTCCCAGCCCTGCCTTTCTTAGTCAGCCAGCATTTCTGTTCCTCTCTCTCCTCCACCCATAAACTTCTTCCTCTCCACTCTCCCCAACCCCCCTAAATCAGGACACGCTTGCTTGGTTCAGCTACTGAGAATATATTTATCACCATTTTTATATTCAGCGTTGCTGATCTATTATGGCCAAGAAATTAACAGTCACGAGCGGAAGGCTCCGCACAAGCCTTCTTCGGATTTTTTAATTTAGCACGCTGGGTGTACTGTACTCTGATCTTGTTATCAGGGCTGGCTCTGTTTACTGGTGGAAATCAAGGTTATCTGAAGGACCGTATCCTCCCATAGAAGCCTGGATCTTCCAGGGAGGCACTTCTCTCTCTCCCACCACCCTTACGGATGGGAACACAAGAGACAGGGAAGGTCTTCTCAATGGCTGCTCCCAGGCTGTAGAACTCCATTTCCAGAGACATTAGACAGATACCAGGTCTGCTGCCTTATTATTTATTATTATTATTAAATAATATTTAAACATGGCTATCATGTCGCCTCATAATGTTCTCTCCTCCAGGCTAAACATACCCAGCTCCCTCAGCTACTCCTCACAAGGCTTCATGGTTTCCAAGCCTTCAACCACTTTGGTCACCATCCTCTGGATACATTCCAGCTCGTCAATATCCTTCCTGAATTGTGGTGCCCAAAAATGGACACAGGACTCCAGTTGGAGGTATGACCAAGGCAGGACAGAGTGGTCTCTCAATGTTGTTTTGTGCGTTTCTTTGCATTTTCATGGTCAGATATATTCTGACAAGGTTTGCCATTGCCTTCCTCTGAGGCTGAGAGAGCATGACTTGCCTAAGGTCACCCAGTGGTTTTCCATGGCCAAATGGGGATTCCTGTATGGTAGAATGGGGTTGGACTGGATGGCCCTTGGATTCTCTTCCAACTCTAGAATTCTGTGATTCTATTTCATTAATGCTCATATAAAAGAACACAAGATAACTTGCCATGCCGAATAGCTGTCCTACAGAAAGTTAATAGAAGGTTAGCTCCAAAATATACCCATTAGTAGTAATTAAATAATAGTAATTACTTTTGTTTAAACAACAACAACAAAACTCTTTTAGACTCTTGCAATCCTGAAATTTGATGTTTAAGCCTTTCAAATTAACCGTTTAATGCAGTTAAACTGTTTATCTATTATCTATTATCTAAAACAGTTTATCTATTATTCTAATATTTCCCCTAGTCTCATGCCTGGTGAAATCAGAGTTTTAAAATTCATGCAGGTCAACTTAGGGTTCGCCACCCGCATCCACAAACGTTTGGGGCGCAACTCCCTGGCCTGGTAGGTGAAAATCCCTTTTCTGATTAGCTCCAACAAAGGGCAGTTCAAACACACTCAGCTCTTGGACCTGGACCTGTTTCAACCCTGGGAGAAATGAGGTGTCATTCCCAGGTATGCTCCAGGCGCACAAATGGCCAATTAAACCAGAGTTCTGCTTTCCCTTGGGCTCCCTAGTGAATGCTTCCAGATTAGCTGCTTTTTCTTTCCTCCATCTTCTTTATTATTATTATTTTTTTTGAATCACACTGATTCTCACAGAGGTGTTAATTGCCCCTGAGGGAATCTTCACAGTCTTCGTTCTTCCGCTTTTCTTCCTTACATCTCCTCACCCTTATTTCCCTGGGATGATGTTTGACAAATACTTTTACACCCTGGTAACAAGATCACAGGTTTGGCTTTTTACCTTCTGGCTTTGGGTTTATGGTGCATATTTTTTGTCTCCCTCCCTCCCTCCCTCTTTCCCTTGTTCCTTCTCTTCCTTTCCCTTCTCTTCTCTTCTTTTCCCTTCCTCTTCCCCTTCCCCTTTGTCCACAGGAGGGTGACCAAAGTGGCAAAAAGCCTAGAAACCATGAAGCCCTAAGAAGAGCAGCTTAGGGAGCTGGGTATGTTTAGTCTGGAGAGGAGAAACTTAAGAGGGGACATGACAGCCCTGTTGAAAGATCTGAAAGAATATCATATGGAAAATGGAGCAAGCTTGTTTTCTGCTGCTCCAGAGACTAGGACATGGAGCAATCTCTTCAAACCACAGGAGAAGGGATTTCTGTCCATCCTAAGACAGACTTATCACTGAGTGTTCTTGGTAAGATTTATTCAGAGGAGGTTTGCCATTGCCTTCCTTGGAGCCTGAGAGAATGTGACTTGCCTAAGATCATTCCGTGAGGATTCTCGTCCTGATCTCTGAGGGTCCTAGCCCAATAAGCTGGACCATGTCCAGAGGAAAGTGACCAAAGTGGTAAAAGGCCTGGAAACAACGAAGCCCGATGAAGAGCAGCGTAGGGAGTTGGGCAGGTTTAGCCTGGAGGAGAGAAGGTTAAGAGATGACACGATAGTTGTGTTTAAATATTTGAAAGTGTGTCATATAAAAGATGGAGCAAGCTTGTTTTCTGCTGCTCCAGAAACAAGGAGACAGAGCAATGGATTCAAACTTCAGGAAAAGAGATTCCACTTAAACTTTAGGAAGAACTTCCTGACTGTCAGAGCTGTTCAGCAGTGGAAAATGCTGCCTCCATGAAGTGTGCTGGAATCTCTTCCTTTGGAGGTTTTTAAACAGAGGCCAAATGGAAGGCTTTGGTGGTGCCTTCCTGCATGGCAGAATGGGGTTGGACTAGATGGCCCTTGGGAACTCTTCCATGTCTTTGATTCTATGTTGGATTTGGGATTCCAGGAGACCAAGTTTCCAATTCCTGCTCAGCCCCGGAAACCCACAGATGACCCTGAAAAAATTGTAGTCTCAATCAGAGAGAAAGCCAATCCAACATCCTTGGAACCAATCTTGCCAAGAAAACCCCGTGATAAGCCTGCCTCAGGATGGCCCGAAGTTGGAAACGACTTTAAGGTATGTCACATCAACAAGAATCCTGAGGACTAGATTAATTAAAAAGTCATCAGCCCAGCAGTTTTGCCCGAGGCCGCATATCTCACTCAAGAACAGGAACATCAGATGTTGATGTCTATATCCGAATAAACGACAAGGAAATCAAACGCCACAGAGCAGGCCTTTCATATAAAATCAGACGCAGCGGCTCCTTTCATGGAATTGGGTTCACACAGTCACGTTATCACACATCCAAGCCTGAAACCTACCTTCCAGACACAGCAGGTAGCAAAAGTGTCGCCGTCGTGTTCAATTTGGCCTGAATTTCCTTCTCAAAAGGGGTGATGAATGCTAGAAACTTAAATTTATCTTTTTAATAAGTACTTAAGAAAGAGGAGAGCCAGCATGGCATGGTGGTCTGAGCACTGGGCGACAACCCTGGAGACCTGGGTTCGATTCCCCGCTTGGCCATGGAAACCCACTGGTGACCTTGGGTGCATCACATCCTCTCAGCCCCAGAAAACTGTGTGATAGGGTTGCCATAAGTTGGAAACAACTTGAAGGCACACAACAGCAACAATATAATAACAATTGGGCTACTTTATGGATACCACTGAAGGGTGCCAACATCTGCTAGAGTTTCATAGAACTGCAAAATGGACCAAAGAGTTTATAATTAGGATTAATTTTAGCCCCCCTGCCTCCACCAGGGATTGCTATGGCCTACCTGGTCTGGCTGGGTTATCCCCTCGTCCGAGGCTGTAGCCAAAAGCGCTTTGCTTCTGTTCAGGTCCGAGGCGTCCACTTTGATCAGCCTGTGTTTGGGAGAGCTGTATTTCCCATCTAGGCCAGCGCCAGGTGCTGTCCCTTTGTTTGGAGATCCGCTGGGATCCATATCTGGTTTCCCATCACCATCTTCATATGGATCTTCAAAATCTAAGCTCTTCTGTGCCCGGTAGGCCTTTAAGATCTCGCTTTCTGTGTAGTCTGGCTTGGGAGGCTGTGGGGGAGACCTCCTGCTCCCAAAACTCAAATAATCCTTCAACCATTTGGCCATTTGTCCCCTTTGTCCAATGGCTGTCGCCGGCACCGCCAACACCCTTGTATCAGAACAAGTGACGTCCAGGAGAAAGAAAGACGTCTTAGACCAGAATGAGATAATCCTCCATGGCTCGAAAAGTTTTATAATCCAAATTAGGAGAAGTCCGTCTTGCCCTTTGCTACCCCCTGCCATTAAGAAAAGAGGAAACATGCAGTTGATTGAAATGACCTTAAAATCCTGTAATATACTCAACCTGAAAACTGTCTGCTTTTCTTCAATCCTGCTTTCTTTTCTGTAGCACGAGCATGTCTGATGGAGTTAGCATGGGAAAAAAGGAAAGGAGTCTCCATCTGCTTGTGAAATAAATACATACATTTGTGCGTGTGCAAAAGACAGACAGAGAAAGAGAGAGAGAGAGAGATACTCAGACAGTATCCGGACTCCAATCTGGATTAAACATTGACCTACAACCAAAGGGAGTTTTGTGCAAATCCTGACCAGCAACAAATAAAAAGGTGGCACGTTCAAATCCTGACCTCTGGAATCCCTGCAAGAAGGTGGATTCAGAGAAGCCATTAGCCAAGACTCTACACAGAGGAGAAGGAGTGAAAATTTATGTTGATGGAGGTACATGGTGATTACATTACATTACTGCCTCATTAATGAATTGCGACTCTGCCCGGCCAACTGTGCAAGCCAGTGAGCCATGCCCATGAGCAACTCTGAGTCATGCCGAATGAGCACGGTGTGCAACCGCACCCCACGGGCACAGAGGCACAAGGGGCTAGCAGGCACAGTGGCACGGCCTGTGGAACTCTGCCTCCACCACCTTGTACCAGCTGCGGCTATTCTGCCTCAGACAAAAAAGCCCAAGAGGGATCTTAAACATGTGTGAGACACCTACAGGGTGCCGTCTCTCTACCATTCCCACACCATCAGCCTTGCCGCCACCATCTGCAAAATGGGGATAACCACTCTGATCTGCCTCACCAGGTTGCTGTATGGAATACTGATAAAATAAACTACTTTAGGCATGTTTTGGGTTATGTAGGATCCCAGAGTTGAAAAAGGGCCATACAGTCCAGTCCCATTCTGCCATGCAGGAATATACAATCATAGAATCATAGAGACAGAAGAGACCCAAAGGGCCAACAAGTCCAACCCCATTCTGCTATGCAGGAAGACACAATTGAAACGTTCCTGACAGATGGCCATCCAACCTCTGTTTAAAAACCTTCAAAGAAGGAGGAGACTCCACCACACTCTCAGGCAGCAGCATATTCCACTGTTGAACTGCTCTTACCATCAGGAAGTTCCTCCTAATGTTAATCTTCTAGCTTGAATCTGTTGCTCCATGTCCTAGTCTCTGGAGCAGCAGAAAACAAGTTTGCTCCATCTTCAACATGACTTCCCTACAAATATTTGAATAAAGCAATCATGTCCCCTCTTTAGCTTCTCTTCTCCAGGCTAAACATCCCCAGCTCCCTAAGCGACTCCTCCTAGGGCTTCCTGGTTTCCAGGCCTTCTACCATTTTGGTCACCCTCCTCCCAGAACTGAGCACAATCTTCCAGATGAGGTGTAGCCGAAGCAGACTATCACTGCCCTTGATCTAGAAAGTATATGCCAACTGATGAAGCCCAGAATTGCATTGGCTTTTTAAGCTGTTGCATCACACCGTTGATTCAGGAAGAATCAAACTCATATGCTGCTGGAGGAGAGTTATTATGAACTGTTAAAAAGACTAATCAGTGGGTCTGAGAGCAAATCAAACCTGAACTCTCCCTAAAAGCCAAGACGACGAAACTGAGGCTGTCGTACTTTGGCCATATTATGAGAAGAAAGGACTCCTAGAAAAGACAATAATGGTTAGGAAAGGTAGAAGGCAGTAGGAAAAGAGAGCAACCACAATACATGTGGGTAGACTCACTGAAGGAACCTACAGTCGCCCTTGCTTTGCAAGACCTGAGGTGTTAATAACAGGATCTTTTGGAAATCTCCCATTCAAAGGGGTCGTCCTAAGCGTCAACAAGCTGGAACGTGTCCAGAGGAGGGTGACCAAAATGGTGAAGGGTCTGGAAGCCATGCCCTGTGAAGAACGCCTTAAGGAGCTGGGTATCTTTAGTCCGCAGAAGAGAAGGTTAAGAGGAGACATGAGAGCCATGTTTAAATATTTGAAGGGATGTCATGTCAAGGAGGGCGCTGGCTTATTTTCCTTTGCTCCAGAGACTAGGACAAGGACCAATGGATTCGAGCTGCAGGAAAGGAGATTCCACCTGAACCTCGGGAAGAACTTCGTGACGGTCAGAGCTGTCCGGCCGTGGAATATGCTGCCGCAGAGTGTGGTGGAGTCTCCTTCTTTGGAGGTTTTTAAGCAGAGGCTGGATGGCCATCTGTCGGGAGTGCTTTGAGTGGTAGTTCCTGCATAGCAGGGGGTTGGACTCGATGGCCCCTGGGATCTCTTCCAACTCTAGGATTCTGTGATTCTGTGATTCTAAGTGGAAGCCAGTTTGACAGCAGTCAACAATAGCAACTCCCACCATCCCCAGGCATAGGTTTGTGATGATGGGAACTGTAGTCTAGCTACATCTGGTAGCTTGGGTGTACTTGTAAGCATGCCAGTGCAATGGTTGGAATTACACCTGTGCTGCCTGAAAGGCTTTTGGTACAGGTTACAAACCAATAGGAGAAGATAAGCAGGAACGCTGATGGGTCCCCATGCCAGGAGAAAGGTGAGACAGAAATAAAATAAGAAATAAATAAGCTTTTGGCTCTTAGAAGACTAACAAATGCAGTGATGCATAAGCTTCTGTGGCCACTTCATCATCATCATCATCATCACCACCATCAACCTCATCCATTTCACTTCCTTTTGCAAAATATCCTGACAAAAACCCTGCTGGGCTATTAGATGTCATTGCCCGAGGGACAAAATTGGGAGCGGAGCATTGAGAAAAGGATTATTTTTCACTTAATCATAATGAGGAATTTAATCACCAACAACCCCCCATTTCCCCAGAGACCTGGAGTCTCATGTCTTGCAAAAGATCAAAACTGCATCTCTGTGCCATCTGTCTCAGGTCTCCCCATTCCTCAGAAAATGAAAAATTTCAAAAGATAGAAATTTGGGAGATCTTTTCCTGTTTTTTAAAAAAATAAAGATTGGGCTGCTTTTTTGTATTTTTCTTTTCTGGAGGACTGATGCAGTTATCTGAGAGCTGTGCAACCTTGCAACAGTTGCAGTCCTGATTCACGCTTTTGCTGGGAAGCCAAGCAATACCAGAAGCCGGAGGCTCTATTTCAGAGGAAATGACTGACAAAATCACTTCTCTGAGTCGTCCTTGCCTAAGAAAACCCTTGGAAATTCAGGGGGTTGCCATGAGTCAACAGGCAGCTAGAAGGCACAGACACATACCTACACACACAAATACCTTAAAGGTACCAGATCCCATCTGATCTTGGGAGTTAAGCAGGGTCAGCCCTGGTTAGTCCTTGGATGGGAGACCACCAATGAATATCAGGTGCCTTAGACTCTATTTCAGAGGAAGGAACCGGCAATACCACCTCAGAGCATTCCTTGCCTAAGAAAACCCTATGAAATTCAGGGGGTTGCCATAAGTCAACAGGCAACTGGGAGGCACATATACAAAACACAAGTCCCATTGAACCCAGGAAGTCTTTCTTCTGAGCAAACATCCCAAGATACAGATAGCACATAAAAAAAAAAAAACCCAGTTCCAAAAAATTCTGGATTTTTTTTTAAAATTTGGCTTCAACCAAAACACAGTCTCCACTCCACTCCAAAAAAAAATCAAGACTTTTTTTTAAAGGCTTGCAAACCAGTCATTGCTTTAAAAGACTCAAGATCTAGACTATTTTTTTGAAAAAGTATTTGCATGATCAACAAGAGGATGAGAGAAAATGAGAGGGGAATGCATTTTACCAGTTTCTTCTGCAAGAGATCCCAGGGGAATTAGACCCTCAAAAGCAATTTTCTAGGAGAAAAACATATATATATATATATATATATATATATTTAAAGCAAACAAAATAGACCCACATGCCTCTACCAACCCCTCCATTCCCCCCTGCAAGATCAATACCTTGTGAGTTTCGGCTTCATCTGTCTCCTTCGGGTCCATTTAAAAAGCTGTCTCTTTTTTTTTATTATTTTAAAAAACAAAGTTCAGAGTCTGCATGTGTGGTTGGAAAGCCCAATTGATCTGGCGGAGAGATCTAGAGAGGAAAAAAAAAACATCATCCAGAGACGATTTGTTGCTCCTTTGTTTGCATCTGACCGCTTCTCTAGTTTCATTAAAGGGGGAATAAAAAATTGCATCTGATCTGTGGATTTTCCAATGCTAATCCTGTAATTCTCTCCCCCTTCCTCTAAATGAAGACTCCATCCCTAATCCAGCCAAAGACCCCTGGAAAATAAAGAAAACCTCATCCCCTAGAAGCAGAAAGCTACGCCACACGCCATCCCATAATTTGCTACTTTGGGGCTGGCTGCTCCATTGATCGCTTTGCAAAGACTTCCCAAACAAAACCTGATAGGAAAGTGTTGGAGAGCGGGAGAGAGAACCGGCTTCCCTTTCTAAAGAAAGCAAAAAAAAGGAGAATACAATTAGAAAGAAGAGAGATCTTAAACTAACCAACCCATTTCAATTCCCCCCCCCTTTTTTTTTTCCAAGGGAGATACACAAAAGGTAGGATGGAAAAAACTTTAACATGAGTGGTCAGGTTAATAAAAAAAAAAAAAGAATTGGTTCTTTAAAATAAGAGACTGGCTTGTTTCTACCTTCCTCCCTGTCTTCTTTCTAGACTAAATATTTGAATATATCTGTTGCAAACCTTCAGGGTCCACTGGGGATTCTCCAAAAGAAATCTCCTTCCTACCAACCAAAAAAAAAAAAAATTGAAAAATTCAGATGCAAAGCTCAAAGAAAGCGAACCCCACAGGGGAACCTGATCCAAAGAGCCTGCCAAGCCGGGAGAGAAAAGAAAAAGGAGGCGAAGAAAAGAAGAAGAAAAGAATGTATTTTTCATATACTCACAAAGATATCCAGTTGCTTTCTCCCCCTGTTCACAGCTTTTCCCTTTTAATCCCCCTTCCATCAGAGAGAGTTTTGGAGGAAGGAGGGAAAAGCTTCCAAGGGGGAGAAAGAGAGAGGCACAGGTTGTTGTCGGCTTTGGGAAAGAAAAAAAATGAATGGGGAGGGAGGAGATGGGGAGGGGCTTTTAAAAAATAAGGAGATTGGAACAGGAGAGAGCCGAGGAAAGCTGGCCGCTCAGCCCTAACCCAGCAGGTAACTCGGAGGGGTTGCTTCCCCCCCCCGCCTTTTTGGGAGCTTGAAAGGAAGCTTGCAGAGCGGCCCCCCAGCCTCAGGGGCTGAGCATCACTAACTGCCTACCCCCCCCCCCCCAAAAAATTCCAAATATCTGTTGATCTTTGCAATAGTTTAAGCAGGGGTGAATTGGAAGGAAAACAGCCCTGGCAGGAGTAGCAACAGCCACAGCAAAATAATTAGTTAGATGATGACGACGATGGTGTAGTAACCATGCATTTCTTTATTTGCAAATTTCAACAGGCTGACTATTATTGCTATCTTCTCTCTCTCTCTCTCTCTCAAAAAAAAAAATTATCCTAATCTTTCTTTTTCATCAGCAAACTTTAACAAGGTCATGGGAGAGAGAGAGAGAGAGAAAGAGATCAACAGACAGATACAGATACATACACACACATACATAGTACATAAAACATAATATATAATATATACAAAATATTATATATAATACACATGTTCTAAACATATTACATTGCAACGTAAGTGTGTGTATATGTGTGTGAGGAGGAGTTTGACAGCAGTGTGTGCGTGTGTTTATATATCTTATATATAATATCCATGTTCTGAATATATATATTTTATTGCAATGTATGTGTGTGTACATCTGTGTGAGGAGTTTGACAACAATGTGTCTATAAGCATGTTTATATATATTATACATAATATGTATGTTGTAACTATATATTATATAACATTATACTACAATGTAAGTGTGTATATACGTGAGTGAGGAGGAGTCTGATAGCAATGTGTCTGTGTGTGTGTGTATATAAAAGCATAACATGTATAACATGCATATTCTATATAATATGCATATTCTAAATATTTATGTTAGATTAGATTACATTGCAATGTAAGCGTGTGTGTATCTGTGTGAGAAGTTTCCGACGTTCAATCGCAATCTCCCCTCCTGTCACACGAAAGCATGTAGACCCGGTCCCACGCTATGGGGCAGCAGAGGACAAACCGGCCCCGTCCTCCCTGTGACAACCCTTGGGTGTGTACGTACGGTGTAGTGATTTGAGCACTGGATTACGACCCTGGAGACCAGCTTGGCCACAGAAACCCGCTGGGGGACCTTGGGTGCATCACACACTCTCAGCCCTGGAAAACCTCATGACAGGTTTGCCTTAGGGTCATCACGAGCCAGAAACGACTTGAAGGCACACGACGACGACAACAAAGTACGTGCAGTGGGGAGAAAGCATAGTGTGACCCGAAGGTATACAACAACGACAAAGACCCTAAGGGCACCAGATCCGGTCTGATCTTGGAAGCTGAGCAGGGTCAGCCCTGGTTAGTACTTGGGTGGGAGACTGCCAACCAATACCAGGTGCTGGAGGCTCTGTTTAAGAGGAAGGAATCACCAAAGTCACCTTCAAGTCTTCCTTGCCTTAGAAAACCCTGAGAAATTAATGGAGTCGCCATAAGTTGACATGAAGGCACACAAACACACACACACTAGGCTTAACCCTCCCCTCTTTCCTTTCCTCCCCTGAAAAACAAAACAGTGGGGCCGTTTTCTACGCCAGCCATTCAACCCACCTCCTCTTAAGCCGGGCTGGTGAAATTGATTTGCAACGAGACCGAAAGAGTGGGAAGCCGGTATTGATCGGCCTGGGGGGGGGGAGTGCCATTCCTCTCCTCCCATTCTCCTTTCTCAACACTAAACCTTGGAGAATAAATTCCTTCCCTCCTCCTCCGGCCCCCCGTCTGCTTTCTTGTTATAACTGTACCATCGTCAATGACAGTTTTGGACCTTGGACTGTTAACCCTCTACTCACAGGAAAATAAGCTGGCCAAGATCCTGTCTGTCTGCCTATCTACCTGCCTACTTACCTGCCTGTCTACCTATCTGTCTGTCTATCTACCTACCAATCTATCTACCTACCTGCCTACCTATCTGTCACCTGCCTCCCTCCCTCCCTATCTGTCTGTCTATCTGTCACCTACCTACCTATCCATCTATCCATCTGTCTGCCTACCTATTCACCTACCTACCTATCTGCCTTCCTATCTATCTACCTATCTGTCACCTATCTATCTATCTATCTATCTATCTATCTATCTATCTATCTATCATCTACCTACCTATCTGTCTATCTATCTATCCATCCAACTATCTACCTATCCACTTATCTCTCTCTCTCTCTCTCACCTACTTATCTACCTATCCATCTATCCATCTGTCTGTTTACCTATTTACTTATCTACCTTCCTTCCTTCCTTCCTACCTACTTACCTAATCTACCTTCCTGTCTTATCTATCTATTTACCTACCTATCTAGCTTCCTATTCTTTCTATCTATCTATCTATCTATCTATCTATCTATCTATCTATCTATCTATCTCCCTATCTCCCTATCTCCCTATCTCCCTTCCTATCTTAGGCTTAATTTCAGAGAAAGGCAATGGCAAAATCATTTCTGAGTACCCCTTGACTAGGCAAACCCATCACAATCTATATTTGGTAACTTTATAAATCCATCCCTATGTTGCAGAAACGTAACAAAGCCCTCTTAGTGAATTGAGAAGACATACATCCAAGCAAGATTGCTCTAATGCTCAGCAGGTGCTTCTGATGTGCATTGCACATATCTCATGTGCATCAGGCACGCCAGCACTTCCTGGTCAGTATCCTGATGCACATGGGGCCATGCTGACACTGTACACAGGTGTGCCCGTGCACACTAGGTTCTGGCACATCTCTTATTCCACCAGCTACCACGTGCAATGGACGCCCCTATCTTGTAACATCATCTCAGCCTCTAGCTCAGGCTGAGCAACTATGTGAGGTTTTCCACACAGAGATATCATTTTTCTTGGCCAAAAAAAAAGTCTGTTTTCTTTGCAAAGCAAATTTTGCATAGAATATATGTTGGACGGCGAACATTCTCACCCGTACAGAGATCGCTAGGGTTTCTGAACTCTTGAGAAACGTATTTTTTAAACTGTTTTTAAAATACACTTTTCAATGTTTTATCCATGCCTATGGGCAAAAATTTTACTCCACTGATGTCTGCCTAGTGGTGCTCAGGTGTGAAATTGCAACAGGATCTTGCAAGAGAGAAAGAGAAAGAAGACAAGCAGGACAGAGGATGGATGGGTGATTATCAAAAGGAAAGAGCAGACTGAAAGAAAACACAGGGAGAAGGCGGCATTAAAGGTAAATGAAGACGGAACACGGGGTAGTAGATTGAAGGAGGAAGCGGAGGAGAAAGGAGGCCTCCAGGAAATTAAATAACTTGTAACAACAATCAAGACATCCAGGGTGTGAAAGACTTGTGTTTCCTCTACCCAATTCTCCCTGAGCTGTATTGCAAAAGCAGGTAGAGATGGAGGTCATCAGAAAAAGAATTCATCAGTTTCCTGACTGGAGTTCCTGACTCCTTGAGAAACTTGCATGGGAAGAAAAACGGCACATCTAAAGTTCCCACAAGAAAGGCAGCACGGTATAGTGGTCTGGAGCTTTTGCCTACAATCCTGTAAACCAGGATTGGTTGACAGGATTCCCCACTCAGCCATGGAAACTCACAGGGTGACCTTGGGTGCAAGTCACATACTCTCAGCCCCAGAAAACCCAGTGATAGGTTCACCCTTGGGTTGCCATAAGTTGGAAATGACTCAAAGGCACAACATAACAGGAGTAAAGAGAGATCACCTCAGAAGGCAAAAGAGACTTGCTTTGAGTTGCTCTGGAGGACTAGAAAGAATGGGTTTTAACAGCAGAGAAATGGATTTTGATGAAATAATAGCAGCCTCATCTTAAAAGCTGCAATTGCTGCAAGATGTTTACAATGAGCTGAGTGTTGGTTTGACCTCCAAAGTCCCTTTTAACTCGCTGATTGCAAGGAATTTGGCTCTCAGCTACGGCTTGTAATATAGTCAATGCAGCAGCAATCGTTTTAAGAGAGGTAAAATGATCTTCCCTTTTCTCCTTGCCAAAAAAAAAGGGGGGGGGAAATAGAAAACACACACACACAGAGAGGGAGATACAATACTCACGCACCAGCAGCCCGCAGTCTTGAAAGTGTGTCATTTCTGGTGACGCATAGGACTATGATGCTCATCGCAGGGGGAAATGGCAAACAATGATTTATGAAGAGACATCAGCGCTCAGAGGGAGATGGAACCAGCCGAGCGAAAGGGGAAAAAAACAAGAGAGTTGGAAAGGTAACCCTGTAACGGTGCCACCTTCTGTGCCAGCTTGCCGTCTCCATATTCTCTGCAGGAGGAAAAAGACAGATCTTGCCAAGCCTGAGTGGAACTGCTGGGCGGTTTCCAGCTTAGAATTTCTTTAAAAGAACAGCGATCAAGGGCAGCACTACTAGAGATATGTTGGCAAATACATTAAGGATGGTAAATCTTCATGAGACCCCATCTGGAATCCTGCGCCCAGTTCTGGGCACCAGAGTTCAGGAATATTATTGACAAGCTGGAATGTGTCCAGAGGAGGGCGACCAAAATGGGAGAAGGCCTGGAAACCATGAGGAGTGGTTTAGGGAGCTGTGTGTGTTTAGCCTGGAGAAGAGGAGGTTAAGAGGTGACAGGATAGCCATATTTAAATATCTGAAGGGATGTCATCTGCAGGATGGAGCAAGCCTGTTTTCTGCTGTCACAGAAACTAGGACATGGAGCAATGGCTTCAAACTTCAGGGAAAAAGATTCCACCTAAATATTATGAAGAACTTCCTAATGCTAAGAGCGGCTTGATGGTGGAATATGCTGCCTAGGAGTGTGGTGGGGTCTCCTTCTTTGGAGGTTTTTCAACAGAGTCCGGATGGCCATCTGTCTGGAATACTTTAATAGTGTGTTTCTGAATGGCAGAACGGGGTTGGACTCCCTAAGTTGGTCCTCAAAGGGCTTTGTGGTTTCATCTTAGTCTCTGGAGCAGCAGAAAACATGTTTGCCCCATCTTGCACGTGACATTATCTGCAAGGGTGGTCGGACAGAGAGAAAAGGCTTCCCAGAAGGATTTAAACCACAAAGAGGTTCAAATGGGGGGATTACAATCCTTTGGATAACTTAGACCCAAACCCTGTAGGGCCTTAGGGGTCATCCCCAGCACTTCGAATGGTGCCTAGACATGGACCAGAGGCCAATGGAGCTTTAACTGCCATGGCTCTGTCCTAGAATTTCCAGTTTTCAGAGAGACTTAGAGCTCTCTTCCTGTCTACAGAGAATTCCATGTCCCTCGCCAAACTAAAAATCCCAAGATTCCACTGGACGGAACCATAGCAGTTAAAAGTGAGATCAGACTCCTGTAAGTCTGTAGTCAGTGGGTTGGTGAATCCACTCCAGGTTTTGCTTAGCTTTGAAAGAGTTCTCCGAGGTGCTGAATCTATTTGGAGGCTAAAGACCTGTACCTTGGAGAACTCCTTCAAAGTCTAGTGTAAAACCTTGAGCGGATTCATCGCCCCACCGGAAGATCTCCCCAGAGTCTACAGACTGAATGATCCACAGATGGGTTTTCCACACTTTCCTTGGCATCTCTAACATTCACCTTTTCAAACGCTTCAGGGAACTGCTATTTAACCTTGCCTCCGTCCCTCTATTTATTTAAACATTTCTGTACTGCCATTTCATCTTTAAAAAATTAGACCCACAAGGCAGGTCAGAGCTTCCAAAAATAAAATTAAAAAACAGCACGTTAAATATATACACACACACGCAACATAAATGCACACGAACGATGATCTGGAATAATGGGCCCTGTCCAAACGACAGCTGGGCTCTTACATCATTTCCCTCGAAGCCGAGATGCCCCGGGCCCATTCTATCTTGCCAAATCTCTCGCTGATTTCCATTTGTTTCAAACCAGAAGGACAACTTGCCTGACACCGTGTGCTTCATAACTGTCGACACGACGGCCATTTATTTGGGAACCTGGTGGGGATAAATATTTAACAGGCGTGGGCGCCGTGTTCCGTCCCCGAGACGCAAAAGCCTGGATGTTAATTTACTTCGCGGAACGCGATAACGTCGCGCCAAGCATCCTCTCTAATAAATCTGAATTTGCAGTTTCTTTTCATGTTGTACCTGGTGACACAAACGGCGTTCCTTGCAGGCAGAGCTACAGTGGCCAATTTCCATTTTTTGGCTAAGAAATGAAGCTGAGATTCGACAGCAGTTGCAAAACCATTTTTGCCCATTTTGGAAAAAAAACACATTAAAATACATTAATACCTCTTTGCTTCTTTTAACAATACTGAAAGGATTCCCCTTCCAAAAATTTCACTTTTTCTGGGATTTTTTTTTCAGCTGCAATTTTTTTCTACAAACCAACATTTCCACTGTTCGGTAGATTTTTGCGCTAGTTTTTTTTTAAAAAAAAATGCAAGATTTTCTCTCCTCCTTTGGATTTTTGGCTGCAGATTTTTTTTTTTTTTAAAAAAAAAGCAAAAATCCTCTTTTTTCCTTGTAATTTTCCATGGTGTACCTTTCTTTTCAAAAAAAACATTTTTTTCTCCATATTGAAATTTTCAGTTGCAGACTTCAAAAAAACAAAAAGCAAATTTTTCCTCCTCCTTCTTGGAATTTTAGGTTATATTTGTTTTTTTAAAAGCAAATTTTCCTCCACCTCCTTGGAATGTTCATTTCCAGGCTTTAAACAAACAAAATCTTTCCCGCCTCTGTAGAATTTTTTGGTTACAAATCTTCTTTAAAAAGCAAATTTTTCTCCTCCTCCTCCTTGGAATTTTTGTTTGCAGACTTTTCTCTTTGTTTAAGCGAAATTTCCCCCTCCCTTTTGAAAATTTTGATTGTAATTAAAAAAAAAAAAGCAGCAAAATTTCCCTCTCTTCCTTGGGATTTCCAGCAGCAGACTTTCCTTAAAAGGCAAAGTTTCCCCCGCATCCTCCAATATATATTTATTTAGGTTGTAGGCCTTCTTGAAAAATCATATTTCCCTTTCTCATTTTTCCTCCGCTGCTCATCTTGTTAAAAAAAAATTTGCTCCCTTTAGGCCCCAATCTTTCCTACTGTTCTCTTCCTTTCAAAGCAGAGATTTTAATCTTCTTTCAAAACATCTCTCTTTCTCTTGAAGTCTATTTTTTTAAAAAATAAAAGGCTCTGCTCTTTTTGTTTTTTATATATATACACACACACACACACACATACATATATATATATATGCACATATATACATTTTTTTCTGCACTCTCATTTCTCCTTGAGCGACCGGACAGCAGTCGGTTTCAGCCACGACCCCTGCGTCGCTTTTTGTGTTTCGCATTCAAATAAGACCACAGTTGCCCATCCTGCACTCTTAACCCCCCTGGGAGAATAATATATTCCTTCTTTTCCATCCCTTCTTTTCTCTCCCTTTGAACAAAGATCCCCGCTTCTCCCCACCCTTGCCGATCTACAACAACCAACGCAGCCTGTAAGTGTCTTTCTACGGGGAATAACCATAAAAGACGGCTAATTGTTCTATTTTATGTCCTCAGCTGGAAATGGGGTGAACAGGGAGGGAAAAGCAAGACAGGAAAAGAAGAAAAGAGATGCCAGTACCCCTGTTGACAGATCTCATCAAATATAGATGCCAAGCCGCTGTATAAATACCCCAACTTCGAAAGCATTAATATTTGAAGAGGGCCGTAATTATAATTTTGCACGCCAGGAATGTTAATCGCTTGGCTAACGGGAAAATCGAGATGCCAGCTCCAACTTCTCCTTTTATCTATCTCAGCCTCCCTTAAACGTGCGAGGTTAAAGGCATCTTCCATCGCTGGATTCCCTGAGCATCCGAGGCCTTCTGTTCTTCTAAAGTCCTCGCTGAAAGGGGTCGGTGGGCTGGGGGTGTTTTTTAACACAAAGGTTAATTAGTTCGGGGGTTTGGGGGGATTTTTTTAGAGGAGGAAAAAAAAAACCCAGCTCGTTAATTAGAAACTTCGTGCCTCGCTTGGGGAACACGGGATCCAATACCAAAACCTCTATGCGCCCGAGCATCAATGCGCTGCTTCGATCTATTGGGATTGATTCCGCATGTATATCTGGCCTGATTTATTGAACAGGCGGTACGTTTCGGGTACAGAGATGTGTCCACATTACACAATTATTATAGCATGTTGAAGGCACTTTAATCATCATGGCTGCATCTGATGGAATCCTGGGATTTGTAGTTCCCTGGAGGACTTGGAATTCTTCACTTGAGAGCTCTAGTGATGTAGTTCAGAGGGGCTAAGCAAATCATCAAACTACAAATCCAAGAAATTTGGCAGAGTGGCACTTACAGTGGTATCAGATCACTATGATTGTGGAGTGTATGGATATACCCTTAGTCATAGGTTGCCAAACTATAAATCCCAGGATTCCATAGGGTGAATGACAGTGCTTAAAGTGGCTTCAAACTGTAATAGAATCATAGAATCATAAAAACATAGAGTTGGAAGAGACGAAAATGGGCATCGAGTCCAACCCCCTGCCGTGCAGGAACAAACACTCAAAGCACCCCCAGCAAATGGCTGTCCAGCCTCTGCTTAGAAACCTCCAGAGAAGAAGACTCCACCACACTCCATCGAGGCAGCCTATTCCACTGTCGAATGGCTCCGCTGATGTTTATAATTGTGCAGTATGCGGATACACTTTTTGTCAAAAGGTAAACCCTGAGAAATGACTTGGCGTTGCACTTTGGATGCTTTATTTCAATGTTCTGTACAAGTGAACTGCTGCTGTTTGCAAAGCATTCAGGTGCACAGGTATGAGTACCTCTGAGGACATCTAGAGTTCTCCCCACCATGCCATCCAGAAAAATGGGGATTGAGGGCATCATGACACATTGAAGGACGTGTACAATGCTGTTCACCCCATCTGAAAAAAAGGAGGTGTGCTTTGCATCATGGGTTCCCGTGTTCTTCCTGGAGGATGTTCCCTCACACAAAGAAGGAGAGAAGAGTGCCAAGGTGATGGATACCAGAAAGAGCCAGAAAAGCCTGGCAGGCCCATCCTGGCACTGGAAGAGGCAGATCCTGTTCCCTGCCAGGCATCAACCGCATATCACCAAGAGGATACAGAGCTACTTCACCCTGTAGAGTGCCACAAATTAAAATGCCAGGAGCAAAAAGTCTGGAAAGGCTCTGTTCCTCTTTCTATGGAAGATGCTGAGCTAATGAGGTCAGCTGGACTGGTTTACCATTGGCTGCAAATTAGGTCAGCCATTTTGTTGCTGCAGACAAACAACCCCAACACTTTCCTACAACCCTGACATGCCCATCTTTGCAGATCTCTGACCTTTGGCATGTTGCTGTTCTTGTATGCCTTCAAGTCATTTCTGACTTATGGCGACCCCCAAGGCAAACCAATCACGGGTTTTTCTGGGGGCTGAGAGTGTGTGACATGCCCAAGATCACTCAGTGAGTTTCCATGGCTAAGTAAGGAATTGAACCCTGGTCTCCAGGGTTGTAGTTCAATGCTTACACCATGCTGGATCTACTTTCAGCATGTAGCTCAGATGGATCTTTCTGGCACCCTCCTTCTATTTAGGAATAGTTCAACACCGTGGAGAGCTCCTCGGAAGCTGGAAAGAATACTTGAGGTGGATTGGCTGCTCTATCAACATAGGAGATCCCACCTAGCCCTGGGAAAGTTAGTCCAATGTTTAAGAACAAGAGAGAAAATGTAGTGAGAGTGGTTTGAAGAGCAGGAACAAGGAGCAGTATAAAAACTCTTCACTGCACTGGAGAAAAATTCATTGAAAAAGCCAGAGAGAACCGTGGAATTCTTTCTCAGCTAATAGGACTTTTATCTTAATTGCATCCTGTTTTGAAGAATGCCGTATTGTTCTCCCCACCCATTGCTCCCGCTGTTTTAATTTTGCTATTACAATTGGGTAACAAAACACTAATAAAGAATATTACAAATCATTTCCCACAGGGGAAAACCTCGAGAGGTGGGGATATTGTCGGCACTCACAATTAGCCGATGGCTGAAAGCGGAAAAACAACAGGGCATTTCAGACTGCAAAAGCATCTGCATCCAATTGGAAGAATTTTGAAAAATAAAAATAAATGCATCAATCAACATCTTTACAACTGGGAAGAAATTCCATGCACATCCTGCTTCCACCTGTAACTAAGGGGAGATGGAGAAATGACAGGTAGATCTTTCCAAGTTGTAGGGTTGGAGTGATTTTGCAGCAATGTCTTTGCTTTCCTATTAATCAAGTTGCATTGCTACAGCATCTGTCCTAACTGTAGCATTGGAAGGGAACTGAGAGATCATCTAAACCAACCCAATGCTTACCAAAGGAGAGCATGACGTGGTCAAAGTACGACAGTCTCAGTTGATTCACCTTGGCTTCCAGGGAGACCCCAGGCTTGATTTGCTCTGGGACCCTTTCATTTGTCTTTTTAACAATCCAGGGTATCTGTAGAAATCTCCTCCAGCACCACATTTCAAAGGAGTTGATTTGCTTCCTATCAGCTTTCTTCACTGTCCAGCTTTCACAACCATACATAGAAATGGGAAAGACAATGGCAAGTTGACTTGAAGGTAAAAAGTTGAAATGTCCCTCCCAAGATTGTCAAAGAATCATAGAATCCCAGAGTACGAAAAGACCCCAAGGGCCATCCAGTCCAACCCCGTTCTGCCAGATAAGAAGATAAATTCAATGCAGCCTCAACAGATGGCCATCCAGTCTGTTTAAAAACCTCCAAAAAAAAGGAGACTCCAACACACTTCCAGGCAGCCTATTCCACAGTCAAACTGCTCTTACCATCAGGAAGTTCTTCCTAACGTTTAGGTGGAGTCTCTTACCTGCAGTTTGAATCCACTGCTCTTAGACTCTGAAGCAGCAGAAAACAAGCTTGCTCCATCTTCCACATGACACCCCTACAAATATTTAAATGCGGCAACCATGTTACCTCTTAACCTTCTCTTCTCTGGGCTAAACGTACCCAGGCCATAAGAGTTTTCAAGCCCAAGTCTGCTCGCAGCCCCAGAATAATCCGTGATAGGGTCACTTTAGGGTATCTATAAGTCAGAAATGACTTCAAGGGACACAACAAGCACCCCTAGAATGTGACTCAGGAGAACTTTTCTCCATTTGGCCTTCAGGAAGGCAGAAGGAGATTCACCTCTCGTGATATTGGAGGTCTGTGGGACCCCATACCAATTGCCCTACAATCACGACAGACCCCCCAGCACCATCACTGTGCAACAACTCCTTCCTGGTAATGGGGAAAAATAATAGTACTTCCCCAACTTGAGATTTAATTGCGCATTTCTTGACCCTAATGGCGAGGAATCAGTGTTTTTTTGTCAGCATGAGGGGGTAGAGGAGACGTTTAACTCCTGAGGATGAATATTGAAGACGACCAAGCGACGTGTTTAACTTATCAAACTGAATATTCTTTCCCCTTGGATATTTTTTTTCCCTCTCCCCTCTCTCATTTTTATTAAAAAAGAGGACGTTCCTAAATCAAACAGCATCCATGAGTGGGAAAGGCGAGCGAAATACCAATGAGGAGGACCCCAAAATTGGAATTCTTGCGAGAATATCCATCCTGCTTTGAATTTCAAACAGTATCTTTGATTCTCTTTGGCCACCTCTACCTTTCCTGCCTCCCATTTTCCTATTTTTTGGCTTCCTTCCTCCCCAAAGAGAAACCCCACTTGCAAAAAAAAGGGGATTGTTCCCACCATTCTGCCTTCCTGCCTTATCACTGTAAATGACTGGGGAGATAAATTACCGCTCAAGGTAATGAAAGGAGATGAAGAAGCAAACGGGGCTGACACGTCCAATTTATTACCCCGCTGGTAGCTGGTTTTAACAGGGAATAATGCAATTCCACCAGCCGCCTCAATAAAAAGAAACAGAGAGAGAAAGAGACAGGGGGGAAAAAAATTCTGTTGCAACATAACAGGTTTATTATAGCCGTGCGCTAAGTTGCCCGGAAGCAATGTCCCAGAGGGAAGAAAGGATGGAAGGAGAGAAAAAGAGAGAGATCCATTTGGGCATAGCGGTAAACCAAGACCTCCAGAAATGATGGAAGGATGGATGCAGGGGGTAACGAACGAGCAAGGTTTCAAGGGGAGAAAGAGAGAGAGAGAGATTGAAGGCACGCTTACAGCAAAAAAAATGGCAAAGATGGGGAAAGAAAAGAGGCCCACTCCCAGCTTTTGAAGAATCCCGGCCTTCTTCAAAGACAGCTTAATTCCTCACAGTGCGGACAGCTTAATTCCTAACGAAAGCTAAGGGCTCCTGGTGCAATCGACGTCCGATTAGTACGGGTCAAAACCGGCCTCAATTGGGCGGGGGAGCTTTGATCGGGCCTGTGTCCGTCGGGCTCATCGATTTGACCTCCCTGCCTTTCCTGAATGCAAAATCCACCTAAGAGGGTGGACCAAAATTTAGAGCACAATTGATTTCGATGGAGCGGCTACTGACAGGTTTACTGTCAATTTCTGGCGCTCGTTGCATTTATCATTGGCAGTTAAATCTATTGTGGATTTGTCATTGTTGCAGCGATAACCTGCCTTTTAAGACAGGAATGGCAGAACTGTCATATATAGAATGTTCCTCTGTTTAGTTCAGTACTAGTTCAGTAACTAGGGGGTCTGGGGGGGTGACCCCAAAATGGCTTCCTGCTCTTTCTTTCCCCTGCCATGAGAACCCATATAGCACTGGGAGATTCTGAAATATCAGTCCATCCTTCTTCCACAGGTATAAAAACAAACACGCAGCTGAGATTGGGCCCCAAATCAGGCTGGGAAGGAGTCACACACACATAGACACAATTACTCTTGGCCAAGAGGGAACATCTTCTCAACCTGGCGGCAGCAGTAGTCTGATCAGATGGACAAAGCCTTATCGAAACATCAGGATTTTTACAGAGCTTCCAAAGGGATTAAAAATGTGCATGAGTTGTTTAACGTCAACAAGACAGGTGAACAGAGAACGGATCATTCTAACATTCTTGCTGTGAACAAACTCATGTTCTCGGTTGGCTGTCTTAATCGACTTTTGATACAATTCTTGCAAGAAGACAGAACGGCTTGTTTGGAATTGTTTAGGAATTCAGAAACAAAATACTAAATACTTGGAAAACTTTTTACCCCCAACAATAGCTTCACATAGGATGACCGACTTCTAAGGTTTCCTTCTCTCTCTTCTTTAACCTGGTTGAGGGAGGGAGGGAGGGAGGGAGGGAAGGAAGGAAGGAAGGAAGGAAGGAAGGAAGGAAGGACGGAAGGAAGGACGGAAGCAAGGAAGGATGGAAGCAAGGAAGCAAGGAAGCAAGGAAGGACGGAAGGAGAGAGAGAGGGAGAGCAGTAGCCAAAGAACAAAAGACAAAGGAAGATCCACTGTGAATAGAAGCGGAGCCCAAAGAAACTTGGTTCAAAGGCAGGCAGCCCTCCCGTTTTGACCGCCGGTTGAACCAAGTAACTTAATAAGCCACATTGTCTCCCATTGCCTCTCATATAAATCTTTTTCTGCTGACAGACTCTCTGGCTCTCTTCCCAACAGAGCCACAAAAGCTCTCTCGCGAAACTGACAACTGTTCCCTGCCCCCCTACACTCCAAGAAAGACAGATCAAAATGGTTTCGTTTTGTTAGCGCATTAAGTCTTCTGCTGCTTTGATAGACGCTCCCAATCATACCATGCAGCTATCCAACTGTGCCCATCTGGCAGGAATAGTCTTGATTAACCCTCTGCCATCCCACTTTCTCAGCTGCTTTTAAAAGGTCCCATTTTTGACCTGTTCTTCGTCCCACTTTCCCCATTTGTCCCCAGCTTACTTCAGTTGCTGCAAAACATGTTCAAAGTGCAAATGTTGTTCTTGTCATTGTTAACTGCTGTCGGGTCATCTTCAACCTATGGTAATCCTATGAGTGGGAGACTTCTAAGCCACCCTATAGCCTCAACTGCCCTGCTCATGTCTTGCAGATTCAGGGACGTGCCTTCCTTGATTGAGTCTCTCCATTTGAATGTGGTCTTCCTCTTTTCCTACCATCTTCCACCTTCCCAAGGATTATTGTCTTTTCTAGCAAGTCATCCCTTCTTGTGATATGACCAAAGGTATGACAGCCTTGGTTTAGTAATCTTGGCTTCTAGGGAGAGTTCAGAGTTGATTTGCTCTTGGACACATTCATTTGTCTTTCTAGCAGTCCAAGGTACCCGTAGAACTGTTCTCCAGCACCACATTTCAAAGGAGCTGATCTTCTTTCCATCCGCTTTCTTTCCTGTCTGGCTTTCACAACCACACATAGAATTTGGAAATATGATGGATCATCAGTTAGGCAAACAGCTGGGTGAGGCTTTCAGTCAACTGAACATGGAAAGGGATGGGAAGAAGACTTTGCAGACAACAGATCTTATTGGTGGACGTAGCACACCTCACGTTCGAACCCCTTGCTCATGTTCCTTGAAACCTGGACCCTCGCCTTGTGACTTGGAGTGTTTATATAGTAAGCACACATGAATTAAGCAAACCATTGCCACTGCAGACAACTTATCTTATTGGTAGAAGCAGCACGCCTCACGTTTGGATCCCTTGCTTGTGTTTCTGGAAATCTTGACTCTTGCCTTGTGTACAGAGTTCGCTAATCGACTGTTGTTCTGAATTTACTATGGACTCGGACTGCAGAAACAGTGACTGGTAACTAGCCAACAAACTGTTATAAACCTTGCTCATGGCCACTGATAAAAGACTCTGATTGGCTTGGCTGGTTGCACAAGACAGCAATGTACCGTCTCCTTATCTCTCCTTCACTCAGCATCTTCAGTCTCCAGCTGGGGAACAGGGCCCCCTCTAACTCAGTCCCAGTACCTCTGATTCAGAGAGACCACCAACATTAAGAGTCGTAACATCCTGGTATTACTCACTCTGACTCTGACTCTGTGCCTGAGTCTTGCCACACGAGAAGGCGAGTTATGACACCATTATCATTGGACATGCTGGCTGGGACTTTGGGGAGGCCAATTCCAAAAGTTCTGGAAGACCAAAGGTTGAGAACCACTGCTGCAGAGCAGACTAGAGACTTCCTGATATGTCAGACCAGTGGCCCCATCTAGTACAGCCAATGCTTGGAAGATGATGGGAGCTACAGTTCTAAATGTCTTGAGGATGTGAAAAGCTGCTCTATCATCACCAAAGAGAAATAAAGTTTAACTAAAAATTAAAAAGAGAAATAAGCCAAGCCAAGCTTTCTAGCTCTTCCTTGTAGGGCAACATTTGAAAATCTCCATGCAAACCAAGGATTCGAAAGCAATTACCTATAGAAGCCTAGCGTGAGGCAGAGAGCTCTCAGGGGGCAGAAAGAATTCCAGATAAAGCTTGACAAGACCCGGTGGGAGAGGGTGATAAAAATCAAGGAAGACAACCGAAGATGGATGAAGCAGCTGGGAAGTCAACCAGGCAGAGCTGACTGCCTGCTGAGACGAACCGAGATCGAATCAGCTGAAACAGCCGCCAGAATGGGGAACATGATACAAGCAGGGCAGGAGACCTCTTTGGCAAGCAGCCTGATGGGGAGAAGACAACTGCCGTCAGAAGGACGAGGGTCACAGGAAAGATCAGGTCTTTGCTTTGTGAGAGACGGATTCCACCATCTTATCTAGATGGTGCAAAATTCAGTCACCTTTGAGTTGAAAAGTTTCTCTGTCTTCTGGGTAGAGATGAGAAAATCTGACAAGTCCACATCCCATCAGGATGCGTAGCCCTTGTATTTGCAGAATGTGTATCAGAAGTTATACGGTGGCCAATAAAGGGAAATGCTACTATAGGCAGAGCACTACAAAGTACCGAGGGTTAATTGTTGATTGAAACAATGCATCTGCTTGAAGCTTGCTTATGTATTCCAGTGTATCAAATAGCTAATTGCCTTGTTGCAATTTATTGGGAAGAGCAGTGAGGGCGAAAATGAAAGTACTAAGAGGTGTTTTTGGGAATTCAAAGTGACTAGAGATAAGGGGACTTTCTGCCCAAGAATGAAAGATGGGTAAACAACTGCAAGTCTGAGGAACGTCTCAAGATGTGGAGTGATGTTAACATTATGATCCTTTTCCAGTCACAGCTTTGTGTGCTCAAAGTTATACGTGTAGGTATAAAACTTGTAAACTCCATGTATGCCTCAGTCTCAGCAACCTGGAGGAATCAGCACTTTGGAGAGCTCCTTGAATGGTTGGGTGAGACCTTGGAGGTTTCAGCACTTCAGAAAGTTCCTTGAAAGACTGATTGAAAACCTGGAAAGGATTTGCCACCCCACTGACATGGAAGCAACCGGCCACAGCTGACAAAGATATGTCCTCTGTGAAGCTGAATGATCCAACCAGCCATCTGTCTGCTGGAGTTCAGCCCTCTCCTTCTACTGCTAGTGATCAGCGTTAAGAGCTCAGCGTCCGTTAAAGGCAATTTCTTTCATGCTCCTTCCTAATGAAGATAGGAGACGCTTCCCTCCTGTGCATACTAAGCAGGGCTGGGACTGCATTCCTGGAGGTTCATTTGCAAAAAAAGAGACTGCTGGAGTCGGAAAGGGGGGTCTCAGAGATCATCTAGTTCAACCCCCTATTCAAAGTGGGAAACCTGGAACTAGAATATCCCCAAGCAAACCTTCCTGAAGCACCAGTTCACCATTTAAATGGGGGGAGGAGAGATTTTTTTGGCAATCTATTTGGCCCCACTGCAGTTTGTTGCTTTGGTTTGGTTGGTTGTTCAATTTATATTCACCTTTCTCCTACCAAGGGACCCAAGGCAGATAAATTTAAAATGAACATTTAGCTAAAAATGTAGTATTAGCAAAGTTTAAAAAACATAGTCAAACCTCAATCCTGTTAAAAGCACATTGTTAAAAGCAGTAAATAATTATTTCTTACTCGCCTCTCCCCAATTTAAACTTTTAACATTTTAAAAACACACATACTCAGAGTTCTTTTGGTCAGTCCAGGTAGGAGGTGTTTAGTATACTGGATTACTGGATTTTTTAGTCACGGGTTTCGTTATTACGTCTTAGCTTTAGTTTAAATTAATTCTAGTCCTAGTTGTACATGTGTATTTATGTATTTTTTAAAAATTCATTTTCTCTTTTTTCCCTTCTGCAATTGTGCATTAGTCAGTTTGCATCTCTGAATTAAAGTTAATAAATACTAAATTAGAATGTTATAAAAACACGTAAAACACATTTGAGACATACCAGGTAAAAACAGAGCACAGAGTCTGAATTCCCTCCTGTCCTATGAATAAAAATCAGTCCTAGACCCGCCTAAATAAAAAGACCTTAAGCTGCCGGTAGAAAGAGAGCAGAGAGAGGGCTAAGCAGATCTCTTGTGACAGGGAGTTCCACAGTCTGGGAGCAGCCACTGAGAAGGTCCTGTCTCTTGTGTCCTTACCAACTATGGCTGCAAAGATGGTGGGAATGAGAGAAAACTTTTGTAGTTGCCTACATTTGCTCTAAACCTCAGAAAATGCTTTTAAAGTGATTAGTCTGTTGCAACAACAAAACCATCTGATGTGGATGCCATTGTGGAAGTCAGCTGCTGGGCACAGAACCATAAGCCAAAGAAATCACAGTCATCTTCAAGGTCCCATGAACGTACGCGAAAACTACATCATGCGTTTCCTGAAACAGTATCGTGTCTACATGACCTTCCAAAGTCCATCCCAATTCAGATCACTTTGCAATCTCTTTTCTGTTTCCAACAGACCACAACCACAACAGCAGTGTGTGTGCAGGTCAGTCTATGTGACTTTCAGATGTTCCTTCCAAGTCGGATAATTTTGTGGTCCCTGTTGTGTTCCAAAGATGTCACCGCTGCGGCATTTCGAACACACCTTCTTTTCCCCTCAAGGAAATAATATTTTAAGATGAGAAGAGAGAGAATGGAAGACACTGGGAGAAATTTGCCCCACACTTCATTAACTAGCTGATGAGGAAGCGTCGGAAAAATGGCGCATGATGGATTCTAGCACCAGGCAGTGACCTCCAGCTACGCTAAAGACAAAACCAGGCTCGGCTGCAGTCGCGGCATCATCACTTTTTCCATCTGTACCCCCAACGCCCGCGCGCACGCACACACAGGTTGGGACCAGCCTCACAGAAGGCTGGAGCAGAGCCCGGTAGCAAAGCCTGTCTCGCCTAATGGAGATTCATCTCCCAGCTTTACGGTTTGCTGGCTCTTCCCATAACTCATCGCCAGGGCTGAGGTGGGGTGGGGGAGACCTCCTTGGCAGCCCATTAATAGAGAGGCCTGCGAGCAAGCGGAGAGGAGGTGGCGAGAAGGGCTCCTGAGCGAAAGCTGCAAGGGGAAGGCCGAGCTCCAACCCTGGCATAAAATCTCAGCTTTTGTTTCATAACTCTCTGTCCTTTATTTAAAAAAAGAGTTGAATCTGTTTTTTCAAAGGAGCATCTGCAGGACTAGAGCAAGCCATTGCCAAGAAATAATGGTGGGAGGTAAAAGCGCACTCTTGACCATGTACAGAACGTTGTTCTCATAATTATTACCAGTCATGAGCATTTCTAGCAGCTGCTCTGCTGGTGGTGGTGTATGTGTCTTCAAATCATTTCCAATTTATGGCGACCTTAAGGCTAACTTGAGAGCCAGCTTGGTGTAGTGGTTTGAACATCAGATTTTCTGGGGCTGAGACTGTGTGACACACCCTGTGGGTTTCCATGGCCGGGCAGGGAATCGAATCCTGGTCTCCAGGGTCGCAGCCCAGCTTCAGGTCTGCCTTAGGGTCGCTGTAAGTTAGTATGCAGGTATTCTTGGTCAGATTTATTGAGAGGGGGTTTGCTTTTGCCTTCCTCTGAGGCTGAGACAGTGTGACTTGCCCAAAAGTTTCCATGGCTGAGTGAGGATTCAAACCCCGCCCTACTAGAATCCTAGGCCAACACTCACAGCATGATACCAATTACTCCTTAATTACTTAAACAATGGCACCTCACTGGCTCATGTTTCTTTACTGATACTTTTTTTTTTAATCAGGGTATGTTTTAAGTTTTGGAAACCACCTTCAGTCCCAGTTCCAGTGAGATATAACAATAACAATAACAATAATAATAATAATAATGGACCTTTCCATTCAGCTTCTGCAATAATGTTCCTTCACCCACATCATATCGCCCTGCTCACACTGCAGATCCACAACCAAGGCTACACTATGGACTCTGTCGCCCATCACCCCCAAACCATATGCCCTGTGGCACCTATGGGATTTGTAGTCCCAAACCCCTAGAGGTTATTGGGGCTCAAGGCTATGTTGTTACTGTTGTATGGCTTCAAGTCTTTTCCAACTCACAGTACCCCTAAGGCAAACCTATCACAGGGTCTTCTGGGGCTGAGAGCATGTGACCGGCCCACGGTCACCCAATGGGTTTCTATGGTCGAGTGGGGAATTGAACCCTGGTCTCCAGCATCGTAATCCAATGGTCAAACCACTATACCACACTGGCTCTCAAGCTATGTTACTAGTGTCTAATTATAACCAGCCTTAAAACTTAGATCTAATCTGGCCTTCTCTAAATTGGAAGGTTATTGGGCTCTTGCGTACCTAATGCGTTTTTAGCTGCTGTTATTGATTGCCTTGTTTTCGCCGGACTCTATCTGTTGTTTTACGGCTTATTCCTAGTTCTGATTAGCTCTCTATTTTATAGTATGGTGCTTTTTCCTTTTAAAAATGTATTGTGTCAGTATGTTGTTACTTTATGGGGTGGACTCTGAATGGCGAGGGGTTGACTGTACAGAGCCGCACACAAATAACGATTTAATTTAAAATATTGAGTCCTGAGAATAACCTTAAAGCCCGGGGACACCTGAAATGAGAAATAACTTGCTGCCCAGCTAACTTTAGCGTACATTATAATGCAGGAGAGAGAAATCCTCTCTACCTGAGAACTGAATTCAATTTCAAATAAATCCATAGGAAATCTAATGTCTAGGTTAAGGGAAGTGACAGTACCACTCTTTTCTGACTTGGACAGACCTCACCTGGAAGCCTGTGTTCAGTCCTGGGCACATTTCAGGAAGGATATTGACAAGCTGGAATGTGTCCAGAGGATAGCGACCAAAATGATTAAAGGCCTGGAAACCATGAAACCCTATGAAGAGCAATAAGAAATCTAATGATGTAATAATCTGGGGTTAGTAATTCCAGTAAACTGAATTTAGTCAGATCCGTAATGTAGAATAAGCCATTTTCTAATAATCCGGGTTTTTTTTCCATTACAATTTATGTGGGCAGGAGGGGTCAGTGTTCTTTTCTGTTTTAATTAATGAGTGTAGTTAGGTCGTTTACGGTAATAGCCACCTTGAATCCCATTGGGGGGAAAGGCAGGATATAAATCCAATCCATCGATTAATTAGTGTTTGTTTTTTAGCATTCTTAGTTCCAGTTTGTTATGCACGCATACTGTTTATGTATAGGTCTTCTCTTTTTCTTTCTATTGTTCTGAATCAGTTTGTACTAAAACCAATAAATATGAAATAAATAAAAGGACCTTTTCATCTTTTCTGTACTGGCAAACCCAGGCTGTGTCAGTTCGAAGCCAGAGAACCTTTCCAATCCTCTCTTTTCCAGACTTAAACTGCTCCATGTGCCACTTGTAGCAAAAGCATTCTGAGAAAGAAAAACAGAAAACGGGTCCCGGATGGGCTAACACTCCGACAGATGGCCCAAGAATTCGGCTGGAGTGTCTGTGGCAAAACGGACGTCATCCTCACTCCGCCTCCCTTTATAGGATGAACTTAGCAAGGGATCAGAGAGTCAACTGAAGAACTGCAGGTCAAGAGATTCACTTGTCTGGCCTCTCTAGTTGCCATTCTTCAGGTAAAAATCACTTTAAGCATCTCATGGTTTCAAAACACCCCCTACAGACTATGGCGGGAAGAACAAGCAGAGACAAGAGGCGCTAAGAAGTATTATGCGATGACCAATAAATAGCAAGTGCTCTAGGCTGTATTTCTGAGGAAGGAACTGGCAAAACTACACCTGAGTGTTCCTAAAGGCACCAGATCCCGTCTGATCTTGGAAGCTAAGCAGGGTCAGCTCTGGTTAGTACTTGGATGGGAGACTTCCAGTGAATACCAGGTGTCATAGCCCATATTTCAGAGGAAGGAACTGGCATCTCTGAGTATTCTTTGCCTAAGGAAACCCTAAGAAATTCATGGGGTCACCACAAGTTGATAGGTGACTTGAAGGTACATTCACATACACAAAGATTTCACAGAATCTTAGGGCTGGAAGAGACAAAACGGGCCATTTCGTCTGACCTCTCTCCACTGCTAAAGAACCTACAAGTGAGCGTTCAACCTCTGTTTGAAAACTTCTGACAAAAGAGAGTCCGCCAGGTCTACAACAGGCATCATTTTAGACATGCCTTTCAGACACATACATTGGTCCTGGGCAAAAAATGTGAAATACTGTATATATTAGACATTTTAATTAGAAAAATTGACCCAAAAAAACCTGAGTCAACTTATCTATAGGTCAATGTAAACACTGTACCTTAACCCTTATATAAAAAAAGGATCAATTCACTTCTCTGGGTGGCGAAAGGCAAGAACTTTAACCATCCTGAGAGAACCTAAAAGGACTACCCCCTTCTACTCTCTCCAATGCGGTACCATTTCTGTCCTGTTTTTGAATGTCTGCATAGGAAAATGATGACAGTGGTGGCAGCTGTTTGGTATTTTCCCTCTAAGGGCCGCCTGGAAAGTAGGGAGTGTCAGTGGCTATTGATTCTCCCAAAGCTGCCCTCGACTTATACATGAGGTCAAATAATGCACAAGTGCATACAGTATACATTTCTCATTTATCTTATCAGTGAATGAGATAAATGAGGTCAATTTTTGCAGCCTCTAGCCTGACCAAGACATGTGGATGGCACAGGTGGACTGGGAAAAATGTAATGTAATCCCTGATAAACAGACTTTGAAATTTCTACCTCAATTTCTCCCAAAAGGTAGTTAAACACATGTATGCGTGTGCAGTTGTACCTGCTGACTCCAAAACCCCAGGAGGACAGATGAAGCTATCGTGCACTTTTCTATGTTTTGAATATTTAAAGTATCTGACAAACTGCACAAGAGAAATCCAAAGTCTGACATCAGCATGTATCCAAGGGGCCTTTGGATATTATGGTGAGGAGGATGGGAGGGAAAGAGCAGGCAAGAAGCTGACAAGAATCTGTCCTTCCTGCAAAGGTAGAGGCTGTAGGCCTGGCCAGCGGCCAACCGTGATGCATCCCAGGTCCTGTTCCCCAGTATCAAGTCGCACTGGTTGATCTGTACGGGTCCATGGAGGAGACTGGAGAAGGATCATCCTTCCCTTGGCAGATTTGCTCCTGAGATGCTAAGCCCCAGGCCTGAAAGAAACATCATCCCTCCTCAAGAGGTTTCTGGGGTATTTTTACAACGGATTATGGGTTTTCTTGTCCCCATGGGAGAACTGGCCCAGTTTTCTGGATTTCTCTGCTTCCCATTTAGGTCACCTTACCTAACAGCAAGGTAGAGGAAAGGATGACCAAACCAGGCTAGGACGTCTGATGAAAGGCCGCAACACAGCTTTCCAGGGGGCTGCTAGTGGTTTTGCAAGAGGAAACTACCACCCTTGTTTACAGGGGCTGCGAGGTCTGGGTCAGTACCCAAGAGGGACTTCCAGCCAGGAGGCCTATATGGTGTTTGCAAGCTGAGAAAAAAACCAGGAGAAGCTCAACACTGCAGGCTCAGTCCAAAATCCAGGGATGATCAGTCGCTTTTACTGTCCTCGCTGTCAGAGTATGCTCCCAAGAGGCTGAGGGAGGAGGGCCCGGTACTCGGCCCAGAAGGCCCCGCAGCATTTTTGGTAGAGTTGGCCATGCTCCCTCTTCCATTACCTTAGAAGAAACAAAATCAAAGCCAAGACAGGAAGATGTCACATGCAGTCAAAAGGAGAATGACAAAAAGAAGCATACTGAGAGCTCATCCCAAACTATGCATCTATGGATGCTATTGTGCTAAGAACTCCCATCACTTTCAATCTCTGGGAAGGCTACCCGGGGATGATGAAAGTCAAAGTCCAATAATGTCTGGGGCAAAGCATGCTGGGCCAAGGAGACATTTGAAGAGAGAATTTCTCCTTTCTCTATGCCCCCACCTCTCTCTGTCTTTAGGTCCTGATCTCTCTCCTTCTCCATTTCTCCATCTCTCCCTTCTCCATGCCTCCACTTCTCCCCCTTCCCTATGCCTCCATTGCTCTCTCCTTCTTCAATGCCGCCATCTCTCCCCTTCTCTCCCCCAGCTTCACATCCCTCTCCTCCCTCACCTGGGCCTGACGGAGCATCCTCTCTTGCTGTTCCGTTCGCCACGCTGCCTGTGGGCTTCCTCTTCGCCGTCACCAGTCCTGACAAGTTGGTCCTTTGGGAGAGTTTGCCCACGCTCTTCTCCCAGCTCTCCACCTTCAGCTTCTTAGTTTGAGGCTCTGAGTCCTGGGAAATAAGGAGATTTTGTATACCCATTAAGATCTTCTTTGAAAAGTGATTGATTCCAAAAGTCTCTGATGCAACTCAACCCCTGTTCCTACTCTCCGTACTTTTAAGTACTGCCACAGCCCACAGATAGAGAACTTGTGTTATAGAATCATAGAGCTGAAAGGGAACCCACAGGCCGTACCTCTTCTCCATTCAGGATCCCCCACAAGAACATTCCCAGCAAGTAGCTGTCTAGCCTCTTTTGGGAGATATCCCAAGAAAGAGACCTCACCACCTCTCTAGGGAACTGGTTCCATTGCCCAACTGCTCTTACCATCAAGAAAACCTCTCTAATGTTCAACCAAAATTTACCTGTCTAGCATTTCAAACCATTATAGCTCATCCTATCCCCAGGACAGCAAAGAACAAACCTGTCCCCTCCTCTCTGGTACAGCCCTTGAAATATTAAAAGAGTGTGTCTCCTCTTTTATTATCCCATGTCACCCCTCAGTCTTCTCTTCACTAGACTGAATATGCTCAACTCCCTCCACCTTTCCTCATGGGTTTTGGTCCCCATATCTTGCACCCTTCTCAGCACTTGCTCCAACTCATTTACAGTTGGCCCTCCGCATTCTCTTGGGTGAAGAGAGCAGATGTGTGTGTCTGTGAGGAGGGGCCTGAGGAACAGTAGGGAGAGTGGGCACCCAGGGTCCATACCAGGTCAGGGAAAGGAGTGGGAAAGGGGGTGGCTTGGCATGGTGGCACTATACGTCTTCTGTCCCCCTTGAGCGTGGGGAAACATCAGGAGAGTATTTGTGGTGTTAAGAAACTGGGCTGAGAGCTGTCCTTAGTTGGCCAGACAGTGGTTGGTGGAGGTGGAGGAGGACCAGAGGGAGGTTTTTAAAGGGCTGTGAGACCTGACTGGAGCCCCTGAGAGGGAAGGTTCCTCCTGGAAAACAAGCATTTGGTGGGGGGCAAGGGTTGGAGAAACTCACAAATAATCAAATCCATGAAAGTCAAACCCGCAATGTAGACGACTGACTGTATTATCTTTTTCTAAATGAGGCACTCTGAACTAAATGTACAAAAAGTCTCAGGCTCAAATCCTGATTTCTCCAGGAAGGGTTGGGAAAGATCTTTCAGTCCAAACCATGGAGAGATTCTGCCAATCAGGGTAAACAACACTAGAAATCAGTTTCATTTGTCAATGGCTCAATGCCCGCTACAAAATCCTGTATTAATACAATAGACCTGTATATTTAAATCAACAGCAAATAGAAATCTTACGCAAAACCTTGGCACCCTGGGTCTTAGTGCCTACCTCTTGTAGGATGTCTGTCGGCTTTGCTTTCATTAGCGATTTCGCAGGAGCCGGAGCGTGGTCCTCATCTGAATCGGAGTCTTCCAGCAACCTCCGGCTCTGAGCTTGCTCCAGCATCTCTCTGGACATGAGAGGGGACAAGAAAAGCTTCAAGACACCACACTGAGGGATGGGGTGGAGAAGATTATCAGAACCTCCAAGGGTAGTAAAATAACAACATGGTAAAGTTTTCTAAGTGAAATTAATGTTCCTCTCTCCTTTCCCCAAAAAAAGATAAGATCAACACACTGCTGCTACATTTATAAGGCCAACAAGAAAGTACAGGCAGGCAGGACGCAAAAAGGCCTGAGCAAATAGATTAAAAAAAGGAAACAGAAAGGCAAAACAAAAGGGCAGGCATGCTCCCTAGAATGCCCTCTCGCTCATCGCTTTGTGAAAGCGTTGATGCCTCTTGGCTTCTGACACTCACTTCATCTCCTGCTCGTCCTCCTCCATCTCCCGTTGCTTCTGCTGTTCCTCGTACTCCTTGTACTGCTGCAGCATGGACTCAAAGTCCACGTGGGCCTGGCGCTGGTTGAGCTCTTTCAGCTCCTGCAGGTTCTCCAGAACTTCCATCTCGAGCTTGGAGTCTTTGGTCCTGTTCTCCAAAACCTTGCAAATTAAAGGTGGGAAAAATGAGGCAGAAGTGTCCATTAAGCACCTGAAGATTCAGAGAGCAGGAGAGACAAAGAATTAATAGAGTAAAGCCAGATATTCCCAGTTTGCAATCCTTCATTCCAACTCTCATTTTTGGATGGCAACTGAACCAGCAAGGAAGAAGCAGGGATGTTACTGAATAACGAAGTGGTGATGCAGAGGCCAAAATTTCAGTTCTGGGTTGCGTCTACGGGAGTCTAGTGTCCAGATCAAAGGGAAAACAGTCAGCCCTCCACATTTTCTAGGGTTAGGGCACAGGACCCCTGCAATAGTGGAAAAATCACAAATATCAAGATGTGGGTGTGTCTGTGGGAAGCGAGCCAAGGCATGGCGGAGGGAATGAATACCCACGGTCCAAACCAGGCCAGGGAAAGAACAGAGAAAGGGGGTGGGTTAGCATGGCAGCCCTATACTTCCTCCTTCTTTGGAGGTTTTTAAACAGAGGTTGGATGGTCATCTGTCAGGACTGCTTTCACGGTGCCTTCTTGCATTTTTGGTCTCTTCCAGCTCTACAATTCTATGATTCCATGGTATTTAAGCAAAACCTGGCTGGTTCCCCTTCAAGGAGGTTCCAGTTGCCACTTGTAGAACTATGGAGGCCTTGGCCATATGTGGGATCTCATTTTTGTGGCCTCTGAATCCTCCACCAGCTCTCTCCCACAGCTCCCCAACACCCCAATTCTGAAAAATTTCAACAAAATTTTTGGGCAGTTATTCCCTTCCCTTGCAAACTGAAGAAATACCTTCATGGGATTGTTCAGCTCTTCATCCTCTCTCTCCTTCTGCAACCGCTTCTCTTCCTCTTCCAGCAGCTTCTCGGCCTGGAAGTTCCGAGTGGCCCCGTGCTCCATGGCGTAGTCCGTATTCTCAGGATCTGTCTGAGGAGGGCACGAGAAACACAAGGGGTTCACATCAATGCCACAAAGACTGAGGCAGCAGTTTCAGCACACACACACACACATCTCCGCTGCCGCATCCCTGCCGAAAGGGACATGGCAGCAGGAGCGTGTGTCCACCTAAACTATGGCTCTGGAGAAGAGAGTTTGACTCCTCACTCAATTTAAATATCTACTAAATTTTGTGTTAAATTTTGGGGGTCTCCAGCAACAAATTATATTTACAGGGGTAAAGAAAAGGTTAAGAACCACTGCTGTGTTCGATCTATTCCTATCTCTCTGAAATTTGTTCCCTATCTCTGTGTCAGCTTTTCCCTATCTGCCGTCTAATAGAGACAAACCTCAGTTTTGTAACATTTCCCCCCTGCAGGCCCCGCCTTCCCAGCATTCCCTGAGCTGTGATTGGCTGCCTTCAGCTCCTCTTTCATAGTGACGTAACAGCAGACACATCCAATCCTAATTCGCAAGGACATAAGTCCACTAACAAAGATGTATGTTTCCAACATGATTCCACACAATAAACCTAACAATAATACAAGAAAATCTTTCACTAAGTCCATGCGGGGATAGCCGCTAACAAGGTGAACAACCAGGAAGAAGCCTGGCATGAATTTTAAGCTGACAGCAGAAATGCCCCTACATTAGACGCTTGGAGACTGTTCAACATGTTTAAAGCCAGGACAAAGAAGGCTCCATGACCTCAACAGACCATCATACCCGACCAACAGACCATCTCCCGTGCACTGTTCCTCTGCTAATCGACTGGTTCCTCTTGTTGTTTAGACACCTCTGTTCTATGAAATCAGATTTTTTTTTTAAATTATGTCTTGTCAGAGCTGCACAAGAGAGAAAAAAGGGGGAAAGAGCCCATTACCTTGAAAGTGATCTCTGCAAGACATCGGGTGCACTTAATGTAAAAACGGAAAATAGGAAGTCCCAGATACGACTCATTCTGAACTGTCTCCTTCCGTGCATTGAATTTCTTGCCCTTATAGATGTACTCGCCACACGTCTTGCACCTATATGGTTTAAAAGGTCCACTTTTAATACTTATTCTGTTCCCAGATTCCAAGAATAGAGCTTCACGTTCTACATCAGAGCTACAAGGAGCAGTTGGCTCCATTTTTATTTTTGGATTAATTCCACACTCCCAATGTAGAGGAGGCAAATGAAACGGAGCTAGAGTAGCACTGCAGTAAATTTTACTGTGCTTATCATGATAATCCCTACAACCATACCTCAAAGAAAGGCCAAAACCGCAAGCCACTGGGCTGACCCTGAGCAACAAAGTACTGTTAGTAGTGTTTATTACAAGGGGGTGTTTTGTAAAGCTAATAACTCTTAATCTATTCAAGACCAAGCCACTCCAAAATCCCTCTTATATTACCCCAAGATAGGACCAGTTGTAGTTGTGTCTCTGAGTTATGGCGACCCTAAGGCAAACCCAGCACTAGGTTTTCTAGGGTTGAGAGTGTGTGATGTGCCCACGGTGCCCCAGGGGGTTTCCATGGATGAGCGGGGAACTGAATCCTCATCTCCAGCGTTGTAGTCCAACGCTCAAATCACCACACCACTCTGGTTTTCTGGGTCACCTTAGGGTTGCCATAAATTAGAAACTCTTTGAAGGCATTTGGGCATAAAGAATGAAATGCACAGATATAAGATGGGTGACACCTTGCTTGACCACAGCACATGGGAAAAGGATCTAGAAGTCTCAGTAGATCACAAGCTGAACATGACTCAGCAGTGTGATGCGGCAGCTAAAAAAGCCAATGTGATTCTGGGCTCTATCAATAGGACTGTAGTGTCTAGGTTAAGGCAAGCAATGGTGCTGCTCTATTCTGCTTTGGTCAGACCTCATTCGGAATCCTGTATCTAGTTCTGGGCACCACAGTTGAGGAAGGATATTGACAAGCTGGAACATGTCCAGAGAAGGGCAACCAAAATGGCAGAAGGCCTGGAAATCATGAAGCCCTATTAGGAGTGGCTTAGGGAGCGGGAGATGTTTAGCCTTCAGAAGAGAAGATTAGGAGGCGACATGATAAATATTTGAAGAGATGTCATACAGAGGATGGACCAAACCTATTTTCAGTTGCTCCAGAGACTAGGATACGGAGCAATGACTTCAAACTCCAGGAAAAGTGGTTCCACCTAAACATTAGGAAGAACTCTCTCATGCTAAGAGCAGTTGAACAGTGGAATATGCTCAGTGGAGTGGAGTCTCCTTCTCTGGAGGTTTTTAAATGGAAGCTGGATGGCCAACCGTTGGGAATGCTTTGATGGTATCTTCTTTCATGGCAGAAGGGGGTTGGACTGGATGGCCTTTGGGGTCTCTTCCAACTCTACAAATCTAAGTCCAACCAGTATTCCTATTATCTTTTCCTCTTACCGCATGTTAAAAGGTGCCATCAACCGGACCACATACTGCCTGTCCTTTGGAAGCTTAAGCTTGGGGATTTTAGATGGATCGAAATCTGGAGGGTAGTATTTCTAGGAAAGAAGGAAAAAACAGTTTCAGTTTGAAGAATAGTTCTTTTTCTTTTCTTTTGTTGTCCACACCTGTTGTTTATATACATATATTATCTTTTTCTCATCAACTTATGCTCGTAATAATTTATACAAAAGGACAAATATTAATCAAATTAAAACAGTAAAACAAGCAAACATCCATTAAACGCCATCTTTAAACTGTTTTTTTACCCACTTTCTATATTCTACTACTGCTTAACACGCCTTACATTTAATCCACTCTCATTCTGCTTATTATTATCATCATTATTATTATCACTGTTCTGACAACATACATTATAACTGGCTTGGACGGCCTGCCTCTTAGGCCTCTTCACTCACCAGGATTGTATTTACTTATTTATTCATTTTTTTATATTTGTAGGCCGCCTTTCTCCCAGAATCGGACCCAAGCTTCCAACAAAAAATTAAAACACTAAAAAATTTAAAAACATTAAAAACATACCGTATATATGCTATACTCATATGCTATGCATTGTGTATATAACATTGTATAGACAAAAATCCATAATTAAGGACCACGGCTCCAGGAATGATGGGAATTGCAGCCCAAGATACCCAGGAGCAGAATCAATAGGGAAGTAGTGCTGGCCTTTTTATTTACTGTAATTTTTCGTTATGCCGCCCCTTAATGCCAGGAATTCATGTTTTTCCCCCCTCCCGCCATTTTGTTCCTCACAACAGCCCTGTAAGGTAGGCCGTTATAACTTCCTTCACCCAAAAAAGATTCCCCAGAACAAAGAACCCGCCTCAAATTCTCCCCTCGCCCCCATTTCGCTCCCCTTCACTAACATTTAAGACTTTCCTCTCCGACATTTTGCTTCTTTATTGATTTTCAGCCGTCTCTTCAGCACCGCTTCCTCGATTTACAGCCGTGTTCCGCCTCCTCTTTTCCTATTGGCTGCTTCGGCTCAGACTTTGCTCCTTAATCGCCTCTCTATTGGCTACTCCGTTCGTCTCTGCCTTTTACTCGCATTCTACTGGTTTATCGGTCCGTCTTTCAACATTCGGCCCCGCCCCAGTAGCCTCACCAGCTTTGAGCCGCCTACAGAACGTAATACGTACGTAAGGGGGGGGTGTCCTGTTTAAAAGCCGTCCGGTGATGCAACAAGAGATCACACCAATGGTTCCGGGGCAGGCAGAAGAAGGGTTTTTTTTTATTTCTGTTTCTTTATTGTATTTATTTTATTTGTGTGAGAAAAGGTATACTAGCGATAAGATTTAAAGGATACCGGGGCATACAACCCCGTCGTCGGCTTCCAGGACCAAGGCCGAGTCCCTTGAAGTCATTATAACTATTTGACAAAAAACCCTTTGCCTCTGAGCATGTGAAGAATTCTGCCCTAACCAAATCAGGAGGAAAAGTGTCTTTCAACCAAAATAAAACCAGGAGGCAGCTTCTTTGCATAAAATATAGTAGAGCAGAAAATAAATCTACTCTTCCCCCTCTGCAGTACCAGAGCTGAGTCCCTTGAAGTAATTATAACTGCTCATTTGAAAAACAAGCAAAATCCTTTGCCTCTGAGCACGTGCAGAATCCTGCCCTAAGCAGATCAGGAGAAAAAAGTCTTTCAACTAAAACAAAACCTGGAAACAGATTCTTGGTATATAATAGACTAGAGAAGAAGATAAATCTGTTTCTGACCATGGCGGAGTTGTTTCCCCTCGAAATGCCAAAGAAAACAACTTGGAAAGAAACCAAAACACCATGTTCTTGAGCATGTACAGAGTTTTCTCCCCTCTCACATTGGAAATGAAGTCACAGAAACAAAAGAAGCTGTCTTACATGGAAGAAGTCGATCTAGTCTAGTACTTTCAACATTTACAGGTGGCGGACCTGGAGATTTTTTGTGTTCTTTACACCTTTCCACCCAAGCCGACACCAGGTGTGACTGTGGGTAGCTTCGGTAACAGCAGAGACCCGTTCAGTGGCCATTGACTCCCATCTCTATGGAACAGGGAATTCTCTCCGGGTTATAACCCAGTTCAGCACCTTGGATAGCTCCTTGAAAAGTACAGTGGGCCCTCCATGTTTGGGCGTTGGATTTTCACGGATTTCATTATTTGCACGTTTCTCCAACCTCTCGGTAGCTCTGATCAGGTCACGCAGCCCTTTAAAAACCTCAAGGATGGATCGCAACCCAATTTCCCAGCACCCCAAACCGTCTCCCGATGCCCCCAGGCACCCAAGGAAGGAGATGGGCGAGAGAGAGGAACCCCCCCCCTTTTCCTCTCCTTTCCCTGACCTGGTTTGGACCCCGGGTGCCCGCTCTCCCCGCCACGCCATGGCCCCCTTCCCGCAGGCGCTCACATTTTGATATTTGCAATTTTTCCACTTTTGCAGGCGTCCTGTGCGCCTAACCCTAGGGAGTGTGGAGGGCCAACTGTATGAGGCAACAGTGTGATGCGGCAGCTAAAAAGCCCGATGCAATTCCAGGCTGAACCAATAGGATTCTAGTCAAGGGAAGTGATGGTACTACTCTATTCTACTTTGGTCAGACCTAATCTGGAATAAGGTGTCCAGCTCTGGGCACCACAGTTCAAGAAAGATATGGATAAGCTAGAATATGTGGCCAAAATGAGAAAAGGACTGGAAATTATGCACTATCAGGGAGCTGGGTATGTTTAGCCAGCCCTAGGGGAGAGGAAAGACAACCTGTGGGCAAATCTTGCCAAGAAAACCTCAGGATTGATTTGCTTTAGGGTTGCCGTAAGATGGGAACAACTCGAAGGCGCACGACAACAAAATAACGTCTGCCTTCTTGGGGCCGTGCTCTGACGTGGTTCAGCCACCTACGTCCCAATTTCCACCTGTGAAATGTTGGAACAAATGAGGAATAGAAACTTGATGGTAAAACAGAACCTAAAAGGGGATTAGAGAATGATGAATCCGTTCCCCTGTGAGGAATAGAAACTTGACTGTAAAACAAAACTTTCCAAAGGAATAAGGCAATCTTGAAAATTCCCCCTGGAAATTTTTTAAAAATCAGATTTTTAACAGGTCCAGTGAACTAAGTTACACAGAAAGAGAGCCACAGAAAAGACATCGCCGTGATCCAGACTGGAAGGGGAGTGGGTGTAAAATCCCCCTGGCCACAAAGACCTTTTCCTATCGCTCGGGCGTCCAGGCCGTTCCAGACGCTGGAGCGCTCCAGGCGCTGTATTCGCCGTTGTCGAGGAAGTCCTTTGCCGCCACTTGGACGTGGTACTTTGCTCCAGAACGAACCCCGGACAAGATGAAAGCGGTCTGCTCGGTTGGTCTGGTCTGAGAAAGATAACCGGAAACATACACTGATTATTGATTTTCTTTAAAACTTGCATGCTAGGGCTGTTTCCACACTACACTGGTATAGTGCTATCATTCCACTTTCGACCTCCCGTGGAATTCTGGGATTTGTAGTTTCCTGAGGGCCAGGAGCTCTCTGGCTGAGAATTCTCAAGGCCCCTCCCTAAACTGCAAATCCCAGGATTCCACAAGCTGTTGAAAGTGGAATAATAGCACTATAACAGTGTAGGGTGGAAAGGCCCTTTGAATCTAAGAAAATTGGAATTAAGTAAAACAAATTATGTACTAAATTTTCTTTTTAAGAGCAGTACATGCAGTAATAGTGCTGGAATTGCAAAATAAACCATGTTGGGATAAAAAAAAATAAGATGCATTTTACAGCAGAATCTCTCTTTCTCTCCCTCTTTTTTTTTTTTTTAAGGGACATATAATGGGCAAGTGAATGTAACAACCTGGTGCAATAATTGGTGCTTCTGGATTGAAAATGTCAAAAACCTATTGA
Organism: Cyclura pinguis; assembly: GCA_030412105.1. NCBI lineage: Eukaryota > Metazoa > Chordata > Lepidosauria > Squamata > Iguanidae > Cyclura > Cyclura pinguis. The sequence goes on along the minus strand of CM059614.1, from coordinate 5,798,108 downwards.
TAAAATATTCCCTGTTTTGGATAATGGGTATTAAAAGATCTTTTAAAGCCATCGGCGGAGATTCAGAGAGGGTGGGACTATTATAATTGTAGAAATATATTGCATTGTGTTATTATATTGTATGTTGCATGGTGGTATTGAATATAAAAATCAATAAATAAAGTTTAATTTTTTTTTAAAAGCCCCGGTTTCTCTGTCTCATTTTCCCCCTTGGTCCTCAGCTTACTTCAATTGCTGCAAAACTGAGTTCAAAATGCAAAAGGAGTTTGTTCTCGGGAGAGGGGAGAACAGAAAAGGAGGTGATCAGAGAGGGAAGGCTGCCCCCGGAAAAAGAGCGCCTGAGGTACGGGGACAGGAGTTGGAGTTGCGAATAATCAAATCCGCGAAAGTCAAAAGCGTAAATCTGGAGGGCTAAATGTATTGCTAATTTGCAAAATTGGGATTTTGTTGCATTTTGCAGCAGCCTCTTCTAGCTCGCCCTTTCTTCCTGCTTAAAAACGTTTGCCAGCTTGATGCCAGTTAGAGATGGGTCCCGGTTTTCCTCTGTGAAATGTGGGAAGCTACGCGCGCTGCTTCTTTATTTCTCTCCCATTCTTACCATCTTACTGATGTTGGATCCATCCTTCCAGTATCGGATCATGTACTGCAGGGGGAAATAGTCCAGAAGCAGCCACGAACTCGGGGGTTTCCATTCCAAACGCAGCTTCTTCCTCTCCCCTGCGATGGGGGAGACCTTCACATCTTCCGGAGGGTCAGGCTTCACTAAGAAAAGGAAGCAAAGAATGGTAGAGGTCAGGGGCATAGCTGGAAGAACTCAAAACATGGGCACTGCCAAGCAAACAAGAATCCTGTCCCTAGCAAAATTTTCCTTCAGTCCCCGAAGTTTTAGCATTGCACAGCGTGAGGGGCTGGAAATCCCGCATGCCTAAGACTCTTCTGTTTGCCGGGCTTGGATTTTCCAGTTCATTTTGCCTTCCTTTTTATTTCAGATGCTTCAACTATACAGCCAGCCCTCCAGATTTGTTAGGGTTAGGGGTGCAGAACCCTCCCAAAAGCAGAAAAGCCACAAATACTAAAATGTGTGTGTGTGTCTGTGGGACGGAAGCCAAGGCACGGTGGGGAGAGCGGGCACCCGGGGCCCAAAACGGGCCAGGGAAATACTATAAATCCCAGGATCCCGTACAATGGAGCAATGGCAGATAAAGCGATATTAGACTGGGGTAAATATACACGGGACGCAATGCTTCAGGAAGAACTCACGGATCTGATCCAGGAAGATGAAAAAGAGACTCGTTGCTGTCCCCAGAGGGTTCACGGCAGTCACGTTCAGCACGTAGGGGTCGATGGCGAACATCTGGATGTTGGGGATGAAGCAGCTGTTGGCTCCTGCGACGGGTCGGATACACTCGTGCGCCTCTCCCTCCATACCGTACCTGATGCGTATAGAGATGCGTGGTTAGCACTGCGTTTCCCTGACCAGCCGCTGAGAAAAAACGACCCATTTCAAATGGTTTAAATATTTGAAGGCATGTCCTATGGAGGATGGAGCAAGCCTGTTTCCTGCTGCTCCAGAAACCAGGACATGGAGCAACGGCTTCAAAAATTTCAGGAAAAGAGATTCCGTCTAAACGTTAGGAAGAAACTCCTGATGGTAAGAGCAGTTGGAGAGTGGAATATGCTTCCTCCTTCTGGATCATGTCCTTTTCTCAATCTCCATTCTGAATCATGCACCAAATAATTGAACCTCTAGGTTCTATATCTTACAGTCGATTTTAGGAGGGGGTTTACAATCTGCTGTGATCGTAACTTGGTCATATGTCCTTTTTCAGATGGTTGCAGAAGGAGTTATTCAATATCTCTTTGTGCAATATTCCTCTTCCCCCACAGAATGCAGAATTCATGAAAGAAAGCACAACTAGGGGCAGTTTGCTTTTGCCTGAGCTTACAGGCAAGGGCCAAACTCTACCTGCCTCTCTTCCCTCCTCCATGCTGAGTTTCTTACTTTTGCACTTCAATCTCTCTTTCGCAGCAATTGAAGGAAGCCAAGGACAAAGGAGGAGGAGCAGAGAAAAACCAAAATATTTTAAAAGCAGCTAAAAATGGGGGATGGCAGAAGGGTGATTGGGACTGTCTCTGCCCCATTGGGACAGTTTTGCATCATAGTTCTAGCAGAAAGGGAGGATACAACCAAATAAATAAAATACCTGTATGTGGAGAAGAAAAAAGTGGGCAGGTGAGTCTCCGTTTCCAAACTCCAGGTGCAATTGGCAGCTGGATAGCTAGGAGACCAGCACTGGACCACAGGTTTCTCAGGTGGGTCTTGAAAGAGACAACAACAACAACAACAAAAGGTTTGCATTTTTGTTTTATTTGTTTCTGTATCATGTTTTAAATCGTGTTGTTAGGTGTTGTACATCTAACGAACTAATTTGCAAGTATAGGGTAAAAACAAAAGAATAAGGAACAAGCCGTTCATAAATAATACGCATGGGGATGTCGTCTGGAGGATGGAGCAAGCCTGTTTTCTGCTGCTCCGGAGACTAGGACATGGAGCAATGGATTCAAAGTACAGGAAAAGAGACTCCACCTAAATATTAGGAAGAACTTCCTGACAGTAAGAGCATTGGAATATGCTGCCTTGGGGTGTGATAGAGTCTCCTCTTTTGGAGATTTTTAAACAGAGGCTGGATGGCCGTCTGTTGGGAATGCTTTGATGGCAGAACGGGGTTTGACTAGATGGCCCTTGGGCTCTCTTCCCGCTCTAAGACAAAACACAAAAGTCCACAGACGCATAACTGGAAAACACAGGGGTTTTTGTCATTTGTTTTTTGACTCACAGCCCAGCTTCAGACGAATCCTTCGCAGCGTCCGCCCCGTGGCCAGGTCGTGGCAACAGTATTCCCCCTCTTGTGCCAAACTGACATTGCTCAGGACTAATTTCCCATCTTCTTTCACCTCGTCCAAAAGGGCCGCCGATGCACCCCTGACTGTCCATTCCACCGTGGATGTGTTTTCCGGGATGGGGCAGGACAAGATGACTTCGGAGGCCCCGCGGATAGCATACCGCCAGTAGACTGGGCTGGCTGTACTCTCTGCTTCCCGCACGAAAAAAAAAACCAAACAAAAAAGCAGTTTTGCTGAGAAACTCTTAATATAAGGCCTGCGGTCATCGGCTTGCTCTTGTGCCAGAGAAAGACACAAAGACGACTTGGAAAAATTATTGTGCTTTAAAACTGAAATTAAAATTAAAATGCTTCTCCCTTGGAATTACTTTTTGGTGCATGCACCGCGTTGCCCAATTCTGCAAGACTTTGCCCTGTCAAAGCGACGCCGCATATTTTGCTATCTTGTGTTTTTTTTATAGTCAGAGCGGCAATCATTTGATCTCTCCCTTGTTGAGCTGTACGCCAGGCTGTTCTGAAAAATTTTATGTAAAAATACGTCCCAACATAGCCCTCTCAGTTGCTAAATTCCTATCACTGGTTATTAAGATTAGAGAGAGAGAGAAGTACCAAAATTATGTCAGGCTACTGGTAACGTACTATAAGATCAGCCCAATTGTGTTGTGTTAACAAGAGGGAATTAACAAACATCTATTTATATTTTATCGGCTAATCCACATTGTTTCTAATTTTAATGTATTTTATGCACTTGTACCCTATTTTCAGTAGGTCTACTTTTCTTATATTTAATACAGTCCTCCCTCCACTTTTGCTACGGTTAGGGGCACGGGGCTCCCGTGAAAGTGGAAAAACCATGAATAACTCTAGACTCTTCCAAACTGTATTTAACACACAAAAAAAGTATGATCACCATATTCGACCCACTGTGGATCCCTTTGAGGCCTCAGGGTTCCTTTGCAAGGCAGAAGTGAGGGGCTGGTGGGACTGGTGCCACCTCCACTGCTGCCCCACACCATTTTTAAGAGGGACTTGCAAGCCTCGTTTGTGGTTTCGCAGCCTCACAAGGCCTGCAGTCCCTATTAAAAGTGGGATAGGGAGGCAGCAGAGGGGACAGCAAATAATCCCTGGATAATCAAATCCACAAGCGTGAAACCCGCAAACATGGAGGGCTGGCTTTATTATACAATTGGGATCGTTCATTATGTTGGATCTACGGACTGTAAAATAAACTTTGCTCTGCATTATGACTTCTTGGCCTGGAGCAACCTCTGCCTGTATCGACCTGTTGCAGAAGGCTTGTTTCTAAATCTTTTGGATACAACTTGTGTCCAAAAATGAAAGACCCTATGACGGAGTCTTCTCAGTTTTGGCACCCCAGCTTAGGATATTTTCCTGCGGAGGGGTGGCGGATGCCGATTACCGGGGCCTCCTTTCTGTGACATCACAAGGTCTCAAATTTTGGTCCTAAACTCTCGGGGGGGCTGCGATCACCCTGACCTGGAAACTCCAGAGACAATAGTCCAACGTACAGCGATGGCGGTCTCAGGGGATACTTTACGCATCCCGATATAGGGCCATTGGTGCATGCTCCCTCCCACTGCCTGTTCTCCGCCGGCCGGTAAATGGCTATTTCAGGGCGTGGGCAGCATGAGACAGGGGGATTTTGCAGCAGGGGGGAGACAGGGATGTTCCGCTCAGTTCCCTATTTCCTGATGCACAATCTTAGCTTGTGTCTTTGCATGTTTTGTCCACCACGACTCCAGCTCCTAGTTCCAACCCAAGTTGCGCCATTGATTCCACTGAATTTCCAATGTTTAGTTGAAACCTGAAAACTACGGTCTGCCCTCCACGTTCCTGGTTTTGACCTTCGCCAAAGTGAGCACACGCGCCTTCTCCTTGCCGCTCCTCCTCCCTTTCCGTCGTGTTTTGCCAGGTGCGGAAGACAAGGTCACCTGGGGAAAAGGCGAGGGAAGGGTGGAGGGCGGAAGCGAGCGAGTCCCCGTCTCTCGTCTCTCCACCAAATGAAGGATGGAAAGACAGACGGAAGACTTGGTAGTCCTTCTCTTGGGATTCCGCCAGCCTCGATCGTAAGAGACAGGGCTGAAAGGCGGCCGGAGGGGCGTGACAAAAAGATGCCACAGGAAACCAAGTTGCTAGACCTCAAGAATTTTTGCCTGGCTTTGCAACTCCTGAAGCAAATAGCTAGGCAGCCAAAATGGCCAACTCCTCCCTTCCGCCGGAAAGTGGATATCCCTTTCCCTGCTCCGTACCTTCCTCTGGCTTGAGCGACGTGGTGTCTTCGTACGAACCGGAGCAGGTTGACGGGACAAAGGCGAACACGAGTAGCCACAGCATCTTCAACACAAAGGAGGGAGAGGAACTTTAGATGTTAGCTTGGGGAAAATGTCTTACTAGGGGACGTTCCCAAGTTTGCATTCATCCATGATTTTTTTTTTTTAAATAGTAGTTTACAGTACACCCTCTTGGTTTGCAACCTCGGTGTACACGAAGCTGAAGTTGCGTCAAGCATCACATCGATTATCTTCAACGGATGCAACGGGCACATGTCCACAGCTGATTCAGGCGCACTCTTGTTGCGTCCATTGAAGATAATGGGATGCAAGCATTTGCTTTTTTAAAAATGATCTATTCCTGTAGCTTACATAAAGTACAAAGAACATTATACACATATGGATGCTAGACCATGATCAAGTCGTTTCTGACTTACGGAGACCTGAAAACGAACCCATCACAGGGGTTTCTTGGGGCTGAGAGTGTGTGCCTCGCCCAAGGTCACCCAATGGGGTTTCCGTGGCCGAGTGGGGAATCGAACCCAGGCCTCCAGGGTTGCAATCCAATGCTCAAACCACCACACCACTTTTTATTTATTCATTAACCTGTTTCTAAATTGTCTATCGCTATAGATTTTTATAATTTTACATGTGAATGTTTTTACCTTATTTTTGGAAGCTGCCTTGGGTCTCATTCTGGAAGAAAAGGGGGCACACCAACATAATGTAAAATAAAATGAAAAAAATAAATACACTGCACTGGCTGTCCTGAATACCAGGTGCTGTTGGCTATATTTCTCAAGAAGGCGACGGCAAACCACCGTCGAGCCTTGTTTTTCTAAAAGAAGCCTTTGGATTTCCTAGGGTTGCAAATTGGAGGGACGCAAACACAAAAGAGATTCAAACTCACCAGAAGGAAAAAGTTCACCGTCCCAAGCAAGGAAGGACAAGACATATCTCTCTGTTTCTCTTGAGAAAGCTAGATCTCAGTGTGATCCTGCCTCATTTCGACGGTGGGTGTTTTCCTTTTTTTTCATGTTCTCAGAACTTGGCTCAAAAGTCCCTTCTCTTCCTCTAAGGAGGGCCAATTCCCAGAGATCAGCCGCAACGGCCAAGCCTTTTGACTTGGATTTCCTTTCCTGTCACAACACACACACACACACACACACACACGCCAGTGGTAGATATCCGGAATGACACAAACATGCACCAAAGATTGTGGGTTTTAAAGGATAAGCCAACTGAAAATTTCCTGAAAGACTGGAAACCGATTGTGGACTGTTTGAGCAAAAAGGAATCCGACAATGCAATGATGTGTGGATATAGCTACTAGTTCTGCTTAGAAAATGGTTCAGTCGGATCTGTAATGATGGAATAATATTTTGCAATTCAAATAAGATGGTTTCGTTGGATCTGTATTGATAGAATAACATTTTGCAATTCGAATAAGATGGTTTAGTTGGATCTGTAATGATAGAATAATATTTTGCAATTCAAATAAGATGGTTTCGTTGGATCTGTATTGATAGAATAACATTTTGCAGTTCGAATAAGATGGTTTAGTTGGATCTGTAATGATAGAATAATATTTTGCAATTCTAGCAGGATGGTTTAGTTGGATCTGTATTTTGCAATTCCAGTAAGCTTGTCTAGTTGCCTCTGTTATGGTAGGATATTTTGTAATTCCAGTAGGATGGTTTAGTGGGATCTGTAATGGTAGAGTAATATTTTGCAATTTGAATAGGATTGTTTAGTGGGCACTGTAATGATAGAATAATACTTTGCAATTATAGCAACATTGTTGGCTCTGTTATGGTAGGATGATATTTTGTATTTTTAGCTAAGACTGTTTAGTTAGATCTGTGACTTAATGTAATGTAACATAATGATAGAATAATATTTTGCAATTTTAGTAAGACTGTTGGCTTTGTAATGGTAAAATGATATTTTGTAATTCTAGTAAGATTGTTTAGTTGGATCTGTAATGGTAGAAAAATATATGTTTTTTTTTTCCTTTCCTTTTCTCTTTTCTCTGTCATTACGGTTTGTATTGTAGTAGGTTAGTGTTTAGTTAGCTGGTAAGTAAGCGTATTTCTGAGATAGTGTTTAGTCCTTTTAGGACTTAGGGAGCGTACTCAACTGGATGGTCACTGGCTGTATAAAGGACGCCAGCATTGAAACCACTGCGACGTGCCGGCTCGCCAAGGAAACACTGTTAAATCTTTGCTGTTGTGTGCTTTCAAGTCCACTTTGAGGCCGAGAGGGCGTGCCCAGCGGGTTTTCATGGCCGAGCAGGGATTCCAGCCCTGGCCTCCCGGAGTCCTCGTCCAGAAGTCCACACACTGTACCGTACTGTCTCTTAGGAGATTTGCTGCTGCTTCCTCAGAGGCTGAGAGAGTGTGACTCACTCAAGGTCACTCAACGGGTTTCCACGGCCGAGCCAGGATTCGAAACCTGGCCTCTGAGAGTCCTAGCCCAACAGCCAAACCACACCATGCTGAGCCATTATTCTGAATTACCACCTACAGTACTAATAAATTGTAGATCAGAATATGGTCATACCAGCGAGCCAACAAAACACAGTACAGTGACCCGGTAACCTTTTTGCACTTTAGGTTTTTTTTTTATTTTGTTTTGCTTAATCAGTTTGCATACTACTTTCCATGTCTAGAATTATTTCTCAAAAAGACAGGGACAAAATGATTTTTAAAAGCTAAAAGAGGAAGGCAAGCAGAAAGATTAAAGCAATGATAATACTTCTGTTAGTGTCGGGCGTCTTCAGGTCGTTCCTGACTTATGGGGACTCCAAGGCGAACTTATAATAGGGTTTTCTGGGCAAGATTTGGCCAGAAGGGGTTTGCCTTTCCCTTCCTCTGAGGCTGAGAGAGTGCGACTCCACTAAAATTGCCCGCTTGAGCAGAGATCGGAACCCGGGTTTCCCGGACTCCTAGACCAGCGACTCAAACCACCACAACACACTTGCTCCAAATGTAAACATACGGAACATTAAATCATGGTCAATGGAATCCTTTAAAATGAGAGGCTCGGCGTGCCCCAAACTGAGCAATTTAGTCGATCAGGGACGGTGGGGAAGAGGCACCCAAAGTGCACTGTTTGGTCCAGTTTGGGCGTTTGCGGAAATTTGGGGCTGGCTCGAGAATTTCAGCGTCGGCTGCGTCCGGAAAGGAGAACGGTGCGATCAGAAAAAACAGCAGCTTCTTCGATGGCGGACAGCTTGTTGCTCCACACGTTCAAGAACAGATCCTGCCCCGATGGCTTAGAGGGTGGGGTAGACTGCCCGGTCGGCCACCCCGCACAGATTGCGTCCTCTCTCCAAGCGCATGTAGCCACGTTCGCCCCACGTTTCACCCCAGCTGCGGACGAAGAACAGAACGCGTGAGTAAGGGAACGGGCTTCCCTCCACATTTGCGGGCTTGACCTTTGCAAATGTGACGATTCCCAAGGTGCGCACGATATATTCGCTCCCCACACTTGGGCAAATGAGAAGGGCACGGCAGGAGGAGGGAACGCACGCACATACCTTCCTTCCGTGCGCCCAGGCAAAAATCCCGAGACTTTGTCTCTTCCTCATGTCCCTTCTCTACATCCCTTATATTAAGTTGGACCACGGGCACATCTCGCTTATGTTGGCTGCAAACGGCTGTCAATAGCAGCACTTGGGGGTCTCAGACGGGAATGGCCAGAAGCTCCCCTGTTTCGTTCCAAGGAACCACAGCGATTCTTATGGAAACGTCCTGGCATTGAAAAGCCAGGGTGGCTTGTGACCTTCAGGGTCAGCTCCTTGCATAAAGACCCCTCCTGGCACATTGTTCTTGTTGGCAAAGTTGCCTGTGACAGTTACTCACCTGTTTTTCAGGATCCAGTAATCTTTCTTTTCGCGGTTTTCCTGGGCGGTACCGTAGCCCACCAGCAGCATAGCATGGCTTAAGTTTCGCCCACTCCCAGTAAAGATTCCTGATCAGAGAAGCAGACTTGTTATAGTTGTACTGACACGTGCACGCAGGTCTAGCAAAGGCTGGACAGGACTACTCTCCTCGGCTGCAGTTCCTGTGTGGTCCAGAATAACACGGCACTTTTGCACGTGGAGCAAAACCTCAGTGGGCCGTGGCTCAACCGCTGAGCCTGCTGTAGAGGTGCTGGAGCACTACGTATCCCTGTCCCGCCTGCGGAGAGCAGTGGGGGACCTCGTTCTTCAAGACTGGCACCTATCACCCTTTCCACTCCTAATTTCTTTCTACCCAACCTTTCCCACCACATTTTCGAATAGCCTTGGATGGGTCTGATTTCTTATATACTTGTCAGTCCAAATAAAATACTTTGTATAACTTTAACTAGAATCCTCTCTACAGTTAGTACTGGTATACAAAGGTGAAAAGATCCTGCTGTTACTCTCTGCTTGCAGGTCTTATTTGAGCTATAATTTCCCCAAGTTCTAAGGAGATGCTGGTATTGTGGGTGGACCCTACAGTCCCCCACCTCTTAGGGTAACAAGAAGACACGAAGGAGTCACTCAGCTTACATAGGCTTCACGGGGCGTGATCGGGCACCAAGCGCCCATCATAAGTTACACGCTGGCTTCTAACCGCTTGGAGACCACCCAAAGATTAGCCTCCCCTGCAATGCCGTTCACCATGCAGGTCCAGGAAAGAATTTGCAAGTCTTGGGGTGTGGGGAAATACACTTTTTGAGATGGATCTCCTCCCTGTTAAAAGGAACCTCACCCGACTCATAGTGTTGGAACGCATTGGAATCGACAGCGATGGAAATCGGGCCAATTGTCGCCACAGCTTCTTGCAGGGCTTGCTCATTCCCTTTCTTCACGCGTGTGTAGGAAGTGCACTTGGCTGCAACTTTTTTGGGACTGTAACGACACTCGTTATCCTGCAGAGAAAGGCCGACGGTAAGGCTCATGCTAAAGAAGCCAGTCCAACTTCACATCCAAATGGACCCTCCCCATCAAGGACTGGTTCTTGAACCGAGATTTACACATCACATCGCAAGCACTGTTAATCCTATACACAAACATTAGTGGCAGCAGGTGACTCCCATGTCAGTAGGGCTGTGAATCCCTTCCGGGTTTTGGCTAGCTTTAAAAGCAGCCCCTCCAGCGGCTCTTTGGCAGGAGAGCTCCACACCCCTGGCTATCCTCTGTCTAAGGAGACTAAAACCACTCCCTCCACCTGCCTTTGCCAGGGTAGCTGCAGACCCACTTGTGCAGGGAGGAGGCAGGCAGCCCTGGTTGGTGCCAGCCAATCACAGCTCAGGAGATGCTGCGCCGGGGCGGGGGGTGCCACGGGGCAGAAATGTGGCAAAACCTAAGGCTTGTCTCTGTCACTTTTGAACTTACATGGACCTCATAGAGTTTTCTTAAGCAAGGAATCCTCAGGGGTTGTTTGGCCAGTTTCTTCCTCTGAAACACAGCCTACAGTGCCTGGTATTCAGTGGTGGCCGCCCGTCCAGATATTAACCAGGGCTGACCCTGCTTAGGTTCCAAGAACCCATGAGATCAAGAGCCTTTAAGGCATTTGGGGCCCATGAACTGATCATAGGGAAAGGCTTGCTGTATAGCTATCTACCCCTGTTACCTTTCCCTCGTAGGGATAGTCCTGCTCAGAGTTGAGGCCTCCGTTTTGATGCACATATCTAAAGGCCCGTGCGGGGTATCCACCTTTGCAGCCATGGTTCCCCTGCTTCTTGGAACAGTCGATCAGGTTCTGTGCACTCAGGGAGACGAGTTTCTTTGTCTTCTTGAAATGCAGACCTTCCAGGGCTCCCGTGGCACTGAAGGCCCAGCACGACCCACATTCACCCTGGAGCGACAGAAAACCAGAACGATCTCCTAAGCTTGCGTGACTTTCATGCTCTGCGTGGATCCTGCTTTAACTCCCCCCTGTCGGGCAGCTAGTCACACCCACCACTAGGATGGGATTTAGAGTAGGAATAGGAGAGGCAAAGGTAGAAGGTTCCAGGTTGGCACCAAGATCTGGCAAACATCTGCAGAGAGATAAGGGAGCTGCAGGCTGAGAAGAACGCATGGGGGGGTGTCTGGGGCTAAATTGCCTCATTCTGCCCTGTTCTTTCAGTTTGAGCACTGAAGTTAATGCAGTGTACTACAGTACCAAGAAATTATGCTTTCCTGCATTGTGACTGCAGTTTGTTCCTGACATCCCTGGCTCCGTCCTATGGAATCCTGGGATTTATAGTTTCATGAGGTATGAAATGTTTGTTTGTTTGGCCCCAGAGCTCTAGCATACCTCCCAACATTTTGCCAATGAAAACCAGGCCCGCAAAACATCAGAGTGTGGTCGAGATGGGGAAAATGATGAAGGAGGAAGAACGCGCCAGATAAGCATTTGCTTTTGCCTGAGCTGTCTGGGAACGGCATGATTTGCCTCCACCCCATCCTCTCCCGCCAACTTGATTGAGTGCAAAATTATTTTTGCATTTCGAACTCAGTTTGCAGCAACTGAGATAAGCTGAGCACCACGGGGGAAAGTGGGAGGAGGAAAGAGAGAAACTGGGACATTTTAAAAGCTGCTGAAAAAGTGGGATGGCAGAGAAAAAGCCGAGACTGCCCCTGCCATCAGGAGAGCCATTGTACGTGGTCCATAAAATTCTCTAGCGTTAGAGGTGAAGGTCTATTGGGCATGGATTGTTAACAGGAGGAAGACGGATGGCCGTGGCTCCCAACAATGGGGACTCCGTCTTTGCCAGACCAGACAGCTGGAGGCTATGTTTAGGCCATTTCCGCACTAGACCGTTATAGCGCTATCATTCCACTTTCAACATCCTATGGAATCCTGGGGTTTGCCGTTCAGGGAGGGGCCAGCTGGCCCCAGGATTCCATAGAATGTTGAAAGTGGAATGATAGCGCTATAACGGTCTAGTGCAGAAATGGCCCTAGAGCAGTGATTCCAAACCTGGGGTACCTGACCAGGAAATTTAGGGGAGCACAAAAAAAAAAAAAAAAAGAATAATGGCAGAAAAAGGCACATACGTCAACATCATTAAGGCAAGATACAAGTCAAAACTCGTAAAATTAATTGAACATGCAGTGAGCAGTGGAATGGGTTCCCTTTGTTATTTAACCCTGAGAAAAGCCCTGTCCCCTTGCTTTGCAATTTTGGCAAATGGTGGGGAATCCCTCTCTAAACAACCTGGCGCAAATGTGCCACTACAGTGCACGCGCCCAGTGGCACACCCCTCACAGACTCCGCTTTTATTCCCCTCTGCTTCTTGAACATTCAAATGCTGTCGTGCCTGGTAATGACGTAAGTATAAGCAAGCAAGTCAGTCCCAGAAGCATTACAAAGGTACTGCATTAATTTATGTAACGTATTTTTTAATGCAATCTGTGAAGTATTTATTTGAATTCATTGTTATCTTTTGAACTTTGAATGTCCATGCCTATGCTCTGTCTGTTCGCCTTTGTATTCCAGTACTTTTTAATCCCATTATTGGCTATTTATTTACAGTTACAACACATACATTTGAAATAACAGCAACATAGAAACATAGAATGGTAGAGTTGGAAGAGACCACAAGGGCCAATGAGTGCAACCCCATTTCTTTTTTTTTCTTTTTAAGAGTGCAACCCCATTCTGCCATGCAGGATGACACAATCCAAACATTTCTGGCAGATGGACATCCACCCTCTGTTTAAAAACTTCCTAAAGAAGGAGACTCCACCGCACTCCCAGGCAGCGGTGTATTCCACTGTTGAACTGCTTTTATCATCAGAAAGTTCTTCCTAATATTTAGATGGCATCTCTTTTCCTGAAGTTTGAAGCCATTGCTCCGTATCCCAGTCTCTGGAGCAGCAGAAAACAAGCTTGCTCCATCCTCCATAAGACATACCTTCTAATATTTAAACATAGCTATTATGTCTTAACCTTCTCTTCTCCAGGCTAAATATCTCCAGCTCCCTAAGGAGCTGCTCGTAGGGCTTCATGGTTTCCAGGCCTCCTACCATTTTGGTCATCCTCCTTTGGACATGTTCCAGCTTGTCCATTTCCTTCTAAATACATAGTTATGCAATTATGTTAATTACCAATGTGTTGCTGATGTGAAAGGTACAATTTACGGAAATGGGCAGCCAAGGGTTACGCAAGGGCAAAAAAGCTGGGAACCGCTGCAAATCTAGTTCCTCGTTAAACTAAAAATCCCAGGATTCCTAAGGTATCAAAGGGCTCTAACTGGGCAGCAAAGAGACAGTGGTCCAGGCAAGCTTCTTTGGGGGCTGTGAAATATGGCCAAGGCCTGTTCTAGACTCACCTGGTTTTTCACTGGGGTGACATAACCGTTTTTGCGCCAGTCTATTTCGCGAGGGAGCGTCTGGGTGGCCGATCCTTGGAACACAGTGACGTTCCCGCATTCCTCTGTAGTGTCTTCATCCGGGTGGAAGCCATTCATCATCTGGTTGAACTCTTCAGTTGTCTGAGGAGGGAAAAAGAATTAGATTTTCTTCCCGGATTCCACATTTCTCCTTATCGCAGCATGCTTGCAGCTACTATTCTCTGATCAGAGATCAGGGAATAAATACTATTGATTACAAATAAAAGAGAATCAAGAGAATCAAGCCCCACCTAGTTTAACCCCATGCATGTAGGAATTTAGCAGGCTGGCAGAATAAATTAGAGGAACGTGATTGTTTAGATTATATAAAGCAGTTTGAGATCCTGCTGTTTCAAGAAACCTGGTTAAGGCAAGAAATTTGGGTACCTAGATATGTGCCATTTAGGAATACACCATGACCTCGCTATAGAATCATCTTGTTTTCCTTTCCTCTCTACAAATCTGATATCTTCTTAACCTCTCTCTTTCTATATCTTATTGGTTCCCACATGGAAATCCAAGCAACCCTAGCTGGTGAGGGATGCTGTGAGATACAGTTCAATAATATCTGGAAGGCTACGCCTTTTTCTGTTTTATTGGTACCATAGACTTCCTTTAAGTATCTTTTGCTGCCACAGATCACCAATACTCCTGGATGGGGACATTCATCACCCTGGTAGAGACTCTTATGCATCGTTTTGATATCTAGATTTCAACTTCTTTGCAGCCGAGGCCAATTTTGCACCCATAGCAGTGATATATACATTATATAGAAATCTGCTCAAGGGAAGATTGATTGGAAAAGAGGAGAGGATATAATTAACAAACTTTTGTCTGGGGGACGTATATAGAGGGCATTGCAATAGACAGTGTCGATTCTATGTTCCAATCTCCGGCACAAAGCTTCCTTACCAAGTCGCTAAATTGGTTCATGCCCATCCTATAGGTGTGTTTCCCCAGAGAAGCCTCCCGGTTGTGTTCTTCGATCACCCGCAAATTCTCCTCCCACACGGCTCTCCGGTAGCTCTCTTCACCCTGCGAAGAAAACGGTCGGGGTAAGAATGGACTTGACGTTGTGTCGCGAGGAATCCACTTTCTCCCTTAACATTCATTTCTTTCTCGAGAATGGCTTTTGCTTGCTTACACGCACACTTCCCTAGGAAAACGGAGTTTGAACAGGTGACTTTTGCAGACTATGGGCTCCTGGAAGTGTGGCCAGGGGCACTGTGGATTCTGGGAGTGGTAGTACTTTCCTCCAGCATTGTCCCCTATACCTTTTGAGTCAGGGACGTGAAACAGTGGGCCTTCCCAATTTCTTGAACTCTACTTCCCATCAGCCATGCGAGGGAGGAATGATGGATGTTGTAGTCCGAGAGAAGGGGCACAGGTGTGTGGATGTCCCTTCAAGTTGCTTTCCAACTTAAGATGACCCCATAAATTTCCTAGACAACGAATACTCAGAGGTGGTTTGGCCAGTTCCTTCCTCTGAAATGTTTTCCCAAAGGACAGTCTGTACATGCTCAGAGACACTCAGTTCCAGGTTTGAATAACCCAGCAAGCTTATCTAGGACTGACCTGACAGATTTTGCTCCCTGAGGCAAAGGACAAAATAGGACAAACACACCAACACACATAGAGTTAATGAAGAGTACTCAATTAGAAACCCAAGGTGGTGCAGGAGTTTGAGAATGAGGCTATGACCCTAAATCACATAATCTCATCCTAAGAAAACCCCGCGATGGGTTTGCCTTAGGGCCACCGTAAGTTAGAAACAACTAGAAGCCACCCAAGAACCTCTCCTGCGGCATCTCATTCCCAGTTCAACGCTGGTGAGGAAATTAGAGTCCTGAACATCCCTTGCAAGTAAAAGCCGGAAGCTTGAAAGTTTCTGGACAAAGCTGGCGATCCATGTATCTGTGTCCTCGAACATGAGGAAGTAGATACAGTTGAAATAGCTGTGGCTGTTGCTGAAACCTCCCAATCTACGCCACCTGAGCCCGTTGCCTGACCAGTTGTCTAACGGTAGGGCCGGTCCTGAACTCACCTCAAGATACTCTTTAGCGTGGGTCTTCTTCCATTCTCTCCACTCTCCCTCCAGGGCTGGATTCAGAGCTGCGGATAAATTCCCCCCAACTGCCAGCAGCCAAATGAAGGACTCCAGGGAGACTGAGAACATCCTATTTGCCTGAGAAGATAAAGCGCAGCCCAGGGAGCCACTGTGGCGCTAGGAGTCTACAAAACTCAGGGGAGAGATGCTAATAGGAGCACTGTAAAGTTGCAGAGGTAGCCAGTGGAATTGAGGGGCAAAAACAGATGGATTGAGCGATCAGTGAAGGCACCCAAGGATGGCTACTGTGGACCTCTTGTCTTCTCTAGTTGCCCACCTTTGCACTAAACCATGTTTACTGTTGCATTATGTACCCTCCACCCAGAGGCATTTATAGGGTGGGGCAAGAAGGGCAGGTGCCCCGGGCACCAATGCCAGGGGGCACAAAAAAGCCATGCAGGTAGGGGGTGAGGGTAGGGGTAAGAAGGTAGGGGCACAACTTCCACGCTTGCCCTAGGCCCTGTTTATGCTAGATACGCTACTGCTTCAACCCCCAACGGACGGCAACTCTCTCATAGTGACTTCTTGCCACGATTTCTTTAATGGAGTTTTCCCTTCGATAGGTTTCCAGAGCCAAGCAGGGATTCGCACCCAGATCCAAGTCCCAACCCTCACACAACTAGACTGCACTGCCTCTTGTGTCTCCATTGGGAATAAGTAGTTTTCTAACTCAGTGGAGAGAAGCCGGGTGGTGGAGTGGTTTGAGCATTGGAGTACGATTCTGGAGACCAGGTTTCAAGTCCTTGCTCAGCCGTTGTAACTGACACAGTGGTCTTGGGCCAGTTACACTCTCTCAGCCTCAGAGACAAAGTCCCTCTGGACAAATCTTGCCAAGAAAGCCCCGGTCAGGGCCCACACAGACAGCAAGGTTGCCTGCTCTGTGTCCTGTTCTGGTTGCAAAGTCCCTTTCTTTCCTAAAAGTGGACCCCTCCCTCCCTCTGCCCCATTGAATCTGAACCTGGAGGGATGGCCAAAGCCTCTCCCTAGTGCAGAACGGGCTCCTAGATCATACGTTACCAATCAGAAGCGAGGTTCTCAAAACCCAGGATCTGTGGAATTTGAAAAATCGGCTCCTGGAATGAGAAGTGTGGATTGCTCCTCTTTTATAGAGCAAGAACAGGTTCACCGTCTGAGAAAACCACTCCCCTTTCTCTAACACGAACCAAATTTTGTTGGTTTCTCAGCCCCAAAGACAGAGATCCTCCCGAAAGGGATCGCTCAGAAGGTGTTCTGTTTTAAGTCCCCCAGGGTGGTCTTGGTGATATCGAAGCCTCACCAAAGCTAAACCACATCCTTCAGAAACTGTCAATGCGAACCTCTCTTGCGTCTAACCATATATCCTGGATGTCTGCAATGTTTCATGTTCACTTGAATTTTAATGTTAGATCGTTCTCGAGGCACCAAATCCCCTCTGATCTTGGAAGCTAAGGAGGGTCAGGCCAGGCTAGGACTTGGGCGGGCTTTATATTATTATTAGTAGTAGTAGTAGCAGTAGTAGTAGCATTTCTTACCTGCCTCTCCCCATGGATTGAACTGGGGAACAACAATAGATAAACAGGTAACAGTTAAAAACAGAACATCACACTCACTGACTAAAACATTAAGAGAATGTCATGACTCCCATCCATGTTTTGTCACCCGCAGTTAAGACAATCGGCCCAATCTGGGTTCCTTTTGTCAACCCTGTGAGAAAACCATTACCTTTTTGTCCACACATCCTCCTTCAGGGCAGGAAATAGGGTATAAAAACCCAGCTCTGGCCCTTGCAAAGTGTAGTACTTGGACATAATACGTGGTGTTCTGACCTCTGTTCATTCTTGCTACCCTCAGATGCACTGTCTGACCCATTCCTCTTCGACCTTTTGCTTCTGGATTGATAACTATCACCCTTTCCACCCAATCTCTCTCTATCCAATCTTTCTTGCCTCGCTTTCCAATAGCTTTGTATAGTTCTTAAGAGTGTCTGATTTCTTGTGTTAATTCCAAATAAAATGGCCTGTTTTAACTTTTAACTGGAGTCCTCTCTACAGTTACTACTTGTATATACAAATGAAAAGATCCTGCCATTACCCTTCTCTCTCAGGCCCCCTTTGAGCTATAATTCCCCAAATTCTAAGGAGACACTGGCATTGGTGGGTGGACGTCAAAGTCTCCCATCTCTCAGGATAACAGTAATTGAGATCTTATGGCAACTCCTCCTGGATGACCAGGCAAAAATGACCAGGATCAAGAGGACAAGCTGTTTCCTTTACTCGTCCCATCAGCTTGTCCACATCAATGGTACTCACCAACCGAAACAGATCCAGGATGATCCTATTTGCAGAGTCACTGGACACCCCGTTGTCAACGGGCTCAGTGGTTAAATGCCGGTCCTGCAGCCACAACATTGTGAGTTCAATCCTGCCGGGCTCCAGGTTGACTCAGCCTTCCCTCCTTCCGCAGGTCGGTAAAATGAGTACCCAGCTTGTTGGGGGCCACTAGCTTACAACATTGTAAACCGCTTAGGGAGTGCTTAACACTGACGAGCGGTATAGAAATGTAACTGCTAACTGCTGACTTCTGTTACAAGGATAGCGTCTAAGTCAGCTCTTTTCTGAGAGATTTCTTCAGTCTGCGAAGTGATCATTAAAAGCATCACGGCAAATTACTGAAAGCTCTAAAATAGGATTCACGGGGAAAGATGCCTGTGTTAAACCTCTTGCCACCCTGAATAGTTCAGCTTGATGCAAATTTGCAGATGCAATAAATGCAGAGAAGACAACTTTCTTCACTGCAGATATTGCCACGTTGTAGGAACGTAGATGCTCTCTATACTGAGCCTTGCTGGATATAAATCAAGTTTTCTACCCTCTGTGCCCCAGTTTCCTTCTTCCTTGCACTAGAGCCTCTGTTTCTTGTTGGAAAATTCAGGCATTCTCTCTTCCCTTCCCTTCTTGTTCTAGGGCAAGTGGGGCTTAGCTAGCTTAGAGTTTTTGTTTCCTTTGCATGTCAAAACCTTGTGCCTTCCCACCTAAAGCCTCAGTTCTTGCTTTTTGTGTTATTTAAATGCATGGCTATAGTATTTGGCTGACCAGATCATATGACCCAGGATAGACCCTGGGGCATTGGCCTTACCTAAAAGACCCCACTTCTCAGACCTCTCTCTTTGCCTTTTCGCTCCTTCTTCCTTCTCTCTAACCATGCTTCATCTTTCCAAGAAGATGATGAGTTAAGAATGAAGCTACTGTTTTACCTAATCCTTTCATTAGCTGGTTAGGATCTAGGGTCTCCAATGCATACATAATTGTAAAATTCATTTGTAAATTTTTCATAAGAGTGTAACCAGAAAGTGCCTGCCTTGTTTTGCTTTCTAAGTCAGTCTCAGTTCAGGGAAGCCACACAGAGATTGGCACAGGCTTTTTCTGCTACTCTGCTAAAAAAAGGCTGATTCCTAATAGTTTTAGCTTTCATATAATTTTCCCCAGAGGGCTAACACCCTGGGAAACTCCAACTCCCAACATTTCTAAGCAAGGCAGTAGCAAATCACCTCTGCGTCTCCCTTGCCATGATAAAGTTGCCATAGAGTTGTCATAAGTCAGAAACAACCGGAAGCCACACAACAACAATATGTTTTACTGCTGTGTCTTAGTTTTGGTTTAATTTAATTTACTTCAGCTTGGTTTTCGCTTTAGTTATACAAGTACTTTGCTTATGTATAATATTTTTCTTATCTTCCTTTCCCCCCCCCCTCTGCGGTTGTCAGTTTGTTTGTATTAAAATTAATAATATGATTTTTTTAAAAAAGAAAAGAAAAAGGAAGTTTACACCCTCAGCTCTTTCCTAGCTACCATTCTCTTTGCAGACCTGCAATTGCCAAAAAGAAACTATCTAGCCGGGCCGACAGAATCCAAGTTAATCCTGCTGACGAGGACTCTAAATCCCATCTGCCTGATGGCAGCAGCCACATCAATCCAGTCCTTTCCCCCATCCCTATTTATTTAGGTTATTTTGACGGCAAGATTCCCCGAATCTGGTTTGGGTGACGTTAAAGCCTCATCAAAGCTCAACCACATCCTTTGCAGGTTGTCAACGCGAAACTCTTTTGTGTCTAACCACGTATCCTGTCTGTTTGCGGTGTTTCACGTTCACATGAATTTTAATGCCTGATTCTGCCCCTTAAGGCACTGGATCCCACCTGATCTTGGAAGCGAAGCAGGTTCAGGCCTGGTTAAGACTTAGATGGGGACCGCCAGGCATACTAGGGGCTGGAGGCTGTATTTCAGAGGTACGCAACGGCAGACCACCTCCTCATCTAAGAAAACCCTATGACATTGAAATTAATGACCGTATCTATGAATTTTATATGAATTTCCTTGAACGCTTCTTTTAATTTCTTTGTCAGCTTTCTTAATGATATTATGATAAGTTATAAAAAAGTTATAGGATGTGGTTGAGCTTTGGTGAGGCTCTGATATCACCAAGACTGCCCTGGGGGATTTAGATAGAACATCGTTCAAGCGCATCCCTTATCTGTCTTTGTGGCCGAGAAACCACCCAAATTTGATTCGCTTTGGAGAAAGAGGAGTGGTCTTCCCAGACAGCGAACATCCCCTTGCTCTATAAAAAGAGGAGCAATTCGCACCTCATTCTAGGAGCCGGTTTTTCAAAGTGCACGGGTCCCAGGTGTTGAGAACCTCGCTTCTGATGATAACGTATGACCCCGTTCTGCACGAGAGAGAGATTTTGGTGATCCCTCTGGGTTCAGTTTCAGTGCGGGAGAAAGAGGAGGGTGTCCGCTTTTAGGAAAGAAAGGGACTTTGCAACCAAAACAGGACATAGAGCAGCCAATCTCGCTGTCTGTGTGGGCAGTGAGTGCGTTTTTCCCCCCAATGTGCAGGGTCTGGCACTAAATTTGTGCCCATTGGGTGCAATTCTTTCTTTCGTTCCTGGAAACCTGTCTGGGGATATGCCCATTGGGTGCAATTCTTTCTTTCCTTCTTTCTTTCTTTCTTTCTTTCTTTCTTGGAAGCCTGTCTGGGACTATGCCCATTGGGTGCAATTCCTTCCTTCCTTCCTTTTCTCTCTCTCTCTTTCTTTCTTTCTTTCTTTCCTGGAAACCACACCAGTCCTTTGAGCCACACTGCACTCAAGGGAGTTTCAGTTACCTTACAGAGACAGAAAATATGCAGCCTTTCAAATATTCCTGGACTGCAATACCCACTGATCCCTGACAGCTGAGGAATGCTGCTAAGCAATGCTGGGTGTTGCAATGCAGGAGGGCCACGCATTCCTCAAATCCTCTCATAGGATTTAAGGATGAGTCTCAGAGGAGTTTCTAAATCCACATTTTCCTCAGGGTCAACGCGAGAAGAGAGCCAGCATGGGTAGTGGTTTGAGCATTGGACTGTGACCCTTGAGATCAGGGTTTGATTCCCTGCTTGGCCATGGAAACCCATTGCGTGACCTTGGGTGTGTCACACACTCTCAGCCCCAGAAAACCTTGTGATAAGTTCGCCTTAGGGTCGCCATAAGCCGGAAAGGACTTGAAGGCGCACAGCAATAAAGGCAAACCTCTCATGGGGTTTCCCTTGGTAAGATTGGTTCAGAGGGGGTCCTCTAAGGCTGAGAGAGCGTGACTCGCTCGGCCATGGGAACCCACTGGGTGACCTTGGGTGTATCACACACTCTCAGCCCCAGAAAACCCCATGATAAGTTCACTGTAGAGCTGCCAGAAATGACTTAAAGGCATGCGAGAGCAACAAAATTGTGAAGCTACTAGTTTAGTTCAGAGGCCGATACAATTTGTGTCTCCTTTCTGTCTGCGAGGGGAGACAGAGACCTCAAACAGACTGTAAAGTGTTTTGGGCGGAGCAGTGTTGGGCAGGGACTGAACACCTTAAAGGCACCAGATCCTCTCT
Organism: Cyclura pinguis; assembly: GCA_030412105.1. Taxonomy (NCBI): domain Eukaryota; kingdom Metazoa; phylum Chordata; class Lepidosauria; order Squamata; family Iguanidae; genus Cyclura; species Cyclura pinguis. The sequence goes on along the minus strand of CM059614.1, from coordinate 5,776,555 downwards.
GACCTTGGGAGCTAAGCAGGGGCGGCCTCGGTCAGTACTTGGATGGGAGACCACCCCCGAATCGAGCTGTGGGCTAGATTTCAGAGGAAGGAACTGGCCAAACCACCTCTGAATCTTCCTTTCCTAAGAAAAACGTACGAAAACTGTCAGGGGGGCGTGCACACCCCCACACACCCACACAGAGACGGAAAGCAGATTTATGGCAGTGAAGGCGTGGGTGTGTTTATCAGTGTTAAAGCAAAAATGACCAAAGCTGTGCAAAGGATTCCAGCAAACAATGATCTTAACTGCGGCTGTCCGGAGTGATAAGATGTCCAGTAGAGACAAGTGCCTTATCATTTTCCAACAGCTGTGAAACAACTGTTGCTCAGGGCTTTTCTTGTTGGCTTCTGCAGCAAATACACGTGTTTGCTGCAAATGCCGGGTACAGAGAAGCAGGAATGACCGCGTGGCAGAATGAGTAGAGCGCTGAAGTAGGACTCTGAGAGACCAGGGTTCGAATCCTGACTTAACCACAGAATCCCACCGGGCGACCTTGGGCAAGTTACTCTCTTAGCGTGGTAGCAAAAAGCGGAATATTTGAGAAGCCTCTTGGTCTGGAACGGGCAACCAAGAACCGTTAGCTTGTGTTGTTGTTGTGTGCCTTCAAGTCAATGCTGGAGAGCCTAAGGCCAAAGCGTTGACAGGGCTCTCCTGGCAAGATTTGTTCGGAGGGACTTTGTCTTTGCCTTCCTCGGAGGCCGAGAGGGTGTGACTCCCCCGAGACCACCGGATGGGTTTCCGTGGCCAAAACGGGGATTAGAACCCCGCTCTGCAGAGTCAAAGTCCGTTGCTCAACTTGCCACCCACCCTGGTTCTCCCCATTTGCTTTGAAAAGTCCTTATTCCTAACGGAGACAGCGTGGTCTGGCGGTGTGAGTGTTGGGACTCAGTCTCCGTGAAACCCGGGTTCGAATGCCTGCGCAGCTCCAGAAGCCGATTTGAAGGCCAGGGCAAAACTCCGTTAGAGAAATCTTGGCAAGAAACCACTTCGAGAGAGTCGCCGTGGGTTGGGGTTGACGCAGTGGCGCCTCCAGCATCCACAGGGCCCGGGGCAAGCGTGAAAGTCGCGCCCCTGCCTTCTGACCTCGCTCCTACTCCCCCACCCCACCCATGCGTGCATGGCTTTTTTGCACCCCCCGGCCCTGGCCACCCAGGGCATGTGCCCCACTTCCCCCACCCCAGACATGTCTCTGGGACGAAGGTCCATAACGCACCAGTGAGCGTGGTTGAGTGCAAAGGTGGGCAACCGGGGAAGAGAAGGGGTCGGAAATAGCCATCCGTTGGTGGCTGCACCCCACCCGCCCCCTCTGCTTTTGCCCCGAAGTGCTGCCGGCTACCTCTGCAACTTTGCAGTGCTCCTATTAGCACCCCTCCCCTGAGCTTTGTGGACTCCCCGCGCCACAGTGGCTCCCTGGGCTGCGCTTCGTCTTCTCAGGCAAAGAGGATGTTCCCGGTCTCCGTGGGGTCCTGGACCTGGCTGCTGGTGCTCGTGGGGAGTCTGTCCGCCGCTCTGAATCCGGCCCTGGAGGGAGAGTGGAGAGAATGGAAGAAGACCCACGCTAAAGAGTATCTTGAGGTGAGTTCAGGACCGGCCCTACCGTTAGACGACCGGTCCGACAACGGGCTCAGGTCACATAAATCAGGAGGCGGCAGCAACAGCCACAGCTATTCCAACCGTATCCGCTTCCCCGTGTTCGAGGAGCCAGATGCATGGACTGCCAGCTTTGCCCGGACACTCCAGCTTCCAGCTTTGACTGGCAGGTGACGTTCAGGACTGTAATTTCCTCACCAGCGTATGACGGAGTCTTCTCAGTTTTGGCACCCCAGCTTAGGGTATTTTCCTGCGGAGGGGTGGCGGATGCTGATTACCAGGGCCTCCTTTCTGTGACATCACAAGGTCTCAAATTTTGGTCCTAAACTCTCGGGGGGGGCTGCGATCACCCTGACCTGGAAACTCCAGAGACAATAGTCCAACGTACAGCGATGGAGATCTCAGGGGATACTTTACGCACCCCGATATAGGGCCATTGGTGCATGCTCCCGCCCCACGGCCTGTTCTCCACCGGCCGGTAAATGGCTATTTCAGGGGGTGGGCAGCATGAGACAGGGGGATTTTGCAGCAGGGGGGAGACAGGGATGTTCCGCTCAGTTCCCTATTTCCTGATGCACAATCTTAGCTTGTGTCTTTGCATGTTTTGTCCACCACGAATCCTGCTTCTAGTTCCAACCCAAGTTGCGCCATTGATTCCACTGAATTTCCAAGTATCCTGAATTACCACCTACAGTACTAATAAATTGTAGATCAGAACGTGGTCATACCAGCGAGCCAACAAAACACAGTACAGTGACCCGGTAACCTTTTTGCACTTTAGGTTTTTTTTTTATTTTGTTTTGCTTAATCAGTTTGCATACTACTTTCCATGTCTAGAATTATTTCTCAAAAAGACAGGGACAAAATGATTTTTAAAAGCTAAAAGAGGAAGGCAAGCAGAAAGATTAAAGCAATGATAATACTTCTGTTAGTGTCGGGCGTCTTCAGGTCGTTCCTGACTTATGGGGACTCCAAGGCGAACTTATAATAGGGTTTTCTGGGCAAGATTTGGCCAGAAGGGGTTTGCCTTTCCCTTCCTCTGAGGCTGAGAGAGTGCGACTCCACTAAAATTGCCCGCTTGAGCAGAGATCGGAACCCGGGTTTCCCGGAGTCCTAGACCAGCGACTCAAACCACCACAACACACTTGCTCCAAATGTAAACATGCGGAACATTAAATCATGGTCAATGGAATCCTTTAAAATGAGAGGCTCGGCGTGCCTCAAACTGAGCAATTTAGTCGATCAGGGACGGTGGGGAAGAGGCACCCAAAGTGCACCGTTTGGTCCAGTTTGGGCGTTTGCGGAAATTTGGGGCTGGCTCGAGAATTTCAGCGTCGGCTGTGCCCGGAAAGGAGAACGGTGCGATCAGGAAAAACAGCAGCTTCTTCGATGGCGGACAGCTTGTTGCTCCACACGTTCAAGAACAGATCCTGCCCCGATGGCTTAGAGGGTGGGGTAGACTGCCCAGTCGGCCACCCCGCACAGATTGCGTCCTCTCTCCAAGCGCATGTAGCCACGTTCGCCCCACGTTTCACCCCAGCTGCGGACGAAGAACAGAACGCGTGAGTAAGGGAACGGGCTTCCCTCCACATTTGCGGGCTTGACCTTTGCGAACGTGACGATTCCACTGTGGGCTCTGGCCAATTTAGATATATTAGAGAGAGCACAAAATAAATTTCTGCGCAGACTTGTGGCAGTTCCCATTTCCACAAAATTAGCATTGCTCCGTGCAGAGTTAGGTATAATGCCAATTAAAACAGAGGCTCTTAGATTAGCCCTCCTTTTCTGGTTGAAAATTATTTTTAAGCGGGTATCTGAGCTCCTTTTGATGTCCTTCGAAGAGCCTGGTCCAAATTCATGGATGCATAAAATGCAATTGGCTGTCATGAATTTGGGGTTCTCTGTTCCTTTTTTTCTGACTCAAGGGTATGATAAAGCAAAATTACTTATACTCTAAAGACTCAAGGATATAGCAATGCAATCCCAGATGACTGAGATTAAGTCCTGCCAATCTAATACATTTTTTGTTTCTTACATTCCGTTGAATTCACCCCTTCCTCATTATCTGGTTGATCTTCCAACTTTTAAAATGAAGTTAGCCTTTCTGCATGCTAGATTGAATGTTCTCCCACTGGCAATTCGGGTGGGCAGGTACAATAATGTTCCTATGAAGGACAGAGTATGTGCTTGCAACTCTGTTTCAAAGAAGATTTAATTCATGTTCTACTTGAGTGCCCTATTTATAATGATCTCAGGAGCAAGTATATTTTTCCTTTATTGAAGTCTTTTAAGGGAAATTCCTCCTTCGCAAAAGCTTGTTTTCTGCTATCTGATACTGTGAAATATGTGTCTTTCAGAACATCTAAATTTCTTGTTAGGGCCTTACAATGACGTGCTATAAAGAACAAGGAGGGGTATGGAAAGTGATTCATTTATTGTTGATTATGTGTTACATGTAAATTGGCTGGATCATCCTTTCTCATTTTATCTTATTTTATTTTTTCATTTTTGTGCAATGGCTGGCTGCTAAAATGCAATAAACTTGAACTTGAACTTGAATGTGACGATTCCCAAGGTGCGCACGAGATATTCGCTCCCCACGCTTGGGCAAATGAGAAGGGCACGGCAGGAGGAGGGAACGCACGCACATACCTTCCTTCCGTGCGCCCAGGCAAAAATCCCGAGACTTTGTCTCTTCCTCGTGTCCCTTCTCTACGTCCCTTATACTAAGTTGGACCACGGGCACATCTGCAAACGGCTGTCAATAGCAGCGCTTGGGGGTCTCAGACGGGAATGGCCAGAAGCTCCCCTGTTTCGTTCCAAGGAACCACAGCGATTCTTATGGAAACGTCCTGGCATTGAAAAGCCACGGTGGCTTGTGACCTTCAGGGTCAGCTCCTTGCATAAAGACCCTTCCTGGCACGCTGTTCTTGTTGGCAAAGTTGCCTGAGACAGTTACTCACCTGTTTTTCAGGATCCAGTAATCTTTCTTTTCGCGGTTTTCCTTGGTGGTACCGTAGCCCACCAGCAGCATAGCATGGCTTAAGTTTCGCCCACTCCCAGTAAAGATTCCTGGTCGGAGAAGCAGACTTGTTACAATTGTACTGACACGTGCACACAGGTCTAGCGAAGGCTGGACAGGACTACTCTCCTCGGCTGCAGTTCCTGTGTGGTCCAGAATAACACGGCACTTTTGCACGTGGAGCAAAACCTCCGTGGGCCGTGCCTCAACCGCTGAGCCTGCTGTAGGGGTGCTGGAGCACTACGTATCCCTGTCCCGCCTGCGGAGAGCAGTGGGGGACCTCGTTCTTCAAGACTGGCACCTATCACCCTTTCCGCTCCTAATTTCTTTCTATCCAACCAACCTTTCCCACCACATTTTCAAATAGCCTTGGATGGTTCTGATTTCTCATATACTTGTCAGTCCAAATAAAATACTTTGTAAAGTATAAAATACTTTAACTAGAATCCTCTCTCCAGTTAGGACTGGTATACAAAGGTGAAAAGATCCTGCTGTTACTCTCTGCTTGCAGGTCTTATTTGAGCTATAATTTCCCCAAGTTCTAAGGAGATGCTGGTATTGTGGGTGGACCCTACAGTCCCCCACCTCTTAGGGTAACAAGAAGACACGAAGGAGTCACTCAGCTTACATAGGCTTCACGGGGCGTGATCGGGCACCAAGCGCCCATCATAAGTTACACGCTGGCTTCTAACCGCTTGGAGACCACCCAAAGATTAGCCTCCCCTGTAATGCCGTTCACCATGCAGGTCCAGGAAAGAATTTGCAAGTCTTGGGGTGTGGGGAAATACACTTTTTGAGATGGATCTCCTCCCTGTTAAAAGGAACCTCACCCGAGTCATAGTGTTGGAACGCATCGGAATCGACAAGGATGGAAATCGGGCCAATTGTCGCCACAGCTTCTTGCAGGGCTTGCTCGTTCCCTTTCTCCACGTGTATGTAGGAAGTGCACTTGGCTGCAACTTTCTTGGGATTGTAACGACACTCGTTATCCTGCAGAGAAAGGCCGACGGTAAGGCTCACGCTAAAGAAGCCAGTCCAAGCTTCACATCCAAATGGACCCTCCCCATCAAGGACTTGTTCTTGAACCGAGATTTACACATCACATCACAAGCACTGTTAATCCTATACACAAACATTAGTGGCAGCAGGTGACTCCCATGTCAGTAGGGCTGTGAATCCCTTCCGGGTTTTGGCTAGCTTTAAAAGCAGCCCCTCCAGCGGCTCTTTGGCAGGAGAGCTCCACACCCCTGGCTATCCTCTGTCTAAGGAGACTAAAACCACTCCCTCCACCTGCCCTTTGCCAGGGTAGCTGCAGACCCACCTGTGCAGGGAGGAGGCAGGCAGCCCTGGTTGGTGCCAGCCAATCACAGCTCAGGAGATGCTGCGCCGGGGCGGGGGGTGCCACGGGGCAGAAATGTGGCAAAACCTAAGGCTTGTCTCTGTCACTTTTGAACTTACGTGGACCTCACAGAGTTTTCTTAAGCAAGGAATCCTCAGAGGTGGTTTGGCCAGTTTCTTCCCCTGAAACACAGCCTGCAGTGCCTGGGATTCAGTGGTGGCCGCCCGTCCAGATATTAACCAGGGCTGACCCTGCTTAGGTTCCAAGAACCCATGAGATCAAGAGCCTTCAAGGCGTTTGAGGCCCATGAACTGATCACAGCGAAAGGCTTGCTGTATAGCTATCTACCCCTGTTACCTTTCCCTCGTAGGGATAGTCCTGCTCAGAGTTGAGGCCTCCGTTTTCCTGCACATATCTAAAGGCCAGTTCGGGGTATCCACTGTAGCAGCCATAGTTCCCCTGGTACCAGGAACAGTCCATCAGGTTCTGTTCACTCAGGGAGACCAGTTGCTTCGTCGTCTTGAAATGCAGACCTTCCAGGGCTCCCGTGGCACTGAAGGCCCAGCACGACCCACATTTACCCTGAAGCGACAGAAAACCAGAACGATCTCCTAATTTTGTGTGACTTTCAGGCCACACTCGGATCCTGCTTTAACCGCCGTGGCTCCATCCTACGGAATCCTAGGATCTGTAGTTTCGTGAAGTATGGAGAATTTCTTTTTGGGCACAGAGCTCTAGCAGACCGCCCAACGTTTCCCCAGTGGAAGCCAGGTCTGTGGAACCTCAGAGGGCAGTTGAGATGGGGAAAATGACGAAGAAGGAAGAAAAGGCCAGGTAAGTACGGGTGCCGTCGTTTGCTTTCGGCTGAGCTGGCTGGGAAGGGCGAGATTCAGCCCCTTCGTCGGCTGTCAAGTTGATCAAGTGCAAAATTATTTTTTGCATTTCGACCTCGGTTTGCAGCAGTGGAAGAAAGCAGGGTACCAGTGGGGGAAGGAGAGAGAAACCGAAACATTTAAAAAGCCGCTGCAAGAGTGAGATGACAGAAACAATCGGGACGGTCCCTGGCAAATGAAGAGAGCCAGAAGATACGTCAATATGTCGCCCCTACAGTGTCACGGCAATGGATGCGAAGGTCTATTGGGCATGAATCTTTAAAAGGAGGAAGACCGATGGCCACGGGTCCCAACCGTTGGGACTGCCCCTGCTGACTCGGAATTCCAAACCTGGGGTGCCCGTACCCCCCGGGGTATAAACCGGGACATTTCGGGGAAGGTGAAAAAAATTGAATAATGGCAGAAAAAGGCACATGCACCAACGGTGTGAGACAAGGTTCAAGTCAAAAGCTGCGAAATCAAACGGATGAGAAGAGATGCCACACTTGATCTTAGCCAAAAGGCCAAGAAGGGGTCCATCCCTAAGCAATGTGGTTTAGGTAGAATCCCTTTTCCTGAAGTTTGAAGCTCCCAGGCAGCGTATTCCACTCTCTTACCAGCAGGAAGTTCTTCCTAACATTTAGGTGGAATCTCGTTGCCTGAAGTTTGGAGCCATTGCTCCATGTCCCTGTCTCCGGAGCAGAGAAAAACAGGCTGGCTCCATCCTTCAAATATTTAACGATAGCTGTACGCCCCCTCTTCACCTTCTCTTTTCCAGGCTAAACATTCCCAGCTCCCCAAGCTGCTCCTCCTAGGGCTTCACGGTTTCCAGGGCTTCTCCCATTTTAGTCACCCTCCTCTTGGCATGTTCCAGCTTCTCCATATCCTTCTACGTTAGTGCATAATTATGCAACTCTGTTAATTACAAATGTGTTGCTCATGTGAAAGGTGCAAGGTATGGAAATGGGATGCCAAGGGTTACGCAAGCGAGAAAAGGTTGGGAACCACTGAGAATCTAGTGCCTCGCTAAACTACGAATCCCAGGATTCCTTAGGTATCAGAGGGCTCTAACCGGGCAGCAAAGAGACAGTGGTCCAGGCAAGCTCCTTTGGGGGCTTTGAAATATGGCCAAGGCCTGTTCTAGACTCACCTGGTCCTTCACCCGGGTGACATAACCTCTTTTGCGCCAGTCCACTGCTTTGGGTAGACACCGGGTGGCCGATCCTCGGAACACAGTCGTGTTCTCGCGTGGCTCTGCTGGGTCTTCATCCGGGTGGAAGCAGTCCATCCTCTGGCTAAACTCTCCATCTGTCTGAGGAGGAGAAAAGAATTAGCTTTTCTTCCCGGGTTTCACATTTCTTTTCGCTTCAGCGTGCTTGCAGCTCCTGTCCTCTGCTCAGAGATAAGGGAATAAATACTACGGATCACCAGTCAAAATGGGGGAATAGAACGATGGAGCCTCCAGATACTCTTGGACTGTATCTCCCAGCATCCCTCACCCCACATATGCTGGCCAGGGTTGCTGGGAAAGGTAGTCCCCCTATATTGGAAGGGCTTCGTAATTCATACCCTCCTTTTTTTTACGGGTGAAAACTGGGAGGCGCAGGCCCGCGCAACATCAGAGTGTGGTCAAGAGGGCAAAAGTTACGAAGGGGGAAGGACACAGAAGCTGAGAGAGGCGGCAGGAGTTTGCTTTTGCCCGAGCTGGCCGGGAAGGGCAAGATTCTGCCCCCTATTTCCCTCCTCCCCCACAAAGTTAAAAGCAAAGTCCCTTTGCGCTTTGGCTCCCTGGTGTGATGGATGCCACACTGAATTAATAGATGATTTAATGAATCACCAAATTCTTCAATTCTGCGGAATTGCGATTGCAATTCGGCCATTCGGTTAAGGCTGAAAATCCACCTTAAGCCAAACCGGGTAAGCTGAAGACGGCACCGTAATGAAGTTTCCCCTTTTAATTAAAAAGAAATTTATCGCGAGTGGTAACTTCATGGATTTTAATTCGTTACTTGCTATTGTTGCCTCTGGAAAGTCACGGGAACGATGGAGCAGGGGAACCCTTTGTTGCTGCAGAGGGAAGGGGCGGACGTGGCAGGCGTGCGGATTTAGGGGGAACGTTAGAAAGGAAGTCCTGACCGCACGGGGCAGTGGTTCTTAACCTTTTCTTTACCGCGGGCCCCCTTTCTGTATCTCCTCACCAGGTCGCTAAATTGGTTCAGGCCCATCCGATAGGTGTGTTTCCCCAGGGAAGCCTCCCGGTTGTGTTCTTCGATCGTCCGCAAATTCTCCTCCCACACGGCTCTCCGGTAGCTCTCTTCACCCTGCGAAGAAAACGGTCGGGGTAAGAAGGGACTTGACGTTGTGTCGCAAGGAAGCTGCTTTCTCCCTTAACGCCCGTGTCCTTCTCAAGCATGCCTTTCGTGGAAAACCCCACGATGGGTCCGCCTTAGGGTCAGCGTAGGTGGGAAACAACCGGAAGGCACCCGAGAAGCTCTCCAGCGGCATCCCACGCTCGGTCCGGCGCCGGTGAGGAAATTACAGTCCTGAACGTCACCTGCCAGTCAAAGCTGGAAGCTGGAGTGTCCGGGCAAAGCTGGCAGTCCGTGCGTCTGGCTCCTCGAACACGGGGAAGCGGATACAGTTGGAATAGCTGTGGCTGTTGCCGCCGCCTCCTGATTTGTGTGACCTGAGCCCGTTGCCCGACCGGTCGTCTAACGGTAGGGCCGGTCCTGAACTCACCTCGAGATACTCTTTAGCGTGGGTCTTCTTCCATTCTCTCCACTCTCCCTCCAGGGCCGGATTCAGAGCCGCGGACAGACTCCCCACGAGCACCAGCAGCCAGGTCCAGGACCCCACGGAGACCGGGAACATCCTCTTTGCCTGAGAAGACGAAGCGCAGCCCAGGGAGCCACTGTGGCGCGGGGAGTCCACAAAGCTCAGGGGAGGGGTGCTAATAGGAGCACTGCAAAGTTGCAGAGGTAGCCGGCAGCACTTCGGGGCAAAAGCAGAGGGGGCGGGTGGGGTGCAGCCACCAACGGATGGCTATTTCGGACCCCTTCTCTTCCCCGGTTGCCCACCTTTGCACTCAACCACGCTCACTGGTGCGTTATGGACCTTCGTCCCAGAGACATGTCTGGGGTGGGGGAAGTGGGGCACATGCCCTGGGTGGCCAGGGCCGGGGGGTGCAAAAAAACCATGCACGCATGGGTGGGGTGTGGGAGTAGGAGCGAGGTCAGAAGGCAGGGGCGCGACTTTCACGCTTGCCCCGGGCCCTGTGGATGCTGGAGACGCCACTGCGTCAATCCCAACCCACGGCGACTCTCTCGAAGTGGTTTCTTGCCAAGATTTCTCTAACGGAGTTTTGCCCTGGCCTTCAAATCGGCTTCTGGAGCTGCGCAGGCATTCGAACCCGGGTTTCACGGAGACCGAGTCCCAACACTCACACCGCCAGACCACGCTGCCTCTTATCGTCTCCGTTAGGAATAAGGACTTTTCAAAGCGAATGGGGAGAACCAGGGTGGGTGGCAAGTTGAGCAACGGACTTTGACTCTGCAGAGCGGGGTTCTAATCCCCGTTTTGGCCACGGAAACCCATCCGGTGGTCTCGGGCGAGTCACACCCTCTCGGCCTCCGAGGAAGGCAAAGACAAAGTCCCTCCGAACAAATCTTGCCAGGAGAGCCCTGTCAACGCTTTGGCCTTAGGCTCTCCAGCATTGACCTGAAGGCACACAACAACAACACAAGCTCACGGTTCTTGGTTGCCCGTTCCAGACCAAGAGGCTTCTCAAATATTCCGCTTTTTGCTCCCACGCTAAGAGGGTGACATGCCCAAGGTCGCCCGGTGGGATTCTGTGGTTAAGTCAGGATTCGAACCCTGGTCTCTCAGAGTCCTACTTCAGCGCTCTACTCATTCTGCCACGCGGTCATTCCTGCTTCTCTGTACCCGGCATTTGCAGCAAACACGTGTATTTGCTGCAGAAGCCAACAAGAAAAGCCCTGAGCAACAGTTGTTTTACAGCTGTTGGAAAATGATAAGGCACTTATCTCTACTGGATATTTTATCACTCCGGACAGCGGCAGTTAAGATCATCATTCGCTGGAATCCTTTGCACAACTTTGGTCATTTTTGCTTTAACACTGATAAACACACCCACGCCTTCACTGCCATAAATCTGCTTTCCGTCTCTGTGTGGGTGTGTGTGGGTGTGCACGCCCCCCTGACAGTTTTCGTACGTTTTTCTTAGGAAAGGAAGATTCAGAGGTGGTTTGGCCAGTTCCTTCCTCTGAAATCTAGCCCACAGCTCGATTCGGGGGTGGTCTCCCATCCAAGTACTGACCGAGGCTGCCCCTGCTTAGCGCCCAAGGTCAGAGAGGATCTGGTGCCTTTAAGGTGTTCAGTCCCTGCCCAACACTGCTCCGCTCAAAACACTTTACAGGCTGTTTGAGGTCTCTGTCTCCCCTGGCAGACAGAAAGGAGACAGAAATTGTACCGGCCTCTGAACTAAACTAGTAGCTTCACAATTTTGTCGCTCTCGCATGCCTTTAAGTCATTTGTGGCAGCTCTAAAGTGAACTTATCATGGGGTTTTCTGGGGCTGAGAGTGCGTGATACACCCGAGGTCACCCAGTGGGTTCCCGTGGCCGAGCGAGTCACGCTCTCTCAGCCTTAGAGGACCCCCTCTGAACCAATCTTACCAAGGAAAACCCCATGAGAGGTTTGCCTTTATTGCTGTGCGCCTTCAAGTCCTTTCCGGCTTATGGCGACCCTAAGGCGAACTTATCACAAGGTTTTCTGGGGCTGAGAGTGTGTGACACACTCAAGGTCACGCAATGGGTTTCCATGGCCAAGCAGGGAATCAAACCCTGGTCTCCAGGGTCACAGTCCAATGCTCAAACCACTACCCATGCTGGCTCTCTTCTCACGTTGACCCTGAGGAAAATGGGGATTTAGAAACTCCTCTGAGACTCATCCTTAAATCCTATGAGAGGATTTGAGGAATGCGCGGCCCTCCTGCATTGCAACACCCAGCATTGCTTAGCAGCATTCCTCAGCTGTCAGGGATCAATGGGTATTGCAGTCCAGGAATATTTGAAAGGCTGCATATTTTCTGTCTCTGTAAGGTAACTGAAACTCCCTTGAGTGCAGTGTGGCTCAAAGGACTGGTGTGGTTTCCAGGAAAGAAAGAAAGAAAGAAAGAAAGAAAGAAAGAAAGAAAGAAAGAAAGAAAGACAGGAAGGAAGGAGGGAAGGAGGGAAGGAGGGAAGAAAGAATTGCACCCAATGGGCATATCCCCAGACAAGTTTCCAGGAAAGAAAGAAAGAAAGAATTGCACCCAATGGGCACAAATTTAGTGCCAGGCCCTGCACATTGGGGAAAAAAACGCACTCACTGCCCACACAGACAGCGAGATTGGCTCCTCTATGTCCTGTTTTGGTTGCAAAGTCCCTTTCTTTCCTAAAAGCGGACACCCTCCTCTTTCTCCCCCACTGAACCTGAACCCAGAGGGATCACCAAAATCTCTCTCTCGTGCAGAACGGGGTCATACGTTACCATCAGAAGCGAGGTTCTCAACGCCTGGGATCCGCGCACTTTGAAAAACCGGCTCCTAGAATGAGGTCCGAATTGCTGCTCTTTTTATAGAGCAAGGAGATGTTCGATATCTGGGAAGACCACTCCTCTTTCTCCAAAGCGAACCAAATTTGGGTGGTTTCTCGGCTCCAAAGACAGATACGCCCCCTAAAGGGTTGCTCTTCAATGATGTTCTATCTAAATCCCCCAGGGCAGTCTTGGTGATATCACAGCCTCACCAAAACTCAACCACATCCTATAACTTTTCTTATAACTCATCACAATATCACCAAGAAACATGACAAAGAAATTAAAACAAACATTCAAGGAAATTCATATAAAATTCATAGATACGGTCAATTTCAACGTCATAGGGTTTTCTTAGAAAAGGAGGTGGTCTGCCGTTGTGTGCCTCTGAAATACAGCCTCCAGCCCCTAGTATGCCTGGCGGTCCCCATCTAAGTCTTAACCAGGCCTGAACCTGCTTCGCTTTCAAGATCAGGTGGGATCCAGTGCCTTAAGGGGCAGAATCAGGCATTAAAATTCATGTGAACGTGAAACACCGCAAACATCCAGGATACGTGGTTAGACACAAAAGAGTTTCGCGTTGACAACCTCCAAATGAGCTTTGATGAGGCTTTAACGTCACCCAAACCAGACTCAGGGAATCTTGCCATCAAAATAATCTAAATAAATCGGGATGGGGGAAGGGACCGGATCGATGTGACCGCTGCCATCAGGTAGATGGGATCTAGAGTCCTCGTCAGCAGGATTAACTTGGATTCTGTCTTGGATCCATTTGTATATACAAGTAGTAACTGTAGAGAGGACTCCAGTTAAAAGTTAAAACAGGCCATTTTATTTGGAATTAACACAAGAAATCAGACACTCTTAAGAATTATACAAAGCTATTGGAAAGCGAGGCAAGGAAGATTGGATAGAGAGAGATTGGGTGGAAAGGGTGATAGTTATCAATCCGGAAGCAAAAGGTCGAAGAGGAATGGGTCAGACAGTGCATCTGAGGGTAGCAAGAATGAACAGAGGTCAGAACACCACGTATTATGTCCAAGTACTACACTTTGCAAGGGCCGGAGCTGGGTTTTTATACCCTATTTCCTGCCCTGAAGGAGGATGTGTGGACAAAAAGGTAATGGTTTTCTCACAGGGTTGACAAAAGGAACCCAGAATGGGCCGATTGTCTTAACTGCGGGTGACAAAACATGGATGGGAGTCATGACATTCTCTTAATGTTTTAGTCAGTGAGTGTGATGTTCTGTTTTTAACTGTTACCTGTTTATCTATTGTTGTTCCCCAGTTCAATCCATGGGGAGAGGCAGGTAAGAAATGCTACTACTACTGCTACTGCTACTACTACTACTAATAATAATAATATAAAGCCCATCTAAGTCCTAGCCTGGCCTGACCCTCCTTAGCTTCCAAGATCAGAGGGGATTTGGTGCCTCGAGAACGATCTAACATTAAAATTCAGGTGAACGTGAAACATTGCAGACATCCAGGATATATGGTTAGACGCAAGAGGGGTTCGCATTGACAGTCTCTGAAGGATGTGCTTTAGCTTTGGTGAGGCTTCGATATCACCAAGACCACCCTGGGGGACTTAAAACAGAACACCTTCTGAGCGATCCCTTTTGGGAGGATCTGTGTCTTTGGGGCTGAGAAACCAACTAAATTTGGTTCCTGTTGGAGAAAGGGGAGTGGTTTTCTCAGACGGTGAACCTGTTCTTGCTCTATAAAAGAGGAACAATCCACACTTCTCATTCCAGGAGCCGATTTTTCAAATTCCACAGATCCTGGGTTTTGAGAACCTCGCTTCTGATTGGTAACGTATGATCTAGGAGCCCGTTCTGCACTAGGGAGAGGCTTTGGCCATCCCTCCAGGTTCAGATTCAATGGGGCAGAGGGAGGGAGGGGTCCACTTTTAGGAAAGAAAGGGACTTTGCAACCAGAACAGGACACAGAGCAGGCAACCTTGCTGTCTGTGTGGGCCCTGACCGGGGCTTTCTTGGCCAGATTTGTCCAGAGGGACTTTGTCTCTGAGGCTGAGAGAGTGTAACTGGCCCAAGACCACTGAGTCAGTTTCAATGGCTGAGCAGGGATTTGAAACCTGGTCTCCAGAACCGTACTCCAATGCTCAAACCACTCCACCACCCGGCTTCTCTCCACTGAGTTAGAAAACTACTATTCCCAATGGAGACATAAGAGGCAGTGCAGCGTAGTTGTGTGAGGGTTGGGACTCGGACTCTGGGTGCGAATCCCTGCTCAGCTCTGGAAACCTGGTATAGACTGTTATGAATCATTTCGATATCTAGATTTCAACTTCTTTGCAGCCGAGGACAATTTTGCACCCATAGCGGTGATATATACATTATATAGAAATGTGCTCAAGGGGAAGTCAAATGGAAAAGGAGTGGAGGATATAATTAAGAAACTTTTGTCTGGGGGATGTATATAGCGGGCACTGCAATAGACGGTGTCGATTCCATGTTCCAATCTGTGGCACGAAGCTTCCTTACCAAGTCCCTAAATTGGTTCATGCCCAGCCGATAGGTGTGTTTCCCCGGAGAAGCCTCGCGGTTACACCCTCAGCTCTTTCCTAGCCACCATTCTCTTTGCAGACCTGGAATTGCCAAAAAGAAACTATCTAGCCGGGCCGACAGAATCCAAGTTAATCCTGCTGACGAGGACTCTAGATCCCATCTACCTGACGGCAGCGGCCACATCGATCTGGTCCCTTCCCCATCCCGATTTATTTAGATTATTTTGACGGCAAGATTCCCCGAGTCTGGTTTGGGTGACGTTAAAGCCTCATCAAAGCTCAACCACATCGTTTGCAGGTTGTCAACGTGAAACTCTTTTGTGTCTAACGACGTATCCTGGATGTTTGCAGTGTTTCATGTTCACATGAATTTTCGTTCAAGGGCATCCCTTATCTCTCTTTGGGGCTGAGAAACCACCCAAATTTGGTTCGCTTTGGAGAAAGAAGAGTGGTCTTCCCAGACAGCGAACATCTCCTTGCTCTATAAAAAGAGGAGCAATTCGAACCTCATTCTAGGAGCCGGTTTTTCAAACTGCACGGATCCCAGGCTTTGAGAACCTCGCTTCTTCTTCTTTTTTTAAATCATTTTATTTGAAATTCTCTTATAAAACATACAGATTTAATTGTCAGCTTAATTCGAATATATCGGATCTTCCACATTGATCTAGATTTCATTTTCCAGATTTCTAAAAGCTTTAGGTACTGTACAACATTTTGCTGTTAGTTTATCCGATAGTGCTTACATTTCATTCTTCATATTTCCGCTTCATGATATATATCCTGTCGCCCCCTCGTAATGTATCTTAAATCATGAATTACGTATTTCCAACTGTTAAAACCCGGCAATTACCCGTTACAACTTGCCATTCTTTCTGTATCTCATCGTCTGATTTCCCCTTTAATCTCTGGGAGACCATGTCCGCATTTTTATCTTCAATAAGTACACCCCACCATTGTTCTATTGTGGGTATTTGCTGAGTTTTCCATAACTTTGCATATTCAATACGAGCTGTTGTTATCATGTACAGTAATATTCTCCAATGCTTCTTTCTACCAATACCCTTTATTATATCAGTCATATTTAACAAATACAATTCCGGTGTCTTAGCAAACTGACCTTTCACTAACGTACAAATTACGTTATGTACTCCATTCCAATACTTCTTAGCTTTTGAGCATGTCCACCACATATGATATCTCGTACCGACCTCCTTCTGACATTTCCAACACTGTCCGGTACCTGTATTGTAAATCTTTTCCAGTTTATCTGGTGTCATATACCATCTGTGAAATAGTTTGTAATAGTTCTCTCTCAAATTCAGGGCTACTGTAAATTTCTGCGTTTTTTTCCAACTCTGCTCCCCAGACTCTAACTGCATTGAATGTCCAATATTGTGAGCCCATAGAATCATTGTTTCCTTTACTGTTTCTTCTTGTCTCTCCTGCTGTAATATCTCGTGATGGATTTGCGCAAGGAGGTGAGGCGGATTTTCAAAAAGCCATTTAATTACTCCAGCTTTCTCTTTTAGTTCAATTCCATATGTTTTTATGTCCGTATGAAACCTTTCTGTTAGCTGTCTGTAAGGGAACCAACTCAGTCTTATTCCCTCCTGTTCTAGTTTTTCCCTTGTTTTCATCTTGAGAGTGTTGGACGCCGATCTCTCAATTATATCATCATATCGCAACCATTTATCTGTGTCAGTCCATGTGCCAAAAAAAGCCTCTTGCGGTGAGACCGATGTGGGGAGCTGCCTCATGTTTTTAACTTTACAATCATCCCAGATTTTCAAAAGCGATTTTCTGATATAGTGATGTGAGAAATCTTTATCTATTCTTGCTTTATCATAAAACCTATAGGCATGTCACCCCATCCTCAAGTCTGCACCTTCCAATGCCAGCGTTTTCATATCTTGAAGGTCTATCCAGTCTTTTCTCCAGAACCTCGCTTCTGATGGTAACGTATGACCCCGTTCTGCACGAGAGAGAGATTTTGGTGATCCCTCCGGGTTTAGATTCAGTGGGGGAGAAGGAGGAGGGTGTCCGCTTTTAGGAAAGAAAGGGACTTTGCAACCAAAACAGGACATAGAGCAGCCAGTCTTGCTGTCTGTGTGGGCAGTGAGTGCGTTTTTCCCCCCAATGTGCAGGGCCTGGCACTAAATTTGTGCCCATTGGGTGCAATTCTTTCTTTCTTTCCTGGAAACCTGTCTGGGGATATGCCCATTGGGTGCAATTCTTTCTTCCCTCCTTCCCTCCTTCCCTCCCTCCTTCCTTCCTTCCTTCCTTCCTTCCTTCCTTCCTTTCTTTCTTTCTTTCTTTCTTTCCTGGAAACCACACCAGTCCTTTGAGCCACACTGCACTCAAGGGAGTTTCAGTTACCTTACAGAGACAGAAAATATGCAGCCTTTCAAATATTCCTGGACTGCAATACCCATTGATCCCTGACAGCTGAGGAATGCTGCTAAGCAATGCTGGGTGTTGCAATGCAGGAGGACCACGCATTCCTCAAATCCTCTCATAGGATTTAAGGATGAGTCTCAGAGGAGTTTCTAAATCCACATTTTCCTCAGGGTCAACGTGAGAAAAGAGCCAGCATGGGTAGTGGTTTGAGCATTGGACTGTGACCTTAGAGACCAGGGTTTGATTCCCTGCTTGGCCATGGAAACCCATTGCGTGACCTTGAGTGTGTCACACACTCTCAGCCCCAGAAAACCTCGTGATAAGTTCGCCTTAGGGTCGCCATAAGCCGGAAGGCGCACAGCAATAAAGGCAAACCTCTCATGGGGTTTTCCTTGGTAAGATTGGTTCAGAGGGGGTCCTCTAAGGCTGAGAGAGCGTGACTCGCTCGGCCACGGAAACCCACTGGGTGACCTTGGGTGTATCACACTCTCAGCCCCAGAAAACCCCATGATAAGTTCACTGTAGAGCTGCCAGAAATGACTTAAAGGCATGCGAGAGCAACAAAATTGTGAAGCTACTAGTTTAGTTCAGAGGTCGATACAATTTCTGTCTCCTTTCTGTCTGCGAGGGGAGACAGAGACCTCGAACAGACTGTAAAGTGTTTTGGGCGGAGCAGTGTTGGGCAGGGACTGAACACCTTAAAGGCACCAGATCCTCTCTGACCTTGGGAGCTAAGCAGGGGCGGCCTCGGTCAGTACTTGGATGGGAGACCACCCCCGAATCGAGCTGTGGGCTAGATTTCAGAGGAAGGAACTGGCCAAACCACCTCTGAATCTTCCTTTCCTAAGAAAAACGTACGAAAACTGTCAGGGGGGCGTGCACACCCACACACACCCACACAGAGACGGAAAGCAGATTTATGGCAGTGAAGGCGTGGGTGTGTTTATCAGTGTTAAAGCAAAAATGACCAAAGTTGTGCAAAGGATTCCAGCGAACGATGATCTTAACTGCGGCTGTCTGGAGTGATAAGATAAGCCGATTTGAAGGCCAGGGCAAAACTCCGTTAGAGAAATCTTGACAAGAAACCACTTCGAGAGAGTCGCCGTGGGTTGGGATTGACGCAGTGGCGTCTCCAGCATCCACAGGGCCCGGGGCAAGCGTGAAAGTCGCGCCCCTGCCTTCTGACCTCGCTCCTACTCCCACACCCCACCCATGCGTGCATGGCTTTTTTGCACCCCCCGGCCCTGGCCACCCAGGGCATGTGCCCCACTTCCCCCACCCCAGACATGTCTCTGGGACGAAGGTCCATAACGCACCAGTGAGCGTGGTTGAGTGCAAAGGTGGGCAACCGGGGAAGAGAAGGGGTCGGAAATAGCCATCCGTTGGTGGCTGCACCCCACCCGCCCCCTCTGCTTTTGCCCCGAAGTGCTGCCGGCTACCTCTGCAACTTTGCAGTGCTCCTATTAGCACCCCTCCCCTGAGCTTTGTGGACTCCCCGCGCCACAGTGGCTCCCTGGGCTGCGCTTCGTCTTCTCAGGCAAAGAGGATGTTCCCGGTCTCCGTGGGGTCCTGGACCTGGCTGCTGGTGCTCGTGGGGAGTCTGTCCGCGGCTCTGAATCCGGCCCTGGAGGGAGAGTGGAGAGAATGGAAGAAGACCCACGCTAAAGAGTATCTTGAGGTGAGTTCAGGACCGGCCCTACCGTTAGACGACCGGTCGGGCAACGGGCTCAGGTCACACAAATCAGGAGGCGGCGGCAACAGCCACAGCTATTCCAACTGTATCCGCTTCCCCGTGTTCGAGGAGCCAGACGCACGGACTGCCAGCTTTGCCCGGACACTCCAACTTCCAGCTTTGACTGGCAGGTGACGTTCAGGACTGTAATTTCCTCACTGGCGCCGGACCGAGCGTGGGATGCCGCTGGAGAGCTTCTCGGGTGCCTTCCGGTTGTTTCCCACTTACGCTGGCCCTAAGGCGGACCCATCGTGGGGTTTTCCACGAAAGGCATGCTTGAGAAGGACACGGGCGTTAAGGGAGAAAGCAGCTTCCTTGCCACACAACGTCAAGTCCGTTCTTACCCCGACCGTTTTCTTCGCAGGGTGAAGAGAGCTACCGGAGAGCCGTGTGGGAGGAGAATTTGCGGACGATCGAAGAACACAACCGGGAGGCTTCCCTGGGGAAACACACCTATCGGATGGGCCTGAACCAATTTAGCGACCTGGTGAGGAGATACAGAAAGGGGGCCCGCGGTAAAGAAAAGGTTAAGAACCACTGCCCCGTGCGGTTAGGACTTCCTTTCTAACGTTCCCCCTAAATCCGCACGCCTGCCACGTCCGCCCCTTCCCTCTGCAGCAACAAAGGGTTCCCCTGCTCCATCGTTCCCGTGACTTTCCAGAGGCAACAATAGCAAGTAACGAATTAAAATCCATGAAGTTACCACTCGCGATAAATTTCTTTTTAATTAAAAGGGGAAACTTCATTACGGTGCCGTCTTCAGCTTACCCGGTTTGGCTTAAGGTGGATTTTCAGCCTTAACCGAATGGCCGAATTGCAATCGCAATTCCGCAGAATCGAAGAATTTGGTGATTCATTAAATCATCTATTAATTCAGTGTGGCATCCATCACACCAGGGAGCCAAAGCGCAAAAGGACTTTGCTTTTAACTTTGTGGGGGAGGAGGGAAATAGGGGGCAGAATCTTGCCCTTCCCGGCCAGCTCGGGCAAAAGCAAACTCCTGCCGCCTCTCTCAGCTTCTGTGTCCTTCCCCCTTCGTAACTTTTGCCCTCTTGACCACACTCTGATGTTGCGCGGACCTGCGCGTCCCAGTTTTCACCCGTAAAAAAAAGGAGGGTATGAATTACGAAGCCCTTCCAATATAGGGGGACTACCTTTCCCAGCAACCCTGGCCAGCATATGTGGGGTGAGGGATGCTGGGAGATACAGTCCAAGAGTATCTGGAGGCTCCATCGTTCTATTCCCCCATTTTGACTGGTGATCCGTAGTATTTATTCCCTTATCTCTGAGCAGAGGACAGGAGCTGCAAGCACGCTGAAGCGAAAAGAAATGTGAAACCCGGGAAGAAAAGCTAATTCTTTTCTCCTCCTCAGACGGATGGAGAGTTTAGCCAGAGGATGGACTGCTTCCACCCGGATGAGGACCCAGCAGAGCCACGCGAGAACACGACTGTGTTCCGAGGATCGGCCACCTGGTGTCTACCCAAAGCAGTGGACTGGCGCAAAAGAGGTTATGTCACCCGGGTGAAGGACCAGGTGAGTCTAGAACAGGCCTTGGCCATATTTCAAAGCCCCCAAAGGAGCTTGCCTGGACCACTGTCTCTTTGCTGCCCGGTTAGAGCCCTCTGATACCTAAGGAATCCTGGGATTCGTAGTTTAGCGAGGCACTAGATTCTCAGTGGTTCCCAACCTTTTTTCGCTTGCGTAACCCTTGGCATCCCATTTCCATACCTTGCACCTTTCACATGAGCAACACATTTGTAATTAACAGAGTTGCATAATTATGCACTAACACAGAAGGATATGGAGAAGCTGGAACATGCCAAGAGGAGGGTGACTAAAATGGGAGAAGCCCTGGAAACCGTGAAGCCCTAGGAGGAGCAGCTTGGGGAGCTGGGAATGTTTAGCCTGGAAAAGAGAAGGTGAGGAGGGGACATACAGCTATCGTTAAATATTTGAAGGATGGAGCCAGCCTGTTTTTCTCTGCTCCAGAGACTGGGACATGGAGCAATGGCTCCAAACTTCAGGAAACGAGATTCCACCTAAATGTTAGGAATGTTAGGATGGTAAGAGAGTGGAATACGCTGCCTGGGAGCTTCAAACTTCAGGAAAAGGGATTCTACCTAAACCACATTGCTTAGGGATGGACCCCTTCTTGGCCTTTTGGCTAAGATCAAGTGTGGCATCTCTTCTCATCCGTTTGATTTCGCAGCTTTTGACTTGAACCTTGTCTCACACCGTTGGTGCATGTGCCTTTTTCTGCCATTATTCAATTTTTTTCACGTTCCTCGAAATGTACCCCGGGGGGTATGGCACCCCAGGTGTGGAATTCCGATTCAGCAGGGGCAGTCCCAATGGTTGGGACCCGTGGCCATCGGTCTTCCTCCCTTTAAAGATTCATGCCCAGTAGACCTTCACATCTATTGCCGTGACACTGTAGGGGCGAACTATTGACATATCTTCTGGCTCTCTTCATTTGCCAGGGACCGTCCCGATTGTTCCTCTGTCATCCCACTCTTGCAGCGGCTTTTTAAATGTTTCGGTTTCTCTCTCCTTCTCCCACGGGTACCCTGCTTTCTTCCACTGCTGCAAACCGAGGTCAAAATGCAAAAAATAATTTTGCACTTGATCAACTTGACAGCCGACGAGGGGGGCTGAATCTTGCCGTTCCCAGCCAGCTCAGGCAAAAGCAAACGACGGCACCCGTACTTACCTGGCCTTTTCTTCCTCCTTCGTCATTTTCCCCATCTCAACTGCCCTCTGAGGTTCCACAGACCTGGCTTCCATTGGGGAAACGTTGGGCGGTCTGCTAGAGCTCTGTGCCCAAAAAGAAATTCTCCATACTTCACGAAACTACAGATCCTAGGATTCCGTAGGATGGAGCCACGGCGGTTAAAGCAGGATCCGAGTGTGGCCTGAAAGTCACACAAAATCAGGAGATCGTTCTGGTTTTCTGTCGCTTCAGGGTAAATGTGGGTCGTGCTGGGCCTTCAGTGCCACGGGAGCCCTGGAAGGTCTGCATTTCAAGAAGACAAAGAAACTCGTCTCCCTGAGTGAACAGAACCTGATCGACTGTTCCAAGAAGCAGGGGAACCATGGCTGCAAAGGTGGATACCCCGCACTGGCCTTTAGATATGTGCAGAAAAACGGAGGCCTCAACTCAGAGAAGGTTTATCCCTACGAGGCAAAGGTAACAGGGGTGGACAGCAATACAGTAAGGGTTTTATGGGTCTAAAATGCCTTCAAGGCACTCTAGCCTATGTGGTTTTGGAAGCTAAGCAGGGTCAGCCCTGGTTAGTCCTTGGATGGGACACCACCAACAAATCCCAGGTGCCGT
The DNA here is from genome assembly GCA_030412105.1 of Cyclura pinguis. Classification (NCBI taxonomy): domain Eukaryota; kingdom Metazoa; phylum Chordata; class Lepidosauria; order Squamata; family Iguanidae; genus Cyclura; species Cyclura pinguis. Next base: position 5,754,101 of record CM059614.1, on the reverse strand, counting down.
AGCCTATATTTCAGAGGAAGGAACTGTCCAAACTGCCTCTGAGTCTACCTTGCCTAAGAAAAACCTCAGAAATTCATGGTGTCAACAGGAGAGGAAGGCATAGACACACACATACTCTAAAGGCAACCGATCCCATCTGATTGTGGAAGCTAGGCAGGGTCAGCCCCACTTAGTACTTGGATGGGAGACCATCAATCAATCCCAGGTGCTGTAGGGTAAAGCAAGAACTGGGAAAACCGCCTCTGAGTATTCCTTGCCCAAGAAAACCCTAGGAAAACCCCTAATTCATGGGGTTGCCATAAGTTGAAAGGTGACCTGAAGGCACCTGGATCCAAACACACGATGGAAATGGCCGAAATATCCTCAAGGCACCAGGTCCCAACCGATCTTGGAAGCTAAGCAGGGTCAGCCCTGGTTAATCCTTGGACACTTAACCCTCTTCCCAGACAGGTTCAGGACCCTAGAGAGCTCCTTTTAAAGCTAGCCCAAACCTGGAAGGGATTCACTGCCCTGCTGGCACGGGAGCCATCTGCTGCCCCTGATGTTTGTGTGTGCGATTAACCGTGTTTGTGATGTGATGTATAAATCTGGATCCGAGAACAAGTCCTTGCCTGAAAGCGTCCGTTTGGACGTGAAGCCGGAGCCAGCTTTTTTAGCACAAACCTCACCCCGGGCCTTTCTCTGCAGGAAGGGAAATGCCGTTACAAGAGAAAGGCGGCTGCGGCCAAGTGCACTTCCTACATACACGTGAAGAAAGGGAGCGAGCGAGCCTTGCAAGAAGCCGTGGCGAAGTTTGGCCCCATTTCCATCTCTCTCCATGTCAGGACCAAAGGGTTCAAAGCGTACAAGTCAGGTGAGGTGCCCTTTAACAGACCCACCCAAAAAGTGCAGTCACCCCAATATGTGCACAACACGATAAATTAAATAACCACCTTCAACCATCAAAGTTCTTTAGGAGTAATTTTGCGGAGGACAAGGCAAGGGCTGCCACTCGGTATAAGTCAACCTTTTTGATTAATGCAGGGGCTGGGCAACCAAAATGGGAGGAGGGCTGAAGCCCTATAAGAAGCAGCTGGGGGTGTTTAGTCTGAAACAAAGAAGGTTAAGAGGTGACGTGATAGCCATGTTTAAATATTTGAAGGGATGTCATGTTGAAGATGGGGTCAGCTTGTTTTCTGCTGCTCCAGAGTCTAGGACACGGAGCAATGGCTTCACAGTTCAGGGGAAGAGATTTCACCTAAACATTAGGAAGAATTTCCTGATGGGAAGAGCTATGGAGTGGAATACACTACCTGAGAGAGTGGTGGAGCCTCCTTCTTTGGAGGTTTTTAAACAGAGGCTGGATGGCCATCTGTTGGGAATGCTTTGATGGCGTTTTCCTGCATGGCAGAATCAGGTTGGACTGGATGGCCCTCGGGGGTCTTTTCCAACTCTATGAGTCTATGATCCACTGAGACCCTAGCAGAGTTCAGTGGAGGATGTAGTCAATTTTGGGTTTGGCTAGAGGGGTGCAGCAAGATGCTTCATGGTCCCTCTCTGCTCTCCCCAGCCAGGAAATAGCTATATAGGGCTCCAGAGACTCTACAGCAACCTCGGTAGTTTATGCATGGCCCACCATGGTTTAGTTCCACGTGCAAAACTGCTATGCTATGCTGGACCAGAGAAGAATTGCAGCCTTTGCTAGACCTGTGTGCATGGGTGCATACCACCACAACACAGTCACCTCTTCTCTTCTCTTCTCTTCTCTGACCAGGAATCTTTAGTGCCTCTGGGCACGGTGAAGACTTCAGGCATGCCATGCTGGTGGTGGGCTACGGTACTGCCAAGCAAAATGGCAAAGCGAAGGGTTACTGGATCCTGAAAAACAGGTGAGAGATGTCAGGAATTGTCTCAGGCAACTTTGCCAAGAACCATCATGTGCCGAGAAGGCTGTTTAGGTAAAGAGTTGACCGTGGAGGTTGCAAGCCACTCTGGTTTTTCAATGCCAGGCCCTTCCCATAAGAATTGGGACTTGGAACTGGGGCAGTCAAGGCCAACAAGGGGGGCTTTTGGCCATTCCTGTCTGAGACCCCCAAGAGCTGCTGTTGTCAGCCAGTGTATCCAAAGGAGCTAGATATACCGGTGGCCAAACTTAATATAAGGGACTAGCGTTTATACCCGGTGTTGCCCGAGATTTTATTTTCTCACAGGTAATATTTGTCAGAAAGATTTTGAGATCCCGTGTCTCGTTCCCCAAATGGTCTTGCCCAGTACCTGTAACTTTTCCCCATATTCCCCAATCCAGTCTGTATCCAGAGTTATTAACCTACGGAGGTTGGGTTCCTGAGAGAAATACACTGCCCTCCTCCTTGCTGCTAGGCCTTCTCTCCTTAGCAACTGGCCAGGCCCAAGAGCTCTCTGGCAGAGAATTCTAAAGGCCCCTCCCTAAACTGCAAACCCCAGGATTCCGTAGGATCTTCTCAAGCAGCCAATCGTATGAGGTCTTCCCCGGACGCAGCCGATCGTAGGAGGCCTTCTCCTGGTACAGACAAAGAAACTTTGACTGCTATACATTAGACAGAGAGGAGACAAAGTCTCAGGATCTTGATCATACTACAGTCGGGCCGTCCATGTTTGCGGATTCGACTTTTATGGATCCGATTATTTGCGGGTTTCTGCAACCGCTGCCCGTACCCACCTCAGATGCTTCTTTTCCGGGGGAATCTTCCCTCTCGGCTGCTCCATTCGGGACCTGCAGCCCTTTAAAAATCCACCTCTGGTCCTCCTCTTTCTCCGCCAGCTGCTACCTGACCGGCCAAGGATGGCTCCCGGCCCCCTTTCTCAGCACCGCAAAGCCCCTCTCGATGCCACCAACATTCCCAAGGAAGGAGACGGGCCGGAGAGAGGAGGTGCAGGGCTACCGGCGAGGGCTCCCGTGTCCTCATTTGCCTAAGCGCGAGGAGGGAATGCACGGATGCCTGCGCCTCGCGAATATTCAAACTGGCAAAAGTCAAACCTGCAAATGTGGAGGGAGGACTTGCACCCTTGTTCACATGCTCTCTTCTTCATCCGCAGCTGGAAAAAAACGTGGGGCGAAGGTGGCTACATGCGCCTGGCCAGAGGAAGCAATCAGTTTGGGCTAGCAAACAAGGCCGTCTATCCCATCCTCTAAGCCATCGGGGCAGGATCTCTTCTTAAATTTCTTCTTGGAGCAACAAGCTGCCGGCCACTGAGAAAGCTGCCGTTCCGTCCGATCCCACCGTTTTCTTTTCCCAATGCAGCCATTATAGACTCAGCCCAAATTTTTGCAAATGCCCAAATTGGACCCACACGGGATGCTTTAGGCACCTCTTCACCGCCACCCCTGATTGACTAAATTGCCCAGTTTGAGGACTTTGAGCCTCTCATTTTAAAGGATTTCATCAATCATGATTTAATGTTTTGTATGTTAATATTTGGAGCAAACCCGTTTTGGTCTGAGTGTCGTACCAGAATTCCAGGAAAAGCCAGATGCAAATTCCTGCTTAACCAAATCCCCGCTGGGTGACCTTGGTGGAGTCACACTCTCTCAGCCTCAGAGAGAGGGAAAGGCAAACTCCTTTTGGCCAAATCTCGCCCAGAAAACCCTATGATAGGTTTGCCTTGGAGTCCCCATAAATCAGGAAGACACCCAGCAGCGACAGAAATATTGTCATTGCTTTCATCTTCTTGCCTACCTTTCACTTCTAGCTTTTAAAAATCATTTTTCTCTGTCTTTTTGAGATGTAATTCTGGACACAGGAAGTCATCTATAAACTGATTAAGCAAAACAAAATAATAAAAAAATCTAAAATGGAAAAAAATGGGTTAGCGTGCGGTGTTTTGCTGGCTCACTGATATGAGACATACACACACACACACACACGCATACATACATACATACATATATATATACACACACACACACACATACATATACACATACATACATACAATATATTAATTCTGTAGGGGGTAATTCAGGATAATAGCTCAGTGTGGTGTAGTTCGACCGTTAGACTAGGGCTCTCGGAGCCCAGGGTTGGAATCCCTCCTTGGCCACGGAGACCCACTGGGTGGCTTTGGCAAGGCACACTATCTCAGCCTCAGCGGAAGTCAACAGCAACCCTCTCCTGAATCAAATCTTTCCAAGGAAACTCTAGCATACAATCACTGTAAGTCAGAGTATGGTCCCGGCAGCCCAAGGTTCAAGGGAAGGATCAGAATCCAGAGCCAAGAGGGCTTTGCCAGAGGGAGGGTATGTACCAAAGGCCAGAGATCCAGGAAGTCGAAGATATTTATGAAGGAGATATGTGAGTTGTTCTGCACTGTTGTTCTGCACTTCGAGAAATATGGGATGCCAGGATAGGCTCATTAGCTTGGCATCCCGTACGTAAAGTGGAGCACAAGTGCCCTCTAAACCTTTGCTCCTGGTGCTTTGATTTACCACGCTCGAGAGGGTAAAGTGCCCCCATCTCCTCCTCCGGATCTGCAGCTACCATCTGGAATGGATCGGGTTCTCAGTCTCTCTCTGCCCGGCACGACAACCCGGGAGACTGGGGTTCGATTTCCCGCTCGGCCGTGGAAACCCACTGTGTGATCCTTGGGGCGTCACACACTCTCAGCTCCCCCCCCCCCAGAAAAACCCATGATAATACGGGCACTTTCTCATACCCTTTGTTACTTACATATCTTTCATCCTGGGAGTGAGAACTAGCTCCTTTCTCCTTCTCTGCGTTCTCTCTTCCCATAACACCTTCCCTCGACTTTCCCATTCCCCCTTCCAACCGTCCTCTCTCTGGCCCGCCGGATAGAAAATAACATCAACCATGACAGCCGTTAATCTTTGGGTGCCTTGGAATACCTTAGGAGTTCCCTCTGGATACAGAGCTGCAAATAACAACTGGCAATTCAGGCATGGCATTGCTTTAGCAAACTGCAGGTCCTATTTGATCTGGCAAAGCGATTCTATTTTACAAGCTAAAACCCTTTTATTATACTTCGGACAAGAGCCACGTATCCGGACAGAACCCTAGTCTCCAAAGTCATCGTCTGCCTCTCCAACCCCTGCACGAGACTGCCTCTAATGCTTTTTTTTAGGGTCACTAACGTGTCCCATGGCACACCCAGAATGCAGAGGGCTGTGGGAGAAGGCAGCAAGGAAGAGACCAAGAGAGAAGGCAGGACAAAATGAGAAAGAGACGGGCAGATGGAGCCCAACAGAGTCAGCTCGCATCCCAACCAATCCAACCCCTGCCAACGGCAAACCAGCTTATATCCCAAAGGCCTCCCTGGAGCAAAAGATCCTTTTACTGCTAAGCAAAGACAACAGAGGAGGAGGCTATCTAAGCCTCATGTGGCAGGGAGTTCCAGAGTCTGGGAGCAGGAGCCACTCTTAGCATAAACTCTTGAAGTGCAGAAATAACGGCCGTCTTAGAAAGAAATGCAGATATTTCCAACTGCACAAACTCTCACACTTACAAAAAGCCAAGCTAATGCAATACTTCCTTTGCCCCTCGGTTACGCCCTTTACCGGTTGCAGTTTATCTGGGGTATTTCGTCATTCCACCTTATCTTTCTTTTTTGGGAGGGTTATATGCCTTCCAGTCAACGCCAAGGTTGACTCTCTGCGATGGTTTTCTGGGCAAGACTGATTCAGCGGGGTTTTGTGATGGCCATCCTCTAAGGCTGAGAGAGTGGGACTTCTCCAGCGTCACCCAGGAATTTTCCACGACTGAGAGGGAATTCGAGCCCTGATCTCCCGCTGGAGACTCAAACCCCCACACTACACTGTCTCCACCTAAGCATTATCCCTCGATCACTCAAAGAGCTATGCCCTACCAGCCGTCATCGGCAAGGCTGATTCCAAGAAGATTGACCATTGTCTTCCACTGAGGCTGAGAGAGTGTGATCGACTCAAGGCCTCCCAGTGAGTTTTCAGGGTGGAACAGGGATTCAAACCCTGGTCTCCCAGACATTTTTTGTCACGTCCTGGCCAACTTGCACTCACAAACTTCTCTCCATGTTTGACCAGAAGCGTTATTTGGAGCATAGCAAACAACACAGCAACTTTCCTGAGAAGTTTCTGAGACTATCGTATGTTGGGTAGTTACAGATTTTATACCTTGTCGTACAAATTTGTTGGGAAATGCTGGCATTCTCTCTCCCCATGTTCTTGTTCTAGGGCAAATGGGGCTTAGCTAGCACAGAGTTTCTTTTCCCTTTGCATGTCAAAGCCTTCTCATCTAAAGCCTCAGTGGTTGCTCATTGTATTATTTAAATGCATAGCTAGGGTATCCAGGTGAATGAAGGGTACCTGTCGTATCATCGGGTTTTCTGCGGGGCTGTGAGTGTGTGACATGCTCAAGGTCACCATGTCTAGTCTAAGAGTCAAACCATCCCACGCTGAGCGATTATCCTGAATTACCACCTGCAGGATTAATATATTGTAGATCAAAATACAGTCGTACCAGCGAACTAGCAAAACACCGTACACCAATCGGATTTTTTTAAATTTGCACTTTATTTTTTTTATTTTTTTGGTTTATTTTGTTTTGCTTGATCAGTTTCTATATCACTTCCCATGTCTAGAATGCTATCTCAAAAAGACAGGGGGAAATGATTTTTAAAAGATAGAAGAGGAAGGCAAGCAAGCAGGCAAGAAGATGAAAGCAGTGACAATATTTCTCTTGCTGTTGGGTGTCTTCAAGTTCAAGTCCGGATTTATGGGGACTCCAAGGCAAACCTACAATAGGGGTTTTTCGGGCGAGATTTGGCCAAAAGGGGCTTGCCTTTCTCTCTCTCTCTGAGGCCGAGAGAGTGTGACTCCACCAAGGTCACCCAGTGGGTCCCTGTGGCTGAACGGGGATTTGAATCCGGGTTTCCTGGAGTTCTAGTACGACACTCAAACCAAAACAGGTTTGCTCCAAATAGTGACGTACAAAACATTAAATCATGATCAATGAAATCCTTTAAAATGAGAGGCTCAAAGTCCTCAAACTGGGCAATTTAGTCAATCAGGGATGGCGGCGAAGAGCCGCGCAAAGTGTCCTGTTTGCAAAAATCTGGGCTGGGTCTAGAATTTCAGCATTGGCTGCTTTAGGAAAGGGAAAAGGTGAGATTGGATGGAACGGCAGGTTCTTCAATGGCGGACAGCTTGTCGCTCCAAAGGTTTAAGAAGAGAGCCTGCCCTGAGGGATTTGTGGACGGGGTAGACGGCGTCATCTGCTACCCCGCACAGATTGCGTCCTCTCTCCAAGCGCATGTAGCCATTTTCGCCCCACCTTGTACCCCAGCTGTGGATGAAGAAGAGCGCACGTGAACGCGAGTACAGTCCTCCCTAGACATTTGCAAGCTTGACCTTAGCAAATCTGATTGTTCACAAGCATGCCTTCCTTCCTCGGGCCCGAGCACGAATATTCATCTTGAATCCTGTGTCCAGTTCTGGGCACCCCAATCCGAGAAGGACATGGTCAAGCTGGAGCAAGTCCAGAGGAGGGCGACCAAAGCGGTGAGGGACCTGGAAGCCATGCAGCCCTATGAGGACAGACTTAGAGAGCTGGGGATGTTTAGTCTGCAGAAGAGACGGTGAAGAGGGGACATGACAGCCACGTTTAAATATTGGAAGGGATGCCATGTAGAGGAGGGAGTGGGGTTGTTTTCTGCCACTTCAGAGACCAGGACAAGGAGCCATGGGTTCAAGCGGCAGGAAAGGAGATTCCAGCCGAACCTCAGGAAGGACTTCCTGACGGTCAGGGCTGTCCGGCAGTGGAATAGGCTGCCTCAGAGTGTGGTGGAGTCTCCTCCTTTGGAGGTTTTTAAGCAGAGGCTGGGTGGCCATCTGTCGGGAGTGCTTTGAGGGTGTTCCTGCATGGCAGGGGGTTGGACTGGATGGCCCCTGGGGTCTCTTCCAACTCTACATTTCTATGATTCTATGAAAAGGGGACGGGAGGGGAAAGCAGGGAGGGAAAGCCTGGGCATGCATTCCCTCATTTTCTCCTTCAGGAGGCCCATCTCAAGCAGTTCTTCTCCGGGGGAAACATTCCCTCTCAGCGACTCCGATCAGGCCAGCTAAGGACATATTCCAGCCCGATTTCTCAGCACCACAAACCTCCTCCCAATGCCTCCCCCATGCCCAAGGCCTGAGCCGGTTTGGACGCTGGGTGCCCGCTCTCCCCGCCATACCTTGGCCCGCTTTCTACAGACGCACAATTTTTCCACTTTCATAGGGGCCCTGTGCCCCTAATCCTAGCAAATGTGGCGGGGCTGGCTGCACATACCAACGCACTATGCAGGAGCAAGACATTTCTGGCACTGAATAGCAACCAAAGGCAATCCAGGGGAAGTCTACGTATGTGGGTTTTATATGCTGTCTATATTCTTCTATATTCTCTGGAACGTGTCCAGAGGAGGGAGACCAAAATGGTGAAAGGTCTGGAAGCCATGCCCTATGAAGAACGCTTTAGGGAGCTGGGGATGTTTAGTCTGCAGAAGAGAAGGTGAAGAGGGGACATGAGAGCCATGTTTAAATATTGGAAGGGATGTCATGTCGGGGAGGGAGCAAGCTTGTTTTCTGCCGCTCCAGAGACTAGGACAAGGAACAATGGATTCAAGCTGCAGGAAAGGAGATTCCACTTGAACCTCAGGAAGAACTTCCTGCCAGTCAGAGCTGTCCAGCAGTGGAATAGGCTGCCTCGGAGTGTGGTGGAGTCTCCTTCTTTGGAGGTTTTCAAACAGAGGCTGGATGGCCATCTGTCGGGAATGCTTTGATGGGTGTTCCTGCATAGCAGGGGGTGGACTGGATGGCCCCTGGGGTCTCTTCCAACTCTAGGATTCTATGATTCTTCGTTTGTCTTGTGTTATTTTTCACCTTTTTTAAAAAAAAGCTGTCTCTCTTTAGAGAATGGAAGATATTTGGAAGACCTGTATGAATATTGCTATATGTTAGCATGTTGATTTTATTATTAAAAACAATTTTTTTAAAAAAAAAAATCTCATTCCATTTGCTGGACCAACAAGAAACTAGAGAACCAGGCTCAAGAGATCATCATCATCAGTAGTAGTTGTAGTAGTGTTTTAGCAGATGGTCAGGAAAAAAGCAGGGGGAGGAAGGGACGAGGGAGTGAAATAGCCTTCAAAGAAATATTGTGAATATACAAAACCACAAAGAGAAAACCTAACACGTTCTGTTAGCCCTTTCCCTTGCATAATAATGTATAGTGTAGTAAATTATAGTACAGTTGGCCCTCCACATTTCCTAAGGTTGGGGGCACGGGACTCCTGCAAAAGTGGAAAAGTTGCAAATATCAAAATTGCAAATATCAGTACGTGTGCATTTGTGGGAAGGGGGCCCAGGCACAGTGGGGACAGCCAGCATCGGGGGTCCAAACCAGGTCAGGGAGAGGAATAGGTCGGCACGGTGGCCCTATACTTCCTCTGTCTTGCCCATCTCCTTCCTTGGGTGTGCGGGGGACATCAGGAGAGGGTTTGTGGTGCTGGGAAGCAGGGCTGTGATCTGTCCTTAGCTGGCCAAGCAGCGGCTGCTGGAAGAGGAGGAGGACCAGAGGCAGGTTTTTACAAGGCTGCGTGGCTTGATCAGAGCCACCAAGAGGGAAGCTTCCCCCGGAAAAGGAGCACCGGAGGTGGGAGAGGCAAGGTTTGGAGAAACTCGCAGATAATCCCGTGAAAGTCAAACCGGGAAATGTGAAGGGCCGACTCTAATACGATTAAGATCCTGAGACTTTGTCTCTTCTCTGCTAAGTTGGACCACCGGTCCATCTAGCTCATACCGGCCGCAACGGGCTGGCAACAGCAGCTCTCGGGGGTCTCAGATGGCAATGGCCAAAAGCCCCTTGTTGGCCTTGATCTGCCCGGTCCCAGTCCAAGGCCCTGTACTGGCTTTTATGGTAAGGTGTGCCGTTTAAAGCCCAAAGGGGCTTGCCGCCTCCGAGTCAGCTCCTTGCCTAAAGACCCTTCTTGGCGTATTCCTGTTATTGGGCAGTTCCTGATGCCTCTCACCTGTTTTTCAGGATCCAGTAATCTTTTTCGTGGCCGTATTCCCTGGAGGTACCGTAGCCCACCAGCAGCATAGCATGGTTTAGGTTTCTGCCACACGCAGGGTCGCTAAAGATTCCTGGTCAAAGAATAGGAGACTGTGTTATCGCGTGGAAATACACGCACAAGTCCAGCAAAGGCTGGCCAGGACGACACTCCTCGGCTGAATTTCCTGGGTAATCCAACCTATCATAGCAGTTTTGCTTGCGGAACAAAGCCTCTGTGGGCCACCCTGCCTCTGTTTAAAAACCTCCAAAGAAGGAGGCTCCACCACATTCTCAGGCAGCATATTCCACTATCAAACAGCCCATACCATCAGAAAATCCTTCATAATGTTTAAGTGGAATCTCTTTTCCTGTAATTTGAAGCCATTGCTCCTTGTCCTAGTCTCTGGAGCAGCAGAAAACAAGCTGGCCCCATCTTCAATATAACATTCCCTTCAAATATTTAAGCATGGCTGTCCTGTCACTTCCTAACCTTCTCTTCTTCAGGCTAAACATCCCCAGCTTCCTAATCTTCTCCTCACGGGCCTTCTGCCATTTTGGTTGCCTTCCTCTAGAAACACCCCAGTTTGTCAATATCCTTCTATGTTAATGCACAGTTATGCAATTATGTTGATTGCAAATGTGTCGCTCATGCGGAAGGTGCAATTTATGGAAATGGGCATCCAACGGGTATGCAAGTGGGAAAAGTTTGGGAACCGCTGTGAATCTACTCCCTCACTAGATTGCCCAGATTGGGGAGCATTCAGAGACCACCCCTTGATCTTCCCTTGTGGAGGTCTTCCCTATAGGCCCTTCCTGACTGAACATTAAGAGATCGTCATGAGTCCCACAAGTGTTTAGTCACTTCAAGAGTTAAGCAATCAGCCCATTCCAGACCCCTTTGTCGGTCCTGTGGGAAAGCCATTACGGCTTTCTCAAGGCACTCCTTCAGGGTGCGAAATGGGGATAAAAACCCGAGCTTCGACCCCAGCCAACTGCCGCACGTGGGACGGAGTCCGGACTGCCGTTCCTTCATGCTACTCACAGACGCCGCCTGAGCCCTTCTGCTGCAACCTCCTTCTTCAGGTCTGGAATAGGCTGATCGCTTAACTCTTGGAGCGACAAAACATCGATGGGACTTCTGACGATCTTTCCACCCCTAATCTCTCTCTCTCTCTCTTTGCACCCCTAATCTCTCTCTCTCTCTCCAAACTTTCCGACCTCACTTTCCAATAGTCTTGTTTGGTTCTTAGAGGGTCTGATTTCTCATGTACTTGTCAATCCGAATAAAATACCTTGTTTAACTAGAATCCTCTCTACGGTTTTAGTACTGGTATGCGCAGATGAAACGATGCTGCTGTTACCCTCCTCTCTAAAAAAAAAAATTCCTCAAACGTTAAGGAGACATTGGCATTGTGGGTGGACCCTAAAGTCCCCCGCCTCTTAGGGTAAGAAGAACACATAAAGGGGCCACTCAGCTTATACGGCCTTTACTCCGCCTTTCGCGTGTCGTGATCTGGCACCAAACGCCCATCACAAGTTACACGCTGGTCTCTCACCATTTGGAGACCACCCAATGGTTACCCTGCAGGTCCAGGAAAGAATTTGCAAGTCTTGGGGGCGGGGGGGGGAGGGAAATACACTTTTTGGATGGACCTCCTCCCCGGTTAAAGGACGCCTCACCTGACTTGTAATTTTTGAACTTTCTGGCAGCGACGTTGACGGAAATCGGGCCAATCCTCGCCACGGCTCTTTGCAGGGCTTGCTCACTCCCTGGCATCACAGATTTGTAGGAAGAGCACGTGGCCTCAACGTCATCGGGATCGTAATGACACGCCCCCACCTGCGGAGAGAGGCCGACGGTGAGGCTCACGCTAAAGAAGCCAGTCCAAGCTTCACATCCAGATGGACCCTCCCCATCAAGGACTTGTTCTTGAACCGAGATTTACACATCACGTCACAAGCACTGTTATTCCTATACACAAACATCAGTGGCAGCAGCTGACTCCCATGTCAGTAGGGCTGTGAATCCCTTCCGGGTTTTGGCTAGCTTTAAAAGCAGCCCCTCCAGCGGCTCTTTGGCAGGAGAGCTCCACACCCCTGGCTATCCTTTGTCTAAGGAAATGGAAACCACTCCCTCCACCTGCCCTTTGTCGGGGTAGCTGAACTCACACCCGTGAAGGGAGGAGCTGGGCTGTGAAGGGGGACCGCCAAGAGAGGAAATGTGACAAAACCTCAGGCTTGTCTCTGTCAACTTACGTCAACCCCATGAACTTCATAGGGTTTTCTTAAACCCTCAGAGGTGGTTTGGCCAGTTTCTTCCTCTGAAATATAGCCAACGGCACCCAGTATTCAGTGGTGGTCACCCATCCAAGCACTAACCAGGGCTGACCTTGCATAGCGCCCAAGAACACATGGCACTGAGCCCCTTTAAGGCATTTTAGGCCCATGAACTGATCCCAGCGAAAGCCTTGCTGTGTAGCTCTTCACCTGTCCTTTGTAGGGATAGTTCTTCTCCGAGTTGATGCCTCTGTTCTTTGCCACGTACTTAAGAGCGTTCCTGACGGTTCCGTATTCGCACCCACGGTTCCGCTGCCGCCAGGAACAGTCGATCAGGTTCTGTTCGCTCAGGGAGACCAGTTCACCAGTATAGTTGACATGCAGACCTTCCAGGGCTCCCGTGGCACTGAAGGCCCAGGACGCCTTGCAGTCTCGCTGGAACAACAGAAAAGCAGGATGATCTCCTGGCCTTGTGTGACTTTCATGCCACACCTGGATCTTGAAAGAGAGAGAAACTGGGATGTTTTAAAAGCTGCTGCAAGAGTGGGATGACAGAGAAATAACTGGGACTTTTCCCTGCGAAATGAAGAGAACCAGAAGATACGCGAGTATGTAGCCCCTACTGCTACCAGGCCATACACCCCCAGATTTTGACATAGTCTAATTGGCAAAATATATTAATTGGCAGATACGTTTAATTGGCATAAAATATAAATTATATATGCTTATGGCTGGAAAGGCCATGTGGAAGAAAGGGACACGGGCTGGGAGGAGGTCAGAGATGACCTCAACTTGGCCAGGCCGTGAGAATTAGCCAAGAAAGCCTGACTTAATAGCTCTGAGCTAATCAACTACCCAACCTCAGAAAACAATAAGGTGCCCAGGTGCAGAGGCAAGGACCCCTGCCATGTGCGTTTCCTATCAAAGCCTGGACCGGACCCTCGCCCAGCCAAGACCTTGAAACAATCAGTCCATTCCAGATCCCTTTTGTTTACTCTGCCAGAAAGCAATTAACTCACACCCCTTCAGGGAGGGAAATAGAGTATATCAACCCTTGGTTTTGAGAAGTCGTATGCAGTCAGATGAAATGCTGGACCCCACTATGTCGCCCTGAATCCTGATCTGGTCTGCCCTTAGACACACAAGTCTAAGCCACATTGCAGCGTCTTCACTATTCTTCTGGACTGGGAATTATAACCCCAAACCTTCAGCCTCTCTATCCATAGTTTTTCTTCCCTTCATCCTTCAGTTAGCTCTTGTGTAAATGTTCGACCGTGTATATCTTGTGTACATGCATGAGTAAATTCACCCCCCAAAAACACATGTTTAGCTTGCTTTTGAATCTCTGACTGGTTCTTGAATCTCTGACTGGTTCTTTTCCTGAGTGAGCCCGTAAACATTGGTAGGAAGGTCTCACTAAGTTGCCCCCTTGCTTGTTAGCCTCCTGATTTTGAGCTAATTAAATCCCCACTTTTGCAAAGGAGGTACTGACATTGCAGAGTAGCCCCTGTGGCACCCACATTTTGGGGTAACACTACCGTGTTATACCAATAGATGTGGAAGTCTATTGGGCATAAATCTTTAGAAGGAAAAAGGCTGATGGCCGTGGATCCAAACAATCGAGATTGTCCCTGCCGAATTGGACAGCTGGAGGGTACATTTTAGGGCGGTGATTCCAAACCTGGGGTGCCCATCCACTCAGGGGTATATGATGAGTGGTGGAACGGGTTCCCTTTTGCTATTTTGCCTTGAGAAAAGCCCCGTTCCTTCGCTTTGCTATTTTGGCAAACGGAGGAGACTCCCTCTCGGAACAACACGGTGTAAATATGCCACTACATATGCCATCATTGCCTGGTATCAAGTATAAGCAGGCACCTCAGTCAGTCCTGTAAGCCGTGTTACTCATTAAACTAACGCAGGTAATGTATTAATTAATGTAAAGCATTTTTAATGCAATCTGTGAAGTATTTATTTGAATTCATTGTATCTTTTGAGCTTTGAATGCAGATGCCTATGCCCTGTCTGTTCGCCTTTGCATTCCATTGCTTTTTAATCCCATTATTGGGCTATTTAGTTATAGTTATGAGGTATACATTGGAAATATCCTTCTATGTTAATTCATAATTATGAAATTTTATTAATTACAAATGTGTTGCTGACGTGAAAGATACAGTTTACAGAAATGGGCAGCCAAGGCTCAGGCACGTGGAAAAGGCTGGGAACCACTGTGAATTTAGTGCCCCGCTAAACTACAAATCCCAGGATTCCTTAGGTATCCAAGGGCTCTAACTGGGCAGCAAAGAGACAGTGGTCCAGACTAGCTCTTTAGAGGCTGTGAAATAGGGCCAAGGTCTGTTGTAGACTCACCTGATCTTTCACTTTGGTGACATAGCCGTCTTCGCGCCAGTCCACTTCTGGGGGGAGATCCTGGGTGGGAGATCCTTGGGAAACAGTGACGTTCCCGCGTTCCTCTGCGGTGTCTTCATCCGGGCGGAAGCCGTTCAGCCTCTGGCTAAACTCTTCATCCGTCTGAGGAGGGGAAAACAATTAGCTTTTCTTCCTGGTTTCATATTTCTGCTCCCTTCAGCATGGGGCAGCTACTATTCTCTGGTCAGAGATAAGGGAATAAATACTATTGATTACCAATAAAAAAGAGGGAATGGAATGGTGCAGCCTTCCAGATATTATTGGACTGTATCTCCCAGCATCCCTCAGCCCTAGACATGCTGTCTAGGGTTGCTGGGAATCATAGAATCCTAGAGTTGGAAGAGACCCCAGGGGCCATCCAGTCCAACCCCCTGCTATGCAGGAACACCCATCAAAGTATTCCCAACAGACGGTCCTCCAGCCTCTGCTTAAAAACCTCCAAAGAAGGAGGAGACTCCACCGCACTCCATGGAGGCAGCATATTCTACTGCTGGACAGCCCTGACCGTCAGGAAGTTCTTCCTGAGGTTCAGGTGGAATCTCCTTTCCTGCAGCTTGAATCCGTTGCTCCTTGTCCTAGTCTCTGGAGCAGCAGAAAACAAGCCCGCTCCCTTCTTGACAGGACATCCCTTCAAAAATTTAAACATGGCTATCACGTCCCTTCTTAACCTTCTCTTCTGCAGACTAAACATCCCCAGCTCCCTAAGCCGTTCCTCATAGGGCTTCATGGCTTCCAGACCCTTCGCCATTTTGGTCGCCCTCCTCTGGACACAGTCCAGCTTGTCCATATCCTTCTTGAATTGGGGTGCCCAGAACTGGACACAGTATTCAAGATGAGGTCTAACCAATGCAGAATAGAGTGGTACCATCGCCTCCCTCAATCTAGACACCAGACTCCTATTGACGCAACCAAGAATCGTGTTGGCTTTCTTGGCTGCCGCGTCACACTGCTGACTCATGTTCAGCTTGTGATCTACCAAGCCTCCTAGATCCCTTTCACACGTACTGCTATCCGGCCACGTGTCCCCTGTCCTATACGTGTGCCTTTCATTGTTTCTGCCCAAATGCAGGATCCTACATTCCTCTCTGTCGAAGTTTATCTTGTTTGCTTCGGCCCCGCTCTCCAATCTGTCAAGGTCGTATTGAAATTCGATCCTATCCTCTGGTTTGTTAGCAACCCCTCCCAGTGTGGTATCAACCCCTCCCAGTTTGGTATAGCTAGACCTTAACTTCCTTGCAGCCAAAGCAAATTTTGGACCCATTGCAGTGTTATATACATTATATAGAAATCTTCTTCAAGGGAAGAGCGATTGGAAAAGGAATGGAGGATAGAATTAAGAAACTTTTGTCTGGGGGTGCACACAGAGGCGATTGCAATAGACAGTGTCAATTTGATGTTCCAGTCTCCGGCACAAAGCTTCCTTACCAGGTCGCCAAATTGGTTCAGGCCCATCCGATAGGTGTGTTTCCCCAGGGAAGCCTCCCGGTTGTGTTCTTCGATCATCCGCAAATTCTCCTCCCACACGGCTCTCCGGTAGCTCTCTTCACCCTGCGAAGAAAACGGTCGGGGTAAGAACGGATCTGACATTAGTTCGTAAGGAATCCGCTTTCTCCCTGAGCATTCATTTGTTTTTCAAGCGTGCCTTTTGCAGGAAACCCCAAGACGGCTTCGCCGTAAGGCCGCCGTAAGTTGGAAGCAACTCGGAGGCACCCAAGAACCTCTCCAGCGGCCTCCCATCTCTCAATTCAACAGCGGTGAAGAAATTAGAGTCCTGAATATCACCCGTGAGTAAAAGCTAGAAGCTTTAAAGTTTCAAGACAAAGCTGGCAATCCGTGTATCTGTGTCCTCGAACACGGGGAAGTGGGTACAGTTGAAATAGCTGTGGCCGTTGCCGCCACCTCCCAAAATATCCTGCCTGAGCCCATTGCCTGACCGGTTGTCTAACGGTAGGGCCGGTCCTCAACTCACCTCAAGATACTCTTTAGCGTGGGTCTTCTTCCATTCTCTCCATTCTTCCTCCAGGGCTGGATTCAGAGCTGCGGAGAAACTCCCAACAACCACCAGCAGCCAAATGAAGGACCCCACGGAGACCGGGAACATCCCGTTTGCCTGAGAAGATAAAGCGCAGCCCAGGGAGCCCTTGTGGCTCTGATAGACTAAAAACTTCAGGTGAGGGGTGCTAATAGGGGTGCTCTGTAAAATTGCAGAGGTAGCCAGTGGCCTTTCGGAGCAACAGCTCTAACTAAACCAGCAGCTTCACAACTTTGTTGTTGTCGCATGCCTTCAAACCATTTCTGGCAGCTCTAAGGTGAACCTACGCTGGGGTCTTCTGGGGGCTGAGAGTGTGTGACACACCCAAGGTCACCCAGTGGATTTCCATGGCCAGGCAGGGCATCAAACCCTGACCTCCAACACTCAAACAGATACACCATGCTGGCTGTCTTCTCAAGCTTACCCTGAGAAAAATGTGGATTCAGAAAGTCATCTGAGACTCATCCTTCAATCCTATGAGAGGCTTGGGGAATGCGTGGCCCTCCTGGATTGCAATACCCAGCATTCCTCAGCAGGGGCTATGCGGTCTGAGATGAATGGGTATTGCAGTCCAGGAATATTTGAAAGGATGCATATTTTCTGTCCCTGTAAGGTAATTGAAACTGCCTTGAGCGCAGTGCTGCTCAAAGGACTGGTGTGGTTTCCAGGAAAGAAAGAAAGAATTGCAGTCAATGGGGACAGTCCCAGACAGGTTTCTAGGAAAGAAAGGAAGAAAAAAAGAAAGAAAGAAGGAAGGAAAGAAAGAAGGAAGAAAAGGAAGGAAGGAAGGAAGGAAGGAAGGAAGGAATTGCACTCAATGGGCACAGTCCCAGAGAGGCCTCCAAGAAAGAGAGAGAGAGAGAGAGAGAGAGAGAGAGAGAGAGAGAGAGAGAGAAAATTGCACCCAATGGACACAGTCCCAGACAGGCTTCCAAGGAAGGAAGGAGGAAAGAAAGAGAGAGAGGGAGAGGGAGAGAGAGAAAGAATTGCACCCAATGGGCACAAATTTAGTGCCAGCCCCAGCACCCTGGGAAATAGGAACCCCTCACTATTTGTTGCTTCCCATTAGATAGCTTGAGAAGCACTCATTTATAGGATCCATCTGGGACCCACACAGACAGCAAGGCTGGCTGCCCTATGTCCTATTTTGGTTACAAAGCCCCTTTCTCTCCTGAAAGCGGACACCCTCCTCCTTCTCCCCCACTGAATCTGAACCCGGAGGGATCGCCAAAATCTCCCTCTAGTGCAGAACGGGGTCCCAGATCATACGTTACCATCAGAGACGAGGTTCTCCAAGCCCGTGATCCGTGCAATTTGAAGAACCAGCTCCTAAACTGAGGTCCAAATTGCTCCTCTTTTTATAAGGGGAGGAGATGCTCGTCCTCTGGGAAGGCCGCTCCCCTTTTCTCCAAACCGAACCAGATTTGGGTGGTTTCTTGGCCCCAAAGACAGATACGCCCCCCAAAGGGATCCGCTTGAGCAATATTCTCTCTAAGTCCCCCTCGGGTGGTCTTGGTGATATCAGGTCCTCACCAAGGCTAAACCACATCCTTCAGAGATTGTTAAAGTTAAGCTCCCTTGCATCTAGCCATATATCTGGACGTTTGCCATCATTCACATTCACCTGAATTTTAATATCTGATCCAGCCCTTAAGCCCTGGAAGCTAAGCAGTTGAAAACAGAACTTCAAATCCTTAAGGCATGACCTTCTAAATTCAATAACTTGGTATCGTTTAATATTATCCAATTTGATATCATCCAATTTTTAATCCAAGCCAGACATGAAGCTGCAAAGTCCATTTTCAAATTGGATAATCCGAGATCGCCGCATGCTTTTGAGTCTTGTAGAAACTTAAACCTTCCCCTAGGTTTCTTGCCTCCCCGAACAAACTTTGATAGATATTGTTTCTCCTATTTTAGAGAGAGTTTCTTTAGTTAAAACCGATAAAATTTGATTGAAATTGGAATCGCTTGAAAAAGAAATTTCATCTTCGGAAGGACATTCACTTTTATTGCTGAAATTCTTCCTGATAAACAGATACGCAGTTTTGGCTACTTTCCTAGGTCGGTCTTAATCGCTCTCCGTGTTTCCGTATAATTATTTTCATACAATTGATTCGTATTTCCAGTTAAATCAATTCCTAACTATTTCACAGCCTTAGAAGAAGGCAATGGCAAAGCCCCTCTGAATCAGTCTTGCCCAGAAAACCACGGCAGAGGGTCAACCCTAGTGCTGAAGGCACATAAACCCCCAAACCCCCCGGAAAGGTAAGGGGGAATGATGAAATACCCCAGATAAACTGTGGCCGATAAAAAGGGCGTAACCGAGGGGCAAAGGAGGCACATAAACCCCCAAAACCCCCAGAAAGGTAAGGGGGAATGATGAAATACCCCAGATAAACTGTGGCTGATAAAAAGGGCGTAACCGAGGGGCAAAGGAAGTATTGCATGAGTTTGGCTTTTTGTAAATGTGAAGAGTCTGTGCACTTGGAAATATCTGCATTTCTATCTTTTAAGATACCCTGTTATTTCAGCACTGCGAGAGCCTAGGCTGAGAGTGTCTCCTTGATGCTTGGCTGCCGCCAGCCTTCGGAACCCCCCGCCACAAGAGGCTAGAGTGCCTTCTCCTCTGCTGTCCTTTACTTAACAGTAAAGGGATCTTTTGCTCCACGGAGGCCTTGGGATATAAGCTGGTTTGCTGCCGGTAAGGGTTGGACCAGCCAGGATGCTATCTGGCTCTGTTAGGCTCCATCTGCCCGTCTCTTTCTCGCTCTGTCCGGCCTTCTCTCTCGGTCTCTTCCTTCCCGCCTTCTCCCACAGCCCTCTGGCTCCTGGGTGCGCCCGTGGGACTTTTTAGTGACCCTGAAAAAAGCATCAGAGGCAGCCTGGTGCAGGGGTTGGAGAGTCTGACGAGGACTTTGGAGACTAGGGTTCTGCTAGGACGTGTAGCTCTTTCCTAGGCTATGAAACAGAATCGCTTTGCTAGATCAAACCATTCCTGGCGTTTGCTAAAGCGATGCCGTGCCTGAATTGCCAGTTGTTATTTGCAGCTCGGTATCCAGTGGGAACTTCTAAGATATTCCAAAGTATTTTCTTGGCAAGATTTTTTTTTTCACAGAGGGGGTTGCCATCACCTTCCTCTGGGAAAGTGTGACGTGCCCGAAGTCACCTAGTTGGGTTTCCACGGCCAAGCGGAGATTCGAACTCCCGTCTCCAGTGTCCTATCACTCAAACCACCGCACCAAAGTGACTGTCTTGTTCTCTACCATACGGGAAGAATTCATTCCTCCTTCTGTCCTAATTCATTAACTAACAGCGCAATGCAATGGCTCAGGCACCGATAGCAACCCCAACCAAGGGACATTTGCAGTAGTTTAACAGCCATCCCTGGGGCCTCATCAAATTCATCCTTCACTCATCCAGAATTCGTCCCTCTCCAAAACCGAGCTTTTCACGTTTTCCCCAAGATTGCATGGGAAACACTGTTATTTAGGTGCTCAGTCAATACATAGAGGTCCTTCTGCACCACACAAGGATAGTGGCATCTTTCTACAGCTATGCTTCTACCCTATGGAACCCTGAGATTTGCACTTTAGCTTGGGGGTAGATAGAAATCAGAGCCAGAGAGCCCTAGTGCCTCCCTAAACTACAAATCCCCAGATTCCAAAGGATGTTGCTACGTCCGTTAAAGCGGAATCATGACACTGGCATCGTGTAGTGTGAAACAGCCCTGAATTTCCTTCCCCTTCGTCTGAATGCACATCATCCGTTTTTTTCAAACTGCACCTTTTATCCCCAACTGCACCTTTTGGGTCCAACTGCGCATTTTTTCCCCAGCTGCCTGTTTTGGGTCCAAATTGCACAGTTAAAATATCCCCGACATATTTCTTCGGCAGGTTCAAGTGGAGTGCAGTGCAAGGGTGGGTGCATCGCTTCATAGGTAGAATAGATAACAATATCTAATCATTATAATGTTTTAGAGATTCATTGCATTGCGCCATGCGTGTGGTTTAGTACAGGAGGGTGTGGTTGCGAAGACCAAACCACGAGAAAACGGGAAAGACACAGAGAGAGGCGGTGAAGGTGGGAGAGAGTAGAGAAATGATTTTCCATGGGGGGGGGGATCGTATTATCTGTACAAAAAGGTATATTTTCTAGCGAAAATTAATTTTAAGTGCTAACCATCATGCAAGTGTTCCCATTCTCTCATTATGAAGTCTCTGACCTTTTAATAAAAAATCACGGATGAGAAAATTTATAAGTAGACTGTACATCCACTCAATATGTGTAGCCTGGGGGGCCAAAAATGGATAATTGCTTAAAGTTTTGAACGGAGGAAGAAATTTGTAACTGCATAGAATCCTAGAGTTGGAGGAGACCCGGGGCCATCCAGCCTCTGCTTAAAAACCTCCAAAGAAGGAGGAGACTCCACCACTCCTCCATCCTAGGAAGGGAACTTCCTAGGAAGGGAAATAGGGAAATTAAAACGAAGCAAAACCCTGATGGCATTCTCAGGATCTTTATTTACGACGCACATATCCCTTTTCCAAGCAGTGGAAAGTATTCCACGACAGCGATGGGGCCACCGTTTTGGAAAACCTCACAATGTGGCAGAATTGGTTCACGTTCCAAAGGATGCAACAGGATTTCAGTTTTTGCGTTTGCGGAAAAAAACGGATCCGGGGCAACAGTTCAGCTTGATCGTTTGAAGCTCGGAAGTAGATGAGGTTCTGGAAAACGGGCGGTCTTGTCTCCTCCCTCTCGCCCTCACAGGGTGGGATAACTGGCTTGATTGGCCACTCCGCAGTGATTGTCCACCCCTTTCACCAATCGCATGTAACCTTGTTCTCCCCAATTCTCTGACCAGCTGTGGAAGATTTAGAGAGAAGGCACAGATGAGAAATTTCCTTTGGGCTGGGTTTCGAGACAAACTTACCAAATTTCTTCATAAGGCTCGAGTATCCCTTATCCAAACCGCTTGGGATCAAACGCATTTCATAGTTGGATTTTTTTTTTTAATTTGGAATGCCTGTATTTGCATATACACTCCTCCCTCCACATTCACAGGTTTGACCTTTACAAATCGGATTATTCACCATTTTTGCCCAATTTTCCTCCTCCCAAGCCTCACATTCTTCACCCCAGCCTTGCCAGGCTTGTGCTTAAAATGGAAGTTTTTTCCCCTTGGGGGTGAAGAAAGCCAGGGAGGTAAAACTTTCATACATTCATACATACCTATTCAAATACAAGTATCAGACTGCTTGTATTCTCAGTATCTCAGATTCTCAGTCTCTCTGCAACACCGTATCTTGTATACAACACAAGTAGCAAACGAACAAGGTGCAAAGCAGGCCAGAGAAAGAGAGACACAAGGTCGAAGAGACAAGTGAGGATCTGTTGCACGGTGAGCGTGGTGGATTCACACACCGAGCGCTGCACTTAGATCTCTGCCATTTCACAGACCCTCATGTCCCTCTCCTGCCTAGTATTTCATTCATCTGCTATTTGTGTCGCGTATGAGAGAAGAGGCTCGAGAGAGACTGAGGATCGGAGAGAGAAATAGAGAGGAGCACCCCCGCCTCAAAGGCAAAAGTGGGCGGCTGGTGGCAAAAAAGTTTTGGGTTTTATGACCCCAGAAAGATTACAAAAAATAACAACAAATGGGAATTCAAATGGTTGGAAGTGTGATGCAAAGACGGGGTCTTTTTTCCATAAGTGGTGGACCTGTAAGATAGCAAAAAAAATCTGGAAGGGCGTACATGACGAAATCCAAAGAATTTGCAAGCTGAATTTTGAAATGAAACCGGAGTTTTATTTGTTAAATATGCTGGGGTGACAAAGGGAAACAAGAAGTCATCAGAAGATATTATTATATCTAATAACTGCGGCAAGGTTGACACACGTGCGGCGCTGGAAAGAAAAGAAACTTATTGATATAGAAGAACGGAAGTTAAAAGTTCTGGATATGATAGAGATGGAAAAGTTAGCATTTTCTTCGAAGAATAAATCTATCCAGAACTTTGAGAAAGAACGGAAAAGAGTACTGGATTGGGTAAGGATAGAAATGTATAAGAAATCAAAGAAGAAATAATGTAACCGTCCTTCTCTCTGTAAGATGGGAATTATGTCTGTAATGGAACGGAAATAAGCAATTTCAACCAAGATTTAAGCATGGAAGCGTGAGGGGGGTATTTTTGAGACAAACATTCAATAAAAATTATACCAAAAAAACAAAACACGTTTTGGGTTTTAGAGGATTTCGGATTTCTGGATTGGGAATGCTCAAGCTGTGTTTGGTCGGAAAGACGTTCATTTATAAACAGAAGCCATGAGATCTCCTTCTCCAGGTATCTCCTGCCCAAACCAATTCTTACCTGTTTTTCAGGATCCAATAGTCCTGGTTTGTTCCACCTTGCTGGACTGTGCCATAGCCGACCGCTAACATGGCATGGTTCACGTGATGGCTGCACCAACGGCTGGCAAAAACTCCTGGAATTGGAGCAGAGAAAGAGGGATCAGGGACAGAAAACGGAGAGCAACGCGAACCCCTTTAAATATATGGACAGAACCATCCCCGGTGCCACCGTAACTCTGAAACGCACCTTGCGCGTCAAGAAAAAGACACGTCGAGAAACCTATTTATGAACTTTTTCCTTCCAAAGGAGCTCTCCAAAGTGCTGAATCCATTGGTAGGACAGTGTTCGCAGCACCACGGAGAGCTCTTTTGGTGCCTGGCTTTTGCAGATCAGGGCAGCACTTTGGAGAGTTCTTTTTAAAGCACGTATTAAAACCCGGAGCGGATTCGGCGCCCCCCTGACATAGAAGGCACCCACTGCTGCTGTTACGCCGTCGTGGAGCAGCTACCCAACACTCAAGGGCACCTCTAGGGCCCAGACAAAACCTCACCAGACTTATAGAAGTGGAACAAGAAGCTCTGGGCATCCACCGCCACTGAAATTGGCCCGACCGTTGCCACGGCTTGTTCCAGGGCTTCTTCACTCCCCGCTTGGACCTCTACCAGGGACGTACAATTGGCCACTGGCATCTGAGCGTTGTAGCGGCATCTCGATTCATCCTGGGGGAAGAAAAGAGCGGGTTGTTTTCAATTCATTTCCATGTATCCCAGACTGTTTATAGGAGAGACGGGGCCTTTTGCGGCCCACTGGGTCATTAAATATAAATCCCCGCCTCTTTCTTGCACAGTTTAAAACTGGAGCCCATTCTTTTTCAATTCTTTTTCAGTTTAGTGCTTCCATACTGTGTCTTACGTTTGGCTGCTGTCAAAAAGGTCAGTTTGTAATTTTGTATTAAAATTGGTCAATGTATTTAAGATAACACATTGCTTCCTCCGGGTGGGACCCACGGGGGGTGCGTGTGTCTCTCTTACCTGTTCCAGGTAGGGATAGTCCTGCTCCGAGTTGATGCCTCCATTATCTCTCACATACTCAAAGGCCCGAGTGATATATCCCCCGTGGCAGCCATGGTTACCCAGCTTCCAGGAGCAGTCGATGAGGTTTTGCTCGCTCAGTGGCACCAACTTCCCTGTCTTGTTGAACAGCAAGCCTTCCAAGGCACCCGTGGCACTGAATGCCCAGCAAGCTCCGCAATGGCCCTGAAAAGGCAAATGGAAAGCAGAAACCTCTTGGGTAGAAATAAGCTATGAGCCAACAGTGTGAGGCAGCAGCTAAAAAGGCCAATGTAATTCTGGGCTGCATCAATAGGAGTAGAGTGTCTAGGTCAAAGGAAGTGATAGTACCAATCTATTTTGGTCAGACCCTGCCTGGAATAATACTGGGTCCAGTTCTAGGCACCGCAGTTCAGGAAGGATATGGACAAGCTGGATGGTGTCCAGAACAGGGCAACCAAAATGGAAGAAGGCCTAGAAATCATGAAGCCCTGTAAGGAAATGGGAATGTGTAGCTGGGAGAAGAGAAGGTTAAGAGGGGACATGATATTTGAGGGACGTCATATGGAGGATGGAGCAAGCCTGTTTTCTGCTGCTCCAGAGACTAGGACATGGAGCAATGGCTTCAAATGCGAGGAAAAGAGATTCCATCTAAACATTAGGAAGTACTTCCCGATGGTAAGAGCAGTCTGACAGTGGAATACGCTGCTGCCTGGGAACGTGGTAGAGGCTCCTTCTTTGGAAATTTTTATACAGAGGCTGGATGACCAGCTGTTGGGAATGCTTTGATGATGTATTCTTGTATGGTAGAAGAGGGTTGGATTTGATAGCCCTTGGGGTCCGTTCCATCTACACGATTCTATGATCCACGGACAGGCTGCCGATTTCCAACTCACCTGGTTTTTCACTGGGGTGACATAACCTTTGGCACGCCAGTCCACTTCTTTGGGCACCTCCCGGGCGGTCAGTCCTCGGAATACCGCAACTTCCTTGCCACGTCCTCTGGCCGGGTCGGGCTGGAAGCCGTTGAGCATCCGGTTAAATTCTTCCTCCGTCTGGGGAGGAAAACAGGGTTACCCTTCTCCTTCCGTGCCCCCCGGACCAGCTAGAGATGCTCTCCCGGGTTGACCATTCCACGACATCACAGAAGCTCAGCCAGTCAGGGTTCTCCCCACTCCATGACATCACAGAAGCTCAGCCAATCAGGGCTTCCCCCAAGTGCGCATCTCATTTACCAAGTCGCCCAAATGGTTCATGGCCAGCCGGAAGCTGTGTTTGCCCAGCGAGGCCTCACGGTTGTGCCGCTCAATTTTCCGCAAGTTCTTCTCCCAGACGGCCCGACGGAAGCCCTCTTCTTCCTGAAAAGAACAAAAGCACCTATCACAGCTTTACGGGTGGCCGTTTAAATTTCTTTCAACAACAAAAAATGAGCAGAAAATTACCTCTGATTTCAAAAAAGACCTTTCTCTTGGGTATAAAACGACCAAGGGGAGGCAAAATGTGATAGACACGCACCCGACAAAACTGTATTTTGGAGGCAACAGATTTGGAGAAAAAGATGCAAAAACTCAGCCTCTAGTGGCCTCTTAGGGCCACAAAAATGGCACCCACTTTTGTCCATCTCTGCTCTAATCCCTTCTGCCATTAGGGGAAAATAAAATATCATTTTAAGATCTGACTTCCAGTTCTGCTTCGGGATGTACTTGCAGTATCAGTATCCGGCTGGCTTGGGATACGACCGAGCGGGAACGGCAGCTGTCCAAGCTTGCATCGATACTTTTCAAAAGGATTTGCAGAGAGAAAGAGTTAAGAAAGCAAAGTCAGATCTTCCCGGTTCCCAGTCCTTTGTTCCGACTCTCATCTTTGGACGACAATTGACGGGTAGAAGCCGCAAAGCAGCAGCGGGGATGTTGCCGAATAACGAAACGGCGACGCGGCGGCCAAAAGCACCAATTTAATTCTGGGTCGCGTCAACAAGAGTTTAGTGAGAAATAGCATTTGCTAGGGCTAGGGGGGCAGGACCATTGCAAAAGTGGGAAAAATGCAAATATGAAAATGCGTGTACGTGTGTGTACAGTCTACGAGAAGGGGGCCAAAGCACGGTGGGGACAGCGGATATCCAAAGTCAAAGCACGGTGGGGACAGCAGGTATCCAAGGTCCAAACTAGGTCAGGGAAAGGAGGAGGAAAGCGGGCAGGTTGGCACGGTTGCCCTATACTTCCTCTCTCTTGCCCATCTCCTTCCTCGGGTGTTGGGGGGCGTCGGGAGAGGGTTCGTGGTGCTGAGAAATTGGGCTGCGATCCGTCCGTGGCTGGCGGAGGAGAACCAGACGTGGTTTTCTAAAGGGCCGCGTGGCCTGACCGGAACCACCGGGAAGGAAACTTCCCCCAGGAAAGAAAGGCCTGAGACGGACGAGGAGCCAGGGTTGAAAAAACTTGCAAATAACCAAATCCGTGAAAGTGAAGCCCTGCAAGCGCGGAGGGCCCACGGCAGTGACTTTACTCCTTTTGCTAAGCGGAGAA
Organism: Cyclura pinguis; assembly: GCA_030412105.1. Classification (NCBI taxonomy): domain Eukaryota; kingdom Metazoa; phylum Chordata; class Lepidosauria; order Squamata; family Iguanidae; genus Cyclura; species Cyclura pinguis. The sequence continues at coordinate 5,727,401 of CM059614.1, read as the reverse complement.
CGTGTTACTTCCGCTCTCCGGAAAGGTAATTGCCGAGGTTGCTTGCTTGCCAAGAGGTTAACTGTTATAATCACGGTGCTGGAAAAATACAGGAACGCGTTCTCTTGTCTCCTCCAAGTGGCCATTTTTAAAAGTAACTCGTCGGCAATATTCTGTACTTCGACGACACGCGTGCATTTGTCAGTTGGCAATATTATATTGTCTTTTATCTGGATAATTTGTTTTGCAATTGCATGGCACAGTTTTATTATTCCTTCCCTCTGGGGGTGTGTGTGTGAATACACATACATTTTGGATTGTGCCGCTTTGGCAGCCCCGTTTCTGGCTGTCTAGTGCCACGCTAGAATATGAATCAGTTCTAGGGAAATACGTTGTAGTAATTTTATTGCATATAGCCAATGGCGTTCACAATGTTCAGAACAAAACATGAAGAAAGTCGAATTAAAAATAGATCAATGCAATTAAAAATGGATTATTAGAAAATACACGGAACCTCAAAACCATTTTATCCATTTAAAGCCGTTTTAAAAATTGCTGTGATCCAGCAAAAAATAAAATTATTAAAATTTATGCACAAACTTAATCCCATGCGACAGCCCCTAACTAGAGAAATATGACATATAAATAAGAAAGGATTATAGTGCCCTAAACCTAGACTATCCATAAATAAAACATAAATGTAAGTAAAAGTGAAACAGAATTTATATATAAGAAAATCATCACCATACGCGTGGGGTAAGGGCAGTGTTTAAAATACTGGAAAACAGATACAAAATTCAGAGACTTTTATACCAGGACCCTTTGCATGGGGAATGTAATGAATGTTACATCCCGACTTTTTGTGTTTTTAATAATAAAAAAATGCAAAAGAAAAACGCAAAAGCCAGTTCTAAAAGCCTGTCTGAATTTTTTAGGATCTTTGCTGGCTGACAAAAGGCCAGCAAAGAGGGGACCGTCCTACCCATTCCAGGAGGGAGTTCCAAAATCTAGGGGCAGCCGCTGAGAAGGCCCCGTTTCGTATCCCCACCAGCCACACTTAGGAAGGCGGTAGGATTGAAAGACAGGCCTCGCTCGTGGATCTCAGCATCCGGGCAGGCTCCTATAGAGAGACTCGAACTCGGCTCTCTCGCGACTAAGTCCCACCTTACGGGGAGGATCGGGCGAGGAGGAAACCCGAATGGACGGTTGGCTTCGGAACGGCAAAGCAACAGGGTGGTCCCGTTGCCGATCGCTCTACGCACTCACCTTGAGGTATTCCTTGGTGTGGGCTTCCTTCCAGCCTTTCCAAGCCCCCTCCAGGGCCAGATCCGCCGCGCCGGAGAAGCCTCCGAGGAAGGCCAGCGCGGCCACGGCTGCCAAGAAGCCGGGACTCATTTCTTTCTCTAAGCGAGTGAAGAATATCCTCATGAGAGTTGAAGACAGGGCGGGAAAAAAAACCCATGGGCTGAATGCTAGAGAGCAGTCTACCGTCTTGTGGCGGGCAAATAAGAGGGGTTTGCTCTCTGTGCTGCTCCAACAAAAGGAACAGATGAGAGGCTCTGGGTGCTGACCCTCCAGTCGCTGCTGCCTGAGGTCGTTGGCTCACTCCGACTCATGGGACATCCAGTCCTGGACTAGACATTATCTTGGTTTGACCGGACACTTGCCATAAATGCTCACTGTAGGACTTTTTGCATTAAGAAGATCTATCTATCTATCTATCTATCTGTCTATCTATCTATCTATCTATCATCTATCATCTATCTATTTATTTATTCATTTATTTAGAATCATAAAAGTGGAAGACACCCCAAGGGCCATCCAGTCAAATGCTGTGCCATGTAGAAAATACACCATCAAAGCACCCCAACAGATGGCCATCCAGCCTCTGCTTAAAAACCTCCAAAGAAGGAGACTCCACCACACTCCCAGGTAACATATTCCACTCTCTTCCCATCAGGACGTTCTTCCTAATCTTTAAGGTGGAATCTCTTTTCCTGAAGTTCAGAGCCATTGCTCCATGTCCTAGTCTCCGGAGCAGCAGAAAAGGGGCTTGCTCCATCCTCCCTATGACATGCCTTTGTCCTTCCTCTTTCTGAGTTGCAGACACCTTTCTCGGCTCAAACACACATTATTGCGCTGCTTGGCCACTTCAAAGCTCCTCTCCCTTCCATTTCCAGTACGAAAGAGATGTGAATTTTGCCCTGTCATGGCAACAGAGACTTTGCAACTCAGGATGTGGAAAGAAATGCTTTAAGTTAAAAAAAAAAAAAAAAACACCCCCCCACAATTTCAAGAAAGAGCCGCACTGCAGAGAAAAAAAGCACTGCGGTTTGGGAAAATAACATCTTGCCCCCACAGTCGTCTCCAAAAGAGTGCTTGAAAAAAGGGTTTTCCTTTTTCCTCTGCGTAGTTTGGCTACTTTCAAGCAGAGACAAGCCAACCACACGCCAATAAACGCAGTCAAAAGTAAAGACAAAAATTTATCTCAATGGAGCTGCCTATCCCATTTTCCTCAGGCCTGGTGCTCTCCGGCTATCAGATCACAACTCCCATTATCCCCCAACAAGGCTGGCCACGGGTACTTAGTTAATCCAAATTAACTAACTAAGTTGATCCATTTTGTCATGGTTTGACGGTTGGACTAAATTTCTGGCAGCCCTGGGTTCAAATCCTCCCCTCAGCCATGGAAACCCAGTGGCCCTTCCCATAAAGATTCTAGTCCTCGTGGTCCTTGGTGAAGGGCTAATTGCAACAGGAATAATATGTCCTGGCCATTTCCACCCTACACTGTTAGTGCTATTATTCCACTTTCAACCTCCTGTGGAATCCTGGGGTTTGTAGTTTATGGGGGGTCCCGGAGCTCTCCAGCCGAGAATCCTAAATCCCCCTCCCTAAACTGCAAATCCCAGGATTCCATCGGAGGCTGAAAGTGGAATAATCGCACCGCAACCGCGTAATGTGGAAATGGCCTCCCAAACTGCGAGTCTGCGGGATTTCAGCCGGCCCGCGCTGACCGGCAGCATCGCTCCAAAGTTTCAAGAGAGGAGTCTTTCTCAGACACCCATAGAAACGCTGAGGACTGGCCGCACGAGAAGCGTGCGCCCAACTATTTGCTTCCGGCGCCCTTCTCCCCAAATTCTGGGTGCAGGCAGTGGAAAGACCCGCTTTTGTGCTCCGGCCAGCCACGCGCGTGAAGGCAGCGGGACGGAGAGAACGCTCCTCCCCGCAGATCTTAAAGCGAAGGCAGGCTTATGCGGGAAGATGCGATCCTTTAAAAACCCACCACCCCATTTTTGATTATTATTTTCATCGAGGCGGCATCGTGTCGTGGTCTGAGCGCTGGACTACGACCGTGGAGATCCGGGTTCAATTCCCCGCTCGGCCACGGAAGCCCATGGCGTGACCTTGGACGCATCACACACTCTCAGCCCCAGAAAACTCCATCACGGATTCACCTTAGGGTCATCATCACTTCAGAAATGACTTGTAGCCATACGACAAGGCCTCCCCCCCCAAAAAAAAACCTCAGAAAATCTACCTTTCTCACTGCAGAAAAGGTAAGAAAACCCGATCTTGCCTGCCTCTTCGTTGCTCTCTTTGCAAGAGACAAGCCACTGATGTCTTATCGAAAAACTGTCGTAAGCATGGTTTCCGTTCTGACACACACACCCAGAGCCCCCTACACAGTGCATTTGCACAACTCACGTTTCCGGGGAAATAGCTAAAAACCACATAAGCAACCCTGCAGGTCTACATCAGTTTTCCATACTTACTGCCCTTCTACAGTACACCGAATATAACCATATACAGGCGTACCACAGTTAACACAGAAAGAAGCTCCTTTTTAACAAAGCCTCTCCAGCCTTTTTTTTTCTCGTCTTCTGTCCAGGCGGAGGCCTTTCAGCAGCATTGGCATTGCAGGATGGTCTAGGAGGGCCGGAGAAACACAGACTTTTTGCTGTCTGGTTACAGCAGCGAACAATGCAATAAAGCTTTTGTTGGAAAGAGCGGGATTCCACTCAAGCCAACGTGACCGTTGCTATTTTCTTACAACGGGCCACATAAACAGTAGTTGCTCTTACTGCGCGTACGTGAACTGCAAAGCAGGAAAAGGGGAGGGTCATAGAATTGCAGGGTTGGAAGAGACACCAAGGGCCAACCAGTCCAACCCCATTCTGCCATGCAGGAAGACACCACCAAAGCATTCCTGACAAACGGCCATCCAGCCTCTGTCTAAAAACCTCCGAAGAAAACAACTCCGTTATGCTCCATTGAGGCAGCGTATTCCAGTCGAATGGCTCTTCCTGATGTTTCCGTGGAATCTCTTTTCCTGACGTTTGAAGCCATTGCTCCGTGTCCTAGTCTCTGGAGCAGCACAAAACACACTTGCTCCATCCTCCGTATGATATCCCTTCAAATATTTAAACATAGCTATCACGTCTCAACCTTCTTTTCTCCAGGCTGGACATCCCCAACTCCCTAAGCTGCTCCTCATAGGACTTCATAGTTTCCAGGCCTTTGACCATTTTGGTTGCCCTCCCCGGACCCGTTCCCCCTTGTCCACCTCCTTCCTGGGGTCCGACCAAAGCAGAATAGAGGGGTACCATCACTTCCCTTGACCTAGACACTTGACTCCTGTTGTACGCCCACACGTACAGCTGCTTTTCCTCTCCATGTTGCAGGAACCTATCCTTAACGTTATTTCCACCTCTAGGACCAAATTTTTGGTTAAAGGAGGAACACAGACTGACTTTCTTAACAGAGGCACAGCCATACGATTCAACGAGTGCCCTCGTGCCCAGCCTTTCATTGTCAGGAGGCTCGGTCTTCGGAGGAAAAACACAAACCTTGCTTCTCTTTCTTCCCCGTTCGCCCCCCAAATTTCTGGTAAATATCCCATTTTATGCACTGAATGAGAACATACCGGATCAGGCAAAGGTTGGTCCTGACAGATGCGCAGGACTTAAGATGGATTCACTTGTGAAAGAAGTTGGCCTTTTCTGTTTTCGTGGGTATTCGGACACTCATTTTCTATGTTCAATCACTTTCGATCAACCACTTTTATTTATATCACCGTTTCCAAAAAGTGGAATAAGAGTGTGTGTTTACACACACACACACACACACACACACACACACACACACACACACACAATCTTCAATTTAGAGCTGCCCTATGGCCCTTCCCTTGCGGGGGTCAGTTGTAGTATTTCGTTTTCGAGGAAAACCACTCTCTAGTTAAGTTTCTAGTGCTCGTGGATGCCTCTGGAAAATTTTACATTCCAAGGAAATACATCTAACCTTAAATGTTAAAAACTTAGCATTAAATAAGGATGATGAATATTTAACAAAATTCCTAAAAGGGGGGCAAACTCTCATTGTCTATGGCCGGAAGAAACAAGAAAGATGGGACCTTAGTAAATGGAAATATTGCCTATCAGGATATATGATGTTGGATTTAATTTCAAAAGAGAGGGATTTAGATGGGGCAGCTGAAGGAGTCTTGGTTGAGAAATTGGAGAATACTCATTGAGAATGTAAAACAGAGGGAAGGGCACGAAGATGTAAATAAGACAATTAAGGCAATATTCCACATGAAAGCTAAATGAGAATTATAATAAATAATTTGACTGTTCCTTAGGGGGTGTGGGAGGGAGGGGATAATAAAAATAATAAATAAAAGAACTGATCATACTAGGGGATATGTTAACATTGTTGTAATACTATTGTAAAAGTAGTAACAGTTGTTTTTAAAAAAGGAAATTTTACATCTTTAGCCGGCTCATAGACAACACAACACTGGAGAATGCACAAGCATGTAAGTACACACACGGACACACCACAGCTAACCAGAAATAAAATCACACCAGGGAAAGCCGACGGGCCACCGGTTTCCAATATTTTAATGCGTCACTACATCTTACCACTCATAATTATAAAAGAATAAGAATCCATAAAAATATTTTCTTTTCATAATACGCACTTAAAGATATCCGGGCAAGTTATCTGTGGTTCGTGGTGGTTGTCGAATCATTGTCGGGTGGGTTTTTTTTTTTGTCGTTTCCTTAACGGGGGAAAAAAATGAAGTTTCTTCTTGCTTGAAATGTCACCCGGGGGGGGGAGGTCGAGGCGGGAAGGACATGGGGGAGAAAGTCGAACAAGAAAGGGGGACGTATGAGAGAGCGAGGGAGCTACTGCGTTCCTCCTCGGAGGGGCAGAAGTTAACCCTCGTCCCCCAAACTGCACTTCATGCAAACCAGGGTCAACTTACACCAAGATTGAGTAAAGTGTGCCCTGTGGGCCAAATGTGGCCCCCTTGGGCCACTTTTCTGGCCCTGGGGGCCTCCCAGTGGTCAAGAAAAGGTTTTCTGGCCCCCCCAGAAGTCAAAATGCCCCCAAATGCCTCTAAGGAGGAGTGAGGAGGGGCTTTCCAACCACATGCCGCCACCAGGCCATTTTAGGCACAGGAAGAGCCTTTTTAAAAGCAAAAACGGCCTCTCCCAGGCCTAAAATGGCTTGGGGGGGCCTACAGCGCATGGCAGAAATGCCCCCAGAGGTGCTAGAGGACATCTGAGGGGGGAAGCTGGGTTTTGTTTTTGTTTTGTTTTTTTTGCAGTAGAGGGTATTGGAAGGGTGCGCCTCCTCAAGGTCTCCCAGAGAGCCAATGCAGCTAGCCGACCACCTCTGATTTAAACCTTGTGAAAGGGAGGGCTGAAGAGATGAACGGACAATCACGCGTTGGCCAGAACGAGGAACGGCAGAAAAAGAGGGAGTTACAGTCGCTGACCTGCAGAGGACTGAAGCAACACGGGAGACGACGATTCGAGGCTTTCTCCTGACCCACCAAAGGCTGCAGAGGCAGAAGGACGATGGATGGCAGGACGCGGGAGACACGGCACGGAGCGAGAAGACGGGGGAACTCCCGGGGCTTAAATAAATCTTACAACGGGGCAGCAACAGCAACGAAATTCATTCAACCACCTGCCGAAGAAAAACACCCGCCGGGACAACCCGGATGCTTTCTGAAGTTTCCGGACAGGGCGCTGCGGGCAGTGGCGGCGGCGGTGGGGCTTTCGATATGATACCGCCCTCAGGACAAAGTGGGAACGCAACGGGGAGGGAAGGAGGAACCCAAACACCAACACCTTGTGCTGCTCAAGGGAGCCACCACCCAAAAGCCTCTGCCTTCGGCAAAAACAATCTGGCTTCTTAACGCATCCAAGCCTGCTTTGCCAAGCACCGTGGGTGCCAGTTCAAACTTTCTCCCCACTCCCTATGCCACCTGTTACTCCCCTTTGCGGGGAGTTAATTTTGCCTCCAAACCCGGGGGGAAAGGCGTGCGACAAGATGAGAGGGAACGGCAAGGAAAGAGATGTGCACCGACCTGCCAGTGGTAGAAGGGGAGAGCGCCTGGGCTTTTATTCCCAGCGCAAACAAAAATAAAAGAGTAGCAGCAAAATCTTTTCGGGGAGGATAAGGAAAACGGGGCGGAGGCGTGAGAACAAAGTGGCGCCGTCCAGAAAGGGGTTGACGGCAGGTGGGGAGGAAGGAAACAGTCTTAGCTCCCCTCACTTGTTTGGGACGATGTGCCCAGCACAGGAGAGGACAGGAGAGAGAGAGAGAGAGAGAGAGACAGGCAAGACGGACACGCAGCCAAGGCGACTTGTGCTCTGGGTTCGAAGACTGACAAGGGGTCAGAAAGAAGGAGAAGAAGAGGTGGCGGGAAGAGAGTCGGGTACTTGTCAGAGGCCGCGTCGCAGAGGGTGATCGGGGGGGAAATCTCTGCCCCCTCAGAGGTATTCTTGAAGAAAGTGCAGCAGCGTGATTTCATAGTGCTCCCCTGACTCCGGGCAGCGAATACTGTGTCGCTCGTTGGGGTAGATCTGCGGGTGAGAAACGGAAAGAGGATGAGAAGTGGAGCAAGGGGGAACACTCATTCCTGCCTGCAACCTGTGCTTTTAATGTCCAGATCTCAGAACGGCCTTGAGCACAATGCGGTTCTAGACTTACTCTACAACATGAGTGGGCAACAAATGGCCCAGGACCCAAAGGCACCACCTTAACTCCAGATTTGCAGCCCCCAAACACTCTGGCAGATCTTTGAGACCTCATCCCACCTCTCCCCAAAAAGGGGAGAAATCAGAGCTATTTTTGTTTTGTTGGCCTGAAAACTGTGCCAAACTGCTCAAAACAGTATGCAAACGTGACAGGCAGCCTTTACCCACCTGCAACAGTCCCGAAAAGACTTTTTCTCAGCTAGACATTGAGCGAAAATGGCAATCTCGAGTGACGTGGTGCCATTTCTGCTGCAGCCTGATGCATCAGGGCAGCCTTTCAGGGCAAAAACTGACCCACACCCACTGCTGCATAGTTTCCCTCCCTTGTTCCACAACAAGGGTGGAAAACTGAAAAACCTACAGGATGTTGTTCGATTTCAATTCCATCAGGATGAGTGACTGTGGCCAGTGAGTAAGGGGTGCTACAGTCCACATTCTTCGCTTGGGAGCAGTTGTAACGGAGAATTTCATTTCTGTAACAATCCTTCCCCGTTACAAATAAATGGGGCTCACTTCCTGCACGTTCATCCCTAACACTGGCCATGCTGCCATCTTCACGTACCTGTAGCTGATAGGGTTTCCCAGCCCGGATTAGCTGGGAGATCAGGAAATTGGTGTGGAAAAAGTGCACATTTTCATCCAGAAACCCATGGAGGATCAGCAAGCGGTTAGGCCTAGGAGAAATTGTAAAGTTTATTAGCAAATCTTTTAAGTTTGGAATCTGAAACTGCCTGCCTTGTTTTGCTTTCAAGTCAGCCTCTGGTTCAGGGAAGATACACAGATATTGGGACACGCTTTTTCTGCAACTCTGCTAAAAGAAGGCTAATTCTGAATAGCTTTAGCTTTCATAGAATTTCTCCAAAGGGCTAACACTCTGGGAAACTCTAACTCCCAAAACTTTTCCACTTGAATATACGATTTATTTTTAATTATGTTTATTTTAACTGTTGTAATTCTGAAATGATGCTGTTGGTGGAGACGCCAATAATAACACTCCAACTGTTTCTGGTTTTTTCTGCCCCCACCCTGGGCCTTCACAGCTCTACCACTGCCCTCTCAGCTACCCCATAATACTCACTCATTGGGGAGTTTCTCTACATGCAGTGCCACCGAGCCTGCTTCGTAGCCTTGCTGGTTGTTTTCTGGGACATCCATGTACCGTTCGGTGTATCCAGTATCGTAAGCCATCCAGACTGTGACGGGAGCACCTGCTATAGCCACCTGGGGAAAAAACAAGGGCAAACACAGAAAAGGATCACAGTTCCAGTCAGGTCCAGGCTCTAAAATAAGAAATGCCAATCCCTGAGGCTGAGAGAGTGTGGCTGGCCCAAGACTCCGGTGGGTTTTCAGGATGGAACAGGGATTCAAAGCCTAGCCTCCTAGAGTTTGTTGCTGTTACTGGGTGCCTTCAAGTTGTTTCTCACTTTTGCTGATCCTAAGGTGAACTTATCATTGAGCTTTCTTGGCATGATTTGTTCAGAGCTGGTTTGCCTTTGCCTTCCTCTGAGGCTGAGAGAACACGACTTATCTAATCCAACAGCCCACAAACCGCTACCCCACTCCAGCTCTCATTTTTTTAAGGGAGCTGTCAAAAGCATTCTGCAAGATGTGCTTTGGTAATTCCTTGGAAAAGGCAGAAACTGGTGATTTCAGTCTCTGCTGTTGTTCAAATAATTTTAATTTTAAGACAGACAGCTTTCCGCAACCACAGTGAACCTGACTGCAAAATGGGAACAACAAAACGACTAAGATTCTGTGGGGGTGGGACAGCCTTATAAGAACCGAAAGGCCTTTTGAGTTTTCCTCAGCATCGCAGACTGAAACAAACTCCCGGCTCACCTTGAAGACGTGAGGTTTACAGATGAGACCCATGAGGGAGAGAAAACCTCCGTAAGACCAGCCGTGGATGGCGACGCGGCTGAGATCGATGAACCCGTATTTCTCCGCTACATAATGTAAACCTTCCACCTGGTCTTCGATTTCCACTTGGCCCTGGAAGGAAATGAGGGGGAGATAAATAAATGCCTACTCGCATCTCCCACTTGGGGTCATGTAAGAGAAATGTTGTGTCAACCCAAGTGATTTCAAAGACCCTTTCTCCCTATGTGAGCCTATACGAGTCTTCCAATCTTCACTCCCCTTGGCTCATCTGGCGTTGACTCGGAAGAGAGTATTTTTGGTGGCTGCTTCTAGGCTATAGAACTTCTTCCCAAGGGAGTCTCAGCTATCTCCCATCTGCTGAATTTTTCCTGGCAGGAAAAAACTTCTTATTTATTTTATTCCTTTTATCTGATCTACCTCTCTGAGGTTGTTGTTTAAGATTTCCAGTGTCATTGGTTGGGGTCATGCAACAAGCATGCTGGTTTTAATATGCAATATATTCTTAACCATTCCCATGCTGATTTTAATATGTAATATGTTCTTAACCATTCCAGTTATACCCCATCCCCAATTTCTGGCCCACTTTTTAAACTGAAAATCACGGCGCCCTACCACATACTTGCCACCCACGCTCCCAAGGCTCACCTAGAACCCTCACTTTGTTTCCTTTTTTGGGGCTATTTCCCAGTCAAAATGGCTACCAGAAATGATATGAGCCATTTCTGCACTACATTGTTATAGTGCTATTATTCCACTTTCAACCTCCTATGGAATCTTGGGGTTTGCAGCCTAGAGAGGGGCATTTAGAATTCCCAGCCAGAGAGCTCTTTGGCCTCAGGAAACTACAAACCCCAGAACTCCACAGGATGTTGAAAGTACAGTAATAGCACTATAAATAGTGTAGGATGGAAACGTCCATGGTATCACTTCCTGTTATCATTTTGGTCGGGAAATCACTCATACACACATACAAACATACACACACACAACACAGCCCAAAACAAGGATGTCCTGGGAGAACTGGGCAGGCAACCACCTCTGAATTAAACAGACATTTATTTATTGCCATTTAAGGAGCAAATGAAAACCCAGTTATATACGAAAGGTTTAGGGATATAACTGATTTTACAAAACCCTCCCATGCATATGATTTCAATTTGTTTTAAACTAGTTGTCTTACTCTTCTTCTTCTTATTATTATTGTATGCGTTCAAGTTGTCTCCGACTTATGGCAAACTCAAGGTGAACCTATCACAGGGTTTTCTGGGGATGAATGTATGTGTCATGCCCAAGTCAGTGCAAGGAATTCAGCCCTGGTCTCGAGAATTGTAGTCCAACACTCAAACCACTACACGAGGCGGAGGGGTGTTTAGGACGAGGGACTTACCATCTGATTCTTCAGGGCCCCTTCAAACTTAAGGCCTCTTTGGCATGATCCCCGGCCGTCGATCACCACCACAGCGTAGCCGAGGGAGGCCAACGTATTCAGCCGCAGGTATTTAATGCCTTTAAAGGAGTTATTCACTAACTGGACCTATGGGGTGGGAAGAGAAGAGGAAGAGGTGTTTTTTTTTAAAAAAAAAGAAAAGAAAGAGAATCAATATTATCCAGAGATAATTCTTCCCCACCCTGGTAGAGGATGCTATCATCAGCTTTTTCCCAGTGAAAAACAGGCTGAGATGCTATGGATTGTTCGGGGGAAATGTGTTTTGTTTATTAGAGGTAATGAGTTTAGCTTGGAGAAGAGAAGGTTAAGAGGTGACGTGATAGTCATGTTTCGGTATTTGAAAGGATGTCATATGGAGGATGGAGCAAGCCTGTTTTGTGCTGCTCCAACAACTAGGACACGGAGCAATGGCTTCAAACTGCAAGGAAAGAGATTCCAATTAAACATTAGGAAGAACCTCCTGACGGTAAGAGCAGTTTGACAGTGGAATACATTGTTGCCTGAAGTGTGGTGGAGTCTCCTTCTTAGGAGGTTTTAAGCCAGAGCTTTCCAAACTGTGTGTTGCGATACATTAGCATGTCACCAGCAGCGTGCAGGTGTGTCGTACAAACATAAAAAGGGTGGAAGGGCTGCCTCTCCCACCGCTGGGAGACCCTGGCAAGGGCGGCAGAGGCAGTGAGCCAGGCTCAGGTAGAGGTGCTACCTCCACTTACCGAATTACTTACTGAATTACTGTGTCGCGAAATGATGCACGTCTAAAAAGCGTGTCACCAACACGAAAAGTTTGGAAAGCTCTGTTTTAAACAGAGGTTGGATGGCCATCTGTCGGGAATGCTGTGATGGTGTCTTCCCGCATGGCAGAACGGGGTTGGACTGGAGAGCCCTTGGGGTTTCTTTCAGCTCTGTCATTCTAAGGTAGCGAGCCCCTTGCTAGAAGCAGCAAGCCCCTCTGCATTTCAGGATCACAAACAGACCTGCCATGATAGTTCTGCTCTCCCAGCCTGCTGGCTAATGGCAGAAACAGAGCGCTTTCCTTTGCAGCCAGCACAGACCTGTCCTTTCTCCACTAGCCGGCATAGGATTCATGGTCGCCTATGGTGAGCAGACAAGTTGGCCAGGGCAACTTTCTCAGCCCCAGCCTGGCAGTCTCTCTCACCTGAGGCCCTCCGTAGACAAAGAGGACAGTGGGATGCTTTTTCCCAGGCTGGAGGTCATGAGGTTTGTACACCATGCCGTACAGTTCGACGTCCGACTGGGTGCGGAAGTGAAAGATCTCCGGCGGGATGTAGTCAGCAGGGCAGCCTGCGGAAAGCCAAGAGGAGGAGAGAAGAGCCCCTTTGGGGATCCGAATGCAAAGTGAAATAAACGAGAAACTATTATCTCCTTGTATGAGGAGATCTCCTGAGATCCACAGAAGAGAATTGCAAGATCTGGCTGTTAGCTCTGTTCGACCCTCACGTTAATGCGAGGAAAGAGTAGAAAGAGCAAATTTGTACCAGAATACACAAAGAATGGTTATACAGGCATCCCCCCTTCAGTTATGGCTTGAGACCTGCTTTCAATTTTGGGAAGTGCAACTTGGATATGGCTCAGAAATTTATTTAGACACCCCCAACTCACTCTGACATTTAAAACCCAGCTGGTGTGACCTCAGGGATGCAAAAGAATTCAAAGTGTCAAGGAGCAGACAGGCAGACAGAAAGACGGATAGACACTCACTGGCTGCTTCCATCATGCTGGCCCAAAACTTGGGCTGCTTGTGGAGAGGGTCCTCATCGGAGCCGGTGAGCTTGTAAACATGGACGCAGGGAGGGGTGCTCACACTGCTGTAATGGCTGATAAACATGTCGAAGTTCTGCAGGAAAGGAATAAAAAAATGACACAAGTTAAGAGGGAGGGTTTGGAGATCCGAGCAGCACTTTATCTGACTTCCAGTTGGGCAGGACAGACCTGGCTCAAGGAGCAGCTGTGGGAGAAACCCAAGGTACTGAGCCGTACAACTTCGTCGGGAGACTCGTAGCTGACCACATAGAGGTGATGTTCCAGAGGGGTGTCCTTTGTGCCCTGGAAGTACACCAGTTTCGTTTCTTCATTCACCCAAATCTGCCAAGGGAGAAAAAGAACGATGGTGAAGGTAAAGAAAATTCCTTCTTAAAGATTCAATATGATCAGACAGATACTCTGTTACAGGTCTTCCTAAAACTGAGGCTCTTCTGTGTTAACCTAGTACATAAATAACATAAAAAAGAATGACAAGAGGTGAATAGTCTGGGCAACTGAGTGCTGGATGGACGCAACTGGGTGAAGTTGACACAACAAGAAAACACAACAGTTGCCAAGGTGAGAGATGACCAGGGTGTTGTCATGTATTAACAGGACCAAGGGTTCCATACCTTGTAGCCATGCCGGGCAAGAACTTCCCATTCTCCACTCGTCAGGGCAACCTCCTCCTTGAGAGGGCATTTGAAGTCCCCTGAGAAGGAGAGAAACAGTCCAAGACAGTTTCAAGATCAGGAACAGTAACAGAATAAGAAGCCTGTCACGTACAGCATCTCTAGTTCTGGAAATTCAGTTTAGAAGTTTGCCAAAGCTTTATTCAGGAACTTCAGAGTAACAGCAGCACATTCTGGCAATTTCCAAGACTAAAACCCCCTTGCATTTACGGTGTCTTACAAGCAGTAATATTACAAATTTCCAGGCATGAGGCCCTTGTTTGCCAGCTAATTAGAACAACTAATAAAAATATTCCAGAAAAAAACACCTCCCCATCTGCAGTGGCGTGGACTGTCTCAAGAACCTCACCTTTGCCTGAGACATAGGGCTGGGTCCAGTCATAGCTTCCCCGCTGCAAGAGGGCCGTGACCCTGTAGAGGTGGCAAAAGCCCGTCTTGCATTCGTTGGCTCGGATAAAACGCAGCTCATCCTCTTCCCCCTCTGGCTGGGTGAAGGGGTAGAAAATGTCGTGGACCTGGCAGAGAAACAAAATAGAAATGTTTTGCTGGATTTCACTATACACTGTTAATTCAAAGGAGGAGCTCTCAAGGGATGGGGGCGCTGGCTGGGAAGTGCTGGAGCACACAGGTGTGCCTTCTCAGTGGCCATCCCTAGACTCTAGAACTCCTTTCCCCTGTCCTTCTGGAAGCAGGCTCAAACCTTTTTATTCAGACAGGCTTCTAAAGCAGAAAGTTTTTTTAAAGACCAAGCTTGAGAGTGCTGTACACTAGCCATTGATTTTAAGAGCTTTTTATCTTTTAAAATTGCATTCTATTCTTCAGCAAAGTGTAACTGCTTTTTTGGAGAGCTGGTGTAGTGTAATGACTGGAGTGTTGGATTGTGACCCTGGAGAGCAGAGGTTGATTCCCCACTTAGTCACGGAAACAACCCACTGGGGTGCCTCGCACACTTTCGGTGTCTTTGGTACTTCTGCTCAAGGCAGAATCAGGTGGCTGGCGTTGTTCCTCAGAGAGAGGCTGGAGAGAGGCATGAGACATGAGGCAGGAAGAAGAGACTCAAGGTTCTGTGAAATGACGTAAGGTGGGGATTCCTTTTGCAATTCCTCAGTCTCTCGCCAGCTTCGCCTCTCACACATAACACCAGCAGCCAATGCGCAAGATGCCAGGCTGAGAAAGAGAACAGGGACACTGAGAAGGATAATTTCCTGCCCACCCTCTCTCCTCTGTCTCTGATCTTTGCCTTTACTTGGACAAAACAACAGTTTTGCTGGAGGGCTGGGGGCGGGCCGGGTGGAATCACTGTTTAGTCTTGGGCCCCATCTCCAAGATACCTGGTTATGTATGTACAGTCAGCCCTCCACATTTGTGGGTTTCACTTTTGCAGATTTGATTATTCATAGATTTGCTGTCCCCTCTGCTGTCTCCCTATGCTGTTTTTAAAAAGGACCGCAAGCCTTGTGAGACTGAGAAACTGCGAAAGAGGCTTGTAAGTCCCTCTTAAAAATGGTGTGGGGCAGCAGTGGAGGTGGCCGTCAGCCCCACCAGCCCCCTACTTCTGCCTTGGGAAGGATCCCTGGTGCCTCGAAGAAATCCATGGAGGGTTAAATATGCTGATCATACTTTTTTGTGTGCTAAATATGGTTTGGGAGCGCTTAGAGTTATTCATGGTTTTTCCACTTTCATGGGGGTCCTGTGCCCCTAACTCTAGCAAATGTGGAGGGAGCACTGTACATGGAAATAAGAGTATTACAAAATTCAAACACAATAAAAAATAAAAATCCAAACCACAGAACACTTCTGGTCTCAAGAATTTCGGACAAGGGAGGTTGGACATATGCCAATTTCCTGATCCTCTTAACTGGAAATATTAAGGACTGAACTGAACATGTAAAACAAGTGTTATCTGTCTAAGTAATGGTAGAAAGTTCCTGGCAGCAGGCTGAAGGGGGATTTAACACAGGTGTGCAAGAATGGAGGGGGGGAATGCCCCTGGGCCACCATCCATATGGCCTTCCAAAACAGCAGGTGAAGGGGTTGTCATAAACGGCTTCTCTGCAACCGCTGCCTCCCCTTACATTTATCCAGACGTCGGTGACTTCCTCATAGATGATGAAGGGGTGGACGTTTTCGGGCACGGCTTTGGCGAACTCCAGGCGCTGCTCCTCGCTCTCTGGCACAGGAATGAAGAGCGCGGGAGGGAAGAGGACGAGCTGGAGGTGCTGCTGGGGCCTGTCTAGAAACATGGCCCAAGCGCTGCACAAGAGGGAGGAGGAGAAGAAAGGAGGAGGGACAGAAGGAGAGAGCAGGGGAAGGCGAGGAAAGAAGAGAGGAGAGGAAAGAGAGAAGAGATGGAGGAAGGAAAAAAAGAACGAAAGGAGGAAGAAAGGGGAGAGGGGGAAGAGAGGGAAGTAACAGGGAGAGGTAGGGAGGTAGAAAACAAAAGCAGATGAAAGAGTGGGGAGACAGGGAAAGAGTGAGGTAGAAAAAGGAGAAGAGGAAAGGGAAGAGAGGTGGGAGACAGAAAGAAAGGAAGTGAAATGAATACGGAAATCAAGACTGCTGACCCGAAGGAACCAAGATGGCCCACTGTGTCTCCAAAACACACCACGGGGGTCAGCTCGGTGAATGGAGGAAGAGTTTGGTTGTTTCATAAGGCCCCTATCATTCAGCATCCGGGTGTCCCCACCGTGGCTTAGCCACTGCCCTAAGAGGAACCCAAGTGCAGGGCACGGCCAAAAACCCACCTGCCCCGGGACTGTCTGTCCCCACAGCAAAAGGAGTGGGGCTTAAAAGACCAGTGTATTTTATAGCCTGAGGCTCTTCCTGCCAGTAACTAAGCTTCTGGAGGGCACGTCAGAGGGATGGGGTGAGGCCATCTGGGGACCACCAATGGGACGGATTCTGTCCTAGGGCCTCAAATTCCTCTGCCAATCCAGAATCTCCATGGCTACTTACTATTTGCCATCTCGGGTCCACCCAGCCCGGGCAATGTACTCCACGTTTGGGAACATGGTCTCAAAGGGGTGTACCAGCTCCTTGTCTTGGGCGAACATGATCTACAAACAGAGGAGGGGACGGGAAGGAACACCAATAAATGAGATTATATTACTCAGCATTGCAGAATGGATAAATAATGAAGCAACTTACAATATGTAAAAGAGCATTAAGTTTCCTTTTCTTCCATCTAAAAATTTGTGCGGGTTTTTTTCTTTAAAAAAAGTGGGATTTTATTTCCCTTGGCTTGAAAATTTCCAGGAATTATACCTCTGTATCCACACCCCTTTTTTCCCACTTCATGCTTGCCACAACAAATTTCCATTTCCATTGTCAATACTGAGCAGCAGTTTGAAAAATTCTCTTCACCCCTCACCTCTATCAGCCTTTGAATGGTTTAAAAAAGCATTTTTTTGCAAACCTTAAAATCCAATATATCGATAATATAGGGAAGACTAGCTTACCTTTCCCTGGCTGTCTGTTTGAAATTCAGCAAGCTTTAATGAGATCTTGGGGTTCTTGCTGCCTGAAACAAAGGGCAAAGAAATGTAAGAGAGCTAAGTTTTTAACATTCTTACCCAGATCTTATTGAGAGAAAACAGTTGCTGCCAGTCAGAGCAGAGCTTGAAAGCCTTATTTTTCGGGACTACAACTCCCGGAATCCCTAAGCCACTCAGCCATGGAATCTCACACTCTCTCAGCGTCTCAGGAAGGCACTGGTGGCAAACCCCCTCTGAATCAATCTTGCCAAAAAAAACCATGACAGACTTGCCTTAGGCTCACGATAAGTTGGAATGGTTTAAAGGCACAAAGCAACAGCTTTCCACGCTTGCTCACCCCTTATCTAGCACCCTTTCCCTGCATCCCAGCACTTTCCCACCGACCTGTTCTGGGATACCGGTACGAATCTGTCTTCCTTTCTTCCAGGGCAGGGGAAGGAACGTGAATAACTTCTACCTCCGACTCGTCCACCTCCTCATACAGGATTCGTAACGTCTTCCAGCCCTCTGGACCTAAAAGAAAACAGACAAGAGGAGAGGTTGATGTTGAAGCACCATGTTCCATTAAAGCAGTTAGCATGACAGGCTGCCTTGAGGTCCCACAAGGGAACTCTGAGAGACAGGATGCTAAATTTTGACAGGTCTCTGGTCTGATCTTATAGGTCTCTTTTCACGGAGGCTGTCCCTATCAATGGCTATTAAGTTGGACAGCTGAGTCAAGCCTCCACACACAGGAGCAGTCTAACCGAAAACTCCTCTGTGCACCAAGCACTCCTCTCCCCCCGCCAGTCTCCAGCAAAAAGAGACAAGACAAGAAGTAGGGCTGTCCCATCTACCCAACTGGAATGCTACCCAACTGTCCCCCCTCTCACCTCCCCAGACCTTCTTCTTTTTGTGTCTCTTTTTAGATTACAAACTGGCAGGCCTTTTCAGCTGATGAATGGAATAAAGAAAATTTGTAGTAAATAAATAAAACACACTGGGGGACTAGGAACATGGCTGTTATCTACATGGCTAAAAACAGACATTCTGTTTCCAGATCTTTGGCCCATTACAGCATTACACTGTTATAGTGCTATTATTCCACTTTCAATATCCTATGAAATCCTGGGAATTGCAGTTTAGGGAGGGGCATCTTTGGCATCAGTAAATTACAAACTTCACAATTGCACAGGATGTTGAAAGTGGAACAATAGCACTATAAGAGCATAGCACGGAAATGGCCTTGTGGTCAGAAGCTGGACTTGATCCTATACCATGAAGTACGCATAATCCAAATTTTAGAGCTGCTTTAGGCACAGGGCAGAAGACAACATCAGCTTCTACGACTGTAAGATGCTTCGAAGTCACTAGATTAGCCAGGTCTGGTAGGCACACGACCAATCTTTTCTTGTGATTTGAATCCCTTTGTCTACTTAGACTCAAAGGAAGTGAAGCTAAGTGACTACAGACAGACATGACTTTCAGTGGCGGTGCCTGACAGGGTTATCAAGGAATCTGACCAGGAACACCTGTTCTGGGTATGGTCACAGCCAGAAACACTCACCTTCTTGGCAGGCTGTGGGACACCACCAGTACCCTGTAAACCGATCAAACTCTTCCTGAATCACAAACGTGGCGACGCCAGCTGATTTGGGGTCATCTAGCACGCTGGATAAGCCTGTCGAAGGCAGGATGCAGGAGAAGAGAGAAACAGAACCAGAGTTTTGGCTAGGAAACTGAACAAATAAGACTGCCTTATATACCTAGGATTCCACTGGGTCATCTAGCCCAAAACGGGTTTCTCCGGCAGGCATCCTACAGGTTATACCCAACTCAAGTACAGCGGGTCCTTGGTATCTGCCAGGGTTTGGTTCTAGGACCACCTGTGACACCACCTCCTCTGTTCCAACTTCCTGTAGACAACATATCCATACATGATCACAGTTACCTTTCTGGCAAAAAGTCAGCCGCCGCTCCTCTCCCGTCTCGATGTTCGCGACCCACAGGTCGTTGTTGTTGATGAAGGCAAAGAAAGAAGGGTCGGCTGAGCAGATCTTAGGATCCATCCGGGGACCCGAGCACTGCGTCTTAATCTCCAGGGGCTTCATCGGAGAGACCTGCAGAACAAAATGGCACACACTCACCATTTGTACGCACTGTGTGAAGGAAATGCAGAAAGTTTTTTTGCCCTTTCGCCTTGTCATAACAGTTGTTGTTGTGGGCCTTTAAGTCCCTTCTGACTTGTGGCAACCCTAGCACAACCCTACTATGGTTTATTTAGGGGATAGGATTTGTTCAGAACGGGGTTGTCTTTGCCTTCCTCTGAGGCTGAGAGTGTGTGACTGGCCCAAGGTCACCCAGCAGGTTTCTATGGCCAAGCAGGGATTTGAACCCAGCTCTCCAGACTCACAGTCCACACCTCCTGCCATTTCACAGATCCTCATATCACTCTCCAGCCTTGCATCTTATTTGTTCACTACTCGTGCTGTGTATGAGACACGATGCTCGGGAGAGACTGAGGATCTGAGAGACTGAGGTTATAAGAGACCTGATACCTGTATTCAAAATGCTGCCCCCTTCTGCCTTGTGAAGGAACCCTGCTGCCTCGAAGGCAGAAGCAGGTGGCTGGAATGCTCCCCATCATAGATCCAATATATACTATACATTTGAATCTGTGGTGGATTGAATCAGAGGATTGTACCATACTTTTACTGTGTATTAAATATGGCTTGGGGAGGGAGACCTATAGATATTTGCAGTTTTTCCACTTTTGTAGAAGTCCTGCGCCCCAACCTCCACAAATGAGGAAAACCAACTGTGCTTGTCAGAAAGTCCCGGAGTCTATGGGATGCTGACAGGACGGTCATTAACTATGACATTCCATGAGCCTCACCTGAAACATCAGGTGGGGCTCATGTTTTATGAACAACAAATATTCTACATGCAATCTGATGAGAAACAGATCATGGTGAATTTAACATGTAGTAAGTATATGCTGGCCTTTGTCACTATTCTATAAACTTTGCATAAATAACAGTTCACTTTTCGAAAAGGACTGTTAATAGTCAACGTATGTAAAATTCAGTTTGCCCAATTTATTTCAAGGTATCTGACTGGCAAGCACAAAAAGTAAGGCAAAAACAGATTTGGTAAATGGGTTGGCAAAAGGACATAAGGAAATCAGAACAAAAGGGCAAAAAAGAAAGAAATACTGTATGTATATGAGTGGTTCGTTAAATGTTGGCTACGCTATTATGACATGGTGCACATAACTTTATGTTTTGTAAGATATTTTACGTTAACAAACTCATATAAGAGAAAGAAAATCAGAACAATTCTCAGGCAAGAAAAATGAGTGTCAGAGTGTCTCAGGGTTTCTGCGAAACAGCGGGGAGAGACATTGGCCAAGTCAGACGGGAAGCTTCTCCCGAGCCTGCAGTCGTACTCACCATGAAACCATTTTTGCCTCCGTCCCGGCAATGGAAAAGGCTGTTGCTGGCCTGGAAAAGGAACAGGCCGCTCTCGCTGTGGAAGTCGTAGGAGGTGATGCCGAAGACGCCTAGCCGCTTCCGTTCCCGCAGCAGCTCCTCCTCCCTCGAGTACATCCCATGATGGGGTGTGGCCTGACGGAGAGCAGCGGGAGCCAACATGGAGGAAGGAACAGGAGGGAGAGTGTGAGTCAAGAAGCAGCAAAATGGAGAAATCTCTGCCACAGACCTGCCGTGCGACCACGGGTAAGTTCCCTCACACACATGGGGTAGAGGGGGAGAAATGATCCTGATGGATGTTCCTGTTCCCATCACGTTTAAGCACGGGGCTGCTGGAAAATTCTGGCATTCTCTCCCCTCCCCTGGTTCTAGGGCAAGTTGGGCTTAGCTAACATAGAGCTCTTTCCTTTGCATGTCAACCCTTTCTGCCTTCACACCCAAAGCCTCACTCTTGCTCTTTGTGTTATTTAAATGCATGGCTATGGCATCCAGGTGACCAGACCATGTGATCTAGGATAGACCCTGAGGTCATTGGCCTTAAATAAAAGACCCCACATCTCAGACCTCTCTCTCTTTGCCATTTTACTTCTACGTCCTTCCCTCTGACCATCCTTCACCTCTCCACCAAGAAGACAGCGAGTTAAAAATGAAGCTACTGTCTTACCTAAGCCTTTTGTTAGTTACTTAGAATCTAGGGTCTCCAATGCATACGTGTGGTTGTAAAACTTTTTAGTAAACTTTTAAAAGTTTGTAACCTCAATCTGCCTGCCTTGTTTTGCTTTCTAGGTCAGTCTCAGTTCAGGGAAGCCACACTGAGGTTGGAACAGACTTTTTCTGCTACTCTGCTAAACGAAAGCTGATTCCTAACAGTTTCAGCTTTCACAGAATTTCCCCCAAAGGGTTAACACTCTGGGAAACTCTAAATCTCAAAAGAGACAGGGCTGGCGGGTGTCGAACAACAACATCCAGAATATCACCTCTGCTTTGCCACAGGCAGAGTTATTAAGGGGGACACAGAATAGTGGACAAGATGACTGGCATTCAGGGGTATAAGCTTTCAAGAACTAGCACTCTCGGTGATGTCCGACATCCACCCTTTCACCTAAAAATGGTGAAAAATTCTTATTTTAGCAGTGATGGAGAGCAGCACATCACCTGACCTCACTCACCTGGAAGTGATCCAGCATCTGCTTCCAGGACAACAAGAGCAGGGCTTCTTTCCGTACCTTTTTGGGAATCTCAGAGTAGAGGAGGGAGTTCTCCCTACTGCCATATGGCATTCCTATGGAAGCAGGGAAGGAAGGAAAGAAGAGAGAGGATGGAGATGAAAATAAAGAAAATCATCATAACTTCAATACAGTGGCAAGGATTGCTGGCAGCTGCAGTCACAACCAGCAGAGGGCTGGGCAATTCCTATCCCTGTTGCAGATCTACTTAAAACTGCTTTTGGAAAGCAAACATTTAGCAGGGTATAAACGGCAGTGGGACTGTGCACTCCAACAGCAACAATTCTTGTGGTGGAAATCCTACCATAAGAATCTAACTGAAGTGAACTCTGAAGGTCAAAATTGGTACCTGGAAGAGTTTCTCGTCTGTCTTACAGCAAAGGCTGATAAGGGGAACATTCAGCTTGCAAGAGAGAAAAATTTAACCATACTTAGAAAGAAAAAGTTTAGCATGATAATTGTTAACTTTCCAACAGCAACAATTCCAGAATTAACTGCTTATATGATATTGTTAACTTATAACCCAAAAGGAAAACCATTAGTGTGTTGCCACCACTGAAGAGATCTTGCTGCTTAAACCCAAAACCATGCCTTCAGTAGGGCCCCATCATCAAGCCTCTTAAATTTTTTGGACATATGTGAGTGTACAAGCGGTGGCAATTACATGGAAAGAACCAAATTATGTAGCACTTTTGTATAGAAGGCCAAAATCAGGGCCTTAAACAGAGTCGAGATCATCTTGCAGTAAAGATCCACGATAGGAAAATTCAGTTTGCAGAAGAGATAAAATCTGGATGGCGAAAATGAAGACTGGAAGGGAGAGGAGTAAAAGGTAGAAATATTGCCTTTTCTTTTCTGCAAGCTAGTCAGCTACTTTAACCTTTGCTCAGCAGTATTCCAGAAAAGGATGTCTCACCTAGATAATACAGCCGATGGGAGTGAGGGCTCGATTCCTCGGTTTTCCGGACAAACTGGAAGTCGTGGGGGGCCTTGTTCACGATCATCCCAGTGTACTTCCGGCTGCCGTGAATGATGTCCCGTAACCCTTCCCATGAATGCTTCTCCACCTGGAAGCGGGAAGCTGACGTGTCTTCCATCTCCACCGCCTCGGCGCTATCTGAGAGAGTGTCCACCGCCGTCATCCTGGGCCTTCCTCCTCCTGAACTGGTCAAGGAACTGGAAAGAAACAGATATGGAGAGAAGACTAAGGCATCATGGGCCCAGTATTCTCTCACACACTGAGTAGGGATGCTGGGAGCTGCAGTCCAGCAACATCTGGAAGGGCTGTACAGTTTCCTGTCATGACACATAAGGCTTTATTTCTGAGCAGATCCAAGATGATACAGAAAGAAGCCAGAACGGTGAGCCTGAGAACCGCAAATTTGTGTGCCACAACTTAGCAACTGCAGACTTTTCTTGAATAAATAACTTCTTCTTGAAAAAAAAAGTAAACCACTATGCCACTTGAGCATGTATGAAAGAAACATAAGAAAAAGTTTTTAATTCAGCTAAGACATGGAGAAATGGCCAACGTGGCTAAAACAACATTGGGTTACAAGAACACCCCAAAAGTTTCAAGCCACAGGCTTCCAAATTCGACATCCCCCTAAGCAGTTAATGCTGAGCTTTGGTTATCATCCAAATCAACAAATTGTCAATATTTGGAGGGGAGAATCAGAGATGCTCAAATGCCACAGAGAGGAAGGAGAACAAACCAATGCTTTCCCGAACTTCTCAGGGAGAGGTATGCCATCAGGCAACCATCTTGCCCTGTCTATAAGAGACTTTACAAGGTGAGCGACGTCAGCTGCGGGCATCTATCTTAAGGCCAGATCAAGTTACGCTGGCTCACTCCCACACAGAGATTGAACGACAGTCCAAGAAGGATGAGACAGGGACAGGATGGAGGAATCCAACTTGCAAGGGAGCAGAAACGCCCTGTTCAGTTTCATCCTCTTTCATGCCAACTCCTCCAAACACCGTGACTTCAGTATCATCACATATCCAACAGTTTGTTGTTGTTGTGTGCCCTCAAGTCTTCTGACTTCTGGCAACCCCAAGGAGAACCTATCATAAGGTTTTCTGTGGCTCAGAGAGTGTGACTTGCTCAAGGTCACCCAGTGGGTTTCCACAGCCAAGCTGGGAGTAATTCTATAGCTAAGCAGCACCTGGAGAATTCCAGCCTACATAAGGAAGTTTTGTTTGCCCAGTTATTTATGGAGTGATATGATGGATTCAAGCTGCAGGAAAAGAGATTCCACTTGAACTTCAGGAAGAACTTCCTGATAGTCAGAGCTGTCCGGTAGTGGAATAGGCTGCCTCGGAGGGTGGTGGAGTCTCCTTCTTTGGAGGTTTTTAAGCAGAGGCTGGATAGCCATCTGTTGGGAATGCTTTGATGGGTGTTCCTGCATAGCAGGAGGTTGGACTGGATGGCCCCGGGGGTCTCTTCCAACTCTATGATTCTATGATCTGAGAGAAAAGCATCACGCTTTCTTGGACTAGACTTCAACCCTCAGAGGGATGGAAGACACAGTATTTAACAGCCTCTCTGACCTGTAGCTGGTAGGTTTTAAACTCCTCCCTCCAAACCAAGACTGCTTTCCACTCCTCCAAAGCCCCCACACAAGCCAACTTAGAAAAGTTACCTTCTCCAACTTCCTGGGCTTTCGTTTTCCAGCCGAACCCTCTTTATCTTCCGCATCAACTGCTAAGCGAGCCTTGGACAGGGTAAGAAACTAATGGAGGAGAAAGAAATTACTATTATCACTATCATCATCATTTACATAGCACCATCTATGTAGCTGGTGTTTTATAACTAAAACAACAAAAAGCAACCAGGCCTGCCAAAGGCATACAATCTAAAACACACACACACACACAGGGAAAAGAAGGAGCAAAGCAGATATAAAACTATGCAATACAACTGTAAAACAAACTATCTAGACAGAAATACAAACACCTTCGCCAATTTGACAAATATAGCTAACCAAACTACACAAAATAATAAAAGAAAGTAGAAGAAACATTCCAAGAGCTCTGGAAAACAAGAACATTTTTGAGTGAGATTTAAAAACAAGGGAAGCCACAGTCTATGGATGCTCAGGGAAGCGATTCTAGGTGTATGGAGCAGCAAGTGAAAAGGGATGAAACTGAGCTGAGGAAACTCTTGTTTGAGTGAGAAGCTAAGAATTTCTAGAATGAAGATACTCAGCAGGCTGGTAAAAGGAAATTAAGGCTGAAAGACAAGGGGAGCAAGATCATGTAGGGCTTTGGAGAACAGAACGAAACAGAAAAACTGAAACTGCATGGTAATTCAGAGGCGATGTGACAAAGAGATAGACTTAAAAGGGTGGTTCAAGAATCCCTTATCACCCACCTACCACCTGAGCCACAATGCTGCAAGCAGAGATATGCTATATTTTTCCAAAGAAACATTCCATACCCTATACAGACATTTTTCAGTACAATGGTACAGTACAACTTTTTGGGTTACTCTACTGCAATCAAACGCATCAGATGGAATATATATACAGTATGAACTCGTTGCTATATTTCCAAGGAGACAAGCACTGGCAATCCCCAGTGCCCAGAGGAATAGACTAACTAATGAACACACTGCTAAGCTTGCTTCTATTTTGCAAATCACAAGCAGTGAATGCAAAATCTGAGAGGTTGCCTCCATTCAAAGAGTTACACCCTTCCTTTAGTGCAGGGCTTTCCAAGTGGTGTGTCGCGACACATTAGTGTGTCACCTGAAGTGTGTAGGTGTATCGCCTTCATGGACTGAGAAAGACCCCCCTTCACCCGAGCCATTCCCGCTGCTCTCACCAGGGTCTTTCCTCGCCAAGGGCAAGAGCAGGGGGCCAGTATCGGGTAGTGGGGGCTGCCTTTCCCCACCCTAGATATGTCTCTGGGTACTGCACATGTGTAATCGGCTAGTTTAACCTCTGGTTTGCTAGTAAAACTGAATTACTGTGTCACGAAATGATGCCTGTCTAAAAAGTGTGTCACCAACATGAAAAGTTTGGAAAGCTCTGCTTTAGTGAAACAAAACATTCAACTATTAGTACTGAATGGGATTCTTCTCTTCTTGAAATCAAACTGCTAAGTAGCATCACATAAGTGAAGGAAGCTGCAAGAGATTTTTTTCCCCAAACTGACAGCCAGATCATCTGTTCCATGCACCTAGATATCCGTTCCTATCTGAAAGTGGCAGAGATTGAATCGGAGGCCTTTTAGATGCAAAACCTGTATTTGTCTCTGAGCAAGAGATCTTTGCTAAACATCTCAATGTAGCCCACCACGAGGAGACAGAAAGCTAAAATATCTCAGCCCAAATCCAGAGGTACTGCAGCAACCGTGGGGGCAAACCTGAATAATGCACATTCTCCAATTGTCTCACTTTGGCATGGACAATCCCAATTAATCTGCTATCAACCCATTTTTTTCCCCAGTGGCATTTAAAATGTTCTGGATCCCCCTCCCACTTTACCACTTTGACCACAACTTACTTCCAATTGCTGCTGATCAGCTTACAAATTGTTAGTTTGAACATTCTCTGCCCTCAGGCTTACAATCTAAATAAGACATGATACACAAGGCGAAGAGGAAAGAAGTGGGGAAGGTGACGGGTGGTCAGATGTCACCCCAACGGGGGATCTGACCCCAACTGACGATCCAAAGCTCCATCGCAGCCTCCGTTCAACTCTCTGCATCGCAAGCGTGTTGGACAACAGCTCTTTGGCCATTTCTGCACTATTATAATCCTATTATCCCACTTTCAACATCCTGGGATTTGCAGTTTAGGGAGGGGCACTGAGAATTCTCAGCCAGAAAGCTCTTGGGCCTCAGGAAACTGCAAACCCCAGAATTCCACAGGAGGTTGAAAGTGGAATAATAGGGTAGGGCAGACATGGCCTCTATCCTCACCAATCAGCCCATGGTGGTGGGAGCTTAAGTTCAACAGAGCCACAAGGCGCCTGGTTTGCACGGGGGAGCCTTCCCAAGCCAGTGCACCCAATACGCAGCAATAGCGTGAAACTTCCACCAATTCAACCACATAAAAGTGACAAAAATAACCCAAAAAACCAACCTTGATGGAACAGTGGGTGAAAATTAGAAGCAATTAGGAGTAAAGTTCCACTTCCCAGTGGGTGGGAAGGGGCTGGAGGAGGTTGAAGGACAAAAGAAATAATTATTTTCTACAGAAATGCTTATTGCCTGTCCCATGGAAGAATGGCAGATCCCAGGAGGGTGTGGCTAATGGCTCCATCAGGGGCGGGGCTAACAAAGGCTCCTCCTATTTATTAAGATTTTTACTGGTGCAGGGTGGGCGTGGCCGCTTGCTTAGAGGCGTGGCCAAGACTCCCCACCCTACCAAAAGCCCAGCCAGGCCGTTGGGGGCGTGGCTTTAGAATTCTATCAATGGAGGGCGGGCCCAAAGGCCACCCCAGGGGCGTGGCCACGGGAATCCCCCCTCCTACCCCAGAGGAGCCTGGAAAGCGGCCCTTTCCCTCGGGATAAGTAGGAAGGGAAAGGCGAGGAGGCCGCCCCAGCAAGAAATACCCCCAAAGGGGCGTGGTTTCAGCCGCTTAGCCCCGCCCTCTCCCTTGTCAATCACTCACTCCGTGGCTTCTCGGCCTTCCCCGCTCCGAGGCGCCTCCAGTGCGGGGAAAGGGGAGAGGGAAGGGGTCGGGAGGTCCCGCGGCGGCTTCACTCCCTCTCCATTTCCTTCCTGGCGGCTCAGGAACTCCCGGAAACGGGGGGAAGGGGGGAAAGGGAAACCGCCAGGCCTCTCCGAGCCTCCCACCGCGCTCTTTCCCCCGGAACCGGAAGTGATCTGTGCGGGCGTGTCGTTCCTTTAAGCTCTCGCGAGAGGAAGAAAATGGGCGGGGCCTGGGCTGAGGGAGGGAGGCTAGTTCACTTCTCGCGCCTGTTCTCGCGAGTAAAGGGGGGGCGGAGACTGAGAGGAAAGGTATCGGCCGCGTCGGGTGGGAAGTCTCGCGGGAAGGAGGCCGGACCTCTCGCGAGATGAGAAAAAGCGAGAGTCAGGGCTCGAAAAGGCGGGTGAGGAGCCATTTTACCTCAGAAAGTGGGAGGTGATTTAAGGCTGGGAAGGTACTATAGTAGGAGGAGGTGTCGGAAGCGATGTTGTGAGGGGACAAAAAGCCAGAAGAGGAGGGCAAAGAAGTGCCAAGCATATATACATATGTTTAATAAGTTAAACGCGAGTGAAAAATACCGTCTTTACACATGTAGTATGAGGACTTTAAAAAAAATCTCCCCTCTTTTGGAACGGACCATTAACGGGAAGGAAAATGGCGGCGGTGGGAAGGCGCTGCTGAGGGAAAGGGGACGGAACCAATTCTGTAAAACGAGAGGGGGAGTGGCGCTTCGAATGCCACAGGGCGGGAACATAGGGGAACTACGCACTCGGTGGAAGGACCCAATTTCTGAAGTAGAATGGGGGGGAGCTTTGGTTCGACTGAGAAGAAGAAGAAGAAGAAGAAGAAGAAGGGGAAGGAGAAGGTGGCGAGGGGAATTGTAAATGCGCTCCGTTGCCTGTTGTACACCGCAGCTACTTTTCCCGTACCTGGACGAGACTATTCCGAATGAGCTTAAAACAACGGTCCCCCCATTCAATGGGTGAAGTGGCACAATCCAATGTCGCTAACGCTCCCTAGAAAGGGGCCGAAGAGAAACCTGGAAGTGAGCGGGGTTGGTGGTATAGTGGTTAGCATAGCTGCCTTCCAAGCAGTTGACCCGGGTTCGATTCCCGGCCAACGCAGGAGAGAGTTTTTTCTAAACAGGTAAAATTTTACTCGTAAGGTAAATACGTATATGCGCGTGTGCAGATAAGATGTGTGTACTGTATATGTGCATAAATATAGGTGTGTGTGTATACTTAAATGTTGATATTCATTTATACATGTGTGTATAGATAGATATATAGCTATGGATAGGGGTGCCCATGTGTATGTGTGTGTGTAGGTATGTATGTGCATATATATATGTATATGTGTGTGTGTGTGCGTGCATAGACATGTATGGTACACATATACAGATATGCATATATGTGTATGTGTGTGTGTATGGATATATATATATATATATCTGTGCGTGTATAGATATATATGTGTGTATCTATCTGTGTGTATATGTATCTATGTGTGCATATGTGTGTGTATAGATGTTTGTGTGTATGTGTGTGCGTGTGTGCGTATATATCCATATATGTGTGTGTCTCAATGTGTCTATATCTGTCTATGTGTGTACAGATATAGATATATATGTGTGTATATAAAGATATGTATGTATATATGTGTACATGTGTACTGGACGTGTGTGCGTGCGTATATCTATACACACACACACACCCATATATGAATGTAAGGATATATATGTGTGTCTATATATATATATATATATATATATATATATGGGTCTAGATGTATATGTATAAATATATATCCATATATTTGTGTGTGTCTGTGTCTTATGCGTATGTATAGATATATATGTGCGTACATGTGTGTGTGTCCCTATAGGTATACAGAGACACGTATATGTATATAGAGTGTCTCTATATGTATATAGAGACACATATATGTGTATGTGTGTATAGATACATATATAGTGCATAAAATGTGTGTATGTATATGTGTGTGTGTAAGTACATGAAAATTTTCTTTGAAAAAATTAAGAAGTGTGGATTGGATGTGAGTGAGAAAGAAGACCTGCACCTGGTATTACAGGAGGATATGGAGGCACTTCTCATAGGTGGGTTTCCGTAGTGTAGCGGTTATCACGTTCGCCTCACACGCGAAAGGTCCCCGGTTCGATCCCGGGCGGAAACAAGGGTTTATTTTTTTCCCCCTTTATCCCTACAAGGTCGATTTTAAGGCAGAATTAGTTTTTGAATCCTCTTTCAGTTAAACTTTCTAAATAAAAGTTTCTGCATAGGCATGCAGGGGAGGGCCAAACTTTGCATTGTGCTGTTTCCAACACATCTGTAAAATGCTATAAAATAAGATGCAAAACAGACACCAACCCACAACTTGGCCTTTTGAACATCAGTTGTGACATTTCTGTTAATTTCAATGAATATTAACGTATTTTCAGAAATCTGCTTTGGGATTATGAATTCAGGGAGGGGTTGGGGGGGAAGGGGAGTACATGACCTATCAAAAATCTCTGTTATTTCATTAATATATATTTTTATTCTGCGCTTCCGGCAGGAAATAATGGTTTAGGAGGTGAAAGAGTGGATTTGGGATTGAGACAGGAAAGTTTTACTGATTCCATAAAGCAAGGAAGTTATTTGGAGCTCTGACCAATATCCCCGCCGGAAGGAGAAAAGGGAAATAAAAAGACAAGATAATATACTACCATTACCAATCTAGCTAAGCAAAATTACCAAAAACCACAAATTACTGCATTGCTTGGATCCCTATGGTTCAAGAAGGCCATCTATGGTTTCCAACCTGTCAGAAAATCTTCAGTTGCTTTGTATTTTGAAACCCATGTTGACTTCGCCGTTTTTAGGATAGTTCAGCAACCTTAAGGTCAATGTTGAGGATTTGTTGTATGCTGAGGTACTTAGATTTCTGTGCTAGGAAGCTGTAGTGCAGGAGTCCTCGTCCCTTGAGACCCAGGTAGTTGGGACTTCCAGCAGTCTCACCCAGCATGGCCAACAGTCATGAATTTTTGGGAAGCAAAGGACCAAACATCTGGAAGACCAACGTTGGAGAAGCAATGGACAAGAGTTCTCTAGCAGAGAATTTGATGTACCTTCCCAACGCACAAGTGAAAGAATCCCATAGAACGGCATCAGAATACGAAATTTATGCAATAATTGTTTAATAAAGGTCTAACCAGGGTGGCCAGCAATTTTTGGGGGTTGGATCTTGGCCTCAGGATGCAATTTTCACCACCAGAGGTCAGGAAAAACACAGCTACGAAAGGTAATCTTCATTCTCTCTCCAGATAACTCGGAGAAATTAAAAGCAATCTAATTTAACAGGCTCCTAAGGAGAAATCTTTCATATGGGTGGATTACAACTCCTAGCATCCCCCAGCCAAAAGTGCTACTTTTGTGGTCCGAAAAGGTAACTTTTCCAGCCTGCCTTGACCTTCCTTTTGGACGGGCTTGCTTACTCTCAGGAGGACGCAACAGCAGAAAATGTAGCCGGTGTTCCACCATGAGTTTTACCTAATCTCTGCAAATCCTCAAGGGATATATCTGCCAGGGAGTTTGTCCATTTCAGTAGCCCCCCTTTCTGCCTCTTGGGAACTGGAGTTCCAGGTTGCTAACACAGGTGGTTGTGTTGAGGGCACGGATCTCAGGCTGGCCTCTTCCCTTGGGAAGACGTGACCTCCGAGAGCCAGAGCTCCGATGCTGCCTCTGCCGTGCCGAAGCTAATCATCTTTGGAGCTGCGAGACCAGAAGCTTGTCTGGGGCTGACTTTGTTCATTAGGCCAAACGATGCCTGAGACAGAGAGACAAAGAGGCGCAAAGTGACTAAGAAGGGAATAAGGCATCTTTCAGAAAAGTTAACCATGAGGTTGTGATCAGTGTACCTACAATGATGGATTTCTGCTTTGGGTAGCCATCAACGCTTTGCTGAAAGAGAAGAAATGTAGGGAAGAATCTGGTTCTAAGACTAAGCTAGAGTAGACCCATGGAATCAAGAGGATTTACATAAACTGTGGCATGATTTGGGTGGAAGCCGAGCCATCCGTTCCTGGAAAATCGCCATTTCCTTCCCATCAAACCACAATATTGCAATGATATTTTTAAAATATAAAATCTTTGGTCTGCGTTGGACAGATTCCGCATCCCTTCTGGTGGATAAAAGCTTCTCGTGGCCCAACTGGAGTCTCTCGTATTAAATCCATTTGTTTTATTGCACTCATTCGGCCTCTGTCTTTCCCCCTTAGCTCAGCCAGATCAAATGAATGTCTAATTGACGGTATTATGAAAGCGCCTTTGTCTCTCGGGCGACATGTAAGTGTGCCTTGGAGTCTCTTCATGAAGCCAAGCTCCCAGCCGCCGGTCTTTGCCAAAAGCGGTCTTCTGTTTGCAGCAGAGTTGGCGTCTCTGCTCCTCTTTTGACTCTCCAGCATCCACAGTAACCCCTCCAAAAAAAGCAATCCCCCCTTGCAGAAAAATAGCAAAAGATCTGTGCAAGATTTGCACGTTATTTTAATGATGCTGCAATTTTATGTGCTGTTACTTTTTTGCTGCTGTGACTTTGACTTACAGCAGCCCTCTCCTAGGGTTTTCCTCAGCAAGATTAATTATTCAGCAGAGGTGTACCATGGCCTTCCTCTGAGGCTGAGAGTGTGTGACTTGTCCAAAGTCACCCGGAGATTTCCATTGCTGACCAGGGATTCAAACATTAAGTCTCCCAGCATTCAAACCCAGTATACTTGCCTGGCTCTGGTTGGTAAGATTTCTTCAGAGGGGGTTTACCTTTGCCTTCCTCTGAGGCGGAGAGAGTGTGACTTGTCCAAAATCTCCCAGGGGGCTTCCATGGCTGACCAGAGATTCAAGCGCTGGTCTCTCAGCATGCAAATCAGTAGCCTTTCCTAGCCCTTACTGGCAAGATTTCTTCAGAGGGGGTTTGCCGTTGCCTTCTTCTGAGGCAGAGAGAGTGTGACAAAGTCACCCAGTTCGAGGGGGGATTTGAACCCTAATCTCCCAGAATCCAAGTCCACTACACCGTGGGAGCTCTAAGGTTTCTTATTAGGAAGTTTGTCTTTACTTTTTCCTCTGAGGCTGACTGAGAACGTGGCTGTCCCAGGTTCCCCCAGCTACTGTTTATGACTCTGTTTTAATCTTTGCTGGGTTTATTTATTTGGACTACCGACTTGCTGTGCAACTTCTCGACTGGCTGATCCCCACTCTTTTGCTTCTCCTTCCATCTTGCTGGATAACCTTTGACAACCCTGGACTGGCATAAATATCCAACCACCTTCCTGGGACATTTGCTGAAGAGAGCGTAGAATAATAAGTCAGAAGCGACTTGGAGACATACAGCAACAGCAAATCTCCATATGCGTATATTTTTTTTTTTAACCATTGCACAATTCTGTTCAGTGCACAGCGGGAATTCTACAAGCATGTCTGTTTTGTGTACGGCTGAGCATTCTCAGCCAGTGCCTCATCAGCCTGTTAAATTTTCTACTTGAGTCCTTGGCATTGCAAAGACAGCCTGAATCACTGCTTCATTGCCGTTTGATTGCTATTATGCATTCCACATTGTTTGGGGGAACAATACGCAACCACACTGGCAGATATGCGGTCGGTGGCATGACACTGGCACCTACCGAAAGCATGGAACAGCACAACCACAGAGCAACGCCACAGGTGTAGATCTACACTTTCCAATCCTACTGTAGGATCTTGGCCTTAAAAAATGAAAACAATGAATTAAAAATTGCAAAATAGAGACACAAATGTGGAAATAATGGTTCTGGTTTGGATGGGAATGCGGTACCTCTCGCCCTAGTGGGGAAAATTGGGGCCTGGTCATTTGCGTGTCTGCTGATCTGTCTGTGAATGCACTATCCCATTTGTAAATGCTCCCATGTCAGTGGGATAGTGACTCCACTCCAGGTTTTGGCTAGCTTTAAGGCAACGCTCCAAGGTGCTGAACTGCTTAGGAGCTGGTTTCAGCACCTTGGACAGTACATACAGTGACCCTAAAGTGAACCTATTATGGGGTTTTCTGCAGGCTGAGGGAGTGTGACTTGCCAAAGGTTACCCGGTGCGTTTCCATGGCCGAGTGAAGAATTGAACCCTGGTCTCAAGGGTCATAGTTTGACGCTCCAAATACTGCACCATGTACTCTTGTAAAATTGAGTGCATTTCCAACTTATGGTGACCCAAAGGCAAACCTATTATGGGGTTTTCTGGGGCTGAGAGTGTGTGACACGCCCAAGGTTGCCTAGTGGTTTTCCGTGGCTGAGCAGGAAATCAAACCCTGATCTCCAGGGTTGTAGTCCAAAGCTCAAACTAGGACGCCAGGCTGGCTCTCGGTGCCTTTACACCCAGCATTTAATTGGCTGGCCTCATTAGCTCAACGTCCTCTATTTAACATGGAGGAGGGTGTTGCCTGACCTTTTGCTCCCGGCAGTTTAATTTAGGTTGCTTGAGAGGGTGAAGGGTGCCTGTATGGGCCCCTGGAACGGACCAGGCTCTGTCTCTGAGGGTACCATGAAAAGACTACCGGCTTCCTTTGGCTGACCCGGGGACCTGGTCCTCCAGGCTCTCCTCCTCCTTTTCTTTGTTGGAAGGGACCTCTTCCAGGTAGGACATGACGTCACCATGGTTTCAAGCAAAGGCTTCATCCTCCTCCCTGGAGATTTCAGGGACTAGACTTGGTACCTCTTGCCACAGAATGGCAGTTCCCTGCCAGCTGGTCGTGTTTGCTCAAAAGCAGTCGGCACGGAAGGACTGGGAAACGCGTGGGTGTGCGTTTGTGTTGTGGGAGAACCTGGCTTCCAGCTTGGTATCACACTTCTCACTCCCGGCAGGTGGTTCCCAACTAAAAACTGCTGTTCTTTCTCCCAGCCGGGAGAGGGATTGGTTCTCTCCTTCCAAAGGAGTCCAGGTGGTGATAAGTTGCTCCAGGTGGCCCCAAGCAGACGTAGACGGGCCAACGTAAACCGGGAAAACTTGCTTTTCTTGCCTCGTTTATGGTTGGGGGTTTGCATCCTCAAAGAGACAGATGGAGGGGCCCTGAAAAAGTCGTGGAAAATGCATGCAGCCAGAACTTTTAAAAGCACGAAAGGAGAGAGAGGGAGAAAGCATGCGTTTCAGAGAAAAGGAGGCATCCCTTGAAGTATAAAAGGGCCTGGATGCTAGAAGACAGTTGCCGGCCGGAGCGGAAAAAAAAAACTGAATTATACAGGCCAACATAAGGCAGCTTTTCGTGCTTCTGTTTAAAACAACCCTTAGTTCAGAAATAAGAGTCGATTGTACTTTCCAACAGGGAGCCAGCATGGTGTAGTGATTGGACTACAACTTTGGAGATCTGGGTTCGATTCCTTGCTCGGCCAAGGAAACCCACTGGCTGACCTTGGGCAAGTCATTCTCTCTCAGCCTCAGAAAACCCCAGGATAGGTTAGCTTTAGGGTCAACGTGTGCACTCTCCAAGGTGCTGAAGGATAGGTTTGCCTTAGAGTTGCCACAGGTCAGAAATGGCACAGGTTTTTAGTTTTTAAATTATGTCGAAAAATTTCGTGGCTCCTTGGTCCCTCTCCTGCCAAAGTCCGTCTGTGCCGAGACCAGGGAAAGAGCGTGTTAATGAGATACTTGTGGCTAATGCGTGAAAGCTTCTTCCCCAGCCGCCCGCTATTAGCACCTGCCCAGAAAAAAAAAATGGACCGGCTCTGACGAAGAATAGAGATAATAGTTTAAAGTAGCTGTCATTTCCCTTTTTGAGTGTTACCGTGATAGCGTGCTCAGATGGAGAGGAGGCCATTACCATAATGAACAGAGAGAGAGAGAGAGAGAGAGCGCACTGCTGCTGTTGGAGAGGAGAAAAAAAATTAAATAGAAAACCACTGCAGCTCATATATATATTTTCCCTTCCTCATCTCTTCCTTCCCCTTCCCTCCTGCACCCACTAAAAACAGGAGGGAAGGAGAGAAAGACTCTGGTGTCTTGAACAGCGTCAGCTGGTGGGTTCCATGTCAGTGGGAACAGTGAATCCACTCCTGGTTTTGTTCAAGGCTTTGCTGGAACTCTCTGAATCTGAGAGCTACGTTATTCCAATACCCCGGAGACTGCGATATCATGGACCTGGGAAACAGAAATGTGGCGTTTACTAGATAAAGTATGGTTAGCGATGTGACGTATAGTACAGGGGGCCCTCCTCGTCCATGGTTCAGCATTTGAGGATTTGCAGATTATTTTATTTATTTAGAAAAATTCTTGCTCTATTTACCCTGTCATGGAAAACAATACGTTCTCTCTGGGAATCTCTGGGTCTTCCAATGAAATTCTATGGTCCACTTCTGCTGGAGGTCACACTGGAGTCCTACAGATTCCTAGAAAGGAGACTTCTCTAGGCATTGCTATGTCCCCCTGCGTGCTTCTATGCCCCAAGTCTGCCAGACCGTAAACCATAGGATCGTGTTGGAGGACCTAGAGATTCCTAGAGAAGTGTTCTCAGATTAAAAAAGATTTTTAAATTTATATTCAGATTTTTTTCTACTTTGTCAGGGCTATTGAGCCCCTGTCCCCCCACCAAAGCTCCCTGCACGTATTATAAAATAAGGCTTTGTTGGGAGGGGGTTGGATTATGGCACGTTGGCTGGTTGCTTGAATGGGATTTTTAAAAGGCTGCTCCAGGTATGATGATTGGTCGGTTAGGAATACAGGTGAGAGATGTTAGAGGAGTCAGATGAATTTGTTAGTGAATCAAATGGATGTAGAGGGCAGCCAACTGAAGCTGGCTTGGTTGGTGAAATAGTTAACTAAATAGTTAAATAGTCAAACAAATTAGTTAAGTAACTAGTTTGTTAATTAGTTAGTTTTATTTGCATTTCCCCACTTTCTTGGGGCTGTTGAGCCCCTGTCCTCCGACAAAAGGGGGGACTCGCTGTACATATAGCCTTCGTAGAGAGGAGTTCAAGCATGGCATTTTGGGGTGTTAATTGGTTTGCTAATTAATTAACTAATTAATTGATTAACTGGTAGTTACTTTTTCCCTTTTGAAAAGGGAGAAGCCCCTTCTCTGAACTTCTCCATGCCCCTGTATTTAGCTGTATTCAGACGTTTTCTGAGCGGGCAGGCTGACACCGGTCAAATTGGTGAGCCCAAGGCATGCCATGGATGCCTCGGCCCGAATGGATTCAATCAGCAGCAAGAGGCGACGTTCATCTCTCCAGCCGCCAAGGCACCGCAAGAAAAGCACATCTCCAGCCTCGGACGTGAGCCGGTGCGTATGACCGTGATTCCAACCGGGGCACAAAAGAGCCGCCGGAGTCCAGAGCAAGACTCCCCTCTCGTCTGTAAGAGTTTTATTTAGCACGTTCGGCTGCGGTGCACGAAATGAACAAACAACCCTTTTTATTCTTCTCTTACAAGGCGAAGGTAGAACTCGAAAACCAGCTCAGTGGGTCACTTCCCCCTTGGGAGATTTTGCCCCTAGTTTGAAGCCAACGATGGCATTTTAATTGTCTCGCTTTCAGGCAAGCACCAAAGTGCGGACACTCCTGGCTTGCAAAGGCTGACCAGGGGAAAGCCCGGCCTGTCCCAAGGTGGTACCTTTATCTGTATCGTTATCATCATCATCATCATCATTGTTATTAATTTTTGCTTTTTGCCCAAAATTGGGACTCAAACCAGCACGCAGTTTAAAAAACACTACAATTGAAAACATACAAAAAGGGATTAGCAAAACAGAATTAAACCAACTGCAGTATTAAAAGAACAAGAGTAAACAATAAAAAATGCAATTCAACCAGGTAAGAGCTCTTAAAAACTGCAATAAAAACAATACAGCACCCCGTTCTTTAAAAATAATCTGTTTGGAAAACCTGTCGGAATAGAAAGGTCTTTATTGAGAGTCAAAAAGTACTGAAGGAAAACAAGAGGATGATTTTGCAGCTGGTCAGCTAGATGTTGCTTTGCACGACGCGGAAAAGATAAAACGGAACCATCGGTGAAAGAACGGCAAATCAAAATTATGGAGATGGAAAAACTATCAAATTCGATAAAAGGGAATTCAATTCAACAGGTTGAAAGGCTACGGAAACCGGTTTATGACTTTGTTAAAAGTAAGGGCTGACTTTAAAGTGTAAATAAGATATATGTATAGATAGATGTAGATGTACATATAGAATAAGGAAATATTAAAATGACAGAGACATATCTGCACGTATTAAAATTACTTTGACAAAAGGGTAGGAAAGAAACTTGCTAAAAAGGAAAAGTAGGTTTCGATAAGAAGACGATTAATAAGTGTGTAATTTGGTGAAAATGTGTAATAAGGAAGATCTGATTTATTGGAGGAGGGGGGGTTATTCTAAGTAAATGCTGTGTGCCATGCAGATGGATAAAAATATATTATTTTACAGCTCTCAGTGTTGGATTTAAGATTTTTTAAAAAAAGGAAGAAAAAGGTCTCGTTGCTTGCCACCAGAAGGAGAAAAAGGCTTGTGGTGACCCTAAGATGAATCTGTCATGGGGTTTTCTGGGGGCTGAGAGTATGTGACACACCCAAAGTCACCCTGTGGGTTTCCATGACCAAATGGAAAATCGAACCCTGGTCTCCCTGGGAAGAGAGTTCAAGAGTTTAGGGGAAGCCACCAAGAAGACTCTCTTGTAGCCCCACCAACTGTGCTTGCGATGGTGGTGGAACTGAGAGTACGGTCTCTCGGAAGGTAATAATACCACTTTATTCTCCTTTGGTCAGACCCACCTGGAATCCTGTGTCCAGTTCAGGGCACCACAGTTCAGGAAAGATATTGGCAAGCTGGGATGTGTCCAGAGGAGGGAGACCAAAATGGGAAAAGGCCTGGAAACCATTAATAATGATGATGATGATGATGATGATGATGGAGAAGGAGAAGCAGCAGCAGCAGCAGCAGCAGCAGCAGCTAAGAGAGCTGGGCATGTTTAACCTGATGAGAGGAAGATTAAGAGGAGACATGATAACCATGTTGAAATATTTGAAGGGATGTCATGTTGAAGATGGAGCAAGCTTGTTTTCTGCTGCTCCAGAAACCAGGACACGGAGCAATGGATTCAAACTGCAGGAAAAGAGATTTCACCTAAACATCAAGAACTTCCTGATGGAAAGAGCCATTTGACAGTGGAATATGCTGCCTCAATGCAGTGTAGTGGAGTCTCTTTCTTCAGAAGTGTTTAAGCAGAGGCCGGATAGCCATTTGCTGGGGTGCTTTGAGTGTGTTTTCTGCATGACAGGATGGCATTGGACCCAATGGCCGTTGTGGTCTGTTTCAACTCTGTGTTTCTATGATTCCTGATGATCTCAGAGCCCGGACTAGCTCATACAGGGAGACACGGTTTGCCAGATAGCTAAGCCTTAGCCATATGGGGCTTTCTAGGTCATAACCAGCACTTTGAATTTTGCCTGGAAACAAACTGATGGCTGTAAAATCAGAGGGGGTAATCTGAAGACTCCAGAGTCAAACAAGGTAAACAGTCCTGAAGCGAGCCTGAAACCGAGAAGAGAGTTGCCACGAGGATTAGTCCAAATCCAAGCCCAGAAAATCTAGGAAGCTGCAGAGATCAGTCTCCTGGCACTGAGGCAGGTATTCTTATGTACCTTTGTTTCCAGCTTATGGTGACCTTAAGTTGAACCTATCATGGAGTTTTCTGGGGCTGAGAGTATGTGACGTGCCAAGGTCACCCTATGGGTTTCCATGGCCAAACAGGGAATCGAACTCTGGTCTCTGGGGTCATAGTCCAATGCTCAAACCGTGACACAAACTGGTTCTCTAAGTCCATCTATCTTGCCGGCTAATCAAAGATCATGGAGCACATGGTAAATTCTTTTTTCTTCTTTTCTCCTTATGTCGCTTTTCTAGTATTATTTTTCTTTTTTTCCCCTTGATATCTTTATTACGATACTGTTATTACT
This sequence comes from Cyclura pinguis, assembly GCA_030412105.1. Classification (NCBI taxonomy): domain Eukaryota; kingdom Metazoa; phylum Chordata; class Lepidosauria; order Squamata; family Iguanidae; genus Cyclura; species Cyclura pinguis. Next base: position 5,687,770 of record CM059614.1, on the reverse strand, counting down.
GTTTTTGCAATATCCTGTTATTATTGTATGTTACTATTCACATAAAAGGACCTGTTGTTTCATCTTTCCTCCTTGGAATAAAGAGATTCGAACACATAAAATCAATTTAAAACAGTAAATAGCAAGTTTTAAAAGATTTATAATGTATCAAACAGTGTATTTGCTAGTGTACAAGACTCACTTTTTCCCCAAAAAAATACCGTTTGAAAATGGGGTGCGTCTTACATGCCAGTGTGTCTTATACATTTGCAAATAGTATTTGCTAGTGTATAAATGGGTTGCGTCTTATACATGGGTGCATCTTATACGCCGACAAAATACAGTGGTTTATCTGTTAAAAACCAGACTATAAATACAGGTGAGGAGGACTGGTTCGGCTCTATGGTTGCCAAGGGCATTTGTGAAGTGCCTCGGGGACACGCCTTTAGCAAAACACAATGTCAGATGGACTGTTGTGTCATACAATGCCTAAGCTAGGATATCTATGTAACTAATAATAAATACCAAGGAAAATTGGTATTTATTATTAGTTGCACAGATATCAGACAATTTAAAACCATTTTGAATCGTGCTAAGTGCTTCTCCAAAACTAGAAAATCCCAGTGATGTAGACTCAGGTCGACTGACTTGGACTCAAGTTGGACCTGAGTCGCTTCAGCGACTCGACTCGACGATAAATGATGCACTGACTTGACTTGAGACTTGTATAATTTGAATGGCTGATTTGCTGCCCTTGGTTCAGTAACATAACACATTCATCCAGAAACCTTATGACTTTGAGCAACGCCTCCATCTCTTTTTGCCTACTGGTCGCATGACAACCTGTCCAAACCAGAAGTGTGGGTGCATTTCTCAGGGGGGGAATAGCAAATAGGGTAGGCAACGGGCTAGAGGAGGAAGGCTCCTTCCTTCCAAAGCTTTTGAAGCTTCAGTAATGGGGAATAAGAAGGATCTTTTTCCCACGCTTGTGAAAAATCCTCCAGCTTCTGGGATGGGAAGTAAGAAAGCTCCTATTCCCCACGTCCAAAGCTGCAGATGGTAAAATCACAAATGCAGAGGACTAACTCTGCGTAAATGGTTAAAACTGACTTTATTTGACTCTGTCCAAGAATTCTGGAATATAGGTTGGGGTACAGAGTTGGCTCTCAGACTTGAGACTTGACTTGAAAGTTTCTTGCGAGGACTTGAGCCTTGAGACTTGGAGTAAAAGACTGAAAGACATCACTGATAAGCACTGGCTGGTTGTAAGGCAGCAAAGAGTATTGCCTCCCTCCGTCCTTTTAGTATCCTTGCAATTCTCGCCTCAGCCCATTTGTGGTGGAGAAATCCCTTTCTCTCCCCAGAAAAATAGTTCTACTTCTGCTTGTTAAATGGAAGCAAAGCTCAGATGCCACCAGGGTTGTTGACTGGCCCCCTAAGTCTCCACAGTGGAAGAGAACGAAGAAAAGGAAGAATGACTGAAGAAGGAATGGAGGTAAATTCAGGTAAAGTTTGGAAAGCCACACCAAAATGACTGTGTTCGAGCAGAGAGTCCACAATTTATTCGATCATTTCATAAGGCAAAAGAGCAACCCATTACACGCGGACCCACTTGCATTGCTGTACGGACTACCCAAGACTGGAAAAAGTTCCCATTTTGGAATACGGTTCCCAAAATCTGGGAGTTGTGGCCCAACAAAATAACTTTTTTCCAAGCTCTGGAAACATTCGGGAAAACAAAACACTTAACCCCCACCACTGCGGCCGCATCACGCCATCGTAAAAGTAAAAGCCTTTTTAGAGTAAAAGGCTTAAATGCATCACTGGAAAACCCCCAGTATTCCAAAGGATGGGACTTGAAGTCGAAGCGGAATCGTCGAGTTATAACTGTGGATGGGGACCCCCTCCTGACCGAGAAGGTCTGCCTATGGGGAATGAGTGGGGAGGATGGGCAGACCCCAGAGGAGGCCGAGGTTAAAACTCTTTTCCTCTCCCGGGCTGGCCTGGCTCGTGCGAGATGCTTCCCGCGCTTGGCCTCTGGCTGCAAAGCCTCGGTCGGCGTTACCTGGTGCTGAGGCGGTTGCCGTGGCGACGCGGGAAGCTGGGCAACAGGCTGCTCCGGGGAGCCACGTGAGCCGGGGAAGTTAATCAGGCAGGTTGTGCAAAATCAGGTCAGCGGAGGGCAAAGTCCGGTGTCGAGGAGCCTCACATGCTCACCCTCCCTCCTCGCCCCGGCTCTCTCTCTCTCCCCCCCCCCGCGTTCCCCAAACACCGCTTTGGTTTCTAATTACACAAAAGGGGAAGGAGAAGGGCGGGGGAAGGATGAAGAGGAAAAACAACTCAAGAATAATTAATTGTTCAACCCTGACCTTTTGCCGGTTGTGTGGCGGCTGCCTCTCTTGCTCCCTGTCTTCTGCAAGCAGACCCGTGCGGCCTTAAAAAAATAAACCTCCCCAAAAGATCTGGAGAACTTTGCTTCTCCCGGTCGAAGGCCGTGGCGACCTGAACGTTAAGAGTTAGGCATCAGAAGAAAAACAGATCTATCATTAAAATTTTACCAAGGGAAATAGCATTAGAGAGCAACAGGATGGACCAAGTCCTAGAAAACAGGAGCGTTATTCTATAATCCCCATATTTTGTTGCCGTCGTGGCCATATGTGTCTCCAGGGTTGGCCATACGTAAAATAGACCAGTGGTTTTTCAACTTGGTTCTTCCAGATGTTGGACTTTACCTTCCAAAAATCCCTGATGATTGGGATTCTGGGAGCTGTAGTTTAAAACATCTGGAAGACCAAAGTTTGAGAGTGATTGATGGAGACCCTATCGAACCGGATGGACCAATAGTCTAGCATGAGGCTTTGGGAAGGCAGGTTTCTATTTGTTAGGGGAAAATGACTTGCCTTCCTTTCAATGGGTAAATGAATTAAGGTCTATATTTCCACATCTATAGTGTCTACTTTCAGTTTCTATGCATGGTTGTGAAAGCTGGGCAAGTGAAGAAAGCTGGTGGGAAGAAAATCAGCTCCTTTGACATGTGGGGCTGGAGAAGAGTTCTGTGAATACCTCGGATTGCTGAAAAGAGAAACGAATGGGTCCAATTAAGCCTGAACTCTTCCTAGAAGGCAAGATTACTGAACTGAGGCTGTTGTACTTTGGTCCTATCGTGAGAAGACCCGACTCCCTGGAAAAGACAATAATCCTTGGGAAGGTGGTAGGAAAAGACGAAGACTGCCCTACAGAGGGATAGACTCAACCGAGGAAGACCTGTCTTTGAATCTTCAGGATCTGAGTAGGGGGGTTGAGGCCAGGGTGACTCAGAGGTCTCTCGTCTGTCTAAATCAAGGGTAGGAATTGTGCAGTGGAGGACAAAGGGTCAAAATGAGGAGAGAGAGAGATGCAGGGACATTTTAAAAGCAGCTGGAAAGGTGAGACAGCAAAGGATTAACCAGCATCGTGTTGCCAAATCAGGGCAGCTGAACAACGTGGCTGCACCCCTTTTGTAGCATTATAGAATAAGGTTCTAGAAAGGACACATGAAAGACAGGAAATCTCCTTCTGTGCATGGCTTTTTTTCTTGCAAAATTGCCAAAAGTCAGGGCCAGGCCGTGACCTTTTTTCTGAAGAAGAACAGCAACTGGATCCAAGTCAAGGTTCCTTGGACTCCTCATCCCAAGGAAACCAAGTCACCTTGAGACACAAGGCAGAAAATCCCATAGAGGTTGTCTCTCTTTCCCTCTACCAGCAACTCTAAAAGTACAATCCCAAGCAACCAGGGTCTTAGCTTTAGAGCAGCATTATCACAGGCTGCCCTTGTGGTTGTGTACCTTCAAGCTGACTTACGGCCACCCTAAAGCAAGCCTATCACAGGGTTTTCTGGGGCTGAGAGGGTGTGATGTGCCCAAGGTCACCCCGTGGGTTTCCATGGCCCAGCAGGGAATCGAACCCAGGCCTCCAGGGACATAGTCCGATGCTCAAACCGCTATGTTGATCTTCTGGGACAGAACTTGTTAGTTGGAGTGATGGAACTGGATTCAGACACTTTCTGTATTCTGGCATAGTGGGCCCAGATATCTTTCTGCTATCTTGATCTTGTGAGCAAGCACATCTAGGGGGAAAAAACACTAAAAATTGCAGAGTACAATATATAGCTGTTTGTGCAGCTTTAAGACATATTTATTGAGTTTTGGTTCTCCCATGTGGTCTCCCAAACAGCTCCTCATATCAAGACAGGCACAGTCCTCTTCTTGGGGTGACGGCATGTTAAGGTAAAGCACTCACCCAGCTTTTACTGTCAGTGGAGAGAAAAAGACATGCATAGCCAAGGTTGGAGCTGGCCTCCTTTTAGCGATAACGGAGCTGACCAAAATGGTGAAGGGTCTGGAAACTGAAGCCCTGTGAGGAGCAGCTTAGGGGGCTGGGTATGTTTAGCCTGATGAAAAGACAGTTAAATCATAGCCGTGTTTAAATATTTGAAGGGATGTCATGTTGAAGATGGAACAAGCCTGTTTTCTGCCGTTCCAGAGACTAGGACACGGAGCAATGGATTCAAATATCAAGAAAAGAGATTCCATCTAAATATTAGGAAGAACTTCCTGATGGTAAGAGCAGTTCGACAGTGAGATACGCTGTTGCCCGGGAATATGGTGGAATCTCCCTCATTGGAGGTTTTTAAACAGAGGTTGGATGGCCATCTGCTGGGAATGCTTTCAGTGTTTTTTTCTACATGGTAGAATGGGGTTGGACTTGATGGCCATTGTGGTCTCTTCCACCTCTATGATTCTATGAATCTTTGCTCATGTAGGAAGTGGTTTTGACTGTCTCCTGTCCGAGGCGAGGAGAAGTCCCTTTTGGCCAAAGTTGGGGACCCTTTCAAGCTGATTCAGGGCTCCCCCGCAATCGTGTCGACCACTCAGGGTAGTTTGCGACATACCTAATATTTTAGATCTGGCCCGCGTGCTTTTTTGAGGGTTTGGGGGGCGACCCTAAGCACTGCACACGTTGTCCCTTTCAGGGCACCCTAAATCCGTTGCCTGTAGTGCCTTCCCTCCTGGGAAGCACAACTTGCAAACTTTTCCAGGCAGTGATTCAAAATAGGACTTTTCTGAGACAACAGATTTTAGCTCCGTGGTTTTGGGGCGGTTTTGTTTGTGAATCCCTTCTCGGCTCATCAGGCGCCCCCTCTTTTCTGCAGGAAACCCTCTCCGCCTCCACGGAGGCGAATCCAGCCCCGGGGGCTCGGTTGCCTTCCTCTGCCTTTCCCCCCTCGCTTTCCCTGCAGTTACTATAGAGACGCTAATGTTGCCGGTGATAAGTGTTTACAAGACAGGGCCCCCGTGTAGCCAGATGGTGGCCTCTCCTCCACCTGAACCCGAGTTTCATGTTTTCCCCATCCAAGCTGGGATCTAGGGCTTGGTGGGGATTAGGAAAGAGGGTTAAAATTTACACATCTGTTGTGGCTCCGGAAACCTGAGCTCTTCGCCCAGGTTGGGGAGGATTAACTGGCCCGGCAACTCCAAGGTCTCACATGTAGACTCAGACATGGGAACACCCGTCTGGGACCTGTTCTCCGAACGAGGGGCTACACCTCTCCCGCCCACCCACCCACCCACGCGCACAAAGAGACGACCGTACCCACAGAGACACCCATTGGATGCGTGCCGTTTCCCCATGTTTCTGCCCAAGGGTGCAGATGGAGGGGCACGAGCGCGAATTGCTTGAAATGTAAGAAATGGGAAGGAAGGAAATCAAGGTCTGTAGGAAGGAAGGAAGGAAATTAAGTTCAATGGGCACAAAGGAAGGAAGTTAAGTTAGGAAAGTAATCGCGTCCAACAGAGAGGAAGAAATGAGGGAAAGAAGGGGGGACATCAAGGTCAAGAGACAGGAAAGAAGGAAGAAAATAAAGTTGGAAGGAAGGAAGGAAGGAAAGAAATTTATGGATGGATGGAAAGAAGGAAATCAAGGAAGGATGGAAGGCAATCAAGATGGATGGATGGAAGGAAACTAAGGTCAATGGACAGGAAAGAATGAAATCAAGTTTGAGGAAAGGAAGGAAGAGGGAATCAAATAGAGTCTGATGGATGGAAAGAAGGAAGGAAGGAAGGAATTAAGGAAATAAATCAAGGTCAATGGACAGGAAAAAGGAAATCAAGTGTGAGGGAGGAAAGGAAATCATGTTTGATGGATGGATGGATGGAAGGAAGGAAGGAGATCTGAGAGGAAAGAAATCAAGATGGATGCATGGATGGATGGATGGATGGATGGATGGATGGATGGATGGAAGAAGAAAATAAAATTGGAAAGAAGAGAAGAAATCAAGTTCGGTGGACAGGAGGAAAGGAACTCTAGTAGGAACGAAGGAAATCTAGTAAGAAGGAAGGAAGGAAATCAAGTTAGGAAAGAAATCAGGTTTGATCGGAGGGAAGGAAATCAAATTGATGAGGAATGGAGGGAGAAAATTAAGATTTTGAAAAGGAGGGTGGGGTTAATGGGAAAAGACTAGCGGGAGATTTGAGTCTGCTCCCATTTTGAATGAAGACAAATGCACTGCTTGGGGAGAAGGCAGGGGATGGTGTGACTAGAACACTTCAAACAAAATTATTCCCTTTCAAGAATAAGGCAGGAAATGGGGGATGATCCAACCTGACTTAAAATATATTTGTAAGTAGAATTCTCTTGCTTTTCTCTCTCAGATAAAAAAACTCTGCCTTGCTAGAGTTTGGAGAAGTTACCTTTTCTGGAGGACAGTTCCTAGGATCTCCCAACCATTCTGGGGGGAGTTTTTCTCAACTTTCTCCAAAAGCACATCTATTCTTTCAATCTTGAGAGATTCTGGCAATCCATATTCTCACCTTTCTACTCCAATTGTGCATGTGTCATACTCTGTCCGCCCCCGGGTTTTGTTCATAGGTTTATATGCATTTTTATTGGAAGTTGAAAGAGTGATGATGTTTTTTAAATGGCCTTGACCTAAATTCCATTTCTAGTTTCAATTAGAGTAGCCTCACTGAGTCAATAACTGGGTGGTAAGGCAATGTTGATACAAACTCAGTTTATTTCCATGGACCCCCTCCGGTTCGGATGAGCACTTAAAGTCAGGTCCTGATTTTGTTTTCTATGATTTATTTGTTGATATGTTTTTATATGAGAGCCAGCGCGATGTAGTGATTTGAATGTGGACCCGAGAATTCAAGAAAACAGAATTTGGATCCTCGCTTAGGCATGGAAACCCGCTGGGTGACCTTAGGGAAGTCACACACTCTCAGCCTCAGAGAGAGGCCATTGCAAATCCCTGTTGAACAAAGAAGGCCCTAGGGTAGGGTGGCCATATTGAACTCAGCATGAGGAAGTGGTTTGAGTGTTGGACGAGGAATCTGGGAGAACAGAGCTCGAATCCCTACTCTGTATAAAAAAGCAGTATAAAGCAGTATAAGAAAGCAGTGCTGTATGTACATCCATTTCCTCCTGCCTCCTCTTCCCTTCTTCCTTTGGTGGCATGACTTAAGTGGCAATTCTAATGGTATAAATAAGTAGCAAAAGGGGCGCAGCTCTTTCCTCCTCCCTCCTTTTCCCTTCTTCCTTTGGTGGCATGACTTAAGTGGCAGTTCTAATGGTATAAATAAGTAGCAAAAGGGGCGCAGCTCTTTCCTCCTCCCTCCTCTTCCCTTCTTCCTTTAGCCACGTGCCTCGGATGACAGTGTTAAGCCTGAAAGCTTAAGAAAGTCGCGCTCGCTCGCCTTTTGCAAGAGAGAGAGAGACAGATCTCCTTGCAACAATAAAGCTTGCAGATGCGTGCTCCCAGCATCGTTTTCTCCCCAGCTCCAGCGCCTAGCAACGCCCCACTGCCCTGTCTCCACGGCTCTCCTTTCCTCTCCTCCCTACGGCTCCAACTTCCCCCCAACCTGTTGCTATCTGCCTCTTTCCGCCCTTCTTTCCTCGCCTCCCTCTCTCCCTCCCCGTTTCAAGGGGAGGTGGAGACTCCGAGCCCCTCAAACCGAGGCTACTATGTATGATGTAATGGTTGCCTTGGCCGTTTCCAACTGGAGAAGGGCTGGGAGCAGGAAAGGTATTGGTCGCCTTTAAAAGGGGGTGGGAAGGGGAGGGGGGGAAGAAGACACGAGGCCGGATCCCTCCCCCGCCCCTCCCAGGTTGCCCGTGGGCTAGTCTATAAAAAGCTCGGCCCTGGACCGAGGTGCTTTCTGGAGCGCCGGATGCTCGAGGCAGACTTTTGGAGGCCGGGTGAGGTTTGGATGGCTCTCCCTTGATCCGAGGAGAGGTCTAGAGACCTAAAGAAAGGTGGGTACGGGCGGGGAAGGGCCGGGAAGACCACCCTCACCTGACCGATCCCCTTTCTCAAAGATAAATCCCCCCTGCTCGCCAAAAAACATGAATCCTCCTCTCCCCATCGGTGCCCAAAATGGTCAAGGCGGGTGCGCGCTGCGCCTTTGAAACCTAAAATCCGCCTTGTACTTCGTGGGGACGGGGGAAGGTTGTGGTTGCCTTTTGATTAGGACTCCCCAAATCCACCCTCCGGAGCCGGGATGCTAAAGTGATAAAGAAGACAAGGCTACCCATTCTCCCCCCCCCCCCGCCCCCGAGAATTTTCTTAGTTCAGGGTTAGGCGTTTGGAAATGTTTTTGGAAGAACTGGGTGGATGGATGGAAAGAATATCAAGATTTTTGTTGGGGTGAGTCATACAAGCATTCCCAAAGCTTTTTTTTTTCTTTTCTTCAGAGTTTTTTTTTTCCCCGGCTGGACAAAGGGAATGGGAGAGCTGTGATTAAAAGAAATTAGAAATGCTTAAGGCTGGAAGGGAGAACGGTCATCCCAGGGAGATCCCGGTCTCCCTTCCCCTTGTTTCCTTCCAGCAAGGCTGAGAAACCACCTGTAGCTTCGAAGTTCACAGGCTTTTCTAACTCCTCTTTCTCGTTCCTTTCCCTTCCTCTTTTTTCCCAGCCTCTTTCTCCTTTCTCTCCAGAAAAGTCTCAGATTTCCCCCCCCCTCCTATTCTTTCCAATTTCATCCCGGGTTAAAAGCAAACTGAGCCGGTGTGAAAAGTCTCTGATTGTACCACGACCTGGCAGAAAATATTTCGGGCTAAATGCAGTGTGTATGCGTCTCCAAGATAAAATCAGAAAGGACATTAACAAAATCTGGGACTTTCTGAATCTTTTAGATCGGCTTTCGAATCTTCTGTCTTTTTTTTTTTTTTTGGCGTGCTCTTCAGAAAGCAGTTTCCGCACGAATGATCTGTCTGTGTTTTGTTTTTTAAAGAAAACAGAAGAGGGAAAGAGACAAGAACGTTTCTCTTTTCTCCTTTCTTTGGTTTCCAGGGAAATTAGAAATTGTCCTGTTGTTTTGTTGTCAGTTTTAAATCTTTATAAAAATCGCTTCCACTTCTAACTGAGAATGAGTAACTGAAGGCACACTTGTTTGATTCACCATTCCTTTCTCCATTCTTTTTCTCTTTCCTGGGGTTTGGACTACAATTCCCATCAGCCCACGTAGCCAACTAGGGTAGGGGATCATGGGCTTGGTGGTTGGAGCTGTCAAGTTGCACACTACTTTTTCAGAGCCTAACCCGTGGCAAATTTTAGCCAGCGGGCATGTCGAGTTAGACGGGATGAAAATATCCTGTTCTTTTCTGCTTTAAATATTGCAATTTGTAGCAGCAAAACAGCAGAGCCTCAGATAACTATGAACAAGTTTTGTGACGACTAAAAGGCTGGCAGGTTTCTTCAGACACAAGTTTTGGAGGACTAGAGCCCACCCAATCAGAGGAAGTGAAACCTATTTGTGAAATTTTATTTTAAAATATATTTCTTAGTGAATTCCCCATCTTCTTTTCTTGATAGGATTTGGGGAGGGGGTTATAAAGGGACTTGTATAAGATTTTCCGCAAATGTTTAGTCCACAAACAGCAATGCCACGTAAATATTGTGGTACGAATATATTGAGCCGAGGTGGTTTAGTTGCTTGGTGTTGTACTTGGACTCGGGAAAACCCAGGTTCAAATCCCTGCTCAGCCATGGAAACCTACTGGGAGAACTGAGTCACACTCTCGCCCCTTCAGAGGAAGCCATTGGCAAACCTCTGAAGAAACCGTAGCAAGAAACAGAGACAGTGTAGTGTCATGGTTTGAGCGGTCCACTAGGTGACGTTGGGTGAGCCACACTGTCTCAGCCTCAGAGAGAGGCCAAGGCAAACCCCCTTGGAACAAACCTTGCCAAGAAAACCCTGTTAGAGGCTTGCTTTAGGGTCACCATAAGTGAGAAACAACTTAAACAAATGAATACTATTACTACTGTGGCATATTGTGGCAGTGTATTTGTTATCAGCTGGAGCCTTTCGTATTAAATGTGTATCTCCTGAAAGAACCTGAAACAGCTTGGAGTATGAATATGTTACTCAGACATAGACCGAACTGTGTTTAATGTGGTTTATTCCCCCCGGGTTTGTGTGATAGAATCCTTCCTATCCTGTGCCGATAGCCCAGGGAATAAACCAATCTGGGGTATGTGCCATTCTTCGGCTTGGTGATTTTCAGCACCATAGACAGCGGCTTAGAGAAGAAAATTGAGGACCCAGAGATTGCAAAATCTGGGTGTTGATGTGTCCAGGAGAATCCTAGAGTTGGAAGAGACCCCAGGGGCCATCGAGTCCAACCCCCTACTATGCAGGAACCCTCGTCAAAGCATTCCCAAGAGACGGCCATCCAGCCTCTGCTTAAAAACCTCCAAAGAAGGAGGAGACTCCACCACACTCCATGGAGGCAGCCTATTCCACTGCCGGACAGCTCTGACCATCAGGAAGTTCTCCCTGAGGTTCAAGTGGAATCTCTTTTCCTGCAGCTTGAATCCATTGCTCCTTGTCCTAGTCTCTGGAGCGGTAGAGAACAAGCCTGCTCCCTCCTCGACATGACATCCCTGCAGATATTTAAACGTGGCTATCATGTCCCTTCTTAACCTTCCCTTCTGCAAACTAAACATCCCCAGCTCCCCAAGGCGTTCTTCATAGGGCATGGCTTCCAGACCCTTCACCATTTTGGTCACGCTCCTCTGGACAACCAAAATGGTGAAGGGTCTGGAGCAACTTGCTATAATATCTACCTACTGCAACTTGCTATAATATCTAAGGAGTCCCTTTCCTCCCTAAATTGTCTGAATTAAAGCTAGCCCTCCACATTTGCAGGTTTGGCTTTCGCGGATTTGATCGTTTGCAAGTTTCTCCCATCCCCGTCCCCCGCAGATACTTCTTGTCTCGGGGAACCTACTCGGATCAGGCTGTGCAGCTCTTTGAAAACCCACCTCTGGCCCTCCGCCTCTTCCACCAGCCGCTGCTTGGCCGGCTAAGGCCGGATCGCAGTCCAATTTCTCAGCACCGCAACCTCTCTCCCTGTGCTCCCCACACACCCAAGGAAGGAAATGGGCAAGAGAGAGGAAGTATAGGGCCACCATCTCGATCCCTGTCTCCTTTCCCTGTCCCAGTTTGGACCCTGGCTGTCCTTTCTCCCCACTGTGCCTCGGCCCCCTTCCCACAGACAGGCACACACATTTTGATATTTGAGATTTTTCCACTTTTGCAAGGGTCCTGTGCCCCGAAGCCTACGAAACGCGGAGGGCCAACTGTACCTAAATTCAGCCGGAGTCGACTTGGGTTCAGTTTGGTTTTACGGACGAACTTGGAAGCCTGCTCCTATTGCTCTTTTGATACCTCCATGTTGAATATGGGGTCACAGGCACCCCGTTGATGTGTGCGATGGCTTCTATGTCAACGGTGAAGGGAAAGGATGTTTTCCAAGATAATGAATGATTTCAACACCTTGGAGAGCTCTCTTAAAACCTGGGGTAAACCCTAACTGCAACAATTAGGTTCAGCACCTAGGAGAGCTCCTTCGTCTCAATTTAGCTCCCACTCGTTTGGCTCCTGTCTGATTAAGCTAAGCAGGGTCAGCCCTGGTTAGTACTTGGATGGGAGGCCAACAATCCCATTATTATTATTGCCATCATCGTCATCATCTTTATTTATACCCCACTTTTCTCCTCGAAAGGACCCAAAGCGGCTTACAATAATTTAAAAGGGAAACATAGTTAAAACTGTAACGTATAAAAGTTGAAACACATATTGCGCAACGGTAGTAATTAAAACAAAATTAAAATACATATTAAAAACGACAAACCAAGCACAATTAAAATAGCCAGCACCTTTCTTGTCGTGTAGCAAATGCCGGCCGAAATAAGAATGTCTTTGGTTGTCTCCAGAAAGTAGGCAGGGGGGATGCCAGTCTGACCTCTCTGGGACTTCCTGTGTGGTGTAGGGCCAAGCCGCCTTTCTGTATGCTCCTTGCTCAAGGAAACCCTAGGAAAACCCATAAGTTGATGACCTGAAGGCACACATTCACCCTTGGAGAGGTCTTTCAAAGGCTGAATTAAAATCTGTTCCCCAAAATAAGTTCAGCATCTTGTAGCACTCCTGTAAAGTCTAGGATAAAACCCCGGATGGATTCACCACACCCTTGATATGGAACTTATAGAGTGTGTCCACCTGGTTGAGCGACTTCTTCACGCTGGGTGCTCATTGTCACATCTCAAGCTTCTAGTTAGAGACTTCGTGTTGTTTGCAGAAGATATTTGTCATATTGTGGGATCACAGAATCTTAGAGTTGGAAGGACCAAACATTTCTTACAGTACACAAGTTCTTGCTAATGTTTAGGTTTTCTTGCAATGTGAATCTATTGGGCCATGTCCTAATCTCTGGAGCAGCAGGAAACAATCTGGCTCCATCTTCAACATGACATCCCTTCAAATATTTAAACATGGCTGCCATGTCCCCTCCTAACCTTTTTTTCGTCAGGCTAAACATACCCAGTAGGCCCTCACAAAGCTTGGTTTTCAGACCTTCAGTCATCTTACCTTTCTCTTCAAATGTTCCTGATTGTCAGTAGGATGCTTTGTAGCCACACAGAGCTGTTTCTCATCAGCCGGTAAGGGTGAGAAGGAGTCCCATGACACCTCCAAGGTATTGAATTTTATTCCTGAATAAGTTCAGCATTCTGTTCCTAAATAAGTGGAGCATTCACTAGCTCCTTTACAGCTCATGAAAACCTGGACTGGATTCACTGCCCCACTGGCATGGGAGCCCCACCTGCCAAGGTCCTGGATGGGTTTATCATGAAGCAAGGCACCAATTCAGCAAGAAGCTCACAGAAATGATCAGCCCTCTTCCTCTCTACAATTGCTAGGGGGCTAAAATTGGACATTACCCAGCCAATGGGCTCCAATTTCCTTTTAATTTTTCTTTCCATCTTTGTTTCATTTTCTCGTCTTCTCTCCCTTCCTTCCTGTTGCTGGCTGAGTCCATTGGCCAAAGCAGTTAGAGATCCTGATAATTTAATTTTTTTTTTCCCAAAGAAAAGATACATGAAACATCCACTTAAAATCAGATTTAAAAGGATAAGGTATTAGCCGTGCTGAGTTGACTTTCCCTTTAGAAGCCACGACCTGCCTGTCGAAATCCGGCTCAGATAGCAAAGCATTATCACACCCAGGGGAGACTTATCAGTTGGCTATGAAAATCACTGTTATAAAAGCTTCAGTCCAGGTCAGACTAACCAGCTAGTACTGCCCCCTCTGAGTGGCAGAAACTCTTTGAGATGTTCCAAGAAAAGGTCTTTCTTGTCAGTTACGCCTTGCTCCCCTCTCCCTCTTTTCTGACATAGAAATGCCAAGGATTGAATCATGTACCCTCTTCGTGCAAGCGAGTTTCTTTACCCACTACCGCTTCCTGTCTGCTTCAGCTGTGCCGCTTCCTAGAGATGGAAGATCTAAAGATGGTAGCATTCGCACCAGCAACCTTAAGACCAGACTTCTGCAAAGTGCAATACATTGGGCTGCCCCTGTACCAAGTTCAGAAACTGAACTTCTACAATGTGCTGTACATTGGACTGCCTTTGTAACCTTTCTGCACTACACTGTTATCGTGCTATTATTCCACTTCCAACCTCATATGGAAATCTGGGATTTGTACTTTCCTGAGGCCAAAGAGCTCTCTGGCTGAGAGTCCTCAATGCCGCTCCCTAAACTGCAAACCCCAAGATTCCATGGGAGGTTGGAAGTGGAATAATACCACTACAACAGTGTAGTGTGGAAAGGCCCCAAGTATGGAAACTTCAGTGAGTTCAAAACATGGCACCCAGTTTGGTTACTGGCACATCTAGAAGTCGTCATATCACACCGAGATTAAAATCATTCCACAGGCTGCGCATTAGTTTCCGGACAACATACTAAACACAAAGTGCTGGTCACGACCTATAAAGCCCGATACAGCTTAGATCTAGACTATTTGAAAGACCATCTCTCCTTATACGAGCCTGGTACTTAGAGTATTATAGTATTTTGTAATATAGTTGTAAGTGGAAGTGTGTTCAGAAAGTCTTTTTGAATATGTTTTTTCAAAAATCTTTTTTCTTTGGCACGCTTATGATGAAACAGGAATTGCTCTGTTGTTTTATCAAACTTTTTTCAGTAATAATGTGATCATCCCGAAGTTCTGTCGGGAAGTAACTCCCCACCTTAGCCTAAGCCCAGCCTCTGGTCCATTTAGTTCTGTTCTATCTACTCTGACCGCTCAAGGTCTCAGATAGAGATGGTTCAAACTTCGGCCACCCTTCCTCTAGCCCTTCATTTCTTTTCTCTGGCCTTCTCTAGTTTTAAAACATTTCCTTTGCGTATTTTAAAGAGGACCCCTTCCAACGACTAAAAGCATTTGTGCAAAATAAAAACAGGCCGTGACGAAAATGGCAGAAGGCCTGGAAACCATGAAGCCCCATGGGGAGCGGCTTCAGCAGCTGGGGACGTTTGGCCTGGAGAAGGGAAGGCTAAGAGGGGACGTGAGAGCCGTGTTTAAATATTTTTTGCTCCTAGAGTTTTGCACCTTTCGGGGAGAGGTTGTGACTCTGGCGTCCATCTAGCTTCTTAGGCATAAGCTGCCCTGAGCCCAACCTAAATCTAAACTAACCCTATTTAGGATTAGAGCATTAGGAAAGCAAAAAACGACTTAGCAAGGGATGAGTGTCAGGTGCAACCAGCAGTAAGCTTCCTAGATTTATTCACCCAAAGAACAGAGAGAGGAATCTTGCCCATCTCAGCAGACTCTGCGAAAAGCAGACTTCTCCCGTCTCTCCCAACTTGTGCGTTCTTCCTTGCGAATTACTTTGGCCTTTGTGACCGCATCGCCTCCTAGTTTTTACCTGTGAAAGGCTGGAGGGTTGGGTTAGGTAGGAGAGCGAGAGCGGCATGATGGTTTGAGCGTCAGAGAACGTGCGCCGAGACAAAAAGCAAGGCGATGTGGGGGAAGGCGGCGGTCTGACTTCCTTCCCCGTGTGGAGTTTTCTCTCCTCCCGTTCTGTTGCCTTCTGCCCGGGTATGGAAAAGTAGGGCACTTACACCCCAGCAAAAGGCAGGGGAGGGAGGAGAAGAACGGGGGGAAAGATATGCAAACACTTTGTGAATAATCACATTCACAAAGGTCAAATCAGCGATTGTGAAGGGAGGACTGTACAAAAGCTAAAATGTAGTTAAACTATCTAAAAATTAAAACCAGTTAGCGGATGTAGTGGTTTGAGCGTTGGGCTATCGTAACCTTCTCCAGCCTAAACATAACTCGTATAAATCAGAAAAGAACCAAAGGGCCGCCCAGCCCAGCCCCATTCTACCATGCAGAAAGGTACAATCAAAGCACAGTTGGCCTTCCAGGCTCTGTTTATAAACCTCCAAAAAAGGAGATTCCACCACACTCCCAGGTAACCGATTCCACCCTCTTGCCACCAGGAAGTTCTTCCTAATGTTTAGGTGGAATCTCTTTTCCTGACGTTTGAAGCCGTTGCTCCATGTCCCAGCCTCTGGAGCAGCAGAAAACAAGCTTGCTCCATCTTCTGTATTCTGACATCCTTTTCAATATCTAACCATGGGGCTACCTTGTCACCTCTCTTCTCCAAGCTAAACATACTCGGCTCTCTAAACTGCTCCTCAAAGGGTTTCATGGCTTCCAGACCCTTCACCATTTTGGTGGCCCTCCTCTGGACACATTCCAGCTTGTCCGTATCCTTCCTGAACTCTGGTGGGGCCCAGAACTGGACACGGGATCCCAAGTGAGGTCTGACCAAAGCAGAATAGAGTGATGCCATCACGTCCCTTGACCTAGATGCTAGACTCCTCTTGATGCAGCTTAGAATTGCATTGGCTGTTTTAGCTGCTGCAGTAATTGGCTGATCCAGCATCGATTTGCCACGACCTTGAGGATTCTAGTTTTGGGGTCTTCGTGCTCTGGCAGCAAGAGATTGGCGGGTACTTCACCAACTGGACAGGATTTTCTCAGCATGCAGGTAGGCTAGGTTGGCTGGCTAGCTGGCTGACGCATCCCACCCAGCGGTAACCATGGCACAGATCACATCTGCAGTCGGGAGCAGCCGTTACATAAAGAAGCCGCACACGGGAACGATGGATTATCCTGGGCAGAAATTTTCCATTCATACAAGGTCTTCCTTTCTCTCTCTTTTTCTTTCTCTCTCTCCCTCTCCGCATGCACAGAAAGGAAGACAAAGAAAAATCCCATAAGAACTAGGAAAGGACTAGGAGGAACTCATAAGGACGAGAAACTTAAGTACTTCTTTTTGTTTTGTTCATTTACTCCACGCAGAGAGAAGAAAGGAAAAGAAGTGGGGAGGAAACCTCTAAGTAGAAAAGGACTAGTGAGGACTAGGAACTTGAATGTTTCTTGAGCATTCCTGCCAAATTGCCATTAACACCCATGACTAAGGCCATTTCCACACTACAGCGTTATAGTACTATTCATCCACTTTCAACATCCTGTGGAATCCTGGGGTTTACAGTTTAGAGAGGGGCATTTAGATTTCTCTTTCTTTGGCCTCAGGAAACTACAAACCCCAGAATTCCACAGGAGGTTGAAAGTGGAATGAAAGCACTATAACAGTATAGGGTGGAAATGGCCTAAGTGAATTGAAATCACTGCTTTTCGTCTGGTATTTAGGCATGGCTAGCAACCCCAGTTTGGTAGGGACAATTCAGATTAACCCTCTGCCATCCCACTTTTCCAGCTGCTTTTTAAATGCCCTGGTTTCTCTCCCCTCCTCCCACCTTCGTCCCCAGCTTCCTTCAATTGCTGCCAACCAAATTCAACGGGGGAAAGTAGTTTCTGCTCAATTGACTCGGTGGGAAAAAGAGGACAGAGGAGGGTGGAATCTTGCCCATTCCAACAACTAGGCAAAAGCAAACTTGCTATAGCCTTTCCCAATGTGTGTGTTTTTCTTCCTTGTGAATCGTTTCTGCCTTGTTGAGCACATGCGTGCCAGTTTTTACCTGCGAAATGCTGGACGCAGCTGCAGGATTTGTTGTTACAGGGAGATCTCCCCTTCTTGTAAAGACAAGCAAGTGCCATTGTCTGACCTACTCAGGCTTGAAACTCTAATTTAAAGCACGTGGCAGAAGGAAGAAGGGAAGAGGCGAGAGGAGGAAAGGGCTGTGCTCCCTTTGCTACTTTTCATTTATATGATTAAGACTGTAATTTAAGTCGTATCACCAAAGGAAGAAGGGAAGAGGAGGGAGGCGTAAAGGGATATGCTCCCTTTGCTACTGATTTGTACCATTTATACAATTAAAACTGTCCTTTAAGTCACATCACCAAAGGAAGAAAGGAAGAGGAGGGAGGAGGAAATGAATGTATATGCAAGACTGCTTATTTATACTATTTACAAAGAGAGCTAGTGTGGTCTGGTGTTTGGAGCCTTGGAGTACAACCCCGTAGATCAAGGTTTGATTCCCTGCTTGGCCGTGGAAACCCACTGGGGACTTTGGGTGCGTCTCACACACACTCGGCCCCCAAAAAATCCCATGATAGGTTCTTCTTTGGGTCGCCATAAGTCGGAAACTACTTGAAGGCACACAACAAGATTTAGGTAGAACACAGACTTGTTCAGAGCTGCTTCCTGAAGGTTGGCCCCGTATCTCATGACATTTCAACAGTCCCCTTGCTGCCACTTGGAAAACCTGACAGCCCTAGTGAAAGACGACCAGAAAGACGGCCGATCTCATTATTTCCCAAGCATCTCAGTGGAAGTTTTTCTGATTCCTAGGGGCCAGGATCTTAATTCAGCCATCACAATGCTGCCTGAGTTCCTATTATGCAAGGGGAGGGGACGTGGACAGGCATCTTATAAAGAGAGGCGAGCGTCTTGTTAAAACTGCTCCCCTGTAGTTGTGCAGCCCAGTTGCACAGCTGTGTACCATTAAAGACAGAAAATGGGTTGCTCCTAGCTGAAGGGGAAGCATATGAGGAAGAGTTGTCTTGATTTAAGGCTGCCGTACGTGGAGTGAAGGCATTCTCTGCATGGATGCTGAGTTGGCTCCTGCAGACAATTTATTTCTTTTCCAGGGCAGGAGAGGGAGTGAGGATCGGTTGGTGAGCCCTGTGATTTCAAGGAGTTCCTTTGCTCCAATTTGGCAGGGCGCCTTAGAGGTCAGCTAGTCCAACCCGCAGGCAATGCCATGGTTTCAGGAAGTCACTTTGCTCCAATTTGAGAAGGCACCTCAGAAGCGCAAATATAGGATAGGGGACATGTGGCTGGATAGCAGTGCGTGTGAAAGGGATCTAGGAGTCTGGGTGGATCACAAGTTGAAAATTAGTCAGCAGTGTGATGCAGCAGCCAAGAAAACCAATGTGATTCTTGGTTGGATCAGTAGGAATATGGTGTCGAGACAGAGGGAGGAAATGGTACCACTCTATTCTGCCTTGGTAAGACCTCATCTAGAATCCTGTGTCCAGTTCTGGGCACCTCAGTTCAAGAAAGATATTGACAAGCCGGAGCATCTCCAGAGGAGGGCGACCGAAATGGTGGAGGGTCTGGAAGCCATGAAGCCCTACAAGGAGCGGCTGAGGGAGCTGGGGATGTTTAGTCTGCAGAAGAGAAGGTTAAGAGGGGACATGATAGCCATGTTTAAGTATTTGAAGGGATGTCATGTCGAGGAGGGAGCAGGCTTGTTTTCTGCTGCTCCAGAGACTAGGACAAGGAGCAATGGATTCAAGCTGCAGGAAAGGAGATTCCACTTGAACCTCAGGAAGAACTTCCTGACCGTCAGAGCTGTCCGGCAGGGGAATTTGCTGCCTCAGAGTGTGGTGGAGTCTCCTTCTTTGGAGGCTTTTAAGCCGAGGCTGGATGGCCATCTGTTGGGAATGCTTTGATGGGTGTTCCTGCATAGCAGGGGGTTGGACTGGATGGCCCCTGGGGTCTCTTCCAGCTCTAGGATTCTATGATTCTGAGTTGAGGGAAGATGAATTAGTGCAACCCCAGTCAATGCAACAGATGCAGGGTTTGGCAGTGCAAGAGAAGGCCAGAACGAGAGCATTGCCTCGCCAACTAAGAATTCTGGCCCTCCCAGTGAATTTCCGTCAACTCCCAAATTCTCTTGAGGTTTTGCTTTTTAGAACCTTTAAAAAAAAAAAAATTCAAGCTGTGGTTGGTTGAATCTGTGGATGCAGAATCCATGGATCTGGATGGCCAACTGTGCTTTAATGTGAACGGGGAAGAGTTAGAAGGTCGTAAGACCAACTTAAGTCCTTGTAACTAACAGGTTCCCAGTGTTCATTTACGTCCCGCCGCTGCACTGAATGTGGCTTACATCCAAGTAGACCCACATTTTTGCCCTTCTGAGGGAACAGAACATTTTTCCCAAATCCGCGAACTGGGTTTGGAATCATTCTCTCCTTTAAAATTTCCCCGTTTTTCAGACAAACGGCTAGACACTGTTCCTTTCCCGACCGGGCCTTTATTTTTAAAATTACTTTTTGCCCTTGCTTTCTCTTCCCCAATGGACCGTCTTTATTATTATTATTAAAAAGGAAGGTTGGGGGGGTGGGAGTGAGAGAAGAAAAGAAGCGGAGGAGGGGGGAGAGTCGAAAATTGTCGGCTAGAAAGGATAAAATTGCTTTCCGACAAAGGAAACCATCAAGCACCTGTCAATAATGTGCCAAAAGGCCAAGGAGAAAAATGGCGTGCGTACACCCGTCTTGTTTTTTTTTCTTCTTCCCACCGCAAAGTGGCTGAGTGGCCTTGGATGGCACTTTTCGGAGCAATTAAAGTGGCATGGAGAGCACCGAGACAGGTTAGCCATTAACTTTTTTTTTTTTTGCTTTTATTATTCAGTAAGCTCTTTGGAGATCAGGCAAGGAGGAGAGAACCGAAGGAGACGATGCCCCAAAAATCTGCAATAAAAACACAGGAGGATGCTGGGTGACCTTTTTTTTTAAAAAAACCCAGGGCGGTCCTCGATTTGAGGACGCTGCACGCTTTGCAAGTGGTGGGGCTGCATTTTTCAAAATAGGAGTAAGGGAATTCGCAACCTGCATGGTGGACTGTCAGGAAAGCACTCTTAGCAAGTTTGTGTTCTCCTCGAGGCCAAAGGGGAGTTTTGTTTTCGGTTCGCTTAGCCGTGCATTTTTCTGTAAAATCAACACTGTGTTCACGACATGATGCACACCTTTCTGTCTTTAGGAATCGCCCACATACCCCAAGTTTGTGGAATTCTACAATTCCCTGCCTCCTAGGCCCAATCGGTGCCAACATTACGATCTTTTTGGTACCAAGTTATAACCTGGCTTTTTTATTAAAGCTTTTGCGTCAAACTGATTTTGTCCAGCCCGCTTGTGTCTTTGTATTAATCAAGATGGTTTTGACTGGCTTTAAATTGTCTGCTTTTAATTGAGAAACTACTGCCTTCAACATATTTTTCATCCTAGCTTTTGTAATTATTTCTGGTTCTAAATTGATTTTCTTGGAAGCCACCCTGAGACCTTTGGCCAAAAGACGGGATTTAAATATTTTAATAAATGAAATAAAATTGTCCTCATCCTTATCAGCTTGGTTTCATAGCCCACTTCCATCCTACAGTATTATAGCGCTGTTATTCCACTTTTGACATCCTGTGGAATTCTGGGATTTGCAGTTTGGGGGGGCAGTTAGAATTCTCAGCCACACAGCTCTTGGGCCTCAGAAAACTACAAACCCCAGAATCCCACAGGAGGTTGAAAGTGGAATAATAGTGCTATAACAGTGTAGGGTGGACATGGCCATAGTTGGCCAGGTGCTGGACCACCAAGAACTGTCTTCAAGAACCTAGGAAGCTATATCTCCCAAATAAGGTCACTTTTTGGGCACATAGAGAGAGAGAGAGAGAGGTACTCCCATAAGTTTCAAGATCCCAAGCCATCTAAATCCTTAAATCTTCTCACCAGCCCCTTGAGGATGATGCCTTTGAGAAGGTGGTGGCTGACACCTATGAATGTAGGCAGCAAGCTTCTCGCTTGTCTTAAAGCAAATCCTCCTTCGCCTAAACAGGGCGTTAAAGAGAACTGGGATTTCTGTTGCTGCAGAAAGACTCAAACTGGGTCAGGGGGAAAGAGACACGGTGGCAGAAAGGCAGATTTCGGCTAAACATCAGGAAAAACGTCCTAACAGTAAGAGCTGCTCGTGGTGGAACAAACCACCGTGGGGGTTGGAGCTCCTTTTGGTGCGGAGATACCGAATCAGAGGGTGGATAACCGTCCGTTGAGGAGGATGTGGTCACAAGTGTCTTGAACTTGAGCAGGAGGGTTGGCTAGATGACCTCAGAGGTCCCTTCTGAGTCTGGGGGAAGGATCTCATGAATGTTCCTTTTCAGGAAGGAGCTCCCAAGAAGGCAAGGCTGCTAGGCTAGAGAGGAAGAGCCGAGAACAACCTCCCCGTCATCTCACAGAAAAACACGGTGGACGTTTTTGGCTCGTTGCTGAGTGGAAGACTAGTGATTTTGTTGTTCTGACTTATAGAGGTGACAACAAATCACAGCCTACCATCCAGCGCGAGCCCAGGCTCTCCGCAACTCACGCCAACCACCGTTGGAAACGGACTTTCTGTTTCTGCCTCGCCGGACTTCCTCTCTCCAGCATCCTCTTTGGGCCGGTCAAGCTATTTCCCGTCTTGGGATGCCGGTGCAAAATCACGAGCCTTATAAAACTAAGAGCGTTCCCGGTCTCCTGGGTGTGGGTTGCAGCTTTTTAATGTTTCTCAAGCGAGAGCATGGAGTAGCTTGCAAGAGTTTCAGTGCCTCACATTGAGTACCGGCGACGCAGTTGTTAATTGTGAGGGGAGGAGAACGGAACAGAGCGGACGTTTTAACACGCCTTTGCGTTTTGCAAATCTCTTTCGCTCTTTCTATGTGTGTGTCTGCATGTGTGTATATATTTTGTTTGCCGCAGACTTTTTAAAAAGTTGTCGTTTTTGCTGTTGCGTGGTGATTTATATCTGAACAGTTCCCCAGGGCCGGGATGCAAAGACAGCAAAAATAAGGAGAGGCTTAAGGAGCTAGGTATGTTCAGCCTGACAAAAAGAAGGTAAAGAGGAGACGTGATAGCCATGTTTAAATGTTTGAAGGGATGTCATGTTGAAGATGGAGCAAGCTTGTTTTCTACTGCTCAGGAAACTAGGACACGGAGCAATGGATTCAAACTACAAGAAAAGAGATTTCCCCTAAACATCAGGAAGAACTTCTTGATGGTAAGAGCCATTTGAGAGTGAAATAGGCTGCCTCAATGGAGTGTGGTGGAGTCTCCTCCTCCTTTGGAAGTTTTTAAGCAGAGCCTGGATGGGCATTTGGTGGGGTGCTTTGAGTGTGAGTTTCTGCATAGCAGAAGGGGGTTGGACTCAATGGCCATTATGGTCTCTTCCAAGTCTTATGTTTCTATGTTCCTATATAAAATGTAAACAGAAACAGATAAAAGCTAATAATAATAGTAATAACGATGTTGACCTTTTCTCCAGTCTGGGACTCAAGGAGGCTTACCAAAAGTGAAACTAAATACAGATCACGTCATTCAAACTGTACAAAATTCAGCTATGATCTCATCATAATCGTCTCTCTTTTCTCCCAGCCTGAGACTCAACACAGCTTGTGGTGGTTGTCATGATCCTAAGGCGAGCCTATCATGGGGTTTTCTTGGGGCTGAGAGTGTGTGACACACCCAAGGTCACCCAGTGGGTTTCCATGACTGAGTGGGGAATCAAACCCTTGTGTCCAGGGTCGTAGTCCAGCGCTCACTAAGAGGACGCTGGCTTATATATACGTGTACCTTTTAAGCCAGCGTTCTCGCCTTGAGCTTCCTTCGTTTGTCCTAAAGGCTGGAGAAGAGAGCCTCCAAACTGAGACCCTTCCATCTTCGTGGCTCAGTGGGGATTTGAATCCGGATCTCTTGAGAGAGACGCCTCCCCTCAAGGTCCCTGTCTCCTTAAATGTCCTCTGACTCATTTCGCAGTGACCTCAATGCTTTATTTATCATTTAAATCGAGGACAGATGTGCCTGCAGGGACCCAGATGAAGACGGAAGGACCCCCTTCTGTGCAGCCAGGCCGAACTGTTTATCCTCGGCTGCTGCAATTCAAAGCCATTCCTTTAAAGCAAAAGGCTTTGTCACGAAGAGCTGTGGGTGCTTTTTTCACGCCCTCAGTTTGTGTATTCCATAAGTGAAAATACACCAAAAAATTAAGAGTAGCACACTTTTATTGGGCGTGCAGCTGAACCTTAAGAAAACAAAAATAATGACCGCTTGTGATTTACCTAACCTTAAGCAGATGAGGAAGGCACTGAAATAGTTCAAGATTTTGGCTCAGTCTTTTAATGGAGACCACAGTCAAGAAATCAGAAGAAGAGAAGGACTTGGGCAGCTATGAAGGATTTAGGCAGGATCCCGAAGTGGAAAGATACATCATTGAATACTGAAGTTAGAATTGTTTGTGCCATTGTATTTCCAGTTTCTGGATATGGTTGCGAAAGCCGGAGAATGAAGAAAGCTGATAGGAACTAAAACCAACTCCTTTGAAATGTGGTGCTGGAGAAGCGTTCGCTGGACTGCTAAAAAAGGACAAATGAATGGGTCCTAGACCAAATCGAGACCGAGCTCTCCCTAGAAGCCAAGATGACTAAACCGAGGCTGTTGTACTTTGGACGTATCCTGAGAAGACCTGATTCCCTAGGAAAGACAATAATGCTTTGGAAGGTGGAAGGCAGTAGAAAAAGAGGAAGACTGCACAGGTTTTAAAAAATGTGTTTTTACTTTGGGAGAAAAGGCAGATAAATACAACAAATAAATAAAGATATTCTTGATTTTGGAAGGAAGAAAGGAAGGAAGGAATTGTACTCCAGCTTCAACCACATAGCGCAGAGTGAAGGAATTAGGAACAAAACCGGAAAGATCAGCAGTAAAATTGGAAAGCTGTAAAACAGCAGCCGTGTCTTCAGCAGCTCTCGAGGCAGAAAATCTGGAAGCAGCTCAAAATTTCTCCCGTGCTGACTGCTCCCTCCTGCTGAGCGCTTCTGCTGGCTTCAGTTTGAGTAACTTTAGCAGGAAGAGGAAGGGGAGAAGTTGGCGAGGCAGACCTCCCGGAGAGACTGCCGCCGCTCCTCTGAAGCTGCCTGGAACAGCAGAGACCAGCCGGCCGCTATTAATTTGTTTTCTTCTCTTTTTTTCAGGGCTGCACTCTCGCCCTAAAATTCCTCCCCTTGCTCCAAGGCCTTGTTGGAGCAAATGGGTATCCGCTCTGTGTTACATTCCTATGAACAGGTTGCTATTATTATACCAGCATTGTTGTTGTTTTAATTTACCTATTTATTTATTTAGTGCATTTCTACCCAATTCTTCAGCCAAAAAGACTCCTGGAATGGTTTACAAATTATTATTTTTACAGTTCCCCAGCCCTCAGGCTTACAATTGAACTCAGAGAGGCCATCTATGGAAAAGGGCTTGGCAATGGGAAAGGGGATTAAATCCATTTTTTATTTTTACAACGCAGCAACCTCATTGTTGAGTCTACTTGCTGGTAGTGTTTCTAACACAGTCTCCTTTTTTACTTTGCAGGTAGAAATGGAAGTAAAATCTAATTGGCAGCTTGGAGATCTTCCACATGCTTCTCATAACTCTTATTTATATTTGCAGCTGGCCTTTCGCATTTGCTGGGGTTGGAGGCGTAGGGCCCCGGCAAAAGTGGGAAAACCACAAATATTAAAGTGTGTGTGTGTGTGTGTGTGTGTGTGTGTAGGAAGGGGGCCAAGGCATGGTTCGGAGAGTGTCGCCCAGGGTCCAAACCACATCAGGGAAAGGAGAGAGAAAAGGGGTGAGTAAGCTGGATCCTTTCCTGATGCCCAGAACTGCATCTCCCCAAACTGGAAAAAATTGCGCCTTCATCTCCCACCGGGAGATGACCCTTGAAACTGGAAACTGCAGGCCAGGTCCCGAGATCTGGTGACTCTGCGAATGCCATTTATCTCATTTATCCCTGAGAAATGTTGTTTGCTCAGCTCCTCACACCGAGCTTTTTTCTGGTGGAAAGCTAAGTTCTCAAAAGCTTCATCCAAGACCCCAAATCGAAGTCCGTCTGGCTAGCGAGGTCCCGCTAACTCTCAGCAGCTGTCAGACCAGCAGAGAAATTGCTCTGCCTGTCAGGAAAGAAAGAGAAAAATAGGTGGCAATTTATAGAAATAGATTAAGCCTCCCGCCATGTTCGACTGTCTGGCGGGTCGTGGCCAGGGGGGATCATTTTCGCCTTTCCATGGAGCCTACAATTCTTCCCTCTCCCCTCCGCATGCAACCACCCTTTCGCAGCCAGGTTGGTGCCTCAGTTTCGCTCTGGAACGGAAGCGAGAAAAGCCACGCAGAGGCGGCTTGAAGGGGAGAAAAACAATTTCCGAGAGAGGGGAGGAAAACATTTTATTGCAGTGGTTCTTAAGCTGGGGTCCGGGGAATCCTGGGGGTCTGTGGAGCCTTCACAGGGGGCCCGAGAAACCCTAGTCTCAGTACAGCAGCGTGTGTGTGTGTGTGGATGCCGAGGGAGCAGTTTCGACACGTGCGCACGCCTGACGAAAAGAACACGTTAGCAGGCGTGTGTGTGTGCTCAAACTATGACTCTGGAGACCAGGGTTTTAATCCCCACTAAGCCACTGGGTGACCTCAGGCAAGTCACATTCTCTCAGCCTCAGAGAAGAAGTTAAGGCAACAAATCTTGCCCGGAAAACCCTCATGATGGGTTCGCCTTAGGGTTGCTCTAAGTTCTCAAAGGAGGCATTTTGGCTAGAAAGAACCTCCACGGTCAGCGGCACTTTGCTGTCGTGTGCCTTCAAGTCGCTTCCGTTTCCAACTCACAGCAATCCTAAGGCAATCCTATCGTGGGTTTTCTGGGGCTGAGAGTGTGTGATGCGCCCAAGTCACCCAATGGCTTTCCGTAGCTGAGCGGGGGAATCGAACCCTGGCCACTGGGGTCATCGTCCAGTGCTCATGCTGGCTCTCAGTACATTCCTACCAATACCCATTTCTGTAAGCAAAGAGGCTGGAAACCGGTTTTCGGGAGGAGAGGAGATGCATTTCCCGTTTCTGCTTTGGCGATGCCTCGTGCGGATTGTACGCCAGTGCCACGCGGGTGTATCAGCACCACCCAAATCTCCCTTCTTGGATGGGGAGGAGGAAGTCCGGGGAGGTAATAAAGCAAAATGAAGGTCCCTGATGCAGCGGACTGTATGGAACGGCGATGCCACTCATCTCTCGCTAATGGACACTTCAGCGGAAAATGTCAAAGCATCTCCGGGCGCCATGGTAACATGGCACGGTCCAATCTCCAGCCTCCATCATGGGCATCTTCGGCTGCCCGGCTACAAATCGCCCACTCTTCAGGCCTTTTGTGTGGAGAGAAGGGCTTTTTCTTGTTATTATTTTTAACCTTTTATGTCTTTGTGAGCATCAGGACAAGGGAATCTGACAGGCAACGGCGTTCGAGCCGTGCCCGCTTTCTCCTCCTCGATTTGTGCTTCTCTCGTAAAAGCAGAGGTGGGCAAAGCACAAACCCGGGGGCCCGTACGCAGCCCTCAAGGTTGTTTTTCCGCAAACTAATTCCACCTGTAGAAGAATGGTGGCTGAAAGGAGTAGATTAGATAAAACACTTTACTTCAGAGAAGACTGGGATTGCCTTGGCAAACTATGCGAATGCAAGATGGGGCAATATTTCAGTGCTCAGGATAGAAGCAAGATAAGAATATTAAATGGAAAAAGAATCAGTGATTGGAAAAGGAAGAAAAGGGTAAAATAAACATTAGAGAAAACATGGGGAAAAATAATATTAGATTTTGCCAAAATGCTCAAGTCAACATAAAGAAGGAAATTTGAGTAGGTTGAAGAATGAGTGGGGTACCACAAAATCAAATTTGAAAGGCAATTGAGGACAATGTGAGCGTTTGGACTGGAATAATCGATCGCTTATTGATAACTGGCGGGTGGATTAATAGCAATTGTGCTTGTAAGCTGAGAATTGATTTTTGTGGTTTAGTCTGAGATTTATCTACAAGCGGTTTTATTACTGAATTAATTATAACCAGTTTGAAATCACTTAGTAGATGCGCTAAATGTTGTCTTTGATAGTATAGTTTGGTATACTTAGTTTAGGTTAATTTCTAGTTTATTATGTTACGTCATAGTTTATTATGTTATGTTAGTTTCTAGTTTATTATGTTATAATTTATTATGTTTTGTTTGGTTGTATATTTTGGTTTATGTTAATCCCTGAATGAAACTTTTGGTTATAAAATAACTTGTTTAATTCTTTTTTCAATCCATGGCATTACTTGCTTAAAAACCTGGAACACTTCTGACAGTCAGTGTAGACAGAACAGAACTAGATGGATCAATGGTTTCACTTGATGGTATTACCATTATTATTATTATTATTATTATTATTATTATTATTATTATTATTATTATACAGTGGACCCATAGCATCTGAGGGATTTGGTTTTATGAGATCCTGTGGATACCAAAATCCTTGGATGCTCAAGTTTTAAGATGTTTTAGTTAGCCAGTGGTCACTGTATTCGATTAGTATGTTAGTAAGTTATTTCAGTATAAGTTCCTTTTTTTCTTCTCTTCTGCCTGCTTTTTTCTTTTCTTTCTCTGAATGTATTCTTCTTTGACTGTGATAAATAAATGATAAATAATAAATGATTTTTTTTTTAAAAAAACACCAATGTGGCTTGAAGACTGTGTTCCCTCTATGCGTCTGAAGAAGCAGGACAAAATCCATGACAGCTTATGGGAAAATGAATAAGTTAGGGCCCTATCACACTACCCTGTTTGAGTGCTATTAGTCCACTTTTAATTGTCATTGCAACAACATTCTGTGGAATTTGGGGGTTTGTAGTTGAGCGAGGCCCAAGAGTGCTCTAAATGCACTTCCCTAAACTGCAAATCCCAGGATTCCATATGATGATGCTGTTGAAGTGGAATAACCGCACTGTAACAGTGTGGTGCAGTCAGTCCTAAAAGGGCCGCAGTGCCCACTAGTGGCTTCCATGTCAGTGGGGAGTGGGATCCACTCCAGGGTTTTGCTAGCTTTCCAGATGCTCTCCAAGGTGCTGAACCTGTTTGCGAAAGTGCTTCAGCACCTTGGAGAGTTCCTTTAAAACCAGGGCCATTTCCGCCCTGTGCTGTGATTCTACGTTCAACCTCCTGTGGAATTCTGGGCTTTGTAGTTTACTGAGGTCAAAGAGCTCCTTGGCTGAGAATCCTCAAAGCCCCTCTCTAAACAGCAGACCCCAGGATTCCAGAGGAGGTTGGAAGCAAATGCGCTATACCCTGTATCTAATTTTAGAAACTACAAGGAGGAAGATCAGAGAGACTGAAGTTGCCCATCATCCACAGTTAGCGGCTGGACAGCCAACTCAGTGGCTACAAAGGGATGCCTGCTGGCACACTTCCCCTCTCCAAAGAGAACTGCATTGCAATTCAACGTAAATCGTGTTGCGTCCCGGCTAATTTTGCAAAGTGCATAAAAAAAAGGCAAGTTTCTGGTGGAAATTTGAAGCACTGCCTCTAGTAATGCTTTTCTACTCTTTTTGAAAAATTATAATTTTAATACTGGGTATGAATCATGCCTAAAATGTTTGGTTGGATTAGAATTCCCAGCATCCATCACCGTAGGGTGTACTGGCTGGGGATGATGGGACTTGCAGTCCAAATAAGTTTTGGAGGGCTACGTTATTCCCACCCAGATTTTAGCAGCATAGAACCTGTCTCTTTAAAGTAAATCCCATTGTGATTTCAGAGTAAATGCTCTGAGTTCTTAGCTATGCTCCATTGTATCCATTCCCCTATTTAATAATATTTAATATTTATATTATTATATATATCATTATGTTATCATATAAATACTTATATTTGTTATTACTATTATTATATCTTATATACAAAGATATTTAATTTTTATTACTATTATTAAATCTTATATATTCTTCAAATATGCATTCTTATATATTCTCAAATCTTATATATTCTTGGAATATAATTAATTTACTGGTACTCCCAGGTGAACTACATTTCCCAGAAGCCTCCGCGCTCGCCCTTTCTTGCCCTCCCCTCCCTCCGCAGAGGGATTTCCATTCGCGGCAAAGGGTCAGCCAATAGGAGAGCTGCTGCTGCAAAAAAAGACAAACTTTCGGGACGTCCTTGCGCGGACGCCGCTTCTCCCAGCGTCCCTTTCGGCTCCGCTCGCCCTTAAAAAGGAACGTTGGCCGGCCGCCTCTGCAGCGCTTCTGGGAAATGCAGTCTCTACGCAGCAAGCTCCGCCTTGAAATCAGCGGAGGCTCTCCAACGGAGAGACTACGACTCCCAGAGTGCTCCTCGGCGGCGACGCGGAGCGGGCTGAGGGAGCCGCCATTTTGTTTTTGCCCGACTGTGCTTAAGATGGCGCCGTGGTGAGGACCAGCCTGAAGGTTGCTGGTTGTGGCAGGTGTTTTGCGAGGGAGGCTGAGGGAGGCCTGGTTGCTAGGTTACCAAGCAGTAAGCCCCTTTCTGGCCTTGTATTTTTTCATAGACAGAGATATTTATTTATAGTATTTATTTAAAGATATGCATAGATAGAGGAAGAGACTTCCTTTGCCTTCTATATATAGGAAGAGGCTTCCCTTCCCGTATATATATTTATATATATATGTATGTGTATGTACAGGAAGAGGCTTTCCTTGCCTTAGCCCCCTGAGCTGTTTGGCTGGGGATGTGAGTGCCAAGCGGGCCCACTACCAGTCCATGGGGACAGGGTGGCCTCCGTGGGGCCTGTGGCATCACCATGGATCTACGCCTGGCGGTCTACAATGCCGCCCGAGAAGGGAAGCTGAAACTCCTGCAGAAACTACTGGGAAGCCGGAGCCGTGAGGAGCTCGAAGAATTGACCGCAGGCCCTGGAGGTGGGGAAGGAGCCGGGGGCACCCCGCTTTTGATAGCCTCCCGCCACGGCCACCGGGAAGTGGTGGAATACCTCCTGGACCACTGCGGTGCCCGAGTAGACGTGGGCGGCTCGGTCAACTTTGATGGTGAAACCATTGAAGGCGCTCCTCCGCTATGGGCCGCCTCAGCCGCCGGCCACTTGGATGTAGTCCGTAGCCTGCTGGAGCGTGGGGCCTGCGTGAACCAGACCACGCTGACCAACTCGACCCCGCTGCGAGCGGCCTGCTTCGACGGACACCTGGAGATCGTCCGCTACCTGGTCGGCGAGCAGGGGGCCGACCTGGAGGTGGCCAACCGCCACGGCCACACCTGCCTGATGATCTCTTGCTACAAAGGCCACTCGGAGATTGCCCGCTACCTCCTGGAAAGAGGGGCGGATGTCAACCGCCGCAGCGTGAAAGGCAACACTGCCCTCCATGACTGTGCCGAGTCGGGAAGTTTGGAGATCCTGCGGCTGCTGCTGGAGTCCAACGCGCGCATGGAGAAAGACGGCTACGGGATGACCCCGCTCTTGGCTGCTAGTGTGACCGGGCACACCAATATTGTGGAATACCTCATTGAAGGAGCGCTGGAGGAACCAGTGGCAGAACAAGAGAGCACACCAGAAGTAAACGAGACTGATTGTGATGGGCAGCAGGGTGAAGAGGAGCCCGACAGCAGCGCCTCTGATGCATGCGAAAACCGACCTCATGTTTACTGCACTCGGGAGGCAGCTGTGGATGCTCTGGAACTCCTAGGAGCCACATTTGTGGACAAGAAGCGTGACCTCCTTGGGGCTATGAAGCACTGGCGGAGAGCAATGGAGCTTCGGCACAAAGGTGGACAATACCTTTCCAAGCCCGAACCTCACCAGTTGGTCCTGGCTTACGACTTTGCCCGAGAAGTGAGCACCATGAAGGAGCTGGAGGCTTTGGTGACCGATCCGGATGAAATGCGGATGCAGGCGCTGCTGATACGGGAACGTATCCTTGGCCCATCCCACCCAGACACGTCTTATTACATCCGTTACAGGGGTGCTGTCTATGCCGATTCAGGCAACTTTGAACGCTGCATCAACCTTTGGAAGTATGCCTTGGAAATGCAGCAGGGCAATCTGGAGCCGTTAAGCCCCATGACAGCCAGTAGCTTCCTCTCGTTTGCCGAGCTTTTCTCGTATGTGCTCCAGGACCGCTCAAAGGGCACCTTGGCCACCCAACTGGGGTTCTCCGACCTCATGCTGGTGCTGAGCAAAGGTGTCCGTGAGGTCGAGAGGGCTCTGCTCCATCGGAAGGATACTGTCACGGATTGCACCCAGTTCACCAAAGCTCTTGCCATCATCCTCCACCTGGTCTTCCTCTTGGAGAAAGTGGAGTGCACCCCAGAGCAGGAACACCAGAAGCGCCAAACCATCTACCGCTTGCTGAAATGCAACCCCCGGGGCAAGAACGGATTCACCCCGTTACACATGGCAGTGGACAAGGATACCACCACCGTCGGCCGCTACCCGGTGGGGAAATTCCCATCTCTCCATGTGGTCAACCTCCTACTGGAGTGCGGAGCTGACCCGGACAGCCGTGACTACGACAACAACACCCCGCTGCATGTGGCCGCGCGGAACAACTGCCCACTCATCATGAGCACCCTCATGGAAGCCGGAGCCCACATGGATGCCACCAACGCCTACAAGCAGACGGCTTACGAGCTCCTGGACGAGAAGCTCTTCACCAAGGCCATGATGCAGCCTTTCAATTACATCACCTTACAGTGCCTTGCCGCCCGAGCCCTGGATAAACACAAGATCCCCTACAAGGGCTTCATCCCAGAAGAACTCGAAGCCTTCATTGAACTCCATTAAAGAGTCTCCGGTGGGAGGGCGGTGGTGATGGACTTCCAGTCTTCCTGTGATATGAATTTTTAAATTTTAAATGCTTTTGTTTGCACTGGGCCAGATATACTCTCTCTCTCTCTCTCTCTCTCTCTCTCTCTCTCTCTCTCTCTCTCTCTCTCTTCTCTCTGGTCCTGCCATCAGGGTAGGAAGTGTCTTAAGGTCTCCTTCACACTGCACATTTGTGGCAACTTTGAAACCACTTAAACTGCATTCTGTAGACTCCTGAGATTTTTGGTTTGGGGAGGCACTAGAGCTTTCTGACAGAGGATTCTAAATAGTTCACCAAAGTACAGATCCCAGCACTTTGTTGGGCACAGTCATGGCAGCCAAAGTGCCACAGTTGTGTAGTGTGAAAGAGACACTGAAAATTCTGTATATGTCTTTACCCACACTGGGATAGACACCAATATTTGACATCCTGGGGCCACCGCCAAGGCCCCCAAACCCTGTTGGTGCCCAGGATGGATGTCTTCCCGTCCGTTGCTTAAATTTTTCTGACAGTCGGATCTAGCCATCCTTTTTAAAGCTTCCCACAGCACCCTCTAATGTTTTCCTTGGGACATTCTGTGTTATTATAGAAAGGGTGGTCTGATTCAGCTGCTCAGAGCACTGTTACAGCCAGGTGAGTCCACCGGGGCCTACTGGCATTTGAACCGCTAGCTGCCTCCTGTCCTGCCCCCCTCCAATGGCAAATTTTGGTGTCAACCAGCGCTGAGAGCCATGGGGTGGGATAGAGGAGGTGACTGGTCAGGATTTGATTGGTGCTGGCCCCTCGTTGCCAACTCACTCTTTTTTTAAAAAAAGAATTGACAGTTCTTCATTTGATCTGCTTGGCTTGCTAGTTTCGGAGCTGCTGTATTTGCATCGTTCCATCCCTTCTCTCTCCTGCCCATCCACAAAATATAGGAAGAGAAATGAGGAATTTCAGGCAACCTTGCAGACAGTCTTAAAGTTGCCGCTCTTTCTTTGCTCTGCTCCGTAATATGCCAGAGAGAGAGAGTGGATTGGTCAACGCTCAGCAGAAAGTTTTACTTATGTTGCTGCTTAGCCGAGTGCGGTGGTGGTTTGTGTTCTGGGTTTGAGTTCTTCGTTTGGCATGACCAATAGCCTCTGGCTGAGATTTAGCTGGCTGTTTTAAAGGCTGCAGCTGACAGGGATGTTGTTTGCTTCTCATTCCACCCACCCTTGCCAAATGGGCACTGCACTTACTGATGGTAAAAGCCCCCTCGCTGCCCAAGATTTGGTTAGTTGTAGGCTGTCAGTTTTGATTGCAGACTTCTTCCTCGTTGTGTAACTGCTCAAAAAGGAAAGGGAAGCCCAGTTTTTGAAATCCCCCCCCCCAAAAAAAGAGAACAAGAAGCCGAACATGTTTGTGGTGCTGCATTATGTGTGCAGCCCTTATCACTTGGGAATGAATCGGTGCTGTGTGGGCTTCATCTGTGATCACCCAGCCCTCACAGAGGCTGTCAGCTGTAGTATTCGCTTGCCAAGTGCTTAAACAACCTCCCTCGGCAGGGCTACCTTTCCCCTGCTTGCTTTTTCCTATGAACAAGCTCCCAGCGAGCTCTTAAAAGCAGGCCCCAGTTTGTGTGAGCCTGCACTCTTAATAGCTCTTTCCCCAAAGTTGTTCTTAGGTGCTTGGCAGAGATTGTGGTTTTGCGTGTATCCCTGTGTGTGTGTGTGTGTGTGTGTGTGTGTGTGTGTACCCTTGCATGCACACATGCTGCAAACCCAGCCAACTTTGGGGGTGGCGGGTGATTCTGTCACCATCAGGCTTGAGTTCTTGCCTGTTGAATTAAATCGGTGATTCCCAAATTCTAGGGACTTCAGCTCCCAGAAGTCCTATCTGCCTTGGCTCCCAGAAATCCAAAACACTTGGAAGACCAGAATTTGAGAAACACTGGATTAAATTCTTGTTTGTAGCACCGTTCTCAGACCTGCAGGGGAAAGTCAGGGGTAGAGAGCTGTGTTTGGAATGGAAACTGTAGCTTAAAACGGAAAGCAGGACTGAAGTATGTTGGCCAGAGAGAGCACGTGGAGTGGAGTGAATTTGGAGGTGTCTAGAATAGATCTGGATTTCATTTTGTCAGTAGAGAAGCTCCAGCTTTCACAGGTTACATACCCAAATCCCAACAAGCTGGTCATCTGCTTTGGGAAGCGGGCAAAGGAGGGAGATAGGTTCTACCACAAATGACCAGCATTGTTTTGAGGGACTGCTAAGAGTGGTTGTAAGATCTAGCCACAAATGGAGCACCTCTCTCCTTGACGGCCTTATCAGTGGGCCATGAAAATTGCTGTCAATTTTTAGCACAGCATGTTTCTCATCTTTGCGCTGGCTTGGGCTCATATTTGCCAGGGTAGGAAAGGGTCAGCGCCGTTACATCCTGGGCTAAGGATCTTAAGGGTAGGCAAACTTTGGACTGCCAGGTGTTTTGGACTACACCTCTCATGAGCCCCTGCTCAGCATCGCCAGTGATGAAGGATTGTAGGTGCTGGAGGCCAAAAGATCTGGAGGGCCAAAAGTTTTCTTCCCTTGAACTAGTGTTGTTTGAAGATTGTCTGTTTGAAGGTCCTCTCCTGAGTGGGGTTCAGAGAGCAGAGTCTGATTACTGGTTTATCTCCCAGCATGCATTGCCTTTTGCTGTTTATATGGTGGGTATTAAATGTACAGGTTTATCCAAAAATAGATTCTCCGAGGCCAGTGCTTCTGGGAGTATCTACGTGTCAATGTTTACCTAATGACCGTTGGCTGTGGAATCCCTCTTTTGCTAAAACTCCAGTTCTGTGTTAACCTTCCCACTCAACATAGACTGGCAAATAACAAAGCCACCTCTTTAGTTCTTTGTGGTTTTCAAGTTTATGTGGAAAGCATAGAATTAGTTGACGGAGGAGATATAAAAGAATATTTTATTCCCCCCCATCAGCCTTTGCCTGCTAAGTTTGGCTTGAAATGGAAGCTGCATAGAAGGTTTAGAGTATCTGGATTGTGCAGAATATTAGCACTTTAAAGGTGCGCAGGAGGTTTGGAGTGTCTGGATTGCGCAGAATATTAGCGCATTTAAGCTGCGCAGGAGGTTTGTAGTATTTGAATAGTACAGAATATTAGTGCATTAGTGCATAGGGAGAAGAGGGGTGATTTGTGGGGAAGTGAAGTCACATCTCCCCCTCTTCCCCCATTATTGAAGGTTTTGTGGGTGAACGTAAGCAGATCTCACAACACTCTGGCACAGTAAACTTTGCACTTCATTTCTTAGAATTTAAATATCTCAGCTGAACCTTAAACCTCAATCAATTTGTGGGTCAGGAAGTATCCCATAGAGCTTTTGCCCATGCCCTTTTAAAAAGCAAACTGCTTCTCTGAAAGTTCAATTTCCAAAGAAGGTATCAGGTGGGTTCCCTCCCCTTCCTTGTTTTGCTTTGGTTTCACTGCCAAGAAAAGAAGAATTAATTTAGCAGCTTTAGGCAGAACCGTAAACTGCAACCGTGGAATGTGTTCAGTTGGCGAGCCAACGTTCCTGACTTGAAATAAATAAACCGGCACTTTAAAAAAAAAAAAAAGAGGAAAGAAATGAAAGTTGTGCTGCTGAAAACAAAACTCTGCTTCTTCTTGTTACTGCGTGTAAGGGCGTGGGAGGGTGAATGGATGTGTTGGCTTCACTTTACAGGGTTGGATTTGTCTTGGCAGGAGAAGAGGAAAACCACATTTTGTCCAGAGCTTGTTATCCAAGGGAGATTAGGTTACGAATGGAAGAATCACCTGATGGACTACAGGCATGTCTAGTTGAACATCTTGAGCCAGGTAACCTAGTGAGAAACAAATTAAGGCAATTGTGTTGATCTGGAGGGCCTGGTCTACTTCAGTCTTGGTCAGTTTTAGCTTTAAAGGAAAACACCACATGTGGCCTGTGGAGTGGTTTTTGTGGCCCCCATGGGTAAAAGACAAATTTTCCCAATAATATTCATTTATGGCCCTCCTATGCCCTCTAGGGGCACTTTTAGCACATTTTTGGCCCTGCAGACCAATTTTTATTTAAGGGAAACGAACAGGAAATTACTTCTGCTCCCTTCCTGTTGTTAAAAAAAAAAGGCCTCTCCTGGGCCTAAAATGGCAAGAAATGTCCCAGCACCCCCAAGAGGATGTTTACTTGTTCAGGGGTACCCTTGTTGGCCCTGCAGAGTCCCCCTGGCTGTACCTGTATGTACCTTTAAGCTACAATGAAGCTATGAGACGTGGGTTTTAAGACACGACAATGCACACAAGTAGTTATGTTATAACAAATTTGTACAGGCAGGTGAGAAGCCCATTGACTTGACAACGCCTCTCCAATCTCCTGCAAATGCAACTCACTGTGGCAGCATTAAAGTAAACCTGTGAAAGACACCCCCCCCCCGACGTTTGAATATCTGGAGTATCACAACTAGTTAGCATTGGTAAATACTGTCTTAGATGGAGCAATCATTTGACCTGGTATAAAGTCATTTTCAGGGCCTGTATGCATTATGCACTTAATAGTACTATTATTCCACTTTAATTGCCATGGGTTTGTCCTATGGAATCCTGGGATTTGTAGTTTAGAGAGGGCTGTTTAGAATTCTCAGCCCGAGTGCTCTTGTGCTTTAGCACCCTGCAAACCCCAGGGTTCCGTGGGATGAAACCAGCTATCCAATGCTAGAAATTTGGGAACCAAAAGAAAATTTCATGTGGCAGTAGAATTCTTACTGGTGGCAATGTCTCCATGTAGCTACACACCCTGAGCAATCAGGAAGTCCACTGAGAAGAGGCTGGTATGAAGCGTCACAGTCCAATAGTAAAGTCTGTATACAAGGCACGGGTCAAAGGCTTCCAGGAACACAAACAAGGGGTGTGCTGCTTCCACTGACAAGGTCAGTTGTCTGGAACGGCTTCACATTCCTTTCACTGTCTATATAGGCTGACAGCTTCCCTCAGCTGTTTGCCTAATTGATGCAACCTTGCTATATAAATGCTCCAAGTTCTCCTGGGCTCTCCCTTTCCACCTACACTGGCTGCAATAAGTATTGACCCATCCATGTTTCTGTATTGTGGCTGTTGGGAAGTGTCCTGTCTGGGTTCTGGAATGAGGGCATGACAGTAGCAAACCTCTGGGTAACTCTGGTCCAGAACATCCTATGATAGGATTGCCATAGTTGGCTTGAAGACACATAATAGAAGAGCTACCATGAGGGGCCAAATGGTATTTGAGAAAGAGCTGTAACTTCAAAGTTGAGGGGCCAGATTAGCTTGCACAATGTCCCAGTTCATTCCTTGGCATTTTCAGGTAGGAACAGGAAAAAAAAACAAAATACCTTTTGTCCAAAATCCTAGAAAATTGTTGCCAGTTGGCGTACACGATACTGAACTCGATGGACCAAAGAAGGTATTTAAATCAGTCATTTATTCAGAGAGAAGAGGCTGTAACTCAATGTAGGGCACCTGTTTTTCATTCATGGAGTTCCTGGTTTAGTCCCCGGGATCACCCTGAAACAGTGAGGACCTGTCGCCAATTTACTCCAGACTGCAGGTGGGATTCATGCGAACTGCACATCCAGCTCCAGAAGGCTATTGAATGTAGCTAACTACAGGTATACCTCAATTAACCAAGCTGATATGTTCCTGGACATTTCTTCTTGCGCAGAGAACGCGGAGCCAGACGCACAAAGAATAGAGAAAGGCTCCAACATTGCAGAAAAAATAATGGAGAACCGTTCAACATGTTTCAGCAAACCTTTTATCAGAAACTAGCCGTATACATCTGTGAAATGAAATAGCTGGGTCAAGTAAGCCTTGTGTTAAGTAAGCGAAACTTCTCAAGAGTACCCAAAGGCTTCCTCCAAAATGCATCCAGAAATGATACGTCCACCTCTCTTGACGATTTTTGCTTTGGAGACTAAACATGAGATCTATGCATTTTTTTAACAGCTGGTGAGGCAGTCTTATTTGCTGCCCACGTTTCTCTCTGTTTTGCTGTTCATTGTGAAAGTAAGAGGTTCTAGAGACAGCTGCTGCTTACCTGTTGCAGGCAGGAACACATATGTAATGTAGAATTTCATCCTTTCCCAGCTGTAGCTTCATTGCATTTCTAGCTGCAGGCATGCTTTTGCAGCTTGGCACTGAACGTCTATCCTCCTCCAGGTCCTCACCATCCTTCCTAAGCCCATGCTGCTAAAAAAAGCCTTCTAGGGTAGAAGATGAGAAAGAAAAGGCCACCCTGGCCTGCTAAATACAAGTTTTGCTTTTTATGCCACTGGATAACAGTCAACATTTGGCCCTGTTGGTGATATTTATTTGTTCTTTGAACACCAACTAGTGTCTGAGTGGGGATTTGAATCCTACTTTCCCAAAGCCTTTAATAACTGAATAAATGTTTGAACATTTAAATCCCTGAAATCTCAAATTTGAAAAGCACGAGGTAGCAGGTAAGGGGCAAAGACGCTTTTCCATCTAAGGGCCCTTTCATACTATACAATTATAGCACTATCGTCCCAATTTTCCGGTCATGGCTGCCTCCAGTGGAATCATGGGGTTTGTAGCCTGGAGCTCTCTAGCTGGGAATTCTAAACATCTCTTCCTAAGTGGCAAATCCCAGGATCCCGCAAGGTGGAAGCACAGCAGTTAAAGCAGAATCATAGTGCTATACCTGGCATGTTGCGAACTGGCTCTGAGATCCTGCAAGGATGCTGCCAGTCAAAGCAGTAAATACTAGCCTGGATGGATGAATAATCCCATTCAGCAGTGAGTCAGCTTCCTATGTCAGTGGGGGAAATGGGGGCTGCAGATCAACTGTCCCAATATGGCAGGGAGAGTCCTAATTAATCCCCCGACGTCCCACTTTCTTTGCTTTTAAAATGTCTTAGCTTCTCTCTTCTCCTCCCCATTGGTCCTCAGCTTTCTTCAGTTGCTGCAGACTGATTTCGGTGTACAAAAGTAGTTTTCACTCAGCTCTGCAAACTACTTTTGTCTTTGCAGGGGAAGAGAGCAGACGAGGGGCGGAATCTTGCCCTTCCGAGTAGGCTTAGGCACAAGCAGCCCGCTGCAGCCTCTCCTAGCTTGTGTCTTCTTCCTCATGAATAACCTTTTCCCCTCTTGACCACTCTCTGATGTTGCTCGGCCCCTGTGTGTTCTCATCTGTGAAATGTCCGAGGGGGTGGGATTGTAGCTGGGGGTCAAGGACTTGTTATGGCAGTCAGACGCTTGCATATCCAATCCCTGGCAGTGTGTGTGGCTGTACAAAGAGACAAGCAGACAAGAGAGAGGAAAATAGGTTTTATTTTCAGTCCCCGTGTCTATTTCCAATGCCATTTTCCACCCCTCGGTCTGGGCTCCCCTCTTCCCCAGCCATGCCAAGCGTTGCGTTGGTCCTCTCCACTTGCATGTGGTTGTAGTCTCCTATCTGCACCATTTGGGCGTTCTGGATGATCAGGTGCGGCTGAGGTCCACCTGAACCCAGGGAGAGCAGGAAGGGCTGGGAGAGGGAAGGTTGGTCAGGGCCGGGCGGAGGCTGGAATGTTCCTGGAGCAGGGAACTCTGGGTAAAACGGTGACTGTGGTCTGTGCCCAGAGGGAATCTGTAATCCTGGAAAGCCCGCTGGCATAGGTGGCAAGGGCATCGCAACTTGTGCATTCATGTCAAGCGTAGACAGACGTTGCAGCGTGTGCTGATAATTCTGGTTCTGCTCCAACCATCGCTGTCTCTCTTGGATCTGCCGCCTGTAGCTCCAGGCCACCTTCTTCTCTTGGATGGCCTTTGGGGTGAAGGTCCTTTTGACCCTCTTGGCAAAGACAGGGGAGCTCTCGTCCAGCGGCACGAGACCCACCAGCGGGAACGGCATCTCACTTTGCTTCACGGGTCTCTCCTTGGAGATGAACGGGATCACCGTGTTGGTCTTACAGAACCGAGTGAAGGAGTCCATCAGGGCCACGCTGGTCTGGTAGCTACAGAACCGGTTCTCGAAGTTCTCCGTCAAGAGCAAGAGAGTGAAGGCAGAGTTGTCCAAAGCGTTCTGGAAACAGCTGAACTGGCTGTGTCCGGGGACCAAGAAATCCTCACTGTACGTCGCCCCGTTGGAGACCCCCAAGCTCTCCAGGCGATCCTTCACCTGGCAGGCGAGGGTCTCATCTTTGCTGGCATGAAGGACTACGAATGTGAAAAACTCTGTGGCATCTGTCTGCGGGTCCATCGATGAGGACCCGGACGAATGAGGTGGAGGGGCAGAGCTTGACACAGAGCATGGGACAGGGCTTGAGGTTGGCTTTGAGGAAGAGAAATCATTTACCAAACTTGGGGGACACTGTGTCGAAGCTGCAGAGCCAGACTGCCATGTGGAAGAAGTTTGTGGATCATGTGATAAGAGTCCTTCAGGATCTTGCTTTCCTGCTGCATTTGCAGGGCGCTGTGCAGCCTCTTTGGGCAGCCGTGAGTCTTTTGAGCCTGACGAATCTGCAAAAGAGCAATAGCTGTGCCTGAAATGACCGGTCCTCCCATTTTTCATCTCGTCTCCTTGATTGGGGAAGCTTGCCATGCTCTTGAACTGGGAACTGGTGGGTGGCTCAAGGCTGTTTCCCTCTCCATCACCCTGCGCGGGGCAACGGGAAGTGCTTCCGCTACGCTTGCTGACCTCGGGGATGCTGTAATCGTGAACCACACGGGTGAGAAAAGGCACTGTGGGGGACTGGCTGATCTCCAAGTGGCTGACAGTGGAGGTTGGGCTGCCAGTGGATCGGAGAGGCTGAGGATCCGAGGAACGCTGAATCGGCACAGGATCGCTTGCTGTTCTCAGAGGTGGAGACTTCCCTGGTTTACCTCTGCAAAGGCTGGAGTTATTGGTCCTCAGCGTGGACATAAAATCCATCCCACACTTCTCTGAAGCTTCAGCCAAGAGGCTCCTCATCCGGTCCTTCTCAACATTGCTGGATTGGAAAGCTGCAATGGCTGCTCGGTAGGCCTCATCTCTGGCCAGAGGACTGCATAATTTTTCATCTACGAGGAGCGAATAGATTTGAGCTGCAGCCAGCCCCACCTCTGCATCCCGCTTTGGAGGAATGGGATTGGCCGTGTTTGCCCCAGCAGTGCCCCAGCGGCTCTGGTTGATGCAAGCTGCTGCCGGGTTGTCCCGCAAAGCATCCAGGCTCATCCGGGCCTCTGCCTCTCGTTTCAAGGTCAACAGGATCATGGCATTTAAGAGCTGAGAGCTCTTCCGATCTTGCCGTGCGGAGCTCAGTTTGTGTTTGTAGCTGATCAGTTTGTCCCTGGGGACTCGGGCTAGGAGCTGGAAGATCCCTTCCAGGCTTGGGTGAGCCTTGGAGCTCTCAGCCATCTTTCTAAATCACCTGGGAAGACAACAACCAGGCAGGAACCACATTACAATTTGGGTGTATGGGAGTGGTGGTGATGGGGCAGAAATGAGACCATGCCGAAAGGTCTGAAGCTAAGCATGGTGAATCATCCGTCCTCTCTTTGCAACTTTCCCTTGCCCCGGTTTTCATGGATCTGTTCCAGAAGTTGGTATAGACAGAGTCTCTCTTCTTGTCTTGTAAAACCTGTGATTTGGAAGAAGAATTAGAAAATCAGGCGGGGTCTGGGGGATGATGTTCAACACATCTGACACAGGCAAAACACACCCTTCCAAAAATGGGGTTAGACTACAGCTCCCGGCAACCCCTACCCATCCAACTCATATCCTTGTCACACTGTACGGTTATATCTCTGTATTCCACTTTAACCGCCTTGGCGGCATCCCCTGGAGTTCTGGGGTTTGGAGTTCTGTGGGGCCCAAGAGCGCTCAGGCTGAGAATTCTAAAGATAACTCTCTAAACTCAGAATCCCAGGATTCCTTAGGATGTTGCCATAGCAGTTGAAGTGGATTTATTTATTTGTTTGTTTGTTGTATTTATATGCTGCCTTTCTCCCACGGTAAGACCCAAGGTGGCTTCCCAAAAGAGATTAAAACATTAACAAAACATTTGAAACAATTAAAAGCGTGATAAAAAAAGCATACAAAATTACAAAAACCTATAACAATTTTAGAAACATCTTGATAAATAAAAAGCCCCCCTGCTCACACTTTAAAAGGCTGCTTGAAAAGCGATGTTTTTGCCTGCCAGTGAAATTTCCTTTCCTCCTGCGGAAGAGAGTTCCAGAGGGTGGGAGCAGCCATGGAGAAGACCCTGTTTGCTTACCAGGCAAGGCTAGGAAGGTAGAAGGGCCAAGAGACTTCCCCTGCAGTTTTGAGGGCTCTATCAAGTTCATATAAGGAGATAATGGTCTTTCAGATAGTCCGGACCTAAGCTGTTCAGGGCTTCATAGGTTGTGACGCGGCAGCCAAGAAAACCAACACGATACTTGGTTGCCTCAATAGGAGTCTGGTGTCTAGGTGGAGGGAGGTAATGGTACCACTCTATTCTGCGTTGGTTAGGCCTCATTTGGAATCCTGTGTCCAGTTCTGGGCACCTCAATTCAAGAAGGATGTGGACAAGCCGGAGCGTGTCTGGAGGAGGGCGACCAAAATGGTGAAGGGTCTGGAAGCCACGAAGCCCTACGAGGAGTGGCTGAGGGAGCTGGGGATGTTTAGTCTGAAGAAGAGAAGGTTAAGAGGGGACATGAGAACCAGGTTTAAATATTTGAAGGGATGTCGTGTCAAGGAGGGAGCGGGCTTGTTTTCTGCTGCTCCAGAGACTAGGACAAGGAGGAACGAAGGAAAGAAGCTTCCACTTGAGCTTCAGGAAGAACTTCCTGACGGTCAGAGCTGTCCAGCAGTGGAATATGCTGCCTCAATGGAGTGTGGTGGGGTCTCCTTCCTTGGAGGTTTTTAGGCAGAGGCTGGATGGCCGTCTGTCGGGAATGCTTTGATGGGTGTTCCTGCATAGCAGGGGGTTGGACTGGATGGCCCCTGGGGTCTCTTCCAACTCTAGGATTCTATGACCAGCACTTTGAATTGTGTCCGGAAATAGACAGGTAGCCAGCCCTGAACTGGAGGCTGACTTGAAAACAAAACGAGGCAGGCAGTTTCAGGTTCCAAACTTAAAAGATCTCCTAATATACTACAATTACATATGCATTAGAGAAACGAGATCCTAACGGACTAACAAAAGGATTAGGGAAGATAGAGGCTTCATTCTTAACTCACCGGCTTTTTGGCGGAGAGGCGAGCAAAGAGAGATAAGGTGCTAGAAGCAAGATTGTAAAGGGTGAGAAAGAGAGGTGTGGTCTTCCATGGAAAGCCAGTGACTGACTCCAGGGTGTATCCTGGGTCACATGCTCTGGATACCATAGCCAGTCATTTTAAATAACACAGAGCAGCAATTGAGACTTTGGGTGAGAGGCCAGAAAGGAAAATTAACCCTATGCTAACTAAGCCCATTTGTCCTAGAACAAGGGCAGCGGGGGAGAGGAGAGAATGCTAGAATCTTGCAAAAAGATCATTGGAGTATGACCCTGGAGACCAGGGTTTGATTTCCCGGTCGGACGTGGAAACCCACAGGGTCATGCTCTCTCAGCCCCAGAAAACTCCTCGATAGGGTTGCCATAAGTTGGAAATGGTTTGAGGACACACAACAACAGCAAGCTTACTAGAATCGCTGATAATCATATGGTCTTCCTAATGTTGAGATAGAATTTCTTTTCCTGAACTTTGACTCCATTGCTCCATGCCCTAGTCTCTGGAGCAACAGAAAACTAGCTTGCACCATCCTCCATATGACGTCCCTCCGAATATTCAAGCATGGCTATCACGTCCCCCTCTTAACCTTTTCTTCTGGCTAGACATACCCTCGGCTGCTCCTCATAAGGTTTCATGGTGTCCAGGCCTTCTACCGTTTTGGTTGCGCTCCTCTGAATGCATTAAGACTGGGCACATTCAAGTTCAAATAGACAAGCTTGCCCCATCTTCCGTCTGTGTGTCTGTGCGCCTTCCAGTCTTCTGTCAGCTTATTGTGACCCCATAAATTTCATAAGATTTTCTTAGGCAAGGTATATGCAGAGGTGGTTTTGCTGGTTCCTTCTTCTGAAATATAGCCTACAGTACCTCGTATTCATTGGCAGCCTTCTTTCCAAGTGCTGAAAAGAGCAGACTTAGCTTCCAAGATGAGACAGGATCTGGTGCCTTTAGGGCATTTAGGCGTCTTCTTCCATATGACATCAGATATTTAAACCTGGCTATCACGTCGCTTCTCAACCTTCTCTTCTCCAGACTAAAGATACCCACCTCCCCGAACCACTGCTCGTTGGGCAGAGTTTCCAGACCTTTTACCATTTTGCTCACCCTCCCTTGGCCGCGTTCCAAACAGAGTGCCTGTCTTTCGGTTCGGAGTGCGAAACTTGCTTGCGCTCAACCCAGCCGATCAGGGTCGAAGAAGAAAGGATGGAATCTTGCCCTTCCCAAGAAGCTCAGGCGAAAGCAAACTGCTGCAGCCATTTTGGTCATACGCCGATGCCCGTATCACACTGCACTGTTTCAGCACACACTTTCAACGTCCTACGGGACCCTGGGATTTGCAGTTTAGGGAGGGGCATTTGAACTTCTCAGCCAGAGACCTCCCGGGCCTCCCGAAACTACAAACTCCAGGATTTCGCAGGATGAAGCCGTTAAAATGGAGTAATAGCGCTG
The DNA here is from genome assembly GCA_030412105.1 of Cyclura pinguis. Taxonomy (NCBI): domain Eukaryota; kingdom Metazoa; phylum Chordata; class Lepidosauria; order Squamata; family Iguanidae; genus Cyclura; species Cyclura pinguis. Next base: position 5,642,949 of record CM059614.1, on the reverse strand, counting down.
TAACGGTGCGGTGCGATAGGGCTATGACGTTGCTTGGCCGCACATGTCGCAGTTTTCATCTGCAAAACACCAGGACTCCGTTTTAATGACTGTGGCAATTTCCAGTGCGGTCCTGTGATTTGTAGAATTCTCGGCCGGGCAGTTTTGGTACCCCCTCACGCTACAAATCCCACAATTCCACAGCATGCTGCCGTGGCGGTTAATGTGGAATCGTAGCTCCAGATTTGTGTAGTCTGACAGGGCCCTGGGACCAAACCAGGGATGTTCTCCGTATTAAGGACGTGCTCTCGCCACCCCTGGATGTTTTCTGAATTTCTCGCTGCCTCTCTTGTCTCGCCAGAGTCCCCGGATCGCCTTTCCAAGTCAACGCACCGAAAGATGGGGGCCGGCACGCATGCATTGGATAAACCTTCCCAGTTTTTAAAGTTAGTCAAGTTCAATCAAAGAGGTTGGTTGTGGGTCTTTCTTTTGCCCCAAGAGAGTAAAGGAATGTGTTTCTCCCCTTCTTCTAGTTGTTAAGAGATCGGCTTACCTGGCACGTCTGAGAAAAGTTTCAGAAAATCCGACAAAGGGCAGCCGGAGTGGGTTTGCAAAAGCAGTCAAGACTTGGCTGGAGGAGGAAGTGCGAGCCAGACGGTGAGCGGGCTATGGGTCAAAATCCACCTCCCCATCTGGCTTTCTGCGAGGGGCGGAGTGTATTGCCATAACGAAACAGGAAGCGTCTAGAGGAAAAATATCAGTCGAATGCTACAAGAGTTTTCGTTCCTGAAAATTTCACCGGTTTCCTGGTTGACATGTGCTTGCTTTCCTTTGCTGGAATAGCATCTGGCTGCTGTGGATCCTGGAACGGAGGGTGGTGTGTGTGTGTGTGTGTGTGTGTGTGTGTGTGTAAGCCCCCCCCATTTAAGCATACCCTCCAAGATTGCACAGAGGGTACCCAGGACACTTGTGGCAAGCAACATCAGCATGTGGTCCAGATGGCAGAAGGGATCAATGAGTCAAAACAGACGAGCAAGGAGAGGTTGGAAAAGTTTGCTTTTGCCTGACCCGGCTGAGAAGGGGAGAGTCAGTGTGGCGTTGATTTGAGCAGCTGACTGTGACTCTGGAGACCGGGGTTTGAATCCTGGCTCAGCCCTGGAAGCCCGCTGGGTGACCATGGGCGCGTCGCGCTCTCTCAGCCTCAGGAAGGCAAAGGCAAAGCAGCCAATCTTGCACAGAAAACCCTACGATAGGGTTGCTGCGAGTCAGAAGCGACTGGAAGGCACACGGCGATAACACACCAGGAAGGGCAAGATGCCACGTAAGAGGTCACGTGACGGCCAGGTTTAAATATTTGAAAGGAAGATAAGGCAAGCTTGTTTTCTGCTACTCCAGAGTCTAGGATACGGAGCAATGGCTTCAAATTCCATGAAAAGAGGTTTCATCTAATAATTAGGAAGAAGTTCTTGAGCTGTTTGACACTGGAATATGCTGTTGCCTGGGAGTGTGGTGGAGTCTTCTTTTTTGGAGGTTTTTAAACAGAGGCTGGACAGCCGTCTGTGCTTCGATTGTGTCTCCTTGCATGTCAGAATGGGGTCAGACTGGATGGCCCTTGGGGTCTCTTTCAACTCTGTGATTCTGTGACTCTCTCTGGCCAAATTCCCTTGTACCTCCCTCTTCCATACTCCTAAAACGGTTTGCCCCTCCCTTCCTCTAGGAAGCTCGAGTTGTCATATCCAAGAAACCTTCCCCAACCTGTCGGACTACAGTTCCCATCTCCCCACCCAGCATAGAAGAAGCCATCGCTGGCGTCCAGCCAGTAAGTTTCTTGTGCCAACCTGCTGTAAGGTGGGGTTAAAAAGTGAGACTTTTCATCCAGGTCGGAACTGGCCCAGGTGAAGTAAGCATGTAGTGGAAAAAGGCTTTTTGCAGCCATATGGATTTCATTTAGTATGGAGTCTTCACACAGAGCAAATTTCATTGCCAGTTTGGCAGGGGCAGTCCAGATTAATCTTCAAAACTAACTTCCATGTACCAAATTATTTCATTCCTATTTAAATCAGTTTTTGTTGTTGTTGAATAACATGAGGACTAGAATCTGGGATTCCTCCAGACTGCCCAATAATTCCAGCAAATGTTGGGCTTTTCTGTTGCTGTTTCACTTTCTATTTCGTGCCTTGTAACAGTTGTTTCCACCCATCCACACCCAGTCCTGGCCTAAATATTCTGGATTTTTGGCAGTGTTTTTCTTGCCGCTATCCCCGATCGGCTCATTTCTGTTCAGCTGCTGTTTTCTCTGGCTCGGGGTGTGGCTCAGCTGTAGTCAGGATAGTTGTAGTGGTTTTGATTTTGGGCAAGTCATACCCTCTCGGCCTCAGAGGAAGGCAAAGGCAAACCCCCTCTGGACAAATCTTGCCGAGAAAAACCCACGATAGAGTCAGAAAAAAACTGGAAGGCAACAGTAAGCTCCTCCATGAACTCAGCATCTCTCCCCTACCCCATCCCACCTTGTTGCTCCCTTCCAAGGATCCCTATTCCTTGTCTGACTCCATTTTTGGGAAGTAATAGTGCCACTCTGTTCTGCTTTGGTCAGGCCTCACCTGGACTCTCGTGTCCAGTTCTGAGCATCGCAGTTCAGGAAGGAGATGGACGAGCTGGAATCCATCCAGAGGAGGGTGACCGAAACGGTCGAAGGCCGAGAAACCATAAAGCCCTACGAGGAGCAGCTTACGGAGCTGGGTATGTTTCGCCTGGAGGAGGGCTAAGAGGGGACGTGATTATTGTGGAAGTTGTTTCCAACTTACGGCAACCCTAAGGCAAACCTATTATGAGATTTTCAGGAACGGAGAGTCCTTCAGTGGGTTTCCGTGGCCGAGCGGGGAATCGAGCCCTGGTCTCCAGGGCCGGAGTCTAAAGCTCAAACCCCTACGCCACACTGGAGATCGAAAAGGTACTGCATTCCAAAATTGAAAAAAAAAAAATCCAAAAAAACGAACACCTTCTGGTCCCAAGCATTTCGGACAAGGGAGTCTGAGCCTGTGTTAAAAATCACTCGCGCCCAGAATTCCTCTACTTCCTGTGTTCGTCTTCCCTGGGTCACCTTGCCTTCCCCTTTTTCCCGGGATGCCGAAACTGTGTCCCTAAATGCTCGCACTGAAGTTATTTAGATATTTGATCATTTTTGTTGTGGCGGAGGGAAATTCTTCTTTGGAGGGGCGATTCCCTTCTTTTACACCCTTGGAGGTAGCTGCCAAACGTTCATGCCTGGTGCTAGTCAGTATTAATCTGGGTAGAGAAATGGTTGTCTCCATATGAGCCAAATTCTTGTCTTGATGAAATTAGCCCTTTTATTAAAAACCAAGAAGGTTAAATGTCAATATTATTATTATTATTATTATTATTATTATTATTATTAATTCTGCCTTAAGAAAAACAGGCATCCACCACAAACATTGAATCACACGCAAACGGTTGATATTTGCATCCTTTATTTACAGCAGGGTGTGTGTGAGACAGACAAGCAGCTACACAGAATTCGAGAAACCTTGCATAGATCCAGGTTAGTCACTCTCCCAGTTTTCCCCCAGAGCGGTTTTAAAAGGCTGCCTCTCATCCCATCTGCCTTCTGGTTTCTTCTTGAAAACAGGCTTTTCCAAGCGGCCCGCAGTCGCCCCTTCTGTTTCCGAACCGATGGCTGTGCCCACGAGGACTAGAAACTTGGGGTTGAAGGAAGAGCTGGTTTCAGTCTGGTTAACCAGTCCCCGTTCCCTTCCTTGTCATATAGCAAGGATGGAGAGAAACAACATCCACAGCCCTACATGCTTAATAGCTAAAATGAATTCAGAATTCTATTTGATATATGCACAACATAAATAAAGACCCGTAAGAAAACCTAGGGAAGAATAGCCCTTGGGCAAAGTAAAGCTTAGCTTAAGCACAGCTGCTCAGCTGTCTCATTGCTGAGCTTTCTTTGTTATCCAAATTAAAACTGGAACTGTGTTTTGTCCTTACACAGAAAAAAGGTCTCTTTTTAGATTGCAAATGACCCACCTTGTCTTTTCAGGGTGTTCAGTGCAGGGGTGGTAATAATGAGGCTTTCAGGTTTTCCCACGGCTTGGGATGGATTCACACCGATAAAGCAGAGGAAGAGGGAGTGAGGGTGGAGAATCGAAACAAAATTAGGTCAGTTTCCCCCTTTTTCCAGGAGGGTGCAGGGAGAACTCTTTTATACTGTTTATGCTGACTCTGGGCGGCATCGATAGAGGTGTAGCATCTAGGTCAAGGGGAAGCGATGGTAGCACTCTGTTCTGGTTTGGTCAGAGCCCACCTGGAATAATACTGTGTCCAGTTCTGGCACCACAGTTCAGGAAGGATATGGACAAGCTGGAACGTGTCCAGAGGACGGTGACCAAAATGTAGAAGGCCCGGAAATCATGAAGCCCTATGAGGAGCATCTTAGCAAGCTGGGTGTGTTTAGCATGGAGAAGAGAAGGTGGAGAGGTGACATGGTAGCCGTGTTTTAGCCTCTGATGGGGTGTCATATGGAGGATGGAGCAAGTCTCTTTCTGCTGCTCCAGAGACTAGGATATGGAGCAGTGGGTTCACACTTCATGAAAAGAGATTCCATCTAAACATTAGGAAGAACTTCCGGATGGTAAGAGCGGTTCAACAGTGGAATTCATGGCCTGGGATTGTGGTGGAGTCTCCTTGTTTAGTGTTTTTTAAAGAGAGGTTGGATGGCCATCTGCTGGCAGTGCTTTGATTTTGTTTTCCTACATGGCAGGGCATTGGACTGGATGGCCTTTGTGGTCTCTTCCAGCTCTATGATTGGGAAGAATGTCTTGACTCTGAGAGGCAGGGGTTTGAAACAGATGGCCCTTGTGACCCGTTCCAGCTTGTAAGATGCTTTGGTTCTGTTTCCTTAAAACAAGCGCGTGCATTTTTCCTCCAACCACTGATACACAATTTTTTCTTTTTAGCCTTGTGAAAGGGCAAGGGCAGAGACAACTAAGCACTAGGTTTTGCAGGGATGACAAGGTGGTGGTTTGGGAGGTTGCTGAAGCCGCTTGGATTAACTGCAAAGGCTTTCAGTGCTCTTTCTCCGGAGCGTCAGCCATCTGGTTGAGATCGCTTTTGCTGGCTTTCTCTGGCACCACTTCCTCGTCCACCTCTTTGCTTATCATCTTCCTTGCCCTCTTTGGCATGTTGGACCAAACCTCCGTCAAGGCCCTAGCTGTTTCTTTTGCTTTGCTTCCATCCATCTCCCCTGTCCTTTTGTCTTTTTCCGCCGATCTTGTCGATCCGGCTTCCTCGACGTTCTCCTTTGGTGACGCCCCTGATTCTGATGTTTGCTCGCCTGGATTAGTTACCGCTTCTGTCTCCTGGTCGGCAGGCTGGGACGTTTCCGGTTCGGTCTTTGAGGCTTTCTCCGTGGCGCTTGATGAAGGCTGGAAGGGCCCCACGATCCAATTCAGCGGTGTGGTTTGGGTGACATATTCTATCAGGGTGTCCAGAAATTCACGGGCTTGGGTGATTTTTTCGTGAGTCTGGGCCAAGAGACTTGAGGATAAATCCTGGACGGAGGTTGCCGAGGCAAAAGAGGCGTGGAGCTGGCGGGCGTTGGAGATGGCCTGGTCTACCTTTTCACGGAGGCTGCGGGGAAGGCCTTCGATGCCACTCACCAGCCGCAGGTAGGCAGGTCCCAGGTCTTGAGTGATGAAACGAAGCAGGGCCAGGGTGCGTGATTCTATCTGCGGTTGTAAGACAAAATCACCAGCGTAAAAGAGTTTTCTGTTGTGGTTTTCCTCAGACTATCAATGGAAAAAAAAGTACTGCATATTTATTTTGAATGGAATTTGGAAACGTTATAATGTTTGGACTACACAGCCCCAAATCCTGCAGCTGTAATGGAGGATTCTGCAAGCCGCAGTAATTTTTCTAAGCTATGATACTGAAGCCATTAAAATGGGTTTGAGGACAGGAGAATCTGTTCATGCTTCGATTTGGATTTTGAAAATGGCGGAGTAAAGTGGGATGGCGGAGGATTAATTGGTTAATTCGGTTTATCAAATTGACTGCTTTTGTGCTCTGCAAACTCTTTTGACTTTCAACTTAGTTGGCAGTAACTGAAGTTAGTGAGAACAAGGAAGGAAGAGAGGCAGAGAGAGAAACTGGGACTTCGTAAAAGCAGTTCGAAAAAGTGGGACGGCAGAGACTGTCCCGGCCAGCTCAGGGACCATAGAAAAGCTTCAAAACCGTGGGAAAATTCTATTCTAGGAAAAGACTTGGGGTTGTCTGGGAAGGCCAGAGGCCTTGCTTTGGACCCCAGAAGGGCCAAATTCAATCCTGGGCCTGAGTTTCTCCGCTCCGTCTGAAAGTTTAGCTCACGGTGGCATTTCTGTACCCTGGCTAAGCTTTCTCTTGTGCCTTACAGAGGCGAGAGTCACAAGTACCTCGGGCGGCAGGTCTCCTTCCACGGCTTCTCTTGACTGCGTCTGGGTCCGTTCCGCCAGGAGCCGGCTCAGTTTTTGCTGAGCTTCTTGGAACCGCTGCCCCACACCTTGTTTGAGCTGCTCGATCTGTCAGGATAGATGGGGGAAAACAAAGCAATGGGATGTCCATATTTGCAGCAGCAGAATCGGGGGGATCAATCCCTGGTCTCCAGGGTCATAGTGCAGTGCTAAAACCACTACACCGTGGTGGCTCTGCTGTAACTATTACACCAAACTGCCCTGTTGGAGCACACAGGTTTGGGGAAGCGGAAAGATCCAGCGGAACCGAGCTTACCAGGTTGATCGCTAGCTGGAGCTGGGACAGCCGGTCCTGAGTTTTCACCTTCATGAGCTGAAGCCTCTCCAGGGAATGGAGGTAGGCCCGGTGGCGGACTTTGCTAGAAAGTGAGCCCAGGCGGACGAAATAGCTCCGCCGCCTCTGTCGCTCCTCGGTGGACGGAGGCTCAAAACCCTGGACCTCTGTGGCCAACTCAGCTGCAAGAAGACAGAGCGACGGAGTTTTAAGCAAGCATTGCCAGGAAGGATTTGACCGAGTTAGGATTCCTAAAATTTCCGCCGCCTTAATGGGAGTCGATGGAGACGGGCAGCTCTCAGATTAAACTGGGCAGGGAACGCATAAACTCCCACCATTCAGATTTAGCAGAGGCTTAATTCTCTGCCACCGCACGTTTCAAGAACGAATTGTGTGCTGGAGCAAATAGTTTCAACAGTTTTCTCCCTGCTATGGGAGAAAAAGGGAAAACTCTGAAATTTTTGGTGCTCTTTCACAGTTCAGAGCCCTTCTCGTTGAGTACTTTCTGGGAGAAATCCCCCTCAGCCGTGTGGCCATTTTGCACAGACAATATGATGTTCTAGGCTTTGGTAGTCAAGACTATCCCAAGACCTAAAATTTTGGGGTTAAAACCCGAGGACTGGAGGGGACTCCTTGTGATTTTCCAGGGGACAAGCCCAGGCAACTTGAAGGCACGTACGCATGCAAGCAAGGAGAAGAGGGGGGATCACATAGGTACCCGTCTCCTGCGGCATTTGCAATGTTTTGCATTTTTCTTAAATGCCCACAGTGCAATATCTAAATTTGCCACTTGGGAGAAGCAGAGAGCCATTTTCCTGTATTTTCCAAAGGCACAATAGTAATAGCAGGAGCGACTTTTCAGTAACAAGCAAATCAGCAACGACTGGAGTGACTTTTCTGGTGACTGCAGTAAAGAGTAGAGCATAGTGGCTGTTTTTTTTTAAAAAAATAAAGTCCAAACTCTCATATTCGGGGTAGCCACATTGGCCTTCCAAGAAAATACAACAAAATGCAAACCCCACAAAACAGTGATACTTTTATAGGGTATTTTCGCTGAACTTTGGATTTGGTTGTTTTCCCAGCTCTGTACCACCTCCTACCAGGATAAGGAGATTGTTCGTCTGAAAAACTCTCTTTCACCTGCAGGGGTTCTTAGTGGCTGCCCCTCAGAAAGTTTCCCTGTTATATATATTCCAAATAGGCATTTTTAGCAATTGACCTTGCTTGCACCCGAATGAGTTTTTAACAGATTGGAGGCTGTATTTTTTCTTTCTTTCATTGGCATGTTTTTCAATTTTATTTTAAATTTTTAATTCACGTTATCCTTTTATTTCTATCAGTTTTGTTAAATGGTAAGCCACCTTACACTTTATTCATGGAGAAGGGTGAAATATAGATCTAATAACAGAGGTAAATAACAACAGGGCACAGTAATAGGTTATCCACTTGGGTAGGAAGGGTATAACCTAGCTTTCTCTCTGACTCTCTAGCTTTCGAGATGCAGGGAATTCTTGTTTATGATGGCACGTGAGTACAATCAGTTCCACAAACTTATATCAGGTTTGGTTTGGTATGAAGGGTGTAATTATCTGACACGGCTCAGATAAAGGATGTGTGTGATCCCCACATGATGTTTTCCAGCCAAACAATGTGACTGCATAGGAAAGATCGGTGAGGTCATAATTATGCAAATCTCTGTCCTCCTTTTGAGCAACACGTAACTGTCGACCTTAATAACATTACAGAATCCAGTGCAGAATTTGCTCTGCGTGTAAAAGAGCTGCTTAAACAAACGGCTGACTTTTCCCATCTGTGTTGAACTACAACTCCCATGATCCCCGGTCAGTGTGATTTGGGGTGATGGGGGTTGCCCTCAAAATGTCCCAAGGGTATCAGTATAGCCCCAGAGCAGTCAACGCTTCCTTCTTACCCAGCTCCTCCTCTGTCATAGGAAGGTAATAATCTACCATCTCCTCCGTCTTCTCCAACATGGCGTCCACTCCGCTGGTCAGCATCTGTGTCAGGAAACTGGTCATTTCGATCCCTTCTTGGACGGCCCCACAGTTCTTCACCTGACCGGTCGTCACGAGCTCCTTTGTCCCCATGGCGGCCTGGAGGGCGGTGTTGACCGTGGAGGAGACCACCGACTTGGTCAAGTCCACGCTCTCCTTGGCCGTCTCTTTGCTCAAGTTGATGACGTCCGCCACCCGGTGAGACACGAGCACCTTGGCCTCGTTGGCAGCGCTCAAGGCGGTGTTGACTGTGGAGTCCACCACCGACTTGGTCAGCCCGACGCTGTCCTGGATGATGTCCTTTGTGAGGTCTACAGCTGCAGTCACCCTGTGGACTACAAGTTCTTTGGCCCCGTTGGCGGCATCTTTGGCTGTGTTGACGGTGGACCCGACGACCGATTTGGCCAGGGTGACCCCTTCTTCAAAGACCTGGAAGGGGACGGATGAAGACCAAAGAATAACGGAAGATAACTTAGAGGGAAGGGAGAAAAGGCCTTCTCATTAAATACTATAGTGTAATGGGTTGAGCGTTGGAGTATGACCCTGGAGACCAGGGTTTGATTCCCTGCTCAGCTGTGGAACCCCTGGATGACCTTGGGTGCGTCACACGCTCTCAGCCCCAGGAAACTTCAAGAACTTGATGCTGAACTCAAGCTGTAGCTCCTTCTCCTCTCCCCACAGCTGAGTTGACTACTTGGCCGAGCCAAACGTCTGGCCAAGCAACATCAGAGTGTGATCAAGATGGCAAAAGTTACTAATGAGGAGGGACGGACAAGCAAGGCGAGGCTGCAGTATTTTGCTTTTGCCTGAGCTGACTGGGAAGGGCAAGACTTCCCTGCTTCTTCTCCTCAACTTCTCCCTGAGTTGGAATGCCAGACTCCTTTTGCACTCCAAACTCAGATTGCGGCAACTGAAATAAGCTGAGGTCAAAGGGGGAAGGTGAGAGGAGGAGAAAGAAACTGGGACGTCTTAAAAGCAGTTGGAAAACTGAAGCAATAGGAAATGTTTCTTCCATGTTGGTACAGTTGGAGGGTATGTGCTCTAATTGTATTGTGGGAAAGGGCCCCCAAAGATCGCATCAAGCTTGTATTCTAATCTGTCAATATTCATGGGTTCTAGTATTAGAGGAGAACAGTTGTCCCCCTTATTTATTTTCTCCACTCCTGCCCTAATTTTGTACACAATGAGGACTGGTTACCTGATGTGCTGGCTGATGAAGGCAGGGCATGGTTTCCTCCAGTTTATCTAGCCTCTTGCACGCGTACTCGTTCACAGCTGTCACTGGGCAGGACCGAACAAAACACAATTTTTTAAAAAAGTCGCAGGCTTTACGTCAAGACAGTCCCATAGATTACAGTCAGCCCTCCACATTTGCAGGTTTAACTTTCACGAACGTAGTTATCTGCGAGTTTCTTCAACCCCTGCCCCCTCCCCGGCCCTTCTTTTCCAGACGAACATTCCCTCTCGGCAGCTCCGGCTGAGCCGCGCAGCTCTTTAAAAACCTGCTCCTCCACCGGCTACTGCCTGGCCAGCTAAGGACTGCCCGCGACTTCATTTCTCAGCCCCACAAACCATCTCCCGATGCCACCCCAAACGCAAGGAAGGACGACAAAACTTTGAGAGCCCCGGGGGTAGATTTCCACTGCAGCAAAGGGGGGCAGATGTGAATATAAGATACTCCGTGCACGCTTTGCAGGCCTGATGTCTCATGAGGACTAGAAACTTGGCCGGCACAACGCCTCGGCGTGTAACCTTTAGCCCTGACAGTGGTTTTGCACTCACTCTGGGGCTCGAGGCGGTTGAGGATCGGCTGGGCTCCCCCCACGGCGCTCCCGACCACTACGGCTGTCACCATCTCGGCCACGTTGCAGGCGGCGTTGACGTACGGGAAGGTATGTTTGGCATAGTTGTACAAGGAAGCGCAAAGGTCGTAGGCAGAGCTGATCAAAGGGAGGCTGGTTACCCGAGTCAAGATGTTCTGATGGGATGGAGGAGACAGAATCATAACAATTAGAAGAGGCCCTGTGACTTTGCTTTGTCAACACTCACTCACCCCCGGTCTTGAACAACAAGTAGATAAACCATTTGCATCCCTCTGGAAAGTAGCAATTACCACCATGGCTGTTACAGGCTTGTTACTACTAAAAGCAACCGGTTGTCAAAGACAAACGAGTTACGCCTTTGCTTTGCAACCGCCTGCCTGCGTCAAGTCCCGGCTGAGGAGCATTCGGTTAGAACGGCGTCGTTCCTAAAGCTCCAACCGGGCAGATCCAGAACAACTTGCCTCTTTCTTTGGGGCCTCTTGGCTATCTCCTTGAGGACGAGTGGCCATCGTGGAATCCGACGCAACTGCAAAAGAAGTCCGAGGGAAACAAAAATAACCTTTAGGAATGCAGTTTAGCAACGAGTGACTCCCACCTCAAACCATGACAAACGTTCAGGAGATTTTGCTCTGTCACCCGTGGGCCGGATTGAGATTGTGGGTTCTCCGCGGACCACAAGTATTAATTAGGTTAGCAAGGGCAAGATGTTCGTGTCCTAATCGCTGGTTCTCAGTGGGTCACCCTTTCTTTTCCGTGCCTAGTAGCCGGAACGACATTGCTGTGAAAGATTCTGCTTCTTTTTCCTTCAAAAACAGTCTCAGGTGGGGACAATCTGTCTCCTCTGAATGAGCGCTTGGAGGAGGTCAAGGGCTGGATGGAGGAAAACAAATTGAACCTGAATCCAGGCAAGACAGAAGCGCTTGCTAGTAAAGGTCCTGGTCTGAGGTTGGATGTGTAATAACCAGTTCTGGATGGGGTCGCACTCCAAAAGCCTGGACATGCTTTTGGATCCACCCTTCCACAGATGCTATGGTCAAGAGTGCTCATTGTCGGCTTCGGCTGAAACGCCAACCGCATCCCTTCCTAGAATCGGAAGACCTGGAGACGATAGTAGATACGTTGGTAACCTCAAGGTTGGGCTCCTGCCATGAGCTGTACATTGGGCTACCTTGGTACCAAGTTGGGAAACTCCAACTGGTCCAAAATACGACAGCCAGAATGGTTACAGGTACATCAAGGAGTGGGCATATCACATGGACACTAAAATTGCTCCACTGGCTGCCAATTAGTTTCCAGGCAAAGTAGAAAGTGGTTATTATCTTTAAAGCCCTGCATGGTTTGGCTCCAAGTTACCTACAGGATGGCGTCTGTCTGTACAATCCACTCCGTACACTCAGGTCCTCCGGGGGCCATTTACTTAAAGGTCTGGACTGACCGTGGTCACCCAGAGGAGCTTTGGCTGCCCCTAGGCGGTGGAATGACCTGCTGGAAGAGATTCGACAGCTGAAGAGGCTGTCCGAATTTTCCAAAGTATTAAAGTCCTATCTCTTCCATTGATTTCAAACTATGAATTCTAAATTGGTGTATTCTTAGGTTTGTGCAAAAATGACGTTCACATATAGTGGCGGTGTTCTAATCTAGATGTATGCGTTTCAATGTGTTTCAAGTTATATACTGTGTTTTAATCTATACTGTGCCCTGCCTTGAGCCTTGCGAGAGGCAGGTAAGAAGTAAAAAATTGTTTACTCCTCCTGCTCCTCCTATCATCATCATCATCATCATCACCATCATCATTATTCTTATTGTGCAGTAGGAGGCAGTAGTGATTCCACTTGGCTTTTAGCAAAGGCTTTAACGGGGGCTCTCCAAGGTCCTGAAATCTATTCTTGAATGGTTTCGGCACCCCGGAGAGCTCTTTAAAACTAGCCCACGCGGAAAATGGCTTCTCTATCTCACTAACATGGCAGCTCCCACTTGCCACTGGGTTTCTTTGCCTTCTTTCTGCTCTCAGGCAGACAGAATGGCTGGAGGAGGCAGGGGCAAACAGAAAGTGGCGTGGGAATGAAATGCAGTATCTTGGGCAAAGGTGGGGCGAGCCGGACCACCGGCCAGGAGCTCATCTGCATACAGATCCGGACTAATAGGTATATCCGAGACTCGCACAGGGGAGGTGGAAGGCAGCAAGGATAGAAGAAGGCTGCCTTGTAGGCGAATAGGCCACAGTCAAGGAAGCCGTGGCTGCCCTGAATTGGGAAGACCAGAGCAAAGCTGTGGATGGATGATAGGATGACTTGGAGATCTCTGATTCATACGGTCGCCAAAACGTCGACAGCAGGTAACAGCAAAGCCCTAAGAAGACTTTAACCTGCCAGGCCTGTTGTTAAAGAAACACCTTGTGCATGTATAGTGCTGTGTAATTTAGTTTAATAATAAGTAATAAAAAGAATTCTCACTGTGGCTGCTACTTCATCCTAGAACGTACCTTGAAAAATGACTTTCTGGGAGCCTCTGATTCTCTGAAACTCCCAGCCCTTTTGGGAAGTATCTGCCAGCCCCGGTTTGAAGGAAAGCCTGCCTCTGAGCATGCACAGTTTTGTTCTTTCCACTCACTCAAATTTCACAGCAGCATCCTGATTTTAGGAATAAAAATAGAGTTTGCTTGTGCTGCTCTCATGGTGAACACACAGATCTGGGATAGAATTCAGTACAGCCGAGCTTGGAATCACCGTTCCGTTGTTACAGGATCTTGATCAAAGTTTTATAATTGGATACCAAACACCAGGCAGGAACTGGAAGTGAAATAGGGGGTCTGGGAGCAGCCACTGAGAAGGCCTTGTCCCCACCAGACATGTCTGGGAAAGTAGTGGGACAAAAAGAAGGAACCTGCTGATGTACAGTGACGCTACAGCAAACAAGGCAAATATGATTGCAGCCTGCGTTAGCAGAACCGTAGTTTCCAATCGAGGAAAAGCCGTAGTCCCGCTATATTCTGCAATAGTCAGCCCTCATCTGGAGTACTGCATTGAGTTCTGGGCACCTCATTTTAAGAAGGACAGAGGTAAGGAAGGTCATGCTGAAGATGGAGCAAGCTTGTTTTCTGCTGCTCCAGAGATGAAGACACGGAGCATTGGATTCAACCAACAGGAAAAGATTTCACCCAAGTAGGAGGAAGAACTTTGTGATGTTAAGAGTCGTTTGATAGTGGAATATTCTGCCTGGAAGTGTGTTGGAGTCTCCTTTTTTGGAAGTTTTTAAGTAGAGGCTGGATGGCCATTTGCTGGGGGTGGTTTGAGTGTGTGTCCCTGCATGGCAGAATAGGGTTGGACTGGATGGCCTTTAGCGTCTCTGGGAAGGAGAAGGTTCCCCTACTTCCTCTCCCCTCTTCCCACCAACTTGGGTGCCAAACTCTGTTTACACTCTGAACTCAGTTTACAGCAACTGAAACGAGTTGAGGACCGAGGGGAAAAGCGGGAGGAGGAGAGGGAAACTGGGACATTTTAAAAGACAGCTGGAAAAGTGGGATGGCAGAGGGTTAATCGGGACTGTCCCTGCCAGATCGAGGCAGTTGGAGGGTGTGTGTTCGTGAGCCTAGATAGAGGAAATTTCCACCAAGGCACATAGCTCTTTGGTGGAACGCTTCCGCTGCTCGCAAAATGTCCAAGATTCAATTCCTGACATGTCTAGGTAAAACTTCCAAGGCCTTCCCCGGGGTCATTCTTTTTCCAATCCCTGGGGAATCTCTATTGGCGTTTCTTCCCAACCGGTACGGAAGTCAGACATTTACTGGCAACAGGAAGAAAAAAAAAATACCTTGGTTTTGGTTCCTGCCACATTCAAATCTGTCAAGCCTTGGGTTTGTTCCGTCCCAAATAGGAAGGACTTTGCAGAGTTTGGCTCAGTCCTTAGCAGAAACAAACTGAAAAGGAATTTTTTTTTCCCCAGATCCTACCGGGCCGAACTCTACAGGCGCAGCACTTCCTGGTATGGAGAGGACCAGGTTGTACCTGTTTGCCGTGCAGGTGTTAAAACACGGCGTGAAGATGATGGAATCCAAACCCAACCTTTTAGGTAATGAATATTCAAAAGCCTTGAGACTGGATGGATGAATCTGTCAGTTTGTGATTTTTTTTTTTTTAAACGTCTCAGGATATCAAAGCAATTTGCAAACCTTGGCAAATTCTTTCCAAGGAAATTAAATTTTTACCCGCCCCTACAACCTGCTGACTGTGTTCAGGTAGGCTGACTTTCAGCAAATCAGCCATATTAACGTACAGAGACCTTGGGAAAGTTTTGGTTTTGGACTACAGCTCCCAGCATCCCCCAACCCTCACTGGTTGTATTGCCTGGGAGGTTCTCTGAGTTGTAGACCTCTTTCACTGTACTTGGTTATAGCACTTTGATTAACTGCCCTGGCTGCATCCTATAGAAACCTGGGATTTGTAGTTTCCTCTTTCTAAAAAAAGAACTAATATACATTAAAAATGAATTAAACTATTTTTATAACTATTAAGAAAGAGTCTTCCATATTCTGAAAGGGAGTATTAGAATTTATATCCGGAATAACAAACTGGCAAATATATTTCTGTGAGGCATGCCTCCTGTTTGATGCTTGCACAGAAATGTTTAAAAAGGCTACGACATAAAGACTTGTTGCAGACTGTTGCAGATTTTGGTATTGATATTGCTAGACCCTAGAGAAACATTTTTTTTGTATATGTATTTATCAGGTTTTACACAAAATTACAGAGGCTCCAGCAAACATTTCTAGCATAGACATAAACTAAATAAATGAAAACACTAAACAACAGACTTAATAGGAAAAAAAAACACTAAAAAACATTGACTTACTAAATAACTAATCTAGATAACTAAACTGTGAAATACTGATACTCTTTTACAAAAGGGGCCTGACACTCTTCCACCAAACTATAATGAGAAATAGAAAATGGAAAGAAGGCAGGATGATATTATTCCGTATTGCAGATCTAGCTAAGCAAAGCTACTGAGAGCCGGATTCTTACTGCACAAAAAGGCCGTAAATGGATCCAGGTCTTTTGAGAAATCTTCAATGGTTTTGTCTTTTAAAAAACTCACGTTAATTTGGCTGTTTGGGATAATTCAGCAACGATCCAGTCCTCTGTACCTGGTTTTTTAAAGGCAGGAGGACAGCGGATCAAATTTCCTTCTCAAACTGGCTTAATAGAGTTTGGACTTGTGGAGAAATTAAGCTGCCAAATCCAAACCACCGAAAGGAGTCACAACAATGGAGAAATTTATCGACGGATGGTATGTGTCCCTTGTATATTGTTGTTATTGTGTGCCTCCAAGTCGCTTCTGACTTATGGCAACTCTAAGGTAAAGCTGTCCACGGGGTTTTCTGGGGCTGAGAGTATGTGGCATGCCCAAGGTCACCCAGCGGGTTTCCGTAGCTGAGCGAGGAATCGAACTCTGGCCTCCAGGGTCGGAGTCCAGTGCTCAAACAAGTCGACCACGCTGGCTTTCTCCTCATATATACCCGTACAGACTTTTTCTCACTATAGACAGCCGTCTGCCCGCCAGAAATATTGCTTTGTAGTTTCCTGAAATGCTCAGGATTCTCCGCAAAGGGTTCTAGGGTCTTGCCAAACGACGAATCCCAGGATCCCATAAGATGCACCCATGGCGGTTAAATGGAATAATTGTGGAATGTGAAAGAGGGTGTAGTCACAAACCGGGACATTTCGAGTCTCTGATTTTCCATCTCATCTCCTGGGATAAGCACATACCTTTATAAACTTCCTAAAGACAGTTAATTTTTTTTTTAAAAATAGCCCAGCTTTTTCCAATCCCTGATAGATCTTACCTGCTCTTCTCTTTTCTTGTAATCCTGTCCCAGCTCCAGGAGATACCTGTGCAACCGTGACTTGCTTGCACCTGCTAATCAAGATTATTGCTACACATGGAGTGGGTGGAAGCCAAAATGCCAGGCCCCAGTCTTGCCTCTCCCGCCTTTGCCCAATCGGGAAGCAGCGTGAAGGCGGAGGTTGCAAAACCCAAACAGCAGCACAAGGCCGGGAGTTCCCAGCCCCACCAACGTCCCGCCGAAGCTCACCTGGGTGATCTCAACTCCAGAACTAGGTGAGAGGGGACCTCTCCCGCCTGTGTCCAGTAGGGGGAGCCCACGCGCAAACCCCGAGAACGTCAAGCTGGGGGAACCAATGGGGAGGAGGAATGGGGTGTGTGACAGCCGGCGCCGCCCACGCCAGTGGGACCGCCAATCCGTTCCAGGTTTTGGCTGGCGTTAAAGGTGCCATTTGTCCCTGTTGAGGAATAGAGTTCAGCACCTGGGAGAGCTCCTGAAAAACCTGGCCTGGACTTCCTGCCCCACTGACATGGAAGCCATCCGTCTCTGGTGTGCGTGTGTGTGTTAACGTGAGCCTTGGGTCCCAAGGATTTAACCCACTTCTGCTTGAACTGTGGGGTGAGTCCTTATGGGGATATGTGACTGTTGTTCAAGGTGGGCACAAGAAAAATCAGCTTGCAAGTACAGCAGATGTGAAAAAGAAGAGCCAATCTGTGTGTGTGTGTGTACTGTTGGGGACTGACTGGTCTCTGTAAAAGAGCAACGCAGTGGGTTCCCTTCTTACACTTTCCTCCAACCTCAGACTTAGCAAAAATCAAGGTTCCCTTTTTTAAAAATGCTTTTCCTACTCAGCTTCTCCAAATGTTCTGTCACTGGCGCAGCAGCCGCGTGCCCAATAGCAACCATGGGAACTCAGCATTAACATGGATGTTGCGTACGGCACAAGGGAGAGATAGAGGGACAGAGGGAGAGAGAGAGGCATAGAATAGGACTTGGGGGGTGCAACATGGAGTGGGGCAGAGGCAACATCCTTGTGTGGATATAAAGGAGGCCAAAGGATCACAAGTCTTGAGAATGACTGGCTTAACCCCAAAGTTGTGTTTTTGTTGCTGAGAATATTTGCTGAGTTACCATTATTGTGGGGCTCGTTCTGGTGAACCGGTAAGGGAGAGGGTCCCTTTTGTCAAGAACGTTACAGTCTCAGTACAGAGCCAGGGAACTTGGGGTCCTCCAAAGATGCTGGACTAGAGTTCCCATCCTGCAGGACCATTGCCCACGCTTCCTGGGCTGGCGGGATTTGGAGTTTAAACCAAGGGCACTCGGGTTTAATACCAGATCCCTAAGTATGTCTGTATACGCATATACATTTCCCTCCGTGTGTTAGACTTGGAGGCCAAGATTCTAGATCAGCTGCTTAGTCACATATGCTTAATTACGTAATGTCTCTTGGTACCTCCCTCCAATCCTGCCTTCCCTCCAATCTGGCGGAATCCCCTCCGATCCGGCAGAAGCTGCTGCAGGCAACGGTCTGTTCTCCTATCCGTCGGGATTGCCGCGGGCTGATTTTTTCCCCCTTCCTCCAGCAAATTCGGATGCGACAGTCAGAAGCAGGATCCCTGTTGCAATTCCTCCTCGGACTGGAGATTGCTGCCAGGAGTGGGGTGGAAAACATCAGTCCGCCGTGCCCCCGTCGGTAGGGAGAACAGAGCTCCGTTGCTCGCAGTGGCAGATGCCCTTTGCCTAACGAAGAAGCCAGTGAAGTTTCAAAAGCTGGCATGATGTATTTTGTGCTGGCCCAATAAAGGCATCTCTGTTTTATAGAGTGTATTTTGCCGCGTGGTCAATGCACGGGTGGAAAAATGTGAGACGGGGCCTTCTCCGTGACTGCCCCCGGTTTCTGGAATTGCTAGACCTGTTTAGGCAGGGACTTTCCTTGCTATCCCTCTATTGGGCAGGAAAGAATTTTTGGGTTCTTTAAGCCTTTGAGCGCTGGTTATTCGGAGGGAAAGGGCCTTTCGGAATGGACTGTACTATTTATTTTCTGGTTTCTTTCCAACAGTTATATCTGCAAGTGGTTTTATTTTTGCTGAGAATTTAATTACACTTTCATGTATGTATGGTGTCCATTTTTTACGGTTTGTGAGCCACTGAGTCTCAGCCCGGGAAAAGGGCAAGAGTTAAATAGGAGGAGGAGGACGACGAAGGAAGACCACGACCCACAAGGAAGTTATGAACATCTCCGATATTTCTTTTTCTTTCTTTCTTTTTTTTTAAAAAGTTATTTGAGTCGACAGCCTCGTGTTCTTTTACTCCTTAGGTTGGGCGTCGTCGTTCCGGACGACGATGGGGATCTTGGCCGCCACGGTGCTCATGCACCAGGGGAAGTGGACCGTCCCTGTCAGCTCGTAGCCCACCTCCATGATGTCGTCAGACTTCCGGGAGGAGCTGATGGGCATGACCTTGGGCAGGGAGATGATGCTGTGGATCTTGGTGACCTCGCTGGGGCCCTGGGCCACGTGGGACTCCAGGCGCACCATCTCCTCCCGCTGCTCCAGCGTCCGCCGCTCGGCCCGGAGGTTGAAGGCCTTGTAGAGGACCACCGAGTAGAGGGCGAAGACCACTTTCTTGATGGACTTGCCCGTCTCGTTGGTGATCTCCGTCGTGAAAGCGACGTCATCCCCGGGGGCATAGATGCTCTTGTCCAGGGAGAGGCGGACGGTGATGGGGGCTCTTTGGAAGCAGCAGTTGTACAGGAGGACTTTTCGGACCTCCACCACCAGAGGGTACTGGAAAGGAGTCGAAGAGAGAAAATGATCCGCAAATCATGAAGGTTGGAAAGCATATCCTCCGGCAACCCTGATTTGTCAGGGACAATCCCAGTCCATCCTCTACAGTCCCACTTTTTTCAGACGCTTTAAAGTGTCCCAGTTTTTCCGTCTCCTCCCACCTTTGTCCTCAGCTTCTCTCAGTTGCTGCAGACTGCATTCAAAGTGCAAAAGTAGTTTGCCCTCACTTAAATAAGCCAATGCAATTCTAGACTGCATCAACAGGAGCATGGTGTCGAGATCAAGGGAAGTAATAATGTCACTCTATTCTGCTTTGGTTAGACCTCCCCTGAAATACTGTGTCCTGTTCTGGGCCCCACAATTCAAAAGGATATGGACAAGCTGGAATCATAGAAATGTAGAGTTGGAAGAGACCCCACGGGCCATCCAGTCCAACCTCCTGCCATACAGGAACACCCTCAAAGCACTCCCGACAGATGGCCATCCAGCCTCTGCTTAAAAACCTCCAAGGAAGGAGACTCCACCACACTCCCAGGCAGCACATTCCACTGCAGGACAGCCCTGACCGTCAGGAAGTTCTTCCTGAGGTTCAGGTGGGATCTCCTTTCCTGCAGCTTGAATCCATTGCTCCTTGTCCTGGTCTCTGGAGCAGCAGAAAACAAGCCCTCTCCTTCCTCTACAAGGCATCCCTTCAAATATTTAAATGTGGCTCTCATGTCCCCTCTTCACCTTCTCTTCTGCAGATCTAGAACATTTGATCCCGTTGTGGCCTCTTCCACCTTCTGGACCATGAAATTGTCTGCAAGACAAGCAAGAAACTTGCTGGACTTGCTGTCTTGGCAGAGTTTGACTGCCAACATATATCCGGGTAATTGAAATCTCCTATGTATCTCTCCTTTTTGAATGCGCAGTCATGTGGTTGAGGAAGGCGTCATCAAAGTCCTCAGTCTGGGTTGGAGGTCTGTAGTAAACCCCCACCAGAATATCCCTATTGTTTCTCGCTCCCTCAATTCTTCCCCGGACGCTCTCGACCTGGCTTTCCGGGTTTAAGTCACGGATCTCTTCGCAGGTGAAAACATCCTTGACCTACAAGGCTACTCCTCCTCCTTTCTTGTTTGGTCTATTTGGAAGGTGTCAAGAGGAGGGCAGCCAAAAGGGTGAAGGATCTGGAAGCCATGCCTTATGAGGAATGCTTTTGCCAGTTTCTTCCTCTGAAATGGAGCTTCCAGTACCTGATATCCATTGATGGTTTCCCATCCAAGTACTAACCACAGCTGACCCTGCTGAGCTTCCAAGATCAGACAGGATCTGGTGCTTTTAGGATATTTAGCTCCCTCAATTAAGCTACCAATCTTGCTTAAATTACTCCCCCCATGAATACACTACATTGGGGTGGGGAATTGTGGGCCTATGGATTGGGTAGCTCACTTTAAGTCTTGTCTAAAACCTGGGGTGGATTCACTGCTCCACTGACATGCGAGCCATTGACCGTCGACATGAAGAGGATCAAAACAGAACCCCGGCCTTCAGCGTTTGGCCAGCTAAGACTTCATAAAGGCTTACCTCCGATTCCACAATGTCTTGGCTGAAGACGGAGGTCCCTTGGACCAGTAGGTACTTCTTTTCTTTCCCCAGGATGAGTTCTCGTGTTGCGCAAAGAGCTTGGAGGAAGTAGGAAATCCGGCCGACCCGGCTGGTGAAAGTCGACGGGATCCGGGGAGGCAAGATGAAGTGGAAATCAAACTTATGGACTCCGGGTCCCAGCCAGTTCCCTGCATGCCAGAAAGAAAGGGGGATGTCATAGATGGGAAAGGGCCTGGAAACCATGGAGCCCTATAAGGAGAGGCTTAGGGAGCTGGGGATGTTCGTCCTGGAGAAGAGAAGGTGAAGAGGTGACATGATAGCCGTGTTTAAATATTTGGAGGGATGTCATATGGACGATGGAGCAAGCCTGTTTTCTGCTGCTCCTGAGACTAGGGCATGGAGCAATGGATTCGAACTACAGGAAGAGAGATTCCATCTAAACATTAGGAAGAACTTTATGATGGTAAGAGCAGTTTGACAGTGGAAAATGCTACTTGGGGGTGTAGGGAGTCTCCTTGTTTGGAGGTTTTTAAACGAGAGTCTGGATGGCTATCTGTCAGGAGTGCTTGGATGGTGTCTTCCTGCATAGCAGAAGGGGGTTGGACTGGATGGCCCTTGGGGTCTCTTCCTACTCTACGATTCTGTGATATTTTTCCGTTTCTGCAATGTAACTGTGCGTCTGTAAAGCTTCAAAACATCGACTGCTATCCCAGGGTTTTCCAGGGCTGAGAATGTGCGACATGCCCGAGGACACCCAATGGATTTCCACGGCTGAGCTGGGATTCGAACCCTGGTCTCCTGGGTCGTAGTCCAGCGCTCAAACCACTATACCATGCTACATCTCCACAGCTTAGCTGCATAGTTACAGTTGGGAAGCTACGCAACCACCCTTCCCATCATCCCCCGTTTGCCCCTCACGTTCTATCTTGAACGTCTTGCTCTTGTGGACGTAATCGGCCTTGTTGACGCACGTCCCCCGCTGGCTGTAGTCTTTGGCCACGTCGGCTTCTTCGACCCACTCCAGGTAGCCCCGGCCGATCAGCTCCACCTTCACCAGAGGGTCCACCAGGGTGCTGTGGAGGGTCAAGACCAGCTGCCCTTCGACGTCCGAGCCGGCCAGGTACACCTCCTTCGGGACCGCCAGCTCGATGGACTTCACCACCGACATCGAGGAGCTCGGGAACCCTTCGCTCCGAGGCCTCCGGAGTCCCACCGGGAGGCCTCCCTCTGCGGGGCTGGCGTCTTGAGATGACGTCAAAGCTTTTGTGACATCACTCACCTGAAGCCTCCCAGATGGTCATTCATTGAATTCCAGGTACCTCAGCCGAGGGCCCGCGGGATGACGGCTCTCAGGCGATCTTCTAAATCCACATTTCCCCCAAGAGGACAACCAATGTGGTGTAGCGGTGGGACTAGGACTCAAATGGAAACCACCGTGGGTGCGTCACACGCTCTCAGCCCCAGAAGACCCTGTGGTGGGTTCTCCTTAGCATCGCAGAATGAGAGAACGTGGCGTGGTGGAGTCTCCTTCTTTGGAGGCTCTTAAGTGGAGGCTGGATGGCCGTCTGGTGGGAGTGCTTTGATGGGTGTTCCTGCACGGCAGGGGGTTGGACTGGATGGCCCCGGGGGTCTCTTCCAACGCTAGGATTCTATGATCATAGAAACATAAGAGTTGGAAGAGACCGTGAGTGCTAAACGTGCAGGAACAAACACTCCCAGCAAATGGCCATCCGGCCTCTGTTTAAAAGGAGACTCCACCACACCCCCAGGCAGCGTGTGCAACTGTCGAACGGCTTTGAGCACCAGGAAGGTCTTCCTTATGTTTAGGTGCGGCCTCTTTTCCTGTCGCTTGAAGCCATTGCTCCACATCCAAGTCTCTGGAATAGCAGAAAACAAGCTTGCTCCGTCTTCAAGATGACATCCCTTCAAATATCTAAGCACGGCTGTCGTGCCCCTTCTTGACCTCCTCTTCTGCGGACTATAAGCATCCCCAGCTCCCGTAAGATGCTCCTCAGAGGGCTTCATGGCTTCCAGATCCTCCACCATTTTGGTCGCCCTCCTCTGGAGACGCTCCAGCTTATCCTTCGTGTTGCCCAGAACTGGGCACAGGGTTCCAGGCGAGGTCGAACCGAAGCAGTACAAATTGGTATTATTGCTTGATCTCAATACTGGCTTCAAACGTCAGGAGAAGAGATTCCACCTAGACGTGAGGAAGAAACTCGCTGGCGCTGAAAAAGCAGGCGGTGGAATACGCGGCTGCCTGGGATTGTGGCGGAGTCCTTCTTTGGGGGCTTTTGAAGAGGCTTTGGATGGCCGTCGGCCGGGAACGCTTTGACCGTCCCCTCCTGCCTGGCGGAAGGGGGTTGGACTGGATGGCCCTTGGGGGTCTCTTCCAGCTCTGGGACACTCTGATGATTGCCGTATCTGCCTGTTACAGCTTTTATAACTTAGCGCTGGGCTCAGGCCCTTTCCACACTACACTGTTATAGTGCTATTATTCCACATAAAACCCCCTGTGGAATTCTGGGGCTTGTAGCTTCCAGAGGCCCAAGAGCTCTCTGGCCGAGAATCCTAAAGGCCTCTCCCTAAACTGCAAACCCCAGGGTTCCACGGGAGGTTGGAAGTGGAATAAAAGCACTATAACAGCGTAGTGTGGAAAGGGCCAGTGACACATTTCCCCGCGACAGAATGCGGCTACTCCGGAGTGGGTTTAACTCAGAGTCGTGAAAAGTTCCTTTTACCCATCTTTGGGACTGCTGCTCCCACTCTTTTCTTTAACAGATGGTAATACTGTTCGTCTGCTCTGTTTCTTTTCCCTTAGATATGCAAAAAAGCAAATGAATTGATGTGTTTTGCAATGTAAGTGCATCTTTAAAATAGTGGTGGTGGTGGATGAGGGACTACTGATCCCACAATACCTGGGATTCTGGGAGTTGTAATTTTTTAAAAACGCCTTTTCCAAACTCTGATTCCCCTTCAATTTGGCTAATATTAATTAGGAAGAAGTAGCCTTGTTAAGTCTCTTGCAGTATAAAAGATGGAAAGAAGGAGGAGAGGGGGGGAAAAAAGAGAGAGAGAGAGAGAGCCTTTAAGGCTACTTGGTTTTTATTTTTGCAGAGCCACAAAAGCTCGGCAATTCTCAAAAAGAGTCCTAAAAGATGCAGCCACATTTGTTATTTTCTGCCCCTTCTCGCCTCCTTTATTTGCTAAATAAAGGCATTTCGCACGGCGCATGCGCAAAGAGAAGGGAAAGGAGGCGAGCGAGCGAAGAGTGAATGGCAAAGAAGCCGCGCGGGCGAAGCCACGCCCCTTCCCTCCATTTCCCGCCACCGGCGGCCAATCAGGAGCCGTCGAACGCCGGGCGGCTCTTTTCCCGCCAAACTCCAAAGAAAGAAGAAAATAGCTTTTTGGCGCCAGCTGAAGTTAAGAGCGGATCGCCTCTTGTTTGCAGCTTATACCCCTCCTAGCATTTACAAATATATATCACCACCCTTTTCCCTCTTTGCCACGCGCGATCCTCCCCGATTTGCCCTGAAACCGAATTAAGTGCCGTTTTATTTCAATTGCACGCAGCAGAAAGATAGAAAAAAAGGCGCGCTCCCTCCATCTTCTGCTTTGCAAGCGAGCTGGGAGGAAGAGAGAAAGCTGAGCTGTTGCTTCCCAAACGAGGTGAGTGTTCGTTTTTTCGATCTTCGAAATCGGGAGAGGATGGAGGTCTTCACACGGGAGTAAGACCCCCCGGGGGGGTTCGGTGGAGTTTATGCACAGGGAAGTGTTGCTTAGAAAGGGGGCAGAACATTTTTGGGGGGTGACGTGTCAGCTCTGTGTCAGGAAAGTCCTTTTCCATCCCTAAGAAAATAAACCGCAATTAGGATATTTATCTATCTATCTATCTATAAAAGTGTGTGTGTGTGTGTGTATGTATACATCTCTCTCTCTCTCTCTCTATAGGTTTAGCAACCTGAAAATGATCAATCTTTTTTGAAAATGCCAGGAAATTGCAAAGAAAGATGTGTATATTTATGTACATATATGTGTGTACATATACACACACATATGCACGCATACATATATATGTACACATACACACCTGTATACACATGCACACACATATGTATGCATAGGCATGCACATATTTCTCTTTGCAATTTGCAGGCATTTGCAAAAAAGATTGCTCAATTTTTTTAGGTTGCTAAACGTTTTCCTCCTGTTATACACACGCATATATATGTGTACATAAACATGCACATATTTTTCTTTGCAATTTGCAGGCATTTGCAAAAAAGATTGCTCGTCTTTTAGGTTGCTAAACGTTTTCCCCCATTATGTCGCCCAGTGGCGGCCTAGGTGCGTCTACTCAGGAGCAGACATAAAACGTCTGCCAGGTAAAGGCGCTAGAGCCCCTCTGATCTTGGAAGCTAAGCAGGGTCAGCCCTGGTTAGTTTTCTGTTACAATAGAATGATTCTTTGTTGTCGGTGGACTGCGACTCTCATCAGAGCTCTCCAGCATGGGCAACTGAGAAGGGATGATGGGAGCTGTGGACCAGCAACGTATGGTGGTTTGCACATTCTCCCCTCTTGCATTGTGATTTTTTTAAGGCCAAAGGGGGAAAATCCTCTTGAAGTGCCCACTGGTTTGCCTAAGGTCCTTTCCGCCCTACACAGTTATAGTGGTATGATTCCACTTTCAACCTCCTGTGGAATTCTGGGGTTTGTAGTTTCCTGAGGCCCAAGATTTCTCTGGCTGGGAATTCTCAATGCCCCTCCCTAAACTGCAAAGCCCAGAACTCCATAGGATGTTGAAAGTGGAATAATAGCGCTGTAAACAGTGTAATGCTGAAAGGCCCTAAGTCTCAGCTATGACATACTCTTTGCCCGAAGGCTTATCAAAGGCAAACAATATGACCCCTGGTTAAAAAGGAATTGCCTTTGGGTGGCCAGCAATGCAGCCGATCCAATTAGCATTTTGTGGGCTTAGCAGGAGGTACAGCAAGATGCCTGGGAGGGGTGGGAATTAACAATACTATAAGAAAAGAGATGATGTTGTTAAGATAGGATGGTGAGGTTCCTTTTGTGATGCCCTGAAGGCACCAGATCCTGTCTGATCTTGGAAGTTAAACAGGGTCAGCCCTGGTTAGTAGTTGGATGGGAGACCCCCAGGGACTACCAGGTACTGGAGGCTCTATTTCAGAGGGAGTAACTGGCAAGACAACTTTTGAGTATTCGTTGCTTAAGAAAACCCTATGAAATTCATGGGGTTTCCATAAGTCGACAGGCAATTTAAAGGCACACGCAAGGATGCCGTAAAGGTACTGGATCCTGTCTGATATTGGAAACTAAGCAGGTTTGGCCGTGGTTAGTATTTGGATGGGAGACCACCAATGAATACCAGGTGCTGTAAGCTATATTTCAGAGGAGGGAACTGGCAGAACCATTTCTGAGTATTCCTTGCGTAAGAAAACCCCTTTTGGGGTCCCCATAAGTTGACAAGCGACATGAAGGCACACCCACCCACACAGACATAGAGGTAGGTGGGCAGAGTTTCTTGCCCCTAAGCAGATTTCTGTCTTTCATTGGATGGCCAGGTTTCTCAATGTAAACCCATATGGGGTGGGGTGGGCAGTGGAGCCCCTTCTAAGACCAAACTGGGCAGTGATGCTGTGACCCGCCTCTTATTATCTTGGCAAAATTGGGATCACCAAGACTTCTATGGAGTTGAGCCCCTGCATGAATTATCAATCAGAAGTGTACTTAGTGATTGTAAGATAATAGTTGTCATTGAGTTTGCCCAGGAGCTATAAAGTCTGCCTACATTTTATCCGAGCCAGAGAAAGACTTCTTTTCTCAAGAAAAGCAGAGCTAGGGTGACATGTCTCGGTATCTATAGAAGGTTTTTTTTGTAGAAAAAAAAAGATCAGGATAAAACAGTATCCAAAGAAATCTATTGACTTAAGATTTCAAAAATGTTCAATGGTGTTTTTTGAAAGAAAACCAGCAGAGGGAAGCAAACTTCAGACATTACCAACTTGTGTTATTTGCCTGGATTTTTTGTTACTCCAGAATGCGGTTTGTTGCTGAGTACCTTTAGGTCATTTCTGACTTTATGGTGTCGCTAAGGCAAACTTATCATGGGGTTTTCTTGGCAAAATTTTTTCAGAGGGTTTTTTTCTTCACCTTCTTCTGAAGCTGAGAGAATGTGCTTTGCATGGCAATGGGCAATTCAAACCCTATGGTCTCCTAAAGATGGGTTCAGGGGAGGCTTGTCTGAGGTGGAGAGAGTGTGGCTTGCTTAAGACCACACAGTGGGTAGCCAAGGGCAGGATTTGAACTCTGGTCTTCAAGAATTTTAGTACAACGCTCAAACTGCCATACCATGCTGGCCTTCTTGTTATATCTTTTCAAGTTGACTTTGTCTTATGGCAACACTTTCTTGTTGTTTTTTTTTTGGCAAGATTTATTCAAAGGAGGTTTACTTTATCTTCTTCTGAGAGAGAGTGACTTGCCCAAGATTACCGAAGGGGTTGAGTGTGGACTCAAACCTGGCCAGATTTAGTTACACAGGTTTTTTTGGTCTTTTCCCTCCTCTGAGGCTGAGAGAATGTGACTTGCTCCAGGCCGCCCAGTGGGTTTCCATGGCCGAGCAGGGATTTGAATGTTGATTGCCAATCAGATCACAGCACCATGCTGACTCAGTTTTCTGAGCAGGATTTATTTAGATGGGGAGTTGCCATTGCCTTCCTCTGAGGCTGAGAAAGTGTGGCTTGCCATAGCTGAGGGGGAGTTCGAACTCTGGGCTCTCAGAATTCTAGTCCAAGAGTCAAACCACTACCCCATTCCAGCTCTTGTAGCTCAGCTTATGAATACGTACATCACGCTGGTTTGTCAATCCATCTTAGGCGTTGAGAACTGGTAGGAATTGGGAACCCCCTAGAAGCTACAACGCCCATCATCCATGACCATTGGCCATGCAGACTGATGGGAGTTATGGTCCCAACAACAATCTCTGTAGGGCCACAGATTGTCCAACCTGGTATAGTTCCTCCATGGGAGGAGAAGAGAAATTGAGACTTTGGTTCATGCTTCTACAAAATGGAGACTCATGCTCCGTCGTAGAAGCGCATCGGAGGGAAACGTTCCCTAGACTTGAAAGGCGCCTGAAGCTTAATTTTGTCTTGGGTGTGATGCATTTCTGCAGCTGGGAACGGCTGGTTTACCAACCGGTCTTGCAATGCTGTTTGGCAACTGAAACTGTCTTTAAAATGCATAGGTGCCTGAGTCCTGTCCTAACACTGAAGCATCTCATTTGGCCAGACCAAAAAAAAAAAAAAGGTTTTGTTCCTTTTGCCTCTCGACCTGCTAGAGCAACAATCTTGGGGAATAATTTTAATTTTAAGCAAGTCAGGGCAACGACTGCATGAAACCAGGGAGTTTGGTCTGGCTTAAAAATTCAACGGAGGGCTTGCATAAGAGAAAAATGTCTCTTTTAGAACCGGATTCTTTTGTTCGGCTTCAGCACGGAGGAGGAACAATTTAATTAAGGACTCGAGGCGGCTTGCCGCTTGTAAAACAAGCACGGCTGAAAGGATATGGCTGCAAAAGTTTTTTAAAAAAAGAAAGTTAAATGAGAATGCCCTTTAAAACTCATTGGAACCACAATAAAAAATAAATAAATAAAGCCACATCCTGTCCCATTAAAACCTCTGTCTCGTGCAACAAGGGAAAACTGAAGGCCTGGCTGAATAAAAGGTTTCTGCTGGTCAATTTATCACGTCAATAATAATAATTTTAAAGTTAGTACTAATGTTTATTTCTAATGCTCTTTTCACCAAAGGACGGAACATCAACGTATCTTATTGGGGATAAATACAATAAAGCATAGTATTAATAACGATTAAATATTGTTAATATCAATGATCAATTTAAAGTTAATAATACAGGTCGAGCGTTAAACACATGTTAACGCCTGGAAGACCTTTTTGCAGGGGTATCGTGTGGTTTCAGGCAGGCGTGGCCAACGAGCTGTTAAAAAACTTACAAAACTGGCCTGAAAGATGATAGGGGGTGATGCGTCATCACTTCCCGTCCCCCAAAATGTGGAAATTGCTATTCCGTTGCCCACGCTGCTGTATGAGTTAATTGGGGAATATTTCTTGGTCTTCTGCCAGGAAGAATGACTATCAATTATAATGCAAGGAGAGAGAAAAACCTTTGTCTAACATCAGAAAGGTTCTTAAAGATGTGGGGTCTGATATACGGCAAGTTGTGCACTCTCCAGATGCCTTAGACTGCAGCTCCCATCATTCCTGGCTACCAGGTTGGGGAAAGCTAGCACAGAGGATAAACTATGGAAGCAGCTACATTCTTCCTTAGAACCGAGACAAATGAGACATATGGATAGGTCGGTGGATGCTGGTTTTTAGAGTTGGTTAATGGCTGGATGGCCATCCCTCAGGCACACCGTAGCTCCAAGAACCGGCATGGAGCAAATGAGTGGGAGCTACACGACCTCATGAAATACCTTCCAACATCATTTTTTTCCCCAAAAAATAAAAAAATAAAAAAATTGGGAATCCAATTTCTTTGTTACAGTGAATGAGTTTTTGGTCTTTAACAACGCACATAAATTCTACCAGCAGTCTGTCTTCCCTTTCTGCAAGTCCGAAGGGAGTCTTTTAACTCTGCTTTTGACAATGAGGGCGGAAAAGAGACATAGTGCATATGAATCTTAATAAAGAGGACTAGAAACTTAAATTGCAACCCATGGGAAAGAGCCTCCATGAGATTTTCTAAGATGGTGGAAGGAAGGTGGCATTAGAATTCAGGACTGGGTTTAAATTCTTGCCTTAAATTGGTGCCTTTTCTGTGTCTCAGCCTAACCTACCTTGCAGGGTTGTTAGGAGGAATTAAAATGCTGAATAACTACCTACTCTGCCTTGAGCTTCTTGGAGGCGGGGGAGATTTTATTGCATTTTGTCAGATACGCCTCCAACCTGACTCCCTCCACCCTACAACAAACATGCGAGGTAGATCAGGCTAGGAAACGGAGAGGTACAGATTTGGCCAAGGTAACTTGGCAAGGTTGGGACTCCAACCTACATCTTCCAGGTCCAAGTACAACACTAACCTCTTTGGCACACTGCTTGCGTATACTTGAAGAATTAAACAAACAGCCTGCTTTTAAAGTGTGAAAGAGCACTTCAGGCAAATCTGCAAATCCCAGAAGCATGCAATTAACCACTTAAGAATATTTATTAGAGTGACTAACAAAACAGAAATACTTAAATATGGTGGGAAGATAATATTCTGACTTATTGGAGAGCCTCACAGCTCCGGACTTTTTCTTTTTCTTTTTTTCCCCTTCAGAGCATTTGAAGAAGATGGCAGTTGAAACATTTTGCCATCATGTTCAAATATTTTAGGAACTCTGATATATAATATTTATGCCTGCAGATACATATTATCCTTCAGGATATCGGTATGTATATAAATATTTCTGTTGCATGTAAATACTGTTAGCACTGTAGAAATCTAAAAGTGCTGCTTCTCAACTCTGAAGCAAATGAAGATCTTTGTAGATGAAAATCTTACATGTTTAAAACTGCAGCTATAAAATAGCTTGCGATTTAGGATTGAAAGAACAGCAACAAGCCGGTTTAAACGATTTGCAGTTTGCTAGGGATTTTTGGGAGTAAATTTGCAATTTACAGTGGGCCCTCGGTATCCGCTAGGCTTTGCTTTGGATACCAGAATTTTGTGGATGCTCAAGTCCCGTTGTGTGCGACGGTGTAGCACGATGGCGTCCCTTATATAAGACGGCAAAATCAAAATTTGCGTTTTGGATTTTTCTTTTAATATTTTCTAGCCGTGGTTGGTTGAATCCATGGATATATAATCTGCAGATACAGAGACCTGGCTGTGTACGGTGTGATTTTGTCTCTGTTTGCCTCAAATACAGACACTTATTTTTAAAATTCGGGGGAGGAAAAATTCAGTGACAGAGTGCATGTCAGATTCAGAGTGCTTCTGACCATGGGCAGAGTGCTGTTAGTTCCCTAATTAGGAGCTGGACTTGATGTCTGTCACGGTCTCTTCTGGTTCCGACGAGAAACCCCTTGATAGCTTTACTTTTTTGTTTGGTGCCTTCAAGTCACGTCTAACTTATTCCAACCCTAAAGGAAAATATGCGCTTTTCCTGGCAAAAATGGTTGAGAGGGAGGGTTGAGCTGGCCTTCCTTGGGGGCTGAGAGAGTGTGACTCGCCCAGGCTCACGCAGAGGGTTTCCATGCCCAATCAAAGATTCGAACCCTGGCCTCCTAGTTCAGCACTCGAACCATCACACCATTTTGGCCCGCCTTAGGGCTGCCGGTAAGTCGCAAACTAGTTGGAAGTCGCACAACAGGGACTACACAACAAGCAACGCTAAGGCTCCAGGAGGTTTCCTTCTGTTCTTATGCAGATTGGGGAGAAGATAGGGGGTCAAATCCAATCAAGTAGGTCTAGGATCTAATCAAGATGGAGCAAACCAAGACCTTTGTGTTGAGTTGGCACAACAAAGGCAGTGCCCGAAGGCTAAACACATAAAGAGGAATTACCGGCTTTTTACATTTTTTTCTCCCTGCATTTGCATTCTGCAGCATTTGGTCTGTCTTAAAACTTACAGTGTGTGAAATCACTCAGTTAGAACTGATTGTGGAAATTCATATTATTCATTTGGGCCTGACAAAGGATCCAAAAATACCGCCCTGTTCTGTCCACAGTATTGACCCAGATACATCTAAGACTGTTACAGTGCTATTATTCCATTTTAGTCATCCTGTGAAATCCTGTGGTTTGCAGTTTAGGGAGGGGCATTTAAAAGTCTCAGCTGGAGAGCCCTCAGTAAACTACAAAGCCCAGAATTCCTCAAGAGGTTGAAAGCGGAATAATGGCACTGTAAGGGTGTAGTGCGGAAAAGCCCGGTGTAGTCTTCCAAGCTTGGAAAAGCCACTTTTTAAAATTGTTTTGGATCGCAGCTTGCAGACTTTCCCGGCCAGTATGCTCCCTGGAGATTTGGGGAGCATGTATTTATTTATTATGCCTGTATGCTGCCTTTTCTCCCAATGTCTTAAAGCAGTTATTTTCCCCAAGCTCTGGATATCCCCAGGGACAAGGGCTGTGTTGGGAAGGAAATTTGATTTTTCCCCCCCCATCCTGGTTGGAATAGAGATAGAGGCTTCGGTCCCTCTGTAGGTTATCCGGCAATACTCAGATGTAATGCCCAGTGACTGTTGCTGAGAATAGTTATACAATTTATTGGGATGTATTTAAGCTCAGAGAAGACTCATAAACTGCCTTTGCTGTTTATCTACAGTATGTATGTAGATCTATCTATCTGTCTGTCTATCTGTCTATCTATCTATCTATCTACACACTGAAGGACAGCAGGGTTGAATTTGAAGAAGGGGGGAATCCAGCCCTTGAAATATGAAAATAAACTTTGTAGTCTTAATATTCCTATTTTTTTTCCCCCCCTCAAAAAGTCAAGTAATGCCTGGAAGGCACCAGATTGTATTCGTTTGGGTCTGAAAAGAGATGCAAAAATAGCTTTCTCCTCTCACTGCAGTGTTAATTGGCACAGAGATGTTCTAAGATGATTCTATTATTTTCTCAGCTACTTTTTTCCGGACCACAATATGCAGAATTTCCCAGCTACTGTGGTCACTGGGGATTTGGGGAGTAGTAGTCTACAACATCTTGAAGGCTGGTTAGTACTTGGGTGGAAGATATGATGGGGAAAATCTGCGGCCAGCCAGATATGGAATAGCAACTCCCATCATCCCCTGCCAAACATCTGGTGAGGTTCCATTTTGGACTGCAACTCCCAGAATCCTGCAACCACCATAGTGAATAGTGGGCGGATAATGGGAATTTCACTCCAGCAAAATCTGGTGGGGGGTCTGAATTGACCTGGTTCCTGTTGCAAAAACCTCCTTTCATTCCCCAGGGATAATGCATTTAAAGTAATCATTATTATATAGCTCAAA
Organism: Cyclura pinguis; assembly: GCA_030412105.1. NCBI lineage: Eukaryota > Metazoa > Chordata > Lepidosauria > Squamata > Iguanidae > Cyclura > Cyclura pinguis. The sequence continues at coordinate 5,610,096 of CM059614.1, read as the reverse complement.
GCAGTTGGGACTTTAATTATTTGTAGTTGCAGCTTTTTAATTTTTTAAAAAAAGAAATGGCACTTTGAACGTGTGCTGATTCAGTCTGTTTGCAGTTTAGTTAAATTCTAAAGGCCAAGAAGCCTTCACAAGAGTGCAGCATGGTCAGTATTTTAATGCATTTTTATTTCTGCGTTTCTGCTAGGGGGGAAAACATATGAAAAAATAAAATAACTAATAGAGTAATAAAATGATAAAATAATTACTAATCAAAATTATTAATTACTAATAAAACAAAAATAATAAATAAAATAAAAATATTATAAAAAGAAAATTAAAAAGAGTAAATTATTCTTTACTGGTGTGTATCAGATGCCGTCTACATTTGATGGTAATTAAATCTATTTTAACCTGTTAAAAAAATAAAATTTATAATATTTCGACGTTGTCCCTTTAAATTTTTTTAACTCCGCTTCCCCCCTCCCTCCTTTTGCGGGCGTTCCTTCCGTCTTTATTTTTCTCGCCCTAAGAAATATCGCGAGAGTTCCCGCAGCCAATCCTCGCGCCCGGGCGTTTTTTTTCAATTTTGTGGCGCGCGCCCTGAAAAAGGAGGAGGACGACGACCAGGTAGCGAGAGGCAGAGAAGTAAGTTGGCGCAGCCGAACCTGGTTAGTCGCGGAGGCGGGAGTTGAGGGAGGTTTTGAGGCAGAGAACCAATCGGAGCCTTCCCTTCCTTGGCAAGGCGGCCAATGGGAGAAAGAGGTGCAGAGCCGGAGGCGAGCTAGGGCCGGCGAAGGGGGGAGAGCTTGGTGGTCAAGTTAGGCTGAGCGGTCGCGTTGTTCGGGGGCTTTGAGGAGGAGGTGAGGGGGACCCCCCAAAATAGTGTTTTCCCCCAATGGTCGTGCGGGGGAGAGGAGGTGTGGGGCTGAAAAGTCGGGAGGGGGTCTTCAGCGGTCGGGACGGCTCATAATTTGGGAAGGGGGTTGGTACTGGGGGCCCAAATGGGGGAAAAGAGGGCTGGCGTGGAGCTGGGAGTGTGGGGAGGCCTCTGAGGGTTTTTGGGGGGAGGGGGTGGGGGCCCCCCGTGGAGAAGGTAGGGGAGATATAACTGTGGGGGAGGCAGGAAATTAAGGGGGGAAGCGCAAGGGATGCCTAATGGGGAGGGTGTGGGGGGAAAGAGGTGTGTGTGTCACAGGGGTTCAGGAAGTTTTTTTGGGGGGGGCTTCAGGGCTGGATGGGGGGAATTGAGGGGAGGGGGCCGTGGGAAGTTCAAGGGAGAGAGGGAGCGTGGAGTTCTTACTGGGGGAACGGGAGCGGCGTGTCTTGTAGGGGCTCAGGAAGCGAGGACGCTTTTGAGGGGGTTCTGGGTTTGGGGGGGTTGAGGGGAGGGGTCCCCGGGGACTTCAGTGGGGGGAGGGCGCTTAATGGGGGGAATGGGAGGGGACCGGACGAGGTGTGGTTCGGGACACTAGGAAGCTTTTGCATTTAAATAAGCAATAAATGCCAGTATATAAATTGATGACGATGAAAACGACAGCGGGGGGGGGGGATAATAGGAACTTTTATGGTGGCATGGAGTGAAGGAGGTCCCTGGCTTGAGGAGGATTAAGGATTCTGTTGGAGCAATGGACATCTTTGCTCTTTATATGTGCTTTTGGGTTGGTGGAGGGAGGATACAGACGGAGGGACTTGACACGTGTTGGCCTGCTAAGCAATTATGTTGTGTACTCTTCCTTGCTTGAAGGGTCTGGGGAAGATAGATGCAAGGGAGGTCAACCTGAAAGCTGGTTCTTTTAAAGGAGGTCAGATTTTGGGATGAGTCTGTTGAGGAGCAGGACAAGGCACAAATGTTTGGTGGGGAAAAAGAACTCTTGTACCTGGTATGTATGCAAGAGGAGCCTAGGTGGAGAGGAGTTGGTGAGACAGGACAGGCCAGGAAATAATATTTGGGCTCTGAGTATTAGCATGAGAATATGTTGGAAGATAGCGTGTGGGTGGGAAGTTGCATCTCTTCTGTTCCGTCTTCTGGCCCGTGTTCGTAATTTGTTTTCTTTAACTGATCCTCTGCAGAGTTACTGCCACAATGTGGATCCAAGTGCGCACCATGGATGGGAAAGAGACACACCGAGTGGACTCCCTCTCCAAGCTCACCAAGGTGGAAGACCTGCGTCAGAGGATATACGAAACGTTCAACGTGACGCCTGATAGACAACGGCTTTTCTACAGGGGCAAACAGGTACCCGGCTTTTCCCTTCCTCAGACGCTGCTGTTTAGCTCAGTTTCTTCCTTAATGATCCTGTGTGGCGTGAAGCAAGGAAAGGTGTATTCCAAGTCGGTTGAGAAAAGAAAAGAGTGCCCGTTAAAAAGCAGTGGTTGTTCTTTTTAAAATTATACATACTGATGATTTTAACCTTCAATCGCAATAGCATATCACTAGAGCTGCACTGAACAGCCATACCCTGAAGATTCCCACTACTTTGCCCAGCAACTCCTTTCGATTGGTGTACGTGTTAATCCTGCAGATTTGGGTCTTCTCAGCATGTGCTGAGCAGTGCGCAGTGGAAGTAACACGAGGCACTGTCCGTAGCAGCTCTCTAGTTTGGGTGTTTATGGCGGCCAAGTATCTGGAAAGAACAGAAATCTGAGGCTGGCTGTCCCCTTCTTCAGCGCTGTGACATTTAGGCTGAGTGTGATGCAAAGCAGTCTGAAGAGCTGCTTTGGGGAGACTCGTGTGAACTGACTGAGAACTTTTGAACTAAATTTTTGCCTTCTCTTTGTTAGGAAAGGGGGAGAAGACAAAAACAGAATTGCACTGCCATCTAGCGACTTCACTCAGACAGTGCTTTGTGCTGTCCGCATGTGCTCTTTTCAGTTTGTTGGTTGCTGTTTTGTTCTTGAAAGTATCTGCAGGAACTCTTGCCTTTTGCGTTGTTTTGTTGCAAACAGTGGTGTTTGACTTTCTGTTATGTTATGGCTGTTTCAGTTCAAGTAAGTAAGATTCAAAGTTGCAAAGTTGTGTTTTGTTAGGTAAACTTGTTTGCATTTAGCTGTTCTTCTGTGCTGCTTGATAGTGCATTCTTGTGAACACAAAAGCTTACCCACTCCTCCTTAAACTTAAATTAGTCACTTAAACTTTCCTTTCTAGCTTTATTTTAGAAATCACAGTGCATTCAAGATGAGAAGCAAAAGAGCCCTAAGCATACTTAGTTAAAAAAAAAATCTGTTTGCCATTGGCCTGCCCCCTGTGGTGAAGAAGTGTGCTAGAGTTTTGCTCCAGCATTTTCTGTGCCTTCTTGTCCTTTTGCTCAGAATTTAGGATGCTGATTTTGTGGCAGTGGTTTACTGGATCACTGGACAGACAGGGGCCATTTTCTTAAAGAGTGGGAATGTTTTCTAGTTGGGAATATCTATGTGCCATACCAGCAGCTAGAGAACTGAGAGAGGTGTGAATATGATTCTGTGTCCCTGGAGAATTACCAGGCTGTCTGAACTTCAACTTGTTGGGTGAAAGATGCTTTAAATGTGGTTTATTATTGCTGTCTTCTTAATCTGGTATCTATGTACCTGGATGTTCTGCATATAATGCTCTTTGATCCAATGTTTGATCCGCTGCATTTGTGTTGGGACTGGAATGGGGGTAACTTCTCTTAAACTCATACTTCTCACGTTGTGTTCCAGAGCACCCCAAGGTTCTCTAAACAAAAGACCAGTAATTCCAGAATAAGGTTACCTGAAAGTCAAACTGCCAACCAGTACTGCTCATACCTGAAATACTGACCTAGAGATGGAGTGGGATGTGGGTGGGAATATCCCAGACACACTCTTGTTTTACTTGGGGCAACACTGAGATCCAGAAAGCTCGTCGTGTCGTGGAAAGAGACAGCATTTTCTGTGATGCCGCTATCACTAGAACATGCCTTAGCATAGCAACACAGAAACAGGAGTGGTACCCAGTCAGCCAGTTGGTTTATCTCACTTGGTACCATCTGTGCTGACTATGCAAGGTTTCAGTCTTTCCCACCATTTATCTGGAGATTCTAGAGACTCAACCTGGTACCTACCCTTTTGTGCTATGACCCTCTGCACTCAGTGGTAGATTTGCATGACTAATGATGGACATCTAAGAATCATGGTCTTGAGGCATCTACAATGGCTGGTTACTAAACCAATCACTAGTTGTTTTCCCATACGTTATCTTTTGGTTTTAAATATAAAAGTAATTTTGCAGAATTGCATGCCATTGTGTTGAGTTCCATTTTATGAGAGCTTACTAGTGTTTTGTTGAGTGTATGCAGTGAGTCTCCTGAGGAGTCATAAAGACCTTGATTCAGAGAAGGTGTTACATTTCCCTCAAACCAAAATGAGCAGCTAGAGTATATGATACTAGCTTTGCTAACGTGTGCATGAGATTATGGAACTTGCCTGCTCTTACTTAAAGAGTAAATCAACTACATTTGCTCCTGAAGCTTTTTTTCCTTACAAAGACATATTTTTTAAAAATGACACGCAGAAAGACGATTTGGCTTTCAAAGTCCCAGCATTTTTGCTGCGGGAGGATATGGCAGCTAGAGTCTCCCTGGGCAAGCTGCTCATAGCCCAGTGTGGGTCTGTGCTTGTGAAGCCAGTACTCCGTCTGTCAGACAATGTGTCTGGAGAGATTCTGCTGTTGGGCTGGCATGTGCCGCTTTTATTGAGAAATGAGAGGAACTCTGTGTGTGTGTTTCGTGTTTGTCCTGGCCGGTGCTGCTTTCTCAAGCAGAATCGCACTGCAAGTGCTACCCTTTCTGGGCATGTGCCGAATCTTTGCTGCCAGAACACCCCATGTACTGGGAAATGAGAGGTCGCTCTTGCAGCTTTTTTGGTGCAGGACAGCTCTTGCGTCCTGTTGAGAAGGACAGGTGTCAGCAAAGGTGTGATTCACATCTTTCAGTTGAGCGTGCAGAACAGCGGGGGTATTGCTGGAGACCAAACATAGCCTGTAGGCTTTATGGTTGGGTTTGGGGAGGGAGTGTAAAATCATTTTTCGGAAATGGTTTTTCAAGCTTCTTGAGGAAAAAAAAGTTAAGGCTGTAATGGTAAATAAACTGAAGTCTGTCAAGTGCAGTGGCTCTTGGAGTCAACAGCGTATCTATCGTAGGGTTGACATGCGTTTTGTTAAAGGCAAGACAGTGGTCCAGTTCCGAGGTAGCGACTGTGATCCAAGGACTCTTGTCTTTGGGCTGAGAATGAATTTTTGTGCCTGTTTGCTCTTTCCTTGTGTGTGTCCTAGTAATGGCATTTCTGGAATGTGGTAAACCCCTGGTTTAATTTTATTTTAAAAACTGAAACTTTAGTTTAATCTGTGAGTAAAAACAGGACATCAGATTTGCCATTGCTAGTAGCCAGCCACTGGAAATAACAGGAGGTTATGGTTAAATTCCAGTGGGTTGCATTCTATATGTGAGAGGAAGTGGGAGAAGACCAACCAACCGCTTGGCTTTGGTTCAAGAAACCATGGGTTATTGGGACAGTGTCCTTTGAACTGAAATGTGTTGCAGAGTTTAGGCTCAGAGGAATGATCCACGTTACAAAACTCAGAAAAACAGCTGCTCTGGTAGCCTGCTTATCTACTATATGGAATTATGAACTTGAAAAAAATTTCAGTACCTTGTTTTGTACAGAAGAAGCACTTCTGTAATAATTTTGCCTGAGTGACTGTCTGGAGAGGAACATCATCACGGTGCAACTGAAACTGTTTTATCTCTTTTCATGGGATGAGAGGAGGTGAGACAGTATTTGTGGCATCGGGGTACAGTGTGTGGGCAGGCAAGAAGCATAGGAACTGTAGCCAGTGTTCTTGACTCTTCCATCTTTATTGGTTATTGCTGGTTACTCGTTGGGATGGAAATTCTAAGCAGGTGCTGTTGAAGAAAGACCGTTGCCTCAATGTGCTATGGAAACAGTGGGTGTTATGGCTGATACTCCACATGGGCTTGTGTATCGGTCTGGGTTTTTCCATTATTTTGGTTAAGGGATTGTAGAAACAATCTGTACCAACGTACAGGGAGTGGAGTATGGAAGAGAAATAAAGAACTCTTAAGTGCAAATGGAAAAGGGAGAAAGACGCATCACCTTTTGAAAAAGGGCAGTGGTTTGTTGTCTACCTAGTAGTATGGAAAAGGTTCTTATAGCACCTTTGAGACTAAGTGAAAGAAAGAAGTTTGTAGCACAAGCTTTGTTAGACTGGTCTGCTTCATTGGATGCATCTACGAGAACTTAAGCTGCAAACTTGTTTCTATGTAAAGTCGAAGGCTTTCACGGCCGGAATCTATAGGTTGTTGTGGGTTTTCCAGGTTTTGAAGCCGTGTTCTATTAGTATTTTCTCCTGACGTTTCGCCTGCATCTGTGGCTGGCATCTTCAGAGGATATGACTTATTTCTCTCACTTAGTCTCAAAGGCGCTAAAATATCCCTTTGCATAGTGATCCAGACTGGCACGGCTATGTCTTTGATTTTTAATTTACCGGTATATTATTGAACCTCAATTCAAGAAGCATATGGACAAGCTGGAGCGTGTCCAGAGGAGGGTGACCAAAATGATGAAGGGTCTGGAAGCCATGAGGCCCTCTGAGGAGCTTGAGATGTTTAGTCTGCAGAAGAGAAGGTTAAGAGGGGACAGGAGAGCCATGTTTAAATATTTGAAGGGATGTCATGTCGAGGAGGGAGTGGGCTTGTTTTCTGCTGCTCTAGAGACTAGGACTAGGAGCAATGGATTCAAGCTGCAGGAAAGGAGATTCCACCTGAACCTCAGGAAGAACTTCCTGATGGTCAGAGCTGTCCGGCCGTGGAAGCTGCTGCCTTAACGGAGTATGGTGGAGTCTCCTCCTTCTTTGGAGGTTTTTAAGCAGAGGCTGGACGGCCATCTGTTGGGAATGCTTTGATGGGTATTCCTGCAATAGCAGGGGGTTGGACTGGATGGCCTCTGTGGTCTCTTAAAAAGGGGTGGTTCCTCCCCTCCCTCCAGATGGGTACAAAATGAGTGTGATAATTGATCTAATGGATCTTCACTTTGGAGAGCGTCCTTGATGCAAGTGTGGCTCATGGCTTACATTCTTTGCCTCTTGTGGAAATGAATGGATCATTGTGTACCTTTTTTGGTGCTAGGAGATACACTTTAAACTGAAGAAGCAATTTTCCTGGGAAAGTCACTAGTTGGGTTCCTGTACATCTTTCAGATCTATTCACCCGTTGCATCAGTGCTGTTTTTATTGACTAAACAATAACATTTTGATTGACTAAGCCAGAGCAGAAAGAGCTTGCTACTTGATACTACCCTAATGGGCATTTTCTTAGAGTTAATGATTTTTTAATGTTACATCCTTAGGTGCCTACAGACACAAAGTGGCATCTTAACCAAAGAACATTAATCAAATTTATCTCAGTTGATAGCCTCTCTCTGTGGTTCACTGTTGTGTAACAAATGCATGTGAACATTTTTTGTCCTGAGCTGAATACAGTTAAAAGACTGGACCAACGGAAAACCAGGGTGCAAGCTAAGTATTGGGGGCTACCTTTTGTGGGCCAGTCTTAAGATTTCTAAATTATATATCAATTTATCAGGAATGGCGTGGATGGTTAGGTTTTCTTTTCAGACTGGGAAGCAGAAGATCTGAAAGACTTACTTTTACTCTGAGAAAGATGATGATTTTGGTCTGTTTCAGCAAAATCAGGAATCTGATAGCACCTTGAAATTATGGAGCTGGCTTACAAAAATATAAACTTTAATAGGCCAGTTGTGTGCAGCCCATGAGAACTTAGGCTATGATAAATAATACTGTCTTTGGTCTGCAAGTCTCTTTTGTGGGGGAAGTTTTTACTTGTTATGAGTATTCTTTCTGCAGCCCTTTATGTCCTTGCTGGAAATGTGTGGCGTAGACTGCTAATCACAATTTCCATGTTATCCCTGAAAGTTTAGATTGGGAGAGTAACTTGCTCGAGGTCACCACAACTGAGATTTAAACTGGTGGTGTTGGTGGTAGCAGTTCTTGTTTGCTCTCTCCTTCCACACAAAAATGGTTGTTTTGAATGTATATTTCTCCTCTTGCTCCTTCCCGGGCGTGGATGAGGTTCAAAAGAAAAGCTGAAGAAAGGAGTTATATTTCCGAAGTCAGTGGTAACAGGAACATAAGGTGTGTGAAATGAATTGTGAGGTTGCTGTAATGAAATTTCCAAGGGACTGGGAAGAAAATAGCTGTATAGGCAAGCATTTTAGGTGTTTGGTGGACTTGTTCTTGGAGAAGTTAATTCTGCCTTGGAAACTGTTTTTTGTAAGCAGGAAATGTAACCAAAGATTTTGGGCTCGGTACAACTAGCTGTCAATATCGTTTGCTTGAATTCTGTTACAGTCTGTTCCTAGAAATGCAAACAAAACCAATGTCAAACCAGTCTGTGTATACACAGCACTTTAATATAACTTAATGGCTGTTGGATTCCTTTACCTGACCTGCAATAATCCTTTTACTCTTCTTTTACAGATGGAAGATGGCCATTCCCTTTTTGATTACAGCGTGGGCTTGAATGATATTGTTCAGTTGCTGGTGAGGCAAAGCCCGGTCCTCCAGCCGGCGGCTAACAAAGAAAAGGACTCTGAACTTTCAGACACAGACTCGGGCTGCGGCTCCGGCCCGAGCGAATCTGATAAAAGCTCGAATAATGGGGAGGGGTCTCTGGAGATGGAGGGGCAACCCAGCACAACCACTCAGGATTTGATAGACCCGGGCTTTGGATTCTACAAGGTGAGATGGTTTCAGGTGGGATTTTCAGGTGCAGAGCTTTTGTTCTTCAGCAAAGGTGTCTGTTCAGTGAAGGCTATTGTAAAAGTTTAAATAGTTTTTATAACTTGGTGGATAAATTTCAGGCACAAAACTGTGAGTTGTATGAAGTTTAACTTTTGTGACTTCTGAAAAGATCTGAATCGTGTTTTGGGAAGGTGTATGTGAACTGGAGTTATCTTCCTGCAGCTGCTTGGATCCTTGTGGAGTGGATTCAGCTGGCAAGGCAGGGAGAAAGCTGGGGGTTTCATTTTCTAATTTTTGCAAACAATTTCGTAGAATAACATTTCTGCCCCCCTCAGAAGGCTCAGTTGAAAAACCTAAAAGCTACCTGGGTTTTTGTCCAAGGTTGATACCAAACATAGGGGTGAGGTCCTTGGAGCCACAAGCCTGGCTCAAAGTATGCTATGGCGCTCATTTAGTGATGGGCCTTGCTGTGATTTCCTTTCTAGTCTTACTCAGGCAGGTTTCAGGCAGCAGGAGAACAGAACTGAGCAAGAATGGTGCAGCCTACCCTATGTACCGTAGCTGGGTTCATAGAACTTCCATGGCTTTGCTTAGGACGGGCAGCACAAGCTTTAGCTGACTTTGGATGTTCCTTGCCCAAGAAAACCCAATGGAATTCATGGGGCACCATAAATCTCCGGGTGATTTGAAGTCACATGTGTGCACACATCAGCCCCAATTGGCCACCTAGTATGTAAGAGGGTTCTAGGACCTTCTTTTCATAAGAATGAAGCACGCTTCAGCCTTTGCAATGGCTGCTGTCACAGTTCGGCTCGTTGAAAGCAACTAAATGGCTGGGCTTTGGGCTTCTGCTCTTTCAGATCAATGAGCTGGTGGATGCTCGCGATACCAGCATGGGGGCCTGGTTTGAAGCCATAGTCGTCAATGTGACTCGGAAAGGAGAGACAGCCAACAAGGCAAGCGAAAGCGACGAGGAATCCGACCTGCAAGAAGCTATCCCTGAAGAGGACATAATCTATCATGTGAAATATGAAGAGTGAGTTAATTCCCCCCCCCCCAATACTTCTAGAAGATAAGCCTCCTGCTCTTTGATGTGCAGACACTGCAGCTGTAATCTAGATAGAACCGGGCTTCCATGTATTTCTTTGCTTTTAGCCCCCAAAGCTGGAACTGAAGAGATGAATTGGGATTGTCTTGGCAGTTTGGGTGGCAGTCCACCCTTCCCCGAGCTGCCAGGTTGGAAGGAAAGGGAGTGGTTGGCTTTGCAAACTGTTATATTGTGTCTTGATTGTTCAGAACCAAACAGGCAAGCCCCTGGTTCTCTACTCCTCAACAGTGGTATAGAGAGTTCTTGGTCACTGCTTGGCAGGGACAAACAAAGTGCCTTAGCCGCATAAAGGCCAAAGAGGCATGCTGTCTGTGTCCCTTTTCCATTGTGGACTGAATTTCCTTGGCTGTCATGCAAGCATAGCCTTTCTCATAACTACTTGGATGGGAGCTGAAGGCTAGTTTGGACCAGCAAGGAATGCTGTCATATGTAGGGTTTTGTTTTGTTTGTTTGGTCACCTGTACACATGTATCTGAACACTGATCACGACAGAGTTTGAGAATCTCTGTTGCAGCCAACTTAGCAATTTTCAGGAAATGGTAAGGATGTCGAACTTGGAATTCTGTTGATTTCAAGAACCTCCATCAGTTTACTTTTCTCTGTCCATTCCATTCCATTCCTTTTTCCTTTGTTTTCCTGTCCTGTTACACTGAGCAAGGAACCTTTTAGCATTTTATTTCCTGTGCAGCAATTGGAAATTGTTTAGACATTTTATAGGTGGTAATAACACTCTTTTAAGAGCTGCTTTGTTGAAAGAGAGTGAGCCAATTAATTTTCTGGGGTTGTTTCTCCCTCCTCTCCTGAATCTAGTTATCCAGAGAACGGTATCATCCAGCTGAGCTCCAAAAACGTCCGTGCTCGCGCCAGGACCACTCTGAAGTGGGAGGAACTAGAAGTAGGCGATGTTGTCATGCTGAATTACAATCCTGATGACCCAAAGGAGAGGGGATTTTGGTACGACGCAGAGATCCTACAAAAGCGGGAAACCAGGACTTACAAGGAGTTATATGCCAAGATAGTTCTTGGGTAAGGAACAGGCCATGGGTGCAAGCTATCCACCAATCTTCCAAGAGAAGTGTGTCTCCCTGCTACCTTATTTGCAACCTGGGATGATGGCAATATGGAGACTGGAGGTGCTTACGTGGAATTAGAATTGAAACGAGAGAAGGGAAGGAACCATTCTTGCAAGGATCTTGCTGTTTCACATATCTCACTGGTCACACATCTGCCCTTAATTGTTTTCCAGAGCATTGGCGATGAGGGGTTGACACTGTGTGTAAACCGTTCAGTTTTTTTATCTTCTTTCACATAGTCTGTTCTGATAACATTTCCTTCTAGTGATGGTGGGGATGTCCTGAACGATTGCCGGATTACACTCGTTGATGAGATCTACAAGATAGAAGAGCCTGGATATGCTGTTCCGCTCACAGCTGACAGCCCAATGAAAAGTGAGTCGTATCTCTCTCCCACTGGAAGCACTCTTTCTGGGGAAAAAAATGCCACACTTAAATTAGAGACATGCATTCTCTGAAACTGACTAGCAACAAGCTGTTCTCTCTATTTGTTCACTGCGGTTGGTACAGGGAGCAACACTATCTCTTGTCTCATTGGCTGTTATCTGGTTGATACTTCGTTCTCTGTGAAGTTTTTTAATTCCCTTGGAACTGTTTCAGCAGGTGTGCCATTGCCCACAGCTTGTGGCAGTGAGTTCCAGAATTTGAAAAAGGTGCTGGTTGAGGGATTCTGGGTCCATTTCTGCGGTAGACTGTTAAGCGCTATTATTCCACTTTCAACATCCTGTGGAATCCTGGGGTTTGCAGTGCGGAAATGGCCTTGGAGATAGGCTCCAAAAAATGATGTTCTCTAAACTCTTCAGTTCTACGACTCTATCCATCCATCACTTTATTTATATCCGGCCTTTTTCCCAGACTAGGAGTCAAGACAGCTTTACAAAAGACAGAAAATGACTCCTGAAAAAACAAACAGAAAACAAACAAACAAACCCCTAAATATACGGAAAAACATACAAAATGTTGAGATTAAAATATTAAGTTAAAACAGAATTAAAGCCATTTAAAATAGTATTTCAAAACAAAGATTAAAAAGAGTACAGCACCATTTTATTAACAGTCAGTTTCCAAAGGCTTCCTTAATAGGAAGGTCTTCATTTGTCACTATTTGTCGCAGGACAGAGAGAGATGTGAAGAAGCACAGAATTGACAAGAGTTTTGTGGCTTGGTGTCTTTGGTTTGTTCAGTCTTGGGGGTATTTTGTGTGCTCTTAATTTCTACAGGGCAGAGCGGACCTGTATGTAAGCACTGTAAAGACAACCCTAGCAAAATGTGCCGGATGTGTGCTTGTTACATCTGTGGAGGGAAACAGGACCCCGAGAAACAGTTGATGTGCGATGAGTGCGACATGGCTTTCCACATCTACTGTCTCAACCCACCTCTCAGCAGAATACCAGATGATGAGGATTGGTAAGTCACAGCGAACGCCGATATCGCAGGGCCTAAAATTAGATGGCCTGCACAGATCGCCTTGAACCTAAATCTGCCCTGAAAGTTGTGTGGACGGCTTTTAGTTCTGAAGAGTAATCTTGTGCCTGGGAGTGTGGTGAGGCTAGGCAGAGCTCAATTCTGCCACTGAAAATCTGTCAGTCCTGTGCATGTCATGACTGGTTGTGACCATTCTTTCCTTCATCTTTGAGGGAGTGTTAGTGACCGCTTATTTCATCCAGTCAGGGATCATCTTCTAAGGATTTTGACACCTCAGTACTGTGTGCTGGGGAAGATCTGGTTATTTCGTGATGTCATTAACAACCAGCAAAACCCCTACAGAGCCGAAGTGCTGCTTCCTATGGTGGTCATCAGCGGACTATATATTAGCATAGAATTCCACCTATTTTTTGCAATGATCTTGAAAAATGTGCCAGAACACCTCACCACCCTGCCCCCATCCAAATGAGCCGGTTGAGTTTCTCAGCAGAGCAGTATGAAAAATACCAGAGGGTCAGCGTGGCATCTTCCGCATGCCGCTCTGATGCTTCCCTGCCATTATAAGAGAAGCGCCCTTGCGAATGTTCTTTAGAGTGTGCTCACAAGGCAGTCAGTTGCCTGATGTAGATGCGCAGAGCAAAGAAACCATGTAGGTTCATTGGTCCAGTCTGGTTCTATCATCCCAGTGATGTTGAGTTATTGTTGGATCGGAGGCAATGAGCCGCATCTAAGTGGAGTATCGGTGACTTTGGCATCTCCAGCTATTAGAGCATTGAAAGGCCCCCAGAGAGTCAGTGCCAGTGGAAACAGGGATAGACTGAGTCAACAGAAGGCAGGATTTTATGCAGACTCAGTGGTTACAAATAAAGTGTTGAGACAATTTAGCTGCATCTACCCCTCTAGTTTAGTAGTTCAGATTATCCACTCATAATAAACAGATGGGGTTTAACAGAAAGGAAAGCTGTCAGGTGGGGAGCTTATATGTGCCTTACAGGGAAGGATTGATGTTCTGTAGTCCAGTTACAGCTTACCAGGTTTTGATGAGTTGATGAAATTCAGACCAGCTATAAATGCTGTTTGGAATTGTGAACATGACTTTGAATGCAGATAGAAAAATGCCGTGAAACCATTTAAAACAAACAAACAAACACATGGAGTTTCTTCTTTGCATTTTTCAATACTTCAGGTACTGCCCTGAATGTCGCAATGATGCAAGTGAGGTAGTTTTGGCTGGCGAGAAGTTGAAAGAAAGCAAAAAGAAAGCCAAGATGGCCTCTGCTAATTCATCCTCCCAGCGGGACTGGGGTAAGGTAAGTGTGCCCGGATGCTGCCTCTCTTGCTGATCTGCAGAGCTAAAGAAGGCAGACTGGTATGTGTGTGAACTTCCCTGAGACAGGTCTGTGCTCACCCATGTGGCTCAGGGGACCTGGTGCGTCTTCCTTGATTTATAATTGATCAGAGTGGCGTTTGGCTTCCTTGATGAAATGTTCACAAGGGGCAGAGGCCAAAATCCATGGAAGGGGTTCTCTTGATGTGCTGGCAGGGAGTCCTGAGCTGCCATCTAGAGAGCCTGGCTTTGGAAACTGACTGCCTCCGAACAACCTAGTGCGAGGACCAGGCAGCGAGTTGGCCTCTCCCACTGTGGAATGTTACCATTTGTTTGGGAACCTTGGAGGTGTAGTTGCGAGTGGGAATCTTGTGTCTTTGCCAGATGATGTTGGATTGCAAGTCCCAGCAGCCCTAGCCAGTGGTGAGGAATGCTGGGAATTGTGGTCTAAACATCTGTAGAGCTGCATGATTCTTTTTCTTTACTTTTTGGGTAAATAGCCAACCAACATGCCTACTTTTGAAGTGCCAAACTTTCTCTTGCCTAGCACCCTGGCTCTACAGGGTAATTTGTGTTAATTTCTATTAATCTTATGGCTTTTTTTTTTAAAGGGCATGGCATGTGTAGGCCGCACGAGGGAATGTACCATTGTCCCATCAAACCATTATGGGCCCATTCCTGGGGTTCCCGTAGGCACCATGTGGAAATTCAGAGTCCAGGTGAGATGCTGTTTTTGGAACAAGAAAGGAAACCTAACTGGGGTGGGTGGATGAGCAGATGAAGGGCTCCTGATAGGCCAAAAAAATAAAATAAAATCCTTGAATTTAGAGGGAGGAAGAACAAAATATAAGCAAAGGTGTGTGTGGGCAGCTCCTCTTTGAGTCATGGTTGTGTGGGATGGGAGCTTTGGGAAATCTGCTCTTGTTCTTGTGTCTCTGCTGTCCTTTTGTTTGGAAGGGCAGTGATGCTTGTGCTCGTCTCCCTTAGTCAGTTGAGCTGTGATGGGCTGTTAGTCCATTATGGTGTATCTGTGTAGGATACACTCCCAAGTTTCCGGAAGCAAGGGGCTGGGATCAATTGTGGATGGAGCATAGCAGTGTGACGGTTGAAGGAAGAGGTAGTGGTACAGCTTCATTTTCATTAGCGATGGCTCTTCACACATCCCTCTTGTGTGGTTCTTTGATCGCTTAATGCCTTGATTGGGTTTGCCTTGACTTGAAAATTGTCCAGTGCCAAAAGACAACCCTCAAACTTCTGAAACTGGTGTTTCCCTATTCAGGTGAGCGAATCAGGTGTCCACAGGCCCCATGTTGCGGGTATTCATGGCAGGAGCAATGACGGAGCCTATTCTTTGGTCCTGGCAGGAGGCTACGAAGACGATGTAGTAAGTGATTGTTTATATGGTGTTATCACTGCTTTTTCTTCTAAAGATAATATATTGGACATTTGGTTGTAATGGGAGACTTTAAAACTAGACAGATGCACCGCACTTCTGTCCCTTCCTTGGCAAGCTGCTCTTTTTCCTCCTGCAAATTTGCTTCTGCAGCAAAGCGTTTTGCTAACGCGTCCCGGCTATTTGCTGCTCCACTGCTTTCTGACTTCCCCCTTGTCACCTCTTCCTGCTTAACAGGCAGTAACTGTTCCCCACTCCCCTGGGTATCCAACCCACATATGCTAAAAGCCAGTAATCCTCAGACTTAGTCTTTGGAAGACAAATGGCTTAAAGGCGGCTACAAGCTGAAAGCACTCCTTCACACTCTCCTTTAAGCATATATCAAAGTGAGTGTGCATGCTAACATAAAGTTGTTTCAGTGCTTGACTGGCTAGAATAATAGAGTTGGAAGGGACCACAAGGGCCATCCAGTCCAACTGCCTGCTGACTAATTGAATCAGTATTTCCCAGACTTGGATCTGAACTTTAAATGTATTTCAGGACCATGGAAATTCCTTTACTTACACGGGAAGTGGAGGCCGTGACCTTTCTGGGAATAAGCGTACAGCGGAACAGTCTTGCGATCAAAAACTCACAAACATGAACAGGTAAGAGAAGAGGGATTTGCACAAAGTGGAGCATTTTTCAGGTCTATTGTATATGATAAAAACATTTAGTGTTCTGTTAATGTTGAGTGGTCCATCTATAGCAAGGGCACCTAAGTACTCTTTGAGTGTTTCCAAGTTTGCCTATTTCTGCCCCTCAAAAACCCTCATGAAATGTTGTTGTTGTCATGCCTTTAAGTCATTTCTGACTTACGGCGACCCTATTGCAATTTTTTTTTGCAAGATTTCTTCAGAGGGGGTTTTGCTTTGCCTTTCTCTGAGCCTGAGAGGGTGTGACTTGCCCACAGTCAGCCAGTGCATTTCCATGGCTGAATGGTGGTTTGAATCTTGATCTCCTGAAGTCTTATTCCATCATTCAAACCAATATATTACATTGGCTCTCACTGCAGTTGTTATCACAGTGGGAAAGTGTTCTGAGCCCACTGTTTCCCACCATAGGACTTGGGTCTATTGTTTCTTGGTTGTGTTCATCATTCCCCTATTCTTTGAAATTCCTGCTGTGGCCATTGGCACTGCTAAACAGAGGAAGCAGAGGCAGCTTATCTTAAAAATTGCTTGCTTTACGCAGCATGTGTTGAAGGTCTCTAAAATTACCTGTTGGCACTCCTCTTTCTGCTTCTTTGTAGTTTTGGGGACCCCCTGAAACAGGAGGGTTTAAGAACCACAATAGAATCTCTTTCATGCTACTCAACTATAGCACTTTGATCCCACTTTAACGGCCATGGCTGCATCCTATGGAATCCTGGGAGTTGTAGTTTTGGTGAGGCACTTGGTCTCTCTGGCAGAAAATTCTAATTAATCCCTCCCTAAACTATGGTTCTCAGGAATCCACAGGATGTTATGAAAGCGCTAGATATTGTTGTGCGGAAAGGACCTAGGTTATCGTGGATGGTAACCCATTCAAAAATTGAAATAGCAACAGGAAACGGTTCTCAGCCCATCTTTTTTTCATCCCCACCCACTCTTAAATTCCATCTCCATGTTGGGATTTCATTACTGCAGGGCTCTGGCACTGAACTGTAGTGCTCCAATCAACGATAAAGAAGGTGCGGAGGCTAAGGACTGGCGAGCTGGAAAACCCGTCAGGGTCGTGCGGAATGTGAAGGGGGGCAGGCACAGCAAATATGCCCCCAAGGAAGGGAATCGATACGATGGAATCTATAAAGTAAGAGCACATATTGCATAGATGCAGGATTGGAGAGTATGGATTCAGAGCTTTAAGGGAAGAAGGAGATTCTTTGTCTCATTTAAGAGAAGCCTGTGAGGATGTCTACCTGTCCTACCACTATCACCAAATCGGGGGACCTCTATTTGTCTCACCATTATGATATCATATCTGGGGACCTTCTAGATATGCCTATATTTTCTATATGAGTCCCCGGTCCTATAGTCCCACTACTGGACACCACTGCCCTTGAGCCATGGCTGCCACTGTGTGTCTGAACTCAACCACTCCAATAGCACTATTCGGCCATTTTTGGAATATGTTTCAAGCCCATACAAGAACAAATTGAAGATGTACATAACCTTGTGGTTATAGAATTTCAAGGCTTTGTTGCTGGTATTACTTATCTAGCCCATCTAAATCCTACTTGATTTGCACACACTGCACTAATTCATTTACTGTCTTCTCAAAATCCTAGCTGAGTTTAACTAACTGTCTGGAGTCTAACTAATTTCTATCCCTGACTCGTATCTCTTTGTCCGTACTCTTCGGGGTCAGTTCTCTCACTCTGAGCCTTAACTAATTCCTAGCTCTGACTGACTCACGTTTCTTACTGTGACTGTCACACATACACACCAGCCTTTTCAAAATCCCCTCAAATATTCATCCAATTGCCGTTAGCCCCCAACATTGTATGCTCCCACCCCTTCCAACAGATCCTTATCTCATACTACAGTCATCCCTCCACATTCGCTAGGTTTAGGGACACAGGACCGCCATGAAAGTCGAAAAACTGTGAATAACTCTAGGCCCTCCCAAACCATCTTTAACACAGAAAAAAATATGATCACCATATTCATCCTGCCATGGATTCCTTTTAGGCATCAGGGTTCCTTCCCAAGGCAGAAGTGGGAGGCTGGGGGGGGCTTACGGCCACCCCCACTGCTGCCCCACACCATTTTTAAGAGGGACTTATAAGCCTCCTTCTCAGTTTCTCAGCCTCACGAGGCTTGCAGTTCCGATTAAGAACGGCACAGGGATGCAGCAGAGGGGACAGCAAATAATCCGTGAATAATCAAATCCGCAAAAGTGAAACCCGCAAATGTGGAGGGCTGACTGTATATGTTACAGACGTAACGATACTTTACGTTAATTTTTTGAACACCTTTTTTTTTTTTGCAACGTCCAAAGCATCAAGCCATGCGGAGCATTTGAACCTTTCTTCCTATTTCTTTGTTAAGGTGGTTAAATATTGGCCTGAGACAGGAAAGTCTGGCTTCTTAGTGTGGCGCTACCTGCTGAGGAGGGATGACGAGGAGCCGGCTCCTTGGACGAGGGAAGGGAAGGAGAGGATGAAGAAACTCGGTCTGACCATGCAGGTAGAGCTCTAGTGAGAGAAACTGGGGGAACATGATTCTGAGTACCACAATACTGGCAATCGCATGTAGGAGCAACTAAGCACCTGGTCTAAGCTGCTGTTTAGGCGCTCATAAAAATGCTGAACCAGGCCATGTTTTTTTAAGGCTTTGTTTTGCTTTCTTCCCTGCATTGGACTCTTTCTATACAAATACACATGCTGCTGTAGAAGGGATACTGTGTATTATACATTATAGTTCAGTTAATGGTTTTGTTCTGCCTCTTATGTTTAACTGTGTCTTAAGAGGTACATGAATTTCTAAAGCTTTTATTTTTACAATAAAAAATGTAAAAAACAAGAAAATACACATGCTGCTTTAGATGCACCTTTTATTGTCTACAAAAAACCCCATATACTGCCTTATTCAAAGATATAACCTATGTTTAAGTGTAGAAGTCTGTAAGGGAATCCTGCAGTACCTTTGGAAAAAAAGAAATTTCTAGCACAAGCTGTCGTGGACTCTATCCACTGTTGAAACTGAGGAAATGGACTGGCATCTATAAAAGCTTGCACTAGAAATTTCTTTTTTCTCAGTCAGCCTCAAACATACTACTGGATTCACCTGTGTCATTTGCTGTCCTGTTTTTAGTATCCTACTGAAACCTTTGGAGTTTTCCGGTGTGCATCTTCTCTGAAGTTAGTCTAGAAACCACCATAATAATGATTAATAGTAGATAATGATTGGGAATATTTTTGCCACAACACCTGTAGTATGGGACATGGCTACATTTTATGAATGATTGTGAACATTTTGTGTCAGTATTAACTCAGTGGGAGTACTTGTTAATACTTCTGCCCGTTACTCTGTATATCCCATTCCCAGAGACATGGGCAGACGTTTGGTCCTTTGACGTCAGCAATAGTAAGAATAGCAGGACGTGGGTGGACATCTCGTCCTTGGACCTCAGCGATAGAAAAAAGTGTTGTGGCTTTTGGGTTTGGATCCTGTAGCTCAGTGTTGAGCCCAGAGAATAGAAATTTCAGAATGTACCTGCTAGATCAAATTGAAGCTACATCTCGCATTTTGTTCCAGTACTAGCAGGGGTCTCTTCATGGTGGGTTATGTGAAATGAAGGCTTTAACTTTTTCTCACACCCCAATTTAGTATCCTGAAGGGTACCTGGAAGCTGTCGCGAACAAAGATAAAGAAAACAGCAAGAAAATAGAAGAGGTTGAAACACCAGGAAAAGGGAAGAGGAAAAGGAAATCTGGTAAGTTAATGTTGTCTAACTGCCTTTCCCTGCTCAGGGAAAGGGGGTGGGTTGGCATAGTGGCCCTATACTTATATTTCTTTTTCATCCCTGCCTAAAAGTTATTCTATGTGATCATTCTTTTAATCAGGAAATGACACAGACCATGCTGTTTCTCCCACTGGCACGCCAAAAAAGACCAGAGGGGAGATCTACAAGCTCACCCCCCAGCAGAAAGCTCTTATTAAAGACGACGAAGCCAATACGAAGCTGTGGAATGAAGCACTAGAAGCCCTTAAGGATGGACCGGTATGTGTGGTCTGGATAGTTCTTGCATTAAATGGGCTTAAATGAGCAGGTGCTATTCTGTTTAGCTTAGTTTGCTCTGCATGTGACGTAGTCTATGCATAGCAGCATAAATAAATGGTACAGTCCCCAAGGTAGGTCTGTACTGTTCCAGAACACATTTTTTAAAAATGCTCAGGGCAAAAGTAAGTTCTCTAGAAGCCACAGCTGGGGATTACCTGCTTCTTGAGAAACTGGCGAGTGGCTGGAAGGTATAGCCAGTGGTGTGGAAT
This sequence comes from Cyclura pinguis, assembly GCA_030412105.1. Classification (NCBI taxonomy): domain Eukaryota; kingdom Metazoa; phylum Chordata; class Lepidosauria; order Squamata; family Iguanidae; genus Cyclura; species Cyclura pinguis. Next base: position 5,590,000 of record CM059614.1, on the reverse strand, counting down.
GATAGGAATTGCAGTGCAGTAGCATCGGGCACTGTGGTTCGCAAGATCCCAAAGAACTTTGGTTCTCATGATCCCTGAGGAGTTGAAATCCAATGATAATTGGAGCCTCTCTCTTTCGTTCCAACTGAACACAACTTTGAGACAGACAAAGAGGACACTGGCAAGCGTTGAGGACAACTCACAGATAGTCAAATCCATGAAAGTTAAATCCATGGCAGATTGATGTTTTTGTGTATTTTTAATTTGTACTGCCTTTAATAATCGGTAAGCCCTCATGAGACCTATTATTGGGAAATAATGAAGGATACAAATGAATAAAATGAATAAATAGTAATAACGAAATACTGTGATGCAGCTAAGCTGTGTGACACCCGAGCATGTCAGGAACAGGAATCCACACACAAAGAATAGTAACAAATTTTATTTACGGAGGCTATCCCGACACAAGGTCAGCTCTGTTTTCTCTGGCAAGGGTGTGGCAGGCATGTTTCTGGCATTGAGAATGAAGTACGAACCAACCCTAAAGGTAACCTGACTAATCCTACTCCCATTTCATGGCAGAAATTTCTGAACAAAGTGGAAGAAACGTTCCTATGTATCTGTTGCCAGGAGGTGGTGTACCAGCCAGTCACAACAGTGTGTCAGCACAACGTATGTAAGGTGAGCAGCTCTCAGTGATCTTCACAGCCATGCCTGTTCTGGAAGGCATCTTTTTAAATAACTCAGTGCCTGAGATCTGATGGATGGTTCTGGGAATTGTTCTCAAAGGGATACGCTGGGTGAGCTTGTGTTTCTGTTCTCCTCAGGCAGAAGCTCCAAAGAGCTACAACAAAGATACTAGTGGCTGGCCTTACACAGGAGTAGGCAATTTTGTAGTTTCCACATGTTGTTTGCCTAACACCTGACTATTTGCTGGGCTATCCTACATGCTGCTTTAATTGAGCTTTTGTGGAGTTTCAGGACATAAATACAGTCAAATTCCAAATCTCTTCTCATCCCTTCCTCTATCAACAGCCTAGCTAGGATTACAATGGCCAGAAGTCCCAGTGATCCTGCTGGCTGGGGATTCTGGGAGCGGTGATCTGAAATGTTTCCAGTGTTCTGTGTTGTCAAACTCTTCCTTGTCTGGAAGAATGTTGAGAAAGCTCTTTTGAAGGGGTTCGACCTATGGAGTTCTGCATATAGAAGGGATGGCTGTCGTTTGTTTTGCTTTTACTCAGGAATCAAGTTCGTAAAGTTTGTGTTTTTAAGGTTGCAAGCCACCCTGATAGTATACTATAAATCTCTCAGGCTGGTAGGTACTAGACTCTTAATCACGTGCTCTAACGCCTCTAGTTCTTCTGCGTTTCCTTCTCCTTTTCTACTGTTTTCTAGCAAAATCAGGTAGACTTTAAAAGCCATAGGACAGTTTTTGTTTCTCTCATGTCCCCTCTTAACCATCTCTTCTGGGTATGTTTTGTCTGCAGAAGAGAAGGTTAAGAGGGGTCGTGATAGCCATGTTTAAATCTTTGAAGGGATGTCATGTTGAGGAGGGAGCAGGCTTGTTTTCTGCTGCTCCAGAGACTAGGACAAGGAGCAATGGATTTAAGCTGCAGGAAAGGAGATTCCACTTAAACTTCAGAAGGAACTTCCTGATGGTCAGAACTGTCTGGCAGTGGAATCTGCTGCCTCCGTGGAGTGTGGTGGAGTCTCCTTCTTTGGAGGTTTTTAGGCAGAGGCTGGATGGCAATCTGTTGGGCATGCTTTGATGTGTGTTCCTGCATAGCAGGGGGTTGGAATGGATGGCCCCTATGGTCTCTTTTTTAAATGAGGACCTCTTGCTTTGCGTCTGAAGTGGATGGGTGATGTACTTTTTCCCTACCTGAGTGCGGCTGTCAAAGATTTTAACATTTGTTCTCTTGTAGGACTGCCTCGATCGGTCTTTCCGAGCCGAAGTATACAGCTGCCCAGCGTGCCGTTACGATCTCGGGAAAAACTACGCAATGCAAGTGAACGAGCTGCTGCAGAGTCTTCTAAACCAGCTCTTCCCAGGCTATGGCAATGGACGGTGATTCCAAAAAGCACTTCTGGCTTTCTTTTTCTTAAAAAATAATTTTTTTCCTCCCTCCCAAAAAAAAAAAAACTTTTATGGGTTTGTAATGGGGTTTTATTTAAATACATAGACTTTGAAAAAGCTTATGTCCCTGTCGTTACCCTTTACTCCCTTCCAGCAGGTCCTGAAAACACTGAAGTTTGAGGCGTCTGCTTATATATTCTTGAGGTAGTGCTTTCCAAATTTTTTTTTTTAAAAATTGACCGGAGTGGACATGGTTACAAATACAGATTGCTTATTAGAAATGCACTGCCAATTTTGACATAATTTCCGTTCCCAAGACTTGATAACGTTTATTAAAAATACAAAACAAAACCCATACCTTGTGTGTTTGCTTAGAACAATCTCCAGAAGTATATGGATTTTGGCCATAAGTTAGAGGTATTTTTCTATGGCAGTCTTCTTTTTTTCTAAAAAAAAAATAATAATTATTATTATTATTGTGTGGGACAAGAATTTTAGCTTAGGATCTGGCACCCAGATCATTTGAGACCCTTCCAGTTCCTGCTGGTGGTTGTCATTACTGAGGAAAACCCCCTTATCAAGTGCTTCTCTGATACACCTTGGTGTAAAATTACTACCTCAGTCTCTTCATTTGCCAGTGAGGTGCCACCTTCTATTCCCAGTGCCATAAGGAAAAATGTTTAAAAAGCCATTTGGAAGTGCCTTTTGGGGGTCCCTTCTTTTAACTGAAAGACTGAGTTTTGAACCCTTAAAAATAGCACTGCATTTTCTAAGTAAAACTTTTAGTTTTTAGGGGGATTATGAATTCTAACGCTGCCATTTGGTATCAGTAGCTTTAGACTGCCATCTAGCTCTCTGTGTTTCCTGCTAATTCTCCCTTGTCTTCCCTGCTTAGAGTGGAATATTAAACCTGTAACTTTTACAATGGCAAGGTTTGGTTTTATATATATATATTCAATGGTTGGTATTTTTTTTGTTTTGTTTATTGTTTTGCCTCAACAGAACCAAAACTCTACAGCTCATACCTCAGTATAAATCAGGGTTGATACTAAATCACTGCTCACATCCTACAGACTGGAACAAATGTGTGTGTGTGTTTGTTTTTGTTTAGTGTCTTGATAAATGTATATTATTTGGAGAAAGGAACTGTTTTCTCTCTTTGAGTTATGCCACAATTTTGTACAAACAACTTCTCAAAATAAAATACCTTTTTTTTCATATTAAAGAGAGCGTGCCTTTTTTCAAACTTTGGCATTCATTAGAAGAAGGTGTGTTTGGTATGGCTGAAAGAGATGTAGAGGATTTTCAGTCCGGCAGGCAGAATGTTGGCAATCTTACCTTGGCATGCAGGTGTGTGTGTGTGTGTGTGTGTGTGTGTGTGTTGAGATTATGAAATGAATTCCAGTGACAAACCTGTGGAAGAACTGCTTCCACTTGCAGTATTTTCAGAGGCAGTAGGAAGACGGATGTGTTGGAAATGCTTTCTCCTGGTTGCCTGACTTGTACTAGGAGAAATGACCATGGAAATGGCCTCTTATCTTAAACCCGATTCATAAAAGCCTGGTGGAAGGAAAGCTGAGTTACCGTATAGTGGAATCACAAAGACTGTCTTGTGTTTGAAAGGTCAGGATTGGGAAAAATCCTTGAATCTTCTACAACCGCACGTTGTGGGACTTGTTTGATTGTCGAAAGAGAAAGGCGATAACCCAGGACATGTCCACCAAGGAGTAAATCCCGCTGAAAACAGTAGGGATTACAGCTGAGTAAACGTGGATAAGGAGAGAATGGTTGAGGATCTTTTGGTGACAGTGCTCTTCTCCAGATATAAACTCCTTTTTTCATGTTGTGGGATAGATTCCGGACAGAACACCCAGGCACTTTTAAGGACGATTGGGATTTTAGACTCGCTTTCTCAATGAACAGGCAATTCTCATCCAATATGGAAATGACTTTGACCATTCTGCTTTCCCTAGTTTTCCAACTTAAATGGAGGATAGGGAACAGTGAGGCCTTCCAGTTGTTTTTATGGCAACCGCGAGACAAACTCATCATGGGATTTTCTTGGCAAGATTTGTTTAGAAGGGGATTTGCTCTTCTGAGGCTCAGAGAGTGTGACTTGCCCAAGGCCACCCGGTGGGTTTCCATGGCCAAGCTGGGATTTGAATGCTGGTCTCCCGGAGTCCAGTCCGACATTCAAACATGACACCGCACAGGCTCCTGGAAAAGATTTATTCGAATCTTGCCTTGTTGTTGCCTTCATCTGAGGCTGAGAGTGTGTGATTCACCCAAGGTCAGCTAGTGGGTTTCCATGGCCGAGCAGGGATTCCAAATACAATGGGCCCCCAATATCCAAGCCCTGTTCCGTGGTTACTAAAATTCATGGATGCTCAAGCCCGCTTATGTACAACGATATAATAAAATGGCACCCTATATATAAAATGGTAAAATCAAAGTTCGCTTTTTGGATTTTTTTTTGGCAGAGAGGAAGAGTATTTTCAAGCCCTGGTTGGCTCTGTGGATACAGAATCCACAGATACGGCGGGCCGACTATCGAAAAGTTGTAGGGGTGAACTCTTTTCAAAGGCGTCTCACTCTTTTTGCAAATGCTAGAAATTTGAGGACTGAAGGGAAATTTCATTTAGGGGGCAGAATTCTTGGGAGAGAGGGCGATGCCCTAATTTTTCGCTCCATCCAACTGTATCTCTGCCTCCCTTGGTCTCCCCTTGGTCAGTGACACTTAACATAGCTTTCTTGGCCTAACCATACAGTTTTGGCTGAGAGAGTGTGACTATCCCAAGGTCACCTGTGTGTGTGGGTGACAGGTATATGTAGGAGCACACATTATGAACTCCACTTTTGAAAGATAAATCGGTTTCATTTTAAATCCCAGACAATATTGTATTTGCCTTTCTTTTCATTTTAAATCCCGCAGAATATTGGATTTACTTTGATTTTCATACCGCGTTTTTCTTTTTTCTCGTCTTTGGGACTTTTCCTTGCTTCGTGCCCTCTTTTATTTTTTACTGCTGCATTTTTTTACGACACGCGTTCTGCAGCCCACCTTTTCCTTATCAACAATTCCCCCCCCAAAGACAAAAAAAAGTGGGATTTGGAGTATTTGTGGATTGCAATGCATTGTGTGGCAAGGCTTGCAGAGAGGGGGCAGGAGCAGAAAAGGGCGTGGAGGCTCTGATTTAATTTGCAAGGGCCTCCTTTTAACCCTCTAGGGGGAAACAGATCGGCATCCCCTCCCCTATTGGTGCACGCAACCCTGCAACCCCCTCCTCCCTTTGCTGCTGTGCACGTCCTCACGTACACATCCCCAATTCATTTCCCTGCACAGGGAAGCAAAAAAAGGGACTTCTGCGCATGCGCAGGGGTGGGAGCCTCTGACCCCTCCCACCTCCCCTGCACCACCACCCAATCAGAAAAGCGCAGAGTCCCCTTCCCCTTCCCTCTGGCTCCTTTTCCCTAAGCCCTTTTCTCATTGGCTAACGGAGAGCGAATGGAGCAAGGCAAGAAAGAACCTCTTTAATCCGAGGCGGGGCTTGAAAGGGGAGAGAAGGGAGTGGCGGAGGGAGACGCCGCTCCCGAGCCGAGGCGAGTCGCGAGGGCAGGGGAAGCGCGGCGGTTGGTCCCCGGGAGTGCCGCTCGCGCTCAGGGAGCCAATGAGAGACGGAGGAGGGCGGGCGCTGGGCGGCCGTTGAGGGAAAGGCAAGGAATTGGCAACGGCCGCTTCAACCGAGGTGCCCCTCCCCCGCGGTGGGTTTTTCTCGCTTTCTGAGGCGAGGCGGGGAGGCCGCGGCTCCGGAGGCGGCGGCGGCGGCGGCGGCGGCGGCGCGGGTTGGAAAGCGGCTCGCCGCTCGGGAGGGCGACGACGACGACGACGACGACGGGGCCGCGGAACGGTAAGGCCCTCCGTCGCGGGGGGCTGCGGGTGGGAAATTTTCCCCTCCGGGGGGCGAGCGGAGGGGCCTAGCCTGTGGCCCGCGACGGCAGGAAGAAAGGACGGTGGGGGGGCAGCCGCGGAAGTGAGGGGGGCTCGGACGGCGGCGGGCGAAAAGAAGGGGAAGCGGCAGCCCTGCCCCACGGCGCCCTCTGGATGCCGGAGGGGCCGGTTGTGGGGGGGGGGTCGGGGGCCCTCTGGGTCCGAGGGGCGAAGACGGGGTCGCTGGACGCTTCACCGAGCCGCCCTGGAGAGGAAAAGGAGGAGGTTGGCACGCTGGGAAAGGAGCCGTCGGTCTTGCTATTGTTGCTAAAATAAGGAGGTTCGCACGTCCGGAAGGGAGCCGCTGTTGTTGTTGTTGTTGTTGTTGTTGTTAAAACGAGGGGGTTATCACGTCCAGAAGGGAGCCATTATTATTATTGTTATTGTTATTATTATTATTATGGTTACTGAAACGAAGTTATCACGTCCTGAAGGCAGCTATTATCGTCATCATCACCATCAAAAAAATAAAGAGGTTATCATATCTTGCAGGGAGCGCTATATTATTATTATTGTTATTGTTATTATTATTAAAACAAGGAGGTTCTCGCATCCTGAAGGCAGCTATTAGCATCATTGCCATCACCATGAAAAAAAATAAGGTGGTTATCGCATCTTGCAGGAGCCCTATTAAAACGAGGAGGTTATCACGTCCAGAAGGGAGCTATTGTTAATATTATTACTACTACCACTACCACTACCACTACTACTGTTTCTACTATTAAAACGAGGAGGTTTTCATGTCCTGAAAGGAGCCCTATTTTTATTACTGTTATGTTATCATCATCATGATCTGTTATTATGATCAGGTTGGGGCTCGAAGTGGCTTCCAACAGTTGAAAAGACACAGTGAAAACCCGCAGGGTACAAAAGTTGAAACGTAGTCAAACAGTTGAAGAGCATTAAAACCCTGTTACAATGCACAATTACAAACTTTGCCTTGGTCTTGTCTCCATCCCCTGCCCCAATTCCTTTTATTTATTATCTGTCCTATTATCATTACTATTATTATTATTTTATTCAAATAGGGCTGCAGAGAGATGCTCTGTCTATCCCCTGGTCCTTCCTTTCTATCATTTCATGTTGTTATTATGAAGCATGATGAATTATGAATGATTTCCTTTCCCCCGTGAGTCATTTCTATCTTTCTTAAAACCCGCTCCCTGATATTATTATTGTTGTTGTTGTTATTGATTTATGGGGGAGCGTGACTCTGTGTTCCCCTGAAGGCTGGGCCAAAGGAGGCGTAACTGCAGAGTTGCTCCGTTGGAGTTGAGTTGCAAAGGGGTGTGTGTGAGAAAGGCATGGATGTGATCAAAATGCCTGGGAGCGGGGGGGGGGGGTCTCACATGAAGACAGAGTCCCACTTGGTTTCTGCTGCTCCAGGGAGCACTGGATTCGAGTTGCAAGGAAAAAAGATCCCACCTCCCCATTGGGAGGAACTTTTTGACTTTAAGAGCTGTTTGACAAGGGAATGGGCCGCGTTGGCAATATGTGTGTTCGTGTGTGCATTGACCTCCCCTCCTGTGCGGGCTGGCACCTTTCCGGAGTGCTTTGCTTGTGCCGTCCTGCACGGCAGGGCACTGGGCCGATTAGCCCTTGTGGTACCCTCCCACTGTGTCGTTCTGTGAGTCTATAATACATAAGGGGTAATGGAGTTGCCTTCTTTGGTGGATTTTAATCGGAGGTTGCATGAATGTCTTTCAGCAATGCTTTGGTCATGCCTCCCTGCATAGCAGGGAGCTCAACTAGATGGCCCTTGAGGTCTCTTCCAACTCTGATCACTCAGTGAGACTCGAATACATAGAAGGTGATGGATTGTCCTTTGGATATCTTTAACCAGACCTTGGATGGCCATCTTTCAGGAATCCTTCATCTACCAGTCTTCCTGCTTGCCCTTGGGTACCTTCCAGTTCTAAGATCTGTGTGTGTCTATATACATATACGTACACACACACACACACACACACATATTCAGTCAACCTTCCACATTTGCGGGTTTCACTTTTGCGGATTTGATTCTTCACGGATTATTTGCTGTCCCCTCTGCTGCCTCCCTATGCCACTTGTGATCGGGACTGCAAGCCTTGTGAGACTGAGAAACTGTGAATGAGGCTTGTAAGTCCCTCTTAAAAATGGTGTGGGGCAGCAGGGGAGGTGGCCATAAGCCCCACCAGCCCCCAACTTGGGAAGGAACCCTGATGCCTCAATGGAATCCTCAGGGGGTTGAATATCGTGATCATACTTTGGTGTGTGTTAAATATGGTTTGAGAGGGCCTAGAGTTACTCACATTTTCTCCACTTTCACAGAGGTCCTGTCCCCCTAACCTTAGCAAGTGTGGAGGGATGACTGTGTATTGGAGGAGGATGCTGCTTAAAAACATTTGTGGACCCCCCCACCCCCAGGATCAGAGCTGGAGTCTGCCTTCCTCAGCATTCTCTTCCCATCATGACCAAGGCAAATGCTCCCCACACGCAGGACAAGAATGCCAGATCCACTCTTTCTTCTCACCCCTCCAGGCATATTGATAACAATTAAGGTGTTCCAACTTGACTCTTCTTCCTTCCTTCCTTGCTGGGATTGGCAGGAGATAAGAGTTCAGTAGGAAAGGAGGAAAGACAGCCTTCCAGAGGTTGGGCTGCAACTTCCAACAGGCCTAGTTAGCCAAATTCCGTGCTTCTTAAACTATAATGTGCAGCTCTTTCCCCCAGTGTTGGATACCATAAATTATTTCTTTGGGGGGAAGCTGCCCAGAGACTGACAGCTGATGGCTCAGGGACTGGCCACAGGCCACCACTTTGAGTAGCATGGGTGCAGCCAGAGATAAAGAATGCTAGGAATTGTAGTCCTTGGGAGGGCCGTACTTTCTCTATTGTTGGAATATAAGTTGTACCATCTCTCACCATTGGTTGTAGCCACGACGTCATGTTTTTTTCTTTTTCTTGTCTTTCTGTAATAATGTGGTAGGGAAGGGCCCGCCTTATTCAGATTCACGGCATAATAAGCTCCCCTCGTTGGCATACCGAAGTAAGATCAAAACGATTTGTGCACCTGGTATATAGTGATAGTGGTTGGGTGCTCAAGTGCATTGTATGGCTTTGTACGCACTCGCTGCCCCCTCAAGGGCCCTTGGGGACTACAAAAAATCTGTTTAGCCTTCCATCCAGTCATAGAAACAGGCATTTTAGTAACAAATATCTTGCACCCTTTTTTTTCTGTTTGGATGGTATTTTGTTGTCTGTTTAGATTTGACTCTGCATTAGATGTATATTGCTAAATGAGCATCATACATAGATGTATTAGTGAGAAAATTAAGCAGTGTCCCAGACTTTGCAAACTTGTGTCCTGTCTTTATGTTGATAAAACTTCACAGTGGTTGTAACAAAAATACAGGCTGTTTATTTGTAGTTTAACCCCCAAAGAGTTACTTAACAGTAAATATGTTTACATGTATAGTTCTGTAAACATTGTTGTTTTTAGAGTCTATGTGCATCCAAGTTTCAAAGACCAAGAACAGTGAAAAAACACATGTTGGAATATAGCACATAGGTGAATCTGGCCATAATCATGCTTAGCATTCTTGCGGTCCTCCTGATGTTGAAACTGCTTTGTACGTTTTATCTTGGTACACTTTCCCAGTTCTTTTAAAAAAATAATAACAAAATAGATACTATTTATGTATTGCATTTGGGATAGTTAGGCTCCAAATAACCCCGGCAACCAAGGACATTAAAAAAAAAAACTATAAAAAACCCTGTGTATTTAAAGTATCTCTTCTTGTTCAAGGTGGTTTTTGTATCAACCTAAATTTCCAAATGCTTCTTTATAACTCTTTTTGGGGGGCTACTCTATTGGCCATTCAGTATTGTATTTCTCCAAATTGCCTTTGAAGCATCTAGCCTTCTTTCCAAACTGAGAGTTGCAGAGAAGGTGGAAGTCTTTTCAGGACCCTCAGAAATGTTGTGAAAGTGTGTGTGTGGAGGGGGGAGGTCCTTTTTGTACCTTGTGTCCAAAATGGGGTGGAAGGCTTGGGGTTGCAGCACTTGCCACAAGGTTGTGGCAATATCTAAATGAGATGCCCTGGTTGTTGTCTTCAGGTTGTGAGGAAGGGATGTGTAACCTGTCATTTTATGGTCTGTTAACCATGCTGAAATGCATGAGACGCAGTGCTTGTGAGGAAGGCAGTAAGGTGTGCGAGTATAGTGTGAAAAATCTTCAATATGAGACATACTCTGGGGAGAGAGAATACATAGTAGATCTTTTGGGAAGGGTTGGTGCGCAGCAGACAGGTGAAAGAGGTTGTGGGATGTGTTGAATGAGGAAGTTTTGCCTCCTTTGTTTGGGATGTTTGAGGGAGCGGAATGCAACACTCTTTAAAAGACAGTTGAAGGTTTGTAGGAGTGAATGCCTTGTGGAAGGAGGTTTTCTGTCTGTCATACATCACAGGTATTGGAGAATGGGCCCAGCTCAAGAAAGCACAGGCAAATGGAAAGAAAACATGGGTGCCTAGAAATGTTGAACATTTGGCTCCCTTGTTGCACAGTTAGTAGCTGGCGGTGCTTGCTGCCTTTTGATAATCTTAATTTTCTTTTCTTGAACATTGGCCCTCTTGGCCTGGACTGGAGCTAGTTAATGTTCTGGGAAGTAGAGTATGAAAGCTGGCCGGAAGAGTCTTGTTGGAGGAGAATACACAGTTGTGTCTTGGTTCATGGGTCCTTTCTATTATCCGTTCCTACACCAAAGTTAAATGAACAAAAAAGAAGTGCATGCAGTAGACCCGAATACAGAGCATTGTTACTAATATGCCTGTTTTTATGACTGAATGGAAGGCTAAAGAGAATTTTTGTAGAGACTCTGGGACTGAGTGACTTTCAATTTTTCAAGCTTTGAAGCCATCCAGAGTGTTTCTTTTACTCTCAGGAAAAACCCAGTATGTGCAATATTTTTTTTAAAGTCTAATTTGAGAACATGAATTATAGGATGTATTGTTCAGATCTTCAAATAACTCTGTTTTCCTTCTGAAATGTACTTACTTAAATGCATTTATTTTCATCATACTCGGTGGCTGAATTTGCTTTGCTCTTCGTTCCTTTCATCAGTGCACGGTGGAAGCTTTTACATGTCTGTGAATTTCCCTGCCAGTATTACCCCTCCTTTTTCAGTATACATGCAATCTTGATGTAATTCAACCTCCTCTGACCTGACGCCCCCTAAATGTGTTGGGCTATAATTTCCATTAGTCCCATTAAACGTGATCATTAGTCATTGCTTTGCCGGGAATGGTGGGAGTTCTAGTCCTAACAAGAGGAGACAAAGGGAGTCTTGAAACAAGCAAAACTGGGTCCTGAAGGGGGCAAAAAGACCCTGAAGAGAAAGTCAAAATAATGTAAATATGACAGTATTTGTTTGGAATCTTCCTTTTTTTTGCCCCTTCTGGCTCCCGGTTTGTGTTTTGGGAGTTGTAGCCCAGCACATTCAGAGGGCACCAGGTTGGTGAAGGATGTCAATTTTGTTGAGTAATGGGAAGGTTGTTAAACCAGAACACACATTTCTTGCACTTTGGAGGCAGGCTGACATGCTCTGTATTTGAGTCTACTGCACGGAGCTCTTTTTTGTTCATTTAACTTTGGTGCAGGAATGGATAATAGTGTCCTCCCTCCACGTTTGTGGGTTTGACCTTCACGAATGTGATTATTCACGAGGTGCACATGTGCCCCCCCAAATTCTCCTTCTCCCATTCTCTTCCCTTTTACCTGGGCGCGCCTGCGTCTCTTCTCCACACCTGGGCAAAAGGCAGGGGAAAGGGAGGGAGGAGCACCCTGCGAAGGGAAGGAAGGTGCACACATGCCTTCCCTTCCCATTCCCTTGCCTGTTGCCCAGGCACGGAGAACCTGTGCTGAAGCAAAAGGCAAGGGAATGTGAGGAGGGAGCTAATTTTCGATTTTGAGAAGGTTCTGTGTCCTGAACCCTTGCAAAAATGGAGGGACCATTGTACACGGGAACCCTCCACATGCGGGAGGTACGTTCTCATAATGTCTGGTGCCTTTCTCTCCCTCCTATATGTGTGATTCTTTTTCTAGCTGCTGCCATTGAATAGTGTATTTCCTGGTGGGAGTCCCTGGAAAACTTGTGAGAAGAGACCTGTCATTAACCTGCTTGATACTTCCTTATTCTGCCACCCCATGCTGTTGTCTGTGTGGTGTTTACCCAAAGTAGGTGAAATGCTTGCTGTTTTCTTGGCTGTAAAGAAAGGGAAGCAGAACAATGTAGCATCTAAATATTGGAGAGGTCTGCATTTACAGGCGGCGTTTTATATATTCCTAACCGTGTGCTCTTATGATTGATAGCCGAGTTGTTGCTGTGCCACACTGTTACACACAGTGTGTGTTGCTGTCACATTTTTATATGGTGGTTTTATGTGCCTACTAGATGAATCCAACTTACGGTGAACCTTTCCTAGCATTTTTACCATTGTTGCCCTCTGAAGTTGAGAGAAGATGACTTGCTCAGGGTCACCTGGTGGGTTTCCAGGGCTGAACCGTGATTTGAACCCTCTTCTCTTGGTATCCTAGTTTGGCACTCAAATCAGTACACCACACTAGCTCTCATACAAACCCAAATTTTCTCATATGTGGGATTTGAGGGGTTTTTAAACTCTTTTCTGAGAACTCTGGTGTGCAAGGGAAATAGCATGCATTCATCTGGACTTCTTAATTTGACTCTTAATTTGAATTAAGGGATGCCTTGATTCTTTAGATCAGAGGCACCTCTAATTGGGAAAGGTTGTCTGGCTGAAGTACTTCGGGTATTTCTAATTTTGCTTAATTGTAGATACAGCTTGGTGTTGGAAATAATGGAGAAAAATTGGTTTGAGTTTAAAAGAATGGGTGCTTCTCTTTATTTAAAGCCAAAGTGGAAAATATTCATGGCAATAGCTCTCTCTTTGCTGCTTGTCATACTATTGCGATGTGGTATTATATGGACTTTACAGTGTGGCATTATGTTAATGTGGCAGTAAAGGCTGCATTACAGAGCTAGCTGCATGCTGTCCAAATTCCTCTGAAATAATTCCAAATTTTGCAGTTGTCAAATTAGAGCAGTTATTTTAATAGTGTCTGTGGCATTTTATTTATTATTAATTAATTAAAATGCTTGTATCATGCTGTGTATCCAAGGATCTCAGGGTGGCATACAAAGAAGAAATCATTTTGAACAATTCAAAACAGTTTAAATTTTAAAACAGTAAAAAATGAGAGCCCAAAATAACAAAAATTAGTTAAAATCATGTAGATATACAAATAGGATAAGATCAACAGACTCCAGATACTTTAATAAAAAGCCATATTTTAACTTGGGGCTGAATGGAAACCAAGGCTGGCTCCATTTGAGTCTCCGTGGGGCATGCCACAACTTCTTGTGTCCTCACATACTGGATTGTTCCCACTGGTGAGATGCAGGCAGACTCTTCCAACAGACTTCATTCCTCACGTAAGCGTGTGGAAAGAGGTTTTTTTTTTTTTTTGCAAGTGTTGGGATGCCAAATCATTTAGGGCTTTAAATGCTATCAGGAGCACTCATACTGACAGCCATTGCGGTCAGAAACAGAGGTGGAATGGTTTGGGTATCCTTTTCCAGTGGGCATTTGATGGAGGAGGTATAACTATAAATCTGAAAGATAGGTAGATTCTTTTGTGGGGAGATAGCTGTATGGAGTTTGGACTCTCTTATCTGCCTTACCTGTGTTATGTAGAAACTGCCCTAAGGTGGAGTTCGAGCTTTATGGTGCTTTCATTTTCTCTTCTAAGAGTTGAATGACTCTTGGAAGTCAGCATGAGTAGTAACGTCACTGGTTTGCACAGTTTTTGTCACAGATGGAGTGTTCAGAGTTTTCTTTCAAGCCTTGGAACCAGTTCTGAAAGGGAGAAAGAAAAGACCTCTGCATTTCCAGTCTTAGGAGAAATAATTAAATACTGATTGTACACAGAATCTCTCCCCCTTCCCCATATGTTTCCATTTTTGGTAGGAGTGCACTGGAAGTTTTGTTGTTCATTTTGCTCACAGTAATTTGCAGTTAATTGTTTTCAAAACCCTCTGCAACAATATAGATTTATACCCATTTTTTAAAAGCTTTATAACACGTCTACCATGCATGACAAAGGTCTCTTTTTGTACATCACACTTCCAGCGTACCTTAAGAACATGAAGCTGTAGAACCTGTATGCGACGGGGAGGCAGAATTGGTGGTGGCTGTGTGTAACCTCACATTGTTGTTACTTGCAGAGTGGGTTGTTCTATCTTGTCCAGAAAACCCGGACTTGAAGGAACACAACAACAGTCCTGGTTTAAGTGGTCTCTGAATTGCTCTGTTAATTCTCTGTTGCTTTGACAGCCTAAACTCATTTATTATCTTCCTAAAGATCTGCTTTAAGAGGTTGGGTGCCCATTAGCAGCTGCCGCTGCATCTCTTCCCTGTCAGGTTATCACAAATGTTCTGCCTCGCGTAGAATGCCAGTTGGTTTGGTGGCTTTAAAAGAGGATTGGATCCACTGGCGGTGGAGGAAACAGCTAGCGTCCTATCAGTCATGGTAGTTCTCTGTAACTTCTACACTAAGGGTCAATATGCCTCTTAGTACTGGGGCAGCATCATGTGAGACCAGTAGCTAATGTCCCTTAAAATTAGACTTTCCCACATCGAGGCCATTTTAAGAAACGTCACACTGAATTAAATGGTTTGGTTCAAGAGGCCTTTTGCATTTTCAGTTGATTTTTAAATGTTATTTTTTGTGCATTTAATGCTTTTAATGCTTTTGTGCATTTTGTGCATTTAATTGCCCCTGTTCGTTCTGTATTGGCTTGGGGCCCTGGGGGGCTGCACACCTTAAATAATTTGTAACTGATATAAGAGCGCGCACACACACACACCACTTGCATGACATTTGGACCATGCGGTGGCTGTTTTTCGGGCATCTCTGTACAACATAGAATCCTTATATGGGGCAACTAGGGTGTTCTTAATAGAAGCCCAGCTCCCCCCTGTGCAGCTTTCAAAATAAATTAAGGATTTAACCGCTTAGTTGCAGAGTGATATTTTGAAATCGTGAGGGTGCAAAGTGGAAAAGATTAGAAATTAATTAGAAATAGAAGTATGCATTATGTGTGCGTGGATAAGAAATGGGAGTACACATTATATGTGCATGGTTGTGCATGTTTATGGGGGTGTGGTGTTGCCTGCCAAGGATTGGAGGGTGAAAATTGACAGCTTGGCTCTCTGATGGTGTGCATTTCTGCTTTAGAATGGCAATTTCAGTCTAAGAACTGACATACAAATGGAAGACTCGTGTGATGGAGCTGTTGTTGAGGCATATCGTTTTAGACTGCATAGGGTAGAAGGATTCATGGCTCCAGGTATTCATTTATAAAATACTCCCTGCACATTAAAAAATACCAGTGTCTGGCATGTGGTCAAAAAGGTTGTAGGATATCCTTTTCTGCTGTGAACTAATGCGAGTATATAGTTTAGTTGTTGGTCGTATATTCAGTTACTTGACCTTTAAGTTTGAAGTGATACACCCCCAGCACATGGATGTCCCTTCTTGTCTGTTTAACCTTAAAACAGAATGTACTTCTACACTTTGATATCATGTAACCCAACATCTATTACACTTCTGTTATATAATATACTTTTAATACTGCCCTTATTGTTGAACATATTGAGCCCTACTTTCCCTGTCCAGAGTATACTAGCTTGACAGATTGCAAATAAAGTTGCTTGTGCTGGACCGAGGTGTCTTAAAGATTATCAGGGAAGCACAGCGTCCTCCCTTTAATTTGCCAAAGCTGTCGCTTTTATGGACTTAATAGATGAAGGTGGTGGTATACTGGGATATTTCAGAACTTTCTGTGAAACATGTGTTCTTAGGGCATTGCAGTAGTCAGATTAGGTTGTTTTGGAAGGGGTTCAAAGATGGAACAATCATCTTGAAGACAGGCATGTGTAGTTCTTACTCATTACAGTAACACTGATAGAGAATCTGCCAAGAAAAGTTTGTGTAAAGCAGAGAGAATTTGAATCTCTTGGAATCTTCAGCAGAGCTGAAACAAATAATGGGTTGTACTTGTGCTTGGCTTTAAAGTTGAAACTGTGTTGTGTATGCATGTTGGAAATAAGCTTAATTCTTTGCAAGTTTTCTTGACTTGCAAAGAGAGTGCCTTTGTAAGAGATAGGTAGCTTGATAGGACTATTAATGCAGTTACACTAAATTGCTTAAGAACAACTTTTTCCCTTTTTATTTGAATGATTGCCATGGCAGGCGGCTGCTGTCATCTTCCAAATGCAGTGTTTCTTCCACTCGTTCAAGCTTCCCTCTCTTTAAAGGAAGGGGTATGAATGCATGTGTGTGCCTATTCACAGTTTGCAGAAGCACTGCAGTGTTGTAGGGTTGCCATCTATTAGAATCACTAAATCTGTCTCCTATACTGGCATAGGACAAGGTCTAACAGTTTATTTGGGTAACCTGTGCCAGCAAAATCAGGCTTTCTTTGTCTCCCTTGCTAGCTTGTAGCTCTCAGTGACACCAAAAACCTGCTTCAGTTGGTTTCCCCAACTTTCAGAACAGGCTTTGACGGGGAGCAGGGCAGCTTATTCTGGATCCTTGCCTAAAATTGTGTTAATACTGGCATTTTAGAAAAGGGTCGGACAGCACACTGGATTTTCTTGTTTACGCGAACATTGTCATGGCATAAAATATGCTGTGAGCATTATGTGGTTTCCTTGTCTTTTCCTCAGGCTTTTTAACCATCATGTAAGCAAGTTGTGACCATGTCCAGATGGTACCTCTTGTGCACAGTTTGAACACAGAGAAAAGCGTGTAAAGCACAGGCTTGCTGTGATGAAGAAATGGTGGTTAAACAGTAGTAAGGGATGGCGTTTATTATAATATGGGGGGGGATTATAATCAGTGTAACAGCTTCAAGGGTAGAGACAAATAGGCCCCTAAAAATCATTACTTGCAGCATAGAACAATACTGAACCCTTCACTTTGCAAAATAGATTCCTTGGTCTGTTGGGATTCTTTTCCTCAGCAGATTTAAGCTTCCATTGGCAGAGAAAAGAAGGTCGGATATATGCAATGAAATACTTGGTGAAATAGAATAATTTAACTTTGATAGTCATCAAACTCAATATTATTTTCACTTTATATAGTGATACAGATCACAGGTAGACAACTCGGGACTTAGGTTTGACTGCGGCTGCCATCCACACCTGCCATTTTTGGCAGCGGTGAAGGACAGTGAGAGTCGCAATGGAACAGTATCTGCAGGAAGTTAAAGAGCCTGTGGTTGAAATAGATTATCCTAATATATTGTAAACTTATTCTGGCTTTAAAAGGAAAGGGGTGTGGGGGGCATTGTCACTGAGAAATTATGGGATGATGCAGTAAAAAAGACAGTACATTAATATCAACATTGTATTATTTTTGATGGATTATTTGACTGGGTAAATAATAGTTGAAATGTATTTTTAATATGTTTTGTTGTTCCATTAAAGGAAATGAAGTAATTGAGAAAGTGAAAATATTCTGTCTAGTTGTTGGGTGATTAAAAAAACAGTTCTTTTTGTTGTTAAAGCTGCTTCCTTCCATCCATAGATGGATTCTGAAGGCATCTTGGGTAGTTCTTTCCACCTCCTGCCGCTTATTCTCTCCTACAGCTGTTCGGTTTCTGGCATTCAGCTGCAGTAGAGCTCTGAATCTGGGTCAGTGTGTCACACCCACTGGAGGAGGGCCCTGCAAGTACGTCCTGTGACCGACAGCACGAATAGGGATGTGCTTTGAGAGAGAGAATGCAGCCAACCCCCTTCTGATGCGCATGTGGGAGCTGAGCAGAAAATGGTTGGATTTGTACATTGTCAACACACAGAGGAAGAGAAAGTAGGAGAAGGAATGACAGAAAATTGCAAATAAAGGCCCAGAAGCTTGATGGGAACGGGTTACTGAAGATTTGTTCATGCAATCCCAGGGAAGCAGTTTAGCCACCTGTTTGCCATTACCTTTCCTTTGCAGACATGGATAAAATAAATATAATAATGCCAAAAGGGCTGTTTCTTACCTCTGCACCCAAGAGGATAGTTTGGGTAATGTGTAATAGACCGGCTGTCCGCTTTTGCTTCTGCAGTTTTAACCTCTGTCTGCTACTAGCAGCCAAAGCCGATTGTTCGTCCCAGCTAGCCTAGACCCCCTGAATCTATGCAAGTTAGCTATTAACTAGTCAGTGGGTCTCTTACGGTTCGATTTAACACCCTCTCTTCCCTTTTTCCCTTTTACAAACAGGGAAAACAGTTTTGTATCATGTGTGCAAAAAGTTGCGCAACGCAGTCATGCACTCACCACACCAAAAGGAAACATGAGAAAGAGAGTACATTTGCAAAGACAGTACTTTATGCTCCCATATGCATACACATATGTCTCACTTCCTAAGAATCCTTGTGGAGCCCATGTGGAACCCAGAAGCAATGATGGAAATTGTGTCATGCAAGAGGTGCGGTTCTTTTTTCTTTCAAGTCAGTGGGACAGGAAGTCTCTTGGGTTCAGGAAATGAATCCTGTAGACCCCAGGATGGATAAATATAAGTAATTTTACAGGTTTTGCCTGTGGTGGCCATTGATTTATTACCTTTAGGCTCTTCCTTTGGTCATACCCTTAATGCCATACCATTTCTGGAGCATGTTCAAGAATTACTTCTCACTTGCCTTGACAGTACAGCAATCTGTTAACAAGAGGAAAAATCCTTCCTAGAATACACTCTTTGTTGAACATTTTGAATTGGAAAATGCTAGAAAATTTCCAAAAACTCCAAATAGAGCATGATGTGATGGATGAGGTTTGTTTGACCTATATTTACTAAGCAAAATCTTAATAAATAACAAATAGTAGTAAACTTAAATAAAACCTTTCAATGTTTTATTTATCTGCCTTGAGTTGTCTGGTGGGAGAAAGGCAGAATATATAAAGTCTCAACATGTGAACTGAAATAGTTGTCTAGGAAAAAAAAAAGTGTGTCCAGTATGATTCAAGCCATTCGGTGCTTTATTTAAATTCATTTATTAGAATGCTTCGCTTTTGAAAACATGTATATCACTTATAACTTCTTTAATTTAAATCTTTGACATGTTAACTGTAGTACACAAGTTGAACTGTGCATGATGTGTTGTGATTGTCCATTCTTTCACTAAGGGTGCTAGGGCACTATCAGTTTCACGATCTGACTGACCTGGTATTTTATTGGCATCCAGTCATTTTACAAACGCATTTTGTGAAACGCTTAGTTTGGAAATAGCAAATGTTCAGCGGAAGAAATAAGCACTGGGAGGTATTCTGCTTCATCTCGCTGCTCTCCCCCCCTCTCCGATTGTGTGCATGAGAGTTTGCCCATTGAATCTTTTCTGGAGAAACTGAATGGCTAGATAATTTTGGAAATAAGTCTGTTAGATCTGAGATCCTCTAGTTTCTAAGCATACTATGCAACTACACTATAGGTTTGAGGGTTGTATGCTTTGATTTTCAAAACCAGGGCCCTCTCTTTTTCTGTTCTGTTCATGCAAAATCAATAAGGAGTATATAGTCATCCCTCCACGTTCGCTACAGTGAGGAACACAGGACCCCTGCGAAAGTGGAAAAACTGGGAATAACTAGGTCCTCCCAAACCGTAATTAACACACAAAAAGTATGATCACCATATTCAGTCCAGTTCTTTGAGGCATCAGGGTTCCTTCCCAAGGCAGAAGTGGGTGGCTCGTGGGGTTTACGGCCACCTCCCCTGCTGCCCCGCATCATTTTTAAGGCGGACTTACAAGCCACGTTCGCAGTTTCTCAGTCTCACAAAGCTTGCAGTCCCTATTAAAAGTGACATAGGGAGGCAGCAGAGGGAACAGCAAATAATCCTTGAATAATCAAGTGTTCAAAAGTGAAACCTGCAAATGTGGAGGGCTGACTGTATTTTGTGTCTTTTTTCTGCTAAATTTGTTTTTATTGCCATTAGAGTAGGATTGGTCAGGTAGTTGATGTCCTAGTACAGACTCAACTCTGCACGGGTCCTGATACAAGCACATTGTGCAAAACAACCGAAAGAGTTAAGATCAGCATGCAAGAACAGCTGAAAGAGTTGGTAATTTTCAGGGGCTGGTGAAACAGCAGTGAGATTGAAAATAAGGGGAAGCATCGCTTGGGTAGCCAACCCAGCACTTTCTGAATTGGCTCTTTAATTTGAAAGTGCAGCATGCATTGTTTTTGTTTTTGAACCCTGCCTGGATCTCACTGTAACTTTGTACCAACATGCATTTTGATTTAGTTTAGCTTGTGAAAATACGCAGGGCTGTAACCACCACCGTAACCTTGACTGCCACATATGCTGGAAAGACTTGAGTGGATAGGACCTACACGGGGAAAGGACAGGGCTGCGTTTCAGGGCACAGTTTAAATTGCTAAAACAAGACATCCAAATGTTGTCATCTTGCCTTATTCATATATGTGCCTTCTGTTGCAAATTATAATCACTTCTGAACAGCCTGTTCTAATCCCAAAGTGAATGGGAACATTTTTATGCCACGAAGCAGATACTGACTCTAAAAGGCAATTACTTTAACTATCCTATTTAGATTGGCATATTAAGAAATAGTGTTTGCTGGGTTGGATTTTAGTATCCTGTTTTGTTTTGTTTTTCCTGTGCTTGAATGGAATTTACCACTTTTGCTCCCAGATTACAAGCTGATATGCAGGAGTATCAAATGAGTACTTGTTAAATTTAGTAAAAAGGTGTCCTGAACATTGTGTGAGAAGTTTAAGAACTTTTGCATGAATTCACGTTCATACGGTTTGGTACAGGACCTTTTGAATGTTGATGAATAATCCCGCATCTTCTGCTAAGTTTAACCTGTGAGAACATCTGGTTTATGGACTTTGAAATCACAAATTAAATGTGAAGTCACAAGCATTAGTTGTGAGTTTGCATATGTTACGCATTTAGATAATAGAGCAGAATTCCATTCTTTTCCAGTCTAAGCTTTGTTTATTGCCTTATTTGCTACGGACTCACTGTTGCAACCAAATATCGAATGTATCTCCAGCCCCGACACCATCCTTCTAGTGGTGGTGGTGGTGCTGCTAGAAAACTTGCAGGCAGATGGAGGGCAAAGAATAAAATGGAGAAGGAGCTGGGCAGATGTGAAAAATTTAGTAGAATGGAGCTTCTTTGTTAGTGGTCTATGGTCTATGTTACAGTCTTAAACTCCCTGTGAAAACATTTAACTACATGGTCATCTGACTGCAGCAGGTAATTTTATTTTCTCCACCTCATCCCAAAGTGTAACTGAAACAAACAAACAAAAAGTATGTTTTAGAGTGTTGAGAAGGCAAACGTCAGAAATGTGAAAGATTTAAAAAGCATCTGGTATCGATGTTGTCGGAGGATAACGAATTTTTCGAATTTGAATATGTGTTAAGCCACTATTTTATGTTCATTGTTTGGTATTCATACCGCATCAACTTTGTATTTGCTAAAAGACATATTAGGGACTGCAAAACTTAGACCTAACATGCTATGGTTTGGAGTGACGATAATGTCTTATCAGAAACGCAGAAAAGACTGGTTTGGGGGCACTGTGGTCAGGTTTTGTTTCCTGCTTGCTGTACCAGAAATTGCTAGAATACTTGGAAGGAAGATCTGTTCTGCCCACTCTACAAACTTGCACCAAACCATGCATGAAAAACCAGATTTGGAAGCAGCCTGTTATTTATGTCAGTCTGCACATGGTCTCCTTCAGTTGCTGTAAACAAGTGTGGTCGTGCTGTGCTTTTTCTAAGGAGAGATAGAGACCAATGTGAGTGTTGACTTTCCCCTCCCCTTCCTCCCAGCGGTTCTATACTTAGCTCTTGTAATGAGCTTAATCTGGTGAATTAGTTCAGCATATCTCACACTTGGCACCATCTGCGAAGCCCCTGAAGAGGTTCTTGTTTGGTGTGAGGCAGGTCCTATCAGAAAGGTACACTTCTTGCTAGTTTGATCTTTATTATTCTTTCTGGTGCGAAATTCACTTGCTCATCCTTTTCTAGCATATGAAGTGCTGGTGGCTGAGCCTGCTAACATACAGAGGTATACAAAGGGACCTTGCAGCATCTTGGAGGCTATGCGACAGAAAGATGTTGGTAGCACAAGCTTCCGTAGACTTAAGTCTACTTCATCAGATGCAATTTCTTGCTCTCACGTAGTCTCAAAAGTGCTACCGGATCCCTTTGCTTAACTGATCCAGACCAACACAGCTATGTCTTATTCAGGGGGGACAATACTTCTTTCCATTCTGTTGATACCGTGCTGGGCATCTACTTCAGTATAGAATTAGATGCGAGCTTCTGTTTTGGATACCAAACAGACATAGGGAGCATTTTAACGCCAGCTCATAGGGTGCAGGTTTGACGACAACTGAGCATCAAGCCTTGATGATGTCAGTGCCTAGTTCTCGATACATTCTCAAGCACTTCAAGCTAGTGGTTCTCAAATTTC
Source organism: Cyclura pinguis (assembly GCA_030412105.1). Taxonomy (NCBI): domain Eukaryota; kingdom Metazoa; phylum Chordata; class Lepidosauria; order Squamata; family Iguanidae; genus Cyclura; species Cyclura pinguis. Next base: position 5,567,401 of record CM059614.1, on the reverse strand, counting down.
GGTCCTCTGGATGTTTTGGACACAAGCTCCCAGAATTGCAGCACATTGGGCAAGCTGTCTGGGACATCTGGGAGCTAAGTCCAAAACCCTTGAAGAAGTCAAGTTAGAAAACCGCTGCTTGTGATCCTGTGTGAGTCTTTCGTGGTCTTTTTTGGTGCATGCTGGTTGCATTCTGTGCTACCTCTCAAATTATGTAGTTTATGCTGTGTATTCAGAAAATACATGCAACTCTGTGGTTTGTAGGCTTGCCATTCCACCTCTTTGTATCTCCATTTTTTTCTCCCAGAATAGGAGAAGCTGTCTGACCCGTTTTACTGAATGCCACCAACTGCTAGCTTGCTTTTGGCTCCAGAAGTTGCCATGGAATCCCCCTTGATTGGGGTCCCGCCCTTCCCCCTTTGAATATTCGACTGCCTTGGGTTGTAAAAGGGTAGAGTTCTCCTTATTCAGGATTGATTTTTGGTTTGCATGCTGCTGCCGCTGTTATTTTACGGAAATTATACGATGAGCAATGCTGTATCTCTTGTCTTAAGTGATGCATGGAGGAATCCCAAAGTCCTTTGCTGCCCTCTGGTGATGTTTCAAGTATATGGCACATTTCCTTAAAAAATACTGTTCCTTGTTTCTTTGCAGCCGGAATTAAAAAATTTAGGGCATTTGACGTAGAAAGAAATGCTTGCTTTTATAAAGGGTCCCCCCTTATCTGAGAGGTAAGGGATCAGAGCATTGTAAGAAAATGGAATTGATTGAAAAGAATATATCTTCCACATAAAGTATATAACTATTGAACCAGAAAGATTTTTGTCCATAGAAACTCAGATTCCCTGCTGCACTTAGAGAACGTCAGTCAGCACACATAGGCTGGCCTCTTGCTGGTTAGTATAGCTAAGAGTAGACCCATAAATCAATTGTTGCAGATTAAATCTGCACATAGATAAATCTAATGGATTCAGTGGTTCTGCTCTAACTGGGACTAAAAGACTAGGGCAATGCTCAGTTCAAACTTAGTGCAAAAGCGTAGTTGGTATTATATGAACTAGCCTCTTAACTCGGACACACTCCCTTCCAGGTATACTCCAATATTCTGTATACTTTCTCTGTCTTAAGAAGCTGTAGAATTATAGAATCATACAGTTGGAAGGGGCTTTGTGAGCCATCGAGTGCAACCCCTACTTGATGCAGGATTTCCAGCTAAAGCAGATAGTTGTCCAGCCTCTTTTTGAAGACATCGGGAGAAGGAGGCCCACCACATCTTTTGGTAATTGGTGTCTTTGCTGAACCACTCTTATCGTCAAGAAGTTTCTTTGCTACATGCTTGATCTTGGTCAAAAGGCTGAGAAGCGATAAGTCAAGCAAGAAGTTCCTTTGAATGTTCAGGCAAAATCTACTCTCCTTGAACTTCAGGTGTGGTCCTGTCCTCTGAGGGAGCAAAGAAGAGGCCTGCTGGCTCCTATTTGTGACAGCCCTTGTGTGTACTCATGTTACTCCACAGTCTTCTGTTCACCAAGTTAAACGTACCCAGATACTTCAGCCTTCGCTCATACAGTTTGTTATCCATACCTCTTCTCACCTTTGTTGCCCTTCTCTGCACCTCTTCCAACATGCCAACATCCTTCTCAGACTAAGGCACCCAGAACAGAATGCAGTAAAATGGGTAAATTTCCATTATGATAAAACAGTGGCTGAGGAGAAGGAACATATATAATGTGATGTTTAGACACAAAGTCTGAATCAAAGCAATATGTATTATGGAAAGGGCTGTTAGTCTCGAGGGTGCAAATTCTTCTATTTCTTGCGGTCTATATGAGTGTTTAGGGTGTCCCCCCTTTTTGCATTCTGGCCAGAGTTGTGTGTGAACAATCAGGACACTTCAATCTCATCTGTGCTCACCTGTTCCTAAAATACAGCAGCGTTTCTCCATCCACAAATTTTTCCCTGGAGAAACTGAAAAGGCTCTGGGGACTTAAGGAATTTCTGCAGGAGCAAAGTCACAACGTTTGGAATTCTTTAGCTTTTGAAAAAGATGAGTAAGTGGGGGTACAATAGAGGTTTATAGCATATGCATGGTGTGGAGAAAGTGACTAGTATTTGTGTATTTATTTTCTCCTCATAATACTTCAGACTGGGGTCGTCTGTTGAAGCAACATGGTAGGAAATTCAGGACAGAAAAAATGAAGTGCTCATTCACATGACAGATAGTTAAACTGTCGAATACACTGCCACAAGTTGCTAGCTGGCTGTCCAGTTCTGTGATTTTAGAAGGAGATTGAGTAAATGGATTGAAGTTAGGGCCATCAGTAGTCACAAGCAACGTATATTTCCTCCAGTATCAGAGGCAGTATTCCTCTCTGCCAGTTACTGAAAAGCAGGAGCTGAGGACTGGTGTTATACTTATGTTCTGTAGGCAGGCAGGCAGGCAGGCTTCCTCTTGGGTCCCTGTGTAAAAAGAATGCTAGATAAGGACTTGGGTCTGAACCAGCAGGGATTCTCTTAAGATCTTAAGGTGAGCGGCACCATTTGTATTTCATAATACATTGAAGAGCAGAGGCGGGCAGTTGCAGTGGGCAGTTTTCTGCTTTGGATGCCTTCAGGGGGCCACACAGATTGCTAGAAATACCAGAAAATAAAAGCAAGTAGGGTTGACCCATTTAAAAGATTGAAAAGATGAATTACTACTCCTGGTGCTTCCAGAACAGGTGAGGCTCCCTTTTTTTTGGCCAGATAAGGGCATTCAGTTCTGGAGAGTCTCGAAGGGTCAGCGTTTCACCCACCCTCATTGAAGAGGATAAGAGGAGAATGCTCTTTGTATTAACTGTTTTAAATGGCTCATTAATCACTTTGAGAGGAGCATTCAGAGGATCTTGGATATTTTGCCTACGGTGTGGTAGTGGCAGCAGCTTTATTAATGTCTAAGGTTAAGAAACTACAGTAGTTGTATTTAGTTTAATCCTTGCAATTATGGAAGAACTAAACAACTGCCTCATTTAAATTTTGCATTTAACGGACATCTAGGGAAAATATTAGATTGTTTCCAACAACAATTTATTTATTTTATTTCCTTGCTTTTTATTTCTTTTCAAGATTTTGTTGCTCTTTCTTGAGTTTCAGTACATATCTTTAGACATGTTAAAAATAATACATGAAAAAAAATCTCCCGTTGGATTAATAAAGCAGACCATGAATGAATGGAAAGGCATGTAGCGGTCCTCATTAACTTTTGGTTTACTATTTCTTCTCTTTGGGTTGTTTTTTTTTTTTTGGCAGCCTAGGTTCCAAAAGCTCCAGCAGGATGGGGTCGGAAAACCCAAGTCCGCAGAACCCCAGTTGTAAAATCATGACTTTCCGGCCGACGCTAGAGGAGTTCCGCGATTTTGGAAAGTACATTGCTTATATTGAATCCCAGGGTGCTCACAGAGCTGGATTGGCAAAGGTAAGTTTGTTCTAGGCTTCACTAGTTGGACTGGGAAGTAGTCGGAGATGATTTCTGTAAGGCAACGGTAGTTTGGGTCAAGAGCCAGTTCTTGCTTGAAGACTTGTGGGTCATATCCCTGCTAAAAATGTGCACCCCTGTCCCTGTTTTCTAAATGTATGGAGACTTCATTTCTACTTTTATTTTTTCCAAAGCACATTCAGAGCTATTTGTCTTAGAAGAGGAAAGCTGTGCATCTTGGTTTAGGAGAAAATTACATGACTTGGACACTTCCAGGAGCATGATTTTCCTATCTGTAACTGCAAAGTAGTGGGACTGAAAAAGCATTAGGGGGAGGCACAGGTGACCCGTGGGCTGTGTGTCATCCAGCCATGTTTGTGAACTGTGGAAGAATTAACTAGCAAGAAAGGATTTTAATAAGTGAGGCTGAAAGTGTGAGGTGCAGATGTTTGCATGCAGTTCCTATTTTACATGATAAAAGTTTGTACGTTGGATGTTTTGAATGTGTGCATTCAAGCCTACCGGGGCACATTAAACTAGGACAATCTGTGTCTTGCTTCTTCATTGTTTAGACTTATTTACCACACTCTGGTGCACAGGTAATGCATGTGCACGGACGCACAGAGGACTGTTAGCTGCAGAAGGGTAAGAGTTAAGTGATGAGGGACAAGGCCCTCATTAGAGCAAGTCAATTACTGATTTTTATTACAGTTTCACAGGAGAGTTTGGTATTGATGAAAGCTTTCCAGGCTATGTTTCCTTGTCTAGTCAAGTGTATTAATGGATTTCATTCTGCCTGATTCCTTAGGCATACATTATTCTGTCCTTATAGCAACAAATCCTAGGTGGCAGGCACAATAAAATTTTCCTCTTACATGATACCAGGCCTACTATTTTTCTAGGACTCTAACACTTGTATTGTAGGCTCCCCCTCCACCCCTCTGGATAAGTAAGGATGTCTGTTTCCTTTGGAGAATACGACTCAGGTCTCCCTGGCAAATAGAGAAAAGAGTCCTAAATTTTTATTCATGAAGGTAGCAAAGCTTGCATAGGGTTTATTCCATTGTGCTGCAGCCTTCTGATGCCTAGGTGATATCTCTTTGGCCTGCTATCAGAGCGAGGCACTCTGTGTGTTTATACTCAGAATGAGTATGGAATCGATCCAGGCCTAGTTATGCTTTGAGTAACTAAAGTTAGTTATGACTAACCTCCCTCCTTTTGACTTCAGAAGTTCTACTTTAAGCATGATTAAGTCTGGGTTCAACTGAGCATATTAAATCTGTTTGCACATCTGTCTAGACTTGTATCACAGTGAGCACAAAACCTGTTTTTTCCCACTTTGATTTTCCTGTGAATGGGAAAACCAACCAGAGATGGATAACCTTCTGAATTTAGGCTGGGTTTATTGTGTCCAAATGAACTGGTTTTCATAAAGTAACTTCAGACCCTGATTTAGAGCTAATCTGTCTTGGAAGGGCACAGTAAACTACAACCTTAGATTTAGATGTAACAAGAATGCTACTTCAGGGCAGTCTCATTTATATTAGCTGCCAAGATCCTGCTGCCTTTTTGGCCCAGGCAGTCACATGTAGGAACACACTTTCTGAGATTATTCTGCCCTGGGATTATACCATACGTATTAGTTGTCGGATTAATTGTGGTGAGTGATCCCACCACGCCCATCATTACTGCTGCAGTGGCATCTTTGTCTTTATGTGGAGGAGTTGACGGAAGAGTCCGTGCTTACGTGGTCTCTTCCAAAATTTTCAAGACACACTCTATTAACCAGATGTTCCGTAAGTTGCCATTGCTCAGGTGTATTGTACTACAGATCCAGTTAGCCCAGCCAGTGTGGCCAGTGGTTAGAGGGGGGCTGGGAATTGTAGTCATAACGGATACTCCATTTGGGAAAACTGTTACAACTCTTTTTTACGGCCCTGGTTTGTTTTTTGTTTTTTAATCACTGGCTTGGATCCGACAAGTCAACAGGCACGTGCTGGGACATGTTGTCCAGAAGAAATCTGTGTCATCTCCTGATCTGGCCAGACCTCTGCCCCAGGAGATGATACAGATGTCATGCTAACTCCCTACAGTCCACAATTTGCAGATTGGAAGGCAGACCTTCTGCAACCTTACTTTGTCATCTTTGACTGTATTTTCCTGCAAATTTGTAGCGATACATCAGCAGCAGCTGATTTCAGCCAAGTTTTTCTTACCAGAGTCTCTCACACTCCCTGAAATGAGAATCTGCATTGACCCTAACCCTTGTTCGTATTGATGCTGAGGCAAGTCTAAGCTGGCCTTAAAACTAGCAAAATGAGGAAATGTCACAGCGGAGAAGGGGGTTGCTCAGGAGCCTGCATTCTTGTGGATGTCTCCCGATTTAAAAACGGTTGAGAGATACAGAGCTAGTTAGTTTTTTTGTTTCCAATTTCTGTGATTCCCTACCTTTTTAATCTGTTGGTTTGTTGACTCTGATTCTCCGATGCAGCTGAGCCAAGTGTCTTTAATCTTGATTTGCAGATTTCAGTGCTCCTGTTCAGTTCTCCAGGATTTCACTGGAAATGGTCCAGATAGCTGACCCTATCTGGGCAGTGGACTCTGCTCAGCTTCTTTGATTGCTGTGAAACAGATGGTTTGCTTCTTTCCTCGAGAACTGTTAGTTGTGTTTGCGCTGTAGGTAATAGCCACTTGCCAGCGCTCCCCAGGTAGCATCTGCTGTGGAGTCACGAAGCTTGTCTGCTTCTTGAAAGTCAAAAAATGCCTCTCAGTGTTTGTTGCAGAATAAGTTGTTCAGTATGCAGTTTGAACACACGCAGCTCTGACTGTAGGATTTATTGGTGATGCATGGGCAAAGACGAATGGATGGGATGTGTGAGCTGAGATTGGTTTAGGGAAGGCAGCCCAAATCAGGCAGTTTAAAAGTTATTTGAGGAAATGCTTAGACATAGAAAGCTGCCACCTGGGAGCCAACCAGCTCTTAAAATCCAATAGTTCTTTTAATTCTGAGAATACTAGTCTCTTAAAGTACTTTTATGCCTCCCTTCTTCCAGGCCCAAAAGTGTCTCGTCATATTGTCTTGTACCAAGTGAGGACATTAGGATATTATGTTCAAATTGAGGATATTATGTTCAAAGGATGAGGATACTATGTTCAAAATGTACGATCTTACCAGCTTTTTCTGTCCATAAGAACTTTGTATCTAGGGCTAGAACAGTGGAACATTAGTTAACCAGTAAGATATTGTCAGATAACGATCAAATATCTTGGAAGAGGTTTCCTTCTTCAGCAAGTTGCTGCTTAAACTATTTACAAATGAGCTTGCTGATTTCATTGTCTCACAGTAACAGTTTAACCTTTCATTATTATAACTTTTCACAATACTGTTTTTTTTAAATATAAACTGGTATTGGATGTGTTTCTCTCTCTCTCTCTCTGACACAGAAAACCAAGAGTAGCTAGTGACTAAAAAAGCAAGAACAGGACATACAAAATAAACTAGTTAATGTGGAAGACTGGTTGCAAAATAAGAACCAAAAAGCAGCTAGCGACTTGAAAGCCTGTCTTATAAGTGACACCTTAATGAAGATAGCTTGCCACTGTTTGATGTTATTTGACTGGTAAATGCCACCTTTGCTCCAGAACTATGAAGCCCTGCTGTGGTCGAAATCTGGCAACTATGTTGGTTTGGACGAATGCATTCAAGAGTACTTTTTATTGTTTGGGCTTTGTAAATAAGCAGCTGGATCCTGATCCCTGCCTAGAAGCTATTTGGAGTTTACTTACAGTATAAATGACACTTTAGAAACTCCCTTGAGAAGCTCTTTGTGAATTGTGCTTAGACTGCCCTGACAATTAACTATGTAAACCTTTCTCTCGGGCAGGACAATCTGCCAGAAAGCTTTAATAAAGGCAATTTCTTGAGACTAGCTGAGGCATTTACAGATTTCTGAAATGACCCTGTCTCTTAAGCACTATTGGTTCTATGGGGTGGCTTTTCTGCCCAGAGAATTGCAAGGTGAACTCAGTTAATTCAGTGGAGGAGCAACTTCCAGTTTAAAAGAGTGGATGCACTTCTCTGTGGCATACTTTTCTTGTCTTTTGCAAGTGTTTCTCTTGAGACTCTTCGCAGTTAAACTGAATTCAGAGTTTATATGTGCTTTTTAATGAATTGAACCATGCTATGGAAGGCTAAGATAACTCTGGCTCATTTTTACAGAGTGAATAGAATATGGGCAGTGATGCTTGTTTGGGGGTTAGGTTGCTGTTAACTCCTGTTGTTGTGCTGTTTTAATTATGGTGAGATTTTGACTTGGAGTTACCTTCCTCCCTTCACCTTTCCTTCCACACTCTCTGCCTGTACAGGTGATTCCTCCAAAGGAGTGGAAGCCACGCAAGTCCTATGATGATATTGACAACATGGTCATTCCGGCTCCCATTCAACAAGTAGTGACTGGGCAGTCAGGGCTCTTTACCCAGTACAATATTCAGAAGAAACCCATGCTGGTTGGAGACTATCGTCGCTTGGCCAACAGTGAGAAGTATGTGCTTATTAGGTGGGGTTATGGTTTTGCGGTGTATGATTTAACCGTGGAAAAAGAAACCCTTATTTTTCTTCTTTGGTTGCTTCCATGGTATGCCATTCTGGCCTTCTATTAGCTACATCAGGGGTGGGCAAAGGGTTTTCCCCCAAGAGCAGCACCAGGCCTCCTTTTTTGGGCTGATATTTCTGTCACTTCTGGGATGCTGAAATATGCTTTTGTGGTCCTCCAGGTGATCCTCCACCCTCTTCACGCTTACCTGCCACTGGGCTACATGCAGACATACCTTTATGAAATACATAACCTGTGGAATACTTGGGAAGGCAATGCCTTCCTTGCTGCAGAGAGGTGGATGGCCCCTTCTGTGTAAATTTTTCTAAGTCTGCAATGACGCTGCCATAGCTGCTGCCATTGAGTAGACTGGGGGGAGAGTGGCTACATTCTTCTGCCACTAGGCAGACAAAGATGAACCCAGCGTTGCAGTTGTTTGCACAGAAATAGGCTTGGGGCAACCATTTTGGCCAGACGGAAAAATCCACTATAAACATTATGTGGATAACCTTGTTGGGTGAACCAAAAAGCACCCAAAAAACTATGCTAGCTTTCAAAACTTTCTGGTTTCTTCATCAAGCAAATATTTTGAAAATCATATGAGAGAAGAGTCTGACTAATAATGGTCTTGTTGAGTATATTTTGAATTTTGTGATATAGAAACGGGCTGTGAATTGACACCAGGATTGTGTGGTCTCTCCTATCTGAGCATGTCATGCCTTCTTGCTTTTCCTTTTCAGGTACTGTACCCCCCGACATCAAGATTTTGACGACCTGGAACGCAAATACTGGAAGAACCTGACATTCGTCTCTCCTATTTATGGGGCCGACATTAGCGGTTCCCTGTATGATGCTGTAAGTGAGAGCGATAGGAGATCAAAGTGCACCTGCTTCCCAGACTTTTTGATTGGTTTGAAATGGACTGTACTTGCAGCAGAAGCCCTGGGAGAATTGTAAACTGAGTGGCCAGTTCCAGCAGAGCTGTAGTTCTCAGAGTTCCTTGGTTGGGAGAAGTGACAGCTTAAACAGGCTTGGAATAGGCTTTACATTTGTCAAAGATCCCACGGGTAGTGACCCTTCAGACAAAATGTGCACTGTACTTGCCGTGCAGACTGCTGTGCCAAAAACATTTCAGTTATGACTCCGTCCTTTTGCTCGCTCTGTTCAGCCTCTACACTTTCTTGCAGGCATTGTGGCTGCTGAGCAGGTTTACCATTTTGATTCTTCTCTGAATTAGATCTCTCAATAACAGTCTGAAGAGCTAGACCACTATCAAGGAAGATGGGCTCTGGGAGACCTTGTTTAATGGGATATATTTCAGCTCTTTCTGGGCCTTACCACACTGCACTGTTACAGCACTATTATTCCACTTAAACTGCTATAGCAGTATTGCATGGGATCTGCAGTTTAGAGGGGCATTTAGAATTTTCAGCCAGAGAGCTCCTACAAACTACAAACCTGAGGATTCCACAGAATTATGCCATGGCGGCTAAAATGGAAAAAGAACACTGTAACAGTTTAGTGTGATAGGGCCCTCTATCAGACCTTCTGTCCATGAGGCCATTGAAGTTGTTGGAGTTTTTTTTGTCTTGGCATGCTGCTCCTCTCAGTTTGTCTCTCTGTAATATTACATGTGACTATGACAATCCAAGAGTGTCATGCTTTTGTCTCTTTCCGATTGGTGTCTCCTCAACCCCAGGATGTGCAAGAGTGGAACATTGGGAATCTCAACACCCTCCTGGACATGGTGGAGCATCAGTGTGGAATTATCATCGAAGGCGTGAACACCCCCTACCTCTACTTTGGGATGTGGAAGACCACGTTTGCCTGGCATACAGAGGACATGGATCTCTACAGCATCAACTACCTGCATTTCGGAGAACCCAAATCCTGGTGAGTCTTGAACAAATCTTTATAACTTAAACCTATAAACCTTTAGGTAGATTCATTTAGAGTTAGTTCTGACATCTCTTTTTAACTTGTATGCTGACCCATTACTTTTAATAGCTAGAGATATGAATGCTAGATTGGGTCCAAATAATTATAAAATAGCTGAAAAATTGGTTTAACTTCCAAGGATGTGAACCATTTCTCCAAGGATCAGGGGCTCAGCGAGGTAAGCCAATTTCTTTTCTCCCTTATTTTTAAATTACATCTATTCCTCTGTAATGGGACGGTTAGAGATCCCGAGTCAGATCTACATATGTAGGACCTGGTGGATCTGTGGCGATGTGTGAACTGAATATTATGCCATTTCCACATTGCACTGTTATAGTGCTATTATTCCACTTTCAACATCCTGTGGAAGTCTGGGGTTTGTAGTTTACTAAGGCCCAAAAGCTGTCTGGCTGAGAATTCTAAAGGCCCCTTGCTAAACTGCAAACCCCAAGATTCCATAGGATGCTGAAAGTGGAATAATAGCACCATAACAGTGTAGTGTGGAAATGGCCTTAGAATATTAGAAGGGCCAAGGCCAAGGAAACCTACTTTAATGTGTGAACAGGGAAGCTTTTGATTTATTTAGCTGTTTTTAAAAACTGTTGTAGGTTTCTTATCATTTTATATGTTTTTAAGTGTTTTTAATGTTTTTTCAATGTTTTAACTTATTTTGGAAGCTACCTTGGGTCCCACTTTGGGAGAAGGGTGGCATATAAATAAAAGCCCCCAGCTCTCGCTCCAGGAATAAGACCTCAATCTGCGAGCCAGGAAAATGATCACCTATTTGGGTTAAGACAGGTCAGTACTGTCTGGCATGAGTCAGGGTTATGCCGGAGTTGAGAAGATAAAGGCCTAGAGCCCAACTGTAAGTAGGAGTGTCAGCTATTCTCCTGGGATCTCTGGGGGAACACTTTGGATTAAACAGAATTCCATGATAGAGGTGAGACTAAATGGCAAATGGTTGGACTAGATGGCTCTTGTGGTCTCTTCCAACCTATGTATGACTGATGATTCTGTGTCTAAAACCTGTGGCAGTAAATTCCAAGCCCCAAGTGAATAAGTGCGCCCATGCACATATCAGTGGGTGAAACCATAAGGAGCCTGCCATCATGTCTACAAGTTTTACTTAAGGATCCTTCTGCCTAGAACTCAGTGTACGTTTGTGGTTATGGAGATAAAGTAATCCTTGATAATCTGCCTTTAATGCTGCCCTGGGAAGTAACTTTGTCCTGCTTCTCCACACCTCCTCGGTTTTCACAGTGTGTCCTGTAAAGCCTAGGGAAATCTTGAGATTCAGCTGTGGGTGTGCTACAAGTTATCTGAATGCCTCCTGAGCTTCCCATCTTTTTTTCTACTTCCCACCCTCATTGTGGGATTTTCTTCTCTCCGCTTAAGCTTTTAAGCGAGAGCTAAAGGAAGGAGAGACTGTTTGGAATTACAGGACAGTTTAGAGCGAGGAAAGTTCACTCTGTCCTCTCGATCAGAGAACCAGTAGACTACAAAGACTCCTTGATCTTCATGATCAAAATAAATTGTGCCAATGCAAGAATCTGCAGCTCCTGCAAGCAAGCGTATAAACATTGTCCTGCTCATCTCCTTCTCAAAGAAACTTTGGCAGGCTCTGCTTGTGGAGGCAGAAGGGAAAGGGTAGATGGGATGACTGTGTAATTCTTTGCCATACTGTACACTCTTCTTCTTCAGAAAGCTCTGTCTGGGACTAAAGCTCATTTCAGAATTAACCTGTGGGAGGGCCTCAGAGAGGCCGAGAGTTTTGAAATATTTGACACTGTTTGTGCAGTGCACTTGACTGTGGTTAGGAGACTCTGGAGGTGTGTGTGTAGAAAGGTGGGAAGGGAAAACCAGCCTTCTGATTCCTGGGCAGTTTCGAGCATGCACAGACATACGTGTGTGTTGTATTTAACACTCCACAACTCGATGGCTTTCTGGACAAGGTGCTTTCCTCTGAGGTTTTGGTGCAGCTGATCAATATTGGTATTTGCGTACAAATAGGAACTTAAATGTCACTGGAGGAGGTTGCTTGCCAGGGCACTGTGACTTAATTTTGCCCTTTCTCCAGAGTTCCATTGCCCACTAGCACTGCTGATCTCCAGGAAGGCAGTACCTCTCTCTCGAATGCTGGAGCAGGAAGAGGCCCTGATGATAAAACAAGAGGCAATTTTGCCATTGGAAAAAGCTATTGACTGGGGTTTTTAGACTCAAAGGAAAGCTTCTTCTAGAGGTATCTTTTATTTCAAGAGCGTAGTAGTTTTTCCTGCTCGGGTCTGAACTGAAAAAATTACTTAGCACATCCTTTGGGTTAGCTTCTCATTTTCAGAAATCTTCTTGTCTCTGCTTCCTGGCTTCCGCTAGGTGGTGCTGATAGCTCAGCTGGAAGGTCTCCCTGCTCCTTATTTTGGGCACATGGCTATATTATTAATGATTTGGTTTCAGTGCATTAAGGAGATTGGAAATCTGGCAGTGTTCCCTCATTGGAGAGTGCTTGAATTTTCTCCATGTCTCCTTTGCTGATTTTCAGCTGTAGAACGATAGAAACATTGATATTATCATTCCAGCGAAATATTTAGCTTGTTGAATGTTTTCAGTTGATGTGAAAGCTTCTTTTCTGGTACAGATTTTTCCAAAATGGTGTGAGTATGTGTGGAATCATTCTTGATATAAATGATATTGATCCATAATTTTTTCCCCCCATGAAAGAGAGTTGTTTCAACTATCCAGTCTTCTAATCTGCTGGTTTTTGTACTTCCTGATATCTTGGTAGACCTCTCCCTCGCCCCAGTTTTTCACAGGGAACACACAAAGGTTTCTCCCATCACCTCGTTTCTCTGCTCTGCATGAATTCACTTCAGGGGGTCTGGATAAATGATGAAAGGGGAAACTCCTGACATCATAAGAAATGAAGAATATAAAGCTTTCCCAGAAAGCGAAGGACCTGGACCTTCGCGTTTAGTCACTTGCTTTGATTGCCGAGGGTCCCAGGTTTGGTCTGAACACTTCCACGTAAAAGAATCCGGCAGCAGAGAATAAAGAGAGATCTTTTTGGGCAAGAAACCCTGGAGAGTTGTTTTAGCACAGACAGCATTGTCCTAGTGCAAAGTAGCTCCTTCTGTCCTGCGTTCTATGTGCAAGGCTTTATATCAATAGAACGAGCCCCTGATTGTGAACTAGAGTAAAATAGCTATACCTGGGTACCTCTGGAGCATCGGCTTAAATCCAACTGAATTGTTGCAACTCCCTTCCTCAAGGAGCCTGGCAGCTTCCTTCCTCAAGGAGCCTGGCATTTGATGCACTGTAGTTATCAAGGTCCTTCTTGGGTGAGAGGCTGTGTTGAAAACCTGGCGCTATAGATTTTGACCCAAGCAGAGTCCAAAATCTTCTTTCCAAAAGTCAGAGGCTCCGGAGGGCGGCAGAAGAGTCGTGGTGGTGGCGGTTGGTATATATCCAGCCAATAAGAGTAGCGTGCACGATTTGACCCGAAGGCCCTGCTCTTTGTGGGTACAAAACAATTACTCCGGCTGCTCTGACTTAGCTTGTGCTTGACTCCTGATGGGTCTCTTTTTTTCTCCCTCTTTCTCTCCCATCCTCCGGACTATAGAAGGTGAGGTTTTGAGCCTTCCTGCTCTTGTCAGAGTTATGCTCTTCCTATGTCTCCTCAACTTTATTCCACTGAACAGAATATTTTCCAGTTCGCTAGGGCGGGAAGCTGTTCCATTCAGAGTTAGATTGGGATTAAGCACTCCCACCCGGCGCTGTCAAAGTGGGAGCGGAACAGAAACGGTCTTAATACTTGGCTGCGCTCAGTGCCACTTAGTCCAGCATTAAAGAGATGTTTGAGAATACCCTCCGAGCGCACACACTTTTGATAAGAGGAGACTAATCCCGCTTCCCTGACGGAGGGTTCTGTAATCAGAAGACCGCATGAACAGATGTTGCTTTTGTATTAAGGCCAAAAGCGGTCTGGGCAAAGATTTATTAACAGAGATTAGTTGAAACCTCTTCTGGCCAATGCAGGAGGCCTTTGGATTTCTGATTCGAAACTCTGTCCTATTGAGATTGAATGAATGTGTGTGTGTGTGTGTGTGTGTGTGTGTGTGTGAGAAAGAGGGAGAGGGAGAGAGAGAGCATGCACATGCATGTAAACAGGTCCACCGGCTCCACATGTTTCTGGACTAAATGTGGTTATTAAGCCCCCAGCGTCTTTGCCCAGGATGTCTCATACTTCTTCTAAAGCTTTTGCGGCTTGGATTGACTTTCATAAATAAGATTCCTATGAGTTGGCCCCATAACTTAGGAGAGAAGCGGGCCCTTAATGGTGGAAGTGGCTCTGCAGACATTAGGAATTTGAGAGACCGAAAGAGCAGATAGGTGGACCTGTGGGAAGGGTTGGTAGATGCCGCATGGGGATACTCTACTTCAGAGCGGATTTACAAGCCTTGTTTTTGTAGAGTTGGGTTGTGTACAAGTCTTCCAGATGGCAGCCTCTGAGTTTTACCAGCAGCTAGAAGGCTTGTTAGTTTGAAATGGAAGAATATTAACCTTCCTGCTTTTTGGTGGCATTGCTTTGTATCTCCTACTGCCCTTTGCCCATCTGTACAATGACTCACATGTCAGAAAATCTCCTGATGGCAGATATATCCATGAACCAGCCTGTATCTCTCGGTGATCCTAATAAACTATGATGGTGATGGATTTCTCTCTTCCTCCTTGGAACCTCTCTCATTTTGTTCTTTCATGTATGTCAGATCAACATGGCTACCCTTTTTTTTTTAAATCCTCCATTCTTGCAATGATGCTTTGTAAGGATGCTGAAGGCCAGCAGGAGGAGCTCGTGGATTTCCAAAAAAGTGAAGTAAGAGCTTGGTGCAGCCAGCCGCCCTTTGTCAGAAGCAGCTTCTGCTAATGATGGTTCCGTGACTTGCCTTCCTCTGGCCCTACCTCTGTGGAATTTTCCCCGCTCCTCTTCATCCTTTTTATAGACTCTTCGACCCTGGTAGTGATAATCTTCCAGAGGACCCCTGGGAATAGCAGGAGCGAAGAGAATTATGAACTCTAGCAGTTCGGAGGCTGTGCAGCCTGAGAGGGCTGGCATTACAGCCATTGGCAGGAGCTGCTCCAGGTCTCCATCAGGACATTGTGCTCATTTGTACAGGAGTACTGACTCCAGGGCCATGAAAGCCTTCTCTTTGTGGCATAGCCCTGGCTTGTATCATCCTTGCCCCATTTAAGATTTAAGAAAGGGCCACACAGGCTTAGTCAGTGGCTCAGCCAACAAAAGCTGCCGTTGATTAATTGGTGGGAGTCATGTAGTTAGTGGGGCTTCTGATTAAGGCCACGTTTATTAAAAGAGGGTGTTTATTATCACGTGTTGGCTCTAATGGAAAGTGAACACGGAGAGGACCTGTCACTCTCTCAACCAGTGGTGCCTTTGGATGAATTGTAAATAATCGCATGCTTTTTTCAGCCTCTCAGATAGGTGCGGACAGTAGCCGTGGCAATAGAAAGCTTCATTTAAGTGTACCTGATTGATAAATTAATGAAAAAGGAGATGATTCATTCCATTTTTTTTAAAAAAAAACCTGCGTTCCTAAATTTTTCATTTTAGTCTTGTGTGTCACGGTGCTTTGCAGCAGCATTGTGGGAAGGAGTGAAGTTTGTGGATAGAATCGTAGGATCATAGAATTGGAAGAGACCCCAGGGGCCATCAAGTCCAACCTGTTGCTATGCAGGAACCCCCATCAAAGCACCCCCAACAGATGGCCATCAAGCCTCTGCTTAAAAACCTCCAAAGAAGGAGACACCACCACACTCCATTGAAGCAGCAGCATAGTCCACTGCTGGACAGCTCTTGACCGTTGGGAAGTTCTTCCTGAGGTTCAGCTGGAATCTCCTTTCCTGCAGCTTGAATCCATTGCTCCTTGTCCTAGTCTCAAGAGTTGACATTTATCTAGACAACTCATTCTTGGAGGTGGGGGCTTTTCATGGCACAAAAGAGGTTGCCTACAGATGGGAATAGTTTTTTTTTTAAACAACGTTCTCCCTTGAATGCCATAAATTGGGGGAAGCTTGGTGCAGTGTTCCCAACAGATGGAAGCTTTGAGGTACCCCTGTTAATTTTCCTGGGTTAGATCATATCTAAGTCCAATTTGTTGAGCTGATAATGCAGCAAGGAGGATCCACAGAGTCTGTTACTTGGAAGAATGCAGATGGATGGCAGTCACAGCGATGGACTATTCTTCCTCTCCCCACTGCCCGAAGAAGCTCTGAGGAGCGGGCATTGCTTGTCCACCTGGACAATTTTGCTAACCCAGGCCCCAGTTTCCTGCAGTTTCTCAAGTCCTGACATCCTTTTCTTAGCGCTGCAACTCTGAAATTAGTATAATATTCCCCTGGAATCCAGATTCAGCTGGAATCTGAATCAGTGGGGCAGCTGAGATTAAAATGGAGCATTGGGGAGGAGGATGGCCGACTTCAAACGCCCCACCCAACCCCACGGGGAACTTTTGTTCTACCAAATAATTCCGTCTTAAGCCGCTCAGGTGGGGAGCTGCCAAATTGAACCTGGTGCTTTGCGGTGCTTCTGTTCTTCTAATTATAAGATACAGTGCTTTCTTTCCTCGGCTTTAATTACCCCCTCTTCCTGGCCTGCCCTCAGCCTTTGCATTCTGTCATATTCCGCAATCCCATATTGAGCCCCTTGTGGCAGTGGGAGGTGTGCGATGTATCAATTAGGCATATTATATATAATTACCTCATACACTTCCATGCAAAGATTAAAATGCAGCAAATTGCCAAATTGCATTACTCAGGAAGCTGAATATTTTTTTCTTCTGAGAGGGGGGAAAAATGACCTCCCTAACAAAACCTGATCAGGTTTTGAAAGTTTGCACTGGCCTTTGTATCCTCTTAAGGAATGTAGGTGGCTGTGGTCTTTATTCAAGAAGTCAGGATATGATTATCAGTGTTGGTTCACTAAACCAGGGTTGAGGAAAAATCTGACCCTCCAGGTGGTGTTAAAATTCAGGTTTTATTCGTTCCTTCTCCTGGTTAGGTGTGATGGAAGTTGCAGTCTATCACCTTTTCAAGGGCTCTTCATTCACCACCTCTGGCACTGAATGATCAAGCTGGACAAGTAATGTGATGGCCTTTCATTGGCTCTAGCTGTTCTTTAATATAATTGCCAGTGAGATTTTAAACTGACTATCAGAAAGGTGAAGCCCTCAAAAGCAGAGGTCTACACGTACCTGGTTCCAGCAACCATTAAAGATGAGAAAGGGGATAAATATAAGCTTCCCAAGAGCGTGAGATAAAAATGAAAAGGCAGCTGTGGCTGAGGATATAGGCGATGGGCTGTCGTCCCCTTGCAAGCCCTAGTCATGCCTCTCTGAGGGGTGGGATTTTCAGTGCTTGAGCAAAAGCTACTCAGACAGGATGTCAGAAGAAGATGGAAACAGGAATGTTTATTCTTCCTCTCATGTGGTTGAGCTTTTTCTCAGGGACAAATGGTGGAAAAAGTAACCCTGTGTGGTGCTTATGTTGCGTTGCAACCTTTGGAGATGGTCAAGAGCTTCCGCAGAAGTAGTTGGGAAGGCCTCTTGGACTTTGAGTGCCACAACATTTTCTTCATGGCAACTGCAAAATCTGAGTTTGGTATGGTGGTCGGGCAGAGGACTGGCAGGTGATTAGGCCCCTTGGAAACCAGGTTTTAGACTTCCACTTGATTCTCTTCTGAAGCCAGCAGAAAGTTATTTGCCTTTTGGAATGATAAAGTATAAAGGTTTGAGCTGGGGCTCTCAATCCAATTATGAATTGCCTTGCTTTGTTTGTGAAAAGTGGGTTATTCAAGTTCTTTAACTGATCAGTTTTTTATTAAAAAAAAAAGCACCACTGCAATAAAATAGGAGACACCCAGACTTTGTTCTGTGATGCATTGTGGAGGCCTCTCGAGGGCGTTTGCAGAGCAGATGCAGAAGATCAAATTAGTCAGTCTAGTGAAGCGAGAGACCTACTGGAAAAACCTTTCTTGCTTAGGTCTGTTTGGATGACTTTGCTCTGTGGCCTAGCCAGAGGCTTTTTTTTTTTTAAACACCATAACTTCCTTCTCTCTTGAAAAACTCTATAGGTGCTTGGTGATCTTACCAGTTCCTCTTAACGCAGGTCCTCAGAGAAAGGTTCAGGATGTTTGTAGCACTGCTGAAGCCACAGAACGTAAGGCTCGAAGTAAATGCCTCTAAGTACTTAATTTCCTTTGGGATTTGGCTGTAGCTTTCATAATGAGCTGGCCTTTGGTTAAAACTGGAAAGCTTTCCTGCCTGCCCTCTAGCGGTGAATGATTTACCCTGCACAGAATGCCTTTGTTGTCCCTTGGGTTATGGGTACCTTTTAATCTTGGGCTCCTATCCTACTCTTAACTTTCCTTGAGTTTGCTTCAGTCTTGCGGATTGCTGGGTCTGTAGGAAGGGTGGCCAGAGTCCAGCCCTCCAGATGTTGTAGGAGTTAGAGTTGGAAAGAGAAACCGGGCAGAGGGGCATGGATTTGGAAGTGCATGGCATGACAGTAGTGGTAAAGGCAGTGTGAAATGAATTGGGAGAAAATGATGCCAGTGAGGCTCCACCTGAAGAGGGGGATTGAAAGGGTGAACCGTAAGTGGCTTGATAGAGAGTGAAAGAGTGGTATGGCTTGATCAGGGGTGAAATGCTGAGTACCTTTCAAAACCCTTTCTCATACTGAGAGATCCTGGAAGATAGTGGTAAATACTCCATAGGCTGCTATGTAGCTACTTTCTCCATTTTCGTATACTACAAATGATCCCGGTGGCCTTTTGGGACATCTGCATCTAAGAAAAGAATCTCCCTGGCTTCTTAATTTACTTTGGAACCATTTTGTGTTGTGATGTACAAGTACAGAGTAACGGAACTTAACCTTCCTCCTGGCTAGTACCTGTGTGGCTGAAATTCTGCTCCCCTCTCCATAAATTTTTCTTTCCCATCCTCTCTTTACTCCCACAGAACAGAAGAAAAAAGGCTTTCTGTTTTTCCAAATCATTTGCGTCAGGCTCATCTTTGTTCAGGAAATGTGCACGGTTGTGGTGGTGGTGGGGAGATAAAGCTAGAGAAAATCATCAAGCGGTACCAAAATGTGTACTGCTCCATCTCTCTGGTGTGCATCCTCTTCCCTTTAAAAAATGCCTCTGCAGTACTGGATGGAAAGAGAAGCGAGATTTATGGCGCCGTTTGATTTATGGCTCAGCTGCACCACCGTTTGGCAGAGCAAAAGCTCTTATCAGTTGATGAGCTGGTCGAGGGCTTGGACAGCAGCGGCTCTCGTTTATTTCCTTTAGCGGGTGACAGGAAGGGCTCTCCAAGTGGCACAGAGAGAGTCCCGCTCCGGCCTCTTCTGGCTCGCCCCGCCGGCGGGGGAGGGACAGCAAGAACTCTTCGTTGAAAGTCCGCATGTGCCAGCGTGTTGCTCTGGGACCGGTCAGGAGAAATGATGAGTATATTGAGATGCCGAGTTTGCTTCGCCCACTAATTTGGTGATAGATGGGCGGAATATGTCACCGAGTTATTAATACAAGCTTTCAGGCTTCGTATACCGCAGTCATTAGTTAATCAGCGCGAGCCACGCCAGCCCACCTGCTCGTTCAGCCCGCCCTCCTGCCGCCGGCCGGGACCAGGTTCGTCCTGCGGGTGGGGCTGTGGTGACGGCTGCTGGTCAGTTACCACCACAGAGCTGTGCGCTTGCTTTGTGTGAACGAGCAGAAGGGGTGCAGCCTTGAATTATAATGCGACTGACAGAGCTCGAGCTTGGGCTGTGGGCGGACCTGCCCTTCCTGAACTCTTGTTTGGGGCTGCCAGTCAGGCAGCAACAGGTAGAGACTAATGGGGAAGGGCTACCTTTCAAGAGGTTTTAAATGCAGTGGTGTAGCTGGAGCGGTCCCTGAATTTGCTGTCCCTCTCAGGCGAGGGAGGACCTATCCGAAATACCAAATAAAAACTGCTCCATCGGCATTGGGTGATTGGGCTCTGGGTGCGTGCACTCAGAGGGGGCATTCTGTACACACTCAGAGGCACACTGGCATTCCCGTGGTGGTGAGGGCCCTCTCCCTCCCTCCCTCCTTGGAGGCTGGGCTAGCTTGTTCCCAATCTCAGAAGTGAGACGGGGGGGGTGCCTCTGTGCACCTCCTTGGGGCTTCTCCTCTCCTTTTCTCCCTCCCTCTTTCTGCTGCTTTGGCTGGAAACAGGTTTGACTTTGGATTGGGGGGGAGAGAGGGAGAGGAGGGGAGGAATTGGCGGTCCGCTACCCCTTCCAGCAGACCTCTCCGGGAGGCTTCTGTGCCTATCTAGGCACTGGGCATCTGCCAGCGTGTGGAGGGTGGCCTGGTGGCACCCCCCAAAAAATGTGCCACTCAGGGCAGACCACACTCTCCGCCCCCACTAGCTATGGCTTTTCTTTCCCTGGCGTGAATGTCAACGCTTTGGTGCATCTTTCCCCTTTCTGACTCTAAAACAGGCTCCTTGTCCAACAGTATGTTGTGTAAGTAAGGGGTCCGTTCCCTGACTTTCAGTGTTAATAACTCAATATGTCTCTGTAGGCTGTCAAGATTCTCTTTGGAAGGAGCAGAGGAAGAGAGAGTGGGCTAAACCCGCCCTCCGTGTCCCCTTCTTCTCCCCTGAAAGAAAGAAAGCATCTGTTCAAAGCCTGGCCCTACTTTGAAATGAAGATCTCTGGAAATCTGACAGCATTACAGATTGGGTTTAATAACACTGTACCCACTTTGCGTTTTTTTCCCCCCTCACGCTAGGCTGTTCTTTTCTGCCAACCTGATCCTCTGGCAGGGGTCTGCCCTCTCAGTGGCAGAAAGCAGCAGTTGTTAAAAGCATGCGGCCTTGCAAAGGGAAGGAGACTCCCTCCTGTAACACACCAGTTATGTTAAATGGATGTGGAGGCATCCTTCTTCTTAAGGTTCTTTTGGGGGATGAAGATTCAGAATTGAAAGAAGACATCCATGCAATATTTTATCATTTTTATGTGTATGGATGCGCTCATCAGCTGTACTGTATATTCTTCATACAGCCCTCTGAAGAAGATCTTAAAATATCTAGAAGCTAAAATATGTATGGCCTTTCAGCTTGCCAGTTCCCAAATCATCTGTAAGCCTCAGCAAGCAAAGAGAGGCAGATCTTTGGTGAACTGTTTCAGCTAAGCATGACCTCCTTTGCCGAGTTGTTAGGTTACAATGCAGCTCATGGATTTCTTGTAACGGAGCAGATAGGGTACAAGTGAGATCAATAAAAAGCATAGGTTGCATTGGCAGAATCCTGGTGCTTTATTCAGCATCTTACTGTTTGGCACCTGTGAGTACTAGATTTTGTAGGAAGCAAAGTTTGCAAAGGTTACTTTTGTGCACTGCAGTACCCGGAATCCCTCAGATAGTATGGCCAATGGAAATATGGTAAAGAAACTAAAGTCATCTTTCTAAGCTCTGGTGGTAATGGTGCCCCCAACGGAGGATCTGCCTAAATGCACTACAATAAGCATTGAGGATAACCCTTTAGGTGCAAATGCTGGAACGTTGGATAAACACATCTAGTTAAAACAAACAGATTTTCTCTTTGCTCAGTCTGTGAAAATTGATCCTGAAGTGATGCAAATGAAATAACGAGACCAGTCATGCACCCCAACTACTCGAAGGCTGGCTGTGCCCTTTGTGAAGTGTCATAGGGTAACCTGTTGGCATTCTGACACCTTGGAGAAGGGTTGAGAGAGAAGATGATGGCCAGCAAACAAGAGAGACTTCAAGAGAGCAGCTACACTGAATTTTGGATCTCCACCTGCCCAGTGTGTTAATGCTAAATTTTTGTGTGCAGAGGTATGTGACCAAAGTCCCCTCCTCTTCTTTTGCAAAAAGGCCACTTCTAGCTCTAGGGAGTCTAGAAGTAATTTTAGTTTTCAGGGTTCCTTGTGTAATTTTCACATCCTATTTCAAGGTAGTGAAAATCAGCATGGAATTGAACTTCCCATAGAAACGGGATTGATTCTGACAGCAGAGGCCTGTCGTAAGCGGTGGCTTCCATTTTGAAAGCCCAGAGTGATGGTTGCTCTGAAGCATGCAGAAGCCTTTGCTCCTTTCTGAAGCTGCGTAGGGTTGAAGTGTGTCTTGTACCAACAGCAAGGGGCAGCTTGTGTGTATCGGCTGGGGCAAAATCAGAACATCTGTTTGGCTTATTGCCACGCCATTTTCTCTCTCCTTTCCCTTTCCCTCCACCAGTATTACTGTATATCTAATATTAATGGTAGAATCCATATGCTCATTTAGATGGGAAGAAGTGCTTTCTTAATCTTTCACCCTTTTCTGTTTAGCTTTTGTCGATGCTTGCAGCCTAATGGTTCTTTCTCCTGTCTGAGTCTATCATCAGGAAAAGTAGGACCTGTATAGGGTGTTGAATTCAGCAGGCAATTTTGAAGGTATCTTAACTGGAAACAAGGAAGGCTTAAGGGAGGGAGAGGTGGGTATTTCTGACCTCTGATGTCCTAGAGCTGGGACCTTGTCCAGCAGATAGGAGTGATGGAAATACTTGGCTTGCGATTGCATGGTTTTTATCTAACAGGCAGCATTCAGTGGCTGATAACGCAGGTTGACTTTTTCATTTTTTCCTCAGCAAGAATTTTATTAAATTTCTTCTTCTGGGACAAAGAATGTAGGATTCTGTGTTAAAACCTCTTTGCTCAGATAAGTGGATTAATGCTGATTTTTGGCAGCTAAAAGGACCAGCTCGCACAGGCTTCTGCAACCACTGAGTTGCACTCCTTGTCCAAAAACGTTTATGTTCTGAGATACAATGGCAATGGGGGAAGCATTGCTGGGAAGAGGACACTGAGAAGATTGTGTGGGGAAGCTGACAGTTAAAGAAGCATGCATATCTTTCCTAAAACCTCAGATTTGCTGTTCATTCTGAAATTGGTAGGCAAATTGTGTGAGCCAGCTTTCTTCAGATCAGTGTCACCCGACTGTATTGGACTACAGCTGTTATAATCCTACAGCCCGTCATAGGATCCCCGAGTTGGAAGAGACCACAGTGACCGTTGTGGCCAACCACCTGCCGTCCAGCCTCTGTTTAAAAACCTTTAAAGAAGGTGACTCCACCACACTCTGATTCCACTGTCGATTGGCTCTTGCCATCAGGAAGTCCTTCTTGATGTTTAGGTGAAATCTTGTTTCCGGTAGTTCAGATCCATTACTCTGTGTCCTAGTCTCTGGAGCAGCAGAAAGCCAGCTTGCTGCATCTTCAACATGACATCCCTTCAAATATTTAAAGATGGCTATCCTGTCACCTCTCACCTTCTTTTCATCAAGCTAAGCAGCCAATGTTGTAGTCCAGCCTAAGTTGTGAAGGCTGCCGTGAACTTGACCGTATCTTCTGGAGGAAGTAGGTTTGGATTTTTCCCCTCTGCTCCTTGGATTTCTAGTTTGACTTCTCCTTCCCTTGTACCTCTTATCTAGGATTGTTCCCTTTCCTACCCTGTATCTTTTGTGGCCAGGCAAATAGATGTTCCAGTCCCTGGAATGGAGAGGAGGTACAGTGGAGGAAAAACAGATAATGCATTTTGTTTTAGGCCTGCCAGAGGGACTTTCTTTTTTTTCTTATGGGCACGTACATGCTATTCATTCTGTTCTTGTGCTCTCACCATCTCAGTTGCACAAGACGCACGTAGTACCTGCTTTCTCCCTTTCTGATGCGTATTTTGATGTACCCCCCCCCCCAGCTCACTAATCTGAATGTTGCTGCCTTGGCCCCCACTACAAGGAATGGCCCAGAATACGTGCTGACGGCACCCAGTGATCTTCATTCGATGAGTCACATGTACAGATCTCTCTTCCTCCAGGGTAGCCTGTGCTGGATTTCCCACCATTGCTGTCCCCGTGGCAGCCGTATGAAACAAGTTGCCCATCATCTGACAGCTTCGGTCACTGCTGTGGCAGCTATAGACATTCGTGCTCCCGGGCATCAAGATTGTGCACTGGTTCCATTTCAGTATGTGTTAACTTGGTTGAATAGAACTAGACGGCACACTGTTTGTTTACGCGTTAAACTGTCTGTGTTGCTCCCGGAACATTGCGGCTTGGGACAGCACTGTGCGCGCTGCATTGCCACTGCTTCTCCGCAGCCGTAGAGCAAGCAGAAGCTGGAGCCGTGCCCTCGACCAAATTGCTTGCTCCTGGCCTGTGCTCTCCGGCTGCCAGAGCAGAATGAATGGTGTGCTGGGTGTTAAGATGCACAATTAAGAGGCAGGCGTGAGCTTGTTTTCTTAAAGGGGAGGCAAACCCAGCTGGTAGAGGTGGATTACCATAGCTTCCTCCCATCAGTGCATCTTTTTGTTGTTGTTGTTGTTGTTGTTGTTGGAGCACGGTATTGTCTTGGGTAATGTTTTTCCAATCCTCGGTTGGGAGCATCAGTGCCAGCATTCAGATTATCTGTCCCTGGACACATTTGTACCTTGCAGAGATTTAAATAACAGCTTTTCTGATTTTTTTTTCTTCTCATTGGGAAGAGGGCATGTTGGTGTTTGTTTCTGGATGGGCTTGTCATGAATAAATCTTCTGGAAGATAGATAGATGTGTAGCTCGTGTGAGTCCCTCTCTTTTGGTTACTGTTCCGGATTTCAGTAATTATACCATTGGAAAAAAAGACTGTGCAAGGCCTCTTTTGCCCAGACCTTGTGCAGGCACTGTGAAATTAACTTTTGTCCCTTCCAACACCAGTTGGATGGAAATGACATTTTCCAAAGCCTGCTGGTTGAACCCTTGGCTCTTGGCATTTGCTCTTTGGCGGAAGGAAAGCTGCAAGGAGCTTGAATAATCTCAATTGCTAGTTAACCACTGTGTTGTAGAAACTGGATGGTGGCGGGGGGAGGATGGTGGAACGGACATGGAGAGAGAACAGGTGCCATGGCCTTTCTGAAAGCCCCCGGCTCAAATTTGGAATGAGACAGAAGGTGATGGAGGGAAGACCATTCAGTGCAAAGCGCCTAGTGCTTTCAGTCCAGGAAAGAAAAGTTTGGACAGTTACTTCCACATTCCTGAAATCTTTCTTTTCCTGCATCACAGTCCACAGCTTCATCCCACCCTTCCCGGCTATGTAATCTGGCACTCGAAAAAGTATTCTTTTGTAATTCCCAGAACAAGCTTTCTTGTTGGGACTGCAAGATCGTCCATTTTATATTGCCGCCTGTTGCAATCCCATCTACCATTTTGCCCAGCCATTTATGTCTTAAGGACAAGACTGTATTCTCTGGTATGTTTCTGAGGTTACCTTCCAGCCATCAGCTGCGCGGCCATTTGAGTTAGGGGATCTCTGCTGCTTCTTTTTAATCGTTCGCTTTATATATTACAGGTGTCCCCCTCCCAACAGAGCACTCAACAAGTTCATGGCACGTTTGCGAGCTCCAGTATACCATATGAGAATTTTCTTCCGTAGTACTATTGAGAGAAGGGGTCAGAGCCAAGGAAGAGCAGAAATGCAACTTCCAAGGGGTGTGTATGTGAGCAGCTCAACTTATAATGGCTATTCATGTATCTTTTCACATACTGGAGGAGATCTTATACTCTTCCGGGACTGGGAGACCTCTGATGGTACCAGACTGCAGTTCCTGGCAGCTCCAACCGTGGGAATTTGCTGATGCATAGGCCCACAGATACGTGAACCCTGCTCTGTCCTTCTATGGAATCCTGGGGTTTGCCATTTAGAGAAGAGCGTTTTAGGCCTCAGTAAACTACAAATCCCAGAATTCCACAGGATGTTGAAAGTGGAAGAATAGCACTAGAACAGTGTAGTGCGGAAATGGCCTAGGAGTTGGTAGTCGCCAGGCACAAATAAAGCAATGGTAAATTGGAGGGAAAAAAAATCCTGGTTCCCAGCATCAGATAGCTGAAGAAACATAGGTCTAGGGACCTTCCCAGTGTTACGAGCTGCTGAAGGTAGTACTGTGTTCTCCACGTTGGTACAGCAGAAGGAGACTGGATAGAAAAAGTGTGATGAGTGAGCGTTGAGCTGGGGGAGTAGTTTTAGCAGGGAACGACAGTGGTTAAATAGGGGAAGGAGTAGAGAAAGCAAATTTCCTTGGGGCTGCTGGGTTCTGGTGAGAATAAAAATTTAATAGCATTCATTGGTTGGGAATCAGGCCAATTAATTCTTTTTCCCCCTTTACAAGAGGCAAACCTAAGAGGGCCATAAGATAGACTAAGGGATAAGAAGGTCCCTATAGAACACACGTGGCAGTGATGGCTCTATCTCCGCAAATCCTTCCGTCTTGTCATCTTTTATAGCTTTTCTGATTCAGTCCTTGTACCCCGCGATGGTTGGTCTATCTTCCTCTTTTTCTTGACACACTCATTTAATTTTTAAGCTTTGGTGGGCATTTGCTTATTTATTTTCATTGTTCTTTATAATAATTCTAAGCCGTTAGAGGGGAAAATTGTATTCAAAAAAGCTGTTTCACACTTTATTTGTTTGATGATGTGGAGTGATAGGAAATAACACATTTGCTTGCTTTTATAGTCTGATAATTATTCACATCCATCAAGTCATTCCAGGGGAAATAAACAAAACACCAAGGAGATTGCACTATTAATAGCATTTTTTTCAGCAAGATCGAAGGGGATTTTTTTTTTCTCTTGGGACTGTCCAGTGAAGAGACTCCCTGGAAGCTGGAGTAACAGCTTTTTGTCTTAAGTGTATAAGTATCCTTAAGAGCAAAGAGTAGAGTCGAGAAAGGGAAACATCTGTTCCTCCAGCAGCTCCCATCAACCCTAGGCAGTGGTAAGGGATAATGGCTGTTGTAGTCCAGCAACATTTGGAGGACCTGAAGTTCTGTTCTCCACTTTTTGTTTAAGTCTGCACACACACTCCTGCATTGTACGTGAATACTTGCTTCCCAAAATGGTTTGGCAGGCATTTAAAGTTCAGTCTATGAGCCTGCTGAAATTGTGTTGCAGCCAGCCTGAGTTCTAGGATCTTCAGGAGAAGAAGGCTTTTTTGGTCCAACCACCATCACTGGTGTGCTTGGTGAGGACATGGGAGAAAGCTTTCTCAGTGGCTGCTTCCTGACAATGGAATTCCCTCCCATAGCAGCCTTGGCTAGCCCCCTTTCTGCTCTCTTTCTCCTGGCAGGCAAAGAGAATGTTTTTTCCAAACCATTACATGAATGGTTATGGAAAGTTAACGAGGTTGCACAAATACAAGCATCCATGTTTTCAGGTGTTTCCATTGGTAATTTGGTTTTCATCCTGAAGCTCCAAGAGTCCCACCAGTCCACTGTTAAGAACAACCAGACAGCCATCCTGCTTCCCTGGTTTGAAAACAATTCTTTTTCAAGGGCCAAGAAAGAGCCTACTTATTAGCCAGTTTTATTTATCTCAACCTGGAAGCCACAGCAATGTTTGAAATCAAAAACACAGAGAATCATCTCCTGTGTGCTATGCCTAATATCAGTTCAGAATATATGGAGGTATCACAATAAGATGTGTTGCCTGACCGGGAAAGGATTTACATGTAACGTCAACCAGAGTCTTTACAACTTTTCTTTGGTTCCAAAATTGCTTCAGAAGTTAACTGTGTTTCATTTCTGCAAACCATCTCCCGTATCAGTGCCTGCAAGCAGTAAAGAAGGGCACTCATATTTATAGGACTCGCCCCCTGGAAAGTAAATTCATTACATTATGTGCCACATACCAGATTAGGAGGGGACTGGAAACAGCAGGCATGATACAAAGAGAACAAGAATTGATAGCTAAACTCAACCTCAGGTCCTGGTGGCCAAGCCCACCTTGTTTAGTTTCAGTACCCTGAATTGTGTTACATGCCAGTGCAGCTTGTGAAGTGAAATATGCATAAAAGAACAGTGCTCTGTGTGAATGGAGCCAAAGTTGTTGCACACAAACCTTAGTAGCCCAGGAGCAAGGATCAATTTCATTTCTTTCCTTTAGGGAGAGTGGGGCACTGAGAGGAGAGCAGCAACTCTAAAGCTTTTGAGTTGCTGGGGCAACCCAGGAACTTTGACTTTGCAAGTTTACAGTCTAGGGAGTAAGTAACTGGCTGGCACCAGGGAGATCTGAGAGATGAAGTGGGGCTGGCCACGGAACTGATGAAAGCGAGAAACATCTGGCGGATTTGAAATAGCTCTGCAAGGAATGGAATTCTTCTTTTATGCCGTCTCAGTTCTTCTGTTCTTAGAAGATCTCTGGTGTGGGCTCTCTGGTAGCTTGCAGGGAGGCGAGTGGAGTGCAGAGTCCTTGAAGCAAGCTGTTACTAAGTTCCCCAAACCTACTAGAATCTCAGAAGAAACTCTAACACTCTTAACTTTTTACTAATGTCTGGGACCCCTCTGTTGTGAATGAAAAACAGGTGAGTTTAAAAAACAAAAAGGCTGAAAGTGGAAAGGGATGGCTAGTGAGCCAAAGAGTCATAGAATGCCGTCTCTCTCCTTGAGGAGCCTGCTGGGCTTTTGCATTGGTTGAGGAGGAAAAGACATCCTTTCCTCCAGGGCCAGCACAAAACCCAAGTGGGCTGGTAAAGGAGAAACAGATCCTGGGTCGCCCTGTGGTCGGCCTTCCAGCCCACAGTCCTGGAAGGAGTTCCCCGCACTCCGTTGCATGGCGTTCCTGCTTGCCGATGGCGAGGGGAGATGGTTAAAGGCAAGACTGTGCTGGAGGGATAGGGCTGGAGCTGTTTTGAAGCTACAGCAGCCTGGAGTGATGTCAGTGAGTGGTGATAGGCATGAACACTCTATTCTCTTCCAGCTGCCAGTTACTCTGTCAGCTAGGAAGTAGGTAGATGTCTAAACTCTTGGCTCCTGCTGTTTAGAGAGAGAAATTGTCCAGCTACCTTTACTTTCTGTAGAAAGTGAGTTGTGTGTCCTTTTGTGTTAACTGTCCAAAAAGTGCCCCTGGTTTGGAAATGCCATTATAAGTGCAAAACTTGTTTGGAGAATGGAGGCATAGGTCCTCCATCTCAAGACCCACTGAATTCCACTTATTGTTATTGTTAGGTGCCTTCAAGCCAACCCTGACTTACGGTCATCATGTCGTAGGGTTTTCTTGGCAAGATTTGTCCAGAAGCGGGGTTGCTATTGCCTTCCTCTAATGGGGAGAGAATGTGATTTACCCAAGATCACACTGGGTTTGCATGATGAAGCAGGGATTCAAACTGAATCCCAGTTCAGTACTCAAACTACTCTGCCACCTAGGCTCTGCTTCTTGCTTTTACTTGCTTTTCTCCAAGCCACTGTGGAGTTAAGTTTTTTCTGGCCCTGCCACCCTGGTTCGGACTTTTAAATAATGGAATGACCCACTGGTTGTGGTGGAGAATTGGTGTTGGTTAGACATTCAGCAGAGCAGAGCACATTCGAGGTTCTGTGAGGCACGTCTTTGCCCGTAGTCCAATTTCAAGACTATTTTTGTACATATCTCTGTGCTCATGAACAAATGTGGCAGAGAGTCCTGGCACTTATGGCTGCACCTGCGGCTCTGTTGGAAATCCACAATGTTATGGCAGACATTTGTTTTAGCTGAGGTTGTTTATACATTCAGGGAGGAGAAGGGAGTGCCGTCTTTGCAGCAAAGTGGCATTAAAATATGTGATGATTTGTATCAGAAGCTCTCTTTACGTGAACACTTGGCAGGTTGGTGTTTTGGCCTGGTGGCGTTATCTGTCCTTGAGATGGGATGGTAACCAAGAAATAGGGCTCTATGAAGAAAAGCATACAGTGGACACTCCATATAAGTGATCTGTCGTTGTGAACTGTTGTGTCCTATACCTAAAATGGCAGCGATGTGTCTGTCATTTAATAATATGGGGCACAAGCATTTATGTTTTTTCCCATTGATAAGGTGGTGGTCATGGTCCTGGAACAAAACCCCCACAAACCCCCACAAATATGGACAGTCCACTGAACATGACAAGTATATATATCTGTGTAGAACTTGAGGACCAAATCCAGTTTCAGAGGACCATGGGAAGGGTGTTCTGATGATAAATAGAAATAAAGGTAAAAGGGTACTATAATATCAAAAATACCAGTGTAGTAGAGTTTAAAGCTCTTGCTGATGGTGGTTATGCCTCAAGGGAAGGTATTACAACTTTTAAGAATGCGGAAACCCTCCTCTGAAAGCTTGCAAAGGGAAGTGCCGTGGGGAAGGGAGTATGTCTGTTTAGGGGACTCGAGGGGCTAGAATGGGACTCCAGAAAGGCTAGACTTCTGCCCAGGGACTATTTTGGCACTCTTGTGATGCATGAATTTACAAAGCTGCCCTATAGTAAGATCTGGGTTATCTAGTCCAGTATTCAAGATGGCAGCGGGCTTCAGGCTGTTTTCTTGCTATTTTGAGTCCTTCAGCTGGAGAAGCCAAGGATTCGACCTGAAAGCCTTGGTAAGTTAATATAGGTTCTCCAGCGGTTCACATCCCCTTTGCGTGACAGCATGGGAGTGGTTGAAAAGGAGGTTTTTTGGTACTGTTTCTTCTCCAGACCCTAAGACCTGACATATCCCCTTGGATTTGCCAGAGAACTTGTTTCAGAGGGGAGGTACTAGAGGGCGAGTAGTAGGTTAAGAAAATATTCAGATGTGTTATGCGTGCATCTCCCACCTACCTTCAAATGCAAGTATGCACATATTTTGAAATGGGATAGTCCTAGAAAGGCTATACCAGTTGCTTTTCTAAAGCTTAAGTTCAGAGTTTGGCAAAACTCCTATGTATTGTTCTCTTGAAAAAAACAATTAAGCCCCAGTTTGTTCAGCCATCCAGAACTGTGAAATTTGAAATGCCTCTCTTTCTGCCTTTATTTCTTTTTAAATGTGATGTCTGTGTTAACCTCGTCCTCATTATAAGCCTATTTTTGCGTAGGGGGAGGCGTATGTGTGGATAGTTGGTCCATTAAGACAAATAATTTAATGAGAGGAGGGTTGGGTTTTGTGCTGCTCTTGGACCGTGGTGCCCCCATAACGGAAGGTTTTCCGAGCGGCTGGCAGAAACAACGCTCCTCGCTATTTGAACATCTCCCTTTTTGTTTTGGCACCTCGCCTTGAGGTTAATGAGCGAACGGTTTGATCTTCCCTGACATTTTGACTTCTTTCCCCGAGGACAGCCTGTTATCACTGTTTCTCCCGGAGCACAGAGGACCAAAGCTTAAAACAGAACATTCAATTACGGTTTGGTGAGAGGCAGGTAGGACAAGTGGGGGAGAAGGGAGCTGGTCACCATGAGAATTGACTGTTTTTTATTTTGCGGCGATGGCAGTGGGGAGGAAGCAATCCTGTCCTATTGTTGTAGCAGAAGCACTGAGATATTAAAACAGTTGAAGCTCCAGTTTGGAGGCAGAGGCAAGGGTGCTATGCTTTGCCACCGAGACATTTGTGAAGCATAGTTAGTGTTTGGTATCAAATTAGAAATCCTCAGCAGATGGGAGAATTGATAGAACAGAACATCAAAAAGACCAAGCTGCAGGCCACGGCCATGGGCTCACTGTGGCCTTAAGCAAGCTGCTTGGTCTCCTCTTCATCCCCTTCACAATAAAAGGAAAGTAATACTGTTCTACCTTGCAGGGACATCTGACTGAGCTTACTGAGTAGATAAACACAGAGTGAACATTCCGCAGTATTTTGTAAATGCAGCGTCTTTTCTTGAAAGGCTGCTGTAGAAGGAAGGCTAGAGTCTTTCCTTTTCCTTTGGATTTTCGGAGGTCATTACTGGTGCCAGGAAAGGTTATGCCAACGAAAATGTCCCGAAGGCTCCAAACTACCTAAACGCATGTACTTATTCCTCCAGTTGCATGGGTATAGTGGAGAATCATGTCATTGCGTGATGCTGTAAATATACACCCATGTTTCCAGGATGCTTGTCTCGAATGTCAGGAAGTCAGCATTGTAGCTGCTGGCTTCATTCACAAAATTCTGTGATGCTGTATACAGCCATGTTGGCCTGAGGAAGATGGCACAAACTCAGCATCCCCCCCCACTCATTTGGCACTCGTGATTCTTAAAGCTATCCTAGCTGTGATATCCAGAAGGGGATTGTGGAGAAAGTTGAAATTGAAAGTATTAAACAGAATGATCCCTAAAGTTACTATCTTGCCCCCCTCCCTTTTTTTTTTGGTACTCCTCTCTTCCTTGGCCGTGAAGAAGGAGAACTGTCCTTACTCTGTGGATGTGCACATTACTAGCTTTAGCGGGCTGTTCAAAAGCAGTCAGAAGAATTATTGAGAATCTGTCCCAACCCCATTCCAAAGCTGGTGTGTTTCTGCACTGATTTTGGAGAGACTTCCCTCCCTCTGTAGATAGCCTAAAGAGGTGAGCCTGCTTAGCAGCTCAGTCACTTGCCTGTGTAAATTTCCTAGTTGCCTGTGGCTACCAGACAATTTGTTAAGTCCATTTGTTAAACCCCATTTAGGACTTGAAAACTTGCATACTCAGTTTTTGAATGGGTAGCGTACATGGACATTGCATGCAGTCCTGAATTAAAACCAATGGATTCTTCTCCTTTCTCTTTCGACATGTGAAGAGAGTGTCTCTGTTCTTTGTGTGCTGGTAACTGTGGGGCCAGGGCTGCAGAATTTCTTCTCCTGCGCCTGGTTTTAAGCGCATTAATGCAGCTGCCAGGGCTTCTATCCAAGCAGCTTCCTTTTAATTCCATGGGATGCCTCTCTAGAACTCAGCGCGTTGCCTTTGCAATCTGCAGGCTCCGATAATGCAGCAGGCATGTTCCAACATATTAAACTTTTAACATCCCCAAGATTCAATTAATCTTATCTTTACAACTCCCAATTACAGGCACTAATTAAGTGAAAGTAGCATAGTAGACCAAAGAATGTGGCATTAATCATCAGCTGCCTCATAGCCATGAATTAGTCCTTTCCCAAATCCTTCAGCACATTCCCAGAAGGAAAGGAATAGTTAAGTTTAGTTCCCTTTTTTTCTTTCTTTCTTTTTTAAAGGCTTGTTAATCCCACAAAGGACTGTTTGGATCTGGATTAATTTACTCATTTGTTTCATGTTTGCGATAAATAGGTTTTAAATTTTTTAAAAAAAATCTTGAGATGAGCAAAACGAAATTATTTGATAATTACACACTTTAAAGGGCAATTGTTTTGGCTTTGGTCAAAAGGGTCTGGGTCACATTAATAGATTTCTTATTTTATCTAAGATTAGCTCTTACAGAACAGGGCTTTTCCCCCCTGGAAAATTGTGTGTTTGTTTCTTTTTCAAGCTGCCAGTTTAAATCAGCTTAAACATGAAGTCTTGAAGCTTCCTTCTGTACAGATTTTGTTCCTGGACATCCTTCTTACATTAGATTATGAGTCTTCAGATCACTTCTGAGGGGTGGAATTTGCTTTGGTCTAGGGAGAATTTGGGATCTGATTTCCATCCTTTCCATCACGTTTCTATGATGTTTGAAAGCCACAGTCTTCAGCATATGAAGCAAGCCTTCTTCACGCAAGGCACAAGAGATGAATAAGGGAAGCCCTCTTCTCCATGATTTGTGCATGTGTGCGTGCACATATATGTGAAAAAGCCAAAGTTGGCCCTTTCAGCTGTTGTGTTCCTAGGTGGCACTGAGAACTGAAGAGACAACCTGTCTTTTTGGTTGAGCCTTGTTTTTTGTCGCCCCTGTGCTGTCCCGAGATTTGGATGAAGACAAGAAATGGCTTGCCCCACATTCTGTACCTTTGCACATGCTATTTTGTGTCCCTCTGTCTGTCCATGGTCTCCAGTAAGGTGTCCCTCTTCTCCACAAAGAAATAGTACACTACAGAGCCAGATAAGAACTCTTAAATGGGCACAACCAGTAGATTGGAGCAGTAGATTAGTAGATCCATGTTGGCAAAGTGTGTTTTCATAGAATGAACCTACAAGGCAGTTCACCTGGTTGGGTTCTGTCCATGAAGTTGCAGAATCCTCTCTTTGTAGTGTTTTGAGATCCTTGGCAGGGAACTGACTGCGTGTACACTATTCAGGCCCGGAGACAAAGGCTGGATTGGTCTTGGTTCTCTTCCAGATCCATGCTTTTCTGTCCCCTCTGTGTTAACCTTGAATGGGACAGTCCTGATGCCGTTAGAACTCTGAACAGGTTGTGGTGTTTGTGACAAAAGACAAAGCAACATGGATTGAAAGCCACTTTGCCAGTTTGAAGTGTTGATATTGTTCCTTCTAAGGCATTTAATCCCAAACTGGAATCCTTAGTAGAGAGGCAAAGGCCTGTGAGGGAATTGTGGTTTTGCCCACTATTCTCCTTTATTAATTCTTAGGCATGAATGTTTCATGTCTGTTTGATGGTATGAAGGACTAGAAGACAACATAGTTTTCTTTGTTTTGCTAATGCAGGTGGTCTGTTCTCTTTTTACTCTTTTCTCTTCTGCTCCTTGTAAGTAGGCAAAACCAAAAATTTTATGTATCTTTTGCAGTTTAGGACCTTGTAGATCTGTTTGTAACAAAAATGTAAAAATCTAAAAAGTAAAATCCTTTTGTAATCATTGTCTGAGTAAAGTGCACTTTTAAAATTCCAAACATTGTAATCTTACACCAAACTGAATTAGGAAAAAAAATGAAGTTCCTAAAATAACAGAATGGTTTTCAGCCTGTAAAAGGTGCTAATATTGCATTTTTTCCATTTTTTTCTGTGAAAATTTCCATTTTTTTTCTTCTGGAATTCTGGCTTTAAAATTTCCGGAGATTTCACATGTCTAGCCCTCAGGCATTGGTGAATATCATCCCTGTCCTCTCAGACTATTGGCCAGGCTTACTAGGTATGGGATCTGAGGTATGAACTACCGTTCTAAGACTTTTCCCCAGATCTCTCTGAAGAAAGAGAGAGAGAGAGAGAGAGAGAGAGAGAGAGCAGCAGCCAGCCAGTGAGTCAACCTGTGGTTTGTTCCCAATATCTCAGCAAAAAAAACGGGCCTAGTTGGGGATTGGAGTAGCTACAAACATTGAGTCTCGAGCATCTCAGAGCCTGAATTTCTCAGTTTCTTAAATGTCAGTTTTGCTGATGCGTGTGTTGTTTCCTTTGCCAGGTATGCAATACCTCCAGAACATGGCAAGCGGCTGGAGAGACTGGCAAAAGGTAAGCTTTTTCTCTGAGAGTGTGGTACAATAATTCAGCTGCTCAAAGGCTGGTGGCAGAGATGCAAGCCAGAACTGTTGGGCTGCTTCAGATGCTACATACTTTCCTCTACAGAAGGCGGAGGCAGCGTGGCATCCGTTAGATGCTTTGGGCTACAGTGCCCATCATTGCCAGTCATTAGCCAGGCTGATGGGAGTTTTTGGAAGTTGAAAATACCAGGCTTAAAGGTAGAAGTTATAATCCCATCTGGAAAATGGTATGCTTCATTTGCACTGATCAGTGCGTATAAGTATTATGTGTGTCACAGTAAAGAGCATCCTTCACATAGGTTATGTGCAACTGCCGTATGCTGCATGTGATGCCGCCAGCTGCCTTACCTGTTCAAGAGTCAGTGGGGAGCTTTGTCCTAGGCCTGACGCCTTGGCCTGTTCTAGGCAAGATTCCAAAACCACAGTCCAACAGACATGCCTTGATGGAGTAAGAAGGAATTTTTCTCCATTCTCCGCTTGGAGCCTCACCTTTTGGACCAGAGCCTTTTAGTTTTCTTCACTGGTGGTATTATGGACATCTGGTGCCTATATTTGGGACATCTCTTTGACAAATCATGGCTCACGTCTTCAATTTTGGGTGAATTTTGTTTTGAACTGAATAGGTTTCTGAGCAGGCTGTCGTAGCAGCTCTGCAGGTCTGTCCGCATGCTGACCCTTATTGCCACCTGTGTTGTCTCAGTGCCGGCCCACCCAAATCCATTATCCGCATGTGCTGGCAGAGTTTGGGCTGCCCTTGCAGGTGTCAGTGGTGTTGCTCTGTGTCTGTATTCTGAGGTAGCAGTGGGAATTCAGTAACCAGTCTTTGCTCCAGTATCAAAATAATGCGAACAGGCTTCTTTAGCTGTGAGACAGGTGCTTTGGAAAAGTTCCAGCACTACCTAGCAACCCGAGTGAAATGTCAGTGCAATGCCAGCATGCACAGGATACATTATTTTGGGAGGACCTTTTT
The DNA here is from genome assembly GCA_030412105.1 of Cyclura pinguis. Lineage (NCBI taxonomy): Eukaryota > Metazoa > Chordata > Lepidosauria > Squamata > Iguanidae > Cyclura > Cyclura pinguis. Next base: position 5,531,313 of record CM059614.1, on the reverse strand, counting down.
GGAGTGCGAAACTTGCTCAGGAGTTGTGGAAATGTGAGAAGGTGAGAAGAAATTTTAGGGCCGCCTTTGACACTTGCGTGGGTTGTCACCACTGCTGTGTTTTTCTGATTGAAGCCCACAACTGAAGCATTTTTATAGGAGTTGTCTTAAGAGACCAGGGAAGAGCTGATAGTATATCCTCCGGAGGCTGTTTTATTATTAAGATTTCTGTCTTATTTGTGTTTTTTCTTTCTAATAAGCATCCCTTTAAAGCAGTGGATGGTTTAAAAACATTGTACAGAGTATCAAAATGGTACGTTAAACAAGCTAGCGAACAGTCCTGTTAGGCCACCCTAAAAGAATGGAAGTTCATACTCAGCAAGTGGGAGTCCCTCATGCAGCTAAAAGCCCTGTTAGAGAGCTTCCTCTGTACAGTCAGCCCTCCACATTTGTGGGTTTCACTTTTGCGGATTCGATTATTCACAGATTATTTGCTGTCCCCTCTGCTGCCTCCCTGTGCCATTTTTAATAGAGACTGCAAGCCTCGTGGGGCTGAGAAACTGTGAACGAGGCTTGTAAGTCTCCCTTAAAAATGGTGTGGGGTGGCAGTGGAGGTGGCAATAAGCCTCACCACCCACCCACTTCTGCCTTGTGAAGGAACCCGGATGCCCCAAAGGAATCCGCTGTGGGTTGAATATGATGATCATACTTTTTTGTGTGTTAAATATGGTTTGGGAGGGCCTAGGGTTATTCACAGTTTTTCCACTTTCACGGGGGTCCTGTGCCCCTAACCCTAGCGAATGTGGAGGGATGACTGTGCTACCTTTTGGGATGATAGAAGTAAGGCTCATGGAGACAGGGCATTGAGGGAGTATTGCCCCACAGTGGAGAAGTGCTTGCTCAGTTCTACCCCTCATGCAGAAATGGCACCTGCATGCTTAGCGAAGGCTCTTCTGCATACAGGCAGGAGCATCAGGCTAGGCTTTGGAATATTTATAGCCCTAAAGGTTAATGCCTGACCTTTAAATTTTGCTTAAAAACAAACTGTTAGCTTATGGTTCCATTTTGTAAGGCCTAATACGATGACATCGGTTTTCCTGGCGCATCTTTCTAATAGAGTCTTTACAAATATTCTGATCACGATACGGACCTGATGGCGACAATAGCTTCCTGACAGATGTGGATATGTGTCCTTTTCGCAGTTGGTTTACGTTGCCTGGCCCTGGGCAAACTGTGGTTTCCTCTGTGAGCCTATAGGTTGGGGGAGAGGAGAAGAACACAGCCTGCGCATTTGCTTTTGTAATGCTGGCTGAACCCTTAACAACGCTGGATACCTTCCTAATAAAACATTTCTCTTTTCTTCATTTGTGTTTGGTCTGTTAAGTGCAAACACCACTCACATTGATTGCTGAGCATTTTTCATTTAAAAAGTGCTTACAGGTTCAATAATTGTGGATATAGCAGAGCATAATTATTGAAGTTCTCTCTTCTTGATATATATAACAAAGTGACGGGAGCTCGGCTGGCAAGTACTGTGGTCTGGATGTCTCTTTGCGGGGATGACAGTATCTCCCTCTGCCTCCCCTCTCCTTATGATATTGACTTTGCGAAATCCTACCACCTTCTCTCCCTCTGAGTATATATAGAGAATATAACAGTGAGTTAACCCTCCCCCCCACAAATGCAGTGTTATTGAAGCATTCGCCATTCCTTGGGGGAAAGGTATGCAGTGGCTGTGGGTGAGGCCATTTCTGCACTACACTTTTATAGTGCTGTTATTCCACTTTTAACATCCTGTGGAATTCTAAGGTTTATAGTCTACTGGCGTCCTCTAAATGCCCTTCCCTAAACTGCAAACCCCAGGATTCTATAGGATATTGAAAGTGGAGTAATAGCAGTATAACAGTGTAGTGTAGAAGTGGCCTACTTCCTTTTCTGTTGGGAGAAACAGGAGGACTGGGAGGCACTCTCCCTGTATCTTATTTTTTTTTTGAGCCTTTTTTTTTTTTGCCCAATTTGCATTTATCCAGATCTAAAAGCAGCAGTTGACACATGGTGTGTGTCGGGGGGGAGGTCAGGTAGTAGGCCTGCCCACCTCATGTTTTAATTAATACAGGTTAAACATTAGAAGCCCAGTCTTTTCCCCCACAAGGAATTATCCGTGTAAGAGGGCTAATACAAGATGGCAGGGCAATCACATGGTCGTTGTGTAAGCCACGGTGGATTTGATTGGAAGCTTGTTTACTGTCACAAACCCCATTGTCACCGAAGATAATGGAGCCCAAAAAGTTGTGGCTACCGCTGTAATTCCTCCTCCTTTGCAGCTGAATGTATTTGTCTTATAGCAGTGGTTATCAGAAATGAGCTCCTTCTCCTTGCTAAGTAAATGGTTGCTCGAAGGAGAATGAGGTGCATAGCGAAAGCAACAACAGTGGCTATTCTTCTGCTACCTTTTTTGGATGGACGCCCACCATCCAAGACTCTCGGTGATGGTGGAAGAGAGACCTCTCATTTCCAAAGAATTCCAGAGGCAAGATGAAAGCAAGCTTTTTTTATCATCTCCAGATTGTTGGAGTTTTGGAGCCGCTACTGCGCAGCTATGAACATTTTCCAGACAACTGTTTTCCCCTCTGGTTTTTCAAACCCATCATGTGCTGTCAGAAGTATGAAGCCTTTTCCCTGACAGACTTAACTGGCCATTTTCTTTATGGGAAGGGGGCAAACGAAAGAGGGCCAGACCACTCTTGGGCTGAAATTATAGTAAATAAATATATAATATCTATAATATATAATAAATAGGAGAAACACACGAGATGCCCTGAAGAAGCAAGACCATCATCACCTGTCTCATGGGAAGCCGCGCTCACAAGTGACATGGTATAAAATAGAAATAACATATTGAAAACCACTGACTGGAAAATGAGAGCTTCGAAGCAATTTTATATTCACACCGTTCTCACTTGGTCGTATGTCAAGCTGTACAAAAAACGCAATTTCAGTGAGCATAAAACCCCCATAAATCCTGATGGCCCACAAGAGGGTGCATGTGTTTTGTTTTGTTTTTTTAAAATTAGAATTTGGAAGTCTGAATGAAATTGAAAAGCAGGGAGGTACTCTCTTTTTTCTTTTTGTCTCTTTGTTACTGGATGCTGAAGCTGGATTCACTAGAAAATTTGTGATTTTTCTGATAGCTTTGACAACAGGAAGCCAATCAGAAGTATTAAGAAGTCTGGTTCTATTGTAGTGGCCCTTAAAATGCCCCTGGAAAATTAAGCAGGCAAGAAAGATGAGTCTGGCCATGTCCTCAGCATCTGGTAGCTGGATAAGAGCTGAGATGAAACTGTGCTGGACAGACCAATGGCCAATGACATGCCTCAATGAGATAGATTCAAGCTGCCTAGAGACTTGCATTCTCAGTTTTCAGAATGTAGCGTGTAATTGTCTAAAGCTTGAAAACAGACCCCATAGTCTACTTTCCCACTTGTCTTGTTCAAGGCAGCTAACAGTACTAATGTTGGGTTAGTTAAATGAGTTCATCTTTAAAGGATATTGTATGGTTCTTGGTAACAAATCTAGTAGAACAGAGGAGGGTTTCCCTTCTTGTTTGCTGCCCCAGTAGGTGTTCCCAAGACAATAGAACAGGGGAAATTTCCTTGAATTCCAAAAACTGAAGCAGAAACCACATTAAATATGTACTAATCTCTATAGGTTTCATTACTATACTGTTCAGAACCTGTTCCCCACATCCTAAAACACCCTTTGACAATGGGTTCTACAGAGTAGCACATGCTTGTATATAACCGTTTACCTGCCCCAGGTAAGAATTGCCCCCTTCACAAGCAGGTGGGGATTTTTTATGGCTGCTTGGATAAAAAATGGATTTCCCTCCAACCTATGCTGTTGGTGTGTTTTAGAAGCCTTTCTGGAATCGTATATTTAGGAGTTAGTCACTTTTGCCTTGAAAGAATGGTTTAACTGACCGATAAAAGGTGCTGACCATCTAAACTTGTATGATCTGATCTTTAAAACTTCACCCACCTGATATTTCAGAATGGGTGAGGTCGAAAACAGGCCTCGGCGTAACAAACAGCAACAACTCCTTACCATGTGATGCGTCACCCTTCCAGAGATGGTTTGGAACATGGAATGAGCATGCGATTAATACGGGAAAATGAATAGCTGAGCTATAAATGGCCTCGCTGGGAGAGTTGCAGAGCCCATGGAGGGACCGTTAATGTGTTGCCACATTATTGGCGCTAATCACTTAAAATGTGCTCCTTTATTAGTAGCTTTAATGAGAGCCACTTAAACTGTGCATTAAAAAGAGGAACTGCAGAGAAGGACGATGAACTGGGTGGCAGGCACTCATAATTCTAATTGAAATGCTTTTAGTATGGGGGGAAAAAGTTGCCAGAAGCCAGTAATTCTTTGCACTTTTAAAAACCTCCTCCATTATGTAGCATCAATTAGTGTTTTGTTGTTCGAGCGTTAGAATTATATTTTACTCTCTGTGTACTTCCTCCCTTCTCCCTCTCCTTCACTCCCACTCCCCACCCTCCCTGCCTTTCTACCTGGGCCTGTTTAATCCGGAGCCTATGCGGCAGAAACGAAGACCGATGTCCTAGAGGGCGAAAGGGAATTACGTCAGCGCTGTGCTCAGGATGGAACTGTGCAAGGCTGAAATAAATAAATTGTCAGGCTCCTAGTCGCCACTCTGAAGTCACACTTTTGGCATTTCCTTTATGCACGAAAAGGAGGAAAAATAGTTCTTGGACAGGGGGAGCTTGTTTGTTGCCCCTTGAATTTTTCCAAGCCCATTTCCACCTAAAGTACTGGCTGGTTTTATTCCAGTTAGTGAGGATTAAGATGAAGATTGCCGACCCCCTTGTTCATTTCTCTGCCTTTTGAAATAGGAAATAATAAGGGTTTTGCACTAGCAGGTTCAGTGGTTCCGCACGAGCGAGAAGAGATTGTTGGAGAAGATTTCATTCAACTGGAATGAGAGGAACAGCCATATAAAGCAAGGGTGGGAATCATGTGTCCTTCCAGATGCTGTTGGACTGTCCCCGTAAACTTCACCCTTGGCTGTGCTGGCTAGGGCTGCTGAGATTTGCAGTCAGGCTGTAGAGGGCGCAGCTGCACAAGGAGATTTTAAACGCTGTGAGATGATCTCTTCCAGACACGGATGGTGTGCCAGGTTGTGTTTACATGGATGAAAAGCAAAAGTAAAATGTAGCAGAAATGAGTCGGAACCCTGAAGGCAACTGTTTGGCGATGTGTGAGCAGCGACAAAGAAAGCTGCTGTATTAATCAGTGCAGAAATTGATGCAGAGAAAGATGACAACAAAAAAGGAGGAGCAAGTGATCTCTTCCACAGGATCTCAGAAATCAAAGAGAAACTTAAACCAAGGGTGGGGATGCTCTGTGACCAGTCATGGGACACATTACATGACCAAGGAGAAATAAAAGGACGGTGGAAACAATGCTTGGAAGAATTGTATGAAAAGGTTGAAAGGATGACAGATTCTGTAAAATGTATGGAAAACAAAATCAAAAGAAGAATGGTGCTTGCAAGGTCAACCATAAAGGAACTAGACAGGATCCTTAAGACTAAAGATACGTCATTAAATTCTAAAGTCAGGATTGTCCATGCCATTATTTTTCCATTTGCTGTGTATGTTTGAGAAATCAGGACAGCAAAGAAAACTGATAAGAAGAAAATCAGCTCAGAAGAGTTCTGCAGATACCGTGGACTGCTAAAAACTAATAAACAGGTCCTAGAGCACATCAAGCTTGAACTCTACTTTGAAGCCAAGATGCCTAAACTGAGATTGTCACACTTTGGGCGTATCATGAGACTCCCTGGAAAAGACATGCATGCTTGGGATAGTGGAAGGCAGTAGGAAAAGAGGAAGACCTCTTTAAAGATGGATAGACTCAATCAAGGAAGCCACGATCAGACTAAAAATGTTTTATGTACTCTGGGACATCATTTAGGAATAGCTAGTTTTATCCAGGGCAGGGGCCAGCACCGAAGTGCATCTGTTGCTACGGGAATCTTGACTATTGAATAGCAAAGACCTCAACCTGAGGTGCTCTTGAGCTGGTAACTGATCTTCATATTTCAGGCGCCTCGCAGAATGTAGTCTAGAATAACATGCCTTTCTTGAGGAATGGGAAGAGCTTGCCAGTCATGTTCTTTGTTGGTTTGGGGGAAGAGCAAGCCTCGCCATCGATTGAAAATGTTCTTCTTCAAGCCAACTCTGGAAGGGTTGAGGCCAGGAGAAGGATGGAGCCATAGAGATACCTAAACTTGGAAGTAGTGACAGTGGGAAGGAGGCGACACATTCGGGCGACTTTGCTGCCCATTCTTACAAGCGGCTGAGTCACAGATAAAATTCTTTTCCATGTTCAGCTTGGGGAACTAAGGCTCTATTTTGGCTGCTCGCCTGGCTTGTTACCATAAAAGGCATTGATTAACATACATCTCAACAAATTCGTTGGGATAGTTAACAAATAGCACTAATGCTGCAATGAATAGAACGTATTAGGCTTACACTGTAATTCATTTGCATGTTACACTGTCACTGTAATGAATAAAACAAAATGTTGGCAAAATCTCTTTCCTTGATTGCCTGTGGCACAAAATAGCACAAGGTTTCTTGTTGTGCACTTTATGATTTGAGCGATGGAGTCCTCTGTGTGACCACGTTTTGCCAGAGAAAGCCGATGCCCCTACCCCAAGTGTCAGATATTTTTCTCTTTTTAGGACATTAGAACATAAGTCAGCATAAGGTTACCATTGGTTTCTGCCGTGTATCTTATGATGTAAATAGAAAATGGTGAGTACATGTGTGAATACATTCACTTTGAGGGTGTTTGGTTTGTATAAGATTAAGTAATTTTTTTTACTTGTATGAACAATGGAACAGATTTCAACCATGTATAGTATGAACTATGCAAGAGTCAAGGTACCCCACAACCTAAATATCCACTAGTTGCCTTTCAATGCTTTGTTTTTGTATATAGAAACACAACCCAAATTCTTGCAGTTGTTGGGCAGTGAGTGAACATCATGTAAGGAAAAACCACCAATGGGGCTCCTTGGTTATGCTTATTACAGTTGGATTTACCAAGCAAAAGTAAGCAGCTTGTTTACCAGCCCACCTCTGAACCCGTGTGAGGTTCGAGTGTGAGAGCAGATGAAGAGATTATCTTATCTTCCTTGCTTCAGTATGTCGGTGTAGAATCAAGACACACTTCCCTTTCCATGCCTGAGAAAATACAGTGTTGGTCTCCAAGACCAGTGGGTGGAGTGCATCCATGTTTGTATCCGTATTTTATGTGTTCATCTTTGATGCCTGCCCTCTCTAAGGTGGAAAAACTTCTTGGTGCCATTTTGGACTGTAGACAGGGGACTTGATAAACAGTATGAAAGCCTCTTTCCTGCCTGTAGGAAACCAGCATAAAAGGGGGAAAACAGTTTTGAGGTTTGCCTCTTCCATGATATGCTAGTTCATATACCCAGGTCTTTTTCAGAGGGAAAGAGGTAATGTTGTGATCCTTCACTTTTAGACTCCCAAGAAGTACTCACATGGTCATTATATTATTCAGTGCTACGCTGTGACTTTCTGTTTCAGCTAACATTTGCTCCTCAGGGAAGCTTGCCACATGAAGATCCCAGGGTTGTACGTTTCCTCATCAATGAGTTCTGTTTGTTGAATCATGTCCATCGTGATTGTATATACTCTGAGCATGTTTTAACGACGTTTCACCTTGATATGGAGGGCCAGGAGCTTGCAGTGATGCAGTTAAAAAAAAAACACCCATAAGTGATCTCATGTGCTTTCATTGGTCTTGAGGTTTGAGGGTCTTTGTGGTGGTACTACTTGACCCCTTTTAGAACATTTCTCTGTGAAAAATGTGATCCTAGGATTGGTGACAAGTATGATGGCTGTTTCCAGTTGCTCTGGGTAGTCAGCGGGCCTGTTTCAATCCCTTCGGATATTTTCTGTCTCTGCTGGTAAACACATTTCTTTTTCTTCTCAATCCTCCTTCAGGATTCTTCCCTGGGAGCTCTCAGGGGTGTGACGCCTTCCTCCGGCACAAAATGACTCTGATTTCGCCCTCGATCTTGAAGAAATACAGCATTCCCTTTGACCGGGTACGTATAGCAGGCATTTTTCCGGACACCTCCTCCAAGCTTTCAGAGAAAGTTGGTCTGTGTATGGAAAAGGCAGGCAGCATAAGATGCTTAATCCTCCAGCACATTGTTATGCAAAATACTCTGCTATCTGTTTAAACCATGTGGTTTTTTTTCCTTTTCCTCCCGCGGTAGGGTCCAGAGCCAGGATTAAAGTCCTGGCTGTGGAGGAGGTAACTTTGATCATGCCAGTGCAGTTGTACGTCCAAGGTGCAAATCTGTAAGCCTGACGGTACGATCGGGAGAGAAACACTGTGGTTGTCAAGACACTGTATTCAATTTTTTTTTAAAAAGTTGCACCATCTTGGCCATACAGGGAGCCAGATAAAAATGATGTCTCTTTAACCACATGGATGAAATACACTCTCAAGTGTGCCAGAGAGACAAGCTGATGCTTACTTGTCTGTGCTACTCCCAAGCACAATGAAGGCAGGTAGGCTGTGGATTAGCACCGGTGGTAATGCAGGGGGCAAGTTTGAGTGTCTTAAAGTGTATTGGAATTGCACCCTCCAGAAGGCAATTGAATGTTACCCTCCAGGCTGGGGCTCACATCCACCAGTGCCGCTACATACAGACACCCCCCCCCCCACATAGAAAACTCACATGTTATGAGGAGGTGAAGGGTAATTTCTAGTTTTCCCTTATCTCCTTCCACCCCATGGAACCTTTTTTTGTGAAGAGCAGCTGCTTTTATATTGAAAAAAGGTTCACTTGTGTAATTCCTCCACCCCTGCTGTGGTCTGGAGGGTTAGCGCCCGTATTCGGGTTTCCAGACTGTGAGAATTAAACCATTAATAGAAAGTGAAGATGAGACCAGGAGGTTATGGGAACTCGGTAAACCACTGGTTAAGTTGACTAGCAGGCAGGCGAAGAGTTAATAAAGATAGCTCAAGAATTCTTGGCCAGGCTGACATCCCTTGGAGCATCAGTGTCTGTTTTTCAGCCCAGTCCTGACATATATGGTACCTCCTCACCTTGAGTTTCAGGAACTCTTCCCGATAACTGCATGGCAGGGGATGAGTTGGTGGTCATCTCAGACCTGATTGTAAACAGTACTCCCCATCCCAAACCTCTTCAGACCTAGGATTGATTCCTGCAGCCTCCCCTTGTTTTGTTGGGAAACAGTCCAAAGGCTCATGGGTCTTAATTTAGAACTTTTAATAAGCCCAGTTCTTTTGTGCTTCCCAGAGGCTTTCACAGCATGCGGAAAGAACGTGAGTGTATTCAGGGTGGGGAACTGGCACTCCTTTGGGGCAGAATGACTTGTCTGCTTTCAGATCTCCTGCCTGCTGCACCGTGACGGAACTGTGGATTCATTCAATTTGCTGCTCCAAAGGCTGCCTCATTTTTCCTCCTTGAAAGGTGGCGGTGAATGAAATTTTGAAAACGAGATCATTTGTGAATGGCGTGGGGGCTTATTTAAAGATGAACTGGTTGGGCTGGTGGAATAGATACTTGACCAGACCTGGGATGGATGGATAGGTGTGTGCGTGCGTGTGTGTGCACGTGCAGAAACATGGATGCATCCTGTTTTAATCTTTGTGCATTAGGCATCAGAATTTAACTGGCTGTGTTGTCCTTCCAGCCGGTTGGAGAGGAGCTCGTCTTTTCTGTACCCACACTCTACCCAATGCCCATTTCCTGTAGTCACAAAAACCCTATGTCTTGCAGTTCCACAGATCCTTGCAGCCTTCAGTGCCTCTTGATGGCAGACCACAGGAAGTTGTGTGAGAGAAATTCAGTCTGCTTTCTCGCTTTCTCTTAACAGTGAATCAATGTAGTAATAGGGTAAGGTGGTCCTAGATTTGGGGCTTTGGATCCGCGATCGTATCTTCGTAACAGTGACCAAACGAGGCAAAATACAGTTAGTTGACATAGTGTGCAGAGCATGATAACATCAGAAAAATCTTGTCAGCTATTGCCAAACGTGAACGTACAGACCAGTTACCAATTAACCTGAAACTTGTCAGACCTGACGAGTAGCGAGTTGAATGCGGTGTAAAAAAGTCCCTCTCTTTGGCCCCACCCATCTCCCATCTGACAGTGACTGGGCACAGATGAAGACCTTTAAGGAAGATACATGGGTGGCTTCAATTTGGAGAAAACCTCCTTCTTCTCCCTTCAAAGCCTTTAGTAAAAAATCTGGAGGTTTTTTAGGGCTTAGAAAGTTAACATCAGGGCTCCAAGTTGTGCTTGGAAACAGAATTGTGTTAGGGGGAATACATTTCAATCATCTACTCCCTGTCATTTACTTTGTAGTTACATTTGCTACACACAGTGGTCCCCAGACAATTTTCAGCGATAGCCACCACCCAAATGCATTGCTGTCGTTTAAATGGTTTTGTTTCTAGGATCGGGATAAGCGTGTCCAAACTGTCTCTATCTAGGAAGGGATAGAAATGTGCTTTGCTGTGTCAACTAATCCAGTAGAACTCCTGGTCAGGACATCTTATCTTTTGTGGGCAATCAATCCGTCTATGATAGGTTTAACGCTGCCTCCCAGAAGATACGGAATGCCTGACTATATCATTAGCTTGTCTGGATTGAGGTGTAGTTTTATCAATTCTCATCTGGACCATTTTTTTTTTAATTTTGGGTACAAGTTCCTACATCGTCGCAGCTTCCCAGGAACTGGATAGAAAAGAGAAGTAGATTTGGGCATTAACCAGTAGGTTCACTCCCAGATGATCTTATCCAGGGGCTTTTGTGTGGCTGTTAGCCAGCACAAGGGAGAAGATAGCGCTGCGTATTGTAACTGCTGTTGTGAAGAACAGTTGTTCCCAGAGCAGCCTTCTCGCTGTATCTATCCAGATAGAAACTGTAGCACTATACCATTAATTCCTGCTTTGGACAGCCAACCATGTTTGATGGTATCAGAGGCCACCAAGAGGTCCCGGAGAATTAACAGAGGTCATATCCTCCAGGCATAGATCATCTATCGAGGTGACCGTCGTAATTTTAGTGTCAAACCTAGGCTGGAAACCCAACCAAAATGGATCGGGGCAGTCAGGTTTATCAAAGGATGCCTGGTGTTACGTGGCAATTCTTCTCTTGAGTGCATTGCCTTGAATTGGTGCATTGTTGATGTCAGCAATCAACACGATCCAAGGAAGCTTTTGTTTGCTTCCAGTCCATGGCAAAGTTTCTCGCTCTAACCTTCTTCCTTGCTTGGGAGAATTGAGATGAGGAGAGCTCTGTGTTCCTTTCTCTACAGTCATAAGGTAAATGAAAATTTTTTAAAAAGCACAAGAACCTGCTGGGGACGTTAGTCTCAGTATGTTTCCGGTTGTTCTCTTTTCTCTTTTTCCTAAGCGAGTGCAGAAACTGACCGTTTTCTGTGATGTTTGGTTACCTTTCCTCCTCCTTTCCTCCTGCTTCTCCTGCAGGAGAGTGTGCTGCCATCCAGCTGGTACCTAGCAGGGTGAAGTTTCACCTCTCCGGTCCACTGTCTCCTATCCAGTGGAGGTGTCCACCTTTTCGATTACTTGTTGATGAGAAAAGATGGGTAACAAGCCCAGAAGTATCCTCTGATTCCGTTCTCATCAGTCCTGAAATTTCATTGGGGAGGTTGGAGGTAGGGAGGAACCAATGTAGCTTTCCTTTTTTGAGACGAGGGTTCCAGAAGCATTCCCTCAGTCACCTCCTTTGTCCTTATAAACAACCGCTTCTGCTTTCGTCAAAACTAACAAGGGAGGGTGTTTTGGTGTCCTCTTAAATGGAGCCTGTGTGGGTAGTATCAAACAGTCCTCAGAGACAGACTGTTCACAGCAGGGAAGAATATGAAAACAAGATCTTTTTCTTTTTCTTTTTTTCCTTCCTCTTTCTCCGACTTGCACTGCCTGCCAGAGGGGGTGTTGCCGTCTTCCTCCTGTGAAGATTTCTCTTGTGTTAGCCTCTTTCTTTCCCACGCTGGATTTGTCAGAACGATCCGACGTTGGCCAGGAACGCTGCCCCCTTCACACAAAACGAGCAAATGTCGGTCAGGCTGAAAGGCAGCGTCTGAGCAAAAGTCTCTTCGTGTTAACTCTGCCGCAAAATTCAGTTGGGGAGTAGAGTCTTTGAAAGGCCAGTGAATCTCTTGAAGCCTGAAACACACACACACACAACTAGCAAAGGAAGGCGGACAGTAGCATTCTGAGGGCTTTGGGGAAGCGGGCAAAGGAAGTGACTTTCCTTGCCAGCTTTTCTTCTTCTCTGAGGCTTCTTGTATTTGATGATGAAATACTGTAAGTGCAGGTGGTCTCTTTTCCTCCCTCTCCATACAGGTCTGCCCGAATGCAGAGCAGCTTCCCTTTCCACGTAGCTCCAAATGGTGGCACGCAGGCCCATTGCCCCCGCCCGCCAGCACCTCCTTCTGCAAAAGGGCAGCCTTGGATCCCTTCATCGGCATTCCTCGGAGGCATCGGAAGAGGGCAAAGCTTGGGCGTTTATAAATCTCCACTGCGCTATTTACTTCTCGAAAGAAATCGGATCAATATCCCAAGCTTTTTAATAATTAAAAATGTGTATTTCTGTAATCCGCTATTGATTTCCCCATTTATTCTGTGAAGGCCTTGGAGAAGTCAGTAAATTTGGGGCTTTTCGGTGGTGAGTGGCAGCCAGCGCTGGCTTTTCCTTAACAGTTATTACTTTTCTACCCAGGCCTATCCATCAGCCAGAGCATTTTTTTTCCTAATTTATTGGCGGGATAATGTTGACAGCCATGATGTGGGAAAGGATGTGCGCTATGGGGCTCAGGATGAAGACACGGAGAATGTAGATTTTCTGACAGGAGCATAATCTCTCTGTCTGCTTAACTTAACCATCTGCAGCTTTGCTTTGATTTATGAACCGGTTGAAGTGGAGCTGGACACCAGGGGCTGGAACTGCACTTCTCTCTTACCTGGAGGGGGGAGAGAAAGCCTCTTACAGTACTGCCGTCCTTAGGCTTAAGAAGTTGTCTCCCTTTTAAAAAATATTCTGAGTAAAGCCCTCCACTTAAGAACAAGGCTGAGACCCATGAGCCACCTCAGTGAGAGGTATCAGCCATTTACCCTGTCACTTGCATGCTTTTTTTTTTTTTTTTTTGCTGCTGAGACCTAGGGATTATTTTTTTAAAAAAATTACACATCCCTGTTGCGGCAGTGTTCACGAAATCTGTCAAGTACATGTGTATGTATGTGTCTTCAGGTTGCCTCTCGAGTTGTGGCGACCCATGAATTTCATAAAGTTTTCTTAGGCAAGGAATACTCAGAGGAGGTTTTGCCAGTGCCTTACCCTGAAATGTAGTCTATGTATGCCAGGCTTCATTTTGCACTGGGGCATTTTTTGTTTGTTTATTTGTTTGCCAGTACTCACAGTGTTTCTTTGGTGAGGATATTTCAGCTCAGGGTTTGGGTAATCCTAGTGCTGCCTTCTCTTCTATTGATGGAAGGGACGTTTCTCTTTAAGCAAGCTTTTATGTGAGCTGGGGAGCTTTTAATTTTTTTATTAACCTGTTTTTAAAATTGCACATTGCTGTAGGCTTTTATAATTTTCTATGTTTTTGTTTTTAATACTTTTAACTTGTTTTTGGAAGCCACCTTGGGTCCCATTCTGGAAGAATAGGTGGAATACAAATATGAGAGATAGATAGACAGACAGGCAGATAGGCAGACGTGAAATGAGCAGAAATGTGTAAGAACACAACCTATGCACTTTCTTTTTTTTTTTGCTAGGAAGTACCTTCATAGGTAGGATTTGAGTCCTCGCTGCTTGGTTTAAGTCTGGTATTGGTATACACAGCTAGCTTCTGCATCAAAATGTTGCATTGTGATGTGCCAGGCAGCCAAGGTTCCGCTCAAGTAGCCATGTTTCTTTCTGTGATAGTCTAAACCACCACTGCCCTTTTCTCTCCACATTCCCCCTCCTGCAGGCAGCAATATGCAGACATGGAGCTATCTCCGTCCTCATAAATCTGTTTTTAAGCAACCCCAAATTAAAAGAATCCTCTCTAAAGTTTTGTTCATATATTTGCAGTCCTTTGGGTTTCCTTAGGAACTCTGATATCTCCCTCATGTGTGTGGATGACCTTGTTTGACTATATGAAAATGCACAATTGGAGGAACAGCTCCCTGCTACCATATAGCGCTGTTGCTTCTACAAACCTAGCATCCTCCAGGTGTGTTGGGCTATACAACTCTTGTTGCCCCCCCAACAATTGCCACCATTGTCTGTGCCGGATGGGGATGGTCGGAGGTTGCTGGTTACAGATTGCAAAGGAACATATGGAGATACGTACAAGGCCTTCACTTGTATGTTGATGTGAGGCATCTATGGGGCAATTGAGGAAAGGTCCATTTTCTCTCCTTTGCTCTGCTGCACACCCCAACCCTGGTGAAATGATCTGAGGAAATAAGCTATTGTTTTCCTGTCCGAAATGCATGAACCCAGATGTTTTAAGACCTTGGCTCCCCAGTTAGTTAATAAATAACCTGATTTTTTAGCCGATTGCTCCAGTCCAGTGACATTTATAGCACTAAGAGGGGCCGCAGGGTGTAACTTTTGAATTGTATGCAGAACTGATGCTGTTGCAAACAGAAGGGGTGTGAAATTGGTGCTTGGCATGTTCCCCCTTTAGTCTCATTTTGATGGCTATTTGTTCCCCCCAACCCCAATTGCCTCTTTAGCACTTCTGATTTAGATGCCACACGTGTGTACTGTAAGTGAAGGTAGAGTAATTTGCAAGGAAAGGAGAGGAAAACACATCTTGGTGAAAAGCCCAAAAAGCTAGAAGTTGAGTTATCGTTGTGCAGGCCTTTGTGGGTAATTGAAATGACAATGCTTCTCCAGTGTTTGAATGTCCAGTTGCACAGATGTGCCCATAGGGTTAAGCTTACTATGGCCCAAGTCTGTGTAGAGCTGGTTAACAGAAATTAGTTCACATGTACCTAGTATCCTACTCTGGAGACAAGTGTGTTGGAGCTAAAGAAAGTATGGTGGGACATAACAGATGCCTTCCAAATGGATGCCCGAAGGAAACCCTCACTACCTTTCACTTGTAGAATTGGAAATGGATTGCGAGGGCTTGCTTGTTCGGCCCTGTGAGATGCTTCACGAACTCAGTGTTCAAACCAGGCATGGAGCTGGGGAAGTGTCAGTGTGCTGGCTACTCTTGCTCTCAAGAAAACGCTCAGGGTTTATCAGCAGCGCTTAATGAGGTCTATGCGGCGTAGCGTTGTAATTGTTACTAAAGCTAATGTCGTACAATACACACTCGATTGTATAGTGATACACACGTTTGCACATACACAATTTCTATTGCTGGATTCTCAGGGGTCTTCTCCTTAAACATCCAGTGGTTCCCAGGGGACCTGGTTTGTTCCCACATGTTGATCTTGCCCATCTCAAACTAGGTTTCCTTATCAGCCTCTAAGTTGTCTACTAATGCATTTCTGGTTTTGCTCTATTTCAGTCCTTGATGTTTCCTGCTAAACACTGACCAGACACCTTGAGGTTTGCATCTTTCAAACTATGCTGTTTGACCCTCCTCCACTGGAATGAGATCCAAAGGCGCCTTCCTTTGGTAGACAATCCATTGTTACACACAGTTTTAACATAGGCTATATTACCATTACACAGTACCCCAAAGCTAATACATAGTAAATCACCCGGCTGTTGCTATCACGTCTAAGCAAACAGAGCGATACCTTCATGGCAGGGCTGAGTCGCTGAAAGGAAGAAACAAAGAATGCCACACGACACTACGCAGCACCCATGCTCCCATCCCTAGCAGCTCGCGTCACATTTGCCAGGGGACAGTTGTACTTCAGCCATAGCAAAAGAAATTGTGAAGCCTTGTCTTAGGGCCCAAGTCAGTGCTGCCATTCCCAGACTCTACCCTTGGAGATGGTAAGGTCTCTGTTGTTTGTGGTCTTTGAGATTAACGATTTAGGCGGAAGAGGAGGAGGATTCTTATTACTCTGGGACCAGAAATTGGTGTTGTGTGATAGCAGAGCTTTTGGAGTGTAGGGGTTAGTGATTAGTCGGGGACTTGAGAGACCCTGTTCCAGTGACCCCAGAGCCATGAAACTCCGTGGTGGCCTTAGGCTAACCTCTCTTTTTTAATCTGACTTAGCTGCCAGGATTGTTGTGAAGCTGAAGTGCAGAAGAAGCGTGCAAGCTGACTTAAGCGCCTGTAAAGCAGTGGGATATAAATGTAACACACGAAGATGGGAGTCTGATTTAGGACTAGGTTTAGGTTGCACATTGGGGCATGTGCGTGTGTGTGTGTTTTGCGTCATTATCTCTCATTATTACTGTAGCTTGTTCTCATGAAAACTGTATAAAGAGCACAACATTGCTTCGACGTTTTCACAGCAGTGCCTGACAGGTAACTGAAGGTCATACAGATAATCCTGGAAGGGACCCCAACTCCTTCTCCTCAGCTCTGTGAATGTGTTTGTATGCAAAGGTTCTTTTCTAGGATCTGTGCGAGCAAAAATTATATGTCTTTTCCTGGGAGTAGGCTCACTGAAGGAATTGGGAGGAACGACAAACTTCTGTGAAGCTCTGCTTCCAGCCCACTTGACACACTGATGTGTTTGTTTCTCATTATAGATCACCCAAGAAGCTGGAGAGTTCATGATCACTTTTCCGTATGGATACCATGCAGGATTCAACCATGGCTTCAACTGTGCAGAATCCACCAACTTTGCCACTCTGCGATGGATAGACTATGGGAAGATGGCCACTCAAGTAAGTTCCTGCATCTCAGCGCTTGAGATACAAACAGGAGATAGCCCAGTAGTTGTTCCTGTAGAGGGGTGCAAAGACAGTGTGTGGTTTAGACCTCATGTCAGCAACCTGTGAAGGAACCAGGATTTGCAGATTGGGAGCTGGCCTTTGGGAATATACACTCCTTTCTTCCTTACGGGTGCTTTGTTTTGTTTCACAAACTATGACATAAGCATCCAGACCATGGTTATCGATGCTTGAATTCTCTCTCAACCTTGCAAACTGCAGTTGAGACTCTGGTTTCAAATTCTAGATGAGAAACCCTGGCTAGTGTTAGCCGTGGTTGTTAGTGAGGAATGCCATATGGCCATGAAGTCAAAAAAGGGAAGGGATGAAATTAGTTCTGGTGTGGGAAATGGATGCACATTCACTGAGACTAGCTCCCAGTTTGTGTTTCATATTTTCCTGGACACCAACTTTATCTTCACTGAAGTAAGGGCATAATAACCCAATTCTCTTCCAAACTTGCATCACACATCTATGTCTAGGTTCTTCCTCTAGTTGTTGATACTGTAACTGTCAGAAGAAAACAAGCTGTAAAGAAAATCTAGGATATGTCTTCTGTTTATATACAGATGAACTTGTTTGGGGAATATCTTACAGCAGTTGCAGACATGGTTGGAAAGCCTTCCTGGCCCACCCAGCGCCTCCTGGCTGGCAAACATTAATTAATTACATTTCTATTAAGCTAATTGTATTTCTGTCCTATTTTTCGTGTAAGGAACGGAAGATGATACATGTGGCTGTCCCCCTTTCCTCCAGATATTATCTTCAGAAGGCACCCATTAAATAGATTAAGGTGGTGAGGGAGGGGTGGAGGGGAGAATGAGCTCAAGGTCATCTAGAGGATTTCATAGCCAAGTGGGTATTTGAACCCAAGCTTCTCTGATTCTAGTTCAGCACTCTCGCTCATGCTTTCGTTACCTCTGCCTTGGCAAAAGTTTCTAGCAGCTTACCCACCACACTTGACAATTCTGGCATCGGAGTAAGTAAGTGCTGGCACCAATTACCAGCAACGGCTGTGTTTAGAGTTTTACCAAAGGGGGTATTATTCCACCCCCCTCCCCCCAATTCCAGATCATTTCAGAAGACAATGTAAAATATGGAAGAGTGCGTTAAGTGTACCCATCCCTACAGGTCATTTGGCCCATGACTGTTGCTTGTGGAAGGCGACACAGGAATATTTTTGCATGCTTGTCGTGAATTAGTGGGGTTTTAGAGAAGAAATGGCCTCAAAAAAAATTTTTTTTAACTGAAGGGGTTTGAGCATCTGGTGGGGATCTTCTGGTACCACAGAAATGGGTCCCAAGGCCCGATCTTTGCCCATCCCTTCATTAGAGTGAGGTGGAATGTATTATTTGTACAGTTTATGCCTCTTCTTATAAGTGGCACCACTTCCACATGTACCTTTCTCTTTCTGTATATCCTTCTAGTTCAGCTGTTGTCCACAAGATGGGTTTTTGCTCCCAACGTAAGATGGTTACTCCAGTTTAACAGATTCTTAGTGTGATTGGACACCCTGTAGAGCTCTCCCTGAGGAGGTCGTTAAAGTAAGGAATGGAAGTTTGGGCCACCTTTTTGCAAAAAAGAACCTCTGGTCTTTGTCATGAACTGTTAAGATGAAAAATTCCCAGAGTAGTGCCTGCTGCCAGGGCCACAGACCTCTGTGGTGGGAGCTTAGAGGGACAGTTGCATGGCACATCCCGGTGCTCTGAGACAGACCTGAACCCAGATTTTGTGAGGCCCAGAAGACACTGTTGCTCAATCCCACTCACAGTATTCTTTTCAGCCACAGTTCTTGCCATGGAAAAAGAAGATACTATACCCAAGTACAGAGTACAATCATCCCTCCACATTTGCTATGCTTAGGGGCCCAGGACCCCCTGTGAAAGTGGAAAAACTGTGAGTAGCTGTAGGCCCTCCCAAACCATATTTCACACACAAAAAAAGCATGATCACCATATTCAACCGGCACTGGATTCCTTTGAGGCAGAAGTGGGTGGCTGGTGGGGCTCACTGCCACCTCCACTGCTGCCCCACACCATTTTTAACAGGGACTTAAAAGCCTCGTTCACAGTTTCTCAGTCTCACGAGGCTTGCAGGCCCTGTTACAAATGGCCTAGGGAGGCAGCAGAGGTGACAGCAAAGAATCCGTGAACAATCAAATCCACAAAAGTGAAACCTGCAAATGTGGAGGCCTGACTGTATATATTTGGTTGTGCAGCCTTTGGTCTGTGGGACCTACCTGGAAAATACATGGAACAGTTACAAGCAGAGACTGTTCTTGGTCCTCATTTATGTTTCTTCCAGTCTTCTTGCTTTTGTAACTCTCTCTCTCACAGACATAGCAACACTCTCCGCCCCAATCTCAAATCCTTCTGATCAGAGTGGCTTAATGGGATGACCAAATTGCTAAAGTCACATTTACTTCCAGAAGCATCTTAGTCTTAAGGCTACTTTCAACCCTAAAAAAACTGCCTCCTCCTCTTTCTTGACTTTATCTGCTTGCCACATATGTGAGAGATGGGCAACGACTGGCGTGGCATACCTCAACTTTCCCCTGTAGTTGGTTTGTAGTATCTCACTTTGACAGCACAGACCAGTTATTCCTGTATGGTCTGGCAGTGGGAAAATGGCTTGTGTGTGTTTTAAGACGAGAATAATTTTAAATTTCTTGTCCCTAGCTTACTGCCCTATGAACTATTCATTCTGGCTGTGGATTATGAGAACTGTAGTTCAACCCGAAATCAAAGGTGCCTCCATTTTTAATTGGGCGAAGTGGGTCTTGGCCTTAGGTTGTTGGGGACTTAAATGACATACAGCATGTTGTAGAAGGCATAACCCCAGTGCTTTGATTTCATAGCAAATCTGAGACCTGTCTCTGACTTGATGTCTCTGTAGTTGAGATTTAATTTCTATAAAACTACCAATCTAAACAAATTTGAAGACGAAAGCCCTTATTGGGGCCTGCCCTGTGACCTTAGTTGCCAAGTTTTCAGCCTGACACCTCACAGTTCATCGTTTGTGAAACCCAGGGGAGAAAAAGGCAGTTTGTCATGGAAATTCTGACAAGAGTCTTAACTACGGCAGTGCCAGCGAGCAACTGCTCTAATATTAAAAGCAATTTTGGGCTCAGCCATGTGTTCACAAACAAGTGACATTTGGGAAGTGGCGGCTTTAGATTGAGGCTCCGTGCTTACATTGTCAGGCGCTGTAGCGTGAAATTACTGAACAAGCAGCGATGGGGAGAGTTTTTCGAGGCACTATGGGTAGAAGGAAGTTGGAGAGTTGAAGGGAAGTATATACACACACACCCATCCCATTGCAAGTGCCTGTGCTTCTCTTGGCTTCCCTTTCTTTGTTTGTTGATCCACCCCGTGGTACCTACCAGTTAGTCAGTGATTTGGCTTCTAGAACATTTCAAGCAACTATTACCTTATCACCTTACCTCTTATGTCTCCTTTCAGGGAGTTGTGCTAAACCCTGCTGATCCCAGCTGGTCTAGGTGTCTTGTGCTTTCCATCAACGGCTAGGCTGGTTGGAAGCAGTGGGACTGGCAGTCCAGTATGTTTGGGCAACACCAGGTTGGAGAAGGCTGCTTTGACATACCTTGAGGGCACCAGGTGGCAGAAGGCTACAGCCTGTATAAGAAGTATTCAGTTAAATTAAAATCCTTGCTCATTGTACAGCTCACTTCATCCCAGGACCTTGGGGAGAAAAGAAACAATTGATTAGCCATGGAAGTCCCTAATAGCATGCCAAGGGTCAGTTCCATCTGCACCTGGAGCCTGGGTCTCCTCACAGGAAGAGCAGGGTAAGCAGCAAACATTTGTCCTACCAGCAATTCTCAGATAGCCACCATTCCTGTAGCATCCTTGCTCCCAAGCGTTCCAGGCACATAGAGGTCTCTCCATACCAGATGTCTAGGGTCTGGCCAGCCGCGTCCCACACAATCCCAGAGCCACGAGGCAGAGAAGGTTGTGACCCAGGTTGACGTTCTGGGGATGCCAGAATTTTAGTTGCCGAAACGTTTTCATTTCACTTTCCACCTGCGTTCCGGACGTCATTTGCCGGCGCGTTCTGCAGTTAGCCACCGTTGAGTGATGATACGAGGGCCTTGAGTGAGCAGCGCTAATAACTCACTGGACCAATGGTGCTGCTAACTATGGCAGAGCCCAATTTGGCCGTGCCTTCCAAGCGGACGCAAGGGGAATTTAATGATCGACTCATTAGAAACGAGCTCCACCGTAATTGTTGGACAAGCATCAGTATTAGCAGGAAATGGGCTCTTCAGCAGCGAGGCTTAAAGGTGCAGAGTTTGCTGTTGAGAACATAGGCAAGACTGTACCTGAGAGAATTCATAAGTTGGTCCACTAAAACACTCCAAATTTAACTGGTAAATTGGCCTGCTGAGCATTAGGATGTCCATCCAAGAGCGTGCCTGGATTGCAAACTTAATGATTTTTTCTGTTACAGCTCTTTTTCTCCCCTTCTTTTAAGGACAGTAGTTTGATGGGTGTGGAGGGGTACCGGCATTCCTTGTAGAATTGCGGTGGGCAGAGTTCGAGTGAAGCAGAAGCTCAGAGAAGGTCCCAGCTGGTATAGTTTATTAGGCACAGTCCTGCCTGTGAGCCTTCAGAAGCAAGTATTCTTGCTTTACCCCTTGCTTCAGCTGCTGTATGTTCCTGCCTTCTCTCCCGGTAAAATCAAGAGAGGAATGACCTGCTGAATGGGATAGGTGGGGCAGAGGGGTAAAACAAATGAGTTAATAGAGAAAATCATTACTGAATGTGGAAGTAATGTCAGTGTCAGTCCCAGAGAGGCACCAAGTGACCACATTGATGTGATTCATGTTAAGACTCTATGCAGAATTTTTTATGTGACTGGCATGTTTGGATATGCCTCAAAAAGCTAATATTTAGAGCGACAGTCTGTTTCAGGACATGTCGGTTGATTAATCTATTGATTTAAATTGGCACGAGGGTAAAAAAGCAGTCTTTTGGAAGCCAGAAGCACACTGCCTTGGGCTTTTAGGTAATGGCTTGCGTGACACCTGTAGCTGTCCTCTTAGAAGAACCATATCTTCCTTTTTTATGGGGTGGGGAAATATCTCATTTGGAAAGCTAATTGCCACCTCCAGGTTTTTATGAGCTTTGCTGGTGGTGACAGTGATTATAGTTGTTGTTATTAAGCTGCAGTTCAATGAACCAGAAATAGTTCTTTTGAGCCCATTTGTACCCAACTAATGCAATCTTCCCCAAGCTCTGGCCCTCCAGATGTTAAGAATTTTAGAAAAAGACGTACCTGACCCATTCACCATGCATCCTAGGTTTGATGGGAGAGAGAGTTCATAACATCTGTGGTATGCCAGGTCAAGGGAGGCTGAATTAAACATGGCAGCTGTACCAGTGAATAGTTGTGTGATGTGTTCCTCCCTGACTAGTTGCGTTAGTCCCAGTGCATATCTGTCCTTCTAGATCACTGAAGAACATTTATTGGACAATTTTTTTCTTTTTTTGCTGTTGACTAGAGGTCATTTTAACTGAAGTACTCTGAGAGCTGCAGTCCAGACAAATCACTTTTACAAGCTCTGAGCATTTGCCACATAAAACTGTGTTCCCTAATGTAGCTAGTGGCCGGCACAAGTGTATTCCCTTCATGCTCTGTACAAGCATCGTATTCTGTGTAAGCAGTCATACCTGGAGGCAGTGGTTCCAAAGTACTGATTATTTCCTTTGGTTTTGTTTATATCTCACCTTTCTCCTAATATGGGACCCAAGGCAGCTTACAACAAGGGTAAATAAGATAGTATGTAAAAAGATTTTAATAGATTTTAGATTTAGATTTTAATGCACGACAACTTTACATCTGAGTGCATTTTGAACCCCCTTTTGGGCCTAACAAGAGACCCCCGGGAGTGAATAACATGGAAGCTATTGAATTTCATGAAGTTTGGCAATGGGCAGAAGTCAAAAATCGACTCAGTCAGATCTGTTATATAGGATACTCAGCAAGCTTGGCTGCATTTCCGTTTCTGATATAATAGCCAGAGAATTGACATCGGTCACTGTTTCTGGAGTCGTGTTAGAAGTGACGGGGAACACGAGCAGTTCCCAAAATCTTGTCACATCTAGCCTGGTGTTTTGAGTGTTCTTAACTCAGAAATGAGAATCATGACAAATACATGGGAGTCTCTGAGTTCTTGGGCCAGTCTTACTCACTCCTGGGGCAAAAACCTTTAGCCGTCTGCAGATTCTTCCCTTGCCCGGTTGCTTATTAGCTGGCTTGCCATTCAGTTTTCCCTGCCTTTGTCTTGAGACGTTCCCCCCCCCACCTTGATTCCTCCATGCTGGTTTCTGTCGAGCCCGTCTTGCCTTGCCTGCGTGGCAGTTTCTTATTTGAGCTTTTAGAATTGATTTCTCGGTCCCCCAACTCTTCCAGCCCCACAGCAGCGGGAGCCCTTTCACAAAATTCCCTCTTGCGCAGCAAGGCTGGCTCTGTAAGTAACAGGTAACGTCTCGCTGTTTATGCGGTGCTTAATTTTATTTTTGCATTACTTTGGATCCAAGTATTACTTGGCTGCTCATGGCTCGCTCATTACGGAGATGTCATGCAGCGATAATGCCACAACACCGATAGCGCTGAGATGCAGTTGCTCCTCTCTCCCTCCCTCTTCCCATCTATTTCCCCCCATTTGGATGAGCTTTCCGTGTGTGTGTGTGTGTGTGTGTGAGAGAGAGAGAGAGAGAGAGAGAGAGAGAGATCATTTTGTTATCCTCCGCTAGGTGTGTGTTTCTATCAGTTCCTTCCCTACGCTTTTGTATATTTTTGGTGCTCAATTCAGTCAGCTGCTGTTGCAAGCTCCAGCTGTGCCGCTAGATCCATTGGGCCAAAGAAAAGAGAAAAGGACCTGCCGTGCTAAGAATAGTCATGGTCCCTGTGCGTTTTGAGATGCGCAATCCATTCAGGGGGAAGTGGTGATGTCAGACTTTAGCGGCAGAGAGGCAGTAGTGCCTTTTAGAGGCAGAAGTCCTGTTCTGACTCGACTGAAATGGAATGTGCGACTTAGTGGCAGCTGTGCCTATTTCACTGTTCTTTCATATATGTTGGGACACAGATCCCTCTCAAAAGGGGAAAAGCCACGGGTAACTTTTCCCCTTCCGTTCCCTTCTGAGGCTCTCCCCTTTCAGCTCTCAGGCCAAACGGAAGGGTATGGTAGGCGGGGGAAGGCTTGTGCCGGCCTTTCTCTCTCTCTCTCTCTCTCAGGAGCTCCCCCTGTCATTCTTACCTATTTTGTCCCAGCGGGTGTGAGCCCACCCCACCATGACTTTCCATTTTTTTCTCAGCTCAAGTTCCCTGCACTAGGGCAAAATGCATGAGAATGGGAAGAAGAGAATGGCGGGGGGGGGAGGCATGCATGCTCGCGAATAATCACGTTTACGAAAGTTAAACCCGTGAATGTGGAGGGAGGATTGTAGTTACATTTGGCATCAGATCTTGCCATGAAGGAAGGCTACCAGACCTCCACCGGTGCTGAACCGTAGACCAATTCCCTTCCCTTCTTTAAGCTATCTCTGACATTGCCGGTGCCACCTTTGTTTGGTGCCTTCTTCAGACCTGGAGCTGCATTAGCCAAGGCAGCTGAAAATGCTCCAACTGCACCTTTCCACATAGATAAATGGAGGCTTCTAGGAGTCTGTCATTTTTGATCCCTTTCCTGGGCTAGGTTGATCCATGAGTTATTGGTTGCCAATTGTGGCAACTAGTAATGCCCGTGCCTGTGGGAGGCCCACAGCTCTCTTCCCAGCTTTGAGGTCCCGTCCTGCCCGAAGGCTTGTGAATGGCACTACCATATATGCCCAATCTAGAAACATATCCTGAGGCAGACATGCAGTGATGGGATGAAATCTATCGTTACGCTAGATAGTTCTTGCGGGCTACTTTTGGTGAAGGTCAGCATTGCTTGGGGGGGGGGGCAGCAGGAAGGTGCAAAGTAACTTGCTCTCAGCATCTGCCTAGAAGCCCCATCTAGACTTCTCATTAACCTTGGCTATTAATGTGCTCCATTTTCACTTGCTAAAATCTTTTCCCGCTTCCATAGTCTGAAGCATTGGGCATTTGGAAAGTGCTATTCCTTTGGGGATAATAGTGGCATTCACTTAATGCCGGCGGGCAACTCTTGATGCCTTTGACCTCCTCGTCTGTCTTGCCGTTGGGAAAATAAAGCAGTTGATTTGTCTTTTTTCAGTAGGTACTTGGAAGAAAATATGAAGTCCAGTTAAACAGAAGTAATGGTAGTGCACAGAGCTAGGAATGGTTCTTATCCCATTCAGGTGATTATAAATTTGAGCTCTTGTTTGAAGCGCTGGAAAACCACAAACTCTATCTAGGTTCTGTGAATTTGGCCTCATGTCCAAGTCAAACTTATCCCCCCCCCACCGACACACACATTTAAAGCTATGTTTGCTGAAGTGGCCGTTTTCCCATGGAAACCCTGCCTGCGTTCCGTCCCTCTAGTTGGCACCCCCCCCCCCCGGTACGTCAGGCTTTTTATTTCGTGAGCAAACCTTGACTGGAAATTGGTGGATGAGAGCAATTTCTTATAGTCCCTATTACATTAATAGTAGCTGGCACTGGGAGATGATAACATCTGTGCTGCCTCAGTCTTCTATTTTCCACGGCTTCATTTTTATCTCCTATTTGCTCCTAAGAAACCTTACAATTATCTATCTCAATACCGAATGGGGTCAATTTCCCACTTGCATTGCCTGATTCCCATTTTATGTGCTACGTGCAAGTAGTATTCCTCTCTCTCTCTCCCTCTCCCTCTCCCTTTTCTTCTTTCTCCATTCTCTGGCCTTTTTTGACAAGCTCTCGATCACTGATCTCTCTTGGAGGTTATAGCAGAAACTTTTGAATGTCCACCCTGTTTTAGGAGCGGTTCAGCCCATTCCCTGGGGGGTCTGCACCAGCCGATGGGGTGCCTTGCAAGTGATAGAACAAATCTTGTCTAACTGCACTTGACTCTCTTGTTGCATTTTCAGTGAAACAGGTTCACATGTGGGTCCTAGTGCACAGAAGCAGGATACAAGGAGCTGGAGTTTGTGGGAGTACAGTTCCTCTGTTGCCAGCCAAGAAAAGAACGTGCCCAAAGGAGGCTGACCAAAATGGTATAAGATCTGGAAATCATGAAACCCTATGAGGAGCAGCTTAGGGAGCTGGGGATGTTTAGTCTGCAGAAGAGGTGCTTAAAAGAGGACATCGAGAGCCATGTTTAAATATTTGAAAGGATGTCCTGTCGAAGAGGGAATGGGCTTGTTTTCCACTGCTCCAGAAACTAGGACAAGGAGCAGTGGATTCAGACTGCAGGAAAGGAGATTCTACCTGAACCTCAGGAAGAACTTCCTGCTGGTCGGAGCTCTCCGACAGTGGAATCGGCTGCCTCCATGGCATGTGGTGGAGTCCCCTCCTTTGGAGGTTTTTAAGCAGAGGCTGGATGGCCGTCTGTTGGGAGTGCTTTGATCCGTGTTCCTGAATGACAGAAGAGGGTGGGACTGGATGGCCCCGGGGTCTCGTCCAACTCTATGATTCTATGAAAAGAGAGAGAGCTGTACAAAATTACAGGCTACGGCAGGCTTCCGCAAGTGGGTGCCCTTTGGATGTGGGTGCCCATTGGATGAGCTGCCACAATGCCTCTGGAAGGAAAGAGCATGCATGCCACAATTAGAGTCTTAGTTTGAATTTATAGAAACACAGACCTCCCAGGGAATGGGCTGAACTGCTCCTAAAACA
Organism: Cyclura pinguis; assembly: GCA_030412105.1. Classification (NCBI taxonomy): domain Eukaryota; kingdom Metazoa; phylum Chordata; class Lepidosauria; order Squamata; family Iguanidae; genus Cyclura; species Cyclura pinguis. The sequence continues at coordinate 5,504,585 of CM059614.1, read as the reverse complement.
GGGCGGACATTCAAAACAATGCATCTATACATCGTATAAATAATCCTAAAGGAATGCTCTTTTGCCTTTGATGCTTCTGTTCAGTTATATCGTTCTTCACCCCCTCTGTCTCAGTTACCCCCTCTGATGATACTCTGTTAGCCACCCCACTTCCTGGCCTAAAATGCAAGATTCGGCAAAATCCACACGACTACAGTGAGGATAAATGAAGCAATTTAGCACTTATTTCCAAAGGGTGGAATTAGGTGGCTGGGAGTGGAGAGGGGACCCACAAAGCCCTGGATAATTTAAGTTCCGCATTGAAGGCACTTTTAACAAGGAGAGCTATGTTAATGCTTAGGTTCTCCCCCCCTCCCCCCACCACAAAGAAACACACTACGTTAATTGTTCTGCAGAATACATTTCACAGATTGGTTCGGCTGCTCCCGAGGATTGCTTGTTTCTCCCCGTTTGGTTAATCAGCTTGCTTGCTTTGGGTGATTACCCAGACCGGTCCCTGGAGGGGGAGATGAGGCCGCTCTCCCGGAATGGAATCCCAAGTATCCAGGTTGCCATAATCTCTCTCTTCTCTGCCTCGCTAACCGTCTGATTTATAGGGCCGAGGGTGGCGTGTGTGTTCTTTGTGGCTGTGGTAAAAAGCTAACTGAAGGATGGCTCGCCTGCGGCTCCTTCGGCTCATTCTCTCTGTGTTCTCCGTCCACCGGTGAGGAGATTGTTCATCTGTCCAAGACGGCTGAGCTTTTAAGAAGGCACAGGGTGAGGAGCTTCACTCCGTGATTGCTTCCTCTATAATGTAGCAATCCTTGCAGCTGAAAAATGATTCTGAAAAGTGTGGAACTCTGACTAAATTAGGGATATTGCCAAACTATCAATTCCAAAGTAAAACCAAGTCACATAGCTTCACATTGGGACTCTGTAGTGTTTCCTCATTGGCATTTTAGTTACTCTTGCAGTAAGCTGGCCAGAGGTAGGAGACAAGTGAGTACTGAAACATACTTAAATTTTGAATACTTTGCATGGACCTGAGCTTTCCTTTGCCAGCAGCTGCTGAACTGAGACTGACCCCCTAAGTAGACATACCAAGAAATGAGCAGGGCTTTGGATGATTGATAGGAAAATTTCCAGATTGATAGGAATTGCATCTGACTCTGTTCCCTTTGCTTTGGCACCATCCCCTATGTCCTTCCTTTGCCCATGAGCTTAGCCTCATTGACTCCTAGAATGTAGCCTCCAAGACTCTAACCTGGAATTTGGCTCCAGGATGAAAAGCATTTTCCATCCCTTTCAGGTTGTGCTCACACAAAAAGAGGCCAAACACTGTCATCTTTGGAACAGTGTGCAGAGGACGCCCTGAGATTGTTCATGGAAAAAAAGCCTCCTTCTTACTCCCTTTCTCTTTACCAGACAGTCAGTAGCTTTGCGATTTCGAGCTACACTCCAATGCTTGTTCCCATTTGCCTTTGGCTGCGCTGCAGGCCTGATTTGCTGATGGATCAAAGAAAAGATTTCTGGCACGCCTTCTGTAGTAGTTCACTTCCAGGTCTCAACTAATGCGACAAGCTATAGATGGAGTCTAGTTGGTGGTGGCCCATTTAAATTCAGAGTATGGTTTCTGTTGCAGGCCAGAAGCTGTGGTTGTATATTTTTCTTTTCCACTGTGAAATTTCATCTGCTCTGTATACCCTTCCTTACATCTCTGCTCTCTCGGCTATTTTCTTGTGGCCAAAGCCTTCCACAGGAGTCCTCAGAAATAACCACTGGTGGAATTTAAACATATCTTTATTGTTTCGTAGCAGATTCACTTTGGGGGAAGAATTAGATTCATTCACTGCCTTTCTCTCTTGTGTTGTAGCTTGGGAGAGCCACATCTGGGCTTGCTCAGTAGATGTGCTTTGAAGCTTTCTGATGGGAGAAACGCGCAAGGGGTGTCTGTCTGTGTGCGTGCGTGTGTGTTTCTCTTCAGAGAGGCAGAAGGGTAAATTGAAGAACCTTCTGCGAGTGCTTCCCTGCAGTGATAAATGTGTACATTAAACTGATGTCACTGCAGCCAAGAAGCATGTTCTTCCATTTGCAGTCCTCTTCCTGCTTCTTTTTAAATCACTCAGTTGCTTAGCCTGACCTCTTCTTTCCCAGCTCCTTTTCCCTGTCCCCTCAAGGAGCTCAATCTGCAAAGCAATTCTTGCCCTCCACCCCACCATTCATAATCTAGCCGGTGGGTTTATTGGCACCTGTCTTGTCTGGCTGAAATTGGTGTGATCCGGCTGGTGATAGGCGGGTGGGGCTGTCTTGCAGGAGGAAAGGAAAAAGAGCCTGTAACGATAATTGCTTTGTGTTTCAGGGTGCGCACAAAACTGCGTAGTTAGCAGGGTCTGCCGTGTTTGATTCTGCATTGTGAAACATGCCCTGCGTCCACAAGAACATCTCTGTCTCCTTGCACTCATCTGAGGTTTAACAGGGTTTTGGGAGGCAGGAGTCATTTTGTACCGGCTTCAAATCAAAAAGGGCTTCTGAGCTCCGCAAGGCCTGTAAAGCCCTGCTGTTCGTATAACGTCTTTCTCTGAACCTCTGTACCTGCTGGGCTTGGAAACATTGCAAGTCTGATTGAGACAATAGGGCGCTGGCGCAAAGTGAAAAAGAACAGTGCTTCAGCTCTTTCCTGGAGCTGGCATATGCTAACACATACTGTTCCTGCAGAAGGAATAAAAGCAGTGTTAGAAATAACAGGGTGACTGGTAGCTTCACTGGTAATTCTTGGCCCAAACCTACCCCACTTCTGGGTTGTCTTGTGGCACTAAAATGGTAGCACTCTTACTATAGAAAGCGTACCGCTTGCAAGAATGTTGTTTCCTACAGCACAGTCAAGCCACAAGCTAATTCTCCTTGTGTTTTAACACGTATTATTCAAACTCCCTTAAAAAAAAAAAGCTTCACCTTTTGATTTTTCTTAGTTCCCCGTTGACAGTTGCCAGCTTCTGTTGCAAAGTGTGAAACACCCCCTCCCCACTTGTGTGAAATAGCCCCACAGTCTTCAAGCCTTAACTTCACATCTCTGCTGGGCACTGTGCCAGCTACTCACACTGTGTTGAAAAATTCATGCTTGTGAAATTTGAGTGGAAGGCACGTGTGATGCTTTTTCTCTAGGAACTTCAAAGAAGCAGCCACGATGTTGCTTCACTTCCCTTCTAGATCGTCAAGCGCCCAAACCAAAGTGCTTGGCCTCAGCGCATTGTTGGTTTGCATCGCAGTTGTGCCCAGCACTGTTAAGACGCCCTTTGGTACTTTCTAGTTACATGAGTGATAGACCACATGCTTTGCATGGAAAAGGCCACAGGTTCAGTCCTTGGCATCTTCCAGGTAGGGCTGGAAAAGTTCCTATCAATGGTCCTGCAGAACATTTGGTGTCCATCTACATCAGAAGTGACCTGACTTTAGACATCCATGATGTTGTGGCAGATAGGAACGAGTTGCATTACAATACTTGGTGCAGTAGACGCAGCAATCTGATTGTCTTTTGGTAGTGTCATTGGTGACTGACCACACTGAATTAGCCCTTGCTGAACCAGTGGCTGGGTGAGATGGCCCTTGGGCCTTGATTTTTATTTGATTGATTGATTGATTGATTAATTAAATTTATATCCCATCTTTCTCCCAAGATGGGATTCAGGGAAGCTTCCAGTAATGCTAAAAAGCTTAAATATTAGCTTACAAAAGTTAGGGTACATCCTTCAAATGATGCTGGGAGTTGGTGAGACGTTGTTTTCATGGGTTCCTCATGAGTCACCATGGCTTGTAAGTAGCTGTGCCTTCCGCCAGCCTGGCCAACTCCATCCAGCAGGAGGGAAAAATGAAGTTTCTCTCTGCAAGTAGATGACTGAAGATATATCCAGCAGGCACCATTCAATACAGATTTATAAAGTGCTGTACAAAGTGGACAGGGTTTTCTTTTTTATTTAATGCCTTGTGCTGAAGTGAGACTGTTAGAGAAGGGAGGGGATTCGATGTTCAGAGTCCCCAGACACACAGCTTTGTAGAGGGTTTGTGACAGGGAATTTTGCTTTCAGCCCCACTTGGCCTTTTGCATGGAAAACACATCCTTTTTAATGGACTTTTGGCTTGTTGGTGCCATGCCCAGGGGTTCCCCGCACTTGGGGTGGAGGAACCCCAAGCTTAACAACTCCAACAGCTCCTTAAAAATTGCTTAGCAAGAACAAACACTCAGGAGAGGACTGCTGATTTTTGTGTCCATTTGTGGACTTCCCAGAGATTTCTAGCTGGTGTGCTAAATGGCATAGATATTGGCATAATCTAGCAGAGTACCTCCCAAATCATCCTGGAACAAACGAGGACTCTTCCTCTAGTTTATATGTGTCTACTTCACCCCGCTGAGAGCATTGAGAATGCAACAATTTAGCATGGGATTTTTGATTTGTCTCTTTTCCCCAATGTGCCATATCTTTTGGTGTTTGTTTAGACCCCATTTAATTCAGTCGGCTTCCTCCAAAAGATGCCTAGGGATGCATTACTGGGCAACACAGTCTCACCAAGCTCTTAGTAGAGACAGCATATTTTAGGTTGCCTTCCTATGCAGTAGATACCTTGACTGACCGACCAGTTAGTAAAGTGGGGGCAGAGTAGCCCGGGATCCGTCCCTGCATTTTGACCATAGTTTTTTGTTCCTTGAAAATCTCGGTTGGCGAGGGCAAGGTAGGCATTGGCTTCTTCCTCTTCAAGATGGTTTGGTTGCTTGGCAGTTACAGTTAATCACTATTCATATTAAAGTTGACCAGCTCAGTTTGCATGTGCAGCTTTTGGAATTCCAATGCCATTGCTACCCATTTCTGTCTCCCTCTCTTTCTCAGGGAAAGAGAGGGACTACACGGTTATAGTGTTATTATTCCACTTTCAACATCCTGGGGTTTGTAGTTTACTGAGGCCAAAGAGCTCTCTGGTTGAGACTTCGAAAGGCCCCTCTGAAGTGCAAACCCCAGGATTCCATAGGATGTTGAAAGTGGAATAATAGAACTATAACAGTGTAGTGCAGAAAGGCCCTTATTCTCCATCTTCCTCACACTCTTTGGTGCTATAGCAGGATTTGATTGCCTGGAGAAGAATTTCTGCCCACCTTTGGTAACACCAGGCAGTACTGTCCTTGTGCTTTATTGGTCACTTGCATCTCATAAAATTAATTGTGTGAATGCCAATTCTTCTGGGAGGGCTGAACTTCCACTTCTGGGTATCCTGATGCACCTCACTCGGGTAGGAAGACGAAGTTCAGGAAAGCCAGATAACAGGCTCAAGAGAAGAAGTCTTACAAAAGAGGCTCCATTGGGTCTTTGCTCATTTTATCCCTCTGTGTTTTGCCCTGAAACTTCAGCGCTTAGTGTTGCAGGAAGAAAATGAAGGCATCTCTCGGGAACATACGCCCTGAGGACGTAAACCAAGGAAGGTTCCCCCAAAAGCTCTGCCTAATCACTTTGTTTATGAAGCACTCCAGTTGTTTCCAGTGGATTTCCTAATGAACTGGTACGTTGTCGAGGCACAACGCAGTGGTGATAATTACACTAGAAATGGGACAGTCAGGGCTCATCTTCCTCAGTGCAAGCCTTTAGCTACCTGCTGGTAAACTTATAAGCTTCACTTCCTTTTTTTCAGTTTCCATTAACAAAAAAACCCCCACCACCATATTTTAACCCTCCATAAACCCATTATCCATATTGGTTTAGCTTTCTTCTGAGATTACCTTTGAAAATATCTGACCATGGGTATATATGAGAGAGAAATTAAGCATGTGTACAAATTCTGATTATGGGAGAGGAATGTAGGAATGTAGACCAAGGAACTCCAGACTGTTAGACTAGGCCTGAAGTTTCTTCTCTTTGCTAATGTGTATTTTGTATCACATTTACCATGTGTCATGTGGCAGCTTACTTACTCCCTCGTTGTTGCTGTCCAGTGGTTCACCAAGTTGTTTTTTACTCCATTGCCTAAAAAGAAGACTCTTTAGGAAAGATTGGCCCTGGAGCTGAACTAGGAGGCTAGTTCTTCTTGTCTCACTCTGTTCTCCAAATGTTGAACTCACTAGCACAAGAAGTGGTGATAGCTGCAAGCTTTGGTGGTTTTAAATGAGAGTGAGATAAACTCATGAGCTCTTGATGGCTGTCAGCAATGATGGATGGATGGATGGATGGATGGATGGATGGATGGATGGATGGATGGATGGATGGAGAGGTGTGTATGTTTGCGTATACAGGCCTCCCTCCACATTCTCAGTTTTGATCTTCGAGATTCTGGAGGCATGTGTTTGCCCCCCTTCCCCTCCTCCCATTCCTTTACATTCCTCACCCCAGGCTTGCAAGGCTTATGTTTAAGATGGACTTTTTTCTTTTTGGGTGAACAAAGCCCCTTCCCACTGCTGGAGGTGTGTCCTCTCTTGTGGCTGCACATTCTGCCAGGTAGTGGTCAAAGGGGCTCTCTTTGCTCCTATCCCTCCTTTTTGAAGATGGCAACCAGAAATATCTAGAACTCCAAACTCCGCTCTCTTCTCCCTGAAGGGAAAGTACCAGTAAACCCTTTATCTTGTTTTCCCCACCCATCCAGAGGCAAAGGAATGGGAAGGAGAAGCTGTTTCAGGGAGTGGGAAGGGGAATTTTTCCACTTTCGTGGGGGTTCTGCGCCTGAATGCTTGCAAATGTGGAGGGTCTGCTGTATGGATATGTGTGGGTGTGGGTGTGTGTGTGAGAGAGAGAGAGATTCTCCCTCCAGTGCCAGAGGCAGTATGCTTCTGTGCAACAGTTACTGGGGATCATGAACCAGAGAGTGCTGGTCCACTCATGTTCTGCTTGTGGGTTTCCCATTTGCAGATGGTTGGCCATTAAAGGGAAAGGATGCTGGAGTAGATAGGCCTTTGGTTGAGCAGTCCATTGGTGCTCTTCTACATTCAGGTGTGGAGCTAGTTGTGTGCGAAGACCCATCCAGATGAGCAGATGCCTCAGATCAGAAATTCAGTGCTAAGGAGTGGTACCTTTGCTCCTTACTCCACAACCCTAGTCAAGGAGCAAAATGCCGTGGAGTCTTTAATCTTTGAAACTTGCTGCTGTCTGGGGCCATATGTAAATCTCCCAGAAAAGAAAGGCCTGATCCTTCTGCACACCCCAGGGTAAGAGAAGCTGTAGAGGCGACGTCCTTTTAAACTTATCTTTAATCTAATCTGCTGTTTCTACACAGCAATAAATGAGGTTTTATGTTAACATTGCACGCTCTGCTGAGCAGATAGAGTTCAGCTTTTGGCTTTAATGGTTTATTGTTGAAAAGAGGATCCACCTTCTGTACAAGAAATATAGAACTGGGCTTTGCTTTACACTTTTATGCTATTTTATTACTTATTTTTTAATAAAAATGAGCCATTTGCCTTAATTTCTCTCATTACAATGGAGGATTATTAGCCAGCATAAAAGATAATTTAACATATCCGGGGGACACGATAAAACGTTGATGAGAGTTGGTTGCCTTTTCTTCTACCCATTCTTGGGAGAGGCAGATGAGGGGGCAGGAGCTCTTTGGCTGCTTTTGGACCAAATTAAATTTCTTTCAGCTGAGCTTTGGTTGCTCAGAAGCAAAGGGTTGGCTTTCAAGTGCCTTGGGTGAAGGTTTACCTACATCTCTTCAGGGGGGAAAAAAAGACCTTACCATGCATTTCCCTTCAGTTGTATTTATTCTAACCCACAGACTATTTCCTGCCCATCTCCAAACTTCAGTCTTGTGTCCCTCTTTGTGTTTGTCTTTCTGCTTGAAATGGATGGCATGTCATCAGCTATTGTCCAGGTCTTGTCACACTTGTGTGCAGATGCGACTAAGGTGAAGAATGGCCGCCAGGGATGAGACCTCTCCACCAGATCCCTGAAACAGGGAGAAGACACTCCTTTGGGGTGACAGAACAGAATCTGGGTTTCAGACTGTCCCGGAGTATGACTTACCATTAGCTGAAGGTGCCAAAGACCTGTCACCTGGATTTTTAAAAAGGAAAATTGGGTTGTCACGCTTTAGCTTGCCTATACTTCAATCTTGTTGAGTTTCACAATCCCATTTTCCATATGGGGGAGAGGAAGAGTGTAGCTTGGCCCAGGGTTGTACAGAGGTTGTATTTTAGAAGGCACTAGCATATATACCTGGCATTGCCTGGCGTTTTATTTTCTCATAGGTAATACTTGTTAGGAAGATTTTTGAGAGCCTGTGTCCAGTACCGGTAACTTTTCCCCATATTGCCCAATCCAATCTGTATTCAGAGTTATTAACATACAGAGGTTGGGTTCCTGAGGGAAATACACTGCCCTCCTCCTTACTGCTAGGCCTCATCTCCATAGCAGCCAACCTATTCAAGACCGTCATAGTTTACTGAAGCACAAGAACTCTCTGACTGAGAATTCTAAAGGCCCCTCCCTAAACTGCAAACCCCAGGATTCCATAGACTCTTCTTAGGCAGCCAATCATATGAGGTCTTTGCCTGACACAGACAAGCAAACTTTGACTTTTATATATTAGATAAGATTGGGACCAAGATCTGTGCTTCCCAACTCCCTGTATGCCTTTTCCTGTTTCTAACAGTTGCTGGTCAGATGCCACAGGGGCTCAGAAACAAGATGGAGGCTAGGTAGACCTCCTTTCTCCCCAGTTTCTTGTAATGGCAGGCATTCCAGCCTTTCATAGACAAGAGAAATGGAACAAGCTTCCATTGTTAGCTCTTATGGCTGATAATGGCTGAATCTGTGTGAATTATTTATTTCTCGCATTTCTTATTCTGGCATTTAGCCAGAGACCAAGAACCTTCTTGGAAAAAAGCAGCAACCTGTGAAACCCTTGAAGGTGCATGCACGAGTGGCTGTCGCGACATCTTGCGGCAGTGATCCAAGAGGTTGATCCAGGACCTTCCTCCAGCAAACAGTCGTTCGTGTTGTTTTCAAGAAGCCAATTAGCTACCATGCTGGGCGTTTGATTCCCCATAACTGGAAGCAAACCGCCAACCGTGGAACGCTTGTTTTTTTTCCCTCCCCGCCCCCAACCTCACTTTCCTCTCCACTCGCCAACCGGTCCTGGGAGACCTGCCTTATGAATATTCCTCTCCTTGATCTGTCACTCTCCTGGGATACGCTCAGTGACAGCCACGCTGTTCCTCAGCTCTTCGGCACGGCAGCCCAGGCACCGAATGAGAGGGGAAGATGGCGAGAGATGCAAAGACGTTTGATTAGATCCCAAAGTCCCAGAATGCAGGAGTTGTACTTTTGTTTTTTAAAAGAATGTGGCATCTGTCACTTTTGGATGTGACAGGCGAGCAGCTGCCTTGTTGCCATTTAGTTACAGAAGATGCACTTGATGACCTTGTCATTCTGACATACTTCTTGGAGTTGTGGAACCAGCTCTGATTTTACTGAAATGAGCAGATTGGACCAGGTGCATACTGAAGTTTGTGGGGATGGAGCATTACCCTTCTAGCAGACTTCGTGTTGTGGTTTTGGAGTCCAGAATCTGGTACTGGGGCACCTTTCCAGTAGTTAGTCTGCCTCTGGCTCTTTTACTCTAACCATTTGTTTGTTTGTTTGTTTGTTTGTTGACCAGGTAAATGCAGAGTCTCTTGGTTGAACATTTGTGGCATCTGGCTGCCAGTGGGGAAATCATTTCCCTTTGGAAAACTTTGGTGCTGTTTCCCAAAGGACGTGGCCTGCCTGATGAAATTGAGAAAAGAGCCACAGGGATCATAGAGGACTTGCCAAGCCTATGGCCAGATAAGACAGCAAGTGTTAGCTGCCTGCAACATGGGGCACCGTGGGCCAAGGGAGAGGGAGGAAGGAGCAGCCTTTTGAACAACGTGTGGGAAGGCCACAGTCCAGAGCTTGAAGGGCTGTGTTGAGGTTTACATGTCCCAGCCTATGCTTGTGACCAGTCATCTGTCTGTCTTCTGTGGTTCCCAGAATGGCCCGTGCAACTCCAGGTCTAGGTTGTGTCAGCAGAAACCAGGACGTCTTGGTTCCTGCATTGCTTAACTGATTAACATAGGGCTTAATGATGTCTGCAGCTTTGTGCTGTAGACACAGAACAAGTATGGTTAGAACCACAAGGGTGAAGGCAGGGAGGAGGACCACGAGACAGAAGTTAAAGAGTAGCTTTAGAGGTGATGGGAAGTTGCAGCAAGAGACCAAGGCACATAGTCACTGAGAGAGCAATAGGTGGTATAGCAGAGGTCTTCCTGATTCATCAGATGGGGATGTTGCCCATTCACATCCTTTGCTCTGTCTGTGAATGTTCTTGCAACCTCCTTAATGTGTTTGCGGAGCCCTTTTCCTGCCTGCCCCAAGGACTGTCCCCCTATACTCTTGTCAGCCCAAATGCTGCACCCCTTTTGTCTGTGGTTTCAGGGTCTTCTAGCCCTGAGGGATGGAAGGGAACGGCTCTTTGTTCAAGAAAATTCTCTAGTGCCAAACCGTCAGCTTCGTGGGCTCTCTTCAGAAGCCTCATTTCCTTTTATTGGTTTTCAGTTGTAAAGGAGAAAAAATGCCATGCTCGCTAATTTAGCTTTCTGGGAGTTCTTGCATTATCCTCAGGTGGATTATGATAGAGGAGAGACTTAGAGTCCTGATCAATTTGTGCTATACATGGCTAGGGGCCCGGGGAGGGAAGGGGGTGGCAGCAATTACTGCCTCCTGTATTGCTCCCGTAGCATTTTAAGCTATAGGCTTGGGATTCTGCGGCTATTCCGAGGGTTCTGTCGCTGGTTGAAGGAACCTTTCTTTGTGCCCCAGTTTGTTCATCCGTTGTCTCTCTTTCTGGAAGTGAATGGCCCAGTTAGATTTCCTTTTTTTGAAGAGCAAGCAGTTTCCAGTAGGAAAAGTACAGTGGATATGCATGTTGAACTACCACCTTTGAAATTCGAATGCGTTGGTAGGTGCAGTTAGAGACTCCCGAGATAAAAGACGCAAAGAAGGGGTTGGTGAGAGGATGGGGACTAGCTAGTCTGGCAGGTGAGGGCTAGAAATAGAGGAGATTCTAGAAGAGAATCTCTTGCAGTAGAAAGGCAGACAAGCAGCTTTTCATCTGAGCAGTTTTTGAGTGGTATTCTGGAGCTCGTTGGAAGAATTTCAGGGAGTCCCCAGTAAGTGAAGATTACACTTCCAGTGAGAAATACTCTTTTCCATGTAGGCACGTGTAAGGGAACAACACCTTCTAGTTGCTTGTGTCTCATAGGTCAGACCGCCCAGAAACTGCAACACTGAAAAGCACGTTGCTGTTCTAAGAGTGAGGTTTTGCAAATAGTGAACGGCAACCTCCCACCCTGTCCTCTTTGCTTGCTGTTGGTTCTGGTCTGTCATTTCCTGCTGGCAGCTAGACAGATCCAAGTGGGGAAAATGCTCCCCCAGATCCCAAAAGATGTGGGGAGGGAGGGGATGTACTAGTTTCCTAGTGAAAAATCTAGGTTTTCTCAAGCCGGCTGCCTGCAAGTGTAGGGTCCTGTAGGTACGTCACTCAGAAGAGCACGGAAAGAGCATCCATTCCACATCAGCTTGCCTTTGTCATCCTTTCTCTGCCCCATGCTGCTCCAGTAGGTGGTTGGCTTGCTTTTCAACCTTGGTGGCTTGGGATTGAGGGTGGGGAGACATCGAAGAAGTATTCACAAAATTTTCACAAACTTCCTGTGTATGAAGGTGCTGAATGGGTCTTTTGGTCCAGTTAGAGAATAAATGTTGATAGTAGAAGCCATCAACAGTGTGGTAAAACGGAAGGAATAGGTTTCTACTGGTTTAAAAACAGTATGTAGACCTCAATATTATCAAGCAGAAAAAGAAGCGTGTACTCTTAGAGGAAGAGGCCAGGAAATAAACAGTCTCGTAATGTAAGTAAAATGACAATAAATTTATGTTGTTCCTTTCTGCTCCTGTTGAAGCGTTCAGTGTTGTTTCCTCCTCCAGAATAGAGCGGGTGTCATCATAACGGAGAACGGAAAAGATGAGCGACCGTTGCTTATTAGATTTATGTTTGGCTCAGTCCCAGTAAATAACCTTTTCGCGAAAGTAATAGGGTAGCTTGAGTTTATTTATGTCACCAAAAGGGCTGTCTGAACAATTCACAGCTGCTTATTTCAAAGTTTTACTTTGATTTCCGGGGGTCGGGGGGAGTGCAAGTTAAGGTACAGTCCTACGATTAAATCAGCTCGGCTTGGCCAAAGCTTCCAGTCTGATCTCCATGTTGAGAAGAATCTTTGTGTGATGCTTTCTGAAATTTTGCAGCTGAACACTCTACTGTGGCCGACAGGAAGCACATTGTGGAATAGTGGCTCCAACTCTTTTCTTTGTGACGTACTTCTTTCTGCTTTCGGCTTGGGAAGAAGTGACATATCCCTCCCTAGCTTTTTCAGATGTTAGGTTTCAGGAAACCTCCGACATCTACTCTTTCTGAATGAGTGGTTTGGCTCTTGATAGATGTCCCCTGCCTTTGGTAAAGCATCGTGGCACAGATGCTAATATGGTTGCTGTGATAACATATTTTTGAGATGGGGGAGGCACTGTTCCCACATTCCTTATTCAGACCATGAAGTAAGGTGTTCAGTTTGTCAGTGTAGTCCTCATAGAAGTGCTAATGAACCCCCACACACACAAAGCAGGGAAGGGTACAGTTTTGCTTGGCTTAAGATCCCGATTGTAAAAAATGTGTGATGCAATGGAGGGAGAAGAAAACAGTCCCCTGTTCCCTTTATATCTGTCAGAAGCGTTCTGATTTGCAGCTGCACCAGGCTGTTTGCTGCTCCAGAAAGGATTACACAGCTGTGCTGGAAGAAAATGGGGTGTTGCGGGGGGGGAGTCATCTTTTTTGGCGAGGGGGACTGTTGCAGGAGCACTGCAGTGCAGGAAATATCACCGCCCGGGTGGAAAGAGGCCCCCGAGGATCGAGGCCGGGCGTAAATTATTCATGCGTGCCAGTGTGTACGCCATAAAATAAAATTAAAATGGAAGTATGAACATACATCATGTTAGATTTGTGCATGTAAAAGGGTTGCGCCCAGGAGAGGAGAGTGCGCCTGCTGTTGAGTTTGTGGCATTGCAGAGAGAGTGGGCAGGGAAATTTGGAGACCAATGTCTCCGTTTTGTGCCCAGGCGGTCCGTTTCCCCATGGCTCATGTTACACAGGGCTCTTAGAGCATATCCATGCACTCTCTGCATTGCTTTGTGGATGCATTCCTTATGGAAAGAGCGCTTCCCCTTTGACTTACCTCCGTGTTCATTCAGGTAGTCAGATGAGACCCTCCTCTGTGTTCTGTCTGTAGGAGAATTGCATTCTGCACTTTGACCCTGGAATAGGCCTTATAAGACTCCGGACATCCCCGGGCAAAGGATGTATAACCGGCCCCCAATGTTGTATGCTTTGCGGTGTCGGGATGACATCTCGTTATTTAAAATCCCATTCAAAACTGATTGTGTAATTTTAGCTAGTCGGGTAAGGGTTTTTTTAATGGCTCTCAATTTTACTGCGTAGGTTTAATTTATATTGTGATTTTAGTAATTATATTGTATTGATGACTGAAGTTTTATGTGCACCGCTCCGGAATCTATCATTTTGGAGGAAGGTGCAGGATAGACTGTTCTAAAATGATTAGAAGAATTATAAATTATCTTCAGGGAGTGCGGTACTAAAATTTCAAAGGAGTGGAACCGTATCACTGGTTTCCGCCACAGGAAATTGCAGAGATGATGGCCTTGCAGGTGCAATTCTGGTTGACCAGGGGCTCCAAAACCCAGTCTGTCCCTCAGGGGCTTCCTGTTTTTCCGGGTGACCCATTAACGCTCCTTCACTCTTTTCTCTGTACAAATAAAGATATTGAGGAAGGTTTCTGTGGTTCCTGCAGCTGTGTGTGGTGTGGAGGAACCATCAGAAGCTGGAACTGTTTTGTCCGGCCTTGTCTGCACTGACTGAGGACCTCTTCCACACAGCGCACGTGATTTAGCAAGGTGTGGAGCCGTTTGCCTGTGCCCTGAAGGGAATTGCTGAAGGACATCACAAGAGAGAGGATTACATCCCACAGCCACTGTTGCTTGGGAGGGGATCTCTCCGCCTGGGCTTTGTTGATTGCAGGGGAAAGCCTGTCAGCTCTTGCCTCAACTCAGATAAGCCTCCTTCTGAATAGCTGTTGCTCTTCATCAATTGGAAGGAAGGCTGACGTGACCCCAACACTCTTGCCTCTGTTCATGGTCTTGCTTTGGTTTGTATTTAGGGTTGGGGCAAACAGATCACTATGGCCGAAGCATTTAAAGTGGCCGAAAGTTAGTTTAAGCCATTGATCTTGTCTCCTTGTTGGAGGAAACGGCAGCTTTTTAACCTCCCCATTGCATATGTTGATTAAGAATCTTGTCTAGATGAGCAAAGAAGAAAGTTCTTCACATTGGAAGGCTACCTTGCTCCCTTTTTTTCATCCTTGCTTGAGGATTGGCAAGCTGGTAATAGTGCTTTGATGGACAGGGAATCCCTCTGCGCTGTTTCGAGGCGGCTTTAGTGGGATCTGTTCTGTCTTTGTGATCTTAGGCCCTTTCTGCTCTAGATTGTTATAGTGCAGTTATTCCACTTTCAACATCCTATGGCATCCCGAGGTTTGCAGTTGAGGGAGGGGTAAAGTCATCCCTCCCCATCTACTGGTGTTAGGGGCACAGGACCCCCATGAAAGTGGGAAACCAAGAATAACTCGAGGTCCTCCCAAACCATATTTAACACGCAAAAAAGTATGGTCACCATATTCAACCCACTGTGGGGTCCTTTGAGGCATCAGGGTTCCTTCACAAGACAGAAGTGGGGGGCTGGGGGAGCTTACTGCCACCCCCACTGCTGCCCCACACCGTTTTTAAGAGGGACTTACTAGCCCTGTTTGCAGTTTCTCAGTCTCACGAGGCTTGCAATCCCTATTAAGAACAGCACAGGGAGGCAGCAGAGGTGACAGCAGATAATCCGTGAATAATCAAATCTGCAAAAGTGAAACCCACAAATGTGGAGGGCGGACTGTGTTTGGAATCCTCAACCAGAGAGCTCTTTGGCCTCAGGAAACTACAAACCCCAGAATGCCACGGGATGCTGAAAGTGGAATAATAGCACTATAACAGTGCAGGGCGGAAATGGCCGTAGTTTGCTGTGGCTCTTTGCTGGCACTTCTCTTCCCACATGCATTAGATTGAGTGGTGGGTTGCTGGAGGCATGTGATTCTCCTTCTCTTCATAGTTTTATCCCGAATTGTCACTTCTGCGGAATAGACTAGCACTCTCTTTCTCCCGGTGTACACCACCACATGTCTCTCCTTCCCAGAGAATACACTCAGGTGCCTTTTTTAATTACTTAGTGGGAGAGGAAGGGCGAACCGTTGGAAAGCCGCTCGATACAAATCCCTTAAGCCACTATTGATGGAGGCATCGGGGAGCGCTTCAGCCCAGCCAAGAACCTGAAGCGTGAGCACCATCTGTGGACCTGTGTCTCCCCGGCCAAATTACATTCCGAGATCTTTCTTTCCTCTGCTATTTTTCATTAAACGAATTGGGTTTGCTGGAGATCGCCGGGCCATAAATATTTTGTCCCAGCTCAGCGCAGGGGGGTTGTTACCGCTCCCTGGTTTGACACTTGTTTTTCGCTGCAGAGCAGAAGGCGATGCCTTGAAGTTCTCTGGAATGAAACAAAAATTGGATGAAGTGATGGGAGGGGGACAGTCCTCTGGGGATGGGGCCTGAGCCAGAGAGAACCTGGCAAGGGTTGCTTTCCTTCAACGCTTTCAGCATCACTTTCAAAACCATACTTCATCTTGATGTTCAGGCTAAAAGTTAGAGCCAAGGTAGCTACCTGCAGACTGGGTTGATTGGTTCTGGGTCTGTATTGGGATTTTTGACCCCTTCTACCAATTTTCCCAGTCTTTTCTAAACTCCTTTTCCCCTCAACTCCCTTTAGCTGCTCAGTCTCTGCCATCTTGAATGCCCATCCTTGCCTCTGCTTTCTACCTGATTGCCCTCTTCCTGGCCTTTTGGGTTTTCTGTCAGTAGCTTTCCTCATGCCTGGACCTGTTTTCCCTCACCTTTCTGGCTAACCTTCCCCACTGATTCTACTTTGCATGTCTGCCTTTCCCCTCAGTTTTTGCAGTCTACACAGCAAGGTGTTCTCATCCGGTCCGCATTTCACTTTCTGATCAGGAGCTACATATACTTGCCAATATACTGTCTGATATATACTGATACCTTCACTTTTTTTTCTGGCAGTCCAGTCCTTGTGAATGTTTCAAGTAGCAGAGGATCCAGGGAGATGCTTTGGAGATTGGAGGCCATTGCAGAATTTTTAATATGCATTGTCCCCCTTACGGTATCTTCTCATAGACACTAGACTTATGAGCATCTGGAATTTGATTTTCAGTGTACATGCCGGAAGGACACGGTGAAGATTTCTATGGACGTCTTCGTGAGAGTCCTCCAACCTGACCGGTATGACCTGTGGAAGCAAGGAAAAGACATCGCCCCCTTGGATCACATGAAACCCACAGCGTTAACCAGCCCGGAACTGGAGGCCTGGAATCAGACAAAAGATGCCTTGAAAAAAAGGATGCTCCGCAGGTAAGCAACCGTTTGTGCTCCATTTCTCCCTCTATAAGTAGAAAAGCTGCTTTGAGAGAAGGCAGCAGGAGTCATGCTGTCACAACTAAAGTGATGAACTAAAAGCCCTAAAAGTCCCCCTTCAGGGAATATGGTTCCCCTTCCTGCTTGGGAGTGTAGGGGCAATTCCATCAAATGTTCTCCTCCTTTTTTGGATCAAGAAATGTACTCTCCAGCACAGGGCTTGTAAACCACACAGTGTAGTCAGTTGACCTCCTTCCTCCATAAAACCATTTCCCCAGGAATATGGAGCATTGCTTTCTTTTTGTTCGAGTGCTGTCTTTCTCACTCACCACAAGTTTGGAGAGCAGCAGCCTTGCAAGATCGTTGGTGTCAGCAGTTGAAAGTTCAGTGGTGATGAGCTTTCGATCTAAAATGGCTTCCTGACTAGATTTTACACTCTGTTGGACAGCATTCTTTAGCATTATTCCTTCTGTGGAAGAGAGTGAGCAAGCCTGGCTTGCATTCTAGCCTGACATTAATTCATGACTATCGGGTATGCCCTCCCTGGTTATTTTTTCTTTCTTCCTCAGCCTGTCCTTCCAGCATAGGCAGAGAGCTGCTCGTCTTTCTCTTCCTGTACAATCCTTTCCCAATTTTGAAATACCTCTGTCAGGTCATTTAACAGTGCCATGTCTGACTTACGCAGCGCTAGCTCTCTTGTGCGTTTGCTGGATGTCTGTCGAGTGTCGAGCTTATTTGCCACACTGGATTTATTACGCCACTCAGGATTCAGTTTCAGAATCCTCCTGAAGGAGGTCTTCATATAGCTAGGCCAGTATATACACCTTCCACTTCTCTGCACAACGTGCAAGCATAGAATTGGCTCAAGCTGTCATAAATTTGACATGAATTTTCCCTACCCCATAAGTTTAATGGTAAAAAACAGTTAGAAGTTTCTCATCCTTATTGTTGCCGAATAAAAAAAAAGCTTAGAATATCTTTGTGCCTTTCTTCTTCCTCCGTTACACTCTTTTTCCCCCTTTACGCTGTCCGTGGTATGTTCCTGTTCCTACTAGACAAAGAAACTGGGCAAAACTGTACAAAAAAGTACAGTTTTTGTGTGACTGTACGGGATTGGATTTCTTGCATCTTTAATTACTATGACTACATTTTGTGTGAGCCGTTGCAATTCAGTAGTGCTGGTGACACGCACGGCCCTCCCTGTGGAGTGTCTATATAAGTGCCATAATCCCCACCAAGCTGTACTTGGAGCTGCTGTGTCACCATTCCAATCCTCTCCCTCCTCCATGATGGGTTCTGGATCTCCAACAAAATCTCGACAAAATAAGCCTTTTCTCCTGGCGTGGTATTCTGAAGGGTTTGTGGAGTGCTTGCGTGCCTTCTTCCTAACTTTTTTTTTCCATTGTCTTCTCTCCAAGCCAGAAGTTAATGGGCCACCAAGAAAGTGTGTACATCAGATCACAAGCGAAACAAGCAAATTAACCAATCCGGTATCAAAAGATCTATTTATCAGGGATGTTGAAAGTCAGGAAAGGCAAAAAATGGAAACAGACTGCCTATATAAAGTTCTTCTCCTGGCATCTAAATTGATCTGATGAGGAGGCAATAGAATGGTAACTGTGGGTGCAATATTGATACCACATTCCTTTCACCTTCCTCTCTTGGGATATATCTAACTCCCCAGACTTTCCTTGTATGTTTTTGTCCTCCCATCTATTTTATCTTGGTAGTTCTCTTCGGCGGTGTACGTGCCTGATGGTGCCGTAGCGGATTATCTATCCGCAGAGTTTTTGTCACAAAGCTGACCCACATACACACCCCACATCAACCGTAGTTGCTCTCTGCTGAGAGACGGGCCACAATTTTCCAGTCATCTTCCTGCCTCTTGGAGCAAGCTAGCGCATTCTCCAGTGGGCCTCTGGGATCATTCTGCCTTCACTCATCTCTGCGCATTAATTGCCATAGTGATCTTACAAGCATAACCTTTTTCCAAGAAAAATATAAATTATTTTCTTTCGTTTTTCTTCTCCTTCCTGCAGTCCTTCTCCCCCTCCACCGCAGCAGTCCCTGGCTAAAAGCATCTTGCGGTCTTAAATTGAAACACACTCTCTCTGCTGAGGCAGGCCTCTGCTGCACTAACGGTGCCATTCTTCTACTTGAAAACCTTGTTAACTCTAAATTAGCAGTCCTATCGTGTCTCCTCTCAGCAGCACAGAGGCTGGCTGGTTGAGGGTTTCTGGGTTTCAAGTTGCCTTTAATCTTCCTAGCAGAGAATACTGGCTCCTGGGGCAATGTTGGGCAACCTGGTGTCTCCTTGCAGGTGGCCAGTTTTGAGTGGCTTTTTCTGCTCTGCTCTGGTGCAGAGCTTGGAAATTATTTGTTAAATATTAATATGTTCCAGAGGTTTTTTTAAATAAAAATCAACAGTGGTTTCAAAATGTATTAATCATTAAACATGAGCAACAGTGTTTTCTGAATAATAATAATAATAATAATTATTATTATTATTATTATTATTATTGCTTAGTCCAAAGACCAAATGGAGTACAAAACGTCCAAATGTTCACTCTTGCAGTTACAAAAATCACAGTTGAAATTAACTGTATAACATATATCTAAACTTAAAATTGAGTGCTTTCTGAGTAGTAGTTAACCGTTGTCATCTCCAAAAGCTATTGCTGGCTTTGAAAAAAAATTTTTTTTAGGAAATACAATGATTTAATGCATTTTCTGACTTTTCCAAATGGAGTAACATTAAAGAATTTGTTCGTTTTAAGGATCTAGTATGTATTTGTGTTGGCAACTAACCTAACGTTTTCCAGGCTCTGTCCTGGTACCTGATCATTTGATGCTGTGTACACCTGAAAAAATAAACACACACAGACAAGAATACACACGAACACACAGAGACATGTATATACTAGTATCTGAACCTCCAAGCTACTTTCCCATCTCTACCCACATGTCGCACTGCCCTTGATCTTGATGTTTCCAGCATGTGGCTGATTTTCTCCTGATCCTTGCCGAGCTTAGCGAAGCTGTTGTCTTCACACTGTTCCTATTTACATAATGACTAATTGATTGTGGCAAAAGCTAATTGGTCATCAGAGCATGTTGTCAATACCAAGTGGCGATTCCATTTCCCAAAGTTTCTTTGGATTAGAAAGATTGTATAAACGGGCTGCCTGTGCCAGGAGACACCAAACGAGATTTGTGTTATGTTGCCCTTTCTGGCCTGCAAGCCGGCTCGTGTTAAGTGGTGGAAAGTCTTCACTTGCTCAGTGGTCGCACACGCCGTGGAGAAAGCCAGTGGCACCCTATCCTTCCCTTCATTATGTGACTGGAGGTCCACGGAATTGCGACTGCTGTGATGGCTAGATCCCAAGGGTGAAGGGAAATTCCACAATATACAACTTCTTCTTCTTCTGTTCATAGAACCATGTGCTTTTCTGAGCGCAGTTGACATTCCGAATGGAAATTGGTTTGAAGAGTGACCCCGAAGAAGAGCTGTTTGAAATGCGTCAGGCTCGTGAAGGAAATACTTCTTTGCTCACGCACCAGGCAGTTTCCTCCCATCCCTTTCCTGCTAGCAATAGTTGGTGTTTTTCGTTCTTAGTTGGCTTTAGAATAGCCTTCTGTGACCTCGTGCCCTCCAGGTGTGTTGGACCACAACCGCCAGGGCCTAGAAAGTAGCCCAGAATTTCCAGAGGCTATGGGCCCTGTGGGCAGTCTCATGGCTTACTCTTGCAAAAACTCCTTCCTTATGCCACTAAGCTGACAAGCAACAAAGCATCGCTTGATTTGGACCTCGGTTGGTTGTCCATCCCTGCACTGGACAGTACTTAGAGGGAACTGTTTGCAGGGCAGAATACATCTCGCAGTGGCTCAGTGGATCTGTTCGCTGCCAGCCATATCAGAACACAAGCAACTGCTGGTGCCTAGAACCTGAGCAAAGAAGCATTCTGCAGAGCAGTGAAAGGGAGACATAACATAGAAAAGGGGATCAAAATCTGAGAATTTTAAGGTGGCAGCAGCAGCCAAAGTGTTGAGGACTAGGAGCTGATCTGCTAGGGAGGATTTGTGGGTTGAATGTCTATCCTGCCATCATCCTGTGAAGGAAACCAAGTTGTGTCAAGTTGCGAGTTCCCAGTTGGTCTTTCTGGCAGGCATTGACCAGACCCAATCCTGTTTAGCCTCCACAAGGTTGCTGCGTTGTGTGCCCCTAGACTGATGATGTATGCATGTTATATTGAGCGGCCTCAGAGAAGTTGGCTGTGGGACACATGCTGGAAACAGAGAATGGCTTGCCTCTGCATTGTACCAGTTTTAGCAGAAAAGACTTCTGAAGGATCTTCCCGTGAACCAAGCATGCCAAGCACCTTTTGGATTCCACTGGTGTGTTCAAGTGTTTTCATGAATTGACTTCAGGGTGTGAAGTAGATATCCACACTTGAAGAGTGGTTTATATGGCTCTGATCCAGAAATTAGTCATTTCTCTTTTGATGTGTGGCTTTTTTTTCCTCTTCAGTTTGGTCTATGAACCCATTAAAAGGCTCAACAAGTAGCATTCTGCTGCAGCTGAATAAATGTTCTCCCTTATGTGGAACTGTGCTTTTATCTTTAGGGGGGTCTCTCAAGTTGTTACATATAATTCCGTACTGTGCTCTTACACATTGGTGGAGGCTGAGAATAGGGAATAGGTGAGTGTGTGTGTCATAGGGAAACCAAACCTTTTGAGAACTGTTTCTTTAAACAGAAGCAAAGAGGGAAAAAACGTATTGTGCCAAAAACAGCGTTGTGCAGGTGACGAGAAGGATAGTGGTGTTTAGTGGACAAAAAGCCACAAGAAGCTGAATTAAAAGTGAAGTAACTTTGCACATCCCTGCAAAGGTTTGTCAGACACAGAAGCTTGCAGGTAAATCTTCCTTCCCTACTTGGGTAAGAGAGAGGTTTTTGAAGCAAAATTCTCTTGCCAGTTTTTGGGAAGGATAGTTATTGCAAGCACGTTGGCACAGTCTCTTGACTTGTTACGGCCCCTGTGTTTTGGAGCTTGGGCTATCATTAAACACAAAAGTAACGTTATGTTGAGAGATCAATAGGAAGAATGTGCATCTGGGAATAAATGGAGATTGTAGTCAAATCAGAAGAAGACTAGGACTTGGTAGGGCAGCTAGGAAGAAACTAGAAAAGATAATCAAGTGTGACAATACATCATTGAATATCAAAGTCAGGATTGCCCATGCCATAATATTTTTGACTCTGTGTATGGTGTTCTACATTTGTGATGTAATAATAAAGGTAGAAAAAGATGACTAGAAATAGAATTTCATGGTGCCCTTTTGAGTACATTGTAATGTCCATTGTTTGCTGAATTCTGTGAGGGATTTACTTGTTTTTGCTCAGGCTGTGGTTAGCTGAAGGTGTCCTGATCTCAGAAGTGCTTCTTCCCCTGGGTTTTCTTCTTCTTAATGTTTCTCTCTCCCATTTCAAACTTCAGGGCAAACAGGAAACGGAGCCAACCCCGAAGGCATAAGACACAGGATCAGAAGGCACTCGGAGAGGCCATGGCCGCAGAAGCCGCTTTGGGCGAGGGCAAGGAGAAGGAGGGTCAACAGAGACTTCCAGGCTTGGATGAAGAAGAAAAACCCAAAGCGTCGGAAAACAAAGAAGGTAAGGTTGTGGCATGTATTTGCTGCATTTTATCATGATTAGCGCAGCTCTTACTAAAAAGGATATTCTTTCTCCAAGAATGATGATGATCGTGGTAGTGGTTGTGGAAATGATGCCACTGCCGAGTACTCATGTAGCATGTTTCGAGTTTTTAGAGGCGTTCATAGACCTGATGGCAATCGCCATTTGTAAGGAAGACCAGGCCATATTTCTCCCCTTCTTTTTAGCCAAGCTTAGCTTCCCCAAAACCGTGCCATTAAATTCCGCACCAGAGTCCAGCAGAATTAGGAATACAGTGGTGTGGTTTGTGTGAGAGGAGGGAGACCATCTCTTCTGGCTTCTAGTAACAATCCAGATGGAACACCAGACAGGTGAAACAGCAGTCAGAGATCAGCATAGGTCCTGGTTCTCTGTCACTGGGAAAAGCATCATAAAGTAGTACCAGATAAATGTATGGCGACTCATCTTAATTTTATACGCCTTTTCCCCACTGACCACAATTTGGCTTTTCTTAACAATTAATTTATAGCCTGTTTAGCTTGTGGTACAGATCTTTGGAACACTTTGGAGTGAGGTTAAACTGGTACTGGTTTCTTTTTTTCCAGAATGCATTTATGAATTGCTGGTAGAGTATTATTCATTCTGGGTTGAAGGAAGCAGTGGCTGCTTGACCAGTATGAAATCTATGCTTGCTGAGAAGCGTTCTCTGTAACTACATCTGTTGGTTTTTCAAATCCGTCTGTACTTAAAAGGCTTTGGAAGTTTCTCCCAAAGCTGCTTATGCTTTTGGAAAGAAGACACATTTTTCTTCAATATTTCATGGGTGGGAATCTCTTCCATCCCTCTTGTGTCTGGCTAACATCTTCCATTAAAACACAAGAGACCCGTGTGCTGTCAGGGAGGGTGGTTTAGTTGTTTTATAACAGCTGCTTATTAATCATCACCATTACCACTATCATGAAATGCACCGACCAGTTTCTAAAAGCAGTAACAAAGAGTATATACAACCATTCTTTCAAAACAAATCAGCACAGAACACAAAAAAAACTTGACGGCAGCTATAGTCCTTTCATCAAGCTGGTAGGAGCTGTGCTCTATCAAAAATAATGGTGTGTCAGGGAAAAGGAGGGAAAAAGAATGATGAAATATGCTTGCCAGTTTTCTGACTGGTCAGAAAGGCATCAATTGTGAGCCACTCTTCCTTCTACTGTCTCTCCCTCCCGGTTTCCCAACTTGCAATATACATCTTGTCTTCCATTGCTTTATTGATGGGGGCTCTACTCACACACTACATATCATTGGAAGATATGAGAACATAACATCTAAATTAAATTCCTTGAAAAGTACAAAAATTGTCAACCTCTTCTTGAAGTGTGTTCCATTCCAACAAGTTTGGATTACTGGGAGGTTTGGTAAATTTAGCCTGAATGAAGGTGGGGAGAGTTAGTTCGTGCAAACACTGGGGTTTTGGAAGTTCTCACCTGTCCATTAAACATAAGAGAGGATTATTTGGGGCCCATGGCTACAGAAATAGATGCCTCTGAAAACCAAGGACCTGCCTGGGGGCAGCAGGAGGGTTTCTGCTGATCAGAGATGCTGTTTTTACACTCTCCAGATGTCCTTGCATTTTGTGATGGCTAGCAGAATTAAAATAAGCAACTTATGCTGATGTTTTTTCCCATTTGGCTTCCTTTAGCAGGATCTGTGCTCCAGGAATATCTAAACATGGTGTTCATGTTAGCGTGCTGTGAAAAACACATTTAATTAAAAAGAAGTCTCCCGAGAGCTCAAACGCCCCCTCATTGTGTGGGCCTGTAGAACACCTGAATAGGGCAATTATTTCTGCTTAATCTTGTCGTTTATATATAGATTGTAATTGTATTAACATTTGTTTTTAATATTTCCTCTGGTGCTTTTGGAAAAGGAAAATGTGGGCTTTAAAAATGCGAAGAGAAGCAAAGATTGCTATGTGTAGGACCTCATAAAGGAGCTGTGTGTAGCTGTGCTTCCACTGTGCAGTGCCCTTAACTCCTTTTTTTGGCACATTTGTGCAGGGATACAAATGCCCTGACCCCTCTTGCTCCGCATGATGTTAGGCCCATTTGTTCTCCTCCTCAAGCAAGATAAGGAAGCAATGGGCCAATGGTGTGTGGCAAAGGAGTCAGACAACTAGGGCAAGCTACTCCCTGCCGCTCCATCTCGAAAGAACCCCTGGCGTCGAGCAGAACGTGCTTGGCTTCTGTGTGAGCCCCAACCGTTGCAGCATGAAATAAATGGCCTGAAAAGTGCCAATGTCTCCTGGGGGGATGAGAGATAAGTGTCACAGGCAGAGCCAAAGAGCCTTGAGAAGGGAAGGGAGGGAGATGAATTGTTGCGTTTGTTTGAGATGAACAGCCTTTAAATTAGAGCTGAGTCCTGCTACTGGCAACTGCTTAACTGCCAGCATCAGTTGAATAAGGATTCTCCACTCTCTCCCCCTACAATTGCATTACTGGAAGTCTGACTTGTTGGCTGAAGAGCCTTCAGGGCTGTATCTGGGATGTTTCATTTGGGGCTTTTCGTTTCCTATGAACACTGGAACTGTAGGTACCCCTTTTTAGTGTCTGTGAGCTCTGGGTTGGATGGAAACCTAGTGTTTTTTTTTCCCCCTAAATCAAACTCTACTTCAGGCTTCGTAAGAGAATTATGCATACACACCTCTAATAGGTAAGGATTTTTTTTGTTTGTTTAATCTGATACACCATTTTTCTGCCATTACGCTGTTCTTCAGTTCTCACAGAAGGTGAATTCATACATGTGTATTATTTCATTGTTAGAAGACAATACAGTGGCCCCTCGGCATTTGCGAGGGTCTGGGGCACAGAACCTCATGAAAGTGGAAAAACCGTGAATAACTCTCTCCCTGGTGATTCCCCCTCCCATTGCTCTCTAGAGTGCCTTCTTCCCATTCCCTTGCCTCTGGTCCTGGTGCTCCCCAAGGGAAGGAAAAAGGCAATGTAAAGGGCTTACTGGTACTTTTCCCTTCAGACAGAGAAGAGCAGAGTGTTGATTTCTGGTATTCTAGCAACTTCCACTTGCCATCTTGAAAAAGGAGATTCTTCTCAGAGGGGAGGGGTAGGAGCAAAGAGAGTCCCTGACCAATCAGCAGTCATCACACAGCAGAGTGTGCAGCCATGTGGCAGAGAGACACACCTCCCAGCAGTGGAGGAGGACTTTGCTCGCTCAAAAGGAAAAAAAAATGTCCATTTTAAACACAAGCCTGGCAAGCCTGGGGTGAAGAATGAAAGGGAATTGGAGGAGGAGAATTGGGGGGAGAGGGAGGCAAGCGTGCTTCTTGCGAATAATCAAATTTGGGAAGGTCAAACCCACAAATGCAGAAGAAGGACTGTAATGGCAACAGTTTCTTGTGCATGAACTTTTTTTTCACGGAGGCAGGCCACTTGTGCAGCTATCAATCATTCAGTGTATAATTGGCTCTTGGAAAGGACTTACAGGGTTCACACTCTTCCCAAAAACACACTCTCGGACCACTGCCAAGTCTGCTTCCTCTTGTCCAGAGCGTCTCTGTAATGTGGGACTGCCCTTCCCTCTGGCACAAAGGACAGTTCCCTTTGTGTAAAGCGGAGAATGGGAGAACTCTGAGACGAACCTCCCTTGGATCGGACCAGCTGCATATGTGGTCCAGCAGCCAACAATTGCCAGCCAGATTCTTCCACAAACTCCAGAAGTCGGTCAGAGCATCCTCTCTCCTTGTTACTTTCAGTAGCTGATAATCAGTGGCACACTGCCTCTGAACATGGCATGCGATCAATGAAGCAATTAACCACTCTGTCCAGCTGCTTTATCCAGAGCCCACTTTTTTCCCCAAGTCTAGGACTCGAGGTGACTCCCGGGATAAAAAGAAAGGCAAGTAAAACCATATCTAGCTACAAACACACACATAATTTCCCCTTTGTTTCCTGAAGGTCCTGCCCCTGCCCCCCCAGCACCCTCCAGATCTGTGGGTCTATGCTGCCTATCATGCAGAGCCAGTGTGACTACTGACCCTGCTCTCTATGGATGATGGGGTTTGCATCCCAGTATATCTGAATGGTACCCGGTTACAGGGAGGCTGCTGCAGAGCTAAGCCTTGCATACCACCTGCCCTCAGATTAACTTGTTTCGAAGTCCGTTTTTTTCTCTGGTTGCTCAAAGATTGCACATAGTGGGGGCAGCTTTCTCCTCGTCATGCCGGGTGTAAATACGATCTTTCATTGTACAGCCAAGGAGAAATCCAATTTGACTTTACATTCAATATGTTTGTCCCTCCAAGGAAATTCAATAGCCCTTTTCTTGCGAAACAACAGCACGGCTTTTATCCGAAAACATTGTTTTACAAATAACACCCCTGACTATTTTAGGCTGGTGCTCTTGTTCCTCCCCAACCTTTCCCTTTTTTCTTTTTTTGAACAAACGAGTGTAAATAAGACTCTCTAAATTCCAGTCTTCCGAGGGAATATTGTGGCACTGACGTCTGCTGGCGAAGGCTCTTGCAAGGGGGGAAGTCTTAGCGGCTTCATCTCACCCTGGGCTTAATCATGTCTTAGGGCTTGATGTTAAGCTTTGGCTTATCTGATCTCTCTCTCATCCTAACCCTCCACCCTACCCTACCAGCCATATGTTAAGTTTGGTCCAATAGGCTTTGCTAGGCACTGATGTTAGTATCGCAAGCCTGGGGGGTTACTATCAGATCTTGATGAGAGCTGAGCGGTTTCCCCGGTTTGTTCCCCCACAGCATCCACCCCACATCCTCACTCTCCTGTCTTTGTCCTCAAACGTGAGTGACCTTTTAGGGTGGTCCAGGCATCTTGCAGGTGGAAAAAAACCCCCACAATCTCTTAACGAACAAATTGGGGAGGGGCTCAGTTGGGGGAACGTCTTGTCTGTGGACCACTTATTATTTACGGCCTTTTCAACAGACTGGATAACTTTATTCATGAAGCTGGTGGGAGTGGGAGAGATAAAAGTTTGATTAATTCACAGCCAGGCCAGTAAAAGAAGCTGTTTCGAGGCGGCCGCCTTCTTGGGCCACTTGGTGGCTGCTGGGAATCTCAGCCTCAGTCTCCGGGGGTGGGGGCAGGTATTCTGGAATGGTAAGTTAACAAATTGGGAGAGCAAGGAGAATTCTGTTGTTTTATGGGTGATTCTCTGTCTAGATGAGAAAATATGGGGACATCCGTCTGCCCGCTCACAGAAGTGCCCTCGAGAGTTGACAACGTGATGGGAAAATGGATAGCAGTGACGGTTTTCCGGGGTGGGGGGTGGAGAGAGGTAGAAAAGCGATGAGGAGAAGAGGGTCGGGGGAAACGCGCACACACTTCTCCAGTCCCAAGATGGCATTGTGTGCCAGACCTCCGGTTTGATTCATGTCCTGAGCAATGCTTGTCAGGGCCTTCCAAGACCTTGTAGGAGAAGCCGCCCAGCAGAGAAGTGATTTAGAGGGCTGTGTTTGATTCCTCATTTCCCAAGTCCTGTCAACTGTCTGGCTCGTACCCAGAGGTAGAGCTCGTGTGCGCAATGAACTTTTAACTGAGCTTGAAGGCAGTGATGAGCCGGAGCTCCCCTCTCACCACAGAAGCATGTCTTCAGCTTCTTAAGAGATGAGGTGGATGGCAACTGGGGCAGAAGATTTGGCAAAGAGGATTTGGCAAAATTGGAGTCCCAGCAACATGTGGAGAGCTACAGGTTGCCCAGCCCAAGCTTACACTTGGCCCTCCACATTTGTGGGTTTGCCTTTCACGGATATGATTATTTGCGAGTTTCTCTAACCTCTTGCCCGGCCCTTTTTTTCTGGGGGAACCTTCCCTCTTGAATCAGGCCATGCAGCCCTTTAAAAACCCAGCTCTGTTCCTCCTCCATCAGTTGCTGCCTCTCCAGCTAAGGATGGCTTGCAGCCCAATTTCTCAGCACCACAAGCCTTTTCCCTGTGCCACCTCACACCCAAAGGAGATGTGCGAGAGAGAGGAAGTATAGGGCCACTACACCAACCCACCCACCCCCTTTCCCTCTCCTTTCCCTCACCTGGTTTGGACCCTGGTTGCCTGTTCTCCCCACCATGTCTCGGCCCCCTTTCCACAGACACACGCATTGCATTTTGATACTTGTGATCTTTCCACATTTGTGAGTGTCCTGCGCCCCTAACACTAGTGAACGTGGAGGACCAACTGTTGTTAAGGCTGCTGTTAGCACTTGGTGATATTCCATTGGGAGCAGACATTATTCCTTTGTTCTGACTTTGCTGTTTAGATGTCTTGGAATCGTCACCGTTATCAGACAGGGTTAGATCAGGGCAGGGATCCATTTTTCTATTGATTGCCAGTGGAGCCATCACCAAAAGTGGGCAAACTGCTTCCACCTTTCTGTACCTCTGTCACACACCTTTGCTTCCTTTTCCAGCCACTTCCTTCTGTTTGTCTGTCTTTCCCTCCCCGCCCGTTGGGCTCCTGGGAAAGGGAGAGATTGATTGCCGTTGCCAGAGGTCTGAAATTGCTTGCTTGCTGGAGGCTTTGGAAATTAGGCAGAGTCCAGACTCGGCCCAAGGGTGGCTAACCTTTTAGGGTAAAGCTGCTCAGCCTTGCAAAGGCCAGCAAAAGTAGAATAAATTGTGCAAGATAAAAGCACCCATGATTTACAGAAATT
The DNA here is from genome assembly GCA_030412105.1 of Cyclura pinguis. NCBI lineage: Eukaryota > Metazoa > Chordata > Lepidosauria > Squamata > Iguanidae > Cyclura > Cyclura pinguis. The sequence goes on along the minus strand of CM059614.1, from coordinate 5,475,624 downwards.
ATTAAGGCCTTGGCACAGCGTTTAGATTGCCTTGTCTCTGTATTCCGATGAGTCAGCGTGTAGATTCATGAGTGTAAAGTATTGATTCTTCAGTAGGTCAGCCTCAGAGATTTACATGGAAAATACTCTGTTTACCCGTGGACCTTTGGGAGGATCACAGCCCTTCATTCCTCCAACAAAAGGGGAACAGCATGGCTCCTGATCCTCTCCCCAGCCCCTAGACCCACACACAGAAAAGTTCAAAAGTTTCTGGGTGATTTTCAGGTACTTTTTCACTCCTAAATGCAGCAGTTGGCTTCTCCTACCTTCCCCCCAACCTCCCAGCTTCCCCCCATAAAGAACAAAAATCTGTTAAAATGGTGGCTGGAAGTTTGGGTTTCAAAGAGATGGTTTTATGAATTACATTGCTAACATAATCGTTGGAGATGAATACTTAGAATCAATTTGAAATAATAGCATTATATTAGTAATTCAATATCATTAGCAAATATTGGTCCTTTTTGTTATTATTAACTAGGAATTTCTTTTAGGTATTCCATTCTGTTTTAGCTATGAAGTTAATCTAGATTTTTATGGAATGATTTTTAAGTCAAGTATGATCAGTAGGGGCTGTTTACAACAAGAGGGGACTGATTTTTAATTTGTTGTAGTTTCTTTTTTTCCTTTTTTCTTTTGGTTAGGTGTATATTTACAGTTTAACTGTGTAAGATTTGTTATTTTGTATGTTTTGTAATGCTTTGCCTTTTCATTTTTATGAATGTTGTGTATCGTTGTGTGTGTTAGATGTCGAATTTTTAAACAAAAGGGTGACCAGAAGTGACACACTTTGGTTGTGCCAAAATTCGTTGGTGCCGTTGGCAGGCCCAAGGGAGATAAAGGACTACTGCCCTTCCAGAGTCGACCACCCCGAATAAAAAGGCGGGGTGAAGAATCTCACGTTCGTGTGCGTGTGTTTGGGTAGCCTTTTCTAAACTGACCCTCCTCCTTTGTCGAAACAGGAGACTGCAAACCGAAGGTCCGCATCCCGAAAGCCAAAGGGGAACGGAAGAAGAAACAGCCGCCGCATCCCAGCCCCTTGCCGCCATCTCCCCAGCTCCCCTTGCACCAGCTCCTGCCTCCACTCTTGCTTCCGCAGCCGCCGCTGCCAAAGCCGGGACAGCCCCAGCTGCGAGCCCCCGCGGAAGAGGAAGGGACCGAAGCAAGTCCCCTCAAGCCCGCCTCCGAGGAAGGCGGCACCCCCCCTATGCCCGCCCTCAGCTCCCTCACCTCGGAAACCCCCGGCGAGGAGGAAGAGTCGAAGCAGCGACCGATCATCCCGATGCTCTACGTGGTCCCGCGGCGCAAAAAGACCCTGTCGGAGAAGAGGCGGATGTCCTGCCAGGAGGTGTTTGAGCGGTTCGTCACGAAGGAGTCGGTGGCCCCCTTGGACCTCGGGACGAAAGAAGAGGAGGAGAATGCAGAAGTGCTTCCAGAGCCCAGTAAATTGCAGGTAGCATGCAGTTGGGGGGCAGCAAGAGCTTGTGGTGGACTGCACAGATCAAAGCGAATTAGCCTCCGCGGAGGCCGCCACTCCTTTAGTCTTCTCCAGGAGTGGAAAGAGAATGGGGCAGGAATAAAATCGGAATAGGTTGGGACAAATTAAGGCCAGGTTAGGACAAGTTAAGTAGGATGCGGTGTGTATAACCTGGATAGTTTCTTGGGCGTGGTGAGTCTGAGCTTCGGAGACTGAGGGCCTTTCTGCACTACGCTGTCACAGTGCTATTATTCCACTTTCAACAGCCTGTGGAATTCTGGGGGTTTGCAGTTTAGGGAGAGGCAGTGAGACCTCTCAGCCAGAGAGCTGTTTGGCCTCAGTAAACTACAAGCCCCAGAATTCCATAGGAGGTTGAAAGTGGAATAATAGCACTGTAACAGCGTAGGGTGGAAAGGCCCACAACCCCTGCAGTCTTCGCTCAGTTCAGGCTTCAAGTCTTCTGTGAGCAGATGGATATGATAGGAGACATCCAAGTACCTGTCTACCTTATCCAAGCATATGGCGAATCCTTGTCTCTGAGAACCACCTTTTTATTGCAAAATTGTTGTAGAACTAGACCTAAGAGGTAGGCGTTTTACATCATCCTGAAAGATTTGCAAAGTCTCAGCTGTCTGGCATGTATGGTTTTGTTGTTTTGTTTTAACATACAAAAGTAGCAATACTTTCCAAACAGAGAAGTTGTGGTGCTTACCAATTGGGGCAAAATGTATCCGGATACTCAAAACTAAGGTTCTGTGAGTTTCTAGGCTCTCCCATGTTTTGCTGTGTGAATGCCTGTGATTCAGTCACTTAGTGCACTTTAAAAAACAGATTGCCTGCATGAGAGTTAAACCAAACAAGTCACTTCGTCCCCTGCATGTTTGGTCTGGAGGTGTGGATAAGGCATTGCCCTTTCAGTCCCCTGGATAACAGTCAGTTGATGCTGAAGTGCCAAGAAAAGTAGCTACCAGGTCTGACTGAAGCTGAACTTTGCCACACGGAGCTGCCCTTTATCTTTCCCTCAAGGCTAACATGTACATTTTTATAAAACACATGCGCGCGCGCGCTCGCGCACACACACACACACACAATTAACTAGCTGTCCTTTCTGCTTTTGTTTTCTCTTTTCCACCATTTTATTTTTTTCTTCGTCTTTGAGATGAAATGAGAACTGGATTGTATAGAGAAAGGGGAGTGTTTTAGTTTGGTTTGGTTTTTAAAACATGATCTATATGGAAACTGAGGAGATGGCTGCTTGGAATGTAGATGCCTCTGCATCATAGAATCATGGAGCTGGAAGAGACCCCAAGGGCCGTCGAGTCCAACCCCCAGCCGTGCAGGAACCCCCTGCTACCACAAAGCCTCTTTATTTCCCACTCTACCTTGCTGTTCTGGTAACCCATGTTAAAGTCTCTGAGGTATCTCTTGGACAGCCAACAGTTCTTGAGACCCTGCAGTGTAACATTGGCCCAGGCTTCATATAAAAATCTACTCAGCTGTAGAGGGGATAGCGTTATGTTCTCCTCCTCCACAGTGCTTTCAAAGCCTGGGACCACTTCGTTAGTATGTCATTCCCCTCTCTCCTCTTGGCTGTAACTATTCATCTCAATGTCTTTCCTGTCCTGAGAGCTGTCGAGTACGACCAGGCTGTTGGGGTGGAGCTGCGTTTCTCTCCTTGACTTGGAGAACTGACAAAGGCGGACCTGAAAGAATCTGTTGTTTGTGGTCTCTGTGCGTTGCACAGGTAGGTCTTGCGCCTGCACAGAGAAAAAGTGGGGCTCCAAAAACGCTCTGCTCTAGAACATCTAGTTAGGACTCTGCACAGGTGTAAGATCCATTTGTGTGTGAGCACTCTGGCAACCTGTTTCGCAGAAGCCCTGCTCCTGGCGTTTGGCAGCAGCAGTGTAGGGCAAAACCCATCAGCTAACACAGTGGTCATGTTTAAAAAAAAATAATTCCATGCTGGGAGGTGTCATGCGGCTGCCATTGTGAACATGTCACGGATGTGCATACCATAGCTGTGCCTGGTATGAACTTAGTTGTTTAGTTGTGTTGTCCTTCGGCCTGCTGTATCTACCTCCAGTGCCATAATGTGTGGTAGGTCATGCTGTTAATATCACTTTACCTGTGGGGAAAAGAGTGCCCAGGGCTGAACCTGGCAAGACTTTGCGTCTAGCCTGCCTGCAGGAACATGCAAAGTTCTGCAATGAGATTTCCTTTGAGACAGGTTTGCGTATGGTAGGTGGCTATTGCACATTAGGTATCCTGGGAAATTATGACAAAGAAAGCCTTTGTCATGGTTGCCTGCCCTAAAAACCCATTACTTCCAGGACAGTTGCCTGGTCCTCATCAGCCTAATCCAGACTTTAAAATAAAGTCACCCTAAATAAGAACTAAGAATCACCTCTGGGTCAAGAAACAGGGCAGTTTAGCTGGGTCTCTTCCTTGCAGATGAGTCCAGTATAAACGGGCAAGTAAATTTTTTATTTGGGCTTGGTTTTGATGCTGACTTACCCTTACTTTCACAACAGAATAAATATTTGCAGTTTGTGAGCATGCCATTTTCTTTTTAATGTATGACGCAATGTGTTGTGCTTTTCCATAGGAGAATCCTTGCACACAATCCAAAAGTTGGACCGTGGCAAAGGGGGGCTTACTGTTTAGATTTGTAAATACTAGAACTAGGAAATCTGTATCACAGCGTCTCTGTGTGTTTGATGTAGTAAGATGACAAAGGAGGGACGACTTGTTGGCTTCTATCTACAGCCTTTCCCAAAACCCGTCCAGCTGCGTGGTTTTCTCATGTTTTCTTTTTTAAAGTTAGAATATTTTGTGTGTTACTTAAAATCGTTGCGTTTTTCAGCAGCCTGCTTAAATCAGTGCTCACGTTCCAGTGCTTTTTGAAGTTTACCTGTCCTTGGCTTGAAACAAAAGCATGTAAAATTTTATATTTTTACTTTATTTTATTTTGTATTTTGCAAAGAAGCCCACCTATCTCCTCGTAAAGCACCTAATTTTCTCATCATTCTTGTATGCTTGGAATGCCTTTTAAATTTGGCGGCAGTACAGTTTTGGCACGGCGTCCCATTCTTTGCCCACACAGGAGTTCCTTAGAGAGGTCTTGGAATGGAGTTTTGTGGCTACAAACAGTTTCTCCAGTGGAAAAGTGCCAGATTTAAAAACCCTCTGTGGTTTTTTGTTGTTTTGGGAAAAGAGGAATCCTAGCAAGAACTTTGATCAAGTACATATTGTAAATATAAGTTCTGCAGACGTGGCTCTTAATTGGCCACTGCAAGTCCATCTCGGGGTGCAAGGTGACATGATCTTTCAGTAGTGTGAAATGGCTCATTGTTAAGGCGAAACCTCATCAGTTCATCTGGGTAGGCTCTTCTTGTTCCTGTGTGCCTTTTGTCTTCTTGTCGTTGTCTCCTCACGTTGGCAGATGACACAGATTTTCTCTAGCCCCTGTGTCAGTTGGCCAACAGACACTGTGCTCTCTCTTTTCTGTCTCTTTGTCAGATACACAAACACACCCACTCCTGTACCCTCGGTTTTGCACTTCAGACAATGAAGAGCTTGTTAGGTGACTTGTTTTCCATGTTCTTCTGTCCCTTGTATCAGTGATATTCAACCTTTGCTCATTTTGGTGTTTTAGACTATGGGCTTCTATAAGCACCGGTCAGCCGGTTTATCCAGTGATCAAGGGTTCTGGGAATCCAGATCATATGAAGGGCTGAAGGTTGAAAACCACTGTTTTATATCACATGGTTGTAGCAGAGAGAGTTTTGAGCCAAAAGTTTTCCAGAGTTTCCCACCAGCTGAGTACTATCTTCCTTCTAAGACTGTCTCTCTGGTGCAAAATTTAAATGAGTGGTAGGCGTGAGACTTCAGAAAGAAGGATGCCAGGCCATTAACTCCAGTTAGCATATACAGGATCTCCTTTAAATGTTAGTATAGATTTGATCTCACCCTGCTTTCCTATCCTGCCTTCTTCCAAAAAGAAATTCTAGCCAAAGAGATTAATCTCCATCTTTTCTCTTTTGGGGAAATATGAGGGACAGGGCCCATCAGAAGGAGGCTTCCTGCCTTGTCTCTTATTTTTCCTATGAGACACAGCAGTGGCAAAACTCACAGAGATTTAGCGAATAGTGCTGTACCATCTTCTAAAACGGAATCATGACAGCTGGATGAGTTCCCCTACATGGGACTCTGCGTTCTCTCTCCAGGTTACTCTAAAATGGTCCAGCAAACTGGGTCCACTAGAGGCAAGCTCTTTCCTAGGAGAAAGATGCAAAAGTAGGGCCAAGTTTTCTTTGAGAAATTGTTCTGCTGGTCCACACTGTTCCATTTCTGAGTGAGCTAACATTACTTGCCTGGGCCCTCTCCTTGGGTGACGGGAAGGTAGACACACACACAATCTTTTTAAAGACAGAGCACCAGTTGTGGTTGTTGGAATGAAATAAATTAGAAAGAAGCTAGGCATTTGATAGATTCCAAGAAACTCAGGGAGCTGTGGTTGGAGATGGCCTGCTACCAACTGAGCACTCCATTCCTAGCTCCGGAAAGGTGGCTAGGGCCATCTAAAGGATTGTGGTACACTGAGCTCTATAGCCTTAATAGAGGGATGCTTTTGATCGCGGTGGATTTGGTGTGGGGAGTGTGTTAAGTTCCAGTGTGAGTAACCCACCTTAACCCTGTTTCAGGCGGTCCTGCGCTCAGACGATATCACCTTGTGGAGGATCCCTAAGAGGGAGAGGCGGGAGTTGTTCAAGCGAGTTAGCGGCAAGCCGGCGAGATACGCGGCAGCTTTGTTCACCCGGATGGTTCCCCCGGATGAGCTGCGGAGGTGGCGAAGCGCCGTTAGCTATCGCGGGGGCCGAGGGAAGCGTGCTCTGCCCCGCAACGTGGTTGCCCGCTTGCGGCACCTCTTGTACAAGCAGTACTCGGACATAGTGGCGGCCGACTGGAGAAAAATCCGGTTGAAAATCGACAAGATCCTTTGGGCTTAATGGGAGGCCGCCACCTCTGGGGAGGAGGCTACCTGCCCGCTGCTGAAATGGCGTCGGGATGCGTTTGACTCCCTGTAAAGACGGGAAGGTGCCTTTCTTGCCTGGGAGTGCTCCATGGCAGGCTGTGCCAGAAATCTCCAAGAATCCAGACTGTGTTGTGAGACACTTAAGTGCCCAGTGCCAAAGCAGAACTGTGTTTGTTCATGTTTGTGCTGCTGGCCAGTGTGTGGGTGTAGCAGATGAAATGTGAGGCCCTGCCTGACTGTGAAATGCCCGTGGCTTGTAGCCCGGCAATAAATTTTTTTATACTTGTTTCTTTCCTACTGCTTGTGGATGCCTTCTTTGTGTGCCCTTATATTGTCGTAGGTTCATCTTTGTTTGTTGCACCCTCTGTGCCTGTTTGCTGTAAAATCATCTCGATGAGCTTTGGAAGACCAGGGAGCCATTGTGTTATGGCAGCTCTAAATGGTGGAAAGATGGCAGGATGGCTGGTGTGTTAGAAGGGCTTGGAACATAGGGTTTGCCTTGGCAGAAAGCTTTCCCCTTTATATGCCTGCTGGTGTCCTGTGGTCTCACTGTGTTAAAACTGTGTTTGCAGTCTTTGAAGAAGGCATTGCAATGGTTAGGGCCAGCCACTATGAAGAGCGGAGAAAGCTAGAGGGCCAGAATGAAGGCCTTATTAATCCATACCTGGTTTTGGAGAATGGATTAATGCCTGTGTATTTGGAGAGTGGGAAGGGATGAGCAGGGAGGGTGAAACAAAAGAGCATGTATTATTTTTTTATGGACATGTATGCTGCCTTTATCTTCCACCCGAAGAGTTCAAGATGTCCTATGTCTCCCCATCCCAGCATCATCACATCAGCCTTGTCTGAGAGAATGAATGTTTGGTCCCAGGTCATCCAGTGAGTTTCATGGCTGAGTGAACCAGAATTTCCCACATTCCTACCCAGCATTCCAGTTCGCATGCGCTCTCAGATCTTCAACATCACTATCTTTGAATGAATGAATGAATGAATAAAGAATTTGGCTATTGTCTCAGGTGGTCAGAGCTTTGGCGTTCCACAGAGAAGACCTGACCTGTGAATGGCAACAGGGGAATGATCTTGGGAATTTGTCCCCTGGTGGAGAGTGTTACTTCGGGATAACAACCTTGAGAAAGCAGTCATGGTCCCATAAAAATTGAGAGTTCTTCTACTTCTTCACCAGCTGTTTGTATCTGTAGGCACAGATGCATAAAAATGTAGATACATACACACATTTATATAAAATAAATAAAAGCAAATAAGCACACACTCAACAGTAAGAGTGTCTCACCTTGCAGTGAGGCTTTTCAAAGCCCAAACGAACAAATTCCTCCCCACCTTTTTTCACTATAGGAAGTCCTCCTTCATACTAGAGTTAACAGAAGATAAGATCAAGGCGATGCCCAGCTTCTTGCATAAGACAAGGTGGCAAAGTTGAATCTTTGAAATTTAAAGAAGGTCACATGCATGGACTTTCATGCAGAGAGACTCTTTTGTAGTTTGTGAGTTCAAAGATTCTGACTGGCTGGTAAAAGTAGATTTCCTCATCACACTAAGAATGAAACCAGTGCTGTTTAGTACCAGATAGATTACGGAGTTTTCCTTTTGCAAAGGAGGAAATGATGTTTTTGTCCTGGTAATCTTGTTAATAAGTCTTTCTCTAACCACTGTGTGAGAGTGGGGAACTGTGCCCCCCATCCAGCCCTTTTGGATTTCAGTTCCCCTATACCCATCATGGGCAGAAATAATTAAAAGGGATTATGGGTGCTGAAGTCCAATCATTTGGAGAGCCAGAAATTCTCCACTTCTACCCTGTATGCTTCAGTTTGAGGAATCTTGCCCTTCCTAACCCACCTCTTTTAAAAAGTGACAACCAGTTGATTTTGTTAAACAGATTCATTTCTGGATGAAAAGGAAGAAGAAAATCTCTTTTCTCCCCTCAAGTGATGCTCAAAGAACATAGCTGAGGGAAGGTCGCCTAAACATTTTCCGCTGCTGAACAGAGAATTTTTAGAAACACGACATTTCCATATGCTCACTCATCAGAGTGACTTATAGCAATATTGAGTCACCATTGCTAGGCAACCGCTTCTGTCTCTGACGAAGCGTTTCTCACATAATTGACCTCCGTGGTTTTAAATTTGGGCAGATTTGTGTGTGTAGAACAGCAAGCAGGTAGGTGTGACGGTTGTCCGCATTGATCACGTTGCCCTGAAATGCAAACTAGGGGTTCTGAACGGAACGTTTTTAAGGGGAAGGGTGCAACCAACGTGTCGGATTTGGCCCGGAATCAAAATGCGCCCTGAAGTTTGCCTGGTAAACGGAGACTCTTGTGTAGGTTATATAAATAATAATGGTTAGGTCATGATTCACTCGCCTTGTCATAAAATGGTAACTTCATGCATCATTTCATCCAGCACTGCTATACAGAGGCAGGCTGCATTACCCCTGGAGGAGACACAACCTGTGTTCTTTTTCAAAGAGCTCCTCTTTGGTGCATTCTTTTATTGAGGACCGTAAGGGCTGGAATTCTGTGTTGTTTTCAAGAAGAAGGAATGCAGTTCAGGTTAGAACCTCCTCTTTTGCATGCCGAAGATCTCACGCTTACATCTCAAGGTCTCAGACTACGGTTGATAAAACTAAGCACTCTGAATCAACATTCTGACACAGTGAGAAGCAGAAGATTATTTTGCCTTAATGGGTCACATTTGCTCAGGCAAACCTCCATAAAAGATTCTGCTAAGACAGGGGCCCCTAGCCCTCCAGATGTTTTGGATTGAAGCTCCCATGGTCCCTCACCATGAACCATACTGGGGAGGGCTTCTGGGAGTGGCAGTCCAAAAGTCTCTGGAGACTTCCCATTCTTCTGCTGTTGGGTTAACACAACTCCAGAGTGTGGCCTCCGTACATTAGAAATAATAGTTGTCCTCAGAGCCCCATGTCGTTGTTTGCACAGGTATTAACACATGCAGAATGCTTTGGTTCTTGCCATTTTAATTTTTAGCATGTTCCTAATTCTTGCGGTCCTCGACAAGGCGGTTTAAAATGGTTGGGCAGTACTTGAGACGGAGCGGCTGTGAAGACCTTATCAGTGGTCCTTGGAACTCCTTTGTCCCTCTTGCGAGTAGAGCCAAAGGAAACCTGGATTAGATCAAAAATTTAAGCAGGTTTGGCAGTTGCGTTACACTTGTGTTCACCTTCAGAACGGAGAGTAAGCCCAGCGCAGAATGTGGGCTTTTGCTATGGTCGGAGACCTATGTTCTGACCCTAGCCCTTTATCCTAAGTGTGAGTCCTGCCAAAGGGCAGGAATGGATTCACCGTGGAGGGATCTGTTGGCTCTGGAACTGCATGAAGTGATGATGTTGCTTTTTTTTTTCCTCCCCTCCTCCCCATCCTCAACCCCTTCTGCCGTCCTACCCAGACAACTTCGACTTTCTCAAAACTGAAGATGGAGATCAAGAAAAGTCGCCGCCACCCGCTGGGCAAGCCGCCAACCCGCTCCCCCTTGTCTGTGGTGAAACAGGAAGCTTCGAGCGATGAAGGTAAGTGGATAGACCTTGACTGCAAAGGCAGAGGACAGGCTTGTTCTATGGTCTCAGGGCCAGCAACTGGGCTGGTTGTCCCAGGGAGTTGAAGGCATGTCAGAGGGCATACTGACCAAAGGAAGAGTGAGCAAGAGAAGGGGAGTTGGTTGCTTTGCCCTCCCTCCGCAAGACCCCTCAGTTTCTGGGCTGGCTGCACAGGTACAGCAGCCTCTTATTCCAGGGCCAGATGGAAATCATAGAATCATAGAGTCGGAAGAGACCCCAAGGATCATCAAGTCCAACCTCATTCTGCCATGCAGGAACACACACTCAAAGCACCCCCAGCAAAGGGCCATCCAGTAAGCCCCACCAGCCCCCCACTTCTGCCTTGTGAAGGAACCCTGATGCCTCGGTGGAGTCCATGGTGCGCTGAATATGGTGATCGTTATTTTTTGTGTGTTAAATATGGTTTGGGAGAACCTAGAAAGTTTTTCCGCTTTCACGAAGGTCCTGTGCCCCTAACCCTAGCAAATGTTCACCATTAGATAGAACCATCAGTCTTCATGATGTTTCACAAAGTGGAACAAATTAGAACAAAGAAGACGACCAACCCAAAGTTGTACAGACTAACACGCACACACACACGCACACACACTGCTCCTCCTCCTCTCAGATTCTGTTAATCTCCTTTTCCTTTCTTTCCTCTCATCCTTCTGGACTTTTCCCCTGCCAAGTCCCAGCCTGCCTCTTGAGGGCTTTTTGGTACTAAGGTTCTACCTCCCAGCTTCAGAACAGCCCTTGGCGGCTTTGTCTATCCTCACCTCACTTTAGAATACCTGGGGGAGCGTTCCCACCCCACCTTGTACCTCTCTGTGGCAGCTCTGCCAATGAGACTTCATTGCTGAATCCCCATTATAGATTAACAGCCACAGACCTGGCTTGCCTGTTCCTTCCCATAATATGAGTGAGGCTTTGACATTTGATAAGCTGACAGGTCTCCCCTGAACAATTAAAGTGGCTGTGAGCATTGATTGTCTCAGAAGCAGTTTCACAATTGGCTTCTGGATGGCAGGGAGGCAGAGACTGAGCTGGATTTACAGTTGACACACAACAGCCATCTTTTTTATCCTTTATATCTTACTCCTGGCTTTTGCGGTGGTTTTGTCTCTGCCAGATCGGACATGTGGCGCTTTGCTGCGCATCACTCATGCTTTTTCGAGGGGGAGCAAGTCACAGACCTGTCAAGCTCTGTTGGATCATACTGTGACTTTCCTTGCTGTCTATCAAGGAGGTACCGGTGCCTCTCCACTGTGTTGTCTCTTGCCAGTGTTAACAAGACAAACTTGGGAGAAGAGAGAGACCCTTTTCCCTTGGCACGTTTGGGGACAGGCAGCAGTTTTTGCAAATCGATCAGCGCAGCCATTTTGTCAACACCTGTTCCCTACAGTTGAAGCATGATCATGTTCCAGTGACAGAACTCCTTAGTGCTCAGATCTGCTCATTGGATAAACCCATAGCGGGATGACAGCTGACAAATGAAGGGGGCAAGAACCTCTCTCGATGCAGCAAAGGGTTCTTTCCCTCCTGTGCCAGATGTCTCAGAGTTTGATTCTTTCAGTCTAGCTAACCCCAAGCTATTTCTCTAAAGCAATGATATGTTTAGCTTTAAATTTAATCTGAATTTTTTAAATTATTCTTTTAAGTAAACTTGAAGGATGAGTTAGTCAAGTTATGCATTTTTCCAAAATAAGGGATGTTGTTTTTAGCTCCGTGTTAGGATTATTTGGTTGGTTGGTACTGTTAATTTCTTCCCACCCACCCCAACTGCCTGCTTTTCTTTGTGAGCCTCAATATCCACTAGGTTCCAGGATCTCTCATGGATACCAAAATCTATGGATGCTTAATTCCTATCATATATAATGTTGTAGTGACATGGTATCCCTTATATAAAATAGAGAACAACTGGGAAGTTTTGCTTTCTCGGTTTCTTTTTGCATATTTTTGAGCCTGCATTTGTTGACTCTGTGGATGCAGAATATGTGGATATAGAGGGTCAACTATTTATTTTAGTCCTGGCAGGACTCTTGGAAGACTTGCCTGCCTTGGACCCTCCCTATGGGTTGTGAGTCCTATAAGCCCCTGCCAGTGTAGTCAGTGATGGGGGATGTTAGAGATTGTTGTCTGAAACAGCTGGAAGTTTTCAGGGAGCCTCCCAGTGGTTTAGTTGTTCAGCTGATTGACTTTAAACAGTGCAGGGCTTTGGATCCAAGAGAAGAATCCCGATGCCAAAGCTCATACAGTAGCATTCCTCACACCATTTTCTCTATCTTGCCTTTGGGCCTAATCCAGCCCTTTCTCTTCCTTTCTTGTTTTCCAGAAACCCTCCCATTCTCCGGAGAAGAAGATGTTGGTGACCCTGAGCAATTGAAATCCTTGCTTTCCCTCCAGTGGAAAAACAAACCCCTCAACTTTGTAGCCGAGAGGAGATTCAACGCTGCTGCTGCGCTGAGTGAGCCCTACTGCGCCATTTGCACCCTCTTCTACCCCTATAATCAGGTAAGGGGGCAAGTCCAGCCTAGAGGCAAGCAGACATAGAGTCAGCAGTGTGTGTAACAGGTGAAGAAGTCTGAGCCCAACTTTTTTTCTTACTGCACTGATTTTCTCTCTGCAGATAATTTTCATTGGAGGGGAGGCTGGTTGGAAAACAAGAACTCCCTGTAGCCTGAAGTATTTCAGATCATTTTGGGGACTTGAATGCCCTCTTTTTACTGCCATAGGTACACTGTATCTTAGTGGTGCCTCTTTAAAGAAAGTCATCTTTTGGGCAAATTATGCATAGCTGTGACTATAAGCTTTCCAAAGGGGAGATACCAAAGTTTGAAGGCTGACCACTGTCTCTTTGAGCCTTTACGTGACAATTGCTAGTGAAGTATGACAGAGCCGTCTTTATAAGGCCAAGTTAATCTGCCCAGCTGCGGAAAAGACCTTCGGGATGTTACTGTCTATGATGATCATCTGGAATTCAATCCACGTAGTGTGGAGCAGCAACCAGAAAGGTGGAGTGTAACTCTCTTTTCTTGAGTTTAATTTCAGTTTAATTTCCCAGTCATTAAAGTAGATAAGAGATAACATTTAAGGGGGTGTTCCTGAGCACAGTCCGGGACTCTTTGATTACCAGAAGGTGCTGCTGGGATTTTGTGTTCTGGGAACTTAAGCTTTGGGGCAGTGCAGTGGGGAGAAAATGCAAATCTTTCTTGGCAGCGGTTACCAGGTGTTGCATGCTTAATGCCCCACATCTAATCATTGCTACCTTTAGCTTTGGAAGGACATTAGAAATTGGTCATGTAGTACAGTTCCCTTTACAAAAGATATTTTTAACTCCTGAGGCAGAAGATCTGTAAGATTTCCCAAGTCGGCATGAGCCAGAGGTTTGTCTAGCCCAGTGTCCTGTCTTTAACAGCACCCGTCCAGGTTCTTATGAGGAAAAAAAAAATACAAGAAAGGGACAGAACTGGCAGTCACCTCCACTTTTGCCTACATTACCTCTAGATCATACATGGTTACTGGTGGTTCTTTTTTTAACATTTAAACCCAGAGTGGACAACTGTGACACTCCAGATGTTTTCATCCTGCAGCTATTGACTTTGTCTGATGAGATTATGCAAAAATCCTCCCGCTAAAAAAAGCTTCAGGGGCACAGTTGTCCCTGTTTTAAACTGCTGAAAATGACAACCACTTAATAAACTCAGAAAGAAACCCAGAGTTTCCCAGGAAGCAGCATGGAATCCATTGCTCCGGATGTGTGTATGCCCTTCAGTTTGATTATAAACGGCTCTATTTGTAATAAAAGCATTCAAGATCCAACACAGGGTAGCAACTATGGAGGGGGCAAGAGCCAGTTTTCACCCCCAGCCCCCTCCCAACAAGGCACACTGGAGTCCCCTACGCACCCTTAAAAAGATAGCAAAAGTATACCTGCCAAACAACTCAAAAAGGGCAGCATTTGTGCTCCCACAACCCACCCAAAACCTACCACTTATTTTAAAACATTTTCCAGGGTCCTGAAAAGGGTACCAGAAATTGAAAAAAAGGAAATAAACAACGTCAATTCTGATTTCAATTTTGATCGGTTGTGGAGGGAGGGAATCTAGCAGGCTTTTTAAGATGCATGAAGGTGGGACCTGGAAGCTTCTTTTTATCAGGGGCTTTGGGGGGGGGCACCCTTTTCGGTCACAATAGCAGCACAATAGGCCGTGGGCCATATATTACACAATCCTTCTCTACACAACCCTTCTGCAATAAGTTGGTTTTTCTCTCTGGAACTATTGTCCAGGTGTTTTCCTTTCTAGCTTGGGTGGGTTTTCTGGTCGGGGGGGATGAGTACGGAAGGCAAAGACTTCCAGAGGAAGGGAGGAGAAGGGAAGGTGTGGAGCACTCTGCAACAAACCCACACACACACCTATTGGCTGCTTCTCCCATAATCAGGAATCCCACCCTGGCTCTTCTGGCCCCCAATAGGTTGTTGGCTGAACTCTCCCCTTTTCTCTTCTCATAAAGGTCCTCTGTTGCCTTTTGCACATGGACGGGCACTTTCAAGGTGTTAGGATTACGAGGGAGGGAGCGGAACGACAGCGTGATACGGCATTGTAGTTGTGTTGCTGGGCAAGGGAGCTTTTCTTCCTTATTCTGCTGGACTGACAGTGAAGTGTCTTTCTCGCTCTAAGGTTGCACAGTGCCCGCCTGCCGTATAATGAATTATAAGGAGTCTTGGCCTGTGTTTACTCCTTTGTCTCTTCTGCGCTGGTTTTGCTACCAGAAACCTTGAGGTGCCCTTCTGGAGAAAGGATCTTGCTGAAAGAGCAGGAGAGGATGCCAAGAAGGCGGGGAAAGGACAGCAGAGCCTTGATTTTAGTCCTCCGTCCTCCTCCTTTTGTCCCTCCCTCCTGCCTTTCCCTTCCTCTCCCGCCCACCCTGGTCTCCCCCAAACCCACCATATTTTAAATATGTTTTGCAGCTGCTGCATTTTGATGATCTATGTCCTTTGGCAAAGGGAAAAGAAAGGCCTGATACAACAAGCATTATTCATTATCTGCTGCCGCACCCCCGTCTGCTGTCCGTCGGCTCGCCCGCCCTTTGCCAGTGCCTTGCCCAGCCTCCCTGTTCTCTCGCGGATGGAAGGTCAAGGTTGCCCACAGATGTTTATTGCGCCTTGATGGGTGCAACATGCACTTTGCGCATGAACTGGGGTGCAAGAGCCCCTGTTTCTCTGGGCCTTGGGAATGGCTCCCCGGCTCCCCTAAGATGAGGAAAAAGCCCCCTTCTGTGTTAAAACATTTGTTTGCCGTGGTCACCAAGGGAGCTGAGTAATCCGTTCAGGTGAAACTGATGTTTCTGGCCATTAGCAGTTCTGACTGTAGAGGCAGGTTAGCACAAAGACAGAGCAGCTGTGGGAGGCAGCCATTCCCATTAAGTATCCCAGCATACCAACTTCCCCTGCTTATCCGACAGTTTAGGGACAGGAGCAATGTCAGAATATGGAATTGCTTGAAAAGCGGAACCTATGGACTGTCCTGTAGGGAGCATGAAAGACGTATGGGGACTCACTTGGGACCGACCGTGCAGATGCTGTTTGCAAAGTCTCTCAGCCGCCTTAAGAGCCTTTCCCCCACCAAGCTCACTTTGCACTTTACGAGTAGCTCCCACGTGAAGTCAGCTCCAAGCGAGCCTCCCAAACTCCGGTCCTGCGGAGGCAGGGGTGGTTCCCTCCTTGATCTCCTTACTCAGCAACTGAAATCTTTCCTATTCCGTCGAGCTTTTTAGGACTTGAGTGTGATCTGCTTTTAACGGCATGCTTCTCTGTGTCATTGATTTTTTTTTTGGTATTATCTTTTGATGACTAGTAAATGGTTTCAACTCTCTAGACGGTTTTAAATTTTAGAGTTGTAAGTAGCTTTGAGTCCTCATTACTAGGGTAAAGGTCATAAATGAATAAAGTAATAAGAAGTAGAATCAAAGAATCACAGAGTTGGAGGAGACCACAGGGGCCATTGAGTCCCACCCCCTTCTGCCATGCAGGAACCCCCGTCAAAACACTCCTGACAGATGGCCATCCAGCCTCTGCTAAAACCCTCCAAAGAAGGAGGAGACTCCACCACACTCCATGGAAGCAGCAGCAGATTCCACTGCCGGACAGCTCTGACCATCAGGAAGTTCTTCCTGAGGTTCAGGTGGAATCTCTTTTCCTGTAGCTTAAATCCATTACTCCTTGTCCTAGTCTCTGGAGCAGCGGAAAACAAGCCTGGTCCATCCTTGACATGAAATCCCTTCAAATATTTAAGCATGGCTCATGTCCCCTCTTAACCTTCTCTTCTGCAGACTAAACATCCCAGCTCCCTAAGCCACTCCTCAATAGGGCATGGCTTCCAGACCCTCCACCGTTTTGGCCGCCCTCCTCTGGACACACTCCAACTTGCCAGTAGTGGCAGCAGCAGCCACAACTGCCAGTCTCTCTCTCAGTAATGAATATATTGGGGTAAAACGTGCATTTGTGTTTTCCTTCAAGGCCTCCCAGATGGAAAAAGAAGCAGTTCCCCTTGCCTTGGGCGAAAGCGCTTCCCTCCAGCCCCCTTTGAAAAGCAGCCGGAAGACCAAGCCCCTGATCCCAGAGATGTGCTTCACCTCGAGTGGCGAAAACACCGAGCCCCTTCCTTCCAACTCCTACATCGGCGAGGACGGGAGCAGTCTGCTGATTTCCTGCGCCAAGTGCTGCCTGCAGGTCCATGCCAGTAAGTACCCACCTTGCCTCTGAGCTGTGATTGCCCAGGGGGCTTCCAGAACCCATTCCAGTCTCCCCACATGGTCTTCCCAAGCCTGACTCAAAACGTTGTCTCAAGACAGGGCATTGTGGAATCCCAACTCCCACCCACACACCAACCCCCAGCTGAGGTCTGATCAGTGCCAACTTTGGGATTGTTTTAATGCCAAGCCAAGACCTGGCTCTTTTATTAAAAGCCCTCGGGTGGAACCGATTTTCTTTAGGCTGCACCTATCCCGTGGTTGCTTATTGTCTTGAACTGATGTTTTAGTAAGCTGCCCTGAGATCTCTGGATATAGGGTGGGAGACAGAGAGAGAAAGAAAGCTTGCCATCCTTCCCATGTGATGCTTTAGTGAATTTATTTCTTTATTATGTTTATATGCCACCTTTTCTCCCAGATTGGGACCCAAGGCGGCTTCCAAGAATAAGGTAAAAACATTAAAAACATTCAAAATGATTAAAAATGTATAAAATCATAGAAAACCTAAAACAACGTACAGTTTTAAAACAGGTTAATAAATAAAAGGCTCCCCAGCTCACGTAAAAGACAACCTAGCCTCCCTGGGAATCATGGAAACCTCCGAGGAGACCTCTTTTACTAGAACTGTGGGTTTTCTCAAGGGCTTCCACATCCTCCCCTTTCCCAATTCCAGTCAGAGCAGCGTTGGAACCCACTGTAGAAACAGATCAGACTCTTTGCCCACCTAGTCCAGTATCCCCTGCTTCCCAGGATCTCAAAAGCAAAAGGAGGTCTTTCCCACTGTCTCCAGCCAGATCTTTTTAACTGACAGAGTCAGGAATTGAACCTGGACCTGTCTAAATGCAAAGCACGTGCTCTGCCCAGGGCTATGGTCCCTCTGCCATCCAGTGTATAATCAAGTTATTGTTCCATTGTCTGCTGTTAAACTGATAATCAAATACGTGTTCTCCCTTGTCTCTCTGACAGCCTTGTAAAAGTGTGTTTCCCTCCTGCTCTCTTTCTCTGTGCTTCTTTAGTATGCATTCTGTTCGGTTATTTGTTAAATCTATACCCTGCCACCCCTAATCTGTCTTTTCAAGCTGGCTGGCAGCGAACGGAGACAGCATCTCTCATGCTCTGCTTCCTTTTCGTCGGGAGCGGTGCAGCTACTGAGACGTTGATCAATAAGATGCCCATGCGGAGCTCTTCCTTGAATTACAAATATATTGCAGAGGGTATAACCTTTGGGGATAACAGTCCACATCTGGGCTTGCTCCTGTTTCGCCCACCTTACGTTTAGTTGTCAGGAATGTGAGCATTTGCATCTTCCGGGGTTGTTTTGTCTGTTTCTAAACATTGTTTGTTGGTCCAGTTTTCTCTCTCATTCTGCATTTCTCCATCAAGGCTGTTCCTTTGAATTGTGGGAGTTCGATTCCCCTTGCTAGAATCCTTTCCTTGGTCCAGGTTTTGCCCCAATATTTGCAGACAATGGTAGAGTGGTCCAAAGGGCCAGAACAGCTTTAAGGATTTATTCTGTTCCATCTGTACCTGCTTTTCTGTATCTCAGGGGCAGGGAACCTGTCACTGTCTGGATGTTACTGGACCACAACTCCCCTCAGGCCCAGCCAGCGTGGTGCAGTGGTCAGGGACGATGGGAATTGTTGCATGATCATATTGGAGGGCCTCTAATGGTCTACCCCGCTGTAAAAGCAAAAGGCGGCCTGCAGAAATTTATAAGGGTGATTTGCACAAAGCTGTCCACTGCAACCAAGTCCAGTGTTAACCACAGTCTTAATGATGTGTCTGGTAGGAAAACGTAGGCCTGTGGTTCCTCTAGTCCAGTAGCAACAACATTGAGTAGGAGGAGCTTTCCTTGTTTCAGGCAAGATACGAGATGAGTACATTTCCCAGCCCTACTTGGAGATGCTGGAAATGGAAACTTCTCCCGGAAGAGCTGCAACCCTTCCTGGATAAAGCAAACTCTTAGAACGCTTGCAGCACGTCAAGATGTTAGTCCCTAGGTTTTCACCGGGCTGCTGTTAACGCCATCCGTTTGCACCCCATTGGACAAACGGGAAGCGGCAATTGGAGGGCCTGTCTCAGAGCATCTTGAGAATTGCGGGCTGAAAAGACTACCTTCAAACTTTTCGGGCACTTTAAGATTCACCAGGGAATAGGAGAGCAGGGTGTTTTCAAGCAGCAGTATTAATTCTGTCCTCTTCGTAAATGTTACCCAAGCGGGATCATTTCTAGAACCTTTTCCCTCCAGAAAGCAGGAACAGCGCTAAGACTTCACGACACAGTTTTAGCATGTTCGGGTGCTAAAAGGATATGTGAGTAGTCCAGAAGTAAAGTCTTTCCTTCACACCAAGCCCTGTGGGGCATCCCCAAACAAGGAGGGCCAAAGCTAAATGCCTGTACAGGGGAAAGCAGCTGTAAATAACCTGGAGAGAAAAATAGCATGGGGAGGATTCAAGTGAGCTTGCCTCCTTGCCCAGACCGGATTTGGAAACGTCCCCTGCAAAAGGACATAAGGGCATTTTTATGTCAACCACTAAAGCCTTCCCTAGCTCAGCCTTTCTGATACTTTCTGTTATAGATTGGGCTCCTGGCAAGACAGTATCTATTAGAGTTTTATTGGGTATCTTTCCCTCTCTGACACATCCATTACGGACTGGCCCTTTCCAAAGCCTTTGGCCTTAGTGGAACTGTTAATTCGAACGGCAGGAAAGGTCTAGGAAGAACAAAGACCAAAAAAAAAAAAACCCTTTCTGAATTATCTTTTTTTTTCCCCTCAAAGGTAACCTCTCAGCCCATCTTTTAAAGAACCATTTTCACAAGGCTAACAGTCGAGAGCCTTTTCCCCTAATTTCTGTTGGATTTCCAAGGGAAGGGAATATTTGTCACAGATGGAGGAAGGGATAAAATATCCCAGAAAACTTGGTATATCTTGAAGAGAAGCGTTTTACACTGGAACAGCAAATTGCCGGGTTTGCTGGTTCTGTTATAGATTTCCGGGCTTAGAATACAAAATGCAGCCATTCAGTAAATGTTCAATTCATCTAGAAACTATTTAGATCTACCCAGTCTCCCCCTCTTTTAAGAAACAACCTGAAAGCAACATCAGGGTTGTGACAATATTTGTTCATTCCCCCACCAGTGCCTCACTTTCCCTCTGGCTCTCTTTGTGTTTTATGTGCATCTTTTTGCATCTTTTCAAGAAAACATGTCTTTTCTTCCAAAAGATTATTCAAATACAGATGCCTTTTTTTTCCCTTTCCCCTTGGTCATGGAGCAAGAAATCGATGCTGAAGCTTTCACAGTCTGTTCGCACTGCTTTTGGGCCCCATAAACATTTCAGCTGAAGACAACTGTTTTCCTTTTGGGGGTTTCATGATCAGCTTTTCTAAGGGAATGGCAACCAACCCTCCCCCCTCCTTTTTCTTCTTCTTACCAACTTTGGATTAAGCCTTTAAGAAAGAAAGAAAAAAGAACATTAATTTGGTGGCCTGGAAGAAGCTTCGAGAAGGCAACTGTGGGCTTTATATTATTGACTTAACCTCCCTTTCAGTCTGGGAATTGTCTCTGTTTTTGTTAAGCAGCAGCCTCTTATCTGACTCAGAGGCTTCAACGGTACCTGAGGATTTATTCTCTCCCCCTTCCCGTTCTGTAGAAGTAAAGTATTAAAAATACCTCTGGTAAAATGAAGCAGCTTACAGTCACAGAGGCCTTTTTATATTAAATAATTGTAACTGTCAAGACCAAAGTGGGCATAATGTGGCCCAAAAGACACAGCGTGGCCCCAAACCGTCTTTTTGTGGCCCAGGAAGGCCCCCGTAATTCCCATTTTAAAAAAATAAAACGTTCAGTGGGATGTTGGGCATTCTTAAGCACTGTGTTGAAGGCTTTGTCCTTATATTTTTTTTTCAATTGGATGCCTTTTAATTTCTTGCAGGTTGTTACGGGATACGCCCCGACCTTGTGAACGAAGGCTGGACTTGTTCTCGGTGCTCAGCCAACGCACTGGTAGCGGTAAGGAAAATGTCTTTCTTTGACAACCAGAGTTACTAAATTTTCCAAGGAAGGCTTTTCCCAGTGGGAAAAGGAAAGCCTCGTCTCATTTCCTCAGTGTAGCTTTGAGAGATTTCTGAAGCCATTTTTCACCTGGTTTCAGACACGCCTTCACTATCATGAGGGCTAGAAACTTAGAATTATAGAATTGGAAGAGACCCCAGGGGCCATCCAGTTCAACCCCCTGCCATGCAGGAACGCACACTCAAGCACTCCCAACAGATGGCCATCCAGCCTCTGCTTAAAAACCTCCAAAGAAGGAGGCTCCACCACACTCCAGTGAGGCAGCTTATTCCCCTGCCAAACAGCTCTGACCATCAGGAATTTCTTCCTAATGTTTAGGTGGAACCTCTTTTCCTATAGTTTGAATCCGTTGCTCCTTGTCCTCGGGGTGTTCCTCTTCCCACTGGGAAGACTCCTGGACCTAGTCTCTGGACCAGTGGAAAAGAAGCCTGTTCCTTCATTGATATGACATCCTTCCAAATATTTAAACATAACTATCATGCTTGCCCCAACACTGTTTTTGTTTAACAATGTTGCGTCAGCATTCATGATCCTAAATGTATTCCCTCCTTTTGTTGTTGGAGGTGGAGGAGGTGAGGAGGAGAGGGATATGATATTTATTTGCCTCCTTTTCTCTGGTTTGGGACTCAAGTTGGCCTACAATGGCTAAAACAGAGTTAAAAATTAACCACATATGTCAGTTAAAAAGCATTTAAACAATCATAAAATTTGAAACCAGCTAAAACAAAAGAAAGACCAGCATATTGTACAAGGCCTGGTTCCCCATTAAAAGTTTAACCTGCTTGAGATGCTCTGGGCTGTGTTTTGCGGAAGCACACCCACTTTTAAATGCTGCTAATCTGTGCTTCTTTATTCTCTTTGTAGGATTGCTGTCTCTGTAATCTCAGGGGAGGAGCTCTTCAAAAGACCACCGACGGCAGGTACCGTGACACTTCTCCTCCCAGCGTCTTCCATTTGGGTGTACTGTGGTTTCTGATTCCCTGGGATTTTTCTGCTATGATTCGTGCATTCCCCTGGGGGGGGGAAAAGGAGAGCAGCTCCTTCTACAAGGAAGGAGTAGTCCTGAAAACATTACTCACCTGTAAGGAAGGGAGGGAAGAAGACCTACTTGTGCTGCGTTTCTGTCTGTTAAGCATATTTTAGTCCAAATGTGACTACCAAGCTTTGTTGATTTGGATTTTAAAAAAAACTGTAAGAAGAAAAAGCTGAAAAATCTCTCTTAATTTCAGCTACCTTTCTGGGTAGACTTTCATACTCTTTTTGTCAAGTCTGTTGCATGCTTTAGGATGCCCTAATCTCTTTAGGTGTGGTTGTTTCCTCTTTTTTCCCCCCCTTCCTGCCCCCCCGCCCCAATTATCTTTCTAATACTTTGGAAGATTTTCACAGCTAAGCTGCTTGCTTAATCTTCCTGTGTTGTTTGCATTAAATTGACGTGCTGCGGCTTTGGCTGCTACTGCGCTGTTTAAACCGCAGGATTTTTGTTCCTTACTGGGTTGGGGAGAGGGCTAAATTAACACACGTGGCACACCTGACTGTTCCTCCAAACTTTGGACAGAGAAATAAATTTGACTGGTACTGTTGTGAGTTTTAAAATGAGGGAAGATGTGATGGGAACCACTATTTGTATTGAGGTGTTCCCGAAGCACGGTTTCTGTATATGCTGTATACACCTGCCTGAGTTTTAAGACCCTTTCACCTTCACAGTGTTCAGTGAGAATGTAAAAAGGCCTTCTTGGTGGCTGCTCCCCAGCTTTGGGACTCCCTTCCAAGCTATTACATATGCTGTCCCATAGGCCACGGCATAAACCGTTTCCGCACTACCCTGTTATAGTGCTATTATTGCACTTTCAACATCCTGTGGAATCCTAGGATTTGCAGTTTAGAGAGGGCCATTTAGAATTCTCAGCCAGAGAACTCTTTGGCCTCAGTAAACTACAAACCCCAGAATTCCACAAAATGTTGAATGTGGAATAATAGCACTATAACAGTGTTGGGGGGAAATGGCCTTAGACAGGAAAGGCCCCCGTGAGGATTGTAGAGGCCTGAGGAGTTAGAATAGGAGAAAAGTTATTTGAGAAAACTTGGTTCTGTGCTGTCTAAAGCAGTAGTTCTTAATCCTTTCTTTAGCGGGAAACCCTGTAAATATAATTTGTTGCTGGGGACCCACTTAATCAGCCAGGGCATTTTTTTTAGTCCCTTAAATCTGAGATTTTTGCTGTTTCCCAAGATGAATGGCAACCCTATAACCCTTGTGAGGGCTCTGCACACCTCCAGGGCTTCTTGGACCCCAGGGTAAGAACCACTGATATTGAGGTCTATATGCTAATAGAACTACTTAGCTCAGTAGCAGACTAGCAACTTGTGCTCAGTAGCTGTGTCTCTCCTGGGTGGTTTGCAGCACCTAGAACCCTTCTGCCAAGTCAGTTCTGAAGTGACAAAATGGAAGAGTAAGACCTGCCTCCTTGGGGTTGTTACTTCTTATTGTAGAGGAGGTCCCACTGCTTTTTTCTTTTCATTGACAACAGCTGATAGCCGTAGGAGTTGTAATAGTAGTATTCAAAGAGGAAATGGCTTTTTCGTATTTTCCGCTGTGGATGTTTCACAGGTGGGTCCACGTCATCTGTGCCATCGCAGTCCCGGAAGCCCGTTTCGTCAACGTCATTGAGCGTCACCCGGTCGACATCACTGCCATTCTGGAGCAAAGGTGGAAACTGGTAAGAGCCTATTATTAGGGACAGTTTGCAGAGAACAATGAACTTATTTGAAAAGCAACCCGGGCATTAAGAGCACTTTGAGGTCCAGCTGTCTGTGGCTGAGCAATTCGGAGGATGCTTCTGAGAGATTTGCCCTCCTTCCCCCTCCTTTGTGCAAACCTTGTGCGAAGGTAAAAAGTGTTCATTATTCAGGCTGGAGTGACAGCGCTGCATTGATACACAAGCGATAAATTGCACGGAGCCTGCTCTTTTATGGATAACCTGACATTTCCAGCTCACCATCCTCTTCATTACCCACGCTTGTAACAGCAAATTAAAAATCCTTTCCTTACACAGGACTTGCTTGTATTGCTTAATTGGCCTCCCCAGAGAAATCTGTTAAGTCCTCTTCAGCCGACGGGGCGGCTTTACAGCAGGTCCCCGTCACCGTCTGCGTGCAACCTTTCATTTAGATAGTGAGTGGTGGTCCTTAGAGGTGGGGGCTCCAGCCTGAAGATCTGCTTCTGCCTTCTGCTCATTCTCCCCTTTTGTTGTGAACCAGCTTTCTAGTCCTGGTTGTTTTCGAAAGCTGGAACTGCCTGCTGAACCAACCGCTCCAGAAACTTGAGGAACCTGAAGTTTAAATGCAGATAGGAGCAAGAAAAGACACAGGCCAGGGCTAAAAGAGGCATTCTCTCTGAAAGAGGTAGTAGTACAGGAGATGTAATGTTGCTGAAGGGATGCAGGGCATAAATGGAGGGCATGAAGCTACGTTAGGGAGGGGAAAATAAAGCAGAGGCTAGACAGAGTTCTGAATGGAGTATGCTGGACCCAAAAAGTAGAATGGAATAGGACTGAGGTGGTCAAATTGGGTGACTTCCTTGATATTTTAATCTGAAGTTCCTCTTTGTCCCGGCTAGCTTGGCCAGTGATCAGGAATTAGGCAGTTTGCAATCCAGAACATCTGGAGGGCGCCAGCTTCCCACCAGTGCCAATAAAAGAGGTGAAGAGAAGGCAAAAATTTGTGAAAGTAGCTGCCTCCCCACTTGTTGTTAAGGAAGAATCTGTCCTTTTTGGGACAGGCTGCATTTAAGAGATGGGAGGAACTGTGTGGCTGCTTCACCCATCTCTTCATTCCCCCTAAAATTGTGAAGAGAGCCCAAAAGAATGGGCCAGGCCAAACCTGTTGCTCCTTACGATGGCATTAAAGCCCTGCACTGAAGGAACTTGAGCTCCTAGAGGGGCCAAACATGAAAACATAGCTCCCACTTTTGGTTGCCAGATTTGTCCTGGAAGCTACTGGTTTCTGACACTCATGCACAGCTCTCCTGTTAGGATTTAATTTTGATAATCCCACATAAATGCAGCTGGGGAGGCACACATGAGCTATTTCTGCACTACACTGTTATAGTACTACAATTCCGCTTTCGACATTGTCTGGAGTTCTGGGATTTGTAGTTTACTGAGGCCAAAGAGCTCTTTGGCTGAGAATTCTCAGTGCCTCTCCCTAAACTGCAAACTCCAGGATTCCACAGCATGTTGAAAGTGGAATAATAGCACTGTAACAGTGTAGTGCGGAAATGGCCACAAACGACTTCGTCTCATCACTCCTTTGCCTTGTTCTCTTTGGAAACAGAAAGAGTTTCCATCTTGGAGGCGGGGTGTCCTCAAAGTGGAACGGCAGCATCCAGTTTTCCCTCTTTCCCGCTGCCTCCCATGCGTATGAAGTTGAGGCCGCCCTCTTCTTAGTTGCAGAGCAATCCTTTTGCCTCGCACCGGTGCACACCGCCTCTGTGGCTCCTGATGAATGGGGCTTTGTGGGCCCCACATCTGTAAATTATAAATAGAGGTGGGCATTCAGAATAATTAGCTGTCATCCTCTCAGTGGAGTGCATGAATTGTGGCCTTCACTGTGGGGCAGGCAGCCCATTTCTTACCCGTAGCGATGGCGATGATACAATTTTTCAGCGTGCCTTTCTTGCTGGTACGCGTGCGAGTGTGTCGTTCTCCTCTGCTCCTTTCTTCTTGCACTTCTGACAGATTTCTGCCACTTCCTTCCCTGGTAATATTATATCCCAAGAGACTGATGGCTGGAGGAGATGCTCGGGATATTTTTCCATTATCTCTGTGGCAGGATACGTTGACGTGTAACTCTCTTCCGCCCATCTCCCCGTGCTTGTTGGAGAGAGCATTAGTTTTGGGTTGCAGGGTTGGCTTTGATTCAACAGGGTGAGGGGAGGCAGTAGCTGGCCAGCCTGTTTTAAGAATGGGGTCATTCCACAGCCATGGGCCTCAGGCTGTATTCTGGGACAGGGCTCACCAAACATTGGACTAAAACACCAAAAATCCCCATCCAGCAGTTGTCATGTGCTCTGTTTTACTCTCAAGAAAAGACACAGGGTTTTCCAACAGTGTTTAATGAGATATATGAGGCATAGCATACAACGATTGCGGAAGCTAACTTTCTGCAATGCATACTCGGGCCATTTCCGCACTGCACTGTTACAGTACTGTTATTCCACTTTGAGCCTCCTGGGGAATTCTGAGGTTTGTAGTTTCCTGTGGCCAAAGAGCTCTCTGGCCGAGAATTCTAAAGGCCGCTCCCTAAACCGCAAACCCCAGGATTCCACAGGATGTTGAAAGTGGAATAAGAGCACTCTACGAGTTTAGTGCAAAATGGCCGTGGTTAAATAGTGACACGCGCTCTTACGTGCACACTATTCCCATTGATGGATTCTGAGAGTCTTTCCTTTTCCCAGACTCCCAGTGGTTCCCGTGGAAACTTTTTTACTTCCATACTTTAATCTTTCCATCTCCCCAAACTTTCTTAGGTTGTTTCCTAACACACCTCTGACATTATCTCTGTCTCAGTTCTCTGTGCATCTGTCTTAACACTGACCAGACTCCTTGGGGTCAACGTCTGTCAGCCTACTCTCTTTCATCCCTCTTTGCTAGGATGAGATGCAGTGACCCTTTCCTTTGATATACAATGCATTGCTCTTCCCCATTCTGGCATGGGCACTCTGAAGTTCATGCATAGCAAATAACTTGTCGATTGCTATCGTGTCTGAGTAAACAGAGCCGTGCCGTGAGAACATGACCGAACACACACTTGCAACAATCATTCACATTTTACCTGATGTTAAACAGATAAGACATGGCGGCCTCTTAACACATGTTACACCAAGATGATAACTCACTAAAATGATATTTTGTGCCAGCATAATCAACAGACATTCATTATTGTGGATGAGTCACATCATCAGTTATGTCGTGGAGCACAGCTGACATGACAACAGTGGCTTCCAACCTTAAAAGCACCAACTGTTGGACTGCATCAACTGGAATCCCCAGCCGTCATGGGCAGAGAGGGAAGGCAAGGTTGGGAACCACTGTTTTGGGGGATCACAGAAGCTTATCTCAGATGAGTAGTTGGGTAAGCTTGCCTCAGGGGGCACCATCAGGCCCAATACAGTTGGAGGCCAGTTTCCCAAAGTAGGCACAAAGATCCCAAAATCCCAACGTAGATGACTCCTTGTAAGCCAGGCTCATGGCCAGTTTAATGGAGTGGGCAGATGGTAGAGGGCAAGTCACAAAGATCTGCCCATATCTACTGGCTCTTCATAGCAAGTCAGAATGTAGTTGCTTATACTGGCACGTGCCTTTTTAAAAAAATGATCGATCCAAAGGCCCTGTTTGTATATCAAGGTGATAGCCAGTCCTAAGTTATCTAAAAATGACTCCCTAGCTGGGTTGTAAAAAGAAGAAGGAGAACTGTTTGGGCAGCGTGAAGATGCTGGAAGCTCTCTTCCAACACATGGGAACAAAACCAGTTCCGGAAGAAATAGTGGGGCAGGTTTCATAATTTTTTATTGAGGTCAATTATCTTGATGTTGATCGAGGGTGAGACTTTTGAGACTTTTAAAGGAGTAATTAGTAGATGGAGTGCTTTGATGTGATGACTGATGTTAGATGAACTTTGTTAGCTATTGATGTGTTTTTGTGGTGTTTACTGTGGTCTGGCTGGTATTTTTGATGTGCAGTTTTTCCTCCCATTTATACACATTTTGATGCATCGAAAGAGAGAAGAAATACACCAAGCTATGACCCGCCAAGAAATGAGCAGCCGGGGCAGTCAGTCAATACCAGTGAGATCTCATTATCAGATTGTCGATAGCTAAATCCTTCCCTGATGAGGACCAAGCGCTGATATACAGTGTGCCCAATAGCGGCTCCTCGAGGGACTCTTTAGGCTTTCTGTCTCGGCCTGGAGACGTTTTCCCCACCATGCAGCTGGTTCCCTGGGGTGAGGCTGCTGGATGTGATTCAGCCTCTCTGCGTTGGGCAGGTGGGATCACTAGGTACCAGCCCACTGCTGGGGTCATAGGAAAGGCTCGTGGTTTTAGATGGGGGAAGATTGTGGCACTGCCCAGGGAAGGGATAGTTGGAAATGGGGAGGTCAGGAGTGTGGAGCAAGGACAGAAGGTGGAGGAAGAAATGCTCGCCTCACCAAAACACACTGTGGAGCGAGTCTTTTGAAGCAAATGTAAATTCCTGCCCTTTGGCCTCATCCACTTTTCTGCTCCCAGGCCCTCTCCATAAAATGCCCACCATCCCTACTTGGTACCTGCTAGATGTATTAGATGACATTGTTTTTGAATTGCTTTTTATCCTTTCTAAGTGTATCTTCTGAAAGTTGTTTTTAACCTTGTTCATAGCTTAAGTCAGAGCTTTCCAAACTTTCCATGTTGGTGACACACTTTTTTAGACATGCATCATTTCATGACACAGTGATTCAGTCTTACTAGCAAACCGGAGGTTAAACTAACCCTTTATAAGAGATATGGACACATACATAAAATTGTAATAACAAAATTTATGAGGACACAATATATCTCATGAAAACCTATCATATTTTTAAATATATATAGTTTATAAATAATAACATACATTTCCAAGATTGTAGGCGACACACCTACATACACTGATGTGTTGTAGCACACCATTTGGAAAGCCCTGGCTTAAGTGTTGATCTTTGTGTGTTTTAACTGTATTGCATTTATTTTTATGTGCAAGCTGCCTTGAGTGTCAGATTTGGGTATTTGCTGAAATACCAGTCCATCCTTGTTTCACAGGTATATAAACACAGAGCTGAGATTGGACCCTTCATTGGGTTGGGAAGGACTCACATCCACTCACCCATAGACACGCACATTTACTCTTAGCCAAGAGGGAACATCTTCTCAGCCTCGGCTGCAAGAGTAATCTGATTGGATTGACAAAGTCTTATTGAAACATCAGGATTTTTATAGAGCTTTCACAGAGGGAAAATGCATACCAAGTTGCTTATCATAAAGAAAATTAGGGAACAGTGAATGGATCATTCTAACATTTTTCTGTAAACAGATCCATGTTCTCAGTGAGTTATCTTTTGACACAGTTCTTGCAAGGCAGAATGGCTTGTTTAGAATTGCTTAAGAAATCAGAAACGAAACATTAAATGCTCAGAAATTTTTTTTGCTCCAAACATGGGCAAACGGTGAAGCGTACGTACAGTTATTAACAATAGCAGTAACAACAGCTCTCAGTGCTCCTGCTTTGCTGGCAGAGGCCAATGGAAGTTAAAGGTCCAAAGCATCTGAAGAAGACCAGGTTGGGAGAAATTTGTTGAGCAGCCTGCTCATCTCTAGTGTACCTTTGTACCTCTGCGTTCTGCAGTTGTGCTCTTGCTACAAAACAGACCTCTCAATCTCTGCAGATCCCTCCAGTTAAGGTGTACCTGTTTTGCAAGCAACCTTGGAAAGAACCAGAGTCACAGCCAATATTGGAGTTGAGAGAGGTAGCCTGGCGTCCTCTAGACATTTTGGCCTGTGGCACTCATAAACCCCTGTCAGCAAGGCCAATAATCCAGAAGGATAGGAGATACAGTCTAAAACATCTGGAGGACAGTAAGCTCACTACCGCTGGCTTGGAGTAAGGAAAATATGAATGGCTTTGTTAGGTCAGGCTGTGGTTTGTCTAGCACGATGCATTCTCTCTAACTCTAGCCGTGCCCAAAGTCCTGGAAATGCTTTAAGTGGGACATGAATGATGCCTCACCTGTTCTTCACCCGCAGCACTTAGATAAGCTGCCTCAGAACATGAAGTTTCAATTTACCTGAAATGGTTTACACTCACCACCAGCTGTTAGCATCTTCTTTAGAACGTGTCACATGGGTTTCTCTGATGTCTAGCAAGAGATCGTTGAGGAGGCTGAGACTTCACCACAGTTTCTGCTGTGATATCCATCCTCTCATTGTGCAGTTAACACAGGCCTCTGCTTTCTTCCTTCCTTCCTTCCCAGAAATGTGTATACTGCCGGAAGTGGATGAAGAAGGTGTCGGGCGCCTGCATCCAGTGCTCCTACGAGCACTGCTCCACCTCTTTCCACGTCACTTGCGCCCACGCGGCCGGTGTGCCCATTGAACCGGACGATTGGCCGTACGTCGTGTCCATCACCTGCTTCAAACACAAAGCAGCCAGCCACGTTGTAGGTGTCCTGTGTTTGTCCCTCCCCCTCTTCCAGTGCTTTTATTTTTCTCAGTCCTTTCTCTTCTTCAAAGCCTCTTGCCTTTCAAAACCAAAAATCTTCTTTTGTAGATTCCATTTTCGAGGGAGGTCTCCCTCGGCCAGACGGTGATCACGAAGAACCGGAACGGCCTCTACTACCGGTGTAAAGTGATCGGCGTGACTACGCAGACGTTCTACGAAGTCAATTTTGAGGACGGCTCTTACAGCGACAACGTTTACCCAGAGAACATTGTTGTAAGTAGCAGGTGGCTACGCAGAGAGCAGTCAGAGGATCAGTGGGGTGAGCAGGTACCCTCTACAGCAGTGGTTCTTAACCTTTTCTTTACGGAGGACCCTCTATAAATACTATTTCTTGCTGCGGATCCCCAAGACAACAAAGTGCTGCTGACGAGGGGAGGTTCTTTCTAGCCATCATGTGTCTCCCCTTTGAAAACTGACTCATGGTGACCCAAAGGTGAACTTATAATGGGGATTTTCCTGGCAAAATTTATTGCCTTTGCTTTTTCTCTGAAGCGAGGAGAATATGACTGAGGTCGCCCAGTGGGTTTCCATAGCCAAAAGGGGTTTCAAACCCTGCTTTCCAGAGTCATAGTTTGAGTGTATGTTCACATCTGACCATTTTGTGCCTTTTGTCAGGGACTCAGCAATGTGTGTGTGGGGTGTGTGTGCTGAAACTGTTCCCTCAATTGTAAGCAGCAGGGCCTTGTGAACCTTGGGGGTCCATGGACCCCAGATTAAGAAGCGTTACTCCACAGGGGAGGTAGAATTTCACAGCTCCCAGAGTGAGAAGTATAGAGGTCTGAATGGTACACTGGGCCTTTGAGAGACTCCCTTCCCTGGTCTTTCTGATTGTATCCCCGACTTCTCTCTCAGAGCAGAGACTGCCTCAAGATGGGACCGCCCGCAGAGGGTGAGTTGGTTCGGCTGCACTTGACTGACGACATTACTTACCAAGCCAAGTTCATTGCCGCCCATATCAGCCAGATCTTTCAGGTGAGAAGCCCAGGGAACTTGCTAGTGCCCTTGTTAGAGAATTGGCCCTGAAACTGAACACTTGACTGATGCCTCAAAACATCAGGGCAGAGCTGATGAGCGGGTTCTTATATGCTCTGGAAAGAACAATGTGTTTTTGAGCAAACCCTGTTTTTGCTTGGGTATCAGGTAATAGAGGAACCAGCTTGGTATAGTGGTTTTGAGTGTTGGGCTAGGGCTCTGGGGTTGTGGCTGTTCTAGTCATAGTTGCCTCCCTTCAGGTTGTTTGCAACTTATGGCAACCCTAAGGTGAGTTCAAATCTCTCTTCAGTTATGGGAAACTACGGCATGACCTGGAAATGACCCTATGGCCTAAGAGGAAGACAATGGCAAACCTCGTGCCAAGAAAACCCTGTGATATGGTTGATGTAAATCAAAGTTACCCACATGGTATAGCTGATTGAATGTTGACCTAAGACTTCAAGGACACCAAGGTTGCTGAGCCACGAAAACCTAGTGGGTGGCCTTGGGCAAGTCTCACACTCTCAGCCTCAGGGGGAAGGTGTGGGTGGCTAACCTCTGAAGAAATCTTGACACAAAAACTTGGTAACTGTAAGTCAGAGGCAAAAGCCAAAAGCTTGTCTAAATAAAAAGGTCTTTGTCAGCCAGTAGACAGGAAGGTGGTACAACTGATGGCCCGGTTGCTTATCCCACTTCATTTTCATTTTGCAGGTCGAGTTTGAAGATGGCGCTCAGCTAATGGTCAAGAGAGGCGAGATCTACACTTTGGAAGAAGAACTTCCCAAGAGAGTAAAGTCACGCCTGGTAGGTATTTTTGAGGACTACAAAGCTTTGGGGTTCTGAATGCACTACCAAAACCTTTTTCCTTTTTCTTGCCCATATTATCCCCTTACAAAGATGCAGGTCATTTAAAAAAAATACAACTAAAAGCAGTTGTCACCGAGAATGTTCACAAACTTTCTATCTGGGCAGAGGTGTCTGTGTTATAATGTTAGCATGCATAATTTATCTGAAGGCCGTGAAAGATGGTTTTGTATAGTGAATTTTTGTTCCCATAATGCTCTGAAACTGTAAGGCCCGTAGGTGGTCCAATGGAATTGGGTAGGGGAGAATGATTTCTACCACAACCCTAAGTTGTAGCTTTATAGATGCGATAACAACTGCAGCAGACAGTGGACACAGTACCGAGGGAGGATGAGAGTGGTTGCTTATCTGATAGTTTTTCAAAGCAAGGATAACACAGTTCCTCTACTGTACATAACACTTGTTTTTAAAAGCTCTAGGAATTGGCCTTTAAAGGCAATAAAAACAGCAGGCTGCCCGCTCCCCAAATGAAGACAGAAGCCGCGGCAGGAATAGCTTTAATCAGCCGTTTGTTCCTCTCGAGGCTTTTTGGCAGAAGTTCAGGCAGGGTAATGTATGGGAACACAGTCCTGACTATGGGGCTTCGAGACATTTTGCAAGATGGAAGGGTATACAAATGGAGCTGAGCGGGTCAGTCTGTTTGTAAAAATTCTTGCCTGCCTGCCTGCCTTTTGGAAGAAGGAACAAAAGCTCTGCTGAGCCACATCAAAGCATGGCGCATAGGAAGCGTGCTTTCTACTGAGTCACACCGTTGACCTGTCTAACTCAGTGTCATCTCTGTTGACTAGCAACAGAGCTCCAAGCTTTCAGTTTTTCCACTCGTGTCCCAGAGATGCCACGAACTGAACGTTAGGATTCTTTGCATCCAAAGCAGTTGTGCTTCCAGACTTACAAGCCTTTCTTTAAAAATAAAAGGCACAATTCCAGTCCTCATGGTTCTGAATAAAGGACCAATTTAACAGGAGCAGAGGATATTGTCTTAAACTGTCTCTCCCCATATTGTAGCAGCAGCCGTCCAGGATGTCAGGAAGAGGTCTTCCCCAGCCTTACTTGGAGATGGCGGGGCTGGAACCCGTGACCTTCTGCGTGCAAAGCAAGGTGTTCCACGACTAAGCTGAGCTCCTTAATGCGAGAAAGATGAGTCAGGCTCAGAGCATTGCCACCTCTCTCCCTTGCGTTTTCCATACCTCTGGAGTCAAATGTTTGAAAAAATACTGACCTGTTTAAAGAAGAGTGAAGGAAACTTAGCTACCCTGTCAACAGAGAACTAATCCAGCCCAGGAGGGAAGTAGCTCCGGTTAGGGAAAATATTGTGAATGTCAGAACATCTAGCTGTGGACCCATGTTGTCCGCGAAGGCTGTAGAGTTGCCTTTATTTCAGATTCTACCTGAAATTAAGTTGGACCGTGGAGGGCCTCAGCCTCCTGAACACAGCAGAACAGTATGGTTCCCTTTTTGGAAGGGAGAGGCCTTGAACGTGAGGCCCCGATGGGTCATACCAAAGACCCTTTAAACCTACTGGATACAGTGGAATAGTCTGGTTGCCTTTTCGGAAGGGAGAGGCCTTGAACGTGAGTCCCCAGTGGGTCATACCAAAGGCCTTGTAAACCTCCCAAATTTTCCAAGAATGGCCAAGACAGATGGCTCCGGGAATCCATCAGCCGGACAGGAGGGCAAAAGGTTCTCTCCTCACTCAGCGTTTTTCAGCGGCTGAATAGCCATCGATAGATCCAGTTCTGTCGGAACGTGACTAATCCCCTTTTAAAGCCTGGAAGCCATCGTATCCCTGTAGTGTTAGAGAGGTGTCCGCGCACAAGCAGGAACTTTTGTTTCGTTACGCCAAATGGCATCCTGCCTGCGGCCACGCGCCACCCTTACGAGCAAAGTAATCGTACTCTTTGTGCGCGTTTCTGTCAGGGTGTTGGTACCTTGCTGCCCTTTGGTGAGAAGCCCATTAAAGGAAGCGATGTCCAGTTGAGAAATGTTACCGAATGGAGCGTTGCTTTCTAGTGTGCTTGTTTTGTGCCTCAAAGTGTTCATCGCAGGGTGGGGCGGTGAAGATCGTCGGCCCAGCAGGCAGTCGTGAGACGTCGCCCAGAGAGAGAAGACGCCCCCGGGGGGTGCTTGAGGACTCCGTGCTTGTGTGTGTGTGTGTGTGTGTGTGTGTGTGTCTGCTTTGTGCCCTCACACCCTGTCATTTTCTGTTCCCCCTTTCCAGTCCCTCAGCACTGGGGCTTCTCAGGAAGAGACGGTCTCGGGAGACGACTCAAAAGCCGCCAAGCGGCCTCGGGTGGGCACAGCCAAGAACCTTGAGGAGAGCGGGCCCAACCCCGACTACTTCGCCATCATGGAGAGCCTCCAGTTTCAGCCAAGCACACAGAGCAGCACTACTTTCTAAAAGCAGGATGGACGACGATTTAATTTAAACACAAGGAGCAACTCCTTTTTCTTTCCTTTTTTTTTTTTTAAGATTCTTTTCACATCCCTGCGGAAAAAAATAATTTAAGTAGAAAACTGTGGAACGGGAGACCCCGCCCTGGTGCAATAATGTGCAGACTTAATTCCTTTTCTTCTGTTTCTCGGTCTGGACCGTTGGAGAAGTTTTCTTGCTCTGGCCTACCTCTGTTCTTCCTGCTGATGATTTTTTTTCGGAGTGGACAAAACCTTTGGAACGAGGAGAGGGGCACGCCTTTCTCTGTCGAAACTTCAGAAGAATATGTACAAAAGGACCCTTTGGCAGATGAACTTTCCACATTTTGTTGGTTTGGGGTTTTTTTTTCTTTCTTCCCGCCAGTAAAATCTTCAAGAAGTGTTCAAAACTTGCAACAGTGACTCCAGTTTTTAAATTTCAGCCATTTCTCTCTCTCCCCTTCCCCCAATTAAATATATAAATATATTATATATATTTTTCTTTCCTTTCTCTTTGGGAAAAGGTGCTATTTCCTGACTACTGAAGCAGCCTTTTTTTGGAATTAGTAATTTGTGTATGTATATATTATATATACATATATATATTTAAAATTGCCTTTGACATTTTCTATAAAAAAAAATGAAAACATTTGTGTTTTATAAAAAAAACTAAGCAAAAACAACAAAATGACAAGAGTGAAGAATTTCCACATTTCTCCCCACCTGGAAAATACCTTTAAAACTAACAAAACTCCCTTTCTGATGCTATGAAGTAAAGATGGTAATCTTTGAGACTCCATATGTTGGACTCTAGCTCCCATTAGCCCCTGCCGACAATGCCCATTGAACAGGGGCGATGGGAGGTGCAGTCCTTAGGCATCTGGAGATCCCACAAGTCTGACTCCGGCCCTCCTGTTTAACACAAAAAGAAAGGGTCTCGTCAGTGCTGGGGAGAGGGAGACAGGTTGTTTTTTGAAATACCTCTTTTGGGGGAAAGACTGTGGGAAGACAGTTGTGTTTTGTGTCGAACAAAGGAAGTTTCTCTCTCGGTTAAAAGGCGTTGTAATAAATAAAACCACCACAACACTTCCTGGATGGGATTCAATGTTAACCCTTTTCTAATGTGGGTCACCTGGGTGGGGTGGGAAGACGTCCTATCATTGGGAATTACATTTCAGTATTCGGAGAGGTTGGGCGCTCCTCTCTTATGCCTGCGCTCAAAAGGAGGACGTAATGCGTGGGAAGCCATTAAAAGACATCACTGGATACCTGCTTGTGGTGGAGAGAGAAGAAATACATGAGATGCTTCCATTTAATTCTTACCAGAGAGGAATACAAAAATGAGCACTTTTTTCTGGGCAGGCCTAACCTGCCTCTTTCCTCCCCTTGCCAAAGTCTTGCCATTTTTTTCTAGATTTCTCATTCGGGCTTGTGTTTTATACCTTGTGTGTTGCATAGTTCATTAAGACACTCTTGGTTGAGGGGTGGATGGGATGGAAAAGGCGAGGCGAGTGGAAGTGCCTACCTTACCATGCGCGTGGGTGTGAACGAAAGAGAAAAATGGAGGCTGACTTCCCTGATTTTGGCTTTACCCAAAGCAAGGGCTCCCAGAAGAACCAAGCCCAGCCTCACGGCTAGAAGGACCCAAGCTGTGTGTCCACGGGGGTGAGGAGAACCAAAACTAGCAAGGGGAAAAAGGCATAGGTAAATTGCAACGTGCCTACCTTGCATTCAGCCTCACCAGCTGCTGCTGAGAGCCTGTTTTGATGTAGGTGCGGCCCACAACCTTACGGGAGGGTGATAAAGATGGTGAAAGAGCTGGGAAACAAGCCTTAGGATAAACGCTTGAGGAAGCCGGGCACGTTTGGCTTGGAGAAGAGATAATCTGACAGCCATTTTGAAATATCCAAAGGGCTATCAAGCAGGGAGGTGGAGAGAGCTTGCTTGCTGCTGGTCCTGCTCTAGATGGTGGAACCCAAACCAATGGATTCAGATTGTGAGGAAAGAGATTGTAGACTAGAATCACAGAAACAGAGAGTTGGAAGAGACCACAATGGCCATTGAGTCCAACCATATTCTGCCATGCAGGAAAACACTCAAAGTACCCCTAGCAAACGGCCATCCAGCCTCTGCTTTAAAACCTCCAAAGGAGACTCCACCACACTCCCAGACAGCAGATTTCACTTGTCAAATGGCTTTGACTGTCAGGAAATTTTAGGAGGAACATTTTCCTGGTGGGAAAAGGTGTTGAGCTGGCTTCCTTGGAAGGCTTTGGACTTCCCTGTGTTGGAAGTTTTTAAGCAAAAGCTGGATGGCCGTCTGTCAAGAATACTGTCGTTTTGCATTGCCTGCATTGCCAGTGGTTTGGACTCGGTGACCCCGGGGGTTCATTCGACCTCTGCAATTTCAATAAGCATGTATTGCATGCTTTGTACATACAGTCATCCCTCCCCATTCGCTAGGGTTAGGGGCACAAGACCCCCATGAAAGTGGAAAAAACATGAATAACTCTAGGCCCTCCTAAACCATATTTAACACACTGATAACCATATTCAACCCGCCGCGGATTCCTCTGAGGCATCAGAGTTCCTTCCCAGGGCAAAAGTGGGGGGCTTACAGCCACCCCACACCATTTTTAAGAGGGACTTACAAGCCTCATTCCCAGTTTCTCAGTCTCACAAGGCTTGCAGTCTATTAATAATGGCCTAGGGAGGCAGCAGAGGGGACTGCAAATAATCTGTGCATCATCAAATCTGCAAAAGTGAAACCTGCAAATGTGGCGGGCTGACCGTACGGCAAAATGGGAAACTGGCTGTGCAAACGGCAGGACTTCTCCCTTTTCCCCAAGCGCTAAATTGCAGCTCAGAAGAAAGCAAATCCTGAAAGGTTTAACTAGGAAGCCCCTGGCTTCTGTCACCTTGGTAAGAAGGAAATTTCCCTTCCGTCCTATCCCCGCTTCCCTTCCTTCCTAATTCGAAATGACCTCTGGGTCCCGCAGCTTAAAAACCCACCAGAATTAGTGCCGGCGCCCTAATGTTAAAATCGTTGGCGGGATGTAATCCGTCAGTGTTGAGACATGATGATGAAAATAAGTTGTTAATTTATTAATAAGATAAGGATTAGTGGAGTGGTGTGGAAAGGGGGAACATAGAACTTACCTTGGGTGGGCTTAGGGTTTCTTTTCAGGAAGAATTCTTGGGTCCCTGGGCCATTTTGAGGCGGCTTGGGAAGTTCACCATCTTCCACCCAAAGCTTTTCTTTTTTGCTCCTCCTGCCTCCCTTCGTTCTTTTCTCCACCCTCTGGAATTTCTTCTTTCCAGCAGAGGAGAGGAGAGGTGGGACAGAATCAGGAGATCAGCCAGGTCTTGATAAGTTTTCTCTAAACAATTACACACATACACCAAAAATCTCCCAAAATCTTCGTGTCCCTTGATGGGAACAAGCCTGCATGATTTCTGCCACCCCAGCCTATCCAAATGGCACCCATCCATCCCAAATCTACTTCCCCCAATAGATAATTAGGTCTTCTCCTTGAAAGAAAAAACATTATAGGAAAGGGTTATTTGCTTGTATAATTTT
Organism: Cyclura pinguis; assembly: GCA_030412105.1. Taxonomy (NCBI): domain Eukaryota; kingdom Metazoa; phylum Chordata; class Lepidosauria; order Squamata; family Iguanidae; genus Cyclura; species Cyclura pinguis. Next base: position 5,437,574 of record CM059614.1, on the reverse strand, counting down.
TTTTTTTCAATTACTGGGCCACCGGAGTTCTCTTTCAAAGGGAGAATTTTAACTTGCAAGCCATTTTGGGGACATTTTTGGGAGGGGGCAGGGGAGCAGTTTTTCGGGGAGGGGAGGGCGAATGCTACGGCAAAGGAAAGAGGGAGGGGATTCCACTGCATGGATAACTGCTGACTGAAATATCACCGTTGCTGTAATTCTTCTGTATATTTATATTGTAAAGGAAAAAAAAAGAAATGTGTTCTCCTTCCTGCTCCCCTCCCCGATGGTGAACTTTTGGTTTTGTTATGCCGTGAACCTGCCTTTTTGTACAATCCAGAGCTTTCCTTTCTTTTTCTTTTTTTTAAAATTTCCTTTATCAGTTGTAGTGCTTGAATCCCATCACGGCCTCTTTTTTACTAATACACTTACCAATTTGGGAATGGTTTTGTAATTTCTCCGGGTGCATTGGAAGAGGCACTAGCAACCCCTTTCCTTTCTTGCCTTCGCTCTTCCTCTCCCCCCCCGCCACCGACTTTATATTTGTAAGTGATCTGTGTGATATATATCTATATAAAGGGGGACTGTTGCCTCTCACAACAATGTGATTCTGTTTTTTTTGCCTTTATAGAGTCCCTCCTCCCCTTCTACCCCTTTCCTGATCGGGACACTTTTGACAAATTTGCAGAATTTATCACCTTATGGACTCTCTCAGTAGGAGTGCAAGTCTTTTGCCACAGTCACGGCGGAATAATTTTGTCAATTTTCTCCTCGCTGGGAAAAAAAATCCACAGAAGCTATGGGGGCATGTGATTTTGTTTTTGCATAGAAAATGGTATTTTTCTGTACACACACAAAAACAACATTTCTGCACAGAAAACAAGTTTCATGTACAGAAAACAGCATTTTCTGCACAAAGCTAGTAACTTCTTTTTTTTTTTTTTTTTTGCACAGGAGAGATGGTTTTCTGCACAAAAACATAGGCTCCTGTGCAGAAAGGCTGACTTTGTGCGTAAGTGTGGTTTTGTTCTGAGAAAATGCCAAAAAAGGGTGAATTTTTCCATGCAGAATAACTCCAGATTCTTCTACCTCTCGGTTTCTCCCCTGTCGGGATTTCCCAACGTTTTTCAACAATTTTACAAATATTTAGAATATTTTTTCCATGCCCATCTCTCACAAGCCAGAGGTGCTCAGAAACGCACACCAACGTTGGCTTGCAAGATAAAGCCAGAATTGGACAGAGGTGGGATAGAATTGATCTCTTCCAAGGTACCGTATAGGTGCAGCGTCCCAGTATAGAACGGTTTCAGAGCCGTCGTGGCAAGCAGCCCTTGGTCGTACAACCGGTGCTGTTCTACTGCGAATTTTATCCAGTGGCTTTTGGAAACCATCTAATCCAGAGGTGGCTCATTTCGTGCACTCCACAATGTGTGACCTTTTCCAAACGTGCTACTGTCCATTTTCATTGGGTGACGCCAAATTTCACGATGTAGGTGGCTCCCCAGGGGGCTATATTCCCTCAGCTCCCCTGTTCCGGGCTGCATGGCCTTTTTGGGTAAGAGTCGGAAGCAAATGTGGAGGAAATTAGAGTCAAAAGCGGACAGGGCTTGACAGGTATTCCTGTTTTTGTCTCACGTTCCTCTCCTTCTGCAACGCTAAATCTGCAGGCCACACAAGACGGGGCCCAAAGTCCATCGTCCATCTAGCATCAAGAGAGAGGCATGAAATACCTTCCCGTTGGACTCCGCTCATTATTTTCTGGAGCCTCCGGCGTTGCTTGTAAGTCACCCTTTCTTAGAAACGAGGAAGCTCCACGTCTCTTTTCTAACCCTGCACTTGCTCTCCGTTTGAGACGGCTAGCTGTATGACCAGACGATCACACAGTATGGTGGCCACACTGTGGACGTGTGTGTCACTCACATCAGTAGCCCTTTGCTGTCACGGTCAGCTTAAATCAGAAGTCTTTGAACCTCTGGAGTTGGGGTTGGGTGGGTGGAAATGAGGTCCAGAGGGGTGACGATGCGGGAAGGGTATTTTTCTGAGGATTTGGATGTGTGGCTGCCTTCCAAACCTAGGAAAGGTGCCCCAACTTAAATCACCTGTGCTCCCCATGTTGGAAGAAAGCGGAGAGGACTAGCTGACAAGTTGGAACAGCCCCAAAATGCATGCATCTTCACCACAGGCCTTTGATTTTTGGCAGCCATCACCCAGAAGAATTCAAAGGCTCGGTGACTCTGTTTTGATCACGAGAATCAGCTTTTCTTGGCGAGGTGTCTCCGGCCAAGCCAAATCCGGCCATCTCGCCGCTCCCTCGAACCAACTAACCTGTTTTGGGTCTTACAATTCCTGCGGAAGATTATGTTTCGCTGGCAACGCCATGACGGGACTGGAACCAGGTGAGTCGCGGACGAGGACAGGTCCTCTTTTGACACTTAATTTTCACGTCGGTTAGCTAAAGAGGCGTTTGAAGGGACCAAGAATTATTCAACATATTCCACGTACGTCGAAGAGAGGTAGGTCATTTTTATCCTCAATATGTAACCAGGTTTGTTGGGGGACGGTACATCTTTCCTGATCCAAACCGGAAAAATGATGCAAAAACTTGAGCAGGACAGGAGATGACCAGAGCCACCCTAAATTAAAACATACTTTTAAAAAAAAAAATGGTGCGAAGCCAGCACCGCAACTGTCCGCTAAGGACCAGAGTGCATTGTTTTTGGCTGTGTGTGTGTGTGTCGAGGAACACACACAAACGCCTGGCCTCTCGGAGCCCCTTGTCACTCCGAAACACCTCTCTCTAACACCGTGATCGGATCCCCGTCCCCGTTTGGAGAGGAAAAGAAAGGGACGGTGCAAAACCACCTGCTATTAAATATAATTGTCACTGTGACAGGCCCCATTGTGGGACAGAAAATTTGTGCCTTTCAGAAGCTGTCTGCGTGATAAAGAGCGGCGGTAAAAATCAGAAATTAATCCCTTGGCAAGAGAGTGACACGGTTATCGCCGGATTGCCGCTAACAACTTACTCAGGGCCTCTCTCGACAAAGACGGAAGCTGCGAGGCGGGAGGGAGAAATCCCACCTTTCCGTTACAGGAAGGTACGTTGGTTTGCCTTTTTTTTTTTGGTCCTCTTCTCACCCCTCCATCTTAAAAACAGGATTGGTTTTATTGCCCTGATCAGTTATGAAAAAAGAAATTATGCCTCTTGCTCTTTTTTTAGAAGAAAAAATCAGAGGAAAAATGCTCAGATATTCTCGGGGTGGCAGGAAGATCGACCCCGTTGCAGGATGGAAAATTTGAGGCTTTCGGGCTTTGATCTCCGTGCTCTAGGCTTCTCTCGACATCCCGGAATAAATATCCCGATTCTGCCCCAATAGGCCTCCCCGAGGAAAGCTGGAAGACGGTATAGGTTTTAAAGAGAGTGAGGACTTAAGAGTCTGTTGGAGGAAACAGGGTAAAATTTAACGCAAGCTGGGTGGGAACGGCAGTGTCGTATCTTAAAAAACGTTGTGAATTGCCCTCCAGTTAAATTTGACTTTTGGCAAGCTGAGCATTGGACTGTCACCCCTAGAGACCAGGATTCAATTCCCTATGTGGTTTCACGATATATAGCATCACGATATGTCCAAAGTACGACAGCCTCAATTTAGTCCTCTTGGCTTCTAGTGAGGGTTCAGGCCTGATCTAAGGGCCTTTCCACCCTACTCTGTTACAGAGCCATTATTCCACTTTCAACATCCTATGGAATATTCTGGGGTTTGCAGTAGTTCTTCCTAATGTTTAGATGGAATGTCTTTTCCTGAAGTTTGAAGCCATTGCTCCATGTCCTCATCTCTGGAGCAGCAGAAAACAAGCTCGCTCCATTTTCAACATGGCACACCTTCAAATATTTTAAAACAAGCCTCTTCTTAATCTTCTCCAGGCTAAACAGCCCAGCTCCCTAAGCCTCTCCTCATAGGGCTGCATGGTTTCCAGGCCTTCTACCATTTTGGTCACCCTCCTCTGGAGCTGTTCTGGCTAGTCAATATCCTTCCTGGACTGTGGGGCCTAGAATTGGGCGCAGTATCCCGGATGGGATCTGGAAGGAGAACAGAGTGGTGCTATCACGTCTCTCAAGCTAGATACTGTACTCCTATTGATGCAGCCCAGAATCACATTGGCCTTTTTAGCTGCAGCATCACACTGCTGGCTCATGTTCACACTGCTGGCTCTCCAAAGGAAAATGGAGGCTGGGTGGATAGAAAAAAAAGACATAAAAAAGAGCTTGACAGAGGCTTTGTTACCTAAGGTATCGCTGTACTCTACCCTTCTTCTGTGCCTTTCTAGCAAAAAAGGTGTCCTGGAGTCTACATCTTCCCTTTCTCCCGTACTCCTTTCCAAATCCAGTCAGATAACCCATAAATTAAAGCCGTGCCGACAGTCTCCCCCCAAAAAAACCTGCCGGAATCTGATAAACCAAATCTGTTTGGAACAGCTGCCTCGTGACAAGTCTAATAAAGTGTATTAATGGTGTCATTATTATTCCCTAATTAAAAGCTAATAACGAAGAGTTAATTGCCTTTAAAAGATGAAGCAGCGCCCGGGCTTTGGCACGGATTTATCTCTGTTTTGCTTTGCTCGCTGGCGGTGCTGATATTTCCAGGGTAATTAACGGAGCCCAATCTGAACGGGGAAGCGACTAATCTCCCGGTATTGGTGCAGCCACTTGAATTTTGAAAAGGTGCGTCGGCCGGGGGTTTTTCCGCTCCGGCTTCTCCCCGCCTTTCCGGCGGGGCCCCCTTTGCGACTTCAGGTGAGAGGCCTGAACCGCCGATGATAATTTTTAAGGCTTGCCTGCTCACTTCAACGTGCTTTAGCGGCTTCAGAAGCCTTATAAATGAAAAGTACCCACTTGATATGCGCCATTATTCCTGGCGGAGAGGCATTTAATGTCGCGGAAGAGTCGCGCGGGGGAAGCCGATGGCTGGCCGACGGGGCGGGGAATCTCTTTTCGGCTTTGGCTGAGAGCGCCCGGTGCCTCCGGAAAGGGGGCGACCCTCCATCTGTAAAACGAATTTGTGAAAAAAATATATAATATCAAGAAAGAGCAATCTGGCGAGAGCAGGGGCTCGGTTTCGGGGGACGCAGAAATGGGACGGGAGGGCAGGGAAATGATACAGCCGCACATTAAGAAAATTAAAAAATACTGACCACTGATGATATTTACCTGACCTTAAAGTAGATAAGGGAGACCTTGAAATACTCCATACCTTGGTTCGAGGCCTTTCCGCACTGGACCGTTACAGTGCTGTCGTTCCACTTTCAGCATCCTGCGGGCTGTGCCGTTTAGGGAGGGGCGTTTAGGATTCTCAGCCGGAGAGCTCTCGGGCCTCAGGAAACTGCAAACCCCAGGATTCCATAGGATGTTGAAAGTGGAATCATCGTGCTATGAGAGCGTAGTGCGGAAATGGCCAGAAGACTCTCTAGAAAAGAAAATCACGCTTGGGAAGATGGAGGGCCGTGGGAAAAGAGGAAGGCCTGTTTCGGACGGGGACGAGGAAGAGACGTCCCTGAATCTGCAAGACCTGAGCAGAGCGGCTGAGGAAAGGACGGCTTGGGGGGGGGGTCCCATTTGGAAGAGACCCCAGGGGCCATCCAGTCCAGCCCCCTTCTGCCCTGCAGGAAGACACCGTCAAAGCATCCCGGACAGGTGGCCATCCAGCCTCTGTTTCAAAACCTCCAAGGAAGGAGCCTCGGCCACACTCCCCAGCAGCGTATTCCTACCTGCTCTTACCGTCAGGCAGTTCTTCTTCATGTTTTAAGTGCGATCTCTTTTCCTGTGCTCTTGACGCCGTTGCTCCGCGTCCTAGTCTCTGGAGCAGCGGCAAACAGGCTGGCTCCGTACGACATCCCTTCAGATATTTAAACATGCCTATCAGGTCAGCCTTCTCTTCTGCAGGCCAAACATCCCCGGCTCCCTAAGCTGTGGTTTCCAGGCCTTCTGCCAGTTTGGTCAAGGCTTAAGAAGGTTTTGGATTTGGAAATGCTTCCCCTTTAAGACTCTCCAAGAGATACACAACTTGATGGCACATGGGTTGCAGCTGCAAAAGGAGTGTGTTGGAGCCGAGGAAGGGCAGCTGGCAGCAGAACCCATTTTATTTCTGTATCAGATGAATAGATAGATAGTTAGATAAACGATATATTTTTAAATCTAAAACCCCGCAAGAGTCTTCTTTCAACATCCACTTGCACCCCAACAAAAGCAACTGGGACCTTGGAGAGCTGGATCCTGGAAAGCAAAACAGCAAGTAAGAAAGAGGTTTTTAGAATGTTTTTATTAACATATCATTAATATAGAAAACAAGCTAACAGGGGTTTAAAAAGACAAACTGTAAAGAAACAAACTCTTAAGATCCGATACTAAATCAAACAAGACCACAACTTGATCTGAAGGGAGCCAAAAAATACATCTGGAAATCAATACAAAATGCCTACAAAAGCTAGCTCAACAGCTTTGGGGTCTAAGATAATCTGCAAAAGTTACTTCTAGCACGTCTATCATTATCGCATTGCTGTATTTAAAAATTGTAAGCTTTACCTTCAAAACCAAGAGCTGACTTCCCTGCCGCCAACAGGTTCTCAGGCCCTTTCCGCACCAGCCTTTTATAGCCCTATTATTCTACTTTCAACCTCCTGTGGAATTCTGGGAGTTCTAGTTTTCCTGGCTGAGAAGTCTTAAAGGCCCATCCCTAAGCTGCAAACCCCAAGGTTCCGTAGGGTGTTGAAAGTGGAGTAATGGCAGTATAACAGCGTAGTGCAGAAAGGCCCTGAGATCGGTTTATCCCAATAAGAGCCAGGCGGTTACGGGCCCATTTCACAGGTATTGCTGGGGGGGAAATCGGGTTTTAAACTTTTTCTGGTTTTGTCTCGTCTTTTGGGTGCGTTTCGGTTGCGTCTCTTTGCACGGCCGAGGGTTGGACTAGATGACCTTCTGTAGTCCCGCCCAGCTCTGTGATGCTAAGCTTCTGTGATTGCTAATTTATTTATTTGTACTCAGGAGGTTGGTGGAGAGGGTAGGAGGCAGTGCTGCGGAGCGGTTTGAGCGTTAAACGGGCAGTCTGGGAGACCCGGGTTCGAATCCCGCGGAGAGGGGTCACCGCGAATCGGGACGACTCGAAAACACATCGCAATTTTTTTGTGCCGGCTGCGTGCGGTCTCCCATCCCCAAGTTGCCCCCCTTGGCGATCTCCCACTCTTGCCGGAGAAAATTTCGTCACTCTTGATTTGGGATGAAATAGCCAGTTTTGGGCCGGGGCGGTTGAGAATGGACCAGGTGGGTTTCTGGCTTCTGCGACCCTATAAACTGTTGTGGTTTTTGAGCAGGGCTGTGGGGGAGCAGGGTTCAAATCCTTGCCGTGGAAGCCCGGTCGGTGACACTCTCTCAGCCTCAGAGGAGAACACCACCAAGCCGCCTCTGAAGAAATCTTGGCCGTTAAAACCCCGGGGAGGCGATTTGTTTAATTTGTGTTTTGACTTTTGCATATTATGCATTTTTTAAACTGTGTTTTCTTTTTTTAAAGTACTGTGAGCCAATTTGAGTCCTTCTGAGGAAGAAAATAATAATAATAATTAATCGATTTAAAAAATACAAGTCAGAATTGACTTTAAGGCCCACAATAAGAAGTTACAAGGTAGGACCTATCTCTGCAAGACAGCACAGTGTAGTGGTTTGAGCATTGACTACAGAGCTTGGAGACCAGGGTTCGATTCCTTGCTTGGCCATGGAAATCCGCTGGGGGATGTCACACACTCTCAGCCCCAGAACACCCTGTGACAGGCTCACCTTAGGGTCTAGAGAACTAGCATGATGTGGAAGTTTGAGCCTTGGACTACAGACCCTGGAGACCAGGGTTTGATTTCCCGCCCGGCCGTGGAAACCTACCGGGTGGCCCTAGGTGTGTCACACTCTCTCAGCCCCAGAACACCCCTTGACAGGGTCGCCTTAGGGTCTAGCACGGTGCGGAGGTTTAAGCCTTGGATTGTGACCCTGGAGACCAGGATTCGATTCCCCGGTCGGCCCCAGAAACCCACTGGGAGACCCTGGGCGTGTCACACACTCTCAGCCCCAGAAGAACCCATGGTGGCTTCACCTTAGTTTCTCCCTAGGTCAGAAACAACTTGAAGGCACGCAACAAGAAAATAAAATTATCCTCATCACAATGATCATCGTCCGTGGAAGGAAGAGGCACGGAAGGAGGAGGCCGAATGGGAAATAAATAACCCTTTTCTTTCCGCAAACGCTGACTTAATCTAAACAACAGAGAAGCTAAAACTCTGGCAGGCAATGAGGCGTGGAGCATCTCATGTTTCCATTATCTCCGGTAGCTGAATATTTTATCTGGCTGGCAGAGCGCCCTGTGGGTGCCAACGTACAACTCAAACAGAGAGCTCCCTCCTGTTATTATTATAATATTATTTTTTTACCGGCTGCCGCCGTCGAGGCCATCAGAGGAAAGAGCAGCTTCTTTGAATATTTTCTTTCAATTGAAACATTTCCTCTTCCTGGTCTGTACCTTCAAGTCCTTTCTGACGGATGGCGACCCTCCCAGGGCAGGTTTCTTGGCGCAGTTCGTTTCCCGTTGATTTCTTCTGAGGCTGAGAGAGTGTGGCTGGCCCGAGATCACCCAGCAGGTTTCTGTATCTGAGCAGGAATTCGAACTCGGATCTCTTGGCATCCAAGTCTGCCAATCCAACTACTACACCGTACTGGGGGGGGGGGTTGCCTTTTTAAAAAATTTTATTGGTTTATTTTGCCATATATTTTTGGTTTTATTGCTATATATATTGTTTATATGATTATTATTTTTATTGTTTATATGACAGGACTGAATAGTCATAATGCAAATATAGATCATACGTAATACAGAAAGCAAAGAAACAAGATAAAGAATTTAATACAACCGTGACCAGTTTTCCCTCTTCATATTAAAGAGCCATCAAATAATGAAAAGAAGGAATTTCTTCTCTAGCTGTTCTGCTAACATTAATTTAAACGTTCTCCTGTTGTCCCTTCTTATAATCCGTCCATGCTTATGGAAATACATACCCACCTTTTTCTTTCAATTTGTCAAACATCCCCAATCTTTATTGCAATTATTCAGTGTTTTATCTTTCCCTTCACTGAGTAACGCTGTCAATCTGTCCGTTTCTAATAAATCGTATAATTTTAAAAGGATCTGTCTTCCGTTTTTGTGCATAGACGATTCTTGCAGACGTTACCCTATAGAATGATATTTTACTATGTTTTTTTCACTATTTTGTCATCTATAAGATTTAGCATATTTAAGTACACACAGTTTGCCTGTACTCTAACCACTATACCACACTGTCTCTGTGGTTGTGGGTCTTTAAGTCGACTCCAGCTTAAGGGCGACTCTCTCCTCAGTTTGCTTGCCCTGGTTTGTTCGGTGGGGGGGTTTTGCCCTTTCCTTCTGAAGCTGAGACAGTGTGACTTGCCCAAGGTGGGTTTCTGTGCCCGAGCAAGGGTTCGAACCCGCCCGTTCCAGAACGCTTAAGCAATTGAACCACAGCGGCTCTGTTTTTTATCGGTCACCAAAGTTGTCTCTGCTTTGTGCCAACCCTCTCCTGGGGCTTTCTTAGCGAGATTCTTTCAGGCTTGCAGTTGCTTTCTTCTGAGGCTGAGAGAGCGTGACTTGCCCAGGGTCACTCGGGGTGCCCAGAGGGTGAGCTTGGATTTGGAAAGGAACCTTCCTTCACCTCTGGTCCTCCTCCTCATCCTCATCCTCCTCCACTAGCCGCTCCCTGGCCAGCTAAGGATGGATCACGTCCAGAATGGTAAAAGGTCTGGAAGCCACGAAGCCCTCCGAGGAGAGGCTCAGGGAGCTGGGGGTGTTTGGTCTGCAGAAGAGAAGGTGGAGAGGGGACGTGAGAGCCGTGTTTCAAGATTTGACGGGGATGCCATGTTGGAGATGGAGCTAGCTTGTTTTCCGCTGCTCCAGAGACGAGGACACGGAGCAACGGATTCAAACTACAGGAAAAGAGATTCCGCCTGAACCTCCGGAAGAACTTCCTGAAAGTCAGAGCCATTCGACGGTGGGGTCTGCTGCCTCCCTGGAGTGTGGTGGGGTCTCCTCCTTGGGAGGTTTTTAAGCAGAGGCTGGGCGGCCCTTTGCTGGGGGTGCTCGGCGTGTGTGTTCCTGCGTGGCAGAAGGGGGCCGGGCTCGATGGCCACGGTGGTCTCTTTCAAGTCTGTGTTGCTATGATTCTGTGATTTCAGCCCGGTTTCTCACCACCGGAAACTCTCTCCCAAAGACCCCCCGACGTGGAGGCAAAAGAGGGGACGTATAGGGCGACCGTGCTGACTCGCCCGCTTTCGCTTTGCCTTTCCTGACCCGGGTTTGGAGACCCCGGGGGCCCGCTCTCCCCGCCATGCCTTGGCCCCCTTCCCACAGACACACATTGATATATCTATATATATTTATTTATTGAAATTTTACACAGAAAAATAAGACCCCCGCCCCGCTTCCGAGCATCCTTTTTCCAGTTGCGTGTGTGTTTCCATCCCATTTATACATTATTTCTATCTAAGAGTTACTTTAAGAGTTAATCACACTATCACACTGTTGCTTTTAACACTGTTACATTCAACTTATACTTATCCTCGATTTTCCTTGCCAACATTTCCAGCACTCTGCCTTCGTTTCTCCTTTTCCTCGTTCCTGTATCCGGTCCAAAACTTCTTTCCATTCTCCTTCCAAGTTCTGGGTTGGTTTATTTTTGAGTGGAAAAGTTAACTTTCCTGTCTCTACCGTATCCGGAGCTTTTAATTTCCGTTCGTTTGTATCGATATAATTTCCTTCTTTCCAATATCGTGCGCGTGTCGTTCTTGCAGCGGTTATTACACAGAACGACGTTTTCGGATAAGATCTTTTTTTTTTCTCTCTTGGTTGCCCGAACAGGTTCAGCAAATAAAATTCTGGCTTCGTTTCAGAGTTTAAGCTCTACGTTCTTCGGATTTCGTCATGAATTTCTTTCCAAAATTTCCTTGCTGTCTCACCAGTCCACCACGTGTGAAAAAAGGACCCTCCTTTTTCATCACCCCGCAGGCGCCCATTGCGATATTTGCAATTTCCCCCGCTTTTGCAAGCTTCCTGGGCCCCTGGCGACTGCAGTCCTCGAAGGAAGAGGGGTTTTAAACAGGAACCCTTGTGATCGTGGGGAGCAACCGTGCTCCTCTTGTTCTCGAACCCTTTTCCCAATTCGTTTTTATTTTTAACTGGAGGAAAGAAAAAGACAGGAAGAGAGAGAGAGAGCGAAGGAGGGAGAAATCTTGTTGCATCCCACCGGGGAAAACTGCCTGACCCGAACCCGTGGCCCTTTCCCTGATCCAAATAAAGTCGAAATTTCATTTCGGAGGAGAGGGGAGACGGAGGGGAAAGGGAGGGCCGAGGCAAAAAAAAAAAAAATATAACTAATTACATTTTAGCGTGTTAGATCATAAATCACATAATTACGGTCGGAAGCCCGCACATCTCTCCAAACAGACAAAGAGCAGACTACACAAATTCTTATCTCATTACCGTTTAATTAAGAATTATGTTGGAGCATCATCTTTTTAATTATCGGAGACCCCCCAGAAGAATTCTAATCTTCCGTGGGCCTTTTTTAAAAAATGTTTTTTACCCTTCCCTGCTCCCTCCCCCGTGCACCCCCAAATTTATTTATGTATTTTGGAAAAGGCACGGGGCAAAGGGAGGCCTCTCCGAGAACGAGTCTGGGCGACTTTTTTTTTTTGCACGGCCGGGCACGGTAACGAAATTAGGCCGGCCTGTGCGGTTTCTGACGCTGATCGAGGGAACTTTGCCGGAGCAACATTTGGCATCCTTGGCTTAATGGGTAGCGGCCGGATGGTGGCTCGGAGCCGAGGGACCGGGGCTGGGCGGTGGGAGGGAGGGAGATCTCGCCCGTTATGAGACAGGAGGACAAGATGGGGATTTTTCTGAACCAGCGAGAAGTCTTTGCGGGCGGGACGGGGCGGAAGTTTGCGAGGAAGCAAAGAGGGACGGGAGAATTACAAGCTGGCTCTCCCCACGTTTGCTAGAGCGAGGAGCACAGGAACATTGCAAAATTGGACAAATTGCAAATATCAAAATGTGCGTGTCTGTAGGAAGGCATGGTGGGGAGAGGGGACACCCAGAGTCCAAGTCCTTGACTTAGATGCTAGAATCCAATTGATCCGGCCTGGAATTGCATTGGGCTTTTTAGCTGCCGCATCACACGGTTGCCTCATACAGTAGGCCCTCCGCATTCCCTAGGGTTAGGCGCACGGGACGCCTGCAAAAGTGGAAAAATTGCAAATATCAAAATGTGAGTGCCTGTGGGAAGGGGGCCGAGGCGTGGCGGGGAGAGGGGACACCCAGGGGTCGGCAGAAGGAGCGGGAAAGGGGGCAGGTTGCCTGGCGGCCCTATATTTCCTCTCCCTCGCCCATCTCCCTCCTTGGGTGCACGAGGGCCGCCGGGAGGAGGTTTGGGGTGCTGAGAAACTGGGCTGCAATCCGTCCTTAGCTGGCCTGTCAGCGGCTGGCGGAGGAAAAAGTGAGGAGGACCAGAGTTGGGTTTTTCAAGGGCCGTCCGGCTGCCGAGCCTGTTTATTACTAATTGTATTGCGGAGTGGGGGTGTAGGGCGTGGTAACACCGCTGGTCGGCTTGTCTGGGATGGCACGGGAGGACGGGGTTTCCCCTCTAGCGTTTGCCTCCTGCAGCAAAATGTCTTGGGACGTTCCCAGTTCGAGTTGCCCGCTGGCCGTTTCTGCACCACGCTCTTATAATGCTGCTGTTCCGCCTTTACATCCAAGGGACGTGAGGGTACCACTCCGTTCTGCCTTGGTCAGACCCCGCCTGGAATAATACAGTGTCTAGTTCTGGGCACCACAGTTCGGGGAGGATATGGACAAGCTGGAAGGTGCGACGAAAATGGGGGAAGGCCTGGAAGCCGTGAAGACTTACGAGGAGCGGCCGAGGGAGCCGGGGATGCTTAGCTTAGAGAAGAGAGGGTTGAGAGGTGACATGATAGCCATGTTTAAATAATTGAAGGGATGTCATATGGAGGACGGAGCAAGCCTGTCTTCTGCTGCTCCAGAGACTAGGACACGGAGCAATGGCTTCAAAATTCAGGAAGAGAGATTCCATCTAAACGTTAGGGAGAACTTGCTGTTGGACAGTAGGATATGCTGCCGCCCAGGAGTGTAAATGAATCTCTTTCTTTTTAAACAGTGTTTGTCTGTCGGTATCTCCCTGCATGGCAGAAGGGGGATGGACTGGATGACCTTTGGGGGTCTCGCCCCACTCTATGCTTCTAATATTCTTTTGTTCAGGTTACCGTCGCTCAAGGCCTCCGTGTTGTGTTCTCAAATTCTAAACGCCGCCGCCGCCGCAGATCTATAATATCTGCTTTCTGATTTTCACGTGAAACCCTCGAGTCCCGCTGGGTCCGAGGCCCGTGCACGTTTAGCCTTCGGTGACGGCTGCTCCTTCCACGGCTCCCGCCCTCCGATTTTTCTTCTTTTTACGCCTCGGCTGCGGTCCGGAGCCTGGAGACCAATTTGGACAAACGTTTGCCTTCGTTCTCTCCCCTCCCTCCTCTCTGACAGCTCCCTCGGTAACTGCTTTTGCTGTTCCGTTTTGCTGTAATGTGCTCGTTTTACAAGTTAAGCGTGGTCCGAGAAATAGATATTAGAAGGTTGTATTGTCCTGTACCTCTCCACCAGTCTCTCTTGCACCTTCCTTCCCTCCTCTCTGGATCCTTTGAGAAGATTGCCAGAACGGAGGCACCGGGATGTTAAGAATTATGAGCAAAATATGGCGGTTTTTGTGCCAAAATCTCTCACGTTCGTTATTTATTGCTGTCCGGTTGGTTTTGACTTCGGGCAACCCCACAAAAGGGAGGTGGGAGCCGACGTGCTTGTTGTGAGTTGAGTGTCAAACTATAACTGAGGTTCGAATCCCTGCTCGGCTGCGAAAACACATTGGGTGACAGAGTCACACTGTCTCGGCCTCAGAGGGCGGCGAGGGCAAACCCCCTCGCCGCCACTTTGCCTACCAAGCTTCCTCTTTGTTGTGCCTTGAGGTCGTTTCCGACTTAAGTCGACCCTATCTTGGGGTTTTCTGGGGGCTGAGAGCGTGTGACTCGCCCAAGACCACCCGACGGGTTTCCGTGGCCGAGCGGGGAATCGAACTCGGGTCTCCGGCGTTGTCGTCTAACGCTCAGACACTCCACCGTACCGGCTCTTGCTTTACCGAGTGTTATTGGGGTGCCGCCTCTCGTCTCAGCCGCCGCAGAGGAAGAAGAAGAGATTCCCCGCGTGGTGAAAAGTAGCAGATCAGGACAAAGGATGCTGGTGTAGCTCCCCCTCCTGCGTTTGTTTCCTGTCTCTGTTTTCCTGTCCGTGTCCTCGGTATCTGCCCAAGTTTGGTTCCAGATATGAAAATTTGTGGATGCCCCACGAAGTACAATGCTGTAGTGAAATGGCATCCCTTATGTCAAATGGCCAAACAAAAGTTTGCTTTTTGGATTGATTGATTGATTGATTGATTTGGAATATTTCCAAGCCGTGGCCGGTTGAATCCATGTATATACCATCCACGGACACGGACGACCGACTGTGCTGTAGGGAGCGTGAAGGGCGGGCGGAGGCTGGCTTGGGACTGGCCCGCTTGCGCGCCGTTTGCAAAGCGTCTCAGCCAGCCCGGCGCCTTTTCCCGCCTCGCTTCGGCTCACTTTGCAAGCGGGACGCGAGTGCGAGTGCTCCTGAGCCGGCCTCCGCGGGCCAGAAGACCTGTCGAATAAAGGAACTTATCTTTGATTTGGAAGCGTCGAAACAGCAAGTCGTCAGATAACGGGGTATCAAAATGTGGGCGCTTTCCGTACTGAATTCTCTCTGTCATATTGTCGATACCTCCTTCTTGTACGTGGGTGCCGGCGTTTTGCCTTTATGAGCCAGGAATGGGCAAAGCGAGGCCTGAAGGCCAGATTTGGGCCCCAGAACTCTCTAGGGCTAAAATATATATATTTTTTGTAATTTTTTTTAAATGTCCAAACGCCCTTGTGGCAGCATCTCTGCCATATTTTGCTTCCCCTGGCCAATTTAGGCCTTTTTTTTGAAACTGGAAGTGACTTCTGCTCACTTCCTAAATGCCCCCCATGCCCTTGAGAAAGAGAGAGACAGAGAGACAGAGAGAGGTGATGATGATGATGATGATGATGATGATGATGATGATGATTTGGGGGGCAGGGAGCATGGTCTCCCCAGCAGCTAATGTGACCCCCTCCAGCCCACCTTTGCCATAAGGACCGATGCTTGGAGCAATTCTTTTGTCTGCCTTTTCCATTTCGGAAGAATTTATCCGTCCGTCCAGTTTATAGACGTTTTTATGCGGCCCTCCGGTCATATTCCCCCGGGTGGTTTATGCGGCCGTCTTTCAAGGCAAACCGTTTTTAGTAACTGCAAATATCGATAAAGCATGAAAGCTAACAAGGTGGCGAGAATCTAACGGCAGTATTTTTGTTTTTAAAGTCAAAATAGAGAGAAGGCGAGAGAGCGTTGCATCAAATGCTGTTATTTTCCCGGACGTAAACGACGAGGGTTGCGAGAGAGCAGCAGAGGGAGCCGGGGATGCTGAGCCCGGAGAAGGGAAGGTTAAGAGGCGACATGAGAGCCTTGTTCAAATATTTGAAGGGACGTCATGTTGAAGATGGGGCAAGCCTGTTTTATGCTGCTCCTGAGACTAGGACACGGGGCAGTGGAGTCCAACTACAGGGAAAGAAGTTGCACCTAAACATTAGGAAGAACTTCCTGATGGTAAGAGCAGTCTGGCAGTGGAAAATGCTACTTGGGGGTGTGGTGGAGTCTCCTTCTTTGGAGGTTTTTAAGCGGAGGCTGGGTGGCCGTCTGTCGGGAAAGCTCTGATTGTGTATTTGTGCATGGCAGACTGGGGCTGGACTGGGTGGCCCGTGGAGGCTCTTCCAGCTCTGGGACTCTGTGATTGGCCGTTTCTGTAAGTTACTTTCGAGGTGCTTGCCTATTTGTATGGTCTAATTGTTAATTTAGTTTAATTTGGAAATATATGAAAATATATATAGAAAATATATGTTCTATATTTCGTTGCTTAATTGTAATGCAGTCAGTTGGTAGTTAGTTACCTGTATTTGCCGGCGTAGAACGCACCCCGTTTTCAAACAGCATTTTTTGGGGGGAAAAGCGAGTCTTACATGCCAGCAAATACAGTACGTTGTCTTTTTCTTTCTTTTTTCTCTAGATGTACTGTATCGCCGATGGATGTTTCTGTTAGGCATTGTTTTTACTTCTGTTTGGACTTTTCTCTTTTGTGCATTTGTGTTCAAAGGTTTTTAAGAATCCCTAATTAAAAAAAAAAAGGATACTCGCAAACACCAACAACTGAGTGCTTGGAGATGATGTTGGGTCGCATTTCCAAGCCATTTCTCGCTCTCACCTATGCTGGCTGGGGCTGCTGGGTGTTGCAGTCCAACAGGTGGGCTTTAGAGACATTCAAGGAATTCCTCGGTGCACCATGGGGCTTGCAACCCTAGAGATGTTTAAGATCCAGGTCCATAGCTCCGTAGCCAAGGCCTCTGTTTTCCGGGCGGAAGGTTTTTGAATTTCCATCCAAACTGGGTCTTTAATTGGGATCACGAGGACCAGAAGCGTCCTGTTGTCATTTGGTGAGAATTGTAGTTAATTGTAGTTCTTAACCTATGGCTGAGGGTTTGCAACGCTCACGTACAAAAGTTTTGGTTAGAAATGATTCAGGAGAGAAATAAAACAGTATCTCAAAAATAGATCTGTTTAACTTTGACTCTCAGAAAACTGGCTCGGAGTAAATCAGAAGATTATTTAATTAAAAATAATAATAATTAAGAGCTGTCCATGCAGTACTAGCTTTGGGGTGGGAAAAATAAACCATGTTGGGATTTAAAAATAAAATAAAATTGGATGCGTCATGTAGGGGGATCTCTCCTGTTTGACTTTTCTGAGGGACAGCAAAGGGAGATATAAAGGAAACAGATTGGCAGGCCTCCGCACTGAAAAAAAGGGGCACCGAGAAGTAAGAGAAACGACGGAGGAAATATCCCAAATATTTTGGGTAATGGATACTAAAATTTCCCTTTTTTAAGCCGCCAGTGGGGAGTGAGGGGGGGAAAAAATATTGGAATGTGTATTTGTAATATGTAGTGTTTGAAATTTAAAATAAAATGCATTAATAATAATAACAACAACAATAATACTAATAGTAGTAGTAGTAGTAGTGATGATGAAGATAAAAGGGTTTGCAGTGCATCCAGGATCACCCCGTGGGTTTGCATGGCTGAGCAGGGGATCGAACCCAGGTCTCCAGGGCCACGGGCCCCCGCTCCAACCACTGGGTCACACTGTCTGGCTTTTCCCCACAACCGCAGTAACTTGGTATTTGGAGCGGCCGGCTTGATGGGTGCCGTATCAGGCGGTGACCATGAGATGGCAGCAGCCCCCGTTTTCTTCTCCTCCCATCCCCACCCTTTTTTTTTTTTAAAAAAAAGCAAAATCGAGGCTTTGAGTTAAGCCAGAACCATTGAGATTTGACCTTTTGCAGCACCTTAAAGAGGCCGTTTATGCAGAAGGGAGAAGAAGCCGGGGCTCCAGAGGGGCTTCGAAAGGGGCCGTTTATTAAAGTCAGAAAAAAAAAAAGGTTCCCTCCCACCTCTTTTTCCTCTCCTTTTGGGGATTTGCATACCAATGACAGGCAAAGATGTATAAGAATCCTTGCACGTGTTTGATTCCCCCCCCCCAGTCCACCTGCAGCCGCACGGGCCGGCTTTGGGGAAGGGGAACGTCTCCGTAGCGGTTTGGGATAATCCGGGCCCCCTCCAAGCCTGCGCCGGGGCTTTGGAGCGCGCCGGCCCCGGATTCTAATTAAGCCCCGGTCCGCTTAACGCGAACGCGAGGGAGCGGCTCGGACCGCGTCCTTCGGCTGCTTATTGTTTTTCCCTCTGCTGTTCTCGGCTGGAGGATATTGTGTACGGCTGGACCCCGGGCGATGCGAGTCGTTTTGAAGTGGGCGGAGAAGATGCTGAAACGGTTAAAGACTGTCTTGCACCGTGGCTTGGTCCGGAACCAAAATCGTGGGATCGTGGAGCTGGAAGAGCGTTCGAGTTCATGGAGGGAGGACGTGTCGAGTGTAATAAACTAGGTCTCTCAGTCACAGATTTCGCCGTCACGCCTGGGCTTTAGTTTTGGCGACGCGTGTATGTCGTCCGTATAGAGCCTGCTTCTTTTCCCTCCCGCCGGAATCGCGAACCCACCTCTCTGTCTCTCCGAAGCAAAAATTAATAAATATTTCACCTGGAAAGGCTGCGTTTTTCTTAAAGCGGCGCAACCCGTGACAGCAAAGCCGCGTTGCCGTCAAAGCGTCGAACGGAAACTGACGCCAAGAAGGGCCGGGGGCCCAAAACGGGAAGGACGGGAAAAGGGGAGACTCGGGGCCTTTCCGCACTGCCCCGTCGCAGCGATGTTATTCCACTTCCAACCTGCTGTGCAATCCCGGGGAAACTACGAACCCCAGGGATTCCACAGGAAGGCTGGGAGCGGAATGATAGCACTGCAACAGGGCAGTGTGGAAAGGCCCTCGGGAGGCACCCTCGGAGGATCTGGGTGAGACGCTGAAGCGTGAAAAGATTTGACCGCTCGAGTCGTCGTCAGCCAGGCTGCCGGGCGGCTGGCCCTTCCCTCTGTGGGAAGGGGGCCCCAACCGGGAGAGGGGGCCCCCAGGGTCCGAACCCGGTCAGGGGAAGGAGAGGGAAAGGGGGCCGGGGGTGGGTGGGGGGGGGTCCTACGCCTCCTTTCTCTTGCCCGCTTCCTTCCTTGGGCGTTGGGGGGTCTTGCAGGGACTTGGGGTGCTGAGAAATTGGGCTGCGATCCGTCCTCGGCCGGGGGGGGAGGAAGAGGGCCGGAGGCGGGTTTTTAAAGGGCCGCAGGGCCATGTTTTAGAGAAGTAAGGTTCCCCCGGAAAAAGAGGACTGCGAGATGGGGCGGCAGGGGTCGGAGGAACTCGCAGACACGGTCCCGCCTCCCCGTTCGCCAGGGCTGGGGGCGCAGGACCCCCGTGAAAGTGGAACAGCCGTGAATAACTCCACGCCCTCCTGAGCCATATTCAAGATGCAAAAAAAGTACGATCACCCTGTTCAACCCATTGTGGATCCCTCCGAGGCATCCGGGTTCCTTCCCGAGGCTTAGTTGATATGGTCAGCTGACTAATCAATAAATGTTGATGATATATATATATATATATATATATATATATATATATATATATATTAATAGATATTTTTATTAAATCCAAAAACCTTAAAACCATTAACTCAAATCCTTTTACACTCTGAAGCTTCGAACGTCACAAACGATTGTGAAATTGTGAACATCTCCAGTCATGCTGTAAATAAACCTGATATCTTTGTCCTTTATCATTGGCTTTGGGTGCTCAGATGCAGTTCAGTCGTGAAGACTTTTAGAAGTCGAATACCATCAACAACAACAACAAAAAGTGGGTGAAACTAGAAAGACAAAGCAATAGAATGGAGTATGCTTCTATATTTGACGTGAGGAGGAGGAGGAGGATAAAAAAATAAATAACTGGAGCTATGAAAGTGAATTTTAAAATATGGGATAAATGGAGTGAAAAATTAGGTATTAAAGATGGGAAACAGTTACTAATAGAATGTTTAAATAGGAGTGATAATGAAGAGTTTGGGAAAATATTTAAAAAATTAAAGACAAATGGAATTAAAATTATTGGAGACTTGTATGATGGGGCTGAGAAACCAATAGAGGAATTATTGACTATATATTATTATATATCATGTTATCTTATGTTGTATTATATATTATTGACTATATAATGATTGGAGGTCAGCACTGGATTCAGGTAAAATTGTGAAATCTGTACAGGGAATAAAATTGAGCATAGTAGAACAGAATGTGTTTTTAGAGGGAATAAAAGAAAAATAGAAGAAGAACAAGGATTACTTCTAGGGGGAAACAGAGGGGAGAAGAGAGTTTTCAGGCTCAAGGTTTGGAAGGGTGGACGCTTTGATGCCAGTATTCTGCTTTGCCCGTAAAAATGAGTGTACGGCGGACGGGAAACGCTGAGCAGGCCGTTTCTCCGCTGCCGAGCAAAAAAATACCCTTGCAAAAACTCTGATTTTTTTTGCTCGGAGCCCTGTATCGGTGCCGCAGCAGGAGCGCCAGGTGGGTTGGCAGCTGGCTTTAATGGCTAGCATATGCCTTCTGGTACGACGACGAGGTTCGTGCAAGCCAGAGATACAGGATGAGCAGGTGTGCACGATCGTTCCTTGCGGGGGTTTTTTATTTTTAATTTTTTTTGGGGGGTAGCAGGAAGGATAGAGACTTAAAAAAAAAATGAGTTTGAAAACTAAAAACTGTTGCTTCTCTTTTTTTTCCAGGTAGCACGAAAGATGTCTGATTCTACGAAAACGGTGGGCAGAGAATGAACCCAAAGAGGGACGGTAAGTCAGTCTTTATATACAGTTCTCTCATTCCTTCTAGGGAAATGGGGCGGGAAAATGGGATGTAATTCATACAATCGTGGCATTGAAAAGAGACCCCGAGGATCATCCCGTCCGACCCCGCTCTGCCAGGCAGAAAGACACACGCAAAGCATTCCCGACAGCCATCCAGCCTCTGTTTAAAAACCTCCGAAGAAGGAGACTCCCTTGCGCTCAAGGGCAGTAGCTTATTCCACTGCTCTTACCCTCAGGAAGTTCTTCCTAATGTTTAGATGGAATCTCTTTTCCTGTCGCTTGAAGGCATTGCGCCGTGTCCTAGTCTCCGGAGCGGCAGAAGACAGGCTTGCTCCGTCTTCCGTAGAACCTCCCTTGAAATATTTAAACACGGCTATCGTGTCCCCTCTTAGGCTGCAGCCGCTTCTCAGAGGGCTTCGTGGTTTCCAGACCATTTTGTTCGCCCTCCTCTGAACCCCCTTCCACCTTGTCAGTATCCTTCCTGAACGGTGGCGCTGGGCACAGGATTCTAGGTGGGGTCTGACCAAAGCAGAGTTAAGTGACAATTATTTTTTATTTAATTAATTTATGTAACCTGCGTTCTCCCATTAGGGGACCAAAGGTGGCCTTGGATGCTGATGCTAAGATTGAGGTTAAAATTTTCCCCAGGGAGGGGGAGTATTAAGGCAATTAATTCAACCATGAATTTCTGTTTCTTTCTCCCAGCTGGCGCTTTGGCAGATTTGAACAGGGAGGACTAGCGTGTCGGTTTATTCTTGGTTCGTCTCCTCCCAGTAGGAAGCGCCAACAGCGCGAGTCCCCAGATCCCCGGGGCCTCACAAGGCGGGTGTTTCCTACGTGCGGATATTTCTTTCCCCGGAATAAGGTTGCCCGACTAGCCTCGGCTCAGAGGACTTCCTCTTTCAGAGACAAAGTCGCGGAACTGGTAAAAGCGATACCCCTTCTGCGTGCTTTCCAACCATCCCGGTTTTGTTAGGCGCGTAATGTTACTTTTGGCTACGCTTTACGTCTCTGCTTAAATTTGCAACTTTGTGCTGCAGATCAATTTGTCATTCCTACTTTGCCTAAGTATTGCCTTTATTAAATCTATTCTTCAATAGGTTCATATATGTTGTCGCAACGGCCTTGGGTGTTTTAGGCACTCGTGGTTTGCCTTTCTCTGTTTGCTCGAACTATCAGCAGGGAGAGCCCGGTTTAACCTTCTGTCGTCCCAGTTTCCCTCTCCTCCTCCTACATAAATCGCAGAATCCGTTGAATCTCGTGTTTTGTTCTGTTAGCGCACCTTTTAAATAAAATCAATAAAACAAAAATGTACTGGAACAAATAAATTTTAGTTTTTAAAATTCAATTTAAAAAGAATTCAGCTTGCAGCAATTGAAGTGAGCCAAAGGCGAAGGGGGAAAGTGGGAGGAGGACATGGAAACCGGGACATTTTTAAAAGCAACTGGAAAAGTGGGAAGATGCAGGAGTAAATTGTCCGAATTTGGACAGCGGGAGGGCACCCAATAAGGCTAGAATTTGCAAAACGGCCCATGCCTGTGAGATTTGGTGTTGCCACCTCCACCCCTCCCGAACCAACATCATTTTAACAAAAACCACTCTTCGATTTCCTGAAGTTTTTTTTTTTTTTCAGACAATCTTCCTTTAATACAAAGTCAATATATATATCTACATACACAGTGGCACGGGTGCCACTTTAAACTGTTTCAGTTTGAAATAACAGTGTGGTAGCAACGGGGCCTTGCTTTCGTACAAAGGAGGAGGCTTTTGGGGGGGGGGAGAAAAAGAAAAATTGGGAACAGCGAGGCCGGCCCTCCCCGATTGTCCGTCTCTCCGCCTTCTCGTCTCAGACCCCGCCGAGGTCGTAAGGTTTTCCTCTCGGTGACGTTATTTTTAGGCAACAAGTGGTAAAAGAGAGAGAGAGCAATCCTTTTCCTTCGAACAACCACCGAAAAAAAGAGAGAGATTTATCTACCACGGCTATAACGGAGTCAGGAGGAGGCTGTTTTCCTTTCGTGGTTTAAATATGAACCCTCGTCCACCACCGTCGTACCCAGCCCTGTTAACCTCCGTGGAAACCTGGAATGGTAAGGAGCACGGTAGAACTTGAACCCGGGACTTTGGGCGGGCGGGCGGGCGGGCGGGCGGGGCAGGATGTAAACGGTTGGGATCTCTCGACTTGGTTCCGTACCTTTAGAGGGGAAAAGAATTGTTGCTGCTAGCTCTGTCTGTCGGGGTGAATCCGCTTTTTAAAAATGCCAGTTCCAAAGTTCTGCCGCCTGAATCCAGAGAACGTAATCATTGCAAGCGAGGAAGCCAAAGGGTTAAAGGAGGAGTTTGTGGGCGGGAGGGAGGGAAGAGAACAGTTCGAACCAGCTGCCCGTGAAATGCAGTGATAAGTTGCATTTCCGTAAATTGGAGGAGCTGAGGGCGGCCGTGGCATGGGAACATTTTAACGTCCCCAACGTCCCTGCAAGGTAGGTTAAGGTGGAGGAGCAAACGAGTGACCAAACCGAGGTGGCCCAGATGTCTGAAGGCTGCAGCTTAGCATTTCTGCAGGCCCTTTACTCTTAACTTGGATGGCACGAGCCCACTCGGCTAGTTGTAGCCAATTAGCCAATCTTGGTGGGGTTGAACATATCCTTTCCTACAGTCGTAAAGAAGCGGCAAAACCACTCTCACAAGGTCCCCACCGGTCCCAAGAGGAGTGTATTTCTCCCCCCTTTTCTGTGTCGCGTACTGTAGAATCTTAAGACATAGAAATGACCCAAAGGGCCGTCTCATCCAGCCCCCAGCTTTGCAGTATGCCTGTCCAACCTCTGATTCTCCCAAGATGGAGGAGTCCCCCATCTCCCAAGGCACGCTGTTCCGCTCTCGGACAGCTCTTAAAAAAGTTCTTCCTAACGTTTCGGTGGGATCTCTTTTCTTACCAGTCCACTGGACCGTGTCCTTGTCTCCGGAGCAGCAGAAAACAAGCTGGCTCCGTCTTCTCCCTGACCTCGCTTCGGGTATTTAAAAACAGCAGACGTGTCGTCCGTCTTTCCTTCTCCTCAAAATAAACTCCATCCTAAAGATAAACAGATCCCTCGTGGTTTTCTAATGAAAGGGCAGATACAGAATCAACACATGGTTGTTGAAAGGGGCTGGAAAGATAATCTAGTGTAACTCCCTGCCGTGCGGGAATACGTGGCTAAAGGGAGTCCCGGAAGGTGGCCTCCAAGGAAGGAGAATTTAGGGAACGTCAGCTCTGTTACCTTCTCTGGATTCAAGCGCGCGTCTGTCGTACCACTCCTGAACTCGCCGTAAGACACGGGTGTTGGGATTTTTCTTTTGTCCCCGATTTATCCTTGGTCCCAGTAAGAGCAGGCGTACAGACGTGGGGTAATGGGGCAGTCCTTCGTCCTATCTAGGGCAACTCCCCTAACCTCGTACCCTTTGCAAGACTCCCTCGTTGCCTTATGAAACGGGAGAACATAACAAGAATAATACTAACAATTTTTTTCTTGGAAAAAAAAAAGCAGCAACGGTTTCATTCATACACGAGCAGGTTGAACCTCTTTTTTTCTTCCTTTCTACTTAATTTTTTTTCCCCCTTTTTTAAATGGTAGAAAAAAGCAATATGCAAAAGTAGCAATCTTCCGCACGCCGTTTTTCTCCTCCCCTTATGTCACACAGCCATTACACGTAACGTTTCTACAGTGAAAAAATAGACTGTCTTTGAACATAATATGAACAAATAAGCAATTTTTTTTCTTGTAAATTCGTCGACTGATATTCATTTGTATTTTTTTACATATTTTTTTTAAAAAGGAAACAAAAAAGTACACTTATTTAAAAAAAAGAAGAGACCTGCTAAAATAAAATTAAAAAATTAAACAACGCACCCCCCCCAAAGAAAATTGAAAATAAATGTCACTTGCTAGAGTTATAGTAGAGTTAAAGAAAGCCCAGATGGGGTGTTGTCTGTCCCTCTGTGCACCCCACTTTTTGCTTGTGACACACCCTCTACCAAAGTGGTATTTTGACTACATTTTCTCTCGAGGTGCAGCCACAAAACTATCCTCCCCACCCCCCCAAAAAAAATCCGCCCTGTGCAAGCAGGACCTCTAAAAGTAGAATTTTCCTTCTCTTTGGCATGGGGTAGGTGGGTAGGTAAGTGGTTAAGAGACTCACCAAAAAAACGCAAAAAACAGCAAGTTGCAAACAGAAAAAAAAAACTTGGTTTTGATGCGCTAACGGGAGAAAAGAAAAAGGTGGAAAGGCTTCGTTAGGTCTAAAAACATGTTTCGTACCTCCACCCGCTTGCAATTCTAGAGAGCCAAAAGCAGTTTGGGGAACTCGTAGCACGCACATCACCAGAATTCAAAATGCTTGGAGTTCTGGGATCTAGTGGGAAGGGATATGAGAAAAGGGGAGGATAATTTTTCCCGTCGGAGAGCTGCGTGGGGTCTTGGCCAGCTCCTTATTGCATGTTTCTGTTTGCTTTCTTTTTATTTCTTACAGAGAGATTCTGGAATCATTGGAAATGACAGGAATGTTCCAAGTGTTTGAAAAGGTGAGTGAGGAAAGAGTGTGGGCGCGCAGCGGCGAAAAAAACTCTCAAGGGCTAAGATTCCTAAGAGGAACCTCCTTGACTTACGACATTAGCTGTCACAGTTGTATTGTCCCCTCTGTCCCGTCTTTTCCCAATTAGCAAACCTGTTAATTTGGCTGCCTCGAGAGCCAAACCAGCTAGAGTCGTTCGTAAACTGAACCCTACTAATGCTACTAACGTCACAGTCCGATTTCTCTCCTGATGTTTTGGGTTCGTCTTCTCGTCCAAATTGGTGCGCGGTCTCCGTCTCTCTCTCTCTCTCTTTCTCAGCTCTTCTTTTGCAACGGGCTGCCATTCTGCAAGGCAGGCGTGGGGCTGCCAACATGTGTGTGTTTGTGTGTGTGTGTGTTCTTGGTTTGTCTGTTAGTTTTCAAGTCCTGTTAAGTGTCTGGATCAGTCCTGCGCCATCCACGCCGCAAACACCAAATGAGGTAAGAACAACAAGTTTGCCACTTAAAAAGGAAAACGAAAACCAAACCCCGTCATCCTCTTTCCGAGCCACCTGTGGATGCTGGAGAGTCCAGGTTTTAGAAATACGGGTAGGAGGAGGGGTTCGGAATGTGGAGCAGGTTCCCCGGAAGTGGGGATGAGGGGTTCGGCGGTGGGGGGCGGAGATCCACCCCTCACACACTGCTCCTTCCCCGTTGCAGCATCCAGAAATTTGTGGTGGTTGGAGAGCTAAATTTTGTTCTTTTGATTCAGTTTGGAGTTTGTTAAAAAAAGAAAAACACGGTCAATGCTTGCTTCTCTTAGCTCGAAAAGGGGCCTTCTGGGACTTTTCAGTGGTCAGAGTCCGCACGACGGATGGCTTTTTCTTTTTTAAAAAAGAAATTGTTGGGGTTTTTTTGTTTTGTTTTCGTTTTATGTTGCATAGTGATCAAAACTGCCCAGGTACTCCAATGCTGCTTGGTAACAGAACTGATATTCATCCTATAGAAAGAGGTAAGGGAGAATCAGGAGTCAGAGGGAGAGAAGATTTGGAAGGGACAGTGTGTATGGTTATCCACAGGGGTTAAACCAGCAGGGGGGATAGTGGAACCCTTCAGATGCGACTGGACTACAACATCCAGCATGCCTCACCATTGGCTGTGCTGCTAGGACCTGCAGTTCAGCAGTTTCTGGAAGGTTCCCACACTCCCAGATTAAAATACTGGTTAAGTATCCCTCATCTGAAATGCTTGGGACGAGAAGTATTTTGTACTTTGGATTTTGGAATACCTGTCTTTGCAGATAACGGGTAC
Source organism: Cyclura pinguis (assembly GCA_030412105.1). Lineage (NCBI taxonomy): Eukaryota > Metazoa > Chordata > Lepidosauria > Squamata > Iguanidae > Cyclura > Cyclura pinguis. Next base: position 5,411,170 of record CM059614.1, on the reverse strand, counting down.
TCAACCTGTATGACATAAAACCAGATCCAAAGGTTGGCTTATGTATTTCAGCTTTATCCCTGCAGCACCTCATAGGAGGTCAGTGTGAGGTGTGTGGTTCTCCCTGTCCTTTGTTACCCTCTCAACAGTCTAGTGAAGTTGCTTAGAAGATGAGATGTAGGCCAAGGCTGTTGCTAAGCGGTAGATTTAAGCCTTTGCCTTTCCATTCTGACACTGCAGCACCCTCTCTTCTACGGGGAGAAACTAGTGTGCCATCCTGGATGAGCAGATGGGAAGGAAGAGCTTGCCTGGAGTCTTAACAAGAATCGAGACTCCCTTCCTCGCTTTTCATTGCTGCAGAAGAGAGGGTCCATTCAAGAAAAAGGTGAGTAATTTTGGACACGTGTATGCATATGCACACGTTCTTCGCATGTATAGATAGGTCTGCTCACATGGGTACACTAAGCATGACTGATATCTTGCTAGCAGAACTCAGTCCCAACTTACAGCTGTCTACGTCTTTATTTTTGGGGCGCTGAAGAAGGAGAAATTCCACATATTTGTCTTGTTGCAATGAACCACACCCCCTTTTTTAGTACGTGCCTTGCCCCACATTCCCAATTACAATGGAGGCGTGTCCAGCTATGTACCCGTAGCTGGATGCAAAACGACGAGGGCATCTTAAGTTCCCTTAAGAAGTCTTCCTCTCCGGGATGTCTTTAACATTCTGCATCCAGCTAGAGGCACACATCCGAATGCTCTTCCAATGCTCTCCACAGGCCAGCCAACTCCCACGAGGAGGACGGCGACTGCAAATGTCCCAAGCCCACTCCTGGAGCCCAGCTTGCCCAAAGCCCCAGGGCGGGCGTCTTACCTCCGTCTGCACCATGGCTGGCCTTTGTGTCCGCAGCATCTTGACCGTCTGGAAGATGTCGACCACCCCCTCGTAGCGCATTCTCTCCAGCACGATGCTCAGCGTGATGAAGACGCCGGTCCTGCCCACGCCAGCACTGCAGAGAGATGGTAAGGAAGGGGAAAAGAAGAATACGCCAGATGGTGAGTCATTTGGGGGAAGTAATTTATTCTATTCCATTTTGTTGTCTTGGAGAACCCCATTAAAGTTCAGACTAAAAGCCAAAGTGGATTTCTCGCCCTACGGATATTGGAACCACAAGCATCCACTGCTTGTGATGTTCGTTGCATCAGAGGAGGTGGTGGTGGTAATAATAATTCTTATTATTTTCTTACATGCCTCTTTATGGATCGAGGCAGGGAACAACAGCAGACTAAAAGGTTGGTGGATACGAACACCACTGAAAAACACACAACATTGGCTAAAATGATATATCAAACCAACACACATTAAAAACAATCAGTTTGTACTTTGCAACCCCAAATTTAAAAATTGTTTGTGGATAGGCTGGACAGAAGAGACTGCCCTTTCTTGCTGGGTTGAACTCCGGCAGCATTTCCAACTGGTCAATCAGTCCGCAATCTGGGGGCGGCTGAAGAAAAATGTCCTTTGCAAAGTCTAGATTTGTGTGTGTGTGTGTGTGTGTGTGTCTGTGGGGAGCTCTTATGGCTGAAGATTTCATTTCATTGTGGAAATTTTGGTAAGAATTAACCGAGCTGTTCTGAAACGTTTCTTCTACAGGGGGAAACTAGTATGCCGTCCGGGACGTCTATACGGGGAGGAAGAGCTGGCCTGGAGTCATCCCAAGAATCGAGAATCCCTCTACTTTTCATTGCTCCAGAAGAGAGGGGCCGTCCGAGAGAAAGGTGAGCAGTTTCAGACATGCGTACGCATTACGTATGCATACGCACACACTTACATGTACGCGAACATACAGTGGCCCCTCCACTTTTGAGAGGGTTCGGGGCACAGAACCCACGCACGTGTGAAAAATAAAAAAATTACACACAACTCCCTCCCCTCCACACACACACATTTTTTTCTTTAGCAGCTCAAATACAACTGGAATTTTTTAAATAAAGGACAAAAAAAATTGGAAAATAATTAAACCAGTAAATGCTGAATCCATGAAAGTGGAGGGCTAACTGTATGTGCTTGTGTATGAATGTATGTGTCTTTGTGTGTGTATATATAAGTGTGTGTGTATTTATATACACACAAACATACATATATATACACATGTACACATACACACAAATACACATATACACACACACACACACACACCTCCCCTCTCTACATACAGTGTGTGTATATATATTTAAATAAACATTTGTTTTTATATGTATACACACACACACACACACACACACATATAGGGACATGAATATCCATCTACACATGTGGAATATGTAAGTACATGTGTGTGTATGTATGTATATGTGTGTATATATACACATACACACACTGATACAGGCACGTAAATATCACTGTACACATCATATATGTAAGTACATGTATGTGTGTGTGTATATAAATATACACACACACACTTATATAGGCATGTAAATGTCCATTGAGATGTGGCATATGTAAGTATATGTGTATGTGTGTGTACACACACACACACACACACTTATATATATCATGTGTATATGGGTATTTATGTGTGTTTGTGTGTGTATGTGTATATATGGGTGTGTGTGTATATATTTATAAAAGCATGTAATGCTATATGGTGTTATATCCCCATATGAGAACCTATGGTTTTATTATACCATATCATGATACATGGATTATCACATGCTAGCCCGGCCTCCCCCCTGGTGGACCCGGGACTGGGCCGGCCTCCCCTGTGATAATATACACTCTGTCTCACACACGCATTTATATAGGAATGTAAGGATCCATAGATACATGCAGTATACGTAAGTACATGCGTGTATTTGCGTATGTATGTGTTACTTGTATATACACACACGTACTTACGTATATCACGTGCCTATGGATATTTATCTTCCTATATAAGAGTTTGTATCTGTTTGTCTGTCTATGTGTGTGTGTGTATATATGTATATATACATACCCCCCCCCACACAGATACACACACACACACGTGTTTACACATACCACATGTGTGTATAGGGATACACACATTTATATAGGAATATAAGTATCCATAGATACAGGTGGTATGCGTAAGTACATGTGTGTATTTGTGTATGTATGTGTTACATGTATATACACACATGTACTTACATATATCACGTGTCTATGGATATTTATCTTCCTATATAAGAGTTTGTGTCTGTGTGTGTGTATGTATGTATGTATGTATGTATATATATACACACACACATACATACATGCACACATACATACACACACACATATACACACACACACACAGACGGACAGACAGACACACACGTATTTACATATACCACATGTGCGTGTATAGGGATACACACATTTATGTAGGAATATAAGTATCCATAGACACGTGTGGTATATGGAAATACGCATGCCGGTATCGGTAGTACGGAGTGGTGTTGTTCTTGACCACAGAATTCCAGCAAGTAACTCCCCGAGTTGTTTGTTATCCCACACCTTGTGGGCCCAAGGGAAACTGGACCGGGCCAACCCAGGCCCCCGTGGTGGAGCCGGGACTGGGATCGGGCCGGCCAGGCCCCCGCGGAGGCCTGAATACTGCAATCCTCGTTGGACCAAAACACGGAACAACGGATGAACCCCACCCACCCACGCCAGCCTTGCACTGTCTCCCCCGATTCGTCCCCCTTTGCCCGGGAAGGAGCCCGGGAGGTCGCCCACGCTGCCTTCGTAGTAGCCGCTCGGCGGGGCTCCCCGGTGGCGCGGCGCACGGAGGAGCACGGGCCCCCTCAGTGTATTCCACGCCACACCTCAGCTCGCTCTCGGCAGCCGGCAAGCCGAAGCCTGGGCTGGGAGCCTTTTTAATCTCTCCGGCGATGCGATTAATCAACTAAGGCTTTAATCGCAGATTAACAACGAGCCGCTGCTCCGGGGATTTGGGGCTCTCTCGAAGGCGTCGGAAGAAACACGGAGGTGCGCACCGAGCCCTCGGGACTCGGTTTGACGGCCTCTTTCCTACCTTCGTGAAGCACTGCAACTGTCTTTCGGGCACGCTGGAACAAATCGTTGGCAGATACAACAACCCAAAAGTACGCAGCACTTTCCCTCACTCCCCCCAGCAGTTTTGTATTAAAGTTTCCCATAAAAACCTCTTACGTTGTGATTCTGGACTACACAGGGCTTGTAGAGAGAGAGGTGCGGGACGCCCGCGTGTTAAGAAGCGTCCTCTGCTGAGCGCACATGTTACTAGACCTGCGGTTTTGATGGGGAAGCACCAAAACACAACAACAGAGCCCAAGTTGTGCGTGCCAGGTCTCAGACCCCAGTTAAAGGGATCAGGTAGGGGATGATGGGAAAGATGCTACTCTGCCAGAGACCCTGAGGGTCACTGCCGCACCAAAGACACACCAAGACAGATAAGAAATGCGGTCGGCCATCCCCTCGAGCAGGTTGAGCTTTCTCAAGTTTGATTATATATAGATATTAATCTGAGAACGCTTCTCCAGGAATCTTTAGATCCTCGAGCGCGCTTCTGTGGTCAGTTTCCGGCGAAAGGGACCACAGGGTCACACTGGAGGACGGAGCAATGCCGAGAGAAGCCTTCTCTCTAGGAGCCTCTGGGTCTTCCAACCCAACCCTGTGGTCCGCTTCTAGGAAATGTGGACCATAGACTCATGCTGAAGGACCTAGAAATTCTTAGAGAGAACATATCTTTTTCTGTGGCAGGGCAAACACGGTAAGAACTTTTTAAATAAATAAAACAACCAGTGGATAATCAAATTTGGGAATGCTCAGCCTGCTACACACACACACATAGACTTATAATTCTCTCTCTCTCCATATAGTATATTATATATCTATGTTTGTGTGTGTATGTATATGTGCAGATATATGTGTGTGTGTGTGTGTATATTACACACATATATATATGATATATATACACACACACACACATAATGTGTATATATACATATATACATATACATACACACACACACACATATATATATATACACAATGTATATATACTATAAGACCTCTGTGTAAGACTCCCACAGAAGTGGAACAACCACAAATAAAAATCACAAATGATGCATGATTTTTATTTTCGTTTGTGTTTTCCCCACTTTTGCAAGGGTCTCACACCCCTAAACCCTGCAAAAGTGGAGGGTCGACTGAAAGCAAAATTTCCTAAGTTCCTAAAATCATCAGAAATAAATTCATAAATCCCTGAAGAGATTCCACAAACTGTAGGTTAAAGGAAAAAGTAACTTTTGGGAGTTCTGCTGAAAACTCCACCCATCTTCAGGTTCGGCAAAAGAGATGCAAAGACGCTGAAGTCTAACCCATCAATTGGCCACGTATTTTCTTAAAAGGGTTTCGTTTTTTTAAACAAACTATTGGAAAAATTGATTAACAGCCTTTGTGAAGCAGTCTAAATATTGAGGGAGGACGGTTTTAATTAATTTGCAGATAAGCAGAAAATAAGATCTTGAATTGCTGGGGCGCTTATATCTTGGCAGTGACGGTGGGAGGAAAATCAGGTGGCCCACACATGAAATTTTGGTTTTGGGAACTGAAAGAGAAAAAATTTACATATCTATCTGTCTGTCTGTCTGTCTGTCTGTCTGTCTGTCTATCTATCTATCTGCATAGGCTGGGAACTGTAAAAGGGTCCAGCTCCATTTGACATGCAAAAGCATGTTTGGTCCAACTGGGAAGCCGGATTTGGGGAGAAAAATTAAAAAGCAACAGCTAACCTCCTGAAAATTTGGAAGCCACATTCCCAGCTTAGCCTGCTGCTAATGAAAGAAATTTCCGCCAGGGATTTAGGAACGAGAAAGTTGCGTTTCTCGCCCAGCCGCCGCTCACTTCGCTGGAGGCTTAAAATCTGGGCCGGCTGAGCCATCTTTGCCTCCCTCTCTTTAATTCCAAGGTGCGAACGATCAGGAAAGGAATTTGCAAAAAAGGAGGGAGGCCGGCTCTCGGCGGGGCTGAATTTCTTTCTTTCTTTTCGAGCATGCGGGGGGCATCGTTCTCCCTCGATTTTTTTCCCCTGCTTCGCGAAGGGAGGCGGCGCTCGGAGCGGGCTTACCTGCAGTGGACGGAGATGGGGCCGTCCTGTCCGAACTGCTCCTTGGTTTTGTGCACCTGGCCGATGAAGTCGATGAAGCCCTCGCCGGATTTTGGCACGCCTTGCTCGGGCCAGTCGGTGAACTGGAACTGGCGCACTGTCCGCGACTGGCCGTCCTGCGCGTGGGGCGGGAAGGGGAAAAATAAAAAAAACAGTGTCAGTCTTCTGCCGGTCCCCACGGACACCCTGGAGTGCTAAAAAGACAGAGGAACGGGTCCGAGAGCAAATCGAGCCCGAGTTCTCCCTAGAAGCCAAGATGGGCAAGCCGAGGCTGTCGTACTTTGGCCGTATCATGAGAAGTCCGGACTCCCTAGAGAAGACAATAAGGCTTGGGAAGATGGAAGGCAGTAGGGGAAAAGGAAGACCCCATTACAGATGGATGGATTGATTTCGTCTATCCGTCTGTAATGGAGTCTTCCTCTTTTCCTGTTGCCTTCTAAGACACGTCCCTGGCTTTGCAAGACCTGAGCAGGTTGGTTTGAGAATATAGGGTGACTTGGAGGTCTCCCCGCAGGGTGGCCAAAAGCCAACGTCGACTGCACTTCACAACAACAACGACCTGCCTTAGAAGTTGCCGGCCAACCTGTTAAAACGAAAGCGCAGAGAAGTCGCTTTTCCGGACTGCTCCTCTTGGTATTCCCCAACCAGCTCGGCAAATGGCCGCGCGGGTTGTGAGACCCCAAGAGCGGCAGTCCGGCTGTAGCGTCCAAACTCTGGTTAAAAACGGTCCCCGGCTGGGACAGCATCGGGAAAATAAACCGGGCAAGCCAAATGGAAACTCCCAGATGCGGGGGTGGACGATAGAACAACTTGGAGGTCTCCCATTTTTTAGGGTTGGCATAAGTCAAGGCCGACTTGACAGCAACCGACCTTTCAGTAGCTAAGTCTGGATTCGGCGGAGAACGAGAAAGACAGCTGCACCGGAGGGCAAGCAATTCCCAAAGCTCTCTCTGACAGTATCAACAGAAGCCAAATATTCCGATCAGGTTGGACACAGAGACACGACCGTTGCCCAAAACGCCCCGAGCCAGAGCGGGTGATCTCGCAGAGTTGCACCAGGCACCCTCCCCTTTGGGTCTCCCTTTTTCCATCCCCAAAAGCCGACGGGATTATTTCCAAAGATAAAAAAAGGCCATACCGTGAGAAAACACGACTCTCTAAAAAAAAAAGACGATAACGCTTGGGAAGGCGGAAGGCGGTAGGAAAAGAGGAAGAGAGTGTTACAGATAGAGAGACGCAACCGGAGAAGACGCGGCCGTGAAAATGCAAGACCTGAGAATGAAGGGTGACTTGAAAATTTCTCAGCCGTAGAGTCGCCCTAAGACAAATTCAACTCGATGACAATTAACAACAACTTCAACCAGACCTGGCTTTAAAAAGGCAACGGAACAAAACGAGATCGGGATGGTTACGATCTCGAATCTTAACAGGGAAAGCCGCAAAATGTAAATAAATATAACAATAATAGGTCAAAATCATAATAATAGGACAGAAGGCCTGTTATAGGCTGGGTTGGGGCCCCTGTGGTCCTCCACATATTTTGGGATTGCAGCTCCCATCATCAACACTGAGTATGCTGACCAAGGTTGACTGGAGCTGTAGGAGAGAGGAATGGGGAGAGGCGGGTAATAAATATTATTATTAATATTATTATTATTATTATTACTATTATTACTATTACTATGACTATTATTACTATTATTGACTGTTCCCTAGGAGGGTGGGAGGGGATAATTAAAAAAAAGAAGGGGGAAATATTTGAGGAGTTACAGCTAAATTACATAACTGATCATACTACAGAACAGATTATAAATATATTAGGAGAGATGTTAACGTTGTTGTTAATACTATTGTAAAAGCTGTAACAGTTGTTAAAAATAAAAATAATTTTTATCCCTAATCTTATTGGGGAATAAACTGTATATAGTAAAAAAAAAAACGTGGAAAGCAAAAGACTATATTGACTTAAGAAACAGCAAGAACAGAAAGCATTCTTTGGTACAAAATATATCAGGGATAAACAATAAATTAGAACTTTCTCTGGAAGTACAGTTCAGGGAGAACTATAAATATCTCTCTATTTTAGGAGGAATGGAGGAAGGATATGACGAGACCTACAACGGCTAACTTTTCAAGGTAAATATGTAAAAATTGCTGTTATTTAATGTGTTTTACTCATTGAATGCAGTAGCGGAGCTTGGCGCGTGTGGGGGCGTGGCCACTGTGTGGGGGCGTGGCCGGGGGCGTGGCTATGGGCCAGGACGCCTCAAAAACATTGCCGCCCAGGGCAAATCACCCGCTCCCCACGCTCCTACGCGGCCGACTGAATGTTCACATAAGATTTTTAAAAAATAAAAAATAAAACTCATTTTAATAAAAGGTCTACGCAGCACCCCAAGGTATCGCCGCCCCGTCGGGGAATTCTGGGAAATCAAAATGGCAGGTCCGAGCCACCCCGCTGCTTCACGGAAGCTCTCCCACGAAGGAGCCGGCCCTGAGAGCGGGCATGAGGTCATACGGGCCAACCTAATAGGATTTGTCCATTTAAGTAACAACAGCCGCCCCTTTTCTAAACGCCGAACGTGGTCCGATCCCGGGTGCCCGTTGGGCGCAGACTCACCCTGGCGTCGGTGACCTTGAATTCCCGGAGGATGTACTGAGGCATGTTGTATTCCGCCATGGGGTCCACCACGAAGTACTGGTACCGCGCGGAGCGCTCGGCCGGCCAGTATTGATGGCACTTTTCCTGTGGGTCCGAAAAGAAAGGCAACCCCGTGAATGTCCCCGCTCGTTGGACGCGGTAAGGGAAGGGCTCGTTCCGTGCCGGCCGGCTCGCGCGCGCGGTCTGATCCAACGCGATTCCCTCCGGCGCCCTTCGCGGCCGGCCCCGGTTTGCGTTCCCCGTGGACGTTCTTGAGAGCTAAAACTAGTTTCCCCCAGAAAACAGGTTACCGTCACGTCCCTGATGCCAGCAAAGCGCGGGCACCACCCTTCCCTCTTGGCAACCTGCAGCCTAGCTCTGCCGCTAGCTTCGGAAGGGCTTTGTGCTCTCTAAGAATAAAAATCCGGCGGTCACGCGCCCACCGGTTCAGCGGTCTCCCCATTAATCGCCATCTCTCTGCGGTCTTAATATCGCTGCCTGAAAGACGCGGCGTGATCCATCAGCGAGATGGATTTCCCCCATGCTGCTTTTAGATGCATCAAAACCGGCACACGGAGCTGCTGGCAAGCCACCTTACCTGCGCCCGTTGCACAGATGCAGGAATAAAGTTAGCCAATTTTAATGAATTAAAAAAAAAATCAACCCTGTGCCGTCCCCGTGTCAGGTGCTTCCGGGTGCAACGTCAAGCGCCGCCAATATTTTGAGAGTTCACTTCTGTCTTGCTTTCTTTTCCGCTCCTCATGTCCTTACCTTTCTCAAGACAGTTCCAATTCTACATTGGCATAAGATTCACACAGACCTCAAAGGGTCACTGGACTGCAGCTCCCAGGAATCCTCATCCCTGGCTGTGGCCGCTGGGATTTAGAGTCTGGCAACATCTGGAGAATCTGTGTGCGTGCGTGTGCTCCCTCTTCAACATGACATCCCTTCAAATATTTCAACCTGGCTATCGTGTCACCTCTTAACCGCCTCTTCTCCAGGCTAAACACATCCAGCTCCCTAAGCTTCTTCCCTTAGGGCTTTGTGGTTTCCAGATCTTCTCCTCTGGACACCTTCCACCTTGTCAATATCCTTCCTAAACTGTGGTGCCAAGAACTGGACACAATATTCCATCTGACCAAAGCAGAATAGAGTGGGACCATCACTTCCCTATACTCTTATGGATGCAGGCCCCCCAACTGCATTGGCCTTTTTAGCTGCTGCATCACACTGCTTGCTCCTGTGCAGCTCTGTAACAATTTCTTACTCCCAATTGCTACTCAGCCATGGTTTTGACTCTACTGGCACAACCATCGCTCCTTCCTCAACCTACTTTGCTGGCTGTCAGCTCCATGAGGAGAAGGAGGTTCACTCAGCCAGTGATTGGAGCATGGGTGAATTACGGTTTCATCAGGTTTGGGAGGATTGGGACAGGAGCGGTTACTTAGTTAGGTATACAGTTGGCCCTCCATATCCATGGATGCTGTATCCATGCATTCAACCAACCATGGCTTGAAAATATTCAGAAAAAAAAACCCCAAAAGCAAACCACAATTTTGCCACTTGCCAAGCACTACACTGTTGTGTAGGGATACCTTGTTGTAGTCTTCTGGCATTTCACAGATTTTTCAGGCCCTCTCTGCAATTGTTTGAGTTGTTCACCATTTTATATGAAGGACGCCATTTTACTACACCATTGTACATAATGGGATTTCAGCAGCCAAAGATTTTGGTATCCGCAAGGAACCAAAATCCAGTGGACACTGGGGGCCCTCTGTACTTAAGAGGATTTCGGCCATCTTTCCGAAATTCCCCACCCTCTAGATCACCACAATGGAAAGGGGCTTGTTTTTTTTTTTCAAAGATATACCTATTTTTCCATCCCAAAAACCATGCCAATGCCTTTAAGGTGTGCCATTAAAACAAGTACACAAGACTCATCCGGATACGCTTGGGACTGTTTCATTTTCCACCCTAACCTTTTTCGGTCTATGCTAGATGAACTTCTTAATGTCTTTTAATCCATTTTAATCTATAATTTATGGCAGGTTCTGGCCGGTGGACTGTGACAAATGTGACCTCGCTTGGCACTGCTAGCTATTTTAAAGGGGATGCTCACAGCATCTCTTAAAGCGGCACGAGCAGTTTTTCAATCAATTGATCAATCAATCAATCAATTTTAGCACAACAGCAGATCATTCGCAAAAAGGATAAGCAGAACACAGCAGCAAATCAAGGGAAAGGAATGACTCCCAGGTACAAGAATATTCATCTATATTGATAAATAATTGGCATGTCAACAACCAGTTCCAAAGTTGGTACTAAATTGCACAGCACGAGGATTACCGTGAAATGCGATAAAATTTGACAAATTTGCTCCACGCTAATATACACATCTTTGCAACCTTCAATATGGATCTTCAGAAGGTCTATAAATCACAAACAGATCTATAAATCATTAGCAGGAGGTTAAAAACCTTTCTATTCTAGCAGGCCTTTTGGAAATTGGGTTTTTTTCCCCAGGGGAAACAGATCTTGTATAATATGCTGGATTTTATCTGATGTTGTCGCTTTAAATTAGTTTCCCCTGGCTTTGAACTTTATGGTAGATTATTTGCTTTTTAACTTTTGGGTGCTGAAAATTTTTAACTGGGGGCCTTTCTGCACTACACTCTGCTATTATTCCACTTTCAGCTTCCAATGGAATCCTGGGGTTTGCAATTTAGGGAGGGGCGTTGAGAATTCTCCGCCAATGAGCTGTTTGGCCTCCAGAAACTACAAATCCCAGAATTCCACAGGAGGTTGAAAGTGGAATAAGAGTGGAATAACAGTGTAGTGTGGAAAGCCCAAAGTTTCTTTTAAGTGGCTGCCTTGTTTCTCAAACTCGGAGGGAAAAGTTTCCTTGTGCCTTAATAAACTTGTGTCTTACTAAAAACTTCCACTTGCTTGTTTTTATGACGGTTATGACTGTGCAATGTTAAATTTGGTGGAGGATTTGGTGACCCTTCCGAAGCAAACCCACCCAAACAACACAGCTGCTGGTCCACGACAGGGGGTCCCCTTGAGACCTTAGTACTCCATCCAGGGGGCAAAAAAGGTAAGGCAAGTGATAGGACCCCAAAGGTTGGAGCTGTGGGGACAGCCTAGCCTTATCACACTTGGGTATCAGGTTGACTTACCCGACCCATCTCTCGCAGTTTGGTCAACATCACCACGATCGTGGAGTTGTTTTCCCAGAGCATCCGCCAAAAATCTTCCGTGGTCTCCGCCAACGGTCCCTGGGTGGCGATGTACGCCTTTTGTTGCCTGGAAAAGCAAGGACACAGAGGAGTTTTTAAAAAAAGCTGAGATGCTGTACGGCTAAAATACCCACTGGCGGAGTTTACACCCTATGCCGAATGCCGGCGGAGCGCAAGGAACATGGAACGGCACAAGGAACATCGTCAACCAGCCTCATTAGTTATTGACTCGCATTCCTTGTGCTACGGGGGTTGGACTTGATGGCCCCTGGGGTCTCTTCCAACTCTATGATTCTATGGTCCGTATTGATCCATATTCCTTGTGCTCTGTCGGTCTCTTGCAAAGATGTCTTGCAAAGGCAGGACACGCATACACAATGTGCCTTTGTGCGCTACAGTGGTTCCAAATGCGCAAGTGTATATAAGCCGCTATCAGTTGGATGCAACTGTTATGTATTGTCCAAAAAACCCCCAAAAACCGCTGTGGAAACTGTGATCTTGGGTGAGTCACACACTCTCAGCCCCCAGAAAACCCCATGATAGATCGGCCTTAGGGTTGCCTTGAAATGACGTGAAGGCAACTACTGCCAACACCTTATCTTAGACACTTTATTCATCCTTCTAAAAGAAAGCTTTCCATAATCCAATACTTTACCATTTTTTTCAGGGAAAAAGAAGGGGGGGTTGCCCCCAAAAATGTTCCTCCCTGAATTTTTCCAGTTTTGTTCTGGGCTTTCACATCTCTGTCCAAAAACCTTGGCAAAGCCTGTGGGGTTAAGTCATCCATAACATTAAGAACGTGCACCCAAAATTTCTTGAAACTTTAATTTTTTTCACTTCCCCGCTCAGCCGTTTTGTGTGTCACACCTTTTTCAGACCGCAAGCCTGAAAACAGGGACTTTCTTGTTTTAAATATGCAAGGGCTCCGAGAGCCTTTACGGCTCAAAAGCCGGGGAGAAATGCTATAAATAAATAACTGGGTCGGAAAGCAGGCTGAAGGAACACTTTCAAAAACTGGTGTGACCTTTCGGGTTGTCCTCTAAGAACCTGAATCTCGTGGAGGGAAAGCGAGAGATCTGAAAAGACCAGAAAACTGGGAAGGATTCCACCAAAGGCAAGAAAATCTCCAGATCTTCGATTGCCCTACTGTCCGAGGTGAGGGGATGGGGCCTTTTGGGTGGCGGCACCCCAAGTCCAGCCTAGCGTTCCTCGAGGATGGTTTACTTTCTCCTCTTCTTCCCTAAAATTTCATCCACAAGTGACAGTGGAGTTATTTATCTTCTCAAGCCTAATTTTTTTAAAAAAACAATATACCGCCGCCAATTATCGCAGGCCGGCCAGCAGCAAGGGTGTGCGCCAACTGTTCTCACTTGTTTGGGAACGAAAGATCTGGATCGGCACGCAAACACACGTTCCACATCCCTGCCGAAGCCGCCGGACTGCCTACGATGGCTGGAGCTGCCGCCGTCTCTTCCAGCGGCTTCGCAAGGAACCCGGAGCAGGTGGGCGTGGGTGTGCCCGTCCCGCTCTTTTGTTCCCAAGCGAGAGAGCGGGACTGGCACACCCCACGCTGCGTGTAACCAAAACCGCATTCGATGCAGGCCCACGGTTCAACGAGACAGAGAAAACCAGCAGCTGGCTCGCCCTTTATGATGCCCCAGATCAGCTGCCGTGTCCGCTAGATGACAGGACTGTCCCCGGACGTCACATCGGCTGTGCCACATGCCGTAATTAATAACGGGACCCACCCAGGATAATGAATGCCTGTCGACTACTCAATGCCCCTCGATACTGTACGCTGGTATAAAAGCGTGTGGTAGTGAGTTAGCGTCTTGGATGAACATCACTTGTTAGAGGCCACCATCAAGGCTTGGAAGGACATCGGCGTGTTAGAGGTCAGCATCAAGGCTTGGATGGACATCACGTGTTAGAGGTCACCATCAAGGCTTGGAAGGACATCACGTGTTAGAGGTCATTGTCAAGGCTTGGATGGACATCACGTGTTAGAGGTCACCATCAAGGCTTGGAAGGACATCACGTGTTAGAGGTCATTGTCAAGGCTTGGATGGACATCACGTGTTAGAGGTCACCATCAAGGCTTGGAAGGACATCACGTGTTAGAGGTCATTGTCAAGGCTTGGATGGACATCACGTGCTAGAGGCCACCATCAAGGCTTGGAAGGACATCACGTGTTAGAGGTCACCATCAAGGCTTGGAAGGACATCACATGTTAGAGGCCACTGTTAAGGCCTGGATGGACATTGTGTGTTAAAAGGCCACCATCAAGGCTTGGATGAACATCATGGGATAGAGGCCACCATCAAATCAGGTCAACACAACAAGACAAAACTTGATGGCTGTACCCTTGGGAGAAACATTTGGAGGCTGGTTTTGCTGCCCCCGCAGTATGTGCCAACCGAGGCAATCTTTTTCTCCTCTGCCCAACGGTAGGGCCGGCCCCACAAATCAAACATAGGTCGTTACATACATGCAATGGAAACGGTATGGCTGTACCCGTACCTGTATCCATCAATGAAGCTGGCATTGATGTAGTCGGAGCCCTCGACTCCTCTGATCGGCTGAAGGCAAACCCGTGTGCTCTCGTATGGCATGATGTTGACAAGGCGGTTCTTGAATTTGTTGCACGGGAGGTTGGCGCTGATGAACCTGGAGGTGTGGGCTTTGGAATTGGCGAGGCGCTGGCAGGGCGAAAAGAAGCAGAGAGAGAGAGAGAGAGAGAAGCAAGGTTATTAATATTATTATTTTTATTTATATAGTGCCGTCAGTAATGCATGGCACCAGATCCAAAAATGTAGTGACCATGTCTCATTTGCCATCTAGAAGTTTTCTGAGGGCATTTGGGGGCACTTTTTATCCTCAGGGTGTCCCAGGGCCACAAAAATTGCCCTGAGGTCTATCTGAGGCCTGTAGGCTACACTGAGAGTCACAGAATCATAGACTGGGAAAGTCTATATCCTTCTTAAAATGAAGCACCCAGAACTGAACGCAGGACTCCAGATGAGGTCAGACTAACACAGAATATAGTGGGACTATTACTAACCTCAATGTGGAAACAAGGGTTCTATTAATGCGAGCTAACATGGCACTGGCCTTCTTTGCTGCAGCATCACTCTGCTGGCTCATGTTCAACTTAGGATCGAAAAATAATCCCAAAGTCCACTGGGAGTGTCAGAGCCTCTGTTGAATTGTCAGACTCGGGTCTGTCCAAGTCTTAAGCTCGGGCTTGGCTGGTGAGGACACAAGACCTTCTCACGGCGGCTCATAGGTTTTGGATTGCCCCCCGAGGAAGGTTTGACTTGCTCCTTCCGCTGTACTTGGGGTGCTCTACTCTTTGAACACTGAGCAGAATTCTTCACAGGTTACTTCAGAGACGATGAGAACCAAAGGAGTGCAGATGGACAAATTTCAGAAGCAGGGGTATGTCATTTTTGGACCTCCACATGCTACTACGCATCCCTCCCGTTTGGCTAAGCTGATGGGAGTTGCAATCCAACAAGATCTGGAGGGGCACAACTTGCCCTCCTTGGCATGAAGGGGCAGAATCTTGAATTTGAGGGGCACGACTCACCTTGAATTCCAGCTCCATGCCAGTGACGTGTTCGCCCACCTCGATCTGCGCCAACTTCTGGATGTAGGTGTAGAGGTTGCGCGCGGGGACCTCCGTGTTCCCGCAAGCGACGGCCTCCAGCAAGGAGTCATGGATGAAGCTGTACTGGTCCTCCGTCTGCACCATGTAGTTCCGCTGCGACCTCATGAGCGTGACGTGCCCGTAGATGTCGACCGTCTTCTCGTGCTTTATCCTCTCCAGCATGGCGTCAATCACGATGAAGCAACCCGTCCTCCCGACCCCTGCGCTGCAAGAGCGAAAGGAAAGAAATACGAATTTTCTACAAAAATGGTTTCAAACGATTTTCTCCTGTTGTGTCTTCCTACAAGCAAATCTGTACATAAAGTAGATAAACCAGTTAACAAAGAAGCTAACAACAGAAGAAGAGCCATTTTGGATCAGCCTAAATATTCTGTACTAAACTGGCCATCTTTGTTACATCCTGTTGCAGCGAGTTCCACAGATTAACACTCCATACATGCAAAAAAGTTGCACATGGCAAGCCTTAAAAGGCATTGCACCCTCTATTCTCACATTTTCTAGCAAATGATATAGGGAGGATGTACTAAATATACTTAAGTAACATCTCCTGCCCCGATCCTAAGAAATGCACCCGTACTCCGGTCACCGGCAGAGTGAATCTGGCCCCGTCCGGTATGGAGATACAGTCAAGTGCTTCTCCTTGTGTCAACAGTGTGACTGAGCAGCGATCGTGAGCGGAGAACACTTCCTTAGGGCTTCATCACGCGAAGCAAGTACATTGCAGGCCTACTCAGTCTATTTTTAATTGTATTCAATTGTTTTTAATTGTACTTTTAATTGCAATTTTAACTGTACTTTAATTGTACTTTTAATCACGACATATTTTAATCCTAGTATGTCTGTAGTAATCATTCTGTGTTTTAGTCTGTTTTAATTATGATCTTTTAGTTCTAAATTCTGTACCCTGCCTCGAGCCTTGGGAAGAGGCAGGTAAATAATACTAATACTAATACTAATAATAATTGCAATAACAGCAGGATACGGGTGCCTCTGGTTGGGTCTTATCACAGGACCTCCTTCTTGTTCTGTCGTTCTCCCGGTGGGAGACCCTGTCAGTTTTGCTCATGTTACTCCAAAAAAAGGCTCACGTTTGCTGGGTAAACAAACACACACATTGCTGCGGGGCGCGTGTTTCAGGAGAAATTGGGTTGCATGTCATCTCAGGGAAAAGCGTGCATTTGTGCCCGTGCGCGGATGAGAACGTAACACAGAAAGAGAAAGGGGGTTACTCTTTCCGGGGCTGTTCGCCCGTACAAATTTTGCAGAAACACCCGGATCGTTCAGGACATCCTATGGTTGGAGACCTGTTTCTGCCCCGTCCTCACTAGATATACTCCCAGCATGCGCATCTCTCAATTTTATCATTTCTTGGTTTGATTTCTACCCCACCTTTCTCCCGGGGGTTGGCACACCAGCCACGCTGGTGAGATCTCACGGTTTGGCCCCAGGGTTTTAGCTTGCATGGTCCGGACTTCTGCCATGCGCTGTATACGGGGCTGCCTCTGTACCAAGTTTGGAAACTCCAGCAGGTCCAAAATATGGCAGCCGGAGTAATCGCAAGTACAGCGAGTGGACGTGTCACACCAACATTAAAATCACTCCACTGGCTACCAGTTAGTTTCTGGGCAAAGTACAAAGTGTCGGCTGTTACCTTTAAAGCCCTAGTTTGGGTCCAAATTACCTGCGGGACTGCCTCCTCCCAACCCACCCCGTATGCTCAGGTCTTCTGGGGGCCATTTACTTAAACCAGACTGGCAACGGTCACCCCAAAATCCTTTTTTGTCGGCCGCCCCTGGACTGTGGAATGACCTGCTGGAAGGAGAGATTTGGCCGCCCGAATTCAAAAAAGTGCTAAAGACCTATCTCTCCCGGCAGGCCTACCCCGTTTATTTTTAATTATGATATACGAGTGGATATACCCGGCGCTGCCTGGGATTTCATTTTCTCAAAGGTTAATACTGGTTAGAAAGATTTGAGATCCTGTGCCTTGGATGCCCCAAACCGTCTTGTCCGGTACCTGTAACGTTTCCCCACACTCCCCAATCCAGTCTGTATGCAGGGTTTGGGGTTCCTGAGGGAACACGCTGCCCCCCTCCTTGCTGCTAGGCCTCGTCTCCATAGCCACCTTTTAATATATTAGACTTTTATATATTAGATTTGAATTTGAAATGGCCTTATGTGTTTTTAGTGTATTTTTAACTGATGAATGTGGTTTTAATTGTATTTTAATTTATGTTGTACCCTGCCTGGAAACTTGGGGAGAGGCAGGTAAGAAATATTACTGCTACTACTACTACTATTATTATGATTATGATTATTATTCCAGGCACGAAAGTGCATATTCTCCAGTTTTGGTGGGCACAACTCCAGGCTAGAGGAAAGGACCGGGTGCAAATCCGCAGCTCAGCTAGGACAGAACCAGGGGAATTTTCTTTTTTTTTTATTGCTTTGTATTTAGTTGCTGGTTGGTGTGTAAAAGCATGAAGGAATACCTCGGTGAAGCCTTTCCACGTGGCCGCACAGGCTGTGCATCGGAGCCCCATCCAGCCTTTTGTGTGCCTCTACGGAGGACGGGCGGGAGAAGCAGAGAGGTTGCGTTTAATGAAACTCCCTCGAATTTCCCGTTCTGCGCCCTGCCGCCGCCAAGCTCGGATGCATAAAAGGCTCTCTGTCCTCCGGCTCAAAGGACCGAGTTTGTTCCTTTCTTTTTCTAAATCCTTCTTTTTGATCTCTGTTAATGAGACTTTGTAACACCTGAAGCTTTCGGGGATGGCGGGGGACGAGAAAGGGAGTAACGCAAGCGTGTGCGGACAGGGAGGGACAGAGAGACCCAGACCGAATGCTTGTTCCTCTGCTGCAGAAATTCCCCCGTTCATGGCCACCGGCAGGGGAAGCAATACTCAGGCTTTCCTCCTGTCGCGGGTAAAAAATTGCAAACGCGCCCTCAACATGGCTACCTGAAATCCACAGCCCTGCGAAAGTGCAAAAGCAGAGACTGTTTCTTTTTCTTTCTAAGCACCGCCGCCCCTTCCGTATGTCTCCTGGGGGAACGACGGGGATTTATTTGGCTGCTGGAGCTCCTGGCTGAATTGGATATTAAATTACAGCTTGCCACCTGCCCTGCATGTGTGTGTGTGTGTGTGTGGCAACGGCTTTGGCTACAGCTTGTGCTTCTTGCTGTTTTGTGTCTCTCTCTCCCCCCAAGAGAAGCTTTGCCTCCCAAGCTATGCTGCTCCTCTCCATCTCCCCCAAATTAATGCAAGCAGGGAACTTAAAATCATGGAATCCTAGAGTCAGAAGAGAACACAAGGTCCAGTTCCGTTCTGCCATGCGGGAAGGACTGGGCCAAAACTAGCAAAACGAATTTTAACAGGGAAAAAGGTAGGGTATTACACCTTGGAAGAAAGAATGAAATGCATAGATATAGGATGGGTGAGACCTGGCTTGAAAACAGTACGTGTGAAAGGGATCTAGGGGTCTTCGTGGACCACAGGCAGGAGCCAGGAGTGTGAGGCGGCAGCTAAAATAGCCAATGCGATTCTGGGTTGCAGCAATAGGAGTATAGTATCGAGATCAAGGGAAGTAATAATACCACTTTATTCTGCTTTGGTTAGACCTCACTTAGAATACTGTGTCCAGTTCTGGGCACCACAGTTCAGGAAGGAGATCGACAAGCTGGAACAGGTCCGGAGGAGGGCAACCAAAATGATAAAGAGTCTGGAAGCCATGCCCTGTGAGGAGAGGCTTAGGGAGCCAGGGATGTTTAGCCTGACAAAAAGAAGGTGAAGAGGAGACACGATAGCCACGTTTAAATATTTGGAGGGATGTCATGTTGAAGACGGAGCAAGCTTGTTTTCTGCTGCTCCAGAAACTAGGACACGGAGCAATGGATTCAAACTACAGGAGAAGAGATTCCACTTGAGCCTCAGGAAGAACTTCCTAACGGTCAGAGCTGCCTGGCGATGGAATCCGCTGCCTCTGTGGAAAGTGGTGGAGTCTCCTCCTTCTTTGGAGGTTTTTCAGCAGCGGCTGGAGGGCCCTTTGCTGGGGGTGCTTTCCTGCATGGTGCTTTCCAAGCCTTGAGAGTGTGTGTTCCTGCATGGCAGAAGGGGGCTGGGACTTTGTGGTGTCTTCTAACTCTGTTTCTATGACTCTATGATACTAAGACGATTAGAGACGGCACGGAGACCTTTGGCCCTGCAGAGGGAACGCCAACTCCTTGGGTACCCCTAAAAGGACGCTGGGATTTTCTCTTTAACATTTTTGGACCATGGGTGTTTCCGAAAGTGCCGAAGGCGACGCCGTGGGTAAAGGGGGGAAATTACCGTACTCATTTAACACCAGATTATTGACCCCGGGGTCTTCTATCAGGAATGGACGGGGTACCTGCAGTGCACGACGATGGGTCCCGCGTCGGGCGGGTTGCAGGTTTTCACCCTTCTCAAGAAGGCCAGGAACGGTGTCGGGTACTCGGGGACGCCGTGGTCCGGCCAGGCCGTGAACTGGAACTGGCGGACTTCTCGCTTCTCGCTGGAGCCGTTCTGCACGGGTTGCGGGGAGAGGAAAGGACAAGTCACAAAAGGAGACGGCCGGGAGCAAAAACGGAGCACGCCTGGGCGATCTGCTACCGCCTGCAAAATAAATAGCTCTCTTGCGAGCGAGCCAAGTCGCATTAGACACATAGAAGAAAATCCTGTAGATTTCAGAACTGATTTTCCAATAAGGATGCTTGAAGAGTTATTGGTACACTGATGATTTGATTGACTTCTAATTTAGATATAGGACTAGGAGCCTGCAGATATATCTAGAATAGATTGTGCTGGGAGGAGGCCAAAGGTTTCTTGCGTCAGATTGTTTGGAAAGATAAAAGGAGCTGTGTATGAAAAATAAAATGCAATTATAGTCCCAGCGAAGGGACATCTTTCAATTAAAAAAAGAAACAATTTTTTTTAAAAAAAAATTAAAGAATTTAAACAGACATTTTAAATTTCAAGTTCAAAAATGGATGCACAAATTTTAAATTTGAAAATTTGAAAAAATGAAACAGAAATTTTAAAATTTAAATTAAAAGCGTGAAACGTACATTTATCATTTAACCATTTTAATCATATATTTAAAGTTTAAAAGTTTTAACCGAAATTTAAAATTTAAACATTTTAACCGAAGTTTTAAATGTGGGTCTGTAACACGTCTGAGTTAAAATCAAACTTTGTGAAACAGCAACTTTCTTTTACGTCCTTCGTCTGCACCGTCTATTTGTCTGTGACTTGTCAGCTGTTTCCTTGATAGTCATTTTCTATTCTCTCTGAAAAATTTTATTCATGACGGTGCTCCTTCTAAACCTTTGAAAAGCACCTGATCTTCTATAAAATGTTGTGTGTGAAGCTGTAGTGAATTACAGCAGGGAAAACGGCTTGAATGCCGCAGTTTGTCAAAATCACTATGCAAAATTAAAAAAAAAAAAAACATTATGCAACTGTAGTACATTATGAGGACATCCTAGGGAACCCTGGGATCTGTAGTTTGGGGAGGCCTCACAAAACTACAGATCCCGGGATTCCACAAAGTGAAACCATGGAAGTTAAGGGGATGTCACAATGCTGTAACTGGGTGAAAAAGAGTAAAAAGACAACCCTTCTCACCTTGTGGAGGGAGAAAGTCCGGACGCAGAACGTGGCCAGCTCGATGGTGTCCAGCAGCGTGACCTGGATCATCCCGTAGGTCTCCGTGCCCCGGCCTGGCCAGTACTGGTCGCACTTTATCTGGAAGGGCCAACCGGTTGTTAGCATGACGTGGTTTGCCTTAAACTATTGGCACAACTTGTTAAGTGGAAAGCGAAGGGGGAGGAACAAACTATTCTTCTTTTTTGCAAAACCAAAGCACGAGAATTGGACGCCGCTCCCCTCTCTTTCTTTGACAGCGCCGTGAAGTGCCGAATTTTGCAAACGGATTTTGCAAAGGCAGGGCCGAGCCATCTCGCTATAGGGCCAACTTGTTTCGTTTCTCCTCTGTGGCTTTAAGGAAGCAATCGCTTCATATTTTGGAAGTGTGCTTTCAAACTAGAACTTCTTCCAACAAAAAGGAAAACGAACGTCCCCGCAAAGCTGAATTTAGTAAACCGTGATTATATTCTGACTTTTTCCCTGCGCTCCACTGTGAAAGAGGTTAATCCAAAATCCCGATCATTCACAGCAGAAGAGGGCTAACTAACAGGACAAAGGACATGTTAACCGAAACCTGATTTGGAGTTTATTTTAAATTTGCATAACTGTTTACTTAACGGGGGGCAAACGCACACAGCAGCGGGCTCGACCATTTTCCTCCCAGGTTATCGAGATGCTCGCTTTCCACTCACCCGGGATTTCTCTTCCAGTTTGGTCATCATCACCACGGTGGCCGAGCGCTGCTCCCACACCATCCGCCAGAAGTCCCCGAAAGTCTCCGGCAGGGGCCCCTGGGTGGCGATGTAGGCGTTCTGTTTGCGATAGCCGTCGATGTAGTTGGCGTTGATGTAGTCACTCCCGACAATCCCTACATCAAAAGTGGTTTGAGTGAGAGCAACGCCCCATCCGCTTGTCCTTTCTTTAGCAAAAGCATTCATTCATCCAAAACCCCCAGAGACCAGTGGCTCAATTTCTTTCCCCTCGCCTTTTTTCAGATCAGAAATACGGGCACTTTCCACTCTTGTGCGCGGCTGGAAGTTAATAAACAGTAACCCTATACAACTTAACCATGGTTGTACTGCTTAGGGAACTTTGTACGTCTAGCCTGGAGAAGAGAAGGTTAAGAGGCACATGGTAACATTGTCTAAATATTTGAAGGGAAATCATGTGGAGGATGGAGCAAGCCTGTTTTCTGCTGCTCCAGAGACTAGGACAGGGAGCAGTGGCGCCAACTACAGAAAAAGAGATTCTGTGAATGGGATGAAATCTAGTACCCACGGTATCCAAAATGGGTTGGACACAGAGCTGGGATGAGCTTTGAAACTGGGTAGGAAGTGGGGCACTGACACCGAATGCAAAATATGCAATACAACAAAATACACAAAATAGGGCTGCATCAATAGTAGAATAGTGTCTAGGTCAAGGGAAGTAAATACCACCCTATTTTGCTTTGGTTAGACCTCACCTGGAATACTCTGTTCAATTCTGGGCACCACAATTTAAGAAAGATATGCACAAGCTGGAACGTACCCAGAGGAAGGCAACCAAAATGGTGAAGGGACTGGAAACCATGCCCTATGAGGAGTGGCTTAGGGAGCTAGGAATGTTTAGCCTGACAAAAAAGAAGGTTAAGGTGATAGCCATGTTTAAATATTTGAAGGGATGTCATGTTGAAGATGGAGCAAGCTTGTTTTATGCTGCTCCGGAGACTAGGACATGGAGCAATGGATTCAAATATCAGGAGAAGAGATTCCATCTAAACATTAGGAAGAACCTCCTGATGGTAAGAGTAATTTGACATTGGAATACACTGCCTTGGAGGGTGATGGTCCTTCTTTGGGGGTTTTAAAACAGAGGCTGGATGACCGTCTGTCGGGAAGGCATTCAGTATGCCTTCCTGCATGGCCGCATTAGACTGGAGGGTCCTTGGGGTCTTTTCCAGCTCTACGATTGTAAGATTCCACGTCAGTGGGAGCACGAATCCGCTTCAGTTTTTGGACTGCCGAAAAGGAGCTCCCCGAGGTGCTGAGCCTGTTTGGAGGCTGGCTCACGGAACCTCACTTCGGATGGAAAAGGGATAAAGGCTGGGAGCCTTACACGGGCGTGTGGAGAAGACGCCGCCAGCCAGAGGAGACATAAAATTGGGCTAGATCAGAGGTGGGCAAGCAGGAGAGAGCCGTCTCAAGGACAGAAAGGACTCTCCCGTCACCTTCTGCTCCCTGAGCCCTTAAAACAACCTTGGAGAGGCCAGGCATTGAACCTGGGATTAAGAAGAGAGGATTAATAACCCACTTTCTCCTTGGGTCTCCTTCGGCGTCCTTGGAAAAGCTCAAGAAGGGAACGTTCGCCGTATCGAGGAAAACCTCTCCATCGCCAGAGCTCCCAGTCCGGCTGTTAAGTGGGGCAAATTCTCCAGCCGTCCTCCCTCTGCGTGCATCTGATTTCTTTGAGCCGCTTAATCTATAAATGTGACCCCCCTCCAGTGGAAGGAGAAGCTGCAACGACAACAGCAAGACTCCTTCCCCCATATTGACGTCCCTCCCTTTCCAGCGGGAGGGTTTCTTGCCTTCTGCGGAGCTCGGGAAGCAAACTTAACCGAGCGCGACGGGGCTGACCTGACATACTTTTAAATTGCCGAAACGCTTAGGAGGCGGTGGTGGTGATGGGGGAACACACACACACACACACACACACACACACCCAGACGTAGATACAATTGTGCCGCATAATTAAAGGAAGTCACGGTTGCTAATTTCAAAGCCCACTTAATTCCCTCCGCCGCCTCTGCAACGGGGCTTCCCTGCCTCTCTTCCCCTGGCCATTCTTGCACAAAGATTTCGACGACGGGGGGAACTCAGAGCTGCCGTAGGTTTTAAAACCTGGGGTAGATCGAGCCCCAAACCCCACACATCCCAGCCTGTGGGGCTCAAAGTCTGGTAGCTGAACAATGGTCGGGAGCCAAGTAGGTCCACTGGAGAGATCCTGCATTTTCTTTTTTAAAAAGCCCTCGGGTTATTAACTGGGGCTGGCGACAGAGACCACACGACACTCCTGTTGCAGTAAGTCCACCAGCTGCCAGTCTGTTTCCGGGCGCAATGTTAACCTTTAAAGCCCTACACGGATCAGGCCCAGGTTATTTGAAAGCTCGAATTCTCCCTTAAGAAACAGCCCGGGCTTTGAGATCTGCTGGAGAGGTCCTCCTCTCCATTCCACCACCTTAAAGGGCACACCTGGTGGGAACACAAGAGACGGGGCCTTCTCGGTGGCCGCCCCCAGCCTCCGGAAATCCCTTCCAAGAGAAGTCCAGCTGGTACCCTCCTCACTCGAGTAAAGAATCACACAATCTGTGTGTGATTAAAGGTGTCCTGATAGAATAGGCTGGGTATTGTGTTCTTGATGAATGTTTTTTCAGTTTCTAATTATGCATTTTAACATTGTTTAATTATGTTTATAACTTTTTATGGAAGGGTAACACAATGTTATCTTTGCATCCTCAGCAACCATTTCCCCGGTAAGGTTCCCCGAATGTGAAGAAATTCAAGTTGGCATCACTAGTCCCTACCCTCCTCCTCCCCGGAGCGGCTTACGTACCTTCGATCGGAAGCAAAATGACCCGGGAGTGGTCGTAGGCGATCACGTTGGCGTAACGGTTCTTTGGCTTGTTCACCTCCAGGTTGGAATGTTCCCAAGTAAATTGCTGACCAGGGTCAATGGACTGGATTAAAAAAAAGGAAAACAAAAAACACCGTACATGTAGGTATTTGTTGGAAGTGAAAATACAACCACTTTCTTTCTCCGTTCTAAACTGACATTTGAGCCAAAGAGTCCCTAATCTCCTTTCCCGGCCCCCCGCCCAGAACTGTGACTTCCCAGCCATAAACTGATGCAACCAATGAACTGAGGGCTTTGTTGCAAACTTTAAAAATACATCTGAGCACTGACAGCATTGTGCGACAGGGTCTCTCATTTCTCCTTCTCTTTCGTGCATGCACACACACACACACACACACACACAGCCTTGGAGGAAGAAACACAGAGTATAAACGCCAGCCCGAAACAGAACTGCCTGGGGTGAAAGGAAAGTTTTCATGCTAGTTTGAAATGCAAGCAAGATGAGTTTGTTTGTTTTTTGCAAACTCTGCATGGTGCAGCACTGCAAGGGTTGTGGCGGATGCATCCAAAGTTGGGTCCGGAGAAGGCACACTGGTGAACGGAGCTCACTAGGGCCTCCTTTGCTCTTGGTACACAAATAAGGGCCAAGAATTTGCACCATCGCTCACTGGCAGAAAGAGACAGGATGTATCCTCTTTCAATTCCCTGCTCACCAGTGCCACAGAACTCCACCTCTTGGTGCAGATGGCTGGATTTTAATGTGGGTTTCAGAGGCATTTATAGAATCATAGAATCCTAGAGTTGGAAGAGACCCCAGGGGCCATCGAGTCCAACCCCCTGCTATGCAGTAACACACATCAAAGCATTCCAGCCTCTGCTTATAAATATCCAAAGAAGGAGACCACCACACTCCGTGGAGGCAGCCTATTCCACTGCTGGACAGCTCTGACCGTCGGGAAGTTCTTCCTGAGGTTCAAGTGGAATCTCCTTTCCTGAGCTGGAATGCATTGCTCCTTGTCCTAGTCTCTGGAGCAGCAGAAAACAAACCCGCTCCCTCCTAAACATGGCATCCCTTCAAATATTTAAACATGGCTGTCATGTCCCTTCTTCACCTTCTCTTCTGCAGACTAAACATCCCCAGCTCCCTCAGCCGCTCCTCAGAGGGCTTCATGGCTTCCAGACCCTCCACCATTTTGGTCGCCCTCCTCTGGACACGTTCCAGCTTGCTGATATCCTTCTTGACTTGAGGTGCCCAGAACTGGACACGATATTCCAGATGAGCTCTCATCAAAGCAGAATAGAGTGGTACCATTACCTCCCTTGCTCTAGACACCGTACTCGTATTGGTGCAACCAAGCATCGCACTGGCTTTCTTGGCTGCTGGCTCATATTCAGCTTGTGGTCCACCAAGACTCCAAGACCCCTTTCACACGTACTGCTATCTAGCTCCGTGTCCCCCATCCTATATTTGTGCATTCCATTTTTTCTGCCTAAGCGTATGACCTTACCTCACAGCAACGGCACCACAGTCCTAAATGTGAACAGGGAACAGTTCCAAGGTGGTAAGTCTAATTTACCTGGCCATGTCTTCACATTTCCTGTTTCTATGTATGGTTGTGAAAGGTGGACAGTGAGGAAAGCTGATAGGAAGAAAATCAACTGAAGAAATGTGACGCTAGAGGAGAGTTCTACGGATACGCTGGACTGCTAAAAAGACGAAGGAGTGGGTCCAAGAGCAAATCAAGCCCTAAATCTCCCTAGACGCCAAGATGACTCAACTGAGGCTGTCATACTTTGGACATATCACGAGAAGACATGATCTCACCAGAAAAGACCACAATGCTTTGGGAGGTAGAAGGCAGCAGAAAAAAGAGGAAGACTGCATTACAGACAGAGAGACTCAAATCAAGGAAGACGCATCCCTGAATCTGCAAGACCTGAGCAAGGTGGTTGAAGACAGGGTGACTGGGGGTCCATGGGGTTGCCAAAAGCGACTTGACAGCAGTTGCCAACATGCCAGCCAACCTGTTAAAACCAGAGCATGGAGAAGTTCCTTTTGTTGGACTACTCCTCTTTGAATTTCCCCAAATGGATCTTTGGGCTGGGAGACTGCAAGATTTGTAGTCTGGCTATAGCGTCCAAGCTCCAGTTAAAACTCGATGGCATCTGGAAAAATAAACCAAGCAAGCCAAACAGAAGCTCTGAGATGGAGCAACGAATGGAACCTCCAAGTCTAGAGGTAGCCTACAGGCTGGGAGACTCCAAGGGTTTTAGTTTGGCTATAGTGTCCAAGCTCTGATTAAAACCCTATGCATTTGGAAGATAAACCCAAGCAAGAGCAATGATGGAACCTCCAAGTTTAGAGGTAGCGTACGGGCTGGGAGACTCCAAGAGTTGTAGCTTGGCTATAGTGTCCAAGCTCTGATTAAAACCCTATGCATTTGGAAAATAAACCCAAGCAAGAGCAATGAATGGAAGCTCCAAGTTCAGAGGTAGCATATGGGCTGGGAGACTCCAAGAGTTGCAGTCTGGCGATAGCATCCAAGCTCTGGTCAAAACTCAGTGGCATCGGGAAAATAAACCAAGCAAGCCAAATGGGAGCTCCAAGACGGAGCAAAAAATGGAAACACCAAGTTCGGAGGCGGCGTGTTTCCCACTGTGAGAGGTCCAGGGACCCACCGCAATGGAAGGGCTTTGGCTTCCAAGCTCGGTTGGCCATTGTCGGAAAGAGGACTCCGTGGAGGAAGCTCCCAAAGAAAGCTGCGGAGTTGTCTTTATGAAAGGTTGTTAAGCGAGGGCTAGACATCCATTTATCAGTGAACTGGTAGCAGCCTCTTTTCTGCGCAAGCAACAAGAATGAACTGCGTGTCCTTTGAGGTTGAAGTATTCGTCGACCTTTGGTCCAATCCAGCAGGGCGGTTGTTAAGTTCCTATTTAAATGTACAGACTAAAAAGCCTCATCCCTTTTTCAGGTTCAGAGACATGAAAAAAAGGATGCTTTCATTTCTGAGTAAGGATGAGTTCTGCGAGGAAAGACTGGAGGACCCGGCTATGTTTGCCTTGCACAAGAGATAAATGAGAGGCAAGATGAACTTTAAATATTTGAGGGGATGTTGCATGGAGAGAAGAGAGGGCTAATTTGTCCTCTTTGGCCCCGAAGGGCAAGACCTATGGATTCCAGTAGGAAGATAGATTATTTTTTTGACTAGGCATTAGTAAGAGCTTCTTCTTGGTGGTATGAGCCAATTGCAAGGATGTGAAAAATATTCACAAAATTCCTTGTTCTCAGAAAGAGGAATTCTTTTCCACTCCTCCCCCAACAGATCTCATCTCCAGCACGACCAATGAGACAAGAAAAATCTCTCCCTGCCCTGCCTGAATTTTCCCTAATCTACCAGAAAAAAACCTAATTTTAATCCTTTTCGGCAAGTTTCAGCTCCTACAGGGCGGCACCAACTCATGGTTAAGCCGACCAGGCTTTTAAGCTTGATTTTTTGACTAAGATATTTCGACTTACAGTCGCATACATGCAGTAATTGGATAGCTTCAACCGATCGCTCGGCTTGGATTGTCTACCTCGTTCATTTCGTGAAGGACAGTTTTGCATTTCTTTTACTTTTTTTTAAACTGGATCTGCTGGAGAAGGCTGCCCTGGAACCAGGCCAAAAGCACTTTCGGATATTACATTATGCAGATTAATCGCGGTGGGGTGCCTGAGTGGGGAAGGTAGGAAAATTGCCGGAGAGAGTACATTAGCGTTCTCCTTGCCCGGCCCGGCGAATGCTAAGATGGGTTAGCAAGATTCCCAACAGGGCCGAAAATCTCTTCCCATCATCTTCCCGGTGATTAGCAATTCATACGCTGTAAAAAAAAAAAACGCCCCAAGCCTGCTGCCAAAAAAAGACTTTGCTTGCTTTTTTTTCCTTGTAAAAAAACACATGTTGGAAATCAACTGCCTCTGTCTTTCTCCGCCAGTCATTACCCCCTTGTCCTTTCCACCCTCAAGGCCTGGCATGAGATTTTTTTTTCCCCGTCCCTTTCCACCAGCATTTATTCCAACGCTCCCTCCTCAGTTCTTGTTTGTGATCCCGAGAGATCCTGAGAATTTCTCCTCCGGATAAACAGCCCTCTTCCCTTCCCATCCAGAAGTTTACCCAAACCTTCCCCACCCACTGGGGTTGCAAGGGATGCAAACGTGCTGTGACATCACCAACACATGCTGTGACATCACAAACAAAGAGGCGGGGCTTGGACATAGGAGATCACCTCTTTCAACCTATCATTCACTGTATACATTTTATTAAACTCTCTCTCTCTCTCATGTTACACTGACATCCTGCCTTTTAGGTGGTATAGGTGGTTCTCCTCCCCATTTCATCCTTACAACAGCCCTGCGAGGTAGGCCAGGATGAGAGGAAGATGACAGAGTAGTCCAAGATGACCCAGGGAGCTTCATGGCTCAGTGGAGGACTTGTGAATTTGGATTTTCCAGGACCTAGTCCCAAAACACACTATTTTTTTTTAATTTGAAGTATTTCTTTATTGCCTTCCAGCCCATAAAGGCTCCCAAGGTGTTGCATAAATGAAAATCAATTGAAACAATGCAAAGATTTTAAAACATTGAAAACACATTAAAATACTCTCTAAAAATTCCTAGAAGCAATCTAAAAAGAACCCTGGATTCCTATTTTAAAACAGTTAAAATAGCAGTTTCAAACAGTGAATGCCATGTAGAACAGCACTTTTTTGGTACCCACCAACCTAACTTCACAAGGTGTTGGGACGTGCTATGGGAACCCACCAACCTAACTTCACAAGGTGTTGGGATGTGCTACGGGAACCCACCAACCTAACTTGAGGTGTTGGGAGATGCTATGGGTACTCACCAAGCTAACTTCACAAGTTGTTGGGACATGGTGTGGGAACCAGACAACCCAACTTCACAAGTTGTTCGGACACGTTATGGGTACCCACCAACCTAACTTCATGATGTGTTGGGATCTCCTCTGAAGATCTCAGACTTATGGGGCAGCAGAGAACGAACACGTCCCCTATTCTCTGTGACAGCCCTTGGGATATTTAAATCCTGCAACCATTAGAAGGAACATCTTGGGAGGACGACTGGTTGGGCAATGGAACCAATTGCCTAGAGAGGTGTTGGGGCCTCCTCCTCTGGGTACTTCAGAAAGAGGCTGGACAGCTACCTGCTGGGGATGCTTTAGCTGGAGATGTTGCATTGAGCAGGGAGTTGGACCTGATGGCCCATAGGGCCCCATCCAACGTGTGCTCCTAAGGCCATGTTTGTGAAGCTAAGCTTTGAACAAAGACAATCTCAGGTTAAATCCCCAGCATCTTGAGGTTAAAGGTGGGGAAGATCCTTCTCAGCCTGAGACCTTCCACCATCAGAGTAGAGAACACTGGGCCAGATCTAAGGTGGCTTCCTGGTTGAACTAAGCTGTTCACTCAGAATCATAAGACTGAGAATCTTGATATCTAGGAGAAAGACCACAACTCAGTACTAGACCACCTCCTTTCCTCCAGAAGGGTCCCGATTCAATGGTTGGCATCTCCAGCTGAAACAGCATCAGGTAGGTCGGAAGTCATGGGAAAGATGACCCACGAGA
This sequence comes from Cyclura pinguis, assembly GCA_030412105.1. Classification (NCBI taxonomy): domain Eukaryota; kingdom Metazoa; phylum Chordata; class Lepidosauria; order Squamata; family Iguanidae; genus Cyclura; species Cyclura pinguis. The sequence continues at coordinate 5,380,583 of CM059614.1, read as the reverse complement.
CCTTACAATTCACCTTAGTCTAAGCTCTTTTGGGAGGAAGCAATGTATAGTCGGTTCTAAGTCTGTTAACATGAAATTCAATAAAGACAAACGCAAAGTTCCACAAAAACCAAATACGCAGGTGTCGGAAGAGGGACACGTGGCCCAGCGGTACGAGGTGTGGAAAGGACCTTGGGAGATTACTGTTGATCATAAAAGATTGTAACGATTAGAGATGCCATAGCTGGAGATCCGGCATTGAGAAGGGGATCCGGCATTGAGAACAGGCCCTTTCTGACACTTCTGATTCTGTGATTTCGATGATCAGTGCCCCCTTCCATCAGTCTTGTCTTCAAATCCCCGAGAGAAAAAGAGACCCCGTGATTCCTCCCAGCCTTTGCAAATCTCTTACCTCGTATTCTTGTGACAGCTTCAGGTTGTCGTTGGCTTTCAGGTGCTCCGTGTGGTCGGCCAGTTCCGAAATGGGTATCGGCGGGTGGTTGAGCATACCTGGGAGTGGGGACGAAGAAAGGGGAAATGTGGGGCGGGGAAGGAAGGGGAGAGTTCTCCTTCAATTGAAACAGCGAGACAGCGTTTTACAATTCAATTTTTTGAAAAAATAAAAATAAACGAACAACTGCAATGAAAGGAAGGTTAGAAAGGGGTGGCGGAGGGTGGATAGAGAAACGGCGAGGGCTCGAAATTGTGTCCTTGGAACTCAGAGGGCGAATGGAAGAACGCTCTCCCCTAGGATGGCCCCATTCTTGACATGTTTCGAAAAAATGCGTGTTCTATTTGGGGTGAGGAGGGGAGGCAAGGCCGGGAAACTGAAAACGACAAACCGACAAAGGAAAAGAGAGGACAAAGGCAAATCTGACAGCAGACGCTCATGGTGCCAAAGAGGAAGGTGGAGAGAAAGCAAGCGGACTCCAAAATTATACATATGGCCAAAAAGTGTCGCGATGCCGACAGTGGGAAAATGCGTTGGTGGAAATCAGAGTATGGAAAAAAGAATAGCCCATAAAGGGAAGTGCAGGGAGATAAGACAGGCCACACACACACACACACAAAAGGAAGGGGCAGAGCTGAGTTCGATGGTGGAATGAGGAGAGTGTGATGTGTTGTGTATGTGTGTGTGTGGAAATGCCAAAGAGTTGTGGAGGCTTTTCAAAAGTTTGAGATAAAAGGAGATAAAAAGCGACAGAGAGAGAAGGTGAGACCTGCTCCTCTGTCTTAACATAATTGGGGAGAAAAGCCCAAATTCATTTCGGAATATGGGTTCCGAGTATGTCGGTTTCCAAGAGGGGGCCCCTTCAATTTGCTTCACGAAGGTGAAAAGATTGGACCACAGTTTTTCTCCCCTGGCAAGACGGACTGCAGCCCAGTGCCCAGAAAAGGGAAATATCTGGACTCGAATGCATGTCTAACCCTAATCTCTTTCACTTGACACAACCTTTGCACTTGGATACCCCTCTTTAACTGTCATGGCTGCTTCCGGTGGAATCCTGGGATCTGTAGTTTGGCGAGGCACTGGCAGCAAATTCTAAGTCCCTCACCAAACTATGAAACCCAAGTTTCCGTAGGATGGAGGCGCGGCAGTTAAAAGGGGTACCAAACTGGTATAACTGATGGCCGCAGTCCTGGGTGCGAGCTCTGTCTTTGTGAGTGGACTTAACGCCTGTGGGAATTAGAATTGGGGCAGTTCCGTGAGGTCAATATCCAGTAAAGGGCTGCTGTGACGGGGAAGCCAGCAAAGTGACTGATGCCGGTTGCACTCAATGCACACTGATGTTCCCGACATCAATATGAGCCCAATGTGCATTGGGATATCCTTGTCAGTGTCTTGTTACAGGCCCTCACAATTCACATTTCTTAGTGCCTGTTTCTCCTTTCTCAAGATGGCGACCAGAAGTAGCTAGGACCTCAGAAGTCTGCTATTCTCCGGCAGAGGGGAAAGTACCAATAACCCTTTACCTTGTCTTTTTTCTCCCCTTGGGAGCACTGGGGACAGAAGGGGGAAAGTTTTGGAGGGAAAGGGATTGCTAGGAGGGGAAAGTTATTTGTGGTTTTCCCACTTTCGCAAGGGTTCTGCACCCCAAACCCTCACAAGTGTGGAGGGGCCATTGTATACCCAGAGTTACGCAATGTAATCAGAGGATTCCAGCCAATGTGGAGAACTTGGTCTCCCTTTGCAAAGAGAGCCTAAGCCCAAAACTCTCTCATTCCCTTCCATCCCTAGCCCTGCAGAATTTCTCTCCTCCCTCAGATTGGCAAATCGAGTGGGGCGTGTGTGTGTTTGTTTGCAGAGAGAGAGAAAGGGGGCATTGAAAGTCAACCCTCGGCAAATTGAATTTCAATATGATTAAGGCGGCCTCGTTGGAATCCGCTAGGCAAGATTGATGCCTGCAGCCACAAGGTCAGATTAAAAGGAAGATAGAAATAGCAAAAGGGGGAATGAACCGGGGCTCAGAAAATATAAATAAAAATCACTTTCCACATGCAGTCTGAAAGGCGTGGAATGGGAACAGGCCTCACTGGGGGAAAGGTCTAGGGTGCGACATTAAGTGGACTGCAGCCCAATCTGGTGGCTATCCGTCCAAAGAAATTGGCTATCGCTTGCAAAATGCTGCAGCATTAATCAATCACAATCTAATTTTGGCTTGCTGACTCAGCAGTGTGTCCCAACGACATCAAAGGGACTTCATCTCAAGGAAGAGTGTTTCTACAGGTTGGGGGCAAGGAATGATGATGACTTTGTCCCCCAAATAAAAAGGTAACCCCCAGTGAAATTCTCCTTTGCTCTTCAACAGGGCTGCTGTACTTTTAACAAGTCCTGGAGCAAGAAAATGTCATGCAGAGTTTGGCCAGTTGGAACTATGCAAGGTCTTCTGCTTCATCCCTCCAAGTCTGGGGGTTTCTGAATCCCCCAAAGATGGATATTTACTGGCCAGGGGAAAGGATGGTGGAAAATTGTCCAGCTAGGTTCCTATAGCTGGACGGGCAGCCCTGAAAGACAAAGTTCATCCCTAGCTAAAATAGAAATATTCTGGGATATTTCTTGGCTGGCTTTTGACTTTCAATCAGCCACTTAATGGCTGTTTTTTGTACGAACGCAGCAGCTAAAAGATGGAGTTTTGGAAGCAGGTTGGAGGAGGAGACCTTGTATAGTTCCAGCTGATAGGACTTTACCCTACATCTTCTCATTCCAAGGTCTGTTAACTATTGAAGGTACAAATTTATTAAACTATTAACTATTAGAGATAAAGGTACTTGTGTTATACACAACCTGGCAAACTATCTATAGTGTTAAATAAAAACATTGCATAAAAACATCCCCGCGTGTGTAGGGTGAGTATCCCTTGTTCAAAAACCCCAAATCCAAAACGAAGGAATTAACTGCATTTAAGGATACGCCTGCTGTATAAGGGCAATGTCCCAGCAGCTCTGCCGACATCACAACTCTGCCGACACGGCAGCTCTGCTGACCCAGCAGTTCTGCCAAGATGGCAGCTCTGCCAACATCACAGCTCTGCCAAGATGGCAGCTCTGCTGAGACGGTAGCTCTGGTGACACAGTTCTGCTGACATGGCAGCTCTGCCGGCATGGCCGCTCTGCCGACACAGCCCAAATGAAGTGTGTCGGGAGCCACAGCAAGTGAGTTCTTCCACCCAGTAAGCCTTCTGAGAAGCCAACACAGTGCCTTGAAGATGAGAAAGGGAAGAGGTGGGGGAGATGAGGGGGAGCCATGGAGAATTTCGAGCCCTATTGGGAGCGTTGCATGGTCGAAAGCGGCAGCAAGCAGCAGCACGGCAGCGTGGGATTAAAAACACAACCTGGCGACTCGGAACAGAGAATGGCAGGACGCAGTAGTGCTGCATTCACCAGTTTTACAGTGTGCTTTTGCAAAAAAGAGGACACCCTAGGGCCGGCTTGCGCCGGTCACAGCAAGGAAACACACCACACAAAAATGGTGGAGGTGGAGGGAGGAGAACGCCAAGTTCCGAGTTTGGAAGACAAATCTATATGAGTGCCAAGAGATCCTTAAGAAGAATGGTACCTAGCGACCAGTGAGAATCAACCGCTAACACTGGACAGTCTAAACACTTTTCTGCTCCATTTACTTTCCCAACCAGTTCTTCTGTTTTTAAAAATGTGCCCCAATGGTCTTTCTCCCACACCTGGAAAGCTCAATGCCATTCTGGCCTTCTCTGCAACCCACAGTCTAACCAAAGCCAAGGAATCCAGTTTCAGCTGTCTTGCAACGCAACTCTAGATGAATCTACTCCAATCTAAGTGCTCCCGCGTCCCATGTCAGTTACTCCCAGGTAGGGGTTGTACTATTCCGCAGCCCTGACTGTAGCTCCCAGCGCTCCCTCTGCTGGCTAGGGTTAATGGGAACTGCAATTCAACAACATCTGTGAAGGCTGCACTTTGTCCACTCTCCAGGTTTCAGCACTGTAGCGTTAGTAGACACTGAGAAAACTACCATCCTGTGCATGCTTCTTCTGAATAAATCTTTTTTGGATAGCATTACTAGCTTGGTAGACGAAGGGAATGCTGTGGATATAGTATATCTTGATTTCAGTAAGGCCTTTGAGAAGGTCTCCCATGATATTCTTGCAAACAAGCTAGTAAAATCTGGGCTAGACAAAGCTACCGTTAGGTGGATTTGGAACTGGTTGACCAACCAAACCCAAAGGATGCTCACCAATGGCTCCTCTTCATCCTAGAAAGAAGTGGGGTGCCACAGAGCACTGTCCTAGGCCCAGTGCTATCTCATTTTGGAAAGAGTTACTAGCTTGGTAGATAGAGGGAATGCTGTGGACATAGTGTATCTCGACTTCAGTGGGGCCCTTGAGAAGATCACCCATGATATTCTTGCAAACAAGCTAGCAAAATGTGGGCTAGCCGATGCTACTGTGGGGGAGATTTGGAACGACTGAACCCAAAGGATGCTCACTAATGACTATTCTTCATCTTGGAGAGACGTGACTATTGGGGTGCCACAGGGTTCTGTCCTGGGCCCAGTGCTATTCAACATCCTTATCAATGATTTGGATGAAGGAATAGGGGGCATGCTGATCAAATTTGCAGTTGGCACCAAATTAGGAGGGGTTGCTAACACCCCAGAGGACAGGATCAGAATTCAAAATGATCTTAACGAATTAGCTGAACCAAGCATTGCTTACTCCCACCAAAGGCTGCAGAGGAAACATAAAACAACCACAATTAAGAAATGAAAAAAAAAATTAAGAGTTGCTGTGGACTGACTTCTATAGGAAGTCTCTAATTCCCGGACAAAATATTCAAGGACTGCTCGGACACTGTAAGAAACAGGTATGTTAAAACAAGGAAGGATCCGTGGCAACCAGCATTACTTTCTTCTCCAAAATGAGGGTGCCCATTGCACCTCTGTATGATTCAGTGTTGTTGACTTCCCCCTTTCCGATCAGTCTCCCTGGGGATGAGTAATCCAGCCCCAGCTCTGGCTAAGGCGGTCTCCCCAAATGCAGAGATGCAGCAATGCTAAATTTGCTTCCCTCATGGGAGGGTGACCATTGCAACTCTGCAAAGGGCGGGGAATGCAGGAAACGAGCATAGCCTTCTCTACACAGCCAGGCAGATTTCCAGGCTTTCAAACAGATGTCTTCCCTTGGCTCTACGTCCTTGCAATGTTTAGCTGGAATCCTTTTTTCTTGACATTTTTGAATCCAAATCTTGCGGTTTGAGGAACTGTTGCTCACCACTGACCAAGGGATGTACAAGAAAACTGGGAGAGATCATTTTCCTCACCACAAAATCTGGAAAGACACGCCTTCCTGGATTTAAGGTATGGTTCTTGCCTCCAGCAGGACAACGCCACCATTTCGAAATATTTAGTCAGTGCTCTGCGGAAGGAAAACTACCTCAACCCAAAGCAAATGGTCATCCAAATTTGGTGGCCGATCCACCACAGGGTGGTTACTGATTGTGGAAACCTGTTAGCCCTGTTTAGGGCTTTGTTTTTGGATTAACTAAGAGAGCCATCCTTAGGTCGCCGATTAAATTCCAGCCCAAAGGAGACATTTTATTAGGTAGCCAGAATGGGGTAATGGTTTGGAAATTGGACTATGACCCTGGAGACCTGGATTCGATTCCCTGCCCGGCCATGGAAACCCACTGGGTAGTGTCACACACTCTCAGCCCCAGAAAAACCCCATGATAGGTTCGCCTTAGGGTTGCCGTAAGTCAGAAACAACTTGAAGGCACACGACAACAACAGAGAGTGCATCCACACTACACTATTATGGCATTTCGATATCACGTGGTTCCCTCCTATCAACTTCTCAGATTTATAATTTTCATGAGATACTAAGAATTTTCATCAGATACTGAGAATTCTCTATCTCAGTGGGGTCGACTAGAAAATACCAAGCACCTCCCCAAACTACAAATCCCAGGACTTCCTAGAAGTTAAAGTGGTGTCAAACTGATACAATTCTGTAATGTGGATACGCCCAGAAGCACGTGTAGTCCTGCCTTCCCCATGGATGCTTGGCTGGTGTGAAAAGGGATGAGTTTGAAATAGAGGCCATTTCCACACTAGACCGTTATAGCACTATTATTCCACTTTCAACATCCTATGGAATCCTGGGGTTTGCAGTTTAGGGAGGGGCCTTGGGTGAGAATGAGAATTCTAAAGGCCCCTCCCTAAACTGCAGACCCCGGGATTCCATAGGATGTTGAAAGTGGAATAATAGCACTGTAACAGTCTAGTGCGGAAACGGTCAGAGAGAGACTGTTTCTCGGATATGTGGTGTTCCCCGCAACACTGAAGGGCTCCACTTAACACTCACCACTTGCGTTCCCTTCTTTGTTTCCTTAATCCTAAAATACAAACAGGGTCCGTGTTAAATGGCCGTCCCGTTTGTGCGCTCCTTCGTCACCGCGTTGTGAAGAGAAAGCGTCCCTGTCCGTGCGCACGACTCCAGAGTCGAAGCGGCTCTCCAAGGAGCCTCGCTCCCGACCGAGGCCGTCTTTGCTGGCTTTTGCAAGCGAGCGATCTTGCTGGGAGAGAGTTCTCATCTAGCATTTCAAATCCCTGGAAATCTCCCTAATCTCGTTATTGCAAAGAACCGGCGCTCTTTCTCTCAAGCTTCCCGACCTCGCCTTCTCACCCCGGCTGCCGCCTTTACCGCTGCGTGCCAGATTGTTCGACAAAATCGCCCAGACATCTGTTCCGTGGGCCGGAGAGGCCTCTTTCGCCAAGGAAGAGATGGCAGCTGGGCCATTTCCATGGTTGCAACCTCGCGTTGTGTGAACCCAATTTCTTATCGGTTTCGCAGCCGACCAGAATGTACCGACTGGCGTTTTTGGACCGTCCACGATTCTGACCCAAATTCTGATCTAGATATTGGCGAGGTCTCGTCTGAGTGGCGTTCCTTTTTATAACCGTGCTATCGTCATCCCTGCCTACGGCAGTGTCATTCCGACAAATGCTGCTATTCACGGATACAATGCAAAATGTAACGATACGCACATATAAAACAGACAGGCAGAGATTCAGCCACTTTTGGAAGCGTTCTTATTTTGCAAAAGGCCTTTCGGCTGGGAGGACTGTAAAACTGGAAGCACGGTTTTCGACAAGTAGCGCGAGACGAGAGGGCCAAAGCGGCAGAAATGCGGAGACAGACAAGAGATCAAGAATGGATGAGAAGAGGCAGCAACGTGACAGGAGGGAAACCAAAATTCGGGGTCGGGGTGGGGGGGGAAAGGAGCACAACCGATGAAACCGGACAGGGGAAAAAAGAAAAGAAAACGAAAACACAGAGGAACTAACTTTCACGGTCAAACTCAGGGTCACTGAGAGGACTGCTTAGGCCAGAATCTGCAGAAAACAGGAAAACAAAAAAACGAAAACAACAAACAAAAAGGAAAAAAAAAACAAATAAAAAAATACACTTTTATATAAAAAAAAAAACGCTACTCAACCAAGACGAGAAAAGAAACTAACAGAAAAAAAGCAACACAAAATTTAAGAGGAAATGATAGGGGCATCTCTTTTTTGGTGGGGAGGAGAGGCAGTTCCCCCCCTTTTTTTTGCGGGCTGGTGTTTGAATTTCTTGGTGCGTGGAGGGACGAGGACGGGCCGAAGTGAGATTTTTCAACAAAAAAAAAGAGCTAATTTGTCTTTACCAGTCTTGCCCCATCTTGACTCGGAAGCAAAGCAAGCAGGGTTACTTTTCTTTTTCTTTTTTGGTAACAAACATGGTTAGGAGTTCAGTGCTATTTCGCTGCTGAGCGTAAAGTCACCCACGTGGCTAAGGTGAGCTTCTTGTTCCTCTCCACCCCAAACAGTTCTGTTACCCTGAACTTTTCCTTTAAAATACTATCCGGAGTTCTGTTACAGTGATCTTTTGCTTTAAAATAACTCTCTGGATTCGTGAAACCTATTTTCCCGGTCTCTGTACCCTTTCGCACTAGACGGTTATAGCTCTACGATTCCACTTTAACTGCAACGGCCAGGTCCTATGGAGTCCTGGGATGTCTAGTTCGTTGTTGCTTTCAGGCAGTTTCCAATTTATGGTGACCTTAGGGCGAAGCTGTCATGGGATTATCTAGGGCTGAGAGTGTGTGACAATGCAAGGTCACTCGGTATATTTCCATGGATGAGCAGGGAATCGAACACGGGTCTCCAGAGTCGTAGCTAACATTCAAACACCACGTTGGCTCTAAAGACTGTAAGTTGTTGTTGTGTGCCTTCGAGTTGCGTCTGAGTTACGGTGACCCTGATATTTGCGATTTTCCCACTTTTCTGAAGATCCTGCACTCCTAATGCTAGCGAACGTGGAGCGCTCACTGCATTGTCAATGGGCCTGCCGACGGTGCCGGCCCCGAGCCCACGGGAGGGGGGAATTGCTGTCCCGCTCCCCACATCCTTAATATGCAAAGCCCATCGATATACAGGATGGGACCATGACAGTTAAAGTGGAATCAGAGCGCCGTAACTGTGTAGTGCGGAAGAAATCCGCGAGTGCGCATATCCTATGGCCGTTTCCACCGCCACACTGTTATAGCGCTATTATTCCACTTTCAACCTCCTGTGGAATTCTGGGGTTTGTAGTTTCCTGAGGCCCAAGAGCTCTCTGGCTGCGAATCCTAAAGGCCCCTCTCTAAACTGCAAAACCCAGGATATTGAAGGTGGAACAATAGCACTATAACAGTGTAGTGCGGAAATAGCCTGCGAAGGCACATAAAAGTAACGGGGAGGAGGGGGAAGGATTCTTCCAAATGTACAAAAAAGCCAGCAGACAAGTTATTCAAGGACTTATCAAAATGATTAAACAGAGAATAAATACATCAACACACAAAGAAGGAAAACAGATCTCTTCCATTCTAGAACGAGACTTTAAATCTGCATTCCTACCTACCCGTTTATCCAAACTCCCAAAGAACTTAGTGGATCTTCTTTCTAAGGAGGGCTCTGTAGGATGGCCCTGTAAAATCCCAGTTGCCTTACGTGCCTGGACCTCACTGGGATATTCTGGGATGCTACATAATAAAGCCTCACCTCCAAAAGTACACTGGATCTATGCAGCATTGGTCTTAACCTACAAAGTATCTATCTATCTATCTATCTATCTATCCATCCATCCATCCATCCATCCATCCATCCATCCATCCATCCAGATACATTTTTAACTTATCTGGAAGGACTCTTAGATTGTAAGCTCAGTGGGGCAGGGACCTGTTGTCTTGCACTGAAATAACTGCACAGACTTTCTTGCCTGTCCCTTTCCTTGTTGCTTTCTCTTGTGCTGAAGTTTAGATTCTAAATTTCATGAGGTAGGGACCTCGACCTCTTGCACTCTGCAAAGTGTCGTATGAACTGATCGTGTCATATGAAAACCAATCGTGTCTACCAGGCCAAATTGTTCTTGGTTTCTTATAGGCACGCGCACATCTTTATGCCGGCACACAGCAGCTTTAAGTTATAGCGACAAGAGAGAAGTACAGTAGAATCACCTTCTCCGATATCACCTTGGATTTAACTTTTAAACCATCCAACTTCTTTAGATGGGAAGAAAAAGAAAAATATATTGCAAGAACAAGGGAAACTTTCCTGAGCTAATCCAGCATCCTAGGACCTTTCCACTATTCCTGCCGAAATAAATTCTACGCCAGGGAAGAAAGGCTGGGGTTGGGAGGAGATGAAGTGTGTTGGAAAAGGGCAGAGACGGTTGGAAACTTTAATAGGACTATTCCACACTGCAGAATTTTATTGCTATTTTTTAAAGTTATTCCAGTTCTGCTAGATGTGGGAGAAGGAGGTGGAGTTAATCAGACTAGCACCATCTTTACTCCATTCCCAGCAGTATAAATCTTATTTAGCTACCCATCCTTGCTTTTTAAGATTTCGACAGGCATGGCTTATACACTTTTTGCCGTGACCATGAGGGCTAGAACCTTACCTTCAAAAACCAAGATGCATGTAAGGCTTTGAGACTGCATTTAAAATTCCATTCCATTTTTTAAAAACATTATAATTATTCAGCCAAGCCTCCAGGCTTCTGAAACATTTTTCAAATGCTGCTCCTATACTTTCAAACTTGTCTCGGTCATATGGTCTAGCAGCTTACCTTTCAAAAGCCACCCAACAAATGCAAAGCGGAGATTATACATTAAACCCCCCTATTCAGGATTTAAACAACAACTTCGCCTCTGCATAACATACACCGAAGTTCTTTCTGCTCAAACCAAAGTGCCTACAAGCAGAAGATTGTGTTTAAAGGATTAAAAAACAGAAGAGGGAAAAGGAACGAAAGAAGAAAGAACCGTTAGATGCCAAAGGCAAGGTTTCATTCTGGAAGAAAGGTGAATCAACAGATACTTAGTGCTGGTGGCTGAGTTCCACTCCCTGCAGGGAGAAACACAGCAGCTAAGGGCAGTGGGAGAGAACTACCCTCGTTTCGCAGAGAAAAGAACTTGCTTCCACGTGAGGAAGAGCAGAATGGACGGTGTTGGAATCGCAGCCTGCTGTCGGCACGCTCCCTCCTACCTCGGATGTGGCGTAGCGGCAGCAGCCGTGAAAAGGCAATGCTCCGGTCTCCATGTACACATCCGTTGCTACTGAGGGAGATCGGTCTTCCTTCGAATGGCCTTGCGGTAGGGCCGGCCAGTCAGGGTGGGAGTGGGAAAGGGAAGCACACAGCCCGTTACCTGGCGTCTGGAAATTGATCCGCCGCATCTCCACCGGGTCCTTGGGGTGGTGAGGGGTTATCTCGGCGTTGTTCAGCATGCACTTGATGCGGGGTTCGGAGTCTTTCCGTTTGCTGGTGAAAGAGAGAAACAGAGAGGACAAGTGGAAGCAGAGAGCGGGACAAGCCGTGGATAAAGCAGGCTGCTCACGTATTTGTCTGATAGGTAAAATACACAAAATGAAGACAGGCTTAGAAAAAGAAGTCGTTGAAGACAGCGTGATTAAATGGGCCCAAAACATCGGCCGTATTCTTAGAGAATTGGGAAAGATCATGGGGTGATACACTTAGATTTATGAAGAGGATGAACTTGAGAGAGAACTATCATAATTTTTTTTTATCGATGATATCTCTCTGCTACACTAATTTCTAAAATGAGCAACAGTAAGAACAATGGAAGTGTGCTAAAAAAAAAGGCACATTTTATCATCTTTGGTGGAGCAACAAAAAAATTCAGGAAACAAATACAAGACAAAATGACCAATGTACTTAAAATTTCCTTCCCCAGGCACCCAGAAATACACCTCTTGAATATGTTAGATAGTTAAAAAAGAGAAGTCACCAAATGATTGTATTATATATGATCACTGCAGCCAGGCTGGCTTTGGTGCACAAATGGAAATGTAAAACACACCAGCTATCAAAGATAGATAACCTTATGCTCAGTGTTGTAGCCGTTCAAGTAACACACTCAATATCACAGCCAGCAAATCCTTAGGGGGCAATGCTGGATTTTGAAAATCTGAATAAACCCCGTGACAACATAACGATATTAATAATGAAAGATCACATACGGATTGATGAAAGAGGAACACAAAACTTGAAACATTTCCCCCTGCCAAAAAAGGCAGCTTTGCAAAGCAACTAAAAGCTTTGCTTGCTTTGCAAATAAAACATTTCTTCATGTCTTTTTTGTAATGTGGTTTTGGTGCACCCGTGTCGAACCTGCCCTCTCCAAAGATGGCTCATTACTCAGGATGACTCAACCTCATCCAAGGTCCTTTGTTCATTCCCTGTATGCCGTTTTGCTACTAAAGATACTGGTTTGCTGCTTCCTGCACCCAACCAGACCACCCCCCCCCAAATGTACTTTTGGAAACTCTTACCTGTCTGGCTTGCTGTCCAAGGCGGGATGATGATAACAAAAAAGGAGAAGAGAAAAGACAAAGGTGACAGTTAATAAGGCTAACGGGGGGGATCTCCTTCTCAATTCCTACAACCTCTCCTCACCAAACACCCCCTCCCATGTTCTCCCAAGAACTCTGGAGCCTCTGCCATCGGATCTATTGGACCCATTAAAATATGGAGACCTGAATGTCATGCCAGAGACTTTGGGCTTAATCACACGAGGCAGAAAAATTGGAATGATACCAGGATAATAGTGTCTTCGGCTGGGACTCATCACACATCCTTCTTGTGTTGTTCTCCCGGTGGGAGATCATTTGGAAAGTGTTTCTTTTACAAAGGAGGACATCAATGATTTGTAAAAGAAACACTTTCCTTGTTTTTGTTCTTTTTATTATAGAATTAAGAGTATGTACAAAAATGAATAAAGGTAACGTAAATATAAATGATTATAACATAAAAAATAAAATAAATACAAAACATTTAAAAACAAAAAAATCTGTCTGTCTATCTTATCTATCCATCCAACTATCTATCCACCCATTATTCGTTCATCTGTCCATCTATCCATCCATCCGTCTACCTACCTATCTATCATCTATCCATCCATCCATCCATCTCTCCCTCTGTCTGTCTGTCCATCTCCCCATCCATCCATCCATCCATCCATCCATCCATCCATCCATCCATCCTATCAGTTGGTCTGTCTGTTTGTCTGTCTATCTTATCTATCTATCCAACTATCTATCTATCCATCCATCCATCCATCCATCCACCCACCCACCCATTATTCATCCATCTGCCCATCTATCCATCCATCCATCCACCTATCTATTTATCATCTATCTATCCATCCAGCCACCTCTCCCTCTGTCTGTCTGTCTGTCCATCCCCCCATCCCCCCATCCCTCCATCCATCCATCCAGTTGGTCTGTCTGTCTGTCTGTCTTATCTATCCAACTATCTATCTATCCATCCATCTATTCATCCATCTGTCCAACTATCCGTCCATCCATCCCCCTACCTATCTATCAATCATCTATCCATCCATCCACCCATCCATCCATCCCTCTTTCTGTTTGTCTGTCCATCCATCCACCCACCCATCCACTCACCCTACTGGTCGGTCGGTCGGTCAGTCAGTAGGTCGGTCGGTCTGTCTTTCTGTCTGTCTGTCCAACCATCCATCCATCCTCTATATATCCTTCTATCTATCTATCTATCTATCTATCTATCTATCTATCTATCTATCTATAGTGAATTATATCTAACCTCATGTAAATAAGATTATTATACCCCCCCTTATTTTGATGATCAAACTAAGGACGTCAGGTTGATATCTTGTCTGTCGTGGCCAACATTTATCAAAAAGAAAACAAACAAACAAACAAGAAACATTAAAGTTTGTGGATAGAACTCCACCGCTATGTCTGCAAGCAATAATAGCAAGTATTATAAAATATAATAAATGCACCTATTTGTTTAACGCAAATTACCAGTGTGTGAAATCATGGTTTAGAATCTTATATATGATTTCTAAACTAATTATTCATCCTGCTCCACCTATTGGTTATTTTAACAGAAACACTTCCCAGAGTCTCCCACTGGGAGAACAACAGGGGAAGAATGACATTGTGTGATAAGTCCCATCCAAAGACATTGTTATCCAGCGGTATTTGGGATTTACCTGCCCTGTGTGATAGTAGAGTGGGGAACACACATGCAGGTTTGGAGGGCCGAATACACAAACATGCATTCTTACTTCTTGTACAGAAGGATGGCAATGACAATGCAGATGATGAATACCACGGCCAAGACGGGGCCAATGACCCAAATCAAGCCCTCCTCTCCTTCGATCTTTGGCTGGGGATCAGCGCTGTCCATCTGGATAGGATCAGAAAATGGGCTGGAAGCATAGACCTGAGAAAAGAGAGATCGGGCAGAAAAAATGGAATTTCGATGAGGATAAACGCAAGGCTAAATGCTACATCTAGACAAGATCAATGAAACATGCCAATACAGGACACCTGGACTGAAAGCAGTATGGGTGAAAAGATCCAGTAGGGTCTTAAAGGACCACAAGCTAAACATGAGCCAGCAGTGTGATGCAGCAGCTAAAAAGGCCAATGCGATTCTGGGCTCATGAATAGGAGTCTGGTGTCTAGGTCAAGGGAAGTGATGTACCACTCTGTTCTGCTTTAGTCAAACCTCATCTGGAATATGGTTTCCCGTTCTGGGCACCATAGTTCAGGAAGGATACTGACAAGCTGGAATGCGTCCAAGGGACCATGACCAAGATAGTTAAAGGTCTGGGAACTTTTATGAGAAATGACTTACGTGAGCTGGGTATGGTTAGCTTGGAGAAGATTGGAGACCAGGGTTTGAATCCCCACTTGGCCATGGAAACCCAATGGGTGATCCCAGGCGAGTCACATTCTCTCAGCCTCCGAGGAAAGCAAAGGCAACAAATCTTGCCGAGAAAACCTCATGACAGGTTTGCCTTAGGGTGGCCATAAGGGGAGAGACATGATGGCTAGAAAGAACTTCCCCCATCAACGGTACTTTATTTCTGTGTGCCTTCGAAGCACTTCTGACTTACGAGAACCCTAAACGAAACCCATCACAAGGTCTTTTTTGGCAAGATTTGTCCAGAAGGCGCTTGCCTTTGCCTCCCCTTGAGGCCGAGAGGGTGTGATTTGCCCAAGGTCACCCAGTATCTGTGCCGGGATTTGAATCCTAGTCTCCAGAAGCTGATATTAAATATTTGGCAATTGAAATGAATACTGGGACATTTGAATCTAAATTGAAATATTTAAATCTTGACTTAAGTCTTGGGGGTTCCTGGCAAAAAAATATATATTTGCAGGGGGTCCCTGGTAAAGAAAAGAACCGATGTTGTATATTGCTGCATGGCCGAAGTGGTCTTTGTGATCTCTCCTAGCTCTGTGGCCATTTCCGCACGACATTGTTATAGTGCTGTTATTCCACCTTCAGCCTCCTGTGGAATCCTGGGGTTTGTAGTTTCCTAAGGCCAAAGAGCCCTCTGGTTGAGAATCCTAAATGCCCCACCCTAAACTGCAAATCCCAGGAATCCATAGGAAGTTGAAAGTGGAATCATAGCACTATAACAACGTAGTGCGGAAATGGCCTATGATTCTATTTGCTGTTGCAAAGGTGATATGATAAGAACGATAATATCACACTTCGGCAAAAATGAGATGGAGAAAAGAAACCTGGGGTAGGAGATCAGTTTTGGATGGCTGTTTTGAATTGATCCGTAACGACAGCTGCTTTTAGGTATTACCCTGAATTTTTCCAGAATCATTGACTCCTCATGCCGTTGCTGCTTTGCAATGGCATTTCTGATGTCCGTTGTCGTTTTTTATTGCCCTGGCGTCTACCTTTTGCAGCGCGCATTGCTTTTCTGTTATGAATTTTATGGATTTCTGGAGCCGATCTGAGACTCCCCTTTGAGTGCGGAAAAAGGACGTAGATTAAGAAATATAATACAGCACTGAGGAAAAGGAAAAATCATCCCAGCCCCTCAATTTCCACTGGCTCTCCTTCATCTGATCAGATTTTGGGCACTACTCGGATCAGGCTATAGATCTGCAGACGCAGAACTGGAAAATGAGCTTGGTGCGAAAAGCACCGCACCAGGACTGAAAGGAGTTGTTGTTGTTGTCATTTCTGATTCACGGCCATCTTATCACGGTGTTTTCTGGGCAGAATTTGTTCAGAGGGAGTTTGCCTTCCTCTGAGGCTGAGAGAGTATGACTTGCTTGGCGGGGATTTGAACCTAGTCCGACACTCTAGCCACGGTCCGACACTCAAGTCCAACACACGACCACAATGGCTCTTGAATGGAGGAGGAGCGTCACCAGTCAGGAGTCGAGGACGTTCGGAGACGGGAAACAGGACTCACCGCCTCGTTGGCCCGCAGCACCGCCAGAACGAAGACGACGTATTTCTGCCCGGCCTCCAAGGCTTTGTTCTCAAAGCCGTCGTAGCGCTTCATGTCCCCGAGGACGAAGAGGGACGGGAGCGAGTGGAAGCGGGCCGCGACGTAGGGCTTGTGGACGTCCAGCTGGCGGGAGTGGCGGAGGCTGCGGCGCTGCAGCCGCGAGATCTCTTGGATCAGCTGGGGAGGGAGGAAGCGAAAAGGGGGGAGAGAGCGATAAGCGAGGCGGGAGAAGACGGAAAACGGAGGCGTGGGATTGAAGGGGGAAGAAGCGTGGGCGGTTTCTAATGGCACAGAGGAATATTTATTGAGCCCGACACGTTCCAAAGCTGTACCTTCCGTTCTTAGACAGAATGGAGATCTGTTCCGCAACACAGCTAGAAAGCAACGGCTCAGATTAGCTGTGCCGAAAAGGAGCGGAAGTTAGTGGCGGCCGTGTCAGCCGGGGCAGCGAATCGGCTCCGTATGAGCTGTCCAAGGTCCCGAACCCCTTAGGTGGGTTCAGCACCACGGATAACTCCTTTCTTTTCCCACACACAGACATTTTGATATTTGCAACTTTTCCACTTCTGTGAGGGTCCCGTGTCCCAACCCTAGTGAATTCGGATGGCCAAACACAGCGTTTGCATCTAAAATGCACTGAATTAGAATTCCTTCAATACGCAGACAAACAATCATATCACGAAGGAAGATCCATCTGAATCACTCTTGTCCCCATCATCCTGCTTTCTGATTTTTTTATCTGTTCTCCAGACATTGGGAATCCCCCTTCTGTAAGGAAGAAGGACTGTGAACCTCAGGTCCCCGGGATGGAGTACAAAATGATGTAATTCCTTACTGTAAATATACCATTCTTCTAAAGAAGAAGGTGCAACTATAGACATACAACTCTCCTTCCTCACTCCCCAAAATCTGCCTTTGTCTTCCCAACTCACTCTCAATAGTATAACATTGTGAAACTGCTTGGACTTCTCCCCATGTCCAAGATACGTTGTTTTGCTTTAACGCTGGCTGGGCAATGTTCTCTCCTTACAGGCACGCATCTTGCATGCTAAGCTTAGGGTTTCAAATCCCAGATCTGTTTCTCTGGGCCAGGCCTCTGAACATGTGCAGAGAGCCCCCTAGTACAGAGGTTGGGTGGCCATCTTATGGGAAGAGTTGCATGGCAGGCAACTGGACGGGATAGGTGCTTCCAACCCTTCTGTGCTAGATGAACGTGTTTTATTAAAGGATAAGACCAGAAAGTACTAATGTAGGAACACAAGAGTCCAAGTGGTTTTCCCAGAATTCTTTGCACTGTCCTGGAGGATTCTGGGAGATCATTGCATTTGAGCGCAAGAGATTCTGTTCTTCTTCAGTGGAAGAAGAACAAAATGAGAAAACGTTTTGGGTTCCCTTGGGTGCGGACGAGACTCAAAACTGACCTCTTCCAAGTCCATTTCTTCCGGGCTGTTGTATGGGTTCTGGAACTGACCAGTTCTGGATTTCTTCAGGGGGACGACCACAATGTAATAGGCCCTGGAAAATCAAAAAAGGGGGAAAAATTGGGCCACAGAACAGGACAGGAAAGACAGGGCATTGAGAGGAAAGCTTTCACAGACAGCATGGTCGTCCTGCCAAGAGTTCTGTGTTTGATGGGTCCCTGGCAACATAGCGTTTCCCCTGGTGACTCCATATATTTGGAATCCCCTTCCTTGCTCCTTATTATCCTACATTTATTTGTATCCTGCCTTTCCCTCAAAATCGGCACTCAAAGCTCCGTACGCTTTACAGGGAAGGATGCAACTAAAACCACACAAAAATTGAACATGAAAAGGGAATTAAGTGAGTCACATTTTTCAAACAGTTCAGACCCGCTGCTGTTATGTGCCTTCAAATCGTTTTGAGGGGACCCGAAGGCCAACTTGTCACGGGGTTGTCTGGGGCTGAGAGGGTGTGACAGGCCCAAGGTCGCCCAGTGGGTTTCCTTGGCTGAGCGGAGAATCGAACTTGGGTCTCCAATGTCATAGCCCAACACTCAAATCACTACACCATGCTGGCTCTCCACAGTTCATAAAATATAATTTAAAAAGATTTAGATTTGGAGTTTAAAACAATACAATAGGCGCTTCCAACCCTTTCATTTTAGAAGCAAATGGGGGCACTTGATGACAGCTAGTTTTATGGATTGAGGATTTAAGATAATGATAAAAAAAAAATCTTATCTTAAATATATTAAATGCAAGAACTCTCTCTTTTCCTAAGGTATACTGAAAAAATGGTATAATAGACGTAATATTTAAGTAGGATTCTATATTTGTCTTTATTTTTTGTGGATGTTTAAATGTCTGGGAAAACAAATCCTCAATTGTATACGAAGGATACTGATGCAAGGACATTCCAGTAGGGAAGTCATGCAAAGATGGTGAAGAATGGGAAACTGAATGACTGTTAGATGGTTGACAGATTGTCTGTATGATATATATGCGTACATTTACGATTGTCAAGACTTTCTTTTCTTTTTAGTCTCTGGCTTTATAAATTTTAATAAAAATATAAATAAAAAAATAACTTTCTGTATTAAAATGCCTGCCTGGATAAAAAGGTCTCTTTGCCAGCTGCTGGAAGGACAACGGAGACCATTTGGGCCTCCCTGGGAAAGGAGTTCCTGAGTGGATTGGTCGGGAATGCTTCAATGGTGTATTCCTGCATGGAAGAATGGGGTTGGACTGGATGACCCTTGGGGGTCTCTTCCAGCTCTAAGATTCTACAATTCTAAGCCTATAGCACCTAGTATTCTATGGTGGACCTCCATCCAGGTACCCAGCACCTAGTATTCTATGGTGGACCTCCATCCAGGTATGGTGGACCTCCATCCAGGTACCCAGCATCTAGTATTCTATGGTGGACCTCCATCCAGGTATGGTGGACCTCCATCCAGGTACCCAGCGCCTAGTATTCTATGGTGGACCTCCATCCAGGTACCCACCTGCCTTGATGAATGGCAGCGTATACGAACATTGAAAGAAAGACCACAAAATCTTTAGCTCTTTGCTTCCGCTCAAGTTTCTCAGCCACGCTTTGGACCTACTGTGCCGGGAAGTCCGCGCTCTTCACTTCGGGCAGATGCAAGACGACGTTGCCGTCCATCTCGTGCCGGTAAGACACCACCGGCTTCTTGCTCAGCAGGTTGGCAGCCGTCATGACCTCCACCTTCTGCTGGAGGTCTCCCTTGTCGCTCCGTCGGGGGGTGAGCGAGAATCGGTAGGACGTGTGGGGCTTCAGGTTGGTGATCAACTTCTTGGTCATCCGGCCGTCCACCTCAATCTCCTGACCGGTGTTCTCTTGTCGGATCTGCAAAAGGTTGCACGGGGAGAAAGAAGTTGATCTACGATTAACTGAAGTAATTCGTAAATAGATATATATTATTAATTAAAGAGAGCCCTGCTAGAGAGAAACAAAGATGTTGCTTTCCCCATAGTGGACAAACAATTGCCTCTTGGGAATCTTGCAAAATGGAGCACAAGCCTTTAGAAGGTATGTATCTTGGATTAGTGAGTTGTGTGGGACCGTACCGTGGCAGTTTTGGCCCGGGAGGAACAAATGTCACGAGCCGAGCCTGGCTTTGTGCTCTATCTCCAGCACTGGGGAGGTTCCATTTAAATCAGAGGTGGATCAATCTGATTCTTTCAGATTGTGTCACTGGTTCTAGGCTAGCTGGGACTCAGAATTAATTTAGACTGAGATGTTGGAGGACAGAGTATGAGGAAGCAGTTAGGTGATGGAGGAAAGCCCCGAAGGTACGGATGAACCCGTCCAAATCGCTTAATGTTGCCTGTCCTCAGACGATGGCCCTTTCCGCACTAGAATGTCATAGTGCTATTATTCCACTTTCAACCTCCTGTGGAATTCTGGGGCTTGTAGCTTCTTGAGAGGCCAAAGAGCTCTCCGGCTGAGAATCCTAAATGCCCCTCTCTGAGCTGCAAACCCCAGAATTCCACAGGAAGTTGAAAGTGGAATAATAGCACCAGAACAGGGTAGTGTGGAAATGGCCTTACTCTCCTGAAACTTCAAATCACGAGACCTCTGGGGCAGAAAAGAACAAATCTGCCTTCTCCCCTTTCTGTGCAATTCAGCAAGCTGAACAATAAGAATCCCCTTCAGTCCTTCGTCCTACGTTTGCTTCTCTGTACCTCTTTGTCGTCCTTGTTGCCTTTCTCTGAGCTTGTTCCAACTCTACATCCTTGCTAAATTGAGGTGCCCAGAACTGAACACAGCACTCCGGATGAGGCCACAACGGTGGCATATCTAGCGTAAACAGTGCCTAGGGCAAGCGTAGGAGTTGTGCCTGTGCCTTTTCACCCCATCCTCCACCCCCCATCCCACATCCATGACTTTTTTGCACCCCCTGATTTTGGTGCCAGGGGCACATACCCTACTCTAGATACGCCTCTGCATAGCAGTAGCAATATCCTTGATAATAACAATATTACTTACCTTGTACAGAATGGGAGAGTTGTAATTTTCAGGAAACTCCCAGCCGAGGAGAACGGACGTCTTGGTGACCATCTTCACTTTGAAATTTTTGGGGAAAACTGTCGGGAGGAAAGGGAACAAGGGGAGGGGAGAAAGCAAGAGAAGCTGAGCGGAAGGGACAGGCTTGGGGTTCCACCGACTGGGGACGGGTCTTTCCGCGCAAACGCATCACTTCGCGTCTTCCCGTAAAGCTCTTTATCCTGCTTCTCAACCCGCGCCCAGCCCTGGCATCAAAACCGCCGCGTGTCGGGAGACGGCCTCCCTTCCCCGGATGACTTTTGGGACTGTCCCCTGCCGCCCCACCAACATAAAAATGGCCTCCGCTGCTCCTGATTGGCTGCTGAGGAGAAAGAGTCTTTGGATGAAATTGTGATTTCTGCACGTGTGTGTTTTTGCATTCCTCCCCTTCTCCCTCCCTTCGCGGCTTGCAAAAAAGAGAGAGAGAGAGAAAGAATAAAAGAAAGGGAGAGAAGAAGAGACTGAGAAATAGAGAGAGAAAGCTGAAGAAAAGGCTCCGCCCACCTGTGATCGCAACTGCTCCGCCCAGCTGTCAATCAAGAAGGGCTGCCTGGACTTGACTTTTCGGAAGGAAGAGGAAAAAAGGGACTTACCTGGCTAAGGCAGAGAGAAGCCGTCTGCCTTATTTTAATTTATTCCCCCCCCCCTTAACCAAAATGTACTCACACGCCTGTCTTGAAGCTGGCGAGGAGCTACTGCCTAGTTACGTGGGTTTTTATTTATTAAATGAATGGTTTGGTTTTGGTTCTGCTTCTCCGCCTTGCAGGAACGGCTCGGGAGAGGCACCCAGAGGAGAAACCGGCAAGTCCTACCTTGGTCCAAAAGGAACGTCCGGTATTGGACAGTCGGGCTGTACGGCCCGGCACCTTTACTCGTGTGGGCTCGGATTTTAACATCGTAGGCGGTGTTGGGCTTGAGGCCGTTCAGGGTATACGAATTCTCAGGAGACGGGAGCAACTCTTTCTCCTGGGGGCTCCCGGAAGCGCCGGCCTCCCGGTAGGCCACCGTGTACTTGACGATGACCCCGTTCCTCTCGGCCAAGACGGGGGGCAACCAGTTGAACTGTACCGACCGGGAGGTGATGTTGCTCGCCTCGAGAATTTGGGGGTAACCCTTGGGCACGTCTTCCGGGATGGTGAACTCCTGCACGGCCTCCTCCCCGAAGCCGGCCCGGCTTTTCACTGACAGTTTAAAAACGTACGTGGCTCCTTTGTGGATATTGGTGGCCGTGTACTTATCCTCCTGGGCCGCGAACTCCAAAGTAGCCAAGGGGTCGATGTCCCTGCGGCCGAACTGGAGGCGGTAGCCCAAGACCTGGCCCTCGGCGTCCAGAGGAGGTTCCCATTTGACGAGGAGGGTGTTCTCTTGCGTCGGGTGGACGGAGAGGATCGGCTTTCCTGGGACTAGAAGGGGAAGAGGAAATGGAAAAAGATATTGGCCAATAGGCTATGTTCAAAATAGACCTGCATTCAGTCATTTATTTACTTACTTTAAAAAATGTTTTTAAACTAATATTGAATATAGAATTAGATAAGTGATTATAACTACTTGTAATTGACTTTACCAGTTATAAGAATGATTTATATTACTTGAAACTAATGGAGGATGTAGAACTATTTGGTAAGTGATTCTAAGTATTTTTTTAAGACTGGTGATAATTAATCTTGTAGGTGCATATTTATGATGATAAGAGTGAGCAGCAACAAGTATTAATTTTAGGTATATATTTAAAGACTAATAAGTGTAATCATTTGATTAAAATAAGCTATTTGCAACAAGGGCTAGAACCAACTTTTAGTTATTTGTAGCCTTTTTTATTTGTTACAGTTTTGTTAGGTGCTTGTAGTTTTGTTGTGTATCGTTGTGTATTCTTTGCAGGCCCAGTCACATTTATGCTATGAACTTCTTTCTCTCAGATAGGCCCTTTTCTGCACTATGTAACTATTTTGCACTACGGTTCCACTTTAACTGCCGTGGTTTTGTTCTATGGCATCGTGGGATTTGCGGTTTAGGGAGAGATATTTAGCATTCTCAGCCAGAGAGCTCCAGTACCTCCCGAAACGACAAACCGCAGGATTCCACAGGAGGTAGCCATGGTGGTTAAAGTGGAATCATAATGCAATAGTTATGCAGTGCGGACACGCCCTTAAGTCTCAAAGGTGCTACACGATCCCTTTTGCAGTTATGTGCGTGTATGTGTCGGCACGAACTACCACACAGGAGGCAGTCTGTGTGAACAAGAGCTACATCCGAGTGCCAGACAGAAAATCTTTGAGGGCTGGATTTGGCTTCTAGCTGCCTGATCCTAATATTTTTTGCGTCCTGCAAAATCACTTTGCTATAATCTTTCCACACCGGGACCGCAAGGGAAGCCAAGAACGCCATTCTCAGATGACACTCACCTGCCCCCTTGGTCACAACCAGCTTGGGTTTGCTACGGGCACCGTCTCCTTTCATGGTATAGGCAGCTACCGTGATGGAGTAGGCCGTCTCCGGCTGCAGCCCAGCGATCACCATCTCCTGCGGACAAAGGATCCAAAAGGAGACGGAGATGAGCATCCTTCCTTTCAAAGTTTGGACGCAGGCGCACTTTCCACTTGCAAGGGAAAAACACGAAACGGCAACAACCACCACTCTGAAGCATGCAAGAAGACAACATCAAGCAGAATCCCTTTAGAGGAAAGCACGGGGAAGTGCGGGTGGAACAGGAAGAAAACTGTCCATTTTTTTGCTACAAAACACACAAGACTTGCTGCTCTTTATGCAACGTGTGTGGCCAAACGGAGACCTTAGTCTGCTTCATCTGTCTCCCTGCGTTCCTCTCTCCCTATCTCAACCGAAAACGCTTCTGCCATCAAAAGCCTCTCCAGGTTCTTCAAAGGGTCTTGCGTCTCCAAGGGGGACAAATATATATATATATGTGTGTGTGTGTGTGTACATACATACATACGTACGTACATACATATATATATAAATAAATAAAAACCCACCAGCTTCAAGCAGTTTAAAAGCGTCCCTAGCCTTGTGTTTGCTCTCATTCCTCCCTTTCTCCCTCTTTTATTTTTGCTTGAAACAGGACGGTGGGAGTTTCGGTTTTGCTGTACGAGGTTGCTTGTCTATACTGTTAAAAGGAGCAGTTTTGAGGCAAAAGTACCATGCGACTGCTAATCTCTAGAAAGCCTCCATCTTGTAGTGTTCCTCCAACACATCCTTCCCCAATCTGCCATCTTCCTGATACTCTTTGTCTGGGTACGTTCAAGTTGTTTCCGACTTTGGGCAGCACTATGGAGAAGCTATCAGGGGTTTTCTTGGCAACATTTCTTTGCTCTGGCTCTGAAGCTGAGAGAGTGGGACTTGCCTAAGATCACCCAGTGGGTTTCCATGGCTGAGTGGGGATTTCCGGAGTCCTAGGCCATTTCTGCACTACGCTGTTAAAGTGCTATAATTCCACTTTCAACCTCCTATGGAATCCTCGGGTTTGCAGTTTTTGGAGGGGCATTTAGGGTTCTCAGCCAGAGAGTTCTTTGGCCTCCGTAAACGCCAAAGCCCAGAATTCCACAGGAGGTTGAAAGTGGAATCACAGCACTATAACAGTGTAGTGCGGAAATTCTGAAAAAGCACAGCACAACGAGCGAGAGAAAAATCAAATAGGGTAATACAAGGGAACAAAGTGCTGGAAAGAAGGGCAGGCGGGATTGGGAGAGGGGAAAAGGCAGGGGGACACGGCAACAACAATTTCACAACCATTGGCAACGGAAGCGGAGGATTCAGGGCCAAAACAACAACGGGATGGGGAGGGGTGTCGTACTTACATATTCGGCCGTATCATCGGTTTCCCACTGAGCGAGAGAGGGTAGGCAGATAGGAATGAGAGGAAGGGAAAGAGAAAGAAGAGTGTGAGAGAGAGACAGCGAGGACAGAGAAGCCACCGGGAAGCGAAAGGGGGCCTCTGGAGGCCCCCGGGCTCCTGGGGCAAGCAGAAAGGGAAACCCAAGAAGTGATGGAGTTAGTAGGATGCATGGCTTTGGTTAATCATAAAATCCTAGAGTTGGAAGAGACCCCAGGGGCCGTCCAGTTCAACCCCCTGCCATGCAGGAACGCCCATCAAAGCATTCCCAAGAGACGGCCATCCAGCCTCTGCTTAAAAAGCCTCCAAAGAAGGAGGAGACTCCACCACACTCCATGGAGGCAGCCGATTCCACCGCCGGGCAGCTCTGACCGTCAGGAAGTTCTTCCTGAGGTTCAGGTGGAATCTCCTTTCCTGCAGCTTGAATCCATTGCTCGGAGTCCTAGTCTCCAGAGCAGAATAGGACAATCAAAGGGTAATACTTTGAACTGAACTAAAGAGCCTGAAGGAGTGGCAAATTCGAGTGGTCCCAAATATTTTTCAGGGGAAAAAACACATTCTTTCAATGCATACCGATCCAAGATGCAATATATCTAAAACTGATCCACTACAGCCTCTACAGCTACCATGCTGTCGGGGATGATGGGAAATGTCACCCCCACAGATTGTGGAAAAGGGACAGCCAGGTTAGGGCAGACTGTGCCAAGCTAAGCAGAGTTCAATTACATATAACTGTATGTTCCTATGGGCATTACATTTTTGCACGGGGGCCTTTTATACAGTTTCCAAAGTTGGCAGTACAGTTTTACGTGGGGCTTTTTATACAGTTTGTTCCCGTCTCCATTTCCTAATGCATATGAGTCTTTATCTCTTCTTGTGCGCCGAATAAATTGTAGCCAAGAAAGGAAATCCTAATTTGCTCCAGAGACTAGGAGACGGAGCAATGGCTTCCAACTGCAAGAAGAGATATTCCATGTAAACATTAGATGAGTACTTGGGAATTTGTGTATTTGGGAAAACTGGTGGCAAAAAAAAATGGGGACCTTTTATGAGAAATCTGTGTAAAAACATACATTCAGCCCTCCCTGATTCTGTATCCATGGATTCAACCAACCACGGCTAGAAGAAAAAATCAAAAAGCAAACTTTTTGCATACGGGACGCCATATTCCTACACCATCGTATATAATGGGCCTTGAGTATCCATGAATTTTGGTATCCACGGGGGGCGGGGAGGGGCTGGAACCCTAACAAATACTGACATCCACTGTATATAAATTTTCTGTACTTTTTTTCTTTTTTAAAAAAATGCACTTGCCACAGAAACTGGGAGGAACAAACTAAAAGCTGGGGGAAAGAACGAGAAAACAAGGAAAACCTATCTTGGCAAACGAATCCCTCTAAATCACCGGAGTAACGTGCAAACACTCACCTGAGCATCAGCCAACATCACGTCCTTGATCTGGGGCAAACCGTTCGCCTCTCCGTTTTCCATGCGGACGTAGTGGACTTGGTAGCCGCGTATCTGCCCGTGCTGGCGGTTCTGGACGGGGGAACG
The DNA here is from genome assembly GCA_030412105.1 of Cyclura pinguis. Classification (NCBI taxonomy): domain Eukaryota; kingdom Metazoa; phylum Chordata; class Lepidosauria; order Squamata; family Iguanidae; genus Cyclura; species Cyclura pinguis. Next base: position 5,354,344 of record CM059614.1, on the reverse strand, counting down.
CCAGAACACCTGGACAGCGGTCGAATTCAGAACCTCCACTTCCACCTTGCGAGGTGGGGCGCTCGGGACTGGAAGATAAGAACGGGGACGGGGGCAAAGAACAGGTGGGGGAAGGAGAGAGACAATAGTGAGTGCCGTCTTTCCGCCTTCAAGCAAGAAAAATGCAAGCAAGCATGAAAAATGGGAGCTTTTCTGAGAAATCTGTATAAAAACATACAGTCGGCCCTACACGTCCACAGCTTTTGTATCCACAGATTCAGCCAACCATGGCTTGAAAATATTTTTAAAAAATTGCTTAGTTTTACCCTCAGCGGTAGCCTAAAAATTACAGTTGGCCCTCCCTCCACATTTGCTAGGGTTAGGGGCACAGGACCCTTGCAAAAGCGGAAAAATAGCAAATACCAAAATGTGTGTGCTCGTGTTTGTGGGAAGGAGGCCAAGGCATGGTGGGGAGAGCGGGCACTCAGAGTCCAAACCAGGTCAGGGAAAGGAGAGGGAAAGGGGGTAGATTGGCATAGTGGCCCTATACTTCCTCTCTCTTGCCCATTTCCTTCCTTGGGTGCATGGGGGGCACTGGGAGAGGGTTTCGGGTGCTGACAAATTGGGCTGGGAGCCATCCTTAGCTGGCTAGGTAGCAGCCGTTGGAGGAGGAGGACGGTCAGAGGTGGGTTTTTAAAAGGGTTGCATGGCCTGATCGGAACCGCCAAGAGGGAGGGTTCCCCCAAAAAAGGAGTCCTTGAGGTGGGAACGGGCAGGGGGTGGAAAAGCTCACCAGTAATCAAATCTGTGGAAGTGAAACCCATCAATGTGGAGGGCCGACTGTACAATAAAAAAAAAACAGTGACAAATCTGAGGCCATGAAATCTTCAGATGTCGACAACCACCACGATCTGGGGAGAGGGACGTGAATGACGAGAGTGTTTTACGTTTAGGTATTTGTTTCTAGTAGATAAACTTTGTCAGTTTTTTTTTTCTTTATGCTTGCGTTTTGTTAATAATTGAATGTTTTGGAATGTTCTGTTTTGTTTTTCCTTTCTTCCTCTTTTTTACACTGTTTTGTTCGATATGTGTATTTTTCTTTTGTGTAGCCGTAATAAAAATTACAGAAATTGTGGTGCCAGGGCTCACCCTCTGCTCTGCTTTGCACTCCACTTAGGGCTAGAAGTAAGTAGGTTAGATTAAAAGTTCCTTATGCTGTACACCTAAACCAGTGAGACAGAATAATCCCTTCATTTCACTCTAATCCGGCAACAATCACTTTAGCTAAGTTTTCTGTCTTAATTTCCAGTCTGGAAGATATGCCCTCTCTGTGTGTTAGAATGACAACCCATGAGCAGCTATTGTCACGCTCAGGGAAATATAGATTTGCTGGTATTCCAGATCTGATAGCCGGAGAAGCCGATATTTGGGGTAACATGTTGTTGTGGGCCTTCAAAGCATTTGGGCAATTGCACATTTGGACCTGACGAGCTTTGGGATGTTGGCTACGGAGTGGCCAATGCACGTTGGTAGAACCCATCACGCGTACAATCATAGAGTTGGAAGAGACCCCAGGGGCCATCTAGTCCAACCCCCTGCTATGCAGTAACACACATCAAAGCATTCCCGACAGATGGCCATCCAGCCTCTGCTTAAAAACCTCCAAAGAAGGAGACCACCACACTCCGTGGAGGCAGCCCATTCCACTGCGGGACAGCTCTGACCATAGAGACGCCTTTACTCAGGTCCCAGTATACATCTTCGCAATTTGAAAGTTTCCTAGCACCTCGGCTCTGCAGCTAAGTATGCATAAAAATAGCATGCATAAAATTATCTAAACCAGGGTAGAGAATTCTGGTCAATGTTATTAGCTCCCTGGAGTCTTGTTACTGGGAGAAAGGTTGGATATAAATAAATAAAATCACCACCATCATCATCGTTGTTGTCTGAATTCTACTGCTAGTCCCACGTAGAGCTTAAGTCACCAATGCGACTTAACCGTGATTCAACAAGTGAACTCACCGCTCAACAATTCATGATTCAACAGTCTACCTCTCTTTTGGGCTAACCAACAGGATCCAAGCCAACGATAACGATACACTATGCCCTCTTCTGGTACGACCTGCGCACACAGGAATTGCAAGGTTGTAGGAAGACGTATGTCCCATCTTAGCCGACGGACACAGTGAGGGCATCCATGTTGCATCCACTGACTACAATGGGACGTGGTGCTAATATCTGTTGTTTCATGCGGGGGTTCCTGGAACAGAACCCTTGCATCTCGGGTGGGCATTCTGTATGGGTGTTTGGCTACTTTGGGGAAGTACTGTCTTAAAGTCTTGCTCCGTGTTTCGTTTGTAAGACCTACGTTCGGCTACAGGACGCTCAAGAGAAAAGAGGCAAAGAGAGAAAAATTACCGTCTTCGTCGGTACGGACGATGACAGGCGAGCTTTCAGGGCCTGGCCCCACGACGGTATGCGCCACCACGGTGATGCGGTATTCCGTCCACTTCTCCAGCGATTCCAGGAGGATCTGATTGGTTGTTGGGGGAATGTCGTTCACCTCTCTCGGCTCCGTGTCCTCCGAGTCCAGGGCTCGATAGCGGACGCTATATCCTTCCAAGACGCCATTTTGGCTTTCGGCCGGTGGCGGCCGCCAACTTACCAGAATGGCCGTGGATCTGGTGCTGACGCATTTTACGTCTTGTGGGGGGGCGGACGGTTCTATGGGGAGTGGGAGGGGAAGTTTGGGAGGGGGGTTGGGAAATGAGGGAGGGAGACGGGGAGGATGGAGGGAGAGGAGGAGGAGGGGGACGGGGCGGGGAGAAAACAAAAGATGGGAAAGACAAAAGAAAAAAAGGAAAAAATGATAACAAAAAAATCTAAAACAAAACATACAAAAATTTGGTTTAGGAGGACAAAATTTAAAAGGGGAGGGGAGAAAGAAAAGAATGCTCCCTTTAAATTAAAAACAAAACAGAAAGAAAAGAAGCAACGGAAAGAGAGCAAGGGGAGTACTGCAACAGAAATCTTACAAAGCAAACAAAAGATTGTTTGGGTTGGGCGAACTCAGGGTCCCTCTCCTTGACCACTGATACAGAGCTGTTGTCAATGTTACGCTTGCTTCTGGCTTGGGAACAAGTCCTGTTCGAAAACATGATGCCAGAATTGGATACACAAAATTTCTTTTCTGTTTCTAGGGGAGGAGAAGAAGTGGACCATGGAGAAGATTAAGTACTCAAAATTTTTCCAGGACCAAAAAAGATCCTTATACATCACTGATCTTTGGATCCACCCTGGCGGAAGCAATTGTTAATACGGGCAAGAGGTCCTTGGGAATATTGTTTGCCCGTCTCTCGAAAGGACCGTCTATCATTTGCCCATCTCCGAGTGAAAGATAACGCTTTCTATTCTAGTGGTGGGAATTGTGTCGTCTGTGGGATGTGTATGAGCCCACAGACTCCCAACAGATTAAAAAAAATACAAAGATATAAACCGGAGAATTTAACCTCCAGCCCTTTCTAGCAATGTAATTCTCAATTTAAGAGCTATTATAAATATGCTTCTCCCCCATATGTACATATTTATGTATGACTTGTTCAGAGAAAGTTCACCATTGTCTTCCTCTAAGCCTTAGCGAGCTGCAAGGTCACACTTCTCCAAGGTCACCGAGTGGGCTTCTGTGGCCAAGTGGGGATTCGAACTCTAGTCTTCCGGAGTCCTGGTTCAACAGTCAAAACCACTACACCACAATGCCCTTATAGCTTGGCAAGATTTCTGCAGAGGGGATTGTCCTGTGCCTTCCTCCGAGGCGAAGAGGGTCTGATTTTCCACATTCGCCCAGTGGGTTTCCATAGCCGAGTGGGGAGATTCAAGCCCTGGTCTCTTGGAGTCCTAGTCTGGTATTCAAACCGGTATTCAATGGCGGTAGTATTCAAACCATCACTGTGGCTTTCTTCTTATCTGCCTTCAGGTCAATTCTGACTTACAGTGACGCTATCTTAGAGTTTTCTTGGCAGGTTCTATTTTATTTTGCCAACGTTCTCAGCCTGAGAGTGTAGGACCGGCCCATGGTAACCCATGGGTTTCCGTGGTTGTGTGTCATGCCTCCCTTTTTTGTCCGCCCTTGCTTTGCTGTCTCCCTGGATTCCCTGACCCCCGGACTGCCCAGTTCCTGAACCCCTGGCCTGACTTTTGACCATGCTTCTGCTCGACCCGAAACAGGCAAGCTCTGCTGAACTGCCAAGCTGTCTCAGCGTGTCCGCCGAGTGAACCTTCTGCTAGCTCTGCACTCTTGCTGCCCGGCAAAGGGCAGCCGGCGGCTACGACAACGGAGAGGAGGACATAAGGTGGGGAAGTTTCTCCCCTTCGTGTCCAGCCTCCGCTTCCCTCGCTGTTTTGCTTAAATAAAACTCGTGCAACTGAGTGCATCTAACTGGCTCATCCTGACTTTTCGATGCCCTTCAACCCTTCGGCCAGCCATTCAGAAACAAAGAGCGTATATTGAACCAGACAGAGAAGCAAACAAAATCAAGCAAAAGAACCAAGTTACTGCATTAAAAAAAAAATCAAATGAAGGGAAATAACAATTGCAACTAAATAATAATAATAATAATAATAATAATAATAATAATAGTACCCTTGTATCATACATAAAATATAAAGTCAATCCTTCCAGAGTCCTCGTTGTCTGTTTTACCTACCTTCTGCGACAGCTAACTTTTAAAAAAGACTTTCTTACGAGAGCACTACTGTATAACTTGGCTCTGTAAAGGCTCAGGTCGGACTCATGGTGGGTTTCTAGACAGAGTTTTTAATTCACGGCTCTCCTGCTGTGCTGATGTTACCCTCCCTTCCCGCTTGGTCTCCTCGGGAAGGTTCTGCCTACTAACGGACTCTATGAAATGATGCGTCGTGCTGAGTCGCATCAGGTTTGGACTCCCCGGGTGCGCGGTTTTCAAGAGATGCCCAGAGACTTCAGCTGGCAAATAAGGCAGCTCCCAAGTTGTTAACAGCTTGTGAAAATTGGAATCAGGGATCTTACTTGTCGAAATAATTCTGTGTGTTTCTGATCTGTTTGCAGCACCGATTCAGGTGCAAGAGTTAAAGCCCGCTATGGTTTGAGTAGAACTTATGAAGGGTAGATTCTTCTTCTATGGCTTATCTGCCTATCATGATGACCTGGGACCAGGCCTTAGCAACTGCTACATCTTTCAAGAAAAGAGGATCTGGGAATCTTGGGAGATCACCAGCGGAACATGAGTCAGCAGTGTGATGCAGCAGCTAAAAAAGCAAATGAGATTCTGAGCTGCATCAACATGACTATAGTGTCTAGGTCAAGGGAAGGGATGGTACCACTCTAGTCTGCTTTATCCAGTTCTGGGCATCTCCGTTCAAGAAGGAGACGGACAAGCTGAAATGTCTCCCGAAGAGGGCGACCAAAATGGTAAGAAGGCCTGGAAACCATGGAGCCCTATGAGGAATGGCTTAGGGAGCTGGCGGTGTTTAACCTAGACTTGGAGTTGTAGTCCAAACCTCAAACCACTACACGACACTGCCCCTTGTTACTAGTTTAGTTCTATTTTTAAAAATTTTTGTAGCATATCAATTTCAAAGCTGCACCTGGGTTAAACTTTCTAATCCGCCTTCAAGTCCAGACTGGGGAAAAAAGCCAAAGCTAATAATTAATAATAATTCTCTTGAATACAAATTGGTTAAAAAAAAAATTCTCAAGAAACCCACTGCAGAGTAAGACCAGGCCTCACCTACCCTTTTGGGATATTTTTTTCTTATCCTGAGCACATCAGATATTCAGTACTAAAAATAGTAATAATTTTAAAAAAAGGACTAAATTCCAGACTTAGATTAAAAAATGATAATCAAAACTCAAATCTCCATTGGGTAACTCTGGTCAGCCTGTTTTCCGGTGGGATCGGCCATTGCTGCCTTGGCAGGCGGTCTCCGCACACACTCACCCTTCTAAAACGCCAGCCTGAGGATGGGTGGTCTAGAAACCCCTTCCTGTCCAAGTGGGAGTGGGAAAGAAGATGTGTGGGCAAAGAGGACGTAGGGGAGGGGAGCAGGAGAGAGGAAGGGAGGGTCGCCCTGTGTCTCTGGCTAAACAACAAGGATGCCCCGGAACCGCGACTCATACTCTTTCGGATGGCACCGTCTTGGGCGGAGGTGGCCGCCCAGGGCAGACCTTGCTGTTGAGAGAGAACCTGAATGGAGTTTCCTTCACAATCCAGCCCAACCTGTGTGAATTCACATGCGTGTGTGTTCAAAAAAAAAAGAAATGCGGTTGCACAGGATCACGAGGCCCAGGTTTGGAAGCGCCGAACCCGTTTCAGCAACTGTGGTGGGACAGAGACAGGAAGCCGTGGCAGAGGTGTGTGCGGGGCAGTGGCGGAGAATGAGAGCGCGTGTGGATGGGGGGAAGACAGGTTGGACTGTATTTGTGAATCCGCTTGAGACCAGCCAGTACTCACCTGTGGCACACCTTTACCCGCTTTAAAAGTTGACTGTCCAAGCCTCAAGAATGGCCCCTGACTGAGCTTTTGTACCAAGGCAATGTGCTTCTTTTTTAACCCTTCAGGTACCATAGACTTTGGATATGTCCCCTTGACATCACCGGCTTTTGGGGGAAAAAACCCCCAAAGAGAACCTACTGCTATAAATAATAAGGTATTTGGTAACATTAAAAACTCTATAACACGATGAAGTCCTTTTCACCCCCTGTACTCTCTGCTCATATTTTCTAGAAACCTGCTTAGGCTACCCTTTCCAAAATATTAAAAAATAAACATTTATTTATTTATTTATTTATTATGAAAAAAGGAAAATGAAAAAGACTCTGGCCTTTTCAGACCCAACAGCAAATTTCCAATCTGTTGCTTTTACTGCTGAGTTAGACATTATTTACGTATTCCATTTATTTATGGCATTTATTCACCAACCGATTTAACAAGATCGCTAAGGAATATGGCAATCTGCCCATCGACTTTTCCTCTGCTCCTGAAATTATCTGTTTTTTTGCTTCTTCCCTCCCGAGTGCAACCCACTTTTCAAATGGCTTTTAATTTGATCGTTTTTGGATATCCAAGTCTACTGTCTCTGGTACTTGAAGAGTTAAAGGCAGACTTCTTTCAAGATCAAAAAAGAATACTTTACCTTTAGTTTAATGGATTTTTTTTTTTAAGAAAAAGAAAATAATCTTGGGGTTTGATGCTCTGGATCACCACTCTGACACAGTAGCGTGTGGTGCTGTGGAGAAGCATGCCGCATGCAGGGAAAGGGCGGGTGCGAAAGAGAATGCCGGCCAATCATGCGAAGCTGCCACGTGGAAAGCGGGGATAAAAGCGGAACCACGGAGGGGAAATCTCACAAGCAGCCGACGGTGCAAGTATAGGCCAGGGAAAGAGCAGAGCGAAAGGGAGATGCCACAAAGCCGGGGAGAGAACGAAGAGGACGTCATCTGCATACAAAGCGTCGCCTGGAGCTTTTACGCCCAAACCTCAAGTCTAGTAGAAGCCTTTGGAAAAGAAGAAGAAATTTAAAAAAAGGGAAGAAAGTACTACAGGGTACGGAATAGCCCTGAGTCGACAGTGAGCCTCAGCTCGGTCCGTTCAGAGGCTCGGATCGCCTTGAAAATTGTTGGTGGACGATGAGCGAAAGCAAAGATTGCCTTTCTGGAGCTATCGCGGGCTAATGCTTTCAAGTATCTACTGAGGGTTAATGTTCCAGAAAGAGGGTCAGGGTAGATTTATTTATTTATTGTATTTATACGTTGTCTTCCTCCCGAGGCAGTTTCCAGAACAATTACCATTAAACAAGTGGAAGAACGGGAGCCGGCCTTGTTTTCCCTGTTCTTTCCCTTTGGGAGGTGGCACAGACTGGGCTCAGAAGGAGAGGCAGGTGAATAAATCGAGGGAACCAATGAGTGCTTCTTGCCGGCAAGGATGGGACCAATTTACGGAGAGAGAACAGCAGGTTCGTCACCTACGGCATGAATCTGAATTGGCGCGGCACATAATCAAAAAGTCAAATGCTGGACTGATGACAGTTGGTCATCAGTCTTGCCTTTCTCCTTACATAGCAGCTGGGTGATTTTTTAAAAAATCTCATTTTAAGAGACATGTATGTTTTTGTGAATGAATGCATATGCTTTCCACCTTACCAACCCTGACTCCAGAATGATACAAAAGCACACGTTGCCCCTGAGCCTTGACGACACAGGCGCTAGCCAATAGGCTGGACCACAATCCATTGCAAAAACAGAATCTTCTTTTCCCTGGATCACTTATTCTCTGCATTCCCAGTGTTTTCAGAGTTCAACTCAGGATGGATTTTTTTTTAAGTATACTTTGGGGGCAAGAGAAATGGCTTCAAATCATTCCTCGTTTCCCCCTTTGCAAAGTTGGGACAGAATGTCAACAGGTCTGGAATGCTTGCAAACGAGAATGTGGTCCTTCTTGAAGATGACGCTTTAGGCAGAGAGGCCCAGGGAGAAAAAGAAGACGGAAATACATATATACATACGTACATATATATATATATGAAATATGCACACACATACATATATATATATGTGTATATATAGTTTTGCAGACCAAACTGAACAAGGCACTGTTTCCCTAGAAAAAGCAGCCATGCATTCATGTCAGGAAATGGACGAAGGGAAAAGAAAGAGAGAAAGAGAGAAAGAAAACTCGCCATGGATTAGGCTGGGGGGAGCTGTATGGAGTGGGGAGGGGTCTGCATAGGACTAAGAAAAAAAAAAGACACACAAAAAGCCTGCCCCGAGCTGGGAGGTCTGAGCGCCGAAGGATGCCGCCGGGATCTGGGAAGAATTGAACTCGTTCCTCCAGCAGCCAACCAGGAAACAAAAAAAAAGGTGTTTTTTTTTTCACCAGGTTACAAGACCACTGCATAAAAAGGAAAAAGAAAACAAACCCTTTCCCCCCAATCGTCTGGCCAGGAATCAAATTCTCCCTGAACTAATTAACAAAAGAAAGGAAAAAGAGAGGAACAAAGAGAGAGAGTGAGAGAGAAAAGAGAGAATTGTTGACAAGCTCCCCTGCCCGCTCAACCAAACCTACGTTTACTGTTTCCCTTTTCTGTTGCAAAACCAACAAGAACCACAAAACGAGGTGTATAAACCTCTCCACGAGGTGCATGCAAGCAAGCTGAAGTGAGCCGAAAGAAACCCATCGGTCTCTCCCAGTTGGGACAGGGATGGCAACTTCAACTTTAAGGAGAGAGCCGGACTTAAAGATCAGCAGCTGTTCGTACCCAACCCGCCATCGACATCCATTTTTTCCCCCAATAACAAAAAAAACAAAACAAAACACCATGATGCCACAGAACAAAAATGGATCAATATCCGGGGCCCACACGTGATCTACAGTCATAGCGCTACGATGCCGCTTTAACTGTCCACGGCAACATCCTACGGTCAGAGGCGTACCGAGCGCAAACAGCGCCTAGGACAAGCACGGAACTTGTGCTCCGACCTCTAAGGCCACTTCCTCCTCCTCTGCCGCTGCTAAATCGTCCGGCATGGATTTTTTGGGCACCCAGGGCACGTACCCTATGTGCCCCGCCCTGGATACACCTCTGCTTATGGAGCCCCAGGATTTGGGGAAGGAGCACATCGAATTCTCAGCCGGAGAGCTCTAGCGCTTCCCCACACTACCAAGCCCCAGGGTGCTGCCGGGACAGTTAAAGAGGAATCACGGCGCTATAACCGTGCCGTGCGGAAGGCGAAGGTTTATCCCTGTCAGCAGCCTAGGCAGAGGGCAGAGCAAATACTTCAGTGAAAAGACCTTCCTCCTCCTTTTTACTTTCATATAGACACACACGAAAATTAACCATTCGACAGAAAAGAAACTGAATTCCGCCCCAATCCTGGATGGGAGCAGAGGCCTCCAGATTGAAAAAAAAATATATATGTGGGTGAAATATTCTAAGGAACGTTGGCCTTCTGCGATACGCGATGAGGATTGTAACATGGGAAGATGCAATTTTGTAAAAACAATATATAGGAACAGACTACACAATATTTTGCAACAATCCAGATGACGCCTAATGAGAAATTCCTGAAGTGGCTTTTTAATGCCTATCTATATGCTAGTGTATCTATTCATTCCCAGCCAGCCTTCCACTTTTGTTAGGGTTAGGGGCGCAAGACCCCAGCAAAAGTGGAAAACTAATAAATAAATAAATAAATAAATAAATAATAAAAGAAAAAAAAATAGTGAATGCTTTCTTTAGAAACCTGAGAACACTTCCCCAGGAATCTCTAGGTCCTCTGGTACAATTCTGTGGTCAGCTTCTGGCAGAAGTGGGCCATGGAGTTACGTGGGAGGACCTAGAAATGCCTAGAGAAGTGACCTCTCTAGGAATCTCTAGGTCCTCCAGGGCAACTCTATGGTCCACTTCTGGAGGACATAAACCACAGAATTGTCCTGGAGGACCTAAAGATTGTTAGGAGAACTTTTTTTTGTGTGTGTGGTGGGGCAAAGGCAGTTAAGAATTTTTAAAATAAATAAAATATAAATAAGAAATAAAATAAAATAACACAAATAATCAATGCTGAACCCACAAAAATGGAGGGCAAACTGTATTTGTTCTATGGTCCATTTAAAGCCTTAAGTCTCACTAGGAACATTTGTCACACTTCCGCACAACTAGAGATGTGAAGGCCCAGGAGAAAAATCCAGAAAATCTTAGAGGGAGGAACAATTCCTTCTACCCTCCTTTCTTCATTTTTTTTCCAAAAAATGGATTACCGTATGTTTTCTTTTAGAATGATGAACAAAATATTGAAGAGAATGTGTTTGTATACTCTCCCTTGTAACCTGTCTGAAAACCATGCGATACGGTAGCTCGCATCACTGTAATTTCCAGTCACGGTTACCATTTCCCAGCTCTTATTATAGGAATGAGTGCTTTATGTCTGCTTGGTGCTATGCAGAAATAGCAGAGACAAAATAATTTCCTTTGTTTTCTTCTGTTTTTATTGCTTTCTTCTTTTTTTTATTGCCTGGTGTTTTTTCCTTCCTTTCCATTTACTTACTTATTTGTTGCCTGCTCGTCATAAACCGGCAAGAGAAGTATCTTCAAAATAAAATCCTTTCTTTTGGAAGCGTTGTTGCAGGGAGGAAGCAAACTAACACATCTGCAGAGGCGTATCTAGGGTGGGTCAATTAGGGCACGTGCCCTGGGTGCTGATGCCGGGGAGGCACACAAAAAAAACAACACAGTGCCGGAAGTGGCGGCGGTGATGGAGGAAGCACCCCTGGAGGTAGGGGTGAAACTTCCATGCTTGCCCTGGGTGCTGTTTATTCTAGATACGCCTCTGCACATCTGTGTGGTTTGGGGTGATTCTGGCTGAAGGATGTCCTGCCCTAGTTCGAAGACCGAGACGCAAACACAGGTAGGATCCTCCCCAACAGACAAAACACACCGAAATGATAAAGGCGAGACTTACTGCAGCCCAACACAGACAAGAAAGGGAATGCTCACGAGGCTCAGAGCGCTTACATAGGTCCTCTCCTATAGCTCCTTGCCTGATTAGTGAGTCTTCCCTATACGAGTGCTCCGAGTTTCGTGGGTCGTCCCCTTCTCATCGATGCAAAGGGGAGAGGATCAGAGGGCGAATATGAAAGTATTTGGGAAGGCGTTACGGGAACTGGCAACGCTTACGATAAGGAGACATCCTGCTTCAAGGATGAAAGAGGTGCAAACAGCGGAGGGTCTGGGAAAATGCCTAAACTGGTGGAATGGCTTTTACCAATCACTGCTATACACACCTAAATTTGTATGATAAGGTATAAAATCTGTGACTACCTCGTATGCGGTACTCTCAGCAACTTCTAAGGAAAGTTCCTGTGTGATTTGCTTTGCTACAAACGAACACTCCCGTTTTAACTCTGAGTGCGGTTTGCAGAGTGCAAGTTATCGGGGACACGACACAAGCCCAGCTTCACTTTTCAATGCCAAACACCCGAAATCCCCTTAACAAGTTGAAAGAGAGAGATTGTGCATCATCCCAAGTTATAATCGCACACACTGGAAAAGCGTCAGTGAGTTCAAGAGCAATCTTCCCCCGCGAGGGTCCCCTCCATTGTGCTGGAATGCAAACCTCATCAGCAGGCAATACTCTGAGATGATGGGCACTGCAATCCAAAACACATGGAGAACCCCTGGACGGAGGGAGGAGAGCAGTCTAGAATCACATGCCGCACAGAGGCAATGATACAAAGAACCCAAGATGAGGGCGGAAGGCGGTGGAGATGGCAAGTAAATAAAAATAAATGATTCCTTGAATCGAGGCGAAAGTACTGCCAGCTGGAAGGAAGGTGACAAGAGCAAATACAGAAGGCAAAGGGACTTAGTCATCGGGGAAACGTCTGCTCCCAGTTGATATGGATTTCCTAAGAGATGGGAAAAAGTTGCTCTGTCTTCACTTGCTGGCCTCTCACCGCAACTCCAGCCCACTGTGTTTGTGGCGACTCCAACCCCGTGGCCGAGTTCTTTACAGTAAAGATGTGAAAAGACAGTGGGGTGGGGAGGGGAGAAACACAAAGAACAGCCTGCCACAGCCAATCATGCGGTTGGGAACGAACGGATGAAAGAAAACGAAAAAAGAAAGAGGAGGGAGGAGGAGGAAACCAAAAAGAAATTGAACCAACCAAGGAAACCACCTCATTCTCATTTTAAGAACAAAAAATAGAATGTATTGAAAAAAATAAAATAAAAGCAAAGATCTGTGAAAAGCCCGGGTCGAGCTATTGCCGGCAAAGGGACTGGAGATATCCCCCCAAGGCAACCAGTGAAGGGAGACAATCCATTAAACTAAAAACCTGCACCCGTTTTACATCTCGGTGTGACTGCGATTTCCCCACAGCGGCTACTTTTGGCCATGGGGCAGGAGCTCACCTCTCCCTTACAGGCTACAACATCTCAGCTCTCCCAAACAACGAGTTGTGGGGGAAAGGAAGGTGGGGAGGAGAAGGGCAGGAGGAAAGCTCATCCTCAAAAATACAACCATGTTAATTATTATCCATATTGTCGTCGTCGTCTCTCTCTCTCTACGGCCCCACAGCTTATACACCCACCTGTTCACAATCACACACCCTGTAACTCTCCTCAATGCCCTGCGTTTCCATGGGAGCCAATGTGCAATTTTTGGAAAGGTACTCAGACAAGAAACACACGATCGGGTGGAAAAAAGAGGCATTTTCTCCCATCACGCATGGGGTAACCAATGGGACGACACGTTCACCGTGTCTCAGTCGAAAGCAACATGGCCAGTGGCTCTCATGTCAATGAAGCAGTGAATCTACACCAGGTATTAATTTAATCTCTCAAGTAGCTCTCCAAGGTGCTGAACCGTATTTCTAAACAGGCCCAGCACCTTGGGAAAGTCTTCTAAAGCTCAGGAAAACCTGGACTGGATTCCCCACCCCGCTGACATGGAAGCCACCAACCAAGTGCCTTTGGTCCAACGAGAGACCACTCCACCTCATAGAGGTTGGCCACGCTACCAATTTAAGGTGGGCAACAAACTGACTTTGGATCCACAGCGAATTCTTTCCAGAGGCAGGCCATCACAGTTTTGGAATAACAAAAAAAGATATTTTTTTTAAAAAAAGAGAAAGCGAGCGAAAGAGAGAACCATTCCTTGGAAAAGAGAGATATGATTTCTTCTGATACATGCCTCCACCCTCTGCAAGCAAGACTTCAAGAAAACTATTCTGTACTGGTCATGCAACCAGACCTACGACCAGCATGAGCTGGCTATATCCCTCCTGACCTTACAACACAAACATGTATACACACACACACACACACACCCTATTAGTACACTGGGATGGAAAGCAACTTGGAGAGCAAATCTGATCTTCAAAATAACTGCCGTCCATGTTGGTTGGGCAGACAGATCAACACGGGTTGGCTACCCGACATACACACGCACACCCCACAAGTACATCTGGACTGAAACACAAGTAGAGGAGAACAGCTGGTCCTCAAATTGAGTGCCACCTGATAAATGTAAGACATACATCTCCCCACCGTTCTTGCCTTCTCCCATGCCCCAGCAGGACCATTCCATGCTTCGCTGAGCATCTACCACCCGGCCGCGATGCCCCTCAGAGTATTCCGGAAAGGAAAAAGGACACCTACTAGACTGCAATGTGCGCTCCCTGACCTCCGGGGTGGGGGCCCCGAGGCCCAAAGCCGAGCGAGCAGCCAGCTGGAAGGCATATTCCGTGTTGGGGTTCAAGTCTTTCACCAGGTACGACGTCATGGGGTCAAAAGTCTTTAAGAACTGCAGAAAGGTGAGGGCGTGCGCACGTTGGCAATACCAAGAAGTAGTAGTAGAAGAAAAGGGAAAAACACACACAAAAAAAATCAAACAGTAGACATGTTAAAAAAAAAAGCTCCTTGACCAAAATCCAAATGATAGCTTCAGCTAGAACAGTGCCACAAAATCAGTTGCCAAATGTTCAACGCTCGTATGTATCACATCAATTTTGTGGATTTGCTCTAGTTGGGATAGGAATTAGAAATTAGGGATAGGAAAAACATTCAAAAAATATCTTTAAAAATTGTTGAAAAGCATGTTTTTTGAGTATTGTGACACCCCAACAACAATTCTGGACTCGCGAGAATTTTCGCCAGTTGGGATGTTTTATGTGCAAAATTCGCACACGGTTGTTTTGTGCAGAAAACAGTACTGTCCGCACAGAAAATACTATTTCTGTGTGTCGATATTATTTTGCATGCAGAAAGTAATATTTTTGTGTAGATTTTCTGCACAAAAAAAGCTATCTGCTGATCAGAAACTGTTGTAGTTGGGGACTTACTTTGCACGAAGGTTGGATGCGGTTGATTTGTGCAGAAAACCATTTTTCCCTATGCAGGGAACGTATTTTCTGCTCAGAAAATAATGCCTCTCTAAAGAAATAGTATTTTCTGTGCAGAAAAACACCTTCCTGTTAAGAGAATGGTGTTTTCTTTGCAAAATAACCACATGCCAGCTTTGCGCAGAATAACTCTCAAGTCGCGAATGGGTTTCAATGACTTTTAAAGATCTTCTTGCAGCAAGAAGAAAATTGCTAAAAGTAGTGCATTTGCTGGTGTGTAAGACTCGCTTTTTCCCCCAAAAAAATATCATTTGAAAATGGGGCGTGTCTTACACACCAGTGTGTCTTATACACTGGAAAACAGTATTTGCTAGTGTATAAATGGGGTGCATCTTATATACAAGTGCTCCACCCAAGAAAACAGAAGCTTACCTCGGGGCTTCCTGGTTTATTGCTCACTTCTTTGTAAAGGAGTTCGTACTTCTGTATGATGTCTTGCCGAGAGGGACTCCAGGTCAAGAGAATACTGCTTTCGCTCTTGGCTTCTGCTCGAAAGTTCATGGGTTGCCCAGGGACTGATGGAGGGTAAGGGAGGAAAGAACCAGCAAAAAAACCAATATCAACCAAACCAAAAAGTCTGGGTAAAGGTGAAACGGAAGACTACTCCGAAGGTCATTTCTGCCCCCCGTTTACCCTGAAAGATGCTGTCTGAAGCATGGCAGTTTTTGCATCTGGACAAAGGAACCAGCAGATGGAATTACCAACAGTGGATGAGCGGTTAGCTAGGCTGATGGGAATTGTTGAAATGGACAGTCTTACATACAGGTTAAATGGCAGAGCGCAAAATGAATTTCCATCTGAATGAAAATGGTTGGTTGATTTTTTTTTTTAAATGAAGAAGGCAATCTGACGATAATAGTTTTTTTAAATTTAAAATTTTACACTTACACTACGATGTGGGAGGTGTAAACTAGAATTAAAATACATATTTTGTTTGTTACTTTAAAAGGTTATTATCTACTTGTATGGATGATTATTATTAATCTTTTTCAGGTTTAATATTATTTTTAGATCATCAACTACTAGTATTTTTTAAAGATAGTTTTGTTCATTATCTATTTATTTAATCTTTCAAACTGAATCATTCTTAATTTATTCTATATTCTATATTAAGTTTATTAGTATATTATCTTATAATATTATGCAATAAATTAAGAATGATTCAGTTTGAAAGATTAAATAGATAATTAAGTAGATAGGTAAGTAAACAAATACAATGATAAATGATAAATGACTAGTAATCATTAATAGTTACGGTATAAAACAAAGAATTTAATACTTAGCTCTAATTATTCGAGTAATTAAGCACCTAAATAGGGAAGGACGGCCGTACAAGGGGGAACTCACCTCCTTGCTGCGTCTTCACTTGGATGGGATCCGAGAGCGGCCCGTCGCCCACGGAAGTGAAGGCCAGCACTCGCACGGTGTACGTTTCGTGCTCCAGGAGGCTGCTGACCGTAGTCAACAGGCTGTCGTCCACGTTGTGTTTCTGCCAGTTACTGACAGGCTGGTCGGGCTCCATGGTGTAGTACACGCGGTAGCCGCGGATCTGCCCGTTGGGCTCCACGGGTTCCTCCCACTGGATAATCATTGTCGAAGCGCTCAACATCCGGGCCTGGACGTTCCGGGGAGCGCTGGCTGGCGCTTGCTCTCCCGTGCGGGTCACCACCGATTCGCTGTGCGGCCCCTGTCCGATCGTGTTCACCGCCGACACCCAGATCTCGTACTCGGAGTTGGGGCTGAGCCCCCCGATGCTGTAGCGCGTGGTGGTGATGTCCTCCTTGATTTGATAGGGTCCGTCCTGACTCTTTGACTTGTACTCGATGACGTAATAGGAGACGGGGTCGGGGTTACCCGAATCCCATGTTATCGTTATGCTTGTCGCCGTCACCTCAGTCACAATGGGGGTCCCGGGAGCCTTCGGGAGTGCTGCGGAAAATCATTAAAAAGCACAGCATTCGATACAAGCTTCTTGTTTTAACTTTTAAAGCCTTACACAGCCTTGCTCCCTCATCTGTATTCTCCTCTATGAACCCGCCCGGGCTTTGAGATGGGCTGGGGAGGCCCACCCTCCCAAGTACATCTAGTGGGAAAACGGGAGACAGGGCCTTCTCGGTGGCTGCCCCACCCTCTGGAACTCCCTTCCGGGAGAAGTCCGACAGGCCCCCTCCCTCCCTCCTTTCCTTACGTAGACAAAGAAAGATATTTTTATTTTGGCAGGCATTCAGCGTGTGATTATTGCCTGCTGACACATTGTTTTTGTTTTTAAACTTAAAAGTTTAAACTATATCTATGTCTATGTTTGTATCCATGTTTATCAATCTATATTAGATTCTATCTTTGGTAGGGCTGGCTTTTTTGTCACTGCTTTTGTTCTTTAACTTGTAAAGCACTGTATACACTGACAGCGCTATATAAATAAATAAATAGATAAATAAATAAATATGATGGTAATGGCCAGTATTCTCTATCAGATCCAGTGTGGTGTAGTGATTTGAGCATCAGACTATGGCACTAGAGAATGGAGTGAGCATCCCCGTTCAGCCACAGAAACCCACGGGTAAGTCACACTCTCTCAGTCTCAGAGGAAGGCCAAAGCAACCCCCAGCCCCCGAACAAATCTTACCAAGAAAAACCCACAATAGGGTTGCTGCAAGTTGGAAATGACTTGGAAGTCCCTGACAACAATTCTCAATCGGCAGCTTAATTGATTAAGAAATCTTTGCGGTAGTGGGAACAAGACAAAGCATTTCCCCGTGGATCTTAGGGCTCTGGCAGGTTTGTATAGGGAGATACGGTCTTTCAAATAGTCCGGACGTAAGCCATATAGGGATTTATAGGTCCTGATGGCCCCAGTGATTCTGCAAGGTTTGCAGGATTTGGTCAGGAGATGTTACTTTGTCAACTAAGTAGCGGATAGAGAATCCTGTCCCATAACCATAATAAACCAACTTTTAAAACATATCACACATGTGCACCCATCCCCAAAAGCACACCGCCATCTGTTAAATGTCGCACCTAACTTGCAGGGAACGGACCGGCACGGGGAGCCATTAGAAACGATGGGGTGGTTGTTTGGGAGAACAGCTGAGCTATTCCCAGCCTAGTTAGACACACTTTATTACCCTTCCTTAAACGGCTCCATCGAAAGAGGGAAAAGCGCTCGAGCTCGGCATCTGGAATCATTAACGGGAGCTGGGAACTTTAAAAAAAAAACGCCGACAACAACAACACTTGGTTGCTCTTTAAAACAGAGCGGCTCTGGTTCTTTCAAAGAGATGGGGTGACAGTATGTTGGAGAAACCCAGGGAATTTTTAATACACTTGAAAGGCAAACTAATCAGGGCCAACATTATCTGCAGTCTTCATCTCTCCTCTCCTCTCGGCCAGTGGTGGTGAAAGTGTGATCTCCAGATGTTCTGGGACTGCAGCTCCCATGGCGTTGCATCATGGGATGCTGCTTATGGCTGAAAGGAGTTGCAGGCCAAGAAACATCTGGCGGACCACAGCTGCCCAGCCTCTGCTCTGTTCCCTTCGGGGAGCGGTGGAATGTAAGATCAATGGGCAGAGGCATATCTAGGGTGGGGCAACAAGGCCGTGTGCCCCGGGTGCTAATCCCAGGGGGGTGCAAAAAAGCCATGTGTGCAGGAATGGTCGGCAGCGGTGGAGCTTGGCGCGTGCGGAGGGGAAAAGGAGGGCGCGTGGCTACGACACGCAGGCTATGAGCTGGGACGCCCCAAAAACACTGCCGCCAGTTGCAAACCGTCCCCATCAGGGTGCAACTTCCACGCTTGCCCGAGGTGCTGTTTACACTAGATACGCCACTGTTGTGAACTGACTATTATTTATGGGCTAAAATATTCCCAACTCAACAGAAATGAGAAACGGGTTAAGAGGCAGAGACAACGGAGTCACAGACAGAGGTATCGAAACGTACACTTCACAGTGATCTGTGCCACGGCCTCGATGACGCCCAAGCTGGACATGGCCACGCAAGTGTAGTTGGCCGAATCTTTCACGTCCGTCAGCTCGAGAACGTTCCGCCCCACCGGCATGTCGTCTTCCGGGGTCAGATCTTCCGCCCCCTGCATCCACTTCACGTACGGCATGGGGGAGCCGACCGCCACGCACGTGATGTTGACGTTCCCGCCCGGCATGATCTCGTGGCTGGAAGGCGGGATGGAGAAGCGCGGGGCCACGCGGCGAACTGCGAACAAAATGCACAGAGGTAACAAAAAACAAAAGAAATAAAAGAAAAAAAAAACAGCAAACAAAAAAAAAAAGAGAGATAAAAGGAGAAAAAAAAGGAAAAAGAGAGAAAAAAAAAGAAAGATAAGGGACGAAAAGGAAAGAAGAGCAAAAGAGATATTAAATACAGATGGGGCTGTAATTATTTGTCGTTCCTTCATTCAAAAAAAACAAAAGTCTGAAATTAAAAATTATCGGAATACTGAAAAGAAAAAAATCGATAAAAGAAAAAAACAACTAAAAAACAAAACAGAACTTCAAAATAATTTTACTGTCACAAACAATATATAGAATATAGACATAAAAGCGATATTTCATAGCAACAGGGTTCCATTGATCAAATTTTTAAGACCCATCACAGCACAAATAAATACACAAAAATTTATTAGCAATTTCTCATCTTTGGAACGGGCAAAAAAAGAGGCGCTTCTGAGCTGGGCCCTGTAAAATGCATGGGGGTGTGCAGATATGTGGGAATCCGTGGGGCTGGTCTCCCCATTCCCTGCCCCATCTCTTAAATGAGTCCCACTCTTTTTTGGGCAGAGGCAATGGGAGGGTAGAGTTCCTTCCCCACTCCCTTTGCTTTCGTTTCCTTGAAAATCTGGGGTTGGTGGGGAGAGATTCTGTTTTTTGGCAAGGAAATTGGCTGCCTCCAGAGATCAAAAAGCAAAGAAAGTGATAGCGCAGCAGAGGACAAGAAGGGGAGGGATGAAAATAGGGATGTGGAAACCTGCTTATACTCAAGGAATAAGTCTGTACTCAATGGTGATCAAGAGGAGCGTTGCCAAAGCTGAAGAACGTCAGGTTTTCTACCTGCTGAGACGGAAATTATTTCGTGACGGAGGCACACGGAGCCATCTCGGATCGGGAGACTGAAGCTGTATGAACAGCCATACTCCACCAGGCTGAAACTGCACACACTATCGTAGCTTTGCAACCAACGTTGATATTCCAAGGGATGAAGGAGAGTTCTCCCCTTTAGATTTTACAATGGGGTGGAATGGACACAGATATAGGTAGTGTTGTGGTGGTAGCCACCAAAATGTTCCCCATGTCCATGCTGATAAGGAGATGCCGGTGTATCCATCGATCCGGTCCCTGCAGTTTTTTCCCCCTTTCTTCGGAAGCAGGCTCTTTTGTAAACATCACGGGTCTTGATTGCCCATTGAAGAGCAAAAGGAAGGGAGGTAAGACTTAACTCACTGAAACAATAGAAAACAGAGTCAGGATGTAAAGGGAATCGAGGTAGAGTGGACCCTCCACTTTTGTGGGGCTTAGGGGGCAAGATCTCTGCAAAAGTGGAAAGATTATGACTACAAACTAAATCACAATTGCTATTTTTTTCTAGGAATCTTGAGGTCCTCCAGTGCAACTCTATGGTCAACTTCCAGTGGCAGTCGACCTCTGGAGGACTAGAGATTCCTAGAGAAGAGTTCTCCCTAGGAATCTCTAGGTCTTCCTGTGACTCTATGGTCAACTCCCTGTGGATTTGACCATAGAATTGTGCTGGAGGACCCATAGATTCCTAGAAAAGGTGTCTCTCTAGGTCTTCCCATGCAACTCTATGGTCAACTTCCAGCAGAAACTATGGTCAGCTTCCTTCATTGAATCAATCCACCTGTAATGTGCTCTCCTCTTTTTCCAACTGCCTTCTACCTCACCAAGCATTATTGTCTTTTCGATTATGTCTCGTCATGATATGTCCGAAGTACGACAGCCTCAGTTGTGTTGTCTTGGTTTCTAGGGACAGTTCAGGCTTGGTTTGCTCTAGGACCCCTTCATTTGTCTTTTTAGCAGTCCAGGGTTTCCGTAAAACTCTTCTCCAGCACCACTTTTCAAAAGAGTTGATTTTCTTCCCATCAGCTTTCTTTTACTGTCCAGCTTTCACATCCATACATAGACCTTGGAAATATGATGGCCTCAACAATACTGAATTTGGTATTCAGTGACATATCTTGACACTTGAGGATCTTCTCTAGTTCCTTCATAGCTGTCCTTCCAAGTCCTTAGTCTTCTTCTGATTTCATGACTGCAGCCTCCATTCTGACTAAGGGCTGGGCCAAGGTCCAAAGTACCTGTAAAACTCTTCTCAACTGAGTCGATTCCCCCTGGCAGCTAACGCCAGGGTCCAACTTTCACAACCATGCACAGAGAAATCTGAAGTCTGTCCGATTCTGGCTTTGGTATTCAATGGTAAGCCTTTGCATCATGCTTGCCTTTCCAAGTCTTAGTTATCTTCTCAAATCTTGAGTAGACTCTCCGACTCCGTTAATGACTGAGCCAAGATATAGGAAATCGCTACTTATTGCAACGTCTTTGTTATCCACTTTAAAGATCTGTAAATCATCTGTGGCAATTGTTTTCATCATCTTAAGATTCAAGCATACGTCACTGTTTGTGTGTCTGTGACTTCAAGTTGCCTGTCGACTTAGGGCGACCCCATGGATTTCCTAGGATTTTCTGGGGTAAGGAATGCTCAGAGTTGGCTTAGCCAGTTCTTTCCTCTGAAATCTAGCCTATGGCATGCAACATTCACTGGCGGTCTCCCATGCCAAGGCTGACCCTGCTTAGCTTCCAAGATCAGGCAGGCTTTGGTGCCTCTTTAGGGGAGTTAGGCCCTTCTATCATCACTATTGCAATAGTTGTTGTGTTCCTTCAAGTCATTTCTGATTCATGGCGACACTAAGGTGAACCTAGGATGGGGTTTTCTGGGGCTGGGACAGTGTGACCCACCCATGGTCACCCAATGGGTTTCTACGGCTGAGAGGGGAGTCAAACTCTGGTCTCCAGAGTCACAGTCCAAAGCTCGAACCACTATACAGAGTCAGATTTATGGTTCTTCTGAGTGTTGGAAGGAGCTAGAGGAGAATGAAAAGGTAGAGTAGGCAGATGGAGAGAGGGGGCTTGATCCCCGGAGGCAGCCGACATTTAGCCCGAACATCGAGGGTACGCGCTAACCAGGGAGGGCCGTGCCGCTTCTTCCCCCCCGCCCCCTTCCGCAAAACGAGAGAGCAGAAGCGGTGACAAGAGGTGAGTGCGGACGGGGGAAGGAAGGGGGGGAAAAAAAGGAAAAAAGATGAGAAACTCTAATCAAATTTTTGTGGTTTTTGGGTATATCAACCCTAACGAAGCCTCTTGGAAAAGGTCTGACATGATTCCATCGATAAGATGCAGCTCTCGGAAATCACAAACATCATGCAAGAGAGGAGGAAGACGAGAGAAAAGAGAGAGAGAGGAGGAAGGAAAGAAGGAAGGAAGGAAGGAAGGAAGGAAGGAAGGAAGGAAGGAAGGAAGGAAGATAGGAGAGGAGACAAGGGGAGAAAAAGTTTGATCGAGAAAAAGGAAGGAAGAGATAGGAGGAGAACAGGGAGAAATGGAGAGCACTGGAACTTGTTATAATGGGCCGCTAGCAAACGCCCACAATGGAAAAGGAGAGAGGAAGAACAGAAGAGAAGAGGAAAGAGAGAGAGAGACAGAGAGGGGGTTTTTCGGGATAAGGGGAAACCCACTGTATTAAAAAAAATGCTGCATACTCTTTTAGATATATATATTTTTTGTCTAGCCGATGTGAACCAATGTGGTCGTTTTAGCATTGGCACATCACAGTCCTGGCAGAAGAGATAACCATAACAATAAAGAGAATAAAAAATATAGAATTAACAAGAATTAAAAAGGAGAACGAGGGAAGGGGGTGTAAAACCAAGGACGTGAAACATGGAGTGGGAAAAAAAAAACAAGGCTGTGAAGACACAAAAGGAGGGAAAGAGCGGGAAGAAAAAGAAAAGAACAACCAGGGATGCTTGGGGATGTGGTTTCCAGATCTTACATAACGGAGAGGATGTGAAGGTAAGGACTGGCACTGTTGCACATGGATCTGTCTTTTTTTTCTTCTAAACGGAGAGGTATTTTGGCATTTATGCCCCATCCGAGGCAGAAAAAAAGGGGTGGAAGGATACGGTTGGCTGTGAATGAGCCCAAAGACTGCCCAAAGGGTGCCAGATTATGGAGGTACTTGCCTTCTGCGGCTACCAAACCAGTTTCAAGTTTGAATTTGGCAAGACAATTAAGGCATTGCCTTAAATCGCAGCAGGCAAAACCTAAGTCTGACTCGGCCGAGGTTTTTAATAGCCTCGTGTCTTGCAGAGAAAGGCTTTCTCTCTTTCTGCAGAGCAGAGCTCTCAGGAAACTCCAGCAACCCAGATTTTGGGCTCTGTATGAACTCACGGTCTCCCTTTTTCCCTTCCCTCTGGACTGCTCCTCTTTCACGTTCCCGGCGCTTTTGCAAGCAGCACGGTCTCCGGGAACTCAACTAGGATTAAGGAGTCACAGCGTTAAGGGGAAACTGCAGAGTGGTCCCAGTTACAAAAAGCACACGTTTGATGGGCAAAATGTTCCAGATCCAATGCCGAGCAACCCCTTGGGTTTTTGGGGAGCCTCAGGAGAGGGTTTCTGGGGCTGAGAAACTGGGCTGTGACCCCTCTCTTTTGCTGGTCAGGCGGTGGCTGGTGGAGGACGGGGAGGACCAGAGGTGGGTTTTTGAAGGCCTGTGCGGCCTGATTGGTTTTCTACAGAAAAGAAGTTCCTGAGGTAAGGGCCACCACGATTTGAAGAAAACTGCAAATAATCACAGCTGTGAAAGTCAAATCCCCAAATGCGGAGGGCCGACCGCACATCGGGAAGGGCAGAATCTTAGCATCTCCTCCATTTTGCATGTATTTGCAATCCAAATCCAATCGCAGGAAGTGTTTCCAAAATTACTTTTCAAAAAGAAAAAATGGATCCAAGAGAAACAGTGCTGGTTGCGTTTGGAAGAAAACGGAGGGGTCTCGGGAGAAGGAAAGGAAGAAACAAACAAAGAAAAGGGGAACAGTCGAAGGCATGCAAACAAATCAGGGGTTTTGAACGGGGACGGAAGGAATGGGAATTCTTTTTAAAGTGGGGATGGGATTGGGTACGAAGTTTTTTGGGCAGGGAAAAGAAGTAACATGGAGAAAAGGCGGAGGGGGAGAGGAGGAAATGTGCGCCGAAGGGGCAAGATCGGTTCAGAGGGAAATTTTTAAAACGGCACACCGATGGCAAGGAGGAATGGGATGGATACATTCAAATTGTCCTTGAAACAGAAGAAGACAGATTTGAGCTGAATCTCGCACTGGAGGATGGGGACGGCGGGGAAAGAGAGGATGGAAAGTGGGTGGAAAGAAGGAAAGAAAGGAGGAATTAGAACAAGAAGGGAACAAAACTGATAAGCGGTAGATCCAGTGGGAGCAGTGGTGTGAATCGAAGTTTGAAAGGGACTCCAGTTTCTCTTCTCAGCTGGGACAAGTGGGGTGTCTGTTGGGGGGTGAGCATCACAAACCCACCATGACGGAGGAGGAGGATGGGCATCTATTTACATTCCAAGCCTCCAGGCTGAGTCAAAGAGGCTTTGAAGCCTCTTTAAACTAACCATGGCTTACGGTTAAAACTAGAAACAACAAACTGTGATCAGTTTCAGTGACGACCTGTTCAGGCAAGGGCTTCAATATCTGGAGGGAGAAGGTCGGGAGGTGATACGCTAGCCATATTTAAATACCCAAAGGAATGTCCTGCGGAAGATGGAACAAGCTTCTCTCCTCCTGTTCCAGAGACTAGGATAGGAACCAACGGATTCAGTTACAAGAAAAGAGATTCCACCCAAATTTTAGGAAGAGCTTCTTGACCGTAAGAGTTGTTCAACAGTGGAATATATCCATCAGAGACTGGTGGATTCCCATTCTTTGCAAGTCTTTAAATGGTTGACCTATTTTTGCTGTTGCTGTAGTTGTATATTCCTGCACAGGAGAAGACTGGTAAGATTGGTACCTTCTGACTCTAGGATGCTATAATTTACCGATTTATTATTGTGTCTGTGATTCTGTGATTTACTGAAACAAGATCCGATTAAATTGTGCAACATGATTTTCATGATCCTGTTTCAACAAACCAGAGTTTAGCCCAACTGGGATTTTCAGTTCCGACGTCACAAGGTTAGTTTAATCCAACCAGATTCCAATCTCTTCCTCAAAGTTGCAATGGAAGATAAATTGGGAGAAAGAAGAATACAAGGCTGGGGCTGTTCATTCAGGAGGTACTAAACTTTAAACAGCTTATGAACCTTTGCTAACAGTGAATATTTATGTATCTCCTTGCAGTTGAAAACTATTGCTTTCTATCTTATTCTGGTAGAAATGACGGAGGAGTGGGGAAGAAGTTAGGACTCGCCATTTTGAGAAGGACTATAGGTCCTTGGGGTCGGACTCATTGAGATAATTTAAACATCTGAAGACAGCCAAAATCTATTTTCTTGGTGGCTGTATGCCAGGGACAGGCAACATCTGGCCTTCCAGTTATACTGGATGGCAACTCCCATTATCCTTCACTTTGGGGTATGCTGACTAACGCTAACAGGAGTTGCAGTCCACTGACATCATATATACACCAACATCTATATAACACATTCCATTATGCCTTTCCTTGTATACTTTTATCCTCTAAACAAGCTTTGGTCAAACATTGATTCTGGGGTGGGGTGGGGACCACAGCACAATAGTGGAGCGCTGGCATTGTAAGGAAAAGGGCCCACATTCAATCCCTGACATCTCCGGAAAGCAGTGACAGCTGATGGCGCCCATGTCAGTGGGATGGGGGATCCATTCCAGGTTTTTGCCAACTCTAAGGCCAGGGTGGGCAGCCGCTTAGTGGCAGAGGGCCCTAGGGACCCCAAGGACCTATACCCTGTCTCAAAATGGCGACAAGAAGTAATGTCTCCTCATCCAGCCCGAGTATCTACAGTCCTTCTCAGAAAGGTGGCAAGAAATGATGTCTCCTTACCCAAACTCCTACAGTCCTTCACAAAATGGCGACAAGAAATGATATCTTCTCGCCAGAGCACCCACGGTCCTTCTCAAAATGGTGACAAGAAATCATGTTTCCTCACTCAAGCCCCTACAGTCCTTCTCAAGGTGGCAACAAGAAGTGATGTTTCCTCACCCAAGGCCCCTACAGTCCTTCTCAAAATGGCGACAACAAATGATGTCTCCTTGCCTCTGGCAGCCATGTTGAGAGGGACTGCTGAGGCACAAGGAGTCATTGGGGGTTAGGATGGGACGCTTACGGGGGTGAAATGGAGATATTTTTGCATGGGGACAGGGGATTCTATGAGGTGTAGGGGCAAAAAACGTCCAAAATTTGGGGATTTTGGCGGTGCTTGGGAGCTGGCAGGGGTTTCATGAGCCGGGGGCCACATCATGCCCATCCCGGCTTTAGCGGAACTGTCCAAGGTGTTGGGTTTATTGGAGAACACCCTGGAGAGCTCCCACAAAGCCTACATGTAAACCTGGAGTGGATCCACTGCCCCACAGACACGTGAGCCACCAGCTACCACTCCCACGTCAAAGAGCATCAGGGAGGGATAACGAGAAGGATGCTTCTCCGACCTCTACTGTCTTGTTTTTGGTTTTACTTACAAACATGTGTTAGAAATACCCACCCGGGCAACAGGGAAGGAGAAGGAGAGGAGGAAAAGAGGTCCAAGCTTCTTACAGACCTGGTCGGAGAAGAAGGGCGGGAATCCAGGTTTGGTGCCCAACGCAACAACGCCGTCATTTGGCAATCCCAGCTGGAAAGAAAACTCTGCGGAGCAATCGATGCCACTTTCTCCCCACCGATTTTGCTTTGTTGCAAAAGGCGGGGGGGAGAAGGAACGATTTTCAGGGAATAACAGAACGGGAAGGAGTTGGGATTACAACTCCGGGGTGGTGGGTGAAACGAACGCTTGGAGGGGTGCTCGGTCGCTTCAAACTCCGATTCACGAGGAAAGAGAAGTCAAAATTAGAAAGGAGGCAAGTAGAGGACTGTGGGGTGAAAGGAAATGATAAAGAACAGGGTGGAACCAAAGCCAACATGGGATTAATCGATAAAAGTTAAGTTAAAACGTAAGGAAAGGGAGGGGAGAATCGTTTTGTTTTTTTAAAAAATAACACAACTTAAATAAATGAGTAATTGTAATCATAATAATCATAATCATAAGAAAAGGTGAAGTGACCAGTTGAAAGCACCAAAAAAAAAAACACAAAAAAACAAAAACAAAAACAAATATATAAGGAAACCAAACGGTGTTAGAAAAACATTTTGAACACCCGGCAAGCCGCTGCTCCGAATGAGGTGAGAAGGCGGACATTATTGGCATTTTGGCGAGACCGGAATCCGTTCCGTCTGACTCCAAAATGAGGAGGTGGGGTCGGGGAGGAGAAAAGGGAAGGAGAGGTAGCCAAAATAATGTGCAGCCTTGTTGACGTTTGTCGCGGAGATTAGATTACACCTGTCCGTCCCGTTTCAAAACAGGTTTGCAACCGTCTTATCTTTAGCTAGGACGGGGCCTCTCTGGGCATATTTCATATTTTCCCTTCCACCCATGTCCTCTCATCGGACAAAGGCATATCCTCTTCCTCTCTTCTCTGTTGACCAAATCCCAAAAAATTGCCTTCCCGGCTGGGATCCAAATTTAGAGAAATCAAGGCAATTATACCCCCTTCTAAAGGGACAAATTGCTCAAGGACGGGATTTCCGAGGCTAGCTATTTTCTCTCCCCGTTTGGCATGTGTGTTCTCCTTTTTTAAAAAAATTGTTCCGTGTGCGGATCTTTTAAAACTCCAATTGGATTCCCAGCGGCCCTCGGCCCAACCCCGTAATTTTAGACACTGGACGGTGTTGGGGAAAAAATAAGATAAAAAAATGAATGCGACGAGGTGTAATCTAAAAATTTTCCCTTCTAAAAAAGCAAAACCAAAAACAAACAGAACAGCAATGCAAAAAAGAAGGCATAGAAGACAGAAGCAGGCACAATTTTTTTTTTCCAAAACCACAATAGCACAGTGTTCCTGCAGAGCACCCTTTGAGTAATTTTGGCCAGACCCGGGTCATACTTCCCTGCAACTCTTGAGAAATCCTTCTGCAGAAACAGAGTGTTAATTTCACCGGGTTTTCATTTTTAAAAAAATTCAAAAAAAGTGGAATTTCAGAATGGACGACTGACCAAAACAGTTAACCCTGCATCAATATTCTCTCTCTCTCTCTCTCTCTCTCTCTTTTTCTCAATGGAAGGATATAGAAGATTAAGAATTTCAAAATATTTCTACTACAGACTTGCCCTCTGTCTCTCTCTTCCCAAGTTCCAGAGCTCAGTTCAAGCGGGAAAAAAAAAGATATATAAAAAGGAATCTGGAAAGGTTTTCCCTGCGTGGAATTATTTTATCCTTTTTGTTCCTTGAAGAATTTTAGGTTCTCCCACCTCTGTGTGGGGTAAAAATTAGATTTGGGGGCGATCTCCTCAACATTTTCTCCAGCCCTGAGGTCGCAGTGGTTTTGAAGATGCAAAGAATCCCACCCGCAACTCACCAAAATGTTGGAAAACCCAAAGGGGGAATTGAGGCAGGGACCAAACGGAGGCCTTGAAAATTCAGTAGCTCGTTCTGAAAGGCGTTTGCTTCCATATCTAGCGGAAGATCTGTATCATGGATTGTTGCTTCCTATACGGAAGGGAGTTTGAAAACTTCTTGCTACCCGGAGGCGTTATTTTCCATCTCAGGTCATGCATTTTGGGATATTGTAATGCTCTCATGTTTGGATGTATGGACCATTCAAAGACAGGGCTTTCCTCTCCAAAGAAAGACACACAGCCTGATGCTGGTGGCTGAGTTCCTTTTAGCCGTCTTGCGTCCCAACAGAGAATTAAAGTTACCATACTGTGGGGACACAAAGCCTTCCATTGTGTGCCTCCTTGCTTCAGGGATTTAAACTATACCTCACACTTTAAATTACTCTAATTTCTATGTGTGGACATTGCTCACAATGGAGTTTCAGCTATTTCTGTCTGCAAGCTTCTTGCAAAGTCTCTTGAAAAATTTACCTAATTAGTTACTTATTTCTATAGACTTCTCGAGCCACATTCTACCCAAAGGTCAAATTGGCTGCTATGGTTTGGATGCAAAATAACTTTGCTGCCTTTAGCTCCCATTGAAATCAGTGGGGCTTAAGGGAAGCTGTGATTAGCTTATCCTTGATTTTTGGATCAAGCAACAGAGCAATCCTGTACTAGTCCACTTAGCAGTAAGCCCCACTGAGCTCAATGCAGATTGCTCCAAAAGATGCCAATGGTAGGTGAGAGGCGGGACTCTGGCAAACTCTCCATGCAGGCAGAAAGCTAGCTTGCGAGGAACAGTGTCCAGCACTGTCCCTACTAGGCTAACTTTCTACATGCAGAGAACTTTAGGCAAAGTGAAAGGGGTAAAACGGCCAAGTCTGCAGCCTGAAGGGGAAATCTTGCTGAACGCTTATTTCAAGACTCAAAAGCAAGGCTTGTTGAATCGGATTTTCTAACGGATAACTACAGGGTGGGTGGATAGTCTGTTTCTAGGTCTGAAAATCAAATGCCATTCAAGGCGGAGCCGCTGCTTTGACATACTGAAGAAGGCAAGGATCTCATCCTGTCCTGCATTTCCCAGGTGAAAACTGAGACAGAGGTGCGCAAGCAACATCCGAACGTTGGCAACCGTTCCTAAGGAGGGAGGTCACCCAAGCTAGGAGAGGCCGCAGAGGTTCGCTTTTTCCGGAGCCCGCAGGAAAGGGCAAGATTTTGCCTTTCCGCTCCTCTCCAATCCCTCCTGCTGACCGGACTGCAAAATACCTTCGCATTTTGAACCCGGTTTACAGGAACGAAAGTAAGCTGGTTCCTAGTGTGGCAACCGAGGATCGAAAGGGAGCTAGATTTGGCCCACCGATTTTTGCTAATGGACTTTTAACAAGCAACGGGGGGAGAATTCGGGAGAGAATAATATTGCATGTGCATTTGTGCATGGAAACACCCGCAAACCTGGTTTGTCTGAGCGGAGACCTCTCCATTTAAGAGAAAGACAGACAGAGAGAGAAAGGAGGTAAGAAGAAAGAAAGGCAGGAAGGAAAGAAGGAAAGAGGAGGAGAGAGAAAGAGAAAGAGAGGGGGAGAGAGAGAGAAAATAATCATGAAAAATGAGACAGATCACTGTCAAAAGTCGCATCGAATTTCTCAAATGAATAAAGAAACAAACAAAACTTGGAATCACACAGCTTTAATTCCTGCATTTCTAGGCCGACAATACCATTGTTTCAGTCCCTATGAAGGAAACGGGAAGAGAGAGATGGGAGGAGAGTTCAGGGGTTTACGAAATTCTGGAAATCTTTGCATTTAAGGGAGGTAAAATGGTAACCAATTCATGCTGCCTTGAACGAGGGGAGAAGGTTGCATGGTGTATTTTTTGCTATTGTTGGTGATGGTGGTGGTATTATATTATTTTATAAAACTGGTCCAAGCTAAAGCTAGGTAATGCAAGCAAGTCATGGTTGCAATGGAGAGGGACAAATAAAAACCTCAGAAAGAAAGCAGAAAAGACACAGGATTGGAAAACCAACAATTTGGGGTGCAAGAATTTAGGCAGAGGCACCTGCAGTCCTGGCCATCCCATCTAAGTCACGGCGACAGTATGCCTGCTGAATTTTCAACAGCTTAAGCTGGCTCATCAATTGATACAACAGAAGGAAGTTAAGTGGTAGCTAACGTTTGTGGTTTTGTTTTTTTGCCTGTATTCCGCTGGCAGGAAAAGCAATCTGTGCATGCTCAGAGGCTAGTGGGCTGCAAACAAAAAGGAGCCAGTGTGGCTTTGGCGCCCTGAAATTGCACCGGCGGGGTGAAACCAGAAAGTGGCTCATTTAAAAGGGGAAAATTCATGTTTTGAAAATGGAAGCCGACAATCACATTAAAGTCATAGACGACAACCCGTGCATGAGCTTTTTCCATGCGCACTAACGCCATCAAATGTGGCAGCACTCCTTTTGAGGACTTAGACGCAGGCCCCCATCTTTCCTCTCGCCTCGAGCCCCCGTTGCAAGTTCTTTCCTGTCCATAAAAGTTATTAACTTGCATGACCTTCTAAAAAGGAATATTTTTTCGTGATCAGCGAGGCTGAGCTATAAAATGGGAGGGGAGCGCCGAGATAACATTAAAACCTTACCACTAATTTTTTGAGGACTGACTCCTATTTTTTGGATTATCGTATACTCACCATTTGCTCAAACACAAAAGTTACTCGAATATGATCATTGCATTTACGACTTAAACACAAGTAAATTTAAATTACTCAGACTTAAGCTTACGTTCGATTTCGAGGTCGCTATTTATTTATTTATCTATTTATTTTTAATTTTTTTGATTCTGAGGTTGCTATTTATTGTCTTAAAGTTGTCCGAATCTTCTAATTTTGGAATTTTAGAATTGGAAGCCACCTTGGGTCCCATCTTGGGAGAAAGGTGGCATGGAAATTCAATAAAATTTATATATATATACATATATATATATATATGTATGTATATGTACGTATATGTATATGTATGTGTATATATATATATACATACACATACATACATATAAACATATATACATAAATACATACATACATACATACATAAATACATACATACATACATATATACATACATACATACATACATATATATATAGTATAGAATAAGACAAAGTTGATAAGTGATTATAACTGATCATTGTTTTCTCATCAATTAATTGATTGATTAATTAATTTTCCTTTTGGGTATATAGATAAGGCTATAATGATTACTAATCACAAGTATTAATTGCAGTTTTAAAGTAATAATTAAAGGTAAGTATTAGCCAATTGTAGTTTAAAAGTAATAAAGGTAAGTAATAGTTAATCGTAGTTTAAAAGTAATAGTTAAAGGTAACTGTTTAATTACTACGAGCTGTCTGCAACAAGGGTGGGAACCAATTTTAGTTATTTGTAGTGTTTTATAGCTTGGTTTAACCTTAATGTTTGTGGGGTTTTTTTAACGTTCCATATGTTTCGTGCCTTTTTTGTCTCGTTTGGCGTTGTTCTTGTTTGCATTACTGTCTCGTAAAACGTTACAGCTTTTTAAAAAAGAGGAGACACTAAAACAAAAAGGAGTTGCTTCAAAACCGCCGCGCTGCGGCGTGAGGCCTCCAGCCTTTGGGGCGGCCATTTTGCCCTGCGCGAAACTTTACCTCCGATCCCGGAATTTCTCCTCAGGGCATTAAACGGGCGAGGATTTAGAAAATAAAATCCTTTACCCACATTTCAGTGTATTCCCAAAGAGTGTTATTTAAAGAAAGGTTTATAAAGAATAACAGGTTTTATGAAAAAGATATTGAGATTGGCCTTCTACAAAAAACCCGCAGTTTTTTGATAATTACGGACAAAACCGGACTCCTCGCAGCATTAGAGACAGCGTTGACAGCGGCAGTGATTCCGGGTTAATTAATATCGACTGAAAGGTCACGCTCGTCGGCACGACGCAAGTTTTACGGGCGGTTAAATCAACTTTATTGGCGGGAAGTAGGGGGGCCGCAATATGGCCGCTGCCCTGAGGCGATTCGTCCTTATTTCCCGCGGCAAAAGTCGGATTCGAGGATCAAGTTCGCGGCTAAGGCACAAGTCCTCCCAACTCCCGAAACGTGCGGAAAACGTCACATTTACTTGGCTCTCGATCTCCCTCCGACCGTGAAAACGTTCTTTTCCAGACCTCCCTCGTCCAACCCCGTCCGACAGAAATTAGAACTGTGTGATTTCATCGCTCTGGGTCGGGGACAATTTTCAAGTTTGTCAAACAGGTGAGGGGAAAAGGGGGTTCAGATCTGAAGGCGGGCAGGGAAGCAGGAACACTGGCTTCTTTTTTTCTTTTCTTTTTTTTTTTCCACAATGCATTTGGAAGAAAAATAAATAAATATTACGGCACAGCATAACCAGTCAAGAACCAAACGAAGAAGGGGGAAAGGAGGGGGGGGGGGAGAAAAAAAAAAGAGAGAAGAAACCAGAAAGCAAAAAATTGAAAACGAAAAAGGAAAAAAAAAAATTCCACTCAAATTGGGGGAAAAAAAACAAACAAACCAAAAAAACTGAACATCTTTCTTTGAAAATTATATGTATATAGAGATATATACACGCACACATGTACACGTTTTGAGAAACAAACAAACCGAAAGGAACAAACAGACCAAAAGTAAGATTTAAATGTTCCGAAATAAAGGTGTAAACCCCCTCCTAAAGGGGGGGGGGCAAAAAAAAAGGGGGGGAAAAGAAAAAGGAAAAGGACCATCGCATGCAAAGACTGGCGATCGCATTCTCCCGTCATGCACAGGCCGAAATGTCCGCACGGCAAGGTAACCATGACGACAGAAAAAAGGGTGCACACGACGTAGCAACGTTACCAACGGATGCAGAGAGAGACGCCCACAATGCAACTCAACTCATCACCGACGAGACCCGAGAACGAGCGGGTCTCGCTCGTCGTCTTTTTTTTTTTCTCGATATAGATATATATATAGATAGATAGATAGATTTCTTGCTTTCTTTCTTTCTCTCTCTCTTTTTTTTTTAAATAAAAAAAATTAAAATTTCATATATTTCTCATTTTTTCTCTTTTTTTTTAAATAAATGAAAAAGATAATAAGATATCTAGATATAGTTCTCTCTTTTTTTTTTCTTTTTCTTTTTTTTTTTTTTAAGAAATGTAAAAATGTGGGTATAAAGAAAGTAAAAAAGAAAAAAAACCACACCAACCTTCTCGTAGCTCTGAGGGATGTTAGGGGGATTTTGATGCAGAACACAATGACATGAGGAGAAGAGAGAAAAATAGGGGAAACACAAAGAGAGTAAAAAAAGGCCTTCACGGCTGGCAACTGCAAATTGATTCTGCTTTTCTCTTTTTTTTTTTTTTCCTTTTTCCTCCGCCTTATAACTTTCTTTAAAAAATCGCTCTCTTAAAAAATTTTTTTGTTTTTTTTCCAGAGTGTCCCCATTTATTTTGAACCCAAGGCTTTCGTGGCCACCGGGGCTACCGAGAAGTGGATACTGGCCATGTTTTTTTATTGGGAAACCCGCATTATTGGGGGGGGGGACACCCTGTTTGATGAGGGCTGCACCCCGCTAATTTAGCACCCCCCAATAACCCAGAGGTTCCCTCCGGCCAGCAGCCACACCCCTCCGAAAGCCCTGCGGCCCACCCCTTGTTTCACATCAAAACCTGCCGAGCCCCCCTGCGGCTCAGGGAAAGAAAGTTTGCAACGTACAACACTGCACCCCAAGACCGGTTCCTTTCCCCCACTTCCGAACCCCCAACCCAGCCCTCTGAGGCATCTTCCCCCGTTTTTTTAAGCCGTTCAGCAGCATTTCCGAACATTTTGGTGGAGAGGCCTCCTACGATGGAAGAAAACGTGGAAACTTTTCAAGGCATGTCTCGCACGGGGATCTCTCGCTAGGCACTGGACACGCAGATCCGGCACGTTCCGACCCCTGAAGCCGACAACGTGGCCGCCATTTTAGCTCCTGTTCCCAATCCGCATTTTGCAATACACCAGGGGAGGTGGGCGTTGAGAACGAGTCCCTTCCGCCTACTGCCAACGCGAGAATGGTTGCTCAGAACCCAACCTAGCCCCCAGGAGCTCTGTTTTAATTTTTTGGAGGGTCTGAATGTCATTTTTCCACACTCCTGGCGTAGCGTGAGAAGAATTCAGCTTCCCACCCGTGGGGACATGCCTTAAAAACACCACCTTCCAACCCTTCCCGTCCGAATGAATGAGCAAAAATACAGAATATCTTGCCCGCTCCTCACGGTGTTAAAAGCAAAACAAAACAAAGCAAAAAAAGGAGCACAACCATCTCAACATGTGCTACTCGCCCCTGAAATTCTTGAGAGAGACATAAGCATGTTATGGGAGAAACCCTTGGAAAAACCTGCGAGCATATTCAAGAGTCTTCGAAGTAGGAGCAAGAACAACCGAAGGAGGGGGGGGGAAAAGAACCCAGGTCACAGAACCATCACCCCAATCTCCGCCCCCTCCCCAAAAAGGACTACATTCCCGTTTCCCTTCTTGGAGAATGGTGACACCAAAGATCATGGAAGCTTTGAGGGACAGCACGAAAGGTGGCCGACCAGGCGAGCTCCCATGGCGTTCGCCATCTGCTCCTAAGCCACCAGAGATACTAGCTTCCAGTTGCCTCTAGAACCGAAAGTCCCAGCTTGGAATTCACACTGAAGTCTCCACAAACACTGACCCATGAGCCACTTTTGGAAGCAGAAGTCAAACTGGTTCCTGAGACAGCTGGAACAATAACATACACCAATATGCAATTGCTGTTGGGTTACCTGCATTTGGAACGGCTCGACCCTCTGCTTTTTAAAAAAATACATCGATGAATCACACTTTTACTGCTCTAATACCATATGCATGCTTGTTTTGTAACAAAATTACTTCTCCGGACAGGAACATGTTGATAAATCACGGTTACTGCTCTAATAATACCACGTAATGCTTGTTTTGTGCCACTAGGTGACACTATTGCATAGCACCGAAGTCAGCACAAGCATTAATTCTCACCAGAAAACAGGAAGTCTATCCAGATTTTGGGAAAGGCTCTTATTTGACTGTTCATCATAGCTGAGCAGAACAAACCATTCCAATTTTATGGGAAGAGAATAAATGTAATTTGCATAAAACAAGGAACAATGCAAAAAATGTTCTTTTGGAAAAGTCCTTCCCAGAAAAGAAGGAACAGCTCCAAAAACTCCAAATTTTCACACCAGGCTCAAACTTTCACACTCCTTAAGACCCGTGAAGGGGAACAAATGTGAACCCGTGTGAACTCAACCCTCAAGCGCTTCAGAGATTTTCATCCACCGGGAAGGAAAAAAAAATAGGAAAAAACCCCAAAACTTCTTTTGGCACAAGATCAGATGCTAAGATTCTGTACTGCTGGTTGCCAACTCTGGAGGTTCAGACAGACATCAATATAACAGCGATAGAACATTATTCTTTTTTTCCCTTTTGGGTCACGACAACAAAACAACCACAACAAAAAAGGCTTCTTTAAAAATTTAGCTTGGATGTTAAATAATAATAATAATAATAAAAAAAAGAACAGAAAACCAGCAGCACTGAGCGATGTTCCTAAAATGGGAAAGAAACGGTAACATTCGACATTTGTCCGTAACAATAATTTCTGACCCATTGTACTGAACATAGTACATTGGCTACATATTGGTTCGCATCAGGGACGCCAACAACCCTGCTAGCACAAGCAGGAAAGAGAAGGCATTTAGCAAATATGTAGCAAACTTCCAAACAGAACTGGCAAGGTATCTTCTGTCTCTCGCCAAATTACAGAATTTTGTGTGTGTGGAGAGAAGGCAACTATTAAAAAAAATGGAACTTGCCCCATGGTTTTTTGTTTCTTTTTAGTAAGGTGACCAGATACAACACTGAAAACACTTGCTGAGTCCACTGTAGGACAGGATAGAAAATTGGGCTCGTGATGTTTTACGATAAAGGAGACTGACCCTTTGGGTTTGGTTCGAACCCCAAATTCGGACACCAATTAAAGGGGTGCGAGTGAATCGTCCCGCTCGCCCTGGACGAGGAAACGCACAAAGAATGACGGATATTTCCAAAACCTCTCGCATGAAGCCTGCTCACCCCTTGGTTCTTTTTGTTTCGAGTCGCCGTTTTGCAAAAAATTTGGAAGGGCGATCTGTTGACACCTGGAGGCCCTCTGTAGATGAAGCAAAAGCTACCCACGTTTGATCTGGACCCTACAAAGAAATGCATGCGGGCGCTTCGATACCAGTCCCACCTTCCGGGGGTGTTAAGGGAAAGGGTTCCAGATACTAATTTGCGTCGGAAACACAAACTACGTGTGGTTTTTTAACAAACACGTAAGCCGCTAAAGCTATTTTCCCCTGCTGAGAAATGAACCCACGGCGAGGATTCGCCAGACTGGGACAGGAATTTGGTCACAACCAAAGTTGCACCTTCCACAAACTGCAGTTCCCAAAACTCCGAGGACAAGGATTCCAGAAGTTTTGGGTGGCCTTAAAAAAATGGAAAAAGGCATGATGTCCATCCATTACACCACATCTCATGCCTGTTTTTTTTGGAGGTGGGTGTGGAGGATTAACCAAGAAATAGGAATGTAATTCAAAATTACAGAAAGGCGTTTGGAACGGGATGTTCCAAACAGACGGGATGTTTGAATTGTTTCTCTTTCTTTGGAAGGTGGAGGGTTTAGAACTGGCTTTGGATTTGAGGAGGGCCTTGGCATCACGCCATCTAGTGATGGTGAACCTCCTGTGCTAATTCTCTATCTCCCAGGAAATTCCTGTAGCTTCACCTGGAATAAATGGGTGGGTAGCTTGGACTTGCCAAAGGATTCCAGGTGCCAGTGCCAGAAACAACAGTAACCTTGGTCATGTTCGCTACCCGCTTAACAAGGGAATTCCTTTCCTCCCATTAGTGCACGCTCTTGCACGACTGCGTTACCCCCAACATCCAGGTTTTCCGGAGAGCCCCGAGCCTTGTTTCCTCCCAAGATGGCATTGTTTCCTTCCTGACGGAGTTTAACTCCAACCCCTTGGGAACTCGTAGAAAGAAAGGGAAGAAAAACCCAACAACACCGTAGAGGGCTAGAGGAAAGAGCACCCAAATTCCACGTGCGTAGGAGGGTTATATTTGCCCCTGTCGTGACCCACGGCGCTCCCTACCTCTCACGTATAGGTTAGCGGGTGACGAGTAGCGCACGCCGGCGCTGTTGCTGGCCACGCACTCGTATTTCCCCTGGTCGGTCTCTTCGCTGCTGTCAATCTGGAGGCCACCTAGGACGGAAAGGAGAGAAGGCAAGACGGAAAGAAAAGAAAGGAGACGCCAAGAAATACATTAATTTGGGGATGGCGGGCATCAAAGGACGGACGAGCAAAGCGGGAGCGGGAAGCTCCGAGGGAGACTTCTTCCAACCTTGGTTCCCTCCCTGTCTTTTGGACTACAGCTCCTACCATCCCTGGGGCTGATGTGAGTTGTAGTCCCAAAGCATCAGGCAGCCCCCAAGTTGGAGAAGGCTGCTCTAACCCCTTGGGCATACAGTTACTCCTCCCCTTTGCCCACCCTCGTAAAGTTACTCCTCTTCGATTGATATCCCGTTCTTTCATTGCAACAGCCTTAAAGGGTGACAACTCACACATGAGCTTTACTGTGGCCGGTGAGATTTACAGCCATCCCTCCACATTTGCTGCGGTTAGGGGTGCAGGGTCCCCACAAAAGCGGGAAAAAAACTGTGCCCCGCAACCATATATAACACACAAAAAAAGTATGAGCCGCATATTCAACCCACTCGAGACCCAGACGTTCTTTTACAAGGCAGAAGTGGCTTGCTGCCACCTCCACTGCTGCCTCATGCCATTTTTAATAGGGACTTACAAACTCTGTTTGCAGTGTCTCAGTCTTATAAGGCCTGCAGTTCCTATTAAAAATGGCACGGGGCCACAGCGAAAGGGGCAGCAAATAATCCATGAACAACCAA
The DNA here is from genome assembly GCA_030412105.1 of Cyclura pinguis. Lineage (NCBI taxonomy): Eukaryota > Metazoa > Chordata > Lepidosauria > Squamata > Iguanidae > Cyclura > Cyclura pinguis. The sequence continues at coordinate 5,315,737 of CM059614.1, read as the reverse complement.
ATCCTAAAAAAGTGAAACCCGCAAATGAGGAGGGCCAACTGTATTTCCTCATAAGGGTGGGAGAAAAGAGTCGGTTTGATCGTTGGAATAGGACTCCGGGAGGCCCAGGTTTGAATGCTCGCTCGTCCGTGGGAACCCCCTGGGTGCCCTTTCATGTTCTCAGAGGAAGGCAATGGAAACTGTCCCCGCCCCGAGAAATCCTGCAAAGAAGACTGTCCGAAAAATTCCGTACGTCAGAATTGACTTGAAGGTACCGAGAAACAACATTGTGTTGTGGTTTGTTGAACAAGGACCCCGGGAGAAGGGGGTTATTAGCCATGGAAACCCAAGGGGTGACCTCAGGTAAGTCACACTCTCTCAGCCTCAGAGGAAACGCAATCCCTTGAATAAATCTTGCCAAGAGAATCCTGGGATGGCTTTGCCTTAGGGCCGCCGTAAGTGAAAAACGACCGGAAGGCACGCATCAATATGGGTGGTAGAAAATTGCAACCTGACAGACAGCCTGGGTTACGGCTCAGAGTGGGTAGACACTTGCGGACGGAGGACCAGTTTCCACACGGCATTAGAACTACCGCATTAGGATGGGACATTTGAGCTCCCGGAGGTGTACGTCTTATTGCAGAATCTACACTGAATCAGGCCTCCAATGTGTGTCAACGTCACTTGCCCAAGTGTAACTCATTTCCCCAAATTTCATCCACTTCCCACACGTAGCCCATGCTAGAGATGTGAAGGTCCAGGAAAATAAAATATTAATATTTAAAAAAAAAAAAAAGCCAGAAAGATTTGGAGGAAAAACCAACCTCCCTAATTTTTTTCCTGCATGGTGGCCCTATATTTCCTTACCCACCTCCTTCCCCTGGGGAAGAGGGTTTGTGGTGCTGAGAAATTGAGTTGTGAGTCGTCCTTAGCTGGCCAAGCCGCGGCTGGGGGAGGAGGATGACTAGATGTGGGTTTTTAAAGGGCTGCACGGCCTGATCGGAGCTGCCCAGAGGGAAGGTTCCTCCAGTAAAGGAGAGCTTGGGGAGGGGGGCAGGCGTCGGAAACACCCACAAATGATCAAATCCATAGAAGCCCAACCTGCAAACGTGGAGGGCCGACTGCAATAGCAAAATGGCACCCCCATGTGCAAGAGCCAACTATCTCAGATTAGAGCCAAAGGACATGGAACGCCACTGCTCTTGCTTGCGGACGTGCCATTGGGGTCTTTAGGCGGGGAAACAGAAATTCTGGACCAGACGGGACCATGGTCCGTTTCAACAAATCTTTTCTTATCTCGTCTTCTAACGCTTTTCCTCTTCATCAGAAAATACAAAAGTAATGTCATTTCGTTTCCCCACTTCCGTGTCTTCCAGACCGCGGACCAAATTAAGCGTGACCACCTTTGCTGAACACAGACGAGAATTTCTCTTTTTAACGAGGAAAAAAAATAAAAAAATAAAAATAACCACAGAGAAATAAACTTGGGCTAAAAGAGGTCAGTTTTTAAACCAGGATCATGAAATCGCAAATGTGTAGGGAAGTGGGAAGCGTGTCCTCTCCGATTTAGGCTCCAAAGAAACGAAGACCCAAGTCCATCCGACAAGAACAAGGGAGAATAAAGAAGAATTGCACATGTGTTGAAAAATAATGACAAATAAATGGGGAGACAGAGGTGACAGAGGGGCGGTGGTGGGGCAGAAACCCACAACAGTGATCGACACCGACACAAACTCTTGATTAAAGAAAAACTACGCAACTACACCAAATGAGAACTGGTTATAAGCGAGAGGGGAAATGCGGCATTTAAGAAGAGGGAAAGATTTATGCCCTCTCAGGGACGGGCGCGCGGGGTTTTCTTACCTCGGATTGGAGTACCTTCTGTAAGGGAAACAAAAAAAGGGAAACAAAACAAAGAAAAACAGAAGTGAAAAAAAAAATGAACGAGGGGGGGGGACCACCCTCCCAGGAGTTTTAAGGGTTCGGCCAGTGGGAGAAAGGAACACTAGAAGGAAGATTCTGGCTGGAGATCTTTCTAAAGGAAGCTTTCTTCCAGACCCCGACTGGGCCAGCAAGAAAGTTTGCAAAGACCTGGCGCCATTTTCAAATTGGTGGATGTTCTAGGTTCCCTTTGGCTTAGTCGGGAGACTGGCCAAGCAACTATGGAGTTGCGTTAGTCAATCGAAAAAAACAAGAGAGAATACACTGTTTTTCTCAACTTAAAGAGAAGGGCTATAGTTCGTAGGTAGAACATCTCCCTTGCCTGTAGAAAGCTTGGTCCAGGTTATCTGAAAGACCGTCATCTCCCTATTTGAACCTGGTAGAGTCCTACCACCCGCTGGAGAAGGCCTTCTGTTGGTCCTGCCAGCATCACAGGCTTGTTTGGTGAGGACACGGGAGAAGGCTTTCTTCCGTCATTTGGAATTCCCTTCCATGAGAGGTTAGCCCAGCCCCATTTCCTCTCACTGGCTGGTAAAGACCTTTTATGTATCTGACATGTTTTTGTGTTTTATTCTAACCTACAATGTGTTTTTAATTGTATTCTAAAAAATCAAGTCTTAGAGAGACGCGAGTATGAAATGTAAGGTCCTACACTTAGGCAGAAAAAATGGAATCCACAAATATAGGATGGGAGACACGTGGCTGGACAGCAGTACATGCGAAAGGGATCAAGGAGTCTTGGTAGACCACAAGCTGAACATGAGTCAGCAGTGTGATGCGGCAGCCAAGAAAGCCAATGCGATTCTTGGTTGCATCAATAGGAGTCTGCTGTCTAGATCAAGGGAGGTAATGATACCACTCTATTCTGCATTGGTTAGGCCTTATCTGGAATCCAGTGTCCAGTTCTGGGCACCTCAGTTCAAGAAAGATATCGACAAGGTGGAGCGTGTCCAGAGGAAGGCAACCAAAATGGTGTTGGGTCTGGAAGCTATGAAGCCCCCTGAGGACCAGTTTAGGGAGCCGGGGATGTTTAGTTTCCAGAAGAGAAGCTTAAGAGGGGACATGATAGCCATGTTTAAATATTTGAAGGGATGTCATGTCGGGGAGGGAGCGGGCTTGCTTTCTGCTCCTCCAGAGACTAGGACAAGGAGCAGTGGATTCAAGCTGCACGAAAGGAGATGCCGCCTGAACCTCAGGAAGAACTTCCTGACGGTCAGAGCTGTCTGGCAGTGGAATCGGCTGCCTCCATGGAGTGTGGTGGGGTCTCCTTCTTCGGAGGCTTTTAAGCAGAGGCTGGATGGCCATCTGTCGGGAATGCTTTGATGGGTGTTCCTGCATAGCAGGGGGTTGGACTAGATGGCCTCTGGGGTCTCTTTCAACTCTAGGATTCTATGAAATAAAATTATTGTTGTTGTTACAAGGAAGACATTTTCTGAGAAGGTCAACTGCTTGCCTTCTATGCAGAAATTCAGTCCCTGGTACCTTCCTACTAAAAAGCATCCAAAAGCGGGGCGTCTCTCTCTGTCACGCTCCCTACACGTATAAGGCAAAAGGTCTGGCTTGGAGTGACAAGCAGGCACTCTGTGCTGGCTCAGAGAGACACTTTTTCCCCCCTCCCTGGTTAGAAATCAGTCTTGGCCTTGGGCCTGCCCCACTGGAAAAGAAATTTAGACAACTCAGCCATCAGCCTCCACATTCGAAGCCATCATCTTCCTTACACAATTTCGGAATAAGAGGTCCTTTCTCCCGCTGGCTTTCCAAGGGTTTTTTTTCTCAATCCATTCGCTTACATTATTTAGCTCTCTATGGTTTTTTACCCCAATCCTGAAAACGAACCAAGGGGCTCGCACGCTCATACCTGATAAATTTGTATCACGTTAGTTTTCACCTGATTTAAGCGTTCGGGGAGAGCAGCTCATTTTGGGCCTCAGAAACAAGGCATGAGACCACAGACCGGAGCATCTCTTTGTGGGATCTCCAAATTTCACTTTAACATGACTTGATATTCCGAGTCGCCAAAGATCACCGAATCAAAAGCAGCATTTGTGCTGTGGGATGCCTTTTCTGCTTAAAACTTGGCATCTTTTGTGTCAGATTTAACTCTTTCGACGTCCCTTCCCGCCGTGCGGCGTCAAATGCATCGTTTTCAGGATGAGAGGTAAAAATTAACCTGGTTATTTCTTTGTTATTAGTGGGGAGAGGGCACACGTTATACGGTTAAGGCTGGTTAAGAGGATCTAGTTAGATTCAGGCTCGGGTTCGAGAAAGGGTTAAAGGCAGGAAACCTACAGAAAGGGTGTTAGCGTCTAATTAAGGTTAATAGCTAGTTAAATGTTAATAAAAGCAAGACTAGTTAGCTCGGAGAGGAGACAGTTTAAGAAAGAAGTACCGGAACGGGAGAGGAAAGACAAGGGAGTGTTAAAGTTGGTTTAGCCTCAACTAAGAAGAAGCCGGGTGATTTTTATTTTAAAGGTAGCCAGAGAAAGAAGGAAAGAGCGGGGAATATAGGAGAGGAAGTAGCAGGGATTATGGGTTTATTCAGTGGAAATAGAACAGCCTCGAACACATCCTTCTGTCTCCAAAATTCAGAGCGGAACAGTACTAGGGAAAAAAAAATCTGCCATCTGTGATACATCCCTGGAGCATTTTGGAAAAAGGAAGAGGGATCGGGAGAGAGTCCATTGGGGAATGGCTTGGGTCAAAAGGCATCGTAGTACATCTTGTGTCCCTCTAACTCCCTTTCTCTCCCGCAGATTTTGCTGCAATTTAATCCTCCGGAGTGGAGGAAGATCGCATTAAGAAGAGGGGGTTTAAACAGCCAAGCAGTTCGGCAAGGACTGGAGCGGGATGGGAAGAAGATGTTCAACCTTGCCTTTTCCAGCAGGTCAAATTCCTTCGGCGCTGAAAGCCGTTTAATGCAATCCTGGAAAGGTTCAGGGTTGAGAACCTGGGACCCTGGTTAAGAGAGAGAGGATCTAAATTTGGGTCTAGGTGTCACGGTTACACCCTCTCGTCCTTGCAGGAGGAGCAAGAGCCTTCCCAAAGGCTGAGGACCGAAAGCCGTGACATCCTTCAGAACGGCGGGGTGAGCAACCCACGGCCACTACAGCTGTCCTTTCCTGCAATTTTTTTCGGTTGAAAAAGGAGAATTTCTGCTTCTAGAAATCTCGAGTAGCAGTAATTCCCTTTTGAAACAACGCCCCTCGCCTTGGTTTCGATCCCCTGCCCAAAAGAGACAAACAAGGGAGGTTTGTTTTTTTTTTAAAGAAAACCACAAATGGAATCCTCTTTCAGATTTGTATTTTGGGAAGGGGTGCAACGCCCAACAGGATCCGTATGAAGAAAACTGGAGGGCCAGAAATTACTTTTTAAAAAGATGGGGTGGGCAGAAAGGCCTGGACAACAGAGCTGTATCCGCACTGCATATTTCTAGCACTCCAATATCACTTTGAGGGCTCTATCACACTCTCTTATGCGCTACTGTTCTGCTTTAATTGCCACGGCAACATTTTGTAAGGCCCAAGAGCTCTTTGGCTGAAAATTCTAAATCCTCCACCCGGAACTGCAAATCCCAGGATTCCACAGGGTGGAACCATGGCAGTTAAAGTGGAATAATAGCATTATAATAGTGTGGTATGGGGGGCGCTAACTGCTCCATTCTATGGAATCCTGGGATCTGTAGTATTGCGAGGCCCCTGGAATTTGGTGTCACGGAGCTCTAGTGCTGCCGTTCATGGAAACGCAGTGGAGAAATGCTAGGTACCTCACCAAACTACAAATCCCAGTTTTCTGGAGGATGAAGTCAAGGCGCTTAACATAGTCCTGCTGGGTCTGTGGGCCATAATAAAGAACTGTACTATACTATCAGGGTTAAAGTGGTTCCAAACTGCTGTAGCTGTGCAGTGTGGACACACCCCAGGACACAGACGGTAGATTTAAGGGTTAAAGTGGTCTCAAACTGCTGTGGTTGGGCAGTGTGGACACACCCCAGGACACAGATGGTAGATTTAAGGCTTAAAGTGGCCTCAAACTGCTGTAGTTGTGCAGTGTGGACACATCCCACGACACAGATGGTAGATTCCCCCCCCCTTCTCCTTGATGAAGTTTCACAACTAAGAGGCCCAAGAGTTTAGATTTTCCACACAGTGGGTCGAGCAGCAAAAAAAAAAAGTGGGATTTGGCCCAAGAGCGGGGGCAATGCACTCTGCACACGCTCAGGGACACGCCTGCCCTTGCCCACGTCTGCAGTTCTGGCTTCCCCGGACCCTAAACGCCCAGGCTCGGCGATCAAACGGAGCCACGGGCAAGGCTCCCTCGAGCAAAGGGGAAGATGCTAAGGAAGAGAAAGCCCTGGTCTCCATGGCAACCACAGCAAGACGGTCCCCGCTCGGCCGCACGCATCTGCCAAAGGAATTCTCTTGGGCGGCTGCGTGAGTGTGCGTGTGGGTTTTTTCCTGCTGTTGTCACCTCTGAAACAAGCAACCGGGCCGGCTCCCAGGGGCCTCTCCGGCAAAGTCGCCCGGATCGCGTCGGAGGGAAAACGGGGAAACGCATTACGAAAATCTCAGAAACAGGACAGTTTGCCAGGGCCGGATAACACTTGACGGTGCTTCCTCAACGCCAAGATTTCCCAGGCGTTAGTGAACTCCATCTCCCATCATCCTCGGCCACGGTGGCTTAACTTTCAGGAAGGACGGCGTCAGTCTGATAGTATCTGGAGGGCCGTAGGCTCCTCAAGCTTGGCTGTGAATATGGTGCCGGATCGGAGCTTCCATCATCCTTTGCCAACGGCCAAGGCTCATGGGAACTGCAGTCCAGCAATATCTGGAACGCCACGCTTGTCTCGCCCCTCCAACATCAAGGTGGTGGACTTGATAGGCAGAGGCTTTAAAAAGAATTCCAACAAGCTTTTGAGAACTAAAGACCCAAAACCTTGCGGGCTGCACCGGAACGAGTCCAGATACCTCCGTTTTCCTCTACAGCCCTTCTCAAAATGGCAGCTTCACCGCCGTGAGAACCGGTGATGGGACGCCACCGTTTTGAGAAGGACCGTAGAGGAGAAGAGAGAGCTTTTTGGGGTAGTACGTGGTTCTGGAGTGCCTGTGAGAGTGGAGTGAGGGTATTTTCCCAGGTTTTGGCAAATTGGGGGTCTTTCTGTCTGGTTTGGGAGGTATAATTGGTCCCGATTAAAAAAACCCTCTGTCCCGCCTAGACCTTAAAAAAAAAAGGTTGTTGGAATTCAGGGACTGGTGGGGCCACAAAAATGATTTCCAGCAGTCACGTGTGGCCCCAAGTTGTCCACTCCTGTTTGCAAAAGAATATCGCCAAGTTCTAGTGATGCAAACCTAATCCAGCAGTAAAATGCCCGGGTGCGTCTTTCCACTGCGTGCTAAATCTTACTCGCAGAAAATTGCTAATGCGTACCCCCTAGATGCAAAACGTCAAGGCTTGGATCAAATCGTAAGGTGAAGAAAATCACAAAAAGTCACGAGACACGGTGCAATTTTGGAGAGTCGGCGGTTTTGCGGCCAAAAAAATTCCAGGACACGTTATGTCTTTTTTTTTTAAAATTTATCCAAAATTAGGAAGCATTTTAAAAAGCTTTCATTTCTTAGCATGGTATTTTGATATGCCAAGGTTTTATTTATTTTATTTTATTGTTTGGAAACCTGCAACACCCGCCCCACCCTTGTTCAATGAGATCATTTAAAAAAGGCAGAATATCCCTACTGAAAAAAGGTTGTTAGTAAAAAAGACAAGCCACATGCCTGTTGGGAGAAAGCCATTAAGAAGGAATTAGTTTAAGGGGAAAGGGGGAACGACATTGGGGTCGGACAAGCAACAACTGGGCAGCAGCGGGTTCGGGTCGCTTGGTGGTTCTTTTACAAGGAGGAGGAATTATTGATTCAAGTGGAAACTGCACTTACCAAAGGTATCTGAGTGTAACAGAACAAAAAAGAAACAGAAAAAAAGGGGGGAAATTAAAAGGACACCGTTGTTATAAGCCAGTTACTGATAAGGAAAATTAAAAATAACAAGACACACACAGACGTGACACTACAGAATTCACAGACAGACGTTATTATACACACAAAGTGGAGACATCCATTCCCAGAATAGGCTAGCAAAACTAGACGCCGGACCAAGCTAAAGTTAATTTTCGGTCACACAATTGTTACGGTCTCTTTGCACGATCGTCTCCCAGGGTCACAGATTTGGAGAACGGATAGTTTAACGACAGGGGTTGGCATTCAGGAAGTCCTGCATTTAATCCCCTGTGTATTGAAGATGGAGCAAGCCTGTTTTGTGCTGCTCCAGAGACTAGGACACGGGGCAATGGGCTCCAACTACAGGAAAAGGGATTCCATCTAAACTTTAGGAGGAACCTCCTGATGGCAAGAGCAGTTTGAGAGTGGAATCTGCTGCTGCCTGGGAGTGTGGAGGAGTCTCCTTCTTTGGAGGTTTTTAACCAGAGGCTGGATGCCCATCTGTCGGGAATGCTTGGATTGGGTATTTCTGCAAGGACGGGGATCCTACCGGATGGCCCTTGAGGTGGGTGGCCTTTGGGGTCTTAATCTGCATACAGGTTGCAGAATATTTCTTACTTTGCATACAGTTTGCAGAATTCCCTTTTCTCTCCCTCCAACCCCCAAATGGGCCCAGTGGCACACATGAAAAGTAAATTTATTACCTCACATGGAATTTTTTTTCTTTTTGGCATATAGAAATTACCTCTTGCCTGACCTAAGTCCTCAATATTCGCCTTTGTTATTTTAAAAGGTGAAAACATTGTTGTCGGGAGAGAAATAAACGTGTTGTTATTTTGGCAAAAGCTGCACAGAAGAAAGATCACAGAAACTTGGGCTGTTGTCAAAAAATGTACACCGTTACACATCAACACAAGAAACACACACACACACACACACACACACACACTGACACAAAACAGGGACACTTTTGGAAGGGACACAACACATCACCGAAAGAAGAACATGGAATGGGAAGCCAGACTGAAAGACATCGGAGAATCCAAAGCAAAAAAAAAGAAACCTCCTCAATAGCTTAAGGACAGACGAACGGGCAGATGGACTGCTGGGGAGGACAACTCATGTCCACGCAAAGGTGAGACACAGCCGGCCAGGCCTTCTCCAGTTTCCAAGCCACTCCACCGAATGGGCCACGGTACAGGGTGAAGGCTCTGCAACCTACACGTTGGCTGGATTTGCAAAAGCTCTGGTCCATGACTCCCACTTTCCAAGGGTTGGAAACACCAGGCCCTGAAAGCTGCTCAACCGTTGTGCGTCCTGGCCGTGAGATGGAAAACGCTCTCTGCACACGTTCAGACGCATTCATGCTACTCTGTCCTGGTGCAGCAAGCAGAATCCAGGCCTGAAACTTCACAAACCCGTCACCCATGGTCAAAGCAAACACTGATCCGAGACCGTCAAGGGACGAGTAAGAGATCACAGGATCATACAGTTGGAAGAGGCCTCAAAGGTCATCCAGTCCAACCCCATTCTGCCATGCGGGAAGACACAATCAAAGATCTCCCGACAGCAGGCCATCCACCCTCTCTTTAAAAACCTCCGAAGAAGGAGACTCCACCACGCTCTGAGGCAGCCGCATATTCCACTGTTGACCTGCTCTCACCCTCAGGAAGTTCTTCCTAATGTTTAGGTGGAATCTCTTTTCCTGGAATCTGAATTCATTGCTCCATGTCCTAGTCTCCAGAGCAGCAGAAAACAAGCTTGCTCCATCTTCCATAGGTCACCTTTTCAAATATTTAAACATGGCTAGCATGCTCCCTCTTAACCTTCTCTTCTCTAGGCTAAATTTCCTCAACTCCCCAAGCCTCGCCTCATAGGGCTTCATGGTTTCCAGGCCTTCTACCACTTTGGTCAATACGGGAGAAGTGTGCCCGTCTAACATGGGCACCTCTTCAGTTTACACCTCGCACAGAACTATTAATGTATGTGGGTTGTTCTTTCTCTTCATCTGCCTCCAAAGCTTGCCATGCAAACAATTTTTGCTGAAAGCAACATTTCCTTGTGGCCTCTTCCAACTCTAAGATTTGTATTTCTGTATGGCAGGGCATTGGACTAGATGGCCCTTTTGGTCTCTTCCAGCTCTAAGATTATAAATCATGTTCACTTTCCCTTCATCCCAGTTTCTCTGTACATTCTGAGACTTTGTCTCTCCTTCTCATTAAGAATTCCTTGGACATTTCCAGTTTCTCCTGCTTTTTAAAGAAGCCTGGGCAAGACGGCTTCTGATGGACCCTCTCTCGTATTGGTGGGCTTACCTGGATGCAGCACCGGTCTGTCTTGCTTCAGGTGGCATGTAGATTGAACAGCTAAGCATGAGCAAGGGTCAATACAGGTAGTAACACTGGAAGGCAGTCAGGTAACATTCAACTGCCTGAGCATTCCTGAAGGAGGGTGGGTTCATGCCCAAGACCAGGAAAAGGAGTTCCTCATCACCCTCCAAAAATACAACCTGGAAAGTTCGCAAGATTGCATAGATTTGCAAGAAGAAATTTTGCGAAACTGCATAGCTTTGCAAAAACAAATTTTGCAAAATTGCATGGCTTTGCAAGAACAATGCACCTTCATTCCCACCTGGCTTCCAAAAACACTCCTCTGAGCCTCTACCATTACTGGGGGAAAAGAATCTTATGCTTGAAATTTGTAAGCTCGCATGGATTTGCAACAACAAATTTTTGCAAAATTGCACAGCTTTACAACAACAATGCCCCTTCATTCCCACCTGGCTTTTGGAAACATTCCTCTGAGCCTCTATTGTTACTGGGGAAAAAGAACCTTGTGTTTGAGATTTGTAAGACTGTGTGGCTTTGCAATGACAAATTTTTGCAAAATTGGATGGCTTTGCAACAACAATGCACCTTCATTCATTTTGAAAACACTCCTCTGAGCCTCTATCATTACTGGGGGAAAAGAACCTTGATTTTTAGAGACAGCAGCATCAACTTTCTGAAGAGATTGAAAGAGAACGGTTTATTCTATTAGCAGCATGAACTCTTATACACACACGCAAACACACAGAACTGATTTCGAACACTGGAAGAAACTCTCAGTTTTGTCAACAGTCCACCCCAATTCCCCATACCTGATCTTAGTTGCTTGATCCTCCCATTGCTAGCACTCGGGTCAACAGGGAGAAAGTCTTTAAACCATGCAATCTCGGGGTCGGGATTTCCACTCGCTGCGCACAGCATGGTAGCTGTCCGAGTACGTTCCACCACTTTCAGCTGGGGTCCCATGTCAATGACTGGGAAGCCAGGAGGCAACTGGTCCTCTGTTCAAAGAGACAACACAAAAAAGTTGAGATGGGTTAGAATATGTTGTGAACAACCAGTGAAGGTCCAGGAAGGAAGTGTAGAAGCTGGATTGCAACAGAATATTAAGAACACAAAACAAATAATGACCATAGGTGATTTATATAACTTAAAAGTAGATGGGAAAGATGTCAAAATAGTTAAGGATACACAATTGTTGTTGAGAGCTTTCAAGTTGTTTCTGACTTATGGCAACCATATGGCAAGCTTATCACAAAGTCTTCTTGGGCTGAGAGTGGGTAATGTGCCCAACGTGGGTCTCCATGGCTGAGCAGGGAATTGAACCCTGGTCTCCTTGGTTGTAGTCCAATGCTCAAATCACTACACTCTTGGCTCTAAGAATAGGCCATACTTTGCCTCAATTTAATCACAACAGAAACTGTAGGGAGCAGGTTTGAGCACTGGGTTGGACTTGGGAAACAAGGGTTTTGAATCCCTGCTTGGCCATGAAAGCCCAGTGTTTGAGCTTGGGCATGTCACACTCTCTCAGCCATTCAGGGCGGCAACGGCAAACCCCCTCTTGCCGGAAAACACCATGATAGGTTCACCGTAGGGTTGCCATAAGTTGGAAATGAGTTGAAAGCACACGACTACAGCAACAATGATAACAACAACAGCAACTTTAGTCAAGAAATCGACAGAAGGCTAAGTCTTAGAAGGGCAGCTACTAAAGACAAGATCTTCATGTGCAAAGATATATACCAATACACCAAAGTCAGAAGAGTTCATGCTGTAGCATTCTAGTTTCTGTGCACAAGTGCGAAAGCTGGAGAGTGAAGATAATTGACAAGAAGAATTATAGAACGGTAGAGTTGGAAGAGACCCCAAGAGTCATCCACTCCAACCCCATTCTGCCATGTAGGAAGACACCGTCGAAGCATTCCCGACAGACGGCCATCCAGCCTCTTGTGTGTTTGGGCTTTCCTGCCTAAATGTTGAAATTTGCATTTGTACAAGGGATAAGTAAGGTAATGAGAATAACATCTTAACATAATTACCTTTTTTAAACATAATGACTACTGTGGATATTAGTATTTGTTAACGTATGGTATGTTGGTACTTCTTGGATACTTATGTCCAAGGGGGTGGAGATGAAAAAAGATCCCTCATCTGTTGGAGTCTTCGAATGATTAGGGATATGCTATATTACCATTCATGTGTATGTAGACTAGACCTGAGTAATTTGGTATTAATGGTAGTAATTATAAGGTTAAATTAGCTGAATGGAATATACGACATCATGAATGCCAGCACTGAATTTAATGTTATCATGGTCACGCCTAATTTTTTGTTTCCACCCCCTCTCCTTCTTGATGGGAAGGTTAATTTTTGGTGTTTTTTTTTTTAAATGACTTTAATAAGGCTGGTACCCCACTCCAGGTGGAAGTTCCGTTTTTTTTTTTTAGTTTTATGTAAATAGCTGTGTTGTATTGTTTTTTATACATTCCATTTCTTGATTTTCTTATTTTTAGTTTCTTTAGAATAATGTTTATATTGGTTACAATCCTCTCTTTTTTTACTTGTTCCTGTCTACTATTGACAATAAAAACTTTATAAAAAAAGACATTTGCATTTGTTCCTGTTGAATTTCACTCTATTAGTTCCAGCCCAATCTACAGTTCCTCAAAGTCTACTTGAATCTTCTTCCTATCTTCCAACATTTTATCTACCCCTCCCAGTTTTGCACACTTGACAAAGATTCCCTCAATTTTCCATCAATAAAAATAGCTGGGCGCATCTCGATTGATTTTGCCCTGCTCTCCAACAACATGGGAATGGCTGTATTTGGGGAAGGGGAGGTTGTATGGGTTAAAAGGTGAGTTTAGGGGTGCCAGCATTGGAGATGTAGCTACGGAGATGTACCTGCGCACCAGATGTGTAGCTTCAGATTCAGGATTTCAGACTATTTTTTAAAAATTAAGAACTCCAACCAATAGCACATGTGTGTACATGCACATATCGAACAGCACGTGAAAACAGGCCTGTGTTATCCATGTTTGGCTCAGTGACCCAACCTGATTTTCCAAAACCAAAGGGAATCTTGGATCACTTCTTCCTGTCTTGGCAATCCGGGGGGCCAAATATTGTTCCCTCCGGGCCCCTCGCAGTTGTCCGCCCCCTCCTATAAGGCATCGCTAATCTTATAAGCATTGATTTCAAACACAGACAGCGATTGGTTATTGCATTTCAGGGTGGAAGCCAGCCACGTCTCGCATCGGATTGGATGGAAGTGACATCACGCGCCGAAACGTCCTGCCTCGCCGAAACGTCCTGCCTCGCCTTTCCGAGGGTGGCCAACGCTGCCCGCTTTTCCAGGCCTGGGCCCGTGCTTGTTAATTTCACAAACTAATTAATCTGCCAAGAGAGTGCAGCCTCTCTTGACAAGCAGGGTGAGTGTTATATGTATATTCGTGTGTGTGCGAAAGAGAGAAGGCCGGATATGTGTGTGTGTGTGTGGGAAGGAAAGGCGATGGAGAACGTTGGGGGAAGATGTGCGACAACTATTATTACCGAGTGTTTCTAATTAAACAAAAATGTTAATCTTGTGGCACATTGTGCGAATTCCTCGGAGTTTAATTAAAACAACTGCGGCCAGAGGCGTGATCAGCTTGGAGATGAGATCGGCGGAGGAGGCGGCGGCTACTCCCGGAGGTTGACGCGTCCCCCGACGATTCGGAGACAGGCGGAGAAGGGTGTGGGTGTCTCTCCACGACAACGGCCTCGCCACCCCCGAAGTTGTTGTCGACACGTCTAAGCGTGCCAAATGTCACTGGCTGTACATCAGTTGCCTGGGGGAGGGACGCACGACAGCTGTTGTGTTTGCATCCTGGATGTGGGATTCGCGGCGGGTTGGCCGAGAGGCTGGTTTGGAGATACCTTCCCTTGGATTCGGCATGAGGTCCGTTAAGGCTGCAAAACAGAGCCTCCACGTACAAGAGCAATCTACCGTAGATGGCTAAACACCAGGGATCCAGACAATGAGAAAACGCTGTTTGCAGAAAGGATCTCATCCTTGTAAGTTGTAAGAACTTCCTGCGGGTAAGCGCCGTTCGACAGTGGAATACGCTGCCTTGGAGTGTGGTGGCGTCTCCTTATTTGGAGGTTTTTAAAGAGAGGCTGGATAGGCATCTGTCCAGAGTGTCCTCCTGCATAGCTGAAGGGGGTTGGACTAGATGGCCCTTGGGGTCTCGTCCAACTCTATCATTCTACAATTTTCTGTTTCCACAAGCGCACCTGGCTGCCCATGAGCTTTGCAGGAGTGACTTAGCAACCTTGGCAAACTACTGTATTTGCCGGCATATAAGACACACTCTATTTTCAAACAGTATTTTTCGGGGGAAAAAGGTGAGCCTTATACACCAGGAAATACAGTATATTAGAGTATATGAGCTTGAGTCTCCTGTTCTCTTCAGCTTCTGGTCTGTTAGGGTTGGAGACCGAAATGCATTTCTTTCTCTAACTAGATGCTTGATTCACCAGGCCTGGTCTTCCAATTTCTTACAGGGGAAAGAAAGTCTCCTTCCCATGGAAGACTAGACTAAACCAGACAGGCCGTGGGTGTGATCCAACCCAGTTCCAACCCATGCAGGCCTGTGATGACCGCAAATCTTCCATGTATAAGAGCATTCTATCTGCTACGGGGACTAGGACCATGGGAGAGGCGGCCGAGGCAAGCTCTCTACTGAGGCATCTGGCCATCCGTGGTGGGAACAGAATGCTAGACCAGAGAAGCTTTGCGTCTGACCCAGCGTGGCTCTCCGTATGAAATGTCTTACAAGAGCAAGACAAGTCCTCCATTTTGAGAGCAGCCTCCCCCAGATCTGTAAATATCCAGGACCACGGGAAGGTGTTTTGGTGCTCGTATCCTGCTTGTTGTTGCTTCTCATTGGGGCATCTGTGGCAGGACTAGAGAAGCCTTCAGCCCAATCCAGCATGGCTCCCGCTGGGAAAGTTTCTTATGACAGCAAAACAGAACCTCCATGCAAAAGAGTGGTCTACCTTGGATGACTAAAAACCTGGGATTAGGACTATGAGAAGGCACTGTTGGGCCCGTGTCCTGTTTGTTGTGGGTTCTCCCACTGGGGCTGGCCACAGGGAGGGAAAGAGGATGGTGGAAAACAACGGCTTTGGTCTGATCAAGCCGGGTCACCACCACCGACTGGAGGTCTCTTCTGATAGCAAAACAGAGCCTCCATGCAGAAGAGCGGTCCATCTCAGATTACAAAATGCTAAGGTCTAGGCGGGACGGAGGGTTGCCAATGCACTCGTGGCTTTTTGTGGTGGGTTTTGCCATCCAACTGGCAACTGTAGGGGCAAAAAGATGCTGGATGTACTATGTGCTAACCACATTTTGGCGCTCCTCTTTACGTTCTTACGACCGAATCCTTCAAAAGCTGGAGCTTGGCATAATACTATTAAGGGAAGCCCTACTGAGGTCACAAGGGTGGGAAGAACACATGGCCCTCGGGAAGCTGTTGAATGCCAGTATCTCCCAAAAGCCAGCCATCATGGCCCAATGAGGAGGAACGATGGGTACTGTGGTCCAACCTGGATGCTGCCAGGTTGGGGAAGACTGGGATAAGACTGTGAGATCAAGGTGCAACCCACACCAACACACCCACAAACATCGAATGTATCAGATAACAGCAGGGTAGGCCTAAGTGCCCGGAAGGCACCAGATTCCATCTGATCTTGGAAGCTAAGCAGGGTCAGCCCTGGTTAGTACTTGGATGGGAGACCGTCAACGAATACCAGGTGGGATCTATTTCAGAGAAAGGAACTGACAAAACAACATCTGAGTCTTCCTTGCCCAAAAAGCCTGAGAAATTCATGGGAACATCAGAAGTTCAAATGCAGCTTGAAGAAACAGATAACACGCACACCCTCAAGGCACCAGATCCGGTCTGATTCTGAAAGCTAAGCAGGGTCAGGCCTAGTGAGCACTTGGATGGGATGCCGCCAATGAATACTCGGTGCTGTAGGCTATATTGCAGAGCAAGGAACTGGCAAATCAACCTCTGAGTGTTGCTTGCCTAAGAAAACCCCATGAAATTCATGGGGTCACCATAACTTGATGGGCAACTTGAGTGTGTACGTACGCACTCAAGCATACATTGCTCTTAATGGGAGTTGCGTAGCCCTCGACAGGGTAGAAAGCCATGCCCCCTCTTCCAGGGAGCTGGAAATTTTCGCTCCTTGGCCTTTGCAGTAGAGTCGGTGAAGAATCGGAGGAGCGAAAGAGGGAAGCAGGACAAAGGACGACGGGAGGTCGGAGCGGGGAGGAAGCCGAGCAGGCAAAGAAGAAAGCAGAACAGGACAGGGCGAAGAATCCAGAGAAGAGGGAATGCCAGCGTGCTCCCGGGCTCTTTGTGAAAAGCAGAGGTTAATGGATTCGGTCTTTGTCCTTTTCAACGCTCCCAGCAGTTACAAATGAGCTTGGCACGGACGACAGAGGGAAGCCGATCTCTGCAGCCCCGAAAGCCAGAGAAAGGTCAAAAGGATAAATCGGTCCGAAAGAAAGCAGGGGCTGGAGGGAGAGAGAGTGTGCCTTTGCTTCCAAAGGCAAGGGAGAAACCTTCGCAAAGGTTGTAGCTGCATGCCCTCATTCAGTGGGCGCTAAACCATGTTGTCATGCAGTGGTTAACGCGTGCTGGACTTCGACGATCTCCGTGCAAGTCCCCGGCAAGACTCAAAACTCTGCACGGTCTGGGACTAGTTGCTCTCTCTTTCTCTCTGCCTGTCCAACCTCATAAGGTTGTTGTTGCAGAGAGAAAATAGGGAATAAGAGAGCCACAAAAGCCAACACGATGTAGTGATTTGAGCATTCGACTACAACCTCGGAGACCAAGGCTTCACTTCCCTGTTCGGTCAGGGAAACCCACTGGATGATCAGGCGGGTGTCACACACTCTCAGCCCCAGAAAACCCCGTGATAGGGTCATCTTCTGGTCCCCGTAAGTCGGAGAGGACAAGAAGGAGGGCTGCATGAAACTTGCTGGAGCAACAATCTTGGAAAAAGAAGTCACGGGGAGGTAGAGAAAGTCGAAGAAAATTTATATGAGCTTAGAAATAAGTAATAAATACATGACAGATATCTGTCTTCAGGATTTGTTGATAAGATATAAGATAAAGATAACTTTGTTTTATGATCTGCAACGACCGTAAAACTGTCTAAGAGTGATTTGGTTAGGTTAGGTTATAAGCAAACGAGTTCAATTGTTAAAAACTAAATATGAGAGACAGTTATAACTTTCTGTGAATGCATATTTTGTAACTCCTTATTCCCAACCCTTTTCTCAACATAATTAAGGATTTGGGTTTTCTTCTTTCTTTTTTGCAGCAACTGTGGATGGTTATATTCCTACCTTATGTATAGATGTAAATATTAGAAGCTTCTTTTTATTTCTTTCCTTTTTAATTATTAAAAAGATATATTTTTTTAAAAAGGAGCTTGCTGGAGAAATGGCAGAATATAAATGTAAGTAATAAATAAACACAACTCAAGGGGATTTAATTCTGAGTTAACAAGGGACAGGGGCCTTTTGGTGGCAGCCCCTGGACTCTGAAATTCCCTTTGTAGGGAGGTTTGAATGGCCGCTTCCTCGGATCAGCTGAGGAAGGGGGTTACGGCCCTCCAGGGTCTCCCGGGGGGCTAATGTAGCCCCTGCAGGCCTTTCATCCCAGCCTTGCACAACTGATTGCACAACTGTGGGAAACAGGGCAATTGTGCAGTAAAAGTGATAGGACTATTTTATCATATATCACAACTAACCCCACCCCTCCGGCAAAAAAATATCAACAGCCAATAGTATACAGGCTTCCTGCTGGCACATTCCTGTTTTTTAAGAAAGCTCAAATTTGCAAGAGGCTGTGTGTTTCTGCTGCTGGAACATTTCCATTTTCCCCCCAAAAAGGCTAGAATTTGCAAGAGAGCTTGTGTTTCCGCTGCTGGAATACTTCCATTTCCGTTTTTAGAAAGAGAACTTTCTGAGACCCTGTTTTTATTTACGTATTTATCATAAATATTTTCACAGTGCCTCTCAATCCAATTCCCAGGAGGTAACAAAACACCCATTTCTCTTTTTTTAACTGCTGTATGTGCATTGGTGAATTGTGTACCTTACAGGTAATATCAACAGCGATGCAACTAAGAATAATAACAACGATAAGTGTAGTGATGCTAACAATGCAACCATTTTATAGCACCGCTTGCGTACTGCCCACACGGCCTTCCAAAAAATTCCTCAAATGCAAGGCAATATACCAGTGCAAAAAAATGGAACTCCGAAACAAAAGAAAATAGCCAATGCGAGATAAACATAAGCACTTCTTGACAGCAGCTCCTTATTAAATGCTAGAAGTTGTAGGTGGAGAGGAAACCTTTGACGGACAGAAGGAGAGAGATTTGTGCAGCTCTCCCCGAAAAGACAGCATTGCAAAATTTGGGAACTAAAATGAAACAGACATTTCCAATCTAATCTAATCTAATCTAATCTAATCTAATCTAATCTAATCTAATCTAATCTAATCTAATGAGCATGCACCATAAAGTAGAATACCTGTGTTATACTAAATTGTGTTAAAGAAAACAATATAATATTACTGGGATGCCCCCTGGATTGTGTTCTCCTTCAATCTGTACAGTGCAGTGTTTTATAGAATCCTAGAGTTGGAAGAGACCCCCGGGTCATCCAGTCCAACCCCCTGCTATGCAGGAACACACATTTAAGGCATTCCCAACAGATATGGCCATCCAGCCTCTGCTTAAAAGCCTCCAAAGAAGGAGCAGACTCCACCACACTCCACGGAGGCAGAGGATTCTACTGCTGGACAGCTCCAACCATCAGGAAGTTCTTCCTGAGGTTCGGATGGAATCTCCTTTCCTGTAGTTTGAATTCATTGCTCCTTGTCCTAGTCTCTGGAGCAGCAGAAAACAAGCCCGCTCCCTCCTCAACATGACATCCCTTCAGATATTTAAGCATGGCTATCATGTCCCTTCTTAACCTTCTCTTCTGCAGACTAAACGTCCTCAGCTCCCTCAACTGCTCCTCAGAGGGCTTCATGGCTGCAATGACCAAACTGAGGCTATCAGACTTTGGCCATATCATGGGAAGCCCTGACTCCCTAGAAAAGGCAATAATGTTTGGGAAGGTGGAAGCAGTAGGAAAAGAGGAAGACTGCATTACAGATGGATGGACTCAACCAAGGAAGACCTGTCCCTTGAAGAGAGAGTAGAGGAGTTCACGGACACAGTTTTAGTGAATCCGGGAGGAGCTACGGCTCAGCAGTGGAGTGAAGGAAGTAGACAAGATCCTAAAGTTCACAGATATGTCACTGAATGCTACAGTTAGGATTGTCTATGCCGTGGCACTTCCATTTTCTAGGACGGTTGTGAAAGCCGGACAGCAAAGAAAGCCGATCGGAAGAGAATCAACTCTTTCGAAATGTGGTGCTGGAGAGGAGTTCTACGGACACCCCGGACAGCTAAAAAGACAAAGGAAAGGGTCCCAGAGCAAATCCAGCCTGAAGATTCCCTTGAAGTTGACTCAGCTGAGGCTCTCGTACTTTGGTTGTACTTTGACCTGACTCCTTAGAAAAGTCAACGATGCTTGGGAAGGCAGAAGGGCGGTAGGAAAAGAGGACGACCGCATTAAAGACGGGTGGACTCAAACAAGCAAGACACGGTTGAGGATACAGGGTGGGTTAGAGGTTTCTCACATCCATAGGGTCGCCGTAAGTTGAGAGCAAGTTGACGGAAGTTAACGACAAAAATAAGGTGAACTTACAATGGGGTTTTCCGGAGTCGGAGAGTGTGCGACACGCCCGACGTCACCCCGGGGGAGTTCCGTGCACAGAATGAAACCCTGGTTTCAAGGCTTGCGGTCCAGCCCTCAAACCGCTTCATTCTGCTGTGTTACTATTGCACACTGCACTGTGTTTTCCTTTTATCTGTATTGTCTAAGACTTCTGTCGTGTTATTATCGTAGACCAATACACTATTCTCCATTTGATTAGCATACCTTCTACCTATTATGTTGGCTTATCTCCCACGATTTATTGTAATATAACTATTTTAGATCACCGTGCACTTATTAGCGCTCTGGGGTGGCGCACAAAATTTTGGATGGCGCCTAAAAACAAAGAAATTGGCCCTCTCCCACATCCTCCCAGAACGCTTTGCAGAGGATGGACGAGGCTCGACTGAAAATTTCAGACGGCTCCTAAAAGCAAATGAAAATTCTCACCCTTGACGAAGCTGGCGGAGAAAGCAACGCGGCTGGGTGGCAATGCTGTTTTGCTAACCGGGGAGTGATGGCAATTAACAAGTGGCCTAATGAGGCCTTGAGAGAGAGAGAGAACGAGCCTTGCGGTTGCAGGGGTGAACGGGAGAGAGAAGAAACTGCCCGTGACGGCACACGATGTCCTCCTAGCACATAATGAGGATGGCAGCTGTTTGGGGCCTTCCCCTTGTTAGCTGGTCTCTCTCGAGCGGACACGTGCCCGTCTGCCAACACCCAACGGAGCTGCTACAGCGAGCTCTGCCACGCACGGTCCCCCCCTTCTTGGCCACCCCTCTCCGCTGCGGAAAAGCACCACACGGGAAACATGAACAGGCAAAATATTTAGCCACAACCTGGCCAATCCAGAGACCTGGAAGCATCCCCGTCACTGCCCCCCGTCCCATCCCAGGTGCTGTTTTGAGATCACACTTGTCTGTTCTGGGTTGCTGCTGTTATGCATCCTCGAGCTGACTTACTCAACGGCCATCCCGTCACAGAGTTTTCTTGGTGAGATTTATCCAGGGGGGATTTGCCACTGCCTTTCTCCGTGGCTGAGAGAATGCAACTATCACTCTGTTCTGCATTGGTCAGACCCCATCTGTGTCCAATTCTGGACACCACATTTCAGGAAGGACATTTTACGTGCTAAAATGTGTTCAACCAAATGGTAGAAGTCCTGGAAACCATGATGCCCTCTCTAAGGAGCGGTTTAGGGATCTGGGGATGTTTAGCCTGGAGAGGAGAAGGCTAAGAGGCGATATGATAGCCATCTTTAAATATTTGAAGGGTATTAGATGGAGGATGGAGCAAGCCTGTTTTCTGCTGCTCTGGAGACTAGGACACGGCGCAATGGCTTCAAAATCAGGAAAAGAGATTCCATCTAAATATTAGGTAAGAGCTGTTTGACAGTGGAATACACTGCCCTGGAGTGTGGTAGAGTCTCCTTCTTTGGAGCTTTTGTCCGTGTCCTTGGTGGTCTCCGATTCACAGGCCCACCAAAGGTCAAAGCCGACTTGACGCCAATTAACAAGAAATACAATTGTGCCAATTTGCCGATGCGTGACTCAGCCCTAAAAGCGTTAAAACCTGAATTCAACAGCATTGATTCCTGGGTGAGAATTACAGAACAACAAACACAGAAGAAACAATAAGGCATGTTAAGCTCTGCCCAATTGCAGGATTTTACCTCTCAGGACAGTGAGTTTGGCGCTGACTGTGATCTCCGCGACCGAGTTCTGGGCGACACATTCGTAAATGTTTTCGTCCCGCGGGGTGCGGAGGGGCTGGATCCTCAAGACGGCGCCGGCACCTTCATCGAATTCAATGGTCTGAGACGGAGAGAAAAGGGAGGAAAGAAACAGATTTAAGGTCAGATTCCGTCACTTTCGAGCTGAGTAGATTACCTGAAACGAAGGACTACCTCCCATATTAAGACTAGAATTATCCTGATAATTTTTGGCAGTGTTAATAGGGAGTTCCACCACCATGGATACTTTTCCAGCCATGGCGTAAGGAGATATCCAGTACCTCCTTCCGTTACAGGTTTTCCCTAGTGGCACAATGGCAAATAGATGGGCCCAAACCTGCCCCAAACCATTCAAACAGCCATGGAGACCCCTGGAGACCCCTAGTAGATTTCCATCACTGTCACCACCTGGCTACTAGCCACTGTTGCCCTGGGCAGCCAATGCAATCTGTTGTCTTTAAGATATAATTTAAGTTGTTTCTAACTTAAGACAAGCCTATCATGGTTTTCAGTCAGGCTTTAAAGGACCTCTCCAAGGTCCTGAAACTATATTAAGAACAGGGTGAAGCCAGCCAAAATCTGGAATGGATTCCCCAGTCCACTGACATGGGAGTCGTCAGCTGCCATGGTTACAAATTGAAACAGAGGTTCTCAATTTGAATATGAGCCTTCATTAGCGTAAGAAATACTCCTCTGAATGGCCTCAGCTCTTTACAGCAGGCACAAATTAAACCCTTCTAACAACTTAATGGTAATATCTCAGCATAAAAACTAGGGCAGAAGGCGGCAAAGCGATGCCCTCCAGATGGTGTTCGACTGCAATCTCCAGCATTCCTCACCACTATCCACGCTGGCTAGGACTGATGGGACTTCGAGTCGGAGAACATCTGGACGACAACCTCCGCCATCCAGCACAAACCCTCTTTTCAGGCTCTGATTCACATTCACCCATCTACCAAAAGGGACTGACTGCCAGGTACTGTCATTGCCCTATGGCTGCTGATCTTCACAACAGCCTTCCGAGGTAGACCAAGAGACAGAGCCCGTCACCTGGCCCTGTTTCACAGCTGAACAGTGATTTGAACTCATGCCTCCAGGGTCAATTCTAGTACTTTTACCAGCTATCCTATGTTCTGGCTCTATCTTGTAACTTATTTTTGATCAAAAAAATAAAATAAAATAGGGTGCATCCATACCACTCCAGTAGAGCACTCTCATACCACTTTAAATTGCCCTGTCCCCTTCCTGTGGAATCCTGGGATTTGTAGTTTGGTGAGACACCAAACAACTTTCTACTCCATTCGTTCCATTCTGGCAGAGAGCTGCTGCAATAAACCCTAGGGCTGTCCAGGATGTGTCCCGATGGTTGAAAGTGGCATCAAACTGCTATAAAGGTCCAGTGCAGATGCAACCCCGTGGACCCGTTGGAAAACCACTCACCTCAAACCGCTGAGAGTTCACCTTCTTCCCCTTCTTGTTCCAGGTGACGCGAGGCTTGGGGTCTCCCGTCGCTTGGCACACGAAGGAGGCCACCCCGCCCGAGACCCCGATCTGGTCCACGGGACTCTTGATGAAGACGGGAGGACCTTTCCAGCAAGAAGGGGAGAGATGGGGAGGGGGAGAAGATATTCCATCAGTTGAAATAGTCAGAGCCAGCAACGGCCAGCATTTCTCTTTATTGAGTTCTCTCGTTGCCGAATCCCAGTTGTTAGTTCTTTGGTTTGAGTTCTATGGGTCCCCCCCCCCCCGGTTTTTGTTCGTTGTGGCTCCTTGTTATCTCTCTTTACACCAACTTTGACAGACGGCAGCCCCATCTTAGGGCCTTTCCACACTACGCTGTTATAGTGCTATTATTCCACTTTCAGCGTCCTATGGAATCCTGGGGTTTGCAGTTTAGGGAGGGGCCTTTAGGATTCTCAGCCAGAGGGCTCTTTGGAAACTACAAACCCCAGAATTCCACAGGAGGCTGAAAGTGGAATAATAGCACTATAACAGTGTAGTGCGGGAAGGCCCTTAAAGTTTCGTCAGTAGCCCACAGGAAAAAAACATGTGGAAGAATGGATTCCAATAACGCAATTTATGGACAAAAAGATTCAGAAATGTCACCATTCTTAAATGATGGATAAACACAGAAACTTCCCAGTATGGAGAAAAATATATGTTTATGTACTTAAGAGCATTAAGCAAGGATCAGAAATGTAAATAGTGTTGCTACTTGACAAAGTTGCGTATGGGAATAAGAAACCAGCCCATCTTTTAACATCCTCTGTTCTATTTATTCCGTTTCTGAGAGAGAAGGAAAATTAAGTGGCGGACAAGCAGATAATGGATGTAAATAAATAAAAAAAGAGTGGCAACGCCAGGGGCGGGAGTCCCACGGCCGTGCCAGATTCCCCGTTTTCCCCAGGAGTAACAGCAGGTGACTGAACGATCGGAGGGGTGCGTTCTCGCCCACCCCATAAAAGAAAAAAGAAAAAAAAAATCCCAGCAAACTTTCGAGCACAGCTGCGGCCTGGCTATTTAAATATTCCAAGTAAATTGTAAACTAACAAGACAGAAGGAGACGGAGTGGAGAGCGGCGGCGAGCGAGGCAGAATGTAAAGCAGGAGCCTGTTTTGCTCCTCGCCTTGCGCAGCCTGCATTTCGCACCCAACCCGCAAGCCAAACTCTGCTTCCCAACCCGCTCGATCTGCGCAGCGGGAATGCAGTGCTGCCAGAAGTTGAGGAGATTTGCCTTTCCTCCTGCTCCTCCTCCTTCCCCACATTTATTTACGCGCTGTGGAAGAGACGTGATCCGCGGGCTCAGAATTGAATTCTGTGGCCCCTGGAAGCCCACCCTGCAAGAGGGATGGAAACAATATTCAAAAATATTCAAAAAAAAAAAGCTGATTTTTTCCCCCCACTATTAAGAAATGCTGACGAGAAGAACGCTGGACCGACATGAATCTTTGCTCTTATTTTGTGCAAAATTTGCATGTAGTTGTTTTGCATCACCTGGAAGATGGGGCAAGCTTGTTTCCTGAAGCTCCAGAGACTAGGACACAGAGCAATGAAGTCAAGCTACGACGAAAGCAATTCCATCTCAATGTTAGGAATGATATTGACAAGCTGGAATGTGTCCAGAGGAGGGCGACAGCAACTTTCATTGTATCATAATAACAACAAACTGTGTCCAGTTCTGGGCAGCGCAGTTTAGGAAGGAGGTTGCTAAGGTAGAGAGAGACCAAAATGGTTAAAGGTCTGGAAACCATGAACCCCTCTGAGGAGTGGCTTAGGGAGCCGGGGATGTTTAGCCTGGAGAAGAGAAGTTGAAGAGGCAATATGATTGCCATGTTTAAATATTTGAAGGGATGTCACATGGAGCATGGAGCAAGCCTGTTTGCTGCTGCTTCAGGGACTAGGACACGGAGCAATGGCCTCAACCTACAGGAAAAGAGATTCCACTTCCACATGAGGAAGAACTTCCTGACTGCAAGAGCAGTTTGACAGTGGAATCCACTTCCTGGGAGTGTGTTGGAGTCTCCTTGGAGGTTTTGAAACAGAGGTTGGACGGCCGCCTGTCGAAGGGAATGCTTTGATGGTTTATTCCCGCACGGAAGAATAGGGTTGGACTGGACGGCCCCGGGGGTCTCTTCCAGCTCTATGATTCTACAGTCATCATTCCTGAACGCAATAGGATAGCTTAAAGGGTGCAAGGCAGGCGATCTGCAGCATAGATCTTTCTGTCCGAAAGCCATGTTCCCACCTCCCAAAATTTGCCATCTGAGGCAACCGCCTCAACCACTTCAGGCAGTCTTACTTCTCCACCTTGTTTGCCTCTTTATTCCCAAAAGGTATTTTAGCTTTTCCTTGCGGACTCGTTTAAAAGAGGCATTTTCTTCCCAGCTCTTGGGTTTATCCACGCTACAGAATCAAAGAACTCTGATCACAGTTTTTTTTAATATATATATTAATTTTTATTAAAATATTCACATAATTCTATAAAAACATAGAAAATTAGAGCTTATATTCAACATCCTGAATATGTATCAATACAGAAGAACAGTCATATCTACATGTTGAATTGCTAGTTAAAAAAAAAGAATTTATAATAAATTGGTTTTTCTACTTCCTTTTGCCATCTGTCTGGAGCCATCTTTTAGCGCTGTTTACATATACATATGAAACTCCCTACTTCTTCATTCCAAGTATATTCTATAGTTTGAGTGCACGCTTTCTTTTGTATTTCTTTACATAACATATCCTGATTATTTAACAACATTTTTTCCCTTTTAAGTTCAAAGAAAAGCTAATGACGTTTCAATTCAGTTTATCTTTCAGTCCTCCATAGAGCTCTGATAACAGTTTAACCATCGTGCCCTCATTCTCCAGAATGCTGGGATTTTTAGTTTGGCGAGGGACTTAGAATTCTCGGCCAAATGGCTATAACGCTCAAGTCCAGGGAAAGGCAGTAGAGAACTCGCAAACCCCAGCATTCCACAGAACGGAGCCAGGGCAGTTAAAGTGGGATGAAACTCCTACAGTTCTGCAGTGTAGATACACTCCTCTGACGTTTCTCCCTTTCTCTTAACACAGCGATGCTACTTAAAACAGAATAAGGAGAGGCATTCAAAAGCCCTTTCCATTTGCATATATATATACACAAATTGCCTTTTAGAAAAGGAACCAAATTCCAAACAGACTCATTTGCCAGAAAGAACTGAGAACAGCGGGAAAAAAGAGGAAGGGGCCGAACGAAACGGCAGAACCTTCTGGGCTCGGCGATCGCAAGCCAGCCTGACTGATTCCGCACCTCGCTTCCCGATCTCTGACCCTCCTCGTGGCCTCGAGCGTGTTCTGTTCCTGTCACCGGATTCAACATTTGCTGCCGCACAGAGCCGAACATGCGCGCCTGACAAGAGAGGTGAGCTTCAGCCGTACGGCTGGCCTTATCGGATCCAATTTGCCTCAGCTCCAGCTCAGCGCTGGTTGGAAACGCCGCCCGCTCTCGAATACGCTCGGCCGGAAATCGGGAGTGGGATGGAGGCAGCCGTCTCGGGGTACGTGAGCAGAGGCACTCGTCCCGCCCGTTTCCTGGGGAGAACTGTTTTAAAAATGCAGCTAGGTGTGCCAGGTCGTATCGACCAAATAAAAATTTCCAGCATCACCTGGAACGGGTCTTTTGTAACGCCAATAACTCCTGATTACACACTGAAGCCAAAGTCACCACAAAATACTTAGCACCGTTGGAAAAATCTGGCATTCTCTCTCCCCTGCTCTCGTTCTAGGGCAAGCGGGGCTTGGCTAGTTTAGAGTTTCTTTTTCCTTTGCATGTCAAAGCGTCTGCCTCCTCACCTAAGACCTCAACTCTTGCTCTTTGTGTTATTTAAATGCATGGCTATGGTACCCAGGTGACCAGACAGTGTGACCCAGGGCAGACTCTGGGGCCACTGGCCTTACATAAAAGACCCCACTTCTCTCAGACCTCTCTCTCCTTGCCATTTTCGCTTCTACTTCCCTCCCTCTAACCATGCCTCGTCTCTCCAACAAGAAGATGGTGAGTTAAGAATGAAGCTACTATCTTACCCTAATCCTTTTGTTAGCTGGTTAGGACCTAGGCTCTCCCATGCATGTGTAATTGCAAAATTCATTAGCAAACATTTCTAAGTTTGCAACCTGAAACTGCCTGCCTTGGTTTGCTTTCTAAGTCATTCTCAGTTCAGGGAAGCCACACAGAGGTTGGGACATGCTTTTTCTGCTACTCTGCTAAAAGAAGGCCAATTGCTAACAATTTCAGCTTTCGGATAATTTCTCCCAAAGGGCTAACACCCTGGGAAACTAACTCCTAACAAGTATTACAACAAGGCTTTCTCCCTGTAAGATACCTTTGCCATAAGTATTTTGAACTAAATCTCCTGACCTTCAGGAACTGCAAGGATTGCAGCTAAGTTCAGAGGGGATACGAAACTTGAGATATAATTGTCCCTACTAAATCAGGGCCCTTTCATACTACAGGTCGAGTATCCCTTATTAAGAATGCTTTGGACCAGAAGTGTTCCATATTTTGCATTTTTAAAAAATTTTGGAATACAATACATTTTTGGAATAGCCTCACATGTTATGCTGGGAGTTACAGAGTTTCCCGGGGTCTTAGGCCTGTGGGGAAAATCCTATGAAACCTAAAACTTGTTAGGAATCAGCCATCTTTTAGCAGAGTGGCTGCCCGCACTTACTGAATTACGTACTGAATTTCTGTGTCGCAAAATGATGCTTGCCTAAAAAGCGTGTCGCCAATATGAAAAGTTTGGAAAGCTCTGTCCCATGGAATCCTGGGATGTTCAGTTTACACAGGGTACTTGGAATGATTAGCTAGAATGTCCAAACTACAAAGCCCATGGGTTCCACGGGGGTTTTTTGCCACGGGATTTAAAGTAGAATCATAGTGCTACAACTGCAAGACGGCGCCACCATTGTTAAACTGGGACCAAAGTGCTACAATCGCGCAGTGGGGAGACAAACTTGGTGTACAACGGATGGATACACAAGATGTATTTTGTACTACCGAGAATGGCTCTCCTTTCCACAGAAGACCCACTGGTAGTGGTTAATAATCTATCCCTCTGAGGCGAGGGGTTAATAATTTGCAATTTTGTCTTTATGTCTCGCAGATATTCCTTTGCCCACCGCAGCCAAGAAAAGTTAGAATCTGCAGGCAGGCAGGCGCTCACAAAGACACAACTCCAAGCCTCTATTAAAAGGGACCATGGGCAGTCCAAATATGTGTAGGTTTTCTTTTTTGGTAGCAAAAATAAAAAGGCCATTCTTTTCTCTGCCCACGGGCATCTGCTGGTTTGCCTGTGACAAGAGGTCCCACGGTCCAAATCCCACGGACCCAAGAAATAAGTGGGATGGGAGCATTTTTCAAATGCCGTTCTTTGCCTGGGAATTTCAAAACTTTTCCCATCATAACCACACTCTGATGCGGCTAGAACACACCTGTCCCGCGTTGCATCTGCAAAAGGTTGGAGGGTATCACACCATCGAGGTTGGATTGCCTGCCGGGGCCTGGAAACCCATTGGGCGACCTTGGGCACATCACACACTCTCAGCCCAGAAAATCCCCTGAAAGGTTCACCTTAAGGTCGCCAGAAGTCAGAAACGACTTGAGGGCACACAACAACGCACCCATAATACAACATTGGGCTTGGACTCCCATCAGCCCCGGACACCCATGGCCAGTGATCAGGAACATGGGAACTGTAGTTCAACAAGAGCTTCCGGTTATCCACCCACATCCTAGCGCTTTGAGTGTCGGGCTAGGACTCTGAGAGACCGGGATTCGAATCCCACTCGGCCATAGAAACCCACTGGGCGATCTTGGGCACATCACACACTCTCAGCCCAGAAAATCCCCTGAAAGTTCACCTTAGGGTCACCAGAAGTCAGAAACGACTTGAGGGCACACAACAACGCACCCATAATACAACATTGGACACCCATGGCCAGTGATCAGGAACATGGGAACTGTAGTTCAACAAGGGCTTCAGGTTATCCACCCACATCCTAGTGCTTTGAGTGTCGGGCTAGGACTCTGAGAGACCAGGATTCGAATCCCACTTGGCCACGGAAACCCACTGGGCGATCTTGGGCACATCACACACACTCTCAGCCCCGAAAATCCCCTGAAAGTTCACCTTAGGGTCACCAGAAGTCAGAAACGACTTGAGGGCACACAACAACACACCCATAATACAACATTGGACACCCATGGCCAGTGATCAGGAACATGGGAACTGTAGTTCAACAAGGTCTGAAGAGCTGCAGGTTATCCACCCATGTTCTAATACTTTGAGCGTCGGGCTAGGACTCTGAGAGACCGGGATTCGAATCCCACTCGGCCACGGAAACCCGCTGGGTGACCTTGGGCACGTCACACACTCTCAGCCCCACAGGGGGCTTGTCTTAGGGTTGCCATAAGTTGGAAAGGACTCAAAGCCGCACAACAACGACACCCTCTGGATGGCCACGAGTTGCCCACTTCCAGTTTACGGTGGACCTCCAGTTAGCCCCACCAGCCTTAAGCAGTACAGAAAATGGTGAGAAATGCTGGGCATGGCAATCCGTCATCAGGAGGGCACTAAAAAAAAAGGAAGGGGGAAATATTTGAGGAGTTACAGCAAAATTATATCATATTATGGAACACGTTAACGTATCGGGGGATCAATTGATATTGTTGTAATAATATTATAATATTATTGTAACATTATAGAAATAGTAGTACCTGCTGTTAAAATAAATTATTAAAAAACATCTGGAGGGCTGGAGGATCCCAAGGCCAGGAGTGGGAATCATGGGGCCTTCCAGATGTTGGCAGAATACACCTCCCGGCACTCCTAACCAGCGTTGGATTAGACCTCCCAGCACTCCTAACCAGCATTGGACTATCTCTCCCAGCACTCCTAACCAGCACGAAGCAATTCAACATCTGGAAGGCTGCACGATTCCCTGCCGATCATTTATCAATCGCTTAGAACATTTCCAACAACTAAAATATCAAGGTTAGAAACAGATAAAAAGCAATGCAATAAACCAAAAGCAAAATATAGTTTTTTCTCCAAATAAATGCAGGTCATTAAAAAAAAATAAATATAAAAGGAGATAGGATTTAGAGACAATTGAACAGAAAATTAAAAATAAATATACAAAAAAACCAATATAGATGTTTTAAAAAGTGGTGGCGATTTCCCTTTGAGCAGGAAAGAAAGATAAACTGTAAATTATATTCATTTTCTTGTCCCTGTCTCTCTGCCTTCACCACGCTGCCTTGTTGTCATAAAAAAGTCCATTTGGAGCAGCGTGGTCGGGGGGAGAACAAAGACAAGCTGGGCCCGTGCGTGCACGAAGACGGCAAGGCCATCTTGCTACCCGACAGACCTTCGCTTTGCAAAAAGAGACAAGATAATTATAGATGGCAAAAGGGAGAGAGAGAGAAACACAGGCCGAGCATTCCCTTCTGCTGAGACTCTGTATGACTCTCGGCTCCCTCGGAGCACAAACAGAGGACACGGGGAGGGAGAAAACAGATGGAAAAGAGGCAAGGAAAGCAAATAAATTTTGGGGAGGCGTTCCCCCGGCTGTGGCTACCAGGCCAAGGGTGCAGTGAACTCACTGCAGGCTTTGCAAGAGCTGTTCCAAAGGCTGAATCTGTTGGGTGAGGATCGCTTTTCTTTTCCAGGGCTGCTTTCCTTTCTCCCTGTTTGGAGCAGCACCGATCCTTAAATCCTGCTATATAGCACCCTGGCTCCCTCCCTTCTGCTTATCCAACCCTGCTTTCTCTTTAAAACCACAATTTTAGTGGCAAAGCTCTCAAAGGTATCCAAAAAGGGTAGTGTCTTCCTACAAAGGTAAAACTGAGGAATAATAATCTGTTCAGTGTTTTAGCTTCTCTCTCTTTTGGAGCATGCATTTTTCAGCTTGCAATTTTAACCGTGAATTTGCCTTTTTTTAAAAAAAAAAAGCTAATAAACTATTTTTTTTTTAAAAAAAAAAAGAGATTGGATGGTCATCTTTGGGGGAGAGCTTCAGTTGAGGATGCCCACACTGCAGGGGGTTTGTTTGGATGACCTCCAAGGTCCCTTCCAATTCTTACGATGCTGCAAAGTGCCTTATATTTCTCCCCATTCAAACGCTTTCTCTTAAGCCATTTCTGCCCTGCACAGTTATAGTGTTCTTACTCCACTTTCAACCTCGCGTGGAATTCTGGGGTTTGTAGTTTGCTGAAGCCAAAGAGCTGAGAATTCTATATGCCCCTCCCTAAACTACAAATCCCAGGATTCCATAGGAGGTTGGAAGTGGAATAATAGCACTATAACAGTGTAGGGCAGAAATGCCCTTAGTTTTGGCCCAGCTCTCCAACCTGATACGGTCATGTCAGATCCCGGTTGCGTCTTCTGAAGTATTAGCTACGCCTCCCGGTTTGGGGCCATCTACATACCGTATTTGCTGGCATATAAGACTCATTTTTTTCCCCCTGAAAAACGCTGTTTGAAAATGGGGTGTGTTTTATATACCGGCGTGCCTTATACGCCAGAAAACAGTATTCGCCAGTGTATAAATGGGGTGTGTCTTTATATACGGGTACGCCGGCAAATACGGTATTTGATGAGCCTGTCCTTGTCTTTGAGAATCATTTATAAAGATGGAGAACAAGGCCAAGCCTGGGATAGACCATCTCCAGCTTGGGGGGAGGCTAGATAACAGTTTGTATAAGGGAAATTCTGTGTGTGTGTGTGTGTGTGTGTGTGTGTGTGTGTGTGAGAGAGAGAGAGAGAGAGAAAGAGAGAGAGAGAGAGAGAGAGAGAGAGTTGGATTTATTAATTATGCAAAAAATGCAAAAAAAAATTACCCTCGTCCTCTGGTTGAGTTTAAAGAAGGCCCAAACCCTTTTCGAATGGGGAGAAATTACTCCCCAAGGCAGCTGAAATTTCTTTTGCAACTTCAAAGGACAATAAATTATTCAAACCCTGCCTGCCATTCCCTTCTCTCTCTCTCTCTCTCCCCTCTTTCACCATCTTCTCTCTCCCCTTTTTTTCTTGATGCTATGCTCTCAAGTCAATTAAAAGATTTGGTGCGGCGAGGGGAGAGAAAAAGCTGAAGAAATAAGAAAGAGGATGGGAGGGGGTTTACTTCTCTGAATCTGAAAACTAGGATAGTTTCCACTTCCTGAAAATGCATATTCATAAAAAAATGTCTTTTCCCCCTCCTCTGAACATACGAGCGCGTGCCGCAAATAGATGTTTTCCCGTCTTTCCTCCCTCGAAATTAATGCACAGAAAGCCGAACATCTGGGCTGAGAATGCCTGTGACATTTCTTGACACAAGCTGTATCTGCTCGGAACAGAAGGATTTTAATTTGCTAACTCACGGAAACACGGAATTGGAAGAGGCCCCAAGTGGGGTATGGAGTCCACCTTCCTGCTCAATGCAAGATTTCCAGCCAGACCATCTCCAGTAGGAAGGTGTCCGGCATCTTTCGGAAGATGCAAAAGAGATCCCACCATGGGTTCCACCACCTGGTCACTCTCAACTATCAAGAACTTCCTTCTAAGGTTCGATCAAAAATCTACCCAGTGATGTAGACTCGAGTCGACAGACTTGGACTCAAGTCGGACTTAAGTTGCTTCCGTGGCTCGACTCGGACTCGGCTCGGCCATAAATGACGCACTGACCTGACTCGACTCTTGTAGATTTTTAACGACTGACCTGACGCCCTTGGTCTAGCAACGTAACACGTTCGTCCAAAAATCTTACGACTTCGAACTACGCCTCCGTCTCTTTGTGCCTACGGATCATACGACAATCTGTCTCAAGCCCAAAGCGTGGGCCCATTTCTCGGAGGAGAACAGCAAATGGGTTAGGCGATGGGTCCCTGCTGCACATCGGAGGAGCCTTCTAAAGCTTTTCCTAAAAGCAGAAGACGAGACTCGTCCCCAAAGCACGGGGCATGTTTCTCGGAGAACAGCAAGTGTTTTGGGCGGTGGGCTTGGGGAGCAAGGATCCTTCCTTCTAAATCTTTTGAATCTTGAGTTACGGGGAGTAAGACGGATCCTATTCCCCACTTCCTAAGCTGCAGGTGGCAAAATTGCAAACGCGGAGAGCCGACTGCTCAAATTGCTAAAACTGAATTTATTTCACTCTATCCAACAATTCTGGAACGTTGGTTGGGGTATAAAGTTGGCTTCCAGACTTGAGACTTGACTTGAAAGTATCTTCAAAGACTTGAGACTTGACTTGAGACTTGGAGTAGAAGACTTAAAGTCATCACTGAATCTACCCAGCTATTAGACTTGGTCCTAACGTCTTGGGCAGCAGAGAACAAACCTCCGCCGTTCCCTCTCTGTAACTGCCCAGAAATCTTTAGATTGGCGTCGATGCCACCTCTCACTCTTCCCTTCGCCATGGTGAATGTGCCCATCTCCTTCAACCTTTCCTCACGTGTTTCGTTCTCCATACATAGACATACGTATAATGTCCATCCCATTATAGCACACGTGTCAAACACAAGGCCCACGGGCCAAACCTGGCCCACCAGACCATTTCATGTGGCCTCACACCTCTCCTGCAGCTGCGGCACCCCCCCCGCCCGGCGAGCCCACATTGCGGGCTCCCGGCTGCCAGTATTCTGAAGAGAGGCCCGGTAGCCAGCGCTCGCGAACCACTTCTACCTCTGACTGCTCCTCGGTCCAACTCTCGTGAGCCATGCAGAGCGTTGCCATGGCAACTCACGGCAAGACTCGGGCAGAGGAGCAGTCAGAAGTAGAAGTAGATCACGAGCGCTAGCTGCTGGGCCCCTCTTCAGAATACCAGCAGCCGGGGGCCCACAGGGGCTCACCAGGTACAGAGAAGGTCTGGGGGGGCAGAAAGAGGCACAGAGAGGTCTCATCTTACAGATACAACTGGCCCTTTGAGGGCAACCATAACGCTGATGCGGCCCAGGATGAACCTGAATTTGATACCCCTGCTTTATGTGCAGCAGCGCAACAGTCATGCGTCCACGCTACTGCGGATGCATCCATGTTGCATCCATCGCCTACAATGAGACGCGATGCTCACGTTTTCAGTTTTACACAGGAACAGAAGCCCCCATATATACAACAGGCAAACTATACGCTGTTTTTATATTCAGTAAATACGTTTCCAATATTTCCTTTTTAAAAGAAAGAATCCAACGTACATGAGATGTGGCTGGTGTGCATAGCACCATTCTGGCTAGCAGCCGGATGCGCACATTCAGCATTTCCCAATAGGGTTTCCTTGTGCCTCTGCAACTTAGCTATGGATTTGTCAAGTTACGTAACACAAAAGAGTGATGGAGAATGCTACAATCTTTAGCCACCACGAAGAAGGCTCTGTCTTTGGAAGGTACCATCTGCAGCATTATGGACAAATGCACCCTTGACGAAGCCACCTGAGGGCAGAAATGAGCTTTGCAACCAGATAGGAACTCACGGGAGCGGGCGATTAAAAAATTACACTCCAATACCCTGAACAGGGCCAGCAAAAGGTCTTTTTCACCATCAAACTGATTAAAGGTTTAAACCAGGCGACTCAAAGTTACCAGATTAAAACCAGCCACATGGAATACCCTCCTCTTCGCTGGCGTATACGACGGACTTTCCCCCCCTGAAAAATACTGTTTGAAAATGGGGTGTGTCTTATACCCTGGTGCATCTTATATGCCGGCAAATAGTACAGTCAGCCCTCCACATCTGTGGGTTTCACTTTTGTGGATTGGGTTATTCACAGATTATTTGCTGTCCCCTCTGCTGCCTCCCCGGGCCATTTTTAATAGAGATTGCAAACCTCGTGAGACTGAGAAACTGCAAATTAAGTCCCTCTTAAAAACCAAAATTCAGCCCTGCATGTTAAGTTCAAGGTGGTTTTTTCTTTTCTTTTTTAAAAGAAAGCCATTAGCAGCCTATTTGGAAATAGATAGGGAAGGAGACAAATGTACATTCCTTGTTGGGGATTTTCATCTTGCGTGCGTTTGTGTTTGAGGAAGGTGTTGCGGAAAGCGAGCATATAAATCTTGTAAATAAATTAATATGGAGTCAGCTTCTCTCGACACTCCGTTGTTGTTTTTTTCCCGATCTCTTTACCTGACTTTGTGTAGGTCTTTAAACAAATATCTACCTAGACTGTTGATCAGGAAAGTTTAGGGCAGGGGTGGGCAAAATGAGGTCCATGGGAGAGGAAATTAGCTGGATTAGCTACCCAAGAGGTCTATCTTGAAGGGCTGAATTCCCCAAACTGACCCCCTCAACAAAAAAACAGGCATGGGGGCATTTTTGGGGGGTCATGCTTTGTCCCCACTGGGTCGTCTTTGGTCCAGGAGAGGTCTTCTTCTAAAACAGGAAGTGAACAGACGGCGACTTCCTGTTGAGCAAAAGCCCGCTGCTGAGAGTCCACCATAATGGCAAAAATATCCCCCTTTTCAATGACCCTTTTGGGTCATTGAGGCGCAAAGCCCTGAATTTTTGACCAAGCGAGATGGCCGCTTCCGAAGGGTGCTTAAGCAGCAGATTCATAGACTGGTTAAGCAAGATGAAACAAGGGGATTATTCCTTCCCATCGACCTAGGGATAATGAACATTTAATCAATTGCTTCTAGCAAGGGAGTAGGTGCAGAGCAGAGCAGAGGGTGAGCCCTGGCACCCCAAGGTCTGGGAGAGAAGGAGGAAGCTCGCTACGGCTATTTCCGCACCACACTGTTACAGTGCGATTATTCCACGACCGACCTCCTATGGATTCCTGGGCTTCGCAGTTTAGGGAGGGACATTTAGGAGTCTCAGCCGGAGAGCTCTTTGGCCTTACAAACTCCAGAATTCCACGGGAGGTTGAAAGTGGAATAATAGCTCTATAACAGTGCAGGGCAGAAACGGCCTAAGGATCCTGTTTAGAAAGGCAGCCACAGCTCACAGTCCCTAAACAACGGGCCTTTCTGCACCGCGCTGTTATAGCGCCGTGTGGAAACGCCCAAAGTCTATAGCAGCAACCACAATCAAGGTTTACCAAAACCCGGGTTACAGTCAATTTCCGTTTTTGTTTCAGCAATCTGGGTCAGCAAGAAATTCAGAGTGTCAGTTCAGGGGATTTTCCAGCAGCATAGTCGGCACACGAAGCAAGGGTCAAGGTTTTTCAGGAACAGGAGCCAAGGGTCAAAATAAGAATCCATTGCTCTCCACCGGAAAGGGCGGTTGTCTGCAATGGACTTCTCCCCGCCCTGCTGCCGGTATTTATTGGCCGGCAACCTCTCCCAGCTGTTTGCCAGATTAACGCATCTTCCCTATATAAGTGCTCTGAGTCCCGTGGGCTCTCCCTTTCTCGTCTACGCTGGGCTGCAGTAAGTGTTCACGTCTGTGTGTGTTGGCCCTCTCCGTGGCCATTTCCGCACTAGGCTGTTGTAGCGCGACAATTCCACTTTCAACATCCTCTGGAATCCCGGGGTTTGCAGTTTCGGGAGGGGCCGGCCGGCCCCTCCCGAAACTGCAAACCCCGGGATTCCAGAGGATGTTGAAAGTGGAATCGTCGCGCTATAACAGCCTAGTGCGGAAATGGCCTGTGTTTGCACCTGGGACTGAGGAACGAGACTAGATGAACTCATAGAGCCTGACCGGAGGGTCTTTGCAAGATGCAGCCACAAATCAATGAAGTTTCGCAAAAGTCTAAACTGCTGGTCCAAATTGGCGGAGCTGGATTTCTGCCCCTGGTCCTTCCCTGGCAAAACCAGACAATGTGTTCCCCTCTCTGCCACCTGGAGATGGCCCCATAAAACGAGAGACCCAGGGCTAGGCTCTGAGACCTGGCAACCCCGGCTGGAACCTGGATTTTCTCGCAAAGGCAAACGTACGCCTTGTCCTCCCCATCCCCACCTCCGTTTGACTCATTCAAACGCCACGCCAAGAAAGAGACGGGCGACGGAGGGGCGGGCAGGAGAACCGGATGACATCACCGCCGCTCGATTTACGCAAGGTGACACTTGGCATAAGCTTAACTCGGCGTCCTTGGCCAGGAAAGGGGGAGAGAAGACGGAGAGAGAGAAGGAAGCCGGAGACAAGCGAGGGGAAGGAAAGAGGGAGGATGGCGGGAGGAGACGCTGTCTCGGCTGTTCTATCAGGAGAGGCCGAGAGACAGGAAAGAAAACCTGAGAGACTGGGGAGGAGATTGGCTCCACGTTTACACATGGCCTAAAGAAAACCCAGTTTATGAATCATAGAATCCTAGAGTTGGAAGAGACCCCAGGGGCCATCGAGTCCAACCCGCCGGCTATGCAGGAACCCCCATCAAAGCATTCCCGACAGACGGCCATCCAGCCTCTGCTTAAAAGCCTCCAAAGAAGGAGGCTCCACCACGCTCCATGGAGGCAGCCGATTCCACTGCCGAACAGCTCTGACTGTCAGGAAGTTCTTCCTGAGGTTCAGGTGGAATCTCCTTTCCTGCAGCTGGAATCCATTGCTCCTTGTCCTGGTCTCTGGGGCAGCAGAAAATAGGCTTGCTCCATCTTCAACATGACATCCCTTCAAATATTTAAACATGGCTATCATGTCCCCTCTTAACTTTCTTTTCTGCAAACATCCTTAGTTCCCTCAGCCACTCCTCACAGGGCTTCATGGCTTCCAGACCCTCCACCATTTCGGTTGCCCTCCTCCGGACACGCTCCAGCTTGTCAATATTCTTCTTGAATTGAGGTGCCCAGAACTGGACACAGAATTCCAGATGAGGTCTAACCAAAGCAGAATAGAGTGGTACTATTACCTCCCTTGATCTAGACACCAGACTCCTATTGATGCAACCAAGAATTGTGTTGGCTTTCTTAGCTGCCACATCACACTGCTGACTCATGTTCAGTTTGTGAACACGACCTCAAATTATCAGAAATGGGCAACTGTGGAAGTCTAGGAGGTCTACATTAGCTCCATCCCCAGGAAACCCGGTGGACTGCATCTCCCTTGCTACATCCCACTCCCACCAAAAAATCCATTCTTTTAAAAAAGTGTTCACAAATATATCTATGGGACATAGGGGGCCATTTCCCCCATATTTTAGGGCTTTCTTGTTTTAGGCCCTTTTTTAAACCCAATCTTTTCATTTCATTTTATTATTTTTTTAAAATTTCAAGTTGCCTATAACACAATTTCTTTTCTTACACTCTTCTTACAATACATATTAGGCAACTTGCAATACCATATCTATCTTTCCAGACCGATAGATAATAAAAGATGTGTTTTCTCATATTCAGTTTAAGCTAAATAATTGCTCTCAACAGATATCATTTCCTCCTAACCTTTTCTTACATTATTCTTCTTACACTATACAATGCATGGTATGCAATTTGCAATACAATATCTATTTTTCCACACTTGTGTATATTAAAAGAGGTATTTCCTGCTATTCAATTTCATGAGTATTTAACCAAAATAATTGCTTTCAATGGATATTACCTCCTCCTGACTTTTTCTTACATTATACAGCAGTAAAAGCTACAATTGCTGCCCTTCATTCCTTCTTTATATTTCATCTACAGATTTTCTTAGTTCTTACTTTTTCTCATACCTTTAATGCAATTATTGAGTTATCCCCTCCATTTGTCTTCAAATAGTTAAAGCAGGTCCAATCGTCTCTAAATTTATCAAATAGTTTATCCCTTAGTAACACAGAAAACTTGGTCCATTCCCCTCACATCATATAATTCTATTAACTGTTCCTCTACTTCTTGTATTTTGTTGTCTTTCCATTTTTTAGTAAGCTGTCTTGAGTCCCAGCAATGGGAGATAAATAATGCCGCCGCTGCTCAGCAATGAAAATCGAAATTAAGAAAACTTTTCTTTTACTGTATTTGCCAGCGTATAAGTTGCACCGGTGTATAAGACACACCCCATTTATACACCGGCAAATATTATTCGCTGATGTATAAGATGCGCCAACATATAAGACGCACCCCATTTTCAAATAGCATTTTTCGGGGGGAAAAGCGTGCCTTATATGCCAGCAAATAGGGTAACCGTGCTGAAATATCTCCCTTTTTGCTATTCTAAGTCCAATACTGGAATACAGTAAGATAAAAGGCGTGGACGAAGAGACTTACTTTCAGCGGTGCAGCTGATCAGCAGCAAGGAGAGGAAGTTGACGAAAGGGATGAGGAGGGATAACCCGGGGCCGGGATTCATGGCGGCGCGGCAGGCGGAGGCCGTCGACCCCGGCCGGATCGGGCCCCTCGATTCAGCAAAGCTCACAGCGCCTCCGGAACAGGGTCAGCACCTGCAGAGGGACGAAAAGCGATCGGGAGGTTAACCAGAGGGCTCGATTTGGGGAGGAAAGGTTTCCTAAGAGCCGATAAATGGAAGACAACTCGGCGCGGACTTAGCGGAGCACGCAGGGAAGCGACGGCACTCCTCCCTCCTCCCCGTTCTCTCCAAGCGGGACACAGAGGTGGTCGCCATTTGCGTACAATTTCTCTCCGCCGACTCAGAACCTGCATCAGAGACCGGCAGCCGTGCAAGGAGCAGGGGTCATTTTTCCATCCTAAGCCCACCTGGCACCTTTCAGGGCTTTCGTTTTTGCCATTTTTAGCCCAGCGTCCTTGGTCTTTTCAGGAGGTCTGGGGGCACTGGAGGGTGAGGGGAAGCAAGCTGCTGTGGTTTGGGCACATTTCGGGCAATTTTCTGGCAAAAAAATTGCTCCCAAATCGGTGATTTTTTTTAAAAAAATTAGGTTGGGGTATTGGGGGGGCTTTGGGGGCTTCACTTTGCCCACCCCTGCCGTACACTCGTACACACACGGCCTATAGTCTCAAAATTATTTCCAGGGTAGGCTACTGCAGTGCTCTCATCCACCACACTCTCAGCAGATTCCACTCTCAAACTGCTCTTACTGTAAGGAAGTTCTTCCTAATGTTTAGGTGGAATCTCTTTTCCTGTAGTTTGAAGCTACTGCTCCGCGTCCTAGTCTCTGGAGCAGCAGAAAACATGTTTGCGCCATATGACATCCCTCAAATATTTAAACACGGCTATCATGTCCCCTCTTAACCTTCTCTTCTCCAGGCTAAACATACCCATCTCCCTAAGCCATTCCTGACAGGGCTTCATGGTTTCCAGGACTTTTACCATTTGGTTGAACACAGCTTGTCAACATCCTTCCTAAATTGTGGTGCCCAGAACAGAACACATTATTCCAAGAGGGGTCTGACCAAGGCAGAATAGAGTGGTACTATTACTTCCCTTAACCTAGACGCTACACTGCTATTGACGCAGCCCAGAATCACATTGGCTTTTTAAGCTGCTGCATCACACTGCTGGCTCATGCTCAGCTTGTGGTCTACTAAAAGTCCCAGATCCCTTTCACATCTACTGTGGTCAAGCCAGGTTTCACCCATCTTATATCTGTGCATTTCTTTTTTCCTAACCAAGTGTACTACCTTATATACGAACCTGACTAAATCTGGAATTTTTCAGACTTTCTTTCGATCTCAAAACCCCCAGAAGCACTTCCATAACCTTGATGGCTGGTGCTTCTCATCTGTATTCCAGGTTCTGCCTATTTTTAAAAGAGCTCTCCAGAGTGCTGAACCTACTAAAGAACATTGTTCAACACAATGGAGAGCTCCATGAAAAAAGCCTGGGTTCGAACCTAGAGTGGAATCACCATTCCACTGACGTGGGAGCCCACAGCTACCACTGCAGGTACTCCGATCCCTTCTCCAAGGAGCCTCCTGATCTAATCTTCAATAAAAAGGGAAGAGGAAGGAAAAGGTAAACAGGGGGAAGAAAAATATGCATGCTCATCTTGCAGCGATTTGTAGCCGACTTCTGCTCCGGTCCTCTCCCAGAGCCCTTGATGGAGCCTGCCAGGAGAGGTATTAGGACATGTCAGCTCCAATTTGGCGACTCATCCTTCAGACAAAAAAAGGTACGTCGCCTGGGCCCATCCGCACTCAGCCTTGCCAAGCTCGGGAAATTCCAGGGCTAAAGGACGCGTACCCTCAGATCTTCCGATTCACCTCTGCCAGGG
This sequence comes from Cyclura pinguis, assembly GCA_030412105.1. Taxonomy (NCBI): domain Eukaryota; kingdom Metazoa; phylum Chordata; class Lepidosauria; order Squamata; family Iguanidae; genus Cyclura; species Cyclura pinguis. The sequence continues at coordinate 5,274,391 of CM059614.1, read as the reverse complement.
TGAGGCGGGGACGGCAGCCGGAGAGGGTGGCCAATGGGGAGACACGGGGATGGAGATGTCTTTGCCGGCTGGGAGATTTCTGGGAACTGCGGCCTCCAAAAGTAACGTTGCTAAGCCCTCATCTAGTGCTCTGTATTCAAACCTTTGAGCGTCTCTTGTTGCAACAACCCGACTGTCTGCCGCTTCACTTCTGGGCACAATTCAAGGTTCTGGTTCTGACCTTGAAAGCCCTAATATGGCTCAGAAGACAACTGAGGAGGAAAGATTGAGGAAGTTGGGCACGTTTGGCTCAGTGAAGAGAAGACTAAGGGCCCTTCCGAACTGCACTGTTACAGTGCTATTATTCCACTTCCAACCTCCTGTGGAATTCTGGGGGTTGTAGTTTCCTAAGGCCAAAGAGAATTTCTGACTGTTGGCCAAGCTGGCTAGGGTTCCCGGGAGCTGAAGTCCAAAACATCTGGAGGACTAAAGTTTGGGAACCATGGTCCTAAAGGCACCAGAACCTGTCTGATCTTGGAAGCTAAGCAGGGTGAGCTCTTGGATGGGAGACCGCCAACAAAGACCCAGTGCAGTAAGGTGCACTTCAGAGGAAGGACCTGGCAGTCACCTCTGAGTATTCCTTGCCTAAGAAAACCCTATGAAATCCATGGGCTTGCCATAAGTCAATGAGTGGCCTGAAGGCACACACGTGCAGTTGCGGCGCTGAACTCACACCCCTCCCGCTAGTATTGCACACCCTCCAACTTTCCCAGTTTGGCAGGGAAAGTCCGGACTAACCCTCTGGCGTCCTGCTTTTTCTGCTGTTTTTTTTAAATGTCCCAGTTTCTTCATCCTCCTCCCGTTCTCCCCGGCATACTTCAATCGCTGCAAAACTGAGTTCAAAATGCAAAAGCAGTTTGCGCTCGAGCAGGAGGAGAGGCTGAGAATTCTAAATGCTCCTTCCCCAACCGCACAGCTCAGGATCCCGCAGGACACAACCACGGCAGTTAAAGTGGACTAACAGCACTACAATTGTGCATTGTGGATGAGACCCATGTCAGCTTTGTAGAATCACAGAATCACAGAGTCGGAAGAGACCCCCGGGGCCATCCGGTCCAACCCCCTGCTATGCAGGAACACCTACCAAAGCATTCCCAATAGATGGCCCTCCAGCCTCTGCTTAAAAACCTCCAAAGAAGGAGGCTCCACCACACTCCACGGAGGCAGCAGATTCCACTGCCGGACAGCTCTGTATCAGATAGAGCAGACCTTTCCAAACTTTTCATGTTGGTGACACACTTTTTACCCACGCATCGTTTCACGACACAGTTAATTCAGCCTTACTAGCAAACCAGAGGTACCTAGAGGTGTATCTAGGGTGGGGAAAGGCAGTGCCCCCAAACCTGGCCCACTGCCGTCGCCCTCGCCAGGAAAGGCCCCAGCAAGAGCGACAGCGGCAGGCCAGGCTCGGGTGGGGGGGTCTTTCTTGGCCAGGGAGGCGACACACTACAAGTGACACACTAATGTGTCGCGACACACCGTTTGGAAAGCTCTGGAACAGAGCAAAGAAGAAATGTCAGCATTACTAAGTTGCTCTTGACTTGGGCAAGAAGACCAAGCCGCACCTTAAAAGACAAAACAACTCCAAGAGGACGTCACCGACACCCGCCAATCTCACCCTGCAGTGTTTTCCCATTCCTTCCAAGTACTGAATGAATAATGACCAAAAAGAAAGAGGAGGCCGGAATGCGCTGAAGGCAGAACGGTGCTAAAATAGTGGAATCATGTTTTATTTTTAGTGGCTTGCTGGAGACATTCTGAGCTCGCTGTTCTCTTCCAAGGCTCGCACAAACATACATTTCCATGCATTAACATGGATTAATTATTCCCCTCTCTGTTGCACACGCGGCCTTGTAATATGGAAGCCCAAGATATCTGCATTATGCAAACAGATTTCGAATCAAGCAGTTGCTTTAGAAAGCCTCCCCTTCTGGAGGGGGGCTTTGGGTGGTTGCTCTTTAACACTTCCTTCTCCCCCCACCTTCCAACAAGTAAGAAATATCACACTATTCACTTTGTATAGGTTAATTTTCTGCCCAAACCACTTCTGAAAGAAACTCTTTGCTCCTTTAAAAATAAAGCGTTTCGGTTTCAAAAAAACATCTGCGCACCCACACACCCACACCATCCCTGTCTATCCATATGCATTCGGGCATCGTAGTGCTCCCCCAGTCCCAAGAAAGGAACATGGAGTGGAAAATATCTCAGCTAATTTTGATTCTTCTAAATATAAAGCCCAGCTTCTGCAGCACTTATAGAATCATAGAAACATAGAGTTGGAAAAGACAACAATAGCCATCGAGTCCAACCCGATCCTGCCACGCAGGAACAAGCACTCAAAGCACCCCCAGCAAATGGCCCTCCAGCCTCTGCTTAAAAACTTCCAAAGAAGGAGACTCCACCACGCTCCGGGGCAGCAGATTCCGCTGTCGAACAGCTCTGGCTGTCACAGAGTTCTTCCTAATGTTTAGGTGGAATGTCTTTTCCCATAGTTTGAATCCATTGCTCCGTGTCCTAGTTTCTGGAGCAGCAGAAAATAAGCTTGCTCCGTCTTCAACATGACACCCCTTCAGATATTTAAACATGGCTAAGGGAGAAGTCAGAGCCATTTTACAGTGGAATATGCTGCCTTGGAGTGTGGTCGAGTAGTGATTACAGTAGTGACAGTAGATGACTGTTGTGTCTTGTGTCGTCTTTGGTAATGGTTGTCGATGTTTTCTTCTTTTGTTTTGTCTGTTTGATTGTTGATTTGATTTTTTTTGTGTTACGGTGATTGCTTTTTTTTTTTTGTATTAGTTTGTAGTACACTTAAAATAAAATTTAAAAAAGGAAGATAGTCAAGGATGCTAGGAGCTGTAGTCCAAAATGTCTGGAGGGCACCAGGTGTTCAAGAGGGCCGGCTGTAGGTAATCTTTTCCATTATTGAGCTCTTTTTAATCACCAAAAATCCCCTCTTAATGTTCAACCAAAATCTACCATACTGAAGCGTAATGTAAAATCTAATTTTGTCCCCTTTGGGTCAGGAAAGAATGAGTGTTCATCCCCTTTTGCGTGACAATCTTTAAAAGATTTGAAGAGGGTTTTTTTTTTCTCCCCCCAATATACCCAGATCTTTTGACTTCTCCTAAAAGGCTGTGACCTCCAGATTTATTTCATGTCCTCTGCTAAATCCATTCCAATTTATCTCGGTCTTTCTTTAAAACATAAGGCCCTTAACTGGATTCGGCATGAGATCAAACAGAGAGAGCGATTTCTTCCCGCTGAAATAGGCAGATTTGGGAACTAGAAAGATGAACCAGGAAGAAAGAGAGAGCATTTGTAGGAGAGATTCATGTTCAGTTGGCTGACCTTGACAATTTAATGTCTAAAATCCAAAACCAGAAGTGGGCAACTATGTGAGTTCAGGGGGTCACTTTTTGGTTCCCGGGACTCTCTCATGAAGTCCACTTCCCAGTGGCTTCCGTGTCAGTAGCGTGATGAATCCATTCCAGGTTTTGGGTAGCTTTAAAGGAACTCCCCAAGGTGCTGAACTTAGTTGGGGCTAAAGTTCAGCACCATGGAGAGCTCCCCTAAAGCATGGATGAAAACCAGGACTGGATCCACCATCCCACTGACATGGTAGCTATCAGCCACCACTGCCGCTTTTCAGTTTCAAATAGATAAGTAGATAAATAGATAGAAAAGATAGACAGACAGACAGATTAAAACTTAAAACACTTTACGGTCGCCATAGGTCAGAGGCACATAACAAAAACAAATATCTCCCCTGATCTCCCTTTGCTCTTGCACATTAGATTTGGAAGCTCCTAGGAGCAGAGTTGTGCCTATCGAGTAGGGGTAGATGGACCTCCCTTGTCAGTGGGGGTATAAAACTCCATGTTTTTATCCAGGCTTTCCAGGTAATCTTTGAGGTGCCCAGCTCAATTTCTAAACAGGCTCGGCACCCTGGAGAGCTCCTTTCAAGCCAACCAAAACCTGGAATGGATTTAACGCCCTACTGACATGGGATCCACCCAGCCACAGCTCATCCTCTTTTTATAGCGAAAGCAAGCACACTATGCTACTGTTCACTGCCATATAAGAAAGAGACCCGTTCTTAATTTTGAAATATAGCAAGAAAAAAAACTATAATATCAAGTGTTTTTCTAAAAATAAGTTCACCTGTCAGATCCTGAATGTCCGACCCAGACTGTCAATTAACTTGATGCCCACCAGTGGGTACCACCATTAAGTTTGGAAGACCGGAGTCAAGATTAGAACAGACAGCTGTGGATTCTAGTGAAGATTTCAGCTGGCTATTGGGATATTATTTCTGTGGTGGGAAGTGACTAGGAAGGGAACACTGGACAGTGTTTCAGAAATTAATTCCCTTCCCAGGCTGACAGTTATCGACAAGCTGACACAAATTGTGCGTTGCATCCGGGAAGTGTTTTGCACCTGCGGCTCAAAACAGACACAACCTATTCTAACAGAAGAAACAAAAAATATTGTTTTCTGTTACGAGGGACCAAGCCGAACCCCTAACCCAAGCCAGCCCCAGGGCGTGTGTTGCTCAAACCACGTTTCCAAGAAACCAGGTTTCAAAACCAGAGGGTGAAAAAAGGCTGAACACAAGGTAGATCGATTTTACACCAAGAACTGTGATGTATTTATAGGAAATTAAGATGACAAAGCCAAAGCCTAAAGCTTTTTACACTTCTAAATTCTGCTCCCTTTTAAGAGTTGCAGCGCAAACGCTCAGGACGGATACGTCCAGTTGAGCAAAAACTTGTCTGGTTAATGGTTCATTTCCTCTTCCAAAGAGCTCTCCAATCGGCAGCAAAAGATCTTACTCGGCTTATATTGCTTCCACTCTTAGTGTGCTCAGTGAACTATGTTTCCCAGTGCCTTCATAAACGTTCGTCTGAATTTACAAACAAAAGAGCCCTGATAAATCAAACCAACTTTCCTTCCACTGACAAACTGCTATTACCACCCAGAAGTTCTTCCATTATAACGTCTAGGTCGAATCTCTTTTCTGGAATTTTGAAGTGACGAATGTTAAGCCAATTCTGAACTGAGTTTGCCCTTCGCTAAGTCTCCAAATTCCATTATTGTATTAGTGGTTTGGATTTCTTTTAAAAGATTAAACATGATGCATAGAAAACATTTCCAAAAGGCTACAAGAATCCACCGTAATTCATGGCAAGTCAATTTCAAGTGAGAGCAGGGAGCATTTATCCACAGCTAATGCCAAGCCAATTCTGAGTCAGGCTATGGAGAACTCAAATGTAACCGGTACAAAATCAATTCTGAGCTGGGCTAAGGAGAATTCACCTACGACTAACATTAAGCCAATTCGGAGTCAAGCTAAGGAGAATCTGCTTGCAACTAATACGAAATCAATTCTGCGTTGAGCTAATGTGAATTCATCTGTGACTAACGTTAAGCCAATTCTGAGTTGAGCAAAGGCGAATCTTTCCATATCTAAATCTCCAAATGGAATTAATTGTCTGGATGACATATGGGGAACTCTTTTTTAAAAAAGGCTACAAGAATTCACCATAATTAATCTCAAGTAAATGCCAAGTTGAGCCAACGAGAATTTACCTGAAACTAAGCCAATTCTGGGCTGAGCTAAGGAGACTTCCCCTGTAACTAATACTACGCCAATTCTGACTTGAGTGAAGGAGAACAATATAATAACAACAAAAATAAATTTTTATTTGTTACCTGCCTGTCCTCAAATTAATCTGCGACTAACATTAAGCCAATTCCGAGTTGAGCGAAGGGGAGTTTGCCAAAACCTAAGTCTCCAAATTTAATAATTCAGATTATTATTTCTTCAAAAAAAGAGACAACACATGGAAAACATTTCAGAAAAGGCTATAAGGATTCACTGTAACCAGCAGCAAGCAAACCAAGCCAGTTCCGAGTGAAGTTATGGAGAATTCATCAGTCACAAATGTTAAGCTGATTCTGAGTTAAGCTCAGTGGAGTGTGCCCATTAAATAATTCATCACTCGATTAATGAATGGTATCATTTTTTTAAAAAAAGATAACACACACTGGAAATATTGCAAAAAAAAGGTTCAAAAGGCGGAGAGAATGGGACGGATATTCTTTCAGTGTCACATCCTACGCAATTCAGGTGCAAGCTAAAAATTGTATTCCTGGTTTGAGGAGCCAGCGTCTGCCGGTGAGAAGTTTTTAAGGATTCTTTTGATCAATTTTGATCAAAGGCAGCAACGTGCCGAGACTGATGAGAAGCAGCATCACGCAGAAGTGGAATCGCAAAGATATATACAGAAAATCATACAATGGGTTCCCATTTTCAGGGCCTAAAAGAAAATGAGCCATTATCTCTCGTTCCACTTTTGTTTTGCTGCTGAAAAAAAAATTCAGATGTAGAAGAAGTTTTCTTTTAAAAAAAAAAGTATACAAGGTATTGCTTTTCTTTTTTTCTCATCACGCTTCTCACAACAAAGCTGATCACAGTAGGGATTGACAAAATTCTTCTCCACATAAAGCCTGGCGAGCGGGCAAGAGCGGCGGCCGCAAGACGCCAATGTAAAAGCAGGGGTGGGAATCGCAAAGCCCAGCAGGGATGCAAGACCTCCAGGGCTATCAGAGTTGCCCAAAAGAGAAGATTTGCGCCTCTGGGAGCTTCCAGGAGTTGGGGATAGGGACAAATTTCCTCTAAAACAAGGCATGTGGACAACTGTGGGAGGTCACAGGGCCATGGAAACACTCTACTCTGCATTTCCATGCAAAAAGTTTTTAAGATTAAGTCCTCAAATACCTTCTAGAGGATGTGAGGACCATGTTTTATAGCCTCACGCAGCCATTTTAGGCCCAGAAAAGGCCTTTCCTTTTAAACAGGAAGTGAATAGGAGTCACTTCCTGTTTTAAAATAAGACCTCATGTGGGTGTAAAATGGTTGGCAGGAATGCCTGCTACACTCCTTGGAGGGCATTTGGGGCAAAAAATAAAATAAAATAAAATAAAATAAAATATAAAATAAAATAAAATAAAATAACATAAATAAAACAATGGCCTATGAGTCCCACTTTACCCAGCCCTTCCCTACACCCGTTTCAGCCTCCTTCATCCCTCAGGCTTCTCCAAAATGGAGATGACGAGAAAGGTTTTCCTCGGCAGGTCAAGGCTGGTGGGAAAATGGCTCCCCGACCCTTTGAGGTTGCTCAGCCCTGGCGGAACGCATTCCACGGAACATATTCCAGGAGGGAAAAACTGCCCCAGTGAAAGCCACCCATCTATTACAGCAAAAAGTTGCGTGTGCTGGGGGCACGGAGAACGTTTTCCCATTCAGAGCAAAGACAGGAAACCATGCCCTCACTCGGAGTTGGCTTTGTGATGTGACACCACGGCGAATGTGTGCCCTGCAGGCCACGTGCCATCTGCTATCATTTTTTTTTCTTTTGTGGCTCACAGTGTCCATTATTTTTCATTTTTTTTGTCGGGGTGGGGGGTCACTCGGGAACGCTGGTCAGGCGATTTCACCAAGTTCCAAAGGCAAAAGCCGTTTGCGCCCCGTCCATTCGGGAAAGCAAAACGGAGAGGGGCTGGATCTCCCCCTTCCCTGCCGGGCAAAGCCGACCGCTGCAGCTTTTCCTAGCTTGCGCATTCTTCTTTGTCAAGAACTTTTGCCGTCTTGAGCGCGCTCGGATGTGCCTTGGCCACATGCGTCCCGCTTCTTATCTATGAAGCGCTGGAGGGTTTGCAAAGGCAACGAGTGGCTATTAAGCTGCCCAGTTCTGTCCTCAATGAATTTGTACGCCCTCTCCGCTCTCCTCCCGCACAGGCAATGTTTTCTCTAATAAATCATTCCTCCCAGCCTTCTCTTGATCCGCAGACATATGCTGAGCGCTTTCATCTGATGCGTTCCAACCAAAGATGCTTCGGAGAGACAGCCGAGAGACAGCGGCCTAATGCTTTCCGACTTGTGTCCGGCCGTCCCCGGACGGCACGCTTGACGTGGCATCTTATGATTTCCTTAAGGGTCCAAACCAGGCTTGTGGGAAAAGCCGGGCAAATGAATGGTGGCAATGGGCGATGGTTTTCTGGCTTATAAAACCCCTCTTGGGTTTTATAGCGGTCTGTTGAACAACTTCCTGGCTGAGGAAGTGGAACAAACTAAAAGAACCAATTAAAGAAAGGACGGGGTGCAAAAATGATAAAAGATGCAATTAATACGGTCCTCCACATTAAAGGGGTCAAATAAAAATTGACTTTGTTCCCTGGAGGAGTGGGGATGGGAGGGAGGGAAGGGTTAAAGCAGCATTAGATTTATTAGGAAAATTAATTTGGTGGTTGTAGGCCGAGAACTGGTCTCAGTGCCTTAACTTCCACTGGCTGAGTCCTGGTTGACAGCACAGGATGTTCACCGTGTTTTAAATGCCACTGACTGAGCCCTGGCAATATCGCGGAACATTCACACCCTATATTATATGGAGGATGGAGCAAGCTTGTTTTCTGCTGCTCCAGAGACTAGGACACGGAACAATGGCTTCAAACAGCCGGAAAAGGGATTCCACCTAAACATTAGGAAGAATTTCCTGATGCAGGAAGAACAGTTTGAGAGTGGAATACACTGTCCGCAGGTGTGGTGGAGTCTCCTTCTTTGGAGGTTTTAAAACAGAGGCTGGAAAAGTTGGACTCAATGGGCCTTGGGGTCTCTTCCAACTCTACGATTCTATAGTTCTATAGGCTACAAAAGCCAGAGTTAACATATTTTAAACATCTAAAATGAAACAAAATAGGGGGATTTTCTAACTTGCAACGTAGCACTTGCTCTGTCACAACGTGGAAACAACCTCCAAAGTCCGACAACACACCTTGTTGCGGTCCTCTGTGCCAAGCAACAGCATGCAACGTCCACGGCATTCCAACTGCTCGTGTTGCGTGTCGAGAAGACAACTCCGAAAGCACAACTCATCCATGCCATGAGGGTCAAGCTGTCTGTTAACCCCTATTATCACTACCAGAAGTCCAGCTATGCAGAAGATCTGGAGACGACAGGAAATCAGCCAGACTTCCAAATGCGGGGAAATTAAAGACGCTTAATAGGATTTCCCTAGACTTGCCACCTTTCCTCATACGTAATGGGGCACTGCCAAGAATTAAGTTCTTCTGGTTTTCACTTTTTGGCAGGAGAGGGAATGCAATCGGAAATATCCAAGGAGCATCTTCCGGTGGAGGAGGAGAACCGGCCGTTCCTTAAAGCCATCGGAAGGAAGTCGTTGGAGCTCCGAGTGACCACGGAGGGAGGCGGCGGCCGCTCGGCCGCACAGCTTGCCCGGCGAAGGGGAATCTTTGAAGTCGGCCGCGCCGCGCCAACCGGGAGAAGAGCCAAGCCTTGGACCGCTCTCCCCGTAGGATCCGCACACGAGCGAGCCGCCATCTTGGCATCGGAGGCCGTCGTTCTCCCTCCTGCCCCCCCCCCCGGTGCCATCTGGAGGCCCCAAGGATGCCTCTCTTCCCACCCGTACGACTCTGGCAGCACACAGTGCGAAAGGCGGCAATGTGCGCGAGCTTCCTTTGAAGAAACGCAAAGGCCCTGTTGTTGTTAGCTGCCGTCACGACACGGCAGGCCAGACCGTGGAACTTTCCCAGCGTGGGGCAGCCGTTTAGACCCCTTTTACGCTAATAACACTTTGCTATCGTATTTATTTGTTTTATTCTTGTTGTTGAGTGCCTTTCGGTTATTTCCCACTTATGGCAACCCTAAGCTGAACCTATTGGGTTTTCTTCCTAGGGCTGAGAGTGTGTGATACACCCAAAGTCACCCAGTTGATTTCCATGGCCAAGCGAGGAATCGAACCCTGGTCTCTAATATGTGATAGTAGAGTGATATGATAGCCTAAGTGATATGATAGCCACGTTTGATGTCATAGGGAAGATGGAGCAAGCCTTTTTTCTGCTGCTCCAGAGACCAGGACATGGAGCAATGGATTGAACTTTCAGGAAAAGAGGTTCCACCTAAACATTAGGAAGAACTTTCTGACGGTAAGAGCTGTTGGACAACGGAACACGCTACCTGGCTCTCACAACAAGTGCAGCTTATAATAATATATTGTTGCTGAGAAAATCCCTTCCCCCATGTAATCCTTTAACCACTACACCACTCTGGCTCATCTTTATCCCCATCTGGGATTCAAAATGGTTTGCAATGTAAAGTTTCTTTCTTTCTTTCTTTCTTTCTTTCTTTCTTTCTTTCTTTCTTTCTTTCTTATATTTGTATACAACCACACTTCTCCCATATCAACATTTCCTAGTCCGCAACCATTCCCCTATATATGCTTTGCCCCATATAAACGTCTTCTGCGTGCCGTCGCCTTCCTCCAAATCCACATTAGCCACAGGCAACCCCATAGACATTTTTGGAACACAGTTTCTTCACCCAACAGCTGCATTCCTAGCCTTTTGGAAAAATGTACAACTCTGAGCCACTTATTTTTCTAGGAGGGCTGGATCTGGATGGGTTTGCTGAGCAGCAGCAAATGAACAACCTCCAGTCCCACCTGGGAGCGTTTAGGGCAAAAGGCACTCTTTGTACCCGCTCAGAGATCTGTGTTTTCAGGACTGAGGATGTGTGTGTGTGTGCGCGTGCGTGCAGATCTGTGGTGGGAGCGAAGAAAAGGATTCTGGGTCCCTGATTTCTGCAGCAACCTCCTTAATGTTCATTCAATTGTTCTCCTAATGAAGACCTGCAATTCTTTTCAAATGTTAATTACCGGTGGCGGCAGCAACAGAAGGCGAGACACAACCTCCTCGTTCCTCCCCGGCGCACGCTTTGTTGATCGCAGGGACTCGATTTAGCGTAGGGAAGGAGGAAGAAACCTCCCCCGGGCCATTTCTCATCCTCAGAAACTCACGACACCAAGTCCCACTCAGAAGGTATTCTAGGCAAGCTGCGAGGCTGGCCGGACCTTTGAATTTGACACAGCACACACACACCAAAGGCCCCTGCATGCGGAAAGCTAGCACATCAAGAAGGAAGTTTAAGCATGCCCTGCAATGCTACGCAGGCCAGTTGTTGTGATGGGCCTTCAAGCCATTTCTACCTTAGGGGAACCTATTAACCAACATATAGATAATACATAGATAGATAGGGTGATATGAGAGAAGGCAGTCTTAACAAGATAAGCTTTGTAAATCACAGAATCATAGAAACATAGAGTTGGAAGAGACTACAATGGCCATTGAGTCCAACACCCTGCCAGGCAGGAACAAACACTCAAAGCACCCCCAGCAAATGGCCATCCAGTCTCAGCTTAAAAACCTCCAGAGAAGAAGGAGACTCTACCACACTCCATAGGGGCAGCATATTTTGCTGCCAGACAGCTCTGACTCTCAGGAAGTTCTTCCTGATGTTCAGGCAGAATCTTCTTTCCTATAGTTTGAATCCATCACTCCATGTCCTAGTTTCTGGAGCAGCAGAAAACAAGCTTGCACCATCTTCAACATGACATCCCTTCAAATATTTAAACATGGCTATCATGTCCCCTCTTAACCTTCTTTTTGCAAGTCAACATACCTAGCTCCCTAAGCCTCATAGCAAACAAAAAGCAGAAAAATAGAACTATATTCTAAGAGGGAAACACTAGCTTCAAAAATTTACTAGGAGCCAAGAGGGTTGGTTCTTTGCCCTGTTTCTCTTAGCAGTGCTCTGGATCATCAACAGTTCCTGAACTGCTTCCAAGGGCTGCCCCACAGAAAGTGCATTGCAGTAATCCAACCAGAATTTTAAAACATCTGACAATGGCATTTGCAAACTGCTTGCTTCATTATACTGCATTTCTTTATTCTGAATATCCTTCAAGGGTAGCCCCACGTAAAGCACACTGCAGTAACCCAACTGGATTTTAATGTGCCCACTTTGGGCATTTGCAAACGGGTTGTTTCGTCGCACCACCTGGCTGTACCGTGCGCTGCCTCCAAGGGTAACCTCACGCAAAGCGAACTAGCTTGGGTTTCAAGAGACCCACCTGCAGAAATTTGCAAATCTGCCGTTGGATTGTATTTTGTTGACGGGTTTTAATTTTGTGTACCGCTCCGAGCGCCACGGTTAAATGCTCTTTTAATAAATACAACAAAACATATCGGAACACCGGCCGCTGCGGAGAAAAACACACAAAATGAAAAACACAACGGCGCGGCGGTTGCGGGAAGCAGGGGGGAATCATCTGTTTTAAAAAGGCGGCAGCTGGCATCGAGACGGGAGCCGGCGGGAACATTCCATGTGAGCGCCCACCTCGTGCCAACCAGAGGCTGAGGCGCGCACAGAATTGCACAAAGATGACGAAATCCCGCATGGGAGCGTGGAGAGACAATGGGGGGACGGGGAGCCACGCCAAACCAGACGGGTGAATGAATACTGATGTGACAGAAGTCAGGATAAAGGCGAAGAGAATTAATGATGTGGAGTAGGTTGGAAATCTCCCTTTCGCAACGACCCCATAGCCGAATTCGGGGTGGGTGGGTGGGCGGGAAGGTTGTTAGGGAGGTAGAAGAGAGAAAAAAACAGTGCAATACACATGGAAATAGCACACATGCTAAAGGACGCGTGACACAATACTGTCTCCATCGATCTCAGAACGAAAATGCTCCCACGGTATTGGTGGTTGAAGCTGACTGAGGCCATTTCCGCACTAGACTGTGACAGTGCTATAATTCCCCTTTCAGTACCCTGTGGCCTCAAAGCCCCTCCCTAAGCTGCGAATCCCAGCATTCCATAGGAGGTTGAAAGGGGAATAATAGCACTATAACACAGTACGGAAATGGCCTGAGGCCACCGACACGGACAAGTTAGCGGCTTTGAGTAGCGACGAGTTGTCCAGAAACTAGAAACTCCTTATGCATTTTTTGCAACAAAAAAACCCCAACAATTTGGCAACTTTGGGTTTTGACAATTGGCAAGGCTTGGTTGGCAGAAAAAGTGAACTGCGCAGTTTTAGGGCAGGGGTGTCACACTCAATTTCGTCTTGGGCCGCATCAGCACTACGGTTGCCCTCAAAGGGCCAGTTGTGTCTGTAAGGCCTCTCTGTGCCTTTTTTCGTCCCCCCAGACCCTCTTCGTACTTCTTTCTGCCTCCCTGCCCCTCTCTGTACCTGGTGAGCCACCGCAGGCCCCCGGCTGCCGGTATTCCGAAGCATTCACGACCTAGCGTTCGCGATCTACTTCTACTTCCGACTGCTCCTCTGTCCAGCTCTCACGAGCCGTGCACAGTGTTGCCGTGGTAACCCATAGAAACGCTCCGATGGTGACGCTGGGACAGAGGAGCAGTCAGAAGTAGTGATAGATCACAAGTGCTGGCTGCCGGGCCCCTCTTCAGAATACGGACAGCTGGGGGTCCGCAATGTGGGGACTGGGCTTGCCAGGCAGGGGGGAGTGCCCCAGCTGCAGCCGAAATTGCCTAGGGGGGTGGATTTGACCCCCGGGCCTTGTGTTTGATGCGTGTTTTAGATTACACTAACCCGCGCCCTAGACTTTTGTGGAGGTTAAGAGTGCTAGACCCCTGGCAAAGTGGAAAAAACATGAAATGAAAATAAAACATAAAATGAAAATGTAAAAAGCACGAACGGTATTTGTTTTACCAGAGGACACTTCTCAAGTAATCTCTAGGCCCTCTGGCACGATTCTGTGGTCAACATCTGGCGGAAGTGGGCCACAGAGTCACACTGGAGGACCGAGCAACGCCTAGACGGGTGACCCCTCTAGGAACCTCTAGAGCACGACTCTACGGTCCACTTCCAGTGGAAGCGATGCTTCCTGCTCCCAAAACCGCAACAGTCCCAAAAGCAACTTGGCAAATAAAATAAAACAACTGACAGGGAACCGTTTTCAAAGGGTCTGGAAGTCTTGCCACGGCACACCCAAGCGTCTGTAAAAGTCCTTTACGGAATTGCCGCGTTTCAAGCACAGCGATGTCTTTCAATTTTGAGGCAGCCAAAGCAAGAAGGAGAGAGACTGCAACGTCGACCGAAAATCCCTGGCCTCCTTCGTTAACCTGTTGTTGTTGCGAGCCTTCAAGTCATTTCTTACTTACGAAGGCCCCAAGGTGAATTAATCCCGGTTCTGACACGGCTTCCATGTCCGCGGGGCACCGAATCCACGCCAGGTTTTGCTTCGCTTGAAGGGAGCTCTCCAAAGTGCTGAAGCTGTTTGGGGTTCAGGACCTTGGAGAGCTCCTTTGAAGCTTGGTTTGAACTCTACCTCGGATTCACCTCTCCACTCACAGGGAAGGCACGAGCCCTCGGACGGTTTTTCCAAAAGGGACACTCACTCCTTTGTGCGGAAGCCAGAAAAGCAAGGGTTCCTTTATTCAAATCTGTCTCGGTGAAAGGATGGCTTTCCACCCCTGTGATCACCAGGAGAAGCCAGCGTCTCAGATCACAGCCTTCCAGCCCAGCCTTCCTTCCCATCCACCGCACCTTATTAATATTATTTTTTTTTCCAATGAGCAAATTAGCAGGTGAGCAGCCGACTCGAACATCCCCTTATCGGAGGACAAGACCGGCTGCCAGGGATTTGCATAATTTTAATCTTTCTCACCAGTGAGCATGAAAAAAAAAAAAAGTTTCCCGACTCCTTTATCTTCTGTTTATGCTCAACAAAACAGCCGTAGTAGGTCTGAGTCTTTTATTTATCTAAAGAGGACGCTGGCTAGGTTTTTGGGGAGGGAAGGGAAGGAGAAATTAGGGGAGTATAGGACAGGGGTTCAGCACAGCAGAGCTCTGGCTTTGTATGCCGAAAGCCCCGGGTTCGATTCCTGCCACCTTGAGATACGGCTCAAGAGCTTCTGCGTCTTAGACAAGATAGATCTGTTTAAACTGGTCTTTTGTTCAGAACCATGAGGACTAGAAACTCACTTTTGGACTAGTGGTGGACAACGGGATGCTTGTGGGACACTTACAGCCCCCAGGGCTATTTTTGTGGGTGCAAAGTGGTAAAAAAAAATGCCCCCCAGAGGATATGGGGAACATTCCCACCATCTTTTTGGCCTCCGAGGCCATTTTAGGCCCAGGAAAGTCCTTTTAAAACAAACAAACAAACAAACAAACAAAAACAGGAAGTAAACAGGAAGTTGTGTCTACTCACTTCCTGTTGTTCCAAAAAAGGCCTCTTCTTGGCCGAAAAGGGGGCTAAAACATGTTAGAAATGCTCCCCACATGACCTAGATGGAATGGGGGGCACAAATAATTTAATTTGGGGTGGAAGGCTCCGGACCCTCCAAGTTCTCCTGAGAGAGGAGGGGGCAAATGTCCGAGTCATCCATCCCTGGTTTTAGTCTGGGGTGGGGGTCTCTGGGGTCTTCTCAGGGAAACCAATGTGGTCCTTAGACTTCGAGTCACCCACCCGTTTTGGGGAGGGTTTTGGGGTGGGGGTCTCTGGGGTCCCCCCGGGGGGCATTAATGTGGTCCCTAACTCAAGATTTAAACATTTAGATGTAAATACTCAAATATTTATTGATTTATTAAGGTCTTCTGGAGACAAGAATTCCAATCCCCACTCAAGCACCAGGAGGCCCTGGGTGAGTCGCACTCTCTCAGCCTTGGAGGGAGGCAAAGGCAACCTCCTCCCTTGAACAAACCTTGCCAAGAAAACTCTAGGGTTGCCGTTAAGTCAGAAGTGACTTGCAACCAAATGAGGGAGCAGTTTTGGCACTCTCTCTTGCGCACACACACACACACACACACACACACACCAATGCCACGTCTCTGCTGTCGCTGACGCTTTTGGCATCCAGCAGCAGGGTTCTGCGGACCCCTTGTGAGAGTTCTCCGGACCCTCGGGGGGGAGCTCTATGGACCCCCAGTTAAGAACCGCTGCATTGGAAAGACGTGCGTTGCAAATCCAGCAACTTCCTTAAGCTGCGGAAGGTGACTGAAAAACAAGAAATGGACTTCAAAACTTTTAGCCATGGCACAGCTGGGATCCTGGGACGGGGGCAGGAGACAGCTGGAGGAAATGTGCGGGTCTTTGGGGAGGGCAAAAACCTTTCTGCCCGGCAAGGGGAACCAAAACTGCACCGCTCAGCAGGACAAAAACAGAGCCGTGCTTATTTTAAGCCGGCGGAGAGGTCCGGTGCCCTCGCTCCCGCGCTCCCCGGCTCCTTCTTCGGCCCTTCCCAGATTCCGCGGGGGCCTCAACCCTTCCCCGCCTCCCATCATACCCGCTAATCTGGACCCCAAGGTACAATTACCTCTCCGTAGCCTTCCCGGTTTACGCTCCAGAAACCATATAATTTCCCTAAGTCGGAGACATAATTAAAAAGGAAAGAGCGGCCAAAGGCTTTCCTGGAAGCCAGAGCCTCTGCTTGGCTTTTCCTCCCCCCCCACCATGTTCCCATCGCTGCCCCCCCTCCGCCCCGCTTGCAAGGCTTGGGCCCTGCAATCTCTCCAGCTTCATCTTGGCTAAAAATACAACCTTCGGTTGGCAGGACAGATGGGACGTAACAAGCTTGGCCAAGACAGAAAAAGACCCGGAGGGGGGAAATGGAGGGAGCAAAAAAAAGAACCAGCCTTCACGAAAGCCTTGGACATGGAAGGAGGGGTGGCCCTGTGCTAGTCCTCCCCCCTAATTTGGTGACTTTGGCCCCTTTTGACAACGGTTACTCGCATCTATAAGTTTAGAGAAAGACCCTTTTCCGTTTCTGTACCATTGTGGTTGGCCTTCCAGATGTTCTTGGCCTGCACCTTCCAGATGTTCTGGGACTGCAACTCCCAGAACTCCTTCATCGGTACAGCCAGGAATGAGAGACGCTGGGAGTTGCACTCCAACCACGATCTGGAGAGCTGTACTTTGGCTACGCCAAGCTTTTATGGCTACAGCATAATTTAATCTGACTTTGGTTGTTCTTGCCTGTGGATAACCTGCAGTTCTTCAGACCTTGTTGAACTACAGTTCCCACCATTCCTGACCCACTGGGGCCGATGAGAATCCAAATCCTGTCACATCTCCTTGTATGTTGTTGCGTGTCTTCAAGTTGTTTCCAACTTACGGTGACCCTAAGGAGAGCCTCTCATGGTTTTTTTTGGGGGGGGGGCTGAGAGCGTGTCATGAGCCCAAGGTCTCCCAGTGGGCTTCCATGGCCGAACAAGGAATCGAACTCAGGTCTCCGGGGTCATAGTCCAATGCTCAAATCACTACACCATGCTGGTTCACATTATCTGACCTTGTTTGGACAGAAGGTAAATATTGTTCCTTTTAGCCCTATTGTTCCATTAAATTGCAAATTATGGAGTTGGGGAGCGGGGACTCAAACTGAAGACACCACTTTCGTAAGCAGCTTTGCCTTGCTTAGCACCCCAGGGTTGGAAGGGAAGGAGTGGCTTAGGGAGCTGGGGATGTTCAGCCTGGAGAAGAGAAAGTGAAGAGGCACCATGTTTAAATGTTTGAAGGGATATCACACGGAGGATGGAGCAAGCTTGTTTTCTGCGGCTCCGGAGAGCAGGACACAGAGCGATGGCTTCAAACTACAGGTAAAGCAATTCCACCAAACCTTCCTGACAGTGGAATACACTGCCTAGAAGTGTGGTGGAGTCTCCTTCTTGGAAGGTTTTTGAAGAGAGGCTGGATCTAGGAATGTTTTGATGGTGCATTCCCGCATGGCAGAAGGGGGTTGGACTGGATGGCCCTTGGGGTCTCTCCCAGCTCTGTGATTCTACGATTCGGTGCTTCCCTCTCCTGCCAGGCGGCTCTGCAGAGGCATGCGGAGAGAGGGGGAGAAGCTACAGCAAGGAGGTCTCTGGCCAGAGCAGCTGCCTTGGGATCCTTCCAGCCAGTCCTCCCAGCTGGCACTGGAGACGGTTGGCGGGAGGCCCTGTTTGCTTCAGCTGCTGTTGCTCCTTTCCAGGACAGAGAGAAAGAGAGAGAGAGAGAGAGAGAGATAAAGGGAAGACCGTCCAAGCTGTTACCCAAAAGCTTTCTCGCTCGGCCTGCAGGCCTGGCTTGCAAATTAAAGCCTCTGACTGCTCCCATCTGGAAGCTTTGTGGGGGCAGGAGATCTCTCTTTCTCTGTGTGTGTGTGTGTGTTTAGTAGCACAAGTGCTCACAGAGAGGCAGAGACCAACAGACACACAGGGAAAACACACCCAGAGAAATAAGACGATTTAAAAGGAATCCTGGAGCACCTTTTGAGACGATTGGAGAAAAAGGCATTCCTAGCACAGTTGGCCTTCCGCGTTTGCTAAGGTTAGGGGCTCCGGACCCCTGCAAACATGGGGAAAAAACCCACCACAAATATCAAAATGCGTGTCTCTATAGGAAGGGGGCCAAGGCACGGTGGGGAAAATGGGCACCTAGGTATATAAGCACACGTACATTTTGATATTTGCAATTATTCCTTTTTTGCAAGGGTCCCGAGCGAAGGCGGTGTACAAATGTGTTTGCAGGAAAGAGGTAACTTCGTGACATTAAGAGGACCTGGAGAGTGGAATCTGCTGCCTCCATGGAGCGTGGTGGAGTCTCCTTCTTTGGAGGTTTTTAAGCAGAGGCTGGATGGCCATCTCTTGGGAATGCTTTGACAGTAGGGGGTTGGACTGGATGGCCCTTGGGGGTCTCTTCCAACTCTCCGATTCTGTGAGAACAAATGTGCACTTTTCGGCCTCGGTGACACATGCTCTGTGCATCCTTCTCAAGCAACTCTGGTTAACAGAGACGGTCCCAATTCACTGTGTGCTGTTCCTTATAAACCACCATGGTCTGGAGGATTCAAATTACAATAGAAGAGAGTCCACCCAAACTGTAGGGAGAACTTTTTGACAGTAAGAGTGTGGTGGAGTCACCTTCTTTGGGGGTCTTTCAACAGAGGGTGGCACTTTAGTTGTGTGTTCTTGCACGCCGGAGAGGTAGCCGAGACGGCCCTTCCAGCTCTCCGAATCCGCGCTTCTACGCCATCCCCGACCAACCACCAGAAGACTACCCAAGGAGAGCCTTGCGTCAAAGAGCAGCACGTAAGGAACCAGGAGGATCGCAAAACACAACCCGAGAACTCGCCTGAACTTGCTGTAATTTAATTCGGCCTGGCTTCCCAAGACTCGTGTGGGTGGAGGGTTTTTTAACAACATTAAGTAGACGGGAATTAAAAAAGAAAGAAAGAGAGCGGGAAGAAAAACATACCCTGGAGCTCTGAGAAACAACTGGAGCTTCAAGGAACAAGTTGGAACAAGACAAGTGTTTTCCATCGCTGCCGGGGACGGCAAAAAATCAGGGTAAATCCGCCCGATACAAATCCTTCTCCTTTTAGAAAGGAGGGAACGACAAAACCAGTGCTTCCAAATCCATCCGTACCATTTTCCCTGCTCTCCAAATATTCTGATTTGCCAGGAACAGTTCCAGTTAACCCTCTGGTCATCCTAGTTTTCCAGCCGCTTTTAAAATGTCCCGGTTTCTTTCTCCTCCTTGCACCTTCTCCCTTTGTCCTTGGCTTACATCCATTGTTGCAAATTGAGCTCAAAAGGAGTTTGTACTAAATTAACTCCATATGGTGGGGATAAAGGGTGGAATCTCACCCTTCCCAGTCGGCTCCAGCAAAAGCAAACTGCTAACTTGTGCATTCTTCCCCATGCATAACTTTTTTTCCCTTTTTATTTCTATTTTTCCCTATTTATTGTATAAAAACACAAAATACCATACTAAGCAAATAGAAAACACATCGAAAGGGCGGAAAAAAATATATGTGCAAAAACAAATACAGAATACAAAATGATACTATTAAAATTACCAACAAATCACCCACAAAATGACAAAACTACAAACATCAGTCTAAACTAAACTAAATAAATAACTATACATAACTAAAAGGTTGGTTCCTGCTGCCAACAACAAGTAGTAATCCTACCAAAACGCTAATCTAATAAATCATAAATTATCACTAAAGTTAATATCTGTTGCCTGGATTTAATTCTAAAAGGTAATAAACTTAGTATATTAATCCATACCTGTACCTACTTTTTCTTTCTTCTTTCTTTTTTTCCTGACTTAAATATTATGCAACTATAAAAGTTCAAAACTAGTAATTCTTAGATATCAAAATATTTATGTCCATTTGTATTAAAATCATCTCACTTTCTCACTTCACTAATTCTAATTCCGTTAACACAACCTTATTTTTTCACAATATATATATAAAAGAAGAAAAGATATGTTAGTCAAGCAGCAAATTTATGTCATCTATAATTTTCTTAAAGCCGATCGCAGGATGACAAAGTGAACGACTAAACGTATAAAAGGGAAAATAAAAGCTTTTCCTATCGTGACCACTTTCTGATGTTGCCCGGCCACACGTGGCCAATTTTATCTGTCAAACGTTGGAAGACATGGGATGCCATCTATGGTCACGTATGGTGGGCAAAGTCTCCAAGAGCTTTCTTGGCAGTTGTGTGAACTACAGCAAGCTAATAATAATAATGATGATGATGATGATGATGATGATGATGATGTATTTCTCATTCACTTTTCCCAAAGGCTCAAGGTGGGCCTTTGATGGCGTTTTCCTGCATGGCAGACGGGTCTTTATTGATTTATTTGTTTATTTATTGAATTTCTATGCTGCTTTTTCTCCCAAGCTGGGACCAAAAGCAGCTTCCAAAAACAGGTTGGACTAGATGGCTCTTAGGGTCTCTTCCAACTCTAGGGTCATTTCTGCACTACACCGTTACAGTGCTATTATTCCACTTTCAACATCCTATGGCATCCTGGGAATTGTCGTTTAGGAGAGGGAGATCTTTGGCCTCAGTAAACTACAAACCCCAGAAAAAACAACACCCGCAGGACGTTGGACGTGGAATAATAGCACTGTCACGGTGCAGTGTGGAAAGGGCCTATGACTCTTCGAAACCCCAGTGGGTTTCCGTGGCCAGGTGGGCGTTTGAACCCCAGGAAGTTGGAAAGCTAGAGAGAGAGGAACCAAACGGATCCTGTCCCTTTGAAAGTTTCCAAGAGAAATTTTGGCGGCGTTGCTCCTCTTCTGTTGCACGAGTGAACCCTCGGTTTTTGAGAAACGTGCACCATTGACATTTAAAAACATCAGCCGGTCTACAGCCGGTCTTTTCCCTCTTTCTGTCTCTCATTCTCTCTCTCTTTTTTTTAACATAAAAGGGGAGTTAAGCTCAAGAACCTAGGAAAGGACGATGGGAAGCCTGGGGCCTGCGACGTTTGGTCGCCGACCGTGGCTTCCCACGGCCGGAGTTGGGCACGACGCGGCCGCCTCGGACAAACAAACAAAGCCGAGAAGAGGCCGTTCCCAAACTCCTCCGGGTGACAGTCCCCGCCGTCGACCTCGGAGCCGCCAAAAATGCCGTGTCGGCTCTGATTATAACCTCGGCTCTCCTTCCCACAACAACGTGCCGAGTCTTGACCTTCCCTGGAGGTCATCCAAGGCAGCACACGCCCAAAACACCAGCCGCCACCGAGCCGCGGAGGATGAAACCGGGACGAGTTTTACGAGGCCCCCGCCTCCCTCCGGGGCTCCTCGCCGAGCCGGCGTTTTTACGGACCCAAACATCAAGCCCTGTTCTGTCAGGTAACTGTCAAAATACCAGCAGATTCATCGGAGCGGAAGAAAGGCGGCGGGGGAAGAAAACTGAAGCTCCATTGCAAGAACGGGAATCCAAATCAGTATTGTCTACAGAGGCAGCGTGGTGGAGCGGTTTGAGCGTCCGACTCCGACCCCGGAGACCAGAGTTCGATTCTCCGCTCAGCCAGGGAACCCCACTTGGGTGTGTCACACACTCTCAGCCCCAGAAAATCCCACGAAAGGTTCCCCTTGGAGTCGCTATTGCAGGTACACGACAACAATGGCATTATATTCACCAAGGAGATGGGCGGCAGAGGCGGAACGAGAAAGGGTTGGGACGGTAAAGAGAAGATCACGTGCAACGTAATAAAATTAAATAGGAGAGGGCAGGAGGGATAGCAGAAATCACATATTTAATTTATTATTTTTCTATCCCAACTTTCTACCAATGCAGGGTCCAAGCGCAGACTTAAACAAAGTTCAGCTAAAACACAATTCTATGAAGACCCAAAACCAGACAGCAATTATTGCACTTGTTTAATTCATCCACAGCCTGCCTTTTTTTTTTCTCTTCAATCCAGTGCACAGCAGGGATGAAACCAAGGTACAGATAAAGAGATTTCCCCGCAATTACAAGGAAAACAAAGTTTTTATTTAAAGAAAACCAATAGGCATTACTTAAAATCATTTTTAAAACAACAATGGAATAAAAGTACAACATGCAGGCTGACCTAGGACTCTGTAAGAGACCAGGGTTCAAGTCGACCGTATACAAACATGTTGCGCTGGTTTGTGACCATAATAAAAGATCTATCTACCTATCTACAACAAATATGCTTGCACAGAAGAGGTAACCTCCTGATGGTAAGAGCAGTTTGAAGGGAGGTCATGTGGAGAATGGAGCGAGCCTGTTTCCTGCTGCTCCAGAGACTAGGACATGGAGCAACGGCTTCAAACTCCAGGAAAGGAGATTCCACCTAAACATCAGGAAGAACTTCCTGCCGATATGAGCCACTCAACAGTGGAATCTGCTGCCTGGGAGTGTGGTGGAGTCTCCTTTGGAGGTTTTTAAACAGAGGCCGGATGGCTATCCGTTGGGAATGCTTCGATGGGGTCTTCCTGCATGGCAGAACGGGGGTGGACTGGATGGCCCTTTTGGGACCTCTTCCAACTCTACAATTCTAATGCATAAGAGTTAAAAACATCATCAGAGGCAGTCCCTAGTTCGAGGCTTTGGACCGGAAACTTCAAGGCCTGGGACAATTCTGAACAGGTCATCCAAGACATTCCAACCAAAGTCTCTTGGATTGAGAAATGGATCTGCCACAAATATTACACTCCTCGAACTACAGATCCCAGCATTCAACAGAGTGGAACCATGGCAGTTAAGGGGGCAAAGAGCCGTGAGAACTCACAAGCATGCGCTTCCCTAGAAATGCCCCCAGAAACAAGAGCTAAGCACAAAAATTCTGCAGAACAAGCAAAGTTTCTGCTCCACATGAGTTTAGCCTGACGGGCCCAATCTTTGGAAAGGGAAAGGAAACAATCCCAGCAACATCCCACCACTGGGATAACTGGATCCTCCGAAAGCTGTTCCAAGGCCACCCTCCGATCATATCTCTCCTCCTCCCCTGCTTTTCGTCGGTGCTCGAAACCAAAATGTTTGGTTTTTAAACCTCTTGCTCAGCTGTGTTTTCTTAAAACGGAGCAAAGCCCAACAATTTTCGATTCAAGTTTGTTCAAACACTGGTTTTTTTTTTTTTTCTTAGCCGACAGGCTCCGTTGCGTCATAGGGAGAGAAAGAAAAGGTTTGCTTTGAGAGGCCAGGAGCCCGTATAATCATAAGAAAATTGCCGGGAATAAAGTTATAATCACACGGTCCTCGTGGGTATTTCTCCTCGAGACTGTTTAATGCAATTTTGCTCTTTGCTCTCTCTTTTCTTGAAATCTTCCGCCTTGTTAGAACTCAGAAGAAGAAGAAAAGGGGCACGAGGGTTCGGCTGCGACGTGTTCACCGTTACGTTGCTACGTGCTTTTGAGCAGTTTCTGACTTACGGTGACCCTAAGATGAACATATCATGGGTTTTTCTAGCCAAAATTTGTTCAGAGCAGGTTTGCCTTTGCCCTCCTCTGAGGCTGAGAGAGGGTGACTTGCCCAAGCCGCCCCCTCCCTCAGTGGGTTTCCATGCCCAAACCGAGATCTGAACCCCGGTCCCCACAGACCAAAGTTCAAACCACTATGCTGCCTCTCACTTCACTAATATACGGCCTTTTCACACTACGCTGTTATAGTGCTATTATTCCACTTTCAACCTCCTATGGAATCCGGGAGTTTGCAGTCCAGGGAAGGGCATTCAGAATTCTCAGCCGGAGAGCTCTCTTTGGCCTCGGGAAACTACAAACCCCAGAATTCCACAGGAGGTGGAAAGTGGAATGACAGCTCTATAACAGTGCGGCGCGGAAAGGTCCAAAGTCTAGCAAACCACTAATATAGTCTACCAGAGCTGCAGCCAGATTGGGAAGGGGTCTGGTTAAAGGGAGCACCAAACCCCCTCGCTGCAACCAGTTCCACTGGCAGCTGGTCTGTTTCCATGAGCCATTCAACTAATGCAGCAGCTAAAAAGGCCAATGTGATTCTGGGCTGCATCAACAGGAGTCTAGTGTTGAGATCCAGGGAAGCGATAGTATCATTCTATTCTGCTTTGGTCAGACATCACCTGGAATCCTGCGTCCAGTTCTGGGCCCCACAATTCAGGAAGGATATTGACAAGCTGGAACACGTCCAGAAGAGAGCGACCAAAATGGCAGAAGGTCTGGAAACCATGAAGCCCTGTGAAGACCGGCTTAAGGAGCTGCTTATGTTTAGCCTGGAGAAGAGAAGGTTAAGAGGGGACATGATAGCCATGTTTAAATATTTGAAGGAATGTCATGTTGAAGCTGGAACAAGCTTCTTTTCTGCTGCTCCAGAGACTAGGACACAGAGCAATGGATTCAAACTATAGGAAAAAGAGGCTTCCCCTAGATGTCAGGAAGAGCTTTCTGACGATAAGAGCCTTTCACCAGAGGAATACACTGCCTGGGAGTGTGGGGGAATCTCCTTCTTTGGAGATTTTTAAACAGAGTCTGGATGGGTATACTTTGACGGTGTCTTCCTGCAGGGCAGAATGGGGTTGGATTTAATGTCCCGTGTGATCTCTTCCGACTCTATGATTCTAGGGTTCTAAAGGCACCAAGTCCTCCCTGAGCTTGGATGCTAAGCTGGGTCAGCCCTGGTTAGTGCTTGGATGGGAGACCACCAACCAATACCCAGTGCCGTAGGCTCTATTTCAGAGGAAGGAACAGGCAAACCACCTCCGTGAGTATTCCGTGCCTAAGAAAACCCTATGAAATTCACGGACAAGCCAGAAACCAACAGGCGCATGGGAGCACCGCAAAGCTTTGCCATGGGTTTTTGTACCACGAGGACGAAATTTCCATCGCAACCGAGTGACCCGACGGCTGTTTCCGAGAAAGGAGGCGAAAGCGAAATTTAGAGGGATCGGCGAGTCGTTTCCACCTCCCCCCATCTCTGCAAAGCAGCAGGAGGTTTCTGAGTGCATGTGTGCTTGTGCGAGTGTGTGTTTTAAGTGCCGAAAAGTCAATGACAGCGGAGTCGCACGGAGCCATCGAGTCTGCCTCAGCGAAATCAATCCTGGATCAGATTTTACTCATCGCTTTGGAAACACTCGTGCACAAAAACAGAGCCGAAGGAGCCAGGAGCAATCTCGGCACAGAAGGGGGTGAGTTCAAGGTTGCGCTAAAGGAAGGAGGTGCACTGAAAATAGCTGTGATGCCAAGTCCAAAGGCGGCCCCTGCGGATTTTTGGTTTGCTCCGGTGGGCGGGGCAAACCCTAACGAAGGGGCGGTGCTTATTGGGTTAGTTTGCATAAAGAGGGAGGGCTGGAGAAGAGCATGGCAGAGGTTGTCAGGGTAGAGATTTCACGTTGTTTCCAACTTACTGTGATCCCAAGGTGAGCCTATCACGGGGTTTTCTGGGAGGCTGAGAGTATGTGACCCACCCAAGGTCACCCAGTGCGTATGGCTTAAGCCTTACTCACTTTGAATCAGGGAGCAAGGTTTTTAATTGGGTGTTTCAGAAGCGACAAAAGGGTGCATTATTTAAAGTGCAATTGATTTTTTTTCATTCATATTTATATATCTATATATTTATATATGATATTTGTAGTTCCTATTGATATGAATTATATCCTATAAATAGGAATTATACGATTTACATGAATTATATGATTTATGTGATTCATATGAATAAATCAGATGACGATTATATGATTTATATGAATTCATATTTAAAGAGAGGTTGGATGGCCATCTGTTAAGATGCTTTTGATGATATCTTCCTGTATGGTAGAATGGGGTTGGACTGGATGGCCCTTGGAGTCTCTTCCATCTCTAGGATTCTATATGAAATTCATAAATTGATATTTATAAGAATTAATGTAAACTATTAAATTCATATTCATATGTATATGAATTAATGTGAATTAATAAACTCACATTTATATGAATTAACATGAATAAATTCACATTTATACAGATTAACATGAATTAATAAATTCACATTTGTATGAATTAACATGAGTACATTCTTGATTCTCTGAACGCAGTCAACTCTCATGTCAGTCGATTAATTGGGCCACAAAACCGGCTTCAATGCTTTTTTTTTTTTTGAAGAAACTGGCTTTGCACCAAAATTTGGCTTTGCAACACTTCACAAACCCAAACGCCAGTCGATTAATCTATTCACGACTCGATCTGCCATGTTTGTTCTAACCTCGATTCTTGATTTTCCAAACACAATCAACCCACATGTCAATTGATTAATATTTCCATAAACGTGGTTGCAACACCTGGTAGAAAAAACTGGCTTTGCACCACAAACTCAACACTTCATGAGCCCAAATGTCAGTTGATTAATCCACTTCTGACTTTAGCTGCCATGTTTGTTCTAACCCCAATTCTTGATTTTCCAAACACAAGCGACCCACACGTCAGTTGATTAATCTTTCCATAAAACCGGTTGCAACGCTTGCTTTGGGAAATGGGCTTTGCACCGCAATTCCGCCTTCACGACAGTTAATCAGCCCAAATGCCGGTCGATTAATCTGTTCGCGGCACTACCTGCCGTGTTTGTCCTAACCCCAATTCCTGAGTCTCCGAACACAGCCAAGCCTCACGTCAGTCGATTAATTTCCCCATAAACCTGGTTGCAATGCTTTCCGGGAAAAATTGGGCTGGCACCACACACTCGACACTTAATCAACCCAAATGCCGGTGGATTCATCTGTCCCGGAAAGGATGCTTGCTTCCAAAGCTACTTTCCACCTCCAACCGCGTCCGGAGTTAACGTCCGTCGACCAGACATTCTGCCCAGGAGGAGGCATTTCCGGGTCCTTGCTGGAACGTCCCCGTCTCGTCGACTCGGGAAGGTTTCCTCCTCTGTAATTGCTGCAAATTTTGCATCACAACCATTGTGCGCTGTTATCACCGTCACGCAGCCCTGAGACACACATTCCGCCCTTTGTGGAGGCGGGGAGAGAAGGAGGAGCAGCCACACACACACACACACACACACACACACACACACACACACACAAGCCCACAGGGGCCACCCTTTCTAATTATACCCTCCATTTTAATGGGAAATGATTTATTTATTAGCTTGCCATTGCATCCAATCTCTGCAGCTGACGCTCGGCGGAGAAAAGAGGGCGGCGGGGAGCGACAGAACGTGCCAAGAGATAGGAAGACTTAAGACCCCAGGGTTGGGGGGTGGGAGCAGAGACGGGTAGAAAACAGCACATTGCCCCGAATCCTTTCGCCCTCCTTGTATTCCACTGTTTTTCTCTCCCCCCCCCCGCCAACCCCAGCATTGAGGATTACCGTCTGTCTCCAGCGCCGTTAATTCAATAACCTGCCATATAATTACTCCATAATAAACTGCTATTATTCTAACGTTCGCTCAACAGCTGTGATCGCCTTAAAGCGCAGGAGCGGAGCTTGGGGTGGGGTGGGGAGGCTCGAACAACCGTCTGTCGGTTGGCGGAGAGGTTGGGGGGGGGGAATATCCCATTAAATCCACCCTCCGCCCAAAGAATTAAGCGGAGGCACGGAATCGAGAAAGGCAGTTAGGGTGCACGGATACCCGTGTGAGTGAAGGCCTGCGGATACGCAGAGCGAAAATAGCAAAATTTCAGCATCCGCTTTCCGTTCGGCAGGTGAAGCCGTCGGACTAGGTACCGTTCTGTATATATTTTTATTTTCCTTCTGTGGCTTTGCTGCTGCTCAAGCTGGACTCAACGCACGGCCACCCTACAAATTAGAGACCTACTGTCCCGCTCAGTGTCGTGCCCCCATCCCAGGACCCAAATGGGACCCTTCCCGACGGCCGCGACACAGAAACATGAAGGACAACACTTACGGCAGTCAATGTAGGTGGAAAAGGCGGATCCCAGGAGTCTCAGAGCATTTATATAGCAAGGACCCATCAATTAGGCAAACAGCTGGGGGAGGCTGTCAGCCTATAGAAATCAGGACCAGAATGGGAGGAAGTTGTTGCCGTCAACCATTCCTATCGGTGGAAGCAACCTGGCTTACGTAGGGATTCCTTGCTTGTGCTCCTAGAAACCTTGACCTTCGCCTTGTGTATGGACTTGGCTACTGGACTGTCGCTCTGGATTTACCGTTGTCTTGTCTCAATCCGGGCAGCAAGCCACAAAGCCCTATGAGGAATGGCTTAGGAAGCCCGGAGAAGAGATGGTTAAGAGGCCACATGATAGCTATGTTTAAATATT
Organism: Cyclura pinguis; assembly: GCA_030412105.1. Lineage (NCBI taxonomy): Eukaryota > Metazoa > Chordata > Lepidosauria > Squamata > Iguanidae > Cyclura > Cyclura pinguis. Next base: position 5,245,978 of record CM059614.1, on the reverse strand, counting down.
TGAATGGATGTCATACAGAGGGTGGAGCAAGCCCATTTTCTGCTGCTCCGGAGACTAGGACACGGAGCAACAGCTTCAAAGAAAAAGAGATTCTACCTAAACTTTAGGAAGAACGTCCTGATGGTAAGAGCAGTCTGACAGTGGAGTATGCTGCCTCCATGGAGTGTAGTGGAGTTTCCTTCTTTGGAGGTTTTGAAACAGAGGCTGGATGGCCATCTGTCGGGAAAGCTTTGATGGTGTCTTCATGCGTGGCAGCATGGGGTTGGACTGGATGACTCTTGGGGGTCTCTTCCAACTCTATGATTCTATGATATGTCTTCACACTTGAGGATTTTGCCTTTCTCCTTTCGTGGCTGTCTTTCCAGGTCTTACTACTGTACTATACATACGTCCTAATTGGTTATCTGCCACCCTCTGGGACCCAGTGCAAACTTGTCTGATGTGTTGTGTGTTGCCTTAGAAACCAGGCTCACCCACGTATATGCAAAACTCCCCGCGATTAACACCTGGTTTCTGAGCAATCACCCAACAAACCCCTCTGGCTGGCAAACATAATGCCAGCTTAACCAGCCAGGAAAGCTTTTGCTAAAATCAGGAGAGGAAAAAGACACACACAAACATGCAACATAACCTCTTCTTTTCCTTCAAGCTGTTAGGATTCCTCAAGAGGCCAGCCTGGAACGGGTGGCCAGTTCATGCCAACGTCTCGTTCGTGTTAATATTGGCCCAACACTTTCCATCAAGCCAGAGCCTTACAAGGATCTGGCAACAGAGGTTAGTTTCTATACCCATTTTGCCCATGAGCAGAACCATTTAATAACATCTCGCAGCCAATACAAGCGTTGCAGAATGCAACAAAAACCCAAGCAACCTTTACCGCGAAGACTGTTCTCCCCACTATTGAGATTGACTGGCACTGCTTATTATTATTTTCTTTAAAAAATATATACACCAATAATATCGCAAACAAGAGCGCCTCGCACAAAGACCAAGGGCAAGGTGCTCGTCTGTTTCGGAGGCAGTTTGGTTTTACACGGACGGCGTTTGGACGACTTTGTAAACCACCGTAGTAAAACTAGACTTGGTTAAAACGCCCCATAAACTTTAGCGCATCACAGAGATGTATTGAACGGGGGACGGTTTAGTTTGTTCCCGACAGTCAATGTGCCGCATTGCCGGTCGGACTGGAGGGGGAAGGCAACGGGGAGAAAGGCCGTGCTGTGAAGATGGCTGGAAAATTTGACCGGTAGGGCTTATCGTGCTCCGCCGCGCGGAAAAATGAAGATTAAAAAACATCTTCGAGGTTGTGGGTGCATCCGGAATGATGGAGAAGTCCCAGCTTTTGTTCTTCTTCTTTCCAAATTTTATACAGGGTTAAAATAAAGCAACCTGGGGAGCTGGTATACTAAGTCTCGATTGTGCTGGGAGGTAACGGGAAATATTTTGGCACGAACACAATGGGTGTGAACCTCCGAAATAAAATGTGTTCATGTTATAAAATTAAAATTTATTAAAAATTAAAAAGAACAGGAACAAAATGTGGGACTTTCTGGTCTCAAAGTGTATCAATTTTATAGCCGTTTGGTGCCACTTGTGCTGCCTTGGTGCTACCTGGGATTTGTAGTTTGAGGAGGTACTTAAAATCTTCCGCTGGAGAGCTTTACAGTGCATCCTCCACTTTGCAGTCCAGCGCTTGCAAATTAGATTATTCACAGGGTTTTTTTTTTGTTTTTTGTTTTAAATTCTTACTCTATTTGCCCCTACCACGGAAAAAAAGACTTTCTTTCTAGGAATCTCTGAGTCCTCCAATGTGGATCATAGATCATCGTGGATCACAGAGTCACTCTGGAGGACCTAGAGAGTCCTAGAGAGAACACCTCGCTAGGCATTGCTAGGTCCTCCAGCAGGACTCTATGGCCCAAGTTGACCATAGAGTTGCACTAGAGGACCTAGTGTCCTCAGGTTTAAAAAAAATACAGCACTTATGGTTCTTATTTTTATTTGCATTTCCACCCACTTTTGCAGGGGCCTTGTGCCCCTAACCCCCACAAAAGCAGAGGGCTGACTATAATTTACTTCCTTGTATGTTCTGGCTGAATATTTTCGGGGTACTTGGCAAACTTTAGCCAATGCCTTTGATCTCTGTAGCAGGGAATTCTAAAACTACCGTTTCGGGGAGCAAAAGAACAAAGGCAACCGGTAATCACGGCGATGACACAACCCAAGGTCCGAGCATGCGCTCCGGGACGGCAGGGGGCTGAATATAGGAGAATCTGACGCCGGGGGCATAAGCGTTTCCATATGTTGCGTGGCGAGACGGTCTTAAAACCCACCCCAGGGCAGGAAGAGAAGGAGGCATGTATATGCACCGCCCGTCCAGCGCTGGATATCCGACTCTCCGACGCGGTATTCCTTGGTCGTCTTTTTATAGCCAAGTCCGTGGATTAACTCTTTTTATGTTCCCTGCTGGTATTTCGGGATGGCCTGCTTCTTCCAGATCAGGCGAACAAGGGCAGGAATCTCATCTAACTTCTTTCTCAGCCCCCTCCAACCCATATTGTTAAAATTTCCAAGGGCCCTCATGCCATCCATCCATCCATCCATCCATCCATCCATCCATCCATCCATCCATCCACACTACACTGTTAGAGTGCTATTATTCCACTTTCAACCTCCTGTGGAATCCTGGGGTTTGCAGTTGAAGGAGGGACATTTAGAATTCTCAGCCACAGAACTCTTTGGCCCGGGTAAACTACAAACCCCAGAATTCCACAGGAGATCGGAAGTGGGATAATAGCACGATAACAGTGTAGTGCGGAAAGGCCCTCGGACTCAAGTCGGGTCGCCAAACAGGGAAAAGCACAATAAATGCACACATGGGCTGGGATAGGCATGTGTAAGCTGAGCTACACATGTGGGATTCATTCATCTCCATAGCACAGCTTTATCCTCTACAGGACTATTATTAATATTAATATTATTAAAATTATTCTCTACAGCATTGTTATTCTACACTGTGCTAACTACTTTTGCAACTGGATCTTTTCAGCGACTTTTCTAGCTACGAGAGAGGCACACCCTGCCCAGGTGGGAGAGGAGGAATACCCCCTGGTTCAAGGGCTGGTTCATACATGTGTAAGTGGAGCTGCGCGTGTGGAATTCATTAGCCTCCACAGCACAACATTATTCGGCCGTCAGAGCCTCAGAAGTGGAGCTGTGCATACTGCAATGATGCGCACTGAGGCTGCAAACTGCAACTCCTTTGCAATGGCACTTTTGCAATATTTGAAGGGATGTTATAGGGAGGACAGTGCAAGCCTGTTTTCCGCTGCTCCAGAGACTAGGACACGGAGCAGTGGCTTCAAAACTTCAGGAAAATAGATTCCACCTAAACATTAGGAAGAACTTCCTGAGGGTAAGAGAAGTTTGACAGTGGAACACACTGCCTGGGAGTGTGGTGGAGTCTCCTTCTTTGAGGTTTTAAAACAGAGGCTGGATGGCCATCTGTCAGAAATGCTTTGATGGCGTCTTCTTGCATGGCAGAACGGGGATTGGACTGGATGGCCCTTGGGGGTCCCTTCGAACTCTACGATTCTATGAATGTGACATTATTTAAGAACTTTGTGTATGGTGGGATTTTAATTTTTGTGTGATAAATTTTAAAGCCGTGTCCCTTTTAACCTGTGTCAGTTGCTCTGAGTCCCAGACTTGGAAAAGGTAGAAAAATAAGAATAGAAACAATACACAACCCCAAGCCAAAGGCATGGCCCAAACCTGCATCTCCCACACCGAACAAAGGACTATAGAGCTCTTGCCCGCTACCGCCCGGGATGCTCTCAGTGCGAAAGCTGCATCTCTCCCGGCCGACAAGCTCCCTCTTTTTGAAAATTAAGCACCGAATCTTAAACGACGTTTCCTCACATTCCGCGCTAATTTGGTATTTCAACCTCCATTTCCCCACAATTAGCAGAATAAGACATTATCAAAAAAAACCCTAGTTTTGGGAGGAGTGGGGAGGCGATTAAGTACGCATATGATAAAGCTAAAGGAAGGACTAGAAACCAGACATTCATTTGCCACGTCTGCAAAAGATTCGCATTAATTGAGATATGGGGCCAGCTCTCTGCTGCTAAGTGGACTTTCAGCCTCTGCTTTTCCACCATGCTTTCCTGTTTGGAATAAATCTGGAGACGGGCAAGGAGGATGGCAAGAAATATGAAGAACAGAACATACAAGGAAAGATTGGGAGAGTCGGGCAGTCTCAGTGTACAGAAGACCAAAGGGGGGTATATGGTGGCTATTTTGTGTGCCTCCGAGTTGTTTCCAACTTATGGAGACCTTAAGGCAAACCTTTAACGGGGTTTTCTGCAGCTGAGAGTATGTGACGTACCCAAGGTCACTCAGTAAGTTTCCACGGCTAAGCGAGGAATCAAACCTAGGTCTCCACTGTCTCAAACCACTACAGTACGCTGCCTCTGATGACCCTCTTTAGAATCATAGACCACAATGGCCATCGAGTTCAACTTCCTGCCAGGCAGGAACAAACACTCAAAGCACTCCCCGCAAATGGTTATCCAGCCTCTGTTGAAAAACCTCCAAAGAAGGAGACTCCACCACACTCCAAGAGAGCATATTCCACCATTGAATGGTTCTTACCATCGGGAATTTCTTCCTGATGTTCAGGTGGAATCTCCTTTCCTGGAGTTTGAATCCATTGCTCCGTGTCCTGGTCTCCGGAGCAGCAGAAAACAAGCTAGCTCCGTCTTCCACATGACATCCCTTCTAATATTTAAATATGGTTATCACATCACCTCTTCGCCTTCTTTTTGTCAGGCTAAACGTATCCAGTTCCCTAAGCTGCTCCTCCTTTAAAGGCTGCCCCGAGAGAACGGGGCAGGTTTGTTCTCTGCGGCCCCAGAGTGTAATACGAGGTCTAATGGCTTGAAGTTACAGGAAAGTGGATATTGATTTAACATTAGAAGGAGCTTCTTGATGGTAAGAGCAGGTTGACAATGGAACCAATTGCCTAGAGAGGTGGTGGCGTCTCCAGACATCTCCAAAAAGAGTCCGACAGCCAACTGCTGGGGTTGCTTTGGCTGGCATTCCTGCACTGGGCAAGTGGTTCAACTCTATGGCCCATGATCCCCCTTCCACCTCCACGATTCCATTTTGAGATCATCTCTTCCCCCTTTTTTTTTTCCCTCTGCGGATTTTGAAACAGAAAGACTACAGCAAGGATACGCAATTCGTACAGTATGTGTAGTTCTTTGGAGTCAGGCAAATAAGAAATTAAAAAATCATAACCACATTCAACCTCTGAAAACAGCAGGCCTGGGACTGCTGCTTTTGCCTCTGGGCCTCTGCGGGGGTTTTTTCGGTGGAAAAAAAAATAACTTTTTTTCACAAAACATTCAGGCATTAACTTTCGCGACTTGAGAGAAATTTAAAAAGAAAGCCGCTGAAAAGTTGACATTTCGTAACGTTATTATTAGAGATCGTGTTTCAACTTATAGAAATTTTCTGAGATGATTGTAAGCCTTCCTGTAAATTGTAAAGCTGAAGAAATATTTTAAAAGGGGAGGGGAGGAAAAATCAAGTTGAAACAAACCACCAAAGCTTGACCGCCACTGGAAGTCTGGCGATGGACGGTTTCGCTTGCCTTGCAAAGAAAAAAAAATGTGCTGGCCTGGGATCTTTTAAAAGGTTTATCCGCTTTTCTCCTTTCTCTCTTTTGCTGTTCATGCATGCTCAGTAAAGGATTCCAAAGGGCAGAGATTTATTTATTTCATTTATACGCCACCTTTCTACAACAGTGGGACCCAAGGCGGCTCACAAAAATTTTTACAAATTGACTCAGTTGGAGCTTTTAATGCTACGTGGTTGTGTTTTAAAGGTTTGTATACAGCCAGCGTGGTGTGGTGTTTTGAGCCTTGGACAACAACCCTGGAGACTCGGGTTTGATTCCCCGCTTGGCCATGGAAACCCACCGGGGTGACTTTGGGCATGTCACACATTCTCAGCCCCAGAAAGCCCCATGACAGGCTTCCCTTAGAGTCGAAAACGAGAAGTGAGAGGTTTGCCTTAGGGTCGCCCTAAGCCGGAAATGACTGAAAGGTTCACAACAACAATTGACCCAGGGTGGTCTTGCAGTTTGAGCATTTGACTACGACCTTAGGGATCATTGCTCTGCGTCCTAGTCCCTGGAGCAGCAGAAAACAAGCTTGCTCCATCTTCCAAAGGACATCCCCTCAAGTATTTAAACAGGGCTATCATGTCATTTAGACAGCCAGTAGCGGTCTGAGCACTGGATTACAATCCTGGAGACCAGGGTTCGATCCCCACGGAAACCCACTGGGCGACTGTGGGCCAGTCACATGCTCTCAGCCCCAGAAAACACCATGATAGGTTCTCCCTTAGAGTTGGAGAGAGGTTCGCCTTAGGGTCACCCTAAGTCAAGAATGGAAGACACACAGGAACAACAACACAGAGAGACACAGGCTTTCGGATTTCCAGCACCTGAAACGATCTCGGCCGCGAGGGAAGAGCCGGAAACGCATGGCTTCGCCGGGTGTGGAAATCCATCCCACCTCTGAACCTCTTCCCTCTCGAGGCCCCTAACTAGCCATCTTCTCTCTCCAATCCGGTCTCCTTTATGCTCGACGATGGCACATTTCAAGGGATAGCTTAAAGCCCTTGAAAACACAGACGCACACAAGCAAGCAAATATATTGCAGCTTTTTCACAAGAGGAGGAACGGGCGTAATTTCAACCCGGTGGGCTTTGTTTCTAAAAAGCAGGGCTTTTCATTTTTTTCCCCAGCTCCAAATCCCTCTCCCTTTTCACCATTTCTCCCTGCCTGCTCCAGCTCACTACGGCTCTCTTGCAACAGGGGGAAGGGCCGGACGCATCCAAAATGCAAACCGCATGGGTTGAAGAAATGCAAGAGGAAGGAGGAGAGGATGGGGCAGAAGGAAGGGTGGAAGGCCCAGCATAGCCCCGAAGCCACGATGCAAAGGGGTGGAAATCACTCACCCGTCAGGCAACGCATCCGGGGCTCCCGCATCTTTTTTCTCTCCCTTTTTTCCTCCCTCCCTTGCTGCAAAGCGTCCGGCCAATTTCTCCCTTGCTTAGAGATCAAACACAAATTCCATCTGGTGTCCAACGGAGAGGGAGGGAGAGGAACGGCAGGGAGAGGCGAGGAGGAGGGAAAACCACAGAGAGACAGAGAAAGAAAGCAAGAGGAGTGGATGGATCAGCCCATAATCATAGGAAGAAGACTGGAGAGCAGGGAAAGGGAGAACAGAGGAGGAAAAAGAGACCGAAAGGAGAAAGTTTCGCGTTTTTAATTTGCAACCGATTCATGCCAAGCAAAGCAAGAGGGGGCGTTTTTAAAAGAAACAAAGGGGGGGGGAAGCAAGCAATGGCTGTTATTCGGAAAAATGGGGGGGTGTAATGTCCCAAAGGGGTGGGGACGGAGGTAAAGCGAGGAGGTCGAGATGGAGAGATTAGACAAAAGACGCCTGGGGTCTAAAGGCAAGGAGGGAGACAGAAGGGAGAAAGGATTAGAAAGAGATCTGGTCTGGAGACGGCTTCCTCCAGCATCTCCATCCCTCTCCTGCTTCATGCGCTGGCTCTAAGCTGTGAAGCCCTACACGATATAGGTCTGGGCTATCCGGAAGCCCTCGTCTCCCCATATGAGTCTTGCCAAGTCTGAGAGTCTTCAGGGGAAGGCTTTTTCTCCATCTCACCAGGCTTTGTTGGTGAGGACATAGGAGTGGGCCTTCTTGGTGGCTGTTCCCAGGCGTCGGGAACCCCTTCCCAAGGAAGGCCCGACCTGACCCCCTCCTCTGACGTCCTTACGCCAGCAGACCCCAAGACTTTCCCATTTAAACGGACCTTTAGCCTCAACTGACCAGGGTAGAGTCACAGGCAAACCACCTGGGCCTTCAAGTTGCCGGTCCACGGATGGTATCCCCACGAATTTAATCGGGTTTTGTGACTGCCGTATTTGCCGACGTGTAAGACGCACCCGGGCATAAGATGAACCCCATTTACATACTGGCAAATTTGCCGGCGTATAAAACACACCGGCGCATAAGATGCACTCCATTTTCAAATAGTACATTTTGGGGGGAAAGCGAGTCTTATACGCCAGCAAATAGAGTAATAATTAGCATAAATAATCCTTTCAAGCTAATATTGAACATAGAAAGCAATGATAAGGGACTACATTTGACTAGAACTGATTTTCTTACCTATAACATACGGACGCTTTATGTCACTTTAAAATCACTTATCAAATAATTCTATATTTAATTCCTTCCCATGATTGGCGGTTATTAATTGTAAGCATATATCTGCAAAGATAAGAGGGCGTATAGCAACAAGTATACATTTTTGGTTTCGATTCAAAACTAACAGTTAGGTGTACTTATTTGATTCCAATGAGCTGTTTGCAACAAGGGCAGGAACCAATTTTTAGTTATTTCTAGAATATTTTTTCATTTGCTGTAGTTCTGTTAGATGCTTGTAGCTATGCTATGCAGCCTTTGTTTTTTTAATTTGAATGTTTTATTAAACAGAATCATGCAAAAAGCAAACACTACATAACAATATACAACACTGCAAATACATAATAATAACACAATGCAAATGAAAAAAGAATACATAACAAAGCTACAAGCATCTAAGAAAACTACAGTGAGTGAAAAAAGGGTACAAATAACTAAACACTGGTTGCCGGCCTTGTCGCAAAAAGCTCACTGAAATCCCATAATGACACCTGTTAGTCTTAAATCTAAGCCAAAAATTTATACTTGTGGCTACACACCTCTTACCATTGCGGAGATATACCTACAAGTTTGATTAATTAATAATCACCCATCATGAGAAAGAATTAAAATCACTTATCAAATAATTTGATATTTAAAGTAAACAGCTCCTAGAAAATACCTGTATTTAACTATTAAATCGTTACTAAAAATCTAAGTTGGCTTTGTCGCCAACAGCACTTACGATCTTATCCCTATACTCAAAAGACAGTTAATAAAAAGTTAATAAAAAATAACAGTGATCAGTTATACACAATTCCTGCTGTGATCCTATTATTTTGACTTAAACTGGTTCTAAACATTAGTATCACACCTTTGTGACTGAAATACTACCTTAATATTTAAATATTATCGTAATATTTAAACCAAAAGCATCAATGGGCCTAATCACTGTAATTCTTAATATATTTTTTTAAAAAATCTCTGAATAAAAATTATTTTCCAAAAAGATTGATTTAGCAAAAATCTCTAGCAGGGGGGGCTGAATCTCAGCAAGGATGTGGTCTCCCCAAACCTGTTCTCGAGGTTTGGGGGTACATGTGGAAAGAACCTGGCGCGTGCCCGAAATGCACCCAAATGTGCCATCTTGACCACGCTCAGAGGTCGCCTGGACCCACGCGTTCCGGTTTTCATTCACGAAAAATGTCGGAGGGGAGGCCGAAAAGCCAACTGTCCCCGCTTTTCTGTAGCTGAGCAGAGCTTTGCTCCAAAACCCATCCTTCCTTCCTTAAGAGAACGTAGGCGCACAAGAGGAAAGCCATCTGGCCGAGGCGCAGAGCGTGTGCCAAGACCGTTGCTATCAGCTTTCTCATTCCAGAAAATGGCTTCATTTGTCAGACGGCCAAGCTCGGGGGGAAAGGGAGAGGGAATTCTCCGAATTACCACTTCCAACTTCCCCTCTGAACCATTTATTCGGGGTTGTTTTCTCGTGGATCGATACGAGAAAAAAAATAGAAAGGAGGAAAGGAACAAACAAGCCAACACGAACACCGCAATAGGAACAAAAAACCAACAGCCATATAAAGCTTCCTCTTCCAGCAGCAGAACTAGAATCCTCAGTCCAGTTTCTTCTCTTTTTATATTGATTAAATTCCTGTATTAACAAAGGATAAGTTGTTGCTGTTAATTGCTGTTGAGTTTAACTAATGCTGGCCCTGTGAATGAAGGATTTCCAAGGGCCTCGGGCATCAACTGCCCTGCTCAGGTCTTGCAAATTCAGGGCAACTGTGGCTTCCTTGATTGAGTCTATCAACCGCCCTGCTCACGTCTTGCAAGATCTGGGCAACCGAAGGTAACCAAAATGGCAGAAGGCCCGGAAACCATGAGGCCCTACGAGGAGTGGCTTAGGGAGCTGAAGATGTCAAGCCTGGAGAAGAAAAGGTTAAGAGGCAACATGATAGCCATGTTTAAATATTGGAAGGGATGTTATATGGAGGATGGAGCAAGCTTCTTTTCTGCTGCTGTGGAGATTAGGACAGGGAGCAATGGATTCAAACTACAGGAAAAGCGATTCCATCTGAATATTAGGAAGAACATTCTGATAGTAAGAGCAGTTCAACAGTGGAATATACCGCCACGGAGTGTGGTGGAGGCTCCTTCTTTGGAGGTTTTTAAACAGAGGCTGGATGCCCATTTGCTTTGAGTGTTTGTTCCTGCATGGCAGGAACTCGATGATCATTGTGGTCTCTTCCATCTCTATGATTCTTTGAACCTGGACCAGAGCCGAAGAACTGGCACTGTGGCATTTATCCACAACCTAGTCTGAACCCATCTTGCATCCTTAAAGTTTCGGGGCGGGAAGAGGGAAGGAAGGAAATGAATGAAGACACTGCCAAAGCAAACACATATTTGCTGCAAGGTCATCCGGGGTGAGCGAAGGGTGTTATCAACGGAAATTCGTTAGAGAAATTGCGTGCAGGGCGAAAACACATGGATGCAAGGTGATCCAGTGTAGATACTTGTGTGAAATTGCAGCCAGCTACGCTTTTTGGGAAGAATGCCGCTGGAGAAGAGGGCTGTTTTTTAAAAACAGTCAACTCACTCCTGCAAGATCAAAAAATTTGGGAAAGAAAGGGCTGTTGCAAAGGAGAAGAGGCAAACATTTCCCATTTCCTCCTTCCGCTGCCTGGAGGAGCACCCCAAATTGCATGACTTTGGGTCAAACTTCTCCAGGAGAGGCTGCAAGAGCTTGTTCCAGGCCTCGGTTATTTCTCCGGGGTTTCTCGTTTTCAAAACGCCGCTCCCCAGAAATGCTCCTGCACGCATAGGTGTTGAAAGCATTTCATTTATTCTCCCTCTTAAAAAAAAAAAAAGAGCACTTGGAAGAACCATTGGGGGGGGGAGAGAAATTCAATTCCCACACGCGCCTCAGCTCGCATGTAGAGAAGAGGTTGACTCACCGCACGCGCGAGCCTGCCAGGGGCATTGGAAGAAAGTACAAAGCAGCAAACAGTCAGCCATCTTGCAGCATTGGGCCAAGACCCATAGTTGCCCAGCTATGGGGCTATCTTCTATCTATCTATCTATCTATCTATCTATCTATCTATCTATCTAAGAATACTGGTGTTTTCCAATAAAGAAAGTCAGTAGGTTACTGGGCATACATTCTTTAAGAGATAATTTGGTACCAGACGCAGAAAAAACATGGAAAAAGCAGGATAGGTTCCCACGTCGAAAGACATAGGAAAGTCATGGTTTGAGCACTGGACTACAATTCTGGAGACCATTGCTCCGTGTCCTAGTCTCCGGAGCAGCAGAAAAGAAGCTTGCTCCATTTGACATCCTCTCAAGTATTTATACATGGCTATTGTGTCACTTAGAGAGCCTGCATGGTCTAGTGGTTTGAGGGTTGGACTACGACTCTGGAGACCAGGGTTCGATTCCCTGCTTGGCCACGGAAACCCATTTGGGTGACCTTAGGTGTGTCACACATTCTCAGCCTCATAAAAGTCTGTGATAGGTTAGCCTTAGCGATCACTGACCCACATATGCTGTGCTACATTGGTATTCAGTATAGAAATTGCGCAGCATAACTACCAGCAAAGATTTAGATACTTCATTTACGTGCCACTTTTCTATGACAGTGGGACTCAAGACAGCTCAGAAAAAGACTTAAGCCTTTGCTCCCCTCCCTATGCTTCTAAAAAACCTTCCAGCTGGACAGAGGATGAGGAAGAAATGGGTCTGGGTGTAAAAAGATGTTATAGAGCTTTTGTTAACTGAAATATGGCTGGGTTTCAATCAGATATATTGATCACAAGCGCTCAAGGTTGCAAACAGATAAAAAAGATTGTTCCAAATTAAAATTAAACAAGACAAAAACACATTAAATTGCTTAGACATTAAAATAGTTTCTACCCAATGCACACAGTCAGCGGAAGGACCAAAATGCCACATCAGCGAGTGAGTGAGGGTCGCTTTATTTTTGCTAGGACCCCCCAGAACCCACCAACTGGAGGTGAAAAGAACAAAATGGTGGCTGGAGCCAAGCGCGAAATGGCTGCTGGCTGGGGAGGCAGAGAGAAACACTGACCACAGAATTTCTCCCAGGGTTGTGAGTTCGAGATCGTCCCCTGAGGTTTCTGGGCCAAAATCTGAGACTGTTGGTGATGTCATTAAACATTGTGCCTTATGTACCAGCTACACTTGGTTCACAACTTTTCATTCAGACACGCACACAGAGAGAACGTATTTTCCTCTTTGGAAATTACGGCAGAAATCTTAGCCGAAGGGGCCTTTTCCTAGATCAGGGTGAAATGAGAACATCCTGGAATTTAGGAAGATGGGATGAGGGAGATTCCGTCTAGCCTCTTTACTTCTAGCCAAAAGGTGAAGGCAGAGCAGAGCGGAGGGTCAGCCCTGGAGCCAAAACAACCGGGAGGGACCAAGGCGACAAAATGAATATGTATTTGCAAGTCGTAGCAATGGATCTAAATTAATTTTTGGAAGTTGCGCAGGTTCCCTCCTGCCTCTCTGACAGGCTCGGGACCGGAGCGCTGTCAGAAAATGGAACTGGTCGAAAAGCAGAACCCATAGACTGTTCCAAAGGATTTAAACTGGCGATTGCTGTTGGCTTCCATGTCATTGGGGCGGTGATTCCATTCCGGGCTTTAGCTTTATTCTGGGCTTCAGCCTCAGGTTGCTTTATTTATTACCTTGTCACAAATCAAATATTGTTCTAATGATATTTTATGCATTTATGTCCCATTTTAAGCTTTTATATCCTGTTTGTAGTCTATCCTATTGATATATTTATATCCTATTTTTAGCAGGTGTATTTTCTCTATATCATACAATTGGATGGTTTGCTTATGTTGGGACTATGGACTGTAAAATAAAGTTAAATATTGTTCTAAGTGTTTTATGGTTTTATATTCTTTTAATGTTTTTAACTGTTTTAAATGTTTTTAATGTATTTAATGTGTTCAATTTTTTCATTTATTGTTGGAAGCCGCCTTCAGTCCCAGTTCCAGGAGAAAGGTGGCCTACAAATACAATAAATAAATAAAATAATAAATAATATCCAAAATGGTGCCCACCCCCCAAAATGGGTCCTGGATTTTGGATAGCAGCTGCTTTAAAGTTCGGACTAAAGCCCGGTGTGACCACCGACACAAAAGCCAGCTGCTCGCCTTGCAGGTCCAAAATCACCATAGCTGTACTTTGCAGAAGTTTTTCATAGTCACACTTCACTTTAAGGTAGCTTTACACACAATACATACAGGAGCAGCTTCAGCCAAAAAAACAAGTTAAATTACATTATTAGAAGTAGCTCTGTTACAAACATTGTAGCTAACTTTCTTCCTGAGTTGCAAGCCTTTCTCTCTTTTTTAGCAACCAGTTTACAAAATAGTGCAAAGTGATATTTCCAAAGCAATGAGTGGGGACAAAGTAACTTCATCAGTGCAACAAAGCCATGGCTGACAAAGTAACTTCATCAGCGCAACAAAGCAACGCCTGGGAGTTACTCCTAAAAGTGCCTTTGAGAGGCAACTCAACAGAACAATTTCCAGCTTTTAAGCCATTCTCTTATAAATGCTATTTTCTCCCACTGGCTGCAAAAAGCAGAGAAAAAGGAAAAATGCTACAAATTATTTTTCCAATGCTGAACGATCAGTAGCCGCTCTTTGCAAAGGGCAACAGGAAAAAAAATCCTTTCCAAAAGTCACTTTCTGAGCCCAGGGTTCTCCAAATGGTGTTGGACAGATTGCAAGTAACTACAGACTGCAAGCATAACTACCTAGTTATTTGTAATTAATTCCTTTTTCATCTGTAATAAGGAAGAAATAACTGTAAGGTTAGAATTGTGATACAATGAGGGAGATCTTCCCCCATTTTGTGGTGCAACTATAACTCTTTTAGCTACTTTTATAGTCATGGGGTGTCGCTTCTATAATGGTGGAGGAGGAAGATAACATGGTTCCAGTCCTGGCTCTTGCTCTGTTTGTAGGGGCTACAGAGACATGGCCAAGAGGAGGGTGAAGAATGCATGGCAGCATTCTGATTTTTAAGATAACCAAAATTATCTGTTTCAGTTACTTTTAAGAAATAGCTATATTTAAATATTTGAAGGGACGTCATATCAAAGATGGAGCTAGCCTGCTTTCTGCTGCTCCAGAGACCTGGTCATGGAGCAATGGCTTCAAACGTCAGGAAAATAGATTCTATCTAAACATTAGGAAGAACTTTCTGATGGTAAGGGCAGTTGGACAGTGGAATAAGCTCCCTGGGAGTGTGATGGCATCTCCTTCTTTGGAGGTTTTTAAATAGAGGTTGTTGTCTTCCTGCATGGCAGAAGGAGGCTGGACCGGATGGCCCTTTTGTGGCCTCTTCCAACTCCACAATTCTAGTGCATAACACTTAACAGCATCACCAGAGGTAGTCCCTAGTTCCAGCTTTTGGCCTGGAAACTTCAGGGCCTGGGGATGAATCTGAGCTGTCTCTGCAAAAGACCTTAAAACCAAAGTCTCTTCGATCAAGAAATAGGATCTGCCACAAACATTACACTCCTTGAACTACAGATCCCAGCATTCAACTCCATGTTGCTTAAGAGGTATTCCCTTCCTTTGCGCCCCTTCGGGGGAAAAAACAGGATATAAATTAAAGTTCAGACCAGGATCCGGAGCGGATAGGCCAGCCTGGACAGCTGTGAGAATTACCAGCTGTCTCTACAACTCAGGCAGTCACCCTCCCCAACCTTTAGAGAAGGAAACACAGCACAAACAAATCTAACAGGGAAGAACGAAACGGACAGATGTTTTCCCACAGCGCAGATTTGGAGAGCGTTGGGAACACGGAACCGGGACAATCTCTGGCAAGGGCCCTCGCCACGAGCCCCTTGGAAAGAAAACGGCACCATGAAGTCATTGGTGCGTGGATTTTATTTTTTTTTTTTTAAAGGGGGGGAAATAATCCACCACCACAAAAACAACATCGGGGGTTTGTGTGCGGATTCTCCATTTTCAGTTCCAAAGCAATGGACAGGACCCAAATTTCTTTGGCCAGAAAGACAGGACAGATTTATTTTCCGGGGAGGGTTGAGGAGAGAAAGGCCGCAACCAGATAAAATCACCTTGGAAAAAAGGACAGGAACCGATTTTGTAAACAGTTCTAGTTTTCCCTGTTTTTTTCCTCTTGTTAGTTAAGTTTTGACCACCATTTAATTATTTTCCCTATTGTTTGCATCCTTTCTTGATTTCGATTTTGGTTGTACGGTTTTGTATGGTGTGTTTGTTTTTGTGCTCTTTTTTTTTTTTAATTTTTGTGTTTAAATATTTAAAAAATTCTAGGCGATCAGGGTGAGGCTTCCCATTCCGCTATGCAAACCCAGAGGGTGACCCCAGGCAAGTCACACTCTCTCAGCCTCAGAGGAAAAGCCATGAAGAATTCTTGCCGGGAAAACCCCGTGACAGAATCCCTGTAACTTGGAGTTCACCTGAAGGCAGAGTGGGGCAGCAGTTTCAGTGCTGGACAATGACTCCAGGGGAACAGGGTTCAAATCCCCAATTCGGCCATGGAAGCCCATTGGGTGACCTTAAGGCAGGTCACTCTCTCTCAGCCTTAGAGGAAGGCCATAGAAAAACTTCTCTGAAGGATGCTGGCCAGGAAAATAGGATAGGGCCACAAGCATGGTGTTACAGCTCCATGGACTCTTGAGAGACCAGGTTTCGAATGCCTGCTCAGCCATGGAAACCCACTGGACAACCCTGGGGGAGTCACACTTTCTCAGCCTCAGAAGAAAGCAATGGCAGACCCCTTCTGAACACATCTTGCCAAGATAAACCCCACGACGGGGTGGCCATAAGTCGGAAACAACTCACCGGCACAATGCCACCACAACTTGGTGGATAAGAACCTGCTCCAAAGCCGAAGGTCCCGAGTTCAAGTCCTGCCATTTCCAGTTTACTTTTTTTAAAAGAAACCAGATCTAGTAGGTGTTGCAAAATAACTTCCTTGAAACCCTGGAGACAGTTTGGTGGGGTGGGGAGAGTGAAAGAGAGGAGATTATATACCGTAGCTTTATTTAGCTCAAGTATTTCTGTAAGTCTGGGGAAAGCGAAAAGAGGGAGAGGGGGAGAGAGAGAAAGTGCATCTTTCCTTCTATTTCTCCCCAGAGACTGATGCATGTCTTAAAAAAATCCACAAACTAGGAAGAAAACGCCAGTTTTATAAAACGAAGAGATTGCAGGCACCTCGTAAGAAAGCGATTGCGGCACAGATCTCGCAACGACACATTTTGCACAAACTAAATTAACTCTTATGCAAAGATTTCATTTTTTCCGTCTGCCCCCAACCTCCCCGACTTTTCCCATAAGTGCCGGATTTATAAATATCAACCTGTCGTGAGAAAAAAGGGGGAAAAAATATTCTGCATCGGAGGAACGCTCTTTTCCGCCGACAGCTCACCGATTGTCTGTAGGTGGACGGGGAAAGAGGAAAACGGAGGAGAAAATAGAATTGTGCTTGATAAAGCACACAGAAGAAGAGGGAAGATTATACAACTGCTGGAGATGGGTTGTAGGTTTTGAAAGCACATTATTGGGAATCTTTATTTGCTGTTGCTCTTTATGACTGCACTCCTAAATTCCTTTTATACGAGTGTTTTTCCCCCCTTTGTTTGCGCAACCTGTTCATAAATAAATTGAATTTTTCTTCCTGAAACAATGGGAAGTCTTTTTAGCACGGTGGAAAGAGCAAGCAAAACACTTTTTATGAAAACATGAGTACCAAATCAGTGGAACGCAAACATCCGAAATGGGTTTTTGTGCATATGCATCCCTAAGTCGGGAACTCCTGGTGCTCCAGATGTTTTCCACTACAACTCCCATAATCCACGGGTTAGGCAGCCAGGGCTTCTGGGAGCTGAAAAATTTACAAAGGGCTGGAAGTTCCCTGTTGTTAATACACAGTCACATACATTAGGAGTTACCTAGTGTCCCATATTATAAAAGATTTTCCTTATTTGGAAGCCAGAAAACTTGTTCCTTATAGGGTTGCCAGGGCTTTCTTATGATAAGGAGACCCACCTTGGGTGAGTCACACACTCTCAGCCCCAGAAAAACCCATCTCTTCATGAGCCAGCCTGGGGTAGTGGTTTCCCTTTTCCACTTTATGCTGGAATAGACTAAACACAGCTATCTCCTTGATAAATATTATTATTATAATAATAAAGTTTCACTGGTATTTCCAAACGGGTCAGCTCGGAAGCCGAGGTTGGTGTTGTTTAAGAAGCTCAGAGGGCCTTTAACGCCAAAACTGTGGCATTCATTGCCTGGACTGCGTTTATTTTGTGTGGCTTCAGAGTCCAACTTTTGGCGAGATGCGTTTAAAAAAGAAGACAGTGTGGCGTAGTGGTCGGAGCATTGGGCTATGACCTTGGAAACCAGGGTTCAATTCCCCGCTCTGCCATGGAAACCCACTGAGTGGCCTTGGGCAGGTCACACACTCTCAGCCCAAGAAAACCCTGTGATAGGGTCACTATCAGTCAGAAATGACTTGAAGTCACACAACAACAACGTAAGGTGGACAGGTCTCTTTTACTACAAGGGATGTCTCTTATTTGAGGATTGGAAACCTCTTCTTGTTGTTTAAACCAATCAAGGTGCCAAAAATCCTATATTTTGGGACAGAAATCTGTGCATCATGTCATTCATGAATGTGGACCGTGTGTCAGAGAAACACACAGCCAGGTTAACTAAAACCAATACCTTCACTGGATATTTCGGAAGGACGCACGCTTGCCAATAGCTTCTTCCGGCTGGCATGAATTTCAACCATCCTTATTGCTATTTTGAAAACCTGGCAACACTCTCTCTTGTTCATACACACACAATTTGGAGCAAGCTGAATGCCAGTGCCGGGGGCCTCTCCCCCTCCTCTTTGAGGACTACATGACCCATCATCCCCTGACCACAGGTTCCACAGGCGCTAGCTGGGGGAGGGTGCTCCTTTGTGTGACGCAGGGGGTGGAAACCTACAGCGCACAAAATGATTGCACTACAGATCCAACCATTCTCAACCACTGCCTCTGGCTGTGGATGATGGTGAGCAAATTCAAACAACACCTGAAGGATCACCCTTGCAATCTATGTACATGGAGGTTGGGGGTGGGATCTTTCCACCTGATTAAAGACATCTCCCCTAATTGTGAAAGTGTGTCGAGCTGAAATTTGCATTATCAGTCCAAAACAATTTGGCCGCAAGAGGCATTTTCTTTATGTCTCCAGACTGGGTTAGCCCTACAGATTGAGGGCGGAATCTCTACAGGTGCATGTGGCCCCCCCAAGGGTCTTGAATGGTCCCCAGACCTCCAGACTCCAACCGTCTAGTCCAACCCAATTCTGCCATGCAGCAATACACAGTTAAAGCAGATGGCTATCCAGCCTCCGTTTAAAAGTCTCCAAAGAAGGAGACTCCACCACACTCCCAGGCAGTGTATTTCCATGACTGGACTGCTCTACCTTCAGGAAGTTCTTCCTAATGGTTTAGTGGAGTCTCTTTTCCCGAAGCCATTGCTCCGTGTCCTAGTCTCTGGAGCATCAGAATATGAGCTGGCTCCATCCTCCACATAACATCCCTTCAAATACTTAAACCTGGCTATCACGTCGATTCTTAACCTTCTCTTCTCCAGGCTAAACATCCCCAGCTCCCTTAGCCGCTCATCAAAAGGCTTCATGTTTTCCAGACCATTAAATCCCAATGTAAGAACCATCCAGATCACGTCTTCCAAACCCTTAAAATCATAGATCCTAGAGTTGGAAGAGACCTCAAGGGCCATCCAGCCCAACCCCATTCTGCCACGGAGGAAGACAAAAGCAAAGCACTCCCAACGGATGGCCATCCAGCCTCTCTTTAAAAAAACCCCAACAGACACTCCGTCACATAAAAATACACCAAAATCCAAAATCCAGTGATACTGTTATTGGGCCAGCTAAAAAAAGCACAAAATTGACCACGCAAGCTTCACCGGCAAAGGCAAAGATGTTTTGTGGATGTCGTTGAGAGCCAGGGCAGCACGGAGCAACGGTCAGCAAGTCGGACCTGGGCTGGGGAGACCCAAATTCTAGTCTGGGGGACTTTGAGCCACTCAGGCACACGCAAACCACTCGCTCTTTCTGGAAGTGGCCTACCTCGCAGGGTTGTTGCGATGCTCATGGGGAGGCAAAGAGAGCTGTGTACGCTCACTGGGGGAAAAGGAAAAACAGGCAAACTAATAAAACATAAAATGGGAAGAGGGGAGAAAGGAATCAAGCAGTGCTACTCAGGAGGAGACATTTTGGCACGAGCTTGTTTTTGGAGGTAACAATCCTCTTCTCCGATGAAACAGCGTGACTAATGATGGAGTAATACTTCTCTGTCCGTGCATCTGCAGAAGTGGACCGAGCTCACGCCCGAACTAAATCCGTCCGTCTCTGCCCGATTCCTTCCTTTCCCCCTTTCCCTTCTCCATTTTGTGCCGGAACAGACCGAACGCGCCTCTCTCCTTGAGAAATGCTATTATGATGATAATAAGGCTTCGCCAGCATTTCAAAATGAGTGGGAAGCCAAGGGTGGGGTGGTTTCAGAAGCACGGAAGGCCTCTCACACTTGGGGAGTTTGTCGCCTGGACTGTGATGCTGTTTGACTTATGGGGAGATGTATTTAGAAACAGAGATGCCTTGGTGTAGAGATTTGAGCATTGGACTTCGATCCTGGAGGCCAGGGTTCGATTTCCCGCTCGGCCATGGAAACCTTTTGGGTGTGTCACACACTCTCGGCCCCAGAAAACCCCGCCTTAGGGTTCAGACGGCCACCATGGTGTAGTGGTTTGAGCATCGAACTACAAGCACGGAGACCAGAGTTCAATTTCTCACTCAGCCATGGAAACCCATTGGGTGACCTTGGATGGGTCACACTCTCTCAGCCCCAGAATATCCCAGGATAAATTCACCTTCGGGTTGCTATGCCTCGAAGGCATGCAAAGTTCAGAAGACGTTTGCTACGGGCTTCCTTTCAGGTTGAGAGAGTGTGACTTGCCCTAGGTCGCCCAGTGGGTTTCCACAGCTGAACGGAGATTTGAACCCCAATCTCTCAGAGCTCTAGCCCAGCACACAAGCCACTATCCCATACTACTACAAACCACTGCTCCATACTGTCTTTTAAAGAGTTTTGCCATTGCTTCCTTTATGGCTAAGAGAATGTGCCTAGCCTGAGGTTACCCACTGGGTTTCCACGTCTGAGTGACAATTCGAACCCTGGTCTCCTGGAACCCTAGTCCGACAGTCAAACCACTACCAGCTCCTACATTTCATTGTTGTTGTGTGCCTTCTAATTGTTTCTGATTTATGGCAACCCTATAACAGGGTTTTTGTGGCTGAGAGAGTGTAACACGCCCAAGGGTCTCCCAGTGGGTTTCTGTGGCCGGGTGGGGAGTTGAACGCTGGTCTCAGGAATGCTCACTACGCTGGCTCTCTGAATTCCATTAGTTTGTCCCAATCAAGATTAGATTCTTTGAACCATTTTAATGTTGAGTCAACAAATAAGTAGGATCACTGGGCTGGAAGAGTCCCCCAAGGGCCATCCAGTCCAACCCCATTCTGCCATTCCAGAGTACACCATCCAAGCACTCCGGACAGGGAGCCATCCAGCCCATTCAAAAACCTCCACAGAAGTCCCATCGATTCAACAAGTCCCCTTTATTTGGGACAAATAATAGGGCTGAGGCTTGACTTATCAGGATTTCTACCTTTTATATACAGAGAGACTCGAATACGGATCACATTCACTCCACTTTGCACCCGGAACTATGTCCAAAGTGCTACAGATGGAAGACAACAAAATTTAGAACTTACTAAGACTTGGTTTCAGGTATAACCCAGTTTTCTCACCCGCATCAGTCTGGTTTTGGTATAAAAGGGAAAAAGAATAGCGGAAAGGACAGTTGCAGGCATCTTTTAAGACCAACTGAGTTCGTCTTAATCAGGAAGGCGATCAAAATGGGGAAGGGTCTGGAAGCCATGAAGCCCTCTGAGGAGCGGCTGAGGGAGCTGCGCTGTTTAGTTTGCAGAAGAGAAGGTCGAGAGGGGACATGATAGCCATGTTTAAATATTTGAAGGGATGTCACGTTGAAGAGGGAGCTAGCTTGTTTTCTGCTGCTCCAGAGACAAGGACATAGAGCAATGGATTCAAACTACAGGAAGAGAGATTCCACCTGAACCTCAGGAAGAACTTCCTGACGGTCAGAGCCGTCCGGCAGTGGGATAGGCTGCCTCCGTGGAGCGTGGTGGAGTCTCCTCCTTCTTTGGAGGTTTTTAAGCAGAGGCTGGATGGCCCTCTGTTGGGAGTACTTTGATGGGGGTCCCTGCATAGCAGGGGGTTGGACTGGATGACCTCTGGGGTCTCTTCTAACTCTATGATTCTATGACTCTATTTCATCATACGGTTTCTATCCCCTTCTCTACATGCATGGATGGAATACAAAGTAACTCAACAGAGCAACTTGATGGAGTTTAAAGTAACTCCATGAAAGGTAAACCACTTAAAAATACGTCATGTCTCCACCCTACGGGTGTGCCAAAAGATCCTCTCCCACCAAGTATATGAGTAGATGGTTATTTGGTATTGTTAAAACCCAAAATACCGCAGGGGCCTACATGACATTGGCCATTTCCACACTACACTATTATAGTGCTACTATTCCACTTTCAACATTCTGTGCGATTCTGGGGTTTGTAGTTTACTGAGGCCAAAGAGCTCTCTGGCTGAGAATGCTAAACGTCCCTCCCTAAACCGGCCATCCCCCAGGATGCCATAGGATGTTGAAAGTGGAATAATAGCACTATAACAGTGTAGTGTAGAAATGGCCAACGTGTGAACTTAAGGGGCATATACGCCCGTGCTTTTGGAACTGGGCACAATTCCCAACAGTTACCCAGAGCTGTTGTTTTTTGCACTGTCCTAAATCGTAATTAACTTCTAGAATTATTTTCCCTCCTCCTTGGTTTCTGCAATGAGAATGAGGTTCAGTGAAAAACAATTGGGAAAATGATCTGGGAGGGTGTGGACTTTTCCCCCAAAATTTGGGGTTTTCGGCAGAGAGAGGGCAGGCGAGATGGCTATTTCAGCTGGCACCCGAATTTCAACAAAGCTGTCTCCCCCAGCCCAAATTGCCTTTGCCAAAATATACGTATGAGAAGTTCAGGGATATTTTGATACAGTATTTCCATCCTCTGCTCTGGAACATTTGCGAGTCTGAAAGGTTAGAGCAAAGAGGACTAGCAAAATTAAAAAGAGAGAGAGAGACAGAGAAACATTTGTATTCAAACTGCAGCAACAAGGAGCATGTATATAAAGAGCCTTATATTTTACCCATCACAATAGAGATCCAAAAATATACTTTCCGGAGGCAAGGGGGAAAGAAACATGGGCTTGCATTTTCTTGGAGGAAAAGGGGTACTTGACACCCCGACAGAGTTTTAACCCCCCGTTTTGCCTCTCTCTTTCTCTCTGCCTCTGTCTCTCGCCCTGGCCGTCCTTTGTTCGTTAATGGTCGAGCAGAAAGAAGAGGGGATTTGGGAAAGGGAGAGTTGGGGGAAGGGAGGGACAAAGAGAGAGAGAAAGGGAAAAGAGACGAGAAAGAGAGGCTTAAATGCAATTTTTCGGAAAGTTTCTTCCACCACCATCCTCACCTCGGAAAATTATAACTCACCTCGCTGCCAAGAAATGAGGGTCAAAATTATGCAGCCGACTTTGCTTGACCTTTTGTGTGGCCCTAACAAAACTTCTATATTCAATTAAATAATTTCTTCTGAGTACATTTCAAGCAGAGGCGGAAGAGAAGAAAATGAGAGAGATGGGACGGATTTTTTTTTTTTTATAAAGTGATTGGAATTCAAACTTTTGCACAGTTTTTTCTTAAATCAGCGCAAGATTTTCGAATCTTTCTTACAATCTCAGATTTTTTCTCTAGCTAGTGATGAACGGACGGAAGAAAAGTTGGAGAGGGTGATAAAAGCTGGGTGGGTAACCACAATATATTCCCCCCACCCAAAGCCACTATCTCCTTCCAAAGGGATACCGATAAATTAATAAATAATCCAACTAGCATGATTGCGTTTTTTAAAACCTTCCCACCTCTGTTTCCATCACCTAAGGCAAGGGAATCTGCAACCTCGGAGAAGCAAAATTTACTACCCTACCATTGCTTGGATTTCTTTGCAGAAAAACCAACCAGCTCTTGGGTTTTTTAAAAAATGGAATGAAACCCAAAAAGCAGAAAGTAAGAAAGGGACAACTGGAGGGACAAGGAGGCGGCACATGGCTATGTTGGCAGTCAGGGCAGAAATGGAGATTTTTATAAGAGGGCCTGGAGAAGGAAAGATAAATTTATTCTTTGGGAAGAAGAAAAAGATAACAGGAAAGGGGAATGTATTTTCTGTAAGTGGGTGCATATGCAGCTGGGCCTAAGAACGTGCAGCAAGTGTGCAATGTTCCTTTTGCATCCCGCTAACGGAAAAAAAGAAGTTGAGCACATTTGCTTTGAAAGTGCATGTTTCAAAAAGTCAGAGCAAACAAAAAAGGAGGCACCGGGTGGATTCTCCAGTGTGGACCGAAAGAGATTGGCCAGATACAAAATCCCATTTTGGAAAGGGGTGGGTAGGCATGCCTGTTGAAAGAATAAATAGGGGTGGGAGCGGTGATTTGTATTTGGGAAGAGAATAGCAATCTCTCCTCCCCAAAATGGGGGACACCCAACTGGAGTTTTGCCTGTCTCCCTCTTTTCTCTTTTTTCTCTGGAAAGAAGAGAACAGGACTTTGCAGCAAATCGTAATGGTGGAAAAGAGGGGTACTGGGTGGATTTTTTAAAAAACGGAGAGGAGAGATTTAAAAAGGGGAAAGTTAAGAGCTGGGGAAGTTTCAAACAGGCACAGATCAACTTTAAAGATTTGGAGCACTGCAGCCATATACCTAACTTTGGAGGGATGTGTCTGTTAGCAAACCGCAGCTTTTGAAAAGGCAGCCAGAAAAAAGCCAAGTGTGCACTTTTGGTAGCCTTCTGAAATAAAGAAAGAATCCAGGACTCACCCAACAAGCTGGGACCTTTGTCCATCCATGCCCACGCCTGGACCCCAAAGCGCAGCAAAAAGGTCCTGGAACTTGCTTAATCCAACTTTTATGGGGTTTTTTGCCCCCCACTCCGGTTGTTGTTTTAAGTTTGGGAAGCCGGAGAGAAGGGAGAAGGGAGCGATGGATCCAGCCAAGCTCTGGGGAGTGGGTGGAGCTGGCAGTGGGGGGGATATAGGGAAAAGAATAGGGAGGAGCAAGAGCAGCTGGGAGAGGAGGAAAGAAAGAGGGGGAGAGGGAGAGAAAGAGGAGAATTTTTCCTCCTTGCACTGTTTTCTTTCTCCCTCATTGGACGGGTATCAGATTTCTCCTGCGCTCAAAACGAACAGAGGTTCAGCTGAGTCCAAGGCCTGAAGCTCATTGGCAAATCCCTTCGCTTCATTCCTAAATAGTAAGGCGACGCTTAAGCAAATCCCACTTGGCTCAGTGGGTCTACTCTAGCAGGGCAACAATGCCATTCAGGAGCGTTTCTCCACAACCAGGCAGGGGAGGACTCAGCACTCAGCTGCCAAATGAATGGGTTACGCTTCCTCAGTGGGAGGCCACGCTGCACTCCGTACATGCTCAGATGCTCTTGGACTGGAGCTGTTTGCAAGGGGAAGGAGCAGCTGCCAGCGCTGGAGAAGGGTGTGCCTTGGGACCAGTGGTTATTGGGCTAGATCTAGCTTCCTGCTTGAACTCAGCTATTCACTTAGGGCCTTTCCGCACTACACTCTTACAGTGCTATGATTCCACGTTCAACCTCCTGTGGCATCCTGGGGTTTAGGGAGGGGCATTTAGGATTCTCATCCTGAGAGCCCTTTGGCCTCAGTAAACTACAAACCCCAGAAATCCACAGGAGGTTGAAGTGGAATAATTGCACCATAACAGCGTAGTGTGGAACGGCTCGGAGTCTGGGTGGAATAACGGACCCATAATAATGCCCTCCCATCTTTAAGCGAGCTGGGTGGCAAAGCATCCAAGCCCCATTTTTATCTCCAAGCCTCTTGGTTCAAAAGGGAGGCGGAGGGTAGTTTCGAACTCCCTGCAACTTCAGAGGGTGGCGGTCTGAAAAAACTCAGCTGTTCCTCGCCTGTTTCCAAGCGCCCCTTTGAAGCCTTCTCTTTGTGTCTAGAAGGAGAGCATTATCTAGACTTCAGATCCTCCAGCTCCATCCCCTGTCTTCCTTCCCAATTTTGCTTTCCTCCTAAAAGAAAGAGGGCGGCACGCTTAAAATACCCAAGGGGGTACATTTTGGGAACCTCGTCTAAGCACTTTTCACTCCTTGTTAGAAAAAAGATTTTGGACAAAGGGAGTCTTTGCACTCCAGCTGGTCCAAACGGCTGTAGAGTAGATGGATTGTTGCTCAGGACTGGCTATGGAAAGCACGCAGCTTCATTGTTTCAACAGCTCCCCTGGCTGTGGGCCTTTCCGCCCTACACTGTTATAGTGCTATCATTCCACTTCCAACATCATGTGGAATTCTGGGGTTTGGAGTTTCCAGGGGCCAAAGAGCTCTCCAGCTGTGGATTCGAAATGTCCCCCTAACTGCAAAGCCCAGGACACCGTAAGTGGAATAATAGTACTATGACAGTGTAGGGCGGAACGGTCCGACCAGTCCTGTTTTTTTGGGCCCAATTCAAACTCAAATTTGAAGACATGCAACCACAACACCCGCTCCTTCACATCTCTTCCGTGGGAACTCCCTTCCCCGAGAGGCCTGCCTGGCCCCCTCCCTGCTCGCTTTCTGCTGCCGGTTGAAGACATTTTTATTCAAACAAAATTTATTTTAATTACTAGCATATTTACAAGGTGTTCCCCAGGATTTTATTTTCTCATAGGTAACACTTGTTAGAAATACGTTAGGAATTCCCTTCCCTTCCCTGAGGAACTAGATGTGGTTGAAATACACAGATTTAAGATCCCGTGTCTCTAATTCCCTAAACTGTGTTGTTCGGTACCTGTAACTTTTCCCCATATTCCCCAATCCAATCTGTACTCCGAGTTATTAACATACAGTGGTTGGTTTTCTGAGGGAATGGCACTGCCCTCCTCCTTGCTGCTAGGGCTCATCTCCATAGCAACCGGCCTCTCCCTGAACTTCCAACCCCAAGATTCCATAGAATCTTTAAAGCCAGCCAAAATCATATGAGGTCTTCGTCTGGCTACAGCCAATCGTATGAGGTCTTCGCCTGCCTGACGCAGACAAACAGACAAGATCACTCACAAACTTTTGACTTTTATATAGTAGACAGAGCAGTAAACAGTGTGGTGTAGTGGTCTGAGCATTGCACTACGACCTGAAGACTAAGATTCAATTCCCTGCTTGGCCGTGGAAACCCACTGGGTGACCCTGGGTGTGTCACACTGTCTCAGCCCCCAGAAGATCCCATGATAGGGTCGCCTTAGGGTCATCATAAGTCAGAAATGACTTGAAGACACACTATGTCTATTCATCCGTCCCCAGTGAAGCTGAGAAAAATGTTCGGGGGGCATACCAAGGGTTTCACTCAAGTTTCCACATTCTCCCAAGTAACTGAAGGGAACCATGTCTGGAGTGATGTTTCCTTCACCATTGCTGGTGCTTTATAAACTTTTGCCAGACTTTGTTTTAAGTGGAAAAAAAAGGGAAAAAAAAAGAATGCCATCTCAGACCTAAATCCAATTGTTCCTCCCAAAAACAAAAGTTTAGACTCACCCAGTAAATGAACAGGAACTTTGTAAGTCAGCCATTAAGTTCCCCTGATTCAGTTCTTCCAACCTAGCCCAGATTAACGCCAGATTTAGGCTTCTGTGAGATCTAATCGGGCCTTTTGAACATTATTCTTCCTCAATTAAAAAATATGACATCAAAATCGCTAATGGCCCACGGAAGCTGCAAATGCAAGGACGCGTCGTCCAATTTCGACCACAATTCAAACCACTAGAAGCCTTAAATGGATTTTGGAAATCCTTGAAAGGAATTTTAAAGAGGAATGTAGCACAGAGGGAAGGCAAATTGCTTTGGGCACGACATTGTTTAGCTAGAGGAGCCACCACCAAAGAGGTCCTTCTATCCCAGACTGTTGTTTCTCCCCGCCTCACTTCTGGTAACAGAGACACCCATAGAGGGCCCCAAGAGAGCAGGGTTCGAATCCTGGCTCGGCCATGGAAACGGACTGGGTGACCTTGGGCAAGTAACACGCTCTCAGCCCCATAAGAAGAAGGCAAAGGTGAACTTTCTTTGGACAAATCTTGCCAAGAACACAATGATAGGGTGGTCTTAGGGTCATCATACGTTGGAAATGAAGCCACACAACAAGGTGGACAACACACAAGGCTTGCAGTCTTTCCGACTCCAAGTCAAAGACAGTATAAGAAGGCGAAAACATTTATTTTTAAACAGGCTTTCATGTAAGCCAGGGAGCTTTATGTAGTAACTTGCTTTAACAGAATATTGTTTTAGGTTTTTTATGATGTGGTATTTTTTTTAATATCTTTTAATTGTTTTTAAATGTTTTGCTGTTTTAATTTGCTGATGGAAACCGTCTTGGGTCCCACGTTGGAAGAAAGGCGGCATACAAATATAATAAATAAATAAATAAGCAAGCAAGCAAGCAAATTCAAATTCCAGATCAGACAGAATACTCTTCTGGAAGCAAGCAAATTCACTATCCTTAAGCATTTTTGTTTAATGCAAGCAAATTCCGATTCCAGTTTGTTGAACACAAGCAAATTCAGACTACAAGCTAGAAATTACTATAGATGTAAGGAAATTGAGAGGGCAAGCCAGAAAGAGCAGCAACTCCAAGCCGAAGATGACAATAGAAAAGCAAATTCCAGCTCCAAGCCAGAAATCGCTATAGATGTAACCAAATTTTAACCCCAAGCCAGAAATCGCAACTGATGGAAGCAAATTCCATCTCCAAGCCAGAAGACAGATGCAAGCTATCGACGGTTAGATTTCACAGCAGCCTAAATCCAGTGTTAATCCGGACTAGATTGGAGGCATTGAATCAGGGGAATTTGAGTGCGGACTTACAATTTCGACTCCAAGCCAGAGATCACTGTAGATGTAACCAAATTCTGACTCCAAGATGCAAGCAAATTCCGACTCCAAACCAGAGATCGCTATAGATTTAACCAAGTACTGACTCCAAGATGCAAGCAAATTCCGACTCCAAGCCAGATATCACAATAAATGTAAGCAAATTCCGACTCCAAGCAAGATATCACAATAAATGTAAGCAAATTCAGGTGACAAGCCAGAGCACTCTGTGGAACACAAGCGGATTGAGACTCCAAGCCAGAGAAAGAGAGAACTCTACGAAAAGTAAGCAAACTTAGAGAAAGATCGCTTTGTTGAATGCAGACAAACTGAGACTCCAAGCCACAGCATACTGTGCAAGAGAGAGAGAGAGAGAGAGCGCAGTCTATTGAAAGTAAGCCACTTTAGACTCCAAGCCAGAGAGTGTGCTCCACTGAATGCAAGCAACTCCCACATACAAAATGCACGAAAAGCTGGTTTCCGTATTGGACCACAACCCTGAGAGACTAGCCTCTGAACCCCTGCTCGGTCATGGAAACCTACTGACTGATCTTGGGCAAGTCACACTTTCTCAGCCTCAGAGGAAGGCAAGGGCAAACCAAACTCTCCGCACACCATTCTTGCCAAGAAAACCCCATGATGGACCGTCATAAGCTGGAAATGATTTGAATAGACATAACAATACCCTGAAGGCACCTGATCCCAGCCGATCTTGGAAGCTAAGCAGGGTCAGCCCTGGTTAGCACTTGGATGGGAGACTGTCAACAAATACCAGATGCTGGCAAAGCTGGAGACGACACCTACAAGTATTCCTTGGCTAAGAAAACCCTAGGAAATTCATGGGGTTGCCAAAAGTCAACAGGCAATTTGATAGCACGTATGTATACACACACACAGGGTCTGGAGTTTGCCTGGCAAAGGTGGTTCATCCTTGCCTTCCTCTGAGGCTGAGAGAATGTAAACTTCCCAAGGCCACTCAGTGGGTTTCCACGGCCAAGCAGGGATTCCAACCCCAGCCTCCAGGACACGCAGGCCAACACTCAAAACCCCTGAACCATGCTGGCTCTCATTCAAAGAAGGTTTTGTGCCATTGTCTTCCCCGAGGCTGAGAGAGTGTGACATGCCCAAGGTCACCCTCGGGGATTTCCATGGCTGAGCAGGGATTTGAACCCTCATCCAGATCCAAGACTCAAAGGAGTTTCTTTCCTGCCTGCATTTCCTGGAATTTCAGGCCCAAAGGCTATTTCCTAGCTGTACCGAGTGATGCTGGGGGAACCGAACCTGTGACCTTTAGCAGATCACAGGAGGAGCTTTGCAGCTGAGCTGCACCCCTTTGGTCTGTCGCCCGGATGCAGGCGAGTAGCCTTAAGCACCCAACCAGAGACAATCCGGTCCGCTCCATCTCCTTTGCCGCCTGCCATGCTAAAAGAGATCAGCCCAGTCAATCAGGTTTAAGAGGAAACCTATCTGCAGAGAAATCGGAAATCTAGAAGCCATTTAGGCACAGAAAAAGGGGGCGCGGAAGGCTCTTGCGCTGTCACGCACGGCACACGTGGAGAGGCCGCTCCAATTTCCCCCGAACCCCGCAACCACCTGCCCCGAAGAGGAACTCGACGGGCCGGCCGAATTGCAGAGACATTTATTACATTCGCTCCCTTAAGTCTCTCAATCCGCTTCTGTAATACAGCGGGACAAGAAAGGACGGGCCCATCGGATTCCCACCCGAGATCAGATTAACGCGGATGATCGGAGCTTTGAGGCGCCCTCGTTTGGAGAAGGGGGGGTCAGAGGTTACTCAAGGGGGGGGGAGAAAAGGTCAGGAACAGCAGCAAAACCTTCTAAGTGAGACCACCTCCCTTTCCAAAAGAGTCGGCCCTCCATCTTTGTGGGTTTAACATCCAAGAGTTTCATTATTTGTGTGTTTCTCTAACCCCTGCCCCTCCACCTTAAATGCTTCTTTTTTGGGGGGACCGTCCCTCTTGGGGTCTCCGATCAGGCCGCGCGGCCCTTTAAAAACCGACCTCTGGTCCTCCTCCTCCTCCACCAGCCGCTGCTTGGCCAGCTAAGGACGGATCGCGGCTCAATTTCTCAGCACCACAAACCGTCCCCCGATGCCTTCCGCACACCCAAGGAATGAGAGGGGCAAGAAAGAGCGAATACGGGGCCACCTCCTTTCCCTCTCCTTTCCCCAACCTGGTGTGGACCCTGGGTGCCCGTTCTCCCCGCCCTGCCTCGGCCCCCTTCCCACGCATTTTGATATTTGCAATTTTTCCACTTTTGCAAGGACACTGCACCCCTAACCCTAGCAAATGTGGAAGGCCAACTTTATGCCACCCCGAGATCTTTGCAAACAACGCTGAACTGGATTGCCAGGCTCGCTCCTTTTCCCTCTCTGTTCCCCGATCCAGTTTGGACCCCGAGTGCCCCAGGCTGGCAAGCTAATCCAAAAAAAATCTTCAACACAAAGCCAGCACGGTGTAGTGGTCTGAGTGTTCGAACTGCAGTTTTGAAGACCCGGGTTCGATTCCCAGCTCAGCCACGGAAACCCACCGGGCGATCTCGGGCGCGTCAGACACTCCCCGCCCCAGAAAAGCCCACGGTAGCCCACGGCCTTGTCTCCACAGCCACCAGCCTATTCCAGTACCTGTAACTTTTCCCTGTGTTCCCCAATCCAGTCTGTATTCAGAGTCATTAAGACAGAGAGGTTGGGTCCTGGAGGGAGTGCGCTGTCCTCCTCCTTGCTGCTAGGCCTCAGCTCCATAGCAACTGGCCTATTCAGGGCTCTCAGGCTGAGAATTCTAAGGGCCCCTCCCTGAACCACCAACCCCGGGATTCCAAGGAATCTTCACAGCCGGCCAATCAGATGGGGTCTCAGCCCGACACAGCCAATCGCGTGAAGTCTTCACCCGCCTGCCGCGGACAAACAGACAAGCTCGCTCACAAACTTTTGACTTCTACAGAGTAGATTGGTGCGGTGTTCATTCCTATGGCTACGACCGCTGAATGAAGCCGGGGGGGGGGTAGGAGCAGAAAAAAATAAAAATTACCTTAAACTAGCAGAAAAGTATCACAGGACGGGGCTCCCCAAGGCAGCCCAACATTTCTAAGGGTCAAGAAGTCCTTCCTAATGTTTTGGCAACACGACCTCTCTTCCTATAGAACTGGGAGGTAGCCCCGAAGGCCATCAAATCCAACCCCCGCCGGTCCAGGGTTTGGAACCGGCTCTCTGCTCCGTAGTTAGTTGGGCAAGAAGGCGCCAGCCCTCTCCAAATCTTGCCTCTTTGCTGCCCCGCAATCTGGGAAGGCAAGGATACCGAAGGCAGAGCTGCCGTTCTGAAGCAGATGGCCGGGATTGGGAGATGCAACTGGAAACACCTGAGGCCGGTGCCGCTCCCTGGAAGACCTCTGCAGAGCCTTCCCGGAATAAAGGGGGACCCGTCTAGGCAAAATACAGGGGGCCGGGGGAGAAAAACCAGGGATCCCCTTCAGCGCCCGATTGGATGAACAGACGGATGGGAATTTGTGGAAATGGAGAAACCAGCCTCTCAATTAAAGGGTCAAAGACAGATTCCTACCTGAGCGGAAATGTTTAATATGTTATCTCAGTGCCTTTCCGCACCGCACTGTTATGATGTTATGGTTCCACTTTTGCTATCCTTTGGAATCCTGGGATTTGTAGTCTAGAGAGGGCTACTTAGAATTCCCAGCCGGAGAGCTCTTGGGCCTCAGGAAACGACAAAGCCCAGAATTCCACGGGAGGTTGGAAGAGGAATCATAGCACTACAGCCATTTCCACACTACACTTTTATAGGGGCTTTTATTTACTTTCAACCTCTTATGGAATCCTGGGGTTTGCAGTTTAGGGAGGGGCATTGAGAATTCTCAGCCAGAGAGCTCTTAGTAAACTATAAACCCCAGAATTCCACAGAAGGGTGAAAGTGGAATAATAGCACTACAACAGGGTAGTGCGGAAAGGCCCTAAGAAAAACTGAAGGTGAACTGATGATATTACATTTTTAGTGTGTAAGATTGTAAGGGTGAGCCTAAGGTTAGGCAATCTGGGGTTTACCG
Organism: Cyclura pinguis; assembly: GCA_030412105.1. Taxonomy (NCBI): domain Eukaryota; kingdom Metazoa; phylum Chordata; class Lepidosauria; order Squamata; family Iguanidae; genus Cyclura; species Cyclura pinguis. The sequence goes on along the minus strand of CM059614.1, from coordinate 5,213,470 downwards.
GGGCTGAGAATGTGTGACATGCCCAAGGTCACCCAGTACTCCATGCCAATACTAACATTTTGCCTTAAAATGTTGGTACCTTAAAACCCATAGCCAGGGTGGTGTACTAGGACTCGGGGAGACCAGGGTTCGAATCTCCGGTCAGCCATGGAAGCAAACTGGGTAGCCTTTGGAAAGTCACACTCTCTCAGCCTGAGTAGCAAACTTCAGCTGAGTAAATCTCGCCAATGGTTTCACGACAAGGCAGTTCAACTCTCTGTTGTCCATGCTGTCGGTTGCAACAAAAGTCCTTTCCCCACCAGGGTTCAAAGATTTCAGGACCTGGCCTCAAGCTGATGGGGAAGAATCTCGGGGTGAGAGCACTGCCTTGAAAATGTGTCTTCCTCTCATTTGTTAGACTTGAAATTTTTATGGCTTCCAAGCATGCCTCGGTTGACAAAGCCTCTCACGAAGAAGCACCTTTTTGCAGAGTCATTTCCTGCCTAACCCCAATTTTCCCTCCTCAACCTCTGTCTAGCTGGAAGTCTTCAATCTGTAATGAACACTAACAAGCCTGCTGGTCCCAAATTGTGTCATTTAGACTCCAAATTCTGGCAGCATGTCCAGAGATTAGTAACTTGGCCAGTTTGGGGGCTGCTTCCCCCCATCCAGCAACTCTAATTTGGATTAAAATGCCCTTTTTCTCCCACTAAAGGCGATGACTGAATATAATCCAATTTCACATCTCAGGGACAGTAAAAATGAATTGTAGGAGTTAAGGGAGGGCAGAGAGGAGAGAAATACCTTTAAAAAGAAAAGTTTAAGTCTTTTCTTTGTTGGAAGAAAAGTTTGAAAGGTATCCTCCCGGGGAATTAATTAAGTTTCCAATCTTTTTTTTTTTAAAAAAGAAAAACCCTGCACATCATAAATTTCATAACTTAAGCTCGAACGGAGAGAGATAACAGATCTTTATACTGTTAATATAAGTCTAATAACGCTGCTTAGCTTAATTAAAAAAAAGAAAAACCCGGTTGATACGCTTAAGGCAAGACGATAAGCTTCAGCCACGCAGGGTTGAAAGCACAATGAAGCGGCCTCGCTTCTGTTTTAATGTGACTATTTCCAAGCATCCAAGAGAATGTCAAAGGACATTTCCCACATCCCAGCCACATCAGTGGTTCAATTCTCCAATTCTGGAAGCATCCTTTTCTTCTCATTAACCTATAAGGGACCTTAGAGGTCATCCATCCCCACCCTGTGCACAATGGACAAATATTGCAACAGAGGCTCTCCCTAATAAATATCAATCCAGTCTCCACTTAAATATTTATTTATCTAATTTATATATCCTGCTTTTCTCCCACACTGTTGTCATCCTTGTGTGTCTTCAACCCTGGAGACCAGGGTTCGATTTCCTGCTCAGCCGTGGAAACCCACTGGGTGACCTTGGGCGTGTCACACTCTCTCAAACTCCAGAAGACTCTATGATAGGCTTGCCTTAGGGTCACCGTAAGTCAGAAAGACCTTGAATTATGTTTTGCTAAACAAATATGCTCCATGAAGGACTCTGGAGGCAGCTGCTTATCTACCAAGCTGGCTTTATTGAACTGAATACTAATACTAATAATAATAATAAATTTTATTTGTTACCTGCCTCTCCCCAAGGCTTCAGGTGGGATAACGCACGGATACAACTATAAAATCATGTTTAAAATATACTAAAATACAAGCCATCTAAAATATAGATACACCACAATTAAAATACATCACAATTAAAAGTACATTTAAAATACGGTGTACTGTAGACACGCTGCTGCCCCCAGCCCCAAAGGTGTACATATTTCCAGCCTGCCATAACTATCTTACCCATGCTGATGCTGGTGAAAAACTTCCAGCTGGGCAGAGGACGAGGAGCAAACAGGCAAGGCTGGTTGTATGTAAAAAGACTTCTTTGTCAGAGGCTGTGTTAACTGAGGTCTGCCCATATTTTAAAGCGAGGTGCCAAAGCTGGAGAGTAGTTTGAGTGTTGGCTTAGGACTCTGAGACCAAATCTCTGGAAGTTAAAACCACCAATGCTGATGGGCCAAAAATACTGATGGCAAAGAGGCTGAACAGCTACCTGCTGGGAAAGCTTTAGACAAAGGCTCTCTCCGCACTACACTGTTATAGTGCTATTATTCCACTTGCAACCACCTATGGGATCCTGGGCTTTGCAGTTCAGGGAGGGACACTGAGCATTCTCAGCCAGAGAGCTCTTTGGCCTTGGTAAACTACAAACCCCAGGATTCCACAGGAGGTGGAAAGTGGAATAATGGCACTATAACAGTGCAGTGTGGAAAGGCCCAAAGATTTGAACCAGGGTTGGCCTTGATGGCCTCCCGAGACCCACTCCTGAGATTCTACGATTTCTTCTTCTGACTGTAATCTTTCCCTCTGCTCTCTTTCTCTGCCTCCCCTTCAAACCAGCAAAACCATTTGGTTTTCAAATTAGCAATTATGCTGGGAAAACGATCACCCAAAAAGGGTGGAAAGAAAAAGAAAGGGGAGAGGGGGAGAGAGGGAGAGAGAGAGGGAGAGAGGGAGAGAGGCTCTCTTCCCGAGCGGGGGCCTATTATCCAAACGTTTAGCGTTTTAATAAAAAGCCTCGCAAATAAATAAATAAATAGGGCGGCCAGGCATTCAAGCATGTTTATTTAATAGGCTCCTTCCCGGCTGCCAAAAAAAGAGAGGAGGGTTCGAGTGCCGGTGGCCACTCTTTGCACATAATGTCCCGAACTTTATCCGTCCCAAGATGGAGAATGCAGAGCCCAAAATGGGCAAAAAAGGACCAAGAGGGTCTTTGATGGGGTTGTTTTAAGGATGGATGATCTCCTAAGAAGTAAGCCAGCATCTCATAAACTCAGGGCCTCCTCCATCATCCCTGTTCCCAGCCTGGCAAAGCCTTCAGGAGGGTTTTAAAGTCCCCCGACTGGCCAGCGGCCGTGACTCCAACAAACCGGGTCAAGCCGCGGTCCTGGACATTTTGTCCACGGCGTCCTGCCAGCTTGGAGAACTGGCCGCTGGGTGTCCCGCTCGAACCTCTCCTCCGAACAAAGACTGGGGCCAAAAGAAAAAAGAGAAGAAATTTATTTCCTAAGAGGCGTTGGGAGAGAAAAGTCTGTTTACAGCGAGGCTGAAAGCCAGATGATGTGATCTTGCAGGGGTTGCAACCTGCCAAATCTTGTCTCTTTTCTTAAAAAAAATAAATAAAATAAAAATAAAATCATATACCAGAAAAGGTTTGAATGAACAATTTTAAAAAAAATCCAGGCTACTGTCGCTCAATGCTAGGGATGTTAATCTTTGCTTGTTTCGCCTTCACATTCAAGGGGGAATCATTACAGAAATTTTCCTCCCTGGTGCAGGAGAAAAATGAAGACTTTTTGCAAAATATTCTCTCTGCCTTTGAACATTGGAAGGGGTTCTTCAGGATTTTTCTCTACATTATTATTATTATTAATCTTTATCCACACCCCTCTTTTTTTCTCAGGCTGGGATGCAAAGCGGCTTACAGCAATTAAAAAGACACACATCCAGGATGTAATGAGTGGTGGATGATTGTTATATATCGACTTTCTGTGTTTTTAAGAATAAAATAATTTTTAAAAAGACACAGCTAAAGCCCAAAGAAAGTCTATCACAGCGCTTTCTTGTGGTGAAGGGGTTTGCCTTTGAGGCTGAGAGTGTGTGACATGCCCAAGGTCATCCAGTGGGTTTCCATGGCCAAGCGGGGAATCGAACCCTGGTCTCTGGGGACATAGTTTGATGCTCAAACCGCTAGACCAGCTTAAAGTTAAACCGAATTCCTTATTCAAGATGAAAACTTGCAAGCCAGTGTCTATCCCGCAACCATGCTATTCAATAAACAGGTTTCAAGCTACAAATCAGACTCCACTCGTGAACCTTCAAGGGTTAAAGAAATTTCCCCTTCCGTTGGGTAAGCTCCCCTCCCAAGCTGCCATCTGTTGCCCCCCTAGAGATTTTGTCCAATTCTCCTCTTTTATTCTCCCCCCTCCAACCTCTCTCCAGCTCTCCCCCTAACCTGGCTCCCGAATTCCACCCGAAAAGCACGCATCGAAGCAGAGAAAGCGGCCACTGCCCTCACCCTGCCCTGGGTGAGATAACTGGGCAGGAGAATATATTTGCCCTATACCCCAGCGTGGGGATGGCGACCCGTTCCCCTTCCTCACCCCAGATGAAACCGAAATAGGAAACCAAGAGCCGGGAGGATTGTTGGCCCGCCTGACGCAAGAGCCAAATCCCGTCCCCTGGGGCCCAAAGAAGGAAAAAAACAGGATTAATTAGTTCTCCAGAGGAGAAGCAGGCAAGACTCATTAAGATCTCTGGCTCGGTGCTTTCATATGCCATCTTATTCTTTAGATATATTTTCTCCTTCTTCAAGAGGCAAATATTGTGTTTGAGGTTACGACCAGAGCAGAAACCAGCTCTGGGTTCTCAGGATTTGGGACGAGGACGTAACGGGGGAATCTCCCCAAGCCCTCCAGCTTTCTTGCTAAAAGGGAGAGGTGCGCTTCTGGTTCTCATGGTTTTCTGGCCAAAAGAGAGAGGCACCGCATTTCAAAGAACTTAATTTTTTTCCTATTAGCTTTCTTCCCCATCCAGCTTTCACAAACGTACAAACAAATCAGGAATTCCATGATCCAGGTGGCCCCAAATTCGGTATTTAATGATACATATTTGTATCTCAAGACTGCTACCTGACCTCTTCATAGCCACTTCCTTCATATAGTCTCCATTTTGACTGATGATTGAATCAAGGTACAGAAAACCTTTAACAACGTGGATGGTTTTGTCACTCGCTCGAACATTTCCACGGTCGTAATTTTTGTTTCATTGCTTGTAGTTGTTGCTATGTGATTTCAAGTCATTTCAAACTTATGGCAACCCTAAGGTGAACCTATCATGGCATTTTCTGGGAGCTGAGAGCGTGTGATATGTTCAAGGTAATGGAGTAGATTTTCACGGCTGAGCGGGAATTCGAACTCTGCTCTCCTGGAATCTTAGTCCAACCCGCAAATCACTACATTGGCTCCTGAATTCCAGTGTTGTTGGGTGCCTTCAAATCGTTTCTGAGTTACGGCAATCCTAAAGCAGATCTATCACAGAGTTTTCTGGGGCTGAGAGAGTGTTACACACCCAAGGTCACCAGTGGGTTTCCACCACCGAAGGGGGAATCGAACTGTGGTCTCCAGGCTCGTAGTCCAATGCTCAAACCACTACCCTATGCGGGTTTTCTGAATACCATTAATTTGTCCCAATTAAATGTAGATCCGTGGAACCGTTTGAATGTTGAGTCAACATATAGGTAGAATTATAGGGTTGGAAGAGACCTCGCCCAGTGCTCAGACCACTACTCTCTGCTGCCTTGGTTTTCTTGGCAGGAATTCTTTGGAATTGGCTGAGAGAGTGGGACACACCCAGAGTCAGCCACAGGGTTTTCGTGGCTGAGCAGGAATTCGAACTCAGGTCTCCCGGAGGAGCCCAACGCTCAAACCCTGCATCGTGCTGGCTCGAGGGCTTGCGGCTAGCTGACACAAATCCGCACCTCTGTGTGAAAAGGGGCCTCCAAAGGCACAGACAGAAAGAAGAAAATTTTCGGTATCCCCAAATCCAGGAAATATATCTGGGGGAGCCTCACCGGCCAGGCAGCAGGGAAAGAGAAATGCAGCCAACCCCTACTCATAGTACCTTCTATGTTGGGTCCCTTCCACGGCCAAGCTTGGGACCAGGTGGGCGGAGGGTGAAAATACCAGGAGCCCTGCTTCCCCCGCTTTGTGATGCAAACCAGACCCTCTGTTAAAAAAAACCCCAATGCCAAATTGGGAGTGGTTGCTAATACACCATAGGACAGGATCAAAATTCAAAATAACCTTAACAGACTGGAGAGCTGGGCCAGAGCTGACAAAATGAATTTCAACAGAGAGAAATGTAAGGTCAGAAAAAATGGGAGTGCACAAATATAGGATGGGGGCCACGTGGCTGGATAACAGTACGTGTGAAAGGGATCTGGGAGTCTTGGGGGACCACAGGACGAACACGATTCAACAGTGTGATGCGGCAGCCAAGAAAGCCAAGGCGATTCTCGGTTGCATCAATAGGCGTATGGTGACTAGATCGAGGAAAGTAATGGTATCATTTTATTCTGCTTTGGTTAGACCTCATCTGGTATCCCGTGTCCAATTCTGGGCACCTCATTTCAGGGAGGACACTGACAAGCTGGAGTGTGTCCAGAGGAGGGCGACCAAAATGGTGGAGGGTCTGGAAGCCACGAGGCCCTATGAGGAGCGGCTGAGGGAGCTGCGGATGTTTAGTTTGCAGAAGAGAAGATTAAGAGGGGACACGAGAGCCACGTTTAAATATTTGAAGGGATGTCAAAGATGAAGATGGAGCAAGCTTGTTTTCTGCTGCTCCAGAGACTAGGACGAGGAGCAATGGATTAAAGCTGCAAGAAAGGAGATTCTACCTGAACCTCAGACTGAATTTCCTACGGTCAGAGCTGTCCAGCAGGGGAATCAGCTGCCTCCATGGAGTGTGGTGGAGTCTCCTCTTTCTTTGGAGGTGTTTAAGCAGAGGCTGGATGGCCACCTCTTGGGAGTGCTCTGATGTGTGTTTCTGTATGGCAGGGGGGTGGACTGGATGGCCTCTGGGGTCCCTTCGAACTCTAGGTTTGTATGATTGTAAGAGGTCTCCACTGCACTCCCAGCCAGCAGCAGATTCCACTGTTGATCTGCTCCATCACGGAGTTCATCCGAATGGTTAGGTGGAATCTCTCTTCCTGAAGTTGGAATCCTAATCTCTGGACCAGCAGGAAACAAGCTTGCTCCATCTTCCATATGATTCTACGATCCCATGATCCTAATCAATTTTTAAATAATAATATCAAGTCTTTTAAACTTTTGTAAAACTACCGTTTTAGCCCAATTATTTATTTTTTTAAATGATTGCAAACTGCCTTGCATCTCATCTTGGGAGAAAGGCAAGCCGTTATTGCAATAAAAATAAAGAAACAAATAAGTAAATATCCTCCCAGTTCTCCTCTTGCACCTCGCTTTCTTCCACTGCCCCTCCCCGTGCCTGCCCACCACCCCCGGGGGCTTGGCATCTTCTCCTGGAATCTGTCTCTTTCAGTCTATAAACAGGGCAACGCGGTGGCGTGTGGAGTTGATTTTCCTTTTTTCCATGTTTTTGCTTTGCTTTTTTTTTCACAAAAAGAGAGGCCCAAGATTGCATCTCTCCCCAGAATAGCCGCCTCCTTTAAAAGCACTAGGCTGGGAGCTTTCCCTTCCCCTCTCTCAAATCTCTCCCTCTCTCTCATAGGTTTTATTTCGCTCCAGTGGCATTGCAGCTGTGTCCTAACCCCCTCTCCAAATGCTGCTTCTGAGCTGTAAACCAAGATCTTTGCTCAGAGGCCTGCGGCTATTCATTTCAGAACTCCGCTGCTACCAGCTAGTGTGAATACAAGGAGGAAGGAAAAAAAATACATATATACCAGCTTGGCCAGGCTCGGGTTAGTCACGGTGCAATACTCCTCCGCGAGGTGTTTCAAACCTGGTGCTGGGAACGTTTGAGGAGAGGGAAGGAAGCAAAGCAACATCTGCTTTCCACATATGCAGCATCTTTAAATTCGGCAGTTTCTCCGCTTGCCTCAGCCGCCAGGCCTCAACGTGGAAGCTCAATCCAGGCTTTGCACGTGCGTGTGCGCTTCTGAGTTGCCTGTCGACTTAAGATCCCGAGAATTCGATGGGGTTTTCTTAGGCCATTTCTGCACTGGACTGTTACAGTGCTATTATTTCCCTTTCAACATCCTGGGGAATCCTGGGGTTTGTAGTTTGGGGAGAGGCACTGAGAATTCTCAGCCGGAGAGCCCTTTGGCCTCAGGAAACTACAAACCCCGGAATTCCACAGGATGTTGAAAGGGGAATAATAGCGCTAACAGTGTTGTGTGGAAATGTCCGTAGGCAAGGAATGCTCAAGGGTGGTTTGCTAGTTCCTTCCTCTGGAATACTGTTGGCCCTCCACATTTGCTAGGGTTAGGGCTGCAGGACTTCTCCAAAAACAGAAAAATTGCAAATATCAAAATGTGTGTGTGTGTCCATGGGAAGGAGGCCAACCGTAGTGGTGAGAGTGGGCACGCAGGGTCTAAACCACATCAGGGAAAAGAACAGGGAAAGGCTCCACTGGCATGGTGGCCCAATACTTCCTCTTTCTCGCCCATCTCCTTCCTTGGGTATGTGGACGGCATCGGGAGAGGGTTTGTGGGACTGAGAAATTGAGCTGCGATCTGTCCTTAGCTGGCCGGGCAGAGGAGGAGGACCAGAGGTGGGTTTTTAAAGGGCTGTGTGTCCTGATCGGAGCCGCCGAGAGGGAAGGTTTCCCCCAAAAGAAGCACTTGAGGTGGAGAGGCAGGGGTTGAAGAAACTTGCAAATATATCCGTGAGAGTGAAACCCGCAATATGGAGGGCTGGCTGTATTTGCTCCCCTCTTCTCCCATCCAAAATTCACCGGATGGAGGTTGAACCTGCAAATGCGGAGAGCCAGCTGTATAGCCTACAGCCTCTGATATGCAGGGGTGGTCTCCCATCCAAGTGCCAACCTGGGCCGATTCCGCTTGGCATCCAATATCAGATGGAATCTGGCCCCTTTAGGATTTTGAGGCCAACTGATCAAAGATTCACTTGAGTCTTTTTTAAAAAGAATGAAGATCCCTTTGCGGAACAGAGAAAGCTGCAACAGCAAAAAATGGGTCCTTTTCTTTAGAGCCAGGTCTGAGGGTGGATTGTGGACTCTGGAAAACCAGGCTTCACATCCTTGCTTGGTCATGGAATCCCTTGCGTTAGTCACATCCTCTCGGTCTCCCATCCGAGTATTAACCAGGGCTGACCCTGCTTAGCTTCCAAGATCAGGAAGGATCTGGTGCCTTTAGGGTAGAACCAGCTAGAGCCAGCTAATTTACAGATAGATATTTTAATTTTTCTCTCTGCTCCTCTCTTCCCATAATTATGATGTTTTCACCTTATGCTTATTAATTCCTTTATATAAAAAAATCTCAAAGAGCACACAGTTTCGAAGCAAAGGACTGTTCCTGGAAGTCTTTCTGGCTTTTATTATTGGCGATTCCAAGAGCTCCAACTCTTTCAAGTTATGTACTCTGGCTGCAAAACTATTTCCGTCAAAGCACTATAAAACTTGCCGAGCGTGTCATGAAAATGCAATTTTTATCCCAGCCAGATTGGGAGCGAGTCCGCCCCTATCCGAAAGTTTAGATTTATGGCCTTGTGCCTCATGGTCAGTCTCCGGAAGCCCCGGCGCCCTTCGGATGCTTTGGACTACAACTTCCATCAGTCCCAACCTAGGATCCAGAGTGCTAGAAGTAGTAGTTCTAAAACCTACTGGGCCTGAAGCTAGGGAAAGCTGCCTGGAGCTGTGAGTTTTTAAACCCTGTTGCTGTTTCTACACTGAAATTCCTTTTTAAAATACACACATAACCTTAAACGAAGAGGGAATCCAAAATTCTTGGAAGTTTTTCTACCTCCAACAAAGGTAAAATTCTTTCACTGGATTACAACTAGCAAGGTTTTACCCTCTGTTTTTGTGTGTCTTCAAATCCTTTCTAACTTATAGCGACCCCAAGGTGATCCTATCATGGGGTTTTCTGGGGCTGAGAGTGTGTGCCATGCCCAAGGTGGGTTTCCACAGCCGAGAGGGGAATCGAACCCAGCCTCTGGGGTGGCAGGCAAATGTTCAACTCACTATACCAGGCTGGCTAGCGCACCTAAAAGTTTTTCCAGACATAACAAAACAGAGGGCTTTTCCGCACTACGTAACTATTGCATCATGATTCCGCTTTAATGGCTATGGTTCTGTTCTATGGAATCATGGGATTAGCATAATATTTAGAATTCTTAGCCAGAGAGCTCCAGTACCTCCCGAGACTACAAACCCCAGGATTCCACAGGAGGCAACCATGACAGTTAAAGCAGAATCATAGCGCAATAGTTGTGTAGTGCGGAAGGGCCCAGAGACTCCTTGAGAAATTCAGTGTTCTCTGCCTGAAAAAAGGAGGAGTTAACTTCCCACCGGACAGGGGCAGCCCGGATCTCAAGGGAAGTTACCTTTCTGTTGTTGATGGGGTTGAAATTTTATTACCTGTCTTTTATTGACCTGAATATCTGTCCCCATATGGCCAAGAAAGGGAACGGCTTCCGCCACCATTGAGATCTTTCTAGACTTGTGGTTTCTGAACTTTGGTCTTTTGGACTTCAGCTCCCAGAATTCCTAGCTGTTGGTTAAATTGACTGGGGGCTTCTGGAAGTCGAAGTCCAAAACCAAAGTTCGGGAACTGCCATTTTAGGCCATCTTAACTGACAGCAGAGTTAACATCTGAGACAAAACATAGACCTGCAATTCTAACATGGTCACCTGTCTTCCCCTATATGATTTGTTAATCTCTTTGCCTAATGAAGAAGCCAGTGTAGGCTCGAAAGCTTGCAAGATTTGTGCTTTGGAGTTGGCCAATGAAGGTATTGCTGCTCTGTGGATGTTTGATTTTGTTCTTGACTTATGGTGACCCTATAATGGGGTTTTCTAGGAGCTGAGAGTGTGTGACCTGTCCAAGGTCATCCAGTGGGTTTCCGTGGCTGGGCAGGGAATCAAAACCTGGTCTCCAGGATTTTTGTCCAATGCTCTAACCACTAAACAACACTGTCTCTCCTATATACTACACAGGATATATTTTATGAATCTAGAAAGTAGACATACCCTCCGAGCGAAAGTATTTCATTTACGAACAAAGGCAGCATTATGTCCCCAAGCGGAGAATGCAACAGCAGCATCGTGTGTGGGTGTTTGGAAAAGTTCCATTTCTGTTATTCAAGCCACATTGCCGAGAAACCGTTAACATTAACATGAAGTCCAAACTTACAATTACAAAGATGTCACTCTGCCTCCAATTTTGGGTTTTTCTGCTCTTTCCACCTCTTCAAGTACAACACACAATTAACTTTTTCTTTTCTTTTTTTTTTGTCAAGCTACCAAATTTCCCCCAATACTTGCTAAATTTTAAGGGCTGAAGCTTTGTCCGGGTGTCAGCTGTTAAGAGAAGAGAAAGCATCATTCCATTTGTTTCGAGTATACTAGGTAAATCAGAGAGGCTGAATTTGGAGATGTGGGCAATGGAAAGCAGTAACTCCCCACTGAGTTATGGTCTTTCCAGAAATGGGCAATTGCTGAAAGCTCTTATTCAAAGCTCAAAAAAAGACCCGCACAGCTTTAAAAGGCCAACCCTTGTCAGTCTGTAAAAGCTGGATGGCACAACAACGTTTTCACCTGCCGACAGAAGGAGAGCAAGGACGGGGCCCACCCGGCCTCTCCAGGGTGGGAGCTCCAAAGTCTGGGAGCAGCTGAAGAAAAGGCCCTGTCTCCTTGTTACCACCAAACATGCCTGAGAACGTGGTAGGAAAGAGAGAAGCCCCTCTCCAGATGATCTTAGAGCTCTGATGGGCTCATAAAGTGAGATACAGTCCTTCAGATAAGTGGAGTCAAACATTACGGGTCAAAATCAGCACTTTGAATAGTGCCCAGAAATGCATCAGCACCCGACACAGCTGTTGCAAGAAGACAGTTGTGTGCTCCTTGTAGCCAGCTCCATATTATTGAACTGCAATTCCCAGATGCCTGAGTTGCACGGTTGCTGGGACATGCAGTCCCCCCGTTCAAAAAAAGAAGGAAACTTTTCTTAGCTCTGGAAAGGAAATCGAAAGCCAACAGTGATGCAAAAACAGAGTTCTCCTCTCTCTCTCCCCCTACAATTCTCCCACCTCTTGCCTCCTTGGACGTTCTGTTCCCGGCAGCTGTCGTATGTGTTCCTTCCAACACCTACGCCGCGTTCCAAATCAGATCTTTCCCTACGCGGACGGTGCCATCTGCCGCCTCTTACCCTGTCGCGTTCCTGCTCTCATCCATTCACCGAAGTCCGCTTGCTGCTCTGCGCCTCTTTGCCTCTCGCCGCCAACACAAAACACACCCGCGCAACTTCCTGCGCGAACCTCCTTTCCTGTACCTTCCCATTAACAAATGCTCTACGCAGGACGTCGTTCCCATAATAAAAAATCTGCCCCCAAACTTTGCCAACTTTCAAGTGGAGAACTGCAGAATCCGTGCATGGGAACTCCGCAAAGGATTCTAGGATTGGATTAGGATTGTTCATCCGGCATCATCCCAGGCATCGAGGCTTCCAGGGCAAAAGCGGAGAAGTTGGGACAACCCTGGTGACGTCATCGAGCATTAGAAACCAACCACACTTGCGCCCCGCTTGGCATTCAAACGTGCACACATGGAGAACATCTTTCTCCTGTTTTTAAGTTAAGACAGAAATCTCCCGTACAGGGCTATTTCCAGATCAAGGACTCTCCCTTCTTACTTACTCAGAAAAGGAAATTTTATATATACAGTCGGCCCTCCACATTTGCAGGTTTGACTTTCATGGATCTGATTATTTGCAAGTTTCTCCAACTCTTGTCCCCCCGCACCTTAGGGGCTTCTTTTCCGTGTGTGTGTGTGTGTGTGTGTGTGTATTTAACAACAATACAACAAATTGTATATTAAATTTGATGCTGATGCAAATGGACCTTCCCCAACATTCCAGGCATCCAATGAGGTGCCAGCGTAGGGTACCCACAGAGAAATTGTGAGCCACCTCGTGACTCGACTCAGACTTGACTCAGCAAAAATTAGACACTGACTCGACTCAAGAGTTGCATATTTTCAGAGGCCGACTTGCTGCTCTTGGTTCAGTCACATAACACGTTCATCCAGAAACCTTACAACTTACTGTTCCCATGAGGATCTGTCTTAAGCCCAAAGTGGGGACGCATTTTTCAAAGGGAACAGCAAATGGGCTCGGCAATGGGCTTGAGGTCACATCAGCAGCCTGTCCCCACTACGTATCAGAGGAGCTTTCCAAAACTTTTCCTAAGAGCAGAAGGCAAGGCTCGTGCCCAGAGTGCGGGGTGTGTATCTCAGAGGGGAACAGAAAATGTGTTTGGCGGTGGGCTTGAGGAGGAGGAAGGATCCTTCCTTCCAAAGCTCTTGAAGCTTCAGTCATGGGGAATAAGAAGGACCCTATTCCCCGCTTCTGAAAAAGCCCCCATCTCTGCAAATGGGAAGTAAGGAGGATCCTATCCCCCACTTCCGAAGCTGCGGAGGGCAAAATCACAAAACTAGAGGGCTGACTCTACTTAAAGTGTTAAAACTGACTTTATTCAACTCTGTCTGGAAATTCTGGCATACAGGCTGGGGTATAAAGTTGGGTCCCGGACTTGAGACTTGACTCAGGACTTGACTTGAAAGTATCTTGCAAGGGTATATGACACCTAAAAGATTACAAAAAATAACAAAAAATGGGAATGTGAGATGTTGGAAATGTGATGAAAAGGAAGGATCCTTTTTTCATATGTGGTGGACCTGTAAGATAGCAAAGAAATTTTGGAAAGAAATTCATGATGAAATCCAAAGAATGTATGATTTTAAGTTTGAGATGAAGCCAGAGTTTTATTTGTTAAATATGTTGGGGGCAAAAAAGAGAAATAAAATGTCATCAGAAGATATTGTTATATATGATAACCGCTGCAAGATTGACATATGCACAATACTGGAAAAAAAGGGACTATGTAGATATAAAAGAATAGAAACTCAAGGTACTGGATATGGTAGAAACAGAAAAATTAGCACTCTTATTGAAAAATAAACCTATCCAGAACTTTGAAAGGGAATGGAGAGAAGTATTGGATTGGATAAAGAAATAAAATAGAAAGTAACAATGAAAATAAAGAAAGTAATAATGTATAAAATATGTTACAAGTAGTAATGCATTAATGTAAGATGTACAATGTAATAATGAAAGACTACTGTTATGGCTAAAATATGCATGTATGAAGATAAATAAGTAGATGCAATTGGAGAAAAGACAGAAGTGGGGAAGGGTTTTTTTTATGGTTAATGTAAACTTTATTTAAAAAAAGAAAGAAAGTATCTTGCAAGAACTTGAGACTTGAAGGTAGAGACTTGGAGCAAAAGACTTAGATACATCACTGCTATTATCTATGATTATCTAATATTGATTGGATATTGATACAAACTATTTGATGGGCTAAGACCATTGAAAGGAGAATGTAAAATTAAATGAGGGCAACCCAGACACAGAAAGACACAGGAAGAGATGGAAACATACAGAGAAACAAAGAATCAGCAAGAGAGACGGAGAGAGAAAAGGAAGGACAGACAGACGGACATACCCAGAGGCAGAGAGAGAAAAACTGATAAAGAAGAAGTTGCAGAAACACACAGAAACGCACAATACAGACAGTCAGATCACACACACACACAAAGAGAGATTGGGAGAGACAGAGAGATATAATCTCAGACCTATTTTATATGTTTTTTATTATCACCCATTCAACTATGTTATCTTAATTACGTTTGACTGTAAAATTGGTTTATTTTTATGGCTGTGTGCTTTAAAAACCTAGCTTTGATTGATGCGGCATCAGCTTGACCGGACTTGCTAGGCAGAAGGGATGGATAGACAGACACACATGACGAGAGGCAGAAAGACAGAGAAAGAGAGAGAGAGAGAGAATAGACACACACATAGAGACACACACAGAAAGCAGGGAGAGAGAGACTCCAGGGTATGTCTAGCTGACAAAAAGAAGGTTAAGAGGTGCCATGATGCCATGTTTAAATATTTGAAAGGATGCTATGTGGAAGATGGAGAAAGCTTGTTTTCTGCTGCTTCGGAGACTAGGACACGGAGCAATGGATTCAAACTACAGGAAAAGAGATTTCACCTTAAACATCAGGAAGAACTTCCCGATGGTAAGAGCTGCTTGACAGTGGAATACGCTGCTGCCTCCGTGGAGTGCGGTGGAGTCTCCTTCTTTGGAGGTTTTCAAGCAAAGGGTGGGTGGCCATTTGCTGGGAGTGCTTTGAGCGTGTGGCAGGATGGGGTTGGACTGGATGGTCTTTGAGGTCTCTTCCAACTCTGTGATTCTATGAAATTCACACCCTGACTGATCTGCACACCCACAGCCTTTGTGGTTCCAGGAAGATCTCTTAGAAAGAGGCATCAAAATTGAGACCAGGTGGAATTTGAGACTTAATCAGGAATTACAGAATCACAGAATCCTAGACTTGGAAGAGACCCTGAGGGCCATCCAGTCCAACTCCATTCTGCCATGAAGCACTCCCAACAGAGGGCCAACCAGCCTCTGTTTAAAAACCTCCAAAGGTTCTCAAGTTCATCAGCCCGTGAGGCATTGTATTCCACTATCAAGCTGCTGCTAACATCAGGAAGCTCTTCCTAATGTTTAGGTGGAATCGCGTTTACTGCGGTTTGAATCCATTGCTCCGTTTCCTAGTCTCCGGAGCAGCAGAAAACAAGCTTGCTCCGTCTTCAACAGGATTTTGGGTCCTAAGGCTCCCGCTTGGGCCTCGGGTAGCAGACATTCGCTCCCCTTACTTCCCCTCAGGGTTCCTTCACCTCTCTTTCGTTGTCTATTTTGGGAGAAAGCCTTCCCCTGCAGATCCTGGAGCTCTAGCAGGTTTGTACAGGGAGATACGGACGTCGCAGTTCTGCGAAACGTAGTTTGGACAGGCATCTTTGAGCGGGACGGTTGGACAAGACAGTCTTTGCACCCCCTTCCAACTTGAATATTCTGGGACCCATGGCCAACATATTCCATCTTCATTAGCAGAGGACAAGGAAACTTCTCCAAACTCCACCTCGCTCTCTCCAAAGCAAAACGTCGAGGCAGAGAGACGAGGGAAGACTGCGACTTGTGGCGATTTATTCATTGAGCTAGAAATTTTCTCCCTCTAAAGAGAGAGAGAGAGAGAGAGAGAGACCAATCCATCCCTCCCTCGCTTCCGTCTCCCAGCTCCCGGGGAGGAGAGGGAGAAAAAGAGATGTATTAATTATCTTCAAACAGCTCCTGGCAGGGTGGAGAGATCTCTCACCGATTAGGAGTCCCGTCTCAGGAAGCTATAATGAAGGTGGGATAGCAACACCGCTGATTAATATTTTATTTCGGGAAAATTTAAATGAAACGATCTATCATCGTTCGGAACAGGGAGGACCGGCCAGCCCCGAAGCCAATTACAAGAGAGCCACGGAAGAATGAGGGTGGAGGTAGAGGACAGATAAAATAATATTAATCCTTAAGAACAATATAAAGTCTAACGCGTCTGTTCAGGTTAGAGAAAGTGTGGCTCATGGACCCGCCAGGGCCATTTTTTGGCCTTCGAGGGGGTAAAAAAAATATATATATACTTTGCTCCAAAATCTCCCCAAAAGCCCTCTAGAGCGTGTGGAGGGCATTTCTGCCACGTTTTGCCCCCAGTCTGGGCCAATTTAGGCCAGAGAGAGGACTTTTTTTGGAAACAGGAAGTGACTTCTACCCACTTCCTGTTGTTGAAAAAAGGCCTCTCCTGGCAAGAATGCCCTGACGCCCCCTAGAGGGGGCTTAGAAGTAAAAAAAAAAAATTTTTTTTAATTCATTTTGGAAGCCTTTGGAGGTCTGCTGGGGGGCTAAGACAACCCCCAACCTTCCCTATTGCTGGTCTGGACCTTCAGCACCCCGGTCCGTTTCCCGCTGTGGCCGCCATTTTGACAAAAGGCTCCCATGGATCAGAGCAGGAGAAGACAAATTTGAAGGCCCCAGAGAAGAAGGAGAAGGAGCAAAAGAAGAAGAAGAAGGAGAAGAAATAATTATTAAACTGAATATTATTGGCTTAGCAAGCAATCTTGGCCAACGCTTTCCGCAGAGATTAAGCAGTCTGGAAGAAAAATGAAATTCAATTTGCAGCCCGACGTGAACACACAGGGCTCCTGGCAGGCCAGCACCGAGCCACGCGTTCGACCGGTTCAACCGTCTCCGTTTTTTCCCCCCAAAGTTAACTACACCGCAGCGCTTAAGTGTTCATTTTTCATATCGCAAATAATTATCTGGAAATCACTTTAGCAGCTTGCCGAGCTTCCCTTAAATGATGCAAAGTACAAACACGACGCCGTAGCAGAATATTGTTTCAGAATACGGCAGGTGACTGGGATTAGGATCTTGGAAGTCAGTAAACGTAACAGCAGGCTTCTCTCCAAAATACAGCTGGCCCCTTATGTTTGCAGGTTTGACTTTCATGGGTTTATTTGTTTCTCCAGCCTCTGCCCCCAACTCCTTCTTTTCCAGGGGAACCTTCCCTCCTGGCATCTCCACCAGCCACTGCCTAGCCAGCTGAGGATGGACTGTAGCCCAATTTCTCAGCACCCCAAACCCTCTCCCGGCGCCCTGCCAACACCCAAGGTGGGCAAGAGAGAGGGTCACGGGGCCAACCCACCCGGGGTGCCTGCTCGCCCCACCATGCCTCAGCCCCCTTCCCACAGACACACACACACACACACTTTGATATTTGAGACATTCCTACTTCTGCAGGGGCCCTGCACCCCTAACCCTAGCAAATGTGGAGGGCCAACAGTATTTCAGAGGAAAGAACCGGCAAACCACCAGTTTCCTTGCCTAAGAAAACCCCACGGAATTTTTGGGCTCGTCGTACGTCAACCGGCAACCTGAAGGCAAACTCTGGGAGCAGCCACCAAAAAGGCCCTCTCCCTTTTTTCCTGCCAGACAAAATAATACCAAATGCTACGCCTCGATTTGATCAACCACTTCGATAAAAATACCAGGCCCACGTTTTGTCTTCTTTTGGCGTCTGAAAGCTAGCAGGCTAGGCAATCCCAGGCATTCAGGTCCGCTTACATTTTTTTAAAAGTGCTTGCAAGTAGAAATCTAACACATCAAGCCAAAGTGCTAGATTTCTACTTGGGAGAGGTATTTTTTCTACATGTTTATTTAACAAAGGGAATATTCAGAACTCCAGACCTGCAGCCAGAAACAACACTGTACCACTCTCTCTCTCTCTCTCTTTTTCTCCCCACTGCCTTGCAAAGCTCCATCTTGGAGAAACGCATAGATCAAACTCTCCGCTACCAAAAAAATCTACTAGCCATGCTGAATCAGAGCAAAGGCATCCCTGGGTAACATACGCATGGGTGAGATGGAGCGATTCAGGAACCCACCGCTGAGATCAACGCATCATGCGCCACTCTGCTTCACATCACCAAGGCGCCACAAACGACAGAGGGCCGGGGTGGTACCCCGCTCGAAATCTCCGCGTTGCAGCTTTTATGCTAATTTACCGAGCCTTTTCCCAGAGTGCCTTGTAGCCGGCAAAAGATATTCTTGGCAGGCCTCCTAAAGCTGAATACTTTATGCGGTTGCATACAATCAACACAAGGCTTCCAAAGCGGGCGGGGAGAAGACAGAGACCGTAAAACAAAGAAGAAATAGGGAAGGAAGGAAGAAAAAAATAATAAGGCACGGGGAAGAAATGAGCCTGCATTTGTTTAACCCTTGACATTTGCGGGTCTCATTTTTGTGCATCTGATTATTTGCAAATTTCTCCAATCCCTGTCACCCCATGCCCCAAGGGCCTTTTTTTTCCAGAATATCTTCTCTTTTGGTGGTTGGATCAGGCTATGCAGCCCTTTAAAAACCCACCTCTGGTGCTCCTCCTCCTCCACCAGCCACTGTCTGGCCAGCTAAGGACAAATCTCTTGATGGCTCCCAAGACACCCAAGGAAGAAGATGGGCGGGAGAGAGGAACTATACGGCCACCATGCCGACCCGCTCCTTTCCCTCTCCTGACCAGATTTGGATCCTGGGTGCCCGTTCTCCCCATCCTGCCTTGGCCCTCTTCCCACAGACACACACATTTTGATATTTGCAGTTTTCCCACTTCTGCAGGGGTCCTGTGCCCCTAACCCTAGCAAATATGGACGGTCAACTGGAGCTCAGTCCTCAGATTTGCAAGTCACTAAACCTTAGGAGATGCCTTTCAGCCTTTCTGAATGGGGGCCAGATCATCTACGGAATATTCCACAGCTGTCCGGCAGCGGAATCTGCTGCCTCAAAGGAGTGTGGTGGAGCCTCCTTCTTTGGAGGTCTTTAAGCAGAGGCTGGAGGGCCATCTGTTGGGAATGCTTTGATGAGGGTTCCTGCATAGCCGGGGGCTGGACTGGATGGCCCCGGGGGTCTCTTCCAACTCTAGGATTCTTTGAAACCTGGGAAGCCCAACCCAGCCCTATGGATGCTACAGGAGGGCCAGATTTGGGCCCAAGGTTTCTCACCCCTGTCCTTCCCCGACCACTGTCTCCACAGACTGCTTTTGGTTTCCAATGCACGCTTCATCCTCATTGGGGATGTGAAAGCAGTGGCAGAGAGACAAAGGGATTGCAAGGGAGAATGCAACCTTTTTCAACAGCCCTTCCTCTCTAGATTGCATTGCGGGGAACGAACGGCCGTATTTGCATAACTCATACAGTTTTTGGAAAATTTCCCTCATGATGCATAATTCAGATTGTCTGAGTTTAGCAGCTGAACTTTAACCTTTTCAAAGGCTGGAGATGGGGCATCGGTTTCTGCTGTGTTTGAGGGCGATAGAGACGGAAAAAACATTTGCAAATATTTGCAAAATGGTCGAAAACCTCATATTTATGAGAAGAATTCTGGTCTGACGAGAATCTTTGCAGTTCTGGACTTATTCTGTGGAAAATTAGCACTGGATATTTTGTGCAGAAAACATATTTCCATGAAGAAAGATCACTTCCTGCCAGAAAAATGCTGTTTTCTGCATAGTAATATCGCTATTGGGGATTTATTCTGCACAAAATTTGCATGATTTGCGTAGAAAACACTGTCGGCACAAGAAATAATATTTCGACACAGAAACATCACTTTCTGGACAGAAAATGCTGCTTCCCGTGGAGAAAATGCTGTTCGCTATGCAAAACAGCCAAGTGCGAATTTTGCGTGAAAAAAATCCCGAATTGCAAATAACCTTCAAAAACTGTGTGGGTTTTTGGGCTCATTTTCTCTCTGTGGGAAGAAAATCGCTAAAATTACTTGCTCCTTCCTTGGAGGAGAATTGCATCTCTCGAAGGCAACAAGTGATATGACACACTCCAAGGTGGAACAACAAGGAGAATGACATTGCTGGCCCCTAAAATCTGCCACCTGAGGCAGTTGCCTCACTTTGCCTCATAATAGGGCCAGTTCCAAGCAATGTTTTTTTTTAAAACATCAGATACCATTTAATCAGCAAGAAACTGCAGGCGTAATTCCCACTCTCCACCCACAACGGCCCTACGGGATGCTGCGAAGGGGAAGCGGGGGGTGACAGAAGAGGAACGCTTCCTTTTATAGCCGACTTGAAATTTTGAACAGTGCGGGGGCAAGGGAAGAGAGAGGCACCGGCAAAACGCATTTCCCCCAGATCCATCCTAAATGAGGCACCGCTCCGTCTCTGAACATGTGGCGGCTGGCTGTAACTAAGCATCTTATTATACGCGCTGGCGGCCTGCGCATAGAAATGAGAGGGAGGGACGCAGAAACCAAGCTCTCTCTTTTGCAGTCTGGACGGGGATTGCCAAATCTCAGGGACTGGCCTGGAGTCTCCAGTTTTCCTGGTTTTGTTTCCAAGCAGGAAACAAAGGCACACATTCCCCAGTTTGGGTGGAAATGAGTTGCAAGCAAGAAAGGACTGGGTTCAAATTTCCAGCTCAGCCAGTGGAGTGAGGGGGTCTATGTATTTATTTTGTTAGCTTCCTCTTCTCCTCCTAGTCCTAGAATCATAGAGTTGGAAGAGACCCCGGGGGTCATCCAGTCCAACCCCCTGCTATGCAGGGACCCCCAGCAAAGCACCCCCAGCAAATGGCCATCCAGCCTCTGCTTAAAAACCTCCAAAGATGGAGGAGACTCCACCACACTCCATGGAGGCAGCAGCCGATTCCACTGCCAGACAGCTCTGACCATCAGGAAGTTCTTCCTGAGGTTCAGCTGGAATCTCCTTTCCTGTAGCTTGAATTCATTGCTCCTTGTCCTAGTCTCTGGAGCAGCGGAAAACAAGCCCTCTCCCTCCTCGACATGACATCCCTTCAAATATTTAAAAAGGGCTATCATGTCCCTTCTTAACCTTCTCTTCTGCAGACTAAACATCCCCAGCTCCCTCAGCCACTCCTCACAGGGCCTTCGTGGCTTCCAGACTCTTTACCATTTTGGTTGCCCTCCTCTGTACACGTTCCAGCTTGTTGATATCCTTCTTGAACTGAGGTGCCCAGAACTGGACACAGGATTCCAAATGAGGCCTAACCAATGCAGAATAAAGTGGTACCATCACCTCCCTCGATCAGGACACCATACTCCTATTGATGCAATCAAGAATTGTGTTGGCTTTCTTGGCTGCCGCATCACACTGCTGGCTTATGTTCAGCTTGTGATCCACCAATCATATATTTGTGCATTCCATTTTCCATTTTAGTCAGGTAGACTAAATATTCCATATCCCAGTGGTTCTTAAGCTGGGGTCCGGTGATGCCGGGGGTCTGTGAAGCCCTCACAGGGGGTCTGCGAAGCCCTGCTGCTGGACACCAACAATGGGGGGGCTATGAGTGCTAAAAGTGCTCTCTCATTTGCAAATGAGGGAGCAGTTTGGGTGCATACACACATATACTCCTCTTGCCGCATCCTTCATGAAAGCGACATGGTGGCAGGTGCATCCATGCACCCAATCTATGACTCTAGAGAGAACGTAAAATAGATGTAATAGAATAAGAAAAATGGAGAGTGGGCGATAGATAGATAAAAATTGTAAACAATAGAGGGTAAAATAGAAAATGGCTAAAAAGAAGTAAGTGTAATGGATAAGGGGGAAAAAAGGGTGCAACAAACAAAACACTAAGAGGGGATAACTTGAGGAAAGCGTTAAAAAATAGAATTGTGGATTAGAGGGCATACATATACATTGTATTATCATAGAAATGACTGACGGAAATAGAAGATATGTATATTTAAAAAAAATACTGATTTTTTTTCCTTTTCTTGTTTCTGTTTTTGTTTCTTTTCTTAACAAAAACTAAAAAAAAAAAAGAACTATGACTCTGGAGACCAGGGTTTCAATCCCCACTCAGCCATGAAAGCTCACAGGGTGACTCCAGGCAAGTCACATTCTCTCAGCCTCAGAGAAAAGCCCACTCCTATCCAGGGGTTTTCTGGGGCCGGGAGTGTGCGACTCACCGAAGATCAGCCAGTGGGTTTCCGTGGCTGAATGGGGAATCGGAGCCTGGTCTCCGGAGCCATAATTCAAGACTCAAACCACAACTTGAAGACACCGAATAGCAAGAACAATGAAGACGTAACGGAGTCTGTCAGCAACGGGCATGGCCCGCTTGCCGGCTGTGTGGCTCACTGAGGCTATACCACAATGCTTTGTGGCAGGTTCTTTTGCAAGAAATACGTAGTCCTCCCTGCAAAGCTTAATGGGCATATTTGCAAAAGTGAAGCTGCAAAAGCCTTTGTTAATTTATAAGGGTTGCTCTTAGCAGTTTAGCATTTTCTAAGGCGCTTTCCTCCTGTTGTCTCAGTTCTTACAATGGCCATGCAGAGCATTCTTGACTGTTTCTTTTGGGGTGGTTGAAACTGGAGAGGACACACTTGGGGAGATAAGGAAATACCACCTTTTAAACGGCTGTTTGGAGTCTGTAACGGGATACAGGAAAACAAACTTACACGGCTTCCACAGCAAACTGGCGTCTTTCCTGAAGCTGTAAGTCACCTTACCTTTAAAAAAAAAGTCAGCAAGGAAACCTATCTCCAAAAGGCACCTGTCTTGAGTTTTCATATGCAAATGCAGGTAAATTAAATTGATTGAATCCTGTGCCAGGCGAAGGGAAGGGAGGGAGGCGGCTTAATAGTCAACTAAAAATTCCTTTTAATCGTCTGACAGCCCTAATAGTTCTTGATGTTGATTAAAAGGGGTTTAATTGTGCGTGTGTGCAGCGGAGAGGCGGTTGCTTCTCCACCCTTGTGAGACCTAGGAACTTGGCAATTTTGCTTTTTAAAAAAGACGATGCTTGTTATATTTTGGGATGCTGAAGTGAGAAACATCCAGCCTAATCTATAGAGGTGGAACGATTGTGCTCACCATCTTTTTTTTTTTTAAATATGTTTATCAATTTTTAAACAAAATAACATAAACACTGACTATCATTTTTAAATTAAAAGACTATAGTGGTCTGAGCATTGGATTATGATTCCAGAAATTAGGGCTTGATTCCCCACCTGGCCATGGAAACTCATTGTATGACCTGAGTCAGCAGTGTGATGCGGCAGCTAAAAAGGCCAATGCAATTCTAGGCTGCGAAGTACAGGGTCTAGATCGAGGGAATTAAGTACCACTCTATTCTGCTTTGGTCAGACCCTACATAGAAGACTGTGTCTAGTTCTGGGCACCACAGTTCAGGAAGGATATTGACAAGCTGGAATGTGTCCAGAGGAGAGCAACCAAAATGGTAGAAGGCCTGGAAAGCATGAAGCCCTGTGAGGAGTGGCTTAGAGAGCTGAGGATGTTTAGCCTGGAGAAGACAAAGTTAGAGGTAACATTGATAGCCACATTTAAATATTTGAAGAGATGTCACATGGAGGATGGAGCAAGCCTGTTTTCTGCCTCTCCAGAGACTAGGACATGGAACAATGGCTTCAAACCTCAGGAAAAGAGATTCCATCTAAACATTAGGAAGAACTTCCTGGTGATAAGAGCTGTTCAACAGTGGACCCCCCTGCCTGGGGGTGTGGAGGAGTCTCTTTCTTTGGAAGTTTTTAAACAGATGTTGGATGGTCATCTGTTGGGAACGCTTTGACGATATATACCTGCAAGGGGGGGCAGGTTGGACTCGATGGGCTTTGTGGTTTCTCCCAACTCTACAATTCTATGATTCTATGAACCAATCCACCTGTAGCGCAAACTCTATCTTTGCCTCCTGCTTTCCACCTAACTAAATGCTATCATCTCTTCCAGTGAGTCATGTCATTTTGAGATCTGTCCGAAGCATGATGGCCTGAGTTTAGTCATCTTGGCTTCCAGGGCGGGTTCAGGCTTGATTCGATCTAAGACTCACTCATTTTTCCTTCCGGCATCTAGCATTTTCTAGCATCTAGCATTTCCTTCTGGCATCTAGTATCTGTAGATCTCTCCTCCAGCACCAGCTTTGCAACTGAGCCGCTTTCCTTCACTGTTCAGTCTTCACAACCACAGGGGCAGAATTCCAGTAAAACAGCCAGGGCGGCATTTGCAACATTTTGTGTACTACAAGGCTGGGGAAAAGTGTGACCTGCACACTGTATGTAGACCCCAAGCCTCACTTTGATGCGTCCTGAGTCTCCCGTCTATTTTTACCAAGTCATTTGGTGCAATTTTCAGGAGTACCTTTTTTTAAAAACTGAAAAACATCCCAAACGACTTGAAATCTTTTCCCACTCCGTAACTCCCTCTGAGTTCTGTAAACAGGTCCAAAAAATAGCAACCAGAAGTGATGCAATGTCACTTCCTGTGTGTGGGCAGATGTGTTGATGCAGCTTGCGGGAAGATTGGGGAGGGGAGGAAGACAACACCTCCCACCAAAGCTTCCCAGCCCTGATTTAGCAGATAGATAAACAGATGGATGGATGGATGGATGGATAGACAGACGGACGGGCGGGCGGGTAGGTAGGTTAGATAGATAGATAGATAGATAGATAGATAGATAGATAGATAGATAGATAGACAGACGGACAGACAGACAGACAGACGGATGGATGGATGGATGGATGGATGGATGTAGTTAGATTAGCGGACGGACGGACGGACGGACGGACGGATGGATAGATAGATAGATAGACAGATGGATGGATGGACAGACAGATGGTCAGATGGATGGACGGACGGACAGACAGACAGACAGCTATTTTAAAAGGAAGGTCCGTGGAATTTAAATGCTAAGATTAAGGCAAAAGCACATCTACTTTTCAGGAAGGGAGACAAGAAGTGCCAGTCCTACCAACAAACACCAGTAGCTCACGGCTCCCATGTCAGTAGGGCAGTGACTCCAGTCCATGCTTTGGCCAGCTTTAAGGGAGCTCTCCAAGGTGCTGAACATTTGGGAATACAGTTCAGCACTTTGGATAGGTCCTTGGAAAGACTTGGAGCGAATTTGCTGCCCCCATGACTTGGAAGCTGCCAGCCATCTCTGCCAACCACCAACCGCAAAAGCTGGAAAGCTTCAACTCTGCAAGCAGAGCAGGTCTGCTTTCTTTCTTCCTTCGCCCCCTCCTGCCCCATTCATCTCCTGCGTCTCGGTAAACAAGCTGCCAGAGGAAAATAAATAGTTACTAACATGATCATTAATTGGACTCTGGGAGAAGCATCTTTTTTCTTCCAGCCGGGCAGCCCGGAGTAAGCCATCAGACCCAAATGGACGCTCTCATTGGCATACAAATGCCTTCATAATTCAACGTTAGATAGGGAAAGAGGAGGGAGGCAAACAAGAGAGAAGAGGAAGAAGAAGGAGAAGGTGGGAGGAAAGAAATACATGCCAAGTCCAAACAACTTAATCGCAGAGGTTCTTGCTCAAAGAAATTGAAAGCGGGCAGCTGCTCGCATCTCATAGAGAAAAAAACTGAACAGCACATTGAAGCATTCCCAAGCATAGGACACCGCACCTGGGGCAAGGGTGAACTATTTCGTAACACTGAACCCTTGCACTTGCTGTGTCGTATCAGGATCTGCTGTGTTACCAAGCCACAGCCTGTAGTTCCCAGGTCAGTGGGACGCTGAACCCATTCCAGGCTTTGGATCACTGCAAAGGAGTTATCCAAGGGCTGAATCCATTTGCAATTCAGCACCCCGGAGAGCTCCTTTAAAGGCTAGGTAAAAACCTGGAGTGGATTCATTGCCCCTGCGACATAGGAACCACTGACTTTACCGGGACCCTCCCAAGTTGGGACTACAGCCCCCATCAGCCCCAGCTAGGTCTTAATTCAGGAGCAGGCAATAAGGGTGGTAGTCCAACACATCCAGAGAGGGCCAAGTTAAGGGAAGTGGAGATGACTGCTTTATAGTCTTGGAAGTGGTTTTTAAGCCACCTCCATTATAATATTTATAAGACAGGATTCACCGTGTATTTGCACTTCCCAATGAGCACCACCCAGCTCAGAGCCTGGGATCCCAACCTCCTCTACAAACCAGCATTTTTAACAGGAACTAAACCCAAAATGTATCATTCAAACGGCAAACAAAAAAAACCCCAAAACAATCACTTGATAAAACACTAACTTACTAACCGAACACTAACCTCCTAAGACACGAAAGGGCTCTGACACCTAAAAGCAAATTGTAATGAAAGAAGATAGAAAAAGAAGAAAAAAAATATTCTACAACTACAGATCCAACTGAACAATCTTATCAGAATTACAGTCATCCCTCCACATTAAAGTGGAAAAACCGTGAATAACTCTAGGCCTTCCCAAACCATATGTAACACACAAAAAAAGTATGATCACCATATTCAGCCCACTGTGGATTCCTTTGAGGCACTGGGGTTCCTTCCCAAGGCAGAAGTGAGGGGGTGAGGGGGCTTCCTGCCACCCCCACTGCAGCCCCCACATCATTTTTAATAGAGATTTACAAACTGCATTCTCAGTCTCACGAGGCTTGCAGGCCCTATGAAAAACAGCACAGGGAGGCAGCAGAGGGGACAGCAAATAATCCGTGAATAATCAATTCCGCAAAAGTGAAACCCACAAATGTGGAGGGCTGACTGTACTAGTAACCGCATCCACAAATTGCTGCATTGTTAGGCATCTCGTTGCTCAAAAACAGTTTCCAGTCGTCCAAGAAATCTGCAATTTGCCCATCCTTTAAAACCCATGTTAATTGTTAGGTAATGGGACCAATAACCTAAAGAGGTGAGGAGGTCTCCTCTGGACATCTTGAGGAATCTTGGAGATGCTCTAACTGGAGTTAATGAACTGAGTGAGGGGCTGGACTCGATGACCTATGAAGCTTCTTCCAACCTCTGGATTCCATGGGTGGAGGACCACCCAACCTCTGTCTGCTTGCAGCAAAACAGGTAGAGGGATTTTCCCTGGTTTTGAGGTCAAACTTTTTGGCTGGGAAAATGGGGGACTTCAGTGGCTGCGTGAAGCCTATTTTCCCCACTTCTGTCACAGCCACATAGTGCAATGGCCACAACACACGCACACATAAACACACACACAGCGCTTTATCTACTCACAGCCACACACTTGTAACATCATAGCGCAATGGTGCCGGTTAAGCAGATATCGCTGCAACCTGGGCATACCTAGATTTCGGAACAAATTCAAATTCAGGTTTGAACCAGAATCAAAACAGAATCCCCCCCGCAAAAAAAATTACAAGCACAGTGTAGAATTAGATTCTGGGACTAGGGCCATTTTGCACTACACTGTTATGGTGCTATTATTCCACTTTCAACATCCTACTGAATCCTGGGGTTTGCGGTTTAGGGATTCCATAGGATGTCGAAAGTGGAATAATAGCACTATAACAATCTAGTGCAGAAATGCCCTTGGAATATCTAGGGTCCAATCCCCGCATAGCCATGAAATTCTATGGGTCATTTTAGACCACTCACTCTTTCAGTTTTTCAGCCTGTTCCACCTTGCAGGGCTGTTGCGAAGACACAAACAGAGAGGGAAGGACCAAACCATGTACGTCACCTTGTGGTTCTGCAACCATCCGCAAGTCCAGCTCTGGGTTTTCTATTCAGAATTTAGCAGAACTCTCTGAGGTGCTGAACTATATTCTAGGCAGGGTTCAAACATTTTGGGTCCTTCCTTTAAAAGCGATGACTAAGACGCAACGGGCTTCTCGCTCGGGATGTAATTTTTTGCTAATTTTGTTTTTGAAGGAAGCGACAAGCAATTTTAGCGATTTTCTCCCCGCTGCAAGGAAGTCTTCCAAACCTGTGCAGCTCTGGAAGCCTGTTTGTAGCTGCAAAAAAGTTCCACAGGATTGTTTCATGCAGAAAACTGAATTTTCTGCTCAGGGCAACAAAACTACACAGGTCACCAACAGCTTGGGTAAGTGAAATTGTGTATATTGGACATGCAGATACATAGGATATACTGTACAGATCCTGTTTTCTGCTCAAAACAACCATGCACAAATTTTGCACACTGTAAGTTGCAAACTACAAAGATTCCCACTGACAGACACATACATACAGACAGGCAAACTACAAATCCCAGGGTTTCATTGGATGGAGCCACAGCCATTAAAGTGGAATCATAGTGCTATAACTGTGCAGAAGTGAAAAGTCTCCATGACAGCAAGACATCCACACCTCAAAGAAGGCAATAACAAAACCACTTCACGCAGCTTCCATCTCCATTAGAAACAGGTCTTTTTGCAAATCAGGTGACTCTTAACAGCACAAAACAAGACCAAACTACTCCTAAAGACTTGGCAACACAGGGATCACCCACAATATCTGTGGCAGTTTCTGCATCAGAGGGGCAGTGAAGCAGCGTGATGCAGCAGCTGAAAATGCCAGTGTGATTCTAGGTTACAGCAATAGGAATGTAGCATCTAGATTAAGGGAAGTGATGGTATCACTCTGTCCTGATTTGGTCAGACCCCACCTGGAATCCTGTGTCCAGTTGCGGGCGCCACAGGATATTGACAAGCTGGAATGTGTCCGGAGGAGGGCCACCAAAATGGCAGAAGGCCTGGAAACCATGAAGCCCTAGGAGGAACGGCTTAGGGAGTTGGGGATGTTTAGCCTGGAGAACAGAAGGTTAAGAAGGGACATGATATTTGATGGATGTCATATGGAGGATGGAGCAAGCCTGCTTTGTTTTCTGCTGCTCCAGAGACCGGGTTACGGAACAATGGCTTCAAACTTCAGGAAAAGAGATTCTACCTAAACATTAGGAAGAACTTCCTGTTGGCAAGGACAATTTGACAGTGGAATATGTTGCTTCCTGGGAGTGTGGTGGAGTCTCCTTCTTTGGAGGTTTTTCAATAGAGGCTGGATGGCCACCTGTTGGGAGTGCTTTGAGTGTGTGTTCTTGAATAACAGGGGGTTGGACTGGATGGCCCCTGGGGTCTCTTCCAGCGCTATGATTCTAAGTCACTCTGGATTTCTGTCTGAGCTGTCCAAGGTGCTAGGTCTATTTGGCCACGCTTCAGCACTGTGGAGAACAACTTCCAAATCTTAAAAAAAACCCTGGAGCGGACTCACCAAAGGCCTGATTTGGAAGCCACAGGTCTCTACTGAGTAGCTTATTGTACCACCGAGAAAATCCAATCAAATGAAGTTTCTGCTGAGCTCAGGAGAAACAAGGAAGCTCTGGGCCTTTCTGCTCCACCTGTTATAGTGCTATTATTCCACTTTCAACCTCCTGTGGAATCCTGAGGTTTATAGCTTGTTGAGGCCAAAGAGCTCTCTGGTGCAGAATTCGAAATGCCCCTCCCTAAACTGTAAATCCCAGGATTCCATAGGAGGTTGAAAGTGGAATTATAACAGTGTTAGTGCAGAAAAACCTAAAGCTCTGAGGGATTTGATAGCACCATCCCTGATCCCCAAAACCTCTTGGTGTTTTGACGCTGTGAACCTTAGCAGCACTACAGCTTTGGGGCTTGCAGTGGACCCAGATTCTACCGATTTACACCTCCTGCTCAGGTTACATGCTTTAAATGTTTTCAATTTTTTTAAAAACTTTTTTGGAAGCCATCTTGGGTTCCAGTCTGGGAAACAAGGCAGCATATAAGCACAATCAATAAAAATAAAATACTTTTGCAGGAGAGAGTGGGTCAAGTTTTAACGAGAAACCCTCAGCAACTGGAAAAGCTCCGATTTGTGAAGGCAAGCTTTGCTGCTTTTCTGGCTCGGCTGCCGAGGCAGCGCTGGAATGTCCACAAACATTCTGCCCGCTTGGGACTTCCACGCGCTGCCAGCGCATGACTGAGACAGATGGGGCTGGGCGGTGACGAGAGCGGGAAACGGCTGAACGGAGTGGGGAGTAGGCAGTCTGGTCGTGCACTGGCCAACTGAGCGAGCAGTTTGAATTGGGGGAGAGGGAAGGGGCATGAATCATACACCCCAATTAGTGCCCACATTTAAGTGGGCACCGCAACGCCAATACATGCGCCCAGCCCAACCCAACTCTGGTAAACCGAAGCAAGCGTGTGGTATTTCCCAGGGATGTAGACTCGAGTCAACTGACTCAGACTCAAGTCGCTTCAATGACTCGACTTGGCAGGAAACGACGTACCGACTCAGCCCATGACTTGGTTATTTTTAGTGACTGACTTGCTGCCCTTGGTTCAGTCACATCACACATCCATCCAGAAACCTTACAACTTTGAACAACGCTTCCGTCTCTTTGGGCCTACTGAACATGCGCAGAGTGCAGTCTCTCACATGCTGGGTGCGAGTCTCGAACCCAACGCTCGGAACATTTCTCGGAGGGGAATAGCAAACGGGTTAGGCAATGGGCTTGAGGTCCGCATGGCAGACTGTTCCCACTACATATCGGAGGAGCTTCCTAAAACTTTTCCTAAAAGCAGAAGGCAGGACTCCCCACCCCAGCGTGTAGGGAAAGATCCTTCCTTCTAAAGCTTTTGAAGCTTCAGTAAGGAAAAGTAAGAAAGACCCTATTTCTCTTATTCCAAACCCCCACTGAACAAATCTTGCCAAGAAAACCCCACAACATGTTTGCCATGAGTCGGAAACAACCTAAAGGCACAAAACAAGATATAAGAATTCAAAGCCAGACTTTTAAGAGTGAAATATACCAAACCTTTGATCCTGGGTGGACCCATCCAGTGCTACTGCATTTACGTTTTGAAGTCACAAATACTTCCTATGCAAGTACATTTGAAAATTCTGGTCAGAAACAAAACCATATAAACTTAGACCCATTCTGTGACCGGCGGACTAATGCGAATGCCAAAAACTGGATGTTAGAGGCTAACATGAGGGCTGAATGCAGAAACGTGCACGTGAGAGCCTGTACTCTGCACATGTTCAGAGATACACTTGACTCCTGCTTTGTGAAATCTCTACTGAGGACCAAAATGGGATTTGGGTTGAGTGTCTGGTGGAGAAAAGCAATTTTTTTTTCTTTTAAGGAGTAAACAGAGCGGAAATAAAGGCACCCAAACATCAGATTCTGCACTTTTGGCTTCTCAGAACACATTTAAAGAGGTGGACTCCTGAACACTACCAGCAGGGATATTGCTGGTCAAAATAAATTAAAAAGGAATAAGGAAGATTTGCATCAGTCCCAGGAGACTTTTTTGAAAAAATATTAGGAGCCGAGCACACACAGGAAGGTAAAACGCCAGCCATCTCATTAAATTTCCATCCCATCCTGGCGGAGACCAATTAACAATTTCCAATAATCAGCTAGAAGGATTAGCTCCTTTGCTTCACCGCAGCAAAGATTCCTGATAGCTGGGACGTTCCCGGCCGCTTCCCTCCTCCCGCCATCCGATTACCCAGAAGCCTTCGCCGGGCATAAAACCGACCACGGCAGCGGGGAGGGGAGGAGGATGGGAGATGAGCGGCCATCTTCTTCCAGACGGGAGCAAATGGGGGATTGTGGGAGCCCCTCCAGCTGCAATGAGCGGCGAGGGAAGCCCGAGTTGGACAGAAATTTCAGAAAATCAGAAATTTCAGATTACTGGATCAATACAGAATCAATAGAAGAAGAGACACTGACATGTACATGATGGGGAAGAGACGGGCTGGAGCTCAGCTGTCAAGCAGATGCTTTGCACACAGAAGACCCTCAAGTTCAGTCCCTGGGGTTCTCTTTGGGAAGGCGGCAATGAGCCACCCCTTCCTCTACCAGAGATATTTTCAGAGAGCTATTTTCAGAATACGGCTGGCCTTCCACATTTCTTTGGGTTAGGAGCAAAAGTGGAAAAATTGCAAATATCAAAGCATGTGCGTGGGAAGGGGGCCAAGGCATGGTGGGGAGAGGGGGCGCCCGGGGTCCAAACCAGGTCAGGGAAGGGAGAGGGAAAGGGAGTGGGTTGGCATAATGGCCCTATGCTTCCTCTTCCTCGCTCATCTCCTTCCTTGGGCGTGTGTGGGAGAAGGTTTGTGGGGCTGAGAAATTGGGCTGTGATCCATCCTTAGCTGGTTGAGGGGGAGGACCCCCAGAGTTGGGTTTTTTTAAGGGTTGTGTGGCCTCATTGGAGCCACCGAGAGGGAAGGTTCCCCCCAAAAGAAGCACCTGAGGAGCAGGGAAAGGGGTTGAAAAAAACACTCAAATAATCAAATCCATGAAAGTCAAATGTGGAGGCCCAACGGCGCATAATGCCGAGCCAGGAGAAGAATCGGTAGAAGGAGCTCCCCCTTGTCGCATCCTTGATGTCGAACAAGTCCCTCCATTTGCCATCAAGGTGACTCCAATTCACAGCAACCTTATCTTAAGGCTCTTCCCAGCAAAACTTAGCCGGTGGAGGTCAGGGTCCCCCAGGGAAGGGAGTTCTAGAGTCGAGGGGCAGCCACCGAGAAGGCCCCTTCTTGCATCTCCATCAGCTGTGCTTGGGGCGGTGGTGGGACTCAGGAAAGAGCATCTCCTGAAGGTCCCAGGTCCCAGGCAAGCCCATGGCTCCGAACCTGACCTCTTGGCACCCTAGTCCAAGGGTTAAACCATTGTACCACACTGCCCCACAGGTCTATCCATCTGCAATTCAATCCATACTGCCATAACCTAAAACAAAATGACCTTTGATTTGTATATCCAGCCTTTAGAAAGTTTTATTTAAGTCTGAAAGATTTTCCATAAAATGCATTCCACCAATTTAATACAAAATATGGAATAGATGGAATGCATTTTTATGGAAAACCATGCAGACACACACACACACACACACACACACACACACACACATATATGGAACATAATTTTTACATGTAATATGTTCTATATTTTTCTGTCATATGCTTAGAAACACATTCCATCCATTCCATATATATGGCAAATAATTTTTATAATTGCATGAAAGATGTTTTATATTTTGCCATACAGAATATCTTTTCATAGATGGAATTCAGGTTTATAATTTGATGCACTGCATATTTGATGTCAAAGGTAAAATATTTTATATTTATATTATATTATATTTATATTTTATAGAAAATCAATATAGGATATATCCTTACATTGACGCAAAACCTTAGATATATTGATACAAAATGTTTTCAGACTGGACGCACATATTGATTGCTATCATCTTGCTGACTATAATCCTTTATTTAACACAAGTCCTTAGAAATCAAAGATCAGCCTTCCAACTTAAAGAGACATCCACTTGGTTTACCTGATCATCATAGATGATCTTATTTCTTATTAATGTTCTCTCACTTTATTCCTCTTTTTTTTAAAAAAGGGAATCTGCATTCTATCGATGCCCATTTTCTCCTTGTTTTGTGCAACCACATGCTTGACAAGCAAAGATTTCATATTTTGCAAGAAAACAAGTGCATTGATTTTCTTTTTCTAAAGGAAACCAGGCTTCCTCCAAACGTCAGAGCTTTCGCTCTGGCGTAAAGACCTCTCTTGCAAACCACAGGGGAATTTGGACTCCTCTGAGAGAAGAGAGATTGCATGCAAAAGCAATGCACGGAATATCGCTGCATTATTCCGGATTGCGGGAAATGAGGAAACTTAATTGCAAACAGCAGTCGGCTCCGTGTCTCTGGGCTCCCAGGCACCCCAACATGCGCAACGCATGTTGTGCCAGCTTCCTCGGACAACGTTGCAAAGGGCAGCACAACAGAAGGCTGTGCACTACGTCCCAAGGGAATTGCAACAATTCCCTGCGACGGGAGTGGAACAAGCCAGCGTTCACCTGAGGATTGCTCTCAGAATGAAAGATTTGGCATGGAACCGACAGCCGCATTTGCAGAGGGGCTGAGGGACTCAGTGCCAACCCCCAACACCATCCCGAAAGATCAGACAAGAAGAGGTGAAAGAGGTTAGTAGTCTTCACCATCAGCTAAGATCTGAGGCCAGTTCTTCCCAGCATCTTACACACTCACAAACCATCTCTGCACTGCACTGTTATAGTGCTATTATTCCCCTTTCAGCCTCCTATGGAATCCTGGGGTTTGCAATTTAGGAAGGGGCCTTTAGGATTCTCAGCCAAGGAGCCCTTGGGCCTCAGGAAACTACAAACCTCAGAAGTCCACAGGAGGTTGAAAGTGGATCCGCTTAACCAGACAAGACATCTTTTAATTCCTTACATCCAAGATTTTCCATCCACCTCTTTTTTTGAAACGGGGCAGCAGGTTTTCTCTCTTTCAAGTATACGCATTGCCTGCAGACAATTTATAAGAGTACTCCTGAGCGTATACAGAGCGTATTTCTCTTTTGTTCCTGAGAAACGCGATCTGTTCTCATTCATGCTTTAAATCCAACTTATAGCAACCCTAAGGCAAACCTCCAGGAGCGGAGTCTTTGGCTTTTTTGGAAGCCGCCTTGGATTGTTCCACCTTGGGAGAAAAGATGGCATATAAATTCAATAAATAAAATAAACAAATAATTTGACTCAACACAGGAAACTTCACCCAGCCCAGACACGGAAAAGGACTGACAGATCGATAAGTCCTTCTAGATTCTGTGGGTGGTGGTGCATGGCTGTTCTGGATTTGTCTGGATACTTCCAATAAAGGGTTTTGTTGGCAAGATTCAGGGAGGGTTCACCTTTGCCTTCCTCTGAGGCTGAGATAGTGTGACCTACCCAAGGTCATCCAGTGGGTTAGTGGACAGCTGCTCTCCAGAGTCCAGTGTTCAAAGCACTACACCGTGCTAGCTATCCCTAAGGCACTGTTGTTGTTACATGATTTTGAGTCATTGCTGATTTACGGCAACACTACCATGGGATTTTCTGGGGCTGAGAGTGTGTGACACACCCAAGGTCACCCAGTGGGTTTGCACGGCCAAGCGGGGAATCAAACCCTGATCTCTTGGGCCACTAGCACCTCTTTTAAAAGACAAAAAGGAGAATTAATACCTCCTTTGGCAACATTCCCAGAATTCAGCTCAAAGGGGAGAGAGAAAAAGGAGGGAGAAAATAGATGGGGAACTTTTAAAGTTCATAGGTTAGGCAATCTTCCCAGACCACCAGTAAATCTTTTGTCTCCCCATATGTATACCGTTCCTCTGTGCATCTGTAAAAAAAAATTCCTCCATCTTTGTAGCCATCCACAGCTTTCTTCTCTAGCTAAAAAGCAGAGGAATTTTTTTTTTAAGTGTAGAGATAAAATTAAGTAGATTCAGATACGGCCAAGATTTGTGTGTGTGTGTTGTTTTTTTTAAGATGTAAGCCTGTAGAAGACCGGAGGGGGGAGAGATTTGGCTTAGAAACTTGGAAGGAGAAGGGGCAGAAGATGACATTTGGAAGTCCTTCCCAAAGAGGATCATTCGGTTTTATCGGTGTCTCTGAAATAGATGCCTTGAAGCCTGGCCTTTCCATTTTTTTTTAGTGCTACAAGATGACAAAAACAGGGGTTTTCTATCTGCCCAACGGCATGTTGTTCTGGACATTCAAAGGGTACTCGGGAAAATCCACTTGTCTGTTAGCTCTCCAGCACCTCTGAGTACATACAGAGTGCAATTAGCTAGGTAGAAGGCCCAAAAGGATGTCAGGAAAGAGGCAAGAGGTGAAAGGAAAGAAAGGGAAAAGATTTCTTCCCTTCTTCAGAACACAAGCAATGGGCTGTTTTGCAAAAAAAGATACGGGAGATTCCAATACTTTAGCCTGGACTCTCAAAGAGTAGCAAATTTACCTATGGAACTCACTGCTGCAGGATACTACAACAGTCAGGCTGCAAAAGAATCAAATGCCCTTGCTTCCAAAAGACATGAAACCTAACAATGGCCTCCTTTGAATGACAGACGCTCAGAACAAGGTAGAGATAGACTGCCTCAATTTGGGGAGGCTCCATTAATTGACTGTGGTTCAAACTGGTCAGCAGGCCTTGCCTATCTGTCTCGAAACTTATCCATTTAATTTTTTAAAGCCCCCCAAGCTAATGGCCTTTGACATGGCAACGAATTCCTTCTCTAAGCTATCCAAACAACGAACCCATCACTCTTGATCCACCTATAACTAATTTTACCAAATCTCTCCCTGTTGTACACACACACACACACACACACACACACACACACACACCCCTCAACACAAGATGGCTTCTAACTCCATCCTCACTCACCCCACCCTGCTTTCTGTCACTTCTCACCTCTGTCCACACTTCGACTGGATGCTCTTTGGAGGCAGAGATTCCTCCCAGACCTGGCTGAGCAGGACAGCGGGAAATTGGGTACCTTCCAGAAGGAGCTGGACTCCAAATCCCATCAGCCCCATCCAGCCTGGTCATCATGGGAGCGGCAGTTCTTTGCCAGCCATAATCCTCAGGCTGCTCTCTTAGGTGAACGGCACCATCTTTTTAAAAAACAGCCACTAAAGCATTGCACGCTCTCTCCTTCGCAGGGCACAAGCAATTAAGAATTCTCTCTTGCATGCTCTGACTTCATAAGCAATTAATTCTTCGCACACACACACACAAGCACAAGCATTTCTCCTTTTCTTCTGCAAAGAAGCAAGCCTTCGAAACCCAACCTACCCATCCACGTAGCTCCACAGCAATGCCTCTTTGCCGAAGCGTTCAGATAAGACGGGAAGGACCTCACCGCTGCCTTCCCCTTCCACCCTCCAAAAATAGGCAGGAAGTGCCTATTTCATGGTGGAGTTACGACGATATGCCACCTTTCCACACCAGAGTGCTTCCAATTAGATCTCAAAACAAGGATTTCGAAAAGGAACCGCCGCCTGCCGCCTGTGACAGAAGCAGGTTCTGCCCCGAAATCTGAGCAAATCCAAACGCCACCCAGAAACCCACCACGGCTGGGTTGCTTTTCATTTTCCCAACTCCGTGCCCCCTAGCCATCTGCACCACGAAGAGTCGATTAGCATCACGATTTAAAAAAACACAGAATAAAAAGATGGATGTCTTGGATGCTCAACAGGGTACCAAACACATCTTTCCAAGAGAGCCATGATAGGGATGGAGGCGAAGAATCACAAGAACCCAGCCAGAGCCACGTAGACGAGTATGTTGCCTCCAACAAAGGACAGCCACAAACCCCTGGAGAGCTCCAAAACAGAGGACGGTTTACAACAACCTTGTTTGCACCAAGCGCCTGCTATTTGGAGGTAGACTGTGTCTAAGCAGGGAGGTTTCATTCAGCTACAGTGGCTCATCACCACCACCACACACCATTTTAGGTCTTAAAATGCACAGTGAAAGAAACACAACCACCCCGCATGGTGGCAGCGAATTAAACACAGCAGAGGAGAGATCTGCTAAGCTGGGTGCAAATCCAGCTGCAAAGAGCAAGCCAGGAAAAAATAAATTTTTGATCACTACACATCGCCCTGCAGCGACGGAAACCAAAGAGACTTATGAATTACTTACTGTTAACACAGAACTGTTTTCGGGCGTTGCTGACATTCCCGTTCAAATGCCACCAAGGCACCTTTTCCAGAAAAAACGTGATGCCTGATAAGAAGGTGTGGCACCCCAGCCAAGTGATAAATCCATCCGATTGTGGGAAAAGAAAAGGAAAAGGCAGTACAAGGTAGGAACTTCTGGTCATTTGGAAGAAAATACGAAACATTAAGCTGTTTCTACCATAGCCTGTATGCCAAAGGAGCAGGCGGTAACGCACGCATTTGGATTCCAAGGGTTGCCACCCAAGACAAAACACAAAAAACCCTCATCGCTGCCCACTAGAAAACCAGATTTCTCAAACACGCAGCACACGGGGGATTATTCCTTGAAGAGACGCCGCCAAAACAGCCTGCAGAGCATCTCCGGGAGCACAGCGGTGTCCAAAAGACGAACTGGAGGAGCCAGCAGCTCTGCGCTCGGTGGAGAGACCTCCGAACCGGTTTTTAATATTTGGGGATAAATGAGTTGGAGCCCCGGAAGAAGACTGGATTTCTTCAAGTGCACCACAGCCCGGGCATTTCATTGGGGGGGGGGATAAGAAGATGTTGAACGCCAAAGCAGGAAAGTGATCAAATGAAGCTAATCCACTACTGCCTCCCGCAGACTGGAACGGTATTTTCTCCAACCACGACCACCATTATTTCTCTGTGTCCCCCCTCCTCACCTGACAACCCCCACCCATAAGAAGCCACACCTTCTTGGGGTCTTTCAGAACCCCTCGTTCTGGCCGAATCCACAACTCCTTCCCTCTCTCTCTCTCTCTCTCTCTCTCTCCTTCTCCCCATTTCCAAATGCCAATTCACAAAAGCCCCTTCCGGAGTTCCGTCTCACTACGCGCCAGCAACAGAAAGACATTTTCAGAGGCAAACATACATGCCCACATACACATTTGTGCCTTTTCTGCTATGCACAGGGAAAAAACACCTTTGTCCTTTTATTTTTTAAAAATCCATTTATTTAAGGTTGCTGAGCAAAGCATTCATGAATGCAACATTTAGAATCTCTTGCTATTTTTATTTCAGTGTGCACAAAATTGAACCGCATCGTCCCCCCTGTGGAATCTCTCTTTGGTTTTGTTTTGTTTTGTTTTGTTTTACAGCAGGGAAACATTTCAAAGCTGGGTGCAAATCCAGCTGCAAAGAGCAAGCCAGGAAAAAATAAATTTAAGGATGGAGGTAAAAGGAGAGAGAGGGTGGGGATGAGGGAGAAATGGAAACCCTCTCCTCTCTTCCATTTTTTTAAAACCCAGCTCTATCATAGTCTTGTTTTCCAGCAACAGGTAAAGATGTTTCACCCTGGAAGCATCTCACTTTGTCAGGTGTTTAGAAGGTTTAAACGGCCGAGGATGGAGAAGAAACCAGAGCTTTTCTCCCAATCTTGGAGAGGTTTTGAGGCGCTAGGGTTTTACAGAGTCAAACCCAAAGAAGGAGGAAGGAAGGAAGGAAGGAAGGAAGGAAGGAAGGAAGGAAGGAAGGAAGGAAGGAAGGAAGGAAGGAAGGAGAGATTGCAGCATGTCTTTTGAGCAAACTGCCTTTAAATCTGCATAACATCCAAAATTTGAACCCAGGTGGTATATTTTAAGACAAAAGGATGGGTGGGGGAAGATATTACTTTTCTGAAAGTCCAGAATTGTCAAAGCATCAGCAATTGGATGAATGGGTGACATCATGAAGGTTGAGCCTCCCTTGGACCCATTTCTGAGCTAGGTAGCAAGAGGCTGATTCATACTCAATTATACCTGTCAGTTTTTCTGCTCATCCTCTTACTGGCCTCCTTCCTTCTCCTTCTCCCACACCCCAGGTGCTCAGATTCCCTTCCTTTTCATATATTTGTGATTCATTGTGGCAAATTTGCTTTTTCCTTCCAGATCTCTCTCACCCACCCACCCACATAAACCACGGGTGCTTCCAAGTTGCAATGGTGGACAGGAAAGGAGAAAGACAGGATAGGACAATTCGAACTCTCTCGGATGGATTTTTATTGGAGTCTGAACAGAAATGCTCCTAAACTCATCCCAGTCATCTTTTTATTTCTTTTTTAACATGGATCCTACATGCTCGTGGACTGATTTGCATGCTTGTGCTTTACATTTAAAAGCAGGGTAAATTGAACCGAGCGCCATTTGAAGTATTGGAGTATTCATTCTTGCAAATTTTTTTCCTAAGGTTTTCCAAATGGGCTCATCGATCAAAACAACGGCCTACTTGGAAATGTTTTCACCATCTAAAGAGCAGCAATCCTGTATATTTTCCCTTTCCTCCCAGCTCCTACACAACTGCATGTACAACTACAATATCACACTAGAACCTCTCCAGAATTTGAGTGTATGTGCCATTTAAACTAGCCTAGTTGTCCATTTGGAATAACCAGCGAAAGTGTTTCAAACATTGTGCTTTCTACACAACTGTGTAACAGTTTGGTGTATTTGGACAGCACACAAAGATGTGGAGCTGCCCTTATGCAGAAATCAAACCAATTTCAATAAATTCTGGATTCTCCTAAACAGAAATTCACCTAAATTGAAACTGGGGACAGTTTGGGTGGGGAAGCAGGCAAGAGATGTGTGCTTTCATCTATCCTGGCTGAAGTTCAATCCACCGTGTTCACACAACCCTCTAGGAAGAGTAGAAATGTCCACAGAACCGTAAAATCTTAGAACCGGAAGGGATGGGAAAGGATATCTAGTCTGACCCCGTGCCATGCCAAAATCCACAGCCATAGCACTTAGGAAAGCCTTTCAGAGAAAGATGCCCATCCAAACTCTGCCGAAAAATCAGGAGAATCTGTATTATTGAGCTCAGCTTCTGTCACCAGGCACGTGGATTTTGGAGTCCCTGTTAGCATCGTGGCCAAATCATACAGGTTGCAAAGACCACAGGGGCCATCTGTTCCAACTCCTCACCCTGCAAGAATACACAAGCATGGCCCTCCATCCTTTCCTTAAAAACTTCTGCAAAATCATAGACTCTGAGATCAGGAAGGGACCACAGAGACCATCCAGTCCAACCCTGTCAGGCAGGAGTACACAACTAACACACTCCCGAAGGATATCCATCCAACCAAGTTCTGCTTAAAGGAGGAAATTCTGCAACCGTCCAAAGCTATTCCAAGCCTTTCTTGCACAAAAAGAAATCTCAGAAACAAAGGCCATTGTAATAGTGTATGATTCCACTTTCAACCCCCTGTGGCATTCTGGAGTTTGCAGTTTTTCGAGGCCCAAGGGCTCTCGAGCTCAGAATTCTCCCTAAACTGCAAACCTCAGGATTCCATCGGTGGTTCAAAGTGGAATAATAGCACTATAAACAGTGCAGTGCGGAAATGGCCAAAGAGAGGGAGAATCAAAGAGGCATCACTTATCCTAGAGATTTGGAAAGCATCTCGAATGACGGCATGCTATTTTAAAAAGGGACAAAACCCCTATTTGATAAACCAAGGCATATCTACACACACATCTGTACGTTCAACCATCCATCCGGAGCTACCAAGGCAAGTGGGAAGTGAGAAAAATGGAAGGGCCTCTAACGCCCCCCTTGGGATAACATAATCAATACAGATGGAAGAGAGAAAAAAGACACAACCTAGCCAATAATGGGGGGCGACGTTTGGAAGAAGGTTTCAGACAGGGCTGACCCATCCTTTCGAAGATGGCCAGTTGGAGATTTTTGGGGATCTGAAACTAAGAAATTTGGGGAGGAAGGGTACAGGTTCTCCCCACCGGGAGAGAGACCGGAGGGAGGCAGAGAAAGTGCCACGCCAAATGGATGGGTGCCAAGGCTTGCCTGGCGTGACTCAACCGCTGCTGAGAAGTCCGGGGCGAAGGGGAGGAAAGGAGAAAGAACCTGACCTTTTTTTAACATGAGGGAAAAAATAAAATTACCCCTTTTAAAAGAGAGCCTTTGGGTTTGCAAAACGAGAGGAAAGGCACTCTTTTGCAAGCAAACCGCTCTTCCAATATTTTTTTTTTAAAGGAAACTAAGCTACAATTCAAGTTGATCGGCTATTCAAGGCAACATCCTAGGCGTTTCTTTTTCAAAAATATTTTTGTTAACATGCATTTAGTATACAAAACAACATATAGAGGATTGCAAAGAGAAACAGTTAAGTAAACAAAGAGCTAAACTACCACTGGACTAAAAAAAAGGGAGCCAAAAATAGATACAAATAACTTCTAACTCTACAGTTTTTTGTTTTAAGATAATCTACATTGTATACTTCTTTTATTTGTCTATGTTTTCACACTACTGCATAGTATTTAATAGCTTAACACTTAAAAGCAGGGTAGATTGAACAGAGTGTCATTTGAAGTATTTGGGTATACTTTCTTAACCTTCAAAGGGAATAATTGACTTGCTTTAAAAACTGACAAGCAAATTGGCCATATCATGAGTTTCTATCTTCTGCCTCACCCAGATGGTTGCTCAACCCAAAGACTGAAGTCCGGCACCACAATTTAGCTATTTTTTAATTATCCGGCATTACCAAATATCAACGGGGAGAGGAGAGGCATGATTTCTTTCCCTAAAACTGGGAAAACGCAACAGATCTCCAAAAAAAAAGAGAAAGAAAGAAAATCGACCAAGCAGATACAATCTGCTTCAAGGGTCGGAGATATCCCTGGGACTTTCCAGGAGTGCCAACTTTATGCAAGTTTTTTTTTTAAAGGTAGGAGGAGGAAGAGAAACGGCCCTTCCACTGCGCAAAAGGGGTTGCACCAGCATGAGCCGACTCTGAGAACGTCCATTTTTTTGTGCATGAATGAGCACCAGGGAAATCCAAAGAGAAATAATTTAGGAAGTGGGCATGCAAACCAGGTCTTGCAAAGCCCTGCTCTCCGAAATGAGGGAACTGGCAGCTGAAACTTGAACTTCATTAAATGCAGTGGGGGGGGGGGACACAGGGTCCTAGCTGGCGAGATGCCACATGCATGCACTCAAGTGCCCAACGTGCCGTCACAAACTATTTATGCTCCAAAATGGAAGGGGATCTGAGCAACCAGGGCGAAGGAAAAGGAACAAGGAAAGCCAAAGGTTGAATGAGGATGGGGAGGGATATTCATAGAGTACGAATCAGACTCTTGATACCCAGCTGGGAAATGGGTCCAAGGCTCAAAGGATCATGGCTTTCCTTATCCAACCAGAAAAAAGGATGGCAGTCTTTTATTTTGGAAGGGGGAGCAAACCAGGTGGCAGAAGGGGATAAAGAGAAAGAAATTGTTATTTCAATGGGAGTAGGGAGATAAAGAAAGCCACCACGGTGTGGTGGTTTGAGCACTGGACTACAACCTTGGAGGCCAGGGTTCGATTCCCTGCTCGGCCACGGAAAACCCTTGGGCACATCACACGCTCTCAGCCCCAGAGACGCCCAACCTTAGGGTTGCCATAAGTTGGAAATGACTTGAAGGCACACAAGAACAGGGAGATAAAGTGGTTTAAATACCCTCAAGGCAGCTGGTCCCGTCTGATCGTGGAAGCTAAGCAGGGTCAGCCATGGTTAGGAGTCAGATGGGAGACAGGCAACAAAAAGCAGAGCAGGCAGAGCTGGCAAAACCACCCCTGAGGATTCCTCGCCTACGAAAACCCTATGAAATTCATCCGGCCGTCATAAGTCGACACGCACGCACACACACACAGAGGGAGATAAAAAAGCCAAGCACGGAGTCCCTAAACGATTCAAACGCAAGAGAAGAGTGGGAAGAAGGCAAGCCATGTGGGAGCGAGCGGAGGATCTCTCCCCACAATTTATGAGCTCAGAAGGAGGCTGGAGGAGGACCCAAGATGTCCAAGGAAAAGGGAAGGAGAGAGTTGGGCGGACTTGGAAGCCGTCTCTGGTCCCCCGTCTGCCTCCATCTCCAGGAGATGCCTTGAGGTGGGAAGGGGGCTTATTGCAAAGAGCCCCCTCCTTGGCTCAGTTCCACCTTCACCCCTCCGCCTCCCCCTTTCTTCTCCCGCCCTGTTGCGCCGCCAGACGCATCTGGGATGCACAGATGTTCGCAGGCGTCCCCCAAGACCCCTTTGGCTGGCAACCCAAGGGAAGGGAGGGTCTCTTTGGGTAGGTACTCCCAATACACACACACACCATGATCCCAAATCCAGATTTCTATCCAGTGCAGAAGATCCACCCCAAGCTCAAACTCGCTCCCTCAGGCACCTCACTCCCACCCCAAAAATGCCAGATTTTAAATATTGGCTTATCAGCCTTCCAGAGTCCACTTCCTGCCATCCACTGAGTGATGTCTTTATCTTGGCACTTGTATTACTTACACACACACATACACAAATCCTCCTCCAAGGCAGGGGCTTGACAACTGGCCACCGGCTCACCAGGTAGCCCAAGGCGTCCCCCCCAAAAAAGGCACCCCATAGTCAGCCGCAACCCCTCCTGGTGGAAACCCTGGGGCACCCAACCACCTCCAGCAGTCTTCCACGCCTGGGTCCGACCTCCGCAATAAAAAGAGACTGGGGGGGGGGATACATGCCACCTGCCCCTCGTGAGCCTCTCCCCATAGTCGCCCCATTGCAACTTGTCTCCACGCACAAAGCAACCAATTTGCAAACACAGATCGGCAACCCCTTTTCCCCTTAAAAATGCAAAATTGCACCCATGCATTTAGCAAGACCACCTTTCCCCTTGCAATCTCCCCCATTTCAACCTGTCTGCCCCCCCATAAAACCTTTAAGCAACGCCTGTTCTCCACCTCATTCGAGACCCCCCTCCCTCGACCCCTCTGGCTGGCATTGCTCCCCCCACCAGCCCCGCCCCCGCCCCCACCCCTCCCCCTCTCTTGCAAAGGTAAGGAAAACCGCGAGGCAAAGCCCCCTCCATCTGAACAATACCCCACCATCCCGAGCCATTATTTCCCGTCCAAAGGGGGGAGGGAGGAAAAAGACAAGGTTGCAACCACGTCCACTGAACCCCCCGATTGCATCCTCGCCGCCCCCCCTCCAGTGCAATGGGGCCGGCCCAAGGAATTTTTGGGGGGGGGCGGTTGAACAATTGATACCCTTTTTTATTATTTTC
Source organism: Cyclura pinguis (assembly GCA_030412105.1). Taxonomy (NCBI): domain Eukaryota; kingdom Metazoa; phylum Chordata; class Lepidosauria; order Squamata; family Iguanidae; genus Cyclura; species Cyclura pinguis. Next base: position 5,168,913 of record CM059614.1, on the reverse strand, counting down.
GGTGGGATTTCTCGGCATACTCCAAGTCAAAGGGGCTTTTTCCAGGGGGGCGCCGCTCCCCTTGCCCTCCCCGGTCCCTTTCCTCCCTCCTCATCGATTGCAATGGCTTGCCAATGATTGCGATCGATTGCAATGGATTGCCAAGGATTGCAATCGATTGCAATGGGATTGCCAATGGATTGCACCCCCCCCCCCCTCCGGCCGCAGCATCCTTACCTGGTTCGGGGGCTCGCCTCACATCCTCGCAGGGCTGCCGAAGGGGGCCACCAAAGCCCGATCCGGTCGGGTCCGAGGGCTTCCCCCACCCCACCCCCTCGCCTCCCCCCCAGGGCCAAATATTTTGGAGGGGGGCTTCCCCCTCCAAGGTTTCGAGGGGGAGAAAGGGGGAAAAAAGGGGGAAAAAGATGCTGAGGAGGAGGGGAGGGGAGGGGGAGAGACTGCGGCTCGGCTCCCTCCCGGCCTCGAGCTTGCCACCCTTACAGGTGATGTCATTCGCCGGCTGACGTCACCCCGAGGGGCGTGGCTTCCCCAGCCCTCACGCCTTCCTTCTCTCTCATACACTCACATGCCGCACACGCCTGGAGAGGGGAGGGGGAGAGAAAAGGGGCGTGGCGAGAGCCAGAAGGGGAGGAGCCGGAGGGGGGAGGCGAGGCCATGACGTCACCGCCCCCAGGCGTGGCCGGGAGAGCGAGAAAGAAAGGAGTGGGCGGAGCCCGAGGGGGAGGAAGAAAGGGAAGGAATGGAGGGAGTGGCCGGCCGCCCGGAGCCAATAGGGAGAGGGGAAAGTGTAAAAATGCAAATCGAGGCGGAGGAGTGGGTGGAGTCTGAGGGAGAAAGAAAAGGGAGGGGGGCCGCAGGGCGCGGTTGGCTCCGCGGAGCCAATGGGGAGAGAAAGTGCAAATCAAGCCGGAGGAGTGGGTGGAGTCGGAGCTAGAAGGAAAAGGGAGGGGCGCGCGCGGGGAGAGGCAGGCTCGGAGGAGCCAATGAGGGGAGGAAATGCAAATTGAGGCAAGAGGGAGGGGAGCCACCCCGGCGCATGCGCTCAGCGGAGCACGAGGCTCGAAGGGAAAAGCGCGGGAATTTCTTACCCGTCGCCCGTTGCGGTGGTTTCCCTCAGGAATTTTTATTAAAAGGAAGTAAACGAAGCCACCACTCGCTTGAAATACTGAAGAACTGTGGAATTAGCGATGGTATTAAAGCAGAATCTCTCCTCACTGAGGCGCAGAGGGTGGCGCTTGTTAGGATGTTGAAGGGTTAAGTGGAGCCCTCTGACTGCGCCTTCGAGTGGGCTGTGCTGTGATGGCGGCCCCATAAATTTCAAAGGGTTTTCTAAGGCGAGGAACACAGAGAGGTGGTTTTGACCCGTCCTTCCTCTGAAATACAGCCTGAAGCACCCAGACTTTGGTCAGTGGTCTCCCATCCAAATCCCAACCAGGGCTGACCCTGCTTAGCCTCCAGGGTCGCGGGGAGCTGGTGCCTTTATAGGCCCCTGAAGGGCTTTTCAAAGTTGTTTCTTTTCAAGCCGTTTCTGACTTACAGCAACCCTCCAGTGAGCCAGCCTACGGCAGGGTTTTCTTGGCAAGCTTTGTCCGGGGCGGGGGGTTGCCCTTGCCTTCCTCTGAGGCTGAGAGAGTGGGACCGGGGCGAAGTCAGCCGGGGGGCTTCTGCGGGGGATTGGAATCTGAACTCTGGTCACCAGAATCATAGTCCACTGCTCAGGAGTGCCTTGTGAGGAAACATTCAGCCTCCTCATCAGCGAGCGCCACAAGGTGTTTGAATAACCGCTTAGCTGATGCCTTGGTGGTTTTTGGGCCCCTGAACGTACTGACCGGTCCAAGGTCACCCGGTGGGTCTCTGTGGCTGAGCTGGGATTTGAACCCTGGGCCATTTCGACCCTCCGCTGTTATAGTGCTATTATTCCCCTTTCAACCTCCTGGGGAAGCCCGAGATGTGTAGTTTCCTGAGGCCCAAGAGCCATTGTTCTCCTTCAACCTCCCCTGCAATCCTGGGATTTGTCGTTTCCTGAGGCCGAGGAGCCATTATTCCACTTTCAACCCCCTGTGGAATCCTAGGATTTGTAGTTTCTTGAAGCCCAAGAGTTATTATTCCGTTTTCAACTCCTTGTGGAATCCTGGGATTTGTTGTTTCCTGAGGCCCAAGAGCCATTATTGCACTTTCAACCTCCTCTGGAAGCCTGGGATTTGTTGTTTCCTGAGGCCCAAGAGCCATCATTGCACTTTCAACCTCCTCTGGAAGCCTGGGATTTGTTGTTTCCTGAGGCCCAAGAGCCATTATTGCACTTTCAACCTCCTCTGGAAGCCTGGGATTTGTTGTTTCCTGAGGCCCAAGAGCCATTATTGCACTTTCAACCTCCTCTGGAAGCCTGGGATTTGTTGTTTCCTGAGGCCCAAGAGCTCTCTGGCTGAGAAGTCCAAATGCCCCTCCCTAAACTACAAATCCCAGGATTCCATAGGACAGAGCTTTCCAAATGGTGTGCCGCGACACTTTAGTGTCTCGCCTGAAGCCTGTAGGTGTGTCGCCTACAATCTTGGAAATGTTATTATTTATAAATCATACATTTTTTAAAAAAAATGCATTTATATTTTTTGTTATTATTTTTATTATTATTTTGTAATAATATGATGTTATTATTTATAAATCATATTTTTATTATTTATGTTATTATTTATAAATAATATATTTTTAAAAAATGTATGCAAGGTTTTCATGGGATATATTGTGTCCTCATACATTTTGTTATTACAATTTATGTCTGTATCTCTTACAAGAGGTTAGTTTAACCTCCGGTTTGCTAGTAAAACTGAATTACTGTGTACACAAAATGATGTGTGTCTTTAAAGGTGTGTCACCAACATGAAAAGTTTGGAAAGCTCTGCCATAGCAGGTTGAAAGTGGAATCATAGCACTATAACAGTGTAGTGTGGAAATGGCCCTGGTCTCTCCCTTGTAATAAAACCTTCAATGTCCTCTTGAATCCTCGACGCGCAATTTATGCATGAGCAATTCATACCGTTTGTTGAAAAATGCCAGCTCTCCTCTCCCACCCAATAATCAATTTATGGATTGCATTTGGCAATCCTGATCCTGATGGGATCCCAGGAGATCCAGTGGATCCAAAAATCTCCCATTGCATTGCATCTATGAGGATGCACTAGGATATATTTATGCATTCCTCGCCTTGATGAATGGAACAAGTGCGAGATTATTTTAAACACAGAGAACAACATATAATTCATGCAACTATGGCTGTAGCTCATGTTTCTTTGATTTGTTATGAAGTTCTGTAAATATTTATCTCCACAAAAGTTCTGTAAATATTTATCTGCACAGTTCCAATGCCGCCTTTGCCCACCAGGGGGGTTTCCTGGGTATTTTGAACTACGACTCTCATCATCCCAGGCCATTGGCCACACTAGCTGGGGCTTATGGGAGTTGTAGTCCCAAATAAGAATCAGGTTAAGAATCATTGGTTAAGAAAACCCTATTGAGGTTCATCCTTGAATTTCAATTGGCTTTTGCTCAGGGTGGGATGGGTTAAATCCCACATCCCTGGCCAAAAATATATTTTGCATTTTGCTGGAAACATTGTCTGGAGAAGAATATTTTTCCGGGTCTCATTGCAACTTCTCCTCTCTGTCCGAAACTCTGTCCACCTCCTCAATACCTCAAGGTATTTTTGACTTAACAGCGACTCTATTATGGAGTTTTCTGGGGCTAAGAGTGTGTGACATGTCCAAGGCCACCCAGGAAAAAGTGTTCCAAGTTTTACTCCCCTAAAAAAGCTATTTTGAGGGTTTTTTTTTTTTAATGGAATCTTGGTTGCAGCTCAGATCAGTATTTCTCAACCTTTTTCCAAGCGTGGCCCCCTTCCGACCTTGTTTCCTTCCTGTCATCCCCCTGTCCTACCAGTAGAAAGGTAGATATTTAAATGTTTTGTTTGCAAATAGAACATGTTTTATTTACAATTTTTATAATTTATACAAAATACATTTCCATAAAAATGAATACTTTGAGTATTTCTCAATCAATGTGACCCTTGTGCTTGATGACCAGAAACAAGCTTTTTTTATATCCAGTTCTATTGCTGTGAGGGATAACCAAAGATCACCTCTGTCCATTATGTTAAGGCAATCCCGCGTTAGGCCGAGTAAATAATTTGCACGACTGAAACCTGATTCTACCAAATGCAAAGTAGGAAATGCCATGAAAAACAATTTTCCTTTATTCCAAAGCTGTGGAAACTTTTTAGATATTGTACTCTTTCTCCAAAAAATGGTGTTTTTCTTGACTGAAAGTTACTTTGGCTGCAAAGTACACATTGCAATCCATCCATGGGGAAGCACGGTCACTTCTCTTTGTTTTCTATTTTCTTCTCTTCTCTGTTTTCTTTTTTCTTTTCTCAGTCACTTCTCTGTTTTCTTCACTTCTCACTTCCCTCAAAGGCCCCCTAGTCTTATGCCATGGCCCCTCATTTATGCAATTTTCACCTGTGGCCCCCTTGGAATATCCTGAGGGCCATATGGGCCCCGGCTGAGAAACGCTGGTCTAGATCAATGATTCTTAACCTTGTTGGAAATTAGCGTGAAGTATTTGAAGAGATGCAGTATTTGCAAAAGAAAGGACACAGTGGAAGGGAGCACGGTATCATTGGGAGAGAAAAGGAGAGTAGTCCTGCCCAATTTTGAATTGGACTTGTGATAACCCTGGTTCTAGCCAATCAGTGCTGTGCACTGGCAAAACCAGACTTGTGGCAACAACAGTTCAAGCCAATCAGTGTTTTGCCCAAGCCTTGTGACAACACTGGGCCTAGCCAGTCAGCACTCTGCCAGCTGCACGGAACGCTGATTGCCTAGACCCGATCTTGTCCGGTGCTTGATGCTACAGATAAGAATACGCATTTGAACAAGATAGACTCCTAGAGTTGGAAAAGACCCCAGGGGCCATCCAGTCCAACCCCCTGCCATGCAGGAACATACATCAAAGTACTCCCAACATATGGCCATCCAGCTTCTGCTTAAAAACCTCCAAAGAAGGAGAGTCTACCACACTCCGAGGCAGCATATTCCACTGCCAGACAGCTCTGACCGTCAGGAAGTTCTTCCTGAGGTTCAGGTGGAATCTCCTTTCCTGCAGCTTGAATCCATTGCTCCATGTCCTCATCTCTGGAGCAGCGGAAAACAAGCCCGCTCCCTCCTTGACATGGCATCCCTTCAAATATTTAAACATGGCTCTCATGTCCCCTCTTAACCTTCTCTTCTGCAGACTAAACATCCCCAGCTCCCTCAGCCATTCCTTGTAGGGCATGGCTTCCAGATGTGGCAAATGTGCTTTTGCTGAACTGTGACCTGAACAAAGTGAGCAACGCTCTCAAGTCCCATTGATTTCAATCAGAGACAACTAAGTCTGCACTTAACTGTCCTGGCAAAATCAATAGGACACAAAGTGCTTAACTTTCCCTGGAAGGTAGCTAGACATTGCAAAAATGATTTGAAAAGGAAGATTTTTTTTTAAAAAAAATTGTTTCTAAGTCTTTTGTAAAGTCTGGAAATAATTCTTAGGAAAGTTGTCTCCAAAAAATTGAAGATTCTCAAGGGGGTGTTGTTTATCTTGAGTTATTGAAGAATATATTTATTGTTTCAACTCAGGAAGACTTCGTATAAAACTGTTCTGCTTCAGCAAAATAGCAAGGCTATTGATCCTGGAGTTATTTATTATCGTACATAAACGGTGTTTAGTTCTGAAAATAGTGAAGGATCAATGACAGCTGGAAGTGGGAGAGGTGGGAAGCACTTCTGTTAAGAGGTTTTAGGAACTGCTTTGCTGAAAATGGAATCCTCCGTAATGTCATCTTCCCTGAACTCCTTAGGTTGAGCAAAGATGTCTTAACGGAAAGTGAGCTGAGGTTTGGCAAAGCTGAGAGTGGAACAGAGCTGCCTGGGAAACTGGCCGTGTTTTCTATCTCGCAGCAGCAACGCTCTAAGCCAAAGTTCAGGCCAACGTGTGTCTACTCAGAAATGAGTGCCATTGCATTCGAGGGAGCTTTCGCCCAGGTAAGTGGATACTATGGGTAGCATAGAATCATAGAGTTGGAAGAGACCCCAAGGGCCATCCAGTCCAACCCTATTCTGCCATGCAGGAAGACACCATCAAAGCATTCCGGACAGATGGCCATCCAGCCTCTGTTAAAAACCTCCAAAGAAGGAGATCCCAACACACTCCCAGGCAGCATATTCCACTCTCTTACCATCAGGAAGTTCTTCTTGATATTTAGGTGGAATTTCTTTTCTTGAAGTTTGAAGCCATTGCTCTGTATCCTAGTCTCAGGAGCAGGAGAAAACAGGCTTGCTCCATCCTCCATATGACATCTTTTCAAATATTTAAACATGACTATCATGTTGCCTCTTAACCTTCTCTTCTCCAAGCTAAACATCTCCAGCACTCTAAGCCACTCCTCTTAGGGCTTCATGGTTTCCAGATCTTCTATCATTTTGGTCGCCCTCCTCTGGACACGTTCCAGCTTGTCAATATCCTTGAAATGAGGTGCCCAGAACCGGACACAGGATTCCAGGTGGGGTATGACCAAAGCAGAATAGAGTCGTACTATTACATTCCTCAGCTGAGACACTATACTCCTATTAAAGCAGCCCAGAGTAGCACTGACTTTTTTAGCATCACACTGCATTTCACCCTATATTCCGTGTAGCTGTCTTGAATAGTTGCCAGCAAAGTGCAGCATAATTGCAAAAGATAAATAAAGGTGAATTGGTTGTGTAACTTCAGTTTGCTGAGCATCTCATACCGCCCATCTTCATTCTCAGGGATGATGAGGACTAGCATCTTGCTTTTTTTAAAAAAAATCCTACACTGGTGTGATGAATCTTCTCTCCAGGCTGGTCCCATAGTTCCAACCCTTGGACTACTGTCAGTCATTTTGCCCCATTTCCCCTCTTAATTCCTCCCTGGATTGGGAAGTTAAATGTAGAATTTGCTGGAGGACCTAGAGATTCATAGAAAAGTGTTCTCAGGTTATGAAAAAAAATAATATTCATGATTTTCATTGACATTTTTTTCCCATTTTTGCAGGGGTCTTGCCACCTCAAATCCTGCAAAAATGGAGGGCTCCCTGTTATCCCAATCCCCCAAACCCACCTTAGTAGCTAGCAGCCACATTGAACCGTTGAGCTCACAATTGAGATGCAGGATTATGATTATGATGGCAGTATTTATTCATAATCCTCAGTTTGGGACTCAAAGTAGCTTACAACAGATTTTCTAAAAAAATAGCTAAAGATTCACAAAATTGAAAAGTTAAAAGAAGTAATCAAACTATAAAAAAATTAAAACCAGTGCAGTAAAAGAGACTGGCTATTAAAATTGAACAATTTAGCTGAAACAGATCACCTGCTTTGATCAGAGAAAAATCACTGGTGACATTTTTCTGAAAGACCGGGTTCCCTTGATTGCCTTTTTGCAGAAGAAAGGGAATAATATGATAGCTGTAGGTTTTGATGCTTAGTAGGTTTGATATACAGGAAGAAGTGTAAGAAATATCTATCAGTTAGTTGGGGAGTCATAGAATCATAGATCGGGAAGAGAGCCCAAGGGCCATCCAGTCCAACCCCGTTCTCCCATGCAGGAAGACACAATCCAAGCATTCCTGATTCATGGCCCCTCAGCCTCTGTCTAAAAACCTCCAAAGAAGGAGACTCAGGCAACATATTCCATTGTCAAATTGCTCTTACCATCAGGAATTTCTTCCTGATATTTAGATGGAATCTCTTTTCCGGTTATTTGAATCCATTGCTCTGTGTCCTAGTCTCTGGAGCAGCACAAAACAAGCTTGCTCCATTCAACATGACATCCTTTCAAATATTTAAACATAGCCAGGCTAAACATACCTAGCTTTCCTCACCAGGCAAGGACCAGGAGAAGTTACTTAGTTGAGTATACAGGTTGTCCAAAGATTATCTTTGCAATTTACAGTCATGGAATCATATTGCTGAAAGAGACCCCAAGGGCTGTTCAATCCAACCCCATTCTGCCATGTAGGAAGACACCATCAAAGTGCCATGCTTGTGTCCACATAGTCTTACTCAATATAGAGGAATTATGGATCTATAGTTCTAGGTTATGAAGCCGTAACTGTGATACAACAATGCTTGCTGTAGTCTTTTTTTAGAAATTTGATATTACTTTCTTTGAAAAAGCGGTGGAAAACATTTTGTTGGGAGGATGCTATGAGTTTCTAGATGCAGTACAAGAATGAAGGACTGCTTAAGATTTAATTCCAAAGAGCGAGCAAGCAAGACAATCTGACCACTATAACAGCTGGGTAATGGGTGAAGAGATCCTGTCGTCACCAAATGCCTTGGAAATGTTATCTATTTATTGCACTGGATGTTGTACAAGTAAATTTAAAACACACACACACACACTATGAGATACAAAACCACAATAAAACAGTAATAGAATAGGATGAAACAAAATGTTTATTAGCAGTAGGAGTGACTGCTGTTGCTGCACTGCATTTCCTAGCATGCCTCACTCTTGAGTATGTGCTGGCTAGGGCTCATGGGTGTTGTAGTATAACAACATCCAGTGGGCCGTAGCATCCCCACTCCTGAGACAGAGTAAAATCAGTGAGAACAGGCAGGAAGAGTGTGACATGTTCCACAACCAAAATAAAACTGCCAGAAAGAAACAATAAAAACAAAGAGATCGAGAATAACTTAGAATTCTTAAAATATCTGGGAGAATACAGGAGGCCCCTGCCTTTCGTTGCTCCATTATATAACGACTTGCTCTTTTGATGCTTCCAAGTTAAGGACAAGTTCCATTAATTCAGTGTGGGGCCCACTCTTTTGTCAGTTCTTCTTGCCTATGGAGGCTTGTTTAGGGCTGCTCACACATGCACGTGGTCCCATGTCTTGCCTGCGGAAAAAGCAAATCCCCCAGTCGAATTAAAGGAACTTGTCTGTATTGCAAGCATCAAAACAGCAGGTTTCCATCAGTTCTTCTTGTCTAGAGATGTGCTGCTTGCAAAGCAATCTCAGAGATGAAAAAAAGGCACCAAGAGACTCTACAAGCCGCACGCATGTGCCGTCATCCAAAAATGGGTCCTAAAATGGCCCAAGATGGTCCTAAAACATATGGGAAATTTCCACCTATGTCCCCTAGAGAGCATCTGGGGCAAAAATGATTCTTTTAAAGGAGAAAATGCAGTGGGTGTGGCAGCTTTAGAATGTCTCCAAGGGACCTAATGCATCCTCTTAGCTTTCTGCAGGTGAGAATCAAAGGTCACCAGAACTCTCATGACAAGACACAAAAATATATAAATTTAGGACAGTTTCTCCTGTATCCATCCATCCTGAAGAAATGAAACACACATTCTGATGAGCAGGATTGTGTCATATTGGGGGTGGGGTAGGGAAACGTGTTTAAATCCAAGAAGTAAATAAACCAATGTGCATGTTGAGGAAAGAATACCATGAATAGAGCTTGAGAGATTGCAAAATGGGTTCTGATTAAGGAGTATACAGAAAGGATCAAAGTTTAACGAGATCTTAACGGTTGCATGAGGCAGAGAGAAAAAATGGTATATATGTCTCTCTGGAAAAGGATGGTTCTCTTCACAGGAAACTGAGCACTCAGGAAGAAGAAATTGCAGAGTAGGTTGTCAAAATTGCAATGTTGGCTGAAGTGCTGAAAAGAATTACTGAGTTATTCACAGATTTTAAAAAAAGTAATACAGAAGAGTCCCAAAGAGACCTCAAAACCAGTAGAAATGAAGCGCAAAGATACAAATGAACATAAACACCCAAGGTCTCTCTGGCTCAGGAACACTAGTTCCTGAGTGGATTAATTAATTTCAGTTAACCAAAATTTGTCTGTAGCTGGTAGGACCATCTTTAGAGACCCTGTCAGGTTGCTTGACATCCTTGCCAAGACAATAGGTGATAAGGTGAGGGGAATAATAGTATTAAAGTAACAATAGCAGAATGTGCATTCTTTGCAAACTGGCTGGAAGGTATTTAACCAGTGCTAAAAGATAGTATTATATGCCACGCAAAAGCAATAGTGAATTACAGTGGCCCCTTCACATTCATGAGGGTTTAGGGCACAGAACCCTTGTGAAAGTGGGAAAACCGCAAATAACTCCCCCTGCAATCCCTCTCTAATTCCCCTCTGGAGCTACCCCCTCCCATTCCCTTGTTCTGGCCCTAGAGCTCCTGGGGGTACAAGGTAAAGGGCTTACTGGTACTTTCCCCTCAGATGGGGAAGAGCGGAGTGCTGGATTCTGGTGTTCTAGCTACTTCCGGTTGTCATCTTGAGAAAGGAGGTTCCTCCCAGAGTGGAGGGATAGGAACAAAGAGAGCAGTGGCCATTACACAGCAGAATGTGCAGCCATGCGGCAGAGAGGACAAGCCTCCAGCAGTGGGGGGTGGCTTTGTTCACCCAAAAGGGAAAAAACATCCATTTTAAACACAAGCCTTGCAAGCCTGGGGTGAGGGATGCAAGGGAATGGGAGGAGGCGAATGGGGAGAGGCACAAATACCAATTTCACAAAGGTCAAACCCATGAATGGAGAGAGGACTGTACTGCTACATCATACCCAACAGGCCACTTGCTGTTACTTTGCATCTGATGAATGGGGGAAAGCAAGAAAGGTTGGAAAGTGAAAAGTGAGGCATGCTTTGTGTTCGGACATTATGAGAATGGGGTGGTATGGAGATAGCTGGGGAAGGTGTGTAGATAGGTCAACAAATGTTCAAGGACAAGCCAGCTAGAGACAGGCACCAGCCTGGGAAAGCAAGAGTGGGATTGGTTCATGCTGCACTAACCAGTGAGACTTTTGTGTGCTTAAATTTGTATTGATAACCTATAAAAGGTGTATGATGCCTATGCTAATTAGTTTTGGCAACTTCTGTGGAAGTACGAGATGTTGCTTGTGTTAATCCATTAAATAAAACCACTGTGAACTTCAGAGTGCATTGTGAGTTATCCAGTTACTGGATAACTTCGTCATGTATTGGATAACTTTGTCCAGACTTACTGGATAAGCCCAGACAAGGCTGGAGATAAGCCTGCAGTATTCCTTTCTGTTCAGGGCCTCCTGGCACTTCCATGTGCTCTTTCCCTGCACTTTCTAAACAGTTTAGAGGGAGTCAGTGTGGCTTGCTAAAGGGTGGGAGAGAAAGCTGAGCAAAGGCAGTGAAGTGAAGAGAGGGAGAAAGTCCAGCAAAAAATGAAAAAGCATGCATGGAAGTTACAGAAAAGAAAGAGAGTCTGGATTTTGTAAAGGGAGCTACATCATTTCTAACCATTACAATCTTGCTGCTTCCAGTCTGAAAACCAAAATGACCTGCAAAAATGGAGAGAAAGAGGGTACATCTCAACCAGACAAAACAGCAATCTGTTCTCAGTGGTGAAACTTGTGCAGAATATCAATTTAAAGCTCTGGAACAACTTACGTAGAGAAACGCTTGCCCCTGGATGAGGAGGTAACAGCAGTAATCACATCAGCTTCTCAAAGAGTTCTTTTGCTTGTATCAGCTACCACATGCTCACAAATAGTTTTTCAGTGTTTCTTCTTCCTCTAAGTTTCACTTTCTTCCCTCTTCCTCTCATCTTTTCCCTTCCTCCTCCTCCTCTTCTAGTTGTTGTTGTGTGTCTTCAAGTCAATTCCGACTTGTTGTGACCCCCAAGGCCAACCTATCATGGCGTGTTCTTGATAAGATTAGTTCAGAATGGGTTTACCTTTGCTGTCCTCTGAGGCTGAGAGAATGTGACCTACCAAGCTCATCCTGGGGAATTGAATCCTGGTCTCCAGAGTTCTAGTCCAATGTTCAGACCACTACACTGTGCTGGTTCTCTTTTCCTCTCCTTATGCCATAGTACAATAATAATGGTGTAATACTAACAGCCGGAATCCTTAGTGTTATGCATGTTTTAAGTTCAGTTCAATCGCATTCAATTCAAGGACATGGAAACACAGTTGCGCATGGGTTGCCACTGCGGATGCTAAGGTCCAATTGCTTGAGCCTCCCACTGTGCATCTGGTTGCACCATTGGTTGTGAAACATTGCCATTCAACACACTCGTTATGTAAGACAGTAGGCACCTTAACTCCAGCTACGAAGATTTATTCCTCACAGCCCTGTTGTGGGATCTCAGCCACCATAATGGAACATATGCCAGTATAGCTATGCTGGATCTTGAAACTGCAAAGCTGGGGGCCTGGCCTTGATCATTCCCTCTGTGATTGCCGTGGACAATGACACCGGTCATGGAAAATGCCAAAACTAGTTCCGGAGATGATCCATCCATTTTGTAGACAGTTTTTAAGAGGCACCATTAAAAGTATGTGCTGACTGTGTGAGGAACGGGTTGCCTAACAATTTCTATTCCATTCTAGACCGGCGCCTCATGTCTCCAATAATGCGCTCACAAGGCCAGCAAACAATATCAGGTTAAACAATGGAGCTCATTGACTGCAGCCTATTCAACCTATATTGTTGCAAAACGGGGTTGGAAGGACTCGATTTATGCAAAGGAAAAAAAAGCATGCCGGGAAACAGTGCTTAACCTCACCCACTTATCCTGTCTTTTTGACTAGAAGTCTATGTCAACCAACATGTTTTGTCCTAGCTGAATATCTCAGGTTCCAGACAGACCTCAAAGAGGTCTTGCAGCCTGCCTGCTGGTAGAAACCTCAATGGATCAGAGAACAACGATGTTTCCCATTCTGTATCTGTTCTGGAATACAAGACTCGAAAGTTCATGGAAGCAGAGCCAAAAGCATCTTTTGAAAAGTCTCAAGATGTATGGCTCCTGCCATAAGTCTTTGCTGGATGGGTTTTAGAATATGTACTAGAATATATCTGCTAGCCTAGGCATTGCTATGCTCTGCTAGAGTGCTATCAAGTATCAGTTGCCAGTTGTTGCTTGTGATTATGTATATGGCTTAAACTTGTTAAGGTATTCCAGGACACCAAAAGGTTAGTTGCTTTACAGCCAGCCTCCACATTTGCGGGTTTGACATTCACGGATTTGATTATTTGCGAGTTTCTCCAACCCCTGCTCCTCTACCTCAGGTATGCTTTTCAGGGGGAACTTTCCCTCTGGGTGGCTCCAATCAGGCTGTCCAGCTCTTTAAAAACCTCCCTCCAGTCCTCCTCCTCCTCCACCAGCCACTGCCTGGCCAGCCAAGGACAGCCCGAAGCCTGAGTTCTCAGGACCACAAACCCTCTCCCAAAGCTCTCCACATACCCAAGGAAGGAAATGGGAAAGAGAGAGGAAGTACAGGACTATCATGCCAACCATCTCCTTTCCCTGACCAGGTTTAGATGTTGGGTACCCACTCTCTCCATCCATGCCTCAGCCCCCTTCCCACAGACACACAAATTTTGATATTTGCGAATTTTTCGCTTTTGCGAGGGTCCTGTGCCCCTAATCCTGGTAATGTGGAGGGCCAAGTGTATTGTTCACCACTACAGTGGATCTGGGCAAGGAGGAGAAAAGTATCGGGAAGGTGTTATCGGAACTGGCAGTGCTTAAGCTAAGAATACAGGAACTTGTTCCTGCTTCAAGGATAAAAGATATATAAATCAGGAAGGGTCCAGGAAAATGCCTAAACTGGTGGGATCATGTGAGGTTTATGATCTTCTCCAATCACAAATTTGCATGCCTAAGTTTGTATGACAAGGTATAAAACCTATAACCATCCTGTATGCTTTAGTTTCTTTGGAAGAAAGTTTGCTGTTTTGCTTGCTTTACTACAAATAAGCGCCGCTGCTTAACTCTGAGTGAAGTTTGTGGAGCACAAGTTAACCAGGACATGACAAAAAGATGTGAAGCCATGTAAGAATGGAGAGATTCATCCTGCCCCATCCAGGCCAGGTTTTTGCTAGAGAGGATAAATATCTCATCAACAGCAGAGGAGCCCATTACAGGAAATGCCACAGAAGGGCCTCTATTACAAGCAAGAGCCAGTAGAAATGGAGCTTGGTCTGCAGAGAAGATGCCTTTCAGCATCTTGTCCCAATTTAACAAGGACAGTCCCAATTAATCCTTTGCCTTCCCATTTTTTCAGCTGCTTTTAAAATGTCCCAGTTTCTCTCCCTTCCTCCCACTTTCCCTTTCATCCCCACCTTAACTTCAGGTGCTGCAAACTTAAGTGCGAAAGTGGTTTGCACTCCATGTTTTTCCCAAAAAAGACTATCACCCTGGAAAACTCTAATTCTTGAGAGCAACAAGGCATAGGATCATGGTCTGGCTTCTCTTTCCCCTTCCTCCATCACCAAGCAGGCACAGCAAGCTTTAAAAAAGGAGGGGCACCAAAGGATCTTCTTCCCTCTTCCTTTAAGCCCTCATTAAAAAACTCTGACAATTGCTTATCCTATTCTGGGCCTTTCCGAAATGAATTCCATCCTCCACATCTATCTTGTAGCAAAATCTGATCTCCCCCATTATGCTGCGGCTATATCGGGAGTAGCTATATTATTAATAGGCATATAACATTTTACAGTAATTTGCTCATTTGTCATGCAATCACCCCCTTTGATCAGACGGAAGGGAAATGGGGCTATCAATTATTAAGCGTACTCATTTCGGCCCTGCCCGACCCCTTCTTCTCCCTTAACCATATTTTTTTTACATATATAAAAGAAATATTAAAAGGAAATAAAGCAAAATAATAAGTCACAAAAGAAGATGATGCCCAAATTATTATATTTTAGAGGAACAAGGTTCATTTCCAATTCTACTTGGTAATACATACGTGTGTGTGTGTGTGTGTGTGTGTCTGTGTGTGTGTGTGTTAAGTGGGATACTCAGCTGTTCTGATGTGATTTTTAACAATCAAAACTGAAGGAATCAGCATTAGTGAGCTCAGCCTTTGCCAGCCAGCACATGGGTTTTGGAGTCCTTGTTAGCATCATGGCCAAATCATAGAACTGGAAAAGATCCCAGGGACATCCCGTCCAACTCCATTCTGTCATGCAGGAATACACCATCACTCTCAAATACAGCTGTCTCACCTCTATTTAAAAACCTCCAAAGAAGGAAATGCCACCACATTTCCAGGAAGGCTACTTCTCTTACCATCAGGAATTTCTTCCTAATGTTTAGGTAGAATCTCTTTTCCTGATGTTTGAGTCCATTGCTCCTTGTCCTAATCTCTGGAGCAGCAGACAACAGGCTTGCTCCATCCTCCATATGATATCCCTTTAAATATTTAAACATGGCCATCATGTCCCCTCTTGATCTTCTCTTCACTAGGCTGAACATACCCAGTTCCCTAAGCAATTCCTCATAGGGCTTCAAGATTTCCAGGCTATGCATTTGTAACTTCTACTGTTAATGTTGAACTGCTGGGTTGTGATTAGGAATAGAAACGAAAATACTCATTTTCACTCACAGGTTGAAAAATCAGGTCTCCCAACTGTCATATGCCCCTGTTGGGAAAAATTATAGACCAGGGAGAATTTGGGGCAAACTAAAATTGTTCTTACTATCAGAAAGTTCTTCCTAACATTTAGGTGCAATCTCTTTTTCTGTAGTTTGAATCCATTTCTCCATGTCCTAGCAGAAAACAGGCTTGCTCCATCTTCCATATGACAGCTATTTAAACATAGCTAGTCTAATACGAAAGTATAGGAACCTACAAAAATCTAAATGCAGCCCTGTGATGTCTTGTTGTTGTTGTTGTGTACCATCCAGTCGGACCTACAGCGGCTCTATCATGAGGTTTTTTCGGGCAGGTTTGTTCAGAGGGGGGTTGCCTTTGCTTTCCTCTGAGGCTGAGAGAGCGTGACTTGCCCAGGGTCAGATTCTGGTCAACGTGTATTACACAGTGATCATTTCTAGTAGAAAGGAAACGGGAGGAGAGGAGAAGGAACAGAATAACAACAGAAGCTCTTTCTGATAACTTGTTTTGGCACTTTGTCCCTCTTTGTTGGAAGGGAAGGAATCAAACCTCCCAGAAAGTATGGAGAGGGGGTGGCAGATGAGAAGGTTTTCCTCCCACCAACACCCCCGTATGGCCATTACACTGTTCCATTGTTCAAATTCCATTTGCTATATTGGTTGCCACACACAGAGAGCATACTTGGCTTCTGCGGTTTCTCTCCAAGGCCGTAGCAATGGCAACCTTTTTATGCGCTAGAATAAGAGGACTAAAAAGGGCTGGGTGGGTTGCAGGGAAGAGAGAGCGCTTTTATAGAACTGGATCGTACTGGCATTTTAAGTTTGCATGCCACAAATGTTTTAACAAGGCCCAGCAAAAACTATCTGGATGTGTTGTGTTGAATTTTTGAAGGGGCTTTGGCCAAGTGTCACGAAGAAAGACAACAGCGTGGTGGCAGGGCACATGCTTTGCATTCAGAAGGTCCCAGTCCTTGGCTATTCCACAGTCTTGGCCCGAACCTCTGGAGAATCAGTGTGGATCAGTGCTGGGAAATGCTGAGATGGATGGACCACCAGACAGACAGACATGAGGCTGCCTCTTTTTAGAATCATAGAGTTGGAAGAGACCCCAAGCACCATTGAGTCCAACTCCCTTCTGCCGTGCCGGAAGACACCGTCAAAACACTCCTGACAGATGGCCATCCAGCCTCTGTTTAAAAACCTCCAAAAGCTGCATCAATAAGACTTGTCTTGGTCAAAGGAAGTGATCATACCCCTCTATTTTGCTTTGGTCAGCCCTCAGCTGGAATCCTCCGTCCAGTTCTGGGCACCAGAGTTCGGGAAGGATATGGACAAGCTGGAATGTGTCCAGAGGAGAGCAACCAAAATGAAACAAGGCCTAGAAACCATGAAGCCCTATGAGGAGTGGCTCAGGGAGCTGGGTATGTTTAGCTCGGAAAAGAAAATGTTAAGAGGCAACATGATAGCTATGTTTATGTTTTGAAGGGATGTCATAGGGAGGATGGAGGAAGCCTGTTTTCTACTACTCCAGAAACTAGGACACAAAGCAATGGATTCAAACTACAAGAAAAGAGAATGCATTTAAACATTAGGAATAACTTCCTGACAGTAAGAGCAGTTTGACACTGGAATGTGCAGCCTGAGAGTGTGGTGGAGTCTCCTTCTTTGGAGGTTTTTAAATATCTGGGAAAACGTCTAGTTTCTAAACAGAAGCTGGATGGCCATCTGTCAGAAACGCTTTGATTGTATCTTCTTCCATAGCGGAAGGGGGTTGGACTGGATAGCCCTTGGGGTCTCTTCCGACTCTATGATTCTAAACATGTTGTTTCAAGATGGAATGAGGAACCTTTAATCTAGCCTACTTCCTTTCAGCCAGAAGCTGGATGCAGAGTGGAGGGTGAGTCCTGACACGACAAAGACTGGGAGGGAAAGAGGAAGCTAACTATGTAACTATACAGACCGCTTGGGAGAGTCTTTGCTGGTTGTAGGAACAAATTAATTGAATCTTGGAAAATGTATCAAGCTGCTGCTCTCCTAGCTGACTTGGAGATTTGCAGACAGCTCTTTCCTCTTGCCTGAAGCTGAATCCTGGAGAACTTACACCCTCTTCTCCCACCTGGAGATGACTCATGAAAACTGAAGACTTAGGGAGAGGCCTTGAGATCTGGCAACTCTAATGGTGGGCATTGTAGTCCAACCGGGCTTGGGGGAGAGGTCATCCGAGTGTTTAAACAACACAGGCAAGCCTCCAGCATTGCCCGCTGGGGCCAGGTTGTCCCTGCCAATGTGTTCCTTTCCCATAGATTGGAGAGAAGGAGAGCAATGATCCAGGAAAGCGTTTTAAGGTTGGCTCTAAATTATAAAGAGAGGCTCAGCCAAACTTGTGGATGAAAAAGACTCTCCCCACACCCATCCAATGCACCCTACAGTTCTACACAAAATCCTCAATTCCCCTTGCTCTACCTTTCTGGCGACCCCTGAATAAATATCGGCCAGGGGGCTGCACTGCGATTGTAAAACGGATGCATGGTTTCACTAGAAAGCCAGGGTTTAAAAAATGTGTGTGTGTTGGGTGCGTGTGTGTGTGCGTGTGTGTGTGTGTTTTTATCCAGACAAATGTGTATTTCTCCAAAAGCAGAATATGAATAAAGGAAGGAAATTCTCTAATGGTTGCAAGATTATGATCGTGTGGCAGGTTCCTTTCATTGCTTCTGTGGGAGGGGAATTTAAATGCATGACATCTCGTGGAGCTTCTGGCTGCAGACAAAGGCGTTCCTTGTTTCCTACCAAGCTATAGTGGGTAACTATGGCTGTTTAGACTGTAACACCCATCATTCCTGAACATTGCCTATCACAGTTAGCGCTGGATGGGAGTAGAAGTCTGGAAACAGGTGAAGACTGACAGTTTTTCATGACCAGCCAACTATCCCAATTAGGCAGGGACAACCCCGATTATTATTCTTCCATCCCACTTTTCCAGCTGCTCTAAAAACGTCCCCGTTTCTCTCCCCCTGCTTTCGTCCTTTGATCTTGGCTTACTTCAGTTGTTGCAAACTGAATGCAAAGTGCAAAAGTAGTTTGTACCCAACTAACTTGGCATGGCGCAGTGGTCTGAGCATTGGACTGTGACCCTGGAGACCCAGTTTCAATTCCCTGCTTGACCATGGGAACCCACTGGGCGTGTCACCCTCTCAACCCCAAAAAACCCTGTGACAGGTTTGCCTTAGGGTTGCCATAAGTCGGAAATGAGTTGAAGGCACACAACAATAAGGTGCGCAACAATTCATCCTAAGGTGAGCCTATCATGAGATTTTCTGGGGCTGAGAGAGTGTGATGCACCCAAGGTCATCCAGTGGGTTTGCGTGGCTGAGCAGGGAACTGAACTCTGGTCTCCAGGGTTGTAGCCCAATGCTCAAGCCACTACTACACCATGCTGCCACATTAGCCTGATTAAAAAAAAAATCACACCCAGAAGAGCAGACTTGTAAAAGCTGCACACACACCCAAGTATTATGGGATGTTGGGACCTGACAGGGCTAGTGGGCACGAGTGTTATATGATCTGTTACTGATGATGTACGGTCAGCCCTCCAGATTTGCAGGTTTGACTTTCACTGTTTTGATTATTTGCAAGTTTCTCCAACCTCTGCCCCCCAATCTCAGACGCTTCTTTTCTGGGGAGACCGTCCCTCTCAGCGGTTCTGATCAGGCCGCGCAACCCTTTAAAAACCCACCTCTGGTCCTCCTCTTCCACCAGCCACTGCCTGGCCAGCTAAGGACAGCTCGCAGCCTGATTTCTCAGCGCCACAAACCTCTAGGATTCCTGTATAGCAGGTGGGTTGGACTTTAGGTATCTTCCATCTCTAAGATTCTGTGATTCATAAGAAGCCCTGAATTAAATGTATGACATTTGGGGGAATTTGGGAAACGTCCATGCCCTTTTGCATCCCCACAGCTTTCCAAGGATGCTTTTCCTTTTCAACTCTCTTCGCCTGTGGGAAAATGGCACCAGCGATACGCTCGTGGGTGGTTTTGAGGGTGAAACAGTCAGCAGAAACAAAGACTAACATTTGCACAGCATCTGGTCAGCTTGAGACTGCGCCCGTTCCAAGTCTGACCAGAAGACCAGGCAGAGGGTGATATTTGTCAGTGGAGGGAGGATTATGCGGAAACGAACATATTTTGGGACAAAAGGATGAGAAAGATTGTCTTTTCCACGATCCTGTTGAGCTTATTAAAACCAGAGCTTTGAAGGTTTTGAAATAGTCTTATTTCTGTGCTTATATATCCAATCATCTGAGCCAGGAGGGATGAGGGTCATTCTCCACACTAACACACACACAAACCTCTGTTGTTGTGTGCCTCCAAGTCATTTCCAACTTATGGCTATCCTAAGGCGAACCTATCACAGTTTTTTCCTAGGGCTGAGAGTGTGTGCAATGCAACCAAGGTCACCCAGTGGGTTTTTCATGGCCAAGCGGGTAATCAAACCCTGGTCTCCAGGGTTGTAGTCCAATGGGGATTTGAATGTGAAAAAGGATCAAGGCTGAACATGAATCAGCATTGTGATGGGGCAGCTATGAAAGCCAGTGCCATTCTAGGTTGCATCTATTGTCTAGGTCAAGAGAAATTATAATACCACTTTATTCTGCTTCGGTTAGACCTCACCTGGAATCTTGTGTGCAGTTCTGGGCATCAGAGTTCAGAGAGAATATTGACAAGCTGTAATGTGTCCAGAGGAGGGAGAGCAAAATGGTAGAAGGGCTGGAAGCCATGAAGCTTGGGGTCCTGGGTATGTTTAGCCTGGAGAAGAGAAGGTTAAGAGGCAACATGAAAGCTACATTTAAATATTCAAAGGGATGTCATATGGAAGATGCAGCAAGCCTGTGTTCTGCTGCTCCAGAGGCTAAGACACGGAGCAATGGCTCCAAACTTCAAGAAAAGAGATCCCACCTAAAAGTTAGGAAGAACTTCCTGTCGGTAAGAGCTATTTGACAGTGGAATCTGCTGCTGTCTGGGAATGTGGTGGAATCTCTTTATCTGGAGGTTTTTAAACAGAGGCTGGATGGCCATCTGTCGGGAAAGCTTTGATGGGATATTTCTGCAAGGCGGAGGAGGGAATGGGCTGGACTTGATGGCCCTTGTGGTTTCTTCCAACTCTATGATTCTATGAACTCTGGTCTTCGGAGACATAGTCTGATGTTCAAATCACTACACCACGTTTCCCTTGATCTCGACACTATACTCAATGCAACCAAGAATCACGTTGGCTTGTAACTTGCCAGCTTTTAATTTCCAAGCGGAGTGTGCGCTGCCTTTCAGGGTAATAAACCCAGTTTCCAGTGCAGGTGGCTTGGAGCAAGAGAATTCATGAACAAAGCTGGGACGCAGTCTTGCATGAGGATGGTTGGACCTAGATGGGAGCCACTGTGCTAAACGAACTGCAGAATATGATCGCCAAAGGCCTTGCACCTGTTTGGCACTGGGGCTACCTGCAATCAGAGGATCTGAACTGATTCTGAATCCCCAAAGTTAACCTCTGCGTGGACCCAACAAGTAGCTGTAACTCAGCACGGGATGGACATCTTCATGAGTAGACTTGATGCGTGTGAAAAATAGAAATGAGTATAGTTGTCTCTCCACATTTGCAGGTTTAACATTCACAGATTTGTGAGTTTCTCCAACCCCTGCCCCCCCACTCAAGAGCCTCTTTTCCAGGGAAACCTTCCCTCTCAAGGGCTGCAGTCAGGCCATACAGCCCTTTGAAAACCCACCTCTGGTCCTCCACACCCCAAGCCAGCAGCATATGCCACTGTCAAACTGTTCTTACCCCTGTGAAGTTCTTCCTAATGTTTCAATGGAATCTCTTTTTCCTGTAGTTCGAATCCATTGCTCCATGTCCTAGTCCCTGGAACAGTAGAAAACAAGCTTGCTTTATCTTCAAAATAATTCATAAAAGAAACGAGATATGTCTGATGCATTTTGGAAGTTCCTGATACCTGTCAGAAGTGCTTGACAGAAGTGCTTGATGCCTGTCAAAATCCTCTTGCTGGTGCCAGAGTCTTTGGAGCAGCAGGAAGTAAGTTTGCTCCATCCTCCATATGACATCTCTTCAAATATTTAAACATATGTTGCCTCTTAACCTTCTCTTTTCCAGGCTAAATATACCCAGCTCTCCGTTGCTCCTCACAGGGCTTCATGGTTTCCAGGCTTTCTACCATTTTGCTCTTATATCCCAATCCAGTGGTCTAACCATTAAGTAAGGGACTCTCTGGTGAATGATTTCTGCCTTCTCCCTTCTTTCTCCCTTTCTTCCTTCTTTCTCCTACCTTCAACACATAAGATTCTGAAGCTCTTGGTTAGTTGTGTCAGGTCACCAAGAGGTCGTTTCTCATGGCTCTTAAGATGAGAGTGTGTATTTGTGCGTGTATATATATTTCTAGCCAAGCCTGTTTGAACTTCCCAAGTGGCTTGAGCGTGTTCAGAGAATTTTCTGCCTGTTAATTAGACCTAGGGAAAGTAGAAGCCCAGCTAAAGATAGCTGGCCAATCAGTCTGCTAGACAGATCCGAGAATGGAGCTCTGAACATTTCTACACACCCTGTTCCTACTCAGAAATACAAAAGTGAATAAGGGAGAAAATGTAGAATACTGTACGCGCGCCAAAGTGGAAGAGCCAAGCTCAGGGTCATCTTTGAAGAAGAACGAATTGTCTGGGTAGAGGCCATCTCTTACGGCTCTATGATTCGATACACGGTCAACCAGCAGGTTTCCATGGCCAAGCAGAGAATCAAACCCAGGTCTCAGGGTTGTAGACCAATGCTCAAACCACTACACCATGGTGACTCTCAATGCAATTCTGGGCTACTTCAATAGGAGTAAAGTGTCTAGGGCAAAGGAAGTCATGTACACTCTCGTTGGTCAAAGCTGTGTCTAGTTCTGGGCACCACGATTCAAGAAAGCTATTGACCAACTGGAATGTGTTCAGAGGAGGGTATCTGTGTTCTTCCTAAATCTGATTGGGTGCCTTCAAGATGTTTCCAACTTACGGTGACCCTAGGTTGAAGGTATCACGGGGTTTTCCGGGGGGCTGAGTGTCTGAGGAAGTAGAACAGGAAGGAAAAGGAGAAGGAGGAAGCCAAAGAGGGAAGAAGAGGAAGAAGAAGGAGGAGGAGAGGAAGGAGGAGAAAGAAGAAGAAGAGGAGAAGGAGGAAGAGGAAGAAGAAATAAGCATGGGAAGCAAGCCAAAGTCTGGAACAAGCAAGAAGTCAAGGACAGAGACCAAGACCAAACAAGACACATCACAACTCTGATAAACTTTAGCTTTAGAACAAAGTTCCATAGCCACAGGAAGTCCATTTAAACTCCTTCCTGCCCAGGAAAAGCCAATGGCCTGCTGCGAGGGCAGAGTCAGTCTGGAAAGTTCCTCCCTCTGAAGGTGCAGTGCTCCTGCTCACCAGAAGGGGCAGCAGTTGGAATCCCCAGCACTTTATTCGGCGGATGCAGTAATGGAGTTGGCCACATGGAGCATCACTGAGCCCTTCATGCTCCGGGATGGTCCACACATCTTGTCAGGGGAACATCTCCATTGCTTTTTGTAGAGATTTATTTCTGAGTAACTATGCACAAAATAGCAGCCTTCAAGCTCCCTGTAGCTCTCCTCCAAATCTTTCCCAGCCAAGACCATCCATCTTTATCAATCTGATTACAGTAACTTTTATGTCTCCGGTGATGGTTATCTCGCACCTCTGCCTCAATTGTCTCTTGGAATAAAACAGCCTGACAACTCTTAGTGCTTTTGAAAATTTTATTTGCCGGGTATATCGCTTCCATCTGGAATTGGAAGAGAACAGATTTTTCAGTAGGACTTTTTTTCTAAAAAAAAATCTGCCTTGCTACTTGAATCCCATACTTTTATCCCCTAAGTAAAACCATAAAGGAAGTTTTGTTTAAAACATGAAGAGAAAGAAGGGTCTTTTAATGCCTTTGGTTGTTAAGTGTTTAGACAGAAGTGTGGAAACACTGGCCTTTCAGAAGTTCTGAACTACAGTTCCCATAACTCCTTTCCATTGGCCATGGTTGCTGGGAGTTGGAACCCAAAGCAATTGGATGGCCAAAAGTTTCCCACCCTTGGTTTGGGGAGCTGGTTCTTGTTTCCTTCCTTCCCTCGTCTCCTTCTTCTTCATTCTTCTTCCTCTTCCTTCCTCCTCTTTCTTCTGCTCCTCTTCATTCATCTTTCTCTTCCTCCTCCTCCTCACTCCTGCTTCTTCCGCTTCCATTCTTCCTCTTCCTCCTCCTTCCTCTTCCTCCTCTTCATTCTCCTTCCTCTTCTTCATTCTTATTCTTCCTCCTGCCTCCTCTTTCTCCTCCTTCTTCTGCTTCCTCTTCCTTCTTCTTCCTCTTCTCCTTCTTCTACTTCCTTTGCTGCTGCTATTTCCCCCTCTTTCTTCCTTTTCCTCCTTCTCTTCTTCCTTCCTCCTTCTCCTCTTCCTTCCCCACCCCGTTCTTCCTCTTCCTCCTTCTTCCCCTTCCTCCTCTTCTTTCCCTTCCTTTTTACCTCCTTTTCTTCTTCCTGTTTAAAACCTCCCACAAAAATCATGGATCATGCCAAAGTTGTACGATCTAAAATATATGTATACACACCCAAACACAAAGAGAAGGAATAATAAAACAAGACCATGCAATTGTAAAACAAATCACAAAATGCAAAAAGTAGTTACACAGTCAAAGCAGTTTCAAAATACTATAGTTGCATAGTATGAAATATTTTATGTATTTATGAGAAAAACACATTGTGGGAGGATAATGCCCTTTGGATCCACCTTTTTTAAAACTTGGAATAAAAACCCACAGCAGAGTCACCGTCCCGCTGATATGGAAGCCTCAGGCTACTGCTGACAGGACTCCCTTGTTTTCAGCCCCACATAAAGTGGTATTATTTGGATGGAGAATCCGAACAGAGGTGGGGAAGCGCTGCCAGTTTAATCACTCTACAATGTAGTAACCACACGGAGCTGGATTCGGCCTTGCCAACAGCTTTTCTTCCCTGCCGTTCCCTAGCAACGGTGTTGGCAGGTCTGCTTTTGCCGTCCGTGCACAGTGTGCGGTTTTGCTTCTTGACCCTCCGACCCCTCCGTTTGGCTGGAGACGCCCATTTGCTGCACATAAGGATGAGCTGACAATTCCTTGAGGACAAGAGTCCAGCCCACGGTGGTCTCTCAAAACTGTGGTAGGAGCAGGTTGGAAATACAGTCAGCCCTCCACATTTGCCAGTTGGACTTTCACGCATTTGATTATTTGCAAATTTCTTCGACCTCTGCCTTCCCACCTTAGGCACTTCTTTTCCAGGGAAGCCTTCCCTATCAACTGCTCCGATCAGGCCACATAGTTCTTTCAAAACCCATCTCTGGTCCTCTTCTTCATCCACTAACCACTGTCTGGCAAGCTAAAGAAGGATAACAGCTCAGTTTCTCAGCACCGAAAACCTTCTAGGATAGAGCTGCTACAAATCCAACTGTACAGTCTGGGGATGATGGGAACTGTAGTCTTTTTAAAAAAATTACAAAAAAAGGAAACAGAAGATTATTCTCGACACTGTCTTAGTACAATGTAATAGGGTATCCATATCTTCATATCAGAATATACAGACACCATGTTACAGGTGTTTCCTCACTAATAAACAGTTTTACTAAAATAGACATTTGGTAAAATAGAATTGTCACAGTACAAGTTGGTGCACCGTAATATGGACTTCCTTTCTTCCCCTGTTGGATAGTAAATATTAAATATATATACTTATATTTCTTGTCTAAGTTCTTCCATACTTAAAAGTGTCTGATTACGGCCATTCCTGACCTTTTGCAAGATATCTTAGACTAACCTTATTGTTTTTAATAAATGAACCAGATTCTAATCGACTGTATATTCTAAATTTACTGAGGATTTATAACATTCTGTCTGGGTACAGCTTCTCAACCCTTACTAAGAAACTGTGGTCTTACAGATGTGGAAGGCACCAGGTTAAGGCACCAGATTTGGAGGCAGGCCTCAGAGAGAAAGGCGAGCCAAGAGTTGCCCACTGCAGACTGCAGCTGGGTGGAGAAAAAAATGAATGTCTCTCTACTAGGTCCAAAGTCATTGCTCTATCCACTCGTCCACACAGCCTCTCAGCTAGGTCCTGAAAGTGTGACTCGCCACTTTCCTGGCCTGTTTTCCTTGCATCGCCACTTGTCAGTCTGAAGACAGGTACACGCACCTCTGGCGAAAACGAGCTGCGGCAATTGATTTTGCCTCCTTGCAATTCTGTCCCAGGTAATGACTGTGATAAAGAGGGAGACACAAGATTTCTGACAAATGGACATGGCGCGTTCTCCCCGAAGCGCCTTATTGACTAAGCCGGGTTCTCATCTGGTAACAAGATGGAGTAAGCACAGCCAGGTGGAGTAAGCATAGCTGGGCAGGGGAAATAGATTTGCTCCTAGCTGCCTAGTGTCCCATTGTTAAATAAAAATAACTTCCAGCACTTTGGAGAGCTCCTTTAAAGTTTGCAGTTGGCCCTCCACATTTCATAGGATCGCAGAGTTGGAAGAGACCACAACGGCCATGGAGTCCAACCCCCTGCCATGCAGGAACACATGCTCAAAGCATGCCCAACAAATGGCCATTTGGCCTCACTTTAAAAACCTCCAAAGAATGGGACTCCACCACACACCGAAGCAGCATATTCCACTGTCAAACAGCTCTTACCATCAGGAAGTCCTTCCCGATGGTTAGGTGAAATCTCTTTTCCTGTAGTTTGAATCCATTGCTCTGTGTCCTAATCTCTGGAGCAGCAGAGAACAACTTTGCTCCGTCTTCAACATGGCATCCCTTCAAATGTTTAAACATGGCTATCTTGTCACCTCTTAATCTTCTTTTCATCAGACTAGACATACCCAGCTCCCTAAGCCACTCCTCATAGGGCATGGTTTCCAGACCCTTCACCTGTCACTGAAAATATACAAGTCATGACTTGAGTTGAGTCAGGGCATCATTTCTTCTCAAATCGAGTCCAAGTCAAGTAATCGAAGTGACTTGAGTCTGACTTGAGTCAAAGTCAGTCCACTCAAGTCTACACCACTGAGATGTGGATGGTAGCGTTTTGCCTGAGAAGGTGGAGTGTTTATCATTGCAGTCATCCCTCCACATTCGCTAGGGTTAGGGGCACAGGACCCCTGTGGATGTGGAAAAACCATGAATAACTCTAGGCCCTCCCAAACCATATTTAACACACAAAAACACACTGTGGATTCCTTTAAGGCATCAGGGTTCCTTCCCAAGGCAGAAATGGGGAGCTGATGAGGCTTATGGCCACCTCCACACCATTTTAAAGAGAGAGTTATGAGCCTCATTTGCAGTTTCTCAGTCTCACGAGACTTGTAGTCCCTATTAAAAACGGCGTAGGGAGGCAGCAGAGGGGACAGCAAATGATCCATGGATAATCTAATCCGCAAAAGTGAAACCTGCAAATGTGGAGGGCTGACTGTATTCTGTAGCATCTCACACCCACATACTCAGCTGGATGAAACTTTGGTCCCTTCGCTCAATATTCTGGTCTCTTTGCTCAAGAGCGGAGCTCTGAGTGTTAACCGGCTGGCTGCCAAGATTCTGGAATCGACAGTAGGCATGCAGCAGCCGGAACAGGCAAGTGTGGTTGCAGTCTTGGCCGTCTCCCCCGTCCCTCCCCATCACAGAGGGCTATGCCAGGCTGTTGCAGCTGAGGTGGAGGCTCCTGGCATTGGCGCTGCTGTCCAAAGGCACCGTTGGCAGCACCACTGAAGCCTAGCGCACGTGGACAGATTATCGTGTCTCTGACAGGCTCCATCAGGCACATTCTGTTCTGGAGAGCAGATGGGGACTTACTCCTAACTGGAAGTGTGAGCACCACACATTTGCATTTTAGCCACTGTGATATGGTGGTTTAAGCATCAGACTATGGACTGGCAGACCTGGGTTCAGTTGCCCGCTCACCCATGGAAACCCCACTGAGTGACCTGGACACGTCACACATTCTCAGCCCCCAGAACCCCCGCTGACAGATCCACCCTAGGGTCGCCATAAGTCAGAAATGAACTGAAACCACGCAACGGCAACAACAACAAGCTATCTCCAATGGGCACACTAGCATGGGTTAAGGGATAAGCCAACTGAAAAGTTCTTGAATGGACTTTATGGACTTTTTGAGCAGTAAGAAATCTAAGAAATCTCTGTGGCTATGGTTACTCATAGAGACTCAGAATGGTGTGGGAGTTTGAATGTTGGACTGCAACCCTAGAGACCAGGGTTTGATTCCCTGCTCAGCCATGGAAACCCACTGGGTGGCCTCGGGCACATCATACACTCTCGGCCCCAGAAAATCCTGTGATAGGGCCATCCTCAGGGTCACCGTAAATCAGAAATGACTTGAAGGCACACAACAACAACGAGGGAGATAAAGTGGACTAAATACTCTAAAGCTACCACATCCTGTCTGATCTTCGAAGCTAAGCAGGTTCAGGCCTGGTTAGGACTTGGGTGGAAGACTGGCAACAAATACCAGGTACTGGAGGCCACATTTTAGAGGAAGGAACTGGCAAAACCACCTCTGAAGATTCCTTGCCTAAGAAAACACTCAGAAATTCATGAGATCACCATAACTCAACAGGTGACTTGTAGGAACACAGACACAGAGAGAAATACTACCCATAAGGGCACCAGATCCCATCTGATCTTGGAAGCTAAGCAGGGTCAGGCCTGGTTAGGACTTGGATGAGAGACCACCAACAAATACCATATGCTGAAGGCCACATTTCAGAGGAAAGAACTGTCGTAACCACTTCCAAGGATTCCTTGCCTAAGAAAACTCTAGGAAATTCATGGGGTCATCACAAGTTGACAGGCGACTGGAAGGCACGTACACACAGACATGCACACTAGCTGTCTTGTGTCCCATTGTTAAGAAAAAAGGAAGGATGGGTTAAATAAATAAGTAATAGTAATTGTGATCATTATCATCATCCTATCCCTTTACCTGAAAACTTAGATAGTGGGATTAGTCATAGATGTTTCTTGCCCACGAGGTGCTAATTGTGCTGTTAAAAACTCTGCCTTCACCTGAGAGGTGACTCATTCTGGCATTGAGTCTGGAGCACCCAGCAGCTAAGCTATCTCTCTTTTCTGGGTATTGCTCATCCTCACCCCAATCTTGCTTCATCCCCTCCCCGATCCTTGTTTTTTCTGCTATAGAGCCCCACAAGGGAGGTGGGAGGAAGGCATGAAAAGGATGAGCAGAAGATTGTAACATCCAGTGCAGGCCATGGTAGCTATGTCTATAAGAGTGGAAATGACAAAATATAGTCATTCTGGCCATTCCAGAATGTCTAGTAGTCAAAGGCTCACAGCCCTATTTCTGCAGTTTAAAAATTGATAGTTTAAATCTCTTCTCCATCATTGTTCCTTTTGTACGAAACTCCTTCTCCATTGACTTCCTCCTCCCTTGAGTAGTTCCATCCATTCTCCCTCACTGCCCCACTGCCCCACTGTGGAACTTCTTCTCCAAGGCCTTCTTCTGCCACAAAGACTTCCATCCATTCTTGCTCACCACCTCTTTTATGTGGAACTCCTTCTCCAGGGCCTTCTTCTGCCTCAAAGACCGCCATCCATTCTCCCTCACCACCCCTTATGTGTGGAACTCCTTCTTCAAGGACTTCTTCCCACCTCAAAGACTTCCATTATTCTCCTTCACTGACCCTTTTGTGAGGAATTCTTTCTCCAGGCCTCCTTCTGCCTCAAAGACTTCCATCCATTCTCCTCCACCACCTCTTATGCATGGAACTCATTCTCCAAGGACCTCTTTCTCCCTTAAATATTTCCATCCATTCTCCATCAATGCCCCTTACATGTGAAATTACCACTCCAAAGACTTCTTCCTTTCTGAAAGACTTCCATCCATTCTCCCTCACAGCCCTTTATGTGCAGAACTCCATCTCCAAGGCCTTCTTCTGTCTCAGAGACCTCCATCCGTTCTCCCTCACTGCCCTTTATGTCTGGAACTCCTTCTCCAAAGACTTCTTCCCACCTCAAAGACTGCCATCCATTCTCCTTCACTGTCCTTTTTCCATGCAAGAAGCAAGTTTCATGTGCCAACTCTCATGCACCAAGTTTCATGTACTAAGGACATGCTCTGCTCATCATGATCATTTACTGCCCAGCAGCCCAAATATGTAGGGGTGTTTGTGTTTTCATGCAGAAAAAATCCCAAACTGTGGAGAATCTTTTTCCATTCAGGAATCTCCCACTTGTCCCTGTGATTTGAATATTTGTTAATATTCTGGCCTTTCCTGCCTTCTTAGCTTCTTTCTCAGCTGATCTCTCATCTTTACACTCTCGGAGATGAAAAAGAGGAATCCAAACAACAGATGCTCCTGTTCAAGAGGCCCAGTTTAAACAGAAAAGGGAGGGGAAAACCAAATTAAAATTGAGGGCTCACAGATCTTCCCACTGAGGAAAGCAGACAGCTTTACTGGCTTAGGTTTCCACCTTTGTAGAAAACTTTCTCAAGCTTCTGCCTTGTTTGCCCCAAGGCTTTGGATCATACCTCACCATCATTAGAGCGGCAGGAAGGGAAGAAGGAATGACCACATTAAAAAAAAATGTAGACTCTGGTGGTTCACTAGAAAAGGCCTGTCTGGTGCAGAAAAGATCACAGGAGGGATAGAATCATGAGAATCTTAAAGCTGGAAGACCACAAGGGCCCTCCAGTCCAACCCCATTCTGCCATGCAGGAAGACCCATCAAAGCATTCCTGACAGATGGCCATCCAGCCTCTGTTTCAAAACCTCCAAAGAAGGAGCTTCCATCACTCCCCCAGGCAGTGTATTGCACTGTCAACCAGCTCTTAACGTCAGGAATTTCTTCCTAATGCTGAGGTGGAATCTCTTCTCTTCTGGTTTGAAGCCATTGCTCAGTAGCCTGGTCTCCGGAGTAGCAGAATACAAGCTTGCCCCATCTTCCATCTGAAATCCCTTCAAATATTTAAACATAGTCATCACCTCTTAACCTTCTCTTCTGCAGGCTAAACACCCGCAGCTCCCTAAGCTGCTCCTCAGAGGGCTTCATGGTTTCCAGGCCTTCTCCCATTTTGGTCACCCTCCTCTGGACATGTTGCAACTTCTCAATATCCTTCTTGAATTGGGGTGCCCAGAACTGGACACAGGATTCCAGGTGGGGTCTGACCAAAGTGGAATAGAGTATAAGTGGTGGGAATGAGAGAAGGACTTCACTTGAAGTTGTCAAAGGCTGACTAGGCTGTTATGGGAGAATATGTCCCTTCAGACTTCCTGGGATCAAACCATGTAGGGCCTCATAAGTCATAACCAATAGTCTGAATTTGGTCAAGAAATGGACTGGTAGTTATTGGAACTCTTATAAGAAAGGGATCATGGGCTTCGTGTAACTTAATTACTGGTGTGCCTTAGTTTTAGTATATCTGTGTATATAAAATTGTAGAATCAGAATCTTAGAACTGGGAGTAACTGCAAGGATGATGTGGTCCTGCCCTGCCATGTGGAGATACACAACTAAAGCACTCTGGAAAGATGCCCATGTGTGTGTCTCTGCATGAGTGTTTGAAAAGGGGCGGACGATGATGTGGTCCTCATTTTTGGCAAACGAAAACAATGTGTACTTCCTGGACTGATGGGCAGATCAGAACAACAGTGTGCGCTTCTCTGATGTTTGTAATACAGTTCTCAGCTCAAACATCTCTATGTTAGGAAAAGTGACATTAGGCTAGGACAAGGAGCAATGGGTTCAAGCTGCAGGAAAGGAGATTCCACCTGAACCTCAGGAAGAACTCCGTGATGGTCAGAGCTGTCCGGTAGTGGAATCTGCTGCCTCCGTGGAGTGTGGTGGAATCTCCTTCTTTGGAAGTTTTTAAGCAGAGGCTGGATGGCCATCTGTTGGGAGTACTTTGATGTGGGTTCCTACATGGCAGGGGGCTGGACTGGATGGCCCCTGGGGTTTCTTCCAGCTCTATGATTCTCTGATTCCATGATTCTATGTAGGAGCAATGGATTCAAGCTGCAGGAAAGGAGATTCCACCTGAGCCTCAGGAAGAAATTCCTGGTGGTCAGAGCTGTCCGGCAGTGGAATATGTTGCTTCAATGGAGTGTGGTGGAGTCTCCTCCTTCTTTGGAGGTTTTTAAGCAGAGGCTGGATGGCCATCTGTTGGGAGTGCTTTAAGTGTGTGTTCTTGAATAACAGGGGATTGGACTGGATGGCCCCTGTGGTCTCTTCCAGCTCTATGATTCTATGATTCTATGTATCTCTGTCTGCCTTGTGTAACTTTACGCATGTTTAGCTATATACCAGAGGTGCTGCTGAATCCTCCTAGTGAATTGTGAGGGTGCATTCCAGGGTATCAGCAAGTGTGTTCAGGTGGTTATGATGCGCATGGCCCTCCTCAGCTGTGTATTGGGTTCTATTGATGTGCATGGGTAGTCTCTAGTGCTTGTCCAGATGTGCATTGAAGCACCTGAAGGGCATTGATCTGGGTATACTATGGTCCTGATAAACATTGGTTGCTTTGCAGGGTCTTCTACATGGTGATGTCATTGTGGCAGCCCTTTGCTGAATATGGACATTGCGAAAGTGCTCCGTTCTGTTTCCTGCAGAGGTAAGTCCACTTATGTAGATGTTGCTTTGAGGGTCAGCTATTTGGAATGCCAGTCCAACTTGATGTGGTGTTGTTCGGCAACAGGAATAGCACCTCATGAAGGAAACCCAGCCCAGTAATATGCATGGGAGCAGCTTATGGACGAGAACAATTTTATATAAAGCAAAGTTTCTGTGTGTCTTGAGCCTTCAGTGAGAACTAGCCGAAGAGAGTGTGGCTTGGTTTGTGATTAAGAAGCTGAGGAGAAAACACAGGGAACTGATGTTTGAAACAGGGATTGATTATCAAAGTTTGTAAGAAGTTTAAACTATTAACATATCAACTCTGTACTATAACTGAACTCGGACAAGAGATTTTATTTCCACTGTTATAGTTTGTTTTATAACTACTGAGTCAGCCTGAGTTGTCTAAAGTCACTGGTAACAAATAGAAAATGCTGCCTTGAATAAATGGTTTGGTTCTGAGTAATGATTAAAACTCTAACCCCGTTACACGGAGGTTGTGATAAAAAAAAGTGGATTCAGGACAAAGTGATCTTGAGAGGCACCTTATTGAGCTGGAACTGCCACACCAATCTGAGGGAGAAAAAGGGCCTGTCACACATCCACTGTGTTATATAAAAATAAATAAATAAACGCAGTTTGGGGATGCTTTTAAAAATGGGATAAATAAATTACAGTCAAATGCAGAATTGGAATGAAATATATTTGACCAACATGGGTGGAGTTTTCCATCTCTTGCGAGAGCACTTGTGTGTCTGCGTGCGTACGTGTGCAATCTAGTCACATACAAAGGAAATATGTTTTAAACCATTGCAACTGTTTCTAGGATACAGTCGCAGCAATTCAAAGTTGTATTTAGCAGGCATCTTTAGCTCTTCACTTCGATGCATATCCTCTGCCACTTCAGAGCCGAAGGACACTTATAAAAATACAGCTTGTGGAAAACAAGAACAGATGGGAGCTGCAGTGTCAATGGGGCACATAATTGCTTCTGGGTTCTAGCTGGGTTTTTAAAGCAGCTCTCCAAGGTGCTGAACTCTGTTTCTTCAAATTGGTGCAGCACCTTGGTAGAGGCTTTAAAGTTTGGGCTACAGTCCTCCCTCCAGATTCATGGGTTTGACCGTCGAACGATAAGTCAATAAGTCAGTAAATCCAGTTCATTCAATGGGTCTTCTCTACTTTGGACTAAGAATGGGATTTAAAGTCTTATACTGTTGTATCAGTATATGACTTGAAGGCACATAACAACAACAGCAATCATATTGTATTAGAGCCGAGATGGTGTAGTGGTTTCAGGACTCTGGAGGCCACTTGGCCATGGGTGACCTTGGGTGAGTCACATTCTCTCAGCCTCAGCAGAGAACAAATCTTGCCAAGAGAACCCTGTAATAGAGTCACCGTAGGGTTGCCAGAAGTCAGAAATGACTTCAAGGCACATGACAAGAAGTATTGTATTATATGACTTTGTTTGTAGCTCAGCCTTCCCCACATCCAAAGCTGGGACTCAAGGCACCTTGGACAGATCCTTTCAAATTCAGCCTAAAACCCTGGGTGGACTTTCCACTCTGCTGGCATGGAAGCTTACCAGCCGCCCTTGCTTGAGAAGCCCAGTCAATGCTGCATTCGACAGGCCAAGGTTATTCTTGCCATATCTGCGTAAATGCCTGTGAGGCTCGTGCCATCCAGAGCATATGTGTGATGTGTCATTGCCCGCTCGAGCCATTTCCTGCCTCCCTCCGTCAATCAAGAGGTTCTGATTGCTTGGGAGCCATTATCCACCTGGTTTCCATCCTTCTTCATTCACCGGGCCTCTCAGTGCCGTTTTCCCAATCTTGCCTGGTCGGCAGGAGCCTCATAAAACAAGGCCCGCACGCTTCCAAAAAAAGGAGAGAGACAGAGAGAGAGGGAGAGAGAGAGAAAAAAAATCAATCTCTTCTCTATTAATTTGGGTCCCTCCAGATTTATCGTTGTCTTTTGCATTGGCAGATCAAAGGCACCTGGCAATGTCTCAAATAACCTTTTTAATTTTGAGATGGGTTGGAAGCTTAGCTCGCCACAGGGATGCGTGTGGCTTCGGTCCATTCCCAGTCTTGTGGGCTGACTTCAACAAGCACAAAAATAGCCGTACAGACTTAGAACATCAATCCGTCTCAACCAATGTTGCCTACCCAGATTGGCAGAAGCTCTCGGTCATTCCCCACCTGGAGAAACCCTCCTGAGGGGACGGGGCAGTTGGGGACTCCCATGTCAACTAGGTGTTTGATCCACTTTGACGTTTAGTCTGCACTTTGAAGGAGCCTCCAAACTATTTGGGGATAGGCTACTGTGCCTGGTTTTTGGTCTGAACTTTAAGGAGATAAATGGAGGGCTGAACCTATTTGGTGGGGTAGAATGGTAGGTGAAGGAACAGCACAGTGTAGTAGTTTGAATGTTGGACTAGGACTCCAGGAAACTAGAGCTCAAAGCTCTGCTCAGTCGTAGAAACCCCCTGAAGGAAGGTCCCACTCTCTCAGCCTCAGAGGAAAGAACTTCCTCTGAACCAGTCTAGTCAAGAAAATTCCATGATAGGTTCACCTTAGGGTCACCATAAGCCAGAAATGACTTGAAGGCACATAACAACAAAATGCTGAGGTAGGTGGTGAATCTCCTCCGAAATTTAGTCCAAACTTTTAAGGAGCTATGCAGGGTGCTGAACCCAATTTTGCAGACAGGGTTCAGCACCTTTAAAGCTCAGATTGAAACTTGAGATATGTTTCCATTCACTGACATAGAAACCACAACCTCCTCTCGGGCCCAGCCGTTAAGGTCCGGGGATGATAGAATTGTACCTGGCTGCTCTTCTCTCTCTCAAAGGGAGGTTTTGGTGGGTGTGTATTAGAATAGATCCACTGCTACAGTGAAGAAGATCACAAGGGGGAAATGAAAGTACCTAAAGGTGTTGTGAGGACTGGAAATGTTCAGAGATAAGGAGGCAGGAAACATGCTCCAGCCTCAAGGATGAAAGATGGGTAAACAACTGTGAGTCTGGAATGGTGGGATGATGTTAGATTTATGACACTACCATAGACATTTGGATTGCAAGTTATCCAGGGCATGACACTACCGTGGAGATTTGGCCCTTTTCCTTAAAAATAAAGCATGGTTCCAGAACTCATGGTCCTGAAAAAAAGACTGACTTAAATAAAAATGTTGGATCCTGCCTTACACTGAACTGGCCTATCTGGGTGAGTACTGCCAACATTGATTGGCAGAGACTGTACCGGGTTTCAGAAAAGGTCCTGGCCCAGTCCTCCTTGGAGGTGTAAAGGATTGAATGAGGGACTTTCTGAATGCAAACTAGGTGCTGTGGAACTCACTGCCACAAGAGGCAGGGAAGGCACCATGGCTGAATAGGGATGTATGTCAAGGCCAGGCTTCTCCTTGGAGGGATTCGCTGTGTTCATCTCGCACTCTTCCCCAGGTGGGCTTGGTTTCCCCGCAGCCAATACCCTTTTTAACGTGAGAGGACACAAGGCTTTTTGATGGCATTAATTAAGCTGTTTCAGATGCAGGCCCGCTCTTTGATATTTGTGGTTCCAGTCATGGGAAATGGCTGTGATAGCATTAATGATTTGCATAGCAATTATTTCTTCTTCTAACGATTGGAGGCAAGGAGGAGCGGGGTGGGGGGGACAAAAGGGATCTGAATGCAGAGTGGAATTTTAATGTTAAGGCTGCAGGTTGGGAAATTGTTCTTAAAAAAGGAATTAGTGGAAGCTAGTGTTTTGTGGCCCCAAAGTAGTTAGTTTCCATTAGAGCTACACATTTCCAAAGTAATGCTTGCTCTTCCCATTTCTCAAAAAGTAACTAGTTCTAGTGAACTTAAAAACACTATCTCAGTGCGACAAATTGTTGGCGCATAGTACAAGACATCCTCTCTCCCATCTACCTCTTTTCTGCCTCAACCTCGTGGCAGAGACTGAAACCAACAGCATAAGCCGGCACTTGAACCATGTGATCTTCCCCCTCTGTTGTTTAACGAGGCTGCACCACCACTCACAGCTACAAAAGTAACTAAAAACACTTGGAGTTACACCACAAAAAGAAGTCAAGTTATCCGTCATTAAGTTAGCATGCTAATGTAATGTAGCAATACCTTTTTCCTCTATATATATGCCCACCTGAGAATTCAGATCTATTGGAGAGACCATCCTCTGTGTCCCACCAGTAGGGAAAATTATATTGTGGGAGGACATAGGGAAAAGCCTTCCTCGTGGTGGCACCCCAGTTGTGGAATCTCTTCCCCCTGGAGGCCTCATCGGTGCCAACATTGGGATGATTTCAGAGCCAAGTCAAAACTTGGCTTTTTATTAAAGCCTTTGGGCCTAACTTGATTTTATCCAAGCTATGCGTGTGCTATGGTTGCACGCTTTAAAATCATTTTATCCAGTTTTAAATTGTCTTTTTTTTTTAACTGAGAAGCTATTAAATATATTTGCAGTGTTTAATCATTATCATTATTATTTATGGTTTTAAACTGATTTTACTATAAGCTGCCCTGAGATCTTTGGATATAGGATGGGATATAAATATCTCAAGTAATCAATGAAGCAGTCAATCAATCAATCCATTAGTCCCCCTTATCTGTGTGGAATATGTTCCAAGATGCCCAAGGGATGCTTGAAATCATGGGTAGCAACAAATCCTATATATATACTAATTTTTTACCTTATACCTACATTCTTATTGTGTGCCTTCAAATCATTCCTGACTCAGGCAACCCTATCATGTGGTTTTCTGGGGCTGAGAGTGTGTGACATGCCCAGGGTCAGCCTGTCAGTTTCCGCGGGCAAGTGGGGTGTTGATAAGGAAACCATAGCTCTCAAGATGCCATTATACTACCACTCCCCTCATCCCGAGACAGCACAGCCCATGGTTGGGGGCGATGGGAGGTGTAGTCGAACACCTTCTGGAGGGCTAGAGATGGCCAGGCCTTGAAGTAGTGGCTAGAACTCCAGAACTAGGTGGTATTTAAATTACTACTCAGCCATGAAACATAACTGGCCTCTCTTTCTTTCTATCTGGGAACAAGGCAATCTCTGAAGGAAAGGCTGAAATTAAATATAAGTATTGTTTGGCTTTTTCTCGTAACAATAATAAATACCCTATTAATGCTGCACAAATATAAGCACCTCCAACAACAATTCCCCCCCTCCAGCCACCCACTCTCAGATCATTATCGTCCGACGTTTAAACGCCTTTGCCGCTTCGACCCACGGGGGCACTGAAAGAGATGCACAGTCAGATACTAGAACACGGCAACACTCATAATAAAATCAGAACAGAACAAGAGACAAGAAGGGAATGCCTTCTCAAAACCCAGCCAGGATTAAATATTAAAATATTAAAGGCCTAGCAGAACAGTTCTGTTTTTAACACTCGTTGGGTGAGATCAGACGTGGTTGAGCATAGCACAACATTGCGTGCACAGAACTCTGCTGTAGCTCTCCTGAGCCTCAGGACTCTCTCTCACATTGTGATAGTCTGTTACCCCAAAAGGTGGGTGACTTTGGGGTCCACCCGCAATGCCAGTACCTCCGTGGAAAGATGGGGAGTTATTAGCTCAAAAGGGAAGCCTGAGAGAGGAGAGGCCATACAAGCTCTCCTGGGGCAGGGGGAAGTAAGGTGGCCCTCTAGCCTTCCACAGTTACCCACCCCCACTGAGACCCTCAACTACATTTCCTCCTCAAACTGGAAGTGACTGGCCCACTAAAAATGTACTTTGGGGGAATCTTGGGGTTGGAAAATGGGGCAAAGGGGAATCCTGGAGACTCTTCGAGGGTGCACTTCTGCTCTAACCACTGCACAACACTTCCTCTGTGAAGGAAGCCACAGGATGGATGTTGTGGCTCGGCCACCAACATTTCCACATTGTTCCCCTTTCCGTCCCCCGGCCGTGTCTCTCCGCTTCCCCTGCCGCCGGCTATTTTCCTGCCTCCGGAATAACAGCCATCACCCCACTGAACTCCCCTGGGGGGACGGAGGAATGTAGGTAAGCCATCCAGCTTCAGGGTCTGAGCCAGCTTCCATCTGTTCTGGATGTCCCCCAGAGCCCCATAGGCCAGTAAATAGTTCCGCCGAAAGCCCGGGCTCTTGCTTCCAACTGGCTTTTACTTTCCCCTGGGGGGACTTATAACCTTGGCAGAGTTGGAACTTTTATAGACCTCCACAGCTCTTGACTTGACTGCTTCGCGACGGCCAAGGAGAGGGGAAACAGCTCTTGGCTTTGGAGATATATTGAATAAAGCAACCAAACAGCATCAGCTACAGGTAGAGCCTGAACAGACACCGTAATGTTGAAAAGACGGAATAAAATGATTGGAAACTGATGGTTAATCTTTTTAAAAAAGGAGCATTGGAACAAGAGTCTGGGAGATTGGGGGCTGAATTTCCTGCTCAGCCGTGGAATCTCAGTGGGTGACCTTGGGCAAGTTACACTCTCTCAACCTCAGATGAAGGAAATGGCAAGTCTTCTCTGGAGAAATCTGTCCTAGAAATCCCTGTGGATGACAGAGCGGCCAGAAGTCAGAGTGGACTCAGAAACACTGAACACAAAGATAAACATCGTATAGTCATTTGAGTGTGGGCTTAGGACTCAGAGACCAGAGTTCAAATCCTTGCTCAGCTATGAAAACCGACTGGTGAGCTTGAGGAAGTCGCACTCTCTCAGCCCCGGGGGAAGGCAATGGTGAATCACCCCTGAAGAAAATCTTTCCCAAAAAATCCTAGGATAGAGTCACAAGAGCCGGAGTGCTTTGAGTCCAGGGAAACCAGGATTCAAATCCTTGCTCAGGCACAGAACCCACTCAGCTGTGGGTTTAAAGACAACATCTTTAAAAGTACTTCTGTCGGCGTAACTGGAGATTACATCAGTGTATGCCACCGAAAAGATTTTGTCCTAGGTATCTATATCAACAGATCTGGGGTGGGCAACTGTAGCACATTCAGGGGCCAATTTTTCCAATATATTCCAATATATTTTCCAATTTTTCCAGATATGTTTTCCAAAATATCTCCTTCAGACCAATAAGTAGCCAGCTGAGGTGTTGAAAAATGGAGATTTTGTGATGTTATATAGTTCAGGGGACTCTACATTCTATTTAAAAGGTGATCTGTCTTTTTTCAAGGAAAGAAAATGTCTTGAGGCATCTGGATGGCTAGAAGGTCATAAACACAAAGTTGAGGGGGCAGAAATCCGGCTGGATTTTTGTCCACCTCACTGTAGATATAGGTATTATCATACCCCCCCTGCACAATCTGGCCTACCTGGTCTTGTCGTTGTAAGGATTCCATGCGAGTTATCAGAGGAAGCGTTCTGAATGCCAAAAGGGCAGGAATTCCTTCCCCATCCATCTGTCTGTCAGGGCAGTGGGCTTTCATCAAATTAACGAGTAGGTTAATTAACCGAAGCTGGGTTTGATTCATTGTTGGGGGCCCTGTTTTAATCACCAGAGTTGAGATGGAAGGGCATCTGTTCATTTTCTGCAGAGGCTATTTGAGTTGCGATGCGTTATTAATGTAATAGGAAATATTAATTTTTAAAAGGCATTTATTTATTAAAGAAGCCTTTTCCTTTTAATGAGTGATCGCCCATAATTTACTGAAATCTTTCAAAACTTCCTTAAATAGCCCCCTGGTCGAGGACTGAGCTAAATGCTCTCCAGGATTTCTTCAGGGGTTGAAAGTATTACTCTGACAGAGGGGGTACAGCAGAGACGATAATCTCATTTCTTTTATTTGTCTGCCTGAAACTTTCCATACACATTTTCTCCCTCTTGGCTGCTGCTTTAACAAATCGTCTCACCCGGCCCATCCTCTCTTTCATTCCTCTGCTACTGATCTCAACCAATCAGGGTTCCAGTATTAGACAGGAAGACATCACCACACTATGTAACCAATCAGACTTTCCTATTTTCCCATGTCAGTCAGGGGAAACAAAACCTATTTAGACTCAGGACTGTGCTTCTTATACAGATTTCATGAGTGATCATACACAATCAGGAAGCATAAACAATCAGGGATCACAAAAGTAAAAGCACAAGTCTCATCCAAAAGTTTATCAGGTTCTGTTTCCTTTCCTAGGGTCCAGAAAGAGAAGCTATTGACTTCTCTTTCAAAAGTATCATTGCCTGACCTATAGGTCTTTAGCTGATGACTCCTAGAGATTTCCTGGTTACTGTGCCGGCAGTGATGTCACAGGTGCTTGTCCTATCACAGCCAGAAGCCTCTCCACCATCACCAAATCCTTTCATTCATTATTTTACCAGTTCTCTCCACCAAATGTTGAAAAAATGATTCATCCTATCATTCATCTAGGTTAGCAAGCCTGGGTGGGGCTGATGGGTACTGGAGTCTGACAACATCTGGAGGGCTTAAGGATAGAATTGAGCCCTACTTCCATGTTCCAACTGCTGTTGCTCTGTCCTCCGAGGGAGGGAAAAGTAAGCAGGAGCAGCTCCACTGTGTTTTGGTCCAGCAGCTGGTGAAAGGCCCTCCCTCCATATTCCAATTCCCATTGCAATGGCCTATGAGGGAGAGAAGAGCAGCCAGGAACAGGTCTGTTGTATCTTGGCCTAGCAACTCGTGAGAAGCCCACCTTCCATGTTCCAACTGCCATTGCTCTGGCCTGTGCGGGAGAGAAGAGCAGCCAGTATCTGCTGGACTTAATTTTCTTCCTCCAATACTATCCCCTTTTTCTTGCATGCTCTGTCTTGTTTAGATTGTAAGCCTGAGGGAAGCGAACTGCCAAATTAATGATTTGCAAGGTACCCTGAGATCCTTTTTAACTGAAGGGCAGGATATAAACGCTCTGAAAAAATAAATATTGCCTGCTACATCCCCAGAGGGCATTTGACGGCATGGGAGGTGGATTTTCTTCTTCCATTTTTGAGACCTGGGGGCCACAAGAATTACCTTGACTTCTCCTTTCCCCACCTGTACTTTAATGACATCTCACTTTATTTCCACTACATGCATTGAGGATATCCCACACATTCTGTCCCCCTCTGCACCCCTTTCCCTGGATACCGTCAGCCATGTCCCCAAGGGCAATTTGAGCTGCAATTAAAGATGCACCTGGCTCACATCACCTAAACGGTCCCCCGCCACTTTCTGCTGGGCCCCGAGCAAAACACCGGCTCCCTTTGAAAGGGGATGGCGACAAAAGGGACATGAAGAGGCCTTTGAAAAGCTCTGGCGCGTCGGCACCTGGAATGACTAATGCGCCAGAGTGTTCCCTTCAGCCTGGCGCACAGTGTCAGGTGGGAAAGGCAGTGGTGACATGAAGATCACTCTGGGGTGGAGGGGAGGCACTTCAAAGTAGAGAGATTGCCTCTTTCCTCTTTTTCTCTGTGTGTGGAACCTCTCAGGTGCTCTCAGTATGAAAAAAGGAAATGCGCAAGGACCCATTATGGCATCTGAAGGCAGGGATGAGAAACCCTCCGTTGCTAACTTCTCCGTCTGCAACAACATCAACAAAAATCAATTGCTCACTTTTTGTCGTGTGCTAAGCCTGTTGCGGCTGACGTCCAGGGCCTAGCTGGTTTGGCTTTTTCCTTCCCCCTGCCCCATTTTATTCTTTATTGCAGGTCGGAAAATGCACCTTTCTTTAAAAAAAAAAAAAGAAAACAAATAGGAAAGTCAGCAGTGTTGAATGGGCTCTTTATGCATGAGACACGATGGTGGCTTGATGACCTGCGTAACCATGGGCTTGTGAATCTATTCTGGGTCTTAGCCCATACTTTGAAAGAATGAACCAAATCCTAAACCATATCCAAAACCATATCCTAAAATTCACTGTGGGTCTAGAATAGCTTTAAAGTTTAGACTTAAACCCGGAACGGATTTGCCTCCACCCACCTCCATTGCTGAGGCTGGATTGGTCCCTGTACCAGACAGGCTGTTTGAGTTGAAAGACCTTTGGTCTGATCCAGCAAAAAGCAGCTTTTACGTCCTTACAGAAATCACTGGGTATAATCAACCCATCAGCCCTGCCCTTCATGAAACGCCTGCTCTCCCCCCTCTGTCAGCCCCTTGTAGAAAGTATAATTGAGTGTCCTTGCCATTTTAATAATGGCCCTGTCACCCTTCGCGTTGCAGC
Source organism: Cyclura pinguis (assembly GCA_030412105.1). NCBI lineage: Eukaryota > Metazoa > Chordata > Lepidosauria > Squamata > Iguanidae > Cyclura > Cyclura pinguis. The sequence continues at coordinate 5,126,635 of CM059614.1, read as the reverse complement.
TCCCAAAAGCAAATGCACTTGTCATTCTTAAATATTTTTTTCTAACGTATCTGAAAAAGAGAAAAGAGCCATTAAAACTTGGATGGACCAGAAACACACACAAACACATGCTCCGTAATTCTGGAAATCAAGGCCTCGCTTCCTGCGGCGCCTGCCACTTTGTTGGACGCTGAAACAAAAGAACGTCTTTTGTCCCGCTTCAAAGACGATTGCCACAGCCATCGCCGTGACGGGGGTAATTGTTGAGTTTTCAATTCGAGCGCTGAGCCTCCCTTGAAAAACTGGGATGGGCAAGAGAAGACAGGGAGGTGGGAAATCTCGCAGATTTCAAAGGAGCATGACAGCAGATAGTGACCGAGATGAAGATCCCTTTAATTAGCTAATGGGATTGCTAACGTCAAGGACAGAGAAGGCAAGACAACAGTGACAAAACCACAGCTTTCAGGCCTGAGCTGGTTAGTCAGTTGCAGAAAGAGGCCAGACTAAATCCATGCCTTCTGTGTGTGCTACATCCCTGAAGCATTCCTGCTTTTTTCCTCCTTCGCATTCAACAATCGCACCCATGCAAAAACTCAGGATGTTCAAAGACAGTCTGCAACTGTACTGTGCCTATAGGCGGCAAGTGTCCAGAGAAACAGATTATTGTATGGGAGGCATAGAATCATAGAATCTTAGAGGCTGAAAGAGGTTCCAGCACCCTTTGAGGTGACCAAAATTACTAAGAGATTGTAATGACTCCCATCAATGTTTTGTCACTCGGAGTTAAGACAGTCAGCCAATTCCGGACTCCTTTGTCAACTCCGTGAGAAAGCCTTTCCCGTTTTGTCCACACACCCTCCTTCAGGTCAGGAAATAGGGTATAAAAACAGCAGCTCCAGCCCCAACAAACTGTAGTGCTTTGGATGTAGCACGTGGCACCCAGGTCTCTGTTCCTCTGAGCGGCCCTCACACTTGCCTTCTGAGCCACTCTGTTTCGACCTTCTGCTTCAGGATTGGTAACTATCACCTTTTCCATCTCATTTTTCTCCATCCAACCTTTCCTTTTTCATTTTCCTTGTATGGTTCTTGAGAGTGTCTGATTTCTTCTGTGTTTCTTAATTCCAAATAAAATACCCTGTTTCACTTTTAACTGTGGAGTCCTTTCTACAGTTGGTACTGGTATACACAGGTGAGAAGATTCTGCTGTTACCCTGCTCTTGTAGGCCTCCTATGAGCTATAATTCCCCTGTTTCTAAGGAGATCTGGGCATTGTGGGTGGACCCCAAGTTCCTCCACCTTTTAGGGTAACAAACTCACAATCTCTCATCCTTAGAAGGTCATGGCCAATCTCCTCTGAATAAACATTGCCAAGAGAACCCTAGAATAGGGTTGCTGTGAACTGGAGGCGACTTGTGGACGCAAAGCAACAACACAGGAGAGTGCATATACTTCTGCAGCTCTCCTTAATAATGACAAAAGAGCCAGAAGAACATGTGTAAGACTGTATTCTTGGATGCCGCCTTTAGCACTCTTGTGGTCGATAAGGCAAACGTTGGCTTTGAGGATTCCTACCACCCCCTTCTTCTGAACTTTCTATCCTTCATCTCCTCTGGTACTCTCTTCTCTCGAAAGTGGAGCGTTGATTATTTGAGCATAGACATCCCCCTAGAGCAGAAAGTCTGCAGTCTGAAGGAACCGGGAAGGATTTGGCTAGAGGCCAGAAAGTTTGACGAATGGAACAAAGGCGGTCTGCCGATAGAAAGACAGAAAAATAAAGAAGACTGGATGGCATTGGAGTTCAGAAGGGAAAGGTTGGGCTGGATTTACCCATAAGTTAAGTCCACCACAGTTTGGGCTCTCAGATTTTATGAAGCCTTTACATATAAAATATCACTCATATGTGAAAATAACAGGCAGTGCTGGATTATGCTATGGGGTGGCTTAAATTTGGCACATACCTTGTGGGCTACATGCAGCCTGTGAAATTCTTCTTTGCAAAGCTGACCCCCTAATGTTTCTCTGCCAGAATGTTTTCCCCAGCAAAAACAAGGTTTTTCTAGTCCTGGAAGGCATGGCGTTGCTCTTAACAGGTGGGCCACAATTCCCAAAATCCCCAAGCAGCTGTTTTGGCCAGGAATGGTTGAGACTGAAGTTGAGAGGAGTATCGGAAGCTCATCAGTGATGAGACTTTCCAACTATTCCTTTTGAACTTATGACCTGAGGTCATCTATCTTAGTATGCGGCTTCCAACGAGAGTCCTTTTCCACAGGCCTTCCGGCCATAAGTGTGTGATTTTTATATTAGAATGATGTTTCCAATGAAATGATATTTCCTGCCAATTAGACTGGGAGGGTGTACAGTGCAGTAAGAGGTCCTGCTTTTGATTGTCTCACCTCAGCTTGCTGGTGGGCAAAGGCTGAAAAGGTCCTTCTGTTGTCCCCAGTCACCAGAAGACCAGACCTCTGTTGCTCAATGCAGCTGCTGGCTGTTAAAATCGGTTTGGGGAGCGAGGTTGGGACAACAAGGCATCGTCCATCACTATCAGCCCTATGGACACCCCATCCGAGAAAGCCTCTCAGCTCTCAGGTTTCCTGGAACGGCACAGACATCAACCCGGGATGTTCAGCCGTAAGGAAAAAAACCTCCCTGCCTTTCCAAGGTGGGCGTTGAAGGAATCAACAGCGACGGGCTCAATACTTCTATTTGTTCTTCCCCTCCCAATAAATTGAGATGTATTTGCAAAAGTGTCAGGCCGAGCCCGGAGGAATGAAACTATAAAACAACAAAAGCTGCTCGGTGCCTCGATGACAGACAGACCTAGATTAATGTACCGGCGTTTTTATGGTCTGTTAACAGCTGATATGGGTTTTAAATATATTATCTCCCATTCTATTGTCTGTCATTTGCAAATCCACCCTCCCTGTCTATTGTGTTGGCTTCGAAGAGGTGGAATAATCAGGATGGAAGCTTTATTCTTTATTTATATATCCTGTGATTATTATTACCCACTCCTCGGCTTCTCTTTTTTTTCCCCCATTGATAGATCATGGCTATTTCTCCCTCTCTCTCTCCATCGTTCCTCATCAGGTAAGAGTTTTCCCCATGGCCTCTTCATGGGCAATTTACCTTGAAATCTATTGAAACATCTTTAATTCCAGGAGCTTTTTTTTTTTAAAAAAAGATCTTTCTTCCAGTGCTACTGGAGAAGGCTAGCTGTGTACGATGTCGAGGCAGAAAACTCACTCAGGAATGGGCGAATGTTTTTGATCCACACAAAGGACAACAATGCAGTGTCATCACCACTATTACACTCATCCTCACCCTCATCCTCATTTTGTCTTTTCCCCAGTTTGGGTCTCAAGGTGGCTTACAACAGTTTAAACAAACATGGTTCAACTTTATCAGCATTTGTTGGGAATGCTTTGAGTGTGTGCTCCTGCATAACAGAGGGTTGGATTCAATGGCCATTATGGTTTCTTCCAACTCTATGAATCTATGAATTGTGTGTTCCCTGAAGCCAGCCCCGTTTAACAGTCTGGGTGGAGCTGTTTGGACCAGCTGAAGTTTCTGAACCCTCTCCAAAGGGAGCCCAATATACAGTGCATTACAGTAACCCCCTCACCAAGCTGGGAGGCAGACATCTCTGGACACCACTGACACAGAACCCACAAAAAGCTGCAGTTGATGGAGAACAAGACTTCCCATAGTGCCGTTCTCCATCTCCGAGAAAGGAAAACTGAAAGCCATTACGCCCACAGAACGGCTGCACAGATGTAGCCGGAATGAAACATCTGGGAGAATCTGGCAGGCATCTGGCAATGGGTGACATTTCAGGCCGAGTGCGGGTGACGCTCACGGATGAAAAAGATGCCCGTTGCCAGCACTCACTTGGAACCATCTGCTTCCCCTCTGTTTCCTGACCAGGCTGCCCTGAGGCAACTCTGAAAAGACTGTGATGGAGCAAGGCCGTAGAGGATGAACAGGTTGGACATAAATGGAAGGGGCTGTCAGACTGTGTATTTGCGTGTATCTAACTGGCTTGTGCTATTGTTGTAGCTTGTTGTTGTAGCTTCATATAGTCATCGGGAAGTGGTATGGTGGGTATGGTTCCTTTTAAATTACACACTCAAGTGCTGAGTGCCAACAGAACTGCAGTCATCAACTTCTTCTTTGTTTTCTTCTTCTCCTTCTCCTTCTTTTTCTCCTTCTCCACCAGTATTCGGTACCAGCTAAGTACTGAAGTACTTAAGCTAAGTATACTTGTGAAATCATAGAGTTGGAAGAGGACTCCAAGGGCCATCCAGTCCAACCCTATTCTGCCAGGCGAGAATACATCATCAAAGCATTCCTGACAGATGGCCATCCAGCTTCTCTTCAAAAACCTCCAAAGAAGGAGACTCCATCACACTCTAAAACATTAGGAAGGTCTTCCTAATGTTTAGATAAAATCTCATTTTCTGAAGTTTGAAGATATTGCTCTATGTCCTAATTTCTGGAGCAGCAGAAAATAGGCTTGCTCCATCCTCCATATGACATCCCTTCAAATATTTAAACATTGCTATCATGTCACCTCTTAACCTTCTCTTCCCCAGGCTAAACATCCCCAGTTCTCTAAGCTGCTCCTCATAGGGCTTCATGGTTTCTAGGACTTCTGCCATTTTGGTTGCCCTCCTCTGAACACAAAAACGATATTTCTTTTTGCAAGTTCATTTCTGCGCAGAACAGCAAATCCTATCTCCATCCAAGCACATGCTTTTTTTTTTTTTTTTGGCACAGAATCTGTCCAAAGTAGTGCTGAGTTTGTTTATTCCTTATATTTATTTGTATGCCGCCTTTTCTCCCAGAATGGGACCCAAGGTGGCTTCCAAGAAATAAGTTGAAACTATGAAAAACATTTAAAACAATTTAAAAGAGTCTTCAGCAACTGGGCACTTTTCAAAGACTTTCTTGCTGCGAGATGCAAAATGGCTGAAATTACTTGCTGCTTCTGTTGAGAAGAAACTTAATGAAGAATTACGCCCTAGTTTTGGATGCATTCCCTCATTACGAGTCTTTGTGTCTCCTCCAAGCTCTCTAGGAGTGCCCACCCGTTCCTGAATGCAACCAGCCCTTTCCTTCTCCACGCTTAAATGTTCATGCCAGTGTATTTTCTGGGTGGGTGCTTCAACTGTCTGTCTGAATCACGCCGGCATTCACGCATATGTGTTTTGCAGTGAGAGGGGATGAGGGGGTGGTAATGGATGTATGTTTGCGTACATAATTTTCTCAAAAAGGCTCGAATTGCTGGATTCTAAATTACATTAGAGGCAAAGAACAAAGATGCCCTTTCTGATGCTCCGGAGCTGCGCCGAAGATAATGAAAGGGAACAGGAGACTGATAAGGCGGTGAGATAGCTTCCCCTGGCTTTCCCTCGCAGATAAAGCGCTCCCTGCATGAAGAGAATTCAGAATGAAAAGGCCCATGAAAAGGAACCGACGCACATAGGGGAAGATGCTGTTGAAGGCGTGATAAAAATTACCCCGATGAGAGGTGAGGAACAGGATAATAAGAGAGAGAAGAGATGGGATAGGATGGAAGAGAGGAAAACACTCAAGATAAGGGAGGTGAGAATAAAGGAAGAAAATTGGGTTATTGTCAGGATACGGTTGTACACAGTGATCTGGAGAAAGCCAGGAGTTGGGAGCTAAGAAACAGACAATCGTAGAGTTGAACGAGTCCACAAGGGCCACCTGTTCCAACCTCTGGCCCCGCAGGAATATCCAGAGGAAGCACTCTTGAAAGACTTCCACCCAACTTCTGCTTGGAGACATCCAAAGGAGAAGAATCCACACCCCTGAGGCTGTGTGTCCCACTGCCAAACAGCTTTTACCGTCAAAAAGTTCTCCCTAACAATTTCTTTTCTTGTAATTTGAATCCATAATATGCATGTGTGTCCTGGGCCATTTCTGCACTATACTATTATACTGCCATTATTCCCCTTTCAACGTCCTCTGGAATTCTGGGGTTGGTAGTTTCCTGAGGCCAAAGAGCTCTCTGGCTGAGAATTCTAGATGCCCCTCCCTAAACTACTTGTTTGCGTGTTTGTGAATTTCCCTGAATAAAGACTTTTTTACAATTCCCAACTGACATCCTACAGGTGGTTCTGGTGAGAAGATCCCATAAAGTTACCCCACCTCTGGCAGGTCCCTCCTTTTGCCTATACTTCCCCAGCTTTTCAGGGAGGCACAGGTACTGTTGGAGGAACTCAAGGTCCCCCATCTTTTGGGGTAACAGCAAAGAACACCAGAAGCAACGCGCTCAAAGAACAAGCCACAGTTGAGGACCAACAGACAGAAAAGGAGGCGAGTCAGGCTGAAGGAAAACCAGGAGCAAAATGCAAATGACAGTCAAGTTCAAGGAGTAAGGTGGAACTCAGGACCAAAGAACCAACCTGGAGATAGAGCAAGGAGCAAGCTAGAAGCCAAGACTGATATGCAAAGCAGGAGGCAGAGTCAAAGAAGGAACCAGGAACAAATGTGAACTGTAGCCAGGGTTGAAGAGTAAGCCAGAAATTGGGATCAAAGGGCAGACCAGGAGAAAAGGCTGAGGAGCAAGCCAGAAGTCATGACCGAAGGACAAACCTGGAGACAGAGTTGGCGAGCCATTCAGAAGTCAAGACCAAAGAGCAAACTAGGAGGGTTGAGGAGCAAAATTCAAGACCAGAGTGGGAGGCAGGAAGTAACTGAAGAGCCAATTAGGAGCAAAGTACAAACCATAGGCACGGTTGAGGGCCAGGTCAGGACCAAAGGGCTAAGCACGAAGCAGGCAGGGTTGAGGAGCAAACCAGAGTGAGGCAGGAGTCGGGAACTTCCTGCCATTCAGGAATACATGAATATTTGTGTGTGTGGTGTGTGTGTGTAAGATATTTGGAAAAAGGAAAAAAAATCCGAGACTATGTATATGTATATGTATATGTATATGTATATGTATATGTATATGTATATGTATTTGTATACATAGGATACTAGCGTATATACCTGGCGTTGCCCGGGATTTTATTTTCTCATAGGTAATACTTGTTAGAAAAATTTGAGATCCTGTGTCTCTCATTCCCCAAACTGTCTAGACCAGTACTTTTGACTTTTCCCCGTATTCCCCAGTCCAATATGTATTCAGAGTTAACAACATACACAGGTTGGGTTCCTGAGGGAATACACTGCCCTCCTCCTTGCTGCTAGGCCTTATCTTCATAGCAACCAGCCTATTCAAGGCAGACACAGTTGACGGAGGCCCAAGAGCTCCCTGGCTGAGAATTCTGCAGGCCCTTCCCTAAACTGCAGGCCCCAGGATTCCGTAGAATCTTCCTAGGCAGCCAATCATATGAGGTCTTCCCCTGACACAGAGGAACAAACTTTGACTTTTATATATTAGATAAGTACACCAGTGTCGCTTGCTATATTTCTATAATATAATATAATATGTGATAGATAGGTAGATAGACAGGTATGGAACAGATACAGTTTTATCACCTATCATTATATACAGTCGGCTCTCCTAATTTGCTAGGGTTGTGGCACAGGACCCCCACAAAAGCGGAAAAACCACAGATATCAAATTGTGTATGTGTGTGTGTGTCTGTGGGAAGCGGGCCAAGGCACGATCAGGAGAGCGGGCCCTCGGGGTCCAGGCCAGGTCAGGGAAAGGAGAGGGAAAGGGGGTGAGTGGGCACGGTGGCCCTATAGTTCCTCTCTCTGGCCCATCTGCTTCCTTTGGCGTGTGTGGGGCGTTGGAAGAGGTTTGTGGTGCTGCGAAATGGGGCTGTGAGCCATCCTTGGCTGGCCAGGCAGTGACAGATGGAGGAGGAGGAGGAGGAGGAGGAGGACTGGGGTGTATTTTTAAAGGGCTGTGCGGCCTGATCGGAGCTGCCGAGAGGGAAGGTTCCCCTAGAAAAGAAGTGCCTGAGGTAGGGAGACAGGGGCTGGAGAAACTTGCACGTAATTTAATTAGTGAAAGTGAAACCAGACAATGTGGATGGCCGACTGTATATAGATAGGTAGATGACAGAGAGAGAGAGAGAGAGAGAGAGAGAGAGAGAAGATACATAGACAGATCTAGATTTAGGTCTGTCTGTCCATCCATTCATCTATCCATGCGTCCATCCATCTGAAGGTTCCCCTAGAAAAGAAGCACTTGAGGCGGGGGGCGGGGGGGGCGGGGGGTTGGGGAAACTTGCAAACAACCAAATCCATGTAAATGAAAGCAGCAAATGTGGATGGCTGACTGTATATAGATAGATAGATAAACAGACAAACAAACAGACAGAAGATACATAGAAAGATTTAGATTCAGGTCTATCTGTCTGTCTCTCCATCCATCCATCCATCCATCTGGTCAGCTCTCCACGTTTGCTGGTTTGACTTTCATGGATTAGATAGATAGATAGATAGATAGATAGATAGATAGATAGATAGATAGATAGATAGACAGACAGACAGACAGACAGACAGATAGATAGATAGAGACCTATCTATATCTACTGTCACTAGCTTGGTGCCTAAGAGAGCTGAAAACCAAGCCATACCAACTTTGCCTTCAGTTGCCACAAAGGTTTCCAGGGTTTTGAACTGCTAAGTGACATTCAAATGCTACAGCTGGTTGAAATCTTTGCGGTTATTTTTGTGTGTGTAGGGATGGTGGCGGGGGGGGGGAGAAGGAGGGAGGGGAAGAGGGGAAGAAAGGTGGAGGGGGGAAGAAAGAAAACGTGGCTCCTCCCGTCAGGCGCTGCTATTAGCCAAGCGCTAACATCTCCTCCATCGCCATCTCTGCGCCCGGAAACTTAGCAACATATTGTCCATTCTGCCGCTGCCATGGCAACCCATCGCGAGGACCGTGACAACAACCAAGAGAGAGTCACAAAGTGGAGGTTTTGGGGTGGGTGGAAACATGAAATAGAAATAAATTCCAAATCAAATAGGTTGGGTCCCCCCCCCTCCAATTCCTGCCACCCTCAAAATGCTTTCCTCTGGCCCCCTTCCTCCCCGACAGTTCTGGGCTTAAGGGGTCCCCTCAACCCAGCCAGAAGAAATGGGCGATGCTGAGAAAACAAATATATATCTGTCTCTTTCGTTTTTAAGACCTGCTGAGGCTGGGCGCTCATGTTTTTCTGTGGCTGGTTGGAAATTTCCAGCAGAAGGAGACATCTCTGGTGGGAAATGGAGATCAGCCAAGAAGCAGTAGGGTGAAGTGGTTAGAGAATGCTAGGACCACTATGGTCCACGTTGAATCATTTTGGGGGAAATCAATTTGGGGCAGCATTTCTTGCTTCTTTAAGGACTCAGTCCAGTTTGCCACAGGAATCCACCACCACATTTTGGTGGTGGGACATCGTTGCGGTATGTGTGTGGCCCTTGGCGAGTCTTGGGGGGATTGGAATTGACTCCTGGCTCTGCCAGTGGTTTACAATCCAGATTGAGAGTGTTGGACTAGGACCGTAGAAGACCCAAGTGCAAATTCCCATTCACTCAGTTCCTCTGATGATCTTGGCTGAGCCATTTTTTTTCTCTCTCTCTCTTTCTCTCTCTCTCTTAATCTTTCAGCCTAACCTACCACACAGGGTTGGTGTGAGGATTAAAGATGGAGCTGTTGGTGCTGAGGAGAGCCATATATACTGCCTTGAGATCCTTGGAAGCAAAGCAGGATATAAATGTAGCAAATAGATAGATTTGCTCACCCTATTTCCAAATGACCAATTGTTATGGACTCCAAAGTGGTTCCTTTTGGTAGTCTCAAGTAGGTTAGACCCATTCAATCAATGGGATTTTCAAAAGTATTGTCTCACCAGTCAATTGATTTAGGTGGTCTTCTTGAGTGATCTAGCAACTTGTTGGGATTCAGGCAGCTGTCCTTAAGCTTCATCTGATTCTTGACACAGTGCTGGAATATCTCTGAGTTGGAACATGAGGTGCTCCTGCTTAAGCTGCTCTGTTCTCCAACCCACTCAATACACTTAGCTCCTTATTTCCCAATAAATCCAAGGTTCTAGTCCTCCTGGCTCAACCTCAGCATCATTCTCCCTGTCTTCGCTTAGAATAGTAGTTCTCAAGCTTTGGTCTTCTGGATGTTTTGGACTTCAGCTTCCAGAATCCATGACTGTTGACCAAGGGGCCTGGGACTTCTCGAACTGAAGTCCAAAACACTTGAAGGACCAAAGTTTGAGATCCACTGGCTTAGAATATAGGGTCCCTTTTTCTGCAGCATGTTGGGAAATATTGAAATGAGAGCCTAGATCAAGGGAGGGCAACTGCAACATATAACTAGAATTATCCCAGTTTTGTCCCCATGGTGAAATGCTGAACTGATTATCCTTCAGTTCAGCACCTTGGATAGAACTTTTAAAGTTCAGACTAAAAATCACCACGTGACCTGGACAGCCCTGTGGGGATACTAGTTTAGAGGTTTTTGCACTGAGCAGAGGTGAGTTTCTGTCAATTAGATGGCCCATCTAATTCTGAGGTCCAGTGATAAGAAAAGCCACCCAACAGGAGCCATAGCTTTCCATGTCAGGGATGCAGTGAATCTATTCCAAACTGTGAAGAAACAATTGAAGATGCTGAACTTATTTTGGGGAGGCCTTAAAGGAACCCTTGAAGATGCTGAAGCTGTGGGAGCTTTGTGCAGCTATCCATTGCAATGAACCTGAGTTCAGTTCTCCAAGGTGCTGAGCCCTGTTTCCAAAATAGATTTTCAGCACCATGGAGAGCTTTCCACAGTAGGGAACCTGCTTTTAGCTCTCGAAGGTGCTGAAGCCTAGCTTCAAAATGGGTTTCAGCACCCTGGAGAGTTCCTTTCAAACTTAGAGGAAAGCCCTGCATGGATTCACCGTGTCACTGAGATGGAAGTCTCATAACGTTAGTCCTTCCAAAGTATACTATAATTCAGAAAGTTCTTTCTCAGTTACTTTAACTCAAAAAGAGAGAGACTGAGAGAGAGAGAGAGAGACGGAGAGAGATTATTAGGGTAGAAGTGTGTTGGGGTTCAGAGGGCAGCAGTCTGGTGGTTTGAACCACCCCTTTGTTAGTTTGACAACTGTGTTTCTCCTTGTGTTGAAAGGACCATCAGCCCTCGCTGCCAAGTGGCGGACATCGGGGCAAGAGGTCAAGCAGTCTCACCAAGCCACCTGGGAGAGCAAATAGATTTAAGGTCTGTCATAAAGAGATATCGACTGACTTCCGCTGAGTTGGGTTCCTTGACTTGATAGGCGAGTATCGACTGGAGATGACACACAGGCCAGATTGCTCCTGGAAGGGAAAATGTTAGTCTTCCATTCCAGATAATCAAGAAATCAGTGTGTGTGGGGGTGGGTGGGTAGGTGGGGGGGCATTCCTTCTTAAAGACACTTCCTTCAAGGGACAAATTTCTGTTTTGCAAGGAAAATAAAATATAGATTCATTGGCTTCCAACCAACATCCACTCATTCATTCCAAAGCATAAATGATGGCAGAAGCAATGAATGTATATGCTAGGGATGAAGAACTGCCTAGGGGCTGGGAGTTATTTTTCCTCTTTGTGTCAACAACAACAGCAGCAGCAACAGCAATAACAGTAAATTCCTGCCACAATATTATTTTTATTTGTTTCTCCATCTATGTTTACTCAAATGCTCTCAGGTGGTCCATTCTGATCATTCGCATGGATTTCTCTATAAGTGAATCTGTCCTCCTCTCAAGTAGACTTGTGAGTTTAATTATATCAAATCTTTGGCTAATTCTGGGGAGGGAAGAAGTGTTTTCTTTCTCTCCTAATGCTAAGAAAACTTTCCTCAAAGTTCAGAAACAAGCTGTTAAATTATATCCTTCAGGGCACGTCTGAAATTGGTTGTCGATTTCATATTCCAGAGCAGGGGTAGACAGAAGGGTGTCTCTGGATTGGTCATGGATGCCTGAGAGATGGATGTACAAAATTATGAACCTTCCTTGGGCATTGCGAATTCACAACATGATCTCAAGCAGGGAACTGCTTTCTTTCTCTCAGGGTCTGAGCTTCTCATCCATGCAGTCCTGTTTGGACAGAACGGTAGCCAACAATTCCTTCTGTTTGTGTCTGAGACCTCCAAACGCCAGGTTACAAAAATAATTGTGGGGAAAAAAAGGGGTTTTGACAACTTTCTTTGGCTGCCTGGCAGAACTCTTGATAATGATCAGAACATGCCAAGAATGAGGGAAAGAGAGAGAGAGAAAGGGACCAATTAAATCTTCCGTGTGACCAGCCTTCCATCTGTTTCCTTTCCTGGGCTTCTAATTCTCTCTTCTGCCCATCTCCTTCAACCTCATTGGCTCTGTTTTTAAAGCGAGTGTCTTGTTTTGTTGAGTGTTGGATAACAACCCAATTTCTCCTGGCCACTGGCTCCTTCAGGCACCATGGAGTCAAGGCTCCAGTTCAGAACGCAGATGCAAGCCAGGCTAGAAAAAAGGATATCGGTGTGCTTTGGCTCCCACTGAGGGAGAACGGTAAGCAGATGCAACTTTCAGTGGGTGCAGCTGACGATGGGAAGGACTTGTTGCAAACAGGCTGAAGGCATCTTACAAGGTTTGACCCACCCTTGAAATCTTGTCCCAGATCAGTTCTGTTACCATGCCATACACCCCACTCTATATGATATGGTGTAATCATCTGGAATACTGTGTCCAGTTCTGGGCACCTCAATTCAAGAAGGATATTGACAAGCTAGAATGTGTCTAGAGGAGGGCAACCAAAATGGTGAAGGGTCTGAAAGCCATAAAGCCCTCTGAGGAGCAGCTGAGGGAGCTGGGGATGTTTAGTCTGCAGAAGAGAAGGTTAAGAGGGGACATGATAACCATGTTTAAATATTTGAACAGATGTCATATGAAAGATGGAGCAAGCCTGTTTTCTGCTGCTCAAGAGACTAGGATACAGAGCAATGGACTCAAACTACAGGAAAAGCAATTACACCTCAACATCAGGAAGAACTTGGTTGGTTGACAGTAGAATATGCTTCCTGGGAGTGTGGTGGAATCTCCTTCTTTAGAGGCATTTGAAAAGAGGCTGGACAGCCATCTATTGGGAGTGCTTTGATTGTGTCTTCCTGCATGGCAGAATGGAGTTGGACTGGATGGCCCTTGAGGTCTCTTCCAACCCTCTGATTCTATGAACTGTGTTGTTTGAGAGGTCCCGTGTGTGTCTTCTGCTCAGTTGCCTCCCTACCTCCTTCTTCAACATGTTTCAAAGCCATAGCAACATTCCACAGTACTTGAGAAAGGTCTGGAGGGAGACTTTTGATGGAGCTTTAGTAAATATCTCCTTATGCCCACAAGACATTGGCATGCATAACTATGAGTTATGTGCGTGTGTGTCACAAATGGGATTCTTACTTTTGCATCAAGATGGATTCTGTTGCAAGATACCAGCTTTGTACGTGGGAGATTCCAAATCCAGTCCCAGATTGCTGCTGGTCACAAGCTGAGAATGAGCCAGCAGCATGATGTAGCTGCAGAAAAGGCAAAGGTGGTTTTTGATTCAATGAAGAAGGCCATAATTTCCAGCTCATGGGAAATAACCATTCCACTTTGCTCTGTCCTAATGCTCGCCTAGAACTTTTGGACTACAATTCTTATGCACCCTCACTATTACCCACCCTCCTGGATGGGGCTGATGGAAGCTTTAATTCTGGAAGGTACCAGGTTGCCTTTTACTGCAGAGTGAAATATATACAACATTTTTTCCCCTAATGGAAGAAGCAATCAAAAAAGAAAACAAACACAGACAGCTATTTGTACACTCTCCCTCCTCCCTCTGTCTCTAAGTATGTTTACATATAGAAAGGACCGAAAACTATAATTTATTTTTATTTATTTTTGATCATGTCATCCTTCTGAAAGATAAGCAACTCCCTCGGAGAGAACAACCGAGAGGCAAGCCTTCGTGCCACTGAAACCAGGCTGTGGAAAACAAAAGAGGGAAAAGAAAAAAATTACATTACATTTGAAAATAAATAAATAAAGGAGAGCAAGAGGATTTTTTTTGTTACCTGCGGCATCAAGGGAAATGCCAGTTGGAATCTCACTCACTGTTCTGACATTCAGCCTGATGGGGAAGGAACAGCCTTTAACTTTGCTCACACCCAAAAAGACCTCTCTTTGTCTTCAATTTAATTCCTTATCTCTTTTTTTTGAAAACAGGGGGTAGAGAAAGTGCCATTTGTGGCGCGCCAGTGGCTTTTTTGGGCTGTTTCTGTGGCCTTTTCAGGTGCCCTATTTCCCCTTTTCAAAAAATACTTTTTCAGACTTTTTCCCCCTCATAAATGTCATCTACCATGCCTCAGGGGTTGCGGGGGCAATTTTTGCCATGTTTTGGGGCTCACTAGACTATTTTAGTTTCGTAAGAGGCCATTTGGATGACAGGAAGTGATCCAGAAATTGACGTTTCAATCACTACCCGTTGAAAGAAAGAAAAGTCTTGCTCCAGCATTTCACAAATGAAAACCAGGATGTGTGTGGCCAAGCAATGTCAGAGCGTGGTCAAGATGGCAAAAGTTATGGATGAGGAAGCCTGCACAAGCTAGGAAAGGCTGCAAAAGTTTGCTTATGCCTGAGGTTACTGGTGGTTCTCTCTCTCCTATCAACCCTGTTGGGTGAATTGAATGAGAATGACTTTTTCACTTCAAACTCCCATTTTGAGCCGTTGAAGTGGGCCAAAGACCAAGGGCAAAGTCATCTTCGCCAGCTTGGCTTTGCAGCCATAAGAGTATATGGTTTGCCTTTCATGCCGATCAAATGATATTTGCCAATTCTATCATATCGTGGAGTGGGGGTATACAGCATGGTTACGGTGTCAACTTCTACAATGGTTAAGGTAGATTATTTCAATTCCAGCAGACCTAAGGCAGGGGGACATTCATCTGGACACCTGACCAGGAAGCTAGAGTGGCCAGTAGTCGGGCATTTCAGCTGGGAACATCACAGCCTCTCCGATTCATCCCCCTTTGGAACTGAGGCGCCTTTGCCTTCAGGCATTTTGGACTAAAGGAAGAACTTCTGCATTCATAAACTCAAGACCCAAACACCGCATGGCCTCAACCTAGAGGGTAAGAAAATTGTCCCCCGAAGAATGGTGGAAACAGAGTGTTCCAAAAGACCACCTTAAATGCAGCTCCATTTCATCTTTCACAACAGAAGGTGGAAGCTGACACATTTTCATTTTATATTTTCTTAGCTCTGCTCATTAATCACTACAATAGCCGCACACACACACACACACACACACACATTTCTCTTTGCTGTGTAGGTATCAGATATTTTGGCCCAAAGAGAGGTGATAACTCCTAAGAGTGTATTTTCACTCTATCTCCCCATGATGAACTCCCACAAGAGCACTATTAAGAGGCTGGGGGTGGATTAAAGGCATCACTAATAGCTGAGATTAAAAAAAAAACTACTTTTCTTTCTCCACAAAAAAAGGTGGGGAGAGAGAGCTGGCAGGAGGGAGAGAGGAAGGAAGAAGGGTGGGAACGAGAGGTGAAATTACCAAGGAAACTAGAAATCAAATGGGCCACAGCTCGTCGGGAAACCGGGCCAAGCAATCAAAGATTACGGCTGGTTCTAATTGAAGGTTAATTTCTTGTTTACCCTCCCGACCAAGAGGGGGAGAAGACGCCGGCGACGGGAACCTCGAGATGTACACGGCTCACCGATGCTCGGCAGAGGGAGTTGGGGTGGGGAAGAGATAAAAGAATCCAAGACAAAGGACTGGAGAGGGAAGACTTAGGGATGGAAGTTACATGGACCAGAAATCAATGGGTTCAGATGCCTGGAGAATCTGGGTAAATGTGAGGAAGATCTTCCTGCTGGGATGAGCTCTTTGGACATGGAAGAAGCTTCCATGGAAGATGAGAGGCTGGAGGAATCAAAGCAGTGTCTTGCTCTGCTCCCTAGCCAGAGGTCAACTCACAGTGTTGGGCAGTTGAAGGCGCCCGCTGTTAGTATGGGAATTAGAGTGGTAGATTAGAAGCTCGAAGTAGATGTTTGGCTGGTACCAGCCAAACATCTACAGGAAGATAACGGGGCTACAGCTAGAGAGGAATGTATGGGAGGGTCTAGGATCTTAATGGCTTATTCTCGTCTCTTTCGCCAGCCTGAGTGCCGAAGTCTACTGCATGTATTACAGTTCCAAATAAAAGAAGCTTTGAGGCTTTGAGGCTGTGGTTCTTTGAGACCTGCCCCATGACATCTTCCGCACAAGACCCTGGTGGTTCTTGTGGGAATATGTTATCAGTCTGCCAATCCCCTTCCCACTCTCCACAAGTCATAGAATGATCATTTAGGAAGGTTAATACAGCCAAACTGTAATTCTAGGGGTATGAGTGGATGAATGAGGAGTCACTGAAGAGTTCCACCTATGGAACACTTACCAGTCTTGTGCTCAGATTTCCATTCTGGTAGTACCCTCGAACCTTTAGTCTGAGCCACATTGCTTTGTCTCTACTCCGCAGAATAGGTAAATAGCACCCATTTCACCCTAACTTCTCGCTATCCAATTTTCCTTCCTTTCCTTTGATTAGCCTTATGTGGTTGTGAGACTGCTTGTATCTTGTGTGCGTTTGCGATATTCCCCAATAAAATATTTTTTTAATCTCCAACTGGTGTCCCTTCATTAGCACTGGTATACAAAGGTTCCTGAAGATCAGACATGGACAAAAATGAAAGTGTGGTCAAAAGAAGCTTGTGTTTTGTAAGCCTGATGCCGGCAAGATAAGGGGCAGGAAATATGTGCTTGGGTCAAACCGCTCAAGGATGGTGAGAAGTGAAAAAGAGACATGGGTCTGGAAACTGTCTGAGAAGTGGTGTGATGCTTGGATTTATGGCCCTCACCAATCACAGCTTTGCGTGCCTAAATTTTGGAACTGTATGTATAAAAGGTGTAAGCACTATGTATGCATTAATCTCAGCAACTTTGGAGGAAGTGTGCTGTTTTTCTCTCATTTCTACAAATAAAGCTTCAGTCTACTTCACAGTGAAGTTTGTGGAGTGTGAGTTATCTAATACATGATGTCAGGATCGCAGACTTGCAGTTTCTGAAATGCATACCCAAATCTGTGGTTGTTTTGCCAGTGTGTTGAAGATGTCCTCTTATACATCTGCATTCAATCCCATAAAAAGATTGCAAGATTGCAACACTTTTGGCTTAAGGGACTTACAGCTGATACAACGCTTTGGGTCACAAAGGTGTGATCCTGGACTGTTAACTGGTATTTTCAGGACAGCTTTTGCCAGCAAGCTCTGTGGATTTGGTGGCTGTCAGAAAGTGATAACCAGCTTGTCGATGGCCCTAGCAAGATGTTCAGAATTGGTGAGCGTGTATATTTGAAATTCACTGTAGTTTCCGTGTGCAGGTGTCTGCATGCTACCTTGGCTCCTGGTAAAATAGCACCTTTGTAGAATCTGGTTGAGAAGAAGACAGAGGATTTCATCAAAATTGCCAGAGGAATGAAAAACAGTGCCATTTTTTTTAAAAAAAACACTCTTCCTTCCTTCCTTTTTTTTCTTTCTTTTCTTTCTCTTTGTTTCTCTTTCTTTTTCCCTGGTCAGGTTGTCAAAAGCATTTGAAGCAGGAGAGAGCGAGAGCGAACACGAAGGGGAGAGGCAGAGAAAGAGAGGTGGTTGTCAGCCAATTAAACATCTTTTATAATCTGAACCTGAAGGGAGAAGATAAAAAGAGGAGACAAGTGGGAACAGGGAGATGGGATCACGGCAAATAACAGCTTTCTGGTAGTGTTCTTACATGACGGCTGAGACATGTCAGCGGGGCAGTGAATCCACTCCGAGTTTGTGTCATGCCCTGGATAAACGCAATGCACAAACTCCACTCGCAGGTAGACAGCGGTGTTTATTCCTGCCCACCAAACAACATAGCACACTTCCTCCAAAGTTGCTGAGAGTGAAGCATACATGGAGTTCATAGGTTTTATATCTTCCCATACCAATTTAGGCATATAAAGCTGTCACTGGAGATGAGTATCGCTTAAACATCATCCCACACCATTAGACAATTCCCAGACATTCAGTTGTTTACTGCTTTTTCATCCTTGAAGCAAGAACATGTTTCCGGTCGCTTATCTCTGAGCATTTTTAGTTCTGACAACAGCTTTTAGTGTCTTTGTTTTCCACTTCTCTCATCTTCTCCCCCTCTCCTGAATACATTGCCTGGTGAAAAACGATAGCTATGTTTATACCTTTGAAGGGATGCCATAAAGAGGATGTGGCACGCCTGTTTTCCGCAGCTCCAGAGACTAGGACATGGGCCAATGGCTTCAAATGGAAAAGAGATTCCATCTAAACTTCAGGAACAACTTCCTGAGCGTAAGAGAAATTTGACAGTTGAATGTGCCGCCTGGGAATCTGGTGGAGTCTCTTTCTTTGGAGGTTTTTAACCAGGGGCTGGATGGCTATTTGTTGGGAATGCTTTGAAGGTAAATTCCTGCACGGCAGAATGGGGTTGGACTGGATGACCCTTGAGATCTCTTCCAACTTTATGATTCTATAATTT
Source organism: Cyclura pinguis (assembly GCA_030412105.1). NCBI lineage: Eukaryota > Metazoa > Chordata > Lepidosauria > Squamata > Iguanidae > Cyclura > Cyclura pinguis. The sequence continues at coordinate 5,108,118 of CM059614.1, read as the reverse complement.
TTTTTTTTAGAAACACTTTAGAAATGATTTATTCATACGTGTAGTTTTGGAAATGTTTTTTAAAATGTTGGCAGGTTTAAACTCCCAGGAACTGTACTGCGACATTTGGATAAGTGTGAAATCTGACAGCTGGCTGTATTCTGATCTAAATTTTGATATATTGTTTCTGACTAGTTTGCTATTCACCATCAAGTCAACTAAGACTTAATGGTGCCGTATGAATGAGAAACTTTCACAACTCCCAATCATCAGAATCCCTGCTCATATCTTCTATACTCAGGGCAGCCATGGCATCATCGAAGTAGCTAATCCCCCATAATCCAGTTTCCCTCTGTTCCTACTGCCTCTTTCTCCACAAAGCATTATACCATAATTTTTTTCAATTAATGGTTCTTTATGAGGAATGATAAGGAAGTGATGGCACTGCTCTATTCTCCTTTGGTCAGACCCTGCCTGGCATCATGTGTCCAGTTCTGGGCCCCACAGTTCAGGAAGGAGATTGCAAAGCTGGAAGGTGTTCAGAGGAGGGCGACCAAAATGGTCAAAGGCATGGAAACCAGGAAGCCCTATGAGGAGTGGCTGAGGGATGTTTAGCCTGGAGAAGAGAAGGTTGAGAGGTGACATGATAGGCATGTTTAAATATTGGACAGGATGTCATATGGGGGATGGAGCAAGCCTATTTTCTACTGCTGCAAAGACTAGGACATGGAGCAATGGCTTCAAACTTCCGGAAAAGACATTCCACATAAACATTAGGAAGAACTTCCTGAAGGTAAGAGCTGTTCATCAGTCAATACACTGCCTCAAATTGTGGTGAAGCCTCTTTCTTTGGAGGTTTTTAAACAGAGGCTGGATGGACATCTGTTGGGAATGTTTGGATGGTGTCTTCTTGCATGGCAGAAGAGGGTTGGATTGGATGGCCCTTGGGCTCTCTTCCAACTCTGTGATTCTATGATTTGCTATTTGCAATATGGTGGTTCCCCCCCCTCCGACTAGCCTACCTTACAAGAAACTCGTAAAGATAGCAAGATGACAGATGCGAAGCAGCCTGCACACTTGAAAAATATTTTGCTTAAGTATCACTGAGATTTACTTCCAATTAAGGATTATTTGGATTCCTTTCATTGAATATTCCCTGTTGGGCAAAGCTTCATATCCCCCCTTTGACGCATCTTCTGCCTCCTAATGTTATCCCATAAAAACACGCCGAAGGTGCCCTGCTGAATAATTTGCTTTATTTTTTTATATATTCCTTTGCAAAAGAGTGGCAATATTTCATAAAGAGATGGAGCAAGCTGGGGCCCGTTTATAGGCCATTATGTTGGGCAGGCTGAAAACGAGGTACTTGAATTTAATAGGATGGCTCCAAGAAAAGAAAGGAAAAAAAGTCCTGTTTAATACATTTTAAAAAGCTGTAGAGGTTGGAGAGCTCTTGAACAAGGGGAGGGTGGACCTCATGACTGTTTCTGCAGCCCCCACAAAGCTCCAAGGCCTGAGAAAGATGCTCACCCCTCCTCTAAAGAAATGGGTTGAAGGATTAATGAATACGGACATAATTTCTTACTCATTTTACTCTCAAGGGAAGCAATGCGTTAACTATCAATTTTCTAGGCCTAGGAGCAGATGAGAGGCCCTCCATCCATCCCCACTGCCACTGCCCTGGCCTCGGAGGGAGAGAAGAAGGGGCAGGCACAACTCCATTGTGCTGGGGCCCAGAAGCAGGTGAAAGGCTCTCCTCTCCCTCCATTCCAGCTGCCACTGTCTGGCCTCGGAGGGGGAGAAGAAGGGGCAGGCATAGCTCCACCATGCCTGCGCCCAGAAGGAGACCAAAGACTCTCCATCCATCCCCACTGCCACTGCCCTGGCCTCGGAGGGAGAGAAGAAGGGGCAGGCATAGGTCCACCATGCCTGGGCCCAGAAGCAGATGAAAGGCTCTCCGTCCATTTCAGCTGCCACTGTCTGGCCTCGGAGGGAGAGAAGAAGAGGCAGGCATAGCTCCATCATGTCTGGGCCCAGACGCAGGTGAAAGGCTCTTCTTCGATCCCAGCTGCCACTGCCCTGGCCTCGGAGGGAGAGAAGAAGGGGCAGGCACAGCTCCACCATGCCTGGGCCCAGAAGGAGACCAAAGACTCTCCATCCATCCCCACTGCCACCGCCCTGGCCTTGGAGGGAGAGAAGAAGGGGCAGGCATAGCTCCACCATGCCTGGGCCCAGAAGCAGGTGAAAGGCTCTCCCTCCATTCCAGCTGCCACTGTCTGGCCTCGGAGGGGGAGAAGAAGGGGTAGGCATAGCTCCACCATGCCTGGACCCAGAAAGAGATGAAAGGACATCCCTCCATCCCAACTGCCACTGCCCTGGGCTCGGAGGGGGAGAAAAAGAAGCAAGCATGGCTCCATCATGTCTGGGCCCAGAAGGAGATAAAAGGACCTCTCTCCATCCCAACTGCTGCTGCCTTGGCCTTGGAGGGAGAGAAGAAGCCTTGTCTGAGATGAATTTGATTTTTTCCCCACTTTTGTTTCAAGAAACCACCTAGCACACAGGTTTATTTCATGCTTTAAAAGGAAAGCTGCCACAAGAGGTGGTGATGGCCGCATGGATGGGGGAGGGAAGGCTGATAGCCTCTGGCAAATTCATTTCCAGGAGATGGGGTTATTTATTTATTTATTTATTTATTTATTGGCCCCATCATTTGGATCAAAGCTTTTAAGTCTCAAAACCTGGCTGATCTCCAGATGCTGAGAGCAGGAGGGAAGGGAGCGAGGGAGAGAATGGTAGGCACAGATAGCAACAGCTCCGAGGAAACTGGAGAGGCAAGAGGGCATCGGCACCCATTTTCTGGTTGAATTATGTGCCATCTTTACAAGAGGAGGAAAAAAGAAAAAGAAATGATGAGTGGGAGCTATGGGAGTGGATGGGAGAGAAGCAGCCAAACCCATGCAAGACAGACTCTTTGCTGCAGCGATCATTTTCGGGAAGGAATGGAGCCTCTTGTCTGAAGACTTATGGGCCAGCTCAGTCATTTTTCAGTTCTAGACACCCTCGATCGTATATATATAAAAAAAGCAAGCTTTTGGCAACAGAAGGGGAGGAGGTTCAAAAAGAAAAGGGAAGGGAGAGATCTAAATTGAAAGCAAATAGCAAACGGGCTTCTCTGGGTGATGAAAAACTCCTGTTCCGTCGCTTCCTTGTACAATATTTATTTTATCCTTTTTATAACTACCCGGCCTGCCTCTACATGTTATTAAAGTAATGCATTTGCTTAACCTCCACTTAAATTCTCCTCCCGGCCCTCCCTCCCGTGATTGTACATCTCCCAACTACACAATTTCCAACGGCTCATCCATGCGGTGGCTGGACAATTATATTAAACACCCTCTTTGCGAGGAGGGTGAATCACAGAGCAAGCCAGGGTGCAAAATTGTAGACTGTTACATGTGTTAACACAGCAGCTCCCTGGATTTCGGGAAAGACTCAGCAAGCTGGAGATGCTCAGAGAGGAAGTTACCATTCTGGAATAAAGAGCTGGGCTTGCATGGAGTTAGTGTGGTGTATCAGCAGTCCCTTTTACTGGGTAACATTGGGCAGGTCACAGTCTCTCAACCTCAGATGAAAGCAATGGCAAATCTTATCAGAGACAGCACTGTGTAGTGGTTTGTGCCCTGGACTAGGTTCCTGGGAGACCAGGGGTTTGTATCCCAGCTTGGGCATGGAAACCCTGTGGGTAACCTTAGCAAATCACACTCTCTCAGCCTCAGGGGAGGGCAACGGCAAACCCATTTTGAAGAAATCTTTCCAAGAAAAGCCTATAAGAGGTTTCTCTTAGAGTTGCTGTAAGTCAGAAACAACTGGAAAGTATACAAGGATGGTGGACAATCAGTGGGAGGGAAAGCTGGGCTTAGTGGAGTCAGGAATGGTGCATTAACCACACATTCCTGAGTTAGAGGTTACATGGAGTTAAGTACAGTGCCCCGGCAGTACTATCCTGGCATGAAGAGTCGGGCTTTCACGTAGCTAACTATGGAGTAGTAGCAGTACGTTGCTAGTGTGAAGAATTGAACTTGCATAGAGCTAAGTATGGGACACCAGCAATACCTTCCTAGGATGAAGAATCGTCTTTCATTGGGGCTAGGTATAGTGCATGATCCAGTTTGTGTAGTGGTTTGAGCATTGGACTTCCACGCTGGAGACCAGGCTTCGAGTCCCTGTTCGGCCATGGAAACCCACTGGGTGACTTCTGGTGTGTCTCACACACACACTCAGAAAACCCTGTGGTAGGTTCACCTTAGGGTTGCCGTGAGTCAAAAATGACTTGAAGGCATACAACAATAACAGGTAGTGCATCAGCAGTACCTTTCTGGGATCAAGAGTGGTCTTGTATCGAATTAATAAGCATGGCACCTCAGTAGTACACTCTTGGAAGAAAGAACGGGTCGGCATGAAGCAGAGTCGGTGCTCAGCTTTGGGGGCCGGTGCTGAGAGCCACATCTGGTGGAGGTGTCCAAAGGCCTCTCTAACCCAGTGTTTTGTTAGATTCCACAAGGGGCAACCAGAGGACCAAATGCGAAGCCCACCGTGTGAACACAACACTACGGCAACTCTAACCTGAGAGGTACAAGACAGAACCTCATTGTAGCTCTGTTGTGGGCCTTCGAGTTGCTTCCGACTTATGGTGACCCTAAGGAGGGTGTGTGACATGCCCGAGGTCACTTGGTGGGTTTCTAGGCCGAGCAGGGAATTGAACCCTGGTCTCCAGGCTAGCAGTCCAGTGCTCAAGCCACCACACTGAAATAAGTCTTGCAATGGTGAAGAATCGGCAGCCAGTCTAATTGGCTTTTGTCCATAGGAGGCAAGGTACCATCTTGTCCTTTTCTTCGGGGACCAAAATATCTTGGCTTGGCCACCATCCATTCAGCTTTTGCCTTGAAGAACCATAGAAACAGAAAGTTGGAAGAGAACACAACAGCCATCTAGTCCAATTGCCAACCATGCAGGAATTTATGGCCAAAGTATCCCAGAAATGGCCATCAACCTCCGTTTTAAAATGTCCAATGAAGGTAAGTCCAGGGCAAATTATTCCATAGTTGGAAAGGTCTGAGCATCACTAAGATCTTCTTCATTCAGTTTAACTAAAAAAGAGAGAAGGGGGAAAGGGAAGAAAACCTACATGACACTATGTATTTGCATATTATTTAAATAAGGACTTTTTTCTCTCTCCAAATGAATGCTTGTTTCTTTATCTTACATATTTATAAGCAACGTGATTGATTATTTATTTATTTTTTACTCAGGAATGGTATTATTACATCTGAGAATCAGTAAAGGTGGTAGAAACTTAACTGAACTTAACTCAGTGGCAACAGTGCAAGGCTGTTAATATATAACTTCACAGAGATTAAAACCCTTAAGGCACCCTGGTTTTCTCTGTTTTATGTCTTCTTGCACAGTTCAATGGGAGCAGGAAGAACTTCCCCCGTACTTTACTGTCACCAGTGTAAGGTGAGAGGAAATAGAGAGTGAAACTTTATGGAACAAGCTTGTTGTAGTTGCAACAGAATGAGGTAGAGAACCGTTCCTTCCAGCACAATGCCCTGGTAGAGAGAGCAGGAGGTATTATCAGCAGTGTCAGAGCCAGCAGTGTGATGTAGCAGCTAAAAAAGCCAATGCAGTTCTGGGCTGCATTGATAGCACTCAAAGGAAGAGATGGTATAACTCTATTCTGCAGACCTCACCTGGAATCCTGTGTCCAGTTCTGGGCACCACCATTCAGAAAGGATATGGACAAACTGGAACATGTCCAGAGGAGAGCAACCCAAATAGTAGAAGGCCTGGAAATCACGAAGCCCTATGAGGAGCAGTTTAAGGAGCTGGGTCTGTTTAGTTTGGAACAGAGAAGGTTAAAAGGGGAGATGGTGGCTGTATTTAAATATTTGAAAGGATATCATATGGAGGATGGAACAAGCCTGTTTTCTGCTGCTCCAGAGACTAGGACACAGAGCAATGGTTTGAAACCTCAGGAAAAAGATTCCATCTAAACTGTAGGAAGAATTTCCTGATGATAAGAGTTGGTAGACACTGTAATACACCGCTGCCTGGGAGTGTAGTGAACTCATCTTTTTTGGAGGTTTTTAAACAGAAGTTGGACGGCGTCTGTCCGGAGTGCTTTGAGGGCGTCTTCCTGCATGGCAGAATGGGGTTGGACTGGATGGCCCTTGGGGGGTCTCTTCCAGCTTAATGATTCTACGATCGTGAAATTTCAAAGACTGACTGGAGTCCTCTCACAGGCTTAACATGAGCATCACTTGAGGCTAAAGTAGTTTTTAGAATACTGCATGAAGAAGTATCCAGTACCTCCTTCTGCAACTGTTTTCTCCAGGCTGCATGACAGCAGGTAGATGGCACTGGGTGCAGCTCTGCCCCTCCCCGACCCAAATGGCCACTGATTGACTGAGAGACCACTGCAATATCTCTGTTGAATATCCTCAGGTATTACTACCCTACCCCCTAGAGAGTTCTTTAAAGTTCAGAATAAAGTCTGAAATGGATGCCTTGGCTCACCGACATGGCTCATTGACATCGACCTCTCCTGGCACTCTTTAAGAAGCTGCAAAAATGGCTCCAGGGCATGGAAACCTTCACCTACCCACTAGGTGGCACTGCCAAAGGTAGGGAGGAGAAAGTAGGGAGAGAACCACAGAAAAGGGGAAACAGAAGGAACTGCCAAATGAATTCCTAAATGTTTGTTTGGGATCAGAGTCAGACAGGACGTGTCACTCACTCTGATTGATAGTACTGCCGCCATTGGAAAACAGTTCTAAATTAGACTAAATACATGCTGATTCCTTAATTAATTAGCAGGGTTGAAAAGTGCCATAACAGAATGGCGTACATCCTCAGCATGCAACCCAGCTGCTCCAAAGTGATAAGGAATAAATGGGAGCCCAAAGATCTGAACGGGGCAGCCTTCGCTCGGAGGGTTCCCAGATCCCAAGGCCCGGACTGGAGTCTCAGAGCCGCCGGGATCCTCAGCTCTGGTTCTCAGGGTGGGAGGGAAGAATCCCAGAGTGAGTGTGCTGCCTTGAAAATCACATCCACTTTCTGTGTCTTCAGTGACTACCTTTGCTGCTTGTAATATCAGTATTGCAAGACCAGGTTAGACCTCACCTGGAATCCTGGGTCCAGTTCTGGGCACCACAGTTCAGGAAGGAGATGGACAAGCTAGAACGGGTCCAGAGGAGGGCAACCAAAATGGTCCAAGGCCTGGAAACCATGAACCCTGTGAGGAGCGGCTGAGGGAGCTGGGGATGTTTAGTCTGCAGAAGAGAAGGTTAAGAAGGGGCACGATAGCCGTGTTTAAATATTTAAAGGGGTATCATGTTGAATCAATAGAATCATAGAGTGGGAAGAGACCACAGGGGCCATCCAGGCCAACCCCCTGCTATGCAGGAACACACATCCAGTCCAACCACTTAAGATGGAGCAAGCCTGTTTTCTGCTGCTCCAGAAACTAGGACATGGAGCCATGGATTCAAACTACAGGAAAAGAGATTTCACCTAAACATCAGGAAGAACTTCCTGACGGTTGGAGCTGTCCGGCAGTGGAATCTGCTGCCTCCAGGGAGTGTGGTGGAGTCTTCTTCTTTGGAGGTTTTTAAGCAGAGTCTGGATGGCGATCGCTGGGGGTTCTTTGAGTGTTTGTTTCTGCATGGCAGAAGGGGATTGGACTAGATGACCATTGTGGTCTCTTCCAACTCTATGTTTCTATGATTCTAACTATCCTTTGCAGTGAGTACCACAGAAAGGGGAAGTTAGCTTTACACAGAGATAGCCTGGAGCACAAGGGAAGTTACTTTGCTGCTGCTGGGTTTGAAATTTTAAGGTGGCCAGTTGACGACCACTGAGACCCTCAGTCCTCAAGCATGTCCCCTGTTGACGCCACGAAGCATGATACGTTAATCATCAACCGCAATTGCTCAGGGTGGATCAAGCAAATAATGAACACCAAGCCTGGCAAATGAGAAAATATTTGTCTAGCTGGAAATTCAATTTGCCCAGCTCCCCAGGGGGAAAGGCACGCGTGTCCCAGTTCTATTTCTCATACCTTTGCAAGCACTGCTTTTGAGAATGCAACAAAGGAAACTTTTCCAAGGTTGGCTTTGAACAGCAAACAACCTGTAGTGTATTTTCAGAGGAAACCATATTGGTCATGCAACAAAATGCAGCAAAATCCAAAATGTGGTATGTATTTCTGTGCCTTCAAGTTGCCTATTGACTTATGGCAACCCTATTAATTTCCTAGGGTTTTCTTAGGCAAGGAAAACTCAGAGGTGATTTTGCCAGTTCCTTCCTCTGCAATACAGTCTACAGCATCTGGTATTCGTTGGTGGTCCCCCGTCCAAGTACCAACCAGGGATGACCCTGCTTAGCTTCCAAGATCAGACAGGAGCTGGTGCCTTTAGGGTTATTTAGACCCTTACAGACCTGAGGACTAAACCCTTAGTTTAAGTCTTGGTACTTTTAACTGGAGACCTCTCTACAGTTAGTACTCATGCATACAGGGGAAAGATCTTGCCATTATCCTCCTGTCACAGGCCTCCTCTGAGCTAATAATTCCCCAAATTGTTGTAAACCGCTTTGAGTCCCAGCCTGGGTAAAAAGCAGAGTATAAATAACGATGATGATGGTGATGATGATATAACAACAACACAGGAACCACCAGCTGTCCCCTTGCTATCCCTGAAATCCCTTGCAATTGCAGTGGCATCTCTTTGGAAGGAATAAGTAACTTTTCTTAAAAAAAAAATAATTTTCAAAATGTGTCTCAGTTGCCCCACCTGCTTGCAATTGAGATCACGGCTGATCAAGCCAATTGCTGCGGAAGTGATAGGAAATCACAGCTCCTTATTAAAAAGTTTTTTGCATGTGCTTCCGATGCCAGCTGCATATTGGAAACGAAAGAAACACAGCCGGTGCTGCTGCGGGAAAGACAAGAGTTATTAAAAGGGGTTAAGGGAGGACAGGAGCCTCCATCTCGCATCGAAGGAAGCTCTTTCATTTGGCTGGCAAACTTATTTCCTCTCTTCGTCCTTCCTCCCCTGCCTTCCCTTGCTCTGCATCTTCCTCTTCTCCTTCCAGATGCTCGTGTCATTTGAGGTCTGTGTCAAATTGTTTCCTCCAAAATAAAAAGCCCGTCCAAAACCTCGGGCTCAAGGTGTGCCAAAAGAAAAAAGCTTTTAAACACAAGGATGTTGCACAGGCGGCTAAAAGGGTGCATGCGTAGATGCAGTTCTGAGAGCCAAAAGGACACGAACAGGTAGGGCTCTTACCTGTCCATGTGCTCTCCCTCTTCATAGGGACAGTGGCTTGCAGCTCCCATCCCAAATGGGCACCAATTTGCTTTTGGTTTTATCCTGGAATTTACCTGCAGTTTTAAGAAATTTAAAGAGAAATTTAAGAAATTTGAAAGAGCTACCCAAGCCTAGCTCCCTTAGATTTTCGGACGTCAGATAGGTCCTATAAAGTTTGGACCAAAAGCCAGAGTGGACATGAATTTCGACGGGGAGAAATGTAAGGTACTACACTTGGGCAGGAAAAAAAAATGAAATGCACAGATATAGGATGGGTGACACATGGCTTGACCAAGGTACATGTGAAAGGGATCTAGGAGTCTGACTAGGCCACAGTGTGATGCGACAGCTAAAAATGCCAGTGCAGTTCTTGTCTGCATCAGTAGAAATATAGTATCCAGGTCGAGGGTAGTCATAGTACCACTCTATTCTGATTTGGTCAGACCCCACCTGTAATCCTGTGTCCAGTTCTGGGCATCACATTCAAGATGGAAGGTGTCCAGAGAAGGGCAACCAAAATGGTGAAAGGCCTGGTGGACTGCGAAACTGAGATAATAATGACAATTGCTAATTCTTTTAAAATATCATCCAAAAAAATGTGCAAAACCACACATAATCTTGTCCCTCAAGGTGCAAACTTTAATTTCTTTTTTCTTTTCTTTTCTTTTCTTCATTCTCACACAGAAGAGCCAAAGTCGAAAAGATTTCCATCTCTCCTCTTGCCTTCCTCTCTTGAGACTTTCCCCTTCTGCTGCCTGGTAAGTGAGAAAGATTTGTTGTTATTGTTACCGCTGTTGTGTGTGTGTCACCCCCCCTCTTTTAAAGACATACAGGCAAGCAAAAGTCATTTTAACAAGAGGAGAAAAAGCAACTCACAATCATGGAGTTTTCAGGCACTCAGTAGATGGAAACTCTAGAAATCCCCAAGGGAGGAAGAGATGGGATAAAATCCTTTAACAGACATTTCCAGGGATGCTATAAAACACAGGAGAATACCACACAAGTTGCACACAAACACACACGCACAGATGTTGTGTATAAGATTCTCAGGTGCAACAATACATCAATGAATACCAAACTTGGTACAGTCAATGCCATTGCATTACCAATCCCTGTGCTTGGTTGTGAAAGCTGGACAGTGAACAAAAGCTGATAGGAAGAGAACCAACTTCTTTGAAAGGTGGTGCTGTAAGAGAGTTATATGGTTTCCACAAACTGCCGAAAAGATCAACAAATGTGTCCAAGAGCAAATGAAAACTGAAAGCTGGGTATGTTTAGCCTGGAGAAGAAGGGGGACGTGATATCCATGTTTAAACGTTTGAAAGAATGCCGTATGGAAGATGGAGCAAGCTTGTTTTCTGCTGCTCCGGAGACTAGGGGCCTTTCCACACTACACTGTTATGGTGCTATTATTCCACTTTCAACATCCTGGGGAATTCTGGGGTTTGTAGTTTACTGAGGCCAAAGAGCTCTCTGGCTGAGAATTCTAAATGCGCCTCTCTAAACTGCAAAGCCCAGGATTCCATTGGGTGTTATAAGCGGAATAATAGCACTATAACAGTGTAGTGCGGAATTGGCCACAGTGTGGTGTGACAAGGCCCACAGCTACCTCTCTGGATCGATGCTTCCCAATGCAATTTTCCAGTCCCCATTTTATGCATCGAAAATTTCCTTTCTGCACAGGGGACAACATTCTAGTGCAGAAAAATGTCCTTTTTCTATGCAAAATGAAACAAACAAACAAACAAAACCTGTTTTTTAAAAAAATTGAGTCCCAAATTTTGAATATTCCCATCCATAAAGTCCCAAGTTCTGAATACTCCCATCCATTTCAGATTCTCCTTGCCAGGTTCCTTGAGACTTGGGAAACCCCTTTTTCGTTTTGGATTTGGATATATATGAATATGGTTCGCCTCCCAGCTGTAATCCTTAAACATGATCCAAGTGGGTGGGTGCGTGGGTGAGCGGAGTGGCAGGGTGCCACCCAGTTAATTAGCGTGGAAACAGTGAAAAAGGAGCCTCTGTCAATCCTCCAGGGAATGGAAGAGGTAAATAAATTTCCCCGCGCTCTTTTGAAAACTCCATAATTGCTTTAGAGGCTTAATTGTTTGGAGCTTTTATGACCTCGCTTCTTGTCATAAAGTGAGCCCCCCTGCTTTCAGCTTTTTCCCCATTCCTTCCTTTGCAACTAGGTTGGGAGATGAGAATATATATATATATATATATTAAATTGGCTTTGTATATTGATGTCACTGTGCAGGGGCCTGTTCCTGAAACCATTCCTCATCTGAGTCGCCCCAGTGATGCCGGCAGTGTGACTCAGAAAGGGAAAAAACACGCAGAAAGGCTGAATGGAGTTGGACCGGCGTCCCTGCGGAGCCTTTCTTACTCTCTTTAATGGGTTTCCTGGATTGGGGAGGGCAAATTGAACGGGAATCCATGGGAGGAGGGAGAATGATTGCCTTTTAGAAATTACCATCAAAGTCTGATTTCCTACGGGTCGGTCCCAATTAGAGTAGACCCAAGGCAACAATTGTCTGAGCGTTGAGTCAACACAAAGGTAAAATCTCATTGATTCAATGGACTTTTTGCAACAATAGATTTTAGGCCCTGGATTCTCTAGACAACTGTGACAGAAGGAGAACAAGAAGCTGGTCCTTGCATAATGGATTAAAGACGTTGGCCATTTCTGCACTACACTGTTATAGTGCTATTATTCCGCTTCCAACCTCCTATGGAATCCTGGGGTTTGTAGTTTAGGGAGGGGGCATTGAGAATTCTCAGCCAGAGAACTCTTTGGCCTAGTAAACTATAAACCCCAGATTCCAGAGGATGTTGAAAGTGGAATGATAGCACTGTAACGGTGTAATGTAGAAACAGTCATCAACACCCCATACTCTACCTCTGTTGCATGCACTACTTCCTCCCCCATTAGCTTGGGTTTGAGATTTTAATCCAGTTGAGGGTGGAAATTATCTTGAAAATTTAACAATTCCCAAATACCGGATGGCATTCAGCAAAGTTAGATTCTGCGTAATTCCATCTGCTATGTTAGAGGGATGTTTTCAGCGAATTGAGGACAAGGATTGCGTATGCCCCTGCGGGGAAGGACTAGTAGAATCTTTACCTTTCAAGTTCATGCCCATTTCTGGGCCCCACAGTGCAGGAAGGATATTGACAAGCTGGAACGTGTCCAGAGGAGAGTGACTAAAATGATAGAAGACCTGGAAACCATGAAGCCCTAAGAAGAACATCTTAAGGAGCTGCGGATGTTTAGCCTGGAGAAGAGAAGGTTAAGAGGGGAGATGATAGCTATGTTTAAATATTAGAAGGGATGTCATCTGGAGGATGGAGCAAGCATGTTTTCTGCTGCTGCAGAGACTAGGAAACAGAGCAATGGCTTTAAACGTCAGGAAAAGAGATTGCATCTAAACATTAGGAAGAACTTCTTGATGGTAAGAGAGTGGAATACGCTGCCTGGGAGTGTGGTGGAGTCTCCTTCCTTGGAGGTTCTTAAACCGAATTTGGATGGCCATCTGTTGGGAATATTTTGATGATATCTTCTTGCACAGCAGAATGGGATTGGATTCAGTGGCCTTTGGGATCTCTTCCAACTCTATGATTCTATGTACTTTTCTGTTGTACATGAAGGATGATAGATTAAGGTTAGTAGCACCTTTCTTAAGCAATTTCCCAGGTAGACCTTTGGGATGGTTTCTAATATATATGTTATGGGGAATACCAAAAAAAGAGTAACAGAAGAGGTTGCAAAGTGGTTTTTCTTTTTCCGCTGCTGCCCAAACTCGAAGAGCCATGGTACACAAACATTAATAACTTTATGATTCCCTTTCGTTTAAACATCTGAGGTGCCATATGGGGGAACATAGCTTCAGGAATGGTAGGACTACCGTAAGTTGTATATCAGCAACAAGACAGTATGATTTTAATCGAAATTTATAGGTGTAATATGCTTAAATCTTGGTGTCTTGTATTAAATTTTAAACTTACTTTATTACGCTGTTTCCAAAATGCATTTATAAGTAATTAATTATATCCTGTTGTTCTATTTTAACACAGGTTGTTTATATTTTTAAATAGAGTGCGTTTACACCTTTGTTTAGTTGTGTGCAGAATGTATGCAATTATTTTATCACCTCAATAAAGACAATAAAGGCAGGGTTTGATTCCCTGCTTGGCCATGGAAACGCACTGGGCAGGACCATGGGCGAGTCACACACTCTCAGCCCCAGAAAATGCTGAGATAGGGTCACCTTAGGGATACTATGAGCTGGAAACAACTTAAAGGCAGACAAGCAGAGCAATACAGACTTAGAAACCCAGCGTGGTGTAGTGGTTTGAGTGTTGGATTACAATTCTGGAAATCAGGGTTCAATTCTCCGTTCCACCATGGAAACCCACTGAGTGACCCTGGGCACATCACACACTCTCAGCCCCTCCGATAGTATCACCTTAGGGTCATCATAAGTCGGAAACAACTTGAAGGCACACTTTGGAACGTAGCTTCCAAAGAAGAAAGATCAAGGAGTCAGTGTTTATTGATCAACCCAAAAAACGACATCAATGTTAAGAAAGACTTTAAACACATTATGCTGTTTGGCAGCAGGTTTTAATTGGTTGTTAGATAAAGGTGGTAACTGTTCATTGTTTTCCTTCCTGTGGTTTATAATCCCTCCATTTAAATATGCTTAATCTGTTCTAAATTTGTGATGGAAGCTGGTATTTTAAGCTGAAATTTTACGCCTGATTTTTCTAAAATAGAAAATATTTCGCATAAAACTTTTAGTATATGAGTATATAATATGTATGAGAGCCAGTGCGGTACATTGCTTTGAGCACTGGACTACAACCCTGGAGACCAGGGCTGGAACTCCCACCATCCCCACCATCTCAGGATGGTGGGAGCTCTAGTCCAAACACATGCAGCAGGCACCAGCTCAGGAATATCTGGCCTGGACAATGTTGGGCAAGAAAGACAAATAATGGGACGTTTTCCTTTGATCTGTGTGTCCCGATGACACTATAATTTCTGGCTCCATTGCCACGGTAGAGTGCAAATTCCAAGCGTGGGCTTCCGTACGGACAAGATCAGCAAAAAAATCGCTCTAACCTTTCGCTGCAGCAATTACATTTCCGTTGGCCAATTTCAAATAACTTTGCTAGCAGCGTGTACAAGTGTCACCGAGCATCACTAAATCAAGCGAGCCGGTTTCCTCGTTTGCTTTTTTTTTCCGATGGGAGAAGAAGAAACCGTTGCCATGGTTTTGTTGTGCAAGAGCATGAGGGCAAGTGAAGGATTATCAGCCCTGAAAGGGAACAAAGGAGCTTGCAGGGTCAAGATGCTAAGAGTTTAGGAAGTATAATGAGTTCATTTTGGCTCCCCCACCTTAGTTTTCCTGTTCTCTCCAAGCTTAGCCGTGATTGTCACTGCAGCTGAATGTAAGAAGGAGTTTTGCAACAAAAATATATTGACATGGGCCTTTCCTATTATAATAGAAAAGCAATTAGGTAGTTAAGAGCCATTAGCTTTACAAAAACCCTGCTTCTGGCCCAGACGAATGTCATTAGAATGGGAAAACCGAGCAGTTAAGAGCTATTCGCTTTACGAAAGAACTGCCTCTACTAAAGATGAATGCCACTAGAATTGGCAAGTTCTCACCTTTCCTTTAATTGCAATGGATCTTTATTACCATTGCAACTCACCACGATCAAATAAAATGCAACTGAACAAAATACGACAACAGCAATGAATTTAAAATAAAAAATACAGGCAATGAACAAACAGTACAAGAAGTATAAAAAAATGGAACAGCATAAAATTACAGTGATGCGTGTTCTAAAATGCCCGGGTCAAGTACTTTCATCATCCCTGTATGCTTCTTGTGAATGATTTTGGTGTCTAAATCTTAGCTTACTTGCAGCCAAGGCAGATTTTGCAACCATGGCAGATAGAAGCATCATTACCAGCTGGAATTAGTGATTTGGACAGTTAGGAGTCATTACATTTAGAAAATACCTGCACCCAGAAAGATGATCCAGAGCTGGCAAACTGAGCAGCAGAAGGCATTAGTTTTACAAAAGAACTACCCCTGCTGAAGATGAATGCCAGTAGAATTGGCAAGTTGGGCAGTTAAGAGTAATTACATTTAGAAAATACTGATGAGAGACAGAGAAGAGCCTCTTCAGCAAAGTTCAGTCCTCTTCCAGGCATATATATGGAAAGGAGCTCCTTCAAATATTTTGGTCCAACCATTTAGGGCTTCTAAGGTCATCACCAGCCTCTTGCATTCAGGCCAGACGTGCATTGGCAGCTAGTCACAATTCCTTTAAAACCAGTGCTTATTACAATTTGTGCTCTCTAAGAGGCAGGAATCGAGCTAATCCATTTCACAAAGTTGTCACCAAAGCACATCTCTTCCAAAACTCTAAATAAAAAAGTCCAATTTAAGTTGTCAAAGGCCTTTTCTGCATCCAAAAAGATCAGGGCGGCTTGCTCCATGTTATGTCTTTCCAAATACTCCAGCATACCCAACACATTTCTATTGTTATCTCATATTTGTCTTTTAGGAAAAAAATCACATGTTTGAAGCCTTGGAGAATTATTTTCAGTCATTCAGCCCAAATAATCACAATTTATAATAATTGTTTAATAAGGATATTGGTCTATATTTTTTTTGTTAATGTCAGCTCCTGGTCGGTCGGTCGGTCGGTCGGTAGGTCGCTCTGTCTGTCTGTCCTTCCTTCCTTCCTTCCTTCCTTCCTTCCTTCCTTCCTTCCTTCCTTCCTTCCTTCCCTTTGTAATTCATTTTATATGTGCTTCCTTCCATCTATCTGGAATCTCTCCACTCTGCAAAACAGAATTCATCATTTGTTGTAATGACAACAAGAGTTCATCTTCAAAACATTTATACTGAAGTGTAGACAAACCATCTCTTCCAGGGGTCTTTCCTGTAAGCAGCTCTTACATCTTTTATATGGTACTCCAATCAACAGTTTAGATGTTGCAGCTTCTAAGTCATCTTCAAGGGAAGCCCCATGCAGAATGCATTGCAGTAGTCTAACCATGAAGTCCGTTGCTTCATGGGGGAGAGTTATTCCCATCCAGGGCTGTTTGCTTACCAGATCCAAGACTTGAAAACCACAAGGCTATATAGAGAGGTATGGGCGTGGATCTAGTTGGACCTCAGCTTCCCCTTTTAACTTTTTCTACAAACCACTGAAGTCATTAATAGCAGGTGACCCTAGCTGGCTGGGCAGCTAACCAAAATCTAAAAGAATGCCAAGAGAGAAATAATCTTGCATGAATTTCTGCTCTGTACTCTTGTTTCTCCTGCTTTTAATGCAGGCCTACCCTCACTGATGACCTCCAGACGGATTTCACTACAACTTACATCATCCCCTGTGCACTCCCATTCTGAAATTATGAAAGACAGAAATTCGTTCCTTCATTGGTTCTATTTCATATTTGTATGCTGCTCCTCTACAAACAAATTTCCACTCAGGAAGTTATTTGCAACCATAATAGCGATGTCAAATTGCATTTGGGTCAAAATAGAAAAGAGAGAGAGGAGAAAAAATTAAGTATATCCCAATGTAGAAAGGAAATAACCCTAAGAGAGTCAATCATGAAGAATGAGGGTTTTGATAACGGAATCACATGACAGCTCTTGAGTATCAGTGATGTCTGGTGGCTCTCATTTCAGCGAGGACAATAAAACTGCTCTGGGTCTTAGGCCAAACTTTGAAGGAGTTCTCCAAGGGGTTGAACTGTATCCCTTAGGTTGGTTCAGTTATTTGGGGAGCGCTTTTACAGTTCAGACTAAAAGTGACACGGTGCAAGACGATAAAAAGAGGATAGGGGGTGAGATCATGGAGAGGAATCAATGGCAGTGTCGTTGCAGGATTGTTGTCAGTGTGATTGTGTGACTGCTTGGATCTTGTGTACGTGTGGTCAACTCCCCCAAATAAAATATTTTTGGACAACGTTCCTTGAATCTCCAGCTGGTATCTCTGCACTAGTACCGGTAGACATAGATGTTAAAGATCTTGTTAGGCTACCCGGCTCTCGCAGGGTTCCCCTTTTGAGCTAATATTCCTGCCTGTTTGGGGAGGCCTTAGCATCGTGGGTGGACCTCAGAGTCACCCACGTTTTGGGGTAATAGATAGCATTGTTACTAAAAGCTTTACTGATATAGAAGTCATCTGTTGCAACCGTCTTGAGAAGCTCACCAACCAGCTTCGCCTTTTCTTATTTTAAATTGTTGTTAGAAAGCCATGGCATCCAGGCAACCCCCCCGCCTCCCCGGTGTGAAACTAATTGGACATTTTGCAGGCTTCCTGGGAGCCGACCCACACATTTGCATTCAGCACTGATGACCCCGTGCAACAGGGTCTCATAACGGCCAGCTCTCACCCCAGGACTAGCAATACATTTTCTCCTTTTGGAGAGAGCTGCATTTAGCTTCCATCATGACCCCCTGTGTCTGGGTTCTCATTTCCCGGCAACTAAGAAGCTCACGGAACAACCTTATAACTGGACCTCTGTGTACCCCTAGCACCTAGCCAAAACCGTCACACCAAATAACGCTTGAGAGAAGGGAGAGCTTCATTTAATAACTTGGCACTTTGTGGCCCAAATTTGGAGGATGACACCTGTAATGATCTATAATGATCCTGCCTCCTGCTCTTGAGGGGATGGACCTCTAAAGATCGTCCAGCTCCACCACCCACTGATTTTAACCCCCGTGACTGAGTAACTCAATGGGAAGTTACTTGAAACAGACACGGCCATCCGTTGGTAGTGCTTTGACTGTGGATTCCTGCGTAGCAAAATGGGGTTGGGTTAGATATCCTTTATTCTCCCTTCCAACTCAATGATTCTTTCTCCAAATCTTGCAATGCAGTTCTCCAGTTGTTGTTGTTTTTTCAAACTGTGTGTTGAGGGGATAGGGCAGGAGAGAGCACATTAATGGAAATAAAAAAGGTATTTAATTGAAGGAAGCACTATGCAATTACATGTCAATTAAGCAAGGTGTGAGCAAGGATGTGTACGGATTTTCACAGTGGCCTTTAAAAAAAAAATGCAAATTGCCATGCAAATAGGAAAAAAGCAAATTCAAGAGGAGAGAAAGAAGAATTGGAAGTTCTAGTCCCTTAAGCATTTTTTTTTTTTTTGGAAGCTTTGTGGGGGGGAAATCTGCCCAGGTTGTTGAGCCCTGCCTGATGAATCAGTGTCAAAGGCTATTAAGGGACATGGCGCGCTGGAGGGAATTAAGACGCATTTGGAGAAATATTACCCGTACTTTCCCCCTGCCTTGAAAGAATAACCCAAAGCACCTCATGCTGCGGTAATGTATTCAGGCATCACCGTTGAGTCACCGTTAATTGAATTTAAAAGCAGGTATTACATCTTGGAGAGAGTGCGTTCCAGGAGGAAGGAGGAAAGCAGGGGGAGGAATGAAGCCGGCGTGGTCATGGCATCTGTTCTACCTAGCTATTTAAACCCCACTCCAGAGTGAGTCGATTTACTCCTGCTGTGAAGCCCTTGTTATGGTGGCGGCTGATGGTGCCCAAGTCGGTGGGGTGGTAAATCCACCCCAGGTTTTAGTGAAAGGAGGTATCCAAGGGGGCAATGGAGATAACTAAGCAGTTTGTCCGGAGGCCCAGCTCCTGTCACATTTACAAGAAAAATATGTTTCGCTTGGGCAGTAGAGGAGAAGGGATCACTAGTGCATACACTGAATTCATTGCTAATTGTTCACAACAATGCATCAATTACCAGTCACTGACTTTGCTCCACGTCCTAGTCTCTGGAGCAGCAGAAAACAGGCTTGCACAATCCAAACACTTCTGGCAGATGGCCATCCAGCTTCTGTTTAAAAACCTCCAAAAAAGGAGACCCCACCACACTCCCAAGCAGTGTGTTCCACTGCTGAACTGCTGTTACCTTTGCGAAGTTCTTCCTAATGTTTAGAAGAAATCTCTTTTCCTGAAGTTTGAAGTCATTGCTCTGTGTCCTAGTCTCTGGAGCAGCAGAAAAAAGGCTTGCTCCATCTTCCATAAGGAGTCCCTTCAAATATTCAAATTTAGCTGTCATGTTGCCTCTTAACCTCCTCTTCTCCAGGCTAAACATCCCCAGCTCCCTAAGCTACTCTTCATAGGGCCTCATGGTTTCCAGGCCTTCTACCATTTTGGTCACCCTCCTCTGGACACCACCCATTAATGACTCTGACCTCCATGAATTCATCCACCCCCCCTTTCAAAACCAAAACCATTTTGGGCAACCAAAATGGTGGAGGGTCTGGAAGCCATGAAGTCCCCTGAGGAGCGGCTTAAGGAGCTGGGGATGTTTAGTCTGCAGAAGAGAAGGTGAAGAGGGGGCATGATGGCCATGTTTAAATATTTGAAGGGATGTCATGTTGAGGAGGGAGTGGGCTTGTTTTCTGCTGCTCCAGAGACTAGGACAATTTCTCACCATGGAGCCTCTGCGGACAACCCCGTTGGGTCCTAATACTACCATATGGGGAGAATAGTTTTAGCACAGTATGTAAAATTTAATAGACCCTCATCGCGTCTCCCTTTGCTCACTTTCTCCCCACCAAAATCCCCTGGCTTTGCACTTGCCCGACGTTTCTTGGGCTCAGCTTCTCTCCCTTTCCCAAAATGTTTACTTCGAGAAAAGACGTTGGAAAATATGTCTTTAAAAACTTAGACAATTTGCAAATTAATGCCCAAGAAACAAGACAGATGCAACTCAAGGCAACAAGAGATAGATATTTCTTTTTCCATCTCTGATTAGAATTAACTGGAGATATTTCGATTAAGGAGTCTCCTCCTTGCTGGGAACATGCCATTATCCAAACTCTTATTCTAATTTATTATTAAATTGATATTTGTTAAATTGAGCCCAGAGGGCCTAGCGTCAGCTCCACCATCCTACCAAAACAATAAAAGAACAACAGCTCTCGAGATTTCCTTTTTTTAAAAAAAAAAGTCTCAAGCAATAAGATCTATGTTGGGGTAGAGAATTATATGAGGGCTGAAGGCCAATTTTCTTCCCCTGGGATCCACTGAGACCTCAAGGCTGCCAAAAAATGAGTGAATGAAAAAATAAATACAGGAATAGTCAGATGTAGCTAGCCTTCTACTTCTAGTTTAGAGAAATGGGTAATTTTTTTTTTTTTTTTAAAAAGATGATTAAACAAGGCAAAGGGGTTGTGAATCTATTCAAAATAGCGAGGTCTTTGAGTTTCTTCTCAAAGGAAGCCAATGGGAACTTTAGCAATTTTATTTCTGCTGTGAAAAAGTTTTCAAAAAACACAATCTGTGACTTTCTGTGCAAAATTTGCATAGGGTTGTTTGGCATAAACAACGGCATTTTCTGCACGGCAAACAGCATTTATGTGCAGGGATATTATTTCCTCCCCATGAAATATTGTTTTCTGTACAGAAACCATTATTTTCTATGGAAATCAACCATGTCCAAATTTTGCACAGAAAAACTCTTGATTACAGCATTTTTCTGTGCAGGAAATATTTTGTTTGCAAAACAGCCATGTGTAAATTTCATGCAGAATAATTCCTGCACAGTTAAAATTCTCATTGGTCCAGTATTCTTTTCATCAGAGTTCCTTGACAGTTGGGGAAAAAAACATTTTCCAACCATTTCCCAAATATTTTGGAACATTCTTAATAAAACTTCCTTTAAAAAAAAAATCATTCTCAAAGGAAGCAATGAGTATTTGGCAATTTTAGCAATGTGAAAGTCTGGACAACTGCAGAGCTTCGAAGACTGATGGCAAAAAAATTCACTGGTGGAATTTTTGCAGAGAAAAAAATATCTGCAGAGAACACAATATTTCTGCCTAGAATAATTATTTTCTGTCCACAATAGGCTGGTAGTTAAGGACTTACTCTGTACAAAATTCACATTTTATTTGCTTGTTTGCACAAAAATTACCAATTTTTTTTTCTTCAGGGGAAACTGGTTTGTATGGACATTTTATTTTCTGCATGGACGATGGTGATTCCTGAACAACGCATGCCATTCCTCTCCAAATTGTCCATTTGGAAGAGGTAAGAATTTGATCTGATTCAGTTCTTCAATAAGAAATTTTATAAGCTGCTTGGGGATCCCTTTAATTGAAGAAAAGGGGGACGATGCTGCAAGAAAATAAATTGAGCTACCTAGTTCTTTCTCCCTGTCCAAACGGGACAGATCAAATCGGAACAGGTGGCCAAATTTGTTCACCTCCTCTGCTTCTCACGCTAGTTAAAACAATTAGATTTTATTTTTCCAAAGTCCAAAAAATATGTGTGGGGCAAATTAATTTGGCACCCGGGTTTTTCCATCTTAACTGTTTCCCATGAAATCCACTGATCTCTGTGTATGCATGTCCTCTACACACAAACACTTTCATACACACACACACGTACACACGATCTCGCACCCCCTTGCTTTCCCTTTACAGATCAGGAGGTGGGGGAAAGCTCTATCTTGAAAAGCAAAATTAATTAACACTTGTGAAGTGCTTTGAGATCCTGAGATGAAAGGCCTAATGGAAGCACAGTTTTATTTGAGAATTAGGGGAGTTCTGGCTCATAAAGACAATTAGACACCCAGGTGGCATTTATTACCGCAAGCATTAGAGAAGGCGGGTTTTTCAAAAGCAACAGAACCTTGAAGAGGCAATATTGGACAATATTTTAGACAGAAGAGTGAGTGGAAAATGGGGAAAACTTGCTAAACTCATTTAATCACATTAACTGCCATCAAAATTGCAAATGTTTCCACCAAATTTGATATTGATCTCTCAGTTTTATACTGGAGTTGTCGCACAGGTTTTCCTGGAAGTTGTAGAGCTGGGCCCACCATTCCTCTCAAAATCCTCCATTTGAAAGGGGGTCAGAATTTAATCTGACCCATTCCTTAAATAAGACATTTCCCCAAATCTGCACAAATTTCAACAGCAAGAACCCTGGACAGATTACTCCACCAGTTTCATTTCCTTCTACATTCATTAAAAAAAATCAAGTCATGTTAATTACAAATATGAAGAAGTTTGAAAGTTTAGGAACTTTCTTATAAAAAAATGAAAGAAACCAGAAGTTTTACTCATTTCCAATAGAAAGAAGCCAGGGATCGATCGATCGATCGATCGATCTATCTATCTATCTATCTATCTATCTATCTAGCCATCCATCCATCCATCCATCCATCCATCCATCCATCCATCCATCCATCCATCCACTTATCTGTCTGTCTGTCTGTCTGTCCATCCATCCATCCATCCATCCATCCATCCATCCATCCATCCATCATCCATTCCTCCCTCTATCTATCTGTTTGTTTATCTATCTATCTATCCATCCATCATCCATTTCTCCCTCTATCTATCTGTTTGTTTATCTATCTATCTATCCATCCATCCATCCATCCACATCTGTATATACCTATCTATCCATCTATCTCTCTGGCTGGCCATCCATCCATCCATCCATCCATCCATCCATCCATCCGCCATCTATTCTCATCTGTCTGTCTGTCTGTCTGTCTGTCTGTCTGTCTGTCTGTCTACCTACCTATCCGTTCCTCTGTCTATTGATCGATCTAGCAATCTATCCATCTATCCACCAATCTATCCCTCCCTCCCTCCCTCCCTCCCTCTGATTGAGCTGAAGCAGGATCGCAGATCAGAAATCCACAAAGCAGGGCAGCATTAAATCAATGAACTGACATGCCTTCTCCAAAGATAAGAGTGGTGACTAGGGGCTCTTCAGTTCGTCATTAGCACAGTGAGATTCTCGGAGTCAGAAAACCCAGAGAGACTCATTAGGGTAGAAGCAGAACTCCGTGCCGGATTTACTTAGAGTTTCTCTCAACCTCTCTCTCTTTCTCTCAGATCTCTCCTTCTCAGTACAGGAAGGAAGGGCTTGCCTCTTTCCTGTTCAGCTAGGTGCCTGATCTGGCAGGCTTTCAAAATATTGTAAAGGGATGGGTGAGAAAGAGGACAGGACTCAGGATTAAAATTGTTCTGAATCCATCAGGATTCATTGAGTCCTAGAGTTGAAATAGGCGGGAATTAATAGGTAGACCATTGCATGGATGGGTGAGTGGAGTGTGGCTCCCAAGGAATTTTAAGTGGCCCTTTGCCACTCCAAAATCACCAGTCTTTTCCCCCTCTCCACCGATGGTGGGTGAATTGCTTCTCCTAGAAATTCCCAGGACCAACAATTCATCTTTTGAAAAGATTGCAGGGGAAAGCTACCCCTGCACTGTTATACATCATAAGAGGTGACATGAAAGCCATATTTAAACATTTGAAGAGATGTCATAGGGAGGATGGAGCAAGCCTGTTTTCTGCTGCTCCAGAGACTAGGACATGGAGCAATGGTTTCAAACAGCAGGAAAAAGAGATTCCACCTAAACGTTAGGAGGAACTTCCTGATAATAAAACCAGTTCAATAATAGAATATACTGCCTGGGAATATGTTGGAGTCTTTGGAATGCTTTGGAGGTTTTTAAACAGCCTGGATGGCTATCTCTCAGGAATGCTTTGCTTGTGTGTCCCTGCACAACAGGGACTTGGACTTGATGGGCGTTGGGGTGGTTTGTTGATCCCTCCCAAACCATGCTGAAAGCCCCCTAAACGTGTGAAAGCACAAGTACTCCACCCCCACCGACACCCGAGAACCCCATATTATCCCCAAAGACCTGTTTTTCTTTACAAACCCTCTCAAAATGGCAACCAGAAGTCATTTCCTGCCTCCATTTTGAGAAGGTCTACAGGCATTTGAGCTTGCTGTGGGGTGTGAGATTGAGAGTGAGAATTGGCCCTTGGCTGCCATGAAGTGGCTCTTTTCTGTTCTTTTTGAAGACCTCAAAGAGGGAGAGACCTCCGAGCTTTGCAGACCATTCCCCAACTCCATTGTCCAACCTGAGGCTTGTCCTCATGTTTAACTAAAATCTACTCTTCAGGTTCAGCACCTTGGAAAGTTGCTTCAAAGTTCAGAATACTGAAGTCTACCTTGAAGACTTGTGATTTCATAGCTGCAGACAATCTCTTTCTGAAGCAGAAAGCATGGTTGCTCATTTCTTTCACTTGCTAGTTACTCTTATCTACCAATACATTCTTACCTGCTCCATACTTAGCTAGACTGGTCCTCTGACAAACATAGGCTGCAATCACATGGCGACCAGCATATTGCAGCAATCAAGAAGGCCAACGTGATTCTTGGTGGCATCAATAGGAATCTGGTGTCTAGATCAAGGGAGCTAATGGTACCACTCTATTCTGCATTGGTTAGACCTCATTTGGAATTCTGTGTCCAGTTCTGGGCACCTCAATTCAAGAAGGATATCAACAAGCTGGAGCGTGTCCAGAGGAGGGTGACCAAAATGGTGGAGGGTCTGGAAGCCATGAAGCCCTACGAGGAGCAGCTTAGGTTGCTGGGGATGTTTAGTCTGCAGAAGAGAAGGTTGAGAGGCGACATGAGAGCCAGGTTTAAATATCTGAAGGGATGTCATGTCAAGGAGGGAGCAGGCTTGTTTTCTGCTGCCCCAGAAACTAGGACAAGGAGCAACGGATTCAAACGGTGGGAAAGGAGATTCCACCTGAACCTCAGGAAGAACTTCCTGATGGTCAGAGCTGTCCGGCAGTGGAATCTGCTGCCTCCACGGAGTGTGGTGGAGTCTCCTTCTTTGGAGGTTTTTAAGCAGAGGCTGGATGGCCATCTATTGGGAATGCTTTGGTGGTGTCTTCCTGCATGGCAGAATGGGGTTGGACTGGATGGCCACTGGGGTCTCTTCCAATTCTCTGATTCTCTGATTCTATACTGTGGTCGTTCCACATGCAGAAGTGCAGTAGACTGAGCACTGCCCTCTCAATCTGCCATTAGAGATGCTGGAGCCCCTGCTCATCATCATTCATGCCTGTAGGAGAATGAGAGATTCCAAAAAAAAAAATCTGGCTATGACTCTGTAGCTAGATATGACACAGTTAAAGTTAACCCTTCAAAACCAGGCAATTTTAGAAGACCATATGACATTTGGGGGTTTATTCTGCACAAAACTGACATGTGGTTTCTCTGTACCGAAACAGCATTGTCTGCAGAGGAGACAACATTTTCTGCCCAGAACACGCTATCGCTTGTGTAGAAAATAATGTTTTCTGCACAAAAGTACCTTGTGTGAATTTTGCACAAAATAAATCCTGAAATAACAAGCTTCTCACTGTCTGTGATTCTCTTCATTACAGTTTCTCAGCACTTGATAAATGCTTAAAACAAAATTTCCAAATGTTTGCCAATATCCTCACCAGGTCAGTGGGAGAGCACCGTCTGAGTCCATAAAGAGCTCTCCGAGGTACTGAACAATGGCTTCAGCACCGTGGACGGCTCCTTTTATGTTCCTAGTGAAACCAAGAGCGCACTCACCTTCTCATTGAGGAGGGACCTGCCAGCCGCTTCCGAATGGAACGGAGCTTCCAAAGAAGAAAGATCAAGGAGTCGGTGTTTATTGATCAAACCAAAAACCAACATCGGTGTTAAGGAGGACTTCAGACACGCTATGCTGTTTGTCAGCAGAGTTTAATTGGTTGTTGGATACAGGTGGTAACTGTTCATTGTTTTCCTTCCTGTGGTTTATAATCCCTCCATTTGCGTACATTTAATCTATACTAAGTTGGTGACAGAACCTGGTATTTTACCCTGAAATGTCTGATTTTTAATGGGAAATACTTTACGTAAAACTCTTAGTCAATGAGTATGTAATATATAGGAGAGCCAGAGTGGTGTAGTGGAATATGACCTTGTAGACCAGGGTTTGATTCCTGGCTCAGCCATGGAAACCCACTGGGTGACCTTGGGCACGTCACACACTCTCAGCCCCAGAAAACCCCATGATAGGTTCACCTTAGGGTCATCATAAGTTGGAAGCAACTGGAAGGCACACTTTGAAACATAGCTTCCAAAGAACAAAGATCAAAGAGGCTGTGTTTATTGATCAGCCCAACCTTGGGTGCATCGCACACTCTCAGCCCTCCAAAACCCCATGGTGGGGTCACCGTATGTTGGAAACAACTTGAAGGCACACAACAACAAGGGCATAAGTAAAGGAATGGAACAGAATGGAATGACTCTGCCAAAATAATGCAAGAGATAGATTTAGCATTCCCTGATCGTGGTCAGAATTCAGAGACTCTGGCATTCTGGGTTGAAGGAGCGTCCCGTATCTAAGCTTCGCTGGAGGGCTGATCTCTAATTCCACAGCGGAGCTAAGGTCTTGGTGCCTTCTTTGCTGGCACCGCTGCTTCCTCACCCTATCTGTCCAGATTATTGCCAGGAAAAAAAAAGGTAGGCATGTAATACTTCACAGCATTTCTTCTTCAAGCAGGGAATGATTTTTAGCCATTTCCCTCCTGATGCAGCTTTTTTAAACGTTTTTTATTAAAAACCAAGTAATCCAGATATGAACCCATGTGTTCTCTTTGCTTCCATTTTATACAAATCTCCTCCCCCCCCCCTCCTCCTCCTCATTATTATTATCATTATCATCATCACCATCCTCTGTTCTGCTGCTGCAGTTTTCACACCCTGAGAATTCTTCTACACAAAATTCACACAGGGTTCTTTTGCACAGAAAAGAGTCTTTCATATGCAGGAAACAGCGCATTTCCTGTGAGGAAAAAATATCTCTGCATTGCTTTCTGTGCAGAAAATGCTGCATCCCACGTAAAACAAACATGCCAATTTTGTGTGGAATAAGTCCCAAAATGGCAAAAGATGATTGTCAGCCTAGGAGTCTTCTTCTCGAGACTCCTCAACACTCGAAAAACATGATTTTGGACCTTTTTTTTTTTTTGGAGTTTTTTAAAATATTCCTTCCCTCCCCAATGCCAGGATCACAACACCCTTGTTTGGTCTTGGTAGATCCCTGAGCTAAAACTGGTTCATGTTGTATTCATCTCCCATCTCTATGCATTATGCATTCCACCCTTCCCCTGGCTCCAGAATTCTGGGGCCGCGGTAATTTCTGCCTTTCATTGCTCAGGCTGCGTGATGATGCCCCTTTCTGCTGTGTGGCAGGCATCTCCAAGCAGCTGGGCATCTCTTGAGGCCTGGGGAAAACAGGCTGTGGCGGAGCTACTTACAACTTGGTCCGAAGTATGTCGGAGGCACAGCAGGTAAAGCCAAGTCAAGCCAGGTGAAGCATCTAAACACAGGGCACTCTTCCAACAGGCAAGGCACAGGATTTCAGAACCGTGGATAGAACAGCATAAAAGAATAACAGAATTATAGAGTTCAAAGAAACCACAAGGGCCATCCAGTCCAACCCCATACAGGAACCCCCATCAAAGCATTCCCAACAGATGGCCATCCAGCCTCTCTTTAAAACTCACCGAAGAAGGAGACTCCACCACAATCTGAGCCACCACATTCCACTGTTGAACTGCTCTTACCATCAGGAAGTTATTCCTAATTTTGAGACAGAACCGTTCTTCCTGAAGTTTGAAGCTGTTGCTCCGTGTCCCAGTCTCTGGAGCAGCAGAAAACAGGCTTGCTCCATCCCCCATAGGACATCCCTTCAAACACCAGGAAAAGAGATTCCGTCAAAACATTTGGAAGAACTTCCTGACAGCAAGAGCAATTGAACAATGGAATAGGCTGCCTTGGAATGTGGTGGAGTCTCCTTCTTTGGAGGTTTTTAAACAGAGGCTGGAGGGCCATCTGCCGGGAGTGCTTTGATGTGTGTTCCTGCATGGCGGAAGGGGGTTGGGCTGGATGGCCCCTGGGGGTCCCTTCAGCTCTAAGATTCTATGAAAAATATCATACACCTTTGGAGCTGGTACCCCCTCATTAGTCTATCTGCCCCTTTGCCCCCCCCATTTAAAAAGTTGTGTTTCATTTTGGGGATAAAAGGGGAAAAAAGCAATGCTCCGACCTCAATGAAATTCCAAAATAAAGCCGTAATCGTGCCGTCCCTCTGCTTTAATCGCAGCGAACCGGGTCCCCGAGGAGCTGAAAGCCACTTAAGCTGTCAGCTTCAATCCACTGCGCATTTGAAGACAATCTCATAATTATATAAACATGGCCATGGAGATGAAAAAGGATGGCCTGCCAACCGTGGACTCTTTTTTTTTCTTCCCCTCCTCTCTTTCTCTGGCGGCTGTCACTCAGCCCACCTGACAAAGAGAGATGGACCGACGATGCCTTTCCCATTTGTTTTTCAGAGTTGGATGGACCGAGACAGGAGGTGGATTTGCACATGCCAAAAGGTTTGCATCTGGCTGATCTCTTATATGATTTTGGAGGAACTTACTGTTGAGAAATACTCCCGCCCCAATAGAGGGAGGCAAATTGTGGTCCCTTCATCCTTTGGGCCCCATTTCTCTGGCCCTTGAAGCCTTCCCTCAGTCTCCAAAGCCTCTACTCCTTCCTATATTATTAAAAAACTTATTTCAGGCTTATTTTGCCCCCCAAATGTTTGAAAACACATGAAACAAACCCAACCCCACCCTCTAAGCACTACAGAACCCTGTACTGTCCCCAGATACCTCCATTTTCCTCTGCAGTCCCTCTCAAAATGGTGACAGGAAATGATGTGCAATCCATTGCTCCGTGTCCTAGTCTCTGGAGCAGCAGAAAACAAGCTTGCTCGGTCTTCAACATGACATCCCTTCAAATATTTAAACATGGCTTATCACGTCACCTCTTAACCTTCTTTGCATCGGGCTAAACGTACCAGCTGCCGAAGCCATTCCTCATAGGGCTTCATGGTTTCTGGACCCTTCACCATTTTGGTTGCCCTCCTCTGGACTCCTTCCAGCTTGAATTGTGGTGCCCAGAGCTTGGGAGCTGCCGCTAAGAGAAAAACAGGGCTGGAGTTAGGCCTGATCCTTCCCCCAAGTGTTCACCTAATCCCCCCACCAAAGTCTGCAACAAAATCTGCCCCCTCCCTTTTCACCTTCTGCTATCACCAAGTCCCTAATAACCTGGACAATGTTGCTTCGTGCCCATCCTTGCTCTCTCTCTCTCTCTCTGCCCTGATCTGCTTCCCATCCGACAGGAAATTGCCAGTTCGAGATCAGCTCTCAGTTAGCAAGAGGTAATTTGCTGGCCGCAATTGGTAAGGAACCGTGGGCAACTCTCTCAGAAAAACGAAGAGCCCGTTCCCTCCCCCTCCGGAAAAGGAAGTGGGGAAAGTAATTAACTCTGAGAGGCAGGCATAATTGCTTTGCCTTTTCAGGAGGAACCATCCCTCGCAGGCAGGCAGAGTCTTATATATTTCTTCCAGATCCACCATGGCTACCAGACAGTTTTAGTAAGCCGTATCGTGGAGAGATTGGGAAGGTTGGAGAGAGAAAGATGTCTTATGCTGCAACCTGCTTGCAATGGCTTCTGTCAGAATCTCGGCTTGTCTCAGGGCCCAGGCTAAAGTGTGTTTTTTCTGCTCCACCCTTAAAGGCCTGAACCTCTTGCCGCTCAAGATATATTGACATGAGCCAACAGTGTGATGCGGCAGCTAAAAACGGCAAATGCGATTCTGGGTTGCATCAAAAGGAGTATAGTGTCGAGATCAAGGGAAGAAATAATACCACTCTATTCTGCGTTGGTTAGACTTCAGCTGTACTGTGTCCAGTTCTGGGCACCACAGTTCAGGAAGGAGATTAACAAACTAGAATGAGTCCAGAGGAGCCTAAACCATTCCTAAACAATACCGGGTGTCCAGAAGTGTGGAAAGAGTTAACTGGTATTTAGTAGAGCTAGCTGAGCACCACAATGGGACTCCAGTCTCACACAGCCTTTGCTCTGTCCAGTTCAAATGATTTTTTTCAAAATACCTGCTGCCCTTCAAAGATCTGAATCATTCCAGAAACACCTGCCAAGAATTCGTGGGCAAATCCTGCCGAAGAAATCGGCAACATCATGCCCCTTGATTGGGCCATATGGAAACAATTAGACTTATCAAAGTGGCACCATATGCGGCGGTCTTTTGCAGTTGCAGGTAATATCCATCCCGTCCCAATGCTTTTGTCGCTTTCGGGGAAGCAAGGCAGAAATGGAGGGGGATTCCAGAAAACCCCAAGCGGAAGAGAAGGGCATGGCCCTTGCGGATAAAATTCTGCTGCATTTGGGAGTGGGCGGATACAGTCTAAAATGGGATTTAATATTTATTACATATGGGCCTAAATACCTTGAAGTCACCAGCTCCTGCCTGATCTCAGAAGCTAAGCAGGGTCAGGCCTGGACAGTAGTTGGGTGGGAAACCACCAGGGAATACCAGGTGTCCTCAGCTACATTTCAGAGAAAGGCAATGGCAAACTACACTGGAATCTCCTTTGCCTAAGGAAACCCTATGAAATTCATGAGGTCACCCAAAGTCGACAGTCAACTCAAAGGCGGTGCATGGTCTACAAGTTGCCTGCTGACGTACGACTTCTTTTTTATTATTTTTATTTCATGTTCATTAAAATACAAGGCCATACATTCTATATGTCACAATGAAGATAGTGCAGTTCTTTGCCCCAGTAAAAAGTGGGGGGAAAAACTACACAAAGGAAAGAAAAAAGAAGAGTTTATATTTCATCATATTGTGTTCCAAACTGATTTAACTTATTGACCTAAATCAGGTGGTTTAATTTATAATTTAAAGAATAGCAAAGAGTTTATCTTTAATATATTTTCTAATTATTAGCTCTGATTATACTCGATTTTTTTCCTCCTTTAGTTATCTTATATTCCTTCTACGCTTAGAACAAATGTGTTTCCCCGTCTTTTTCTCAAATAATTTGTCAAGTATTCCCAGTCTTTCTTCCAATGCTTTAATGTCTTATCAGTTTTCTCACTTAGCAATATTGTCAGTTTATCAATATATCATAAAATTTTAGAAGCCATTCTTCTTCTGTTGGCAGTTTGTTAGTTTTCCAATTTTGGGCAAAAGTAAGACTCCTGGCTTCTTCAAGTTGTCTGTTGACTTCCTTCTTTCGATACAATGAGATGTGAATTTTGTGCAGAATGTCTCAAGTTGTGAACAGGCTTTGAAAATGGCGTGTTGTTAAAGACTGTCTCACAGTGGGGAAGAAAATGGTTAAATTACTTCTAGCTTCTTTCCAGAAGAAACTTAGGGCCTTTCCACACTATACTGTTAGAGTGCTATTATTCCACTTTCAACCTCCTGTGGAATTCTGGGGTTTGTAGTTTCCTGAGGCCAAAGAGCTCTCTGGCAGAGACTTCTCAAGGCCCCTCCCTAAAGTCCAAACCCCAGGATTCCATAGGAGGTTGAAAGTGGAATAATAGCACTATAACAGTGTAGTGCGGAAAGGCCCACAGTGAAAAATGACAACCCTAGTGTTGGCTACAGAGCAAAAGACAGTCACCAAAAGGCATGAAAGGCATGTCCACATAACTTACCAAATTACCATTATAGGAAAGGTGGACACTATAATATACAGGCTAACTTCATATTCAGAAAAGAGGCTTAGCGAGTTTCAATTAGTTTCACTCTTGGGTTTTGTGACATTCTGATAGAGAGTTTACTGCGCATTTTGCAAAAGGGCCTTCACATTTTGCAGAAGGGATGCTATAGTTTTCCAAAAGGGAACTTCAGCTCTACCAAAAAGGAGGAGGAGGAGGAGGAGGAGGAGGAAGAGATGACCATAAGCCAAATGCAACCCTTTCCCAAATGGACTGGCGTCCACAACTTGATTTGCTGGCTCTCTTGCACGCCTGCAGGCTTTGCACCAAGACGTTAATCATTAGCCTTCTTTTTTTGTGTTTTCAGCAAAAAGGGAGCAAGAAAAAGAAAAAGGCAAGAAGATTGGAGGAATTGAGAGAGAGGGAGAGAGAGAGAGAGGGAGAGAGAGAAACACACACTGAAAAAATCCGTCACGCGTGACATTAGTTATTGGTCCAGTGGCAAAGCATTAAGCCGCCAGCGAGTACCCGTGGTCAGCTTCAGCTACGCATCGGTAAAAGCTCTAGTTTTTTTATATCGGATGCAAAGGGCAAGGAGGGAATTTTCTAAAATTAATTGCCTGCGACACACGGCAGGGCTGGAGCACACTTTGCTCTGAAAGCAGGGTGAGAGATGGGCCTTGAGGCCGATTAAAAAAAAAATCGCACCCTTGTTGGGAAACAAGTGGTGCCGAGCTGTGCCAAGGACTTTTGAGGCCAGGACCGTGGGCAGCTAGTAGGTCAAAGGTTCTCAAAAACAAATGCATACCATATTAATTGAAAATAATAATAATAATAAATGCATATTTCCCAACATTTCACAGCTGAAAACAGGGCCACAGGTGGTTGAACGACATCAGAGAGTGGACATGACTGGAAGAGTTCTGAATGAAGAGAAAAACACAAGATAGAAGAGGCTGCTGCGTTTTGCTTATGTCTGAGCCTGCTGGGAAGGATGAGACTCCGTCTTTCTTTTCCTTTCCCTTCCACTGAGTTAATTCAGTGCAAAACCTTTTTTTTTTTTTTTGCACTTTGAACTTGGTTTGCAGCAATCGAAGTAAGCCAGAGACAAAGGCGGAAGGAGGGAAGGGAAACTGAGACCTTTTGAAAGCGACTGGAAAAGTGGGACAGCAAAGGATTAATCATGACTGTCCCTGCCCAATCGGGACAGTTGGAAGGTATGTGAGGGAGATCTATGGAATTATTAAAACAAAAGGTACAATATAGAATAAGCTTGTTCAAGATTCCTCTTAGCCATGCCTTGCATTCCATCCTCCACCTGTTCAATTTTCCTACAACAGGAAATGCTTGGCTACAACTTCCTGTTTAGGAGGCGCCAGCGAGCAGCCTGGGTGGGTGGAGCCATCCTATTTTCTGAAGCAGGCTGCCTCCTGCAGTTCAAGGGCTCACCACTGGAGGCAGCTGCTCACCGATTTTCTTGACCCTTCCCTTTTCTCTGCTCCTCTCTTCTCCAAATAGAGAAAAGACTAGGGCCATTTCTGCACTACTGTTATAGTGCTATTATTCCACTTTCAACATCCAATGGAGTCCTGGGGTTTGGGAGTTTAGGGAGAGGCCTTTAGAATCCTCAGCCATAGAGCTCTTTGGTCTCAGTAAACTACAAACCCTAGAATTCCACAGGTTGTTGAAAATGGAATAATAGCACTATAACAAGATAGGGCAGAAATGGCCTAAGCAGAGCTCTTTTCACTCAGGATGCATGCACATTGCCCAGGTATTCCACTAGTTTCATATAACTGTAAATAGCATTGCTCTATCCAAAATCTGGTGAGGTACCTAGAATTCTGTGCTAGAGATCTCTAGAGCTGAATTCTGAACTGTAGCACTGGAGCTGTCCAGTGGGGGAGTCTAAGGACCTCCTCACACTACTAATCCCACAACTCCATAGTGTTATGCCCTACTCCCAGATGCAACCACAGACAGGATCGTTCCGAAGAGCCACAACACAGAGACATGATCAGGGCAATACGTACTGCAGCCCAGCGTGGATGAGGAAGGGAGAGCCCACGAGACTCAGAGCACTTATATAGGGAAGATGCATTAATCTGGCAAACAGCTGGGGGAGGTTGCTGGCCAATAAATACCAGCAGCAAGGCAGGGAGAAGTCCATTGCAGACAACTGCCATTTCCGGCGGAAGCAACATGTCTTCTTTTGATCCCTGGCTCACGTTCCTGAAAAACCTTGACCTTTGCTTTCTGTGCTGACTATGCTGCTGGATGCTCCCTTGAACTGACGCTCGGAATTTATTTCTGACCCAAACTGCTGAAACAAGAACCATAATTGACTGATAAGTTTCTGTAAACCTTGACTGGCTGCTACCATAAACTCTGTCTAAAGGACTGGGGACCGTGACTGGCTTTCTAAACAGGACCTGTAAGACGAAACCATTGCAGTTAAAACAGCGGGAAGCCACAATGTGGACAACACCCTCAATCTCTCTCCGCTCTCTCTCTCTCTCTCTCTCTCTCTTTTTTCCTTTTTCTTCCCTCCATTAGGCTGTTATGTGTCAAGAGTTAACATGTTGTAGCAGCTTCGGGAGTCTCAGGTGGCAAGAGATGCACAGCTGTTAGTACCTAATTAAATTCTTAACAAGTGGCGCCGTAATTATTAATGCCGAACGCTTCCTACCGAGCGAACAGCCTGAAGAGATGGGACGCTGCACGCAAGGAGCCAGCAGAGGGTAAGCGTTTTGTTTTTTAAAAAACTAGAAAGGAAAATGGCCAGTATTCTCTGTCATCAGTGGTCTTTCCTGCCCTGACCCCCTCCCCAAAGCTTACCACAGTGTTTGCCCACCCTCTGATTACTAGCTGAATGGATCTGCT
This sequence comes from Cyclura pinguis, assembly GCA_030412105.1. NCBI lineage: Eukaryota > Metazoa > Chordata > Lepidosauria > Squamata > Iguanidae > Cyclura > Cyclura pinguis. Next base: position 5,073,460 of record CM059614.1, on the reverse strand, counting down.
TCTTGGAGAATTAATGCTATTATTCCACTTTCAACAATCCTGTGGAACGCTGGGGTTTGCAGTTCAGGAAGGAGCATTGAGAATTCTCAGCCAGAGAGCTGTTTGGCCTCAGGAAACTACAAAGCCCAGAATTCCACAGGAGGTTGAAAGTGAAATAATAGCACTATATCAGTGTAGTGCAGAAAGGCCTTAAGGAACAAATGTACATATGGAAGAGTTATGGAGGAGGAAGCATAGATAACAGTTCTGTTTTTATGATGGCGGCTCTTGCCACTGTTGTAACACTCGGACCACCACACCGCACTGGCTTTTGTGTGCTCTCCTACATTTTCCTGGAAAGATTTCTTCAGACAAGGTTTGCCGTTGCCTTCCTCTGAGGCTGAGAGAGTATGATGTGCCCAAGCTCATCCTGTGTGCTTCTGCAACTGAAAGAAGATTCAAATCATGGCCTTCTAGTGTTCCAGTGACTGAGGCAGGATTTGAACCATGGTCTTCTAGGGGCCTGGTGCTTCCACGCACAAACCACTATACCAGTCGGTGGAGACTTTGCTCCGGGGGCAATCTCTCTCTTTCTGTCTCTGTCTCAGAGCCTACCAATTAGTAGTTAGAAACACTTGTGAGCTGACATTTTCCCCAATAATAAAGTCATTGCTAAGTTGTATTACGATCTATCACAAGAGATAATGGTCTGAAATTTGAAGGAGCTCTCCAAGGTGATAAAATTTAGCCTGCAAATAGGTTCAGGACCCAGCTCATTTGGAGTAAAGAAAGCTCAGCCCTTTGGACAACTCATTTCAAGTTCAGGCTAAAACCCAGAGTAGATTAATTGCTCCACTCACATGGAAGTGACCGTCCAGCCCTGGTATCAGCAATCCTTCTCAAACTTTCTTTCTCAAGGTATATTTGAGTTGGTTGGCCACCTGGTGCCCCCATTCGCGCAAACAAAACCGGCTTTGAAATTGAGCAGTCATAGAGTTATGTGAATCTGCAAGCCTTATTATGTACTAATTGAAAAATCACACGTGCAAAAACACAATGTAAACAGACTTTTATAATTTACCAATTTGCGAAGAATCTGGGACAAATACGGGGAGAGAATTAGCTGAGCCAAATCACCCGTGCCTGCTGGTAATATACGAGATGGTGTTTAATATAAATAGTGAGTCAGGTTTCTTTAAGTCAAAAGAAACACGCAATATGTACAGACAAGGGAGGTCTGTTTAGGATTTAAATCACTCAGCTTCATTCTCTCTCAGCCCCTGATTTTACATTCCATTTTGTGGTCACTGACCATGCTCTCTCCCCATCACTCCCCTTTTAAAACTCATCCCCTTGGTTGTTGCGATTTCTGCCAATCTCACTTTTCTCCAAAGATTGCCAAAATTTCTTTCCCATATCCGAGGGACGGTGAATCCACTCCGATCCACTCAAATGGATACAGACTTTGAAGGAGCTGTCCAAAGTGCTCAACCTATTTGTGGGATAGGCTTTAGCACTTGGATTTTTGTTGTTGTGTGCCTTCAAGCCATTTCCAAATTATGGTGACCGTAAGGCAAACCTATCACAGGGTTTTCTGAGGCTGAGAGTGTGTGATGTCCCCAAAGTCATCCAGTGGGTTTCCATGGCTGAGCCCTGGTCTCCTGGGTTGTAGTCCAATTTTCAAACCACTATGCCACGCTGGATCAGAACTTGGGTAACTCCTTTAAAATTCAGGCTAAAACCCAGAGCAGATACACTGTCCCATGGAAATGGAAGCCATCAGCTCCCACTGCAGGTACCATTGGAGTGGTATGAACAGGGCTGCATCAATAGGAGTATAATGTCTAGGTCAAGGGAAGGAATAGTAGCACTCTATTTTGCTTTGGTCAGACCCCACCTGGAGTCCTGTGTCCAGTTCTGGGCACCACAGTTCAGGAAGGAGATGGACAAGCTGGAACGTGTCCAGAGGGGTGCAACCAAGATGGTAGAAGGCCTGGAAACCATGAAGCCCGATGAGGAGCGAGTTACGGAGCTGGGTATGTTTAGCCTGGAGAAGAGAAGGTTAAGAGGGGACATGATAGCCATGTTTAAATATTTGAAGGGATGTCATGTCGAGGAGGGAGTGGGCCTGTTTTCCACTGCTCCAGAGACTAGGACAAGGAGCAACGGATTCAAACTACAGCAAAAGAGATTCTGCCTGAACCTCAGGAAGAACTTCCTGATGGTCAGAGCTGTCCAGCAGTGGAATCTGCTGCCTCCATGGAGTGTGGTGGAGTCTCCGTCATTGGAGGTTTTTAAGCAGAGGCTGGATGGCCATCTGTCCAAGGGAGTGCTTTGATGGGTGTTCCTGCATAGCAGCGGGTTGGACTGGATGGCCCCTGGGATCTCTTCCAATTCCTATGATTCTGTAATTCTGATTCTAAGCCCATAGCATTGGGCTTTCCCACCTAATCCTCTCTGAAGTTCTGGGCACCACAATTCAAGAGGGATATTGACAAGCTAGAAAGTGTCTAGAGGGGTGCAACCAAGGTGGTAGAAGGGCTGGAAACCATGAAGCCCTATGAGGAGTGACTTAGGGAGCAGGGTGCGTTTAGCCTGGAGAAGAGAAGGTGAAGAGGGGACATGATAGCTGTGTTTAAATGTTTGAAGAGATGTTGTATGTCACCCCATTGTCTGCAAATTACTTTCTGCGCAAAGTACAAAGTGTTGGTAATTACCTGTGCTTTGGGCCCAGGTTACTTACAGGATTGTCTCCTCCAGTACTATCCACCCCACACGCTCGGGTCCTTTGGGAGACATTTACTTTAACCGGCCAGGACTAGACTTTCCACCCAGAGGATGCTTTTCTTCAGCCACCCCTAGACTATGAAATGACCTGCTGGAAGAGATTCAACAGCTGTCCAAACTTAAAACTGCAGTAAAGATCAGTCTCTTCTAGCAGGCCTAGCCAAATGATTTTAAATTGTGAATTTTAACAATGAATTTTAAATGAGCACTGACTGTTTTGGGGTATTTGTATTATTTGTTGTGTTAAGACATTATTATGCATTTGAACTATTGTTTTAAATGGATGACCTGTTTTTTATCTGATATATATGGTGTCCATGGTTCTCTTCCTCCGTACTTTATCCTCAGAGTAACCCTGCGAGGTAGGAAAAGCAACTTTTCCGAGGCTAAACAGTTCTACGGCCCAGCTGTAGGATCTACCAGGTTCCAGTCCAATGCTCTAACTACTGCACTGTGCTCTTTCTGATTAACCCCTGTTTTTGCTCAAATACTGCTTCCACATACTTGGCTGAATGCATTTCAAACACTGGCCATAGTATCATCGTCAATCAGCGTGCGTTTTGGTTTTATACTATCAGCAGTCAATGAGGTAAACAGAAAATTAGAAAGAGGCAGACCATTCTTGATGCCAACCTCCTCTACCCTGGGTGGAACAGGCTCGATTAAAACGAATTAATTTGGAGGCGCTGCCAAATGTTTGGAATTAATTTGATTTTAAATTGGACCCGGTCTGAGCTGGCACCTCTCCCAGGATTCATTGTGTTCCTGATGTCATCGGGAGACCTCTCTGTAGCCTAACGCTTCCTGAAAACCCTCATACTCTTCCCCAAATTTACCACATTCAGAGGGTGGTAGGAGGTTTTCTTTCTCCTTAAGAAACGGAGAAAGCAATGGGGCTTTGGACACTTCTTGAAAACCCTCATACTCTTCCCCAAATTTACCAAGTTCAGTAGCTGGTAGTGGTTTGAGCACAGCCTACAACCATGGAGACCAGGGTTTGATTCCCCACTTGGCCATGGGAACTCATTGGGTGACCTTGGGTGTGACACACACACTCAGCCCCAGAAAACCATTGTGATAAGGCAACTAGTACATGGATGAAGGGCTTCTTACCAGCAGATGGGCCAAAGCGTGATGGAGCTGTGCTATGGCTGCTCTTCTCTCCCACAGAGGCCAGAACAGCGACAGTTTGAATACAAAGGGATGGTTTCTCTTGAGCAACTTGGCCAAGGCAGGATGGAGCTGTGCTATGGCTGCTCTTCGATCCCTCAGAGGCCACATCAATGGCAGCTGGAATGAAGAGAGGGCCCCTCACCAGCTGCTGGGGCCCAAGCACAATGGAGCTGTGGCTGGCTGCTCTTCTCTCCCTCAAAGGCCAAAGCAGTGGCACTCGGAACATGGAACAAAGGCCTCTCATCAGCTTGCTGTGGCCCAAGCACAATGGAGCTGTGCCTGGCTGTTCATCTCTCCCTCAGAGGCCAGAACAGCGGCAGTTTGAATACAAAGGGATGGTTTCTCTGGAGCAACTTGGCCAAGGCAGGATGGAGCTGTTCCCGACTGCTCTTCTCTCCCTCAGAAGCCAGAGCAAGGGAGTTGGTACATGGAGGAAGGGGCTTCTCACCAGCCACTGGAACTCAGATAAGATGGAGCTGTACCTGGCTGCTCTTCTCTCCCTCAGGGGCCATGGCGGTGGCTGTTGGAACAGAGGGAGGGTCTCTTGCCCACTACTGGGGCCCGGGCATGCCAGAGCTGCGCCTAGATACTTTTCTTCCCCCTCAAAGCCAGATCTGGAGTGGGGAGTCATTCTTTCCATAGATATCCAGAAATGCGAGCTCTTGAAAATGGTATCTGATCCGTTTCTCCCCCAGTTTCACATTCCACCCCATCAGTACGCACTGCGTCTTGCCCGTAGAATCATCACGTAGAATTGACAAGAACAGTTTCCACCTCTTATCACTCAGTCATGAAATGAAAGACTATGGGGAAATTCTTAAAGCAAAACAAGGATCTTTGCTTTCTGTGTCTCCTCTTAAAATAACACACACACACACATCAGAGCCCCTGGCTTTCTCAGTCTGGGAGAGCCGTCTTGTTCCTTTAGAACTCCATCCACACACCCAACAAGCCATTAATTGTGATTTTCAGAATCAAAGGCCTGTGCCAAAGAGGGTGGGGGGAGAAAATATATAGAATCATCTCAGGAGGCTGAGTTCTGACTCCCCTCCCTCCACCCTCCTTCGGCTGAATTCCAGAATGAGCAAACGTCAAAATCTTTTGATACTAATGGCAAGAATAATAAACCCGAAAAATACAAAATGAAATTGTTTGATTTCTCGGCTCCCTCGACTGACGGCGGCTTTGCTTGCCAAAGGATCTCATTTCCGGATGGGAGAAAGACCCTTTGAGGCCATTGAAATTGCACGAGTGGTCTCCCCCCCCCACGCCCCACCCCTGTGATGTATTTCATCTGCTTTCTTTCCAGGTATGGCTTCCACAGGCCTGTTTGTACTGGATCTGTAAGAGAGCAGGCGCTTTCAAATCTGAGCGCCGAGTAAAAGATCAACATGCAGGCAGGGCTCAGGGAATGGGAGGATTGAAACATTCCTCCATGCTTTCTCCATTCTCACAGCCTTTGTTTACAAAGGCTCCTGGCTTCCAATTGTGGTGTGCGCTAGCAGTGCACACACAAAGGGAAATATATCACAGTCTCCCACCTGTTTCTTTCTCCGTAGTGGATGTTACAGTCGGCTCTCCACATTCGCTGGGGTTAGGGGCACAGTATCCTCGCGAAAAGTAGGAAAACTGCAGATCTCCGAATGTGTATGTACGTTCATGAGTTAGGCGTCCCTCTTTCAGCAATGCCTTACCTGTGAATTCCTGCCTGGCAGAGCGTTATGTTACCACACCACACACCCCCACTCTATAGGATGTGCTATTTTCATAATTGGACGTATTTTATGGCTGGAACACACGTTGGAAAGCATGCTGGCTGTAAATATATGCCAGGTCAAGAGAACCTCAGACAGGACCAGGTTCAGAGAGGATTAGGCAGGAAAGCCTGATGCTGATTCGATGATTCATAGAATCATAGAGTTGGAAGTCCAACCCCATTCTGCCATGCAGGAACCCACATCAAAGCACTCCCAACATGTGGCCATCCAGCCTGTGCTTAAAAACCTCCAAAGAAGGAGACTCCACCACACTCGATGGAGGCAGCAGATTCCACTACTTGGTATAATCCTTTCTAAGAGCTGTACGTTGCGAGCACTCCCGAAAACAATAGCAGCCAAAACTGCCCGGGTGCAGCAATCAGGAATCCTACTCCAAGCATATTTCAGCAAGACCTTCCCCATTCACACTACCTGATAAAAGCATTGAGAGGTTGTCAGGTCTCCCATCAATGTTTTGTCACCTAAAGTTAAGGCAATCAGCCCATTCTGGACTCCTTTGTTAGCTTGGTGGGAAAGCTATGACTGCTTTGTTTACACACCCTCCTTCAGGGAAGTGAACAGGGTTTAAAAACCCTAGCTCCAACCTCAGTAACTTGGGGTCTCTTCTAACTCCGTTATTCTATAGTCGAGACTTTCTAAGCAAAGCAACAGGCAAAACGAGTAGGAGAATGTGAACACGGTAGAGAGAAGCATGAATGATTCTCAATGTCTCACTCTCTGCTGTGCCAGAAATTTGGAGAGCGAAGGAAAATTTCAACGTGAGGGCAGAGTTCTATTAGAGGGCGACGCCTTCATTTTGCCCCCTCGCAGCTTCACCCCATACACAATCGCATTTCTGAGCTGTTCCTGTTCGGCCCCCTCGGCAACCCACCCTCCATCTCCCATGATGGGCAAAACCCTCCTACGGCAACTTTGGCGTTACGTTGCATCTGATGTAACAACCTCCCCAGCGATGACATTATTAAGGCTGAAATCCAACGGCGTGGGGGCAAGTGGAAAGAGGGAAAGACATTTTCTCTGGGAACAGATGGCTTCCCTTTTAGTAGCGCAACACACTGCCAGTTAATTAATGCTCGCTGTAATTAAACTTTACACAAATTAGCTGTCGGCTAGGCTGAAGGGAACCATTCCTCTCAAATGCCACCTTGAATCACCGAGTTGTGGGGTAGCGGGGGGAAGAAAGGCCATTCCCCCTTCCCCTAAAAATGTGTAATTAGAGGAAATAGAGAGGTTGGGTGGACAGAGCCACAGGGCTAGGGAACTATGCTATATATTTGGTTACCAAGAATCTGCGATCATCGAATTGGAAGAGACCACAAGGACTATCAACTCCAGTCCTCCGCCACGCAGGAAGGCACCATCAAAGCATTCATGACAGCTGGCTATCCAGCCTCTGTTTAAAACCTCCAAAGAAGGAGACTCCACCACACTCCCAGACAGTGTATACAACTGTTGAACTGTTCTTACCATCAAGAAGTTCTTCCTAATGTTGAGGTGGAATCTCTTTTCCTGAAGTTTGGAGCCATTGCTCCATCTCCTAGTCTCTAGAGGAGCACAAAACAGGCTTGCTCCATCTTCAACATGACATTCCTTCAAATATTTAAACATGCATATTATGTCTCCTCTTGACCTTCTCTGCTCCAGGCTAAACATCATCAGCTCCTTAAGCTGCCCTTCATAGTGTTATAAGGTTTCATGGCCCTTCATTCATCTTGTTGTTATGTGCCTTCAAGTCGTATGGTGATGCTTAGGCAAACCCATCACAGGGTTTTCTGGCAGCTGAGAGAGTGTGGCATGCCAAGGTCACCCTCTGGGTTTTCATGGCCAGGCGGGAAATCGAACCCTGGTTTCCAGGGTCATAGCCCAACGCTCTACAACACGCTGCCTCTCTGTAGGGGACCTTACACCTACGTAAAACACCAGGATTATTCTCCCCAATATGTGAAATGTACAGCTGTTGGTAGAAGCGGAAGGAGTGAGGCTCCCGACCATGTGCAAAGTAGCTTTTTGGGTTGTGTGTGTACCTACTCTTTATTTAAACTTAAGCATTCCAGGTAGCGATGCTACTGAATTTATCAGAGCGTCATTCAGAAATGAAATCACTGCCCACTTTGATGTGAGACAAGCATCATGACCCTGACCAGTGACCTTCCTTGGCTCAGATTTTTAATTCGAGCTGGAGAAGAGCTTAAGACTCTCTCAGGGCTAATGTGATGATAAAATAGAAGAATTGGAGCTTCTATGTTGCTGTGAGTTAGTTCCTTGGAGGGAAAAGGGGATTTAAAACCAATATCAGCCCAGACTTCTACCACTGCCTACTCTGCCTACAAGCTCCCTCCTTTTTCCTTTCCTTCTCCCTTTTCTTCTGGTGGCAAGAGAACTGAAAGCTATCTTATACAGTCCTCTCTCCGTATTAATGGGTTTGACCTTTGCAAATTTGATTATTTGCAAGGCATGTGCTTGCCTCCCCTTACATTCTCCTCCGCCCATGTCGTTGCATTCCTCACCCCAGGCTTGCAAGGCTTGTGTTTAAAATGGATATTTTTCTCTTTTAGGTGAGCAAAGACTCATCCAACGCTGGAGGTGCGTCCTCTCTGCCAGGTGGCTGTGTAATGCCTGCTGATTGGACAGGTGCTCTCTTTGCTCCTACCCCTCCCCTCTGGGAAGAATGTCCTTTTTCAAAATGGTGACCAGAAGTATCTAGAATGCCAGAACTCGACACTCTGCTCTTCTCTGCCTGAGGGGAAAGGACTGGTAAGCCCTCTACCTTGTCTTTTTTCTTCACCCCCATCCCAGGATTGCTGGGGCCAGAGGCAAGAGAATGGGGGGAGACTCACTGGGGTGGAGTTATTCACAGTTTTTCCACTTTTGCATGAATGTGAAGAAGCCACGGTCCTGAGTCAGACCATCTATCCATCCAGACCCACACTGACAACTCTGACAGGCAGCCACTAGCCATGGGTTCAGGCAGGACCCTTTCCTAACCCTAGCTGGAGATCTCTGGTGTTCCCTGGTGGTCTCTGACCCAAGTACTAAGCATACCTGACCCACTTCCTCAATCAAATGTGATTGGATGTGTACAGGATGGTAGGGTGGTTGTCTGTCTTGGTGCCCCATATTGTTGGTGATAATGCACACCATGAAGTGCCTGTCCACCAGATGACAGGAGCACTGGGAACTGGAGTTTTGCCAGTGCTACCAACCCATAGTTTCTATAGTACTCTCTTTGCTCTTACCCTTCCCCTTTGGGAGGAATCTCCTTTGTCAAGGTGGCAACTGGAAGTATCTTGAATGCCAGAACTCAATGCTCCGCTCTTCTCCATCTGAGGGGAAAGTATAGTATTACTAAACTATAGTAACATAGTGATGTTTTTGTGTGCCTTTAAGTCGTTTCCAACTTATGGTGACCCTAAGGCAAACCTATCATGAGTTTTTCTGGTTTTTCTGGGGCTGAGAGTGTGTGATGTGCCAAAAGTCACCCATTAGCAATTGATCCTTTGTAGTGCTCTAGATGGTTCTATCAATGCCTGAGTGAGCTGATCTATTCTAATACACATTCCAATGCACATCCATGAAATACAACAGGAAATACACACCCTGACAACAAGTGGCTTTTATTGGAAAGAAAACAGTGGAATAAAGCATAGATGTTCACAGTGCCTTGGTTTAGACAATAGAAGAGACCAAGGTCATATAGTAAGGTTATGGATACGGTTTTATGAAAGAAGAGAGTGTTTTATTAGAGATTTTACAGGTGACATGTATTAATGCAATATTTAGAAGCATAATTATGTTCATTATGATTCTCATCTCAAGAAGGGTTGGAAGTAACTAAGTTTGTAGCTGTGGTTTATTTCGTGTGTTGCATTTTGTCCTGATGCCCCTTTTTCAGTTTGTATCATGTTAAGATTTTATTGTGTCATTTTTTTTATGTTGTAATCCTTTCATGTAGTTTTGTATATAGAAAATTATAGAAAATCTGTGTGTGTATATATACATATATACATGTACACAAATGCAGATTTTCTATATATTAGCTATCTATGTTATGAACTATTGCCAATCTGTTGGTAATATATGATTGCCAAATATATTAGGTAATATATCATATGTATATTATATATTATTGCCAAATATATTTTTATCAATAAGTATATTTTTACTAATATATTTGGTAATAATTAGTAATATATAGAAAATGTGTCTATATCTGTGTCTAATAGATACAGAGAGAATGATCTCACATATGTGTGTGTGTGTGTGTGTGTGTGTGTATATAAATATATATATACACACATGGTAATACTTAGTAATATATAGAAAATCTGTGTCTATATATATATATATAGAGAGAGAGAGAGAGAGAGAGAGAGAGAGATTTTTTATATATATATATATATATATATATATGGTAATAATTAGTAATATATAGAAAATGTATCTATGTCTAATATATACAAAGAGAATGATCTCATATATATATATATATGGTAATACTTAGTAATATATAAAAATCTGTGTCTATATATATATATATATATATAGGAAGAGAGAGAGAGACTATATACACACACACACACACACACACACACACATACATATATATTTGGTAATAATTAGTAATATATAGAAAATCTGTGTATGTATGTGTGTGTGTGTGTGTGTATATATATGTATGTATGTATGTATGTATTATATATATATAAAGAGAGAGAGAGAAACAGATTTTATATAGATGGATCGATAGATAGACAGATAGGTATTTTCTATATATCACCAATTATTAACAAATATATTGGTCATATATTATTACCAAAAAAAGCACAATGAAAAATAAAAAATAACCGCAAACATGTATGTCTATCTATAGCTCCATAATTATTATATTATGTAATAAATATAGTTTAAAAAAAAAGATTTCCCGAAGCTGGGGAGACCGATTTTTGGCCATTTTAAAATCATGGTCAAATCTTCTTTGTACCGCTGTGCCGCCTGATTCCACCGTCTTCCAAGCTGACTCACGAATGTGCAAAATGACTCAGCAATGTGCCGATCATTTCTGGGAATGAATCTTCAAGCAAAGCAGCCAGCGGGAGCTTCTGCTGCTAAGCATCTGATTAAACAGAGGAGGAGGCCCAAGTGTCTGACCCCTTCATGGGAGTGCTCGTCCGACAGAGATAAAAAAGCTCTTTAGTGGATTGATTTTTCTGCATTGCCTTTTTTTTTCTCCCCAACTCTTTCTCTGACGCTTAGGAGGAGATTGCTCACTTATCAGCCGACGGATGACAGTTAAAAGTGGAGGAGCAAGAGGCAAGGGAGAAAATGTGGAAGGCGATGGAAAACCAGCAAAATGAAAGTGTAGGAATGGTCCTGCAGTCAGCCCTCCGTGTTTGTGGGTTTGACTTTCATGGACTTGATTATTTGCGAGTTTCTCCAACCCCTGCTCCCCTTCAAGTGCTTCTCTTTTGGGAGGAACCTTCCCTCTTGGCAGCTCCGATCAGGCTGCACAGTCTTTTAAAAACACATCTCCGCTCCTCCTCCACCAGTTGCTGCCCGACCAGCTCAGGATGCCTCGCGGCCCAATTTCTTATTGGGTGACCCTGGGCAGGTCCCATTCTCTCAGCCTCAAGGGAGGGCAAGGGCAAACTGCCCCTCCAAACAAATCTTGCGTAGAAATTCTCATGCTGGGTTTCCACCAAAGGTCACCAAAAGTTGGAAACAGGATGCAAAGAGCAAGACATTTCCACTCTTGCCAACAAGTGAGGCAATAAGAAGCAGCTCTATGTATGTATGTATGCATGTCTTCTACCTATCTACCTACCCATCCATCCATCCATCCATCCATCCATCCATCCATCCATCCATCCATCCATCCATCCTATGGATCCGTCCGTCCGTCCGTCCGTCCGTCCGTCCATCCATCCATCCATCTGTCCACCCGTCCATCCAGCTATCCTGTCTGTCTGTCTGTCTATCTATTCATCATTCCATCCATCCATCCTATCAGTTTATCTGTCTGTCTGTCTGTCTGTCTATCTATATATCTATCTGTCAAATCTATCTATCTATCTATCTATCATCTATCTATCATCTATCTATCTATCCATCCACCATCCATCTATCCTGTCTGTCTGTCTGTCTGTCTGTCTGTCTATCTGTCTGTCTACAGGGTGTCTCTCAAAGTGTATACAACTGGCCCTCTGCATCTGCACATTTCACTTCCACTTTCGCTAGGGTTGGGGCACAGTACCCCACAAAAGTGGAAAAACCACAGATATCAAACTCTCTCTCTCTGTCTTTGTATATGTGGGCAGGGGGCCAAGTGAGCAAGGAGCAAGTCACACTCTCTCAGTCCCAGAGAACCGTGAGATAAGGTCGCCTTAGGGTCGCCGTAAGTTGGAAGCAACTTGAAGGCACACAACAATGCAATTATTAGCTGGTAGAGGATGTCTATGTTGTTTTGGGACAACCTGTATAGACAGACACACACAATCCATGCACAGCCTCCCTGGGATTAGATGTTGTTGAAGCAGGGCTTGCAGTAAAGAGTTTGACAGCAAAACCCTGGGAAATTTGGTTGGAAGGCGGCAATGACAGAACGCCTCTCTGCATATTCCCATTGCAAATGGAAGGGCTTCTGCTTATTGTAACATCCCTGGAATATATGGGGAATGCACAGGGGTGGAATTATCTGTACATTGGATGAGAAAGCAGGAGAATTTGTTGAGGATATTTGAGCGGTGGAGGAAGGGAGAAGAGAAAAGAGAACCAAGGCCTTCAGCCATTCTCCCCTCCCCAAAACTGCAGGGATAAATAGAAACTCCAGGAAACAAACCGCTTTTAATTAGAGCAGGTGCATGACGCCTAAGGAGCAGCAAACATTTATCCAAGCCAGTAAACGGCCCAAGAGAAACAACAGGCATGGTGCCACGTGGCTGTTTTTCGCCAGCCGGGCCCTCGGTAATCCGAAGCAATCTGTCAAAGAAAGTGTTGCAGTGTGAGCTTATTTGTTTATTCTTCTTTTTAACCCACAGAGAAAAAGGAGGGCAGTGTTCAGAAGTCAGATTTCTCTCTTGAAAAATAAAAAGAGGTTGGGTACCCTGATGATGGCAAGTGCTCTTAGAGAGGTCTACCAATCAGGAAATACTGGGATCTGCAGCCAGCCAACCAACTAGGAATTCCATTTCCTGGGATATTCCATTCCACAGGTAACTTTGGAAATGGTGTTTGGTTTATTTAAAAGACACCCATTGCTTTTATGTTGGGCTCTCATAGCTCTCTTAGCTTGAACAGATTCTTAAGCATGAGGCAGAGAAAACCCACAGAAGAATGTTACAATAAGAAGTCATTACACTGTTGAGTCAACAGTGTGATGCAGCAGCTAAAAAGGCCAACACAATTCTAGGCTGCATCAATAGGAATGTAGTGTCTAGGTTGAGGGAAGTAATAGTACCACTCTGTTCTGCTTTGGCCAGACCTCACCTAGAATAATGCTGTGTCCAGTTCTGGTCATCACAGTTCAGGGAGGATATTGACAAGCTGGAGGATGACTAAAATGGTAGGAGACATGGAAACCATGCTTTATGAGGAGTGATTTAGGGAGCTGGGTATGTTTAGCCTGAATAAGAGAAGGTTAAGAGGGGACATGATAGCCATGTTTAGATGTTTGAAGGGATGTCATATGGAAGATGGAGCAAGCCTGTTCTCTGCTACTCCAGAGACTAGGACACGGAGCAATGGCTTCAAACTTCAGGAAAAGAGGTTCCACCTAAACATTAGGAAGAACTTCCTGATGGTAAGAGAAGTTTGACACTGGAATATGCTGCTGGCTTGGGGTGTGGAGGCAGCCGGCAATTTTCATTATTTGTCAACCGATCATTCCAATCCCTGCTGGGTTTTAGTCTGAACGATAAAACAGCTATTCAAGATGCCACATCTGCTTGGGGGATTGAAATGTCCCTTGAAATGTCCCTTCCTTAAAGTTAGGACTAAAACATGGTGCGGAATATGGGAGCCATCAATCACAACCACAAAGAAAGACGACTTATACTCCAAAAAAACCTGGGAAGGTACTTTTCATCCATCATTCTGTGGCTGGAAGATCTTACTGCTTTATCGACACATGAACGTGTATCTCACAGACACCAACTTCAAGCAGATTTGGCAAACGTTTAGTCATTTTATATTAATGTATACTCCCAGCTCATGATTAACTTTTATGTCTTCTTTGTTCTCAGCATAGTCTCTGTGCTTTTCTTCTTCCCCCTTGCTTTCTTTCTAAACCCTCCTCTCTCTTTTTTCCCCCCTTATCTCTTCTTTCTTTGCATTTGCAATTCAATTAAAAAAAGGAAAATATCGACAGACATAGGCTGAGAATCCCACGTCAGGTTGAATCTCCCCGTGTGGAGTTACACGTAGATTGGTCTATAGTGTTGAATGGCAAGGTTGTGTGCGTAAATGCACAACTGAATGCGCAAAGCCATGCGTGTGAGTGCTCGTAACTGGATGCACAGCAACCATGCCTGGGCAATTCTACTTCCACACTGTTTGTTTGTTTAGCCCCGTCTCTGTACAAAAATCAATCAAATTAAGACATGACACAAAATGAAAAGGAGTAGAAGTGTGGAAGAGGATTAATTCCACCATATACTGCCTTTTCTTCTCTCCCTCCGAGGCCAGGACAGGGGCAGTTGGGATGGAAGGAGGACATTTCTGCCTTTGCCACCAGAGCAAGAGCTGTGTGATTCTCTCCCTTCCTTTCCTTGTTCTTTTTGATTCTCTTCCTTTTGTTATCCTGCAGCAGTGCCCGGTGGCTTCCATGCCAAGGGGGTAGTGCCTCTGCTTTAGGTTTTTGTCCAAATATTAAAGGTCCTCTCCAAGGAGCCGAACCTTATCCCTCCAAGATGCCTGTGTTCCTCGGATAGCTTCTTTACAATTCAGACTAAAACTTGCCAACAGATTCACTTCCTCCACTGACATAGAAGCCGCCAACCCTTAGAGGACACTCCTCCCTTCTTTTCCTTTCTCTCTCTTTCACACCTGCCCACACACACTTCTCTAATCCCCTGGCATGTCTCTCCTCTAACAACATCTTCTCCTCCTTTGATATTCCACGCCAGGGGATTTGTCTTGCGATCCTTTTGTCGCTAGGAGGCCCCGTGACTGGGATGAGAGCCAAAAGTGAAAGGGGAGAAGAGGGAAGGAGGAGGCGGTTTTGGTGGTGGCAGCTCTCCCAGATTCCTGTTCAGACCTGATGCTCCTGACTTTCTGCACTGCACAAACAGCAAGGCAGAGCTTCTGCTTCCGGCCACTCTTTGCAGGAATTCAACTTGAATTTTAAAAAAGGAGGGAGGGAGGGAGGGAGGGAGCAAAAGAGCAATGCTCTAGGTACAGGGTGTTTTTATCCAGAGAGAAAAGATTTGGGCAGAACCAGGCTGAAGGTGATGTTCCCACAATCAGTGGTGGTGACTTGTGGCTCTGTTTTGGGGGGATGGTGAATCCACATTTGGGTTTATGGGAGCCATTCTGAGCTTAATGTGAGCAGTCTGTAGGTAGCTGTTACCAGGCCGTACGCTCCCCTCACTTTGATATGGTTCAATTGGCAAAATATGACCTAATTGGCAAAATATATTCGTTGGCTTTGATATAAAACTTGCCCTTCTATGGTTGCACGGCCAGGCTAGACAAGAGGAAAAGACTGGCCAAACATGTCTGCTGAGAATTAGGTCAGAAACTCCCTCTAGGTGTAGCCAGATCATAGGAAATCACGAGGAAACTCCCGAGATAATAGGATAGCCGCTAGCCTTAATGTCTATGTTTTCTGGGACAATAGCGACGGAGAGTTGTTTTGCACAGAAAAAACAAATTCTGCATTTGCTGTGCAGAAAATATTTCAGTGAAGAAATATTACTTGGCTGCCCCATTGTGGGTCGTTGTTTTTTTTTCATACAGAACACAGATTTTTCTGCATAGGAAAAAGCATTTTCTTTGCAGAAGATAACATCTCTGGGCAGAAATATTTTCTATACGGAAAACACCCTTTCCTGTGCAGAAAATTTTGTTTTCTGTGCCCCAAAAAAACCCAGGTGTGAATTTTGCACAGAATAAATCTCCAACAACAGCATTTTCTGCAGAGGAAAAGGCATTTTCTTTGCATAAACTAGCTTTTTTTGCACAGAAACATTCCATGCAGAAAATGCTGTTTTATGGTGTTTTTTTTAAAAAAATGCCAATTTGCGTAAAATGAATCCCAAACTGCAATGACCATCATTACTCTATGCTTCTTTTCGTCAAGGCTTTCTGATACTTGAGAAATGTGTTTCTCAAACATTTGAACATTCTTTCTCTGCTGAATAAATTGTGCCCCTTGTTACCTCCAGACATCCACGTCTTATCTCAGTGTTCCCACAACACACCCACAAATATTTCTTATTGTAGACAAAAGTGCAATAGCCAGGTTGAAATCTGTGTGGAATAAACACTCTCTCTGTATTTTCTTGGTGTTTGAGATGGGCCAGTTGTTGGCACTGAAACGCACGAAGCAGAGCAGAGCAGAGCAGAGGAGGACAACATATTATGGGTTGTCCCCACTATCCCATGATTAGTTGGTTCCTATTGGTTTTACACCCTTAGGATGCTGTTGGTCTTGCTTTTTTGTAGTTTCCACAATGTTTTCCTTTGCAATAGGTGGCCTAGATCAAGATCTTGGTAATAACTATAATTATAATGATAAACACACTTTGCCATCGGTACCTCCCCATTTGGCGGATGTTCGGTCCTGGTCTTCCAACAGGGATTTTCTGGCCCGTTTTGGTTTCTTTTCAGAACTGGGAAGACAGTTGTTGAGAGAGGAGCAGAAACGATCGCTGGCCATTGGGGACGGTTTTGCCTTTTCCCAGGGACAATGTCCATTTGTTGTCCCTTGTCCCGTCTTTCCATAACCTCACAGCTTGCAAACGGGTGACCACCATCACCTTCTGCATACAGAGAGGGCAGGTCTTGCTCCTGGCCTGAGTGATGTGCCAGAGATCGATGCATCTGCTGTGAAAGGCATGGGAACAGGAGAGGACCTTCAGGCTATCATGTTCCATGTATTTCTCCAAGCAGATGGCACACTCTTGGTATCTGGAACTACTGAATGAGAAGGGGGTCCAGCTACAACCATTCCTTTGGAGAACTTGGTTCCTCCTTAGCTTCCATTTTTGGTTCCTGGACAGGTATTTCTCAATGAGCAAGGAAGCGATCAAAGCAGACGTTGGGATACAGATGATCCAACAGGTATAAAAGGACACCATGTGCAAGCAGGGGCCAGGGAGCTGGAGGCGGCATTGGCAAGGATAGGAAGAAGAGATACGGGCAGCCCCAGAAGACCCTTTCCAGACAAAGTGGAAATACTCGGGCACCAAGATCAGAGATGTCAGCTTCCCAGCATGGTGGAGCTGCTTCAAAATCATGGAAGCCACCTCTGCCGTGAAAACAGCTGGGATTCGAATGTGACTCTTGCCATCCAGCTCGCTCACCATGTGCACCAGGGCCTGGGAGTTGACATTGTGGACAATGGCCGCCTGGAAGCCCGCCTGCTGGGCGTGAAGGACCTTTGTGGCAAAGGAGCAATCGTACCGGCGAATGAGGACAACGAAAGCAGAGGTCGCGTTCGGTGGGCCTTCAATGGGTTGGCAGGCATCGGCGGGCCTCGCCTCGACCAGCAACCCCGCCAACCCTTCCTTGGGGATCGGAGGCCCAAAAAGGGCTGGCAAGGCCTCAAAATCAAGCACGGTGGAATTGTGGCCGCAGACAGCACGGATGAAGGCTTTCACAGCAGGGACTTGGAAGACTAGAAACACAGCGACCATGTGCACAGAGGGCGAAAGAGGAGACCACATGCTCATGGATGCTGCTGGAGATCTTAGAAGGTGTGGAGATCCTACCTGCAGGGTCAGCTGGGTGGAGCTGAGTGGAAGGGGAGGCTTGTTAAGAGTCTAAGTGAGGAGCCGTACCCTCAAGGTGGCTACCTGAGTTTCCATGAGAACTAAAGAGATATAGGTAGAGAGAACAGGTAGATCTGGACCAAGGCTTCCTCTTTCTTTCTTTCTTTCTTTCTTTCTTTCTTTCTTTCTTTCTTTCTTTCTTTCTTTCTTTCTTTCTTTCTCTCTTCTACTCCTCTTCCCCTCTCAACAGGCCCTAGCCTGCTGGCTGATCCTGTATGATTCCCAGCCCACTTTCTCCAGGTGACCATCCAGAACTTTCTCCCAGGGGGCTTTGTGACCTCACTGTCTAGCATTTCCCCAACATTTCTTGCATCCCAACCCAACACAGGGGCTTCTGAGAAGTTGGTGAGCTTGAAGACATTTTGAAATTATCTCAGCTGACAGTACGTCAGCCCTCCACATTTGCGAGTTTGACTTTCATGGATTTGATTATTTGCAAGTTACTCTGCCATTCACCTCAGGTGTTTCTTTTCCAGGGGAACCTTCCCTCTCAGCAGCTCCAATCAGGCCATGCAGCACTTTAAAAACCCACCTCTGGTCCTCCTCTTCCTCCTCCACCAGCCACTGCCTGGCTAGCTAAGGATGGCTCTCAGCCTGTTTTCTCAGGACCACAGACCCTCTCCCAATGCCCCGCACACACCCAAGGAAGGAGATGGTCAAGAGAGAGGAAGTAGAGGGCCACCATACCGACCCACCCCCTTTCCCTCTCCTTTCCTTGACCTGGTTTGGACCCTGGGTGCCCGTTCTCCCCACCACGCCTCTTCCCCCTTCCCACAAACACACATGAGGGTCAACTACTCCCAGCCAAAAAGAAGAAGCATTCTTCTCGATCATAGAATCATAGAGTTGGAAGAAACCACAAGGGTCAACTAGTCCAAACCCAAAAGAAGCATTCTTCTTGATTCTGGAACCATGGAAGAAACTGGAAGGGTCAACTAGTCCAAGGCAAAAAAGAAGAAGCATTCTTCTCGATCATAGAATCATAGAGTTGGAAGAAACCACAAAGGTCAACTAGTCCAAACCCAAAAGAAGTGTTCTTCTTGATTTTGGAATCATGGAAGGAACTGGAAGCGTCAACTAGTTGAAGATAAAAAGAAGAAGTATTCTTCTCAATCATAGAATCATACAGTTGGAAGAGGCCACAAGACCTGTCTAATCCAATCCCCAATCCCTTTCTAGTGTGTTCCTACCATGGACAACTACATAACCCCATAGGAATCTTACCAAACGGATGTGAAGTCAAGAGCATCCTCTCCTCATCCAAATCTATAGTGTTTAGTAATCTGAGACAGACTGCTCTTATGCATGGAGGGTTTGTCCTGCTATCATAAAAGACCTACACAGAGGGAGCCGTGCTGGATCTGACGGAAGAACATCTTGCTCTTGCTCTGAATTGTTCAACCAGAAGTTGCTGGGAGGTTTCCCGAGAGGACAGGAGTGCAACCGTACCTCTCTGTCAATTTCTGGTAAGGGTTAATAAAAGAAAATATGGGAACAGCTCAAAGCAGTTAAGCCGACAGCACTTCTGAGGAAACCATAAAAAATATAAAACGACTCCGAGAAGCTAGAAATTGCTAATACAATATGTTAAAGAGAAACTAGGAATAAAAGAGATGGGATAAATAGATGGTGTGATGAAATGGGTTATTAAGACTGCTACAAGGAATGTTGGAAAAAAAATCCCACAAATCTTTTCATTTTTTTCCTTTGAATTTTTTCTATCTCTTCCCTTTTTTCCCTCTCTAAGGGAACAGTGTTTTTGATGTTCATTTTGCATTTTGACAGATATGTGGTGTTTCTATATTAAAATAAGGGAAAACGGGAACCCTCTCTGTTATTAGTCCTTCATGAGGAACAGCAGGGGTCTTGCAATGAGAGATTCTGGGAGTCAGAGGAAAGTCCTTGCTTTGACATTTTGCTGTCAAAGATGGGGAGGTTGGACGCTTCCCTGCTCTCTGCTGCCACCCCTGTAGGTGGCCAGAAGGCAGTACTACAACTACAAAGGAAAATGGAGTGTCACAGCTTCTGGCTTGATGCCCTTTATCGTCCTAATCATTCATCACCATGCTTTGCCACTACCCTAGATTGGCCACTTCATCACAGAGACGTAAGTAACATTTCCTGACCTGAACTCCCTCCAGTCCAGTTTAAGACCCAGCAGCTAGATCAGGTGAAAAAGGTCCATTCAAGTTTCTGATCAGGGCACAAGGAAGAGCAGTTTGGGGAGCTGGGTATGTTGAGCCTGGGGAAGAAAAGATTAAGAGGTGACATGATGGCCGTGGTTAAATATTTGAAAGGATGTCATGTGGAAGATGGAGCAAGCCTGTTTTCTGCTGCTCCAGAGACTAGGACACGGAGCAATGGCTCCAAACTTTAGGAGAAGAGATCCCATCTAAACATTAGGAAGAACTCCCTGATGATAAGAGCAGTTTGACAGTGGCATGCGCTGCCTGGGAGTGTGGTGGAGTCTCCTTCTTCTGAGTTCTTGAAAAAGAGAGGCAGGATGGCTA
Organism: Cyclura pinguis; assembly: GCA_030412105.1. Classification (NCBI taxonomy): domain Eukaryota; kingdom Metazoa; phylum Chordata; class Lepidosauria; order Squamata; family Iguanidae; genus Cyclura; species Cyclura pinguis. The sequence goes on along the minus strand of CM059614.1, from coordinate 5,053,246 downwards.
TCTGTTGGGAATGCTTTGATGGTGTCTTCCTGCATGACAGCAGGTTGAAATGGAGGGCCCTTGAAGTCTCTTCCAGCTCCAAGATTCTATGGGGCTGGATGGCCATCTGTGAGGAATGCTTTGATGGTGTCTTCCTGCTTGGCAGAACGGGGTTGGACTTGGCCCAAAAGGTGTCCTCCAGCTCTGTGGTTCTAAAGGAACACATTTCCTTAAAACCATGGTTCCATTACATCTTTGGCTTCTTGACAACAAGACGGTCCGTCTGCCTCGCTTTTCCCTATCTGGAGTGCCAGTCCTTAAAATCTCCCAAAAGAATTTTTGTTGTTGTTAAGGGCCTACAAGTCATTTCCGACTTATGGCGACCCTACAGCGATGCTATGACAGGGTTTTCTGGGGACTGAGAGTGTGTGACATGCCCAGTGTCAGCCAGTGGGTTTCCATGGCTGAGCGGGGAATCAAACCCTGGCCTCCAGGGTCTTAGTCCAGCGCTCAAACCACTAGGCCACACTGGCTGTCTTCCAAAAGAATGCATTTTATTATTTCCTTCTGAAAAAAGAAGCCAATACAAACAGACACACTCACACCACAAAACAAAAACTGACCCGCTCTGGCAATTAAATATTGAATCCCAATAAAATGACGGGCACAGCAGCTGACATGTGGGGAAATTTTGTTGTTTCTGATTTTTTTTCCAGGGTTCCTCACCCCAAACCTTCTCCTCCTGGGCTTGCTTATCGTCCTCCATCCAACAACTCTCTGACAGCATCCTCAAATTGCATTGATCTTCTGTTTGCAGATCGGACAGGTCTTCTCACCTCTGGGTTGGATTAGCAGCCAGGTGTTGATACAGGTGTTGTGGTAGGCGTGGCTGCACGGGAGGATCTTGAGCCGGTCTCCGGCTTCGTAGTCGGCCATGCAGATCACGCACAGTTCATACCGGTCTCCGCTTCTGAAGGTCTTCAGCCGGATGCCGGAGCTCCTTTGCCGCCATTTCACCCAACTGACAAAGGTCACGATGCTGAGACCCACGCTGAGGAGGATGAGAAGCCCAAACTCTTCGAGGAACTTGAGGATCATCTGTTGGGTGCAATAACCTGGCCAGAATTGCAAGTAGTGCCGAGCTGGGTCCCAAAGTGAGAATTCTACGTTGGCCCCACAAGGATTGTAGTAACCTCGAGGCACCACCACGGTGACTTTGGTGTCCTTCTCAGCATGGCTTTGCCTCCTTAGAAGCTTGGCCGCTGAGCTTCCAATGAAGAGGGAAGGAATAGAGATCTGATCTCTGATCCTTTCCACCTCAATGGCCATGCTTACCAGCAAATCAGAGTAGAGGTTGTGGACGATGACGCCCTGGTAGCCAGCTTCTTGGGCGTGGAGGACCTTGATGCTGAAAGGGCAGTCGTACCGGCGGATGAGGACGATGAAACCCAGTTGAGTCCTGTTGGAGGCCGGGGGGCCTTCGATGGGGTGACAGGCGTTTGTGGGCACTGCTTCAATCAGGTAGCCCGTGAAACCCGTGAGGGGGAAGGGAGGGCCGAAGCAGGCCGGGACAGCTTTGAAGTCAAGGCAGGTGGAGTTATGGGCATAGACCAGGTCGACAAACGGTTTGGCCAAGGCGGCTTCCAACATCAAGGAGAAGGCCACCAAGGAGGGGAGAGATATGGATGAGAACCACATGGCGGCTCTGACTTTCTGGAGATGAGGTTCCAGTGTGGACCATTTGGCGGGATGACTTGGTCTCACCTGGGCATCTTGGGGAGCTGGTTGGGGGACCTTTGAGGCAACATCAACAGCCAGAGAAGTTGTTCCCAACCAAGGAAATGGGGTAGGCCCTTCTTTATAAGAAGCTTTCAAAGATGCCTTGGATCACAGAATTTCAGCCTGGTCACTCCCCCACAGTCAAGATCTACCAGACTTGAGGTATCTCCAACCTGCTCACTTTTAGGAGTTTAAAACAACCCAAGCCCTTATGACATCACTTACTTAGTGCTTGGACTACACCCTTAGCTGAAGGATAAAGAGGTAGATGGGTAAGAGGAGGTAGAGATGTTGTGAGAACCTCACAAGCTGAAGGACTTTCATCTTGTGTGTGGTTTCGTGGGATTTCTCCTCATCCCCATCCCCTTTTCAATTCGTTGGGAAGTTAAGACTGAATTACTTGTCACTCACACAATCCTTGCACGATGGGATGAAGTCCTCAGGAGCAGTTGAGATTTTGAACTGGATCTCTGATAGCCGTGTTTAAATCTTTGAAGAGATGTCATGTCGAGGAGGGAGCAGGCTTGTTTTCTGCTGCACCAGAGACTAGGACAAGGAGCAATGGATTCAAGCTGCAGGAAAGGAGATTCCACCTGAACCTCAGGAAGAACTTCCTGATGGCCAGAGCTGTCCGGCAGTGGAATCTGCTGCCTCCATGGAGTGTGGTGGAGTCTCCTTCTTTGGAGGTTTTTAAGCAGAGGCTGGATGGCCATCTGCTGGGAGTGCTTTGATGGCTGTTCCTGCATGGCAGAAGGGGGTTGGATTGGATGGCCCCTGGGGTCTCTTCCAACTCTAGGATTCTGTGATTCTGTCTGTCTCTACCAGGGAGGTAAGCCACTGAATTTCTCAGATTTTACTTCTGGATTCAGTTGTCTGACCACTATAGCAGAAATGGAGAACTGTTGTGGGGTTAGGGGCCCTCAGATATACTGGTGTGAAAGCTGGGCAGTTACGAAGGCTGAAAGGGGAGAAAGCCAATTCAGAGAAAAAGTTCTGTGGGTATCTGAACTGCTAAAAAAAGAAATGAATGGGTTCTAGAGCAAACCAAGCTTGAATCCTCCCTAGAACCCAAGAAGACTAAACTGAGGCTATCATACTTTGGACATATCATGAGATGATCTGACACTCTGGAAAAGATGATAATGCTGGCGATAGTGGAAGGCAGTTGGAGAAGGAGGAAGGCCTTGCGGTTGGCCTGGAAAGCCCTTGTGGTCTCTTCCACCTCTGTGTTTCTGGGATTCTAGGAACCACCTATTCCTTCCTTTGAGGATGAAGGACGTGAAGAAGTACATCCTTCTCTGGGAGAGAAGTCGTCGCACCAAGATTTCCTCATCGCACAACCTCTGACGGGCTTAGGGAGGATGGTGGAGGGTTTGGACCGAAAGAAAATCAGAAGAAAAAAGTGCTGCATGAACAACAATAAGAAAAAAGTGCTTCACGAACAACAAGAACGAGGACAACTTTGTCAAGTGATCAGTTAAAACACAAGTCGGGCCGCTTTTCCCCGTTCCCAAGTTTGGCTCAAGTGCCAAAGTGGGACCTTTTCTCCGTAATTGCTCTCCTCTTCCGCAGACGCGGCGGCATCTCCTTGGTGGCTTGTTGACATTTAAATAAATCAGAAACCTAATGAGAAAGGGGATGGTGGGGGGCGGCGGCGTAAGGATAGGAGAGCCGGAGGTACTGGAACAGCACGGAAAACATCCCGCAAGCAGCCGCCAAACGTCACAGGCCAGACATACAACCAGCTTCTTGCTTGCGAACCGAACAGTGCCGATGGAGGATTCTGTCGTGCCCGGTTCTGGACACCACAGTTCAAGAAGGATACGGACAAGCTGGAACGTGTCCAGAGGAGGGCGACCAAGATGGTGAAGGGTTTGGAAGCCATGAAGCCCTATGAGGAGTGGCTGAGGGAGCTGGGGATGTTTAGCCTACAGAAGAGAAGGTGAAGAGGGGCCATGTTTAAATATTCGAAGGGATGTCATGTTGAAGACGGAGCAAGCTTGTTTTCTGCTGCTCCTGAAACTAGGACACGGAGCAATGGATTCAAACTACATCTAAACTTCAGGAAGAACTTCCTGACAGTCAGAGACATTCGACGGTGGAATCTGCTGCCTCCATGGAGTGTGGTGGAGTCTCCTCCTTCTTTGGAGGTTTTTAAGCGGAGGCTGGGTGGCCCTTTGCTGGGAGTGCTTTGCGTGCGTGATCCTGCGTGGTAGAAGGGGGCTGGACTTGATGGCCTTGTGGTCCCTTCCAACTCTATGTTTCTATGATTCTAACTCATGGCATGAACACGGAAGGCAGAAACTATGGTGTTGTGAGACCCAGGCCTCGGCCCTGTTTATAGAATCATAGAAAAAATAGAATCATAGAGTTGGAGCAGACTACTGCAAATCCTGGGATTTGCAGTTTAGGGAGGGACATGTAGAAATCTCACCGAGAGTGCTCCTTGGCCCTCAGTAAACTACAAACCCCAGAATCCCACAGGATGTTAAAAGTGTAGTAATAGCGCTATAGCAGTGTGATGCAGAAATGGCCTTAGTCTACGATAGATTCATCCCCACACCTACGTGGATGTTGGGTTTTCCAAGGGTCACGGGGGGCATTTCATCCACTCACCACGCGCCATTGCCAGAGCGAGCCTGGTCATATTAGGAGCCTCCAAAACTCACACGGTCACGTCTTTTTCTTGCTGCGCTTTCCCTCGTGGGACCCAATCCGTCTTCCCCTCCCCTGCCCTGTTATTAAAAATTACATGCACAATCATCTTGTTTCTCCTCAAGCACGTAGCAGCTTACACGATTTAGTAATAACTTCCAAACATCCCCAATCACCTCTGACCGGAAGAACTGTAAGACTTTGATTACCCACCCCTTTCTAATTTGTCTCTGTTGGCCGTGCCTTAATCTCTTTGCGAGATTACACGGGACGTTAGGAAAAGGGTGGGTGAAAGCGGGTGTACCCCCATGATTGAACGTAACCTGACATTCCTTACCAAGAGATCTCCAGTTAGGAGAGGCAAACAGTTCCTTAGATTTGACGGCAAGCGGCAGCTGGTGACTCCGACATCAGTGGGGTGACTAAATCCGCTCTGGGATTTAGTCTGAACTTTACGGGAGCTCTCTGAGACACTGGCTTTGGGGGTGAAGGTTCAACCACTTTGAGAGCTCATTTAAAGTCAGTTTGCATCCTTTGATGGTTTCTATCCAGGTTAGCCCAGCATTTCCGACCCCTAGGACTCCTATCACTCATCCTGCCATTTAACACATAACATCCGCCTCACGGTGACCACGTGGGTTCAGTGTGGGAAAGCGTGACCGAATGCACCCTATCAGTTCTTAAATGAAAACGTTTAGACGGAGATGTAGAAAAATACAAACCGGAAAGTTTTATCGTAACAGGGAAAAATAAACATTTAGCCTTATATTAATTCCTATTAGTGTGAAAGGGACCTAGGAGTCTGTGTCAACCACAAGCTGAACCTGAGCCAGCAGCGTGATGCAGCAGCTAAAAAAGCCAATGCAATTCTCGGTTGCAGCAATAGGAGTATAGTGTTGAGATCAAGGGAAGTAATAATAACACTCTATTTGGCTTTGGTTAGACCTCACCTGGAATATTGTTTTTAGTTCTAGGCACCACAGTTCAAGAAGGATATGGACAAGCTGGTACGTGTCCAGAGGAGGGCAACCAAAATGGTGGAGGGTCTGGAAGCCATGAAGCCCTCTGAGGAGTGGCTTAACGAGACAGGTATGTTTAGCCTGATGAAAAAAAGGTTAAGAGGGGACATGATAGCCGTGTTTAAATATTTGGAGAGAGGTCATGTTGAAGGTGGAGCAAGCTTGTTTTCCGCTTCCCCAGAGAGTAGGACAAGGAGCAATGGATTCAAGCTTCACGAAAAGAGATTCCACCTAAACATCAGGAAGAACTTCCTGATGGTAAGGGCCATTTGACAGTGGAATATGCTGCCTGGGAGTGCGGCGGGAGGTTTTTAAGCAGAGGCCGGATGGCCATTTGCTGGGGGTGCTTTGAGTGTGTGTTCCTGCACGGCAGAATGGGGTTGGACTCAATGGCTGTTGTGCTCTCTTCTGACTCTATGATTCTATGATTCCACACGCAGTGCACTGTAACACCTTGGTTTCAAACAAAGAACATTTCTGTCTGAACTCTTTCCATGCTCTCAGCACCCCCAAAACCCAACTGCTCGCTTCCCAACTGGCCCTTGGACTTTTTTCTAACTGGCCCTTTCTCCGTCTCTGACTGGCCCCATCTAACAATTTTACAAGCATCCTTTAGGTTATGTGCTTCCCCACCCCAAAAGCATTCCATGGGCTGTTCTCCCCAGGCTGGCCTGGCTTCCCACTTCACAGGCCCCACGTTAGAAGTTGGGACTGAAACCCAGAATGGATTCACCACCCTAAAAGCACGGAAGCCACGAGCCACACAGAGAAAGTCCTGCTCTGACCTTTCAGCACAAAAGTTGGCCCACAGTTCCCCAAATGTAATACTAAAAACGCATCCATATGAATTTGCAGACTCCTAAAACCTTCCCATGTGCCCCAGCAAAGCACCCACAGTCCTTATGGGGACTGATTTAGGGAGCTGAGTATAAGAAGGTGACATGCTAACCGTCTTTAAATACCTGAATGGATGCCATGTAGAAAATGGAACAAGCTTGTTTTCTGCTTTTCAGGAGACTTGCACCATGAAGCCATGGGTTGGAATTACAAGAAAAGAGGTTTCACCTAAAGATTAAGAACTTCCTAACAGTCAAGAAGTGGAATTCAACAGTGGAATTGACTGACTCAGAAAGTGGTGAGTTTCCCTCTTTGGAAGTCTTTAGACAGAGGTTGGCAGGCTGTATGGAAGCGTGGGAAAAGAGTTGGTTTATTTAGCTGTCAAACTGAACGTTTGCACATACAAATTTGAAATGCTGCAGCTTATAAGGCACCGTGAACCCAACAGTTCTTTAGTCTTGGCAGTTGCCAGAATGTGCTGCTGTTTGCTTGTTGTTCGGAATGCAACTTTTGTACCCATTAAACCTATTCTGTAAACTCGAAGCTAACTGGTACGTGACACCAATGCCCAAACTATGCCGGCTCTATGAGCCCAGAAAACGGGACTTTATGAGAATGAGTTTCAACCATCTTCTTGAGATGAGGCCTAGAGGTGGTGAAGATTGGTTCCAGTTATCTAAGTTGGTTTTGGAGTCTATTTCTCTGGGAAAAAGAGACCGGATAGCTGCCTCCTGGGCGTGTTCTAGCTGGAGCGGATGTGTTGAGCAGGGTTTGGGCGTGACAGCCTATGGGGCTGCTTGCAGCTCTACGATTCTAGGATTTTAGGATTCTATTCTTACCCTGTTGCAGGTGTGTATCTTGATTTATCCAGTGGCTTGCCTGCCCTGTGCCCCTCGCACCTCCCTTCCCCGCTCCAAACTAGAATTCGGCATGCTCCGTGTGTTGCAAGAAGCTCCCATCCATCTTCCTGCATTACCGCAAACCCATGTTTGATTGTTCTACCATCCCACGGAATAAGAATGTGTACTCTCCTAGATTACCCCAGGGAACCGGTGTTCGCGGCTTAGCTGCGCTACTCATTTGTAGAGGCCAGAAATGTAATTTGTGAGTCTGTGTATCTGTGCGGTGAGGGGGGGCATCTAATGCAAATCATCACAAGAAGTTGTGGTGGCGGCAGGGGTGGCGGAGAGGGGCAGGTGGCTTCTTTGTGGGGAAGGGAACAGCACTCTTGCGAGGCAGGTTGCTCTCCAAAACACAAAGCCAGCGCATTTCTAGGTTGTCCGAACTGGAGAAGTGTCTAGATCAAGCGAAATTATATGAGCACTTGTAGAAAATGGAGCAAGCTTGTTTTCCCCTGCTCCAAACGTGTTACAACCCTGTTCTTCATTCATACGTCATCTGGATTCCAGCATCCAAATCTGGATGCCAAAATTTTTAGACGGATATTGGCAAGCCAGAACGTGTCCACAGGACATTTCCGACTTATAGCGACCCTAAGGTGAACCTATGAGGGTTTTTTTCCTGGGGCTGAGACTGTGTGATGCACCCAAGGTCACCCAGTGAGTTTCTATCACTTGAGCAGGGAATCGAACTCTAGTCTCCAGGGTTGTAGTGCGATGGTCAAACCACTAGCCCGTGTTGGCTCTCAATTGAAATCTACCCTTTTGTAATTTGAAACCATTAGGCCTGGTTCTACACTCTGGGGCAGCAGAAAATGAACCTGTCCCTCCTCTCTGTGCCTGTCCTTGAGATGGAAGCCATGCTCTATGAGGAGAGGATTAGGGAGTTAGGTATGTTTAGCCTGACAAAAAGAAGGTTAAGAGGAGACATGATAGCCATGTTTAAATACTTGAAAGGATGTCATGTTGAAGGTGGAGCAAGCTTGTTTTATGCTGCTCCAGAAGCTAGAACATGGAGCAATGGATTCAAACTACAGGAAAAGAGATTTCACCTAAAGATCAGGAAGAACTTCCTGACAGTCAGAGCCATTCAACAGTGGAATATGCTGTCTCAGAGTGTGGTGGAGCACTTCATTTGGAGATTTTTAACCAGAGGCTGGATGATCATTTGCTGAGGGTGCTTTGGGTGTTTGTTCCTGCATGGCAGAAAGTAGGACTCCATGGCCATTGTGGTCTCTTCCAACTCTATGTTTCTATGATTCTATGTTTGAAGAGTACAGTCATATCACCCCTAGTCTTCTCTTCACCTGGATGAACATGTCCAGCTCCCTCAGCCTTTCCTCGGATGTTTCGTTCTCCATACTTCTTACCTTTCTTATTACCCTTCTGAAAGCCACCGCCTACCACTGGTGATGATCTCTCACTGCCACGGTAGCTTTGTTCTGAGCACTTGGAACGCTGAGGAGGTGTGTGATTCCTTGCCCCAAAACATGCCATGCAACAGAGCGGAGGCTTAAGCAAAACCAAAGACAGCTTTTTGCTTTGCGGTCAAGATCAAATAAATGGGAAGAAAAAGTTAAGCAACCCAGAGGCGGTGTAACAGCTGCAACCCTTCTGTAGGAGACTGTAAGACTGTTCTAACAACAACTTCTTCTTTTGTTCCTTAAAGAAACTTTTTTTTTTTTCACACACTGAGAGGTGGATGGAAAAATCACAGAAAGCGCTTAGGGTTATGTTCTGGCTCCAACTCAAACCCTGGTCGTGGGAGACTCCAAATTGGATTTTGGCTCTGGTTTGGAGCAAGCTGAGCCCAGCTGCCCAGCTAACGCAGCTGTTTCGGTTTGTTGGCTCTCTTCATATCTTCTTTCCCTCTCTCCGTGCACTTGTGTGTTTTGTTTTGCTCCAGTTAAAAGACTCAGCAAAGGTCTACCAACCACAACGGTCCAGGTCTGTTCGGCTACAGCTGCTGGTCTCGCAATTGTACAAAGGCTGACCGTGATGGGGAAAGAGAAGGCCGCTTCATAATTTGGACAACAATTATTTCATCTCCTGCCCTCTCTCCCACTCTGTTGGCAACTATGGATCTTTTCCTCATTGTTGTGTTTTCCGAGAACTATAAAAACAGAAAGGGTACTGCTGGGTTTTGCACAGAAGTCTTTCTCATCTCTCTGGGATTTCTGGTGGCTCTCTGGGGGTTGGCATTTAGTCTGGCATTTAGTCCAGACTTCAAAGGAGTTGCCCAAAGTGCTGGGCCTGTTCTGGTGCTTGGTTTCAGTGCCTCAGATGGCTTTTTTGATGTTTGGGCTAGAATACAAAGGGTATTCTCACTGAGACGGGGGCCACCAACACTTTCTTGCATTTTGCAGTGTCCTACCTTGCCACTTCATAGAAGTGGCCCTGGGCTTTTAAAAGCCGTGACAGTGAGAACAAGCTCTACCAATCTCTACTAAGTTGGCATGCAACCACAAGAGTAGATTTTCCCAAATGAGGACCATGCTGGGCAAGCAGGGAGAAGATCATCACCAGAAAGTTAGCCACCCGGTGACAAACTGGCCACCGCAACAACAAATACAAGGCATGGGTCCACACTCCACAATTATACCAGTTTCAGACCATTGTGACTGCTGTTGCCCCATCTTATGGAATTCTTTGGAATTCCTTGGTGCTACAGAACTAGAGCTCTCTAGCAGAGAAGTCTCCAGACTTCCCCGAATTAAAGATCCTAGAATGCCGTAGGGTGGAAGCACTGCAGTTAAAGTGATATGAAGCTGCTATAACTTACTCAGTGTGGATATGACAGTTCTGATTTGTTGTGAGCAGCAACAGTGGCTGAACCAGTCAACATGCTGATAAGAATCACAAATCTTCTTATTCCATAACAAAAGAAGAGAAATTAGATTATGATTCATTTTCACAGCATCCTAAAAACATAAAACCAAGTCCATCTGTATCAGAACAAAGGCCATCTGAGTCCAGCACTCTCTCTTTCCCTCATGGCCAACTAACTGGTTACCTTTAGGAAGTCCACAAGTAGGACATATGAGCAGCAACCTGTCTATGATCCTTGTTTCCAGTAGTTAGCAATCTGAGATAGACTGCCCTTGCATGTGGAGGTTCCTATTTGATAGCACAACAGATCTCCACAAGAAGAGCTTTGCTGGATGAGTTCAAGGGCCCATTAAGGCTAGTTTGCTTTTCTCATAAAGGATGTTCCAATGGGAAGCTCACGAGCAGGACTTGAGAACAACGGTGCTCTACTGTTTGTGTTCCCCAGCAATTGGTAATATCTCTGCCCCCATCCCATACCTTCCCAGCAAAAGCCAATGTAATTCTGGGCTGCATCAGTAGGAATCTAGTGTCTAGGTCAAGGGAAGTGATGAGACCACTCTATTCTGCTTTGATCAGACCTTACCTGGAGTCTTGTGTCCAGTTCTGGGCACCACAGTTCAGGAAGGATATGGACAAGCTGGAACATGTCCAGAGGACAGCAACCAAAATGGTTGAAGGACTGGAAATCGTGAAGCCCTATGAGGAGCAGCTTAGGGAACTTGGTAGGTTTAGCCTGGAGAAGAGAAGGTTAAGAGGTGACATGATAGCTAGGTTTAAATATTTGAAGGGATGTCATATGGAGAACGGAGCAAGCCTTTTTTCTGCTGCTCGAGACTAGGTCACAGAGCAGTGGCTTCAACCGCCAGGAAAAGCGATTCCATCTGAACGTTAGGAAGAACTTCCTGATGGAAAGAGAAGTTTGACAGTGGAAAAGGCTGCCTTAGAGTGTGGCGGGGTCTCCTTCTTTGGAGGTTTTTAAACAGAGGCTGGATGGCCCTCTGTTGGGAGTGCTTTGATGCTTCCTGCATGGCAGAATGGAGTTGGATTGGATGGCCCTTGGGTTCTCTTCCAACTCTATGATTCTATAATTCCATGATATTCATGTGCCTACTGCCTCTGATACTGGAGGCAGCATAGAGTCATTGTGTCTAATAGCCACTGATTGCCTTATTCTCCATGAATTTGTCTACCCTTCTTTTCAAATACTCCAAATCGGTGACCATCCCTTCCTTCTGTAGAAACAAAATACCATAGCTCCAGCATCTGTTGCATGTAGGAGGACATAGACATCCTGTTTTGTTTTCGTGTCCTTTTAACTATATGTGTTTTTATGGTAATTTTCCACCTTTTCCTCAGCCGCCTGAAGTCCTAGACAGGCGAAAGACGAGTTATAAATCAAGAGATGGATGGATCAATGGATAGATTGCAGGACAAATGTTTCTCCTTGATTTCAATCCCTCTGCTTCTTGAAAGCTAAAGGAACCAGAGAACTGTAGAAGAAGGAATGTTGTTTTATAGTAATAAAGATATTTAAAAGGGAAAAAAAAAGAATTATAGAAGAAGGAGTGAAGCTGTTTGTTTTGCAAATTGCATGAATTTTCCTCCTCAAGGTCACGGCTCAGGCTCAGAGACACAAGCGGCCGTTAACCTCCCCGCAGAGAGGCCTTCTCTGGTTTCTCATCACCATTTTTAATGATCGAGATATTGCACTGGTGTGACTTATAAGTGCTATTCTAAGGGATAGGGAGTCGATATATTTGTTTCCCCGGTTGATATACGGCGACGATAGGAAGCCATGCATGAAGTTTATTAAACCGGTTTAATTTTCTATCAGTTCTGAGAACTATCGATCCTGTCTGTAGAAGTTATCTGACCTTTTTTTTCCTTTGTAATGCCAATGCAGGTTAAAACAAAATCATTTAGAAGCGAAAGGAGAGCTCTGGATGATGGGATGGTGTGAGGAGGGCCAAAACAGAAAGAAGGGACCAATTCCGCAAAAAACTGGCAAAGATCAAAAACACTGGCCATAATCTGACATCCCAGTATGCAGTCTGTAATTCTGGGACTCCACAGCCATGTTGCAGAAATGCAACAAAACTCTAGTGAATGGTGAAGATTCGGGCACAGGCATAGAGGCTGCAGTGGAAACCAGGCATTTCTGATACTTGTAGATTCATAGACTTGGAAGAGACTCTAGAAGCCATCCAGTCCAACCCCACTCTGCCACGTGGAAGGACACAACCAAAGCCCTGCTGGCAGATGGCCATCCAGCCTCTGTGCAAAAACCTCCAAAAAAGGAGACTCCATCACACTGACAGGCAGCAGTGGACTCCACTGTCAAACTGCATCAGGAAGTTCTTCCCAGTGTTTAGGTGGAATCTCTTTTCCTGAAGTTTGAAACCATTGCTCCATATCCTAGTCTCTGGAGCAGCAGAAAATAAGATTGCTCCATCTTCAATACGACATCCTTTCAAATATTTCAACGTGGCTATCATCTTCCCTCTTAACTTTCTCTTCTCCAGGCTGAACATACCCAGCTCCCAACGCCATTCCTCATTTGGCATGGTTTCCAGGCCTTCTACTGTTTTGGTCACCCTCGTCTGGCCACGTTCCATCTTGTCAATATCCTTCTTGATACCCCTCACTGCTGTCAGACATCCACTGCTACAGCACCCCTGTATCAACCCTGCAGTGGAACCTGAACATTGCATACTCTTGTGTAGGTAGAGAAGAATTTGTTCTCTCCTATATCTGACCATCTTTTCTTCTAGCTTCACGTTGTCCACACAGTGGTAGAAATGTCATGGTGACTCCTTCCCAGCCTGAAGATACGAGAGTGGGACTTTGGACCACCTCTGTGCAAAACATGTATTCTACGCCTTAGCAATGGCCTTTTCCCCCCAGTGGTAATCCAGACCACCAAAGACTGTCTAATCTCCCTGATCTCCTGCCAAGGAGATGTGTGAGTGGAGGGGTAAGGTCTCTCACAGCTGTCTGCTCCAGCCCCCAGAGCAATCCTTCATTAGTCCCCTTTTGTTGCATGGGACTTAATTGGCCATCCCTGTTGGAGTGCTGCTTTATCTCCGAATGCAAGTTTCAGGCTTAACACAGCGGGATGAAAGGAGACCACCTTGAAGACCTCCGCGGCCATAGACGGGGTCACCATGATGTGGTCACAGCGGCATACCTTCCAGCTGATCACATGGTCCAGAGCATAGTTAAGCCATGTCAGCTGACACTTCAGATTCGGCATAGTTTGGGGTGGCAGGTGACCTTGCAAACCCTTCTCGAGTGAAACAAGGACAGCAGTAGGGGGAAAAAATGAAAAATCGACTTGCACATCACCTTCTTGCTGGAGTTCCTTTGATTTAGTAGCTGTGCTCTTACCAATTATCTTCCTTCCTTCCTTCCTTCCTTCCTTCCTTCCTTCCTTCCTTCCTTCCTTCCTTCCTTCCTTCCTTCCTTCCTTCTTCCCTTCCCTTCCCTTCCCTTCCCTTCCCTTCTTTCTTTCTTTCTTTCTTTCTTTCTTTCTTTCTTTCTTTCTTTCTTTCTTTCTTTCTTTCTTTCTTTCGCTCTCTCTCTCTCTCACTCTCTTCCTCCTCCTCCTCCTCCTTCAGGTATTTTTTTCTTCTCAACCTGCTGCTGTTGATTAACATTTCCCTGCATTATTGCTTTCTTCCACCCCACTCACAAAAAACCATAGGCCTCTTGTTTCCCAGATAGCCTTTCCAAATGTCTAACCCAGTGCATATTTTCCCCCTCTTGTTTCATGCAACCCTTGTAGGCTAGGCTCCAGCAAACTGCCTTTGGCAGGCCACGGCTGGTGGATTCATTTGCAAACAAAGTGTGCCACCTCAAAGCCATTCTGATGAACCCTGCTATGGTATGGCCAATCAGCCACTCAGACTCTTCTGAAAATGGGCTCCCTGATTGGCTTTCCTAAGAGCAGAGAAAGGTGAGAGGGATCCATCTTGGGTATGTGTCATAGTCTGAAGCCGGGTTTTAGTGCAGCAGGGACCTTAGGGAAAAAAATAATGGTTAAGATTGTTGGAGAGGTGTTTTCAATCAGTTTAGTCTTGTAGTTGATGAAACACAAAGGGGAGAGGGTCAGAAATCACTTCAGGAAGGGATAGATTTTGGGAAGCCTTGAGCAGTGGAACCTAAAAGGGGATCTCACTAGTGCTGTGCCAGTGTCCTTGGCAGTTTGTGAGATGGCCTGATTTCTTGTGTGTGTGTCTATAAATTTCCAGTAAATACCCTTCTAACTTTTAACTTGAGTCCTCTCTACAGTTAGTACTGGTATACACAAGTGAAAAGATCCTGCCATTACCCTTCTCTCGCAGGCCTCCTTTGAGCTAATACTTCCACAAATTATAAAGAGATGCTGGCACCGCTAGAGGATCTCAAGGTTCCCCTACCTTTTAGGGTAACAGTCATAAGTCAACAAGTAATGTGAAGGTACATACATGCAACAGGCATTTCTGAACGGGATATCTGTTTTCATTTATCACTCACCTTTCTCCCAGTATTAGGAACTCAGAGGCTAATAAATGCATTGGCGGAGCGGGGAATCGAACGCTGGTCTCCAGAGTCATAGTCCACAACCCTGGCTCTCTGGATCTCTTCCAGTCCAGACAAAAAGAAAATTCAGACCAGAAAGCATGACTTGCCCAAGATTACCTAGTATGTTTCTATAGCTGAGCAGGGATTTGAACCCTGGACTCTCAGAGTCCTAGGACTCAAACCCCTATACCACACTGTCTCTGGGGAGCAAACCGACCATGTCTTTAAGCCACCTGTGGCCATGTTGGGGTGAAAAATTACCCATGAAGAATAAATAAATTTGGAAGGATCTGTGACCACTATAGACCCCACGCAATATCTCCGCCTATGACTTAATGGAGAGAGGAAGTGTTTGCTACAATTAGTCGAAAGAGAGAGAAGGAAGGGATTTTAAAACAGACGGTCAAGCCAGCAGAACCTTTGCAGATCTCCGTAGGGGATCAATGTATTAATTTTTGTAACTATGCTGAAAAGCAGTCCTTGGAAAGAGTCACTTAGCTCGTTGGGGACGAGGACGCCGGACTTGAGACCTCGCTGTTACAAATAGCAGAGCACATACAAGGCCACAATCCAGATCATGAGTGTGATGCCAAGGAGGAGATAGTGGACACTGCCAAGAAGATGGCACCGGCTCGGTAAGCAAGGGAATGCCCACTTTGGAAGGCCCTGCCTGGCTTTTGGAGGGTACGGTTGGCAGTTGTGCCTGATGTCCCAGCAGGAGAGCCAATGGCATTCAGGGACGAGGATGATGTAAGCCGTTGGGTCATAATGGAAGATCCTTTTGAGCTGAGTGGAAGCCGATTCACTGATGAAGACGGAAGGGATGTCCACCTGCCGCTTGGCGTCCTCCTTTTCGCTCAGCATGGTCACGAGGGCTTGGGAGTTGATGTTGTGGATGATGGCGGCGTGGTAGCCAGCCTTCTGGGCATGGAGGACCTTGGTGGTGAAAGGACAATCGTACCTCCGGATCAGAGCAACATAGGCAACCGCGGAGTTGTTGGACGATGGAGCAGCTCGGATGGGGTAGCAGGCGTTGGCCGGCTTGGCTTCCACGAGGTAGCCCAGGAGACCTTCGTGGGAGAGCTGAGGTCCAAAATTAGAAGGCAGGGCTTCAAAATCTTGGCTGATGCTGTTGTGGTTGTAGACGGCACGGATTAAGGCTTCGTTGGCAGGGACGCAGAGGAGGGCGATTGCTATAACCACGTGGAGTGGAGCCGGAGTAGCAACATGCATTCTGGGGCAGAGCAAAGATGAAGTCATCTATAGGACTTTGTGGACAGAGGAAGCATCAATTGGGTGATTCCTGGATCATCCATGAAACCAGATTAGTAGATAGTTAAGTAGAACACACCATTCCCTGGGGGACAGGATCGTGGGAATCTTTCTCTTTGAGTTGGGCTAGTGTTGTTGATCTCCCTTAGGAGCTTCAGACCATCCCACATTTAAAAGCTGAAACACTGACATTTTCCTTGGTGCCTTTATGACCTCGTGACTTCACTCACCAGCTCTCCCTTTCACCTAAGAAACTCCTCCGTACAACTGGCTGGCCAACCAATCTCCAAACTTTCACACACTGGAAGCCAACAGTTCTCATATTAGTAGGGAGGACAACTCAAAGAATCGTAGAGTCATAAAATCATAGAGTTGGAAGAGACCCCAAGGGCCATCCAGTCCAACCCCATTGTCCCATGCAGGAAGACACCATCAAAGCATTCCCAACAGATGGTCATCCAGCCTCTGTTGAAGAACCTCCAGAGAAGGAGACTCTACCACACTTCCAAGCAGTTGTGTATTCCACTGTCAAACTGCTCTTACCATCAGGAAGTTCTTCCTGATGTCCAAATGGAATCTTTTTTCCTCGAATTTGAAGCTATTGCTCCATGTCCTAGTTTCTGGAGCAGCAGAAAACAAGCTTGCTCCATTGTCTACATGACATCCCTTGAGGTATTTAAAGATAGCTATCATCCCACCTCTCGGGTCTTCTTTTCTCCAAGCTAAACCACAGTCAAACTTCTCCAGCGTCAATCCACCCTGCTGTCCCACAGTTCTTGTACCATGCTTCAGTCACTCCACCATCTTGGCCTTCATAGCTCGGCTTGCTGTTTACTGTACGTCTTTAAGTCATTTCTAACTTTTGGCAGCCCTAAGGTGAACCTATCACAGGGTCGTCTTGGCGAGATTTCTTCAGAAGGGTTTTGCCTTTGCCTTAGCCAGGGCTGAGAGAGTGGGACGTGCTCAAGGTAACCCAGTGAATTTTCCTGACCGAGCAGGGATTCGAACCTTAGCTTCCTGGAGTCTTAGTCTAATGCTGTAACCACTACACCCCACTGGCTGCAGTCCTTCAAAACATGGAATACCAGCAGATCTCTGTGGAAGATCTCACCACCATCTCTTTCCCGAATGTGTTCCTATACTCTCAAAGGTACCACAACCTCCTTGTTCTCAGGCACTTCTTTGATACCCAGCCAGCTTCTCGCCGACATCTCCCGCCACCATCGCCAGCTGAGGGGGATCTTTTCCATTCTCCATGCTTGAAGCTCCTCTTGGCAAAGACCAGCCTCCCTTCCATGCCCCTTAAGGGTTCACTTCCTGGCAGGCAGCTTCCCAAATTACAGATTTCATGGGAGTGTGCGTTTTTGGGAGAATGAAAGAAGACTCCTCCATGTGATAGGTCCTTTCCATGTCCAGAGGAACTGCATGTACTGGAACAGGAGAGATTGGAAATACAGAGGCAGGCACAAACGCTAGGTTGAACTAGGGTCACAATGAATTAAATCCAACAAGAATGATCAACAGAGAGGAACTGATAATAGATTCAATACCTCGGACAGCTCCTTTAAATTCTTACATAGACCCCACTGCATTCTTGAGATGGAAGCCACCTCTAGGGCAAGTTCATGTTGTATTTCACCTCAAGTAGCAAAATGTCTTGGTCTCCCTAGGTGTCTCTTCAGAATACCCCACTCTTGTCTTTCAAATGTAGTATGTTTCACCAGGTAGAATCTGGATGGTGTATACGAGCTGCAGCAGGCTCAGGGGAAGATCCCACGTCAGTGGGCAGATGATTCCATTCTAGGTTTTCCTCGACTCTTCCAGCTCTCCAACATGCTGAATCCTATTGCCCAAAGTAGGTTTCACACTTTGGACAGCTCCTTTGCAGGGATCCAAAATCTGGAATGGATTTCTCTCTCCATTGATTTGGTGCCATGGAATGGCAGCATCCAGCTTCTGGTGTGCTAGAATTTAGAGTCACCATCCAGATGTTGCCTGCACAGCTCTGTCTTTCCGTGATGTATGTTGCATTAAAATACATCTGGCTCTAAATCAGCAGAGTTCGAACGAGAGATTTACCACTCCAGAAGGCAGGTAGGAAATCCTTCACTCCAACTAGCTTTGCAAATATCTTGTGCTGACATTAAACCCTCCTTTCTTCATAAACCAAGTTTTCCCTTCCTTATTTTAAACTTAAAAATGTATGGCAGATGTGGAACAGACACACCAGTGATGCAGAATTTTCCTAAGAGAAGAAGGCAAGACTTGTCCCCAAAGCGCCGGGCACATTTCTCAGAGGGGAACAGCATATGTGTTAAGCAACGGGCTTGAGGAGGACAGATCCTTCCTTCTAAAGCTTTTGGAGCTTTAGTAATGGGAAGTAAGAAGGATCCTATCCCCCACTTCTGAAGCAGCAGATGGCAAAATTGCAAATGTGGAGGGCCGACTCTCCTGAAATTGTTAAAAACAGCTTCATTCAACGCTGTCCAGAAATTCTGGAATATAGGTTGGGGTATAAATTAGGCTCCTGGACTTGGGACTTGGCTTGGAAGTATCTTGCAAGGACTTGAGACTTGAAGGTAGAGACTTGAGACTTTACTTGGGACATAATTCTATCCGTTGCTAAATTTCTGTCATCAGCTATTAAGATCAGAGAGGGAGAGAGAGAGAAGTATCAAAACTATGCCAGGATACTGGTATCACACTTTAAGCTCAACCCAATTGTATTGTTTTAACAAGATGGAATTAATGAATGCCTATTTATACTTTACTAGTAATCCACATTGCCTATAATTTTAATTTACTTCATGTATTTATATACTATTTTATGCATTTATATCCTATCACGCTTTTATACCCTGTTTATAGTCTATCCTATTTATATTTTTATATTCTATTTTTAGTAGGTGTACCTTTTCTATATGGTACAATTGGGTGGTTTGCTACGTTGGGTCTAAGGACCATAAAATAAAGGTTGATTTGATTTACTTGAGACTTGGAGTAAAAGACTTATATACATCACTGGGACATACTTAAAAATGTGTAACACACCCAAGGTTACCCAGTGAGTTTCCATGGGCAAGCAGGGAATCGAATTCTGGTCTCCAGTGCTCAAGCCATGATATCACCATGATCTCAATTCCTTTTTTTTCTCTTCCTTCCTCAGTTTTCTTTCTGTTTCCCTTATCATTCTTTCTTCCAGGTATGCAGTCCTTCCCTGTTCCCCCAAATATCCAAAACCCAACTTTCTTTCCTGCCAATGACAATTTCTCCCCTCCTCGTTTGTTGGTTCGTGTCTCCTCTGGGGATTAGGAAAGCCAAAGATGGAGCTGAGACTAATCCAGGACTCGCTGTGTGCAGGGACGGGATAAGGACTGGGAGCCAATAAAATAAACTTGGCTGGAGCATGAACCAAACCTGTCCTATTTCAAAACTGGCATCAGTGATTTGCCTGCATGCAGAGAAGTTGTGGCGGTGTGGGGGAACAAAGGAGCAAAGCTGCTACCTTGGTTACTGAATGCCATCTTAAATTTACTTATTTTAAGAACAGCACCTGCATTAAAGCACACAGTGCGCTGGAAACAAATCCACCATTCTTTCCTAAGCATGGTGGTTCAGAATTACCCTAGGAAAGCCAATTCTTCATCTTGTCTGAACTGGGAAGCCAGGTGTGGGAACTGTGCAGCCTTCAGTAGGAATCTAATGTCAAGGTGGACGGAAATAATAGTACCATCCTATTCTGCTTTGGTCAGACCCCACCTGGAATATTGTATCCAGTTCTGGGCACCACAGTTCAAGAAGGAGATGGACAAGCTGGAATGCGTCCAGAGGAGGGCACCCAAAATGGTCGAAGGCCTGGAAACCATAAAACTCTAGGAGGAGCGTCTTTGGGAGCTGGGTATATTTATCCTGAAGAAGAAAAGGTTAAGAGTTTCCGTGGTGTTAGTCCTTTTTGGGAAATTCCCTGAAAGCTAAAACTGTTAGGAATCATCATCCTGTTAGCAGAGTAGCAGAAAAAGCATGCCCCAGTCTCCGTGTGGCTTCCCTGAACTGAAACTGACTAAGGAAACAAAACAAGGCAGGCAGTTTCAGGTTACAAACTTAGAAAAAATTACTAATGGCTTTTACAATTATATATATATTGGAAAGCCTGGATGCTAAGTAGCTAATGGATAGATAAGGTAAGACAGTAGCTTCATTCTTAACTCACCATCTTATTGGTGGAGATGCATTCTTAACTCACCATGTGCTCAGTGGAGATGCGAAGTAGGCTCAGAGAAAAGGAAGAAGAAGCAAAAAACGGCAAAGAAGAGAGAGAAGTCTGAGAATGGGGTCTTTTATAAGGCCAAGGACCCCAGAAACTGTCCTGGGTCACATGATCTGGTTACCTGGAAGCCAAAGGTATTTATAGCCATGCATTTAAATAGCAAGTAGTGAGACTTTACGAGAGAAGGGAGAAGGCCTTGTCATGCAAAAGGAAATGAAACTCTATGCTACCTAAGCCCCACTTGCCCTAGAGCAAGGGGGTGGTGAGAGAAAATGCTGGAATTTTCCAACAGTATTTTGGTCGTTGCATGATCGGAACAGAATCCTGAGCTATGCAGTAACCAAAAAGGTGGATTGGGATGGCATTAAGTCCGACTTCTGCCACTGTAATTCCCCAATAGGATCCTGCCTTTCGGTCTTTCTTTTTCCATTACCTCTGAAAATAGAAGTCTTCTGGTGCTTGGGAATTTGATGTCTACCATCGGAGGAGACAGAATAAGTAGCAGGGGGGCATGCCAAACCACAGCCTGTCCAGATGCTCTAGGCTCCCCCCATCTTTTTTTAATCTTTCTCCCAATCGCCTACTCTAATTTGCACCCCCTTCTGCCTGATGGGGATCGCCAGCCGTTGTTTGCCGATGCTAATTAGCAATTAATTAGATTTTGCAACGCCCCCTGGTGAGAGGGGGGACCTCACCCCCAGCACTAGCAGAACCCCCACCCTCGCCTTTGCAAAACAAGCAGAGAACAAGAAGAGGAACCGTCAGCGTGGCACCGAGGAGAGCAGAATGAAAAACGAGGGTAGGGAAACAGATGCCGCTTGTTTCGGAGGCTCAGGAAATGGATGTCACTGAACAACAACAACAATCAGTGAAAAGGGAACAAAATGTTTCAGCGTGGAGTGCTCGGGTGCCAAGCCTGCATAACAGCCAGCCAGGCTACCGTAGCAGCTGGTGGCTTCCATATCCATGCCGGCTTTTAAAGTCTGGAGACTCTAAACCAGCTCTCCACAGTGCTGAACTTGTTTTGGAGGGTTAAACACCTTGGAGAGCTCCCATAAAGCCTAGAGTGAAGCCCAGGGTGGACTCACCGTGTCCCTGACATGGAATCAGCCAGTTTCTCTTGCTGAAAGCATGCTTTCCTAGAGGTTGCTCAAATACAAGCCCCTCAAACCTCCCTTGGAGCCCTGTGTCCACAATCCACGAAGGATATGGACAAGCTGGAAGACGGCAATGACTCGGGCACCAGCAAGCGGGCTTCAATATGCATCAGGTCTGATCCATGACATCCTGGAACGTGTGCAGAGGAGGGCGACCAAAATGGCAAGAAGCTCTGGAAACCATAAAGCCCTAGGAGGAGAGGGTTAGGGAAGCTGGGTACGTTTAGCCCAGAGTAGAGAAAGTTAAGAGGTGACATGATAGCCATGTTTAAATATTTGAAGGGCTGTCATATGGAGGATGGAGCAAGCCTGTTTTCTGCTGGTCTGGAGACCAGGACACGGAGCAACAGCTTCAAACTTCAGGAAAAGAGATTCCACCTAAACATTAGGAAGAACTTCTTGATGGAAAGAGCTGTTTGACACTGGAATAGACTGCCTCGCAGGCCTCCCTTTGAGCTAAGAATTCCCCATTGTTCCACAGAGACATTGGCACTGCAGGTGGACCTTTGAGTCACCCACGTTTTGGGGCAATAATCTCAACATGTGGAAAACAGCTAGTTTCATCAAGACTGTTGAATGCCACCTCCTGTCCTCTTCCATCGGCTTCTAACAACAGCTTCCATCAAAGCCAAGGAGATTTTAACCTGGGTTTTCATTGGAGAGAGAGAGTTAAATTTCTCCTTCTCCATCGGCATGGTCCAGAATCCAAATCCTGACCAATCTTGCCCCTATGACTGTTCCTGTGGAAGCATTCGGGGCCTTTTTTAAAAGACGACATGTTAAATTATATGAATTGTTTTAATTGCTACTTGTCACAAGTTTCTAACATCTCCCTTGAATGCAAAATGGGTTCTCTTTGGCTGTCTTTCTTTCCTTCTTTCCTTCTTTCCTTCTTTCCTTCTTTCCTTCTTTCTTTCTTTCTTTCTTTCTTTCTTTCTTTCTTTCTTTCTTTCTTTCTTTCTTTCGTGTTTGTTGTTGCTCCCATTTGGCATTTTATTGATGTGGCTTCTGCACTTTTCAAAAGTTTTTTCTTTCCTTTAAAATGCATTTGTCCATTGCTCAGAGAATAAAATAGATAACATCTATTTGCACTTAATGTCACGTCAAATTTGGTCCGCATTCACCGCTCCTGACATCACCTGCTTTATGGTAGGGAAATAAGATGGGGATGAATATGCAATGAGAGTGAATTCTTATCCGAGCTTTGGAAAGTTACTTATTTCAATACAGCTCCCAGAATTCCCCAGCTGGGCATGGTCAATGGTGTACTTGGCTGGGAGGTTCTGGGAAGTGCAATAAAAGAAGTAACTTTTTCAAGCTCTGAAACCTATGCACACTTTTTCAATGTTCTTTCATGACTCATGGGGACCTATCCTAAAGTTTTCTTGGGTAAGATTTTCTTGGCAAGATTTATTAACAGGGAGTAGGCTTAGGGAGTATGATGTGCCCAAGATCACCCACTGGGTTTCCATGGTTGATTTGAATTTGAATCCAGGTCTCCTGGAATCTCAATCCAGTACTCAAACCAACGCAGCATGGCAGCTAAGGTAGAATCACAGTGCTATACTTTTGTAGTGTGAACGGACCTCGGGTCATCAGTCTCAGGAGCATTACAAACTATAGAAGAAAAGAGGGAAAACCTTCCATATGAAATGCTCCATCTCTAAAACTATCTTCTTCCTTTCCAACTGCCTTGTGCCGTCTCAAGCATTATTGTCTTTTCTAGGGAGTCATGTCTTCTCAGGATATGACCAACGTATGACAGCCTCGGTTGAGTCATCTTGCTTTCCAGGGAATGTTCAGGCTTGATTTGCTCTAGGACCCATTCATTTGTCTTTTTAGCGGTCCAGAATATCTGTAAAACTCTTCTCCGGCCCCACATTTCCAATGAACTGAGTTTCTTCCTATCAGCTTCCTTCACTCTTCAGCTTTCCTTGAAAAAGAACAAATCTCAATGTCAATTTCAGATTTAACAGAGATAAAATTCATGAAATCTGTGTGTGTGTGTGTGTGTGTGTGTGCAAGCATGTGTGTAAAAGAGAGAGACTCTGTGTGTGTGTGTATGTATGAGAGAAACTTAATAAGAATTTCAGTCCAAGAGTTGTGAACTTTGCTGATGGATTAATGTGGGATGTGCCATTTGAAATGATATTTCTTGTGAAGGTACATTGGGATCCAACAGTTTCAACCTGTATTTTTGGCTTTATGTTTGGGAACTGGAAAAAAAAATAACCTAAGATAGATTTCTTCATTTTATTTGAAGGGAGAAAGAAAATTACTTTCCCCATGAAGTTGCAATCAAGGCTGTATGAAGCCATGGCTAACACAGCAGTGATAGCTTGAGCTCTCCAGATGCTGGCAGCGAGAGAAGTATCATCACAATACCATCCTTCATCCCTGCTTTCTGTCCTCCTTTTTGCTTTCAGACCGAGAACATATATTACACATATACCTGCATTAACAAAGCAGATGTAGACTCACAGAATCATAGAGTTGGAAGAGACCCCAAGGGCCACCCGGTCCAACTCTGTTCTGCCATGCAGGAAAACACCATCAAAGCATTCCTAACAAATGACCATCCAGTTTCTGTATAAAAACCTCCAAAGAAGGAGACTTCACCACATACCCAGCCTGTGTATTTCACTGTCAAACTGCTCTTACCATCAGGAAGTTCTTCCTAATGTTTAGGTGGAATCTCTTTAGCTGAAGTTTGAAGCCATTGCTCCATGTCCTGGTCTCTGGAGCAGTAGAAAACAAGCTTGCTCCATCTTCAAAACAATTCAGAAAGGAAAAGAGAAATGTCTGGTGCATTTTGGAAGTTCCCGATACCCATCAGAAGTGCTTGACAGAAGTGCCTGATGCCTGGCAAAATCCTCTTGCTGGTGCCAGAGTCTTTGGAGCAGCAGGAAGCAAGTTTGCTCCATCCTCCATATGACATCTCTTCAAATATTTAAACATATGTTGCCTCTTAACCTTCTCTTTTCCAGGCTAAACATACCCAGCTCTCTAAGAAACTCCAAAGAAGGAGACTCCACCACACTCCCAGGCAGCAGCATATTCCACTCTCAAACTGCTCTTACCACCAGGAAGTTCTTCCTAATGTTGAGGTGGAATCTTTTTTCTTGAAGCGTGAAGCCATTGCTCCATGTCCTAGTCTCTGGAGCAGCATCTTCCATATGACATCTGTTCAAATATTTAAACATGGCTATCATGTTCCCTCTTAACCTTCTCTTCTGCAGACTAAACTTCCCCAGCTCCCTCAGCCGCTCCTCATAGGGCCTCATGGCTTCCAGATCCTCCACCATTTTGGTCGCCCTCCTCTGGACACACTCCACCTTGTCCATATCCTTCTTGAATTGAGGTGCCCAGAACTGGAACTAGGATTCCAGATGAGGTCTAACCAAAGCAGAATAGAGTGGTACCATTACCTCCCTCGATCTGGACACCGTACTCCTATTGCGGCAACCAAGAATCGTGTTGGCTTTCTTGGCTGCCGCATCACACTGCTAGAGGAAATTTTCAGAAGCTTTCCCATTCATCACTGGAGGACAGATCAAGGCAGCATTTACATCCCTAGCAGAAAGCCATAGCATCTTCTTTCCTATGGTATCTTCCTTCCTTCCACTTTTACGCAGTCTCAGAAGTGGTCTGCGCACATGCAGAACCAAACTCTGCCTCTCTGCGTCCCATTCCAGCTCTCGACGGGATGTAATTAATCCTCGGCTTTGGTTTAAGCGATATTTATTGGTGGGTGGAAATAAGTCTTTCTCCGTGTGTACGTTCTCTTATCCACCTTACACAAACAGAATGGCCCCCCTCGTCTCCCAATTACATCTTAGTCCAACATGCTCCGCCAAGGGGAAACTTCACTGCGTGCTCCTTATCGCCAAGAAAGCAGCTTGTCCTTCATTGATTTCCTCTTTTCTTTTTCGTCGTCTTCTTTTTCCTACAGAAAGAAGTGCAAAAGAGACTCGTTGGTCCGGCAACCTGAACTCAAATCCTGTTAGAGACAATGGGACGCTGATCTAGGGAGCTTTGTTTGAGATATTTGATCTCTGCCATTTCTAGTGGGAACTGTCTGTGGTCCCAGGCTAAGAGAGAGATGCAACGTATGCTACGGATGTGATTCTTCACTCAATTTCCAAAGTCACAAAGAGTAATCTTAGCAATTTTCTTCCCATCATGGAAAATCATAGAATCATAGAGTTGGAAGAGACCACAATGGCCATCGAGTCCAACCCCATTCTGCCGCACAGGAACAAACACTCAAAGCACCCCCAGCAAATGGCCATCCAGCCTCTGTTTAAAAAACCTCCAAAGAAGGTGACTCCACCACACTCCGAGGCAGCATATTCCACTCCCACATGGCTCTTACTGTCAGGAATTTCTTCCTGATGTTTAAGTGAAATCTCTTTTCCTGTTGTTTGAATCCATTGCTCTGTGTCCTAGTTTCTGGAGCAACAGAAGACAAGCTTGCTCCATCTTCAGCATGACAAACCTTCAAATATTTAAACACAGCTATCGTGTCACCTCTTAACTTTTTTTTCATCAAGCTAAACATACGTAGCTCTCTATACCACTCCTCATAAGGGATGGTTTCCAGATCCTTCACCATTTTGGTCACTCTCCCTCTGGACACATTCTAGGTTGTCAACATCTTTCTTGAATTATGGTACCCAGAACTGGAGACAGTATTCCAGTGAGGTCTAACCAAAGCAGAATAGAGTGGTATCATGACTTCTTTTCATCTTGACACTATACTCCTATTGATGCAGTCCAAAATTGCATTGGCTTTTTTAGCTGCTACATCACACTGCTGACTAATGTCAGCTTGTGGTTTTCTAAGACTCCTAGATCCCTTTCCTACATACTGTTTTCAAGCCAGATGTCCCCCATCTTCTATCTGTGCGTTTCATTCTTTCTTCCTAAGTGTAGTACCCTCCATTTCTCCCTGTTAAAATTCATTGTATTAGTTTTGGCCCAGCTCTCTAATCTATCAAGGTCATTTTGAATTCTGATCCTGTCCTCTCGGGAAACTTGTGCAGTTTCCAAAGCCTATTTGTAATTAGGGATTTATTCTGCACAAAATTTGCACATCGTTGTTTTCTGCAAGAAACAGCATTTGTTGTGCAAAATATAAAATCCTACATAGAAATATTATTTGCTCTAGGGAAAATGCTGTTCTCTGCATAGAATGGCCTGCTTTCTTTGCAAAACAATCAGATGCCGATTTTGCACAGAAAAAGTACCACTCTGTGAAAATGTTTGTGAGTTCCAGATTTTTCTCATCAGGGGTTCTTAATACCCGAAGAACATATTTTTTGACAATTTTGGGAATATTTTCAAATATCCTTTCCATCCGTAATGCGCACTGAATCAGAAATCAGTGCCATATTTCCATGTTAGGGATGCAGTGAGCCTGATCCGGGTTTTATTCCAGACTTTAAAAGAGTTAGCTAGTTACGTTGTGGCCTTTGGATTCTACGTCACATGGCAGTGAAGCCACTCGAGGTTTTATTCCAGATTTTCAAGGTGTGACCCAAAAGTTAAGCCGTGTTCCCCAAATAAGTTCAATATTTGGATACGGCTAGAACAAGTCCATTAGTAGATTCACTGCCCACCCAAAATGGAAGTTTCCGGTTGCCCATGGTGTTGGGAAATGTGAGCAACTGTAGTGTATCTCTCAAGCACAGTAATAAGTATTTACAAGCAGAAGGTGAGCAAAAACCACTCCCACACATAGCCATAAACCCACAAGGTCTAGCAGAGAGAAAAAAAACTGGATTAGCCTTCCTTCTTGTTCAGAAAGGGGGTGGTTTTTGGAAAACTGTGATGCACCTAACCCACTTTACTTCGACTGCAAACTCATCTTGTTTGTCTCCTGTGTATATAGAAGGTACTTTGTCTCTTAAAAGAGGGCATACCTTCTGGAGAGCTTCCCCCCATGAATTCTTCAAAAAAGAGTGAACAATCTGGAAAACGTATTAGATTGGTCTACATTGACACAGTTCAAACTAAAACCCAGCAATCCCACTGCATCCCTCTCTCTTAGCCCCTCAGATACCTTGAGGCTGGCTTGAAAAGACGCTCTGCAGTTCAACAGCTTTGTTGTCTTAATTTTTCTAAATCTGTCCTCTCATTTTTCCCCTGCCTTTCATCTTTTGTCCCTTTCCATTCTTTTTTTCCTAATCTGATTGGAGATAATGACCCGGCGAGCTTGAGTCTCTTTGCCGCTGAAGTCTCGGCTATTCACCTCCTCGCCGATCACCAGTTAGATAAGGAGGCACTCAACTGGAGGCTGAGCCTTTCCGGAAATGGAGCGGAGACGTAAATAAATAAATAAATAGCCCTGATCCTATTATCTCCTTCCTGGGCGCACTCAATTCACTTTGGAGAGACGCACCTTGGCATGACAAGCAGTCCAAAAAGGTGCTAAAGCAAAGCCCCGTCTCAATAAGGATGGAGTGGGGAATGCATTTGGTCTGCCTTTGACTCAGAACTGACCTAATTCAGCTAGATACTCAATCCCAGGCGCAGATGGATGGGTGAGAATTATAAATTGTTGTTGTTAACTGTTGCCTAGTCGTTCTTGACTTCCCACTCTATTCTGCATTGGTTAGGCCTCATCTGGAATCCTGTGTCCAGTTCTGGGCACCTCAATTCAAGAAGGATATCGACAAGCTGGAGCGTGTCCAGAGGAGGGCGACCAAAATGGTGGAGGCTCTGGAAGCCATGAAGCCATCTGAGGAACGACTTAGGGAGCTGGTCTGCAGAAGAGAAGGTTAAGAGGGGACATGATAGCCATGTTTAAATATTTGAAGGAATGTCATGTTGAGGAGGGAGCAGGCTTGTTCTCTACCGCTCCAGAGACTAGGACGAGGAGCAATGGATTCAAGCTGCAGGAAAGGAGATTCCATTGAACCTCAGGAAGAACTTCATGACGGTCAGAGCTGTCCGGCAGTAGAATATGCTGCCTCACTGGAGTGTGATGGAGTCTCCTCCTTCTTTGGAAGTTTTTAAGCAGGGTCTGGATGGCCATCTGTTGGGAGGGCTTTGATGTGGGTTCCTGCACAGCAGGGGGTTGGACTGGATGGCCCCTGGGGTCTCTTCCAGCTCTGTGATTCTATGGTGACCCCATATAAGAGAACTCCACGTCACCTTATCCTCAACCGCCCTGCTCAGGTCTTGCAGATTCCTCGACTGAATCTCTCCATCTGTAATACAGTCTTCCTCTTCTTTTCCTACTGCCTTCCACCTTAGAAAGCATTATTGCTTTTCCTACTGAGTCCTGCCTTCTCATGATACGGCCAAAGTAGGACAGCCTCACCTTACTCATCTTGGCTTCTCGGGAGAGTTCAGGCTTGGTTTGCTGTAGGACCCATTCCTTTATCTTTTTAGCAGTCCAGGGTATCCGTAGAATTCTCCTCCGGCACCACATTTCATAGGAGTTGATTTTCTTCCTATCGGCTTTCTTTGCTGTCCAGCTTTCACAACCATACGTAGATGTGGCTTCCTTGATTGAATTGATCTACCTATAATGTGGTCTTTCTCCTTTCCCACTGCTTTCTACCTTACACCAAGCGTTATTGTCTTTTCTAGTGAGTCCGGTCTTCTCATTATACGGCCAAAGTGCGACAGCCTCAGTTTAGCCATCTTGGCTTCTAGGGAGAATGCAGGCTTGATATGCTCTTGGACCCATTTATTTGTCTTTTTAGCCGTTCAAGGTATTCATAGGACTCTCCTCCAGTCTCATGTTTCAAAGGAACTAGAAACGAAGAAAGAAAAAGAAGAGGAAAAGGAGGAAGAACTAGTAGGGGAAGAAGAAGAAAGAGTAGAAGTAGAAGCAGAAATCAAGGAAGAAGATGAGAAGGAGGAAGAGGTAGTAGAAAAGGAAGAGGAAATAGAAATCAGGAAAGAAGAGGAAGAGGAGGAAGAGGTAGTAAGAGTGGAGAAAGAGGAAGTGGAACAAGAGGAAGTAGAGACCAAGGAAAAGGAAGAAGAAGAGGAGGAGGAAATAGATATCAAGGAAGAAAAAGAAAAGGAGGAAGAGATAGTAGAAGAGGAAATAGAAATCAGGGAAGAAGAGGAGAAGGAGGAAGAGGTAGTAAAGGTGGAGGAAAAGGAAATAGAAGAGGAGCAAGTCAAAATATTAAGGAAGAAAAGGGAAAGGAGGAAGATATGGTAGAAGAGGAAGGGGAAGTAGAAATCAAGGAAGAAGAGGGAAAAGAGGAAGATGTAGTAAGAGTGGAGGAAGAGGAAGTGGAACAAGAGGAAGTAGAGATAAGGAAAAAGAGGAAAAGGAAGGAGAAGACGCGGAAGTAGAGACCAAGGAAGAAGAGGAGTATGGAAACGATCAAACACAAGGATAAAACAAAATGAAAACAAACGTGAATTTAACATGTAGAAGATGAAACAAATGAGGCAAAGATGAATGGAATGGAGGATTTTTTTGAAAAAAAGATATTGTTTCACATATCCTCAGCCTCAGAAAATGTAAATAAAAGAGATGAAAGATGGCTTTTACTGCTGCAGGACGTGAGAGAGGCAAGTCGGCTAGGCCGACATCCATTGTTTCTGAAATGAGAGACAGAGAGAGAGAGAGAAATCCACCCCTCTGAGTTTCATACAGTGACAAGTTTAACAATGAAAAGAACTCCCGTTGAACCTTTTTTCCTCCTTTGAGAAATGACAGCCGGCAATGCTCTCCGAGAGAGATATTAACCTTTGAAAGGAGCTCTTAGCCCCCTACCTGGAGCTGCCGAAGGGACCACCCATGGCCAACCTGACAAGCCCAGAGCTTCCAAATGAATGGCAGCGACGTGCCCTAAATCAAAGGCGATCAATAATTATATATCAAGGGAGCAGCAAGAGGCAATGGACACGGAGAGGGCCAGGGAGCGAAGGCGGCAAGGAGGGGAGGGAGAAAGGGATTCGTAGGCCGGGTCTGTGTGTTTGCAGGGAATGATTAAAAAGAGTAGTTAAACACACTGATTGGGCTCTTAATCTCCTTGCTGGGCCTGCAGGTCTCTAGGGTTGGGAGGGAAATTCACTTAGCGTTAACATTCAGCAACATCTGACCTATATGGCATTGCAGACTTGGAAGGGACTCTAGAAGCCATCCGGTCCAACCCTCTTCTGCCACGCAGGAAGACACCATCAAAGCATTCCCAACAGATGGCTATCCAGCCTCTGTTTAAAAACCTCCAAAGAAGGAGACTCCACCACCCTCTAAGGCAGCAGCTTATTCCACTTGTTGAACTGCACTTACCCTCAGGAAGTTCTTCTTAATGTTTAGGTGGAATCTTTTTTCCCAAAGTTTGAAGCCATTGCTCCATGTCATGGTTTCTGGAGCTGCAGAAAACAGGTTTGCTCCATTCCCTATATGACATCCCTTCAAATATGTAAACATGGCTATCATGTCCCCTCTTAACCTTCTCTTCTCCAGGCTAAACATGCCCAGCTCCTCATAGGGCTTCATGGTTTCCAGGCCTTCAGGTTTTTGTGCCTTCAAGTTGTTTCTGACTTATGGTGAGCCTAAGGCAAACCTATTATGGGGTTTCCTCGTCCAGGTAGATTCAGAGGGAGTTTGCCATTCCTTCCTCTGAGGCTGAGAGCATGTGACTTAGCCAAGGTCACCCATGGGTTTCTATGGCTGAGAGAAGGGTCATACTCTGGTCTTTGTTTGCGAGCAGCTACAGTTTTGACATGTTGTAGTGGTTTGAGTGTTGGACTACGACCCTGGAGACCAGGGTTTGATTCCTTGCTTGGCTATGGTGACCTTGGGTGTGTCACACACTCTCAGCCCCCAGAAAACCCCATGATAGGTTAGCCTTAGGGTTACCATAAATCAGAAATGACTTCAAGGCACACAACAGCAAAATAAAAAAACATATTCTCCACCACTGACCACAAAACAAAGTAAGTTTCTAGTCCTCATGGTTTTGAATAGAAGACCAGTTGAACCAGGAACCTAGCTTATGTGCTATGGTCCAGTAGCATCCAATCATTCCCAGTTCTGCTGGATGGTGATAGGAATTTGCAAGAAGGCCTCCCCTCGATGGCAAAACATGAGGTTTGCATGTGGAAGGTCCCAGGTTCAACCCACAGAATTGGAGAGCACGAGTTGTCAGACAACCTTAGGCAGCCTAGCAAATGGTGAAGGGGAACTGGTGTTGAAATCCAACCACTTCCTGGGACTTGGGTGGCAAGTTTGTGTGGTGACGGACCATGGTATGGTTTTGGCTACGCTCTAAGGAAATATTTAAAAAGCAGCAAGAACTGGTGGCTGTGCACAGCCTAATGGTGTGTTTTGTGTCTGAGGTTGTGCGTGCTCTTGTGTGTGTAATCACACCCATGGCTCCCATATCAGGGATGCAGTAAATCCACTGCAGGCTTTATTTCAAAGGAGCTCTCCGGGGTCCTGAAATTCCAGATCGTTTTAAAAAAGTGCTCTCCAAGGTCCTGAAATTATTTGGTGGCTAGCGCTGCACCTTGGACAGCAGCCCCTTCAAAGTCTGGGATAAAACCCAGAATACCTTCCCCACACCCTTGGCAAGCAGACCACTGGGCAACACCGCTCGTGTGAGTGCCTGCGCATTGCTGAGCGTCCTTGCTTTCCCAGCAAATTAATGTGAAAGCTCTTCCCCAGTGGTAAAATGGAGGAGGAGTAGGGAGAAAGTGAAACCACCGCTCCTGTTAAATAAAGCATTGCCTGACAGAGCCCTGATTTAACTCAAAGGGGTTTCAAGGCAAGTAATGGCACACACCAGCTGGTGCTGGGATAGGCAGGCCGTCCCCTGGCTGCCACTGTGTTAGGCCAATAAATCACGTCACAATGGGAATGCATCAAATCCAGAGGCCAGCTAAGGAGGCCTGCAGGGGAGTAAGGTTTCCAAAGCGGCCGTTGGCCCTGGCTTCTCCTTGCCCCTTGTCCCACGTGCCTTCGGCGATCTTTTGCTTCTGGGCGCCGCGGCTGGACGCCGGTCCCTGAAACGGAATCACCACTCTTTTTTTTGCCTCCCTCTGTCGCGCCATTGATTTTTCCTCCCCTCCTCCGTGTCCTGTCCATCTGGCCGGCTTGTTCGTCCATGACGGTTTTTCCTAGCCGAGCGGCAAGGCTGTTTCGCCAATCCCCTGCCCTTTCCGGCTTTGTTCGGCTGGGAAGATTAAAGCCCAGATGTCCGGTGATGACAATAAACAAAACTATAAATTTGCACGCCAGCCAAGGGCTATTTACAGAGCCGCAATCAGCGTGCGGACGCCAACTGTAGCTCATCTACCTGCCAATGCTGAGAAACTCTATGCAAGCAAAAGGAGAGTGGGTGTCGTGTCTTTTCCTTCCATCCTCAGACTCCCAAAAGTGTGTTTGCCCCCCAGTGAAAAAAGGACCAGGCAAGACTTGTTTTTCCCGTTCTCGCTTTCCCATCATAGTTATAAAGGCTGGGAGAGCCTTCTCGAGGCAGTACCTTGTGGCCGCATTGCTGGCAGGGTGAACAGAAGACAGCTCGGCACACAGATGTTGCTGAGCCAAGGGGTGGACGGCCTGCAGCTCTCTTCTTGATTTTCTGCCAGTCTTAGGCCAATTTCAAAACCCTTCTGCAAGCAGCCAGTTCAGACCTCTGGCAAGAAAGATCTCTTCCTTCTCTCCTCTCCCCCTGTACCAGCAGCCCGCTGTGCAGGGAGGATGTGTCAGAGATGGCCAAAGAGAAAAGGAGAAATAGTTGGAGAGGGAAGGAGAAAAACAGTCACTGAAATCAGTACATCCAAAAAGGACCAGTCAAAATGTCACCAAAGTGTGCAGGCTTCTGAGTTCTCCAGAGTTCTTCATCAGTTATGGGACAAGACATGTGAACGGGATCTTGGAGTCATAGTCTTAATAGACCACAAGCTGGACATGAGCCAGCAGTGTAATGCAGCAGCTAAAAAAGCCAATTGGCTGCATCAATAGGATTAGAGTGTCTAGATCAAGGGAAGTGATGGTACCACTCTATTCTGCTTTGGTCAGACCCCACCTGGAATCCTGTGTAGAACTGGTGAGCCCACTTGGTTTTCATCTCGCCCTCCCTGCTGAGCCTGCTTCCTGGATAAACACCAGCCAGGAAGATTTAGGGTAGGTTGGAGGACCTGCAACCCTCCGGAGATGTGGGCAAAACTCAAATCCCAGAAACAACCCCAATCAGCGTCAACAATGTGATACAGCAGCTAAAAAAGCCAATGCGATTCTAGGCTGCATCAATACAAGTACAGTGTTGAGATCAAGGGAAGTAATAATACCACTCTATTCTGCTTTAGATAGACCTGTCATGGAATCCTGTGTCCAGTTCTGGGCACCACAGTTCAGGAAGGAGGTTGCCACACTGGAACGTGTCCAGAGGAGGGCAACCAAAATGGTGAAGGGTCTGGAAATGACGAAGTCCTATGAGGAGCGGCATAGAGAGCTGGGGATGTTTAACCTGATGAAAAAAAGGTTAAGAGGTGACATGACAGACATGTTGAATATTTGAAGGGATGTCATGTTGAAGATGGAGCAAGCCTGTTTTCTGCTGCTCCAGAGACTAGAACATGGAGCAGTGGCTTCAAACTTTAGGAAAAAGGATTCCACCTAAACATTAGGAAGAAGCTCCTGAGGGTAAGAGCAGTTTGATAGTGGAATACACAGCCTTGGAGTGTGCTGGAGTCATCTTCTTTGGAGGGTTTTAAACAGAGGCCAGATGGCCACCTGTTGGGTGTGCTTTGATGGTGTGTTCTTGCATGGCAGAAGAGGGTTGGACTGGATGTCCTTTGGGGTCTCTTCTAACTCTAGGATTCTAGGATTCTGGGCTTTAGAGTCTAACCACATCTGGAGCCCACTCCTAACCCAGCTTTAGCGAGCAGCAGCTTCATGCCGGACGTACTTTCTGTGTTTGGCTTCCGCAGAGCTAGCAATTTCACTTCAGGGAGGGAGAGAGGAGAATCTTCCCTGTGTCTTCGGTTCCTAAGGTTAAAGCGGTGAAGATGAGACCTGCCTTTCTCTGTGTGGGGTAAGAGCAAACAGTTACAAAAAGTCATGTAACTGTTTTCCCACCTACCTTAAGCGTCTGTGCAAACAGCACAGAATGAGCTGGTTGCCAAAGTTAATGCCAAAGGAACCGTCGGCCGTGAGATTTTCTCTGGGTCTTGTTAGATTTCTGATGAAATTTTTATCTTCTTTTAATCCTTACCTAACTTGCTTCCTCATCATTCTGTGGGCGACTTTGCATTTGCAATTTAGGCAGGGGGCCTTTAGATTTCTTTGGCCTCAGTAAACGGCAAAGCCCAGAATTCCACAGGAGGTTGAAAGTGGAATAATAGCACTATAACAGAGTAGTGTGGCAAGACTCTATGGCATCTCCAAATCCTGCTCAGGAATAAACACATCCATTTTGTCTCTAAGGTGACGCAAGTATGGTTTTGGAGCTACAAACTCCTGGATAAATATTTGATACTGTTTAACATGCAAGACCCCTTCCCCCCTTAAGTTGCTGCCATTACCTTTAATCATATTAGAACAACATATCATCATGCCCTTTGGTAATGATAACTAAAAATTTTCCCGCACCCGATTTCCAGCATCCTGACATTTGCCAACACACACACCTAACAGATTCGGGCTTTAATTTTTAATGTCTCTCAGAGTTAGCAGGGCCCCTGATTAATTTTTTTTTTTTAATAGGAAAAGATGATTTCCTTTCTACTGCCTGGAAGGCAGTGAGTTATAGTGGTGTGGGGTCCACCCCTAGCTGGGGAAAGTGAACCCTCCCACCTTTGCTCTAGAAAGTTCATGAGCTTCTGCCAGACTCTGTGATTCAAAAGATTTTATTGATGGCTTCAAGTAGTTTTATTCCACCAGCCTTATTATCGTGGGACGTATCCAGGCATCGTCACATCATGACCTTTTGTAAATCTCCACCCGTTTGTCCTGTAATGCAAGGATGGGCAACTGTAGAGGTTTAAAGAGCTGGATGAGCCCACATGGAGACCTTGGAAGACCAGCCACCCCACAAAAAAGAATCATTCCTCCCAATGGCTATCAAAAGCTCTCTAAGGATCATTGGGCATTTTGTAGCCATCTTTTTAGGCTCCTTTGGGCCAATGTAGGCCCAAGAGAGGCTGTCTTTTTAACAACAGGAAGTGAGCAGAAGTCATTTCCTGTTCACTTCCTGTTTCCAAAAAAGAAAAAGACTTCTCCTGGGCCTGAACTAGTCCAAGAGTGGCTCTGAAATGTGGTGGAAATGCTTCCAAACCTCCTAGAGGGCGTGCCCAGTCTGTCTGTCTATCTATCTATCTATCTATCTATCTATCTATCTATCTATCTATCTGTCTATCTATCCATCCATCCATCTCCATCCATCCACCTATCTATCCATCCATCTAACTGCCTATCCATCTACCCATCTCTCCATCCATCCATCCATCCATCCATCCATCCATCCATCCATCATCCGTCCATCCATCCATCCACGTACCTCTCTGTCTGTTTACCTATCTACCTTCCTATCTACCTAACCATATATTCATCCATCCGTCTCTCTGTCTATCCACCTACCGATTTCTTCTTCTATCTGTCTGTCTGTCTGTCTGTCTATCTATCCATCCTATCTCTGTCTGTTTACCTATCCACTTAGCTAACTGTATATCTAACCATCTATTCATCCCTCTATCTCTCCATCTATCCATCTACCCATCTCTTCCTCTATCTATCTATCTATCTATCTATCTATCTATCTATCTATCTATCCGTCCATCCATCAACCATCCATCTGTTATAGAAGGCATCTCCTAGAGAGATTATCACCACCACCACCACACATCCTCTGATCCCTGGTGGGAAGCCCTGGGGGGGGGCGCATGAGGTCTACAGACCACAATTTGCCCACCCTTGCTTTAAACGTTAAAGGTTAATATTCATAAGAGGAATGTTGAACCTCTCTTGGAAGTCCCTGAGTTTCCACCAGGTTCTATGGTTCAAGAGATGGGCTGTTTCAGCTAGGCTTCATGGTTGAACATTTGGGTTTCTTAGGTTCTATTTGGAAGGATCCCATACCTCATCACCTGGGCCCTCAAGGCTAGAGGACATTAGCAAGATGGAGCTCCTGGCCGTCTGTCTCATCACTGAGCTCAGATATATACTGAGAGAAGAGAGAACCGGGTTGTGCTGGCTTCCGTGGAGGAGAAACTTTGCCTCCCACCAGACAACCTACCATGGTGCCTGTTGGTCACTGTATCTGCTCTTTTCTATTTCTCTGTTAAAATTATATTTATCGATTTGAGCACAAAACAACATAAACACCAACTGACATACTCAACATAAACGAAAATGAAGACACCATACTAGAACGGTAGACTAAAAACAGGAAATCCTCACTAGAACACTAACTTACTAACTAGTTTTGTTCTTGTTAACTGCCTTCGAGTCAACCTTGACTTACAGTGACCCTATCTGAGAAACCTCCAGGCCACCCTATATCCTCAACCGGTCTTGCAGATTCCTTGACTGAATCTCTCCATCTGTAATACGGTCTTCCTTTTCTTTTCCTACTGCCTTCCACCTTAGAAAGCATTATTGCCTTTCCTACTGAGTCCTGCCTTCTCATGATACGGCCAAAGTAG
This sequence comes from Cyclura pinguis, assembly GCA_030412105.1. Taxonomy (NCBI): domain Eukaryota; kingdom Metazoa; phylum Chordata; class Lepidosauria; order Squamata; family Iguanidae; genus Cyclura; species Cyclura pinguis. The sequence continues at coordinate 5,016,363 of CM059614.1, read as the reverse complement.
GACAGCCTCACCTTACTCATCTTGGCTTCTCGGGAGAGTTCAGGCTTGGTTTGCTGTAGGACCCATTCCTTTATCTTTTTAGCAGTCCAGGGTATCCGTAGAATTCTCCTCCGGCACCACATTTCATAGGAGTTGATTTTCTTCCTATCGGCTTTCTTTGCTGTCCAGCTTTCACAACCATACATAGAAATAGGAAATGCAATGGCACAGACAATCGTAACTGTAGTGTTCAATAATATATCTTTATACTTGAGTATCTTGTCTAGTTACTGCACAGCTGCCCTTCCAAGTCTTACTCTTTTGGTCTTTTTTGCAGTCCAGGGTGTCTATAGAACTCTTCTCCAGCACCACATTTCGAATGAAATGATGTTCTTCCTAACTTACTAGAACAAAGAAGGGCTCTGACCCCACAAAACCAAACTGTAATGAGAAGGAGAAGATGGAAAAAGCCAAAAAAGAGATTATTCTAACATTACAGATCCACCTAAGCGAAACTCACTAGGGTTGCTGGCTGCAAATTATTCCGGTTTTGATTTCATTCTTTTTTCTTTTTCCTACGGCGAGCTGTGTCTCAGTTTCTGAGCATGCCGAGAGGCCGATGCAACCACTCCAGGCCCTGCATTCAGTTGCTCTCAGCGCTCTGCTGAATATTTCATGTGGAGGCATGCAGGTGAAAAGGAGCAGAAGAAGAAATACATGGAGAGAAACACACATACCAGGCTGCTTTCAATCCAGACTTCCTTTTCCACACCCCCTTCTCCATTCCTTCACTACCGCTGCTGACACCCCCCTGGACTCCCATGCCATATGAATGATTCGTAACATCTAGGCTTTGTCATTAGGAGAAAAGATGCCACATGGTTTAAGTTAATTTAAGTTAAGTCAATGCAATTCTGGGCTGCATCAATAGGAGTATAATGTCTAGGCCAAGAGAAGTGATGGTACCACTCTATTCTTCTTTGGTCAGACCCCACCTGGAGTAATACTTTGTTCAGTTCTGGGCACCACAATTCAAGCAAGATATTGACAAGCTGGAACACGTCCAGAGGAGGGCAAGCAAAATAGGAGAAAGCCTGGAAACCATGAAGCCTAAGAAGGAGTGGTTTAGGGGGCGTATATTTAGCCTGGAAAAGGGTAAGAGGTAACATGATAGCTATGATTAAATATTTCAACGGATGCCATATGTAAGGTGGAACAAGCCTGTGTTCTGCTGCTCCAGAGACTAGGACAGGGAGCAACAGCTTCAAACGTTAGGGAACAAGATTCCATCTAAACGTTACGAAGAACTTCCTGATGGTAAGAGCTGTCTGAGCAGTGGAATAGCTGCTGCCTCAAAGTGTAGTGGAGTCTCCTTCTTTGGAGGCTTAAACAGAGGCTGAATGGCCATCTCTGAGGAATGCTTGGATGGTGCATTCATGCATGGCAGGGGGTTGGATTGGATGGCCCTGAAGGTACCTTCTAACTCTATGATTCTATGATTCTATGCATAGCAGAATGGGGTTGGACTGGATGGCTCTTGGGGTCTCTTCCAACTCTATGATTCCAGACTTGTGTCCTAATCTCTGGATCAGGAGAAAACAAGCTTACTCCATCCTCCATGTGACATCCTTTCAAATATTTAAACATGGCTATCTCATCCCCTCTTAACCTCCTCTCCTCTAGCCTAAACATCCCCAGCTCCCTAAGCCACTCCTCCTAGGGCTTCATGGTTTCCAGGCCTTCTACCATTTCGGTCGCCCTCCTTTAGACACATTCCAGCTTGTCCATCTCCTTCCTCAACTGTGGGGCCCAGAACTGGACACAGGATTCTAGATAGGGCCTGACTCCCCCTTCTCACATCCAAACTAGATGCAGTGCACATCTTTAAGGTGTGCTTTAGTTGTGGCTTCTTGCATGGCAGGGCATTAGCTTTTGTGGCCCCTTCTAATTCTAAGGGCCTATTATTCCACTTTCAGCCTCCTGTGGAATTCTGGGGTTTGTAGTTTCCTGAGGCCAAAGAGCTCTCTGGCTGAGAATTCTAAAGGCCCCTCCCTAAACTGCAAACCCCAGGATTCCATAGGAGGTTGAAAGAGGAATAACAACACTATAACAATGTAATGCAGAAAGGCCCTAAGATTCTATGCTTCTGAGATTGATCCATCAGGACTGTGGATTGATATGGAAAAGCGAGCAAATGAGCAGCAAGAAAAGCTGATGGCCCAGGCAGATTTCCTGCTGACATCCAAGAACCGGGTATTGCAGTCTGTCTGGGGGGATTTGCATATCCCTCCTCATATCTTGAAATGAAATCCGTTTTAATATGACAAGCAGGTATTGTGTGCGTGCAAGAGCGTGGGCCCACACGCCGAGAGTTTGTTTGATTCCTCCATGTTCCTGGCGAGATATTATCTCTCGGTAACTTTACAGAATTTTCTTAGAAATCTGGGCCCCTGGAGGTGCCGTGCCAGCTGAAAATAAATGATTAAAGTGATCCCCCGGCATCGTGAACAGTTGTTCCCTTTTGTCAATGTTTCCATAGGTTACAGAATAGTCTCTTTTTCTCCCCGTTTGCAGGGTAATTCTTGGGAGACTCACGGGAACAGGGTTATCAGATGCTAGACGGTTTGTGACCTGAATTGCATAATCACAGACGGGGGTCCCTTCCGGCCAGCGTGGTTCAGCGGCCTGAGTGTTGAACGATGACTCTGGAGTCCGGAGTTCAAATCTCTGCTCAGCCACGGAAACCCAGTGGGTGGCCTTGGGCTTTTACCCCAAAACATGGGTGACTCAGTGGTCCTTCATGACCAGCATCATTTCAGCCCCTGGGGGAGCTCTTCTGATGTCTGGGGTTGAAAAGTTTGTATGTTCCCAATACATACTATGTATGTCGTGCATAAACCTGTTTTCCCTATGGATGTCAAGAAAATGCAAACCACCGAAAAATGTTACCCAAAACAAAATTTAAAAAGCTCAATCACTAGATTTCCCCCCATGAATATTCTTTGACAAACATTACATTCTTCCCATGCCTAGGGCATTAAATGCATTATCATACTTTCAACACAAATATTCTAGACAATATTGGCCTTATGAATAACACAGGCAGCAATTTTGGTAGCCTGGTTGTTCGACTACATTGTTGTGCAAGAAACGAGAAGTCCCCATCCCGCCATTGTTAAGACTCAACATCACTAGCTTCAGTCCCATCGACTGAGGTTGCAAGACTACTTGCCCTTTCCAAGGCCTCTGGTTGTTCTTTCAGGTCCGTCTTGCCATTAACGACCATTTGTTCCCCTTTAAAAGGCATATAATATATGGATTAACTACTATCGTGCCCAGCATAACTGGTTTGCCAAGCCACTGGGAACTTTTATCATGCTTGGTTGCCCCATAAGGAGTGGTCGATACCCAATTAGTATAATCTGTACCTATCATGCGGTCTTTAGTCCACCCCAAACCGCACGGTGTTATTCACCGAAAGCGAATAACCTGCCCGTCATCCACCTGTCTGGCGTTGACCAGGATTTCAGCCTGGGTGTGGTGCACCAAGGGATTGCTTCTACTCAGATTAAATACGCACCAGACAAGGTCTCTCTCTTTCTCTGTACAGTAACAACCAATGACAGCCTGGCCAAGTCAGCTCACGCAGGGCCTGGGTTTTTTTCCCCTGAAATCGCTGGGCGGCCCCACGCTGCCGTTAAATCAAAGCCCCAAAGGAGCGACCTCAGTTGTGTCCCCGTGGGCACTCATCACTGTCAGCCACAATCAACCTCACGGAGGAGTGCCGTTGAGTAATCTCTTTCCCCCGGGTGGCCCCGAGCGAGACGGTTTGTGGCTGGAAGTGGCCAGCGGGAGGTCCTTCCTCCAGAATCTGTTGCCATGACAAAACGGTGGGAAGCCTCTCCTTCTCCCAGATCCTTCCTTCTCCCCATCCTGGCTGGAGGCAATTCTTTCCCATCATCACCCTCCCTCTGTCTCAACCTCAGCGGCCACCGATCGGACGGTGGCTGCCTTGCAATGTCGGTGAATTTTGGAAATGGAGTTTCAAGGAATCGGGGCAGTGGGGTGGAGTGTTTTGAAATGCTGGTGCTCACCTTGACAGTTCCCCCGTCCCCAAAACCCTTCAAGGAGAATCCTCAGTTGCGTGCATCTTGGTTGATTTGTATCAACGAGCCAGTTTTCCGCTGAGATCTTCCTTTATCCTGGGGGAGTGGAAAGTTCCGTCAGCATATTTACACTGTCTGTTTTCCAGGAGGTTGGAAGTCTGCGGGAAGGACATTGGACATGGAAGGAGGTTTTCTGGTACCCCTGCAAGCCAATAAGTGTTTTTTTGGGAGAGGCAGGGAGGGGGCCAGCGTGGCCTAGACGTTTGAATACATATTCATATGCTTCGTGCTCACGCAGGGGTGTTTAGCGACTCTTACGTTGGCTAGCTTTTGACAATGCCTTTCCTTCTTTGGGGTTTTTAAACCCGCAGTTCCAGAAATATACCTGCAAGCACAATTCCTCTTCATTGTTACATGTCAGGGTCATGTTATAGGCAGCTCCCCCAGAAAACACAATACAAAATGTGGGGAGGTAGGAAACAATAACCGAAAACAACAACTGGCAGGTGAGAAGCCCTTCACAGGCTGAGATTGGAAGAGATGGGAGTGTTTTTAAACAGGAGGTGGACATGAAGCTACCAAGAAGGGGTAGGAGGCAGAAAGACTTCCTTGTTCTCAGATTCCATCAAACCAGGAGCTCTGTGTTAGGAACAAGAGGAACAATTACTGTTCATTTATTCCTCTCCCAGCTGAAAAATGAGGCTTTCTGAATGGGGGGAAATGCAGTAAGAAAAAATTAATGCACAGGTAGGATTTCTTTCACGGTTTTACCCTGTGTTTGCACATCTTGAAATTATTCTCCACCAATTTTCCATGCAGGGTTCGGGGTGCCCCCAAAAATATGCAGACTGGAATTCATGATCGCAGTTGCAAATGTATAGCCTAGAGTTAGGGCTTCATAACTCATTCATATTGACAATCCCAATGTTTTCTGGGGCTGAGAGTGTGTGACATGCCCAAGGGCACCCCATGAGTTTCCATGGCCAAGCAAGGAATCAAACCCTGGTAGTCCAGTGCTCGAACCACTACATCATGGTGGCTCTTCAGATAGCTTGGATCTAAGCTTTCTAGGGCTTTATAGGTCAGGACCAGCACTTTGAACTGGGCCCAGAAACGGGATGGTCAAGGTGACCCAACTAACTGGGTCCCTTCCCGGCCTACTGCTGAACGAATTAGTGAATGGGGGAGAAAACAAACCCAGAAGTGAAATAAGCCAAGCAAGCCACAAAGAAAAACTTCCACTGAGCTGGCCTGGTTGCTTATGACTTCCAAGCCCTATTTTCCTCGCTCTAACTACCTGTTAATTAAACCCTTGGTTTTAATTAGTTTCATTATTTGCTTCTTCCCTCTGTCTTTATTTTATCTAGGCAAAGCGGTCCCACAGCTGCCTTTTTAGCAGGAGTTTTGTGGGGTTTGCTTTGCTCTCTGTGTATTGCGTTGCGTTCGGGTTTTGCAATTCTAGGCCAGTGGCCTCTCTCTCTCTCTCTGTTTTTGTATTCGTGGGACAACCTCAGCACTTAACCGGAAAACTGCCACAGGGGAGACAATTCCTCTCACTGGAAATTAGGACAATCATAGAATCATAGAGGAGGAAAGAACTGCAAAGATCATTGATTCCAGCCCTCAGCCAGTGCAGGAATCCGTAGCTGAAGCATCCCTGATAGGCAGGAATCCAAACTCTGCTTGAACATCTTCGACAAAGAAATCATAGAATCACAGAATCATGGAACCATAGAATTGGAAAAGGCCTCAAGAGCTATCCCGTCCAACCCCATTCTGCCATGTAGGAATACACTATCAAAACATTCCTGACAGATGGCCATCCAACCTCCAAAGAAGGAGACTCCACTGCACTCCAAAGCTGTGTATTCCACAGTCAAACTGCACTTCCCATCAGAAAGTTCTTCCTGATGTTTAGGTGGAATCTCTTCTTTTCCTGTTCTTTGAATCCATTGCTCCATGTCCTAGTTTCTGGAGCAGCAGAAAACAGGCTTGTTCCATCCTCCATATGACATCTCTTCACATATTTAATAGTCTAATAGTCTAAGCCACGATCGCTTCTCCGCTTCCTCTCTGCTGGATTGGGAAATATTGCCCTCTTCGCCCTAAACTCTCACTGTCCAAACTTTCCTCTCTTTTCCTTCAGTTAGCTTTCTGTGATTGTGAGACTGCTTGGATCTTGTGTGTGATTAATTCCCCCAATAAAACAAGCGATCTTAGTTTTGACTCCCCGGCTGGTTTTTCCCTGCAGCTGTACATGGCTTTAAAAGATCTCATATGGTTCCCCCTCTCTCACAGGCCTCCCCTTCCAGCTAAAATTCTCCGCCATTTCACAGAGGCACTGGCATCGCGGGTGGGCCCCCGAATCATCCATATTTTGGGGTAACACAGGGTACTGAATGTATTTGGGGGACAAGAGTTCAGCACCTTGAATACTTCCCTTAATGTAGAAACTAAAACGTGGAACGGAGTCACCGCGCCATTAACGGCAGAGCTGTGGCCGACAGTGGACCTCGCCCCTGCCACAGCCTTGATAGTCTAGGATTGGGACGGAGAGAGTCGCATTATGTCAATACCAAATCCGTCTGCAATTACCAAAATAAAACAAGAGTGTCGCGCAACTATGCAAAAGAGCTGGCACTCTCCAAATTACATGACAGGCAAAGTGACAGCTTTTTATTAGCGTGATAACAGCCAGGAGTTTTAAAATAGAGTAATCGGTGCAACAAAAGCAATTTCACTCCCCTCTTTGCCTTCCCCTCTCCCCTCCCTCCAAAATGCTCATTCTGAATGGATGCTCTCGTTTTAATCAAGCGGCTCATCACGAACGCACAAACACGCGCGCCAGGAAAAAAAAACACGCCTTTTAATTAACAGAAGTCAAGAGTTATATTGTAATTTGAATGTTTACTGTTCAGACTGGCTGATGAGATTGATGGAAAACAAGGTTGTTGTGATGGGGCGTGTGGGAAGAGAACGAGCTTTGTTATAGTCTTTATGGAAAAGGGTTTTGCGGGGAAATGGGAGTACAGAGGAGGTCCAAGCTGAAGAACAACCTGGAAGCAATGTCTCAATTTTACAAAGTACCTTTAGGTAGGGATTGAAATTTTGATCATTTTCCTTGTCCTCCTTCCTTCCTTCCTTCCTTCCTTCCTTCCTTCCTTCCTTCCTTCCTTCCTTCCTTCCTTCCTTCCTTCCTTCTCACAGGCAATCAAACACCTTTTCTCATTGCTGTGATAGAGTCATTGAAAAACACACAAGTTTTCAAAAAGGATTCCCAGTTTGGGACTTGTTCTGTGCAAACAAAAAAGCCCACTTTTTTGGAAAGAAAACAAGAGCATCAGCACAGAAAACAGGGTTTTCTGCATAGAAAACAAGATTTCCCACCCAGAAAGCAGGCTTTTCTGTGCAGAAAACAAGTCTTCTAGTACACTTTCTGTGCAGGAAACTTGTTTTGCCTCAATCTGATCAACCAGACTGTACAGTAAACATTCAGAATGCCTGCGGATTGGTTTCTTTCATAGAATAAACCCTGGGAGGTGAAGACTGTCTCAGCTAGGAATATTGGACACAGTATTCCTGGTAAAGTAGAGTAGAAGATGTTCCCTTTGGACCAAGAATAATTCCCAATCTGATTCAGGGCCCAAATTCAGCTTGGTGATTCTACCTGGGAAACAAGGGTGGACTGGTATTTCAGTCATGCTCAACAGCATGCGTGTCTCATGTCAACCACGCTACAGCTCTGGCAGTAGGTTAGATCAGCGTAAGGTCAGCCAGTGCTTGTCATAAGATTGGAAACATTGCTGTGATCTGCCCATCTCTTTACACCCCGACTCCTATTTTGCTATTATAACAGTGGGAATATCTAGACAGTATAGAGCTTTCCCATGTGCATCTAGCCTTATTTCACTATGGAACTGTCCAAGGTACTGACCCTGTTTTGAAGCTCGAGTTCAATATCTTGCTCATCTCCTTTAAAGTTCAGACTAAATCCCAGAGCACAATTGCTGCTGCATGACATGGAGGCCACCATTGACAGTGGGAAACCTTCTCTGGCAATGTACACATAAGCGTGATGGATTTGATGCTTTTGGAAAGATATTTCTAGCTCCTCCATTTGGCATTTTCCTACACGCACACACATACACATCTCCACAAAGTGTTTGTGCTTAATCTCAAAAGCACCAAGACATTAGCTTTGCCTCATTTGCACAGCGTCTGGAAAACGAACGAGCTTTCTCTTTTTTAAAAAAAAAGAAAAATTAGAAATGAGGCCAGATGGACTCCTAAAAGCTTGCCTTATGATATTTATTTAATTTCTCCCTGTTTTGGAGACTGCTTGAGGTTCGAAGAAGAAGCCAAGGCCAGGGAAAAGGAGAGACTATCCCAGTATTCTGGGACTTTGAAGCAGTCTTAGTCCCCAAAAGTTACTTTTTCTAAACTCTGGATCCTGCACTTTTTTTCATCAACTGGCCTGAATTTCAAAAGTCCTTCCAGCATTTTGGAGAACTCCTCTAAAGTCAGATTATAACCCAGAGTGGATTCACGGCTTTACTGACATTTCAGTCAGGATCACTAGGGATCACTGCTGTATTATTTCATTCAGAACAGGATCCCTGACTGGTTGGGCTCTCTCATGCTAATAATCATCTTGGCTTCAAAGCCATGGTATGTGGACACATGATGTAGCAGGGTTGGTGAAAATTTGGCCTTCCATATGTTTTGAACTGGTGTATCATCTCATTCAGAACAGGATAACTGACCACTTAGACTCATGCTAATAATCACCTGGGCATCAAAGCCATGGTCTATGGGCACATGATGTAGCAGGCCTGAGGGAACTTCGGCCTTCCGTGTTTTGGACTGCAGCACCCAGTGTTCTTTACCGTCAGTCAGGCTGAGTGGAGCTTATGGAAGTTGAAACCCAAAAATATCTGAAGACACAAAGTGTTCCCACCCCCTGTGATATGGCTTCCTTGCCAAAATTGAGCAGGTTTGTCTTTGCTCAGTGTTTGAATGGGACATCACTTTGGGACACCATGGGCTCTACTGTCATAGAAGTCAGGATAGAAATTTACTAAGCAAACAATACGTAACATACCAACATCATGTTAAATTGACTTCATTTACCCCTTCGAGACAGCATCCCAGCATCACCTCCGATTAGCAACCTTGCGTTTCGATATCCTCCTCTCCACTCTGTGATCCCTGATTGGCTAGGACCATCAATGGCCTTTTCTTGGAGAAAGAAGAAGCTATAATTAGGAGACGGGGAAAACATTTTGCCAAAGCAGCTGCACAAGAAGGAAAACAGTAGCAACAAAGAGGAATAGAAACAATGGACATTCACACAACACAGAAGAGTTCTGGAAACATCTCCTTCTTGCTCCAGAAAAAGGAAATTGAAACAAGAGAACAATACTTTCTGTATATTTCCAACTGCAGGGTGAAGGCCTGGTTCCACAGAGAAACTTTTCTCTGCAAAAATTTCCCCACCCTCTCTCATTCATCGGTATGCACCACACAAGCCCGACGTCTTTTCAGGTGCATGCATACATTTGAATTCTATTCCACAGCAATTATCTTGTCTATAGGATGGGAGGGAAGGAAAAACACCTTTTGTTGTGTTTTTCTTTTTTTGAACGGGGGGGGGTCGGAAGCAGAGAGAGAAATAGGATGGGTTTGGAGAGAAACAGCATCATGCAGCTTTCCTTTAAAGAGAACCGACATCCCATCTCCCAAAGGATATTGTGGAGTGAGGCGAACCAAGTCATTTTGCTGCTTTAGCCAAGGGTCAGTTCGTCTTTCCTCCCGGTTCCATTGACAGAAACTGACTGGACCAGTATTTGAATTGGCACCAGTGATGCTAATGGTTGCTGCCACCACTTTGATAATATGAGCCCTATCTGATGCCCTCCATGTCAGTCGGGCAAAGAATCCACTTCATGGCTTAGTGCAGACTTTGAAGGAGCTCTCCAAGGTCCTGAAGGTCTTTTGAGGGTAGGATTCAGCTAACTCCCAAATAGATAAGCACCAAGGATAGCTCCGTTGAAGTCCAGAGTAAGAGGAGATTCGCCTCTCTGCTGACATTCTCCACCACATCTTTCACTCCATTCACCGATGTCTCTGTCCAAAGGAAGAGCCGGTCCTGTTGGACAACTGGAGAGGATGCAGATAAGGGGAACCAACCTGATTAGAAAGCTGGAATGGACCTTGGAAAAATGCCCTTGTTGATCTACAGTTCCCAGAAGTAGAAGAACCCAAACAATTCCCTCCACTAGAGGAGAGATTGCAAGTCTCAGGTAGAGTGCCTGCACTTCCAAAGCTAAGTGTCTGTCTTCAGGGTACAGCCCAGTGCCATGCCCCTCTCCCTTGAGGAACCAGCCTTGTTCGTAGAGTTGGAAGAGGCCACAAGAGACCTCCGATCCAACCCCATTCTGCCATTCTGCCGTGCAGGTGTACCTAATCCAAGCGCTCCCAACAGATGGCCATCCAGTCTCTGTTTAAGACACTCCAAAGGAGGAGACTCCACCACACTCCCAGGCAGCAGCGTATTCCACTCTCAAACTGCTCTTACCACCAGGAAGTTCTTCCTAATGTTGAGGTGGAATCTTTTTTCTTGAGGTTTGAATCCATTGCTCCATGTCCTAGTCTCTGGAGCAGCAGAAAACAGGCTTCCTCCACCCTCCATATGTCATCCCTTCATATATATAAACATGGCTATCATGTTACCTTCTCTTAACCTTCTCTTCTCCAGGCTAAACATATCCAGCTCCCTAACTGTTCCCCATAAGGCATATTTTCAAGCCTTTTGCCATCTTGGTCACCGTCCTCTTGATGTGTTCCTGCTTGTCAATATCTTCTTTGAATTGCGGTGCCCACAAATGAACACAGTATTCCAAGTGAGGTCTGACAAAAGCAGACCAGAGTGCTACTATTATTTCTCTCAGCCTAGACACTGTGCTTCTATTGATGCTGCCTAGAATCACATTAGCCTTTTTAGCTGCTGCATCCCACTGCTGGCTCATGCTCAGCTTGTGGTCTACTAACATTCCTTAAGTCAGAGAAGGGCATCCGAAAAGAACTGGCATGGCTCCTATGCCAGTGGGATGATAAATCTGATCCAGGCTTTCCTCTGAACTTTAAAGGAGATACCCCCAAGTGCTGAATACGTTTTGCAGACAGGTGAATCTTCTTCTTTCAAAGAGATTCAGCTCCTTTTCAAGCTCAGATTAAAAGAATGGGGCAGGTTCACCATCCCACAAACATGGAAGCCATGAATTGCCAATGAATTATTAAACCCAAGATAAGGTTGTGTGATTTCTGGTCCTCAAAGCCTTTGTTGCTGGACACTCCCCTGTGCCTCCGATTCACCTGCAGCAAGCCAAACTATGCTCCCTGACACAAAAAGACTGTGTGTTTTCTTTGTGTTTTCTCTTTTCTCTCTCTCTTTCCCTCTCTCTCTCTCATTCTCCTTGGGGAAGAAAAGCCGACAAGGCAGTTTTGATGGATGAATGTGGAATGTTATCGGAAAGAGTCCCCAGGGAAGAAAAATCAAGCAGTGTTATTTTCATTGCTTTCAAACATAGGAAATGCCAGCCAGGGTTTTCGACGGAGAGGCTGCCAAAGAGAGAAAGAAAGGTACGAGCAGCATCGTTTCCCAAGATCAGCCTGGCCTGACAGGTTGTCTCAGCCACTGAAGCGGCAAAACGAAAAACACTAGCTGGGTTTCCGTTGGGTGGCTTACACACGTGTAAGCTCCCCTTACGGAAGAGGATGGGCAATTTGTTCCATGCAGGTGTTACCCTGAAAGGTGCAGGACCTTGAGGTCTACCGGCAGTGCCGGCATCTCCTTGGGATTTGGGGACTTATTCTCTCAAGAGAGTCCGGCAAGAGGAAGATCTTTTCCCCTGTGTATACCAGTACTAGCTGCAGAGAAGACGCTAGTTCAACAGGGTATTTTATTGGAAATTACTACACACGAGAAATCAAGCAGTCTTACAAACTATACAAGGCTATTGGGGGGAAGGCGAGAAAGGTTGCATAGAGTTTACTGTAGCTTCCTGAGGCCAAAGAGCTCTCTGGCTGAGATTTCTAAATGCCCCTCCCTAAACTGCAAACCCCAGGATTTCGTAGGCGTTTGAAAGTGGAAGCATAGCACTATCACAGTGTAGGACGGAAAGACCCCAAGGCCAAAAGGGGAGAATACGTGCACCTAGGAGACTGCCAGTAACTCACTGATTCCGGGACCTTTTGGTTGATACATGATGCGCACACGCACACATACTGTCCACAATGCTGTTTGAGCCATTAATTTTACAAGCAAAATTATGACTAGGGCTTGACAGTGCTTTCCTTGAGCATAGTAAACTTTAATTTGATCTTGATGTTTTGCTCCATACCAATCTGTGGAGACAGTAAACCGACTCTCATTGCAGTTGACCACATTGTGGCATCTTTCTCTGGGGACTGTTACCACCTCTTACAACCCCTGTCCTGCTGGAAGGCAAAATTGATGAGAAATATTATTTTCTTATAAAACTAGACACGTACAGCTGTAAAACGTGCAGTAGAAGGACACCGGCAGTAAAGGTGTGCTAGGACAGGATGACCCCAGCATGGCCAGGTCATATATTCAAGAGGATTAGATGGAAAGCCCTGATGTTAATGAGTTTGGGATAATCCTCTCAATGACCCAACCTCTAAATAGAAGATGAAACTGCCCAGGTGAAACAGTCAAGCACCCAAGCTGTGTGCGTATCCTACAGAGACCTTCCCTATCCTCAACACTCCAACCACTACACCACAATGGGCCTCAAGTGTTGGAGTACCATTCATTCTTCAATTAATTCTGGCTTCCATCTCAGCATCACTGAATTTCTTCCAATCCCACCTGCATTATCCTCCCATCCATGTTTCATAGAAGTCTCTGGAGCAGCAGGAAACAAGCTTGCTCCATCTTCCGTACGACATCCCTTCAAATAGTTTAAGGTTCAAAGTCATAGGGGCTGAAACCTGGACCTCCCAAGTCCCTGTGCAATGCTCTAACCACTACACCACATGCAGTCAGAAAAGGCTCTCTAGCAGAAGACCTGTGTTGTGTAAGACAATTCCTAATTGTTTGGGATCATCCATTGGTCTTATGAACACCCAATAATAAGAAGGGTGGGGGGAAACAATGATAAATGAAGACAAACTGGGGGGGAAAATGTGACAGCAAATACACAAAGGCACATTTTCACAATCTAGAATCCAGCCCTTCATCCCCAGAAATATTCCTGCCTCCTCCATTCTCACTGAAAGCATTTTTTTCAAACTAGAAGAATAAAACCGAGGGTCATAGATTGAAACCTAATCTGTCATCTTTGTATTAACCTCTTTAAAGACAAACATATTACTTCGATGGGACGACAGCAAATATTTTTCTGAAACAAGACCTTTGGATAGAAATCTAAATACGCAAAGTATTTTTTTTCTTTAAATTAAGATCAGAGAGAGAGGTGAGATGCTCGTTCTCTGAGGAGAGCAGGTTTTATCCTTTCTCCTTTTTCCCCCCCTAACCTTGTGGATTTAAGGTCCATCAGCCATCCCCCTAAAGCTGACGATAAGCCTTGCTCTAAAGAAAACCATTTTCAGATGTCTTCAAGGGGTCTACAAAAGGTTAATTAACAAGGAATCAATTAATGGCTTCCTTGCCTTTCCCTTTTGCTTTTCATTTGGTAGAGAAGCGAACGTTCATAATATAATAACCGCATTGGCAGGAGCTCATGGTCTTTGGTGGACCCGAGGCCCTTTACTGCCCCCGTCTGTCATCTTGCCGTACATCATCCTTCCTCAGTGCAGGAAAACTGGAACAAAATGGCCCCAGGTTGCCAGGTGCCAAGATCAATTCAAGCCCATCTGTTCGGGAAATTTTAAATCAGTTTTAAACAACGCAGCCACATGAGGAGGCCTGTAGACTCCATGTCAGCAGGGCAGGGACTTCACTCCAGGTTTTACTTTAGACTTTGAAGGAGCTGTCCAAAGTGCTGAACCAGTTAGGTTGAGATTGGAGGAACTATCAAGGTGCTGAATATGTGAAGTGCCCCGATTTGAGGTTGTTGCTGCTGCTCTTGTGTGCCTTCAAGTTGTTTCTGACTTGTGGCAACCCTAAGGTGAACCTATTACAGGGTTTTCTGGGGCTGAGAGTGTGTGACATGCCCAAGGACAACCAGTGGGTTTCTACGGCCAAGCAGGGAATCAAACCCTGGTCTCCAAGGTCATAGTCCAGTGCTCAAACCACTGTACCAACATGGCTCTATTTGAGCCGTTGAAACTATTTTCAGATATCCCTGGCGCTGAATATATCGGGGATAGCTTTCAGCACGTTGGACAGCACCTGTCTGGAATAAAACCAAAAGGCAACTTACTGTACCCCTGATATGGAAACCACTGGCTCTCACCAATCTTGAATAGATGGATTGGAGGCAATTGCTACGTATGTAATGGTATAGACATGTTGAGAGCCAGAGTGGTGTGGTGATTTTGAGTGTTGGACTAGAACTCTGGGAGACCAGGGCTCAAATCTCCACTTTGTTATGGAAATCCACGGGGTGACCTTTGGAAAGTCACACTCTCTCAGCCTGAGAGGACAGCAATGGCAACTCTACTCTGAATAAGGAAAACCCCAAGGATAGAGTCACCACACTGGAGCCCGCACGGTGCTGTAACTCCAGGAGATCAAAGTTCAAATCCACACTCAGCCACGGAAACCCCATTGAGCGACCTTGGGCCAGTCACACTCTCTCAGCCTCAGAGGAAGGCAAAGAAAATCCTGCCAAGAAAATCCTGTGACAATCTCACCTTGGGGTAGGTATAAGTCAGAAACATCTTGAAGGCACCCAACAGCAAGGACAATATAGATAAGGTAGGACAGTGGCTCCCAATCTTTGATCCTATAGATGTTTTAGACTTCAGCTCCCAGAATTGCAGAGGGTTGGCCAAGCTGGCTGGGGATTCTGGGAGCTGAAGTCCAAAATACCCAGAGGACCAAAGTTTGTTAGGTTAGGGTTAGGGTTAGAATAAGTAAGGGCTAGGGATTGAAGCCTCCATTTGAACACTCTTCTCTCTTTTGTGAAAATGTGGTGGGTCATTTGGCCATTTGTCCAGCAAACCAAAGGAGACAGGTGTCTATATCTGCTCAGAGATGGTGTCCAGTGGAAAAACAGGTAACATTTCCTCCGTAAAGAAACTCTGTTGCTGGAATGCCTACCAGCAAAGCTAGACACAGCAAGGAAGGCATTCATGAATAGACAAATTGTTTCAGCCCCACCATCCGCCCTCAACGCTTCTGCTCTCAAGCGGTCGGAATAAGCCCATCCGATAGCGTGCGTCTGACTTATTTATTTTATTCCCCGAGATAATGAGTCTGGCAGCGGGTTAATAAGTGTCAACTGACAGAGAATGCTAAAAGTTGTAAAGATAAATTTGTTGTGCGGAGGGAATGCTTTTTTTCCCTCCCCCTTCTTACCTCTCTTTGTTTGTTTGGCAGGGTAGTGTTTCTTTCTTTTTTTTTAAATGCATATCTATTTTTATACACAGCGTAGTGAACTTTACGTGGGAGGAGATGTTCCGAAGGGCAACACAACTGGAGAAAAGTGTGGATGGTTACCAAGGAAATCGGAGAGGATGGAGGAGGGATGCACAAAAAAATCTTGGGTAGGGGTAGCCAAGGGGAGAGCGATGGAAGCCTGGGGATGTCGGCCTAAGATATACGTGAGGGATGTTAGAAGATTCCCAATTGCCCTCTCATTACTACGATTAACAAGAATATTGATTAACTGCTTCTATTGATGTGTCATATGACTAACCTCTGGTATGGAACTCTTATTACCAAAATTGGGGGGTGCGTTTGTGGCATCAGCGACAGCCTTGTTTGTGAACATTATGAGAGTTACACGTGGCTGTGTTCCTCCAGAGAGAGAGAAGAGTTAGATAAGAAATAACAAGTAATCAGTCCTGAGCGAAACCTTAACCTTGCTGATGGATGTTTTATTCCGCTTTCCTAACTGAGAAAAATAGCATGAAAATGTGAAGCTTGAAGAATAAGGTTATTCTTCTGGATCACTACGGCTGTGTAGGTTGGACTGAACGTAACTCTGATTATCGGCAGGATCCTTTGGCCAAAGAAAACTCTTTTGTGTGTCTTTATTGCATTGCATACTTTGCATTTTGTGTTGCTGCCTTACTTCCTACCCAGTTTCAGAGCTCATCCCAGCAACATGTCCAACCCCTTCGAGATTTCATCCCACTTGCAGAAAGATGTGTCAATTCTGCTTTGCGCTTATTAAGTCAACTTTGTTGTTCTTTTAATTGCCATCAAGTCAACCTGGATTTATGGAGCCCCTGTGGATGAGAAACTGCCAAGTCACTCTCCCATCATTGACCCTTCCCAAGTCTCGCCAACTCACGGCAACCGTGGTGTTACCCCAAAAGGTGGGTGACTCGAAGGTCTACCCGCAATGCCAATACCTCAGTAGAAACTTGGGGAATGATTAACTCAAAGACAGGCCTGTGAAAGGAGGTGATAACCTAGCAGGATCTTTCCACCAGTGTGTACCAGTAGATAAACACAGGATTGGAAGGCCACCTTCTTTTGAGATCTTTAAACTGAGCTTGGATTGGCATTTTTCAGGAGTTCTTCAGTTGTGTCTTCGTGCATGGCAGAGGGTCGGACTGGATGGCCGCTAGTGACCCCTTTCCAACTCTAATATTCTCCGAGATGGAGAGTGAGAGACGGCAGGGGGAATGAGCTGACTTTCCCCCAGCTCAGGTATCTTCCTTTCTGACACAATACCTCTGCTTGAATAGAAAATTTCTCTCGCTGGCTCAGACATCCAAACGCCGCGGCCATGCAAAATTTTCCGAGACGGAATTGGCATCCGACAGAAGACCCGGCGGGTTTAAACACTCGCTTTGTTATAACAAGCTCTACAGCAGCTGGGAATGTATTTTAGATGCCTGTTCTCTTTTTAAAAAAAAGAAAAGGAAAGAGGGGAGAGAAAGAGAAAGGTAATGAAAATGGAAGCTTTTTCTTGGAGACAGCGGAAGGAGGTTGTGTCAACCCATGATCTGTTTCACACTCCCATGGAGGGGAGAATCTGAAGAAAACATACATAGCCTCCTTCTGTGAACCTCTATCCAACCTCAGCAATGACAAGATGGGGGACACCAGCAGAAGGGGACCAATGGATGAAGAGAATCTAGATTTTATTTTTTCAATCAGTTTTGGTTGCATTTCTTTCAAACTCTCAGGCTCTTTGTATTCCAGGCCTAGGAGGAAAACAGGGTATTTGACCCTTAACCATGAAGGTGAAGTGGTGAAATAATAGCTATGTTTAAATATTTGAAGGGATGTCATATGGAGGATGGAGCAAGCCTCTTTTCTGCTGCTCCAGAGACTAGGACATGGAGCAATCAAACTTCAGGAAAAGAGATTCCACCTCAACATTAGGAAGAACTTCCTGATGGTAAGAGCTGTTTGAGAGTGGAATACGCTGTTGCCTGGGAATGTGGTAGAGTCTCCTTCTTGGAGGTTTTTAAACAAAGGTTGGATGACATTTTGTCTAAGAGAATGCTTTGATGGTGTCTTCTTGCCTAGCAAAATGGGGTTGAACTTCCAACTCTATCATTCTAGAATTCTATGATCCACTGTGGGACCAATGCACGTTGGAGAGAGAAGATCGCTGATAGACAGAGAAACAAACCCCTTTGAAATTTAGTCCTTCTTATGCTGATTTAACAGTGGCTGTCTGAATTTCATAGCATTTTCTCAGGGAAGGAAGACTCAGTGGTGGTTTTGCCATTGCCTTCCTCTGAAACAGAGCACCTGGGATTCGTTGGTGGTCACCCATCCAAGTACCAACCGGGGCTGGCCCTACTTAGTTTCCAAAATCAGGGGGAATCTGGGACCTTCAGGGTACCTTGCCTGGCACCCAAATCCAAATCGCCTTTCCCACATCCCTGCAGCAGCGTCGGTGTCATGGAGCAGCTTTAACCAGTCCCGTTCCGCTCATTTCAAAGGGAGTTTCCACCTCCCTGCACACTAGATTACAAAGTCACCCTCCATGTTTTAAGCATTCGGGATCAATATGACGCTGAGCAAAAATCCGTACGGCTGTTTACACATGGGCAGATACAAATCCCCAAGCGCGGCCGAGGCAATAAGGTTCCCTGGCGCTCTGCGGAGCCTTATCAGTCGGAAGCGTCAGCCAGGGGCCGTGCTCCGGCGCAGCCCAATGGAAACCTCTTTATCTCCAAACCGCTTCCCCGTGAACACCAAATGGCAGCCCATCACAATACTGTTTCATACTCTGCACCAGTCCATTTTCAAGCTTCCTTGCTCGACTCCTCACGGCTCCCCCCAATGCTTCAATGTCTAATCTTTTTTTAAAATAGCTCGAACACGTAAAGTAATATTTCAGGCTGGGAGAAGGGAGGGAGAAGGTGCTACGCGCCGAAAGAACAGGCCTTCCTTACCCTGGAGATGCCCAACAAAACACTGACTTCAGATCTTTCCAAATTGCTTTTCAACTTTGCTCCCCAGAGCAAAACCCCCACCCCCCCACCAAGCCCCCCCCAAATTTGGGATCCCATCTGGAATTCTGCAGTTGTTTTGCAACAACACCCTAATGCTTGGAAAGAATTGGACAATGATAGATTTGGGAAGTTCAAAAAAAAAATTTGAGACACTCATCACGTATTTTGGGGGTGTTGCAAAACTTAAAGGCCCATAACAGCAATAACAAGTAGGAGTTTAGCCTCCAAAATCACAGCCCGGGGCAATTTTCAGCTCCCCAAAATGGCCCTGTTGGTCAGTTTTTAAAAACTTGCAGTTTTGGGGCTGGGGAATACAAGGAATTCAAAGAATATGCAAGATACCCCCGAGGTTTGATGTGCCCCTCAGTCAGAAAAATTCCCACCCTTTGATCTAGTCTTTCCATCTCAGTCTTGCTTGTGTCTCATTAGTCCCATAAAAAAATCAGAGCCTCACTACTGACGGTTATTTACACATAAGCCACGGGATAACAACTTTAATCTGTTTGATTAGGGGAAGCTCAAATCGAGGTCCCCGAAATTTATCTCTCAGCATTGTCAAACTTAATAGTAGTTTCGGAGATAAACCTCATTTGAAACTCTGGCTTCCCCGCTGAGCTAATTAACACCCGTTTAGGCTCTTAAACCTTTGATGGGTGTTTCGGTTCCAGAGCGTTGGCAACTGGCGCAACCTTGCTAATAAATCAGACACAAAAACGGTATGTAGGCCAGGCCGCAGAAGCAGACGGGGGTCACGCCAGCCAGGTGCGGAACAGGAGGTGCAGTAAGAAAGAATCGGAGAAGGAAAGGAGCAAATGTACCTTCTTTGCAATGCGGAAACCAGGTAGCATTTCTGTTGTACCAGCACCTGGTGAGAACCGAGACGAGCGGCAGAGTGGTGAATTTGAAAGATGTGGATCCTGTCGGTTGGTTGATTGAGTCTCCGTGCAAGAGGGATACTGACAAGCTAGAACGGGTTCAGAGGAAGGCGACCAAAATAGCAAAAGGCCTGGAAACCATGAAGGCTTATGAAGAGCAGCCCCAGGAAACCCCATTGATAGGTTTGCCTTAAGGTTTCCTAAGTTGTAAATGGCTTAAAAGCACACAACAAGTGCAGCACCACCTGCAGAACAGCTATGCTACCCTGGAGCGTACAGTTTAGCAGCCCCTAGGTTGCCACCAACATGGACGGCAACATGGAAGCCACCAGCCACAGCTACAGTAGTGACCTCCATGGAAAAACAGTCTGGCCGACAGAAATCCCCCTAGTCTTAAAGGATCTGTCTATGATGCTGAAAGCTATACTGTACTTTAGGACTTTAGACATCTCCTTCGAAGCTTTCCATACTTCAGTACCTTGGAGAGCTACTTTGAATCGTAGAATCCTAGAGTTGGAAGAGACCCCCGGGGCCGTCCAGCCCAACCCCCTGCCATGCAGGAACACCCATCAAATCGTTCCCGACAGATGGCCATCCAGCCTCTGCTTAAAGACCTCCAAAGAAGGAGACTCCACTGCACTCCATGGAGGCAGCAGCGTATTCCACTGCCGGACAACTCTGACCGTCAGGAAGTTCTTCCTGAGGTTCAGGTGGAATCTCCTTTCCTGCAGCTTGAATCCATTGCTCCGTGTCCTAGTCTCTGCGGCGGCAGAAAACAAGCCTGCTCCCTCCTCAACATGACATCCCTTCAAATATTTAAACATGGCTATCACGTCCCCTCTTCACCTTCTCTTCTGCAGACTAAACATCCCCATCTCCCTACGCTGTTCCTCACAGGGCCTCATGACTTCCAGACCCTTCACCATTTTGGTCATCTGCCTCTGGACACACTCCAACTTGTCGATATCCTTCTTGAAGTGAGATACCCAGAAAGTTATCTCTGGGTTCAGCGCCTTGGACGCCTCCTTTGGGACAACCCCCCAAAATGAGTTCTGTAGCTTTGATACCTCCTAGAGACTCAAAAGTCTAAAAATCTCTTTCTATTCCCGGGGACTAAGGGCACTATCAGTGTACCAGGAGTTGGGGTAGGATTCCATACAGATCAGTGGTTCTTAACCTTTCCTTTACTATGGACCCCCTTTAAATATCTTTTGCCAGCGATCACCAAGACTTAACTCAAGATTTAGACCTTAAAGTGCCTCAAAGATTTTAAAAAATGTTTTAACAGTTTGAGAGATCATAATGGAACTTTGTACAAACAGTGTCTATCACTGGCAAGAGATCAGCAAACATCTGACCATCTTTATTTCATTCTTTCATCTTTAAGTGTAAACGCTTGTAACTTTACTTCAAGGCTTCTCTGACCCCCTGCGAGGACATCGCAGTCACCCAGGGGCCCATGGATCACAGGTTGAGAACTGGTGGTATAGATTATTGCCACGGAGGAAAGGGGGTGATCCCCCAATGCCACCTCCCCGGCTCCAACCCACAGAGATTTCACCCAGATTGCCAGCACAGCGCGGTGGAGGAAGGTGGCTTTCGCCTCCTCCCGCCTCCTTTAATCACAGAGGGAAAAGACAATGAGAAGAACAGACTGGAAAGGACAGGGGGATCCGCGGAGGTCCCATCGTGCCCCAAAGGCTTGCCACCTCCACTCCGGCTTCCCGTCAGATGTTCCTTCCTGCCAGCAACCGTCTTTGTTCCTCGAAGACAGCCGAGATTGGGGGGGGGGGGGCCTAGGCTATCCCATAAGCCTCTGAAGCTGGCTGGATGTCAAGAACGCAACGTCTTCCCTCTGCTGATTAGCTCCGCTGACAGCTGTCCCGGGAGCTCGTGATGGATGGCGGTGCTTCAGTTCCGCCTCGAGTTCCGAGTCTATCGCACGGCCCGCTGATCCCCGCCGGGCTAGAAGGGCTTGTGAAAGATTAGTGGAGATGGCTGCCTCCGGAGCAGGGGGAGAGAGAACGCTCCCAGGAACGACAAGAGAGGAAAGCGGAGATGCCGAGTGGGGGTGCAGGGCTGCCAGGTTGGGTACCTAAGCGGTGGGGGGCTTTGAGGATCGCCTGCAATGCCAGGGTCTCCTTAGAATCTGAGGGAACGATAGTTGCGAGAGAAGGGTAACAGCAGGCTCTTTTCACCTGCGCCTACCGGTACTAACTGCAGAGAGGACTCCAGTTAAAAGTCAAACAGAGTGTTTTCTTTGGATCGTCAAAACCCATGAGAAATCAGACACTCTCAAGAACCATACTATGGAAAGTGAGGCGTGAAAGGCTAAATAGAGAGAGGAATTGGGTGAAAAGCGTGATAGCTACCCTTCTCTGTATAGAAGACTAGCGTATATACCCGGCCTTGCCCGGGATTTTATTTTTTCATAGGTAATACTTCTTAGAAAGAGTTGAGATCCAGTGTCTCTAACTGGCCAAACCGTCTTGTCCAGTACCTGTAACTTTCCCCCATATTCCCCAATCCAATCTGTATTCAGAGTTATTAACCTACAGAGGTTGGGTTCCTGAGGTAAATACACCATCCTCCTCCTTGCTGCTAGGCCTTGTCTCCTTAGCAACTAGCCAGGCCCAAGAGCTCTCTGGCTGAGGATTCTAAAGGCTCCTCCCTAAACTGCAAACCCCAGGATTCCATAGAATCTTCTTAGGCAGCCAATTGTATGAGGTCTTCTCACCTGACACAGCCAATCGTAGGAGGTCTTTGCCTGACACGGGCAAACAAACTTTGACTTTTATGTATTAGATTCTCATCAGTCCATGGTTCTTCTCACCAGGGTTTCTCAATCCTGAAGAAATACAATTGTTGACCCTCTTTTCAAATATTTGTGAGTAGCATTCCTATCTCCACCAACCACCATGCAACTCCAGGAACGTGAAGTTTTGGTGTGTCTCTTAGGCCATTTCTGCACTACAATGTTATACTGCTATTATTTCACCTTCAACATTCTGTGGAATTCTAGGGTTTGTAGTTGACTGAGGCCCAAGAGCTCTCTGGCTGAGAATCCCAAATGTCTCTCTTTGTTAATAAACCACAAAGCCCAGGATTCCATAGGCTGTTGAAAGTGGAATAATAGCACTAGAATCATAGAATCATACAAATGTAGAGTTGGAAGAGACCCCAGGGGCCATCCAGTCCAACCTCCTGCCATGCAGGAACACCCCAAGCACTCCGGACAGATGGCCATCCAGCCTCTGCTTAAAAACCTCCAGAGGAGACTCCACTACACTCCGAGGCAGCATCTTCCACTGCTGGACAGCCCTGACAGTCAAGAAGTTCCTCCCGAGGTTCTGGTGGAATCTCCTTTCCTGCAGCTTGAATCCATTGCTCCTTGTCCTGGTCTCTGGAGCAGCAGAAAACAAGCCCGCTCCCTCCTCTACATGGCATCCCTTCAAATATTTAAACATGGCTATCATGTCCCCTCTTAACCTTCTCTTCTGCAGACTAAACATACTCAGCTCTCTAAGTCTATCCTCATAGGACTGCATGGCTTCCAGGCCCCTCACCATTTTGGTCGCCCTCCTCTGGACTTGCTCCAGCTTGACCATGTCCTTCTTGAATTAGGGTGCCCAGAACCGGACACAGTATTCAAGATGAGGTCTAACCAAAGCAGAGTAGAGTGGTGCCAGTACTTCACTCGATCTAGACACCATACTCCTATTGATGCAGCTGAGAATCGCATTGGCTTTCTTGGCTGCCGCGCATCACGCTGCTGACTCTACACTACACTGACTATAACAGTGTAGTGTGGAAATGGCCTTAGAAGCAAGAGCTCAGCCATCGCTTCTGCTGTCAGATGAATTCCTGTGATGATTTTCTGCTTTCTGTAGGTGGAGAGCTTCTGGGTTTTCTTCCTCTCTGCTCTAGCCCTGTCCTCCCTGCATTTGTCATTCCTTGGTCCATTTTCCCCTGCAGGTTAATTGGCTTTGAGATCTTCCTGGGGGTGGGGAACCCTCACCTTTGCTTGTCAGCAAAGGCCTCTGTTTAGCGGAGCTGCCAAGCGCTCTGGGTTTGAAAAAAGGCAGCCGAGTGGGCTTTTAACCTGTCACTGAAGCAGCTGCGGCGGTGGAAGGAAGGAAAGGGGGAGAAGGGTGGAAGAAGGCCATGCTTGATATCGCTCTAATTGCTCTTGGCAACCAACCGGCTTGCTTGCTGGGCCAGCTCTGCGCCATCAAAATCACGGCCTTTAACTAACATTTGTGGAAGAGATGACAGGAAGCGGGTACGGGGGAAGCTGATTTTGCTAATTCATTCACTTCCTTATATTTCTTTAGGGTACTTATACCCCACCCTTCAACCAAAAAGGCTCCTGGGGTAGCATACGAATCATTAACTTGACAGTTCACTGTCCTCAGGATTAAATAAGATGGTACTCATCAAGGAAAGGGAGTGGCAGTGGGGGAAAGGATTACATCTGCAGGTGCTGGCTGCTCTTCTCTCCCTCAGAGGCCAGAGCAATGCCAATTGGGAGGGTTTCCCACCAGCCACTGTGGCCCAGGCACAACGGAGGTGTGCCTGGCTGCTCTTCCCTCCCTCAGAGGCCAGAAGGGAGGGATTCTTACTAATCACCTGGGTCAAGGCACAATGGAGCTCTGCCTGTGTCCTATCTCAGTCCTGACACAGTTGATAAATCAAACAAAACAAACTGAATATCTCCCAGTTTGTTACTTATTTCCAGGCAGTAAGCAAGGAGTCATAAAGTCCAACATAAACAAAGTCCAGCAGGGTTTCACAGCAAGGGAGAGTCCAAGGTCAATCCGAGTATTGGTCAAGGCATCCAGCAAGGTAGCAGGTCAGAGAACTCCTGGAGGGGAAGGACGCCAGCTAAATAGGTCCCGAGCCTAGTGCAGCTGAGACTTGATTGATTGTTGCTGGTTATAAATCCTGAGAGAGTGATGCTGGCTCCCTCTTTGCTGCCTGTGCACTGAGGAGCTGAAGAGGCAGGACTCTCTGTTGGAGCTGGCACCGTCCCCGGTTCTGTTTCCGGCACCGTAACCTCTCTCTGTACAGTAGGCCCTGGCATGCCTTTTGCTTCAGCCTCTGACATACCCTCTGTTTCAGTCTCTGAGTCAGAATCCATGCTCTAGAATCAGGGCATGACAGCCTGGCTGCTCTTCTCTCCCTCAGAGGCAAGAATGATGGCAATTGGAAAATGGAAGGAGGACTCTCACCAGCCTCTCCCCATGCAAAGGCATGATGGAGCTCTTCCCGGCTGCTCTTTTCTCTCTCACAGGCCAGGGCGATGGCAGTTGGAACATAGAAGGAGGGCTTCTCACCAGTGACTGGGACCCAGGTATGGTGGAGCTGCTCCAGGCTGCTCTTCTTTCCGTCAGAGGCCACAGCAATGGCAGTTGGAGCTGCTCCTGGATGCTCTTCTCTCCCTCAGGGGCCAGAGCAACAGCAATTGGTACATGGAAGAAAGGACTTTCACCAGCCTCTCAACCCGGCCGTGATGGAGCTGTGCCTGGCTGCTCTTCTCTCCCTCAGGAGCCAAAGCAAAGGCAGTTGGGACATGGAAGAAGGAGATTCTCACTAGTCACTGGTGAAGCAGAAAAAGTCCAGTGTCAGTCCAAAGGTCAGGACAGGACAGGACAGACCAGCACCTTGGATATCTTTCTTGAAATTTAGGCTAAAACATGGCCTCACCGCCCCACTGACAGAAAGATTCCCAGCTGCCACAGACCTTTGCTTTTATTTCCAAAGGAACTTTCAGAAAGAGGCCTAGAATGACGTCTGTCTTCCCTTCTCAGCATGCCCCTCCCTTGGGTGAGACTTCCTTTCCGTCTAGGAAAGGGAGAGCCAATTACTCAGAGACAAACTTGTCTTTGGAGATGAAGCAAGAGCGATTGCTGCGTATTTAATTCATGATCCTCCATGTCTATTTTTGGCCAGCCGATCGGACCACTTCCACTGTGTCTCTTTTCGGCGACTATTTCTAGAGAAGGAACAAATCGTTCCTGCTCAAAGCAGCAGGGGTTGGTGACTTTCGTGTCAGTGGGGCAACACATCCTCAGCGGGTTGCCGTCTGAACTTTAAAAAAGTTCTCTGATGTGCTTCTGAACCCTGTCACCCAGATGAGGTTCACTACTTTGGGTAGCTACTGTAAAGTACAGACTAGAAACTGAAGCGGATTCATCTACTCCTGAAAGGAAACCAGCAGCTGCCGTTGGTTGGAGAGGAAAGTAAACTCCCTAGAGCAAAGGACCCAGAAAGGCAAAGCTGTCTAGAAAGAATCAGAAGCATTCTATTATCCTTGAGGGCATATATATGAAAATTAGTCATAGAATCATAGAGTCATAGATTCGGAAAAGACCACCAGGGCCATCCAGTCCTACCACCTGCCATACTGGAATAAACAGTCAAAACAATCCCATCAGATGACCATTTAACCTCTAAAAACATCCAAAGAAGGAGACTCCACTACACTCTTAGGCAGCAGCACATTCGACTGTCAAACTGCTCTTAGCATTAGCAAGTTCTTCCTAATGTTTAGGTAGAATCTCTTCTGCTGTAGTTTGAAACCATTGCTCCACGTCCTAGTCTCTGGAGCAGCAGAAAACAGGCTTGCTCCATCTTCCATATGACATCCTTTCAAATATTTAAAACATAGCTATCGTGTCAGCTCTTAACCTTCTCTTCTCCAGGCTAAACATCACCAGCTCCGTAAGATGCTCCTCATATACTTCATGGTTTCCAGGGCTGAGACCGTTTCGGTCCCCCTCCTCTGGACATGTTCCAGCTTGTCATGGATTGTGCTTGATGCATTCTTGGTGCCGAGGTCATCTTTGCAATTCATTAACAGGATTTTGCTTCTACAATGTAACTAAGGGTCCACAAAATTACATAACGTAGACCATGATGTCGCTTCTCGGCTGGATAGTATATTTCTTACTATTCATTTCACGCTGGAATAACGGGCTTCCTGATTCTCAAGAAACCCAAGAGGCATAGATCAGCAACAAATATTCCTTGTAGTTTATAAAGCCTTTGGTGGAATTACTCTATGAGGAAATATGCATAGTTTTTCCCCAAAACTGTGACCTAAGGCAGAAAGAAAGACGGATAAAGATAGGCAGACAGAGGAGGGAAGGAAGGAAGGAAGGAAGAAAGACATCTGATGCACTCCAATTCAGAAGAGGCCATTAATTTGTCCTTCACCACCAATGGTGTTCCTGTTTAGCCACCCCCAAAAGAACAGAGCTATTTGCAACACAAACAGGTAGCATTTTTCTCAGCTATTGCTCTTCTAGGTCAGCCGGGAGTTTTTCCAAATTCTTCCCCTCCCTCTTTCTCCCTCCACCGGCCTTGTTTTGACAAAAGCAAAAAAGGAAGAAACTGTAGGATAAGGATTTAAAAAAACAAAACAAAACCGAGCAAACCAGAGATTACAAATTGGAAACATTTGGGGCACAGGCAGGAGGCCGCCAGCTCAGCCTGGCCCTCCCCCTGCCAGCGACTTTATTCGGAAACGGGAACGACAAAACGCTTGTCTCGTTTCCAGAAACCGTCTGTTTCCGAGGTGATCTGGAGGCTGCAGACTGTCGAGGGGACGAATCGGCAGGCCCGCCGATGACCCGAAATGTTGCCCCTGTGGCTGAGCTGATTGGAAGGAGGGGTAGGACTGTGTAGTGCTTAAAGCAGCGGCGATTTTGGTGGGCAGGTGAGGAAAGAGAGAGGGACAATGCTGTGAGACCCCAGACTGTCTCCTTGAATCATGCTCCGTTTATGGCTGGATCTTTGAAGACCTGTCCGACGTGCTGAAGTCGTTTCTGAGGATGGTGGTTTAGGACCTTGGACAGCTCAATACATGTTGGAGCAGAAAATCTATGCCTTAATAGGTAATGTGTTGTGTGCCTTTAGGTTGATCGGTTTGCCTCATGGTCACAAGTCAGAAAGAGCTTGAAGTTCAGCGTAAACCACCACCACCACCAGAGGTTGGGTGAATATCTCTCTGGAGTGCTTTACTTATGTTTTCTGACAAGGCAGTGGGTTGGACTGGATTGCCTTTATGTTCCCTTCCAACTCTAACGTTGTATTATCGTTTTGGTTTTTGGCATCTTTGGAAGTGTCACAGACCCTTGGAGTCAGAAAAGTGGACCCTGGGCCCGCCCAAGTTACCCATCACTGCCTTAGAGCTGGGAATTAGCAATATTTCCATTCAGCCGACAGTGCGTCTTGTGTAGCTAGGAAGCTGGCATGTCCCTTTTCCTCTGAGCATGGCTGGGGAGAGATGCTGGTTTTATCCCGCCTTAAAATCGACAGGACACGTCAGAGCGTTGCCCAATGATAGTTGATCCCCTCTTTGGGACTGAGACTGGATTGAGGTCCTAGTGTTCACGCCTTACTTTTCTGTCTTTCTCCCCCTCCTCCATACTTTCTTCTTAATGGCAAAACTGTTCCATTAACATATTTTTGATGCATTGCCTTGGAAATAATGTTCAGGTGAAGATTTGATTGCTTCCCTGGAGAGTGGAGAAAAAGTGGGGGCCAGGAGGGGATGGAAGAGGAGAGGGAGACCAGACGGGAGGAAGCAAAAAGTGAGAGGCCAACTCATGTTCAGCCTCAAAACAGGAAAAGGTGAGAAAATAGGAACTGTTGCCACATCTTACACACACACACCCCCAATCCTACGGGATGGCCTAATTGGTGAGAAATATCATTTTATAGCAACTCTATCTTAGGGTTTCCTTGTCCAGGTTTTTTCAAGGGGGAATTGTCATTGCCTTCTTTTGGGGCTGAGAGAGCATGACCTGCCCGAGGTTATCCAGTGGGTTTCAATTCAAATCCTGGGGTCCCACAGTCTTACTTCACTGCTCAAACCGTTATACCATGCTAGCTCTCGTATCTCTATTAGGAGCAAGCATTTTGTAAAGCTAACGGATCTTAATTGTCCATTCGAGACCAAAGTATCTCCTAAAGACCACAAAAATGAGTATATAGTCATCCCTCCCCATTTGCTAGGGTTGGGGGCACAGGACCCCTGTGAAAGTGAAAAAACCATGAATAACTCTAGACCCTCCCAAACTGTATTTAACACACAAAGAAGTATGATCACCCTATTCAGCCCACTGTGGATTCCTTTGGGGAACCAGGGTTCCTTCCCAAGGCAGAAGTGGGGGGCTGGTGGGGCTTATGGCCAACTCCGCTGCTGCCCCACACCATTTTTAAGGGGTACTGACAAGCTTCCTTTGCAGTTTCTCAGCCTCACGAGGCCTGCAGTCCCTATTAAAAATGGCATCGGGAGGCGGCAGAGTAGACAGCGAATAATCCGTGAACAAATCAAATCCGCAAAAGTGAAACCCACAAGTGCCGAGGGCTGACTGTGAATACAAATAAAAGATGCTGTAGGGAAATAAAAAGGAGACCTCCTCCTCCTAGTGCGAACCCTAATGATTAGTCCCTAGTGGAGCGGGTCTGTTCAGTGTTCCGTGGCCAGTGAGTCAACGGGACTACTTGAGTTGTGACTAACGGTAGGACTTGGGCCTGTCTCTTGCTGCTGGAAGCCGATGAAATGTTGTATTCTTTGGGGAATTTTTTCTGCTCTTTTGGAGAGAAGGGATGATCCATGAGAGCCAGTGTGGTGTAGCCTTGGACTACAACCTTGAAGACCATGGCTTGGCCATGGAAACCCATGGGGTGAGCTTGGGTACATCACAGACTCTCAGCCTCGGAAAACCCCGTGACAGGTTCTCCTTAGGTTAGCGTGTCAGAAATGACTTGAAGCGTGAAGAAATGACTCGACACCCACCCCGAGAGTATTCCAGAGGCCGCAAGAAAGCGGGACGCACGGCCTGTTCTCAGGGGACAACTTTTTGCGGAAATCCACAAGCGTTGTTTTGTTGCGCCGTTCTCGTTGCCGAGCCTGGGCTTCTTTTCTTTCTCCTCTTCCTTGCCAAAAATTAACTTTTCTTGCAATTGTCGCTGGAAGCTTCCACTCTTCTGGTGACCCAATTTCCGCCTCCGAGGGTTAAGCGCTCCCCGCGGTACGCCGTGGCCCCTCCAGCGCCTTGCTGCCAGACGACGCCATTTAAGCAAATGTTCCCAGCCTCCGGAAACCCTGGCGCTTGCTCCATCTCCTTCACAGTTGGAGTTGTGTTTTAGCGGCTCAAACCATATTCCACTAAATTAGAGCTACGCTGATTTAGACAATTACTGGGTCAATCGTGCCTCCAATTCCCAGTGTCATGCCGAGATAACAGCAGCCTGGGGGGGGGTGTTTGGGGGGGAGGGAAAGAAAAACAGGGAGGTGGACAGAGAGACTTTTTGCTCACTTATTAGGGGTTAGCTGCAATCTCTGGAGGCTGTGGTTTTTCTTTTTTTGGGTCGGGAAAGACAAATAAACGTGCCGAACACAAAAGGCTCCTGAGTTTAAAAAAAACACAGATTGGTTTGGGAAGGAGTTTATTTTTGGAGGGAGGGGTGTCGTTGGTTCGTGATGACCCTTCAATATCAACCGCGCTCCCAAAATAACTCTGTCTCCCACTGAGTGGACAATCGAAGATCAAGAGGCAGGGAAAAGGAAAGAGAGAAAAAAAAAATAAAGCAGGTTGAGATCCTGAAATGAGACATCAGCATCCTCTTGTCCTTCGGTTCCACATTGCTATGGGAGAACGGACTTGGATCTGTTTTTCCCTGCCTTTATCGCCCGGCTGGAGACAACGGAGGGAGAGGGCCGGATGCGTCTCAATGAAGCAGGCGACAGCCGCTCTTGAATTCTGGACCTGAGCTTTGGCAGGTTGGGACTCGGCAGTTGCGGAGCTGCCACCCAGTTTGAAGATCTGAAGGAAGAAACTGCTAGGATATCAGGCTGTTGGAAAACTCCAGCATTCTCTCTCCTCCCCACTTCTCTAGGGCAAGCGGGGGTTTGGCTAGCTTAGAGTTTCTGTTCCTTTGCATGTCAAAGCCTTTTGCCTTCCCACCTGAAGCCTCACTCTTGCTCTTTGTGTTATTTAAATGCATGGCTATAGTATTTGGGTGACCAGACCATTTGACCCAGACAGACCCTGGGGTCATTGGCTTTACATAAAAAAACCCCACTTCTCTCACATTTCTCTCTCTTTGCCTTTTTGCTTCCACTTGCTTCCCTTTGACTGTGCTTCACCTCTCCACCAAGAAGATGGTGAGTTAAGAATGGATCTTAATCTTTTTGTTAGCTAGTTAGGATCTAGGCTCTCGTTGTAGGGCATGGCTTCCAGGCCCTTCACCATTTCTTCCCAGTTTCTCAATATCCTTCTTGAATTGTGGTGCCCAGAACTGGACACAGTATTCCAGATGAGGTCTAACCAAAGCAAAAAAAGGTGGTATTATTACTTCCCTTGATCTCGGCAGTATATTCCTCTTGATATAGCCTAGAGTCGCATCGGCTTTTTTAGCTGCTGCAGCACACTGTTGACTAAAGAGCTGTTCAACAGTGGAATATGCTGCCTCAGTGGAGTGTGCTGGAGTCTCCTTCTTTGGAGGTTTTTAAAGAGAGGCTGGATGGCCATTTGTTGGGGGTGCATTGAGTGTGGGTTCCTGCATGGGAGAATGGGGTTGGGCTGGATGACCTTTGTGGTCTCTTCCAACTCTATGATTCTAATTATTCAAATCAAGGACTATCCTATACGTCATATTAGTTTGCCTGGCAGGAAGATCTATGCTGAGTCCCACCCAGAAGAATATACCATTGCAACTTGTGTCTCCTCCTTTGGAGTCTTTTTAGGGACAAAGCCGGTGACGGGCCGCTGCTGACACATTTGTGGAGATGAAGGGGAAAGAGAGAGACATAGAGAGACTCGCTTTGACTCAAAGAGAAAGCTCTAACCAGGGGTGTGATCTTTTGTGACGGGACGGCAACATCGCACAATAAGGAACTACTTGGTCCTGTCAGACAGATTTCTGTCTTGGTGGGAAACAGTTATAATTCAGGATGGCATCGGAACAAACTTGTTCCCCAGCGTGGCTTGTTTTGCAACTGGCAATCCCAGCCTGTGATTTAAATTTAAATTTAGCAACAAAAACAAAAATTCAAATTGGTTCCCCTGCTTAATCGCTCACGGCCTGGCCTACCTTGGAGGGTTGTCGTGAAAAGAAAAAAGGAAAGAAGGCCCACACACACAACCTTGAACTCCCTCCATGATGGTTGGAGGAATAAAGGCAGATAAATATACAGCTGGCCCTACACATTTGGAGTTTGACTTTTGCAGGTTTGATTATTTGAGATTTTCTTCAAGTCCTGCAACCTCAGGCACTTCTTTTCTGGGGGGACCTTCTCTCTCAGTGGCTCTGATCAGGTCGTGTGGCCCTTTAAAAAGGTGCTGTGCCCCCAACCCTCGTGGATGTGGAGGGCGAACTGTATGATCGCATTGGGTTAAATCTAGTAGCAAAAGAGGGGGGGAAAGGTTTGTTTTCTCTCTCTCTTTCCCTCTTTGAGAACTGCAGGCAACAGAAAGCCTTTACCCATGGTTATTAAGATCCCATCTGGTATCTCTTTTACAAAGATCGGGTATTTGCCTGCTTCCAACAGTGGAAAAAGCTGTTCCAGGCTCAGAGAAACGGCACATTTTGTGCGAGAACAGAGTTATACCAGGGAGAAAGGGAGCGGCTATAGCAGGAAATTTCATTTGCAGCCTTGGGAAAAAAAAAAGAGTTTTATGTAACAGTAGGCAGGCGTGTATATTTATCGAAGTGATTAACAAACAGGACTAAGAAAAATACAAGCAAAATGGTACAGGTTCTGCCTTTTTCAGTCGCAAAAGATGAAGCCAAGAGGCATCCGAGGTTGCTGTTTAGGAGACTCTGTTTCTGGCCTTGTGCAGCTCCTTCAGAGTTTAGACTAATACCCGGAGTGGATTCACCGTCCCGCTGACATGGGAGCCGCCAGCTGATACTGATTTTAACCCCCAGCAGTACTAGTTTTCCCATAATGTAAGAGGTGGATTGGTTTCACTCCATGTAATGACTCATAATTGCTCACGGGGACCTTCTCCCTTAGCAGACCAGACCACAATATTGTCGCTAAAGTACTGGCACATTTGACAAAAGCAGCGACTGTGAAAAAACCAGCAGTGACAAAACAGTGTGGGCTTGTAGTGCGTGCAGACGTGATTCAAAGAATCATTAATTCAAAGCCAAGACTAGACTGGCAACAGACCTTTTCATCGGCCGCCCCAGACTGTGGGATGACCTGCCGGAAACCGAGATTCGACAGCAAAATACACTGTCCGAATTTTAAAAAGTATTAAAGACCTATTACTTCCGGCAGGCCTACCTCAGTCAGTTTTTAACTGCGAATTTTAAACCGACGTATTGTAAATGATTTTATGTGTTTTTAGTGAATTTTAATCTATGACGTGTTTTTAGCTACATTTTGATTTATGTTGTACCTTGAGCCTTGGAGAGAGGTGAGTGAGAAATAACATCATGAATCGTAGAGTTGGAAGAGACCGCAAGGGCCGTCCAGTCTAACCCCATTCAAGAAGATACCATCAAAGCATTCCTGACAGATTGCCATCCAGCCTCTATTTAAAAATCTCCAAAAAAAGAAGGAGACTCCACCACACTCCCAGGTAGCAACCTATTCCACTGTCAAACTGCTCTTCCCATCAGGAAGTTCTTTCTGGTGTTTAGATGAAATCTCTTTTCCCGTGGCTTGAACCTATTGCTCCGTGTCCTATTCTCTGGAGCAGCAGAAAACAGGCTTGCTCCATCTTCAACATGACATCCCTTCAAATATTTAAACGTAGCTATCATGTAAAAATTTTGTTGTTGTTTTGTTGTTGTTGTAATTGGGTAATAATTCCAGCTCTAACTGGAGTGCGTGCCTATTAGAAGGTTCAAAAAGTAAATTAGCATCGAGTTTGAGACTTGTTGGCATGTAAGCTGGAGTTTAAAAAAGGTGTTTTTGTGGTTATATCTAATTACGGAAATATTTTTATCAGCAACATAAATGCGTGCTGAAACACTGCACAAAAATTTTATAGACATTCATCCCTTGCGGTTTGCCCCCGCTACCTCCTTCTACTGATGCCACTGAATATAAGTCTGTTTTTTCCAAAAATCCACCCAAATTTTGTATCGCCTGGGGAACTGAGGATCAACCAGGACCAACCAGCATTGCCTGTGATCTGAAAGAGCTGGAATTCTGTTCTGCTGCCACTCTCTGGAAGCTCTTCTGAAGCCTGGGTTGAAATTAATCTCTCTTCCAGAAATTCATCTCTCTTCCAGAAAGACCTGGGGTGTCGGCCCAGACCTCTATCTTGGTGGCCACCCCTCTCTGCTGGATTTCAATCCAGCCCAAACCCTGGATGTCTTTCTCTTTGACGGCTGTGCGATAATCCATTATGAGATTAACCGGCGGACTAGCGGCCCACATCCGACAAACGGCACCGCGATTGCCCAGTGCCTTGTGGAACACGAACAATCCACCAGAGGAGCCAAGCTGAACGCAGAAGCCCCCCGAATTGGTTTGGTCATTGTGCCCGGTGGGGAAAATCCAGAGCAGTTGGATGACAAAAATAACAGGAAAAGGATTTGCTCCCTTTTGAACAGCTGTAGCTTAGCCTGCCTCGCCATCTTCTCCTCTCTTCCAAAAGCACAAAATGGAAGAGGGTTGTTGTAGCTGAAGTTCTTTTCCTTTCAAAGAGAGGGAGCAAAATATATTTGCAAAGAATTGGAGGTTTCCCAGTGAACCCCTTGCGTTTTTTTTTTCCTAAAGGCATTTCTGGTTCATAAATTTAGAATTTGTCTTTGATGGTGGAAATCCACTCTAAGTTAGAAGTCATGTTGCATTGTTGTATCATTCAGATAGATACATGGATGGTCAGATAGATAGACAGATAGACAGATAGACAGATAGACAGATAGATAGATAGACAGACAGACAGACAGACAGACAGACAGACAGACAGACAGACAGACAGACAGATAGATAGATAGATAGATAGATAGATAGATTAATGGATGGATGGATGGATGGATGGATGGATGGATGGATGGATGGATGATAGATAGATAGATAGATAGATAGATAGATAGATAGATTAATGGATGGATGGATAGATAGATAGATAGATAGATAGATAGATAGATTGATTGATTGATTAATGGATGGATGGATGGATAGATAGATAGATGGATGGACGGACGGACGGACGGACAGATAATCACTGTATCCCATACAGGGATAAAGGCAGGTGGAGATGATGGATGGATGGATGGTTGGTTAGATAGACGGACGGATGGACGGATAGACAGACAGACAGATAGATGGATTGTTTAATGGATGGATGGATGGAAGCACAGATAGATAGAGAGACAGAGAGATGCACAGACAGATAAAATAGACAGATGAATATGATAGATATAGATAATAGATAGACAGATGACAGGTAGACAGACAGACAACTACATGAGAGACAGTGACACAAGAATTCTACATCTCATTCGGGTGGATATGTCTGAAGAACGTGGAAGCTACAACATTTGCTGTTTTTTTATATAAACAGTTGTTTGCAATAATGTCATTGCATATAATAAAATAAATATGTAGCAATATTAATACAGATTGAGCAATAGATAGATAGATTGGTGGATGTGTGTGTGTGTGTGTGTGTGTGTGTGTGTGGCAGCATGTTGTGGTTTCCATGGCTGTGAACATTGGTTTGAGCATTGGACTACAACCCTGGAGAGTGGGGTTCAGCTCCCCGATCGGCCATGGAAACCCCCGGATGACCTTGGGTGCATCACACTCTCTCAGCCTCTAGAAAACCCCATGATAGGGTCACCTTAGGCTCACCATAAATTGGAAACTAATTGAAGACAGACAACAACATACATTGCAAACACATTTCAGGAACTACAAGTCTGAAATTCTGAAGGTAGGCATTTTAAGTCACGACATCACAGCCTCTCTGATCATCTCGTCCAGGCATCTTGGACCAAAGGGAGAATTTCTGGATCCATAGACTTAAGACCCTAATAAAGCATGACTTCAGCTTAAAAGGTAATCCATATAATAAAACAATCCATGAATAATCAAATCAGCGACCATTAAAACCATGAATCTGGAGGGCCAACTTCATGTCCATCTTGGATGCTGTAAAATTTGAAGTGGGTTCGATTGGTTGTAATAAAATTATTGAAATCAGGCGTTTATAAAAAGTGCCAAATGTTTTGGCTTCTGACTTCATTGGTGCTGTCTGCTGGAATGGGAGAGATAAACAGCATTCTCCAGCTATTATCTCTGTCTTTGTCTCTATCTCTATCTGTATCTCTGTCTCAGAGAGAGATACGACTGATACCACAATTTTCTCTCTAGGCTTACACATTACACACTCTCTCACTTTGCAGGAACCAACTGCTACTGATTTTAGTAAGCTTTTTAAGGCAGTGTGGGAAAAAAAACACTCTTTCCAATTATATTTTGTAGATCTTCCTCCCTCCCCTCATGTATGCACATATTATTTTCTTTCATGTGTGTGATCCCTGATTGGTTGAGATGACACTTGTATTGCCGTGGTCTGTTTTAAATAGATTTAATTCTCTATGTAGCTTAATAGCATTTTAACAATAACTTTGAAAAATGTTTTTATGCCTCCTTATTAGTGCTTTTATCTGTGTTTCTTCAATGTTTTTATAAGCTGTCTTCAGTCCCAGTTTTGGGGGGAAAGGGGAATATAAGTGAATTTAATGATGATAAATAATGGGGGGAAAAAAACTGCATCCAATCGAGGAAGTAAGAAAAAGAGAAGCAGAAAACCTAATAGTTGTTTACCAAATCTTCCTCCCCTCCATATATACATATGTTATTTTCTTTCATGTGTGTTATCCCTGATTGGTTGGGATCACACTTGTATCACCGTCATTTGTTTTAAATAGGTTTAATTCTCTATGCGGCTTAATAGCATTTTAACAATAGCTTTGAAAAACGTTTTTATGCTTCCTTGTTGGTACTGTTATCTGTGTTTCTTCATTTTTTCTATAAACTGTCTTGAGTCCCAGGGCCTTTCTGCACTACCCTGTTGTAGTGCTATTATTCCACTTTCAACCTCCTATGGAATCCTGGGATTTGCAGTTTAGGGAGAGGCCTTTAGGATTCTCAGCCAGAGAGCTCTTTGGCCTCAGGGAACTGCAAACCCCAGAATTCCACAGGAGGCTGAAAGTGGAATAATAACACTGTAACAATGCAGTGCGGAAAGGCCCCCAGTTTGGGGGAAAGGTGGAATAACCTTTAAGGCTAACTGGTTGCTATTTTAACATGAGCTTTTGTGGCTCTAAACCACTTCTGCGGATAAAGTACAGTCCAAGTGGGGCTGTTCATCAGCCTTTACTGCATGAAGAAGTGGGTTTGGATGCACAAAAGTTTCTGCTGAAGTGAAAACTAATGAGTCTTAAAGGTGCTGCCACGTTGCTTTTTCTCCTCTTCCCCCCTCTCCTCTTTTTCCGTCCTTCAGTTTTGCTAACTGCTCCCACACACGCCGCGTGTGCCCCCCACGGCTCCTCGGCTGATTTTGCGCCATTATGACAAAGCGGAGACGGCGGTTGTTCCAGACGCTTGCCAATCACCAGACCTCTGCCATCCCGTCTCAAATGAAGCGTCTCCGCGTCTGTCAGATTAAATCCCGAAACCCCTTTGTTCAGAGGAAAAGCGGCTTGTTTGTTTATTTCTGGCGCCTGCCCTGTTTGCATCTCTCCTCCAGCGTTGCTGTGCTGAGCGTCACACTTCGCCCGGCTGTTGCTGGAACACCTCTGCAGTGTTCAAAGCAGGATGGACCACGGCTTGGTTGTTTGCAACAAACTCTCTCTTTTTTTGTGATGTGTTCTGTTTTCATGCGTCTGGAGGGTGGTCTTTCTGTGTGCTTTAAGCTGATCTTTTTTGAAAAAAAAAGAAAGAAAGAAAGAACCTGGGACTGTTGGAGAACTTTGGGGGACTGGTAGGATCTCTCGGGGCCATGAGTGTGGTTTCCAAGGGCTGCAGATGATTCACGGGCCACACCTTGCCCACTCCTGTTATAAAAGCAGGAGGTGTGTTCCCTTCTCGGCCCGCAGCTTCCAGCAACCGTAGATTGTATCCCTTTCATCTTTCAGGCTTCATTTAACTTGTCACGGCTAATACATCCATCGACAGACATGAGCTTCTGTAAATCCATCTTCTCGGTTTTTGAGCACGTAAGAAAAGTCTTGCCAGATCAGAGGAAACACACTTCTTAATCCAGCGAACTGTTTCCCGTCCTTGCTGCAGAGGTTACCCGCTGCCTCTCTGCATGACTCCCTGCTCCAGGCCTCTTTTGCTTCAGGCAATCTCCTCCGAATGGCCAGAGACAAATGCCTTGCCGCCCTCAAAGCAGTGGCATCGGTCAGTTACAGATGAGATGAGGTTGCTTGTGGTTGGAATCCGTTGGCTCCACTGTACCTCTGGACGAGTCACTGTTCTGGGCTTCCCATCAGAAGATTGTTGTCATGCTCTCGTCCCAGGACCCAGACGGGACCCTTCCCAACAGCCACACCCTAGAGACTGAGAGGGACAATACTTGCAGCAGCCAGTGTAGGTGGAAAAGGAAGAGCCCAGGAGACTCGGAGAGTTTCTATAGTAAGGACTCATTAATTAGGCCAACAGCTGGGTCAGACGCTGAGCCTATATGACTAGAGACCAGAATGGAGGAAGCTGTTGGAGCCAACCAATTCTACCCATGGTAGCAGCCCAGCTTACTCTTGAATTCCTTGCTCTCGCTCCTAGAACCCTTGACCTTCACCTGGGCTATGGATTTTTGGACTACGGACACCCTCTCTTGACTTACAGTAGACTCAGACTCTGTCTCTCTAAACCGACTGGGAACTTGGCTGGCTAGCGACACGGGGCAATGGTGATTCATGGACCATATGTGACATGTGGGTCTCATGGAATCATAGAGTTGGAAGGAACCACAAGGGCCCTCCGGTCCAACTCTCTTCAATCCAGGAGTCCACAGCAAAGCACTCCTGAAGGATGCCCGTCCACCTTCTATTAAAAGACCTCCAAAGATGGCAAGTCCACCACACTCCAAGACAGACTATTCCACAGTTGGACAGCTCTTGCAGTCGAGAAGTTCCTCCTCGTGTTCTCTTGTCATCTGAATCCATTGGCTTGTGTTCTGGTCCCAGGAGCAGCAGAAAACAAGCCAGCTCCATCTTCGATGTGACATCCCTTCAGATGTTGAAAGATGGCCATCAAGTCACCTCTCAGTCTCCTCTTCTCCAAGACAAACGTGCTCATCTCCCTTCAATCCTCTTCCCCCCATAACTCAGAAAAGTGTAGGTATAACAGCTCAGCCTCAGTGGGTGTTGATGTCTCCATCTTCTATATGATGTCCCTTGGGATGTTGAAAGATGGCCATCAGGTCACCTCTCAGTCTCCTCTTCTCCAAGGTAAACGTACTCATCTCCCTTCAATCCTCTTCTGCCCATAACTCAGGAAAGTGTGGGGATGACTCAGGTGTTAGCAGCCCGGCCTCAGCGGGTGTCCTTCCCATGAATCCAGCAACCCAAATTGGCAGCGTTTACTAAGAGAAGCAATGCTGCTGGGACCAAGCGGCACGTGTCTCCATTTTCCCGTTACCGGAGGGACCGTACCGGACTCCTCTGGCGCCTCTGAGCTCCGTAATGGTAACTGGAGACACGGAGACGGATTTGCCAGTCGCCATGGAGACCGCACACTTACACAACAGAACACGCTGGCTGGTGGCCTTGGAAAAGGGCGAGGAAAGTTTCAAACTGTGCGTGGTGTGCGGGGGGACTCACATATACATCACAACCATGTTGCTGTTTCCTGGAAATTAATGCTGCCTTCGTTAAAAAAAGAGAAACACACACACACACACACACACACACAGACCCCAACAGACATGCCCAAGGAAACCAAACTACTGCTATTTCTTTGTATTTTCTTTATGAAAATACTTCTCTCCTTCCATGCAGGCAAAGGTCGGAGGGCAACCTACAGGCAAGGAAACAGTATTAGACAATTTGAAGTGGTGAAAACAAAGTAAACAACCACTTAGGATGATGGAAGGGAATTTAAAACAGTGTACACAATAAGGTCGGTGACTTGTTGGTTTTTGCAGAGGAGAATAATTGGATATTTTTGGAGATCTAAACGTGAAGAAAGGTGAGAAGAAGGGAAAGAGGAAATAAAGAAGAGTGCTGGGAGGAAGAGGAGGAGGAGAAGGGAGAAGAAAAAGAGGAGGAGGAAGAAGAAGAGGAAGAGAGAGCAAGAGAAGGAAACAGAAAAGGAAGAGGAAGGAGAGGAAATGGTACAGAAGGAAAAGGAAGAAGAAAAGGGAAAAGAAGAAGAAAAGGAGGAGGAGAGGAGATGAGGAGAAGAGGAGGAGGAGGTGCAAAAGGAAGAGGAAGAATAAGAGGAGGAGGAGGAGGAGGAGGAGAGAGACGAAGGAATGGAAGAGGAAGGTAGTAAAGGAAGAGACGAGAGAAGGGAGCGGGGAAATGCATAGGATATGACTCTGAGCTAGACACATATATTAACATTAGCTGACTATGACTTGAATCTGTTTGGCTAGTCACACCTAGAGCAAAACCTCTGAATCAACCATTGAACCATAAGTCAACCCATTGATTCAACGGGTCCCATTGATTCAATGAGTCTGCTCTAGCTGGGACTAAGAGTTGTCCAAAAATACCATTTTTTTTTGTAGCCGGCTGTCAGTAAAAGACAACGTCATGGGTAGCTAAAGCAGTGAGGTCTTCCGGCCGTCGAATGATGGATGGGGAAGCTTTATCACTCCAACCGTAGCCCATAAGTCTTTCGACAACGGTGAAAGCATGCAGGATCCAGCTGCCTTGACCGTCACTTCAATTCCAAGCTACAGGGACGTGATTTAAAGGGCCGCAGGCATCTAGAAATGGCCGACGGGTTTCTAATCGAAAATCAAAGCATTGTGATGTATCCGGTCCTAAAGGAGCTGACGGCATGGGTTGTAAAAACCATTGTGCAAGAGATTGCACTTTTGAGGAAGTTGCAAA
Source organism: Cyclura pinguis (assembly GCA_030412105.1). NCBI lineage: Eukaryota > Metazoa > Chordata > Lepidosauria > Squamata > Iguanidae > Cyclura > Cyclura pinguis. Next base: position 4,975,772 of record CM059614.1, on the reverse strand, counting down.
AGGATGTCCAAATCAGAGGTGTGCAAATTTGAGTGTGAAAGTGAGCAACAGACGAGTGTGAGGGCTGCAGAGTGGAATGACCAACGTCCACTCTATGGGAGCATAACTTCAATTTAGCTTCACGAAGACAAATTTATAATACGTCGCTAGTGAACAGGATTGTGTTCTCAAACAGAAATGGACAGCTAGCCGATAGGAATGCAATTCTTCACCAATTTATTTTTCAAAGGAAACAATGGATAGTTTTAGCAAGTTTGTTTTTTTTTCCCCACTGCATGAAAGTCTTCAAAAAAAAAAATTTTTTTTTTTTACAATTTTCAAATTTTACAATTTTCAAAAATGCACTTTTACAATTTTTGCAATTCAGGACTAATTCTGTGCAAAATTTGCTCATGCCTGCTTCCTGAAGAACTCAGCATTTTCTGCACAAGATAACACAGAAAATGCTATTTTGGCACAGAGACGTTATTTCCCGTGCAGAAAAAGATATCTTCTGTGTGGAAAATACTATACAAATTACCCACATGTGAATTTTGCATGAAATAAGTCCTCAACTCCAGCATTTTCTATGCAGAAAACAGTTTTTTTTCCCCACACACAAAAAAAATGGATCCAAAAAGACTCTCAAATGCCTTATATAGGGTGTGGGTGTCATTTCCAACACATTTAGAGCCCTTTTTGGACCCTGAGGTATAAAAACAGATGACCATCTAGTCTCGGTTCAAAAACCTCCAAAGAAGGAGACTCTACCACACTCCGAAGCAGCGTATTCCATGGTCAAACTGCTCTTACCATCAAAAAGGCCTTTGTAATGTAAGAGGTGGAATCGTGTTTCCTGTTCTTTGAATCCATTGCTCCATGTCCTAGTCTCTGGAGCAGCAGAAAACAGGCTTGCTCCATCCTCCATATGACATCCCTTCAAATATTTAAACATGGGTCTCGTGTCCCCTCTTAACCTTCTCTTCTCCAGGCTAATCACACCCAGTCCTCAGAGGACTTCATGGTTTCCAGGCCTTTTAACATTTTGGTTGCCTTTCCGGCTCGTCAATCTCCTTCTTGAATTGTGGTGGATGCTGACAAGCTGAGCGAGCCCCAAATAGCCTCACGCATTGTGTGGGCTTACAACGGCCGCTGGCTGTCTGGAAATTTAGCTGGAATGCCTCTGCTCTGGGGCAGAAGGGGCTGTGTGTTACGTGGGGAACGGAGCCAAGGGACAAAATCCTATTATTGCTTTCCAGCCTGCAGACTTTCCAAGGGACCAGTTTGGGCACTGGTTCAAGCACGAAAAGGGGGGAATATTTTACCGAGAATGGCCCATTCATTTGATTTAAAGCAGCTTCCGAAATGTCGGCTTCAGACAATACAGCAGAAAGGAGGTGGGAGAACGAGGGGGCGGGAGACAGACCGCCAAAGGCAAGGTGGGAGGGGAGCCAAAGACACAGAGGGAAAGCAACATACAACGGCGGCCGAAGGGGGGTAGAAAGAGCGTGTGATGTGCCAACAGTAAACTCTTTGGCACGCTCAGTTCCTCTCGATGCCTGGCCCATTAACATACGGAACTCCCCACCACAAGATGAAGTAACAAGAGTTGGATGTCTTTTTTTTTCTCTCCATGGTGTTAAAATAGTCCGAGCTTTATTGTCTAGTAGGGATAAAAATAGTGCTTGTTGTTATTCTTCCCAGTTGTTTCAGCCAAATGAGAGGTCAGGAGTTGTAGGGAGGAGAGAAGAAAGAGAGAAGTAGCAGATTTTCTTGAACCGCTAGATGGATATCTTTACTTATTTCCTTCTCTGATGTAGGGATCTTTATTTCATTCCCCGATGGGAGAGTGAAAGATGGAAATCTACTCATTTCCTTCTCGGATGTGGAGATCTTTACTTATTTCATTCTCTGCTGGGGGAGTGAAAAAAAAAAGAGTTTTCTTCCTTCTAGTAGAGATTATGGTAAGTTTGGTTAGAGTTGGCAACCTCTGCACGCCTGTATTTGCTAAATGCGGAGCTAGCGCTGTGTAGTTGAGTATCAGACTAGGACTCTGGGACATTGGGGGTTGTATTCCCACTCAGCTATGGAAATAGTCAGGGTGACCTCGGGCAAGTCCCACTCTTAGCCTCAGAGGAAAGCAATGGCGAACCTGCCCTCAGTAAATCTGGTCAAGATAACCGTAGGAGAGACAGCATGGGGTAGTGGTTTGAGTGATAGATTAAGATCCAGAAGATCAGAGTTCAAATCCCTGCTCAGACACGGAAATCCTGTTGGCAACCTTGGGGAGGTCACACACTTTCAGAGGAAGGCAACGGCAAGCCTTCTCTGAACAAATCTTCCCAAGAAAACCCAGTGATAGGTTCACCGTAGGCTCACTGTAAGTCAGCAACAACTTGAAGGCAAACAACAGCTCACTAAATGCCAGTTTGCAAACTTCCCATTTTTCTTGTATTTCTGCACTCTTATCTTTCTGCATTGCTGCAACCTGCAGCCATCTCCTTTTTTTCCTTCTCTCTCCTCCATTCCACCATGTATTTGATTCTGCACAAGCGTTTGTAGGTACAGCTACTTTGGTAAGTTTTACAAAGAAGATTAGGTTTATTTCTTTTTCCGCTAGACACTATGTGTGTGGCCAGGCAGTTATGGGACTGGTTATTGTTCGGCATCTGCCCTGCTAATTTGATCAACATTCAGTTCAAGCTTACAGAATCGGGAATCGGGGATGTGATGTCATGGCACAATGAGGTTCCCATGAGGTTTACCTGAGGAGCTCCATACATTGGAAGTGAATTGAAGGCACACCACCACCACAAACAAGGCCAACATCAACAAGTTTCTCCGCGGTGTCTAGCAGCGCCGTGTCATTTGGGCGGTGAATCCACTCCATGTTTTGGAATGCTTTAAGAAGAGCTCTCCGAGGTGCTGAAACTATTCGGAGGCTAGAGTTCAGCACACTGGATAACTCCTTTAAGTCTACATTAAAACCAGAAGTGGATTTGCCATCCTACTGACGTGGAAGGTGCCAGCTGCTGATGGGTTCGTCTATCCCTACTTTCCAAAAACACCCAGCTGTGAAGCACTAGCAATAGCGTATACCGCTAGACCGTGCTTTTCCAACTTGAGGCCTTCCAGATAGTTTGGACTATAGCTTCTATCACCTCTGTCCAATAGCTTTGATAGGTGGGGTTCGTGGGAAACGACATTTAGAGGGCGGCCAGGTTGTGGAAAACAGGTTTATGTGCTCCTTTGGAACAACTTTTCTAGAGCGCCGATGTCCAAATCTTATGGTCTGTGACGAATCGACTCTCGAACTCAAGCCTTACTGGGTAATGGACCCCGAGGTTGCCTGAGTCATCAACTTTCCTGAGCTTCCATCTCATAAATCCACACACTGCTGTTGTGTTTTTTTGGGGATGGTGAGGGGGATGGAAGAGAAATCAATTAACGGCCTGTGTTGTTGGTTATAAATCAACTATTTACATATTTAATGATTACACCTTTAACAAAATTCCGCAGAGACGGCGGATTTCTCCCGAGCTCTTGCGACGGTGTCATCAATTACCCTGAAAGCCAGGCAATTATACTAAATCTTCTTTTTCTACCAATGCCTCTTGTCAAAGAGAGATTGGTCCATTCCCTCCCCTTACCTTTTGAGAAGCCCTGAAACCGGGGCCTCTGCCATTACATTATGAAAATTGCTTAAGCAGCATTTTAACTAACAAAAAAATCTCAGCAGGGTGGAGAGGAGAGAGAGAGAGAGAGAGAGACAGCTTTTAATTTTGGCCAAACATGAAGATCGATACTGTCGTCCTTCAGCATTTCGCCGAGAGATTGAAAGAGCCTGCTCTCATCTGACTAATTCAATTCCAGGATGAGTCTCTCGCTCGCTCTCTCGTTCCAAGGGCCTTCAGAAATAATGGCCGAGTTTTTTAAGGACCCAACTGGGACTTGGGAGAGGAATTCCTTTTATTAGATTAGTTCCTTCTGTCTCTCTCTCCTTCTCTTCTATTTTGGTGGAAAGACTGATGCCTTTGCCTCGCAAGATGCGAGACGGAGGCCCTCGATCAATATGCGAACTTTGTATTTATAGCTACCTTGGCGGTTACAACCTTTTGAAGGTAATTTATGACGACCTGGAACCCAATTATTGGGGAACCGAGAAGTCTGCCTGGCGTTTTGAAGTGGCCTTCCTCCAAAGCCATGTGTTCTTTTTTCAAAAGGCTCATCAGTGGGAAAGGAAACAAAACACAAAAAGATCGAGGGTTGTTTTTGAGGGTTGAGTTTTCGCTTAATAAGGAGCAGGAAGCTGGGCCAATACTAATACAATCAACAGGGGAATACGTAAGATACTAGACTTAGGCCAAAGAAATGAAATACACAGATATACGAGGGGTGACACCTGGCTTGGCCACAGTACATGTAAAAGGGATCTAGGAGTCTTAGTGGACCACAAGCTGAACATGAGTTAACGGTGTGATGCAGCAGCTAAAAAAGCCAATGTGATTGCAGGGTGCATCTATAGAACTACAGCCTCTAGGTCAAGTGAAGTAATAATACTACTCTCTTTTGCTTTGGGCAGATCACGCCTGGAAGACGTTGTCCACTATTCAGTTCAGGAAGGATATTGACAAGCTGGAACATGTCCAGAAGAGGACAGCCAAAATCCTGGAAACCACATCCTATGGGGAGCAGCTTAAGGAGCTTCATATATTTAGCCTGGAGAAAAGAAAGTAAGAGACGACATGATAGCCATGTTTAAATATTTGAAGGCATATCATACGGAAGGCAGAGCAAGCTTGTTTTCTGCTGCTCCAGAGACTGGAGCTGGGTGTGTCATTATGCTGTAAACTTTTCTTGAGAGGATAGAGGAAGCCTGTTTTCTGCTGCTCCAGAGATTAGGACACGGAGCAATGGCTTCGAACTTCAGGAAAAGTGATTCCTTCTGAACATTAGGGAGAACTTCTGACGGTAAGAGCAGTTTGACATTTCCTAAGCAAATCTAAACAAGCCCTTCTGCCTTCTTGCAAGAACTGTGTCAAAAGTCAGTTAAGATGACTAACTGAGAACATGTGTATGTTCACGGAAAGAATGACACCCATGATCTGTTCTCTGTTTTGCTGTCTCAATTTGTGGGCACTCTCTCTCTCTCTTTGAAAGCTCTATAAAAAAAAATCCTGGTGTTGCCATAAAGCTTTGTCTATCTATCAGAGAGCCGTTGCAGCCAAACTGAGAACAGGGGCTGAGAAGATGTTCCCTTTTGGCCAAGAGTAATTGTGAGTGTGTGCGTAACTCCTTCCCAACTTGATTCAGGGCCCAATTTCAGCTCCATGATTCTACCTGGGAAAGAAGGGTGGACTGATATTTCAGGCACACTCAACACAGCATCTCGGATCGCCTTTTTGAAGTTCAGACGAAGCAGATTTTCCTGACAGGTTCAGCTCCTTCAAAGTCTCAAATAAAGCCTGGTTCAGATTTACTACCCCGCTGATTAAAAAACAAACAAACATAAGCCGCAATGATACAAAATCCGTAATACAAAACCCATAAGCTGAACCCAATTGTAAGTCTTCTGCCAGGTAGACCTTCCCTTAACTTATGCACTCTAATGAATTCATTCTAATTAATTCTCTGACTCCATTAATTCTCAGAGACAGCAACCATGTCAGAAACAATAGGGGTTGCTTCCAATTGAAGAGACAGCTAGCAAGCAAACAACTCTGGAGCAGCGTCCCTGTTTGTTCTCTCTCTCGCTCCCCTCTCTTTCACTCTCGCTGGCCAACCTCCAAAAATTGGATTTCCAATTAATAACTTGGACCTCAGCTGGCTCTCTCCTCCGAGATGAGCCTCTGCTGAAGGTCGAAGGCCTTTCGGCCATGCCAAAGGAGATTTACACTTGGACAAAACTCGCCGAAGTTACCCGACGGGCAAAAGCCGGCTTCAGCAAAGTATAGCTTCCACCCTGGAAGATCGGTAACTACCTGGCAGGCAAACGTGGCCTTCTGGCTATTGCGGGTGGCCGCTTTCTGGGATTGCCTCCTCTTTCTCCATCGGGCAGGTTTACTCTGAAGGAAGCTCTACCAATTTCATTGGGACTCGCTCCAATGTAAATTCTAGGGGTGGGCAGATTGCTCCATTTTGCTTCTCTCCGTATTTGGAGAGAGCATGACATGACATTGTTGGTCTTCATCTGGCTACGGGCATTGCCAGAAAATTCTCCCGTCTCCTCCCCTTCTCCACCAGCCACGAGATGGGTGTTCAGAGGGGTTGTCGTGCCAAAACTGTGAGTCTCGGGGTGGCGAGCGGGGAGCCGTGACGGAGTCAGATCTTGTAGGATTGCGGCCGACGCCAGTGGGTGGAATCAAAAGCACGCACCCACTGGGATTCCCTCAACAGACAAGAGAAGACAACAGGAGTATTAAAATGCCATAAAAAACACCCCTTTATCAACAAGGCATTCAGAACCCAATGCAATTGTAGACATTTTCGTCTTTGATGGCCCTCCCAAGATAGCACCGTTTATGAAATTATTAACAAAGGAACACATCTCTTTTTCTCTCCTCCTCCTCCTTTTTTTATCCAATTAAGCGATAAGGACACAAGCCACGCGTATCTCTGTGTGTCTATATAGACGCAAGATTGCTATCGTTCTCGGATTATGGGTACAATGGTGCCGATAGCAGAGACGGTATTTTCTAATTTCACCCCCCTCCCTCGCCCTCAAGATGTTGCTTTAGATCATTACTCATCTGGAGAAGGTGAAGCAAAGAATGGCTCAAAAGGCAGAGTGATCTCAGAGGCGTCTTGAACGCGACACGTTCTAAAGAGCATCACAAAAGCGCGGCTGATAACAAGGCCAGTGGAGCCATGAAAAGGCACGGGATGACACCCGAGGAAGATGTCAATGGGGTTTAATTTGAGGGCAAGCTCACCCTTCCCAACCCCGCCTCTGCCTCTTTCTCAATGGGCAGCCTTCTCTCCTCGGGGGAGTTGGAGTGCGTTGGTAGCAAATCGCCACGTGGACAGATATTTTAGGACGTCCCTGGATTTGATACCCCAACTCTTACATCCCCAAATTGTCCCTAACTTAACTAACGTTTCTCTCTCTGTGTCCCTCTCTCTTTCTCTCTCATGCATACTCTGCAATGCCAAATGATCATCATCAGGCGGGTTACAGTACCACTCTATTCTGCTTTTGGTCAAACCTCACCTGGACTCCCGGGTCCAGTTCTGGGCGCCACAGTTCAGGAAGGATATGGACAAGCTAGAAGGTGTCCAGAGGAGGGGAACGAAAATGGTCAAAGGCCTGGAAACCATGGAGCCCTCTGAGGAGCAGCTTTGGGAGCTGGAATGCTTAGCCTGCAGAAGAGAAGGTTAAAAGGCGACATGACGACCATGTTTAAATATTGGAAGGGATGTCATATGGCGGATGAAGCAAGCCTCTTTTTTGCTGCTCCAGAGATTAGGACATGGAGCAATGGCTTCAAACTACGGGAAAAGAGATTCCACCTAAACATTCGGAAGAACTTCCTGACCACCTTGGTTGTTGCTGTGTGCTGACTTATGACAACCCTAAGGCATCCCTGTCATGGGGCTTTTCTTGACAAGGTTTGTTTAGAGGGGGTTTGCCTTTGCCTTCCTCTGGGGCTGAGAGTGTGTGACTTGCCCAAGGTCATCCAGCGGGTTTCTGTGACTGAGTGGGTATTCGAACCCTGGTCTCCAAAGTCACAGTCCAATGACCAAACCCTTACATCATGCTGGCAGGCCCCAATATGTGACCCTTTGTCCTCAACTCAGAATCTTTCTCTCTCTCTCTCTCTCTTTTGGGCTGGTTTGGATAATCCATACTTTTTGTCCAGAAGTTAATGCAAGGTTTATAGATCCCAGTGCTGTGCCTTTCCTCCCTTCCTATGAATGGACTGGGACCGGTTACTTTCTGGATTAGAGATTCACAAATCACTGACACTACCCTTTTCAAGGAATTGTAGGAACTGTCTAGGGTGCTGGACTCAATCCTCAACCAATTTGGCACCTTTGACTGCTCCTTAAAGTGTGAAATCGAACCAGGAGTTCAGCATCACAGAACCACAGAATTGGAAGAGACCACAAGGGCCAGCCAGTTGAAAAGCCTGGGGTATTTTTCTCATCAGTGTCCACAATACTCTGGGTCAATAGGGCCTCAGTCAGTCAACTTCCTTCCATTGCACAAATTGCTCTACGCGGTAACCTGGTGGCAGCCTCTAGGTGAATACAGACGTTGCAATCTACTCAGTTCAATTCTGTGCACACGTAAGGCCATTTATGAAAATGCAAGTCTCAAGCAGACTGCCAATCAGCATTTTCCCTGCATAAATTATTCTCTGGTCAAAGGCAGGGGGAAGAATTTCAAGAAACCATTGACACACAGTCCTGATACTCCACTTCTAGAGATGATGTGGAGTCTCCTTCATTCTGGAAACTCTGTAGTGCCTATTTTTGCTTGTGGAGAAATTAAATAATTATTTCCAGTTTTTTTCCCCAGTGCTTGTGCTGGAATTTTGTTGGGGCTTAATGCTCACATCGTCACTCAGTTCTACAAGCGAGTAGACCTTTTACCAGCCTGCAGAAGAAGGGTTCTCTGCACACAAATACGCCTCTGGGTGGGATGCAACCAGCCGTCGCATTCCTGGAACGATGCCCGGGAACAGCTCTGCCCATTGGAGAGCTGGGCCAAAGCTAAGAAAATGAATTTCGACAGAGAGTAATGTAAGGTCCTGCATTTAGGCAGAAAAAATAGAATGCGCAAATATAGGATGAGGGACGCGTGGCTGGGTAACAGTACATGTGAAAGGGATCTAGGAGTCTTGGTGGACCACAAGCTGAACATCAGCCAGCAGTGTGATGTGGCAGCCAAGAAAGCCAATGCGATTCCTGGTTGTATCAATAGGAGTATGGTGTCTAGATCAACAGAGGTAATGGTACCACTCTATTCTGCTTTGGTTAGACCTCATTTGGAATACTGTGTCTAATTCTGGGCACCTCAATTCAAGAAGGATATTGACAAGCTGGAGCGTGTCCAGAGGAGGGTGACCAAAATGTTGAAAGGTCTGGAAGCCATGAAGCTCTCTGAGGAGTGGCTGAGGGAGCTGCGGATGTTGAACCTGGAGAAGAGAAGGTTAAGAAGGGACATGATAGCCATGTTTAAATGTATGAAGGGATGTCATGTTGAGGCTTGTTTTCTGCTGCTCCAGAGACTAGGACAAGGAGCAATGGATTGAAGCTGGAGGAAAGGAGATTCCACCTGAATCTCAGGAAGAACTTCTTGACCATCAGAGCTGTCTGGCGGTGGAATATGCTGCTTCAAAGGAGTGTGTTGGAGTCTCCTTCTTTGGAAGTTTTTAAACAGGGGCTGGATGGCCATTTGCTGGGAGTGCTTTGAGTGTGTGTTCCTGCGTGGCAGGGGGTGGGACTGGGTGGCCCCGGGGGTCTCTTCCAATGCTGTGATTCTATGATGCCCCCGGGGCTCCCTCTGCAATGCTGCAGAGTTACATCAGCTCAGCAATGCACAATGCCAACTTTCAACATGATCTCATCAGCCGTTGGCAGCCGAGCGGTGCCTCCGCTCTCGGTTTTAAAGATTCTGAACCCATTTGGCAGGACCGATTATACTCTAGTTTCCAAGGAGCTCCCCATCGTGTTGAATCTGTTGACAAGACAGGGTTCATTCCAGCCTTCGAAGGAACGCTCCATAGTGCTAAATTTTCCTTTGGGGAACAGATTCCAAGCCAACCTTAAGGGGACTCTCCTAGGTGCCGAATCCATCGCGGGTGCAGGTTTGCTCTGCGCGTTCAGAGGAGCTCTCTTAGGCCATTTCCACACTACACTGTTATAGTGCTATTATTCCACTTTCAACCTCCTATGGAATCCTGGGATTTGCAGTTTAGGGAGAGGCATTTAGATTTCTCAGCCAGAGAGCCCTTGGGCCTCAATAAACTACATACCCCAGAATTCCACAGGAGGTTGAAAGTGGAATAAGAACACTATAACAGTGTAGTGCAGAAATGGTCTCGGTGCTCAACCTATTTGCTATCTATGGGGTTTGCCAGTCTTAAACCAACCTTAAGCCATTCTTAAGGTGACCTTCTTTTTTATGTGTTTAATATTACTAGTTTAATTACTGCAATAGAAGTAACCTTGAATACTAGTTTAGGTTTCCTAGGCTGTTTAATGATACTAAGGCACTGAGGTATAATATTAAAAAATGTGATTTTTTTTAATTAACAAGGTGAGTAGGTTATTACAGTTTAATGATATATTAATAGAACATTTTAATGAATAACTATAACTTTCTAACAGTTACGTTAAAAGTGTTAAGTGGATTTTAGGTCTTACTAATTATTTTAGGAAACTTCAGATTCAACAGCTAACTCTAAATGAGATATTATTTTGGAATAGAATGATTGGGATTACTAAAACTAAAACCTATTCTCTGCTTGCAACAGGGGCAGAAACCATTTTTCTTAGTTGGGGGTTGTTTATCTTAGTTGCTGGTTGTTGTTGGTCCAGTTTGATTGTGTATCTAGATTGTGTTATTAGTAGGTTTGCTGTTTTATCTTTTTTGTGTGTGTATTATTTTAATAAAATAAAATTATTTTAGGGAACTCTCCAAGGTGCTGAACATATTTGGGGGAATAGGTTCCAAGCCAGCCTTAAGGGAACTCTCCAAGGTGCTGACCTTATTAGGGGAATAGGTTTTATTTGAATATTTAACAGCTTCTTTAAAGTTCAGACTAAACTTCGGAGCAGATTCATTGCCCCGTTGAAGCGGCATCCGCCAGCCGCTGCTGGCAATCGGGATATTGCTTGGCCTGCCTCGCCGCCACCGGTGTCTTGACGTGACCCTGGCGCAGCCCAAGTTTTATAGCTGCCCACGCCGTGGTGTTTGCTGATGTGGCTCTCAATTTGCTTTATTTACAACCCAATAAGGAGGAAGGGTGGGAAGGAAAGGTTGGCAACCCCCACCAACTGCCCACCCCTTTCTGCTCACCCCACTCCGAGGGCTGAGTCAGCAGACCTTTCCCGTAAAAGGAGAACCAGTTGCAGCTAGAGATCTTGCAGGCCTTGAAGGCTGAAAGGAGTGTGGGGGGAAAAACAGAGAAGAAAAAGCTACGAGCGTGTTTTCCATCTTCTTCCTTGCTCTTTGCCATACGTCGGATGGCTTCGGCAGCCCCTCGATTTGCAGCAAACATCCTTCTCTGACTCTAATTTCTATCAAAGGTGAACCATGTCTGTGTCTGATAAATTTCGGCTCGCTTCTTCCCTCCTCTATCTCACCGCCTGTTTGTCCCCCGTCTAAAGAATGGAATATTTTAGAGGCTTGAGTTTAGGAGCGTCACGTCAGGGCTTCTTCGAGCAAGCAAGGACGTTTTAAAAGCTTTTCAACAACAGAGAATTCACAGGCCAAAAAAAAATGTGTTATTCTCTGGGCAGCTTCAGAGGAAAATCAGTACAACAGCAAGGCCCCGTGCTTCGGCAATCTCTTTTCGAAGAAGCCAGGACAAAATTTCTCAGAAGACCTTTGCTATTAAAACAGATGTCCAAGTTTCCTGTTTTATCTCAACTTTCCCCCTCTTCTTCCAAAGTAAAACCACTGTCTCCAAAAACGTTGTAAAGTTGGAGCATAGCAGCTTCCAGCTCCCCATCCGAGCAATGTTGTAGCATGCCTTCAAGTCGTTTCCAAGTTATGGTGACTCTAAAGCAAACCTATCGCAGGGTTTTCTGGGGCTGAGAGTATGTGACACGCCCAGGGTCACCCGAATGGGTTTTCATGGCCAGGCAGGGAACTGAGCCTTCATCTCCAGGGTCTTAGTTCAATGCTCAAACCACTATACCATTCTGGCTCTCTTAGTGTAAATCAAGCTACATGTGTGTGGTTATGTATTTACACTAACCTCCAAAGAAGGAGATTCCACCACACTCCCAGGCAGCAGTGTGTTCCATTGTTGAACTGTTCTTACCATCAGGAAGTTCTGCTTGATGTTTAGACAGAACCTTTTTTCAAGTTTGAAGTCATTGCTCCATGTCCTAGTCTCTGGGGCAGCAGAAAACAGGCTTGCTCAGTCCTCCATATGACATCCCGTCAAATATGTAAACATGGCTATCATGTTTCCTCTTAACCTTCTCTTCTCCAGGCTAAACATCCCCAGCTCCCTAAGCTGTTCCTGACATGGCTTCATGGTTTCCAGGCCTTCGACCATTTTGATCACTCTCCAGCTTGTCCCTATCCTTCCTGAACTGTGGTGCCCAGAAATGGGCACAATCTTCCAGATGGGGTCTGATGAAAGCAGAATAGAGTGGTACTAATACTTCTCTTGACCTAGACACTATACTCTTATTGATGCAGCCTAGAACTATATTGGCTTTTTCAGCTGCCGTGTGACCCTGCTGACTCATATGGAGCTTGTGGTCTACTAAGACTCCTAGATCCTTTTCACATGTACTCTAGTCAAGCCAGGTGTCACCCATCTTATATCTGTGCATTTCATTTTTTCTGCCCAGGGGCAACACCTTACACTTCTCCCTGTTGGAATTCATTTTGTTAGTTTTGGCCCAGCTCTCTAATCTGTTAAGACCATTTTGAATTCTGATCCTGTCCTCCGGGGTTGTTTAGCTGCCCCTCCAAATTCGGTGCCATCTGCAAATGCCCTCATTCAAATCGTTGATAAAGAATGAATATCAGTGATCCTGTAACAGATTGATAGCAAAAAGGAAAGAGTGCCATTATGTACTTTTCTTTCTCAGTTCTGGAATAAATGGAATGACCAGAACTTACTAGGGACCTTATTTTGCAGCCTAACACAGTCAAGCTCATCCAGCCCTTGCTTGCTGCAGCAAAGTAAGGATGAAGAGAGGAATGTGGACAAAGTTATCAGATTCTTCTGAGCAAAGGCATTCATTAGGAACTTTGAACCGTGTAGTCAGGATGGTTGCAGCTCTACAGCCAATTTTTTAATTAATCGTTTTTATTAAAGTCTGCTGTAGAGAATCCACAGCCAAGGTTGGGGGAAACATTGGTTCAATTCTCGTTTTAATAAGACCGTGCTTCTTTTCATTTATTTACCCTCTGTCGTGAGATCTCAGGGCAGCAAGGCCATTAAGACAATGCAAACAGTTTAAAACAATTCCAGAAAAAAAAGCCATAAAATAATTGAAACAGGATTCAAACATATTAACGAGATCACCACGTTAAAGCAGCAGAACAGGCTAAAACCCTGTCTGTTGTGTGCCTTCAAGTCATTTCTGACATCTGGTGATCCTAAAGCGAGCCAGTCCTTTGAGGCTGAGAGAGTGTGGCTTGCCCAAGGTCACCTGGGGGGTTGCCATGGCCAAGCGGAGATTTGAACCTTAGTTTCCCAGAGACCAAATCCAACATTCACACTAACTCTCAGTTCTCTACTGGAATTTTTCCATTCTAAAAACCCAGGAAGCCCTATGCCTTTTGACGCCCGCATTTCTATCACCTTGCTCTTTTGACACTTCCAAATTAAGGACACGTTCCCTGAATTCAACAGGGTCTCTGCTCGTCCATCAGTTCTTCTTGCCTACAGAGGCGTGCTTGGGATTGCTCACACGTATGCTGCTTGCAAAGCAAACCGAGAAGGTTAAAAAAGGCACGAAGCCAGCTGGGAGACTCTGCAAGCAGCACACACACGGCCGGTCCCAAGTGAGCCTCTGTAAATCCTTCATGCTCCCTACATACATTGTTTATAAAGTAAATAAATAAAAAAGAGAAAAAGTACAGAACTATTCCTATGTTTCCACACACACACACACACGTAAATAAAAGCCACACAGGGATTGGGGCATGCTTTTCTCTGCTAAAAGAAGACAGAGAATTCGCTTCAAAACTCTAACTCCTAACAAAACCCACCAGCCTCCAGCCTCTGAGTGTCCTCCTGTCTTCCATCGTCCCAGTGGTGTAAGAGGAAAGGAGACATGAAGAATATAACATACCCTCCACTTCACTGTTCCTACGTGGCTACCTAGGTTCACTCAGAAGCCTACCTATCCAATGAAGAACAGGGCAACTGTTTTCCCAGATTCCAAATTAACTTTGCAATCTCTGCTTTTGTCTGATCGGAAGGCGCTTCGTGTGCAAATTCCTTTTCCCGCAAAGAGGGAGATAATAAAAACAAATGGAGGCCTATCAGAAATTTAGCAAAGTCCATTAGAGACAATAGATGGCGAGCGCTTGTCTTATCTCCAAGAGAAGCAGCCGTGGTGGGCTGGAAATTAAATTGCTCTGGAGACACGGGAAGTCTCAAGCCCTCCCTGGTGCTTGCGAGACTCACGTTTGCCCCTCAAACTGAACAGTCCTGGAGCTCGGTGGTAGAGAGCCTGCGTTTGGCTGAAATGTCCTGAGTTCAGCCTCCAGCACTTCCCATTAAATGGATTGGGCACTGGGGCTAAGAAAGAGCTTTCTCAGTCTGAAACTTTGGAGCACTTCTGCCAGACGGTACAGATCAGGGGTGGCGAAAGAGCGAAGTTGGCCATATTTGGCCCCAATCTGTCGGCCACATACAGCTATAATTTCTCTTTGTGGCTTCTTGCCCCTGCCCGAACACCTCAAATGTTCCAGATCCCTGCAAAATAAAAAGTGCAAGCTATTTTTAAACCCCAAGGCAGTGGTTTGCTTTGCTATGTCCCAACAGTCCCCCAAAGGTCCCGCATACCCCAAAATGAGACAGAATAAACAGCAAAACAGAAGCTAGCAGTGAGATGATATCACTTTGGGGTTGCTAGCAGTGCAGCAGTTGCTGCTCCACTGGAGGGGAACATGTAGTAAATATTGCTTCTTGCTGTGATGTACTGGCTAACTCCAAATTCAAGTAATTAGGCTTAGAGGTTTCAAAAGCTTTATTCAGGAACATCAAAGCAACAACAGCACACCTTGGGAACTGCCAGTACTAAAGAGGCATTGGATTTGCAGCACCTTAACATTTCAAATTAAATGCAAGCTGTTGCTTTCGTTGTTATTTTTTTAAATGTCTACTTCTACTGTTAGGGTTAGGGGCACAGAATTCTCATGAAAGTGGAAAAATTGCAAATAATTCCCCTGCCCACGATTCCCTCTCCAGAGCTCCCCCATCCCATTCCTTTGCCTCCGGCTTTGGCATTGGGGTGCGAGAGAAAAAAGATGCAGAAAAGGGCTTACCGGTACTTTCACCTCAGACAGAGAAGAGTAGAGTTTGGGGGTTCTAGCTATTTCCAGTTGCCATCTTGAGAAAGGAAGAGTTGGAGCAAAAAAAAACACCTAACCAATCAGCAGGCATTACACAGCAGAATATGCCACCTTATGGCAGAGAGAACATACCTCCAGCAGTGTGAAGGGGCTTTGCTCATCCAAAAGGAAAAAACCAGCCATTTTAAACACAAGCTCGGCAAGCCTGGAGTGAGGAATGCAAGGGAGAGAGAGGAGGAAAATGGAGGGGGGGGGAGGCAAGCAATAAGCAAATTTGCAAAGGTCGAACCTGCAAATGGGGAGGAAGAACAGTACTTGTTGTGTGCCTTTGAGTCATTTCCGACTTATGGCAACTCTATTATGGGGTTTTCTGTGGGCTGAGAGTGTGTGATGCGCCCAAGGTCACCCAATAGGTTTCCACGGCTGAGCAGAGAATCAGACTCTGTTCTCCAGGGTTGTGGTCCAATGCTCAAGGCATTGAGCTCCGTTCTACCTGTTGTCACACCTAAATGACCCATAGGAGTCATTCACAATCCATACCCTGAGACTCTTGTTTAATTTTCTGGAAAGCAGCACAGACAATCTTGCTCTAGACTGACCAAGGGAGGGAGCTGGCATAAGGCAGTTTCCAACGCTAAGGAGAAACAGGTGGATGGGACCCTAGAATAGAACCCTTCTCCGCCGTTAAATCAGCCGCTCCTCAAACGGCACGTAGGCTGTGTCAGAGGAGAGCTAAACCGATTGTAAACTCATCAACAGGGAACAAAAAGATTTGAGCAAGAGAAAACAATTACAAGCGGATAATGAAAGGGACAAGCGGTCAGCGGAGCCCAGCTCTGGGAAGGGAAGGGGGGAGGAAGAGAGAAGGAAAGGCTTTAATCCAGGGCAGAGAATTGTTTGGGGGAATCAGGTGAGTTTTCAGAAATTAATTGGCAGCAGAAAGGTATGTTCTGCGAAAGGCGGCTTTTTAAGTGGCTGTGTTTGTTTGCTTTCAGCAAGTTGCTCATGCGAGAAAGAAGGGGCTTCAAAGCACATCGAAAGGCCAGACTCGATGGGAATGGGTGAAAGCATCCGCAGCGGGTAAGAAAAAGGTGCTTTCCCTTTCCCCATGGTCTCCCTCCTCTCCCATAGCCCTCTCCTCAATCATCAGGTTTTCAGAAACATGTTTTCCACACCAGGAGGAAAAAGATCATGAGAATAAAGAGGTCACTGAACAATTATAGTCCTGTAGCTTGCTGTTCTTGTAATATAAGTGGCCTTTGGACCTTCAAGAGTTTGGGACTTCAAGCCCTAGAAGCCCTAGCCAGCTTGGCAAAGAGTCAGGAATTCTGGGAACTACTGGAAGCCAAAACACCTAGACAACTGTGGAGGCAGGGCCTGCTTTGCCCCTTCACAGACTGGAACGATAGCTTCCCCTCTCCCAGTCTGCTAAAGTGCCTTGCCAGGTTATACACAGCTTTGGCCTTCCCTAAAACGCCACTTCTGTGTAAAAACGGCATGGCCTTTCAGTTGTTGTTTAGAACCCCTTTATTGATTTATGGTAGTGTGGCTTGGTTGGTTCAAAACTACTGAAAATCATTCAAGTCAAACAAGATTTATAAAAATATACTATTTCCTTTATTAAAACAACAGACAGAATAAAGTATTGGTTTTGTATGTATGTCTAAACTCGGAATGTGTTTAAACAGTTCCTTATATCTTTACAACAGCATAAGGGCACAGCTCTCTCTCTCTCACACACACACACACACACACAGAGGCCTCTGGCTTCCCTTTTTGCCAGAAGCTCTGTTCCCAAATCTAGGGCCATTTCCGCACTACACTGTCATAGTGTCATTATTCCATTTTCAACCTCCTACGGAACAAGCCTGCTCCCTCCTCAACACGACATCCCTTCAAATATTCAAGAAGACGGACAGGCCCTGTGCATGGCGGATCTGTCTTCCCATGCCGTCCTGGCAATGGGCATCCAAAAGAGGTGTCTTGCTGGATCTGACCAAATTCGGATTAAATGGAAGAAGCAACGGAAGACTCACTTCTGTTTTGGTCAGAACGCGGCTGGAGTAGTGTGTCTGGGCACCGCAGTTCAAGAAGAGTATTGGCAAGATGGAATGTGTCCAGAGAGAAGCAATCAAGATGATCGAAGGTCTAGGAACCGAGGATGAACGACTGAGGGAGCTGGGAGTGTCTAGCTTATGGAAGACTGAGAAGTGACATGACAGCCATGAAGAGATGTCATGAAGATGGAGTGAGCTTATTTTCCACTGCTCCGGAGATGAGAACATGAACCACTGGATTCAAACTGCAAGGCAAGAAATTCTACCTAAATGCCAGGAAGAAGTGCCTTACCATAAGAACAGAAGATGTGGCGTGGAATAGAGGATGGGAGATTCTCCTTCTTTTGGAGAGCTTTAAGCATAATTTGGATTGCCATCTTTTGAGAGTGCTTTAGCTCCATATCCCTGGATGGCTGGCCCTTGTGGCTCCTCCCAACTAAGGCCATTCCAATTCTAAACTGTAGAGTGCTATCATTCCACTTCCAACCTCCTATGGAATCTGGGATTTGCAGTTTTGGGAGGGGCATTTAGGATTCTCGGCCAGAGAGCTCCTTGGCCCCAGTAAACTACAAACCGCAGAATTCCACAGGAAGTTGAATGTGGAATAGCAGCACTATGAAAATGTGGTGCGGAAGTGGCCTATATATCTTTTTTTCTTGGACATACTGTTCCGATTGGTGTTTGTGCTTCTGGTGTTTATGTGTAAAACTTTTTAAAAAATTTTAATACAAAAAGAAAACCTAACTCTCTAAGCTTTGCAAATGGGCTCACTGTGACGAGAAGATGTTGCTCCCCTTCCATGGACCGTTCCGGCACGCGGGGTTTGTCAGATTTAAAAGGCTCTTGTTTAAATGTCACCGAGGATGGGGCTCAAATATTACAACATCATGGCATTTTCAAAGAAATTGGACCAAGTCCCCCAGAGAGCTGCGGCAGGAAACAGGTGGCGAGAGATGGTTGCAGGAGAGATTGCTCTTAGCCATCCAGGGATGATTGCTAGAAGGACTAGCAGCTTCGTCCAAAGCAACCTATGAAAACCCTACTCCAACCCCCTGCCGTTCGAATTGCTTCTTTGACTGGCATTGGCCAGCGTATATCTTAAAGGCATAGGAACTTAATGTAAGGTCCTACACTTCGGCAGAAAAAATGGAATGTATAGGATGGGGGACATGTGGCTGGGTAACAGTATGGATGAAAGGGATTTAGGACTCTTGGTAGATCACAAGCTGAACATGAGTCAGCAGTGTGATGCGGCAGTCAAAAAAGCCAACGCGATTCTTGGTTGCATCAATAGGGATATGGTGTCTAGATCAAGGGAGGTAATGGTACCACTCTATTCTGCCTTGGTTAGAACTCATTTGGAATCCTGTGTCCAGTTCTGGGCGCCCCATTTCAAGAAGGATATGGACAAGCTGGAGCGTGTCCAGAGGAGGGCAACCCAAATGATGAAGGACCTGGAAGCCATGAAGCCCTACAAGGAGCGGCTGAGGGAGCTGGGGATGTTCAGTCTGCAGAAGAGAAGGCTAAGAGGGGACATGAGAGCCATGTTGAAGTATTTGAAGGGATATCATATCGAGGAGGGAGTGGGCTTGTTTTCTGCTGCTCTGGAGACTAGGACAAGGAACAATGGATTCAAACTACAGGAAAAGAGATTCCACCTAAACCTCAGGAAGAACTTCCTGACGGTCAGAGCTGTTCAGCAGTGGAATAGGCTGCTGCCTCCGTGGAGTGTGGTGGAGTCTCCTCCTTCTTTGGAGCTTTTTAAGCAGAGGCTGGATGGCCCTCTGTCAAAGGGAGCGCTTTGATGGGCGTTCCTGCATGGCAGGGGGTTGGACTGGATGTCCCCTGGGGTCTCTTCCAACTCTAGGATTCTATGATTCCAACCTCCAACCGTTCACTTTGCTTCTCTGAGTGGTAACACGTTGGCCGGGGACAATGGACTCTCCCTCCTATGTAGGTCTCAAAGGCACAAGAACTTAACGTCACAGCCCCGGCCTCGAGCTCAGAGGCGAAAGACCGTGTCGTCACAACAGCAGAGCTTGTAGAATCGAAGCCGGGGCAGCAGGTCAATTCAGCAAAGCCACACTGGGTGTTAGTCCAAACTTTAAAGCTTCCGTCATGTATTCCTGTATCGTTGACGTGGATCAACCCAGGGATTTGCCTTATCGACTCTTCATGAAGAGGCCGTCACGATCAGCGCCTGTCCTTGAAAATGGCCAAAATCTTAAAGTTAGAGTGGCCATAAGTCGGGAATAACTTGAAGGCACAATTTCTCGAAGGAATTGGGGAATCCTTAGCCCTACAGACATGGTATAGTGGTGTGACGTGACCTAAGTTACCCGTGGAAAGGTCATCAAGTCCAACCTGCTGCTGTGCAGAAACTCAAAACTCAAAAATTGGTTTCCATAGCAGAGCGGGGATTCTGGTCTGTCGGAGTCCGGTGTCCAGCGCTCAGGCCACTGCAACTGATGGGCTTCAACCCAACTGGAGGAGACCCATTGGATCGTAGGATTTACCTCTGTGTTGACTCAACTGTTGGTTCTGTGAGCATAATCTAGTTCTGCCCAACCAAGAGGAATCAAGCCATTCTGAAAGAGATGTAATAACACAGAATTTCCTCTTTTTAAAGAATCGCTGCAGGCTTTAAGGAGCTAAGAATTCAACAGGGATAAGTCATTCAAAATGATCCGGCGAAACAGACAAATAATTCCACCTCCAGGAAAAAAAAAAACCACACAAGTCCTTCTGTATTTCATTGACGGAACAAAACACAACTCGGGATTTATGAGAAGCTATCAATTTTTGCTCATAAAAGTGTCTCCCGCAATTTTTTTCCCTTCTTTTAAAAGCCATCCCGGTTTTAAAAAGGCTTAATATGGACTTTGCAATATCTGGCAAAACCTGAGCGAACAGCAGCTGAATGAATTCAAAGCAACTTCGTAGCGTCTGTTGTACAAAGCTCAGCCCAAGCGTCCTGTTAGGGTTTTTTTACAGGACGGATGTGCCATCTGTTGGCATACAGGGGTATCTTGGAGGACCGGGGACCCCAGTGAGCTCACAAGCAGCTAGTAACTAATAACTAGTTACTTGTAATGAATTCCCTTTTCTCCACCAACAAAGGCCTGTGCAAGTTACACTACAGTTGTTATTCAGCAAGAAATAACATCACTCCTTTTGTAGTGTAACTGTTAACTTTTTAGTTATTTTGTGTTGTTGTAGGAAGTGAATGGTCTCACTTAATGATGGAGGAGGAAGATCACGCAGTTCAGGGCTGGCTTATGCTCGGAGGAAGGAGCTGAGTGGCCTCATTCAGTGATGGAGGAGGAAGATCACACGGTTCAAGTGCTGGCTTATACTCAGAGGAAGGAGGTGGGAAACCTCATTCAGCGATGAAGAAGGGAGATCATACAGTTCAAGGGCCAGCTTATGCTCAGAGGAAGGAGGTGGATGGCTTATTTAATGGCGGAGGAAGAAGATCACACAGTTCAAGTGCTGGCTTATGTGGGTGTTGCACTGATGCCAAGGGAAATTGGCAAAGAGGATATTCTGTTCCACAGGCCAGGGCCTGTGGCATTCAGATGGGAGTTTTAGTTCACCAAAAACTAGTTTAGTTTTCTTTGAGAAATGGGCAAGTAAATATCAGCTGGGATCCTCTTGATGACATCTACCTGTATAACCAAGGGGGGTGTTATAGTGTAAATATTTTTTCAAGCATTGCTCAAGAAGATATGCAGTGAAACCCACAGTGAATTGACACAGGCACCTTTCAAGTTCAGACTAAAGCCCAAAGTGGGTGACAATAAAACAAGGAACCCCCATTGATATCAACTCCTTTCAACTTCAGACGGAAATCCAGAACAGACTGGCATTAGCTCCTTTCAAGTTCACACTAAAACCCAGAGCCCTGCTGAAATCAGCTTCCCTACCCATTGACTCAGTCTGCTTTGCAGATTTTCTCCATGAGCCCTGATGCTTCTTTGGAGAAGAAGGAATCCTTACCACTAAACTAACTAGGTGGGTCGTGAACGCACACACTTACAAAATAAAGCAAGCGTCTCCAAATCTCTACCGGTTGGATGTCAGCAGAAACACTGAGTTGGAGAGGAGAGGTCAGCAGGCTGGGAAGAAGTCCGAAAGGAGATCGCATCATCCTTGGAAGCTGATCTTCTTGAAGTCACAGCCTCTCTCTTTCTTTCTTTCTTTCCAGCGGATTCTTTCTTAATCTGGACAATCCATTAAATAACCCGGTTAATTTAAACCATATAAATCCCATCAGGCCGGCGTGTAATACTATAAAACTCTAAACAAATTCCTGACAGCATTAATGGGCTTTGGCTCTTACAATGCAAAGCATCCAAAGATTGGAGAGGGAGGAGGAAGCCATGAATTTCTCAGTTCGCGTCGATCTCAAGACGGCCCGGAGTTGCCGTTTCCATCAGGACGTCCGGAAGCCAGTCGGAAAATTGACAAACGTCCATCTCGCCTCCGTCGGACAGCTGCGTTCACACGATCAAGTCCCACCAAGACACACAGAAATCGGTTTGCTCAGATATGGAAGATTATGAGAAGACAGCTGTCCCAAACGGGGTGAAGATTTCATCAACCTTTGGAACTTTATTTGCTTACTGATTCAGTGTGTTGTTGGGCACCATGAAGTCATTTCTGACTTACGGTGACCCTAAAGCGAATCTCGATCACAAGCTTTCCTTGGCCATATTTCTTTAGAAGAAGTCTGTTGCGGCCTCCCTCCCGTGTGCCTGAGAGAGTGTGCCTTTTCCACGGTCATCCCAGTGGGCTTCCATACCTGAGTGAGGATTCGAACCCCAGGCTCCAGGAGGCCTAGTCCAACGCTCAAACCACTATGAGACTTCCCTTAGCAAACTTTAAGAAAGAATGGGGTCCAGCCATGACAGATTTGAAGACATATCGGAGAATAATGTGAAGAAGAGGTTTTGAATAATATGTACTTCATTGAGTCAGGGGCCATTTCCGCACTACACTGTTATAGTGCTATTATTTCACTTTCAACCTCCTGTGATATGCTGGGATTTGCAGTTAGGAGGGGCATTTAGAGCCAGAGAGCTCTTCGGCCCCAGTAAACTACAAACCCCAGAATTCCACAGGAGGTTGGAAGTAGAATGATAGCAGTATAACAGTGTAGTGCGGAAATGGCCTTGGTCGGAATCAGAGCAGCTCTTAGAACGTTCTTAAAGAAAATTCACAGAGGGTGAGGCTGTTAGCTGTCTCAGATGCCAGCCTGAAGGAAAAAGGCAAGGTATCGATAAGCCAATATAATCACTAGCAGCTAGATGGGACGGCTGTATATTTCCCCCAGCCTCGGAGGCGGGATATTGGGGGATATGCAGGAAAATATCATCTTCCCTATGGGCTTCTCGGGGAGTCATTTGGCTAGCTGCTGCAGGAACAGCACACTGGACTAAGAGGGGCCTTCCGTCTAATCCATCAGGGCTATTCTTGTGTTTTAAAAAAAAAAGAATCGAGAAGACAGATTTACTGAAGATTATGCCTGTCAATGGCTATATTAGCCCTGACAAGCTAAATGAAGCCTGCAAGATGAAAGGCACGGCGCCCGTGATTGCCGGGAGTTAAAGAAGAGAGAGCGGATCGTCCTTTTAAAGACGGGATAAGGAACGTGAGCTGATTCGGAGGGTTCTGGATTGCAGCTCCCATCATCCACTTGCTTCAGCTAGGCTGGACTGGGATGATGAGAGCTGCATGCTTTGTCATATAACGCCCTCCTCCCACATTAAAAGCAGAGCTTGGGAGAACTTGCTTGGTTGGACTACAGCTCCCAAAATCTTCCAATCCATTGGGGGCTGCTGGGATTTGTAGTCCAGCTGCTCCAGGCTCTGAGGAAGAAGGATCTGGAAACTTCGCAGGGCTCGTTTCTCCCAACAAAAGCTGAAAATTCAAGGAAGGGGTTGATGGATTCTGGGAGTTGTAATCCAACCAAATTCTCCAAGCAATGAGATTAAAAAAAAAGAAAAAGAAAAGACTAGAAGGTTGCATATACCAATAAAAGCTCAAAATTCAAGGGAGGGGCTTGGTGGATTGTGGGATTTCTAGTCCAGCAAAACTTCTCAGAGCTCCAAGGAAAATGGAATAGAAACTTGTGTCCCCCGACAAAAAACTGAACATTCAAGGGAGGGGTTGATGGATTCTAGGAGTTGCAGTGCAACTAAGTAAGTTCTCCAAGCAATGAATAAGAAAATCTAGAAATGTGCATCTACCAATAAAAGCTAAAATTCAAGGGAGGGGCTTGGTGGATTCTGGGAGTTCTAGTCCAGCAAAAACCTCTGAGGAAAAGGGACTAGAAACTTGTCTCCCCCAATAAAAAGTCAAAAATTCAAGGAAGGGGCTGATGGCTTCTGGGAGCTGTGGTCCAGCAAAGAATTTTCCCAAGCATTGAGTAAAAAGGACTAGAAACTTGTGCTCACCAATGCAAGCTAAAAATTCAAGGGATGGATTGGTGGATTCTGGGAGTTCAACTCCTGAAAAGGAACTGGTCCTTGCAATGAGCAAGAGGGACTAGAAACTTGTTTCTGCCAGGAAAATCTTGACATACAAGGAGGAGGTTGTGGGGATGCCGCTGTAACCCCGGTTCACGCAATAAACAACCAACCCAAGAGTTATAGTTCTGCCCGGTCGCCCGGCGTCAATGCCGCGCTTCACCTCGGTTCGTTTTAAGGTCTCTTCAGACAAGGCCAAAAGGCTTCCGTTTATTTAACTGCACGCTCAATAAGCCAACGGGGAGCTTTTCTCCTTTGCAGACGTTTAAAAAAAATTGAATTGTGGGGTTGCTTATAGAGTAATTTTTAGAGGAGAGGAGGAAAATGACTCCTTAACACGATTCATTTGTATGTGAAATCATCTCGGCCGTTTGCCGCGCTCCTGGCGTACTTGAGATCTAAACCTTGAAATGCTGTTAATCTTCCCGGAGTTTGGCCTGTTTCCTCGAGCGCCGGTGACCTTCAAAGAGGAAGAGATTGCTGGGCAACTAGATCTCCCCGTGAGCTGGTGGGAGACGGAGTGTAGCCAAGGGCTCAGAAGGTCTGGATGAAACCAGGAAACTGAGACCCAAAGAGAAAGACCCCTTGCTGCCCAGCCCCGTCAGACACACAACATCGGGGTCATAAGAGCCACTTTATTCAGCCTAATTATTTGCTCAGCCGTGGAAATCCACTGGCTGACCTTGAGCACATCATTACCACTAAACTAACTAGTTAAACTTTTCACACACTCTCAGCCCCCCCAAAAAACCGGATTAGATTTGCCTTAGGGTTGCCATAAGGCGGAAACAACTTGCAGGCACGCAACAACAGCAAGAGCACTTTCGAAGGTGCTGATTCTGTTTGGAGGACAGGGTTCGACAGCCCTGACAGCTATGTCAAAGTTCAGACTAAAACCGGGAGCGGATATGCCACCCCACTCCCGTGGGAGCCACCCCATGGCAAGAGATGTCTGGAGAGAGGTTAGCATTTTCTCTTTGCAAACCCAACAGTACTTCTGCCTGAGTACTGGAAAGAGGAAGAATGAAAGAGAAATTAAGAGATGCTTCAGACGTTTTTTTTCTCTCCCTCCAAAATTCTCCCTGGATTTCCGAAGGTCTGAATTGCCTGACCTTTCCAGAACGGCATCAATGAAAGCATCTGCCACTCTTCTGCCTGAATAGAATTTCCCACTATCATCGTACATGTCTTTATTTCTGACAGATCGTCATTGCTTGGGGTTGATTAAAAAACACCGTGCGGTAAAGAATCCTGATTCAACGAGGGCTGCCACCTCAAGACTGTGGCTGTTCGGTGACCTCGGGTAGACTTGGACTTATCTCTTGGCTAGATTTCTTCCAAGGAGGTGCGCCGTTGTCTCCAGGATCAGAATTCAAAATGTCTTTAACAGGTTAGAGAGATGGGCCAAAACTAACAAAATGAATTTCAATAGGGAGAAGAAAATGAAATGCACAGATATAAGATGGCTGACACTGGCTTGACCACAGGCCATGTGACAGGGACTCTTAGTAGACCACAGGCTGAATGTGAGCCAGCGGTGTGATGCAGCAGCTAAAAAGGCCAGTGAGATTCTGGGCTGCATCAATAGGTGTCTAGCACCTAGGTCAGGTAATAGCACCATTTTATTCTGCTTTGGTTAGACCTCACCTGGAATCCTGCTTCCAGTTCTGGGCACCACAATTTAAGAAGGATACTGACAAGCTGGAACGTGTCCAGAGGAGGGATAGCAAAATGGTAGGAGGCCTAGAAACTATGAAGCCCTATGAAGAGCAGTTTAGGGAGCTAGATGTGTTTAGCCTGGAGAAGAGAAGGTTAAGAGGCGACATGATAGCTACGTTTAAATATTTGAAGGGATGTGATATGGGGGATGAAGCAAGCTTGTTTTCTGCTGCTCCAGAGACTAGGACATGGAGCCGTGGATTCAAACTCAAGGAAAAGAGATTCTACGTAAATGTGAGGAAGAACTTCCTGATGGTAAGAGCAGTTTGATAGTGGAATCCACTCCTTGGAAGTGTGGTGGAGTCTCCGCCTTCTTTGGAGGTTTCCAAACAGAGGCTGGATGGCTCTCTGTTGGCAAAGCTTTGATTGTGCTGGAAGAGACCAAAATGGTCATCAAGTCCAACCCCATTCCGCCACCCTCAAAGCGTTCCCGACAGATGGCCGCCTAGCCTCCGTTTAAAATCCTCCAAAGGAGGAGACTCCACCACCATCCCAGGCAGCGCATTCCGAACAGTTCTTACCCTCTGGAAGTTCCCCCTGGTGTTTAGGTGGAATCTCTTTTTCCTGCAGTTTGAAACGATGCTTCAATGAGTCATCGATTCTAACCGTGGCTCTCAACCCATCTGCAGGGTGGCAGGAGACACGCTGGCTAGAGTCAGCTCAGTAGGAAGAAAGAGTTCTGGGCTCACCCCAAGAAATGGAGCTGTTGAGAAGAGAGAGATGTAGATACACAGCTCCTTATTATTCCTACATCGTCCTACATCGTCCTGCATCTTCTTCGTTCTCCCCGCAAGAGGCGAACAGAAAGAGGTACGCCCGCTTCACGCCTCCTCCTCCCCGTACATTTTCCTTTGTGGTGAGCAGGGAAGGAAGGTAAAAACGCAGGAGGCAAACACAACAGCACTCTGCGGCGAACCTGTATGCCGTCGTAGCATTGGCAAGTGATCCGGAAGCCGCGGGAGAGCTTCAAATGGATGTAACTAAGCAACGCTCTCCTCCGATGGGCAACGGAGACCCCCCTTCCTTTTGTATCTCATGTATGGGGAAGAAGAGAGGGGAGAAAAGGAATGGAAAGAGGAGGTGAGGGAGGGAATCTGTGGCTCGAGCAAAGGGCCACCTTCTCCGCCTGCTAAGAAAGTCCAGGTTTAATCCACAGCATCTCCAAAGCTTGCGGGGAGGGGGTCTCCTTTCTTCCTGACCCTAAGAGCTGGACTCTGCTTCTTTTAGGGTCTTTAAATAGAGATCAGATGGCTGTCTCTCATGAGTGTCTGTTTTTGCACAGAGAAGCCTCCTTCATCTTTCTCTTTTGGAAGCTGCGTTGCAAGGTGTGCCTTCTAGTCGCTTTGGACTTGACCCTAGGTGACCTTAAGGTGAACCTATCACAGGGTTTTCTGAGTCCAAAAGTACGTGATGCACCCAAAATCACCCCATGGGTTTCCAGGGCTCATCAGGGAATCAAAACCTGGCCTGCCAAAGTTGTAGTCCAACGCCCAAGATTCCATATTGAGTGTTGAGACTATACTAGTTTCCGTGAATGTTACAAAAACTTTTTACCCATCCTGTTGTGCGTCCGACACATCCCAAAACATGCTCAGTAGTGACAGAATGCTGAGTGTCAGAGTATGCCCAGAAAAATATGCGAGAAGGGCCACAGAGTCTCTGAAACGCAAGCCCTCCCACCGCTGCAGCATTTTAATGCAGCGCCGCCTATGAGAAGGAAGCATTGGGAGGCTTGGCAGAGCTGCCATTGTGTCGATTCACCAAATACCTGAGCTCTGCCAACGCATTGGAGGTCGTTCCCTTTCAAAAAGCATTCCAGATACCCCTTCCCGCTGGGCCTCCATTCTCACCCTCGATTAATCTTCCAAGAATGCAGCTTTCTGGCAGTACATCCCCATGCTCACAAAAACCCCTGTCGGACGGAATTTGGCCTAACGCCCCTGCGGGTAGCAATCCCTTCCCTCCCAAAAGCAGTTTCATTAACCTCATTCCCTTCCTTCTGGAAATCAAAGGAAAAGCCAGCGAGAGGGGCTCGGTTGAGTTTCCTGCACCTGCCCCCATGCGCCTGTGACGCTCATGAGCTTGAAAATGTTTCAACATGTTGTTTTCTCCCAGGGAGCAGGAGTTTTCCAGCCATTTCCCACTCCTTTTCGTTTCTGGAGCGGCGTTCCAGAAACGACACGACTTTCGCATACCACGTTCGGGTGATTCACGCGCTCAACTGGTAGGACGGCAAGCCAGAACGGCGTGTTTCTGCTGAGCAGGCACTCCAGCAAGCTGGCGGTGAGTCATCTTCTCAGAACCTGAAGAAATCCACACCACTCTCCTACTCAGGGGGATGAAACCGATTCATAGGAAATTGTGGAGAGAAGCCCACTGTGGGGGACAAATCTTCCTGGATCCTCACGGGAACGATTTCACGGAGGCCTACCAGCAACTTTCTTGGCGGCCAGTTTGCCCAGCTCATAAGGCTCAGCTGCCCTGTGAATCACAAAAAGCCCAGATATCTGACCCACAAAAGCTCAAATGTTAAGGTGGATCATCTAAGCTCCCTTCCTCTCCTCCCTGTATTGTTCAAAATGCTGGCTTCTGGACAGCCTGTGGAGCGTGACCTTCACCAATGGAACGGCAGAATCCAAGGAATTAGAATCATAGATTCTTTGAGTCAGAAGGGACCACGAAGACCACCTGGTCCAGGCCACACCATGACGGAACACACAACTAAAGCGCTCCGGAGAGAGGCAGGCTTTTACATTCTCAAACAGTTTTTACATTCAAGGCCCTGGAACCGTAGAATCCTAGAAGGCCGTCCCGTCCAACCCCCGTCTGCCATGCAGGAAGACACCATCAAAGCATTCCCGACAGACAGCCATCCAGCCACTGTTTAAAACCTCCAAAGAAGGAGACTCCACCACACTTCCAGGCAATATATTCCACTGTCACATGGCTCCTAGCATCAGGAAGTTCTTCCTCAATTTCAGGTGGAATCTCTTTTCCTGTAATTTGAATCCATTGCCCCATGATCTAGTCTCTGGAGCAGCAGAAAACAAGCTTGCCCCATCTTCCATATCATGTCCTTTCAAATATTTAAGCACAGCAGTCCTGCAACCTCTTAACCTTCTTCTCTCCAAGCTAAACCCACCCAGCTCCCTAAGCCGCTTTTCATAGGGCTTCATGGTTTCCAGACCCTTCACCATTTTGGCCGCCCTCCTCTGGACATGTTATTCTTAGGCAGTGGTGCCTAGAAGTGGACCCAGTATTCCACATGAGGTCACTTCCAAAGATCACTTCCAAAACCACATTGGTGAGAACAGAAAGGACCTTTGAATAAGGGCTTTATGGTTTTCTGGAAGTAAGGGAAAACATTTGGATCTTCTCATGTTGCTGCTGCACTGGAGTCCAAATTATGAGCAAGGGTAGGAATGAGGAATATTCTCCAATGTTTTGGGGACTGGGTTCAATTTGGTGAACCCCATTCTCAGTCTGGTTGAAAGTCTGGTTGAACTCAGCATACCTTTCAAAAGAAACCCTAGATAAATTCTACAAGTCTGTTTAAAACCATCTTCACTCCATTGCTCCCTGCGTTATTCCTTTGTTGCAACAGAATCCCTTCATTTCTGTTCTTTTAGGGAAACCCCCAAATCTGCTACCCAACTGCCGAGCGTCAGAAATCGTAGCCAGCCCTGGTTAAAATTCTCTTTGCATCCTTTTGGACCAGCTGAAGTTTTCAGACATTCTTCAAAGGTAGCTCCATGCAGAGTGGGTTAACTGTAATCCAAAAAGTTCTTGACTTCAGGAGGTAATTCTTCACTCACTTGCTTCTCAAAGGAAGCCGCAAGCCCTTTTAAGAAGTTTCTTCCCACTGGGAGAAAGGCTTCGAGAAGCCATACCGTTTTCGAAGCCTGTTTGCAATTCTTGCTTTGCACAAAATTCAACCCAAGGGTTGTTTTTGCATTTTTCTGTGCAGGAAACAAGGATTTTGGGGACAGAAACATGATGTTTTCTGCATAAAACAACCACGTGCAAATGTTGTGCAAAGTCCAAAACTCTTGTTAGTATGACATTCTCCTTGTCAGGATTTCTTAACACACATGCACACACACAAATATGTGGGGTTTTTTTACTATTTTTCCAATGTTTTTTGCTATTCTTTCCATCTCTAAGGTAACTAAGGCAAAATAAAGGGCTGGTTGATGCAGGAGCCTTCTTTGCTGTCTCTTCTAAAGGTCACACCTGAATAGGAGGTTTAGGGACAGACTTCATTGCTTCCCTTCCTCTGTCTTTTCCTCGGGATGCCGACCACGGTTATAACAGTAGATTTGTACTGAACTCACTGACAAGAGAACAGCCAACAAAAGACTGTCACCAGGGATTATTCCAAATAAATATTGTTGCCTTATTTAAAAAATGCTATCACTCCCATCCTGACAATATTTATTAAGACGCCACTGTGGCAGCTCAGAAAACTGTTTCCTATTATATCTGGCTTGCTATTCAAACAAAGGCACAGGAAATTGGACGCTCTCGAGGCAACGATATCATCTAAAGAGGCCAGCCTGGGGCCTTGCGTCGGGGTGATGGGAGCCATCATTATCCACCCGGTGTTCTCAGCTGAGTGATCATCTCTCCCATACCTTTGGATTATGATTATCATAGAATCATAGAGTTGGAAGAAAAGCCCAAGGGTTATCCAGTCCAACCCCATTCTGCCATGCTGGACTACATTATCAAAGCATTGCTGACAAATGGCCATCCAGCCTCTGCTTAAAAATCTCCAAAGAAGGAGACTCTACCACACTCCCAGGCACCAGTCGAATTGCTCTTACCGTCAGGACGTTCTTTGTAATATTTAGGTGGAATCTCTTTTCCTGACGTTTGAAGAAATTGCTCCATGCCCTACTCTCTGGATCAGCAGAAAACTTGCTCCATCCTCCATATGACATCCACTTATGACCACGGAGCCTCAAAGGTTCCCAGTTCCCAAGTTAAGAATCACTGTCTTAGTGAATCATGAAGATGTTACTGGGGTACTGGCAAGAGTGCCTCAATGCTCATCAGCCTCTACCAGTGCTCATCAGCAATCCCTAACCATTGTCGAGATGTAAACCAGGAGTGCCTTATCCCCATCAAGGCTCCTTGCACATCAGTTTCCGTGTTTTTCCCCCCCTTTTTGTGTGAGCAAAGCCCCCTTCCACTGCTGGAGACGTGTTCTCTCTGCCATGTGGCTGCACATTCTGCTGCTGATTGGTCAGATGCTCTTTTTGCTCCTACTCCTCCCTTCTCAAGATAGTGACTGGAAGTAGCTAGAACGCCAGAACTCTGCTCTTCGCTGCCTGAGGGGGAAGTGCTGGTAAGCCTTTTATCTTGCTTTTTTTTCTCCCCCTCACCCCAACGCCACGGCCAGAGGTAAAAGAATGGGAGGGGGATCGCAGAGGGGTTCTTTGCAGTTTTCCAACTTTTGCAAAGATTCTGTGCCCCAAACTCTCGTGAATGTGGAGGGGCCACTGTAATTGCAATTAACAATTGGCATTCGATACTTTCTAGCACTCTGTTTAACCCTAGCAATGCCTAAGCTAGCTACCCGGTGTATTCTAATACACATCCAGCAGATACCTTAGTACACAAACCATGCATCCCAACACCTATATGGCAATGTCATGGCAGTCCCACTCTGTGCCATTTCTGGACGAAGAGGCCCAAGAACCACACTCCCCACAAAAGAAGGTTTTAAACAATTCCAGAATAACAGAGACTACGTAATCTCTTGTACCTGTTTCTCCTCTTCCTTTTACAACCAAGACTTGATTGGAATGGTCCCTTTTCCCATAGCCTTGGCTGATATTTCAATTTCCTACTGCAATCATCATAATAACAATCCTCCCCCACCCTTGTTTAAAAAAGAAAGAACAAGAAGATAAACTACCCAAGAACGACGGGGCTTCGGCGACAAATTTTTCACCTTGATTGGCATTATTCTAATTCCCCATGAATGCTGCTAATGATTAAAAGGCAGCAGGACTCTGTGTGTGTGTGTGTGTGTGTGTGTGTGTGTGTTTATAGAGAGACACACACACACACACAATCTTACCTGTGGATGCTTTTAAGCTCTTTGGTGGAGGATTTGAAAGGATTGCCTTCTGCCGCAGTAAGGAAAATCGCTTTTTAAAAATTTGTTCATTTCCTCCCCACCCTGCGGGGGGGGGGGGGAGCCACCTATAACTACAGTCTTCATAAAAAGAAAGGAGGAATCCAGGATTTAAGGATGTTGTCTCTTTGGCAGGGGAGATCGTCAGTCAAAGCCAAATTCATAGCCTATAACAGCAGCAACAGCAGCTACTGCAACAAAGATAGATAGATAGCTAGGTAGATAGATAGATAGATAGGTAGGTAGGTAGGTAGATAGATAGATAGATAGATAGATAGATAGATAGATAGATAGATAGATAGATAGATGAGAGAGACCTGGATAGATGGATGGATGGATAGATAGATGGATGGATGGATGAGAGAGAGGGAGGGAGATGGATGGATGGGGATAGATAGAGGGATGGCTAGATAGATAGATGGCTAGATAGACAGATAGACAGATAGACAGATAGACAGATAGACAGATAGACAGATAGACAGATAGACAGATAGACAGATAGATAGATAGATAGATAGATAGATAGATAGATAGATAGATAGATAG
The DNA here is from genome assembly GCA_030412105.1 of Cyclura pinguis. Classification (NCBI taxonomy): domain Eukaryota; kingdom Metazoa; phylum Chordata; class Lepidosauria; order Squamata; family Iguanidae; genus Cyclura; species Cyclura pinguis. The sequence goes on along the minus strand of CM059614.1, from coordinate 4,943,576 downwards.
ATAGATAGATAGATAAGTAGGTGGGTGGGTGGATGGATGGATGGATGGATGGATGGATGGATGGATGGATGGGCTGACCGACAGACAGACAGACAGACCTGGATGGATGGACAGATGGATGAGAGAGAGAAAAAGCTGGATGGATGGAGAGAAAGAGGGGGGGAGAGAGATGGATGGAGACAGAGAGAGAGAGACCTGGATGGGTGGACAGAGAGACAGACAGACAAATGGGTCTACAGGCAGTTGGTATATGCCTTCAAGTTGTCTCTTCAAGTCGTTCCCCATGACAGGTGACCGTAAGGTGAACCTACCGAGGGCTTTTCTGGGTCTGAAAGTGTGTGATCCAGTGAGTTTCCATGGCCAAGCAGGGAATTGAACCCTGGTCTCTGGGGGTCATCACCCAATGTTCAGACTACACCGTGTTGACATTCATAGCGTCACCGTAAGACAAAGCAGATCAGATGGCAAATACCCACAAAAGTTAGGATGAATTACAAGCCTGGAAGGCCAACCGTATACCTCTGCCATTTTTTGTTCTCCTCCTCAAATACAACCGTACCGAAAACAGAGTGAGTGTCATTTGCTGCAAACCTGAAAAGCAGAGGAGGGGGAAAGAAAGAGAAGCAAACACATCTGTTTTAAGCAGCTCGATTTCCACAGCTCTGCCGGAGAGACCTATTGGCCGAAACGGATTGCCCACACATTTTTCGCCTCCAGCTTACGGTGATGGATACTAAAGATCTTGGCAGGGTTGTAGCTACATATATAAAGAAGACACCAAATGTTCTTCCCTTTGCTAATGGGGACAGGTTGCAGGTTTGGCTCAGGGTGCATCATTATTCCTGCTCCATAAAGAGGCCGGGATACACGCGCCGAGTCCGAGGTCTTAATGAGCCGTCTACCCAAGCTGCGGGCCACCCGAGGTTGCCACCACAAGCCTTACAGAGGTCAAAATGACAGTCTGCTTAATTAGGACGGTCTTAAGGAAAGGGCACGAAGGAGATAGGCTCAGCATCTATTGACGAAAAGCGCTCTGGGTTGACTTGCAATAAACGGACCAAGATTTCTGATTCCAGGTTGTTGAATCCAGGATGGGCAAGGGACCATCTGGAAGCCATTTCGGGCCTCCTGTTTTGGTTCCCTCCATTCATTCACCATGTAGACAAACACACGCTCATGAATTTTATACTCACAAGGTGATTTCTACCACTGCCACCCCACACTGGAGGGAATGATTTTTCCATTAAAACAAAAATTTCGCTTTGGAAAGAATACAAGAAAGGTGCTGGAACAGCACAGAACTCACAGATCAGTTTTTGACCTTCAAAAGGTTAAAAAGGTCATAGTTCCCCCCCAACCCAAGACCCCTCCAGTTTAGACCCTGACTTTTCAGAGTTGTGTGGCCTGCAGTGGGTCTTGAGGGTAGAAAGTTGGACTTTAGACTCCCCAAAGTTACTCTTACTAGCTCTAAAACCTCACACACATACACAGAGTCGTGGTCCAGGCAACCAAAGTGAACCAACGTGTCCAGAGGAGAGTGACCAAAATGGTAGATGGCCTGGAAACCATGAAGCCCTATGAGAAGCAGCTTAGGGAGCTGGGGATGCTTCGCCTGGAGAAGAGAAGGTTGAGAGGGGACATGATAACCATGTTTAAATATTTGAAGGGATGTCCAATGGAGGATGGAGCAAGCCTGTTTTCTGTTGCTCTAGAGACTAGGACATGGAGCAGTAGCTTCAAACTCCAGGAAAAGAGATTCCACGTAAACATTAGGAAGAACTTCCTGATGGTAAGAGCAGTTCAACAATGGAATATCCCACCTGGGAATATGGTGAAGTCTTCTTCTTTGGAGGCTTTCAATGAGGCCATCTGTCTGGAATGCTTTGATGATTTCTTCCTGCATGGCAGAAAGAGGTTGGGGTCTCTTCCAGCTCTACGATTCCATGGCTCTCCCAAGCTCTCCCTTGTTTGCAGGTCCACTTCCTTCTGGAAGACCTCCAAAGGTGAGGCAGTAGCTTGTTCTGCCATCAGGAAGTGCTTGTAGAGTTCAGCTGTGAAACCCCCGGGGTTCCCCTCCCCACCGTGGGGGGAAACACAACTCAGGTTCTCAGTCGGCGCTTAACCTCCGCGAGATGTTTCTCCGAGAGGCGCAGTGACTTTGCCTGAGTCTCCCACCCTTGCGCCGGCACCGGCGAAGTCCCATCTCTTCATAATTAGCCCACATGCATTATTCATCGAGGTCAATGTCTCCGTCAGATTTGACAGCAGCAAAGCCTTCTGCCGGGAAAATAACCAGGAGGTTGTCTTTATTTGTGAAAATGATTCAGACACGGGGGTTTTAAAGGCACATACCGAGAGAGCTGGGGGCAGGGAAGAGAGGGAGAAAGCAGGAAAACAAGAGACAGAACCCAAGCACAGAAGAACATGCACGAGGTTGAGCAAAAAACCAGGAGTAGCAACACGGTGGGAAAAGCTACACATACGTGCACGCACGCACGCACGCACGCACGTAGAGGTGCATGAATATGTATATCTAATCATAGGCCTTTTCCGCACTACATTGTTCTAGCACTATCATTCCACTTTCAACCTCCTGTGGAATTCTGGGGTTTGTAGTTTACTGAGGCTAAAGAGCTCTCTGGCTGAGAAGTCTAAATGTCCCTCGCTAAACTGCAAAACCCAGGATCCCATAGGATATTGAAAGTGGAATAATAGCACTATAACAGTGTAGTGTGGAAATGGCCATAGATTCTTACCACTGGAAGTGTCATCTATTCCAACCCCAAGCCATGCAAGAAGACACAACTAAAGCCCTTCTGAAAGATTATCCTCTAATCTCAGTTTAAAATCTCCAGAAAAGGAGATCCCATCACTCTCATTCCACTGCTGAATAGTTCAGTGTAGAAGTTCTTCCTAATGTCTCAGTGGAGTTTCTTTATTTTTTTTTCTTGTAATTTGAATCCATCAGTTCATATTCTAGTCTCTGGAGCAGCACAAAACAAGTTGGTCCCATCTTATCTCCTTGCAAACAAGCTAGTGAATTGTGGGCTAGATAATGCTACTGTTGGGTAGATTTCTGACTGGTTGACCAATCTAACCCAAAGAATGCTCACCAATGGCTCCTCTTCATCCTAGAAAGAAGTGGGGTGCCACAGAGCACTGTCCTAGGCCCAGTGCTATCTCAGTTTGGACAGAGTTACTAGCTTGGTAGATAGAGGGAATGCTGTGGACATAGTGTATCTTGACTTCAGTGGGGCCCTTGAGAAGATCACCCATGATATTCTTGCAAACAAGCTAGCAAAATGTGGGCTAGATGATGCTACTGTTGAGGAGATTTGGAACTGGTCGACCCACTGAACCCAAAGGATGCTCACTAATGACTATTCTTCATCTTGGAGAGACGTGACTATTGGGGTGCCACAGGGTTCTGTCCTGGGCCCAGTGCTATTCAATATCTTTATAAACGATTTCGATGAGGGAATAGAGGGCATACTGATCAAATTAGGAGGGGTGGGTAACACCCCAGAGGACAGGATCAGAATTCAAAATGATCTTAACAGATTAGAGAACTAGGCCAAAACTAACAAAATGAATTCCAACAGGGAGAAGTGTAAGGTGTTGCCCCTGGGCAGAAAAAATGAAATGCACAGATATAAGATGGGTGACACCTGGCTTGATTAGAGTACATGTGAAAAGGATCTAGGAGTCTTAGTAGACCACAAGCTCCATATGAGTCAGCAGTGTCATGCAGCAGCTAAAAAAGCCAATGCGATTCTTGGTTGTATCACTGGGAGTACGGTGTCTAGATCAAGGGAGGTAATGGTCCCACTCTACTCTGCTTTGGTTAGACCCCCCTCCCCGGAATCCTGTGTCCAGTTCTGGGCACCACTGTTCAGGAAGGATGTTGACAAGCTGGAACATGCCAAGAGGAGGCTGACCAAAATGGTAGAAGGCCTGGAAACCATGAAGCCCTGTGAGGAGCGGCTTAGGGAGTTGGTTATGTTTATCCTGGAAAACAGAAAGTTAAGAGGGGACGTGACCCAGGTCCCTTTTTTATTCACATGAGAAACTGCCCTGCAATGAAGAACCTTGCTTTCTTTTGGAGTGGTTCTTTTGGGTGTCCCAAAAGGTGGCCTTCTTGGCAACCAAGGCTGCCCCCTTAAGAGAAAAAAGAGAGGGTGTCTAGTTAACTGGCAGGCATATTCTCGGTTGGTACAGCACAATCTGTGACCTGACAGTGTTTCTATTATACTTTTTTTTTAGCATTTGTAATTGTTTTACCATTTGTAATTGTTTGAAATGGCCAGCAATCCAATTCAACAAATTGATCTATCTATCTATCTATCTATCTATCCATCCACCCATCCATCCACCCATCCATCCATCCATCCATCCATCCATCCATCTATCTGTGAATTTTTACAGATATAAAGCTTTTCCTGCCCTGTTGCTATCCATAATCTTCACTCACCCCACCATCTCTCCGTCTCACTCTTTCTGTTCTTCCTTTGGGGCATCCTTTTTGCTTCCTTTACTGCCTCCCACTGCTGTAGACATTTGATTTTCACCCTGCAGGATGGAAGGTAGGGTCATTTTGCTTGCACTGCCTTGAGACCATGGCACGGAGAGCTTTTTCTTTGCATTCTATCGACACAAGTTGTTAGCATTTCCTTGGCACCACGCTGACCGAAGACGTTAGCCCTTTCTTCGAACCACGCTGGAGAAGATTGCACTTTGCTCATGCTAAGTTAACCATTGAAGATAGTGTGAAGCTGTGGACTTTTCTTTTTAAAAACGATGTGTTTCCATTGATCCCGCAACTGCCACCAATTGTGAAAGTCATCCATCCGTCTCACCACTGACACTAGTTGTGGAGACCTCCTCCGGCCCCACCGCTACGGCCATTTGGCTAATCTCCCCAGTGGACGTCACCGTCCTTCAACTGCTGCCATCACAGTGTGCCTGAACTCAAGCTTTCCAATATCGTGTAGCATTCTGAGAAACATAAATGGGTAATACAGAAATTATTTATTTAACAGAAACTGAACAGAACATCAAAAATTATTTCACGGAATCGGCCATGGCCTGGATAACTTGCGCTCACAAACTTCATTCACTGAAGCATTTATTTGGATCAAAGCAAGCAACCTTCCTTAGAAGTTGCTCAGACTGTCACATATTGGATCGCTACAGATTTTATACCTTGTCATACAAATTTAGGCACGCATAGCAGCAATTAGTGAAAGTCATAAATCTCATAGACATTTTCCCAGACCTTCTGTTGTTTACATATCTTTCATCCTTGAAGTGGAAACAAGTTTTGGCTTCTTATCGTGAGCACTGCCAGTTCCCATAACACCTTCCCAATACTTTCGTTTTCCCCCTCTGATCTTCTCTCCCTTGCCCCGGGTGCACTGTAGAAACGAACAATTAACCATTTGGTGCCCTCAAATACCTTAGCGAATTTCAACCAGCTACTTTGTTGCCCTACCCATTGGCAATTGGCTTTAGCTAACTATAGTAATATCTAAGCTAGCAAATCTATTCTACAACATATACTAATACACATCCGGCAAATACTCTAACCTTACTCAGTGAGTATTTTGAGAACAGGAGAGATATCCTGTGTAACGGAGACAAATGGCCCAGAATGCAGGAATGAGCAGTTTGATGGCGGACTGGAGCCCTGGCTGGCTTCGGGGGGCGAGTGGATACGGTGGGTTGGAGGAGATGAGGGTCGAGAAATATCCGTTCCTAAATCTCCAGGTTTATAAAGAATGCATTGAAACCGGGGCCAAGGGTGGCGTGTCCTGTCTCAGCCGGCACTTAAATGCCACCGCAATAACAAACAGGATACATTATTTAACAGCCACCGTGCCTGACCCTACAAGGATGCTTTGCAGAGCCGCTTGAATGTCAGAGAGAAGGATGTCAGGGCTCCGGCGACTGCTGGCGGGGCAAGCTCCCTCTGATTTACAGCGCAACTGGAGCTGGAGACAAAAGAGAGCTAAAAGCAAAGGGGGAAATCGAAGCGAAGGGAAAGAAGAGGAGAGGGAAAATGGGTAGGGGAGAGAAACAATAATGCTCAGAGCAAGGGTTAGGTCTTTAACCACCAGAAGCAGAAGCAAATAATTCTCTCCTTTGGAGAGAAAAAGCATATAGCAGGCAAACTAGGCGCAGACCTGGCTTCCGGGTCAGGGGTGCAGTGAATCCACTCCAGGTTTTAATGAGAGATTTTTAATGAAAAGCTTGAAAACCATACCTACGAGGAGTGACTTAGGGAGCTGGGGATGTTTAACCTGGAGAAGGTGAAGAGGTGACAACACGGGGCCTTGGGGCCACATGTATTCCACACGCCACATTCTTCCCCTCCCTCATATAGGCTGCGGAGGGGGAAAGTAGGTGGTCCCTACAAGCTGCCTTGGATGGCCTTCTATGCGTTGGTAGACTGACGTTCCCAGCATCCCTCACCATCCCCTTATACCAGCTAGGGATGATGGAGGTGACAGTCTCCCAGCATCTAGAAGGACAAGATGTGTTCTCCAGGTGTTCTATCACAAGAACTAAGAAGGTCACCCATCCAAACAGTTGTCCTTCAAGTCTACAAAAGTGGAAATGGTCTCTTGCTCCCTCAGTTACAGGGGGCACTAGCAGTCAGAAGGAACGGCTGACCATTCCAGGCCATCGGTCACAGAAGGAAGCCCATCTGCCCCTCTCCCAGCCCCAAAGGCTACCAGTTTCCTTCTTGGTGACCTCCGGCTTCTCTAGATGTACCAGACCTCTCTGGAGAAGCTTGGTCTCACTCTGCCACCTGCTGGCCGGCAGGGGAAACTACAAGACATTGCCAGCTAGGTGTTTCCCATGATTCTCCCGCTCTGGGTGAAATCAGCTGACCCTTGGCGACCAATCACGTGCTACTGAGGGATATAAAAACCTCACCAAGGTCTTGTTTTCCCTCAGTCCAGACAGCTTGTCACCGAGGGAAGACGGCCATGGCCTAACGTTTATCGCCAGGCTCTACTCAACCTAGCAGACTCCTTCTGAGGTCTAGGCCCACCATTAGCAGGGAGCTGGGGAAGTTACTTTATCTATGAAGGAATATCATGCCAGGGATGAGCAGTGAGACCTGGCGTATCATCCAGCCACAGCTCAGTTATGGATGGCTTGAGCGTGTCGTCCATCTTAGAAGGAACCTCCAAAGCTTTCTCACGGGACAACGGATTTCAGGTGTCCTCAAAGAACAGCCAGTTGTCGGCGATTTCTGTTGTGGTTACGTGCCTCGTGGCATTCCTCTTATAGGGATTTCTTGGCTAGATTTCTCCAGATTAGGTTAGCCATTGCCAGTTCTGGGCACCACCGTTCAGGAAGGATCTTGAGAAGCTGGAGCATGTCCAACGGAGGATGACCAAAATGGTTGAAGGCCTGGAAACCATGAAGCCCTCTGAGAAACAGCTTAAGGAGCTGGGTGTGTTTTGCTTGGAGAAGAGAAGGTTAAGAGGGGACGTGATAGCCACGTTTACGTACGAAAGATGGACCGAGCCTGTCTTCTGCACGGAGCAATGGCTTCAGACCTCAGGAAAAGAGATTCCACCTAGACCTTAGGAAGAACTTCTAACGTAAGAGCGACTCAACGCTGGAATACAGGGCTGCCTGGGAGCGTGGTGGAGTCCCCTTCTTTGGAGGTTTTTAAACAGAGGCTGGATGGCCCTCTGTCAGGAAGGGTTTGACGGCGTCTTCTTGCATGGCAGGAGGAGGTTGGACCGGATGACCCTTGGGGTCTCTTCCAGCTCCGTGGTTCTTCTGTGGGGTGGGGCTGACACTGGCGGAGGAGCTCCCAGAGCCGGTAGCTGAGGTTCATTAGTACTCATAGAAGGAGGCAATAACAAACTACCCCTGAAGACTTTTACCTTGAAAAGTCCTATAATGAGAAGGATGATTGACATGACTTTTAAAGTGGGCGACAACGGCACCGGATATTTCCCGGGCTCGGTCATTAACCAAAAGGGAGACCGCAGCAAAGAAATCAGATGTCAGAGACCTGGAGGGGAAGTTGTGACAGAACTAGATAGGATTCTCAAGTGTCAAGACGTATCATTAAATACCAAAGTGAGAATCATCCAGGTCATGCTACTTCGGATTTCATGGAATATTTGAGTTGGAAGGGATCTCAAGGGCCATCCAGTCCAACCCCATTCGGCCATGAAGGAAGACACCGTCAAAGCATTCCCTTTGACAAATGGCCATCCGACTTCTGTCTAAAAACCTCCAAAGAAGGAGACTCCACCACACTCCATTGAAGCAGCGTATCCCACTGTCGAACCGCTCTTACCGTCAGGAAGTTCTTCCTCATGTTTGGATGGAATTTGTTTTCTTGCAGTTTGAAGCTGTTGCTCCGTGTCCTAGTCTCTGGAGCAGCAGAAAACAGGTTTGCTCCATCCTCCATGTGAAATCTCTTTAAATATTTAAAAATGGCTATCATGTTGCTTCTTAACCTTCTCTTCCCCGGGCTAAGCATGCCCACCTCCCTAAGCCCCCACGTTTGCTGGGATTGGGACACTGGACCTGTGCAATAGAAGGGGAAAAAACACAAATATCAAAATGTGTCGGGGGGGGAGGGGTTTGGAAAAACACACAGATCATGAAATCCATGAAAGCCAAACCTGCAAATGTGGAGGGCTGACTGTTATTTATGTATAGTTTCTTTCTTTCTTTCTTTCTTTTTCCATAGTCATGGATTAATTTGTTTCTCTCCCCTAGTAAAATGGATAAATATTAAATCTGGAAAAAGTAAAACAAAAAAATGCCCCTTGTGCTAAGGAAAAAATATTCTCTGTACATGGTCAGATGAACTGTTAATCTTTATGTTCCGTCATGGAGGCCAAGCATTCAAGGACGAGGTGACTGACGTTAGAGCCAAATTTTCGGACCGGACAATTGCCGATCGTGCACTGCTGGAAGAACTGTGCGATGTTGTCTGAATTCTGCCCAAGAATGTCATTCTGGCCTTTTAGAATGGGTTGAGGGGTGGAATGCGTTGTTTTTCTTGCTCTCTCTACAGAGGGAATAATTTCCGTGAGCGCACAGGAAGATGGAAGGGTGTTGAAACAGCCCAGGACAATGAGCTCATCTGCATTCGTTCGAGCCGATGTATATTATCGTTAATTGAAAAAGTAATTAAAAATCAACAGTTTGTTGATTTTTCTGGGAGAGAGAGAAATGAGATTATTTCATTTAAAAAGGCTTTAAAAAAAAAGAAAAAGAAAAGACAACCTCAGGCCAAGAATTGAGTAGCAGAATATAAAAATTTGGGGGGTTAAGACACGCGGAAAAAGCAGAGGGGGCACAATTAACCGGTACCTCTCTGCCAATTTTGATTCGAAACAATCTAACGTTGCCTCCTTTCTTTTTTAGGAGCGCTGAGAGATGCTCAGAGATCACGAGGATTTCATTGTCTCCGTGTCGTAGCGGAACCAGGGCACGGTGGGTTGAAGCCCTAGGACTTGTTCCATTGACAGGGACAAGGGTACCATTGGCCCCCATCAATGTTTGGCATCATCATCGTCATCCTCCAGTACGGGAGTTAACATCTTGGTAAGCCAGCCGAGGTTTACAGCTCTCCAATTAGAGTCTTTTATCAGCAGCCACGAGCAGTTTATAACCGTTTGTTAGCCCGTTACCAGCCGTTGTTTTTGCATTTTTGCGGTTTCATACACCACAAGCTGAACATGAGTCAGCGGTGTGATGCAGCTGCTAAAAAAGCCAATGCGATTCTGGGCTGCATCAAGAGGAGTATAGTGCTGAGATCAAGGCAAGTAATAACACCACTCTATTCTGCTTTGATCAGACCTCACGTGGAATCCTGCGTCCAGTTCCAGGCAACACAGTTCACAAAGGAGATTGACGAGCTGGGGTATGTCCAGAGGAGGGTGACCAAAATGGTAGAAGGCCTGGAAACTGTGAAGCCAAATAGGAGCGGCATAGGGAGTTGGGCATGTTTAGCTTGGAGAAGAGAGAGTCAAGAGGCAACGTGACAGCTGTGTTTAAATATTTGAAGGGATGTCAGATGGAGGATGGAGCAAGCCTGTTTTCTGCTGTTCCAGAGGCTAGGACATGGAGCAATGCATTCAAACTTCAGGAAAAGAGATTCCATCTAAATATTAGGAAGAACTTCTTGATGGTAACAGTCATTCAACGGTGGAATATGCTATTGCCTGGAGTGTGGTGGAGTCTCCTTCTTTGGAGGTTTTTAAACAGAGCTTGGATGGCCACCTGTTGGGAATGCATTGACGGTATCTTCCTGCATGGCACATTGGGGTTGGACTGGGTGGCCCTTGGGGTCTCTTCCAACTCTATGCTTCTATGAAAACTGGTTCTCACCTTGAACTCTGTACCCTGCAACGTTTCCACTAAGGTTCCATCATAATGTTCCAAAATATCTTTGGAGTAGAGACTGCACTGCACGGTTCATTCCTGGCTTCAAGAGAGGTCTCCAAGGTGCTGAACGCTATTTCCAAGCAGGTTCAGGACCTTGGAGAGCAGCCAACACAACCAACCCAAAATCTGGAACGGAGTCGCTGTCCCACTGACGTGGCAGCCGCCGCTCAGCCACTCCAAAATCTCCAGCCTACTTTTTTTAAAAAAGCAAAATGCCGTCGTGTGTTTGCGTACGGCAGGGGGTCCACCCGCACAGTCTGTTTCTCTAATCTTCCGGCTGAGTCTAACCCTCTGGAGCTTCATAAAGGAGAGCGGGAACCCCTTCTAAATTCACGAACGCCGCGGTTATGAGTTAGCAGACAAATTCCTTTTCATCCGAAACGTACCGCAAACGCATTCGTTTCCAGAGTACATTCCTTGCGGAGTACTGGCGAGGAGCGCGCAGTGAAAATTTTTTTTCCCGAGCTGGCTGCCATCCTTTCCCTGGCTTTGCGTACACGCCGAGCATCTCTCTCTCCCCCCCCGTTCTTTTTCCTTTTTCCTTTTTTTCCCCCCATATTTCACTGCCTGACACAGACCCCGAAGTAAGTAATGAAATTCTTTTTGGAAAGTGACAATCTCTCTCCGAACAACCCGGCCCCGTCGAGGCGATTGCGGCGTAAAACAGATGAGTACCCTCCCTGACAGCTAATTGTGTCTGCCTTAATTACAACAAGAGGAATTTAATCAGCTGTGCCGAGGCAGAGGTTTTTTGGGGGGGACCGCGGGCGGAGAGAAGAGCCATCTGGAAGGTACCTGATGGAGGAGGGAGACTCAAGAGAGCAGGGGAAGGATGCAGCGGGAGAAAGCCGGAGAGAGAAAAACCACGGAGGGCCCCACTATAAAGTAGAAAGAGGAAGCTGCTCGGGGGTGTAGCTCCGAGGGGACAAAATGAGGTGTGCAATGGTGGAATTATTAGAATCCTACATTTGGAAGAGACCCCAAGGGTCATCCAGTCCAACCCCCTTCTGCCACGCGGGAAGACACCGTCGAAGCATTCCCCTCAGATGGCCATCCGACCTCTGTTTACAAACATCCAAAGAAGGAGCCGCCATCCCAATCCGAGGCAATGCATTCCACTGTCAAACCGTGCTTACCCGCAGGAGTTTCTTCCTACTGTTTACGTGGAATCTCTTTTCCTGAAGTCTGAAGCTTCGTGTTCTGGTCTCTGGAGCAGCAGAAAACAGACTTGCTCCATTCTCCATATGACAGATATTTAAACAAGGTTATCGTGTCCCCTTTTAACCTCCTCTTCATAGAATCATAGAGCTGGAAGAGACCCCCAGGGGCCATCCAGTCCAGCCCCCTGCTATGCAGGAACACCCATCAAAGTGTTCCCAACAGGTGGCCCTCCAGCCTCTGCTTAAAAACCTCCAAAGAAGGAGACTCCACCACAATCCATGGAGGCAGCAGATTCCACGACCGGACAGCCCTGACCGTCAGGAAGTTCTTCCTGAGGTTCAAGTGGAATCTCCTTTCCTGCAGCTTGAATCCATTGCTCCTTGTCCTAGTCTCTGCAGCGGCCGAAAACAAGCCTGCTCCCTCCTTGATATGATATCCTTTCAAATATTTAAATATGGCTATCATGTCCCCTCTTACCCTTCCCTTCTTCGGCAGGCTAAACATCCCCAGCTCCCTAAGCCTCCCCTCAGAGGGCTTCGTGGTTTCCAGACCTTCTACCATTTTGCTTCTTTGGACATGTTCGAGCTTGTCCATATCCTTCAGAACTGGACACAGGGTTCCAGGAGAGGTCTGATGGAAGCAAAATAGCTAACGGATGGGCTTGGTTAATAAAAGTCAGTTCAGAATGTCATGAAAGGATAAAGAAGGTACTATTGTATTGCATTGCATTGGAGTGAAGTTCATAGAATCACAGAAGTGGAAGAGATCCCAAGGTCTCTTCCAGTCCAGCCCCATTCTGTCGTGCAAGAAGACACCGTCAAAGCATTCCCCACAGATGGCCGTCCGGCCTCTGCTTAAAAACCTCCAGAAAAGGAGACTCCACCACACTCCACTAAGGCAGCAGCGTGTTCCACTACCAAACTATTCTTTCCATCAGGAAGTTCTTCCTAACGTTTAGATGGAATCTCTTGTCTTGAAATTTAATCCATTGCTCCGTGTCCTAGTCTCTGGAGCAGCAGAAAACAAGCTTATTCCATCCTCCGCCTGATTAGAAGTCCCCAAAGAAGGAGACTCCGCCGCTTTCCCAGGCAACAAGATATTCCGTTGTCGAACCGCCCTTACCATCAGGAAGTTCTTCCCAATGTTTAGGTGGAATCTTTTTCCCTGAAGTTTGAATCCCGTAGACTGGAACAATTGTTTCTCATGTCCTGGAAATGACGGTTCACTTCTTCTAAATGCTGGCAATCAAGTTTCTAGTCCTTGGTGAGCTCATTTGTCCCTGCAGTCTCTTCTTCCTGTTTTGCTGAGACGTTCCTGCGCCAGGCACAGAGTTCACCAAACTGGCAGGCCGTATCCCTTCCCTCCCGCCCTCCCTCGCCTGTTTTCTCCAGTCTTCCGTAGCGTGATCTCCGAGATGCTCAGAGACGTGTCCTGCCAGGCAGGTGATGCCATCGCCTGCTTGGCCTGTCATCTCCCGGCCGCCTGATGTGTTTGGACAGCCCTGCAGGTTGATGGACGAGCTATTTCAGGTGAGGCAGATGGTTGTCACTCATTAGCGCGGCAGGATGTCAGAAGTTCAAGACAAGTTGACGCCCCCAACCTGGGGAGCTTGCGGGAAACAAAAGAAGAAGCAATTCTTGCTTTTTCTGTTTGTTTGTTTTAGAGTCACAGAGCTGGAAGAGAGCCCAAGGGCCATCCAGTCCAACCGCACTCCGCCATGCAGGAAGACACCATCGAAGACACCCAACAGCCTCTCTTTAAAAGCCTCCAAAGAAGGAGACTCTACCACACTCCCAGGCAGTGCATTCCACTCTCAAACTGCTTGTACTCTCAGGAAGTTCTTCCTAAGCCATTGCTCCATGTCCTAGTCTCTGGAGCAGCAGAAAACAGGCTTGCTCCATCCTCCGTATGACATTCCTTCAAATATTTAAACATGTCTATCATGTCGTCTCTTCACCAGGCTAAACATACCCAGCTCCCTAAGCCACTCCTCATAGGGTTTCATGGCTTCCAGACCTTCCACTGTTTTGGTCTCCTTCCTCTGGACACGCACCGGCTTGTCAATATCCTTCTTGAACTGTGGTGCCCAGAACTGGACACAGAATTGCAGGTGAGGTCTAACCAAAGCAGGATAGCCACCTCCCTTGACCTAGACACTAGACTCCTCTTGATGCAGCCCAGAATCACATTGGCTTTTTTAGCTGCCGCATCACACTGCTTGCTGACTCATGTTCAGCTTGGGGTCTACTCAGACTCCTAGATCCTTTTCATATGTGCATGTTTTAACATTTCACCCTGTGCAATGCAAGAAATTTGAGGACTGAACAACATTTTCATTGAAGAGACAGAATTTATATTTAAGGGGCAATTTCCACATGACCCCACCGCCACCATAGCTTCCCTGAGTCCGAGCCGAAAAGGGGAGGGAAGAAAAGGAAAGAGCATAAGAACGGCTCAGCTCCAAATGGGAAGCCTTCCTCTTTGCCTTGTCATGATGGGCAGAGACTGGCAGGAATCCCTGCCAGGCAGCAATGGGATTTCTAGACAGAGAAGCAATTCCTGCCTCCAACGAAAAGCATGAACGGGGGCGGGGGGTGCTATGGATTTCCATGCACCGCTGATGTCAGAGCTGAAAAGACAAGGGGGAATCACACTTGGAAAAAGGCCAGTTTTTTCCTTTTTGACAAAATGTTCCGTTCGCTTGCCAGCAGTGAAGTGATGCTGCAGACATTCTCTGCAAGAACAGCTGGTGACAGGAGGCCATTTTAAGCTTGGCTTGGATTGCAGCTTAATTTTTTTCTTTTAAGGGCGTACTTTTCTGCAGCAGATAGGAAGTTTGCATTTCAGGATGTGCTTTTTTTGCTGTCCTTTACAGAATCTCTGTAACTCCTCTGCCATCCCTCTTTTTCAGCAGCTTTTAAAATGTCCGGCTTTCTCTCTTCTCTTCCCGCTTTGTCCTCGGCTGACTTCAGTTGCAGCAAACTCATCTCAAAGTGCAAAGACTCCAACTGTCTGCATTAGGCAGGAAGGTTCCTAATAAATCCTCCGTCATCCTACTTTTTTTCACCTGCTTTTAAAACATTTCCGGTTTCTTTATTCTCCTTCTCTTCTCCCCCTTTGTCCTCAGCTTACTTCAGTTAGAATCATAGAGTCATAGACTGGGAAGAGACCCCAAGGGATGTCCCGTCCGACCCCCTTCTGCCGTGCGGGAACACGCCATCGAAGCATTCCCGACAGATGGCCATCCAGCCTCTGTTTAAAAACCTCTAAAGAAGGAGACTCCACCACACTCCCAAGTTGTGCATTCCAGTGTCAAACTGCTTTTACTGTCAGGAAGTTCTTTCTGATGTTTAGGTGATATCTCTTTTCCTGTAGTTTGCATCCATTGCTCCATGTCCTAACCTCTGGAGCAGCGGAGCAGCAGAAAATAAGCTTGCCCCGTCTTCAACATGACATCCCTTCAAATATATAAACGTGGCTATCTTGTCCCCTTTTAACCTTCTCTTCTCCAGGCTAAACATACCCAGTTCCTTCAGCCGCTCCTCATAGGGCTTCACGGCTTCCAGACCCTTCACCATTTTGGCCGCCCTCCTCTGGGCACCTTGCGGCTTGTCAATGTCCTCCCTGAACTGTGGTGCCCAGAACTGGACACAGGATTCGAGGTGAGGTCTGACCAAAGCGGAATAGAGTGGTGTTATTACTTCGCTTGATCTCAACACTGTACTCCTATGGATGCAGCCAAGAATCGCGTTGGCTTCTTCAGCTGCTGCAAACTGGGTTCAAAGTGCAAAAGTAGTGTGCACTCAGCTTAGGGGAGAGGACAGGAGTCTTGCCTCCCCAGTGGGTTCAAGCAGAAGCAACCTGCTGCAGTGCGCTGTTCCCCATTAATAATGTTTGCCATCTTCACCGCACTCCGATGTTGCTTGGCCACATGTGTCCCAGTTTTCTTCTGTGCAATGTCAGAGGAGGTGCTTTCACTACCGTCAGCCCTCCACATTTGCAGGTTTGACTCTAACAGATTTGATTGTTTGCGCGTTTGTCCAACCGCCACCCCCTCTGCTCCAAATGCTTCTTTTCTGGGGGGACCCATTAGAGCTGGAGGGAGAACCTAGCCCACAGATAAGTTCAGCACTGTGGAGAGTGCCTTTTGGACTATGAACAAAACCCAAATGTAGATGCACCGCATCTCTGACATATATGCCGCTGGCCATCACTGCTTCCTATACTCTGAAAAAAAGAAAATAATTGGAATTTTTCTCTGGCAACATTCCCTTTTCCAAAGAAGATGGCTGCCATTGTGGAAGCCCAGCCAATGCATTTGGCCTTCTATAGATCCATTTTCTTGGCATCAGAAACCTGCTATTCTTGGTATCTTTACGGGAGGTGAAGCAGGAAGGGGTTTGTGAAGAATACATTCTGTTTTTCTATCATATATTTCCCTCTCTATGATTTCTATAAAAGCTTTTATAGTTTTTCTCAATCCTCCCCTATCCAAAGCACTTATTCTATGCAGAAAAAGGCTAAAGGAAAAAGATTTTTACTAGATTAAGGGGAACCGGGGAGGTAAAAAAAAAAAAATTAACACGGGCAGAAGCAAATGGTTAACCGTTTTGCAAGTCCAGCATGCCCGTAAATGAATAATAGGGAGGAATTGGAGAGTTATTTGGGAAAACATAGCGAGTTTACAGGCCTGATTCACATACAGGCCGATCTGAAAGCTTTTATAAGAGTCGTAAATATTATACAAGGCAAGCGATATTACAAGACTGACTTGGTTGCACACGGTTTAAAACCTAGGCACACCTCGGGGTCTAAGAAGGAGAGGAGATCAGTGCTGTTGGATCTGTCCAAAGGCATGCCTGCTCCAGCCTTCGGTGCAGTGATATAATGGAACCAGGACTTGCAGGGTTGAAATTCCAGGACTTGTGGACGTCACCTGCCACCTGTTCAAGTTCCTGTGGTCCTTCGGAGCTCAGCTGCAATTGCCAAGGTATGTGGAGGGCCTGCAGTGCCCAGAAGTGGTGAGTTCCATGTCAGTAGGGTGGTGAATCCACTCCGATTTTCACCAGCTTTTATAGGAGCTTTCCAAGGTGCTGGATGTCTTGAGGAATAGATTTCAGAACCTTGGAGAGCTTCTGCAAAGGTGGAAAAGCTGGTCTGGATTCGCTACCCCACCGACATGGTGCCACCAATTGACACAATGACCGAGTTACATTTCTGTGCCCCCTGAAGCCTCACTCTTTAAAAAAAAAAAAAATGGGCAATTTCCAGGTGATCTTTGGCCCCCAAATTGCTCCAGCCTGAATGATGTTATGTGCCTTCAATTCATTTTCAACTTGCAGAGACCCTAAGGCAACCTATTATGAGGTTTTGTTGGCAAGATTTGTTCAGAGGGGCTTGCCTTTGCCTTCCTCTGAGGCTGAGAAAGAGTGACTTGCCCCGCTCATGGCTGAGTGGGGATTTGATCTCTCAAAGCCCATGAAAAACACTCAAACCACTTTGCCACACTGGCTTTCTGCTGCTTGCATATCATCTCTTGAGAACCCTGAAAAGAGCCACAGATTGACCTGAAAGAGTCAGGAAGTGATATGACCTGAAATCCAACACAAATACAAAATTCCACCTTCAGGCCACAAAAGCCAAACACTCAGGTATGGGATGAAGGATTGCTTGGCAATACTACGTGCAGGAAGGCATGGATACTTGGTTTGGCAGTACTGCCTGTGAAAGGGGACATCGGAATTAGTGCTGATCATAAGTTGAACATGAGCCAGCAGTTTGATGCTGCAGCAAAGAAGGCAAATGCTTTTTTAGCCTGCATTAATAGAAGCGTAGTTTCCAAACTGAGGTAAGTAATAGTCCCACTATATTCTGTGTTGGTCAGGCCTCATCTGGACTGCTACAGTCCGTTCTTGGTGCTCAAATCCCTGCTCAGCCATGGAAGGATATCAACAAATTGGAACGCGTTCAGAGAAAGGCAGCAAGAATGATAAGAGAACAAGAGATAGGAAAATCCACTCAAATGCCCCTTGCTGGACCATTCGGTTCTATTCTATTCAAGTCCGCTATAATACATTATTTTATATACGCTACCTAAGTCCATCTTGAAGCTCTCATAAAAATTTTAAGCCAGCGACATTAAAATGCATATTTAATGCAGTGTTGAAAAACAATAGCAACACCGCAAAGCCATTTTAAGTGCCGTTTGCAAATGATGAAGAGCTTAGCGGCCCATCCACCACCAAAGCCAAGGCGTTTGGACCGACCGTCCGTATATTTGCTTTTAATTAAGCGGAGCTTTGGCAGTCCTGAAGAGTTGAGGTTACATCGATTGGTGAGCTGCCTACTCTTCTGGCAGCAAGAATTTTGAAATATGGGCTGCTAAAGAGTGAGACCGTGTTTCTTCGAAGGCCTTGGCTTGAGTCCGGGGTTCAAATCCTGACCCATATCCGTGGGAACATTAATGTAAGCTCCATTGACTCATTGCTTCTAATCCATTTGGACCAGGGAAGGACCAACAGTTGAATTCAGTCAAGAAGTGGAAATTACGTGGCCCTCCAGATGTTGTGGAACTACAACTCCCAGCATCCCTGACTATTGGCTGTGCTGGGAGTTATAGTCCAACAGTAACTTCATCTCACTATGTGCCTTCAAGACACCTCTGTCTTATGGAGACCCTGTCATGGCATTTTCTTGGTCAAATTCAGATTCTCAATCAGAGGAACTCTATTATCAATCAATCAATTGCTGATTTCCCGTCATTGACCAAGAAGAACTTTATTTTTCAGAGAAACGTACCATCCTTTTTGCTCGAGTGAGGTCTAACGTGCTACAAACTTCACAAATCGGGGCCTGGCTTAGCCCCAAACCCTTCCTTCTGTATATAAAGTGGAATTGATTGCTTTCCACTGGAGTTTTGGCATTTAACTTTCTCTGGAATTAAGTTCTTCAGTTATCAACAAACGATATGAATTCTCCCAAACGAAGTAATTAAGTTAACAATTAACCCAATGAGCAATGGCGCTAAAAAGCCAGCAATTTTTTATTCGTGTTACCCAGCTGGTTCTTTACACAAAGCCTGTTTTGCCTGGATTTTTGCAAAGCTATTTGGTTGTGTTGCGGTATGCTGTGAAGTGAACTCTGACTTACGGTGAGCCCCTTGCTTGCCTTTCTTGGTTGGATTTTTTCAGAGGCAGCTTGCAGTTCTCTTCCCCTAAGGCTGAGAGAGTGGGACTTGCCCCAAGTCATCCAGTGAGTTTCCATGGCTGAGCAGGGATTTGAACTCGGGTCTCCAAGAGTCCTAATCCAACATGCTCATTCTCTCCCCTTTAGACACTGAAGGCCCTGTACCAAAATCCTTATATGATCGTCGGGCACCCTGGTAACTATATATTCTAAAGCTCTTTATATTTTTACAACTTTTCTTAAGATTATTCTTTTTCACCCCATCAGGATTTGAACCCTGGTCTCCTAGTATCCTAATGCAATGTTTATACTAGAACATTATGCTATCTCCAACATAGTGGCCCTCTCTTGGGTTATCTTGTCTGGGCACCACAATTCAGGAAGGATATAAAGGTGTCCAGAGGAGGATGACCAAAATGTTAAAAGGCTTGGAAACCATATTTGAAGGGATGTCTTATGGAGGGTGGAGCAAGCCTGTTTTCTGCTGCTCCGGAGACTAGGACGAGGAGCAATGGTTTCATAGGAAAAGAACTTTAAGAAGAACTTCCTGACGGGAAGAGCAGTTTGAAGTGGAATATCCTAATGCAATACTCACAGTAGCATATGGCCCTCTCCTTGGATGTGTCACACACTCTCAGACCCAGAAAACCCCATGATAGGTTCACCTTAGGGTCCACCATAAGACAGGAAGGCCTTGAAAGCGTGCCGTGATAGCAAGGGGCTTAATCTGGACTCTCCTTGCCAAGTTGGGATAGTTGGAAGGTGCTGTTACCATGCTTTACAGCCCTATCGTGTGGCATAGCTTGATGAGCAGGAATATCATTTAACTAGCATGGAATATCATTATATAAAAATTGGACACTTATGGCTGGGAAACATGTGGCAAGCCGGACTCTGGAGGTATGCCTGGGCTAGATCAACATGGCCAGCTCATAAAGTCAAGATGAATTAAACAAGAAAGCCCAGAGTACACAGACTTCCGGTAATCCTGTCAATGACCAAACATCCGGATACAATAGTCAATGAAACTGTCCAGGCGAGCACCTCTGCTGTGTGCATTTCCTACTGAAACCGTCCCTAAAACATTAAGAGACTGTCAGGACTCCCATCAATGTTTTGTCACCCAAAATAGAACAATCAGTCTGTTCTGGACCCCTTTTGTTTACTCTACCGGAAAGCCATTAACACACACCCCTTCAGGGTGGGATATAGAGTATAAAAGCCCCAGCTCCAGCCCAGATAATTTCCTAGCACTTTGGGCAGCACGCTGCACCCCAGATTCTTGTCCCTCTGTGCTTTCCAACCCGAATACTCCATCTAACTTTTAACTGGACTCATCTCTGCAGTTAGTATGGGTATAAACAGGCAGAAAGATCCTGCCATTCCCCTCCTCTCAAAGGACTCCTCTGAGTTATAATTCCCCCTATTTTTAAGGAGACACTGGCACTGCTGGTGGACCTCAAGGCCCCCCATCTTTTGGGGTAACAGTACGTAGTATCAAACTGGCAGAAAAGGGCCACCTTCCCTTCTCCACGGGCCCGTGGTCTTTTTCTACGATGCTGCACCGGCGTGCTAGGGCTCCGCACGGCTCGGGTACTCGACTCAAGCACTGGAAAAGGTGAGCCATTTGGCGTTCCTCCTTCCCTCCCATCAAACCCTGGAAATTCTTCCTGTGAGACTCGGCGCTCCCAAATGGAGTGATGTATTGTAAACACGGCCCATTAATTATTGACTCGCTCCCGGCGCTGATCCTTGAATCTTGACAGATAAAGAGTTTTTAGTGGGTTCTTCCCCCCCCCCTTAACGTTCCTTTACGGTTTATGAGATGCCTGGGAGGCAAAGAGGAGGCTGGTGGAAAAGGGGGGAATATATATATATATAGGGAGAGAGAGAGAGAGAGAGAGAGAGAAGCAAGCAATGTGATTATGGAGCTCTGCGTGTTCCGCACCATTCGGGACGGGGCCCATTTTCCATCTCCATCTCGTTTGGCATCGGGTTATTAAAAGTAAATTACCAAAACCGAACGGATGCCGCCAAAGCTATGGTGGGGAGGGAGAAAACCTGGATTGGAAAAAGCGGGGGAAAGGGCCCTTTTCAACATGCAAGGGGGCTTGGGGAGGGGACATCCCCTATCGGGAGCCATTCCCAGGGTCAGAGAGACGGGGAAATCCGCTCTGGACTTTAGATTCATGAGCTGGAATTCAGCACGGGACTAATGTTTATGTGAGCCAGCATAACTAGGGTTCAGTTCCCTGGTCTGCCATGGAAACACACTGGGTAAACTCGGGCACGTCACACACTCTCAGCCCCAGAAAACTCCATGATAGGTTTGCCTTAGGTTCCCCATAAGTCAGAGACGACTTGGAGGCAAACAACAACAACAGATACTTGAGCAGGGTGAATTTCTCCTGAAAGGGACATGCTTCAATGAACTTTTTTTTTTATTCTCTGATTTATTTGTTTAAAATGGGAGGTCGGGGAACTGAAGGCATACCAGACTCTCCCCCAGGTCATGACTGATTCCTAAGCCAGGAGTGAACTGAATGCACGCAACAACAGCAACGCAGTGGGAAACAGAACTGAGCGGTTTTGAAATGTCCGCATTCAGAATAAAGCAGTGCGTTAGATTTCAGATGCAGCTCAGGGTTGATACCTTCCCGCGGTGCACTTTTAAGACAATATAACCCGTAGTTCCCTGCTCAGACGCAGTTCAATTATATCTTTGGACTTTCATCAAAGGCAGAGTTACCATACAACAACCCTTCGGCTAAACTCCCACTAACGGCTCCAGCCCCGATCTGGGTCGCACTCTCTGGCCGGATTTTACTAGGGTTCAGCCACTCTGAGAACTAAACGTCCCAAAACAGTCACGCTTTCTGACTGACTAAGAGACTCTACTCCTTGCTGGGCCCCCACTGAAGGAATCAAAACACCTCCTGGTACTTAGAATCATGGCATTGCAAGAGACTCCCAAGGGTCATCCAGTCCAACCCCCTTCTGCCAAGCAGGAATACATCACAGTAATCCCAACGGATGGCCGTCCAGTCTCTGTTTAAAAACCTCCGGAGAAATAGACTCGAACACACTCCCAGGCAGCAGCGTATTCCACTGTCCACATAGTGGGATAGGGCCACTATGTTGGAGATAGGATATGATGCTAGTGTGAGTATTGCGTCAGTGTTCTGGGAGACCAGGGTTTGAATCCTGACCGGCTGAAAAAGAATCATCTTAACCATGGTTGTAGAAGTCTAAAGAACTTTAGAACAGTTATCAGGGCATCCGGTGACCTTATAAGGATTTTGGTACCCTGGAAATTCCCTGCCAAGTGGGGAATCGAACCCTGGTCTCCAGGGTCATGGTCTCCCATCCAAGTACTGACCAGGGCTGACCCTGCTTAGCTTCCAAGATGAGATGGGATCTGGTGCCTTTAGGGTATTGATGCCATTTTGGGTAGATACAAATAAGCAGAGGCAACTCCAATGTGATGTAGTGGTTTGAGCATTGGACTACATTCCTGGAGATCAAGGCTTGATTTCCCGCTTGGCCTTGGGCATGTCACACACTCTCAGCCCCAGTAGCCCCCGCGATAGCCTTGCACCCAACAACAGAGGTCTCAAGCAGTGAGGTTCCCAAGCTGTTTGGCACAGCGAGGCATCCTCCCAGCAGGAAAGTAGAGATGGGCATCTGCCGCCCACCGAAATGTCTAGGAAATTCACACCGCAAGCAAGCACAGAAACAGGCAAGGGGCTTAGGAAGAAAAAGAAAATCCATTTGACATGAAGGCAGCTTCTCCCAGGAAACCGAGAGCAGAAGGGAGGAGAAAAAAACCTGCAACAACAGGTTTGGTGGAAGGAAAAATCAATACCTTAACGGGGATTGTTAGCACAGCTTGTATAGACAGGAGAGAGAAATGTAGAACCCACAGGCTTTTTTAAAAAAAGGGAATTGAGTTTTGGCTTTAAAAACATTAAAGGATGGGCAAAGGAGAGCGCTACTGCTTTTCTTTCACGCAAAACACACTTCAACAGGCAGAGCTGATCATAGATTCAGAAGCGACCCCAAGGGTCATCCAGTCCAACCCTATTCTGCCATGGAGGAAGACACCATCAAATCATTCCCAACAGATGGCCATCTAGCCCCTGTTTTAAAAACTCCAAAGAAGGAGACTCCACCACATATTCTACTGCTGAAATTCTTCCTAATGTTTAGGTGGAATCTCTTCTACTGAAGTTTGAAGCCATTGCTCCATGTCCTAGTCTCTGAAGAAGCAGAAAACAGGCTTGTTCCATCCTCCATATGACATCCCTTCAAACATTTAAGCATAGCTATCATGTCATCTCTTAGCCTTCTCTTCTCCTGGCTAAACATTCCCAGCCCCGTAAGCCACTTCTCAGGGGGCTTTATGATTCCCAGGCTTTCATGTTGTAGTCTTCAAGTCATTCCTAACTTATGGTGACCCTAAAGCAAACCTATGATGGAGTTTTCTCATCAGAAGAAGTTTGCCATTGCCGTCCTCTGAGGATGAGAGCATGTGACTGGCCCAGGGTCACCCACTGAGTTTGCCTGGCTGAGCTGGAATTCACACCCTGGTCCCCAAGATTTCAAGTCCAAGACTCAAACTACTACATTTCCCTGCCTTTCGTGGCCAACATTTCCCTAGAAAAGGTTTGCTATTGCCTTCCGCTAAGACTGGGAATGTCTGGTTCACCCAAAGTCACCCACTAGATTCCCGTGGCTGAGCCAGGATTCGAACCCTAGTCCGACACTCAAATTTCTGCCCCACATGGATGCCGCTGTACAGTGCTAGAAAATTATTATCATGATGGCTGTTATTGGCATTCTAACTGACCAGAATATCCCCCAGCGAAAGCTTGTTGAACAACAGTGAAAAAGGAGTTCAGACAAATAGGTTCTAGGAGGGGAAAAAAAGTAAAATGGGATCCAAGCGCCTCCATCTAGTTATCTGTTTTAAAAGAGCTGTTTCGAATTCCCCCTCCAGGTCAATGCACCTGATACTTCAGCCATTTATATCCCAAATGGATTTGGGCTGATGTTTTTTGAGGAATCAATTTCGGAGTAAATAGCTTGCCGCTGTGCCGAACGACCGTGTTCCCCGGGAGCCAAAAGTTTTTATATGTGCGGCTGGGCTTTTAGGCACGCGCTCCCACGGGCACGCCCACCCGGCGCCCTTTGGTGTGGTGGAATCAACGGGCCAAGATGCACGGGTATGTCACAGATGGGGACCGCTGTCCGCCCGGCTGACCGCAGCAGTGGAAGCAGGGCAGAGGAAAACCTGGAGCCAGGAGTCCGTGGAGCGTGGGCTGCGGATTCAGGGAATGGTTTTAAAGAAAGCACTGTTGACTGCCCCCCAGACTGCCTTTAGTTTGGGGTAGGGAAAGTGAACCCCATGGACCCACTTCCCAAAACTTCGTGGACGGAAAGCACCACATGCGGGGCCAGGGCACGTGAGAATCTGGCCAAAATGGCAACAGTTCTGATTCAGGAAGAACACACAAACTAGACAGGGTTGCCACAGTTTGCTTTTTCCGGAGCCTACCGGGAAGGAACAGATTCCACCCTTCCTCCTCTCTCCCTTTTGCAGAGTTAACTGAGGACTTTTCCGGACTACACTGTTACAGCGTATGTTCCGCTTTCAACCTACTGTGGAATCCTGGGATTTGCAGTTTAGGGAGAGGCCTTTAGAATCCTCAGAGCTCTTTGGCCTCAGTAAACTACAAACCCCAGAATTCCGCAGGAGGTTGAAAGTGGAATAATAGCACTATAACAGTGTAGTGCGGAAAGGCCCTTGGAGACCTTAATTGTCAACCCAACCCAGGCTTAAGCCAACAAGTCGCCAAGATTGCTTCTCCAACAAAACCCAACCTGTTGGATTTCCAAATGCACACACTGTTTGGATTTTGTTTGCTTTTAACCTCCCAGTGTTCTCCATCGCTGTTGTTATTATGAGGCCAGGCTAATTAGAGTCACTCCTTGTATTTTTCCGAAAGGACTCGGTATCCTCTCGGCCTCTTCTCTTCCTCCTTCCCAGGTCCCATCTTGCTTGCTCACCGGCTCGTTCCTTTTGAACAAAAAGGCCTTTTGCTCATTATCCGGGGAGCCGTGTTCAGACAAACAGAAAACCAATACTCCAATTTAGGCAATTTTTGCCAGAGACACAGAGGGTTTGGCTTCAAAAGACGGCGGATTTCTTTCCTAGCCAGGATTGCATGGATGTCCCAGTTCAAGATGAGAGGAGAAAACATTTGGGACACAGCAATGCAACCTCAGGGCTCATGCTGTTGTTTAGGCGTGTTTCATAAGAATTTATTAAATGAAAAATCTGGGCTCCTTGTGATCCAACAACCTCAGAGTGTGGGTCAAGAGGGCGAAAGGTAGGAATGAGAATAGACGAACTAGGCCAGAATGCCGCCGTTTGCTTTTTCCTGAGCCGGCTGGGAAGGACAAGATCCAACCTCTTTTCTCCTCTTTGCCGACTGAGTTTATTGAGCGCAAACCACCTTGGCGCACTGAACACAGTTTGCCGCAATTGAAATAAGCTGAGGGCAAAGGGAGAGGAGCAGAGAGAAACCAAGACATTTTAAATGCAGCCAAAAAAACAGGACAGCGGAGAATTAAGGGGAACAAATCAGTTGTTGGAAATGCAAAGGAATGAACCTTGCCCTTTCAACGTGCAAAGCGAGAGCTCAACCGTGGAGCAAAGATATCAGGCTCCTTTCATTTGTTTTGCTTTTATGGGGAAACCAGCTTCGCCCTTTCTGTAGGAGACTGAAACTCCCTTCCCACCCCGCCTCTCCGGCTCGCGCTCCGTGAGCTTGAAATTCCTCTTTTGAAACTAGCAGCCGGGCCAACCTGCTCTGCCCAGACCTGTTTCGTTCTCCCAGCAAAGAAGGTGGCGTTTCGCTTTGTTATTTTGCAGAAGCTCGGCGACTCGGTTTGCAAACAGAAACCCTCTTGGCTCTTTGTGTGCAACTGCCCCAGCACCGGTGGGGCTCGTCCCCCTATAAGACTTGACTGTAGTGTTAATATCTGTGCATCCCCTTCTAGCTACACCAGTGGTGCGACTCCGTTCCAACGGTGATGCGCCCAAGGCAGACCGGAGGTGCCTCTGATGCTACTTGCTTCTTCTCCTCCTCCTTGTCCCAGACCTGCAATTTAGCCAAGAACAACAGGGAGGGTCAGACAAGCACCAGTTAGTCATACAGTGAAGATATCACAAGGGCCATCCAGTCCAACTCCTTACCATGCAGGAATATACAGCTAAAAAGCACTCCCCACAGATGGCCATCCAGCCCCTGCTTAAAAACCACCAAAGAAGGAGTTACCACCATACTCTGAGGCACCATATTCCACTGTTAGACTTCTCCTACCATCAGGAAGTTCTTCCTAATGTTTAGATGAAATCTCTTTTCCTGAAGTTTGAAGCCATTGCTCTGTGACCTAGTCTCTGGAGCAGCAAAAAACAGGCTTGTTCCATCCTCCATATGGCGTCCCTTCAAATATTTAAACGTGGCCATCATGTCACTTCTTAACTTTCTCTTTTCCAGGCTAAACACACCCGGTTTCCTAAGCCGTTCCTCGTACAGCTTCATGGTTTCCAGGCCTACTACCGTCTTGGTCACCCTCCTCTGGATACATTCCAGCTCATCCACATCCTTCATGAATTGTGGTGCCCAGAACTGGAGTCAGTATTCCAGGAGAGGTCTGACCATAGCAGAATAGAGTGGGACTATCACTTTGCTTGACCTAGACACTATACTCCGACTGATGCAGGCTAGAATCACATGGGCCGTTTTAGCTGCTGCATCACCCCATTGACTCATGGTCACTTCGTGGTCTATTAAGACTAAAGAGAAGCAACCTAAGTGGGACCTTACTAGTTCAGGCCCTCTTATCTCACAGTGGCCTGTTGTGGGCTTCCCAGAAAGTCCCAAAGCAGGATGGGAAATCCACTGTTCCCCCAATATTCCTTGTCCTTAAGTATTTAATAATCTAAGATAGGCTGACCAGGCGTGGAGGCTTCATTTTTTGCAGTCAGACTTGACCTCCATAAGAAGAGCCACACTGGATAAGATTTTCTAGACCAGGGGTGGCCAACTATGGAAAGCTGTCTGGGAGAACTTGGAGGGCCAATCCCCAAAACTGTTGTTGTGTGCCTTCAAGTTGTTTCCGACGTATGGCAAACCTATTGTGGGGTTTTCTGGGGCTGAGAGAGTGTGACACTCCCCAGGTCACCCAATGGGTTTCCATAGCCAAGCAGGGAATCGAGCCCTGGTCCACAGTCCAATGCTGAAACCACCACACCACGCTGTGGTCTCAGGACCAAAATATCCCAACCTCTTTTAGCTTCAAGGCTCTTACTCCTGTTTGCAAAACCTTTGGAGAGGCAATTTGGTTTTTAGAGCATGCGGAGATGTGCAAAACTGGGAAAGGAGACCTTGATGGTACAATGGAGGAGAAAGTTGTGGCTGTTTGGGGAAACCCGGAGGGCTAGATTGTGGATCGAGGCAGACCGTCTTGTCCCCACCGAGCCCTTTTCAAAAACATTCACAAGGACATCACCTTGCAAGCTGGCAGACGCAAGAATCCTCGACCGTTCTTTACCTCTGAATCTCTTCGACGCGTTCTGGGCACCTGGAGGAACGTAGAAATGTGTGTTTCTTGGCCCGTGCAAGAGACGGCAGCCTTCCTCTTGAACCATGGCACCATGCCAGGCGTTTTCATCCGGCTCTCAAGGCAACTTCACCTGCGTTTTGAAAAGGAAAGACGGCACGGAAGGATCGGTCAGAAAGCTATCACCGAGAAGCACCCAGGAACGCATCTAAGACACGGAGGAATAGGGGAAAAAATCCTCTCAATGAAGAAAATCATAGTTTCAGAGGGTCCCCGCTGGCTATCAAGGCCGTCTCTCTACTCAATGCACAAACTTCAGTTAAATCATTCCCGGCAAGTAGCTGCCCGGTCTCATTTGGAGGACATCCAGAGAAAAGGCCATTTCTGCACTATGCTGTTATAGTGCTATTATTCCACTTTCAACCTCTTGTGGAATTCTGGGGCTTGTCGTTTCCTGAGGCCAAAGGGCTCTCTGGCGGAGATTTCTAAATGCCCCTCCCTGAACTGCAAACCCCAGCATTCCACAGGATGTTGAAAGTGGAATCACAGCACTACAACAGTGTAGCGTGGAAATGGCCACGTGAACATGAGAAGTAAGGAAAGAATTAAAAAGGATAAGCGATAAGCAACAATCAATAATTACAGGATGAAATGAACGACTGGATAGTGAAGCGTTAATGTTTAAGTCATATGAAGTGTTTGCAGCAAGGGCGGGAACTAGTTTTAGCTATGTATTGTTAGCATGCTTTTTAGTTATGTCTAGTTCGAATGTCTGTGGGTTGGGTTTTTTTGGTTGTTGCTTTGTGGCATTGTGTGTTTGAATTCTGCTGTTTTAGTTTTTGCTTTTTCTTTGTTCTTTTCACAACAACAAGTGAAAAGAGATGTCACTTGCCAAATTTCTCCCCATCCATTTGCTTTCCCTCATTTTTCGCACCCTCCCTTAGCTTCGATAGCAAGAGAAATTACCAGCAGAAGCAAGCTCTCCTACATGTTCAAGATATTTCATCCATACCTCCAAAATAACAGGGGAGATTGGGTGTCCCCTCCCATTCCTGTTTAATCATGTCAGCAATTTTTTTTTTTTTTTAGTTCATTCATCCATGGATTAAATCTGTATAGATTTCTACATATATCAGTGCAGGAAGAGCCATGCTGGCTGGTTGTTCCCATGTCGGTGGGGCTGCTAAATCCACTCCATATTTTATTTTTGCTTTGCAAAGAGCTGTCCAAGGGAAATAGGGTTCATCTGGTGGCTCTGGGGTCCAGAGGACTGGCAAATCCATTCCAGATTTTCCTTTGCTTCACAGGAGCTCTCCAAGGTGCTGAATCTGTTGGGGAATGGGGTTTGGCAACGCAAAGGGTTGCTTTAGGCTAAAGCCTGGTCTGGATTCATCGTCCCACGGACGTGGGAGCTATGGCAAATAGAAGAGCTCTAGGTGTGAACCGTTTTCAATGTTAAAATGCGATGTTAGAAATTGGGGGAAATGAAGGAAAATGTTGTTGGGGAAGCAGAATTCTTGTTTGGGGGACAATTTAGCCCACATGGTATAGTGGTTCGAGCATCTCCAGGGTCTTAAACCACTGCACCATGCTGGTTCTCACATCCATCCATACATACTTGCATATATGTGCTCTCCAGTCGCCTGTTGGCTTATGGGGATCCCAAGAATTCCACAGGGTTTTCTTAGGCCAGGAATCCTTCTCTGGCCAGTTCCTTCTTCCAAAATGGAGCCTACAGCACATGGTATTTGTTGGCGGTCTCCCATCCAAGTCCTAACCAGGGCTAACCCTGCTTAGCTTCCAAGATCAGATAGGATCACATGCCTTTGGCACATTTAGGCTGTTTCAACCAGGCATATGCACTGTAAATTGGGCCGGAGACCCTGAAACAGCACAAAAAAAGTGGGGAATGTAAAGCCCTGGAAAAACCCGCTCTGTTGATATGCAAAACATTCTCTGCCTGCTGCTGAGTCAGGAAAGAGAGACAGCGCACGAGGCAGAAATTTCAGCCGGGAAATGTAATTATTGTTTATCCCCATGTTGCACGATGATTGCATTCAAACATCCAGAGGAAAAATGGGGGAAGGGAGCGGAGAGAAGAGACAAAAGCTTTGGGTGTCTCCTCAATTTTCTGGTCTATTCCCTTGACAGGGGATCTCAAAGCTCGGGCTGGAGTTTCAGGGCCCGGACTGTCTTTCCTGGTCCTGGGGGGGGAGGAATCTCAGGGTAAGAGCAATGTCTTGCAAATTACAAACTCCTATATCTGCCTGATCTTGGGAGCTAAACAGGGCCAGCCCTGCTTGGTATTTGGACAGGAGACCACCTACAAATTCAGCTGCCGTAGGCTACATTTCAGAGGAAGGAACTGGCAAAGCCGCCTTTGAAGATTCCTTGCCGGAGAAAACCCTAGGAAATGCATTAAGGTTTTCGTAGGGCCTAAAATCCTGTTTTCTTAGGTCCCAAAATTTCCATAGGCCCTCAGCGCTGTGACTCAAGTGCCTAATGGACAAACCAGCCCTGAGGTTGCCAAAAGTCAGCAGGTGACCACAGTGGTTGTGGTTGTGGATGCGTGCTTCAAGTCATTTCCAACTGGTGGCAACCCTAAACCTGACTTAGCCAAGGTCCCCCAATGGGTTTCCAAGGCTGGGTGAGGATTCTCAAAATCTTCACCCAGCATTCATACCCCTATACCCCTCTGGCTCTCTTTTTATGTGCCTTCAACTTACGGCAACCCTTCCCCAGGGTTTTTCTCCCCAAACTTGTCCTTGTTATTTCTGTTTTTATTAAAAGGTTTCCAATATGTTAAAGGAACCAAAATACCGTGGCTGTTAACAGTGGAACCGTAGTGCTATAATTCTGCAGCATACCCCACCTCTAGCCTTGGGGAGAGGCAGGTAAGAAATAAAAATTTATTACATTATTATTATTAGTGTGAATGAGAATCATGTTTCCTTTTTTTTTACTGTCTTGTTCATTCAAATAAAGAAAGAAGCATCTTCCAAATAGATTAGAAAAGGACAATGAAGAATAAATTGTTGATGAATAAATTGTAAAGAATTAAACCAGGGCATCAAAAAAAAAAAGGTACATTGAAACATGTCCCTTTTAGGAGAAATTCATCCTACTCAAGTATCCGTTATAGTAGTTTGAGCATTGGACTACTCGAGACCAGGGTTTGAATTCTCACTTGGCCATGGAGACCCACTTGGTGACCTCGGGCAAATCACACTCTCTCAGCCCCAGAGGAAGGCAAAGGCAAACCTTTTCTGAAAAAAATCTGGCTGTCGTTTTGTGCCTTCAAGTGATTTCCAACTTACGGCAACCCGAAGGCAAAACTATGATGGGGTTTTCTGAGGCTGAGAGTGTGTGACGCACAGAAGGTCATCCAGTGGTTTTCCAGGCCTGAGCAGGGAATTGAACGCTGGTCTCCAGGGTCATAGTCCAACCGCACCCACTGGATCTCAAATAATAAATACGCCTACCTTTTGTTGTTGATGAGAAGCAAAACGGAGCCGTTCTGGATTTTGGCCTCTTTCACCGTTTCATCCTCGGCCAGCAGCCGGGCGTTGTAATAAAACGTCTTTTTCCAGGAGGTAATGCCCTCCTTCACCAACAGGGCCCGTAGATCCATCATGGTATCCGTGGGCCGTACCGTCAACGGGAGAAGAAGGTCGTCCTCTGCCAGGTGGACTTTGATGTGGTATTTCTTCCACCGGGAGAGACTTCTCCGCAGGGTCTCCATTCCTTCCGCTGAGACAGCCGAGGACAAGAGCATGAAGCAGCCGAGGGATGAAACTCCCAGGATGGGTTTCGGAAGAGAGCAACACCTTCCGGGGCTGGACAAACCGGTTCCCAACAGCTGTAGAGTCACATGTTTCAGATTCCAGAAAAAGGGCTCATCTTCCCGTATTGGGAGCATCGCAAGCGAATGAAAAGGCAAAGCATGTGTTTCCGTACGTAATATCCATCCAAAATAAGAAAGGAAGGAGTTTAGAATTAATGCAGCTAAATATTGGACAGAAGTAGGCCGTGAGACTTGGAACGATTCCCTAAGAAAGTCAAGGCAGAAAATGCAAAGGGAGGTTTGTAGTTGAGCATTGAGAAAACAAAAATAATGACCACAGGTGGTTTACGTAACCTTAAAAAAGATGATGAAGACATTGAAATAGTTCAGGATTTTCTATACCTTGGCTCAGTCCTTAATCAGAATGGAGACTGAAGCCAAGAAATCAGAAGACTAGGAGTTGGAAGGGCAGCTATGAAGGAATGAAATGAGATCCTCAAGTGTCAAGATATATCATTGAATACTAAAATTAGGATTGTCCAGGCCGTTATATTTCCAGTTTCTATGTGTGGTTGTGAAAGCTGGACAGTGAATAAGGTTGATAGGAAGAGAGTTAATTCACTTGAAATGTGGTGCTGGAGAAAAAGTTCTATAGATACCCTGGACTGCTAAAAAGACCCATGAGCAAATCAACTAAGGCAGTCCTGAGAGACGGCCTCCCAGCTAAGGCAGTCCTGAGAGACGGCCACCCAGCTAAGGCAGATCTGAGAGACGGCCACCCAGCTAAGGCAGTTCTGAGAGACAACCATCCAACCTCTATTTAAAGACCTCCAATAAAAAAGAAACCACTACTGTCCAATGCAGTTTGTCTCACTTTTGAACAGCTCTTACCATCAAGAAGTTCTTTGTAATGTTTAGATGGAACCATTTTCTTTTAATTTGAGAAGAAGGAGGACAAAGAGAAGGAGGAATTATCCACTCTCCCAAGTAAAACTTTTGACTCTGGACAGGAGAGAATTGCACTGAAATTACTACAAAGTTCATTGGGTGATTGTGGGTCAGTCTTTTTTCTGCATCAACCTGTCCTATCTCACAGAGGTGGTTCAAGGGAATAAAACAAGGGGAGCAGGTCACAGTGAGCTCTCCTCGAAAGCAAAGCAATCCATGAAATTCTGTGGGTAAAAAAAACTTCACCTGTTGAATTGCAGGAAGAAACTATACCCGTTGAATTGAGCTCCCAAGCTGGCAAAAGCAAGACAGGAGAAAAATGCAAAGAGAGACCTTCTTCTCACCGCCGTGCCTCTGAATCCCAAAAATCTCCACCTCTCCTTTCAGCCGAGTATTAAAACGTGGAGACTCCGGAGCTGATGTGATTTCCATTGTGAACGTCTTGAACGCCAGTTCCAGTTAATTTTGAATTTTTCATTAAACCGTTATTAAAAAGCAAGAGGACAGCCGAAAGAAAAGGGATTCCACTCGGGTGGTATATTAACTACTGTAGTTTTGCCTAAGGACTTGTTATTAACTGTCCGGAGCAATTTCCATCCAGACGGCTTCCGCAGGTTAACGGGAGAGGGAAGGAGCACAGGACAGGAGCAACGGAGCCGTTAGATATTCAAGATCATCTCGAACTTCCAGTTGAAAACCATGTGCTTCAGGGAAATCTTTGGATATTTAACAGGAGTATTAGAAAAAAATCAGCATGTTTATGGGTACTTTAGAGGTCATCTGCTCTAACCCCAATACGGGAGTCTTTGTTCACCGTACCACACTGCACTATTATAGCACTGTGATTCCACTTTAACTGCCATGACAACGTCCTATGGAATCCTGGCATTTGTCGTTTAGGGAGGGGCATTTAGAATTCTCAGCCAGAGAGCTCTTTCCCTAAACTAGAATCAGTAGAATCCTAGAGTTGGAAAGACCCCCGGGGCCATCCAGTCCAACCCCCTGCTATGCAGGAGCCCCCATCAAAGCGTTCCCAACAGATGCCCGTCCAGCCTTAAAAACCTCCAAGGAAGGAGGAGGCTCCACCACACTCCATGGAGGCAGCAGATTCCACTGCCGGACAGCTCTGGCCGTCAGGAAGTTCTTCCCGAGGTTCAGGAGGAATCTCCTTTGTGGAGCAGTGGATTCCAACTGCAGAAAAAGAGAACTCCGAATCCTGAACGAGTCTCCTTGACTCTTCCCTTTCCCCCCTATGCTGGCTGCTTTAAGTACCGTCCCATTCATATCTCTGTGCTGTGACTGTCGGGAAGGGTCCCGTCTGGGGCCTGGGACGGGGACATGACAGGTGCCTAATCAGATTGGGGAACTGGGAGAAGTAAGGGCCTGTCGCAGCACTTTCGTCCAAAGTTTCTGAAGGGAAATGGTACTTCTGTGCCAAACAGGAACCTGTCGGAGAAGCTGCGGTGTCCCAAGTTGAACGTGCCTGGCCACCGGTTGCTCCGGTTTGCTGGTCAAGATTGCAAACTTAAGATCCCTGAAGCGTGTACAGAGGTCCGTGGCAGTTAAATGGTGGTTGTGCTTGCAATTATGGTCAACCCCACAGAAGCCAGAAAGAGGTGCATTGACTTTTGGGCAGGCTGCCGGGAGAAACTCCAAGAGACTGGAAGGACAAACTGGTTCCTTCCCTCCCTCTCGTCTTTTTCCTTCCACCCCCCCGGGTATTATTTACAAATCAAATCCAAATCTTATTGACTTAGCACTGTTCCCCATTCGCAAAGGCAAACAAGGCAAGAGTGAGAGCTCAGCGGGAGAAACATGCATTAGGAAAACAAGGCAAGCAATTTAAAACGGAGGCAGGCTGGAAGAGATAACATGACGATATCTCCGAAAGGGGACGACGTCGCATCAATATTCATATAAAGAAACGGGATGATACCTTACACACACACACACACACACACACACACACACACACACACTGGTTTGCAACATCTTTTCCAAAGCCTTGACAAACAGGCTTCGCAAATCCCTCTTTTGAGATGCCCAGAGACTTTTTCTTTGACTCGAATTGTCCCAATTCAGCAACTTCCACGTCATTGGGGCAAATGCATCCTGGGTTTTAGCTTTGGCCATTTCTGCTCTATGCTGTTATAGTGCTATTATTCCACTTTCAGCATCCCATGGAATTCTGGAGTTTGTAGCTTCCTGGGGCCAAAGACCTCTCTGGCTGAGAAATCCAGCGGGCCCTCCCTAAACTGCAGATCCCAGGATTCCATAGGAGATTGGAAGTGGAATAATTGCACTATAACAGTGTAGTGCAGAAATGGCCTCTGGGTTTGTGCGTGTCATTTTTTCCTGCTTAAAAAGGAACCGCTTACA
This sequence comes from Cyclura pinguis, assembly GCA_030412105.1. Lineage (NCBI taxonomy): Eukaryota > Metazoa > Chordata > Lepidosauria > Squamata > Iguanidae > Cyclura > Cyclura pinguis. The sequence goes on along the minus strand of CM059614.1, from coordinate 4,909,054 downwards.
TTGATTCCCCTTGCCTTGCCTCTATCTCCGCTCTCCCTAAAACCCAAAAGAGTCACTCATGGAAGCTGAATGGGAAGAGATAAAATGATATCTTGGTACAGTGTAGGGGACTGCGGAACTCCCTGGCACAAGATGCTTCTGTCCGACTCGAGGAAAGGAATCGAATCCAAGCAGAAAAGAGCGGTAATACAACCTCCTTTGACCGAGGTGTGATATTTCTATTAATGCAGCCTAGAACAGCATTGGTCCGCAGGAAATCATTAAGAGGAGCTGGAGGTAGCATTGTAGAGCCTTAAGAATCCGAGAGACCATCCAAATTCTCTTTAAACTCTCTCCTTAAGCCATCCAAAGTCTCTTTTTAAAACCTTCCAGGGAAGGGCCGCTCTCTGCCACAGAGATGGGGAATGGACCGGCAAGGTCTTTGCAAACCACTCCATGCAGGAAAATACATTTTTTTAAAAATAGAAGGATGCTGACCTGGCGCTGTTTTTGCTTGTTCCCCTCCCTGTGGTTTCTTCAAAGGAAACCGAAGCCCAAGATCGAAGGCTTTGCCAAGCCGCCAGCAGCTGGAAGATTTGCAGAAGAGTCAAGATCACACAGGGGCAGCTGCAAGAAGAGAGAAGATCACTTTCCATGTATTATAAGGGAGAGGGGTAAACATACCGCAAAGAGAGAGAAGAAAAGTGGATTTTTAAATAACCAACAAAAAAGCAGAAAGCAAAAAAGGCTTAATCACTGTACAAAGCTGGCATAATCGACGACAGATGTTGGAGAGGGAACTTAAGTATAGCGCTGGCCAGGTCTTAGGAGAAAGAGCCAGCATGGTAGAGTGGTTTGAGACCCTGGAGACATGAGTTCAAATCCTTGCTCGACCATGGAAACTCACTAGGTGACCTCACAGACTCTCAGCCCCCAGAAAACCCTGCGATAGGTTTGCCATGAGTCAGAAATGACTGGAAGGCCCACAATGAACACAAGGGCTTAGAGAGCAGGGCCTGGTGCTTTGCATGTGTACATTTTTAAAACTGGATTCCAGACTTGGAATGGAGGGAAACAGTCATTTAAAAAGGGCTAAGCTTCTTTTTTTGCTGCTCCAGAGACTAGAACGCAGACCAATGGAGTCAAACGACAAGAAAAGAGATTCCACCCAAACATTAGGAAGAATTGTTTTAGTATAAGAGATGTTTAACAGTAGAAGAGGCTGCCCAATAAAATGAGGAGGAAAGGAAGTGGTCCACAAGCTACACATGAGCCAACAGTGTGATGCAACATCAAAAAAAGCCAATGCAATTCCAGACCGCATCAACAGGAACATAGAATCCCAACTGAGCACCATCTAGGATTTTGACAAGCTGGAAGGTGTCCAGAGGAGGGTGACCTAAATGGTAGAAGGCCTGGAAACCATGAAGCCCTCTGAGGCGCAGCTTAGAGAGATGGAGATGTTGAGCCTGGAGAAGAGAAGGTTTAGAGGGGACTAGGTTTAAATATTTGAAGAGATGTCAGGCAGAGGATCGAGCAAGCCTGTTTTCTGCTGCTCCAGAGACTAGGACATGGAGGAATGGCTTCAAACATCAGGAAAAGGGATTCCACCTAAACATTAGGAAGAACTTCCTGATGGTAAGAGCAGTTCGGCAATGGAATACGCTGCCTGGGATCATGGTGGAATCTCCTTCTTTGGAGGCCTTAGAATTGGGGCTGAATTCAAGCCTGAACTCTCCCTGGAAGCCGAGATGACTAAACCGAGGCTGTCATACCTTGGACACATTGTGTGATGATGTGACTCATTGGAAAAGACAAAGCGGAAGGCTGTCAGAAAAGAGGGAGACCTCACTACGGGTGGATTGATTCAACAAAAGAAAGCCCGGCTGCTCTGATTTTGCAAGAGCTGAGCCGAGCTGTTAATAGAGTCTCGAAAATCTCTCTTTCGGAGGGCGGCCATAAGCTCAAGTTGACTCGACACAGTCCAGCCTCGCAGGGTTGTTGTAAGGCTGATGCCACTAAAATAGGGGAAGTGCTCAGAAAGCCCTAAAGGGGGTTATGGCAGAAGGATGTCAAGTGTAATGAGGATGAAGATTAGGATAAAGCCATTCTTACCTTGGCCGCAGCAGAGAAGAGATTAAAGAGCTTACGTTTTACCTTACACACTTCCTTTGGCCTGACCCTTTATCCCCCTTTTTTTTAAATGGAAGCTCTCTTCAACAATGACAATTCCTGAAGCTTGATGTTCTTTGCTAATTCGTGGGGGAGCAGGGAAGGATTAGAAAGAATTAGAATTAGAAAGAATTAGATTGCTCTCTCTACTTGGCAAGGAAGGGGCAGAAAAAAAATTCTTGTTTTAGGGTATCTGATTTGTTAATCCAGACTGCCAGCTGCTGGCGGGCTGAGAAATTGCGAGGGGAGCTGGCAGTCCTGAGAAACCTATGAGCTCATTGTGTTTTGCAAGGGAAAAAGGGAGAACCGTGCGTTGAAAACAGAGGGGGAAAAGCTGTGGTGCAATAGAAGACCGCTGGCTTTGCATGCCGAAAAAAAGGATGGACCTTTGCATCCCCAGAAAGGGCTGAGAAATATTCCTGTCTGGTGTCGGTGCAGAAAATAAAGAGCTAGATAAAGCAAAGATTCCATCTAAATATTAGGAAGGACGTCCTGACGGTTAGAGCAGTTTGCCAGGGGTTTAAGTTGCTGTCTCGTGTGGTGGAGTCTCCTTCCTTCTTTGGAGGTTTTGAAACAGAGGTCGGATGGCCGTCTGTCAGGAATGCTTTGATCGTGTATTTCCGCACGGTAGGGGTTTGGACTGGGCGGCCCTGGGGGTCTCTTCCAACCCTACAATTCTATGAAATCGCTATAGAAAGGGTCATCATACATAGCATAGCTGCACAGCAAAGCGATCCTACCTGGAACAGGCCGTGGTACCTGGTAGCATCCCACCGATACCTAGATTCTTGGATAGAGTTAGAATCACTGACAATCTGATTAGTTGAACCAGCGGATTGGGAAACTGCGGAGGAGGAGTAGAGACGACGGGGTGGAGGGTGTGATGTGCGGGGTAACTCCAGGCTCGCGGAGTCAGCTTAGAAGTTTGCAAAAGCTTGATTCGGGAACTTCAAAGTAACAGCAGCACATTCTGGCCATTGCCAAGACTGAAAGCCCTATTGCATTTGCAGGGTCTTAGAAACAGTGGTGTAACACATTTGCGTGCCCAAGACCCTTAATTCAACAGCCAATTGAAACAATTCCTTTCCCAGGCTTACTTCCCACCTGCCAGCATCCCGACCTTGCGTCTGCCTTGGTTCTGATGGAGACCACCACCCCCATCCAAGTCCAACCCCTTTCTGCCATGCAGGAACACACACACAAAGCACTCCCAGCAAATGGCCATCCAGCTTCTGTTTAAAAACCTCCAAAGAAGGAGGAGACTCCACCACACTCCGTGGAGGCGGCCTATTCCACTGCTGAAAGCTCTGACCATCAGGAAGTTCTTCCTGAGGTTTAAGTGGTATCTCTTTTCCTGCAGTTTGCATCCATTGCGCCGTGTCCTAGTCTCTGGAGCAGCAGAAAACAAGCTTGCTCCGTCTCCAACATGACAAGTCTTCAGATATTTAAACATGGTTATCCTGTCCCCTCCTAACCTTCTTTTTGTCAAGCTTAACAATCCAAGCTCCCTAAGCCTTTCCGCACAGGGCTTCATGGTTTCTAGGCCTTCTACCATTTGGGTTGCCCTCCTCTGGACCTGTTCCAGTTTGTCAATATCCTTCCTGAACTGTGTTGCCCACACAGGATTCCAGGTGAGATCTGACCAAAGCAGAATAGAGTGATATTATTATTGCTTCTATAGTAATAATATATTATTGCTTCTAACAGAGTGGTATTTTTACCTTTATAGATCCATGAGAAAGAAGTAGTTTGATCACATTTTGATTCCACTGGTATTAATTAACATTTTGTATATTTTTTGTACCTTGTAAAATTTTGATTGTAATAAAATTCAGTTTTAAGGGGGTAAAGATAAAAACATAGATCCAACTTAACTCTTCTTCCTGTGTTCTTTCATGCTAGCATCTCCATCAGAGACAACACGGAGCGGTCTGCGTTTTGCAAAGGTCGGAAGACGTCCGAGAGGCGTTGCGTGATACTGGCCGTTTTCAAGTGGTTCCGCCTTTGGCTTATCCCAACGGTGGAGAATCTGCGTGCTCCGAGAGGTTTAAGGATTTGTTGTTTTCCTCTCACCACAGGTAAGGCCTAATCGTGTTAAGCAGTAAGCCGCCAGCTCAGGTAATGCCGCATTTCGGTATAAAAGACGTACGATTAAACGCTTAGACACGCTCCACAGCTAGATTATGAGGTTGAGAGCAACAGGTTTGGAGGAAATGCCGTAAAACGAATCACACCCTTGAAACCTCCCCAGGTTGGAACTGCCTGCCCCCCTGTCACCTCAACTCCCATCATCCCCACAAGGCATGCTTGCTGGGGATGACGGGTGTTGCAATCGACATGGCGAGGGTGCTGGACTAGGTCGGGCTGGTATCTAGCAGAAGGGAGTCCTGATTACACCCTCTTGGGAGACACGGTGGTTTGAAAGTGACATGTTGGAGCGGAACCTAGAGAAGTCCTGCTATTGACTTGCAAACTTTTTAAAAGAAGCATAAATATATAAGACATACATCCAAAAGCAGATTTGCACGGCTGACTGGACTGAGTGGTATGAAATGGTGCAGAGGGGGTAGATAAAATGAAATGATTCCCGCTCACTTAAAAGAAATTCTAGCGGTCATCTAGTCCAACCCTGAGAGATGGCCATCTAACCTGTTTAAGAAAAAAACCCAAAAAGGAAAGTTCACAATTCTTGGAGTGCTCTATTCCACTATTAAACAGCTCTTGCAGTCCAGAAGTTCTGCCTAATGTTTAGGCGACGTCTCTTTCCTGGTCATTTGAACCAACCGCTTTGTGTCCCAGGGCCTTTCCACACTACCGTTATAGTGCTATTATTCCACTTTCAATCTCCTATGGGATCCTGGGGTTTGCAGTTTAGGGAGAGGCCTTTAGGATTCTCAGCCAGAGAGCTCTTTGGCCTCTCAGGGAACTACAAACCCCGGAATTCCACAGGAGATTGAAAGGGGAATAATAGCACTATGACATTGTAGTGTGGAACGGCTCCTAGTTTCTGGAGCAGCGGCAAACAAGCTTGCTCCATCTCCTTCATGGCAGCCCTTCGGATGTTAGAAAAGGCTATCGTATCAGTCTCTCCTCCGAGCTAAACATACTGTTTTGGATGGTGGAATGGATTGTCTCAGGGTGGGATGGAATAATGGATAATAATGGGTTCTCTTTTTTTTTTTTTTTTTGGTATGTCTTTAAACACCGTTTATGATGGCTTACCTGTGTATTCCTTCATGGTAAGAGGCTGGGTTTGACTGTCATGGATTTATTTGCCAGTTTCTCCAACCTGTGCCCCTTCCGGTACTTCCTTCCGGGGGGAACCTTCCTCTCAGTGGCTCTGATCGGGCCGTGCGGCACGTCCACCTCTTCTTCCACCAGCACAGCTCGCAGCCCCGTTTCTCAACACCGCAAACCCTCTCCCAATAATAGATCAGTAGTTAAGCACTTCAATACATTTAAATGAATGAAACAGACAATCCTTAATAACAGTTAGTCTTGTAAGGATGTTAAAACTATACAATCCTTCATGTTAAAACTATATAATTGATCTCTCAAAAGGAAGGGTTTTTTTGTATTTTTGTTTTTCCTTTTTTCATCTTCTTTTTCTTTCATACTCTCTCCTTTCTCTACTAGTACTTTTCTGCCTTATACTAAGTAGAAACTTTTATTTTGTAAAAGAAAACTTCCTAGTTGATGTATTAATACTGACTACTATTGCTCTATATATCATACATAGAAATATTTTTACATTGACTTTCCTCTATCAAAAATCTAAATAAAAAAAAAACCACTCTCCCAATGACCGCCTGACACCCAAGAAGGAGATGGGCAAGAGAAAGGAAATACAGGGCCACCATGTCACCTACCTCCTTTCCTTCTCCTTTCTCTGACCTGTTTTGGACCGCGGGTGCTCACTCTCCCCACCGTGCCTCGGCCCCCTTCCCCGAGACACCGTTTTGATATTTGCAATTTTTCCACTTTTGCAAGGGTCCTGTGTCCCTAACTGTAGTGAATGCGGATGGCCAACTCTAACATCGTTCGTGTAGTTTCCTTTTGTGAATCAGCTCGTTTGGATGCGTGTACTGAAATTACTAAATAGCAGACCTTTAAAAGAAAATTGTAGCATCGATCCAAGATCTTTCAAGCTTCTGTAAACTCACACACCAGACTTTAAGCTCAGAAAGTGAGAACGTGAAACACGGTGGGGAGAAGGAAACACACAGGGAACCTCTTGCTTGAAAGCAAAACACGTCAGAAGGAAATGAAACCCGCTGCTCCGCTATTCCTATTTTTGTTACCTTGAGCCGTGGGGATGGAGACCATCTGGATGTCCCCAGGGGATTTTTCTACTCCGCCACCCTTCACTGTGGAATGGTCACCCTGTCACAGAAATTCACGTCCTACTACTAGGGGTTACCAAAAATACACTCCCTGTGTTTCTCAGACTTTTTTAGAACCCTTGGGGTTGGACTCTTTTTGCAGGGCTAGCTACGGAGAGCAGTTTATCCTACATCATCACATCATAAAGATTGTAAGCAGGATGGAGGGAATGGTATCCCTTACAATAAATGAGCTCAAACAACCAGGAGCAGCGGAGAGGAAGGCAAGATGTTCATCTTTTCCTTCTGGGTTAAAGCCTCAGCTTAAACAAGCCGAGCATCTTTTATCTGAAATGCTTGCTTCATAGTTTTTTCAGATTTTGGAATAATGTTTTTGCATATCATAAAATACAGTTATGTACAGGACATCTCTATAGAGAGTTCCATGACAAACAAGCAGCCAGTGTCTTAAAGGTAGAAGTGGGCAGCTGATGAGCTCTCTGGAAATCTCCAGTATTTTTTCTCCCCTCAAATATATGTATCAGGCCCCTTATATCCTCAGTCTCTCTCCAGCCTGGCATCTCGTACACAGCACAGGTAATGAACGGATGAGACATAAGGGTGGGGAGAGACACGAAGATCAGTGAAAGGGCTGGAGGCGTGGATTTGCACCATTTCACTAATCCTCACAGCTCTCTCCAGTCTCTTTCTCCAGCCTCATCATCTTGTTCGTTTGCTACCTGTGTTGAGACACAAGGTTGGAAAGAGACTGACGATCTGAGAGATGAGGGAGCAGAAGTGCTGGGGCTACAGCCTCAAAGGCAGAAGCGAGCGGCTGGCGGCAAAAAGTTTTGGGTTTCCGAGTTTTTTGGATTCCCGGATTAAGGCTGCTCAATCTGTACCAGCTGGCCAAGTTTCAGCTGTTTCCTCGCAGAAGGTGGACTGCCAACTCCTTCGAGCTCTTTGCGCCACCCAAGCCACATGAGAGAGACTTCATGCCCACAAGAGCAACATAATAAGAGACTTTATTGTTTATGGAAAAATGGAATGCTTCTTCCAAAACAACTGAGTGGTATATCCAGATAAGAACATATGTGGGCGGAGGGGAAAAAATACACACACACACACGTTTGAGTTCACGTTGTATGCAAGCTAGGAGAGGGTGTGGTGGTTTCAGCTCTTCCGGTGACAAGAGTCCAAAGCAATGAACAGGGAACAAGATTCAAACGCTGCTGCAGCTGCTGTGTTAAGTGTTCAAAAGGCCAAGTGCTTTCAATAGCGCCGGGTAAATCGAGGGTCGCTGGGGCGGCTCGTTCTATCCTGACCCGCAAAGCCGCCCTGCATGCTGGCTCCTTGCGGCACCGGGTTTGGGGCCCCACTTTGCACAAAACTTCCACGCCTAAGGAGAGAATTAGTATTATCATTAATATTGTTGCTGTTGTCGTCGTTGCTTGTTTATATAGCACCATATACGGCACTTCACAAGTAAAAATCTACAATCTACGAATCAACACCTTTAAATGCCATTCCCGGCTTTCCCCTGTGGAACACTCACCCCGGCATTCCTCCTCGGTTCATGACGTGGCCAGGCCCGGACTGGGCAGGGACGCTCCGCTCACCAGCTGACGAACAGAACAAACAAGAAATGGGGGTGAAAAGAATTACTAAGGAACATCAGAGGAAAAAAAAATCCTAGACAGAAAGCCCTGTAGCCTTCTAAACATTGCTGGACTCTGACTCCCATCAGCTCCAGCCCTCCCATCACTTGCTCTCTGATTCTTGTTAACCTGGAGAAGCCTGGGATGAAATCTGGAATTATCTTCATGAAAAGCAGTGTTCCCTCCATGGAACAGGGAGAACCTTCCATTTTAAGAACTGATCCCTGGCACAATAGGTGGGAATGCTGAAGATTTGAGCAGAGAAATTACCTAGCGAAGACTCTTTTTAAAAGAGGCACATGAGGTATTGAGCCTGGTTCCTTCCACAAGCAAACCAGGAACTGAATCTCACAGAATCATAGAGCTGGAAGAGACCACAAGGGCCATCGAGTCCAACCCCATTCTGCCATGTAGGATCTGTGAGCCTCTGTGGGGAGAGCACGTAACAGTCCCTCCATATCATAAGGTCATTCAGCGACGATGTGAACAGAACCCCCTTCTTCTGCAAAGCTAATACACAAGCCTCATTACAACTTCAGGTGTCTTTGCCCACAGACCTGGAACAGCCATACAGAGGGCCACGTGTCTTCTTCACCTGACCAAGTTATACCACTTTGATACCACTTTTAGCTGCTATGGTTGCATCCTCCAGAATTCTAGGATTTGCAATTCCAGGAAGGATACAGAATTCTCTCCCAGACAGCTGAGATGCCTCATGAAACTACCAATCCCAAGATGCCACAAGGAAGTTCAGAGTGGTATGAAACTGTGGTAACTGCCTAGTGTGAAAGAGAGCAGGGAATGTGAAATCACAGAATCATAGAGTTGGAGGAGGCCACAGGGGCCATCCAGTCCAACTTCCTGCTATGCAAGAACACCCATCAAAGTATTCCCAACAGATGGCCATCTTAGGACGGGAAAGCTCCCAAGAATACATCTCCAACAGAACCTAAGCTGTCTCAACTTGCGCTACTTTGAAATATGTCCCATAAATTGAAAGCGCTGTGGGTACGACTGAAGATGAGGGGGTCCTTCTACCTTGCCATCTTTCATGCTCCCGTCCCATCATCCCGCCATCCACGCTGCCCGCCCACGAACGGTCTTGATGCACCTCCATCTTGCGGCTGTGATCGCCCCAGTCTCGCCCATCACTGGAGGGAGAAGAGAAACCCGAAAGGGAGATGAGTGTGCTGTTACGGAGCACAGAGTGGACCAAAATCATCAATTTTGCACGGCCCAACAGTACGAGTTGGCACCAGCTTCCTCCCACCCACACCATCATTAAATCGCTCTCTTTTGCCTACACTCACCGGGACGGTGGCGGTATCCCCCGGCCTTTGCTCCTCTCGTACCCCCCCCAGCTGTCCCGGGACTCCCGCGAATGGCGGTCAGGCCCGCCGTGCCGATCATCAGGATAGTGCTGAAAAGGGAAGCCAGAGAAAAATGAGAACAGACGTTCCCCATGCGAGATGATCCTCTAGAAAAGCTGAGCCCAAGACGGAGCTATCTCTGGCCGCAACGCCGGGGGAAACAGGCATCATTTCCCACCCAAACCACAAATCCAAGATCTACTGGGAGCCTAAAACCTGACCGAGGAGAGAGTCTGTGAACTTGGTAAAAAAAATTATTTAGTGGTGCTGAGGGCCCCAAAAATGGACCTGGCATGCAAATGCTACCTGCAGGCATGTATTCCCCACCTCTGCCATAAACCCTTCTGCAAAAGCTCTTCAGGGAAAGTCAGATATCAGAACTGCTCAGCAACAAGCATACCTGTCCATCTCGATCAGGCACTGTTCTCGAACCTTCTCTCCTGTGGAAGTCAGGAAAAAAAATTAGACATTAAATAACATACACATGCAGAAAACCCTTGAAAACAAAACTCTGCCACTGCTGTAAGTGTTGTACAAAGGCAACAGGGAAATCTCGGGAGGTGTTTAACATTTATTTAATTCATATCCCGCCCTTTCTCCCTACCCAGATCTAAGGTGACATCCAACATTTTAAAAGCACAATGCAAGTTAAAAAAAAGTTAATATAAAAATTAAGACCCAATTAAACTGAATTTGTTTTTGTTTTTGTTTTTTTAAAAAAGACAGTTACTAAGATACTCCAAAACACAAGAAAACAAAAACACAACAGTTCCTGTTAAAAGCTTTGTTTTCTGCATGCACTAAAAACCAAAACCCTTCTTAAATAAAAAGATCTTTGCCTGCCAACAGAAAGACACAGGTCAAATTACACAAAATCAGTAATGCAATCTCACAAAGATGTTGGAGAAAGTTCACTGATAATGGGATGGCGCATTCACATTTTTTGTTTTTATGCAAAGATTGCTGGACATGGGAACCCCAAATATACAAAGGGTCCACTGTATTGTTAGCTTCTGATGGGTAGAAAAAAAGAGCCACATCTGGGGGAAATAAAGCACTATGGACATTTTTTTTCCTAATCCTGTGGCCCTCCAGATGCACTGTACTACAAATTCCCAGCCAGCAGTGGCCAGGAATAACGGGAGTTGTAGTTGAAAAGGTCTGAAGAGAATGAGGTCAAGGAAGGATGAGCTAGAGATTCCTGAGTTTCTAAAGACAAGATACCTGTCCACCGGATGCTCCTGGTACCGGCCACGCTCTCTGTGGTCAAAACCGTGGAAGCGGTCTTGGCGGCTGAAGTCAGAATGGTATCTGTCATCCATGGCCATCCGCTTTGCTTCCGGCCAGTAAGGGTCATCACGCCTGCAGGGAAAACATGTTCAACAACTCTCTGACACGCTCACCCCAAAGATTTCTGCTTTATCAGAGACATTACCTCTCCTGGAATGCGAGAAAGGCTGTTTTATGCTCCCAGCATTCTTAAAATTGCTCGAGGCCGCCATTATGCTGCTTCTCAATGCAACCGGGCTGTGTTCTTTTTACCGGGGCCTTTTAATGTTGCATTTTATTTCTACTTAAAAAATTCTACTTCATTGAAGTTGAAAGGCAGTATTGAGATTTCAACGAGACGCAGGACCTTTTTAGTCCCTTCCCGTTAAAAACAGAGCCTGGAAAACAGCCATGCGTATTTGCACTGTGGAATACAAGCCATGGTTGACCTGGTCATCTGATAAACAATTTACATAACAAACCATGGTTTATTTTCCCACCAGCAGGGAAAAGGTAAGACTTTTCCACAGGTACTTTTCTGAAAACACTCTTTCACAAAGACTAATTTGAGACCAGAGATAACTACATAATGTTATGAAATTATTATAAAATATCATTACGAAAGAATGATTTCCAAGAATTTAAGTCCTGCTTTTGACAGCCACCACCATGGCTTATATCACAAACCATGGTTAAGACAAACCACGGTTTCTTGTGATGTGGAATTATCATGAGACTCATCCTCTATCTGCACAGCCGGAACACATCTCTCTCACCTCCCGTCCGTGTCATACGGTCGCCTTAAAGCCGAACGGCGCTCCTGCTCATAGCGGAGCTGCTCCTGCTGCCGCCGCAACTCTTCTCGCTCGCGCTGGATGCGCTCTTGCTCCCGCCGCCGCTCTTGCTCGATGTGCATCCGCTCCCGCTCCAGACGCTCTCGCTCCATCCTTTCCCTCTCCAGCCGCTGCCGCTGGAAATGGAGCCGCTCTCGTTCCCGCTGGAGCCGCTGCTGCTCATCCCACTCGTGGGCGGCCTGGATGCGCTGCTCCCGCTCCCGCCGTTCTCGCTCCCTGCGTTTGGACAAGCATAAGGAGATCCAGCTTTGCGACAAGAACGTTTAGAGATAGCTGGGCGACCTGCAGCCTGTCGGATGCAGACCTCCACCTTTTGTATCCCAAAGGCCCCAACAGCACCCCCAACGTTAAGCCCTCCAAACACCCAACGCCTCAACTGCTTCTCTGTTCCTCACAGGAGTCAGAAGATGAAGTGGCAATTGACAGGGAATCTGCCAAGAGTATGTATGTCTCCAAAAAGTGTCTCCAAGTGAAATTATTCTGGGGTGGTATCACAGAACATTCCACCTCGATTCGTGAATATTACAGTCGAGAAGCACACAATCCGATTCACCTCACTGTGGATGCTAGTCTACAAAATGGGTGTAGAAGTATTAAGGCATGTGCCAGTACTGCAACGGGGGTCCCCGGTAAAACTATGGGAGTCACGTTCACTCCCCTCACAGTGAAGTATGCCTACTACGACACAGAGCAAAGAGGTGTTGACCTCATTATGAAAACTTGCTTCAGCCCAAACTGAGTGATTAGTTTGTCTTCAGATTAGTGGGAGCCGCTTCTGCTCGAATCCAGGGTACCCTGAGCGCAGCGCTGCCGTATGCAGACAATGTATTGTCTGGTAAAGTGGCTGCTGTTAACTGTTGGCTGCTGTTGGTCGCTTTTGGGTGGACCACATTAACCAAGTTCCAAAGACTTCCCCAGAAGATTTTGAGACAAGGCTGAACAGCAACATCAATGATCTGCTGATGGTGACTTACTTGGCAAACCTCACCCAGCCCCAGATTGCTCTCAATGAAAAAAATTTGAACCTGTAATAAATCTCCTAACAGAGCATGAAGAAAACTGGAAGTTCTGTCTGTGGCATCCAAATTGGACTGTAATTTCTGAAATGACTATTAGCTTAACTTCCATCCTCACCCCATCTCTCCCCCCCCCAAGAAAAATAAAACCTAAAACTGAAAAAAAAAAACGTTCCTGTCACCGTTCTTAGGGAGGCTGCAGAGAAAATGGGGGTGCATAGGCTTGACGGGGGTCGCTGCAGGATCTGGGGGTCAACATGGTTTCTAGAGGGTGGAAGAGTAGAATCTCTTGATGTTGGGACTTGGGACTCCCACCACTCCTCAGATCCTGAAGAAGTAAGCCTTGTCTACTTGAAAATCCAAGGAAGGTGTAGGTTGGAAGCCGGCAATGCCTGACCCTCTAGGTGGTTTGGACTGCAAATTCCATCATCCCTTTTCAATGAAGGATGCTGCTTCGGAAGACGGAAGTTGTAGGCCAAATCACAGGCTGGAGGAACAGTTTTAGGTGTAGATCTCTAAGAAATCTGCAGTAAATCAGCAAAGGTCCCTGCCTCAAAATTATTAAGTCGGAGGAAAGAGGAAGCTCTCCTGGGACTGACTGCTCCTCTCTCAGCATCAACAACCTTCACTGGTTAAAAAAGATAATTATTAATCGCATACTATGGTCAACTCCTTGTACAATTCTCTTGTAACAGTTTTAACAGGTACTTGTATTATTTGTTCTTTTAAATTGATATCCTGTATTTTAGCTGTTTATATAAACTATCTACTGTTTTAATTGATGTTATCATGTTATGTGTTAATCTGTGTAATTTAGGAAGCTTAAAAGATGCCTCAAGCTTTTAGAACAGGGGGAAAAATCTGTACAAAACTGTACAAGGTAATGAAATGGTGTTGTCATAAGGACCATGACATTCTGGAAAAGTGGAAAAAGTCTTGGTACCTGAGGTTTCGTACCCCAACTTACTACTGGATGGCGCTTTCGGAGCTGCTCCTTGGATTCGGCATGCTGACAGCATGGCGAGATATAAACCAAACAAACCAAATTCAACCCACCTTCGGCGCTCCGACTCTCGGATCTCTCGCTCCCGCTGCCTCTGGCGCTCCCGCTCGCGCTGCTCTTTGATTTTATCAAACGACAGGATGTCTTGTTTCTCTTTGCTCTCTGACTTGCGGTCGTGGCTCTTTGTGCTCTAAGAGGGAAAAGAGCCAAAAAATAAATAAATAAATTGGAAAATAGGAAACAAAAAAGCCTCCTGTGCTCAGTGTCAGGCTGTGAAGGTGACCACAGGGATCAGGGCCTCCCACCAGTGGTTCCACTCCATATGTTTTAGGAGCAAGCCAAGCCAACAGACATCACCACCCCCAATGGGATGGGACAGGGTGAGCAACTGTGGAGGGCTAGGGGGCCCCCCTAGGAAATATGTGAGGGACACACTACTCTACCACACACCCTACTGCGAGAAAAAAGTCCCCACACACACTGTAGGGGCTGTGAAGGGCATTATTGCCATGCCTTTAGACCTTTTTCGAGATAGGAAGTGACCAGAAGTCACTTCCAGCTTACTTCTAGTTTTGTTTCTTCTTAAAGGCCTTTTCTGGGATTAAAATGGCCCAGAGGAGCTTAAAAGGTGGCAAGACATAACTCTCACCCCCACAGGGCATTTGGGGGTGAACTTTTTTTTTAATGACACCCTAGGAGGCCCTGAGGGCCACAAAAATGGCAATAGGTGCCACGGGAGGCTCACAGGCCCCACTTTTCCCACCCCTGAGATGGGGTAGCATTTGATAACACTTCTCTAGGAACACTTCTCTGGAATTTGTAGAGAAAACACTTCTCTAGGAGGACCATGCGATTCCTAGAGAGAATGCTTCTCTAGGAATCTTCTCTAGGAATCCACTGGAAGCTGAACATGGAGTCACGCTGAACCTAGAGAATTGTTTTCTCAGGTTAAAAAAAAAGCATTCACAATTTTTATTTATATTCGTGGTTCTTCCACTTCGACGGGTGCCTTGCTCCCTTAAACCCTGCAAAAGTGGAGGGTCTACTGTAATCTGCCTTTTGTTCCACCTGTGACTTCATCATGTCACACCAGAAGCAAGGAACCTATGGTTCCCCCCAGCCAGCACAGCCATTGATTAAACCTGTGAAAAGTTGCAGTCCAAAAATTCTGGAGGGTCCAATTTCCCCATACTCCCGAGTTACCCAAAAGCTACAGATTCATGTGACTTCTTTATGCATGTGGGAATAGACCTGTACGTTGATTTGCCAAAGCCCCAACAGGAATACACGTTGCCCTTTTCTCAGCTTTCAACCCTGAAATCAAACCCAGAGACTTACTCGCTCTTTGGACGCGGTTGACGTTTTCACGCTGATAACTGGCTCTCCTTTCGATTTATCCATGACTACCGTCCGCTCAGTTCCTCGGCTTGCTGGATTGGCACAAAAACAGCAGTGTCTCAGAGACATCTTAAGAACAAATGCAGCATCAACAGTAATGAGCATGTTCACAAATACTTTTATTCGGGGAACCAGGTTTAAGCCTCCTGGGTTCCTCATTTTGAAAAGTCTTGGAACAGGTGCTGTTTTTCCATCCAGCCTTTCTTTCTTCTGTCTAAATTTCTATGGAAGGCCTCTGTCTTAAGACCCAGTTTTCTTAACTACCCACGCTCCACTCCTGTCTCAGAGACCATGGGAAAAAAAAAGAACTAAATCATACATTCTCCTCTGAGAGAACTAGTTACCTGATTTAACAGAACGTGAACGGCCCGAGGACCCCGTTTTATGATCGTCATCTGTCTTCTCCCCCTCTTTTGCCTCCCCGCCATCCTTTTCGTCCGACCGCTTGAGGTCATCTTTTTTGTCTTCTCTTTTAAGGCTGTGAGACCTAGAAGCAGCACAAGCTTAGTTACAACCCAGACAGGCACATCCCATTTAGTTCAAAGCTACTGAAACCTAGAAGCACCACCAAACTGTCTGTGTGCATTGTGATGATCACATCAATTGTATTTTAGTGTTCCTCTCTTCTTTCAGCACATCTACAAGCATCTCTTTTTCAGCTCACCATGGGCTGTTACTTCATTTGAACCAAGCTGAACCATGGTTAGTTTAAACCCTGGTCTGTCCAAATTAGGTTTGTCCTAATAGTGGGCTGGTTTAAACCTTGGTTTGTCCTAATTATGGTTGGTTTAAACTCTGGTTCGTCCAAACTATGGTTGGTTTAAACCCTGGTTCGTCCAAGCTATTGTTGGTTTAAATTCTGTTCCGTCCAAACAATGGTTAGTGTAATGCCTGCTGTGTCCAAACTATGGTTAGTTTAACACCTGGTTTATTCAAACTATGGTTAGTAAAGGCTTGGTTTTTCCAAACCATGGTCAGTTTAAAATCTGTTTTGAAGAAAGCTCAGCATGGCATCATTCCCCATTTATGTTTGGAGGGAAGAGTGGGGTTTTTGGCTTTAATGTGTACTGGGCAATTTGTTACAGCCATCACTTCACCTTTCCGATCGTGAGTCTGTTGAATGGCGCCGGTCCTTTTCCTTCTTTGCTTCACTTTCTTTCTTGTCCAATGACACCTTTTTCCCTGCTGGTTCATTTTTGGCCTGGAATTAGAAAGGGTGAATTGGTGGCTCAGTGCTTCCACAGACAAGGCAAACTTTGTTCAAATGACAAAATGGTTTTGGGTTACAAACATGCAGGGGAGCGAGACAGCATGTCTGAACAGTACTCTACCATCAGTGTTACTCAAAGTGGTGGTCTATGGATCACCATCTGCTGCCAGTCCCTAATGAGTTTCCAGAACGGCAAAAAAAATGACCAAATATGGTACCAGTCCCAGGCATGCTGGGGGGGGGGACCTGGTCTCCCACATCAGACAGCACTGCTGCTCTGCACAAAAGCAGAAAAAGAGGGAAAAATGAAAAAAGAGCAAGGAAGATAGCAACAGAGCAGCACTCAACACCTATCCCAAGACGTATTTCTGTGGTCTGCTAGCAGGCACTGAATGTGCATTTCTATATTTTTCATACGTTTCTTTCCTTTAAGATTTCTACATTTCATTTTCCTTCTCTGTTGTTTTATCTTTTTTCTATTGTATCTCAAGAAATTTTACTTAAAAAAAGTAAGCCAAGAGCTCTCCAGCATCTTCCTGCCTTAGCTTAACAGCTGGTGCGACTCTCTGGGTCTCCATGAAGCCCCCGCCCCACTTACTTTCTCCACGGAGATCATTTTCCCGTGCAGCTCTGTCCTGTGTAGATGGGCAATGCATTTGGTTGCTTCGTCCGACGTAGACATGGTGACAAAGCCGTAACACCGAGCGCCAGGGCTGCGGGCATTTGTCACCACTTTGGCACCTACAACCTGATATGGGGGGACAGGGAAGGCAGGAAAGAAGAGAAAAGGAAGAGGGGTGAGTCTAACCAACCTGGAGAAGGCTTAAGCATTTTCCCCTGCAAAGGCACCAAAGGCAGATAAAAACTGAACATGAAATAGAAAGTTTGATTATTTAAAAAAAAAAAAGGGCAGGAGTTTCATTAATGGTAATTCAAGAAAGCCAACGCCATTCTTGGTTGCATCACGAGGAGTCTGGTGTCTAGATCAAGGGAGATAATGGTCCCACTCTATTCTGCTTTGGTTAGGCTTCATCTGGAATCCTGTGTCCAGTTCTGGGCACCCCATTTCAAGAAGGATATGGACAAGCTGGAGTGTGTCCAGAGGAGGGCGACCAAAATGGTGGAGGGTCTGGAAGCCATGAAGCCCTATGAGGAGTGGCTTCGGGAGCTCGGGATGTTTAGTTTGCAGAAGAGAAGGTTAAGAGGGGACAT
The DNA here is from genome assembly GCA_030412105.1 of Cyclura pinguis. NCBI lineage: Eukaryota > Metazoa > Chordata > Lepidosauria > Squamata > Iguanidae > Cyclura > Cyclura pinguis. The sequence goes on along the minus strand of CM059614.1, from coordinate 4,891,591 downwards.
GATAGCCATGCTTAAATCTTTGAAGGGAGTTCAGGTCGAGGAGGGCGCCAGCTTGTTTTCCGCTGCTCCAGAGACAAGGAGCAATGGATTCAAGCTGCAGGAAAGGAGATTCCACCTAAACCTCAGGAAGAACTTCCTGACGGCCAGAGCTGTCCGGCAGTGGAATATGCAGCTGCCTCAATGGAGTGTGTTGGGGTCTCCTTCTTTGGAGGTCTTTAAGCAGAGGCTGTACGGCCATCTGTTGGGAATGCTTTGATGGGTGTTCCTGCATAGCAGGGGGTTGGACTCGATGGCCCCTGGGGTCTCTTCCAACTCTAGGATTCTATGAATTCAAGGGAGTTCTCACAAAACACCAAATCATTTTTCTCTTCGTCTTTACGAGAAGCACTGTAGTAAAAGCGTGTTGCGTGGTTTCTAATCAATGCAGCTGGTGCATGAATTGAGATGGCTAATGAGGAAGAGACAACAGAGAAGCAGTTTACTGCCAACAGGCAAAACAATGGCGCTGTTCCCTCAATAGAAACCTAGTTGGGGTCTTTGGGAAACTGCAATTTAGTCAAAATGTTTCATAATTCGCTGGGTGAGACATTCAGGACCTCTGCAAAAGTGGGAAAACTGCAAATATCAAAATGTGTGTGTCTGTCTGTAGAAGGAGGGGCTGAGGCGTGGGGGGGGAGATTGGCACCCAAGGTCCAAACCAAGTCAGGTAAAGGGGGTGGATTGGCAAGGTGGCCCCACACTTCCTCTCTCTTGCTCATCTCCTTCCTTGGGTGGGTGACGGAAATTGGGAGAGGGTTCACAGTGCCAAGAAATCAGGCTGCGGGCCGTCCTTAGCTGGCCAGGTGGAGGAGGACCAGAGGGAGGCTTTTAAAGGGCTGAGTGATCTGATTGGGGCTGTAAAGAGGAAAGGTTTCCCCTAGAAAAGAAGGGGGACAGAGGCTGAAGAAACCCACAAATAATCAAATCCATGAAAGCTAAACCCACAAACACAGAGGGCCAACTGTACTTGCCTTCTGGAGTTACGAATAGCACTGGATTGCCACATACAAGGCTGACTGGGTTCAGAGATGTTAAGAGGCTTACTCAGAGAAGCTTAGAATTGAAAGGGGCCAACAAGGGCCACCCAGTCCAACTTCTTGCGAGGAAGGAATACGCAACCAGAGCACCCCTGAAAGATAACCATCCAACTACTGTTTAATGACCTCCGAAGAAGGTGAACTTAACACCATCCAAGGAACCTAGTCTACCCTTGATTTATTCACAGGTCATATCAAAATCCATCATTTTGGCCCCCAAACCTGACCTCGCCATATACGTGAGGTCAACTTAAAACATGAGCAAATACGGTAAAAGCATAACAGTCACAAGGATTAATCTGTGAGAGAGGCAAGCCAAAGGGGAACCCATTGTGAAGGAAACTAGTGGTTTCCCAGCTAGAAGTGAGTTGTTTCTGCAAAGCTGGTTGGTGCACTCAGCTTGGGGGAAAAAATCATTCTTTTTGCGCAGCCGGGCCGAGTCATCTGGGCTGGCTGTCCACTGAGTCCAAGAAAAATGAACAGGGGGGAGAAAAGATAGAAAAAGGGGAACCCACCACAAAACCTGTTTAAAAAACCTGAAAAATTTAGTATCTTTCAAGCCAACAGCTTTTCGTTCGGACATACGTACCTTTCCATACTTGCTGAAGAGATTTTTCAGATCAGTAGCTCTGGTTGAAGACGAAAGGCCACTAACCCAGAGATTTCTGCTGGAGGTACTGCTGGGGCGACCTAAAGATGGGAAAAGAAAGGGAAAGAGTGTAAACGTCTACGTCTCAAAAAAGGGAAGGGTGGGCTGAAGGAAGAATAAAACCCTAACAGTCTGTCAGGATGCAATAGTATAGGTAATAGAATAGGTGTCGTAGATTAGATAGGAGATGGTTGGTTGAAGCGCTAATATTTATCCCTCGCTAAAAGAACTATGTATCCAGTTGGAACTCCTAAAATCTCCCAAGGCTCCAAGTGGTTAATTAATATACTGTTCAATGTTACTTTTTATCTGGCAAGAAGGAAGATTATTGCGGAAGATGATGCAAGGGGGAAATGCGGAGTAGCAGGAAGGTGTTACGGGAACAACCTATGCAAAGATAAGGCAACTGGAATTCATGTTGCTCCCAAGAGGAAAAGAAATTATTTTGAAAGACATGGAAAAATGCCTGTGTTGGTGGGGTGACTTAACATAACCAGTCCTTGAGGCACATGCCTAAATTTGTATGACAAGGTATAAAACCTGTTAACTATCTCAGACACTTTCGTCTCAGCAACTTTCAGGAAAGCTGCTGTGTTGTTTGCGTCTCTACAAATAAACACTTCTGCCTGAGAGCCTGAGTGAAGTTTAGAGAGAGCAAGTCAGTCAGGACATGACACAGCCCCAAGGCTCTGGTCATTTCTGCACTACATTATTATAGTGCTATTATCCCACTTTCAACATCTTATGGAATTCTGGGGTTTGCAGTTTAGGGAGCAGCATTTAGAATTCTCAGCCAGAGAGCTCTTGGGCCTCAAAAAACTACAAACTCCAGAATTCCACAGGAGGTTGAAAGTGGAATAGTAGCACTGTCTCAATGTAGTGTGAAAATAGCCTTAGTTATGGCCAGCTTGAAAAAGTCAAGGTTTGCTTGTATGCCACTGAAATGAGAAGTCAGAGCGTATGAAGTGTAAAGACTTAGACAAAACACAGGGAAAAAACAAGGGAAGAAATAGTTAAGGCATGGAATACTGATCCCCGTTCTGTCCCAAAGTCCTTTTTTAGTTGTTGTGCGTGCCTTCAAGTCATTTCTGAGTTACAGTGGCCCCATCATGGGGTTTTAGAGGGCTAGGAGTGTGTGACATGTGCAACGTCACCCACTGGGTTTCCATGGCCGAGCAGGGAATCAAACCCGTCTCTGGGTTGTACCCCAATGCTCAAAACACTACACCACATCGGTTCTCACCCCAGAAAAGCCTGTGATAGGTTCGCTTTAGGATCACCGTAAGTCGGAAGTGAATTGAAGGAACAAAAGGAAAATAATAGGTAGCTAACTACAGTTAACTGTACTGAACTAAGTAGCCAGAACAGGAGTTCTGCCATTATCTTTCTGAGGCAGTGGATAAATTAAAACTTACCCATCTACAGGCTTACCCTTCTCATCTTTCGAAGCAGTTTTAGCTTCTGTATCCTCACTGGAGCTAGAGACAGAGGAGAGAGAGAAGAAAGTTACTCAATCACAAAAAAAGAAGACCTACGGGGGGGAAAAAAGGGGGGCGGGCAAGGCTGCATCTGCTAGAATCAGATACCTGAAAGGAGAATTGGCTCCATTCAGCTCTGAAAGGAGAATTAAGTCTGGTGGGAGAAGGGGATTCATTTAAAAAAAAAAAAAGCAAGCTTGACAGGGCAGTCAGAAGTGACTGATCTAACTGCCGGTACGGAATAAAGGTTAAGAGTTGAAACCTTGGAAGACCAAGAAATAAAATAAAAAGAAAGAAAATGTCAAGCCATCTTCTATCCCTCCCAAAAAAAAAAAAAAAATCAGGTGCAAAGACAACTAAAATAAAAATTAAAAGAGAGAGAGATTCTAATTAGGACGATAAGCTACAATATTGTTAAGGCCCTGCGTGGGGTCGTTTGAGGAGATCACAACGCATTGGCATTCGTAAACGACCAACGGGGAAGGAAAAAAAGACAGCATCTGGTCTAAAACGGAGAAGAAACAAACCTCGTGTTCTGATCACCACCCTCTTTGGCAGAGGACTCTCTAGAGGCAGGGGGCTCTTCCTCACAATTAGCCTTGGCTTCCATCTTCTCGGCCTCTGGGCTAACCACTGGGGGCCCTGCGTCCGTCTCCGCGGTTTCCTCACTACTGGCTTCCAGAGTTTGGGCTTCACTGCTACTCTCACCTCCTCCTCCTCCTTCACCACCTCCACCTCCACTCCTGCTCTCTACCGCTAAAGAGTCAAAGTCCGCTTGGGCTTCCTCAACTCTCTGTCCGCTCAGCTCCCCTGTCGCTACCACTAAGTGCTTGGCTTCCTCTTCCTCCTTCTCGGATGCCGCCCGGCCTGACCGGCTCTCCGAATCTAAAAGCTTTTCTTCCGGCCGAGCGGCGGTGGCGGGGCCGCCCCCGAGCGCGTCTTCCTCTTCCTCGGACGCCTTTTTGCCCGCCAACGGGTCATTCGCTTCCTGCGCCTGCTCCGCTTCCGGAGGTTCTTCGTTAAGGGGCTCAGATTTACAAGTGTCACCCAAAATGTCGAGCATTTTCTCATTTTCTATGGATTTAACAGGAATAGAATGGCACAAGGTTTAATCACCAGGGAAACACAGCAAAGACAAATGCGGATCGGGCATGGCTGCCACGCTAACACCGAAAGAACGGCTAAGGCTACACAGAGATTGGAAAACCCCTCGGCCATACCACATTCAAACGCCTGCATAACTAAACTGCAGTCTAACCCGGCTGTCAGAGCACTGCCTGAAAGAGAGAAGGAAGAAAAACCTTTATGCGCGACGGTTCCCGGCTTGCTCCTTGCGCGTCTTCATGTAGTTGCGCGGCTTTTCCATTCTTCCAGAAATTAGTTTTCAAAGTCTGTGCGTTGGTTCTCTTTGGGACAGTTCAGTTTGACGAGGTAACTGATGTAGGTTTTTCTTTTTAACGGAGACAAGTCCATAACGCAAACATTGCAACAACTTCAGGCGGAATTGGAACATACGTGTAGTCCCGAAAGAAATGTGGAACGAATTTCCGTAACTAACCCATCTTCTTGTCTTCGGGTATCCACTAGCGTTTTGTGTCCCTAGCAGTGACCCTCAACTGCACTTTTCTAGTCAAAGTTACAGTACCAAGCCACAATGCAATATCACAAGGTCCGCTCTGCACAAACTACTGCCCGTGGTGAGGCTCAATTCCCCAATCAAGGGATTTCGGGCACAGCACTCAAAAAACACAGACCGTGTGCAGTAAAATAGGTGGCGGCTGCTGCAGACCTGGTGATATGACTGGGTTTCCAATCTCTGCTGCTTTTCTTTCTTTCTTTTCTGCACGGAACTGGACCGTGCACCAGTTAGAGAGTAACGAACTACAAAATATTAATGGAAAAAACCTGAGGAGAATAGCTAAAGGGATTTGGGTGTGAAAGCTATATGGTAGATTCAGGGTAGGACAGTGTGGATTTCAAAAACAGTACCTGATTCCAAGGGAAATTCTTCAAGGTCCTAATAAAATGAAGAAAAGGAGAAACAAGGAAACTGTTAGCAAAAAAAGGGCAGAGGCAGTTTCGTGAAATCTACCATTGCTCAGGATCAGTTTTCCAGGGATGGAAACAAGGAGGTGGAGAAAGGGAGGGGACGTGGAACGCTCCGAATGCACAGATGGCTGAGATTGCAGCCCACAACCAGGAAGGAACATATTCCCACATTCATTAAGAAGCCCACACAGATAAATTTCGAGTGGAAAAGAAAAAAACTTACCTGCATGTTTGCAAAGTCAGAAGGGGGCAAACCTAAGGCGCCCCCGACATCTTCGCCTTCAACCTAAAAGCGGTGAGAAAAAGCTTCAGTCTCTCTGAAAATTCACCATCCTCATTGATAATGAAGCCCAAGTAAACATTCAGAAGACAAGCAACACCAACTGCCCTTCTGCTAACCCTGTCCCCAGCCCACAAATAACGAAGAAATATTTGTCTGCATATATATATTTTTCTAGCATACAATACATGAAACCAGGATTGCTTAAAAAAAAATGACAAAATGAAAAATTACTGTGTTGTGTTGTGGCTGCAATGGTTAATGGCTGCCTCTCCAGGGAAAGCAATGCGTTAAGATTCCTACCTACCAGCCTGAGAAACCTTCTCCTTGCAATTCAGTATTTTCCCACCTGAAACCAGAGGAGGTTCTTTAGCCTGTAAACCACCCTGTTTGACAAAACCAGCACGGGCCATGCTGGAAGGGGACTGCAGGAGATGCAGTCCAAAAAAAAAAAAAAAAAAAACCCGTGATTTTTCCAAGCTCTGGTCAAAACAGACCCAGGCACACAAGATCTCAGGAGCTGATATTAAGCAGCAGGAGGAGCCGGAATGGATCAAGATTTGGGCTTGTTCCCCAACATATCGAAGCAGAAAGGGGCAGAAGAAATCTGGCAAGGAGTTTTGCTAGATTTTCCTGACAGCCGAAGGACTGGGTTAGGGAAGTGAAGCAAATACAGTCTCAACAGACTTTGCCCACCAAATAGATTAGGACAACTAAGTAGGCTGCTTTGCCCACAGCCAGGGCTGAGCACTGACTTTTGCCATCAGTGTGCAAGAATTACTTTTCTATTGGTGCAGGCAAGTATGGAAGGCCTTGTTGCTATCGTGCATCCTCAAGTCATTTTCTGACTTATGGCAACCCTAAGGAGTTTTCTTGGCAAAGATCTGTTGGGGGCAGGAGTTGCCTTTGCCTTCCTCGGAAGCTGAGAGTGTGACTTACCCCAGGAAACCTAGTAGGTTTCCACAGCTGAGCAAGGATTCGAACACCGTCTCCACAGTTGTAGCCCAACGCTCCAATCACACCATGCTAGCTCTCGTTAAAGGGTAGGGGGCCACATTAGCACCCCACGGAGAATGAAGGAGAGCTTCACCCCTCTCTATGGAACATGCGGGTGCATTTTCACCATGTTTTTTGAACCTCCCTGGGGCATTTTAGGTCTAAGAGAACTCTTCTTTTTTAATAACAGAAAGTGAGTGGAAGTCACCTGCTTTTCACTTCCTGTTTTTTTTTTTAAAGGCCTCTCTTGGGCTTACATCAGCCCAAAACGTGGAAAAATGCTCCCCAACAGCCTCTAGAAAGCTTGGTGGGGAGAAGAGGGCAAAAATATTATTTGGAAAAGTTTGCAAAGATTTTGTTTGAGCTCTGGAGGAACCTAGGGGCCTCTACACGTGCTGGAAATGCCCTTCATACCACATAGAGAGTACTCTAAATCAAAATAATATATTATTAAAATTATATTGTTATAATTATTACTTTGGGGGGCTAATTTTTTTAAAAAACCTGAGGGCTGCATGTCACCCACAGGTCGGACTCTGCCCACCCGTTTTTAAGTCTGGAAGCACAGGATGGCAAGTCTATGATTCTCCCGATACTGCTGGGCTCTGATTTCCTGCAGTCCCCAAAGAGCACAGCCACTGGCCGGGGCAATGGAAGCCATAGGCTACACCATCTCGTAGATGCCAAGTTGCCAATGCCACCTCCTGACAGTGGCCACGAGTGCCTTTTCTATCTGCAAACAGACTTTTCCACTCCTAAAAAGCACTTGCTTTGCGTAGCTCAGTGCCCCTTCCTTCTTGCCTTGTACACAGCCATATTTCCACCAAACCTGTTCTCACAAAAAACAAGGAGCCTTGAGGAAGTGGGGTTTACAGACCGCTTCTCCTAGACCCAAGCCCATACTGCATTCAATGAACTGAGCTTCCAAACAGGATCCCAGTTAAAAACTGGAGCCAGCACCGCAAATAGAAACAATGCTTTGAATTCTGTTCTCACATTCTTTCCACGTCTCTGGCTGCTCTAAACCCCAAACACGTTTGCGTGACATGATTAAACAAGGATGATCGTACATTAGTCTTCTGACTAACCACATTGTATAGGGTTCCTAAATTCCCACTTATAAGGAGAGAAAAATATAGACAAAGAACCACCACCTCAGGAGGCCAGGCTCCAATTGAGGCCTTCGTGCCCTCCCGCCAACCCGCCTCTCGCACACCAAGATGAGCAAATGAAAATGCACATGGCAAATAAAAGGATGAAGCGTTTCACTGTTTAAAAAAAAGAACCCAAACACTTTCTGGATTCTTGCTATGACAGACAACGTTCACGGTGCATGCGTTCCGAGCTTATCGATCTTAGTCATGGCTATGGATGTAAACACACAAAAAAGGAGGCGGGGGGGAATCAAGGCTTTAATTACACCCCCCTCCCCAAAATCATTTGTATTATTTTGATTCGTAAGGGGCGGGAGATGGCAATTGTTCATCTCATTCTGCACATTGTTTTTTTAAAAGAGATGCATACCATGGCTACTGGTATTTCTCTCGACTCTTCTTTAATGTTTGGCAAGGGTGGAGGTGACTCCATGATACCCACAGGGCTTCCCGCCAGCTGCTCGGGAACGTCTGTCCTCTCTCCACCAGCATTTTCTTTACTACCAAAGAGGGAGTCAAGTTTACTATCAGCACTGTCCTCCTCCTCCTCCTGGCAGTCTACACCACTGCTGTTATCTATTTCAGCTTCATCTAACACACTAATATCCATCATGTCAATATCCTGCAAATTATCCAAACTGGCTTCAATATCCTCCTGCAAAAAGAGAAAAAGCCACATATATAATAGTTGCCAGGACTCAAAAAGCAGAACTGTTCTTGGGCGGCCGCAACAGCGGGCCGGCCGTACCTGCCCGTCTGCAGAGTCATCTTCCAGCCCGTTGTCTTCGACCCCTTCTTCCTCCGTCCGGCGTCCTACCGAGAGGAAAATCAGTTTTAAAAAAATGCTTCCTGCTCGTGCTACGTTTCGTGTGTGTATGTGTCTTCAAATCACCCATGAATTGCACAGGTTTTCCAAACAAGGAATTCTCAGAAGTGATTTTGCCTTGGATACAGAGCCTACATCACACCTGGTATTAGTTGGTGGTCCCCCACCCAAGTACTAACCAGGGTGGCGCTGCTTAGCTACTAAGATCAGACAGGCTCTGGTGCCTTTAAGGTATTTTGACCCCTCGTGCACCTTTAAAAGGTTAAAAAAAGTCCTTATCACTCGCCAGCTACGTCAGGCCTAAAGAAACGAGCAATGCGGCAGTGTCTTCACAAAGGCACAGAAATCTGACTTGCGCAGAATAAAGGATATTCCTTCTTTAGCAAAAGAATCAGAACCGTGCACACTTGCGTACCTTTGCTGCTTCTCTTGGGTGCCTTCTTGGGTGCTATTTCTGACGCCACCGGGATCTCTTCAGGATCTCCCCCTTCCTCCTCAATAGCCTATCGAAGACACCAAGTCAGTGATTACAAACAGAGTAGGCACTGTCTTTAGCAGAAAGCAAAAACACAGGGAAGCCTCAGGGCAGGGCCCGTCATACCACAGATCTCCGTCAGCTGCCGAGAACAGCTAATTGCGGACAGTCGCAAATTGATTTTTCACCATAAGAGCAATACGCAGGGGTACAGCAGACACTCCCATCACGGTTCGAGATCTCGTGGCAAAGCTTCGTACAAATGATGTCGCTTGCCGGCAAAAGCCTCCTGCTCTTTGAGATCCCTGTATGACCACCTTGCTCTCTATTTTAATTGTAAAAGCCCCATAACATTTCTTCAAGGTCTCGCAGAACCCTTCCGAGGACACCGTGATCCCTCCCGGGGGTCCACGGACCACAGATTAAGAACCGGTGCCGCAAATAATAACGGCATCTCATTTCCGCCGTAATATTTCATACAATAAAATGAAACTGGTTTAAAACTTGCCGGCTACTTCCAACTAAAACAGTCCCGCAGAATCAGCTGCATCAGTCCATCTATCCCAGTTAGGAATAACAACAGGACAGAGGCGAGTGAACCTGGAAAGGCACGCTGACGTCCGCCCCACTGCATTATAACTGACTGATTAACAATGTTTTGTGCATCGCATTTCCGCTGCAACACTTTGCTCAATGAAATAAAAGCTGGTTTCACACTGGCTGAAACCCTGGCAGGTACTTCCAAGCTAGTCAAGTTCCAGCGAGCTGCTTCCAGGTAGCCCCACTGAATCCACTGCTGAAGGCTGAGTCAACAGGCAGGAAAATACCCCACCGATTCAATACATCTACAACCACAATGGGACCTGGGGCGCCAATGAACACGGAAGCTCGCGGCGAGCGCGCGCTTCTCGCGTTAAACGATCTACGGTCCTCAGAGACATTAAAGGGCGGAGCAGGCGGCGCATGCGCACACGCCGCTTAACCCATTCCTCCCCACACCGAAGCAACTCTAACCGCCCCCCCAGGCCTTTTACCTTCCGGAGCCGCTCGAGGAGGACGCTCTTGTTGCCGCCACTGTCCAAGCCGCGGCGCTTGAGCTCGGCCCGCAGGTCGATGACGCGGAGCTCGGCCAGGCGCCGGGTCCCGATGCCCTCCGAGCCGCCGCCGCCGCCGCCGGGAGAAACAACGGTCGCCTCCCCGGCCTGGTTCTCCGCTGCCGCCATTGTGAAGGGGGGAAAAAAGTGCTCGCCTCGTCAGCCAACCCCCTCTCCGTATCACGGAAACATCAAACAAATAAAACAGAGTTTAAAAATAAAATCAAATACTGTCCGCCAGCGGCGCGCCCGCTCTCCCGCGATGCGATGCCTATTAAAAAAAAAAAATGGCAGGCAGGACGTAGTGCGCATGAGCCTTAAGCGGAGGGGGGGGGAGAAGGCGGTAATGAGCGCGCACGCGCAGAGCTGGGCTGGCGGGCGGAAACGAAAGGCATTTGCGCATGCGTGCGGAGGGCAACGCGAGGCGCCTGCTCTTAAGGACACAGAAGGGAAAGAGTTGGTTTGGTGCGCATGCGCATTCTGATAAGCGATCGCTAGGCGCTCTGCTCTGTTTGGGAATTCTGGCCCGTTCTGCAGCAGACTGTTATAGTGCTGTTATTCCACTTTCAACATCCAATGGAAGCCTGGGGTTTGCAGTTCAGGGAGGGGCCAGAGGGTTGGGGTTGTCCACCGGTGCTTTCAAAAGAGCACATCTTTTCAGTTCTCAAGTTCACTTTATTAACATTTTTTAAAATCAGAAATTTCAGACACATTAGGTAGCTTTCTATTCAGAAGTGTTGCAGAGCAACCCAGTGAGTTCTTAGAAATAATTTCTGCTGTGCTTCTTGGCTCACTCAAGTGTCAAAATCCAGGGATGACCTCTTTCTGCACTCAGTTTATCAAAACAGACCGTCTTAACTGCTACAGTTAATATCCGAGACAAAATGCAGACCTGGGGCTCTTAACATCATCACTTCTCTTCTATATGATTTCTAACATCTCCGCCTGATAAAAAAACCCAGAGAAGCTTCAAAATTTAGCATGAAGTTATTTTGTGCCTTTTAATTGGCCCAATAAAGATCACTGGATTTTGGATTTTGCTGCAAAGCAACTGCCCATCTTGCGCATGCGCACTCCCACCCAGCTTCCTCCCTCTCTCTTGTTCATTAGTGCCTCTTCAATGGAGGAATGAGGCCCGCTCGTTTTACGCCTGCGCATTCGTGCCTCAACCGCCTGGTGCGCGTGCGCAGTACGGCTCCTTACTCCCCTCCGTCCTTTTTCTAATCTGGGCACCGCTATTGCGCGCTTCCACTTTCCCTTCCCGCGCTTGCGCCCTCCCGCACGGCCATTCCGCGCTTGCGCGGCTCTATCTCCTCCTCTGATCCCTCCTCCCGTTTCTACTCCTTCGTTGCCGTCTCACAAGGCCTCCTCTTTTCTGCGCCTGCGCGGCGGCCATCTTCACCCCGTTGGAGGAGAGGAGGAGAAAGGAAGGCGCTCCTCCCCCTCCGCGCCTGCGCAATGCGGCCCAGCGTTGTCTCGCCTGTGCTGGGGCCTTCCCGCCATTTTGTCTGAAGTAAAACCTAGAAGGGAAAAAAGGGAAGAGAGCGCCAGAAATAATAATAAAATAATAATCTCTGTTACTTCGGCATCTGTTCCCTCGTTCTTCTCCTCGGGAGTCGCCTCATGAGAGGACCAAGCAGGCCGCGGCTCCTCCTGTGAAGCAGTCTGAGGCGAGGGAGGGATGGCGGCCCAGGCTGAGGCGGCCCCGGGCCCCGAAGGCTCCGGCTCCGGCGGCGGGGAGGAGGCCTCCGCGGCGGCTCTCCCGCCTTCTTCCTCGTCTTCTCCGCTCAGCGGGGCGGCGGGGACCCGTCGCTTGGCCGACCTCCGCGTCATCGACCTCCGGGCCGAGCTGAAGCGCCGCAACCTGGACACCGGCGGCAACAAGAGCGTCCTCCTCGAGCGCCTCCGCAGCGTGAGCCTCCCCTTCTTTTCTCTCCCCTCGTTACATGACCCCTGAACGCCTCAGCCTCCCTGCCCTTACCTGTTTCAAGGCTGTGAATGGGCTTCATTTACATTGGGACTTGGGTATTCGGTGTAAAAATCGGAATACGTATTTATCTTCACTTTTTTTTTTCCTTTCGCGACATCATCCCCGAAACCCTCAACCTCCGTGCCCTTAAGCGCTTTAAAGTCTGTAATTGTACTTCATTTGCTTTGGGGACCTACGTATTCGGTATAAAAATCGGAATATTTAATTGTTTATCTATCTTCATTCGCATTTTTTCTCCTTTCATTATGTGATCCCTGAAACCTTCAACCTCCCTGCCCTTAACTGTTTCAAGTCTATGAATGGACTTCATTTACATTTGGGACATATGTATTCAGTATAAAAATCGGAATATTTATTTTATCTTCACATTTTTTCTCTTTTCATGATATGATCCCTGAAACCCTCGACCTCCATGCCCTTAACTGTTTTATTCATTCATTTACGTTGGGACTTACGTATTCAGTATAAAAATTCCGATTATTATTATTATTATTATTATCTGTGTTTCTATCCCGCTTTTCTCCCGGAGGCGACTCGCAAAAAAAAAAGCATATTAAGGACTGTAATATACAAAAGTTAAAACACAGGTTAAACGTCAGTAATGATTAAAGCAGTGTTAAAATATGTATTGAAAAAAAAGTACAAAAGGTAATTAAATAACAATTAAAATAATCAGCGCATTCTATATACAGATTACTTATTAAATGCCTGCTGGAATAAGAGTGTCTTTGACTGTCTTTATTTATTTATTTACCTATCTATCTTCATTCGTATTTTTTTCCTTCTTTCATTATATACGATCCCTGAAATCCTCAACCTCCATGCTTTTAACTCACTCAGGTTCATCAAAGGACTTCATTTACATTTGTATCAATTCGGGATTTCTGAGTACATTATTAAAAAAAAGAGATATATAGTTACCTATTCAGTTACCTAAACTAACTTTTTAAGTAACTGTTACATTTATAGACTGGAGATTGTGTTCAGTATAAAACATAAAATAAGGATATTTGTTTATTTATCTAAACTAGATTTACTTTTTAAATGATTGTTACATTTATAAGATTGCTTCTTCTGTGCTCAGCATAAAGATAGGGATATTTGTCTTCATTCACATTTTAGATTTTCATTTATATAAATTCAGGACTCCCGCCTACAATATGAAAATAAGGATATTTATTCATTAATCTAAATGAGACTTTTTAAATAACTGTCATCTTTATAGGCGCGGGACTTTTGTGTCCAGTATAAAGTAGAGATATATAGTTGTCTGAACTAGACTTATTTTTTAAATAACTATTATACTTATATACTCAGGACTTTGTGTTCAGTATAAAAATAGGGATATTTATCTAAACTAGACTTCAGTTTTTAATTAATTTTCATTTATAGATGTTTTAAATAACTTAAATTTATACTGTGCTCTGCATAAAAATAGGAATATTTATCTGTTTATCTAAACTAGACTTTTTAAATAACTGGTATTCTTATAGGCTGGAGATTTCTGTTTTCAGTATAGAAATAGGGATATTTATTTAAATTAGACTTATTGATAACCATTTGTTTCCAATGTTTTAACCTTGCAAATGGACTAATTGTTGTTCTTTGTCTAAATAACTGTTGCATTTATGGACTCAGGACTTCTGTGTTTAGTATGAAAATAGGGATATTTACATTAGACTTATAACTATTTGCTTTCAGTGTTTTAACTTTATAAATGGACTAATTGTTTGCATTTTAAAAATAACTAATGGACTCAGGACTTATGAGTTCAGTACAAAAATAGGAATATTTATTTAGTGATAAATGATTTAGTGATAAATGAATGAAATAACATAAAATTAAATAAATCGCCAGCTTTTATTTTATTCGATTTTTTTATCCTGCCTTTTTTCACAGAATAAGGCTGAAAGCAGCTTACAATATGAACTAAAACAGTAGGAACTACAAAAGTGGGCTTTTTAAAAAAAATTAAACCGCACAAGCTAGTTAAAATGTCACTTTTACAATGTTAACAGTGTTTTTTAATAAGTGACGGTGAGAAGATATGCTAGGGAAGGCTCTGTTTCTTTAAAAATTATGCAGTGTGTACTTTTAATTGTTTTATGTTAATGTTTTCCAAAGCATGGAAGGGGGTACACATGTGCTCTTGCTGATGTAATTTAACGGTTACTCCTTTCAAACAGGCAATTGAGGAAGAAGGCGGAAATCCTGACGAAATTCCAGTTGCTCCAGAGAGCACTTCCAAGAGGACCCCCAAAAGAACTGTGAAAGGTACACATTTGGTCTTGCTTTTATACTGTTGACACCTTTTTCTCTTTTCCAGATCATTTCTTCCATAAATACACATTTTGGACTAGTACCTGATTTCTGCCTTAGTCATCCAGGGTCTTTTATTTCTGCAGTACAAGGAAGTGTGTTGGGTTTTGGCTTGTTTTCTTCTTCCATCTTCAGATATTTCTTTTGGTATCGTATCTTTTGTATTGCAAGGTCGAGGGCCATTGCTTTTAATAGATGCTGGCACAGCTTGGAAGAGCCTTGTAACTAATAGTCAGTGTCTTTTGCTGGGATGGCCTGTGGCCTGCTTCGCTGTCTCCCCTTGAGGGAGTCAGAGATCTATTCTGTCCCGCCCCAACTTGCCCTCACTATGTGTTTATATGCCTTCAAATCACTTGTTGACTTATGGCAACCCCATGGATTTCCAAAGGTTTCCTTAGACAAGGAAGACTCGGAAGTGATTTGCCATCACCTTCCTCTGAAATATGATCTATACCACTTGGCATTCCTTGGAAGGCCCCCATCCAAGTACTAACCAGGCCTGACCCTGCTTAGTTTCCAAGATTAGATGGCATCTGACTCCTGCCGAGTATTGAAGTCAACTCACAGTCAGGCTGCTTAAAAGAAACAGCAGTTATCTAGCAGTAAGAGTTTGGGAAGCATGGTGTTGCATGTAAGTAGCATCATTTATAACTACTGTGTGATAGAAGGTAAAAATATTTTAACAATACATACAGTAGTTACAAATGATGCTACTTGTCTCAGAGCATGATACAATCGATGTGGACAGCTTTAAAGCAATTTTAGAAAAATTGAAACAGCCAGAGATATCTGGGATTTCAAAACCCAAATGACAAACTTTTGGATAGATTTGGTTTTTGTTTTGATACTCCTTTTCCCTTCTTGATAAAGCTGTAGACAGATCTTTGACAACATTGTAATAAGTTTTTTGTGCTGTCAAAGGACACTGTTTGCAGTTTTTTTCCAGCTAATAAGGCCTCCAAATGACCCGTACTTCTTTTTAAGCATTGCTTTAATATAACATCTTTTTAAAGAGAAGCCTACACGAGAAAGTAAGTGTATAAAAGAAGCCATCTCTTTAACTTTGAATCTGTGTGCTGTTTGTTAGGGCGTAAACCAGAAGAAGAAGGTGGAGATGACAATGGTTTGGAAGAGAATTCAAGAGATGGACAGGTAAGAAGAGTACTTAGGAAATAAGATTGCATGTTTAAATGTTCTGTCTGAAGCCCCAGGGATGATGATGTGTGTGTGTTTGTCCATCTCATCCCTGTTACAGGAGGATATTGAAGCAAGTTCAGACAACTTGCAGGACATTGACATGATGGACATTAGCGTTTTAGATGAGGCTGAAATAGACAACTCCAGTGCCGTTGGCTGTGGCGACGATTACAGCTCTGAAAACATCCTAGACTCTGATAAAGACAATATTGATGTTGAAATGAAAGAACTTCCAGAGCAGCTAATGGAAAGCGAGGTAAATAAATAGCAATAGTTTTTAGATGTATGACATACAGTTGCTTTAGCACTTGGCTGTTCTTGTTAATGTCACAAAATTTATGGTTATTTTGTATCTATCCTGCTGCCTAAGCTGACTTCTGTATTGGTCCCTGGAAGGAATTGTCATGCTGTGTCTGTGCTGTGCTCCTGCCAAGGCCAGGAGAGGAAGAAAAGCAGTTGGGTATCAGCTGTCCAGGATAGCAACATCTTCAGCTGAAGTTGGGTTCAGGCACAGTGGAGCCATTCAGGGCACACATGATTGTAGAAACAATGTCTTAGCAGAACTCCAGGTGTCTATAGGACAAGAAGTCATGCAAACAGGATCAACAAATTGGCTAGCAAAGGGGTGAGCTGAGGACCTGTACCGTTTTAGTAGCACTCAACTAAGAGTTGAGTCAGCATGGTCTCTCACATCCAACTGGCTCTTCTTAGTCCAGGCCTCCTAGCTCCCAAGGAACGCAGTTCCTTTTGGGCCTTGAGGTACATACCGCATCATTAGGAGAGCAGAATGCACTTTCTGGTATCTGTTCTTTGGGGCTGGAAGACCCTTCTGGTTTTACATGCAAGACATATGCCTAGATTCACCTAGGACCACTTCCATTAGTATTCTAGGGCATCCTTTGCAAAGGAGACTCATGTCTTGGGATACAGGGGATGTTCTTGGATTACCTGGAGCTGATCCAGGAAAGGAGCCGTCCTTGGTCAGGTCTGGACAATGCGTGATAACATTCCTGTTTTAGCTGTACATTTGTTCCATGTTCAAGAGAAAAGGCTATTTTTCTGTGAAGTTTGTGTATCTTTCTGTTTTCATTAATTTCCTCAGGAGAATGGTGATGAACTTGACGATCAGCTAGAAGCTGCTTCACCTGGTCTAGCTATAGTGAAGGTAACGGCCCTGGGGGGTTTTTTTGTGGGTTTCTATCATAATCTAGAACAAGGTCTGGACAGGCTTAGTATATGCCAGACCCCCTAAAAATCCAACAGTCAGATCCAAGTACATACATACAGGAGAGCTGCAAGCCTAAGAATGTATGTTCAAAAGCTGAAATGATCTCACAGTCCTTCATGACAGAATGCTTTCTCTTGATTACTCTTTAAGTTTTCCTGAGCATAGTGGTTTTCTAAGTGTTGAGTTGTAATTCACAGAATACCCTAACCTGGATAACTTCTGGGGAATGCTGCATTACGTAGTCTTCATTTCTGCAGCCTATTACAGGCTAAAAAGGCTTGCTGCAGCTCGTCTTAAATAGGTCAGAGTGAGAGATCCTTGCCCCTTCTACTGCAAGTCACTGAAAAATCTACGAACATATCCCAGTCTGCCTCAAGTTCTAGAACTCCAGCCCTGTGTTGGTGTTTTGTTTAACAAGGGTTGCCTTGCCACCTGACTGACTCACAAAACAGCCTGATGCAAGAGGTTCTTTAGCCCCTGTCACCCGCCCCCGTGTGTTAACAACATGGTGGGACAGCTCAGCTGCTCATTCTTATTTCCCTGGCTGTTGGCTTGTGCGTAGAGAGCAATTGAAGTACACAGCAGCTCTCCTGACAGCTTGGAGCTGGCCCCTGGCAGGGTTTGTTTTGCTGTCTGCAGCTGCTCTCCCTCTGTCTTGGGGATAAACCCTTTGGGAAATACAACATTTAAACACAGGTGCGCACCCCATAAGCGCTTCCTCAGCAAGTTGTGTTTTACAGCCCTTTTCAGCCCAAACCCCACTGCCTGTAAAAAATAAAGTTTAGCAAAAATTGTTTCCCAGGCTGACATATCTCCAAACTGGGAAGCGGTCAGCTCCCATTGCCGGACTACCTGGCTGCATCACTGTTAGCTTTCAAACAGGCCGCTAAAGTGGGCGTGTTTTGGCAGGTGTCCAAAAGCTTTCAGTTTTAATACTGTTGCTGCTAGGTTTTGGGCTCACTGGTGTTTTATTGGTACTTCTTTTGACTGTTACTTTGTTTATGAGCAGCCTTGTGTGAGTTTGCCTCTCAAAGTTGTAAGGAAGTACTGTATTGCCTAAACGGAGGAGCTGATTTGGCCTTCAGTTGTCCCTTTGCCTTTATTGGAAAAGCATAGCCTCATTGATCGTACCTTTGAGAAGCAATCAACCAGTCCATTCCAGAGTTGAAAGAGTAGCTCAGCTCATCTTATATGTTTGGGAATCCTCTCTGCTGAGAGCCCTTGAACTCTGTCCCATGTCCCAGTCTGGGAGAAAACCAGCTCATACATAAATAAATAATTAAATAAATAATTAGAAGAGTATTTTGTGGCAGTGGAGAGAAACAGCCTTCGTGGTGATTCCTCCCGGACTGTAAACTCCATGTCTTAGGAGACCAGACTATCTTCAGCTCTGGTGTCTTTCTCCAAAGAGACAAAGACGTGATTATTCGGACAGGCTATTGACCTGGTTTATTTTCTTCCATAGATGGATGGGATATATTAAACTGATACGTTTTGATTAGATTGCCTCTGTATTTTAATTCCAATTGTTTAATAAATACTTTTATTGATAAAAGAGGAAACAAACTATTATATAAATAATGAGTTGATATGGAAGAATACAAGATAACTCTCCGAACAGTATCCAAAAAAGAAAGAAAAATAACTCAGATTAAGTGTAATAGTTCACCATTCTATCTTTTTAACCTTAGAACCCAAGATACATCAACATTCTGTATTTTAGTTTGTTATCCTCCATATAAAGTGTTGTAATGTTATAATATTTCGATTATTAATTATTGAAATAATTTCGGATTTTTGAATTCTTTGCTGTTTGTAGTGGGAAAGCAGGACATATATTCAACAAGTAAATTTGGATACAGTCAGGATGTCTTGCCAGCAGAGTTGCAACATGTTGCGTGGAGCTGTTTGCTCCATAGCTTTTCCTGAGCAACCTGGCCCAGCACCTCATGAAAGTACATTGAGCAGCCCGCTCACTTCCTTGTCGGTAGCAGACATCAACAGTCTAAGGCTAATGATTTCTGCTTTGGGAAATGTCTGTTGTGTATGACACAGCAACAGATCCGGTTTCATCTGTGGCAGTCAGCTTAGATGGATCCCTTAATGCAGCCGTATTGATTAAATTCTGTAGTGCTGCAGTCAGGTTGGCCATAACAGGGACTGTTTGCATTGCACTGTAAAAAAAAAAAGTTTATCCTATGAATGCTAGTTGTAACGGGGGGAC
The DNA here is from genome assembly GCA_030412105.1 of Cyclura pinguis. NCBI lineage: Eukaryota > Metazoa > Chordata > Lepidosauria > Squamata > Iguanidae > Cyclura > Cyclura pinguis. The sequence goes on along the minus strand of CM059614.1, from coordinate 4,872,556 downwards.
AAAAAGACCTGTGTTTAACTACTGTGAATCTTATTTAGAGATTTGGTAGACATTTTCCCATACATTTTGAAATATGTAATATCTTAACATCCACAAGGACCAGAAACATCTGCTTGTTAACTGTCTTTAAGTCACAGAGCTGGAAAAATCTTAAAACACTTAAATTAGGTGCCAAATCTTAGGAATTTGAAGGTCATCTGAATCGGTTTGGTGTCGTAGAGGTCATGTGGTCTAGTCTCCTTGTTCTTGCTAAAACTGCCACAGCAGAATGTTTACAGCTACAACAACCCTGACAGGTAACCATCCAAGCTCCAGTTAAGTGACTCCAGCAAGGAAGAGCCCAAGAGTCTGTTCTGCTGTCATACTCTTCTTGTCATTGGGAAGTTTTTCTTAATGTGTCCTCAAAAATCTGCTTCCTTCCATTTTCCACCAGTTGTTTCTAAGTCTCTCCTGACAGTCCTTGATGCTAAATTTGCTGACACCTCATGCACAGGCCCCTTTAGTTCCTACACTCTCATATTAAAACAAAAAAATAAAGCCACAATGCTGGAGTGAAAATATATTTTATTTGTTCTGTTCTTCATTTGTGAGCAACTTGGGCAGGGGATCTGTCCTCATGTGCTTTCTAAAGCTCTGTAATTGCTCTAGAGCTGCAGTTGCTGAGGCCAAACCTAGTCTTCTGGGTTTTCCTATTCCTCATGATAGCATAACTGTCGGGTGGCTATTCAGCTTTTGTACAGGTTACCCACTTCCCCTAGAAGAATGGAAATACCTCTCCCAAGGCTCAGTTTCTGGCTTTAAGATAAAATAGGCTGGTATTTTTGATCCCATCTACTTGATAAATACTGTAAAATTTACTTTGGCCCTCGGGCTGAAAGATTTTCCTCAGCCTTAGTGTCTATACAGTTGACCCTCCACATTTGCGGTGTTTCTTCACCACCACCCCCAGGCACTTTTTTCCCTAGGATAACTTTTTCTCCCAGTGGCTCTGACCAGGCCATGCAGCCCTTTATAAACCCACCTCTGGTCCTCCTCTTCCACCAGCCTCTGCCTGGCCAGCTAAGGACGGCTCACAGCCTGATTTCTTAGCACCACAAACCTTCTCTAAGTCCCACACACACACCAAAGGAAGGAGATGAGTGAAACAGAGGAAGTATAGGGCCACCATGTGACCCACCCCCTTTCCCTGACCTGGACCCTGGGTACCCGCTCTCCCCACCATGCTTTGGCCCCTTCCCACAGACACACATTTTGATATTTGCAATTTTTTCCACTTTTTCGGGAGTCCTGAGCCCCTAACCCTAGTGAATGTGGACGGTAGGCTGTAATAATTTAGTCTGGGAAGGAATCCTGTTGAAGCATAGAGACTTACTTCTGAGTGGTGTTGATTACATCAGGCTGTCTTTGCCCCAGTTAACTTGTTCTCCCTCCATTTTTGCTACAGGAAGAAGAGCAGCATTCAGAGCCAGGTATTTCTCAATTTATTTCTTCTTTCTCTCTTTCTTTAAATCAGTTGGAGGTAAAAGCCCAGGTTGTAACCTTAACAGGTTCTCTTATTTTAATTGTGTAGTGGACAGATCCTTACTTTGGCAAATTTCATACAGGTTTGCAACCCAACTGTATCTCTAGCTCTCAGAAGTAATGCCTGTCATTTAGCAAGTACTTTTTCAGGCCTGAGGAATTTAAAAAAAAAATAGACAACTCTATTTAGCTTCACAAATGCACTAGAAGAAATGTTAATGAAAAGAAAAAAAATGCTACCCAAAGAACAGATTGTAATATTTATGATTGCTTGATCATGTAGAGTAGTGGAGGCAGCTTAACGGGTTATCATAGAGAAATGCAAAGTTTTAAGTGAGTTACGGCATGACAGAAGAAGGAAGACGAGAGGTGCTACGTGGAAATTCCATAAAATGCTATTTGCTTTCTTGGACTCACATTCATACGCCAGCAGAAGACATTCCAGTTCTCATGTTGGACTCCCCTGCTTTAAACAAAAAAAAGAACAAAATTCAAAGTTTGAAATGGAATTTTGTGTTCTTTGATTCATTCCGTTTAAGTCTCTTGGAATTTGGGAAGAATAAACCTCTTGAAGACCGATCAAGAAAAGCCAGAAAAGTTGTCATTAAACTAATAGGGTTCTGTATTTTCTTCATAACGTATGATCTTGATGTAGTAAACCATATCTTAATTAGCTTTAGGTATATGAATGTGGTATAGCCGAGGGTTTTTTCCAATCGCTGTGTAGCCTTAGCCATTCTCTCGGTGTTAGCGTGGCAGCCATGCCCGATCCGCATTTGTCTTTGCTGTGTTTCCCTGGTGATTAAACCTTGTGCCATTCTATTCCTGTTAAATCCATAGAAAATGAGAAAATGCTCGACATTTTGGGTGACACTTGTAAATCTGAGCCCCTTAACGAAGAACCTCCGGAAGCGGAGCAGGCGCAGGAAGCGAATGACCCGTTGGCGGGCAAAAAGGCGTCCGAGGAAGAGGAAGACGCGCTCGGGGGCGGCCCCGCCACCGCCGCTCGGCCGGAAGAAAAGCTTTTAGATTCGGAGAGCCGGTCAGGCCGGGCGGCATCCGAGAAGGAGGAAGAGGAAGCCAAGCACTTAGTGGTAGCGACAGGGGAGCTGAGCGGACAGAGAGTTGAGGAAGCCCAAGCGGACTTTGACTCTTTAGCGGTAGAGAGCAGGAGTGGAGGTGGAGGTGGTGAAGGAGGAGGTGAGAGTAGCAGTGAAGCCCAAACTCTGGAAGCCAGTAGTGAGGAAACCGCGGAGACGGACGCAGGGCCCCCAGTGGTTAGCCCAGAGGCCGAGAAGATGGAAGCCAAGGCTAATTGTGAGGAAGAGCCCCCTGCCTCTAGAGAGTCCTCTGCCAAAGAGGGTGGTGATCAGAACACGAGGTTTGTTTCTTCTCCGTTTTAGACCAGTTGCTGTCTTTTTTTGAAACAAAATCTCATTGGTAGAGATTGGGTCACAGTGTGTCTTCAAATTGGCCTTCAAGACTCCTGAAATTGTTATCTAAACGTCATCTAGGTTTTATTTTGTTTTCTCTCCTTCTACATAAAAAAAACCCCACAGAGTGGTTTGACTTCTTTTCTTTTTTGGCAACCTTCCGAGGTTGTTTCTCTTTAATCTTTGCCTTGTTAATTGTCTGCAAGATGTTCTGTCTTTAAGCGTGACACCCTCCCCCCAAAAAACGCTTGCTTATTTTAATAAAAAAATTCCTCTTGGCTTTCCATTCATAAATACATTTACAATCATCCACGCACGCGCACACACACACAAAAGTATTTTAACAGCTGTTTGTGGTAGGTATTGGAGTCTTGTTTCCTTTATTAATTTAATACCAATTTGTTGCTTTTTTTGTCCTGATTAGTTTTTGCTTTTCTCTTTTTCCCTCCTTTTCTGTCTTTAGTTGTGAGGAGACCAGAGATGCAAAGCTTGCTTCAAAAGAGGAGAAAGGTATGCATGTTTAATATATAATTATATATTTATTTCCAGAGAGCCTTTTTCATGGCTTTTGCTTGCTTATTTAAAATATTTAAACATAAAGCCTTATTATGCTTGGACAATGGGAACCTTTAAACAAAAAGTGTGAAGTTTAGCTGTGCTCTTCTCAACAGTTCTAGAGAGCTTGTGGCTCCCCAGATATCATTGGAACTACAAAAACAATACTGTTCTCTCCCAGGCTGGTTGAAGTTGATGACAGTCCAACAAGACTTTGAGGGCCACAGACTCTTCATGTCTGTTGTAAATGTGGAGGATGTAGGCAAGGTTTTATCCCTCGTGTGTGTGCATGCCTTCAACTGCACTGTTGACCTGTGGTGACTCTATACGAACCTGCCAGAGCTTTAAGATCTGCAAGGTTCTGCTACCATCCCAGGCTCCTCTGGTGAGGACATGGAAGAAAGCCTTAGAATCGTAGAGTTGGAAGAGACCCTAGGGGCCATGAGTCCAACCCCCCTCTGCCGTGCAGGAACACCCATCAAAGCATTCCCAACAGATGGCCATACAGCCTCTGCTTAAAAATCTCTAAGGAAGGGTACTCCACCACACTCCATCGAGGCAGCATATTCTGCTACCAGACAGCTCTGACCGTCAGGAAGTTCTTCCTGATGTTCAGGTGGAATCGCCTGTCCTGCAGCTTGAATTCAGTGCTGCTTGTCCGAGTCTCTTCTGGAGCAGCGGAAAACAAGCCCACTCCCTCCTCAACATGACATCCCTTCAAATATTTAAACATGGCTGTCGTGTCCCCTCTTAAGCTTTTCTTCCACAGACTAGACATCCCCAGCTCCCTCAGCCGCTCCTCATAGGGCTTCATGGCTTCCAGACCTTCCACCATTTTGGTCGCCCTCCTCTGGACACGCTCCAGCTTGTCAATATCCTTCTCGGTGACTGCTCCCACCCTCTCTAACTCTCTTCCTTGGGAAGCTTGGCTGGCCCTCTCCTTGCTCTCCTTTTAGCCAGCGGGCAGAAACGTTCTTATTTAAGCAGGCTTTTAATACGTAAATAGTTGGGCTTTTAATTTACCAAGTTTTTTTTTAAAGTAGTTTATAATTTTAGATGTAGTATAATGTTTCTTTTAAGAAAAGTTTTATTACTATTTAACATAAACCAGTGCTAGCACTATGAGTCCACTTTAACTACCATGGGAATGTCCTAGGAACTCCTGGGATTCGTGGTCTCTGTGTGTGTGCGCTTTCAAGTCACATGTCAACTTACGATGACCCCATGAATTTTTTCATAGCATTTTCTTAGGCAAGGAATGCTCAGAGGTAGTTTTGCCAGTTCTTTAAAATGTAGACTACATCACCTGGTATTTGTTGGCTGACCCTGTACTTAAGTTCCACATATATATCCGCCTTAAAATGTTGTTCAGGCTTCTTCTGGAACTACTGTTCCTAGCTCATCTCTCTTGCTTGTGTCTTCTCTGCCATACCATTTTAAGAGAAGCATAACCAGAGTCCCTTAAAGTGGGACACAGTCTCACAAGGACATTTGAATCTTGACAGTAGTAAAACGGCAGAGCCAGTGTGGCCACATATAGAATTGATATGCTGGTAACTGGCAAAACCACCTCTGAGTATTCCTTGCCTGAGAAGACCCTGTGAAATTCATGGGGTCGCCATAAATTGACAGGTGATCTGAAGGCACAGACAGACATGCTTCCTGCTAAATTTCACCTGTCTCACAAAAAATGTCTCAAAAATCAGTGAATACTGACATTGTATATTAACTGTCCCTGATGTGTTTTGTGAGTTTAAGAAACTCAACCTGTCCACTCTCATTGGTGAGTCTAAATTTGACTTGTTGGTTTTCATCACCAGATACCTTGATGGGCAATAGTCTTCCCTGGTATGTGTCTCTTTGGTCAGGTGGGACAGGTTGGACGGTCTTGTCACCCCATACATTGCTAATAGCCACTTCTTGTTTCCAACTAGGTCGCAGTACTAGCAGCAGTAGCAGCAGTGCCAGTTCTGGTAGGAACTTTTGGGTGAGCGGCCTTGCTTCCACCACCCGAGCAACGGACTTGAAGACCCTCTTTAGCAAATACGGAAAAGTAAGATGGTGTTGATTACATTATAGTAAAGCTGGGATATGCAACTGCCATGGTTTGGGGGGGCTCTACTGGTCACCTGTAGGACCTCGGAGGGTCATACCCCCGCCAGCCTTTGAATTTTAAGTAATACTCCCCCCCCCAACACACAAAAAGTAGATGGGAGATGGCCTTGGCTACGTTTTGGCTTGGCTACATCTGGATTTTTTATGTTCAGGGGGGCCCTTTGTTTAAGCAAATTGAATGATTTATTTCCTGATTAAACAAAGGACTCTTCTGAGTGTTGTATCCTCAAATACTGAGGAGTGGCAGGGGAACATGGCAAAATGATACCCTGCTGGCGGGGGGGTGGGGTCACTTTTAATTAGGAAAAAATGGGGGCCTTAGGCATCAGAATGGCCCTGGGAGCAGCATGAACCCTGTAGACCACACTCTTGCCCGCCACTTCTGTAAAGAGAGAAGCATGGCTGCAGCAAAGTGTGTACAACAAAAACATATTTTATTCAAGCAGGCCTTTGGCTTATAATTCATGTGGCAAAAAGAGCTTCTATTGGGGTCGTGGTTTAATTTGTTTTTATGTGTGTGTGCATATATGTATATATATATACACACACACACACACGTGTATATATGTGTATATGTATATATATACACACACACACACACATATACATGTATGCTTACTATATATGTATGCTATGATTTAGTTTGGCATTGCATTGTTTTAGCGGTATGGCTTTTAACTGGATTGTTGTTTAACTGTTCTTTCAACCTTTGTATGAATAATGTTTTAAACTGTACCTTGTTATAAGTTTGTAAACCACCTCGGTGCCTGCATAAGGAGAAAGGTGGGATAGAAGTTAAATAATGAATATCCTATAATAGGAGCAGAGGGTTCCTCTGCCAGAATCAGAGCTTGGTAATATTACTTCTGTAGACTGCAGCTTTCAAAATCCCCTGGGCAACATTTCTGCTAGCCTTGCTGGCTGAAGGATTCTGGGAACTGTAGTCCATAGATGTATTTTCTCAGTGACCCATTTTCTGTCTCTTATTTGCCACCTCATGAAAGAAGATTTCAGGGGATCATTGTCTCTACTATGCAGGGAAAGGAAAAAAAGGAAGGCAGTACCAAAGCAGAAAACACACACATGCACATCAAAGCCAATAGAAAACAAAATGCTCAAAGTACCAGCTTAGGTTAAAATGTCCAGCACACTTCAGAACACTATACGTCAGGACCTCAGTATCTGCTAGGGTTTGGTTCCATGTACACATTAAATGCCCGTGCTTCTTCCCTCTGCCTGCAAGGTGGTTGGTGCAAAAGTGGTGACCAACGCTCGCAGCCCAGGCTCCCGATGTTACGGATTTGTGACTATGTCCACAGCTGAAGAAGCCACAAAGTGCATAGCCCATTGCCACAAAACAGAATTACACGGGAAAATAATTTCTGTGGAAAGGGTAAGCCGTAGTTCAGTGTGTATGCATACCTTTCTTTCTCTTTTAAAAAAACAAAACAAAACCCTGCTACTTTTTCTAATGATAAACATAATTTCAGGCAAAAAACGAACCGGCTACAAAGAAGCTTTTGGATAAAAAGGACACTGAAGTGAAGACTGAAGCGTCAGCTAGTGAGAGGTAATGTTTAATAAACCTTTTTATTTTTCAAAAAGTCTTTTAACTTATCAAACACAAATGTGCATCCCTTCAGAACTGTTAAAAGCTAGTGGTAAATATAGTTTGGAAGAACCGTATCTGTTTAATACTTAAAAAATATTATTGGTTGGATCTCAACTTAGTCATACTTAGCTTAGATCAGCCTTTCCACCCTGGCACACTCCAAATGTTAAGTCAAGACTCAGAAAGGTGTTGGTTCATTGGCCTGGCTTTCTCTCTGCCTGTCTTGATTCAAGATATTTTTTGCAGATCTGCCAGTGTGAAAAAGAGTGAGAAGGCTGACCAGAAAGAAGATGTTAAGAAATCAGAAGAAAAGGATGAAAAGGGAAAAGAGGATCAGAAATCCGGATCAGCAGATCCGTCCAAGGTTGCAAAATCAGGTAATTTACAGTGCCAGTTCACAAGGGAGGGAGGTAAGTGTTGAGGTATTTGCCTAGTTTTATGTTCAGTGTCTTAATTCTCTTGCTTCTCCCATAGGAAGCAAAGGAACAGAAAGGACTGTGATAATGGATAAATCCAAGGGGGAGCCCGTTATTAGCGTGAAGACAACAACTAGATCAAAAGAAAGAGTAAGTGAAGTGGCTGACATTTTTTAATCATAGCAATAAAATCAAAAATCAAAATACTGAGAATTTACGTTATTGTCATTCAGTCACTCTTACTTTAAATTAATCTATTATTCATTTTTTTATTAGTTGTCCTTTTTACACTCTTCTAGTGCTATTCTAATTATTTGAAAGGTTATTTATTTTTTTTTAAAAAATGTACCTGAAATCATTAGAAACATACAACTATCAGTATTAGTAAAAGTTTTGTGAGGCTTGGGTTGCCTGGGAACGTTGAGCGATGTAGTACAACACATCCGGAGGTGCGCCCAGTTAAATGAAGACCGTCTTAGTATAGATCTCAGCCAGTAGAAAACACAGCAGTAAGACTAGGGTGCTTCTCCTTCAGTCATAAGGCCCTTTCCCAAATCTTTGCCTGAAAACACCTCTCCTTATAGGGAAACCAGTGCCCTGTTGCCTTAATTCTTTAACTCCACAGAAGAGTTGTGTCACATAACAATTGCGCTTGGTCACCTTTGTGGAAGCTTGCTTGGAAAGGCCAAACTTTTGAGGGCTGATTTTTTTTTAAGTGACACTGTAAAAAACTCAGAAATAGGCCATCAGATATTGCTGTTTAGGGAACAGAGAAGGGATGTAGAACCCACGATCCCAAATCCTGCTTCCCATGGGCAGTTGCTAGAAATGAATGATCCAAAACCAAACCACTGGTCTTCTGAATTTTAGGGTACTGCATGCATCTACTCTGCTCAAAAATGGCAGTCAGGAAAGTGAGTGGAGCAGGGGGCTTTGCGGAGTTCTGAAAGGCAGTTTTGTTGGCATTTGTAAGTTGAGGCAGCTTGTCTTGCTTTACATGGGAGTTCTGAAATGAGATTCTCTGCTAACTTTGTATAATTAATCTCCCTCTCTCTCCTTTGTACTTTGCATATGAAATTTAGAGCGTCAAAAGCCAGGAACGCAAATCAGAGAGTCGAGAAAAGAGCAGAGAGAGGCAAGGGAGCGTTCCCTTCAACAAAGTGAGGGACAGACGACTGAATGAAGATCACCGGTATGATCAATATGCCCAAGTGGCTCCCGTCATTTATTTATATAGCGCCATCGACATTCATGTTATTTTACAAGAGTGGTTTGCAGTTGTTAATTTATCAATTCCCCGCCGTTAGGCTTGGGGAAAGCACATGACACAAGGAAAAAGGAGCAGCAGTAAGGGAAAGGATTGATTCCAGAAGATAATGACTGCTCTTCTCTCCGTCCGAGGCCAGAGCTGTGGCACTTTGCCACAGTGGCTGGTGAAATCCCTTACCTCCATATTCGAACTGTCATGGCTCTGGCCTCTGAAGGAGAAAAGAGCAGCCAGGCGTAGCTCCACTGCGTCTTGTCTCGGTGGCTGGTGAAAGCCCCTGCCTCCATGTTCCAGCTGTCCTAGGTTCAAATACTAATCTCCTGGAGCCCTAGTCCAGCACTCAAACTCTAACATCACAGTGACTCTCATTGGCAAGATTAGATTTCCCGTTGCCCTCCTCTGAGGCTAAGAGAGTGTGACTTGTCTAGGGTCATCCATGGGTTTTCATAGCTGAGTGAAGATTCAGACTCTAGTCTCCGGGAGGCCTAGTCCAATATTCCACTCACTGTGCAACACCATCTCTAAAAGTGACTTACAATGACTCTGTCACAGGATTTTCTTGGCAAGATTTCTTCAGAGGAGGTCTACCCTAGGCTTCCTCTGGCTGAGAGAGTATGACTTGCCCAAGGTCACCCACTGGGGTTCCACAGCTGAGCAGGGATTGAACTCTGGTCTCCTAGAATCCCTGTCTCACACTCCAACCACTACACCACACTGGCGCCTTTTCTTGACAGTTTGTAAACTTGCCACCAAAGTGTTGCCAAAGATTTAGGTTGTCACCGACAGTGACCAGGCAAACAACTAAAGGTGAATTTGGTCTACACCAGTGGTTCTTAACTTGAGTGTCTGCGGATCACTGGAGGGCGGTGGTGTCCTCACAGGGAGTCTGCAAAGTTTTGAAGAAATGTTAACAAGCTTTTAGAATTGAAAGAAAGATTGGATGGAAGAAAAGAAGGCAAATTTGTACAGAGTCATTCCAATGAAACTATTATGATAGGTGCATGTGCATTTACTTATTTTTGTTCTCTTCCCAAATCTGAAGACCTTGATGAGCAATTTTAAATCTCTTTACTTGAGTCTTTGGGGTCTGCAGCAACCAAAGATATTTAAATGTGGGTCCGTGAAGGAAAGGTTAAGAACCACTGGTCTGCACCATCGGGCTTCCCTTATTTTTATTTTTTTTTAATCTGCCTCCTTCAGTAGTTCTCGGGATCGTCGGGAGAGGCAGCAGCGCTTGCAGGCCATCTGGGAGCAAGAGGAGAGGGAGCGGCTAGAGATTGCCCGTGAGAAGCTGCAGTTTGAACGGGCACGCCTCGAGCGGGAGCGGATGGAGCGAGAGCGCCTGGAGAGGGAACGGATGCACATCGAGCACGAGAGGAGGCGAGAGCAGGAGCGCATCCAGCGCGAGCGAGAGGAGCTGCGGCGCCAGCACGAGCAGCTCCGCTACGAGCAGGAGAGGCGCGTGGCCCTGCGGAGGCCGTACGACATAGATGGGAGGTGAGGCCAAGTTTGCCATGGTGTTCTCTGCCAGCGGAATGGAATGGGGTAGCCTCTTCTGCCACCAGGGCAGGGCGTGGGATCATAAGATCTAAATTAAGCCTTTTTCACTGAATCCCTAACTCCTCCTGTCAACTCTTACACCTTCCCTTAGCACAGTAAAGAGCTCCTCTACTGTTCCTTTTATTTGTTCAGTCATCCCTCTGCATTCACTAGGGTTAGGGGCACAGGACCCCCATGAAAGTGAAAAAAAAGCAAATAACACTAGGTCCTCCCAACCATATTTAACAAACAAAAAGAGTATGATCACCATAGTCAACCCACAGTGGATTCCTTTGAGGCACCAGAATTCCTTCACAAGGCAGAAATGGGTGGCCGGTGGGGCTTGCTACCACCTCCACTGCTGCCCCACACCTTGTTTAAGTGGGACTTACGAGCCTCGCTTACAGTTTCTCAGCCTTACGAAGCTTGCAGACCCTATTAAACAGAAGTGACAGCAAATCTGTGAGTAATCCGATCCACAGAAGTGAAACCCACAAATGTGGAGGGCTGACTGCATTTACTTTTTTCTGGTTGCTACCAAAAACAATTCTGTTAGTTCAGCCTTTCAACCTTTCTCGTACTGTGTTTCTCTCAAATTGAGTAGCCTTTCAAGCCATGCTTTTTTCCTTCAATTCAAATTATTTATTGCTCAATATGGGGAAAGTTTCTGGGCCTTTGGAAGAGCCTCACACCCCTTATGTGATACGAAATCAGTGTCTAAAGGTATTTGGTTTACTAAGGAAGTCATAGCCCTCCTAACTGCCTCCTCTAGAAGCAGTAAAAGAGGAGCACTCTTTTCCCCACCTACCACCATGGTTGCCTCCTGCAGAGCTGCCTGCGTTGGTGACATGATAGAGTTAATTATTTTGGAGATGGGCTTCTTTGGATCTCCCACTGCCAGGTTGCTTTCTCCAGAGCCACTAGTACAGGGGTGGCCAAGACCCAGGCAGGTATTGCCTGATCTCAGCTCAGCCTCCAGCTCCAAAGTGGCTGAGTATGGATTGAGATTAGAGCAGTGATCCATCAAAAACACTCAGTTAGGTAAGAGTTTTCTGAGGTCAGTGAGGGAAAGGTTTAAGAGGAAACCCCTACCAATGACCACCTCTGGTGGATCCATCGTTGTGTCTTTCTTAGAGCCCCCTGTTAGGCAGGCCTCTTGGCACCAAATCAGTGCTCTAAGAATCATGCGCGCACACCTTGTGGTGGTTATTTTAGTAAACAACCTCAGCTGGATGACCGTTTTAGTTGTTTAGTTGCGCTCTGTTGCATTTCTTCCTTTCTTTGATGCCGCCTCCTCATTTTGGGTTGCTAGCCCAGCAATAGCAAAGGAAATGAAGGAAGAAATATTTTGTCTTGATTGATGATTCTTGTCCTCCATCTTCCAGGAGGGATGATCCATACTGGCCAGAGGCAAAGCGGATGGCGCTGGATGACCGCCACCGCTCAGATTTTAACCGCCAAGATCGATTCCATGACTTTGATCACAGGGATCGTGGGCGATACCAAGACCTGGACAGGTGAGTTGAGCAGATTTGATACCTTTTGCCTTTGTTCTGTGTCATGAAAGAAGCAGCTTCTTTTTTAGTAAAATATCTGTGAGGAAATATTTGTAGACAAAGCTTTTAGGAGGAAAAAAGAAGGTTGGGATGCCACAGAGAAAATATTTAGAGGGCGCAATTTTTTAAAAAGGATTTGGGATTCATTTGAGACACTGTGTAGTGAGAAACTGAGTGCTGGCATGGTGTAATGTTTTGAGTGTTGAACTATGACTCAGGGATACCAGAGTTTAAATCCCCACTCAGCCACGGAAACCCCATAGGTGACCTTGAGCAAGTCAAACTCCCTCCTCTTCAGACGCCTCTATTTTGTATGAGTGCATATACCAAATAATAGTTTAAGAATCTGACCTGGTATGTATTGTTATTTCCAGGAGAGAAGGCTCACGAGGAATGATGGGTGACCGAGACACACCAGTGAGTTGCTTTTATTACACATTCAGTGAGGCTTGAAGCCAGTGCTGCTTGCTTCCTGAGGACATGGGTCCATTTTGTACATAAAAGGGAGAGGTCTGCTTTCAAGAGCAAAGTGTGGCCTCCTGATGTTGGACGGCAGCTCCCAACACTTTTCACTGTTGGCTGTGCTGCCTAGGGCTGCTGGGAGTTGCATTCCAGCAACATCTGGAGGGCTGTGCTTTACCTGCCCTGTAGTAAAGGGAAAAGTCAATTAACAGCTCTAAATTCAGAGGTGCTGGATATTAGGCTTGCCCTAAAAGAAGGTGAGACAACTGTGCAGGGGGCAGAGACCATTTTTCCACACTATCCACGTGGCAGGCTGTGCCAGTACATTGTGATGCACCTGAAGTGATGCAACATCACTTCAGCCGCCATTTTGGCCTATTTTAAGCCAATTTTTTAGATTTATTTTGAGTTTGGGGGAAGTTTGTGCGACTTTCAAGGCGAGGAGAAGCAAACCAGTGTGGCTTGGGTGGTTTGGAAGCAAAAAGGAAAATGCCCGAAAATCAGCCCAAAAAAGAATTAAAAAAAATCAGTCTGGGGGCTTGGAGGGGTCTCAGGGAATGCATTTGGGGGTCTCAGTGACCATATGCGTTCCATAGACTACACTGTGCCTCCCCTGCTCCAAGATCTGTGAGTATTCTCTTTCATCAAGAAATGTTCATTTTGTACTGAGGACAAAGGCTATGCCTACTGAACAGGCTTGCCAAAATTTGTGCATTGTTTGATGGCAGCAACAGATGTAGAATAGATTTTATGTAAGGAGAAGCCACCCTTCAGATTGCCGGCCCCTGTGCCGCGTCAACCCTTTATGGGGTTCCAAGTGTTAGCTATTGGTAGGGACATAAGTAGCTGGTCAGCTGCAAAGAATGTGCTGAAAGGTCTGCTACCATCTTTGAGACGTGCCCTCTTTCCACCCTCTGTGGTGGAGACCCTGCAAGAGTGAGTCCTCCTCTGTGTGGCCCCTCCAAAGAGGAAGACCCCCCCCCCAAGTCACCATTACTTGGCCCTCCAAGCCTGCTTCTGAGGTCTCTGCTCATAGCTTATCTAGAATTTAACCCATGAACAGCTATCAAATGGATGCCTCTCTGCCCTTCCAGCACTACGCAGATGAACGCCACCGGGGCCCAGACCGCGACTCACGGGATGGCTGGGGCAGCTATGGTTCTGACAGACGCATGAGCGAAGGGAGAGGAATACCTCCACAGTCCCGGTGAGTACATGATGTAGAAGGAATCAGCCCACATCAGTAAAGAGGTCTTAATACGGCTTGCTTACACGTACAGTGCCTCTAATCCAGAAGGATCCTGAGGTGGAGAAAGGTTTATAATAAGCTTTTGGAAACCTGAGACGCTGCCAATATAAAAACTCAGTTCACAAACCACCATATTTCTTTAAATCAGAACAGAGTAAAAGTTTTACATCTAGAGTAGCTGCTCAGTCAAACCTAGCTTACAGATAAGTGATCACATATGCCTTGCTTTGATCCCTGGAGTGTTTTAATCCAGTTAATTGGAGTTTTTAAAGCATTTTTTCACCTGTTCTTTCACTGTGAAAAGGCTCTCCAAGCAGGTTAGCAGTATGGGAAATGGAAACAGGAGTCCCAGCCCATGTGCAAAATCTATAGCATGAAAATGAATATAGGATGGAGGAATGAAAGGGAATTCACACACAAGTTTTTCAGGTTAAATGATGGTACTTAGAGTGACCAGATGAAATGGAACCAGAGAACAGAGGAGCCAATTGGTCTCAAAAAAGCAAATAGGAGTTTTCCTACTTTTTAACTCTCCCTCTCCTGCAACCTGACAGAATACCCTTGCCAGGTAATAGTTGTGGGAATGAGGGGGCATCTCCAGATTTTTGGGAGGAATACACACTGTTTGCTTTCAGAAAATAACAGCGGGGTGAAGTGAATAATAGAAACTTCCTATACAATCATTTTTTTCTTGCTCTTTTTTCAGAGATGGACGTGACTGGGGGGACCACAGTAGAAAATTTGAGGGCCACCCCGACCGCTCCTGGCAAGGCAGTGACAACGGGGGATCCATGGGACGGGATCATGAGCGATGGCGAGGTGACGTTTTCACGTTGTGTGCTGTCTTTTCATAAGGAAACTTACCTAGGACAGGCATTTTGCATAAGACAGCTGCAAGCCCAACTTCCAAGTTCACACTGTGAGGTAACACTACAGCGGGAGTAGAAGGGAACATGCTCCTCCAGATATTGTAAGACTATGACTCCCATCAGCCCTAGCCAGTTTACCTACTGGTGAAGAATGCTGGGAAGTTGCCATCCAGTAACATCTAGAGGGGAAGTACATTGTCCATCCCTGCACGAGAGGATGGGAATAGGAGGGAACAGTAGAAGAGAGAAATCAGAGGATGATACAAGACTGAGCAGTATGTCAATGCAGGGCTGAAACCACAGGAGGGAGGGTGTAGAATGAAGGCATTGATCTCCTCAAATCAGAATTCTGCCAGCCAAATGAAATTTTATGTTGTTGCCCCCCAAATTTCTAGTATTGCAGAGAGTGAAACACTGAAAACCATTCACATTTATAACTCTTAACCTTTGCTGTCTTTGCATTGCCTGCTCAAACTGTACTTCTAAATGTTCAGCTGAATTTTTTTTCAAGTTACTGAAATGCAAGAAATGTGGACCATGAAGGAAAAATTAGATTTGAGGAGGAGAATTCTTATGGGGAGGCAGTGCCCTCACCCTCAACCCACCCCCGGTTAGTTTGTCTTGCTGGGAAAACAAAAATCCCCCCCTGGAATTTGTAGAGTAGCTTTGGACAAGTCATTGCCTTTCACCACCAGGTCGTGGCTTGTTGAAACCAAAACCTCCCTCAGCTGCCCAACAAAGGTTTTGCTTCCTTGGCATCATTTTGGCTCCATTTCTCCTCTGGCTTTTAAGTCCCCTCCTTCCAAAGTCTCTTAGCTCTTTTTGCTACAATGGGGAAGGAGGACTGAAACTGTTTGCAGAACAATTCAGGTTTACAGCCAAGGCACACACCCTTAAAATGTCTGCCTTCTTTCTAGGTGGGGGCAGAGGAAGACGTGGCCGCATCATGCCACGAGATGGGATGTCTGGGTAAGAACAAAGTCTTCTCTATTTAGAATTCCTGTCAGCATTTCTCCTTCTGCATGTGACACAGTGGCAATTCCAAATCCATTTTGCCCAACTCCTCCATTCATTTTTTTTCATTGTAAGAAAATGGTTACCAAATCAGGAAAATGGTGATGAAAAGCACACAATAAAGCCCTTTCCCTTTGTGGTGTTCTTTTCTAGGCGTGGAGGATTTATCCCAGGCGGTCCACAGGGCCAGGCGTCACACGGAGGGGAGCCACGGGGGGAAGGCTTCTCGGGACAAGACCGGGGAAACCGTCCCAACGACCCTCGATTCAGCCGCCGCTATTGAATGTTTTAATTGGTTTTTTTTTTAAACTGTACAAATGGCAACAAGAAAGAAGGAAAACAAACACACTACTACTCAAGTGTACCACTGACTGTGACTTTTATGTTTTAACCGTCATTGTTTTACTTCCATAGCTCGACATGTGAAGCCATTTGGTTTTTGTAATGTGTTTCTGTATGTGCCGCCTCCCCCCTCCAGCCACATTCATTCCTTCCCTCCCCCCCCATTTAAAATAAAATGTGTTTCTTTTACGAGGCATTCCATTTTCTATAAATAAACAGTTTACAGCGACCTGGCTTGATTTTTCAGACTGTATATTCTTGGGCAAGCAGCGGGGCTGTCTGTTGTGTAGCGGAAAGGGCTGTGAAAAGAAAGATCAAACACATTCAAGATCAGGTTTTTCAGAGAAAAAAAAACCTTGTCTCATTTTTCTCCAGAACTCCTGTTCTAGTTGTCTGTACAATGTTTGGCAGAAAGAATGGAACGTTCCTGTCAGCATTGACTAGTGGGGCAAAAAAATTATCCCTAGATAACATTAATGCTAGGATTCCCTGTGGAGACATTAAAACAGTTCTTTTCCTTCAAGGGCTTTCTCCACTGCCTAACTCAAGGGGTTCACAACAAGGGGTATTTTTGGCTTCTTGTTGGAAATAACTGTTACCTTTAGGGCATTGAAATTGTATTACATCTTTTTTTTTTACAGAAAAAGGTCTGCCTACTCAAAAAACTAATGTTCCGCGTCGCGTGAATTTGTGCTTTCTGGCTGTGGGTGTGAGTATTATGGAATAGCTGTGATTCTGTATTTCTAATCACTCCTTGTTCACAGGGACCATTTTCCTGCCTGGAATTAAAAAAAAAAATTGAACTCGCTGTGGAATCAGGAAAATGTATGTTGTTTAATCAGTGTGAATTGGAGTTTAATAATTAGAAATAGATCTATGCCTCTTTACTTTGTAAGGAGCATGGGCCAGGAGAGGAACTTTTCCATCTCTCTCTCTGTCTCTGCGTTTTTCTTTTTTTATTTATATTTTTTATTGAATCAAAATTTTCTTACAGACTTTAAAAAAGAAGAAAAAAATAAAGGGTTTAACAACAGATAGTCACAATTCATTTAATCAGGGCAAAAAAAATTTCACAGAGGATATCAATTAGATGTTATATCCAATTCTTGTAAAAGTTTCCTCTACCTTCCTTCCTACACTTATGGAGTTATATTCCACTTTGTATTTTTAATCAAGTCCCTTGTAATGCTCCTTCCTTTTACCCTGTTAACACCATATATTTTTCTTCTCCCCATTTCCACTGCTAGTAGCATTTTAGTTACGTCATACTGAAATTACATTCAATCTGTGATCACATCGTACCATTTCTGTTCGAGGAAACTGATAACTGGAGTCCATTCTTCCAGTATTTCCTTGGACTTTCCTTTAATACGTTGCAAAAGGGCGTCCTATTTTTTTCATATCAAGAACTTTAGCCAACGTTTCTATGTTCAGAACAGCTGGGTCCTTTAGAATTTCACAAGCACTTGTGTCTCTACATTTCATGGGTGGCAGTTGGCACTTTTTAAGCTGACTGTTGCAGGCATAGTTATGCAACGTCACAGACTTGACCCATAGCTGTACTAAAAGCAGGGGCACGCAACTCCCCCTGACCTATTAACAAGATGAATTGCAGTTGCTGGACATTCTAAGAAATGTCATTTGCCGCTTGGGGTGGAGAGAGGGCTGGCCTTCAGGCACTTTGATGTGAAGAGAGCCAGTGTGGAGTAGTGGTTTGAATGCTAGACTACGACCCTGGAGACCAGGGTTTGATCACCCGCTTGGCCATGGAAACCCACTGGGGGGCCATGGGTACGTCACACACTCTCAACCCCAGAAAACCCCATGATGGGGTCACCATAAGTCAGAAAGGACTTGAAGGCGCACACAAGAAAAGCAATCCTGACGTTCCTACATTTTCCCAGTGTTCCCCTAGCCATGTCATCCTGTTACTACCTGCCTGTGGGGGCCAACACGGCATAGTGATTTGAATGCTTGGACTGGGATCCTGTTACACCAGAGTTCAGAGCCCCACTCAGCTACAGAAACCCACTGGGAGACCTTGGGCAGGTCACACTCGAACACAGAGGAGCGCAGAAGTCTCAGCTGGGAAAACAATACATAGCAAAATGTGTGTGTTGTCTGTGGGAAGGGGGCCAAAGCATGGTGGAGAGAACGGACACTCAGGGTCCAAACCGGGAGTGGATCGGCATGGTGGCCCTGGGCTTCCTCTCTCTTGCCCATTTCTTTCCCTGGAAAGGGGAGAGGGGCACCAAGAGAGGGTTTGTGGTGCCAAGAAATTGGGCTGCGATCCGTCCTTAGTTGGCCAAGCAGCAGCTGATGGAGGGGGAGAAGAACTAAAGATGGGTTTTTATAAAGGGCTGCACAGCCTGATTGGAGCTGCCAAGAGGGAAAGTTACCCCAAAAAAGTGCCTAAGATGTGGGCACAGGTTAAAGAAACTTGCCAATCCATGGAAGTTAAACCTGCAAATGTGGAGGGCTGACTGTATATGATTACTGTGATTGTAAATGAATAAATATCCCTTTTTCTGCACAAGTACATACGCGTTTGAATAAATTGCATGGGAAAGTAAAACAGGAATCAGATTAAAATGACATACTTCGGACACACACACAGTAGACTTGATTTATTTGTTTCCTGTTCTATATAATCATCCAAAGCATACGTGAGAAGAAGGCAAGTCAAACACACACATCTGTGTTTTTCCCCAAGTGTTAAAAATCTTGTTGCAAAGGGGTTTTCCTCCTTTGCTTTCCTTCTGCCAACAGGCAAAAATGTTCTTAGACTTCTGACCAGCAATGTTGAATTTACTGTACCTGCTTCGTGGGCTGAGCGGAATGTAATGTCATACTGCAATAATGCACTACCTCAGAGATGAAAGCCAGGACTCGTGTGGCCAAGCAAAATCAGGGCGTGATCAGGAGGGCAAAAGTTATGAATTAGGCAGAATGGACAAGCTTCCCAACAGCCGCCACACAGAGACGTTAACAGGACAATACTTAATAGCAGCCAGCGTAGTGGCAAAGGGAGATCCCAGAAGTCTCGGAGCGTTTATATAGTAAAGACACATCAATTGGGCAAACAGCTGGAGGAGGCTGTCAGCGTATATAAAGAGAGACCAGAATGGGTGGAAGCTGTTGCCGTCAACCGTTCCTATCAGCGGAAGCAACCCGGCTTGCATTCGGATTCCTTGCTTGTGTTCCTAAAAACCTTGACTTTCACCTCACTTACAGACTTCACCACGGGGCTCTTGCTCTGGATTTACTGTGAACTCGGACTGCAAAATGACGGCCGGTAATTTGCTAGCAAACTAAGACAAACTTTGTTCGCTGGCAGTTGATAACAGACAGTAATTAGCTGTAAGCCTTGGCTGGCTGCGGGCAAAGGAAGCTGTGAAAAGCTGCAGCCATTTTGCTTTTGTCCGAGTCTACTGAGAAAAGCAAGATCCACTCTTGCTGATTTAACTTGAGTACAAGCTACTTCTGCTGTTTGCAGCAACTGAAGTCAGCAGATGGCAAATGAAAAAAATTAAGAGGAGAAAGAAAGAAACTGGGACATTTAAAAAGCAGCTAAGAAAGTGGGATGGCAGAGGATTACCTGGGAGCGATCCTACTAAACCAGGACAGTGGGAGGGACATTAATGCCATGTTACTGGTATTCAGAAGGCGTGTTTACATTACATGAGCCGCTGTGTTAATCTGGAATGGTACAAGCCAGAAGTGGCCCACCTTGGTAAGAACTTGTTCTATTTTATTAGCGCTTGTACCATTTTTTTATAAAAGAAAAGGGTGGGGGAAGAAATGCAACTTGGCACATTTGCCAGCCTCGAGGGCACAGCTTTCTGCCCAAACAAGCCCACACAGACTTCCTCCTCCATTCCCATTGCATTTACCTCCAGTGATGAATCTTTGCCGTGTCTGACACACCCTAACTGGGAGAGGAAAAAAGAGCGTTCTCCTTGAGAGACATGATGTTTTTCTGGTTTTTCAGTTTATCTCTTTGGAATATGGCTCTTTCCCAAACTACGGGCTCAGGTAAAGTTTTACTATTCCCCCCTCCCCTTCTCTTTGTGATTTGCAATCATCTTTTGATTCAGCATTCAGAATACAGATTTCGGAAAATCAGGGTGAGATCTTTCTTGTTAATTCCTGTGCCAAAAACAGGACAGGAGAGAAATGAACAACTCCTGTTTGCAGTGTAAGTTTGCATAAGATGTTCCATAGAGTTGGAAGGTTCCCCAAGGGTCATCTAGTCCAACCCCTTGTAGAAATACACAACTAAAGCACTCCTGAAAAATGCCCATCCGACTTCTGGTTGGTGGTGTTGTGTGCCCTTAAAGTCGTTTCCAACTTACGGTGAGCCTAGGGCAAACTATGATGGAGTTTTCTTGGCAAGGTTTATTCAGAGGGGGTTCGCCTTGGCCTTCCTCTGAGGCTGAGAGGATGTGACTTGCCCAGGGTCAACCAGTGTCATGTGCTGGCTAGCTTGCTTCCCAAGAAAACAGCAGCAGCATTTTGTTGAGGTAAAGCGAGCAACATAGCAGCTTGAGAAAGTTGCTAAGACTGAGGTACGTTGTTTAGTAGTCAGGTTATATAGCAGAGCATACAAATTTGGGCACCGGCAGCATTGATCAGCAAGAGCCATAAATGGCCTGTGATTGTGAATTCCAGCCCCAAATTCTAATATTCCTCTAATGCATACTTTTTAATATTGTAACTTTCCAAGATGAGAATGCTGTTAGAATCGGGAGTATTTTAAAAGCAGACAACCTACCAGATCTGGCAAGACTGTTGGGATGCTCCCGTTCACCTCACCTTCACATCTCTCCCTTTTCCTTCTCAGCCCAAAAAACAAGGCAAGGAAGAGCCTTCATAAAATACCACGAGGCACTTTCTTACAACAGAAATGCTTTGGAGGAAATGCACCAGGAAGCGAAGAAGGCCAAAGGACGATCAATCCTGCTTGAATTCCGAGCTTACCAAAGGTACAGTGACATTTGTCTTTCCAGTTTCCACCCAATCTCACTGAGATTTGAGAGGGATCCCAACACCCATCATCCCCAGTCAGAGTGCCCAAGAATTTAGGTAATGTTATTAATTGCCATCATGTTGGATTTGGGCTTAGGGCAACTCTATCGATGAAACAGCCCTGCTCGTGTATGTTCCAGTTTGGCACGCACACTCCCAATGAATCCTCTATCGTCCTGCTTTTTCAGCTGCTTTGCAAACATCCCATTTTCTCTCTCCTCCTCCCACTTTCCCCTTCAGCTGACTTCCAGTGCTGCAAAATGAATTCCGAGTGCAAAAATAGTTTGCCTTCAACTCAGATGTAGGGGACAGGAGACGGGGGGGGGAGATCTTGCCCTACCCTGTAGGCTCGGACAAAACCAAGCTGCTGTAGCCTCGTTTGCTTGTCTCTCCTTCCCCGTTAAAAACTTTTTGCCATCTTGATTGCAGTCTGATGTGGCTCAGCCACACGTAGAAAGTTAGAAGGTACATGCTCACATCTTTTAGGCTCAGAGATGTGGTGCCCTTGTTTGAGTCAATCCCTCAGTAACATGGTCTTCCTCTTTTCCTAACTGCCTTCCCAAGTGTTATTCCAGACTGACTGGGGGATTCTGGGATTATAGTGCAAAAAAAAGTAACTTTCCCAAGTCCTATTTTAGCTTTCTTAGCTAATAACCACTAGCTGTGTGTGTGTGTGTGTGTGTGTGTGTGTGTGTGTGTGTGTCAGAGTAAGAGGGACTCTGAGGGAGTACAGTTGACTCTCCTTATCCATGGATTCTGCATCCATGGATTCAACCAACTATGGCTCAAAAATGTTAAATGTTCCAAAAAGCAAACCTTTGACTTGTTCACCATTTTGTATAAGGGACGCCATTTTACTACACTATTGTTTACAGTGGGACTTCAGCATCCATGGATTTTTGTACCCACAGGAGATCCTGGAACCAAATTCCAGCAGATACTGAGAGCCCATTGTATACACTGTTCTCCCTAAATTTATTTAACCCTTCTTTTTTAAAATAAAAGAATCTTTTTTAAAAAATCCTCTGTGCTCAGGGTTGGTCCTCTCCATACCTAGTGGCAATGAATTCCAAATGGTAAATGGTTGTTGTCAAAACTGTGTTTGCAGGCTGTTCAGGCTGAGACTGTGGAGAGACACAAGTATTTTTGCACAAGGCTTTCAGGTCACAAAGAAGGGTTTATCGGGCCCCGTGGATGTCTCCTTCATTTACTCTGGGGAACTGCAAGGTGTGTATGCGGTGGGGGAATCCTTATAAAGTAGAAGCATAGACTCATAGTGACCCCAAGGGACATCCAGTCCAACCCCCTTCTGCCATGCAGGAAGACACCATCAAAGCATTCCTGGAAGTGGCCATCCAGCCTCTGTTTAAAATCCTCCAAAGGAGAATCCACCACACCTTAAGGCAGCGGATTCTACTGTCAAACTGCTCTTACCATCAGGAAGTTCAAACAAGCCTGTTGTTTTGATGTTTGCAAGACAATTTCCATTAATTCAACCAGGGGACCCCTTTTTTTCCATAAGCAAGACTTGGGACCATGCACATATCTGATCGGTCCCAAGCAAGTCTCTGTCAGCAAGGAAAATGGACAAAAGATTGGAGCCCACATCGAATTAATGGAACTTGTCCTGAATTTGGAAGCATTGAAAGAGCAAGACGGGACGTCGAGAGGCACGGGCTTCCTGTAATAGCAAAACTCATTGCTGAAAAACTAATCACCTATCTGTTACCCAAAAAACATCCTAAATTGAACACAAAAGACTCTGGACTAACCCCCCCCTCCCAATACAAACTGTAATCAAAAAGAAAAATTAGTATCCAATGTCTTATTCTAGCATTACGGATTGATATATATATTCAACTTACTAGAATGACTAATAATCATAACAATTACATCATAAGGTATCTTGTTGGTCAAAAAATCCACAGTCTCCAATCTTTCAAGTGCCAACAGTTTGTTGAGTTGAGTTCTCCTTGAGTTAACCCAGCTTGCAACGTGTGATGACCTTTAAACAGGAGAGCCAGGCTCCTTCTGCCATGGATCCATCCTCAACGGCCTCTTCGAAGGGTTTATCCAAACGTGGAACGGCACCTATTACGTCGAGTCGGCTGGGGTGTCTGCTACCAACTGGACTTCTTCGGGACATTCGTTCATCCACCACGACAGAGACTTAGGTGAATCTCACCTTTATTTGCAAAATAAAATAACATTATTTTATTTACAGTCAGCCCTCCACATTTACAGGTTTCACTTTTGCAGATTTGATTATTCACGGATTATTTGCTGTCACCTCTGCTGCCTCCCTATGCCATTTTTAATTGGGACTGCAAGCCTCATGAGACTGAAAAACTGTGTACGAGGGTTGTAAGTCCCTATTAAAAGTGATGTGGGGCAGCAGTAGAGGTGGCCGTAAGCCCCACCAGCCACCCATTTCTGCCTTGTCAGGCACCCCGATGCCTCAAAAGAATCCACAGAGGGTTGAATATGGTGAGCATACCTTTTTGCATGTTAAATATGGTTTGGGAGGGCCTAGAGTTATGCATGGTTTTTTCACTTTCATAGGAGTCCTGTGCCCCTAACCGTAGCGAATGTGGAGAGATGACTGTAGTTCTTACCCACCTCTTCCTATGGCTCAAGGCAGGGTATGTCATAAGTTAAAATACAGTGAAAAATACATAAAATCATTTAAAATATAGTTGGCCTTCCCATTCTCTAGGGTTAGGTACACAGGACCCTTGCACCAGCGGAAAAACTGCAAATATCAAATTGTCTGTGTGTGACTGTGGGAAGGGGGCCGAGGCATAGTGGGGAGAGGGGGCACCAGGTCAGGGAAAGGAGAGGGAAAGGGGGTGGGTTGGCCCAGGGGCCTTATACTTCATTTCTCTTGTCCATCTCCTTCCTTGGGTGTTCGGGAGCATCAGGAGAGGGTTCGTGGTGCTGAGAAATTGGGCTGCGAGCTGTCCTTAAATAAGCCAGGCAGGGGCTAGTGGAGGACCAGAGGTGGGTTTTTAAAGGGCTGCACGGCATGATTAGGGCCACTGAGAGGGAAGGTTCCCCCAGAAAAGAAGGGCCAGAGGTGGAGGGACGGGGTTGAAGAAACTTGCAAATAGTCAAATCCATGGAAGTGAAACCTGCAAACGTGGAGGGCCAGGTTTGATTCCCTGCTCATCCGTGGAAACCCACTGTACGTCTTTGTGTGGATCACATGCTCTCAGCCCCATGATAGGATTGCCTTAGAGTCACCACAAGTCGGAAACGACTTGAAGGCACACGACGACAAATCTGTACTGGTGGCACGGTGAGGAGGCCAGGCGTCCGAGAATTACTCTACGAAATGTTTGTCGTATCATGGCAATGTGACATTATAGTGCTGTCATTCATTGCTGTGTCTTCTTCTTTTAAGACTACAGACTTTTGGGGGATTCCAAATCGGCGTCTTTGGCCAGGAGAGTGCACCAACAGTTCCAAGATTCCCACTGGGCACTAATAGGAAAGGTGAACTGTTTCATATCACCATGCTTCTCAGCAACCTGATTGCCCCCCGTGTCCTCATTTCTTCCATGTCCTGCTCCTCATAAGGAAGATTGGAAACTTTATCCCTTGTTCTGAGCCTGCAGAACCTGATATTTGTTGGTGGTCTCCCATCCAAGTACTAAACCAGAGCTGGCCTGGCTTAGCTTCTAAAATCAGAGAGGATCTGGTGCCTTTAGGATATTTAGGCACATATATTAGAAAGCCAGTGTAGTCTATGGTTTGAGCGTTGGACTAAAGCCCTGGAGACCAGGGTTGGATTCCCCACTCAGCCATGGAAACCTACTGGGTGACCTTGGGCGTGTCACACACGCTCAGAAAATCCCTTGAGAGGGTCACCTTAGGCTCATCATAAATCAAACAACGTGAAGGCACACAACAACAACAAAGCCAATGCCTTGCTTCATCTCTTTCTCCACAGGCTGAGCCCTTGCGACGGCAGAAAAGGAGCTTGGATTACGCCAAGACTTCATGTCTCCTTCACCTCCGAGCGGATTATCTGTTCTACCAAAGGTTCGGCTCTGTAGAAGCTGTGATCGCCCAGGTACAAAAAGGAGAAATTGGCTCAGGCAGCTTGGAAGCTGAGCTAAAATGTCTCAGAGAAGCCATTGTTTGTGTAGTTTTCTTTCTCAACCCTTCCCCTTAACCCCAGAAAGCCATTTCTCAGAATTTTCCCAAAGTTATCAGGGTGGAAGAATGGATGGTTAAGGTTGCTTGAGCTCTCTCAAACGACCAAATTAAAGTGGGTTTTAAAGGATAAGCCAGCTGAAGATTTCTTGAAAAATGGGAAAACTCAGGGTAGGGCCAGGTCTAATGGTTTTAAGTTACAGGAGAGTAGATTTCGATTGAACGGTGAGAGCGATTAGGCAAAGGAACCAATTGCCTAGAGATGTGGTGGGGTGGTCTCTTTCTCTGGATTTTTTCACCAAGAGGCTGGACAGCTACCTTTACCCATTACTCCTCCATCCGCTTTTTTCTACTCTAAATGTAACATGTGCCTAAGCCCACCCGCTCTCCCTTCCTTCCTTTCATCCGTCCATCTTTCTGTCCTTCCATCTTACTACCTGTCTATCATTATAAGGCTGCCTGCCTGTTGGTCCCATCCATCTACCCATCTATCCATCCATTCATCTCATTGCTTGTCTATCATTTTAAGCCAGGCTTCCTGGCTTTGGGTTGGGCTCGACAGCCCTTGTGGTCTCTTGCAACTCTACAATTCTGTGATCCCTTCCTCCCTCGGCTTGGTTTCCAGGCCTTCTACCATTTTGGTCCCCTTCCTCTGGACATGTTCCAGCTTGTCCTTATCCTTCTTGAACTGTGATGCTCACAAGTGGACACAGTATTACAGCTGAGGTCAAACCAAAGCTGAATCGAGTGGTACTATTACTTCCCTTGATTATTGCCACTATTGAGTTGATTATATTATGGGTGGACGGGTGGATGGACGGACAGACAGACAGACAGACACACACACACACACACACACACACACACACACGATACTGTTACTAAACTATACTCCTGTTGATTTGGCCTAGAATTGCATTGGCTTTTGTGGCTGCATTATTGGCATATGGGCATCAAAGCCTTTATGATGCAAACAATTCTCTTATCTATTTCTTTCCTCCATCTAGATTGCCAGCTACATAAAAGCAGTGAACACCATTTATGAAGGGGTGGAATTTGATGGTGTCAGGAGCGTTGACTTCAAAGTCAAGACAGTCAGCGTAAGTCCAGTTCCACTAGACCAAGGATGCATGTGCGTGTCATGTGGCTTTCCAGATGTTGCCAGACTGCATCTCCTAGCATTCCCCAATACTGGCTAGGCTGCAATCCAACAGCATCTGGAAGACTGCATGATTACTTCCCTAAACCTAACCCTAGATCCTTTGCACATGTACTGCTTTCAAGCCAGGTGTAACCAGTCCTATATTTCATTGTTCGTGCCTAGGTGTAGTACCTTACATTGGTCCCTGTGGAAGTCCTTTTTGATAATTTTGACCCAGACCTCCAATGCATCAAGGTCATTTTGAATTCTAATCCTCTCCTCTGGGTTATTAGATACTCCCACTAATTTGATGTTGTCTGCTAATTTGAAAAACATGCCTTTTGTTCAATCATCTAAGTCATTTATGGAGATATAATACACTGGGTCTAGGATTGAACCCTGAGGTAGTCCAGTCCCCAGTGCAGTGTGGAAATGGCCTTAGTCAACACTTGGAAGGAGCTGTCAAAGATGCTGAAATAGATCCACCCAATAGTTTCTGCACCTTGGGTAGTTCAGACTAAAACCTCCATGAAAAGCCAATGGTTCTTCCACCAGCACCCACTGATGGATTCCTCCAAGTCTTAGTCCAGCCGTCTAACCAGTACAATCTGTCTCTCCATCTTTCTCACCCCATCTATTTGGGGATTCCCCTGCTCTGCAGGTTGTCGAAGAGGAGGACGAGTCCATGTCTCCTTTCATCGGTCCGGAAATGCTGCTCATGCTTCACTCCAAATCCAACTGGAACCGGTACTGCCTGTCTTTCCTTCTCACTGACCGGGATTACAGTGGCATCTTGGGCATTGCCTTCAATGGGCAACCTGGTAAGAAATTTTACTCACTGGGACTGGCATTGACTTTCCAGGGTTTCAAAACGGTCTAGTCAGTGATGGGAGAAAACAGACAGAGAACATCAGGTTGCCAGCCCCTAGATAGGCCAAGCCCCTTCATTAGGGCAGCATGAGGTAATCACCTTGGGTGGCAGATTCCAGGAGATGGCAACGAGGTACCTCAAACAGCCAAAGGCCTTGCAAGCCATCCCTCAGAGGTCTTTGCTTTTCTGCTCCGTCTGTTTCAGGGGACGCTGGAGGGATTTGTTCAAAGCACCAGACTTTCCAGGAAAAAGAGGCTTCCTTGAACACAGGACTGATCACATTGCAGAAATACGGGCAACTCTTGCCTCCGAGGATGATCCATGTCGCGTTGGCCCATGAACTGGGACACAGCCTGGGTGCTTACGTGAGTCTCTGGCCTTTCCTATTTTCCGTGTGTGTGTGTGTGTGTGTGTGTGTGTGTGTGTGTGTGTCAGAGAGAGAGAGAGAGAGAGATGGCACTAAATCTTTGTAGCTGCCTGCCTTATTTTGTTGTTCTCAACTGCCATCAAGTTGACTTGGGCTTACGGCACCCCTATGAATCAGAGGCCTCTAAATTTCCGTTATCCACAGCCCAGCTCAAGTCCTGCAGGCTCAAGGCCCTGGCTTCCTTGACTGAATCTAATGAATTTCTAATGAATCTTTTCTAGTGAGCCTACCTCATAATCTCTCTGTAATTTTAAGGCTGTTTTCCTGCCTTGAGAGCCAACATGGTGTATCAGTTTGAACATTGGGCTACGCCTTTGGAGACCAGAGTTCAAACAACAGGGTGTTGTTTTCTTTAACTTGGGGAAAAAAGTGTATTAATGGATCCTAATCTTCCACACAAGGGCTCCACTATTTTATCTCTTATCATTGTTGTTCGTTTGTCCACCTTTGCTAACTCCAATACCTTCCCTAGCCAATTTTCTTTTCTGGGATCTCGGTAATCTTCCATTTCTGAGTGTGTAGTGGTCTTGCTGCCTATAATTTTATCATTTTGAGCCTGCCAGCCTTCCTTCTTTCCATTCTTTCCATGGGACATTAAGTAAATGCATGATCTCGTAGTTGCTTTAATCTGCTTTATTGTCTGCAACCTGTCCTGAGATTTCTGAGATTTAAAATTGTCAAAATGAATAAATAAAATGACAGAGGCACGAAGTCTGTCAGCCTTTGCTCTAACCACTACACCCCATGTTTAGTGTGTTCTTTTTTTGTTTCTTCTCAAAGCATGACGAGAGCAAAGCATGTTCCCGTTTCGATATCGACACCACCCACGGAAAGTATCTGATGTTTGGCTACGCCACAGATGGAGGAGAATTCAACAACGACAAATTCTCCCCCTGCAGTATTGCTTATATTGCAAACATCCTGAGGCTCAAGAAAGACCTCTGCTTTGTTGGTGAGGGAACTTGACTTTGACCTAAGTGTTAACTATTCTTGCTTGCTTTGTTTAGGATTGAAATTTCTTCCATCTCCTAAGCCCCTCTTTTGCCATTTCTTCCCCAGAAACAGACAGGCCCATCTGTGGGAACCGGATTGTGGATCCAGGAGAGGAGTGTGATGTGGGTAGCGAAGACACGGATGCCTGCTGCTATGGGGCTGGGGAGCCAAATGGAATCCGTTGCCGGTTGAAGCCGGGAGCTCTCTGCAGGTACTAAAGGATGCTTGGTTTGGCTTTTCTGATTTATCTCCCGATCCCAGGAAGTTACCTTTCAAACGAACTAGTTACAGTTCCATGGAGGGCAGGAAAGAAAAATGAAATAAACAGATATAGGACAGGGGACACCTGGTATTGCTTGCATTGCTCCAAATAAATGCTTCTGTTCTAAATCTGGGTGAAGTTTGTGAGTGCAAGTTATCCAGGACATGACAGTTACCATGCTGTACACCCCCACTCCATGATATGATTTGCAGTGAACATTATTTAATTGGCACTTAATATAAATCTTATACTATTACGGCTGAAAAGCCATGCTGGCAAAGAGGACTGGCTAAGGACTAAGGACATTACCACACTACACTGTTATACTGCTATTATTCCACTTTCAACATCCTATAGAATGCTGGGGTTTTCAGTTTAGGGAGGGGCATGTAAAATTCTCAGCCATAGAGCTCTTTGGCCTCAATAAACTACAAACCCCAGACTACCACAGGAGGTTGAAAGTGGAATAATAGCACTATAATAACAGTATAGTGCGGAAATGCCCTTTATCCAAGCCATGTTGCCTCCTCTCTTCTCTTCTCTTCTCTTCTCTTCTCTTCTCTTCTCTTCTCTTCTCTTCTCTTCTCTTCTCTTCTCTTCTCTCCTCTCCTCTCCTCTCCTCTCCTCTCCTCTCCTCTCCTCTCCTCTCCTCTTCAGAATAGGTAAATATTGCCCACTTCATCCTAACTTCTGGCTATCCAATTTTTCCTTCCTTTCCTTCAGTTAGCCTTATGTCATTGTAAGACTGCTTGAATCTTGCATGGGTTTCTGACTTTCCCCAATAAAACATTCTTTGGATCTCCAACTGGCATCCCTGCATTAGTACCTGTATAGAAAGGTGGAAAGATCCTGTAAGGTTACCCCGCTCTCGCAGGCCTCCCCTTGAGCTAATAATTCCCCACCATTCCATGGAGGCACTGACACCACGGTGGGCCTCTGAGTCACCCACCATTTAGAGGACCAAAATAGCTATGCCTCGTTCAATAGGAGAACAGACCTCCATTGCTGATAGCAGCTGATGCTCAGTGAAGCAGGACTGAGGGGCTTTTACATGGGAATAGATCACGAATGCATACAGACTGTGAATACCGATCAGTTACAGATGCATAACTCTAGGTTATGCAACCATAATTGTGATAGCGAATTCCAGCTAATGTTTATAAAGATAACTTCTTCTCTTCCTCTTCACAGCCCCAGTCAAGGACTCTGCTGCAGCCCAGAATGCATCCCCAAACCCCCAGGAGAGATATGCCAGGAGGAGACTGAGTGTGCTTTCCAAAGCGTGTGCTCTGGGTCAGTGGCGGAGTGTCCAGCATCTCATCCAAAAGCCAACTTCACCATCTGCGGCATGCAGGCCCGGGTGTGTTTGGATGGGGTGAGTCCAAGGCAGGCAGAGGTGATCTTTGGCCTCAATCCAGTATTCCCTCAGCTTAGCATAAATATCTGCAAGGGGACTTACATTATGCTGAGCCATATGATCTCCCCCAAATGTAATGTAAAGCCCCCAAAGCCGCCCCAGATCGCCACCCCATGCTTGCAGGCAGGCTCGGAGGAGCATCTGGCTATGTTCCCATTGCCAGAGGCAAAAATCAGCAGTGATATCCACAGGGTTCCCACGCTTTACAGCAGGCTGGCTGGCTGAGAGGGGCACCTGGCTATGTTTCCATTGCCAGACACACAATTATGACATCACAAAATTATGACAACATTATGACCCATGCTTTGCAGAAAGCAGACAAGCTCAGAAGAGCACCTGACTATGTTTCTATTTCCAGATGCAGAAAGATGACATCAGTGCTGAGATTCAGAGGGGTCCCATGCTTTGAAGAAAGCAGGCAAGCTCCAAAGAGCGTCTGGCTATGCTCTCATTGCCAGATGTAAAATGATGACATCAGCATTGAGATCCATGGCAGGGGGGAACCTGAGAGTCTCAGCTTTTCTGAAAGTGTTGTGTGTCTAGCTTCAAAGTACAGGAAAAGAGATTCCACCTAAACATTAGGAAGAATTTCCTGCTGCTTTTCCACAGTGGAATCTGCTGCTGCCTGGCAGCATGGTGGGGTCTCCTCCTTTGGAGGTTTTTAAAGAGAGGCTGGGTGGCCATCTGTCAGGAATGCTTTGGCTGTGTATTACTGAATGGTAGGGGGGTTGGATTGGATGGCCCTTGAGGTCTCTTCCAACACAATTTGTCAGCCTCAGAGGATGACAACGGCAAGCCTCCTCTGAATAAATCTTGGCAAGAAATAGAGACAGCATGGTGTATTATTTCAACTAGGACTCTGAATAAATCTTGGCAAGAAATAGACAGCATAGTGTTCAAATCCCTGCTCAGGTAACTATCTGGCTGCAGCTCCTTCAGCCAGCTAAAGTCACAATATTTTTCCCCATATTTTTGACTCCCCTCTCTTCATTCCTTTCTCTGCCCCTGCAGCTCTGCGTGGGCTCCCTTTGCATCCCGCATGGACTGGAACAGTGTGATTGCATCTCCACTTCACCACGGGAGAGATGCCAACTCTGTTGCCAGATGCCAGGTCTGCTTTTCATTTCTTAATCCTCGTTGGTTTGGGGCAGTGTGAAAATGGTCTCCGCGAGCCTGGGGTAGCTGGTAGCTCCCAGTGTCAGTGGGATGGGAAAGGAGCTCTCCAAGGTGCTGGATTCACACACTTAGATCCTCCATGCTTTCAGAGTCGCTCAAAGAGTTAAAATACATCAAGGCTGGAAAGATTAACTTTCACCATCTAGCATTCAGTGGGGAGAAGATATATATATAGGGTGGGTGACCCCTGACTTGGCCACAGTACATGTATAACACCATAAACACATCCTAAGTACACGAAGTAACTAAATCTCAAAAGAACTCTGGCCTCCCTGTACAAACTGTAATGAAAAAGAACAATCAATTAATATCCAATGTCTTATACTATTACTATAGATCTATGTACATTTAGTTTACTGAAATTACTAATAATCATAACCACATTACTAGGTCTCTTATTGCTCAAAAAAGTTTCCAGTCTTTCAAAAATCCTTCAGCTGCTTTAGCTTGTAAAATCCATGCCAGTTTTGCAACTTGGGCCAAATCAGCAGCTTTAACAACCTATTCCTCCATCGTCGGTGCGTCATTTTGATGGTTCAGTGTTCCAGCGAGTGGGTACTGCTATACCATTTTATGTTGCGATAACTTGTTTTTCTTTTTCTCTCTCTGAACCACCCCAAATTGGCATCTCCAGGGAAGCCCGAAAGCTGTGGCAGTACCACCGCCCCGATCTGGGATCATTTCTTCAATAATTCAGAAATCCCATTGCTCCCGGGATCACCGTGTGGGGACAGGACCGGCTACTGTGACAAATTCCACATCTGCCGTTTCGTGGATGAGGACGGTCCCATCGCTCGGGTGAAAAATTTCATCTTGGACTTCATTGAGATGGAAGACATTGCTACCTGGATGAAGGTAAGCGGGGACAGTGTAGTGCTCACCATGTGTTTGTGATGATTCCAGGGCTGGAGTACAGCTGATTTCACACACACACCTCCCAAAAGAATCTGATTTTTCATGATATTTAAATATAGAATCATAGAGTTGGAAGAGACCCCAGGGGCCATCCAGTCCTACCCCCCGCTATGCAGGAACACCCATCAAAGCATTCCCAACAGATGGCCATCCAGCCTCTGCTTAAAGACCTCCAAAGAAGGAGACTCCACCACACTCCATGGAGGGAGCAGATTCCACTGCCGGACAGCTCTGACAATCAGGAAGTTCCTCCTGAAGTTTGGGTGGAATCTCCTTTCCTGCAGCTTGAATCCACTGCTCCTTGTCCTAGTCTCTGGAGGAGCAGAAAGCAAGCTATCATGTCCCCTCTTAATCTTCTCTTCTGCAGACTAAACATCCCCAGCTCCCTAAGCCACTCCTCATAGGGCCTCGTGGCTTCCAGACCCTCCACCATTTTGGTCGCCCTTCTCTGGACACACTCCAGCTTGTCCATGTCCTCCTTGAATTGAGGTGCCCAGAAGTGGACACAGGATTCCAGATGAGCTCTCACCAAAGCAGAATAAAGTGGTACCATTACCTCCCTCAGTCTAGACACCATACTCCTATTGATGCAACCAAGAATCGCGTTGGCCTTCTTGGCTGCCGCATCCCACTGCTGACTCGTGTTCATCCTGTGGTCCACCAAGACTCCTCGATCCCTTTCACACGTACTGCTATCCAGCCGTGCATCCCCCATCCTATATTTGTGCATTCCATTTTTTCTGCCTAAGTGTAGGACCTTACATTGCTCTTTGTTGAAATTCATTTTGTTAGCTTAGGCCCAGCTCTCCAATCTGTCAGTATCCTTTAGCTCTTGTTTTGAGCTGGTATTTGTTGGTGGTCTCCCATCAGAGTACTAACCAGAGCTGTCCTGCCTTAGATTCCAAGATCAGATAAAATCTGGTGCCTTTAATATATTCAGGCACATATACTATAGAGCCAACATGGTGTAGTGGTTTTAACATTGGACTGCAGCCCTAGAGGCCAGGGTTTGATTCCCTGCTTGGCTATGGAAACCCACTGGCTGACTCTGGGTGCATCACACGCTCTCAGCCCCCAGAAAACCCCGTGGTATGTTCCCCTCAGGGTGCCATAAGTCAGAAACGACTGGAAGGCACACAACAATACATACGATTGGCAAAATTTGGAAAGCATTGGCAAGAAACTCCCAGACACCTGAGTCAAACAAAATCTCGGGCATCCTTATAAACCACAGTGGTTAAAGGAATGGAGCCTCCAGTTGCAGACGCAGCCTACCGCTAAATGGCCTGCCACCTTCATGCCTCTGCTCATGCAACAGCCATGGGGCTTCTGCCTTGGTCACAAGAAGACCGCCTCAAAATTTCCTCCCAAACCCTCAGTTTTTGACCTAGAGGGAGCCTGGCCTTGAGAAGATCCCCTGGATTTGAGGCTGGCCACCTACTGACTCTCTTTCTCTTTTCACAGACCCGCTGGTGGGCCATACTTGTAATGGTTCTGACCTTGGCTGCCATGATGGCTGGGACTGTCTTCCTCTTTGGCAGGACGGTTGACACTGAAACAGGTACTTTGAGAGCAGGCCGACCCCTTGGAATCCCTTTCAGAGCGTTCTGCTGCAAAAGCAAATTGTCGCATCGGGCATTTCCGCACTACACACAGCAGCCTCCTGTGTCACATTGGTGTTATCACGGCTCCTCCCGTGTTAGCATGGTGTTCACCTGGGGGTCACCACAAGTTGGAAACGACTTGAAGACACACAACAAAACAAAAATTGGCCAGAAGAGCAGTTTGACAGTGGTTTGGGCTGCCTTGAATGCCGGGGCGCTCTCCGTCTTGGGAGGGTTTTAAACAGGGACTGGGAGCGGGTTCCCACAGCTGCCAAAACATTTTGAGTTTGTACAGCGCAAGGAAGGACAATATGACTTTGTATGTGTCTTTGAATGACAAACTGGGAACGACGATGGTTGTTATACATAGCATAACACTTAACCTCATCCCTTATATAGAGAGAAAGATTGGGGGGGGGATCCTTTTATTAGATTTGTGGATTATAATTTAAAATTATAAATCAGACTCTGAGTTATTTTTCTGTGTCTTAATTCTATTTTTCAATTTTTCCTTTTTCTCACTCTCTGTACTTTACTGATTGTTAGAGGAATTAAGATTCCTATTCATTTATGTAATTATTCAAGGCAAGGTTTTGTGCCTATAAGGATTACAATTATGTAGACAATTTATGCTTGGGTAAATCAATTGAAGTTTCCCTCTGAGAACATTAGTTATAGACAAGGAAGGTTAGATATTAAATAATATTTTCAACTAATACCCTGACTTAATGTATGTGTGTGTGTATTGTTATTTACGGTTACATTTACTTCTGATAACAGTAGCCACTGCATGCTGTTCAAGGGGATTTTGTAATGTTTGTAACATTTTGTAAAGTTTTTTATAGCTAGCACTGTCCTGATGTAACACATTAGTAATATAATCTACATTATTTAATAAAATAAATATTGTGTTCCAAAAAAAAAAAAAAAGGCAGGGGTCATCCTGAGAGCTCAGATTTTGCCGTGGAAACCTCACAATCCTGGCCCGTCAAGCCAAATTAAGCACTAATCCTTTGGGAGATTTCTTTTTCAGCGTCCAAAAGCCTTCGCGCCACCCCGCTTAATGGCTTTTTGTTATTTATCTTTAGAGGAAAGGCCCGCAAGGGAGCCCAAGGAGAAGAGGACCTCATTGGCCGACCGGCCCATGGAGCAGAGGCAGTCCTTCTTCTACTGGGAACACGAAGAAATCTATATCGAAGCCCTGCGGCAGGAATACGAGACCGTCATCTAGAGCCAGGCA
This sequence comes from Cyclura pinguis, assembly GCA_030412105.1. Taxonomy (NCBI): domain Eukaryota; kingdom Metazoa; phylum Chordata; class Lepidosauria; order Squamata; family Iguanidae; genus Cyclura; species Cyclura pinguis. The sequence goes on along the minus strand of CM059614.1, from coordinate 4,837,374 downwards.
ATATGCGTGCCCCCCTCCCCGGGTCATTTCCGGGGGTTTCCGGGGGTCTGCGGCTGTTTTATTTTTGCCGGAGCCGCCTGGGGAGGGCAAGACCTTGCCAACTGCAGCCCGCCGAGTTGAATGCAAGCTAAAGAACCTGGTTTGCAGCAACGGAGGTCAGCTGAGGGCAACAAAAAGTGGAAGGAGAAAGAAACTGGGACCTTTTAATGGCTGCTGAAAAACTGGAATGGTGTTGTCTATCCTTGCTAAATCTAGACAGTTAGAAGTAGGTATGGCGTGGACACCAGTTGCTGTTGGACTGCATCTCCCATCGTCCCCCAGTGGGGTTCTACAGTCCGCCAGTGCCGGAAGTAGACCAAAGAGTCACACTGGACGGCCCGAGAGAGAAGACTTTTCTAGGCATTGCTAGGTCCTTCTGCCACAGAATCGTGCTGGAGGACCTAAAAATTCCTAGAGGAGTGTTCCCAGGCTAAAAAAAAAAAATGTGATTTTTACTTTTATTCCCAATTGTCTCACTTTTGTGGGGATCTTGTGTTCCAGATCCCTGCAGAAGTGGAGGGCTGACTGAAAAAGGGTTGCAAGGCCAGAGCACTACGATCCCCAGGGGTCAGTTGTGCTGCGTTTTTCTTCTGCGTTCCCGAATAAAGCGCTTGGACCCTCTAAGCCTCATTTGTCGAACTCGGAGCGATCCTGGACATCACGCCTTAAGGCTGACTCGTTAACTAGCGAAAAGCCAACCTGCTAAAACACAAAATGGCATTTTTTTCTTTTTTTCCAAATTCCGGCATATGGTGTGATCAGAGCCTGGGAAACGCGGCGCCGAGAGGGCTCCGCTCCCTTTAGCACTGCTGGGGACAGCTCGATGGGAGGTGCAATCCCCCCTCCGCCTCAGGCCACGATCCGCTGCTCTTTGCCGCGGTGTTTTGTGTCTTGGTCGGGGTCCCGGAGTGGCTTCTGGACTTTAACTCCCCGAAGGCCCCAGTTCTCGGGGGGATGCTGGGAGCTGTAGTCCCCACGGAGTTGCGCCCAGCGGCCCAAAGGTCAGCGAGGGCCGGCAGGTGGACGGAGGGGGATCCCGACGCCTTCCCCCGCGGCGGCGCCCCCAAAGGACGGGCGGGGGAACCCGAGCGGCTCCCGGGACGGCCCTGGGTTCAAGGGGGGCGGCGGAGGAGGAGGAGGAGGAGGAAGCGGGGCGTCTCAGCTCCCGGCCCTCTGGCCGAGGGGTCACAGGGCGGAAATCCCCCCGCCCCCGGCCCGCAGGCCACGCCGCTCCCCCTGAGCCGGGGACTGACTCTCAGCCTCCGAGCTCCCTGCGTCCCACCCCGAGGCGGAAGCTCGACAGCCCCGGCTGCCGGGCTCCGACTGCTCGGAGCCTCAAAGGCGCCTGCGCGGGCGTGACGTCAGCAGGGGAGGCTGCGGCCCGGCGATCCTTCCGTCGCGAGTTCGAACCCCGCTGGGAGAAGCGCGTTTTATTTATTTTAAAACCCGACAAAACCCTCTCCTCTGTTAGAACGTTAAGTCAAAAGTGGAATTGAAGGCGTCTCCTTTAAACTCTTGGGATTTTTCTGGTAAGAGTGCGATCCCGAATCGGGTTCCCCACAAGGACTTCCGGTCAGCTGACCGGAAGCGCGGCGGGTCAAGGGGTCCTTCCGGTGCCCGGTCGGGAAGTTCCGGCGGAGAACCGGGTTTCGCTTTCGCTCCGCCGCCGACGGGGGAGGCCTGGCTCTGGAACCGGCCTGGGGCGCCGCTCCCCGGCAACAGCGGTGGCTCGTCGCTTTACACGAGCGTTGTTCGCTTCCGACGTCCCGGAGGGCGGAGAGAATCCGGAGCCGGGCGGCGGGGTGGCGGGTTCGCGTTTCTCCCGCTGTTCGCCCGAAGAGGCCGTCTCGCGGGATCCTTGGCCCGAGATCCGCCGCCCCGGCCGGGAGCGCCCCGCCTCGAGCCGCGGGTCCCGGCCGAGAGCGAACGAGGCCGGGCGGGCGCTGCGCCGGCGGGCGCCCGTCTTCGGAGGGGCTCCGTCTCTTCTCCCCCGCGGATCTCCCGGCCCCGCGAACGGCGAGTCGGCGGCCCGGGAGGGGGCGGCCCGGCGGAGAGGGAGGGTCGCGGCGGAGGCTGGGCCGCGGAGAAGCCGGGAGAGGGGCGTCTCCCGAAAACACTCCCAGCGAGCGAGGAGCCGGGCCCGGGCCGAGTCTGCGGGGGCGGCGTCGGCTGGGAAGCGGGGGCACCCGAGCGCAGAGGCGCCTGGGAAGACTCTCGAGCCGTCTTGCGCCGAAAGGGAGAGCGAGGGAGCGAAAATCCCAGGCTCCTTCGTTCGGATCCGTATTTTAAGACTCCAGATTTGGAACGGGGGGTGGTTTTGCCGTGACGCTCCTGACTAACTCCGCACGCGTAAAATCCCTCCCAAGGAAAGGGGAGAGGAAGGAGTCTCAGGCGGCAGGAAGCGTTTCCTCTCTGTGCGCCGGAGTCCCTTGTCAGACCAGAAGAGGCCGGGCCGGAGAGACCGGAGGGATGTCCCGCGTCTCCAGGCGGCGGAATTACCGATAGGCTCTCCCTGCTCTACGATACGGTTTCAAAGGGATATTTAAAAGAGCCTCCCCTGTCCTGCCCTGGACATGTTAAACATCTGCTCCCGTCATCCCCAGCCAGCACGCCACGGGTGGGTTGATGGGAGTTGCAGTCCGTGCCCCGAAAGCCCTGCAGTTGTAAAATACAATCCGCCCTGCACGTCTGCGGGTTTAACGTTCGCGGGTATGATTGCGGTCAGCCCTCCGTGGCACGGATTCGACTAACCACGGCTTGAAAGTACTTCCCCTCTCAGAAGCAGTCCACAATACGAACGATTTTGCCATTTTGCTACACCCTTGTACGTGATAGGACTCCGTGAATTCCGATCTTCTCGTTTTGATATTCACGTTTTGTTACTTTGTGGGGGTCTTACACCCCCTAACCTGCGAACGCAGAGGAGCAAATGTACCGGCTGCCTGCCCTTGTCCGCTGCGGTCTGTTTCTCACCCCGTCTCCTTCCTCCGTGTCCCTCGCAGAGCGCGCGACTATCCCGAGACGGAGGCGGCGGAGCGGGAGAGGATCCCCCCGGAGTCGGACTCGGCGGACGAGGACGACGAGAGCCGAGGGCCGGCGAGACGAAGCCCCTCCGGGAAAGCGGGTGGCGAGTCCTGGACGCGTCCTGACGTTGGCGACCGGCAGGCCTGGCCTCCGCTTCGCCGTGCGTCTCAGAGATGCTTTCCCGAGCCGCGCAGGAGACGACATTCTAGGCCATACCCGTTCCTCCTCTCTCTTTCTCCTCGGACTTCCACCTTCCCGCCGTCCCCTCCCTTCCCCGACCCCCTCTCGCTCCCAGGGAACGGCCAGCTCCTGGGGGATGATCCTCCACCGTCGTCCGTTCGCATTGCTCCTGTTTATTTTTTCCCCTCGTTTTCCTCCTCCTCTGCCCTCCCCTCCTGCCTTTCTTTGCCCCTTGTGATTTCAGACAGACATTAAATGAATATATAAAGGGTGGTTTTTTTAATGAAAAAAGAGGCCATTCATCTTTGTCAAACTTTTTGTTTGTTTGTTTTTCTCTCTGTCTCTTTTGGGTCAGAAACGAGAGGAGCGGAAAAACACTTAGGCTTACAAACAACCCAGGTTTCCCCTCCACCACTAGCTTTTCGGCTCCGGATTTTAAGTCACTAACCTGCGTGCATCGTTCCTGTAGTTTGGCTGTCAAGACGGTAACAGTCCCTGGAGCTGTGTTAGCTTGAGAGGCGCTGTGGTGTCACGGTGTGAGGCTTGGACTCCGGAGACCCAGATTTGGCTCCCCGCTCGGCCACGGAGACCCGCCGGGTGGCCTCGGGCACGTCACACACTCTCAGCCCCCAGAAAACCCCGTGATGGGCTCTCCTTAGAGGTCCAAGAGGGCCCACGACCGCTTGGGCAACGACGTGGGAAGCAGTGTAGTGGTTTGCGCAGTGGGCGACAACTTCAGCAGCGGGGTCTCAATCAGGCAGGGAAACTCACCTGGGGCAGTCACACTCTCTCAGCCTCAGGGGAAGGCAACGGCAAATCGGGTTGACCAAAGTACACCAACGACTTTTGATCCTGGTAGGGCACCGTTAGGTTGTTGCCGGCCGCCCTGGATTGATCTTGAGGGTCTTGAGTTCAGATTTCCAGAACGCCAGACTTTGAATCCTTCCCTTGGTCGTGGTGGGAGAACCTGAGTCTGGAGAGCCGGAGCTATAAAGCTTCCTGGACGCCGCGAGAACTGCGCAGCCGCAGTGGTGCAGCGGTTTGGGTGGCTGATCAGGACGAGCCGCGAGGTCACGAGTTCGAGCCCCGCCTCGGGCTGGTTTTTTTTCTAGCCGCCTGAAAGCAACGGCGGCCTTAAGGGTCATTTTTCCGCACCCGCGCCCGGAAAGGGGCGTGGCCCAGTGGCCAATAGCCCGCCCAGGGACCGTGAAGTCATTGGTTCGATTCTAGAATTTAGCTCTTTTTTAATTAGACGAATTAGATTAATTAAATATATTGAATTAAATAAAACCCCTCAATTTTCTGTCCTGCAGTGACGGATTGAGACCAAATGGCGGATTGGGACCGTTCTAAAATTAAGTAAACCGCCTCCTTCCTTGTCCAGCGGCGCCATCTGGTGGCGAATCGGAGCTTTGCAGAATGAATTAAATAAAGCCCCTTATTCCTTGCTGGGCAGGAACGTCTGCCGGCGGATCGGGACCGAATGGCGGATCGGGGCCTTTCGTGAATTAAATAAAGCGCCTCCGTCCTTGTCCAGCGGCGCCATCTGGTGGCGAATCGGAACCTTGCAGAATGAATTAAATAAAGCCCCTTATTCCTTGCTCCGCGGCAACGTCCGCCGGCGGATCGGGACCGAATGGCGGATCGGGGCCTTTCGTGAATTAAGTAAAGCGCCTCCGTCCTTGTCCAGCGGCGCCATCTGGTGGCGAATCGGAACCTTGCAGAATGAATTAAATAAAGCCCCTTATTCCTTGCTCCGCCGCAATGTCTGCCGGCGGATCGGGACCGAATGGCGGATCGGGGCCTTTCGTGAATTAAGTAAAGCGCCTCCGTCCTTGTCCAGTGGCGCCATCTCGTGGCGAATCGGAACCTTGCAGAATGAATTAAATAAAGCCCCTTATTCCTTGCTCCGCCGCAATGTCTGCCGGCGGATCGGGACCGAATGGCGGATCGGGGCCTTTCGTGAATTAAATAAAGCGCCTCCTTCCTTGTCCAGCGGCGCCATCTGGTGGCGAATCGGAGCTTTGCAGAATGAATTAAATAAAGCCCCTTATTCCTTGCTCCGCGGCAACGTCCGCCGGCGGATCGGGACCGAATGGCGGATCGGGGCCTTTCGTGAATTAAATAAAGCGCCTCCGTCCTTGTCCAGCGGCGCCATCTGGTGGCGAATCGGAGCTTTGCAGAATGAATTAAATAAAGCCCCTTATTCCTTGCTCCGCGGCAACGTCTGCCGGCGGATCGGGACCGAATGGCGGATCGGGGCCTTTCGTGAATTAAATAAAGCGCCTCCGTCCTTGCCCAGTGGCGCCATCTGGTGGCGAATCGGATGAGCCATTTTATTTAATTTAAAAAAAGGTCACAATCCGCCGTCTGGTCCAGATCCGCCGCCAGATGTAGAGCGCCGTCTGGTGGAGAAATTGAACGAGGCGTTTAATTTATTTATTGAGGAACATTTGAGGCTCCTATTCAGGATTGGATTTTTTTAAAAAAAACGCCTCCCGGGTCTCGAACTCCCAACCATTGGAATTCGAGAACCGCGTCTTAACCGCTTGCCCATCCCAGCCAATGGGTGCCCTCCGTTGCAGGAATATGTGAGGCTCTCAGGCCCGCTGGGTAGTTTTGAGACCGCCTCTGTTTATTCGGAGCTTCAAAGGCGCCTGCGCGGGCGTGACGTCATCAGGGGAGGATGCCGCCCGCCGGTCCTTCGGTCCCGAGTTCGAACCCCGGTGAGAGTAGCCCGTTTTATTTTATTCATTTTAAAGCCCCACACTCAAAACCCTCTTCTCTGTTAGAACGTTAAGTCAAAACCGCGGTTGAAGGCGTCTTCTTTGAACTCTTGGGATTTTTCCCGAATCGGTCCCCCACGAACTTCCGGTCAGCTGACCGGAAGCCCGGGCGGGGAGTTCCGGGGGAAACCGGGTTTCGCTTTCGCTCCGCCGCCGAAGCGGAGACGCCGAGGGGGGAGGCCCGGCCCTGGAGCCGGGTTGGGGCGCCGCTCCCGGCGACGGTGGCCGAGCCCATCGCCCCCGCGCCCGGGAGGGCTCCGCCTTCCCTCCTCCGGCCCGGCGGGGAGAGCGAGGCGGGGAGCGGCCGAACCGCCCCGCGCGTTCCCGGGTGTAGTCGGAACTCGCCCCCTCTGGTGGCGAGAGGCCCTCCCGACGCCCCGGCCGCCCTCGAGCGCGGCGGGGAGTCCGGGAGAAGAGCCGTGTGCTCTGGGGGAAGGTGCCGAAGGAGGCCGCGAACCGGCGGCGGAGGGGCCCGCGGCGCTTCCTGCCGGGCCGCGCGGCTCCCCCAGGCGGGGCTCCGGGTTCGGATCCAGCGCCCCGGCCGCCTTCCGGGGACTCCCGGCCGAGGAAGCAGCGAACGGGTAAGCGCCTTTTGTTTCCCCCTCTTCTCTTCTGGGAAACCGTCCAGCCTAAAGAGGGGGGACTAGCACTCCCCGGCCCCTCCAGGCGGCGGCGGGGGGGGGGGTGTCGGACTATAAATCCCACACTTCCTCAGCCCTGGTTCCCGCAAACTAAGGAGGAAGGTGCGGGGGGGGGAGAGAGGGGGTTCACAGGTGAATCCGGGTCAGAACCTTTCTTAAAAGGGGGGGGCGGAAGAGAGGGGCGGGGCCCTTCGGCTGCGGGAACTTGGGGAGCTGTAGTCCACCAGGACCCCTTCTCCAGACTTTGGGAGCAGCCCCCTTCCCCGGGACAGAGAGGCCCCCCCAGATCTGGGACCCACCCTGTTCGCTTTAGCGAATCTCTCCTCCCAAAGGGGCCCCAGGCAGGGCATAGTAATAATAATAATAGTAGTACTAGTAGTAATAATAATACATTTATTGATAAAAAATCTTTAAAACACAAATTAGGTTCAGAGTGGAGTCACTTCTTTTAAACACAGAATCACAGAACCCTAGAGTTGGAAGAGACCCCAGGGGCCATCCAGTCCACCCCCTCCTGCCAGGCAGGAACCCCCATCAAAGCCCTCCCGACAGATGTGGCCATCCGGCCTCTGCGTAAAGGGGGAGACTCCACCACACTCCCTGGAGGGAGCAGCAGATTCCACTGCCGGACAGCTCTGGCCGTCAGGAAGTTCTTCCTCATGTTGAAATGGAATCTCTGCTCCTGAAGCTTGAATCCATTGCCCCTTGTCCTAGTCTCTGGAGCAGCAGAAAAGAGGCTTGCTCCCTCCTCCACATGGCATGCCTTCAGATATTTAAACCTGGCCCTCATGTCCCCTCTTCACCGTCTCTTCTGTAGACTAAACATCCCCAGCTCCCTCAGGCGCTCCTCCTAGGGCTTCATGGCTTCCAGACCCTTCGCCATTTTGGTCGCCCTTCTCTGGACATGCTCCAGCTTGTCGATGTCCTTGCTGAGGTGCCCAGAACTGGACACAGTATCCCAGATGAGGCCTGACCAATGCAGAATAGGGTGGTACCATTACGTCCCTCGATCTAGACACCGTACTTCTATTGAGGCAACCTAGAATCGCGTTAGCTTTCTTGGCTGCTGCATCCCACCGCTGGCTCACGTTCAGCTTGTGATCCACCAAAACTCCCCGATCTCTTTATTGGACCTTGAAGATAAAGCGAGAAAAGAAAATAGGATATTGTTAAAAGTTATATGGTGACAGCAGCCAGGATAACTTATGCGAAATGCTGACAAACAGAAGTCCATCCCAAATGGATGGAGGAAATGATGGAATTGGCAAAAACAGATAAATAGTCTCACTGGTTGAAGGGTGTATCTTCCATACAAGTATATTTGAAAACTGGGAGACCATTTATACAATATGTGAAGGACAGACTTGGTGAGGAAGCACAGTTAGGTTTTGCATGTAGAGATGATTAGCTCTGAAATTCAGAGATAAAATAATATATAATTATTATATATATATTGACCTTCATGTAATAAACCAATATTTTAAAGTGTTGAAAGTCTGGGAGGGGGAAAGGCAGTAAGTAGTAAGTCTAATGTTGCCTTTTTACTCCTCTTTTTAACTGTTATATATTTATTAATTTACGTTATCTACTACCTATTTTCTTTTTTTTCTCCCTTTCACTATCCTCTTTTAATCTTTTATTTTTCCATTTAGTTTATTTTGTAGTTGGGATTAATTAAGACTAGCTATAAGCAATGTGCTAGGGAGTGTTAGAGACTCTTTTTTTTGAATCTGTGTCTTTGCTTTAATTTTTCTTCTATTTTTTCTTTCACTGATTTAAGCTTGGTATGCAAGTGTATTTTTTTTTCTATTTCCTTTCTTTTTTTTCTGCTTTCTTATGGTTTAATTGTTGTTGAATGGAAAGAAGTATATTCAGCTATTTCTTATGTTACTCCTTTTGTTTGCTGAAATTGAATAAAGAATATTTAATAATAATAATAATAATATTAATTAATAGATAAATAATAATAATAGTAGATTAAAAACAGGGAAGAAATGTGTAACACCAGTGAAACCACCAGTCCCATTACCTTCAGGGAAATTTTAAAAACCCTCTCCTCTTCTCTCTGTATAGTTAGTGCATTCCAGCTCCCAGAACCAGTGGGATCCCTTCTGGAGGGCCCCAGGGCACCCATCATCCCCAGGCAGTATACCCATGCAGGTGGGAGAGGGAATTGTAGTCCAGCTGGCTTAAGATTCAAGCAGTAGCCGCAAGGGCAAGGAAAAATCCCAGCAGCAGAATCTGAACTGGGGGCACGGATGGCCCTGGCCGTTCCTTCCCTCCTCAAAAAGCAACCCTAAGTTGCAGGGGGCATCCCGGCTAGCGTGGGGGCCTCATAACCGCCCCCCAACTTGCCCAAAAGGTTGTCCGCATACAGAAGGGGCTTTTTGTTTTTGCAAATGTAAAGTCTTTTATTTTAAATTTTTTAAAACTTGGTATGTACAATATTGGCACACATTACCTATTGCAGATTACAATTACCAGCTACAATTTACATTTTTCGGCATTTTTTCCCCCAGTGCTCCCGCCTCTCCCTCAATCCCTGTCGAGGGATTAAAGGGGGTCATGGCTTAAAGGTGGAAAATAAGTCAGATAATCATTCATTCATTCATTCCGCAGGGGCCCTGTGGCCCCCCCGAGAGGACTCTGCAAGGAGAGCGGAAGGGGGAAGCGTCTGCATTCACGCCTTCACATTCACAGGGCTTAAGAGTGCAGGACCCTCACAAAAGGGGAAAGCCATAAATATCTCTACCCCCCCCCAAAAAAACCCCATATTTAACACACCTTTAAAAGGACAGGGAGAGCCAGAGCACGGTGTAGGGGCGTGAGGTTGGAGAACGACCATGGAATCTAGGACTTGATTTCCTGCCTGGCCGTGGAAGCCCAGCGAGACGACCTGGGGCGTGTCACACTCTCTCAGCCCCAGAAAACCCCAGGATAGGTTTGTTTTAGGTCTGCTCTTAAAAACCCTTGCAGGGCGAGAAGTTCTGAACCGGATAAAGGAATGAGGGAAAGAAGAAGAAAGAGTGCTGGAAAAAATGGTGATGAAACTGAAAGACGTTATAGAGTAAGTATAAGCTGAATGTAATGAGGTTAAAAGGAATACTGTGTTAATCTTAGAACAGAAGAAATGTATAAATGGGATGTAGGCACAAACGCAACTGGAAAAATGATGCTTGGAAGCGGGGAGGGAGGGGGTTTATTTCAGGTAAAACTTTAATAAAAATATATACAAAAATCCGGCACTTTGATTTGTGCCCAGAAGCCAGGGTGGGCAGGGTGTGATTTGTGGGATATTTGTGAACCCCAAGGCCCCCTCAGAGGCCTTTTTTGTCCGTATTTTCCCCTCCCCAGATATCCCTTAAGTGGGGGCGCCTTTGCCATGTTTTTGGCCCTCCAGGTACCAGTCTAGGCTCAGGAAAAGCCCTTTTTAGAAACAGAAGTGAACAGAAAGTTTTTTCCTCACTTCCTGTTCTTAAGAAAAGGCTTCTCTTGAGCCTGAAACGGCTGGGGGGGGGGGGGGCTTAAGAACATGGCAAAAATGCCACCGGGGCAGTTCATTTTCTACGCCAGGGAGGCAGTTGGGGTTGCGGCCCTTCCCTCGCCTTCCACGGGGTCCGATTTTATAAGTGAGCCTCCGTCCTCGCCTCTTGATTCCGGAGGTGGGGCAGGGGAACGGCCTTCTGCGTTTTCTCAGTCGCGTTCTCCAGAGGGTGGGGGTATCCTTGGTTTCCTCTCTTCATTCCCCCCCCTTTCCTTCTCCCCCGGCAGGGGGCCTCTTCTCCGAGACGGAGACGGCCGAGGGGCTGAGGCCAAGATCCTCCGCGTCGACCCAAACTTCGACAAAGGCCGGTTCCTCAAGCAGTGTGAGGAAGACGTCACCCCCGTTAAGCCGTCGATACGGTTGAGGGAGAGGAAGAGCGACTGGGAAAAATGTGTAAAAATGAAAATTGTAACTCGTAATTGTAATCTGCAATAGGTAATGTTATAAGGTATGTTCAAAATTTTAAAAATGTAAAATATTACTTTGGAAAAAAAAGAAAAGGTACTGTGCTGACGTGGGTGGAGCTGGGAGGATACCAGGCTGACTCAGCACCGGCCTGGTGTCCTCCCAGCTCCACCCAAGTCAACCCAGGTCCACCCAGGTCAGCCTAGTGTCCTCCCAGCTCCACCCGGGTCAGCCTAGTGTCCTCCCAGCTCCACCCAGGTCAGCCTAGTGTCCTCCCAGCTCCACCCGGGTCAGCCTAGTGTCCTCCCAGCTCCACCCGGGTCAGCCTAGTGTCCTCCCAGCTCCACCCGGGTCAGCCTAGTGTCCTCCCAGCTCCACCCAGGTCAGCCTAGTGTCCTCCCAGCTCCACCCGGGTCAGCCTAGTGTCCTCCCAGCTCCACCCAGGTCAGCCTAGTGTCCTCCCAGCTTCACCCAGGTCCACCCAGGTCAGCCTAGTGTCCTCCCAGCTCCACCCGGGTCAGCCCAGGTCCACCCAAGTCAGCGTGGTATCCTCCCAGCTCCACCCAGGTCAGCCTAGTGTCCTCCCACTTCCACCCAGGTCAGCCTAGTGTCCTCCCAGCACCACCTGGGTCAGCCCAGGTCCACCCAGGTCAGCGTGGTATCCTCCCAGCTCCACCCAGGTCAGCCTAGTGTCCTCCCACCTCCACCCAGGTCAGCCTGGTCTCCTCCCAGCTCCAGCAAGGTAGCACAGCACCTTTTCTTTTTTTTGCAAGGTAATGTTTTTATTTTAAATTTTTAAAATTTTGAACATACAATGTTACAACACATTAATTATTGCAGGTTACAATTACAAGTTACAATTTTCATTTTTACACTTTTATTTCCCAGTCCCTCTTCCTCTCCCCCAACCGTATCGATGGCTTAACGGGGGTGACGTCTTCCTCGCGCTGCTTGAGGAACCGGCCTTTGTCGAAGTTTGGGTCGACGCGGAGGATCTTGGTCTCAGCCCCTCGGCCATCTCCGTCTCGGAGAAGAGGCCCCCTGCCGGGGGAGAAGGAAAGAGGGGCGTCAGCACAAGGAAATTAAGAGAGGAAACCAAGGATACCCCCACCCTCTGAAGAACGCGACTGAGAAAGCGCAGAAGGTCGTTCCCCTGCCCCACCTCCGGAATCAAGAGGCGAAGACGGAGGCTCATCTATAAAATCGGTCCCCGTGGAAGGCGAGGGATGGGCTGCAACCCCAACTGCCTCTCTGGCGTAGAAAATGAACTGCCCCGGTGGCATTTTTGCCATGTTCTTAAGCCCCCCCCCCCCCCAGCCGTTTTAGGCTCAAGAGAAACCTTTTCTTAAGAACAGGAAGTGAGGAAAAAACTTTCTGTTCACTTCTGTTTCTAAAAAGGGCTTTTCCTGAGCCTAGACTGGTACCTGGAGGGCCAAAAACATGGCAAAAGCACCCCCACTTAAGGGATATCTGGGGAGGGGAAAATACGGACAAAAAAGGCCTCTGAGGGGGCCTGGGCGCAAAAAAAAAAAAACACTCTGTGAGGCAGATCCTGTCCGGCGGAAAGGCTGTCATCCCCAGCAGGGAGCCTGCACAGGGCTTATGGTTTCTCTGTCCCCCCACCCTCCCAGTCCCAGCTGACCGCTCCCAGCCCCCGTTTCAAACCCTCCAAAGATGGAGAGTTCGCTCTCCATCTTTGGAGGGTTTGAAATGGGGGCTGGAAGGACTCTAGCCCCCAGCCTTCAAGGCGGCTTCTGCCCTCTGCCATTTTTAATAGGGACTTACAGGCCTCGCTTAGCATTCACAGTCTCTCGCAGTCTCCCAAGACTCTGCAAGCCTTGAGAGACTGCAAGAGACTGCAGCCATGAGGCAAGACTTGTAGGTCCCTATTAAAAACCACAGAGGCGATGGGGGCAAATAATCCACTAACTGACTTACGGTTGAAGACGATGTCGTTGTCCCTGGATTCCTTCCACTGCTGCTCCCCTCTGGAGTCCTGGTGAAGCTCCGCACCCCCGGCCTCCCTGCAGCGGGAACAGAAACCAAAAGAAGGGTTGGACAGCGCTGCTCCCCCAAGACTGCCCCCTCCGCCCCCTTCCCCCTTTGCCTGTTAGGGCAACGGTGGCTTTAGGCAGCCACGGGGTCCCCTGAATGCCTCTACCCTACACATGCTGGACACAAGAGCAAAGATGAAGTATCTGCTTGACATGCTTTGGGGATGGATGTCTGCCTCCAACCCTTCTGATGGAGGAAGCAAAAGAGCCTACTCCCTCCCTGTCTAAGGGCCTTCTACAGGATGTTGAAAGTGGAATAATACCACTGTAACAGTGTAGTGCAGAAAGACCCTAAAATAAAATATAAAATTCGCACTTACCTTAGTTGCTAAGGCCCAGTAGGACACATTGTCAGCTTCTGACTCGGGCTTGATAACTTAGAGTATCTGCTTCTCTTTCAGCCTCTCCCGAAAACTCCGTCCGCTTCCAGAGACCTTCCGGCTGCTTGTAAGGGCCCGCCTGCCCCGGGACGCTCTCGTCAGTCTCCTACCGGACCAACTCCACCCCTGCAAGAAAAACAGCCTGTGAGAAGGGCCAAGCACATTCTGGGACTAACTCAACAAGGAAAAGAAAAAAAGATCATTGGACCATGCCCAAGCTTTGAGATATTCAGGGGAGACCGTGCTCTGAGTCCCACCTCCCTCCCTGGCAATGCTTTGAATTCTGTTTTTGGTTTAATAAAATTTTTAACTTTTCTATGAGATTAATTTTTTAGCTGTCTTTCATTTAACCCTCCTGAACTCTCCTGAATCCTGTAGTGGTCAAAAGTTCCCCTGCAAGTAATAATTATTTCTATTACTACCATCATTACCATTTCAAAAAGGGGTGGTCTTAAGTCCCACACTCCTTGCTGAAGGGCTGCAGGTGAGAACCAGAGCCCCTGCCCTGCAAGCAGAAGGGTGCAAGTTCAATTCCTGGCGTCTCCAGGTAAGGCTGGTAAAGAGCCTGTACTGGAAGCCCCAGAAAACTGCAGCTTCTGCCAGTGTGTGTGGATAAAATGGGGCTGAATGGACCAAGGGCTGACTCACGGTAAAGCAACCTGCTACATCCCTGTTTCAATCAGCCCTTTACTCAGAACCATGAGGACTGGGACCTTAACTTTGTTTTAAGAGGGAACGGGCAGTGGCTCTTCAAGCAGAAGTTCCCATGTTCCATTCCCTGGTATTTCAAGGTACGGCTGGGAAAGATGCCCCACCTGAAATCTTAGAAGGCCGCTGCAGACAAGAACGAACTAGTAGTGGAGGAATGGGGTGAGGGATTAGGCACAAGGCAGCGCGACTCACCTGAGAAATGGGTTTGAACGCTGCCATCCGGCCTGGCTTCTCTCCCCCTTTGGATACCGATTCGGCAGACTGCTTGGCCGTTTTGGCTGCTTCTCCCGGCCGAACTCACTCTTGCTAACCTCATCCAGGCTCTGCGGGCAAAGGAGAAAGATCAGCCAGGGCCGCAGTGTATATAAAACAGAGAGACACACAGAGCGAAAAAAGAAAAGAGAGACAAGAGTGTGAATGACTTTCCCTGGCCCTGGAAAAAGAATCTTTGGGTCTCATATACTGGGAGCGAGGCAGACAGAAATTCAATAAAGAAAATATACAGTTGGCTCTCCACATTTGCTCAGGTGAAGGGCACAGGACTCCCACAAAAGTGGAAGATCTGCAAATACCAAAATGTGCATGTGTGGGGGGGGGGCAAGATGGGGCACCCAGGGTCCAAACCAGGAAAGGAGAGGGAAAGGGGGTTGGTACAGTAGCCCTACACTTCCTCTCTCTCGCCCATCTCCCTCGGGGGTGTGGGGGGCATCAGGAGGGGGCTTATGGTGCTGAAAAATGAGGCTGCAAGGCATCCTTCCTTGGCCAGGCAGCTGCTGCTGGAGGAGGAGGAGGAGGACTGGAGGCAGGTTTTTAAAGGAGAGCAACTTCTTAGGATGCCAAAATGGCACAGCATTGGATCGGAGGGAGGGGGGAACCCTAAGGTCTACAGAACGATGCCTCCCATCCTTTAAAAAAAAAAATTTCAGTGATGTAGACTCAAGTCGACAGACTCGGACTCAAGTCGGACTTAAGTCGCTTCAGTGACTTGGCAATAAATGATGCAATGACTTGACTTAAGAGTCGCGTGGTTTGAGTGCCTAACTTGCTGCCCTCGAAGTTCAGTCGCGTAACACGTTCACCCAGAAACCTTACAACCTACTGGTCCCGTGAGGATCTGTCTTAAGCCCAAAGTGTGGACGCATTTTTCAAAGGGAACAGCAAATGGGCTAGGCAATGGGCTTGAGGTCCCATCAGCAGCCTGTCCCTTCTATATATCGGAGGAGCTTTCTAAAACTTTTCCTAAGAGCAGAAGGCAAGGCTCGTGCCCAGAGTGCGGGGTGTGTATCTCAGAGGGGAACAGAAAATGTGTTCGGCGGTGGGCTTGAGGAGGAGGAAGGATCCTTCCTTCTAAAGCTCTTGAAGCTTCAGTCATGGGGAGTAAGAAGGACCCTATTCCCCGCTTCTGAAAAAGCCCCCAGCTTTGCAAATGGGAAGTAAGCAGGATCCTATCCCCCACTTCCGAAGCTGCGGAGGGCAAAATCACAAAACTAGAGGGCTGACTCTACTTAAAAGTGTTAAAACTGACTTTATTCAACTCTGTCGGGGAATTCTGGGCTACGGGCTGGGGTATAAAGTCGGGTCCGGGACTGGAGACTTGGAGGAAAAGACTTCAAGGCCTCGCTGCTCATTTTCCCCTGCCACCCATAAAGCTCAAGACGGATGGGAAAGGGGCAACTGAGTATCGGATGCGGAGCAATAGACGGGGAAAGGGGGGGGATCTGAGGGCCAGGAGGAATGAGAGAGGTCGGGTGGGAGGAGGTCTGGAGACCCGGCCCCGTGAAGAACGACTGAAAGAGCCGGGTAGGTCTAGCTTGGCGCCGGGGAAGAGGAGGCGTGACAGCCTTCTTTAAATGTCTGAAGGGGTGACAGGCTAAGGATGGAGCCAGCTCGTTTTCGGTTGCTCCAGAGACTGGCACACGGCACAACGGCTTCAAACTACAAGGGACGTGCGTCCAATGACTAAATGTATGGGTGAAAAAAAGGGAGAGCACTCTGCACATGCTCAGCGGCCCCCTCTCCGTCCTCACGACCGCTGAACAGAAAGAGAAGGAGAGGCGACCCGCCCTCGGGCTCCGAGGCACCAATGAACACCCCCCACCTCCGTCAGCAGGAGGCCCAGGTCAAAACAGGGGGGAGACACTCTGCACATGAACAGTGGCACTCTTTGTTATCTGGCAACGATTAGGCGGAAAGACGGGGGAACTCTGTACATGCTCCGGAGGAGCCTCGCCTTCACTGCGGACTCTCGAAGCAAAACAGGGCCCGAACGGGGAGGAACTCAAGACCGGCGCGCGCGCTCTGCACGTGCTCAGGGGCCACCTCGGGGGTCCGGGGCCCTCTCTGCCCCCTTCCCCCCTCCCCGCCACCCCTTTTCTTCCCTACCTGGCAATCCCAAAACGCCGCCGCCGCCATTTTCTTCTCACGGGGGAAAACGCCGCAGCGAAGGGGCGCGGGCCGATGACGTCACAAGCTCAGCGCCAGGAAAGAGGAGGGCGGGGTTCCCACCGAGGAGGAGGAGGAGCAGCTGCTGCTCGGCCATGTTGGGAGGTCCCGAGGCCCCTCCCCTCTGGTTACTAGGACAACGGAAAAATCTCCCGCCAATGAGGAGTTGTCTCCCCATCCGGGGCCTTGCCCACCAAGCCTGAGAGGAAAACACTTCCACCAATGAGGAGAAGGCTCCTCATCCGAAGCCTTGCCCTCAAAGGCTGGGGGGGGACTCCTCTGCCAATGAGGAGAGGGCTCCTCATCCGGGGCCTTCCCCTTCAAAGGCGTGGCCAGAAAAATCTCCACCAATGAGAAGCGCCTTCCTCATCCGGGCCTTGCCCGCGAAGGCTGACGCCAAAAAAAATTCCTCAGCTTTAAAGGGGAAGAGTTGAGATCGAAAACCATACAAACTGCGGCTTCCCTGCGACGCTCTAGCTCAGCTTCCCGGCTGCCTCGGCCCATTTCTCCTTCTCCTACCTTGTCCTTGTGAGCGCGTAGTGATTGCCACCACGTTTTCAAGCATGCCTGAAGATGCCAAAGCCTGTGTGTCTCCCTCTGAGTGTACATGGTCAATGGGCCACAGGACAGAAACTGGAGTCCAAAGAGAAGAGGGCGTCATGGGTCAGCCATCCCATGGAGCGAAGGCTGTCCTCCTCCTCCTGGGAGCCTGAAGAAATCTTTATGGCAGCACTGTGCCAGGAATACGAAACCGCCATCTAGAGCGCATGTGTCGAACCCAAGCCCTACCGGGCCATTTGATGTGGCCCGCGCACCTCTCCTGCAGCTGCAGCACTCCCCCCGCCTGGCAAGCCTGATCCCCACCCAGTGGGCCCCCGGCTGCCGGCGTTCTGAAGAGGGGCCCGGCGGCCGGCGTTTGCCATCTACTTCTACTTCTGACTGCTCCTGTCTTGCCGTGGGTTACCGTGGCAACGCTCTGCACAGCTCACCGGAGCTGGACAGAGGAGCAGTCAGAAGTAGAAGTAGATGGCGAGCGCCGGCTGCCGGGCCCCTCTTCAGAGTACCGGCAGCCGGGGGCCTGCAACGGGGGGATCGGACTCACCAGGTACAGAGAGGGGCAGTGAGACCCGCAGGGGAGGGGGGAGCAGAAGAGGCACACAGGGTCCGGGAGGCAGAAAGGGGCACACAGGGGGGTCCGGGGGGGGGGTCAGAAAAAGTGGGAAAGCAGGGAATTAACAGCGGGTATCCCTCAAAATCTGGACAGATAGAGGGAAAGTGATAAGGAGATAGGTATTATATAGACTCCAGTTGCTGTTGGACTGCATCTCCCATCATCCCACACTTAAGTCCTCCAGTGGGGTTGTATGGTTCGCATCTGCCGGAAGTGGACCTGGAGGCCCTAGAGAGAATACTTTTCTAGGCACTGCTAGGTCCTCCAGGGTGACCCTGTGCCCCACTTCTGCCAGAAGCTGACCACAGAATCGGGCTGGAGGGCCTAAAAATTCCTAGAGAAGTATTCTCAGGTAAAAAAAACGAAATTGTGATTTTTATTTTTATTCCCATTTGTTCCACTTTTGTGGGGGTCTTGTGTCCCAATCCCTGCAAAAATGGAGGGCTGACTGAAAAAGGGTTGCAAGGACAGAGCGCTGAAAAGCAGGGGACATCTGTAATGCTTTTACTGCCAGTACCGATACCCTTAGTAGAGCCATTTTAACCTGGGGATTCCTCCCCGCACCCCAAATTTTAGTATTATAAAGAAGTAGTCCTTCGGGACAAGCCCAGTAGCCAGCAGGACAAGCCCAGTGGGTTGGATTTTGGCCCTAAGATCTGTGGTTCCCTCAACCAGGAAGCAGAGAAATAAACTACAGGCCAAATGTATTAGCTCAACGTGGATCCAAATTTGCCAAAAAAAAAAAAAAAGTTTAGTTTCCATCCAAGAACCTCACAAAGGATGGTTAAACTCAAGCTTGATTTTCAAACAAGCATTTTAGAGCATCAAAGGCAGGCAGAGTTCTTTCAAAGTCTTTATTCCAGCCTGTTTTGAATCATGGGTCATTCTCCAGCGGTAGGTGTCAAGATTGCCCCTTTGGCCATGAGTGAACAGACTTGAGGGCTCTTTCGCTGGCTTCATTTCACGAAATCTTTCATGTATTTCCAGCCCGACTGGGTATACTCACCGGCCCGAGTGGGGGCCACAGAGAGAGCTCCTATGACTGTCCGGACCCCTAAAATAAAAATTGCAACGAAAATTATAAACGGAGAGAACCTGCAATACAGCTTCACTTTAATTTTGCTGCAGGGTGGATGGCTTTCTTTCCTTAAACCTGCCAGCCGTACACAGTTTCACAACACACCATTCGATTCCCCACTCCCCTTTTCCTAAATTAAATGAACTAACAAAAAGGAAACCAGGAAATGTAATAGGTGCTTTCAATCTTCTTGTGAAGAAGACAAAGCAGGCTTATTTTCTGCTGCTCCAGAGGGGCACGGACAGAATCAAAGAATCTTGGGTTGTTTTAAAATCTGTGTTTTTGTTGTTGTGTGTGTGCCTTCAAGATGTTCCTGACTTACAGCAACCCTAAGGCAAACTTATCAGGTGGCTTTCTTGGGGCTGAGATTGTGTGATGCACCCAAAGTTACCCAGTGGGTTTCCACGGCCAAGCAGGGGATTAAATCCTGGCCTTCAGAGTTGTAGTCCACCGCTCAAACCACCTACACCATGCTGGCTCTCTCCAGGTTGTTTAAAATCTCCCTACATCAGGGTTTTCCAAAAGGTGTGCTGCAACACATTAGTGTGTCACCTGAAGCATGTAGGTGTGTTGCCTACAATCTTGGAAATGTATGTTATTATTTATAAATCATGCATTTTAAATATATATATGAAAGATTTTCACAAGCTATGTTCTGCTCCCATGCACTTTGTTATTACAATTTATGCGTGTCTGTATCTCTTATAATGGGTTAGTTTAACCTCTGGTTTGCTAGTAAAGCTGAATTTACTGTGTTGCGAAATGATGTGTGTCTAAGAAGCGTGTCACCAACATGGAAAGTTTTGAAAGCTCTGCCCTAAATATTCACACATCTCTTCTCCCCATAGATCCCCTCACCAGCTACCATTTTCAGGCCAGAGCCCATTTCAAACATTTGGGATTTAAAGCTCTGAGCTCTAAGATCGGTAGGCAGGGGATTGTTGTCTTTTCCACCAATACACACAGCGCTGTCGAGGCGGCAAGCCTTCCAATATCTGGCTCTGCATTTGTGGAAGGGTCTTCCTTGGGGCCTCTGGCCAGATGAGAATCTCACCTATTTTCAGAAGGGGATGAAGGCCTTCCTCTTTTGATTCACCAGGTGGGTAACGACTGGTGGGGAACTGAGATTTCATTTTATGTATACCTATAGTGATATGTTTTGTTCTCCTTGTCTTTGACTGTACAGTCAGCCCTCCACATTTGCGGGTTTCACTTTTGTGGATTTGATTATTCACGGATTATTTGCTGTCACTTCTCCTGCTGGCCTATGCCATTTTTAATAGGGACTGCAAGCCTTGTGAGACTGAGAAACTGCAAATGAGGCTTGTAAGTGGAGGTGGCACCAGCCCCACAAGCCACCCATTTCTGCTTTGTGAAGGAACCCTGATGCCTCAAAGGACTCCGTGGTGGGTTGAATATGGCAATCATACTTTTTTGTGTGTTAAATATGGTTTTTCCCTACTTTCACGGGGGCCCTGTGTCCCTAACCCTAGCGAATGTGGAGAAATGACTGTATATGTTGATGTTCTGCCCTTTGGTGAAAAGCATGTTATAAATAAACACCATCATTATTATTATTTGAGCGATCTACTCCAACTCTTACCACACAGAAAGACACAACTGCCCTCTCTTTAAAAAAAAAAACAAAACAGAACTGAGCCTTACCTGAATTCCAGGCATTGCAGAGAGAAAATTCAGTTTTTGGAACAGCCGGGAGCTGGTGAAACAGAACACAAAGACATGGTAGAAGAAGGAAAAAGCAAAGCGTGGATGAGAAAAGAAATCAATACATCTCAGGCAGCCATGGCTCCTGTCATAAGTATTTGCTCAACATGCCTTAGTATATGTAGCAGTAGAATATAGTATATGTAGTAGAATAGATCTGCTAGCTTAGATATTGCTGTAAAGTGCTAAAGCGCTACCAAGTGTCAACTGCAAATTGTCGATTGCAATTTGGTTGAAATTTGCTAAGATATTCCAGGGCACCAAATGGTTGTTTTATTGTTCATTGCTACAAGGCATCCAAGGGAGAAAATCAGAGGGGGAATTTGAAAGTCTCGGGAGGGCATTACAGGAATTTGCAATGCTCAAAATAAGAAGACAAGAACTTGTTTCTGCTTCAGAATGAAAGATACGCAAACAGGAGGTTTGGGAAAATTCCTAAACTGGTAGGATAATGTGAGGTTTATGACTTTCACCAATCACTGCTGTGTGTGCCTAAATTTGTATGACAAGGTATAAAATCTGTAGCCATCTGTAGCTGTACAATACTCTCAGCAACTTCCAAGGAAGTTTGCTGCATTGCTTGCTTTGTTACGAATAAACACTTCTGTCTTAACTCTGAGTGAAGTTTATGAAGCACAAGCTACCCAGGACATGACAGATTTTTAGGCAAATACTAAAGATCTGAGACTTTGTTCAGCCAAATGGATAAAACAAGAATTAGAATAATCTGGGTTCAAATGAAACTAAAACTAACTTACAACTAAGACCAGCCCGGTTTCTTTTGGGACTTATGGATGAATAACTGGAAACGAACCATGAAAGTATACTTCGGTATATGATCATGGTAGCAAGACTGTGACATGTGGAAGAATGGCTGTTAAAAAGGAATGACTTAGCTGAAATGGATAAATTATTATTTTTTTCCCCCTAGTACCTTTTTATTGTAAAAATAAAATTTTACATGAAAAAAATCAAGAACAACATACATCTTAAAGGTTGTAGCAAATTGATACAGAAAAATTAAATCATTTTAAAGACAGCAAATATGTATATATTGTGTATCTAGGTAATTAATTATGTCTGTCTTCATATATATTTTTCCCTCTTATCTTAATGAACAAACTAAGGAAGCTAGGTTGATATTTTATCCTTGCCAATATTTATCCAAAAAAATAGAAACAACCCCATATCCACAAAATGGATTATTTATTGAGTTTTATTACAGGAAAATCATTAGAGATTTTTTTTTTAAAGGCAGGAAACCCCGATAGACTTTTTGACGAAAAAGTGTATTCCTGCACAGATATGCAACCTGAAATGTGAACTGGGCAGAACACTTTTGGTTCTCATTTACCTTGCAAGGGCACAATACAAAAAGATTCACAGTCTTAGACACAACCCACAGGTCTCAGGCCTCACCTGCCAGCCAAAATATTTCGCCCATTCTTCCAGAGCCGGTGGGAGAGCCTCCTGAGCTTTCCGGAGGGCCTGGGCCCCTTGCTCGCCTCCGCTTAGGAGCCCTTGGTCATAGACTACGTAGATGGCGCCTCCGGCTAAGCCTCCTTTGACCAGGAACCTGAGAAAACCAGGAGCAAAAACAAAAAGTTCAGCTGAAAGTATTGCTTTGATTTTTGTGCAGGCCTATTTAAGATGAGTGCTCCAGTTTCTAGGTCAAGATTTTACCATAGCTTGGCTCAGGCATTAATCAGAAAGGAGGCTGCCGGCAAGAAATCAGAAGAAGGCTAGGACTCGGAAGGGCAGCTAGGAAGAACTAGACAAGATCCTCAAATGCAAAGATATATCATAGAATACCAAAGTCAGGATTGTCCATATTGTTGTATTTCCAGTTTCTATGTACGGTTGTGGAAGCTGGGCAGTGACGAAAGCTGACAGGAAGAAAATCAATTGAATTGTGGTGCTGGAGGAAAGTTCTACAGATACCCCGGACGGCCGAAAAGAAAAAGGAACGGGTCCGAGAACAAATCAAGCCTGAACTCTCCCTAGAAGCCAAGATGGCTCAACTGAGGCCGTCGTACTTTGGACATTTTGTGAGAAGACCTGACTCCCTAGAAAAGACAACCATGCTTGGGAAGGTGGAAGGCGGGAGGAAAAGAGGAAAACCCCATTACAGACGGAGGGAATCAAAGAGATACATCTCTGAATCTGCAAGACCTGAGCAGGGCAGGTTGAGGAGGGGGAGACTTGAAGATCTCCCATTCTTTCCACATTTTTCTTACTAGGTCCCCACTCTATTCATTTATACCATAAACTGAACTCTTCTCTAGCACCGTATTTCGGATGAGTTGATTCTCTTCCTATCAGCTTTCTTCACTCTCCAGCTTTCCCACCCGTACGCAGAAACTGGAAACACGACGGCAATGGACGATCCTATCTTGCCTAGATCCCTCCAGCGGCCTTCCCGATTCCTAGTCTTCTTCTGATTTCTTGACCGCATTCTGATTAAGGTCCCAGCCAAAATATGGAGAAATCTTGAACTATTCCAATGTCTCCATCGTCTGCTTTAAGGTTTTGTAAATCACCTGTGGTCCTTGTTTTCCTAATGTTCAACTGCAAAACAGCCTTTGCACTCTCTCCCTTGATTTTCTTCACTAATCGTTCCAAATCTTTGCAGTTTCCTGCTGCACATGTTAAAACTCTTGATATTCCTCCAATTTTCACGCCTCCTTCCTGCCACTCTAATACTGCTTTTTAAAAAATACTAAAACCCATAAATCCAATAAAACATTTGGCCTTGTTGCATACAATTCCAAGTGTGTAATACAAAATAGTACCCTCTTATATCTTTATATAATCCAGTTCCTTGGATTTGTTACTACAAATTACCTATATATTCATCATATATCCTTTTCCCCAAACAAACCTCCCTCTCTAAAATTGTTAGGTGTTCACTTATTTCCATTCTGTGCTTCAGCTTTTCTATAACTTAGCTTACATATATATCCCTACCTCTAATCTATATAATTTTACCTTTACATAATAAAGGTATATTTTTATATACACACACACACACACACACACACACACCCAAAGATATAATTATATATATATATAAACACATATATAGTAATTATACCTTTGTTTAATACATACGGGTTAAGATATACATAATATATCATTTGTTTAACATTTAATTTAACACTAATACTGCTTTATGCATGACAGATTCAGCACACAAGTGAGACAGACAGGGTGATAAAAATGCACCTTTCCCTGATTCCCTTGCCAATTGGAAACTATTCTGTTTGTATTCTGTCCTAACAGTAGCCTCTTTAAAAAATAAATAAATAAAAAGTAATAATAAAATCAATCACACAAACATTTAAACAGTAAGAAAGACAAACCACACAGGACATACAAAACAAATAATCAAACATCAATACAATATAGATACCATATATCTATATAATACAATATACAGTATACGTACATGCATATATATGTATATATACATACATATATAGATAGATAGATAGATAGATAGATAGATAGATGCATATATACTATATAATATATTATACGTACAGCAGCCTCTTGTCCTGCACACAGGTTATGCATCAGGACAATGAAACGTTGGGACACATGCATTTCTTTAAAAGCAATGCACAGTTTTTATGATCTACCAGGCTTTGCATGAAGCACATGCTGATTTTCCTTCTGAAATCCCTGGTGCCTTAAGATTGCAAAGGAGAAAACTAGCTGGAAGTCTTCAAAAGCAAGGGGAACCTCTCCTGAATATGCCCGGGAAACGGGGGTGCCACCTAATTCCCTTCTGCACTCTCCCTTCCTTCTGCTTAAACCAAATAAATAATAATATTATTTTCTCGAGCCAAAAAGCCGCCCGCCCGACTCACTTGACCAGAGGAAAGACGCGCGACGCCATTCTCGAGTCCACGCCTTCCAAGGGCAGTTCGGCGCCCGACCGCACCGCTTTTTTTTTTCGCAGCCTGCGCCGGGATCCCGCCTTAATCTCGCGAGACCTTTCGGGAACTCCGGCCGTTGCCAAAGGAGGCGGAGGCCGCCATTGTAACGCAGGCCACCGTTTCAGCTAAGCTATAGCCAGCAGAGAAAAGAAAGGGAAAATAAACTAAAATAATATAAACTAAAAGTCCCCCGCTGACAATATTCCCAGTCAAGAGGCAATAAAAAAAAGCAATAAATTTAAATTTTGTTTTTTTTTAAAACGAGGTAACTATGACGGCCGGCTTCGGGAAGGGATTACCGTTCCTGCGCACGCGCGGATGGCAATCACGAGCCCTCCCTGGCCGTGGCGACTCTATCTCCGCAACTCTATGGTTAGACCTCCACAGGCGTATACTTAAGGCCATTCCTGATTTAAGGTCGCGCCTGGGAATGAAAAGTGAGTTTATAAAATATTTTATTCCTTTTTTTTTTTTTTAAATACGTGAAACTAAGTGTGGGTGGGAGAGGGAATCAGGCAAGCCTTTAACTGATAGGGAGGTGGCTTTTTAAAAAAGGTGCATTTCTTTCTTTTGCAACCTATTTTGAGGACCTTTTTTTTTTAATTTAGCAAACAAGGCGCACCTATCCAAGAAACGTAGGTTTGCAAACTATTAGCACCCGGAAAAAAATTAAGAAATTGCAATGCATTTCTGTGTTTTGTGTTTGCTCTGTTCAGCTGAGTGTGGGACAGGATTTTAAAATCCTGCAATTAATTTTTGAAATCAAGAATTGAGCAATAAAATTCTGATGCACCCGTTATAATGAAACTATATATTTTGCTCTGTCTGGAAAGTTGTTTTTCCACACTGGGGGTAAGGCCTCCGAGGGAAGTATTTTAATTATGCAATGATAGGCGTTTTATTTTTAAATTCTTATTGCATAATTGTCATGCATTCCTGTGAATTTCCTTACTACAAGGGGGGGGGGTGGGAATTAACAATTGCTTTTTCAACCTATCCAACCCCCCCCATTAGTATCAAGAAGATCTGGGATATAACATTTATCAAATTTATCACATCTTCTTACCCCAAATTTACTTTCTCAATCACCATTTTCCAATTATCACTCTGTAATTCTTTACTATATTGTCCACTGTTCTTTCCCTAAAAAAAATCAAATAATATAGCTTCTTTTATATATTTTAACAGAGAAAACTTCTTCCACTCCGATTTCTTTTTTCCACCCTAAAGCAAATAACAGCAGGAGGAGCTTTTAAAATTTTGTTTTCTTACCTCACATTCATTCCTGTTTAAGCCTATTATCCCTAAGTTCAGAGTTAAACCATTTTATTTATTTAATTGAACAGCACTCCCGAGATTCGTACTTATTTGTTTCTTAACTTCTTTCCAAAATTCCTGAATAAATGGACACTCCCACCACGTCTAATATATAAAAAGTCAAAGTTTGGCTGTTGTCAGGCGGAGACCTCATACGATTGGCTGCCTAAGAAGATTCTGTGGAATCCTGGGGTTTGCACTTTAGGGAAGGGCCTTTGGAATTCTCAGCCAGAGAGCTCATGGAGATGAGGCCTAGCAGCAAGGAGGAGGGCAGTGTATTCTCCTCAGGAACCCCAACCTCTGTATGTTAGCAACTCTGAATACGGATGGGATTGGGGAATACGGGGAAAAGTTACAGGTACTGGAATAGGCCGGTTGCTATGGGGAGCGAGGCCTGGCAGCAAGGAGGAGGGCAATGTATTCCCCTCAGGAACCCAACCTCAATACAGATTGGATTGGGGAATATGGGGAAAAGTTACAGGTACTGGACAAGGCCGTTTGGGGCATGAGGGACACAGGATCTCAAATCTTTCTAACAAGTATTACCTATGAGAAAATAAAATCCTGGGCAACGCCGGGTATATATGCTAGTATGTCTATAAATGCCCTTAGCTCTGGGGTGCTTTAGAAGTTCCGACTAGATACATAATTGCGAGGAGCAACTGGCAATTGATAAATCGTTGTGCTTAGCAAACTATTAACTGTTTAGTCCAGCAAAACTGTTCTGTTGCGACAGCAGCCACGGGGCCGAAGAAAACAGATTTTCTGGAACAAATTTAATTCAGCCGGGAACGGAGGCCCCGCTGTCTTTAAGGGCGCCGACTCCCAGTTCCGTGCACGGGAGGGTTGCAGCTTTAAGCCTGTTTATGCCCTGTGCTGAGCCTCTGTTTTTGCAGAATACACACCCCGCTCGTACCGTGTGTGGGCGGCATCCACGGCTTTATATTTCCTAATCTCCCGTTTCTGACCTTTGCCTCCTGCCAGGGAATCCACACCTGTGAACCTTGAGCCCTCCGGAGAGCTGGAAACAAAGATGAGGGGAATCACGCTTCTGCTCCTCGTCCTCGCCGTCGGGGTCGGCTGGGTGGCCTTCTCCTGGAGGGACACTTTTGACCCGAGTAAGTCGAAAAGCCAGCGTGGGGGGTGGTGGTGGTGCTTTGAGCGGCGGACTGGCATTCTGCAGACCCGAGTTCGAATCTCTGCTCGGCCATGGGAACCCACGCGGGGCGAGTCACGCGCTCTCCGCCCCAGAACACCCCGTGATAAATTCTGCTTAGGGTCGTCGTACGTCAAAAACAAACCATCCGTCCGCAGCACTTTAACTTCCAAGGTTCCGTCATAATCATTCCTAGTTCGAATAAGTACTTAGAAAACTACATTGAGAAGATAGGGACCGAGGATTTGTTTGTTGCTTATCAGTCCGGTTCGAAAAGCGAGTGCAGCAGCAACTCCAGAAATGTTGGACTTATGCCCCTATAAGATGGCTGGTTAATTAATGAACAGGCCGAAACACGTTCGGCGTTTTAAATAATAAACTTGTACTTGAATAAGCAAGTGGAATCTAGTATCCCTTTTTTTTCCTGGGATGTACATAAAACAAAATTAATTTATTATTTGCAGATTTAAAGTATTACCTCCCAGCCCAGAAGAGCTCCCAAGGCAAGGAATAAATAAAAACCAATTAAAACCATGTCGTACTGGTCACTTCAGATTTCACTGCGTTTTAGCTTCCAGGGTTCCATCACAAGCACTCTGAGTTTTAATTAGGGACTTAGAAAATACATTCTAAGTCCTAAATCCTAGAACCTAAATCCTAGAACCACAGAGGTGGAAGAGACCGCTAGGGTCATCAAGTCCAACCCCATTCTGCCATGCAGGAAGACACCTTTGAAGTATTCCCGATAGCCATCCAGCCTCCATTTGCAAACCTCCAAAGAAGGAGACTCCATCACACTCCGGGGCAGCCTATTCCACTGTCGAACGGCTCTTACCATCAGAAAGTTTTTCCTAACGTTTAGATGGAATCTCTTTTCCTGAAGTTTGAAGCCGTTGCTCCGTGTCCTAGTCTCTAGGGCAGCAGAATGCAGGCTTGCTCCATCCTCCATATGACGGCCTTCGTACACAAACTGAACATGAGCCAACAGTGTGATGTGGCAGCTAAAAAAGCCAATGCGATTCTGGGTTGCATCAATAGGAGTATGTGTCTAGGTCAAGGGAAGTGATGGTCCCACTCTAATTCTGCTTTGTTCAGACCCTAGCAACAATAAAGTCCTACTGCCATTCCTGCCTCAGTTTCCCTTCCATCATATTTTTAATTCTCCCTGTCTGTCTGTCTCTCTCTCTCTCCTAGACAGCCTTTCAGGGGCCCGGGTGCTTCTGACCGGTGCCAGCGATGGGATTGGGGAACAGATGGCCTATCACTATGCCCAATTCGGGGCCCAGTTAGTCCTCACTGCCCGGAGGGAAGCTGTGTTGCAAAAGGTAAGGGAGGAACTGAGTTCGAAATCTGGTGTTGGGGTAAAATGAAAGCGTCTTTGAGGAAGTTGAACACCATAAGAAAAACCTTTGATGGGCTCAGGCCGTGTTTCAGAGGGCGAGCTAAAATTCATTTCAGGTAGAGGGTGACCCCACATTTGAAACAAAGGGGATCTGGGGCTCACCTTTTGTGTAAACGTCCCATTGATTTCAATAGGTAAATATCCCATTGATTCCAATGGCTCGGCTCGAGCTGGACTTTAAAGTATTATAACTGCTTCTAATCAGTCTTCTTTTTACATGTCAGCTTGGCCGATATGTTTTTAAGATCCTTTTGCTGCACCCATAGATTTCAATTTGGTTGACTTGGTTTCATCGTCGGCCAGCCTGAGTGGGTTACGGACGTTTTAGTATATAAACAAGAGGCAGCACGGTTTAGTGGTGTTAGCACTGGGCGAGGGCTGCGGGAGACCAGGATTCAAATCCCTGCTTGGCCGTGGACACCCTGTGGGTGCCTAGGATGAGGTCACACAGTCTCAGCCTCAGAAGGCAACAGCACGCCTCCTTTGAATAAATCTTAGGACTGAATGTGGGGTAGGGGTTTGAGCGTTGGACCAGGGCTACGGGACAGAAGGGTTCAATCCCCATACAGCTGCAGAAACCCACGGGCTGACCATGGGCAAGTCACACTGTCTCAGCCTCGGAGGAAAGCAAGGGCAAATCACCTCTGGACACATCTTGCCAAGAAAACCCCATGACAGGTTGGTCTTCGGAAGTAACTTGAAGGGATATGACAGCAGCGACAACCAAAATCCTTTCAAATAAAGGATAACGCCTTGGGGTCTTTCTGTGGCTTTGTATTTGAAATGGGTTTGGTTATTTAAAATGCCTCCTCTTGAGTGTGGGTTTTTTTTTTTCTCATCCAGGTGGTGGCAAAATGTTTGGAGCTGGGAGCCAAGAAAGCAGTCTACTTCCCTGCCGACATGGCCTCTCCCGCCGAGCCGGAAAATCTCGTCCGTTTTGCGTTGCAGCAACTTGGTTAGTTCTCCCATCAGACGAGCCCTGCCCCAAAGCAGTGCAAGCGCTGGACGTTCCTTGTCCCATTTCCAGAAGGATGTCTGGCAAAAAGGTGACATGATAGCCGTGTTTAAATATTTTAAAGAGGTCATCTGGCAGATGGGGCAAGCTTGTTTTCTGCTGCTCCAGAGACTAGGACGTGGAGCAGCGGCTTCAAACCCCAGGAAAAGAGATTCCACTTAAATATTAAGATCTTCTTGAGGATGTGAGTTTGACCACTGGGGATAATTCGACAACTTTAATGATCCAATGCAACTAATTCCGGCATTTGGGTTAACCAAATTTGTCACTTCATTGCTGGGCAAGCGCCGAGCTAAGAAGTTGGGGCCGGTCTGTGGTCGTTTCCGGTGATCACGAATGTCTTCCCAATTTTTATTTCTCATTCTTTTTCTTTTTTTTAAGGGGGTCTGGATTATGTGGTCCTCAACCACGTCGGCTCGATCCCTTTCGAACCGTGGGCAGGAGATATGGACCACCTACATTGGCTCATGGAGGTGCGACGGGGTTGCCTTACAAGAGGTCGGAAACTTTTGGCCCTTTAGCCCGGGGCAGGGGGCAATCGAGGAAGACTACGGGGGCTGCCTTAGCCCACCGGGAGGCTTCGGAGGGCCTACCCTCACCGCAACACCCGCTCCCACAAAGGAAAAAAAAAATCCCACTTTTCAAGGAAAACAACCCTCTTTTGCGACCCTTCTGGTCCAATTTAAAGCCAGAAGGTGCCCTTTTTGGAGCAACAGGAAGCGAGTGGAGATCACTTCCTGTCCACTCTTCCTTTCAAAAACAGAGCCCTCTCTGGGATGGTGGAAATGCCCCCCAATCCTTTAGAGGGCATTTGGGAGTGGTTTGGGCAATGTGTTTCTGAAAAATCGTGCCGTTTCTTTCTTTTTTTTTTGTACCTGAGAGGGTTCTCAAAACATGACAGAAATGCTCTCTGCACCCCTTACAGAACATTTGGAACAATTTTTAAACTTTTTAAATTTTAAATTTAAAAAAAAAATTATATTTAAATTTAAATTTAACTGCCTTGGGTCCCAATTCCGGGAGAAAGGCAGCCTACAAATACAATAAATAAATAAATTTTTAAAAAATTAAATTTAATTCTTTTGCAAAGCTTTTTTTTTTTGCCTCCGTATAGGGGGTGTGGGGAGCATCATATTTTTGGGGTCCCCCCGGATGATATTTTTAGGCATAGGACAAGACTTTTCTAATAACCGGAAGTGAGTAGGATTGACTTCCTGCTCTCTTCCTTTTTTTTTTCCCCCCGCAAGGTTTATCCTAGGCAAAAACAGAGCAAAAATCCACCCCCCACATCCCCTAGAAGGCATTTGGGGGGCAAAAAAGAAAAAAGATTGTATCCCCTTTCGTATCCTTGCTCTACAGAATCCCTCATCTCCTCTTTTCTTTTTTCAAAAGACTTTTATGATGCCAACCTCTTCCAGGTAGCTTAAGAGACAAGGTTCTGGAAGTTTAAATGTAAAATGCAATGGCAGAACATTTTGCAAGAGCAGCAGCTAAATATCCTAAAGGCACCAGATCCCGGCTAATTGCGGAAGCTAAGCAGGATCAGCCCTGGTTAGTACTTGGAAAAGAGAGTGCCTATAAATACCAGGTGCTGGAGGTTCAATTTCAGAGGCCAAACCACCTCTGAGCCTTCCTTACCTAAGAAAACCCTAGGAAATTCATGGGGTCGACTTTAAGGCTCATATACCCATTTGTGAAATAAGGACGGATATGCATTTGTTGCAAACCAGGGAAGGTGAAGTGTAGCTGCTCAAGGTATTTTTTTGTCTCCTCTTCCAGGTGAATTTCTTTAGCTACGTGGCCATCGCGTCAGCAGCTGTCCCTGCCCTGACGGAGAGCAAAGGATCTCTGGTTGTGGTCTCCTCCCTTATAGGTGAGCAACTCGCCTCCTTCAGATCTAATCAGAATAGATCGTCAGCCAGGCAGGGTGTGGACTGTAGCACAGACTGTCCAAAAATTATCTGTACAATTTCAATTCTCTATGGATACCAGGGTTCGACTCCCTGCTGGACCACAGAAAATGGGCACCTCACACACTCTCAGCCCCAGAAAAAAAAAACATGATAGGGTCAGCTTAGGGTCACCATGGGTCAGAAATGACATGAAGACACACATCAACAGCTAAGCCAGCAGTGTGATGCAGCAGCTAAAAAAGCCAATGCGATTCTGGGCTGCTTCAATAGGAGTGCAGTGTCTAGGTCAAGGGAAGTCATAATACCGCTCTTTTCTGCTTTGGTCAGACTCCACCTGGAATAATAATGTGTCAGTTCTGGGCACTGCTTCCAATAAACACTTTTAACAATCTATACCGTAGTAACATTTGCAATATCGATAGGCTCTGAGTTGGTGATTTGCTCCGTATTCAATGTCACCTTGCAGCAGGCAATTGGAAGGCAAGATCAAACGGAAAAGATAACAATAGAAGAAAAAGGGAATGTTATGGGAACGTTTAGATAAGAAACAGGGACCTGATGAAAAGCAAATAATAAGTAAATAGTAAAGGAAATAGAAAAGTAAATAATTATATGCCTGTGAAAACTGCTGGAGCTGGTGGGGTGATTTGACATGCAAGATTTTAACCGGTCTTTGATGCACGTGCCAAAATTCATAACAGAAGGGGTAAAGCTTGCACCCAACTCTGATGCTGTCGTCTCGCTTTGGTAGCGTGGCTGCGTTGCTGTCTTTTCTGAAATAAACACGTCTGTTTCGGAAACTGAGCAAAGTTCTTTGAAGCAAGGGAGCCGGGCCGCTTGGCGACTTGTTTCAAAACAACCCACAGCCCCCTGAAAACCGTCCGTCTTCTTCCAGGGAGAATTCCTATCCCTTTTACTACCTCGTACGCGGCCACCAAGTTTGCCCTCGAAGGCTTTTTTGGCTCTTTGCGCCACGAGTTGATCATGCAGAAGAAAGACGTGAGCGTTACTCTCTGCTTCCTCGGCCTCATCAACACACGGTCGGCCATGGACATGGTAAGGTGAGTGTAAAGTGCAAACCCCCGGGGGACCTTGGGTGCGTCACACACTCTCAGCCCCAGAAAACTCCGTGTCAGTTTACCATTTTTTTAAAAAAAACATGCATATTTCTATTTCTGCTCATTTTTATCACACCGTGCGGCCTAACAACGGCATTCTTGCAAGCTGTTTTCCCAAACAGTGCAATTTTCTGGATAAAATGGATAAATATGACATCTGAAAATCCTTTTTTAGGCTCTGGAGAGGCCATTTTTTTTAAGCAACACAAAATGAGTGGCGTCTACTTCTTGTTTTTTTGGAAAGGTCTGTATAGTGCCTAAAATTCCCATAGATAGGGGAGGAAGCAAAAATGCTCCCAAGAAGCTCTTTGGAGGCAAAACAAAGAGTTGTTTTTTTAACCTCCCACAAAAACAGCCCTAGTGGTCGAACGTGGCCAACGGCCTTCACTTGGCTCACCTCTGGGGTAGGAATCAACGTAACTACATTCAGGACCATCTTCCTCCTTCCAGGGACAAATTGGCGACGCCTGACCCTGCCCCGGTCTCGGAAACGGCTTTGGCCATTGTGAAGGGCGGAGCCACGCGGGCCCGGGAGATCTTCTACCCCTGGACGGTCCAAGTGCTGAGTCTGGTTCGGGATTGGTTCCCCGAGCAAAGAGACAAGTTTATGCGTGGCGACTTCATTTATAATCCCCCAAGTGCCTAGACAAACCTGCTTGCAACCTGGGTTGGATCCTGGTTCCCATCATCCCCAGCCAGGACAGGCCCATCGGCCGCCCCTCAACGGTCCCAGAGGTATGTTCCCTCTATGGTGAAAAAAGAAGCATCCTCTCTCAGTGGGGTCTTAGGTGAGCGGCCCATGTTCTCACCACATACAGAAGTAACAACTACTGAGTATATACACAGTCCTCCCTCCCCATTTGCTAGGGTTAGGGGCACGGGGCCCCCGTGAAAGTGGAAAAACCGTGGATAACTCTAGACCCTCCCAAACCAAATTTAACACACAAAAAAGTATGACCACTCTGTTCAACCCATCATGGATTCCTTTGAGGCATCCAGGTTCCCTACAAGCCTCATTTGCAGTTTCTCCGTCTCACGAGGTTTGCAGTCCCTATTAAAAACGGCCTAGGGAGGCAGCAGACGGGACAGCAAATAATCCGTGAATCATCAAGTCCGCAGAGGTGAAACCCGCAAATGTGGAGGGCTGGCTGTGTATTTTTTCTCTCTAACAATTTCATAACTTTTGAACAGTTTGAGATATTGCAATGAAAATTTATATCTGTCACCTGCCAAAGATTTTGCTGAGCTTTGAGATCAAAAGTCTGACCATCCGTCTCTCTGTCTATTCTTCCGTCTATCCATTCATTCATTAATGTTTCTAATTTATTGTTGGAAGCTGCCTTGGGTCCCATTCTGGAAGAAAGGTGGCATACAAATATAAAAATCAACAATAAATAATTCGATTTTAAGTGTAAATGCCCATGACACTTCTTCAAGCCTTCAGGGACCTCAGATTAAGAACCACGGCTCTACTGGATAGAGACATTACAGACATTATAGTTGGTATCTAGTCCTAACTCTCCAACAGTGTTCCCAACAACTCCCGTACTTTTGCCCACCAAAATCACATCCCGTTCAAGACCAATCCAAGTGTATTCAAATAGATTCTCATTTTATTCAATAGAAGTCATTGGATTTTTTTTTTTTAAAGATCACAGAGAGGAGCCGGACACAGATGTCTATGGGTTTAACCTCCTCTGCTGCGTTTGAAACCATTTGGAGTAACAATGTGCTTTATTTTTCCTCTCCGTATTTTGAACGCTCTTTTATAGTGGGGGGCGGGGGGGTGTCAGGACAGGGGAAGGGGCTTATAGGTGTGTACACCTTTATATTTATATATATATATATATATATTTATATTTTTATATATATATAATAATTTCTTTTTCAAGTTCAAAATTAAGGTTCAGCCATCATGAAATTACTCCATTAGCAGAAATAGAACGACAGTTGTACAAATCACGTACAGAATCGACAAGGTTAAGTATAAAAAAACCTGTATTTACAGTTGTAAACGTGGACTTTTAGAGAAAGGAAAGAAAGGAGAAAAAAAAGACACAACCACACAACTCACCCACACCATGTCATACATTCATACCCTGTTCCATCCCTTGCAGTCTTTTTCTGCTGTTCCTGGAAGTGTTTTATGTCCCAAATTTAGACCTGCTTAGCTCCCAAGGAGTGGCAAACCACTGAAAATTTACACTGATTACGAACAGATTGGGGCTTGGGTGGAGAGAAACCTCTCCTCATTGAGGTCTGGGAGCTTGTGATTTCGACCCGGTGTGAGATTTCCCACTCTAGGATGTTCAACCCAGCCAGTCTTTCACCTGCTTGTTTTGGCAGATGCTAGCTGGATGTTTTGGCGGCTGTTTTAAAAACTGCATTAATAACATGGTGGCCAAGACTCATTTGCTAGTCCTAACTAGAGTAGAGATATGAAGGCCCAGGAAAAATGGTGGGGGAGACCCACCGTTGCCCCTTTTTTATTTCCTGAAGTCTTCTTTTAATTTTCTTCGTCTTTTACAAAAATGAGTTATGGACTATTAGAGAGAAAAATAAAATATTCATTTCAAAGTCTAGGAGAGTATTTTAAAAGCCCAAGACGCTGAACTTGTGTGCATGGATATTACTTGCTGTTTCGGGGAGCAGCACCCCGCGAAAGGCCCAAGAGGTAACAGGAAGTGAGGCTTTGCCACTTCCCATGGAACTAAGTGGCCACTATGATGCCCCACGGCCCTCCGGAGGAATAAAAACCAAGCACCGTGGCTCCTGAAAGTGTGCCGTCCCTGGTGTAGAGATTATATAGGAGGGAGAATCTATTCCTATCTATCTATCTATCTATTGCATAGCTTGTTGTTGCTCTTTTAAAAGTGATTTTGCATAATTATTACCAGTTTCCTGTCCCCAGACTAGACAAAGTAGACCTGGACCATTGGCAAACAGGGGTGGGAATGGCGCGGCCCTCCAGATAATGTTGGACTGCAACTCCCAGAAGCCCCAGCCAGCCAAGTTTTGGTGAAGAGTGCTAGGAGCTGAAGTCCTTAAAAATCTACCCTGAAAATCTGGACACTCCCTCCAGGAGAAAATTTAGGGGTGCTGCAGAAGGTTATCCCAAAATACGCTGTTGGTTCTTGGCACAATGTAGGGAAGGAAAGACATTTGAAAATATTCAAGCCGTCTCATCTCATTCCAGCAGGAATTTGGAACAGGAATACAAGAAAGAACTTTTCAATGCATCACATCATTGGGTTGTCTAGGCTTGGTGCTGTCTACACACTTTCCAGGGTTTCTGACGAAAGCCTCTTTCCTATCCCTGCCTGGGAAATTTTGGGGAATGACTCTAGGACTTCCTGCAAGCAACACATGAGCCCTGCCCACTGTTCTGTGTCCTTTCTCCCAAAAAGAAATCAAGATTCTGGTCTTCACGGTTTTTACGTATTGGACCAGTTTAAACAGCTAGCCAGGAAGTTGGGGTGGGGTGGGGAGAACTTCCTGTTTCTTCCCTCTGCCAACCATTCCCAAAATCTGCGATGCTAAATTTTGCAGGACAAATAGCTACCTTTTTAATTTTTAAATGATATTTTTAAATGGTCCAATAAAGGTTCCAGTCCTAGAGATTATTGATTTTGCTTTAGACTCAGCATCCCTCCAAAACTGCAGACAAGGGAATCGTTTCAACTGTAACTGGAGATGCTGGGAATTAAAGCTAGGGCCTTCTGGCATGCCAAACCATGCCCTTTCAATAAATTTAAGTCCCTAGTCCTCATCGCTCTAAATTTCGCAGAAAGGACCGATTTAAACAGGGACATAGGATGTGGGCATTAATCTCAGGCTGGATCATTCAGATGTCTTATTCACCAACTTGAGGATGCTAAGACAGATTTTGGTCCTTTTTTTTGGAGCACAAAGGTTCTGGGTTCAAGTTTTTATACCTCCACTGAGCCCTTGGAGAGCCACTGTAAGTCACAGGTGGCATTTCTGGACTGGACCAGGCCTAGGGATTGTTGTGGTGTGAAGGTTTGGGTAGTCTTTAAACCCCTAATGTTTACCCTCGACTCTGAGTGAGGCCTTCAGCCATGTTTGTTCGGCTACAACTCCCATCGTCCCTAAGCCAGCATAGCCAAGGGTGAGGAGTGCTGGGAGTTGCCATCCAACAGCCCCTGACAGCCCACGCTTCATCTCTCTGGGCTTTGGCCCCCTAAGCACACCGCTATGGAACCACAACTTTTGACACTCATACCCCTTTTCTCTCACACACTGCAAACACACACACACACAATAATAACAACAGGAATGTTTTAAGTATAAGAGTCCAAACATAGCATATTTCAGACTAGCTCTGCAGGAGATGGTATGTAGCATTTTCTTTAAAAGGTCCTTTTTCTTTTTTGGTCAGACCTCAGCATGTGATTAAAAGCTAAACTCTGCTTTCGAAATGTGCTTTAAATCTGAGATAGGCCCAGGAAGGGGTGAAGGGGGTCAGGTGAGAATCCGTAAGACATGACAGACTCAAGCTAGAGGAAACAAGAGGTTCCTCGGTAGGGTGGGCATGATGCTTTCTGGATAAATAGCCAGGAAAACTGGTGGTCCATGTCAGTGGGGTGGCGAATCCATGCCTGCTTTTAATTCAGGCCTTGTAAGTTGCTCTCCAAGGTGCTGAACCTGCTAAATACAGTCAGCACCTTGGAAAGCTCTGTTAAAGCTAACCAAAATAAGGAGTGGATTTACTGCTCCACTGACATGGGATTCCCCCTGTTTTGGGCTAAAGGGCAAAGGGAAGGGAGGGGAAACTGAGAAAAAGAACTGGCTGTAAGATGCAGGCAGATAAGAAGAAGGAGAAAAAATTAAGGTCATCACACTTTGACACCGGCAGCTGGCAACTGAATGGAATTTTAGTTGGCCCTTGCTTTGGAAGCAGCAAAGCGGTGTTGAGCGGTTGGCCCTGCACAATACCATGAGCTTCATGATGCTGTGACCACTGCTAGCCCTTTGACCAAGAGTAGGGGACATTTTTTCAAATCACATTCCACTAAGGGAAGAGCAGGGGCCAAAGACAAATATTTGAGGGCCACATTTCAGCAGTAGGTAAGGGCTAAAAAAGAAAACGGGACCAAAATATCAGCATATTTTAGTTTAAGGCTTTTAGCAGCCCATCATGGAATCTTAGGAGAGTTGTTTCAACCTTTTGGAATGGGGAAGAAAAAACTCTGAATGAACAGTGGGAAACCATCAAACGATGATGCCACAGAAATGGGTACAGCCACCTAGGGAAGCTCCAAGGGCAAGACTGGAATGCCAGGAAGGCCAGAATTAGTCCCAATTCCTGAGGGTCTTCACCTTTGCTTTAAGAAATCGAACAGATTTAGGGGTAAAGATGCCCCACTGAATCAACTGTAGCACATAAATAAGTCCAGTTGTTTCAATGGGTCTACCACAGTGGGTATAACCATAGGATTTAGCCCCGTGTCTATAAACAGTTATTACTAAATGGAACCTCCATGGGCTGAGGCAGTTTCTCTCAATGAGTAGCACAACACCAGAGACTCATTCCCTAGAGGCTGGGTTTTGGGCCTGATCCGGCAGTGCCGTTCTGCTTGGTGCAAAGAAAGTCATTATTACCTGCAAGGATAGAAGTAAGGTGGGTGCGGGTGGGCTTGGAGGGGGTAGGGTTGGAACAAAGATGAAATAGGGAGGGGAGGTCAGCGGTGATGGCATTTGCGATATCTGTTTCAAAAAAACCAGCCGGACCTTTGGCTGTGCAAAGTCTTTTTTTCTTTTTTCTTTTTTGTGCTGCGTTGTATAGATAAGATATACGAGATGTATACATACACATATATCGGTTGCATACTGGTTGAGTTGTCCAGCGAAGAGCGAGAACTCCCCTGCAGTGTTGTGTAACTCGGATCTCTACGGGGGGAGCCAATTCTCTCACGCGCAACCACACACCCACACACCCACACGTGCTCGCACACTGGAACCGTTGGATAGCTGCGGAACAGTCCAAAGATCACGAGTCCGTTACCGGAGGCAGTGTTTTCAGCCGTTATCATTTCGGTTTTGTCCCTTTTGACGCCGAAAGATTTTTTTTTTTTTCTGAGTTAGCCCTCCGTCAGGTCAGGATCGTTCTGGCCACGAAAAAAAGAGGGGGGGGATCACCTCCCTCCTCCGACCGTTGGGCAAAGCTGCCATTGTGCTGCCCCCCAAAGGCACTTCAAGTACCTCGTTTCTCCGTCTGTGGTTCTTTCCAAACTCAAGCTGGCAGCTAACGGGTTTTCTTTTCAGCCTGGAGAAAAGCGATAACTCTTCGAGTCCCGTCTGGCAACCGACACGAGGAAGGAATGAAGAAAAACAAAATGCCGCTTCCTATTCAAAGCCTCATGGGTCTCGTCTTCTTTAACAGCCAGGATTCTTCTCAATGCGATTTTGAAAATCAGGCACTATTGTCCCACTTTTGACTTTACCCTCGGCAACTTGCCGTCAAAGGAAGAAAAGGTTTGGTCCAGCGTATTTCTGTTTTTAAAAAAAATAGAGTGATTGTAATATATATTTATATATCCTATATCTCTCTCTTTCTTTCTATTTATGTACATAAGTTTTAAGTTAACAGGCCGCCGCACAAAGACCACCAAAGGGGACCTCTCGGGTTGCAGCAAAGGTGTTGAAACTGGAAAGGGTTGTCTGCGGTGCTGAGCGGACTCAGATGGGTTCTTCCCTGTACGTAAATCTCCCAAAGACCCTTTCTGAGAGTTAGAGGTGTTGTAGGTATCGTTGGGATCTGTTTCTGCTGGAGGCGGTGTTATTGTCCGCCCAAGAAAAAGTGAGAAATCATTTTCGAAATCTCTTCTTTAAAAGGAAAAAAAAAAAAAGGAAAAGAAATTAACTGCTTGAAGGTCATTCATCATCACCTAGAGAGGAAAGATTGAAAAAAGTCAATAAAGGAAGTGAGGATTTTCCGTAGGATTTTCCAGCCAGTGTGAAGAAAGCCCCGCGGCCAATCCAATCTGCCCACCTGGTCAGTAGGGATGGCCAGTGTCCTTCGGCCGCTTCAGCTGGACTTTCAACCTTTTCATGCCAATCTGGAACCCGTTCATTGCCTGGATGGCCGTCTGGGCGCTGGAGGGGTTGTCGAAGCTCACAAAACCTACAACAGAAAGATAACGAGGAGAAGAGAGTGGGGAGAGAAGATCAGGGACCCTTTAATACAAACCAACAATAGCATTATGATTCCACTTTAACTACCATGACAATGTCCTAGGGAATCATCGGATCTGTAGTTTGTGTGTGTGTATGTGTGTCTCTTCAAGTCAAAATTTAACCACCTAAATTTGTACGACAAGGTATAAAACCTGTAACCGTCCATCACACAGTAGTCTCAGCAACTTTTGGGAACCGTTCTGGGCACCATAGTTCAAGAAGGATATTGACAAGCTAGACCGTGTCCAGAGGAGGGTGACCAAAACGGTGAAGGGTCTGGAAACCATGAAGCCCTGTGAGGAGAGGCTTAGGGAGCTAGGGATGTTTAGTCTGCAGAGCAGAAGGTTAAGAAGTGACATGATAGCTATGTTTAAATATTTGAAGGAATGTCATGTTGAAGATGGAGCAAGCTTGTTTTCTGCGGCCCCAGAAACTAGGACACGGAGCAATGGATTCAAACTACAGGAAAAGAGATTTCACTGAAACGTCAGGAAGAACTTCCTGACAGTCA
Source organism: Cyclura pinguis (assembly GCA_030412105.1). Classification (NCBI taxonomy): domain Eukaryota; kingdom Metazoa; phylum Chordata; class Lepidosauria; order Squamata; family Iguanidae; genus Cyclura; species Cyclura pinguis. Next base: position 4,797,624 of record CM059614.1, on the reverse strand, counting down.
GAGCTGTCCGACAGTGGAATAGGCTGCCTTGGAGTGTGGTGGAGTCTCCTTCTTTGGAGGTTTTCAGCAGAGGCTGGATGGCCATTCGCTGGGGGTACTCTGAGTGCTTGTTCCTGCATGGCAGAAGCGGGTTGGACTCGATGGCCATCGCGGTCTCTTCCAGCTCTATGATTCTAGGATACTAGGTGCTGTGTTGCTCATTAGCTCCAAATACACACTTCTGCTCTAATGCTGAGTGGGTTATCCAAGACACGACAGGAATGGATCAGGGCAAATTGTGGGAGTGAGGGATGTGAGTCTGGGAGGGAAGAGACTGACTGCAGGTAACTGAAAGCATGGAAAGCAAAAGTGTGGATAAGGGGAGACTATTGTAATATTTTTGTACAGAAATATTGCTTTTTTTCTGCACAGGATATGCTGTTTCTGGCACACAAAGAAACCCCATATGGATGTTGTGTGGGCTGCAAAAATTCACCTCAGCTCAGAATTCTCCATATCAAACTTTCCTGACATTTGGCAAATACATTTTTTCAACCTCCTCCTCCTCCTGGCGCTCACTCACCAAAACATTTGCTCTGGTTCGTGGCTCGGTCCATGAACACTTTGGAGGAGATGATGTTCCCAAAGGGAAGGAACATTTGCATCAGCTCGTTGTCACCAAACTCTTGTGGGAGGTGGTAGATAAAAAGGTTGCATCCTTCCGGACCTGTGGTTCAGAGAAAGGCAGTACGGTATAGCAGTTAGAGTGGCGTCTTATCAAGTCTGAGGATGAAAAGCTCGAGGGAAAGACAGGCTGTTGAATGTTTGAAAGATTGCTCCAAAAAGGTTGTTCTCTCTCTAGAGGGTAGGATCTGAACTGGTTGGTTTGAGTTATGGAGAAAAGGCTTTTGATTAAATATAGGTGCAGTGAGCCCTCCATAAATGTGGGGCTTCCATTCCAGTAACACCCCCTGTAAAATAAAAAAAATGACTGTCTAATTGTAGCCAATGGATGCAACGTGTGCATGCGCCTGCCCGTGTGGTTGCCCGCCCGTCACATCCACTAACCATAATGGGAGCGATGCTTTGCATTGATGCACGCAGTGCTCGCGCCAGAAGAGGACGCCCTGTATGCCTCAGCTAACAAAGAAGAGGTGCTCATAGGCATTATTTTTTTTTAACAGAAACTTTGGTAACTTCACTACCAGCAGCAGGAAAAACAGGGAAGGAATACGGAGAGATTCCTACAATACAGAAAGAATATTTGAAAGGATGTCATACGGAGAATGGAGCAAGCCTGTTTGCAGCTGCTCCGGAGAGTAGGATATGGAGCAACAGACTCAAGCCACAGGGAAAGAGATTCCACCTCAACATTACAATGTCAAGGTTGTTGCCAGGCAGGCAAAGGTTTCCTCTGAGTGGATGGCAGAGGGAAGAGGCGGTGTGGCCAGACAGCCAGATGCAAGGCCAGCAGGATTGTTATGGCTATGTCTTGTGTATTAGGGAAGGCCACACGCCAGAGCACTAATTGGGTCACCCCACATGTTTCAGGGTGACAAGGGAGCATAAAAAGGCTGGTGTTTGCTTTGACCAGCTGCCAGTTAGCTGCCCTAGCTGGACCTGCCATGCCGTTGGCAGTATACTGTTTTTAAGGGGAGATGCTGCCCGATTTTCCTCCATTATCTTCTGTTTTTCCTCCTTGTCTAATTGCTGGCAAGCTAGCATATTTTTGCTAAGTCTTATCTTACAGTGCGTCAGTAAATCAGTACTCTAAGCCTAACTAATGAGCCTCTGGAATTTTTCTGCTTCACTGGGGCTCTCTGCTGTGGCAAGGCCTTGCTTCACAGATAGCACTCTGCTCATGCTCAGAGGAGCCAAATCCTGCCAACCCTGACATACAAAGAACTTGCTGATGGTAAGAGAGTTTCAGAATGGAATATGCTGCTGCCTGGGAGTGTGGTGGAGTCTCCTTCTTTGGAGGTTTTTAAACCAGGTCTGGATGGCCATCTGTCAGGAATGCTTTGATGGTGTATTCCTGCATGGCAGAAGGGGGTTGGACTGGATGGCCCTTGGGGTCTCTTCCAACTCTACGATTCTATGATTCTACGCCTGGAATGCAGCCCCAAGTAGTTCTCTTTTGCTCTTGACCTGAAAGAGGCTCCTCATATTTGCCCTACAGGACGGCAAGCCACCCCACTGAAGTCCCTTTGCTCCTCTGTCCTCCGCCACATCTTTCCCTCACATTTGGACCCAGACTTACCCTCTCTCTGCTGCTGTTGCTGTTGAATAATCGGAAGAGGTTGAGGAATGGCCTGAGCTACCGGGGTGATGGTTGTGGCCGGGTAGACAGCTGCTGGAAGGAGACAGGAAAGACAGAGCTGCGGTTGAGCTTCTCCACGCTGGAGTCCAAACTTAAAGAAGCAAACCCAGGAGATAAGCCCTAGCCCCCTAAAAAGAGGTCCAGTCATGGGGATAGCTACTTGGAAGTTCAGACTAAACCCCAGAGCGGATTTCACTAGCAGCCGCAATGTGGAAGGGCATGATTCCGGCAAAGGTACCTGCATATTGCTGGACTCCAGTGAAGGCAGGATGGAGGGTCTCTCCTACTGTCGGATTCTGGGCTAAAGCAAGAGAGAGATGTTTTCTTAAGGAATGAAAGAGTTGAGTACTTAAAGACAAACGAAGAGAAGGAAATCATAAGATTTGAACGAGGTGGAAAACCTTCCCAGATCCCAACAGAGTTTGGAACATGTAGTCCTTCCACACTGCACAGTTATAGCGCTACGATTCCACTTTAACTACCATGGCTGTCTCAGTCCTGGGGTACGTAGTTTGGCGAAGCATTAGAGCTCCCCAGATGAGAATTCTAAATACTCCTCCATAAACTGCACATTCCAGGATTCCACCGGAGGGAACGGTGAGATCTTTCTCTATACACAGCAATAGCAGCACGACTCTGCTTTTGCTGCTGTGGCTGCCTCCCATGGAATGTTGGGATTTGTAGTTTGGGGTACACTAGATGAACTCTGAATGACTGAGAATTCCAAATGGGGTCTCTTCCAGTTCTAGAATTCTATGACTGCACAAATGTAATTTACTCCATCGTAATCCTCTAACAGCATTCTGACTGTAGTAGCAATGACATTTCACACTGTTGTTCCAACGAAGCTACTCAATCCTTCCTCGGACCGCCTCTCCTAGAATCTCCCCCAACTGGCAGGGGTTTCTAAGAAGCACAGTCCAAAAAAAATTATCTCAACTGCAACTCTTGTCCCCGCTTCCCATCCTACCTGTGCAGGGCACAAGTCCGTTTGCATAAACTGCCTCCAAGGTAGGATGATGGTTCGTGGGAATCGGGACCACCCCAGCGAAGCTGTTGGCGATGGGCGTCACCAGCCCCGGAACGGCAGTGGTGCCCAACAGAGAGGGCGAATGTAAACCTGCAGGGAAGAAAGAAAAACAGGGGGTGGAGTTAGTGTGGCTGCTTTTTTTCCTCCCTTCCCCAACTACAAAAACAAGCAGTGACCACTGGCTTCCAGGTCAGTGGGCTGGTGAATCCATTCCATGTTTTAACTAGCTTTAAAGCAAGGGTAGGGTTTGGATTGCAGCAAAGTTGCTCTCCAAGGTGCTGAAACTGATTTAGGGAAAGAATTCATAGTTCATGTGCACCCCCCACAGCCATTCACTTCTACAGGGCCCCCACGGGTCGATTTCTTTTGTCAAAGCTCATTTTATCCCCCCCTAAAAAAATTAGTCCTAAATGTCCTGGAGTTACTTCCTGTTATTTTAAAAAAAAAGGACTCTCTGGAGCCTGAAATGGCCCAGGGGATCTAAAAAGATGGCAAACATACCCCCATTCCCTCAGCAGTTGTTGGAAAGCTTTTTGTTTTTGTGGGGTGCGGGATGTGCAGTTCTCCAAGGTCTCCTGGGGGGCAAATGCAGCCCCCTAGCTCCCCAAAGTTGAAGGAAGGGTTACAAGATGATGAGACCCATTAAATCTCATTACAAAAGGCCAGTATCCCAGAGACGGGGAGGCACCAGCTGGGAAGCTGGTGTTGGGCGGAGCCAGAGGCAATGGGGGTGGAGCCAGAGGCAATGGGGGTGGAGCCAGGACCAATGGGGGTGGAGTCAGGACCAATGTGGGTGGAGTCAAAACCCAGCTAACAATTTAAGCATTATCTTCTCTCCCTTCCTTCCTCTGAGTCCATCCAAGTTACAAATAGAACCTCCTCTTGCTTCTCCCCTCCTTTCCCCTCTGACTGGTATTTTAAGGCATTTTAATCCTGGCATCATGGTCCCTCCCACCGGCGGAGGGAGGTGGCTTCCATGTCAGTAGGCCGTGAATCCATTCCAGGTTTTGGGTTGCAGCAAAGGAACTCTCAGTGCTGAAACTAATTTGGAGATAGGATTCAAAGCCTTGGAGAAAACTCATTGCATAAGTGAGTTTTTGGCAAAAAGGAGTCCTGAAATATGAAAAATTTTACAGCAGAGTCAATTTGTTGAGAAATACTTCCTGGATGAGGAGAAAATTAGTTATATGCTTTACCTCCCTAAATCGCAAACACACAGAGCCTCTTAGCATCATAGCACAAGACCACATACCTGATGTTTGCGTTATCGGAGTGGCGGGCAGGCTGTTTAAGCTGACGGTGCCGATTTGCTGGATGTGGCACGGGGAGAAGGTGAGAGTTGGGCTGACAAAGTTGCCGTGAGATGCCGAGAGGACCGTTTGCTGCTGCATCAGCTGCAAAGCCAACCAAACAACTCAATATATAAATGGCAAATTTAATTTCTCACCCTTAATCCCAAGCCGAGCCCAAACAGAACAGATCTTTTGGGAGCAGGAAAATCCGAGATTTGTAGGAATGCAAAATGGCTAGGTACAAAGAGGAGGACAGAGCATTCTAAGCGAGCACAGGACGCTGATTGTATCTGGGGATGGCAGGTAGAAACAGAATGGAAAACGTTTAAAAGGGCATGGCTGACCGGCTGGCGGGAAGTGACGTCTCCCAAGTTGTTCCTGGATCCAAGAAAGATCCAATTAATCCCTGGAGAGATAAATATTTATGAAAGTCATTAACAAAGAGAACTTAAAAATACAGATCAAGAGCAAAATGTTAATATGATATGTATTTTTAATGTTACCTGCTTCAATAAATATATATATCTTCAGTGATTAACTGGATCTTTCTTGGATCCAGGGCAAACTTGGGAGAGGTGCTGTTGCTTTGCTTTTTAATTCTCTGTAACTATTAATATAACATAATATATATAAATACTGTTAGTACCACTACTGCCATTCTGGATTTTAAAAGCTGAAATAAAATGAAACCCATGGGAAATCTCTTCCAAGAACAGGCCTGCTGCAAGCCAAAGATGATACTCGTCATAAATAATCTTGAACAAAGAGGGAATTAATTCCACATGCCTGCTTCCATGCACACACCCTGTAACACAAATATATAAGCATGGCTATTCCTTCCTAGCCTTCCATCTGCCCAACCCCAGACCATCAGCTAATGCTCTGAAGGGTGAGGTTCAGTTTCCTCTCTCCAATGTCCTATGGCCAGAAAGATTTCTTGCTGAGAAAGACAGAGAGAGGGAAGATTTCTCCTTCGGCATCTCTCTGCTTCGCTCCTCCTCTGGAGGGGAGAACCACTACAAGAAATATTCCCAGGGTGAAGTTCACTCTAAGTCTGGCACCTTTTCCCTCCGCCTGCCCTATTCCAGGGGCCCCTGGATAAGGCAGATTATCTGGTTCCCTTTCAGGCCTGACTATGAGATAGCTTTGGGCATCCTGATGGGTGATCTATGCTGTGAACTGTCCCTGTTGGTTCCACTGAACCTCTCAGAGGCTTTCTATACCATCAACCATGGTATATCTGAGTCACCTTGCTGGGATAGGGCTTGGGCATACTTTTCTACAGTGGCTGCACTCTGTCCTGGAGGGGCACTCTCAGCGGTATTGGGGGATTCCTTCTTGACTCCTTGGCCATTGGCCTGTGGAGTTCCTCCAGGTTCAGGCTTGTCCCCTATGCTATTTCTTTGGTAACACCATATGTACCTTCAAGTTGCCTGTCAACTTCTGGCGACCCCATGAACTTCATCGGGTTTTCTTGGGTAAGGAATACTAGGGTATTCCTTCCTCTGGAATATAGCCTACAGTAGCTGATATTCATTGGCAGTGTCCCATCCAAATACTAATCAGGGCTGACCCTGCTTAGCTTCCAAGATCAGATGGTGCCTCTAGAGTATGCCTGCCTCTTTTCTTTGAAAGCCTACTCTCTATTACTAAATGCTCCACTTAAATTTTAAGTTACTGCAATGCTAGAAATTTGGGAAACTTTATTGGGGGACAGAATTCTTAGTTGGAAAGCAATGCCCTCATTTTGACCCTGTTTAGTTGCACCCCTGCCTCCTCCTTTCTCCGCCCGGGTCACCCCAGCGCGACTCACCGCCTGAGCATAGGCGCTGTACGGGCTGAACGGCAAGGCAAAGGACGGCGTGAGGATTCCCAGCTGCCCCACCATCTGTTGCATCCGGCGCAGCGTCCGCTCTTTGTCTGTGTCGGCAAATTTCACCACAAGGCTGGAGGAGGCACCCTGGGCAGAAAAAGAGGGAAATAAAAGGAGAAGGAATGAGATTGGGCAGGGGTGGAAATACAGGGGAAAGAGATAAGTTGGACTCGCAATACATCTGGTACTATGAGTACTGGAACTATTAGTAGTAATATTACTAGTGGTACCAGCATTATGACTACTAGTACCAGCATTTGTTGTACCTGTAGCACCAGTGCTATGGCTAGTAATAGTACCTGTAGTAAGAGAACTATGCCTAGTACTATTATGAGTAGTACTGCCATTACGAGTAGTCGGCAGTGGCTGGTGGCTTCCGTGTCAGTGGAGCAGTGAATCCACTCCAGGTTTTGCCTAGTTTTAAACGAGCTCTCCAAGGTGCTGAACCAATAGAGAGCTTTAAATGAATTCTCCAAGGCGCTAAACCAAGAGAGCTTTAAGGAGCTCTCCAAAGTGCTGAAACTGAAAGAAAGTTTTAAAGGATTTCTCCAAGGTGCCATGCCCAGAGAACTTCAGGAACTCTCCAAAATGCTAAAGCGAGAGAGGGCTTTAAATGAGCTCCCCAAGGTTGTTGTGGTTTTTCCAGGCTCTGAGGCAGTGTTCTATTAGTATTTTCTCCTAACGTTTCGCCTGCATCTGTGGCTGGCATCTTCGGTCCCGCCCAGGGCACTACGCAAGTATATATACTCTGTTTCACTTCCATGCACCAGATCCTCTGAAGGTGGAATCCACAACAACCTATGGATTCTGGCCGTGAAAGCCTTCAATCTCTCCAAGGTTCTGGGCTTATTTGCAAAATAGCGTTCACACCTTGGAGAGCTCCGTTACAGCCTGGATTAAAAACCTGGATTCTCCATCCCACTGACATGGAAGCCATCAGCTGCCACTCCTAGTAGTTATATTACCAGCAGCACTGTATACTACTACCAATATCCACACTATCACTAGTAATAGCATTGGTAGAATTAACATTATTACTGCCATTTTCAGTATTCCCATTATTACTACTAATAGCACTGGTCATAGCCACCTCATTGCTGCTACTAGAACGAATGATACTCACAGTACTGTTAATAACGGCATTAGAAATACCAGCATTATTAGTCATTGTACTAGCAACGCTACTACTACGACTACTAGTCGAAATAGTAGAACTACTGGTAGTTTTATTACCAGCATGAGCAGCCATGGTAGTAGCAACACTAGTTTTTTTCCCCCAAATCCCAATTCGCTACCATGCTCTCCAGTGGGTGTAGGGGCAATTTTGTTAAGATTTTGCTCGCCCCCGTTCCAGCAGAGGCAGGAAGTAAGCTCGGCCTAAACCGCTGGGGGTGCAAGTGCATCTCATTTCCGCTAGAGAGAGCAAGTGAGGCATTTTGAATTTCATTTTCAAAAGAAATTAAAACATCAGGATGTGCAGAGAGCTTAGGTGTGCCAAAAGATGGGTGGCAAAGGATGTGTGTTTCTCCACCATGGTACAGAAGCCTGCCTTGCAAGTTTCCTCAGATTTAAAACCAGTGCACAGTTTCTCCTAAATGGAAGGTGAGAGCTCAAGGGGAAGTTAATATCCTCCCTCCATAGCAATCTTTTTCTCATTTACTGATAAACTTTGTCCTTTCATCATCCATCTGGATCACTCCCTCTTTCCCAAGACATCCTTTTGAAATCCCAAACAGTGCAACTTCTTGATTGTTCGCCTCTGGCTGATTTCTGCTTGCCCTAGGCGAGTAGCTGGTTTTGATGCTGATTTAAACACCGGAGGATCTCTTTCTCTCTCACACATACACACCATAAAAGCAGATCAGATGCTTACTCACCGGCATAGTTTGGCTGCCGTGGAGAGCATGAATCGCTGCCTGGGCCTCCGTATGGGAGGAGAATTTAACAAACGCGCACCCTGGAAAGTATCAGGGTTGAGAGAGAGAGAGAGAAGGAAGAGAAGGATCAGAAAGAAAAGGAGAAAGTGAGAATAACAGCCTGTACAACAAGAAATATTCCATCCCTCTCTTTGTTCCCATGTCTAACACCTCCTAGTTGTTATGCTGCCGGTCTCAGAAGAAATTCCCACTTTCCCCTTCTGGTCCTTAACGCCTGAATTATGCCATTCCTTCTCATGATCGCCTCAGCAAGTGCTTTCCCATGTCTCCTTTGCAGTCTTTGCATTCTCCCCGGACTCAGCAAGGATTCCCCGTGCCACCGTCTAAACTTTGAGTTCCTGGAAGCTTCTGCAAGAACTCCCCCGTTCCCATCTTTGTATTTCTGCAAGAATATCTTGCGTCCAGCTCCTAGTCTTTGCGTTCCTGATCTTTACGAGAGCTTCCCCTCCTTGTCTCTGTGTTCCTGAGTGCAGAAAAAACGTCCCATGTCCCCCTCTCTGTCTTTTTGTCCCCGAACTCTGTGAGAAGCTCCCAGGTCCTCCTCTTTGTGTTTCTTTTCCAGAACTCTTCAAGAATTTCCCATATCTCCCATATTCCCCTTAAGTGTCTTTGTGTTCTTGAACTCTGCAAGAACTACCCACGTCTCCCTTTCTAGAATCACAGAATCCCAGAGTTGGAAGAGACCCCAGGGGCCATCCAGTCTAACCCCCACCATGCAGGAACACCCATCAAAGCATTCCCGACAGATGGCCATCAACCCTCTGCTTAAAAACCTCCAAAGAAGGAGACTCCACCACACTCCATTGAGGCTGTATATTCCACTGCCAGATGGCTGAGGTTCAGGTGGAATCTCTTTTCCTGCCGTTTGAATCCATTGCTCCTTATCCTAGTCTCTGGAGCAGCAGAAAATGAGCCCACTCTCTCCTCGACATGACATCTCTTCAAATGTTTAAACATGGCTCTGTGCTTATACACCCGAACTCTTCACAAATTTCCCACATTCTCTCTGTTCTTGAACTCTGCAAGAACTTCTCGTGTTCTCCCGTCTCTCTTTGTGTTCCTTACCTCTGCACAAACTTTCCATGTCTCCCCTGAAGGGGAGAAATTTGGATTTTTATTTTTTTTTAAATTTGGAGGGAGGGAGAGAACTATGAAAAGGAATGCATGATTTATAAAAGCCTAACGACAGATTTCAAACCACAGTTTCCAGAGTTCTTTGCAGGAATTGCGTGTAGATTCAGTCGCTTTGAGTAAGAGACTGAATTTTTAATGTAGACCAGGAAATGAGAAATGAACAGAAAGGGCAAGACTGACCTTTGCTGTTGCCGTCCGGCCCTCTCAACACTGTGCATTCATCGATGACCCCAAATGGTTCAAAGAGGCGGAGGATGTCTTCTTCAGACTGCTGCTTGTTCAGCATTCCCACAAAGAGTTTCCTGTCTCCTGGAAGTAAACAACGACAACACAGAACTATCAACTTTCTGGAGGCATCTCTCAAGACTGGGGCAGGATTTGCACAAGGGGTGAGCCTAGAAGAAGCAGCGTGGTCCAGCAGTTAAGAGTGCCCAAGAGAGGACCTGGGAGATCAAGTCTGCATTCAGCTGGGAAACTCATTTCCTCTCTCAGACAGACCTACCTTGCAGGGTTGTTGTGACACCGGGCAGAACCACAGACATCATTGGAAGAGAGGCAGGATAGGGCTGTAACAGATGAACTCTCAAGAAAACTTGAGAATAGCAGCAAAATCCCTGTGGGGGTATTATAATTTTTGAAATGTTCTTGAGATTCTTCAGAGGCTGCAAAATACCAACTTGTAGGGGTCAGGAATGCCACGGTATCACCACTGGGTATCATAGAGTTGTTGTCATTGTGTACCTTCAAGTTTTTTCTGACCTACGGCGAGCCTAAGGCAATCTTATCACTGGCTTTTCTTCGCAAGACTTGTTCAGAGGGGGCGTTGCCTTTGCCTGCCTCTGAGGCTGAGAGAGTGTGACTCATCCAAGGTCACCCGATGGGTTTCCAGGGCCGAGTGGGAATTTGAACCCTGTTCTCTGGAGGCATTGTCCAAAGGGACAAGGATGATTTTTTTAAAAAAGAGATGAATCAAAAGCTGCAACTAGCAAACTGGTACAACATATGTTGTCAGCAGCAAGATTAGTATTTGCAAAGTATTGGGGAAAAAATTGGGGTTACCACAAGTGGATGAATAGCTAAACATACTGATGGGAATTATCAAATGGAAAAGTTTATGCACAAGCTAAAAGGCAGAACACAAGAGGAATTTTTGCCTGAATGAACGTAGTTGGTTGATTTCTTTAAAAAGAATGAAGGCTATCTGATGACCATTACATTTGGATAATTTAATTAAATTTAATATTTTTAAATGAGAAGCATAGAAGTAGATTTAGAAGACACATTCTGTTTTTTGTTTTAAAATGTTGCTTTTCTATAGACAATGATTATTTTTAGATGACCGATCATGAGCGTAAAGTCATCTAGAATGAGCGATTATTTATGAACTTGTCAAGTTCATAAATAATTGTTAACTTATTCTAGATGGCTTCATGCTAATGATTACTTTATGCTAATTAAGTAAGCAATTAAAGTTATGAGCGATAAGCAACCATTAATAATGATGGCATAAAATGTACGACTTAAATGTGTCAAGTAAGACGAACCGTTTGCAACAAGAACTTATTTTAGTTACGTTTTGTTGGTATTTGTTTTTAGCTATCTGTAGATGCCTGTTAAGGTTTGTATGGATGTATTCTTTGTTGTTGTTTTATTGTTTGGATTGTGTTGTTTTCCTTAGTTAATAAAATTAAAAATAAATGCATTTTAAAAAAGATGCGACTAGCTATCACCAGGCCAGAAATAAGCAAAATGTTTCTCGATTTGGGGTGGATTTCCAGGCACCTGCCAAGACCCATGGGGAATGTAGTATTCTCGACTCTCCTGGAACGACTGAAGTCGGCAGAAGGATTTCAGACGCGACCTTCCCTGCAGGGTTGTACAAAGAGATCCTCCTGGGGTGGGACGGGAGCGGGGGGACATGGCGATGGTCGGGAACGCGTTGACATTCAGCCCCTGTGGACCAGCGTGGGACACTCCCTTATTGCAAGCGACAGGATCACAAGGCCTGGCTGGAAACGGGAAGCCGATTGAACGTGACGTGTGTCGGGAGGAATCGCAAAGGGGGCGCTAGCTGTCGGGAAGGGCAGTGACCTGGAAATACAGATTTTTGCTTTGTGTGTGTGTGTGTGTGTGTGTGTGTGTGTGTGTGTGTGTGTGTTCGTGTAAGGGATTTATGAGCTGCAGAAGCAGAGTCATTCCCCAGAAGCACATTCTAGAAGAGAATTGCTCCCTTGGTGCGCTAAGGAAACGTATCTTCCCCTGAGCCTTGCAGGGACCAGACAGGAAAAGGAGGGTGCTCGGTGTGCCTCTGTGTGAGTCTCATCTCCGGCCCTGCCTTCTGATGTGTAGACACTTGTTCGTTAGAGAGGGAAAATAAATGGCAGACATGGACTGTACCACGGAGTGGGAATTCTACAAGAGAATTGCTCCTGTAGTGTGCTTGGTAAAGACAGATTTCCTCAATCCTCGAGAGAACCGGGCAGAAAAGAGGGTACCCAATGTACCTCTGCATGATTCCTTCTTCTGGCTTTTCCCTCCTCTGATTTGAAGGCATGGGTGAATGATAAAAGGGAACATATTGCTGCACGTGGGCAGAATTGGGCTGCACAGTCAGGGTAGGAATCATGCCACCTTCCACATGTGGTTGGATTGCAGCTTCCAGCATTCCCTCACCATTAGCTAGGCTAGGCTGGGCTATGGGGAGATCCAATGAAAGTTGCATCCCTCCCCCAGTCACCTTGTTGTGAATTTTTAAAAGCAGAAACGGCCTCAGAGAATGGACAGGTTACTTTTTAAGACTTTGACTCTCAGCATCCCCCAACAATCATGGGATCTGTAGTCCAAAAAGAAGTCATTCTTGTTTTTGTTTTGCAAAAAGTAAACTACTGTGTCCAGTTCTGGGTACCACAGTTCAAGATGGTTGTGGACAAGCTGGAATGTGTCTAAAGGAGGGCGACCAAAATGGTAGAAGGCTAGGAAACCACGAACCTCTATTAGGAGCGGCTTGGGGAGCTGGAGATGTTTAGCTTGGAGAAGAGACGTTTAAGAGGGGATATGATAGCTTTGTTTAAATATCTGAAGGATGTCATACGGAGGATGGAGCAAGCCTGTTTTCTGCTGCTCCAGAGACAAGGATAAGGAGCAATGGCTTCAAATTACAGGAAAAGAGATTCCACCTAAACATTAGGAAGAATTTTCGACAGTGGAATATGCTGCTGCCTGGGAGTGTGGTGGAGTCTCCTTTTCTGGAGGTTTTTAAACAGAGGCCGGATGGCCATCTGTCGGAAGTGCTTTGATGGTTTCTTCCTGCATGGCAGAATGGGGTGAGACTGGATGGCCCTTGAGGTCTCTTCCAACTCTTCTATAATTCTAAGTCCAACAACACACCGTGCAGGAGGTGAGGGCGAAAGCCCTCCTGAAAGAGAGTCACCCAAACGCTCTTCAGAGTTCCCCAGACAAGAAGAATCCACCGTTCTCAAGGGGCAGGACCATGTCCTTCCCATCAGGAAGTTCTCCCTAAAGTTTAGGTGGAATCTCCTGTAATCTGAATCATGGAGGATCCTGCTTCCGTTGCCCCTGAGATCAGCGGTGGGAGGTGAATGGAAACATCCGTCTGCTGTGCCCCGATTGATGGAAGAACAGATTCCCGTCGCTTGCAGCAGCTGCTCTCCAGCAAGTCGAAATGGTGGGGTAATGGTATCAGGCCAGGGGATGCTACTACGTAGCTGATCTAGAATCTCAGACGAGGTCTTTGAACAGATGAACATCCTTCAGAATTGTTTGATGGGCATCTTGGATGGGCATCTTCCAGAATTGCTTTAAGTGTCGAGTCCTGCAGGGCAGGGGGTCAGACTCCTTTGGGGTACCTTCCAACGCTATGATTCTTTGAAATCTTATTTTGAGTGGAGAGCCCACAGCTCTTGGAGGAGCCCTTCTTTTGCACGCTGAATCTTCCAGGTGCAACCCGTAGCATCTCCGCATAAGGCTGAGAAAGATGCTTTTGCCCGAAACCCTAGCAACCCATCGCTGAAGGTCCGAGCCGGCAAGGTTGAATTAGCTCGAAGGGGAGAGCCTCCGCAGAAGGCATCTCTCTGTGTGCCAGATTCAATGATACATATTTCAGCTTGGCTGGAGATCCTGTTGGAATGAATACGCCTTCAGGGGCCTCGGAGGAGATTTCCGGCAGCCGATTATCTCCGCGACCTCGTTTATTTAACCACAAGTGCTGCCATTTCTTTCTCTTTTTTTTTTTATGCATAAAACATTCTCATCACCTTCTTATCCTTCGCCGTTCTCCCTCCAGTCCCCTCCCTACTACATCCAACTCGTCCATCTGGCCATCGGGTACCAGACCCCCTGGGATAGGCTGGGTTTCCATAGAAACGCTACTCCAACAATCGCACACGAAAAAAAGGGGGAAGAGGGAGGAAAGATGTGATTTCATCATGGCTGAAGAACGGGGAAGGGAGGGAATGTGCAGATTCTCCCAGAAGCTAATTTTAGACCTGCCAGAGATGTGAGGTCTCCAGGATCTGTATTCCAGTATCCCAGTGGGGAAAATATAATCTGGGAAGACAGATGAGCATGGACTTTTCGGTTGTGGCAGCCTACGGGATGCATGGCTCCTAGCATAAGTACGCAGGCTGTGTATTAATGCATGTAGAAGAATCGCTTTACGAGCTTAGATATTGCCATAGCTTGCCAAACGCTACCAAGTATCAGTTGCCAATTAATAATTGCAACTCTATCTCCGGTTGGAAGGTATTCCAGGGTACCAAATAGTTAATTGCGTTATTGTTTGTTGCTAGAATGCATGATGCAAGAGGGAGAAGATCAGAAAGGGGAATACTCAAATACTTGGGAAGGTGTTATGGGAACTGGCAACGCCCAAGATAAGGAGCCAGGAACCTCTCTTCACTTCAAGGATAAAAGATATGTAAACAACGGAGGGCCTAGGAAAGTGCCTAAACTGGTGGAGTGGATGTGAGATTTGTAACTTTCACTAGTCACTAATATGCGCACCTAATTTTGTATGAGACGGTATAAAATCTGTAACCACTCGATATGAGATAGTCTCAGCTACTTCTCAGGACCAGTGGTTCTCCTTTGCTGGTGGCCAAAAGACCCTCAGACGCCACCCTGTTAGTCTGTGATGTCGTCTTCAGTTAGACCTGGCACAGCATAACTGCCTCGTGTTCTCATTTGCAATCACAGCCCTATTGCCTTGACTACAAATGAACCAAAGTGCACCTTAAAAGCCATCCAGAGCAATGGGTGTCTGCGCTGCTGGTGAGCAGGGCATTGAAGGACGATGTGACCAGCCCCTTCCCACCACTTAGCAACACTCACTGGAGGGATGGGGTGATCCCAGCGTCCTATATATAGAATCACAGACCAGCTAGTCCAACACCCTGCCAGATAGGAATTACACTCCCCGAAGAAGACCCTCCGGCCTCCGAAGATGGAATCCAAAAACACAAGCTCACCTTCTTCTTAGTCACTCTGGAGACTGAGCCATGAACTAGGCAAAGCTAGTGACTGCTAGCTCCACCTCCAAGTTGGTGACTCACTTCCTTCCAGTAGAATTAGAAGGGCTAACAAGGGCCATGTAGTCCAACCCAAGAAGGAATACACAATGAAACATGCCAGAGGGATGGCCATCCAACCTCTGTTCAAAGATCTCCAATGAAGGAGACTCCACTATTCTCTCAGCCATTTCTTGGAGATGCCATTTGTCTATCTCTCTGTCTGTCTGTCTGCTTCTCTCTCTCTCTCTCTTTCAATCCATCCATCCATCCATCCATCCATCCATCCATCCATCCATCCATCCATCCATCCATCCATCCATCTGTCCAGTCTAGCTATTATCCATCCATCCATCTGTCCAATCTAGCTATTATCCATCCATCCATCCATCCATCCATCCATCCATCCATCCATCCATCCATCCATCCATCCATCCACACACCACACTTTCTCTAAAGTGCTTGCAGCCACACACACGGTTTTCATTGTATCTTCCCAAAACAACCTTTAGGCACAGAGAAAGAGAGAAACTTTTACCCAAGGTCACCCAGTAAGCGTTTGTAGCTGAGCTGACATTTGAATCCTGGCCTGTCAAGTCCTAGTTTGCCAGACTGACCACTACACCACACTGGTTCTCCATCTATTATTCCATCCTGGGCCCACCACAGAGTTGGAAGGGACCTCAAGGGTCATTAGTCCAACCCCTCACTTGTGGGTGAATTCTCAGCTAAACCGTTCTAACTTCCCTACAATAGGTTCAGACACTGGATACCAGAAAAGGGCCTTGTGTTTGGCAAAGGCAGAACCACCCACCCTCCGAGAATCTAAACAGGGAGAGATGACAACTACCTCCACGACTTTCGCTGTCCGCCGGCTTCACCTGGATCGGCCTCGCCATCTGGAGAAAGACAGAGAAAGAAGGACAAACGTTAGCAAAACTGGGAATAACCCAGAGTGGTTCAGAAATGCTAAGGCACCATCATACCCACAGCGAAAGTTTACCATTCTCTTAAATCGGGTTTTTGCTTTTTTTGTAACTTGCTTGTAACCATGCCCAGAGAAAAGTGGGATCATCAGTTAATCAATTAATTAATTGATCACAGAATTGTAGAGTCCTTGAGCTGGAAGAGAGACCCCCAAGGGCCATCCAGTCCAACCCCTTTCTGCCACGCAGGAAGACACCATCAACACATTCCTGACTTGCAATACACATTCAGGAGATATACTGAAGCTACGCATCCTGTCACTGACATTGGAAAGGTAACATGTTCACCGTCTGACATTAAATGGAACGGTAGGAATAGAAAGAATATTAGAAAATATTTCTTTTAAAAGAACAATGGAGAAAAATAATTTCTTGAGTTTTCAGAAGTTCTGATGAGGAGAATCCTAGACGGGCAAGGTTTTATTTTGTGTGGAAAATACACACGGGTTTTTTAGGGGGTAGAAAACAAAATATGTCCACAGCAAATTCTGTTTTCTGTACCAAATTGCATTTGGGGGTGTGTCTATGTCTGTGCAGGAAATGCTGATTTCTGTGCAAAAATACCACCTTCAAATGCCATTTTTGTGTGTGCAGGAAATACTGTTTTCCATACAAAGATACCACTTTCAGAGGCTAGTTTCCTGTGTAGGAAATGCTGCTTTCTGCACAAAAACACCACTTTCAAAGGCTATTTTCCTGTGCAGAAAATGCTGCTTTCTGCATTAAAATGGTGATTTTCCTGTGCAGGAAATGCTGTTTTCTGCACAAAAATACCACTTTAAAAAGCTATTTTCCTGTGCAAGAAGTGCTGTCGTCTGTGCAAAAACACCACTTTCAAAGGCTATTTTCCTATGTAGGAAATGCTGTTTTTGACACAGGAAATTCTGTTTTCTGAGTAGGAAATTTTGTTTTCTGCACAGGAAATCCTACTTTCTGTGGCAGGATTGCTGTTTTCTGCAGAACTTCTTTTTGCCCAAAATGACTCTAGATCCTCTTATTACTCCTGGCTAGAGTACAGGCCAATGAATCCATGGGATATACCTACACGTTTGCTCACCGTTCAACAATTATTTCAATGAGTTTACTTTAGGTGGGATGTAGTCTATCTGGACCGCAAATAGTTTTTGAAAAGGGCACAACTTGCAACAAACTCAGTTTCACAGAGGAGAAAAACAGCACAACTACGCATTCTTCCCTACGAAGGGAAAGAAAACTATGAAGCTTTACATCCCAGCTTGAAGCTTTAGCGCTGCATGGAAGTGCCTTTTACAGATGTCCAACGTCAAGAAAATGTATTTTTGGAAATCAGGTCAGCTTATATTACTATATATTCCTGACTCACGTTCATCTCCTATGCACTTGTGCGCACGTGGCTTCAAGTTGCCTGTCAATTTAGGGCGACCCCATGAATTTCGTAAGGTTTTCTTCAGCTGGGAATACTCGGAAGTGGTTTTGATGTTCTGAAATAGAGCCTCACAGTGCCTGGTATTAGTTGCAGTCTCCCTCCCAAGCGCTAACCAGGGTTAACACTTCTTAGCTTCCAAGATCAGATGATATCTGGTGCCTTTGGGGTATTTCGGCTATTTCAATCACGAATATGTGTGCTTTTAAGTTCAATTTATGATGACCCCATGATTTTCATAGGGTTTTCTTAAGCAGGGAATCCTCAGAGGTGGTTTTGCCAGTTCCTTCCTCTGAAATATAGCCTACAGCACCCGGTATCGGTTGGCAAACTCCCATCTAATTACTCACCAGGGCTGACCCTGCTTAGCTTCCAAGATCAATTCATGGAGACCCCATGAATTTCATAGGCTTTTCTTAGGCTAGGAATCCTCAGAGGTAGTTTTGAAATCTTCCTCTGAAATAGAGCTTCCAGCACCTGGTATCTGTTGGCGATCTCCCATCCAAATATTAACCAGAGCTGACCCTGCTTAGCTTCCAAGACCAAATGGGATCTGACATCTTTGGGGTGTTTCGAGTACGTACTTCCTTCCTCTTTTTTCCTTCTCTTCTTCATTTTCTCTTGCTTTCTCCACCACCTTTCATCCCCTTGACATGCAAAAGCGGCTCGTATTTTTATATATGTATATTTATATTATATATACGAAACAAAAATGATCATTGTTTTCATTTGTTTGCTGGAGGTGGTCGTTTACTCCTCTCTCTCCTCTGACAGCAACGTTATTTTCCATTTTCTGTAATTTTAACATAGAAAAATCTTAAGATATCTCCCCAAAATTGGAAGGAGTTTTGAAACAGATATATTTATTTTGAATATATTTTGAGACAGATATATGGTGATTTTGAGACAGATCTATCAGTAGATGTTTTTGAAAAGACAGAAAACAAGTAGATAGATAGCGAAATAGAGAGATAGATATAAAAACAATTTTTCCCAGGGAAGAAGCCCCAAATAGAGGGATCCCTGTATTAAAATGGATTTTGGTTTTTTAAAACCACTTCCTCTAAATTTCGACAGACACCCCTCCTTCCCACCAGGCCTGACCCTCTCTTCTCGACTTGGATGAAAATGGAATAAAATAAAAAACGAGCCGTCGCCATGGAGACATCCATGCGCCACATGGAAGCTGATATTTTGTGGTTGCTGTGGCGACTGGCTCTTCTTCAGATGGGTAGCCCCCCCCCCCGCTTTGAAGAAGGGAGGAATTGAGGGATGGGTAGGGAAACAAAGAGGTGTCTAATATTTGTGGAATTGGTGGGAGGCATGTTTACCTTTAGCCTGGAGAACCAAAGGTTGAAAGGGGACATGATAGCCATGTTTACATATTTGAAAGGATGTCATATGGAAGATGGATGGAGCAAGCTTGTTTTTTGCTGCTCCAGAGACTAGGATATGGAGCAATGGCTTCCAATTTCAGGAAAAGAGATTCCACCTAAACATTAAGGAGAACTTCCTGATGGTAAGAGCAGTTTTGACAGTAGAATACACTGCCTGGGAGCGTGATGGAGTCTCCTTTTTTGGAGGCTTTTAAACAGATGGCCATCCGTGTGCTCTGACTGTGCATTCCTGCGTGGCATGGGGTTGGACTGGACGGCCCCTTGGGATCTCTTTCACCTCTATGATTCCACAACCGCTACGGGAGCACGTTGATGCCACGTGTCATCCAGCCTTGTAGCAGTGACAAAAGCAACATCGGTCATGCCCGAGGGCATCCTCGCCAGAGCAGAGCGAGGGAGGGCGAGAAGCACAAGCAAAGCTGTGTCACGAGTCCACTCCAGCACATCAGTTCACCAACAACGAGCAGAGAGATGCGGCCTTTCTGCCTGCTGACCAGTGGCGTGGCAAAGAGACTCCTGCGTCGCCACTGGAATTTGGGAAACGTCCCTTCGACGATGACAGGCTCCATTAAGAGATATTAATGTCACCCAGCTGCACACGTTGAGAGAGCGCATTGCGGGAGGGGAGATTTTCTCCGATCTTCGAACAAAGATGTCTCCTTGGCGGACACGTACCACGTCGCGGGGAGCTCATGGGCTGATGTATCACCAGCCCTCCTGGCTTCGGAGATGTCCGTCCTCATTGCTTTGATTCTCTCCTACCCAGAGGCCGTTCCCTCCGGAGCGTGGCCCGTATTTGCTTTACGGAGAGAGAGAGGAAAGCGGCTTCGTGCCAAAGAACTCATGCCGTGGAACGGCGGAGAGACCGTTCCAAAACGGGGCTGCCACGAGGGAGCCTCACCCATGCGCAGCGGAGAAAATCCAATCCATCAATTCATTCATTTTTTTCTGAGGCGCGCGGGAGCGCCGAGCGACAACGTGGAGAAGGACGGAGCCCGTAGCATCTCGGCACGGCGCGCTCAGGCAGGCCTCGCCGTCCTCCAAAACAGGTTCTCCTCGGGGGAAATGTGTCAACGTGTGACGGCACGTCGGCACACGCACGACGTTACCTAACGCAACCCCCACCTCGGGTACCACCGTCAGACGTGAGCCGACACATAAGCAATGCTTCGTGTGTTATCTAACGCGGCCACTGCAGCAGACAACATCGCAAAAAACACACAAACAACCGTACCGTGTTCTCTCATACCATGGGCTGCTGTCAGGAAGGAGCCACGGTTCTGGTAACACACGTACAACGAATCTCACGTTATATAACACAGCCAACCCATCACGGGCTACCGTCGGGCACGAGGAAGTGCTGTGATGAGACGTGAACGATGCATGTGCGTTATCTAACGCGGCCACCACACTGTGGAACGGCATGAATACGAGCTCCACATTTGCAGGTCTCACTTCTACGGATTTGATTACCTGTGAGTTTTCTCCAGCCCTTGCCCTCCCACCTTAAGCACCTCTCTTCCGGGGGAACCTTCCCTCTCGGTGGCTCCGGTCCGGCCACGCAGCTTTTTTAAAAACCCACTTCTGGTTCTCCTCCTCCTCCTCCTCCTCCACCAGCCACTGCCTGGCCAGCTAAGGACGGATCTCAGCCCAATTTCCCAGCACCACAAACCTCCTCCCGCACACGCCCAAGGAAGGAGATGGACGAAAGAGAGGAATATAGGGCTACCATGCCGAGCCACCCTCTCTCCCTCTCTTTGCCCTGACCTGGCTTTCAGCATCATCCCTCGGCCCCCTTCCGACAGACACACACACACACACATTTTTATATTTGCAGTCTTCCCACTTCTGTGAAGGTCCTGAGCCCCTAAGCCTAGTAAATGCGGAGGGCTGACTGTACTTCTGAACAGATAATATTACTTGGAATGTGAAGAGCGAGTGGGAACTGGGCGGAAACCTTTTTCTTCCCGTTTAGCCTGCTGGGCCACAGTACACAAAGATTCACAACAGTAGGCACAACCTACAGGCCTCACACACCCAAAGAAGGAGATGGGTGTGACGGAGGAAGTATAGGGCTATGATGCTGACCCACTGCTTCATATCCTAGTCTCCAGAGCAGCCGAAAACAGGCTTGCTCCATCCTCCGTAAGACGTCCCTTCAAATATTTAAGCAGAGCTATCATGTCCCCTCTTAGCCTCCTCTTCTCCGGGCTAAACATCCCCAGCTCCTTAAGCCACTCCTCATAGGGCTTCATGGTTTCCAGGCCTTCTTCCATTTTGGTCGCCCTCCTCTGGACACCTTCCAGCTTGTCCATATCCTTCCTGAACTGTGGTACCCAGAACTGGACACAGGATTCCAGGCAGTGTCCAGCCAAAGCAGAATAAATCACCTTCCTAGGCCCAGAAGCTATACTCTTATTGACGCAGCCTAAAATTGCACTGGCCTTTTTAGCTGCTGCATCACAGAAACCAGCACAGCGCATGTATTCACATAAAGCGCTACAGAGAAGAGCCGCCAAGCCTTGTAACCGCCTCACGCACAAAGCCTGAGGTCAGCATTCAGAATGCAGCTTACTCACTGCTTTCCCGAACCAGCCAGGTCTAAACCAGTATGTATTCTACAACTACAAAATGGTGGTAACCAGCCCAAGCCAGTGCTGTGGCATGGCAGACGCTATGAACAGGAGATACCAGCCGTATGCCAGTGGTTTGCTGCAAATAAACATGCCCAGCCACTACAAAAGGCTGTTGTGCCATGTGCTGCCTGAGGGCGCATGCCAATACTATGAGAACAAATGTGTGGCTATGACATTGGAAAACACAACCCACTCTCTTTCGAATTGTTGTACAGAGCTATCTTTTAACAAACTAGAAAGCTTTTCCATCTCTCTCATTTCCATAACTCTGAATTTCCATTCTTCTGTGGTTGGGCCTATTTTCTCTTTCCAATGCTGGGCATAACATAATATAGCTGCTGTTATCAGACACAAGATTATCTTTCTGTTCTTTTCCAATTCTTGCTGAGGTCCTATCATATTTAGCAAGTACATTTCAGGTTTCATTTCAGACTTGAGATTCATAATCTTTGGAATTGCATCGTGGACTTTTTTCCAAAAACTCTTGGCGGACTGGCACGTCCACCACATCCATGGAAAGGTGTGGTTGACTGGACGAAATGTAAGGAAAGATAAGATTTACTGAAGTAATAGAAAGTGGGCAATAAAAGGTTAATAACTGTATTTAAAGGATGTTGATTTGTTTTATTGTTTAAATGGATCAATAGCAGTTTAAATAGGTATATTATAATAAACATAAATTGATAAGAAAAAGATAACATATATAAAGGAGGTTATAGGACAAATACTAAAAGAGGATGTAATTAGGGGAAGAGGCAAAAAAATGGAGTCAAGGGGTGGGAGTTGAAAGATAACTGTAAAATTTCAAGGAAAATTAACTTTTGATGATGCAATTCCTTTTTTTTTCAAGATTTGCCTCTTTTTTTTAATAACAATATTTTTAAAAAAGAAAAAGAAAACACAACCCACTATTCCTTCCTTTCCAGGCTGATTCAGAGCTCACTCACAATTGCGTTGACTACTTGGGATCTGATATTTTAGGTCAGGGCCCATGTTTTCTTTTTTAGCGTTCGGGGGTAACCCTAACGCTCGGAGATGAACCCCAAAAACTGACGTTTGGGGGGGGCCAGGCTCTGAGATCTGGCAACTGTACATTGCAAAGATGCATGAAGCCTTGTTATTCTTCAGTCAGGAGAGAGCGCATGCATGCTCTGTCTCTGTATCTCACACACACACACACACACACACGACACCACTCCCATCTCCGGCACACACACTGCGTTGCCTTCCAAAAGAAGAGCTTCGGCTCTCGGCAGAACAGGTCTGGAGAGGCGTTGCCATGGGAACTGGAGAGTTAATTAAGGCCTCCTGCTCCCGGGGGCTCGTTACCCCGCTCCTCGTTACAGGCCCCCCTCCCAGTTCCTTGACAACAAAGGAACATTCAATTAGCAGGGACCCGTGGCGTCACCAAATGACTGTAATTAAGCCAAAGATGGGTCTCTCTCTCTCTCTCTCCTTTGTCTCTATCCCTCTCCCTCTCTCTCTCACACACACACACGCGCGTACACACACATTCATACATTTACAAAAAGCAATCTCTAAAAGGGAATTGAACATCGTTTTCCAATATACTGGGTCCCGGGGTGCACTGTCATACTGGAAAGTTTCCAGTTGGGGATCACCGCAAGACCTGAAGTTTCAAGGCCAAATGCTGAGACCCTGGGAGGGCTCCCAGGGATGCCATCAAATTCTGTATATGTGTATATGTATATACATACATATATACACACACACACACGCACGCACATACATGTACACAATTTATACATATACACAATTAGACAAACCGATAAATAGACAGATAGATAGATAGATAGACAGACAGACAGATATGTGTGTATCCCAGATAGACAGACAGACAGACAGACACATACACACATGTGT
Source organism: Cyclura pinguis (assembly GCA_030412105.1). Lineage (NCBI taxonomy): Eukaryota > Metazoa > Chordata > Lepidosauria > Squamata > Iguanidae > Cyclura > Cyclura pinguis. The sequence continues at coordinate 4,774,229 of CM059614.1, read as the reverse complement.
ATTCTGGATGGATGGATGGATGGACAGATGGACGGACATGCACATGTGTATTCTGGATGGATAGATAGCTAGACAGACACATGTGTATTCCAGATAGTCAGATACACATGCAGATGGGTATTCTGGATGGATAGATGGATGGCTGGACAGACAGATTGACAAACATACATGTGTATTCCAGATAGACAGACAGACTAAGACACACGTGTATTCCACATGGATGGATGGACGGGTGGATGGATGGATCGATGGACAGACAGACCGACAGACATACATGTGTATTCCAGATAGACAGACAGACTAACACACGTGTGTATTGCGGATGGATGGATGGACGGGTGGATGGATGGATGGATGGATGGACAGACAGACAGACAGATATGCAGCACATGTGCATTCTGGATGGATGGATGGATAGACAGACAGGACATACAGACAGATACACGTGCACATGTGTATTCTGGATGGATGGACGGATGGATAAATAGACAGACAGACAGCACATGTGTATTCCAGACAGATGGATGGATGGACAGATAGATACACACGCACATGGGTATTTTGGATGGCTGGATGGCCAGACAGACACACACATGTGTATTCCAGATAGATAGATAGATGGGTACGATAGATAGATAGATCAATAGCTAGATCGATAGCTACATAGATCAATACACACACACGTGTATTCTAGATGGACGGACGGACGGACGGACGGACGGACGGACGGATGGATAGATCAATACACACACACTTATGAAAAAGCAGCCACAGAGTGTTAACCAGTGGCCCAACCACTGTGAGCTCACAACAGCAGTCTTGCACAAGGCTGCAATGCTCAGCTCTATTATTTCTTAAACGTAACCGAGGAATGATATCAGAGCTTGGAACGGTTGCTTTTCCTGAACTACGACTCCCACAACCCCCCAAGCAGCCGCTTCTCCAAGCCCTGGGTGATACATCCCCAGGAAAGGGAGGGAGACATCAAAATTAGCCACGTGTATCTCGGCTTGCGCCCACCTTCTGTCTCCCCGCCACGTAATTTGCCACCGCGCCTCTTTCCTACGGCACTTTATCTCGGGCCAAACGGGAGACAGCAAGATCTCTCAACAGCTCTGGCATGTGTGATAAGCGATTTTGGAAGAAGGCTATTAACAGCAGAGATCAGGCGTTGGCAAAGTTAAAATCTAGCGCTAAATGAAATTGGATGGCAGGAGTGAGAATATACCGAGGGGGTTATATTTCACTATTTCAGAGCGATGGAGGGTGCAGCTCTTTCTGTTTGCCCCCAGACTGATGGAACTCACACCCCAAAGGAAGGAAGTCTTGGAGGAGAAGGGAGATAACATCACAGATTGCAAAACGGCATTTCTATTAAGTAGTTCCATAGTGGCCTTAATCCTTCCGATTGCAAAAGAAGCTTTGCCCGGGTGGAAGGAAACCCTCAGGCCACCTTCCGCAACCCGGTGGGACCAAATAAAATGGATGATGGGAACTGCAATCCAACACACCTCGTGGGGGAAAGCTAGCCAAGGAGTCCATCCCTCCCTCCCTCCCCAGCCATATGAGGTACAGGAACAGAAGGGCAGAAGACACCCCACGAGTGGAAGCGAACTTCTGCAATCCAGACTCAAACCGACGCATTCCGCCAACGGTTGGCACTTACCCCCGGAAGCGTCTTCTGCTCATGCAGCGCTGTCTGGGCTTTGATGGCGGAATCTCGGGCACAGTAGGTCAGGAAGGCGCAGCCTAAAAGGCAGAGAGAAGGCACCGTGTCTCAGGTGGAATGCAGGAGCGGGATGCACAGCAACGTCCGCGAGCAGGTTGACTGAGCCATTTCCTCCTCCCCGTTCCCCAAACTTGCCCCGATCATCTGCTAGCTTTGGGCATATTTCACAAGGACACAAACCCCGCTGTATCCCAAATGATCCACCCTTTATGAGGAATGATATAGGGAGCAAGGTACGGTTAGCTTGGAGAAGAGAAGACGGAGAGATGACACAACCCACAGTTTTAAATATCTGAAGAGAAGTCATGCAGGAGATGGAGTTGGCTTGTCTCTTCAGAGACTAGAATACGAACCAGTGGATTCAAATTACAAGAAAAAAAGACTCCACCTGAACCTAAGAAAGAACTTTTTCTCTCTCTTAGGGCTGTTTGACAGTGGAACAGATTGCACTGGAGAGTGGAAACTCTCCACCTTTGGGGGTCTTGAAACAGCAGTTGGACAAGGTATCTTTCAGATTCAGATTTAGTTGTGCCTTTCTCATGTATTGGATAACCCATACTCCACAAAATCCATCCTGAGATAGACAGCTGTTAATGTCGACGGAGGGGCATGAGCAACAAGCACACCTCCACAGGAATTGCTGAGACTTCGGGTCTTTCCGCACTACACTGTTATAGTGCTATTATTCCACTTTCAGCATCTTGTGGAATTCTGGGGTTTGTAGTTTACTGTGGCCAAAGAGCTCTCTGGCTGAGAATTCTAAATGCAAACACAACTCCCAGGATGCAGAAATATTGCTATCTGTACAGACAAACCTGTTTTCTGCACAAAGGATGTTGTAGTAGAGGCCTTATTCTACATACATTTGACACATGGGGGATTTGCATAGAAAAGAGCATTTTCTGCCCAGTTTTTTGGGGCACAGGAGGTAAAATCTCTGCATTGAAATATAATTCCCTGCACAGAAAACACTAGAAAGGGTGATGGCACAAAACAACTACAGGAATATCTTGCATAGATTTAGTCCAGCAGTGAATGGGGTTGGTATAGATGGCCTCCAGTATCCCTTCTGAGACGGCCATTCTACAATCCACCCTTCGGTTTGCACCACACTCTTTGAGCACAACCAAGCACTTAACCTTTGTACGGCAGAACTGCCTGCGGCATCCTGGGTTTAAATTTTTAATTCTAATTAAAAGGCCTCCAGACGATAAACTCGTCTCGCAGATTGGTTGATCGTTTTGACCGTAAGCCGTGCGTTGCTTTGGCTTTGCGGCCACGTGAAGTAAGGGTTGCCACTTGCCACCTCGCTCCCGGGTTTATTTTCAGCCTTTGGCAAACATCAGACTGAGATGGGCAACCTGGGCTTGGAACGCGACGTATTTCTCAATACGATTGGCCCTCCGCATTTGCAGGTTTCACTTACGCAGATCTGATTATTTGCCAAGTTTCTCCAATCCCTGAGATTCTTTTCTAGGGGAACCGTCTCTCTCAGGCCACGCAGCCCTTTAAAAATCCATCTCTGGTCCTTCCTCCTCCTCCTCCTCCACCAGCCGCTGCCTGGATCACAGCCCAATTTCTCAGCCTCTCCCGTTACCCTCCACACACCCAAAGGAGGAGATGGGAGAGAGAGAGAGGAAATATAGGGCCAATATGCCATCCCATGCCCTTTCCCTCTCCTTTCCTTGACCTGGTTTGGACCCTGGGTGTCCGCTCTCCCCGCTATGCCACAGCCTCTTTCCACAGACACACATACACACGCATTTTACTATTTGTGGTTTCCCCACTTTTGCAACGGTCCTGCACCTCTAACCCCAGCAAACGTGGGCGAACTGTACACACACAGAATCTGACAGCTTACTCCCTGAACTGGTTTGGAAAGGAAAATCAAGGCAAACCAGGATGGATCCAGATCGCTGTTTAAAAGAGTAGCTACCAGACATTATTTTGCAGAGGAAAGGGACATAAATAGGCTTTTTCGTAGAGGCATTTAAGAGAACGGAAGAGGCCTAAAGGGCCATCGAGTCCAACCCAATACTGCCACGCAGGAATACACAATCAAAGGATTCCCGACAGATGGCCATCCAGCCTCTGTTTAAAAACCTTCAAAGGAGACTCCACCACATTCCATCGAGGCAGCATATTCCACTGTCAAATAGCTTTTACCATGAGGAAGTTCTTCCTCATGTTTAGGTGGAATCTCTTTTCCTGAAGTCGGAATCCATTGCTCCATGTCCTAGTTTCCGGAGCAGCAGAAAACAAGCTTGCCCCAACTTCCATATGACATCCTTGTCACTTCTTAACCTTCTCTTTTTCAGGCTAGACATCCCCAGCTCCCTAAACTGCTCCTCAGAGGGCTTCGTGGTTTTGAGACCTTCTACCATTTTGGTCACCCTCCTCTGGTCACCTGTCAATATCCTTCTTGAACTGTGGTGCCCAGAACTGGACACAGTGTGCATAGTGGTTGGAGCAGGACCGTTTTTTCAGGTATTTCCAGATTTTCGCTCCAACAACATTGCAATGGCACTACTGGCTGCCGGTCGATTTCCGGGCAGAACTGAAAGGGCCGGTGATGACCTCTAAAACCCCACATGCGTGGAGTTGAGTGCCTCCCAGTTGTTTCTGACTTATGGAGACCCTAAGGCAGACCTATCACGGGGGGCTGAGAGTGTGTGACACACCCAAGGTCACTCGGTTTCCACGGCTGAGCAGGAAACCGAACCCTACTCTCCAGGGATGTCGTCCAAGGGCCAAATGACCGCACCACGCTGTCTGTCTGAAATGGGAACACCTTCTCCCATTTTCCAAAGCTCGTCTCTTCTTCCTTTGCTTGCTTTATTTCCTCTTCCTGTGCTCCCCCCCCGGTTTCCCAAACAGGAGATGGTTTGAGGACACGAGAAATCGAACGGTTCCTGCCCCCCTCCGTTTCAATGCATGCCATGCCATCTGTGGTGCGTGCAACCCACTCACCAGCTGGAACAGCGCCGCGGAGGAGACAGCTCAGGGCGGGAGGCTGGTTGGGTGGAAACCCGGGAGAAGCAGCGCGTCCTAGGGGTTAGATTCCGGCGCCTGCAGCCCCCGGGTTGATTCCCTACTCACGACGCCGCATGGACGCTTTAGCCCCTGCCGACTCCTGTCAGCGGAGCCTAGTGGTTGGAATGTCCACGCAGCGCCATAGCTAGAGCATTAATTTTCTGGAGTGCTGGCGTCTAACCGCTGGGCTATGCTTCCTCTCTTGGGGAGAGACACCGGAACTCAGCCTCCCCAGGGTGTAGGCTAGGGAGGCAAGTGGGGGCACTGCCTCCCCCCCCCAAAAAATCGAGATTTAATATTTACACTTGGGCCCCAATATTCACTAGGACTGGGGGCACAGGATTCTCTGCAAGACTGGGAAAATTGCAAATATCAAAATGTGTGTGTGTGTGTGTGTGTGTGGGGAGAGGTGTCACCCAGGGTCCAAACCAGGTCAGGTAAAGGAGAGGGGAAGGGGACGGGTCATACTTCCTCCCTCTGGCCCATCTCCTTCCATGGGTGTTTGGGGGCCATCGAGAGAGGGTTTGTAGTGCTAAGAAACTGGGCTGCAATTTGCCCTTAGCTGGCCAAGCAGTGGCTCGTGGAGGAGGACAACCAGAGGTGGGTTTTTAAAGGGCTCCATGGCCTGTTTGGAGCCCCCAGGAGGAAAGGTCCCCCCCGAAAAAGAAGTGCCTGAGGTAGAGGGGGGCAAGGGCTGGAACCCCGGATAATCAGATCTGTGAAAGTCAAACCTGTGAATATGGAGGGCCGACTGTATTAGATTTAGCAAAGGATGCAAACCAACCAACCTGTAACCGCAGAAAAAGAACAGAAGAAACAATTCACACACACAAACATTAGGTATGTGTTAACTAGCACTAAAACACTGAGCACGTATAACTAGGGCTAAAGCTAAACCAGACTAGATCATGCATAACCAAAACTAAAATATAATAACCCAGCCCATTATTAAAAGACTCATCCCTTACACAGAGGGCCTTTCCGCACTAGGCTGTTATAGTGCTATTATTCCACTTTCAACCTCCTGTGGAATTCTGGGGTTTGCAGTTTAGGGAGGGGCATCTAGGATTCTCATCCGGAGAGCTCTTTGGCTTCAGGAAACTACAAACCCCAGAATTCCACAGGAGGTTGAAAGTGGAATAGCAGCACTATAACAGCGTAGCGCGGAAACGGCCTAAGTCAAGGTCGATTTGATGAAAGTTAAGGACAAAATCAGATGGGGATGATTGTTGAACTTCTCTGTGTTTCCAGCCACCCATCCTAAATTTAATTAAGGTGAGGCGAGCGACTGGGGAGTCTGGCAGGGGTCCATAGAGGACCCAGCCCACAACATTTCTCCACGTTGCTCTAAGGAGCCCATTTCGCAGACCTGAGGTGAACTCAGAGAACTGAGGCTTAAGTGTGCCTTCCACCTGCTACAACCCCACGTGCAGAGAGGTCCCAGATAGCAACCTGAAGGCTAGACTACTGCAACATGTCATCCATGGGACTGCCCTCGGAGACGGTTTAGAAACCACACTGAAGTCTGCAGTTTATAAGTTAATAGCCGGGTCCAAGCTTTGGGATTTCATTTTGCCAGGTTAAAAGCTGTCTCAAGTGGTTTTTGGATCAATTCCTGAGCACCATTCGAAGTGCCGATGTTAATTAAACCTCCCCATGGCTGGAAATTGGGGGGGGGGAATCTCCTCTCAGGTCAATCCTACATCTGAACATACCTTTCAACGTCATTTATTTGACTTATTTTTAGGTCTTAAGTGAAGAGCATTTTGCTTTTCTTTTAATTTGCTTCTTTAAAAAAAATAATCAATATTTTGGCTGTGGTTGCTTTTAACTGTTGCCTCTTAACAGTTGCAAACAGCTTTATTGATTCCTTGCTGTTTTGATTGTGTTTTATTAGTTGTGGCTTCTAATATCAGTTTTATTGCTGCCTCTTAAACCTCTCAATTTTTTTTTTTAAAAAATGTTCTGATATTGAAACTGACAGTCTTACAATTTTGACTGTAATTTCACAGGCTGTCTGGGGAGGTTTTACGATTATATACCACTCAAACAGTCCATGCCATCTGGGTGGATACAAATATTTAATTACGAGCTACTGCAAAATGACCTGAACATTTTGAATGAGAGGTACAGAACTGTCTTCAAGAAGGGATGAGGAATCTTTGGTTGTCCAGACATTTTGGCCAGCAGTTCCCATCATCCTTTTCCACTGGCTCAGCTGGTTTTGCTGGCTGGGACTAATAGGATATGTAGTTCCCAGCCTCTGACAGCCAAAGATTTCCTGCAAAGAACAATCATACAGAACTCTAAATAGCAAACTTATGGCAACCTTTAAGCAACCTTAAACCTTATGATGTATTTTTAATTGTATTTTAATTCATGTTGTACCCTGCCTTGAGCCTTGGGGAGAGGGGAGTAACAAATAAATATCAATAATAATAATAATAATAATAATAATAATAATAATAATAATAATACACCTTCACCTTTAAATTTTGAGAGGCAGCACGGTGGAGAGGTTTGAGCATTCGACTACAATCCTGGAGCCCCGGGTTCAATTCCTCGCTCAGCCGTGGAACCCCGCTGGGTGACCTCAGCTGTGTCACACACTCTCAGCCCCAGAAAGCCCCGTGACGGGTTCGCCTTCGGGGTCACCACGTCAAAAAGTTACTTAAAGGCACACGGCAAGAACAGTCAGCTTCTTAATTCACCACTCAACCATCGCTATCAACAGGTAATTATTTAAAAAGGCTCCGTTCCCTTTTAACGCCAGGTACGCTTCTCTCGAACTGCTGCCGCCCAGAATGAGTGCTGGTGCACAGAGTTCCCCGTATACCGTCAGCTCTCCACATTTGTGAGTTTCACTTTCACGGATTTCATCGTCTGAGAGTTTCTCCGACTGCTGCTGCCCCTCAACCTCAGGTGCTTTTTTAGGGGGAGCCTCCCCTCTCAGCGGCTCCAAATCAGGCTGCACAGCCCTTTACAAAAACCCACCTGTGGTCTTCCTCCAGCCACGGTCTGGCCAGCTAAGGACTAAGGACCCCATTTCTCAACACCCCAGACCCTCTCTCGATGCTCCCCACACACCCAAAGGAGGAGATGGGAGAGGGAGAGGAAATATAGGGTCCATATGCCAACCCAGGCCATTTTCCTTTCCTTTCCCTGACCCGGGTTGGACCCCCGGGTGCCCCTTTCCCACTGACATAAACACACATTTTGATATTTGCGGTTTTTCCGCTTTTGAGAAAACTGCTAATTCTATTAATTTACTGATTATATCATTAACGCTATAACAGTATTGCTTAGTCTATTCATTTTCTGAGGATGTTGCTAATTCTATTAATTTACTGATTATATCATTAACTCTATAACAGTATTGCTTAGTCTATTCATTTTTTGAGGATGTTGCTAATTCTATTAATTTACTGATTATATCATTAACTCTATAATAGTATTGCTTAGTCTATTCATTTTTTGGGGATGTTGCTAATTTGATTAATTTACTGATTATATCATTGACTCTATAATAGCATTACTTAGTCTATTCATTTTTGAGAATGTTGCTAATTCTATTAATTTACTGATTATATCACTAACTCTATAATAGTATTACTTAGTCTATTCATTTTTTGAGGATATTGCTAATTCTATTAATTTACTGATTATATCACTAACTCTATTACTTTATTAACAGTCTTACTTAGTCTTTTTACTTATAGATGATATTGCTAATTCTATTCATTGATTCATTATTTCATGAATGCTATTACCTTATCAATGATACTACTTATATTATGAATTTATTGATGATATTACTATTAGTTTACTAGTGAGATTACTCATCCTATTAATGCATTAATTCTATTATTAAGTCTATTAATTTATTGATGATGTTATTATCTATTAAATTGGCTGATTCAATTATAAATTCTATTACATTATTGATATTATTTGTTCTGTTAGTGTATTCATTCTATTAATTTATTGATATTATTCATTCTATTAATGTACTGATTCCACTATTCTCTATTAATTTATTGATCATATAATTTGTTCTATTAACTGATTAATTCTATTATTTGTTCTACTAATGTATTAATGCTATTAATGTATTGATATTATTCATTCTGTTAATGTACTGATTCTATTATTCTCTATTAATGTATTGATGTTATTTGTTCTATTAACTGATTAATTCTATTATTATTTCTATTAGTTTGAAACTATATTACTGGAAATAGATTTAATTTATGCAGATACACGACATTAACTAACAGAAAAGCTGTCCATCTGGAAGCACCCACCCAGTTCACCTCACACAGGTAAAAAACTGACTGCAGTTTTATTTTTATACCCCCACACACCTGGCTCTGCCTCTCTGGGCCCAGTCAATAGGATCCTGGATCTCTGCTCCTTGGAAATCCATTGCTGCACACATCCTAATCACATGTCACACACACACACACATGCATGTAACACCCCCTCAAGCAGGGTAACAGCGAGAGAGAAAGCAAGATCCGGATGCCATTAATGCCACGCTTCCGTGCGACGCAAGAGCCAACTTTGCCAGGGGCAGAAACTCCCGCCGCCCAATGGATCTCTCAAATCCGGAACCGCCGTTTGGAAAGGATCGATTAAACCCCTCCTGGCCACCGCCGGAGGAGCCCTTGCTTTTGGGTCAGGCTTGCCTCGGCCTCGAGGAACAGGGGTTAGTTTAGATGCGCGCACACAGAAAGACACGACGCATTTCCAAACGCACACACAACGCACATCTATAGACAGACAGAGCAAAGGCTGGGGGGGAGTTAAAAATCTCGCCCAGCTGTTGCTGTCAAAAGCCTTAGACACCCACAGAGAGAGAAACGAGGGTGGGGAAAGAGAAGAAAAAATGAGAGAGAGAGTGCCCGTAGGCCACCGAAATAAATTGCAGCAGTGAAAGGGGTTGGGGGGGGAGAATTCGGAGCGGGGAGAATGGGAAAAGAAAAGAATGGGAAGAAAGAGGTGAGGAACGATGGGCTGGGCTGGGCTGGGCTGGGCTGGAGGGGCCTGCAGCAACAAAGAAACCCCAACCCTAGCTTTGCACCCCCTCTTCTTCATTCGTTATGGGGGGACCGAAGGGGGAAGCCTTCCCCCCCATAGGGTTTGTAGGTTTGGGGGATTGCTGTGGCACATGGGAACTGCAGTAAAAGTTGGGACAGGGGTTTGGAGTGGGGGTTTAGGGGGCGGCTCTCGGAGCCCCCTAACCACCAGCCTTCCCTACTGCGTGTGGGTGGGGAGGAGACGGTTGCAAAGAAGTAAAGGGGCTCGGGGTTCAAGCTTTCAGGGCGATGGGGGAGAGGGAGGGAAACCTGGCGACGAGAGAAAATTGGAGATAAAATATACGGAAAAAGGGTCACGGAGAAATATTGGGTGGGAAAGGGAGAGTGGATCGGTCGTGGAGCCCGGAGGAAGGGAGACGACCAAGCGGCTTATTTATTTATATTTTAAAATGGGAGAGCGGGAACGAGAGAGGGGAGATTACCAGGGAGAGACCAGAAAGAGGGACGGGGGGGGGGGATCGCTCAGGGTGGTGGAATTTTTTTTTTCTTTTTAAGGCAGTTGAGATGCAGAAGGAGGGGAGGGGCTGGGGATTAAAATAACCGGAAAGAGGAATTTGAAAGAGAAAAGGAGGTGGGAGGCGTGAGGGGCGAAAACGTAGCGGGGGGGGGATGCGATAGGGTGCGTGCTTTAAAAAAGGGGGGTTGGAGGAAGGGAGCAAGGGCTCTGGAGGACGCAGGCGGGGGGGCACGATGGGATGGGCGGGGGGGCGGAATTGGAAACGGGGGACAGAACCGGCGAAAGCGACCCCTCACCTTTGTGCATGCCTGTATAGCGGTCTTTGAGGACGGTGAGCTCGTAGATCTGCCCGAACTGCTCGAAGAGGGGCTTGAGGTCCTTCTCCTCCAGGTTGCGGGGGATCTGGCCCACAAACAGCTTGATCGCGTCGAGATCCTTCATGCCCTCGGGTTCCCCGCCGCCGCCGCCGCTGCTCATAGGGGAGGCGCGGGGGGGCGGCGGCGGAGGCTGCTGGGGGGGCGGCGGCGGCGGCGGCGGGTGTTGCTGGGGGGGAGGCTGCTGCTGCGCTGGCCGCCGGGGCGCGCTCGCCGGCAGTTTGGCCATCCCCCGGGTCCCCCCGGGCGCAGGCGGCTGCTGCGCGGCGGAGGAGGGATGCTGCTGATGCTGATGCTGATGCTGCCAGGGATGCAGGCGAAGGAGCGGGGGAAGAAAAATAGGCGGGCGAGCGCAGCATCATGACCACAAAGGGAGGCTGCTCGGCAGCGGCACCGCCCGGCGAGGCCGGGAACTGCAGGGTGCTTTAGCCACCAGTGGGCAGAAGAACGACAAGCGGAGAATGCGTGTGTGTGAAAGAATGTACACGTGTGCGTCCACGCGCACGCACACGGAGGATCCCAGCCGGTATCCCTGCTCTTTCCCCTCTCAAGATCCGTATTTACTCATCATCACAGCATCACAGATTTAGAAGGTGCCCCGCTGACCACTGACTCCAATTCCCGACTCAGCGGAGGACTTCCCTGTAGCTGGTTCTTAACCTGGGGTCCGCAGAGCCCTCACGGGGGGGGGGGGGTCCGCGCAGCCCTGATGTTTGATACCGGCTAGTCTTAGCGGATCGCAAGCTGAACATGAGCCAGCTGTGGGACGCGGCAGCTAAAAAAGCCAACCCGATTCTGAGCTGCGTCAATAGGGGTACAAGGGACGGAGTGATAAAATCGATTGATATGATGTTGACAGATAAACGAATACGCCTAATTAAAGAGAAGATTGTAGCTGAATTTGAGAAAGACGGATATGATGTTGACAGATAAACGAATATGCCTAATTAAAGAGACGATTGTAGCTAAATTTGAGAAAGACAGATATGATGTCGATAGATAAACGAGTATGCCTAATTAAAGAGACGATCGTAGCTAAATTTGAGAAAGACGGGGACACTGTAATATCTTATTTGAAGAATGAATGGAGTGAACTGGTGACAACCAATTTAAAGAAATGAAGATAAATATGAGATATAAATATTATGGAAGAAAAGAACTATAATATTATAAAATGAGATTATATATGTAAAATCAAAATGGAATTTGTATATAAGCTACAAAATTCTTCAGAGTATACAGGATGAGGTCGGTGCTTTAAACATGGAAAAACAGACACAAAATTCATCTATCACTTTCATACCAAGACCAGTCAGAAGGAAGTCGATGCGTGTGGAATGTAATGAGTTACGGATTAACTTCTTGTGTTCTTAAAAATTTAAAAGGAAAGAAAACCAGACTATTGAAAAGCAGGGGCGCGCGCCAGTCTTTGCATTTTAGCCATTTTTCTGCCAGTTTTTTTCGCTTGCAGGTCTTTCCTTTCAGAGTTGGTTTTAATTTTTGTCAGCTGCCTTGAGTCCTACTTTTGGGGAAAGGGGAATTTAGATCCATCCCACTTTCATGAACATTCATTGGGAGACTTTGTCTCAGTTTGTCACCGTCACTCCATACCTAATCCCTACTTTGGAGGATGGGCAGGGAAGTCAGAAAAACTACCATTTTCTCCTGCGCTGACCATAGTAGTCGGTCAGCAGTCGCTTCCATGCCAGCAGGGCAACAAATCCACTCCAGGTGTTAAACTCCAGCTTTCAGGGAGCTATCCAAGGTGCTGAGCATTATTCCCCAATAGCTTCAGCACCCTGGAGAGCTCATTTCAAACCAGTTAAAACCTGGCGTGGTTTTAACCCAACAGACATGGCAGCCGATGGGATAAAAACGGCAAGTTAAATTAACTGAATGTGGAACATTTTACAAGGCGGTTTTAAAAAAAAAAATCCTTTCCTACCCATTAGCAAATTTGATGCAAAACAAGCTGGTATTTAAAAGCAGGCGGTTTTGAAAAAGCGCATCCAATTTACTAATGGGAAGCAGGATTTAAAAACAGTCCGCAATCCACGTTCTTCTTTTGCACTCTTACAGACTTCCAAATATTGGTTTTTGCTCCAATTTGGGGCTATGAAATCACCCACACCCAGCTTTTGCTAAGTAGATATTAATACACTCGCCCATTTATTTATTATTATCTGCGTGCAGCAGACATTATGCACCTTTTTTCTTTGGAGGGGTGGATTTCAACTTTATGGCTTTGATCTAGGAATGCTAAAAGATCAACTAGAAAATATATAACCCGAATACAGGGGAAGGGATCATTGATTTCATCAAGGTTTTAGGTAAGTTTTAAAACTTTGGCCTTTAAATCATTCGCCAGGATGATTTCTGTAGTTTTTAAATCTAAAATAAATGTATTATTATAAATTTATTATTTTTCCTTGATTTTTTTTTATTACGATTATTAACTGGGTTGTTGCAAATTCCTACACGCTGTAGGAAAAACAGTACAATGCTATGTTCGGAAGTAATTCCATCAAACTCGATTGGCCTTACTTCTTAGTAGACAGACACGCTGGACTGCATTAGGAAGGAAACATAACTTTTAGAAAAAACTGTGCTATTTCTTCATTTTTCCATCAATGAAGTAGGCTGCATTTTTTTTAAAAAAAAATGAGAAACGGTTATTGCAAAACATGGATATTCTGCTTAATATTTTTTCCCTTTTCAATTGGGTGGTTTGTACACGATTGTTTTGTGCCTTGAAAACAGTATGTGTGAAAGGGATCTCGGAGTCTTCGTGGACCACAAGCTGGGCGAGAGGCAGCAGCGTGAGGCGGCAGCTAAAAAAAGCCAATGCAGTTCTGGGCTACATCGTAACTTACGAAAACCCTAAAGTGAATCTATAACAGAGTTTCCTTGGCAATATTGGCTCCAAGGGGGGTTGCCGGGCCTTCATCCGAGGCTGAGACAGTGTGACTCACCCAAGGTCACCCAGTGGGTTTCCATGGCCAACTGGGCATTCGAACCCTGGTCTCCAGAATCATAGTGCAACACTCAAACCTTTACCCCATGCTATATGCTTTATACGCACACTGCCTGAATATCTTGAAGAACCAGATACCATCTATCTTGGAAACTAAGCAGAATCAGCCACGATTACTACATGGATGGGAGATCATCAAGGAATACCAGGTGCTGTAGGTGACATTTCAGAGGAAAGCAAGGCCAAACCACCACTGAGGATTCCTTGTTTAAGAAAACCCCAAAGATTTCACATACCTTGCGTTCAGATTCGGTAAGGGCAGTCCAGATCAGTGGTTCTTAACTTTTTCTTTACTGGAGACCGCCTGCAAATATAATTTGTTGCCAGGGTCCCCCAGGACGTAGCCCAAAATATTCAAGGATTTATCTAAATTTTCAAATGTTTATTTATTAAAGGCTTTTGGAGACTATGATTCAAATCCACCCCAATTAATGTCAACGTGGAAGTCTCACTCCCCAAACTTTATTGTCTCAGTTGCAGGCCATGAAACTAGATTGAGGGATTTTTTTCAGGGTCCCTGGAGGAAAACGTAGGAAAGTTTCCATTTAGTGATGCGTGTCTGCAAGGACAAATTGTGGTCATTTTTTTTTAAATGACATACACTGGCTGACATTGTAAGGGGTGCCAACTTAGGAGGTCACTGTATTTTCACATAACATTTGCTGAAAATGTAGCATCGATCCAGAAGCAATGCGGTGGAGCAGCTACAGGGCCAGATCAGGACTTGGGGGATTCAAGGTTCTAGTACTCACTGATCCATGGAAATCAATGAATGACCCCAGGCCAGTTGCTCAGTCCAACCCACCTCACAGTAACCATGCGTATCACCTTGAGCTTCTTGGAGAAAAGCCAGGGTAGAAATTGAATTCAAACTACAGGTGGAACTATACTTATTCCTCCTGACTAGAGTACCTCTAATGAATACAAATTCTGGAATGGTGAGTGAAGGCATAGGTAACTTTCACAGATACAATGGATTTACTCTAGTTAGGACTAACAATAGGATTTAAAAATTGGACCCACGGAGTTGGAATAGACCCCAAAGGGCATCGAGTCCAACCCCATTATGCAAAGCAGGAAAACACCATCAAAGTACTCCCAACGGACGGTCATCCAGCTTCTCTTTAGAAACCTCCAAAGAAGGAGACTCCACCGCACTCCTAGGCAGTAGTGGATTCCACTGTCAAACTGCTCTTACAATCAGGAAGTTCCTCCTAACGTTTAGGTGGAATCTTCTCTTCCTGAAGTTTAGAGCCACTGCTCCATGTCCTAGTCTCCGGAGCAGCCAAAAGCAAGTTTATACCACCTTCCCTACAACATCCTTTGAAATATTTAAACATGGCTATCACATCTCCTCTTAACCTTCTCTTCTCCGGGCTAAACATACCTAGCTCCCTAAGCCGTTTCTCATAGAGCTTCATGGTTTCCAGGCTTTCCACCATTTTGGTCGCCCTCCTCTGGAGACGTTCCAGCTTGTCAATGTCCTTCCTGCACTGTGGGGCCCAAAACCAGACAGCAGTATTTCAGGTGAGGTGGGACAGTTACTCCCCTTCTCTTAGATAGTATAAAAGAAGCCCCTTAGGCCTCTAAGACCTAAACTCCCTTGCACACAAGGTAACAAGGTAACAGCTGTGCTGTTTTAATTCTACCATTTTTACTGCTCTTAAGTGTACATTTTAAGTTATTTTTGTATCACTACCACTTTATCATTAAACATCAAAGAAAGAAATACTGTGGCCTAGGTGATTCTATTTTTTTATGTACGGATATAAAAGGTAAACAAAGAAGAAAAATTGTCATTCTTGTGGACCTTTGGTTGTTCCTTACCCGTGGTGACCTTAAAGTGAATCTTTCATGAGGTTTTCTTGGCAAGCTTTGCGGGCGGAGGGGGGGTTACCATGGCTGTCCTCTGAGTCTGAGAGAGTGGGACTTGCCCAAGGGCACCCAGTGGGATGCCGTGACCAAGCAAGGGTTTGAACCTGGACTCCAGAGTCCTAGTTGAACACATAAACCATCACAGCAATACTGGCTCATAGAAAATCTGGTTTTAGCTGTAAATTTCCCCCCCTTTAAATTTGGCTAAACTGCACTTCTTCACCCCGGGGGGCTTCCTTGGGTGGGTGTAACTGGGAGGCATCAGGAGAGCATTTGTGGTCTTGAAAAACTGGGCTGAGATCTGTCCTTAGCTAGCCAGGCAGTGGCTGGTGGAGGAGGACCAGAGGTGGGTTTTTAAAGGGCTGCACAGCCTGATTGGAGCCACCAAAAGGAAAGGTTCCCCCAGAAAAAATTCTCTTGGCGTGGAGAGTCAGGGCTTGAGGAAACTAATAAAATCTGTGCCAGCTAAACTCACAAACGTGGACAGCCGATCGTACTTTAGTCAGTGTTCAGCCTGAACGAGAAGTCGTGAAGTCAAAGCCAGACAAGTTCAAAGAGAAACCTCTTAGTAGATCTCTTTAATTTACATGTGCATTTAAAAAAAAATAACCCAAAACACAAACCAATACCCCCTTTTCAAGTTCTCTGTTTGGCAGGCAGGCCCCCAGGCCTCAAGACCACACCCCAAGATTCCTGCCCCCCCCCACTAAAGTTGAGAACTTATGGCACATGTTGCTTGCTTTTTGAGTAGCAGCTTTGCATTTATGGAAATGTCTTTGTTCAGAGGAAGATGTCCAGAGGAGAGGAGGCAAGGGTGGAAAGAAAGGGAGAGAGAGAGAAAAATAATCATCCATCGTTGGGTCATTCTGGAAGGAGTGATGGATACGTACGGTTCTGTCCCGAAGAGAAGGGTGGGAAAAGGAAGGGCGGCAGTTTTGCAAAGACGCCAGGGAGTTGAGTGCTGTTGTTTTTTCCAAATCTCAGTATTTGCTCCCTGCTCCAGTGTAGCAAAATGAGAGACAACAGGGGGAACCAAAGGGCAGCAGCATTCATTGCGAGAAGAACGAGAGGCAATCCTGATGCGAGTTCTTCAAACGGCTCTATTTTGATCCTTTCACTGTTGCTTGGACTTGAGGGATAACCGCTGCACCAATTTGTAGAGAAGACCAAAGTGCTAAAAAGGAGGGAGAAATAAAATGGAAGCAGAAATATAAACGGACGCTGTGTGGATTCTGGCTCAAGCACAAAATCAGGGATGGGTTGTGAGCCACGTGCCACCCCCCAGGGCCAGGGCCATTTTTGTGGTCTAGGATAAAAAAAATTCCCTCCTTTTTTGTTCCCAAATGCTCTATGCGAGAGATAGAAGCATTAACACCACATCTTTTGCCCTCCTGGGCCAGTTTAGGCTCAGGAAAGTCCTTTAAAAGAAATAAGAAGTGCACACGAAATGACCTGCATTTACTTTCGGTTGCTAAAAAGAAAAGGCCCAAAATGGCCCAGGGAGACTTAAAAACCTGGCAAAGGGCCTTCATGAGGGTGCCAGGGTGCATTTCTAAAACTTATTTTTTGGGAGCGCAATGGGGGTGGCCTTCCAAGGTGCCATGAGGGGCTAATGCAGCCCCCTCGCCTTCGACAGTTAACATACCCGTGCTTTAAGCCTCCCTTCATTTCAAAGAAGAAAATACTGAACAGAAGTTTAATTCCCTCAATGATATTAAAAGAGTTTAATTTTGGCTGGATCACCCCACAATCAGCCTGGATCCACCAAAAAGGGGGCTCCCTGATGCTGAAACAAAAGCTCAGATTCATCTTTCCCCCGCTGGACGCCTGGCATCTTTCAGATGGCATGGACTACAATGCCTACCAGCACACCCAAGGGTCAAGGATTGTGGGCACTGCAGTCCCACACTTTCTAGAGATGCCAGGGTTTTGTTATCCCGCTACACACACAAATGATTCTGGGAATGAGCTCAGCCTGATTTAATGTATCATTCACAGACAGCTTCCAACTGGAAAATGTCAGCTCAGATACAAGCCATGAAGTTGCAAAAAGGCACGTTTCAAGATTTTTTTTTTCTTTTTAGGAAACACACAACTCCTCTTTCATAAACCACTGTGAGGAAGAGAAAGCAGCTGCTTTGAAGCTTCTAGAGCAGATGTGGTAAAAAAAATATCGCCCATGAGCCAAATGTGGCCTCCCAGCCTGTTCTGTGGACCCTGGACTGCCCCAATTCCCCCGCCCCCAGTCCTCTGTTGAAAAAGGAGATCTGCTGCTCCTGGTAGCTTTTCACGCTCATCAAAATAAAATGTACATTTTCATACTCTGTTTCATCTCCACCCTGGGACTCCACAGAACCAGACGTAGGTCTCTGGGCACTTTTGGGGTGTGTATTTTCCAAGGCAAATCCCAGGCGTGGAAACATGGTTCCAGGGCCCACAAATATATTTTCCCTCCTTCTCCAAACCTTATTTTTTACGGTACTGCTTTTGTTTTGCCAAAGGTGGTTTTCGCCCCCCCCCCCATAGCAGGCTATCAATCTGTTCGACTCACTTGGACGGCAACGTAGGCCACCCCGAGGTAGGCCGCTATACAGAGAGCCAGGAGGAGGTCAAAGATGGCAGGCTTCACCCTGAAAGAACAGAAGTCATTTCACATTTGTCATTCTACTCACTACATGTCCACTCCAACTGACTTCTTCTTGTCACTGTTGCACGTCCACCCTGACTTGCAGAAATCCCAATAGGGCTTTGCCGGCAAGATTTATTGAAGGCTTGCCATTGCCTTCCACTTGGAAAGTGTGCCTTGCCCAAGGTCACCTGGTCGGTTTCCAGGGCTGAGCAGGAATTCATAGAATCAGAGAGTCAGAAGAGGCCCCAAGGGCCAGCCAGTCCAACCCCATTCAGCCATGAAGGAATACACCATCAAAATATTCCTGACAGATGGCCATCCAGCCTCTGTTTAAAAACCTCTGGAGAAGGAGACCCTACCACACTCTCAGACAGCAGCATATTCCACTGTCAAACTGCTCTTATCATCAGGAAGTTCCTCCTCTTAAGTGGAATCTCTTTTTCTGTAGTTTGAATCTATTGCTCTGTGTCCTAGTCTCTGGAGCAGCAGAAAAGAAGCTTGCCCCATCTTCCATATGACATCCTTTCAAATATTTAAACGCAATTATCATGTCCCCTTCGTAACTTCTTTCTTCAGGCTAAACATACCCAGCTCCCTAAGCTGCTCCTCATGGTTTCCAGGCCTTTCAAACCCTGGTCTCCTGGAGACCTAGAATGTGGTTGGACTGGATGGCCTTGGGGATCTCTTCCAACTCTATGATTCTAGGTCAAGCTGAGCTCCTGACAGGTCTTCCTTGTCTGGTGGAGACTCAACAGGTCTTTCTTGAAAGAGAAACTGTTGTAGAAAGGTGATGGAAAACTGGCCCAATACTGTGGGTCAAAGTAAGCAAGAAATCTGAAGGACAGTTCTACCAAGCATTCTCCTGCTCTTTCCTTGACCAACAGGAGGTAAAAGATCTTCTCCCCAATGTGCCCCCAAAATTTTGAAGCACATGCTCAGCTGTGATCAACCATGCTATCTTAATGGGTGAGGGGGAACCTGCCACAACGATTTGATTCACTTACCTGTATGCATTCATTACTTGCTTCAGCTGGTCGTAGAAAACGAACTCGGGATCCCTGTTTTGTCACAAAGTGAGGAAAGAAGACAAAACAGAAACCTTCTCTTAGTGTTTAAATACAGTTTTGCATTGGCTAAGGGGCAACATAAAGTAGCAGGCTACAGGGCACCTCAGAGAGGTGGCCTTAGAGACAGACCGAGCATATCCGACTGAGCACTACCTGGTCGATCCAAGACCCAAGAGCAGCCATCGCACCTCATCACGCACACCAGAGAGCTACTGTTATCACTTCGTGACCAAAATCCTGTATTAGCACAGCGTAATAAACCAATGACATCTCCACTGAAACCTCTGGAGGATGTTATCCATTTGCATCTGGCAACAAGGACACAGCCAGACACTTCTTAGATAATCTCTGCCCTCCATCAGCCACTGAGTAGATAGATCAGGTGGTGTTTGCAGCAGCTGAACAGTGAGTCAGATGGGAGGCTGTGGGAAAACTACGCTACCTCTCTCACAGCTTCCTGCTCAAAACACAAAGCAACTTCTGCTCATTTCCTGTTCGCAAAAAGGCCTCTACTGGGATCCCCAAAAACATGATGAAAAAATCCCCTTGGGGGAATTTGAGGCCCACAAAAAAATTACTTATTGCAGGAATGGGTGTGGTGGTGGTGATGGGAGACAGCCCTTCAAAATTTTTGAGGGGCTAATGGGGCCCCCTAGCCTTCCACTTTAGTAGGACACCTTTCCACACCAACTCATATCCTAGCCTCTACCTGTATTGGCTCTGGAGGAAGCAATTCTGGTTATGGAGTCAAAGGATAATAATGCAGGCAGAAAATGGCAGTGGCATGGGATACCCCTGAAAAAGCACAGCCTTGTAGAGGGTGAAGAGGAAACAAACATGGCTTTGCATAGGCGAACCCAGAAAAAATGCTTGTATCTCTTTCTGAATGGTGAATCTTGGTCTCAAGAAACTTCCTCCGGAGGAATAAACTCACATTGTTAAGGTTACATGGTATAGTTGGTTCTCTGTGGCACCAGACGACTGGGGAATGGGTTACTGAGAAAAAACTAGGGACTGGTTGTTTAACGGAGGCTGTAGATGACCAACTGATGCTTAGCCTATAGTCAACATTTCCCTATTACATCACAGAATTTTCCCTGCACGTACACCGTGCAACAATCACTTCGCAAATTATATTTCTGTTCAGATTTTGATCTGTTAGAGTAGGGGGACAGAAATGGATTTCCTTCTCTAAATCAAGTTGGATCCTTGATTCACTAACATGGCCTGCTGTGTCTAAGAAAAGCAATTCCATATCCAGGGGCCCTCTCTCACCGCTTGTCCGCCTTCACGTGATGCTGCTTGACGTCTTTCAGGTACCGGCTCATGTAATACTCCAGCGTGTTGATGAAAGGGCTGTCCCTGTCAATCAGCTGGGCGGCCCTCGGCTGGCTGGTGAGCCAGTCCATCACCGCCTCCATTTGCTCCTGCTGGATCTGCTGCAAGAAGCAAAGGCAGGGGTAGTCAGACCATTCTGGGCAGATCTGAGCCCACACAGCATCCCTTGGTCTCCTTCCTGCCAGCACCCAAGGGACACCCCCCTCGTCTCTTGCTAGGCAAGGCTTACCATCTGTTCTGTGAAGATCTGCAGGTTGGCAGGCACTCCCTAGTGAAAAAACAGAAAGAGAAAACCAAAAGACAACAGTCAAGGCTGGAAAAGATTCCTGTAATTCTCTCTCCCATTTAATTCACCCATTCAGGTGAAAAGAGGTTCCACCTAAACATTAGGAGGAACTTCCTCATGGTAAGAGCAGTTTTAACAGTGGACTACACTAGCTGGGAGTGTGGAGGAGTCTCCTTCTTTGGAGGTTTTTAAACAGAGGATGCATGGCTCTCTGCTGGAGTGTTTTGAGGGCGTCTTTCTACATGGCAGAATGGAGTTGGACTGGACAGCCCCTGTGGCATCTTCCAACCGTATGATTATATGATAACAAACGGCACAAACAGAGACAGAATAGGGAGGAGAGGAGCCGAAAGCAAAGTTGGTCTCTTGGCTAAGCTAAGAGAACAGGTCCTGCCATCTCATCTCTCCCTCTACAGCAGCTTGGAGGAAGGGTCAACTGATGAGCATATAGGGAGGAGAGGAACCAAAGGAGGCAACGGAGCGGCAGAGTGGCCTAGGTGTGGGGATCTTCATTTATTTACAGTATTTCTACCTGACTCCTATCTGACTGCTGGAAGGGTTGTAATAAAATTAAAAGGGTAGGAAAAATATGTTACCTTCTCTGTTAGGTTGTAGACGACTCGCGTCAAGGCCTCCACAATAATGCGGGTGTTGCGGGTGAGAATTTTGGGGTCAACTCTTGCCCTGCAGGGGGAGGGGAAAAGGGAGACAGCAGCAGCATCAAAACTATTCTTCCATCGGAGAGACAGCGAGAGAGACGAGGTATTTATTAAATAAAATAAATAAATATTTATTTATATAAATATTTATAAATAAAATAACAGTGGCTTAAATGGAAGTGCACAGAGAAGGCATACACTCCCTCCTTCTATATGTGTGTTCCTGTATAGCAGGGGGTTGGACTGGATGGCCCCTGGGGTCTCTTCCAACTCTATGATTCTATGATTTCTTGGGCAATTAACTCAGGGAAGAGCCATTACAAGCTAAATCATCTCTATATTGAGGTTCTTTAAGGAATGGTTCTCAGCTTTTGGCTCTCCACACGTGAAGCTTCAGCTCCCAGAAGCTTCGCTCAGCACAGCCAATGGCCTAGGATTCTGAAATCTGGTCCAAAAGATCTCTTAGGAAGATCCTTTGGGTGTGTAGGGAAGAAACCTGGGAGATAACCACTTCTTCAAGAGCTCTCAGGTTTTAACTCCCCCAGAGCAAAGGAGTTTTTCAGCCACCCCATGGAAGCAGGAGAGCAGTGTGAATCTCTCAAACCATGCATGCAGACATACACATACCACCCTCATCAGCATCTGAGTCCTTATCACAGCCTTCTCACCCAGCAGCTGACCTCACGTCCATGATGCTGTTGCGCACACTGTCTCGATGGCTCTCGAGGTGGGAGACAGTGAAGGCAGGGAGGCGGCGGATGGCAAAGCGTTCATGCTCCCACGCCAGCATGTCCTCGGCCAGGTTGATTTTCTTGTGCACCATGGAGAACCTCACCTCCGGGAATTGGCTGGCCACCACCTGGGGCAACAAAAATAAGCATATGACTCAAAAGGACCAGCTCTTCTCCTATGAATTTGCCCGCCTACTGACACCATCTCAAGCCTCTCTTAGACATCGCAGGAGACAGCTCTGACCAGGACTAAAGGAGAAGGTCTTCTCAGTGGCAGCCCTGAGATTCTGCAACTCCTGAAAGAGACCCATCTCATATCCTTTGTCAACGACTTTTTGGAAACTGGGATGCACCTTTCTTTTTCAGAAGGTAAGTCATTTTTACTTGCTGTTTTAATTCATTTTACCTGCCCTCCTCTGTGTCCCACCAGTGAGGTCAATACACTAGCTATTGTCAGAGCCTTCTCAGCTGTGACACCCCAAGTGAAGAATGCACTGCCTCTGGTGGCCCAACCAGTGGCTCACAAAATGAAACAGGACTCATATTATTTAGGCAGCAAGTGAGAACTTGATAGCTCATCAAGGCCTTTGGTTTTCATTAGTTCATCCCATCTTTAGCTAGAACAGGATGCAATGCTAGTGTGAGTCAACTTGATAATTATTTTGCAGCAAAACCCCTGC
Source organism: Cyclura pinguis (assembly GCA_030412105.1). NCBI lineage: Eukaryota > Metazoa > Chordata > Lepidosauria > Squamata > Iguanidae > Cyclura > Cyclura pinguis. The sequence continues at coordinate 4,751,238 of CM059614.1, read as the reverse complement.
AGCTGTGACCATCAGACCCAGCCCCAAGCTAATTCCCTGGCTTACCAGTTCCAGCTCCTTCAGAAAAGCATGCTGGAGAGTCCCTTCCTTTGGAGGCTTTGAGACGTGAAGGTGAAGGCTGTTCCCCCGACCCAGCGTGTCCAGACAGAGAACAAAAGCCACGTTGTCCTGCAGCAAACTGGAATCTGAAACAAGACATAGCCAAAACTAGGAAATAAAAAAATTGCTGAAGACCAGAAAACTACCGGGGTCTTCCGGTAATCAGCATTTGAGCATATAATTTAAAAATTCAAACTGTTTAGCTGTGGATTTCCTTGCCGGCAAAGGACTGGACTAGATGAACCTTGAGCTACCTTCTAACTCTTATGATTCTATGGTAAGACCAGGATAGAATGATGGAGAACCAGTGTGATGTAGCGATCAGCACGGCAGACTAGGATTTAAACATTGGTTTGGCCACGAATATTTAGTGGGTGACCTTGGGCAAAAGTCTCTCTTCCTGCCTAATTTACCTCTCAAGGTTGTTGTTGGGAAGATACAATGACAAATCATATTGTTGCAAATGCTTCAGAGAAAAGGCGGTGTGTGTGTGACTGGACAGATGGATTGATATCTAGATATCTCCAAAGACTGCCTCAGAAGTCAGTGGAGTTTCCCTTTTTGAGGGTCTTTAAACAGAGGTTGGATGGCCATCTCTTAGAAATGCCTTGTTCATGTATTCTTGCATGGTAGGGGTTGTGCTAAATGTCCCTTGGAGCCCTTCTCATTTAGCTGAGACAAAGTGAGTCACCAACTTGGTTGGGGAAGGAGTTACCATCCATCAGCTCTATATAGCTGTCACCTCAATCTCTGGAGCTCAGTCTCTGCAGTGGCAGAAGAAAGTGAACTCGTTTTTAGACTCCATATCTGACTGGTCATCTTTTGGGAGTGCCTCCACTGTGCATTGCTGTTTGATAGAGGAGTTGAGCTAGATGGCCTCCAGGGTCCCATTCCAGCTCAAGTGTTAGCCGGCATGGAGGAGAACGAACCTTCTCCATGTGCTTCAAAAAACTTATGGGTGTCAAGACTAGCCTAGTCACAAATTGTATTAATTATTCGTGGTTATGCTATCATGTAACTACAAGTGTGGAAGGAGTTTCACTCACAGCCTCTCATTCAACCATCCCAACAGCTATGTCTACTCACCTGGCCACTTTCTACACAAAGCCAACACCTGCACCCAAAACCTCCCCACCCAGAGGGAATGTCATCAGCCTGCCTCACCGGTGTGATCCAGGTTGTCTTCCAGCCACCGCTTGGTCCCTTGATAGTTAAACTTGCCGCCTCCAGAGGCAAAAAACAGCAGATTGTACCTACATCGTTGAGACATAAAGGTTTGCCAAGATTAGATTTGAGAAGAGAAAAAAAACACTCCCCACCGTCCGAATCAGACCTTTCTTACCCTGCGTGGGTCCGTTTGTAGGTGTAGAGACGGGAGAACAGCCTGGCCAGCTCCAAAAGCACGGCGACACCGCTGCCATTGGAGTCTGCCCCGTGGGAGAGCCACTGGAAGGAGACGAGAAAGAAGACCTAATGTTAAAGGGTTTCTTGAGTGTTGGTGCAATGTCCATTGTTAGGTTGTGAAAAGTGAGGTGATGCTTGGCTGGTGTCCCTGTCCCTGTAATATTCCTTGAGTTGCAGACGGTGGGAAAAAAAGCATTTTCAGAGTGCCACAGAACTGAATTGTGTGTGTAGGTTTTGAGGGGCAGAAGGGAGATGCTTCTACTTGGCTTAGTGTGTGGCTGGATAAGTTTATTTGCTTTATAATTTTTGAGACTTTTTTCATGCTACAATAAAACTTTGAGCAAAGCAACAAACTTAAAAGGGAAAAAACAGAAAACAAAAACAAAAAATAAAGATACAAAACATAGGTGAGAAACACAAAAAAGGAAAGAATAGAGAAAAGAGCAACTTCAATGCTACAATAAAACTTAGAGAAAAGCAACAAACATAAAGGGGGAAAAACAGAAAACAAAAAATAAAGATACAAAAAATAGATGAGAAAACAAAAAAGGAAAGAACAGAGAAAAGAAGAGTGACTTCCAATCTTCTCTTCAGCTGTCATTGAAGCATATAACTGATCTAAACTTCTCTCATTTATCATCCTCCTTTCTATAACAAATACCTACTAATATCTAAATCCAAACTTAACTAAATCTTTTATAAATTTTCTAGACAAAGAGTGGTTATTGTTGCTGTGTACCTTCAAGTTGTTTCAGACTTATGGTGACTGTAAAGGGTTTTCTGAGGCTGAGAGTATGTCATGCACCCAAGGTCACCCTGTGCGTTTCCATGGCTGAAAGGGGAATAAAATCCTGGTCGCCAGGGTCACAGTTCAACACTCAAACCACTACACCACACTGGCTCTCAATAAAAGTTTAGTTTTGAAGTTCGCGGTGCTTCTGCTATGGAGGCCTGTAGTAAGTGAGTAAGTTTCTTTTCTTTCTTTTTTCTCTTTCTTTTTTCATTCAGAGAAGCAAACTGCATCTCATTGCTAACAGGGACGATTTTGCAAAGCCAGCAGCAAGGGAGAAGTGGAGGAGAGGAAATGAGAAAAGTTGCAAATCCTGCTATCTCATCCCCGTACATCAGACAAACAGCCAGCAGGAAGTCAGAATGCATGCTGCATCATGGTCTAACAGCCACCAAAAAAAAAAAAAGATTCCTTCCCCTATCAAAAAATGGGGGAAGGAATCTTTAAATTAAACCAAGGATGGCTAGCACTGGGAAGGAATCGGAAGCAATCGGGCACAGAATACCAGATGCTGAGGGTAAACGGTTACGATGACACAGCTCTCTGCATTGTTCCACAAAGCTCCCAAAAGCACATCCTTACTTCTAGTTAGATCAGGGGAACATGCAATGGTCGCACTATGTTTGGCCCTTGTCAGGCCTCATCTGGAGTCCTGCGTTCAGTTCTGAGCATCTCATTTTAAGGATACAGACAAGCTGCAGCAGGTTTACGGAAGGGCAACAAGGATGCTAAAAGGGATGGAGAACAAAACATAGGGGGAAAGGTTGAAAGATCCGGGCTTGTTCCGCTTGGTGAAGAGAAGACTAAGGGCTGACAAGATGACACTCTTTAAATGCCTCGAGGGCTCCGGCAAAGAGAGGACGGGCTTGTTCTCCACTGCCTCAGACAGTTGGACTAAGTCTCATGGTTTAAAGTGACAGGAGCTTAGATTTCGACTGAAGATTTGAAGGACCTTCCTGACAGTATAAGAGCAGTTTGGCAGTGGAACCAGTGACCTAGGCCATTTCCGCTGTACACTGTTATAGTGCTCCTATTCCACTTTCAACATCCTGTGGAATTATGGGGTTTATAGTTTACTGAGTCCACTGGCTGAACTTTCTAAGTGCCCCTCCCAAACTCCAGGGTTTCCTAGGATGTTGAAACTGGAATAATAGCACTATAACAGTGTAGTGTGGAAATGACCCTACAGAGATGGTTGGGGTCTTGCTATTTTTGGACATTTTCAAAAAGAGGCTGGAAAGCTACCTGCTGGAGATGCTCTAGCTGGAGTTTCTGCACTGAGTAAGGGGTCGGACTCGATGGCCTGAGAGGTCTTTACATGGCCCTCCGTATTGTGATGGACTGCAACCCCCCAACAGTTCACATGATCCAATAACGATGCAAGTTGGCAGCTCTGGCCCAATAAGTTCTGAACACACTCCTCCTTCCCCTCTGCCAGCAATAGGTGTTGTTCCAAATTTCATCAAGAGTTTTTTTGGGGCCAAACTCTGACAGACGTTACTGCTATAAGATAGGTTTACTGGTGACAAATAATACAGAAGACTGTATGCACTGGAGCAGCACTCCAGTCCAGTATCTCTCCCCGCCACAACAGCCAAGGGTAGAAATTTATTCTGCCAGACTACCCCTTGGCAGGCAATCAAGTACACCATTTCAACCCGGGCTGGAGTGCACCTATGCCAAGGTTGGCGCTGATGGAGGATGAGAAAGTAGTGAAACAAAGTACAAAGCAGTACAATTGGCTGCCGACACTTCCTAGCAAAAGATAGGGTCCACGTGTCTCTCATGCTATGAATTTAACTAGAGAAATCAGATTATGGACCCCTCTCAGAAATGCGCCAAGAGAAATCCCAGAAGTGCAGCCCTACCCAAACTTACAGAACAGGTTAATATAAGCTGTATGTGACTCAAGTCAGCAAGTAAGGCTGCATGGTGCAGAAGGTGTCAAGAAATGGGACACTTTGCCAGCAATAACTTACCGGGGCCACCCCGAAAGAATCATAGTGAGCTACTACGACAATGGTTGGCAGGTCCTCTCCTCCCAGACCAGTCAGCCGCCCCTAGGAAGGAAAAGGAAATGTTAAAATGGAGGCCACTTCTATGGCTATGTTATTTAAACATAACTATCATGTTAATCTTCTCTTCTCCAGGTTAAACATACCCAGCTCCCTAAGCCTCTCCTCACAGGGCTTCATGGTTTCCAGGCCTTCCACCATTTTGGTTGCCCTCCTCTGGACACATTCTGGCCTTGTCACTCTCTTTCCTGAACTGTGGTGCCCAGAAATGGGCACAGGATTCCACGTGGGACTATCACTTCCCTCAACCTAGTCACTATGCTCCTACTGATGCAAGCCAGAATTGCACTGTCCTTCTCGGCTGCCTTATCTGTCTTGGCACTTGCTGGATTTGCAAATTGCCGGCAAGCACTATGACTCAGGGACAGTCCTGGAGATTCAATTTTTCATCACTGGCTACTGTTTCCCCCATGTTTGTGATTTATTATCTGACTTCTTTCTGCACTACACTGTTAAGTGCTATCACTCCACTTTCAACATCCTGTGGAATCTTGAGGTTTGCAGTTAGGGAAGGACATTTAGAATTCTCAGCCAGAGTGTTCTTGGGCCTTAGTAAACTACAAACCCCAGGATTCCACAGGAGGCTGAAGGTGGAATAATAGCACTATAACTGTGCAGTGCAGAAATGCCCTCAGTGACTTGGCTATAAATATAACTTGCCTTGGGAGAGGGGAGAAGGAATTTGTTTGGGAAATGACTTTTTTTTAAAAAAAGGACATCTTTTGCTCTCGGCACCCAAGAACATTCCCCTTGGAAAGCAAGCCCTGCCCCGAAGTGCTTTCCAGCTCACCTCCACACTGGTGATGAGCCAGTCGCTGACCGCTTTGCTCTGAGCCCCGCTGGTCACCATCTGGAAGCCATTGGCAGTTGCAGTGTGCAACAAAACTAGAAAGAGAACAGGGACAAAGATGCACACGCTAGCACAGAGAACTGTCAGTCCTGTACACACATACGGACATTACTACTGGATCCCTTGAAAGAAACTCCAACTTGCTTCCCTCTTGGTGGCTCCACATAAGCCATGCGTGATCCCCCTCTTCCTCCACCAGCCACCGCCTGGCCAGCTAAGGATGGATCACAACCCAACTGCTCAGCCCCCAACCCCGCTCCCCTGATGCTCCCCCACAGCCAAGGAAAGAGATGGGCAAGAGAGAGGAGATGTAGGGCCACCGTCCCGACCCATCTTTTCCCCTCTCCTTTCCCTGACCTGGTTTGGACCCTGGGTGTCCATTCTCCCCACCATGCTTTGGCCCCCTTTCCACAAACGCGCACACATATATTTTGATATTTGCAGTTCTTCCACTTTTGCAGGGATCCTAAGGCCCTAACCCTACTGACTGTGGAGGGACGACGGTACTGACTTGTCCAATATGTTTGGAGGATACCTTAGAGATCACAGAACCAGCCCCCGTAGGTGTTCTTGACCTACCTTCAGCAGCGGAGGCAGAGCCTTGTGAAGCAGAGGCAGCCTGTGTTTGCTCGTAGATGGAGAGAAGTTCCTCGTCCTCCTCGGCGAAGTAGACCGGCACAATGGTTTCCATGGCCAGCATTTCTGGCTCAATTTCCATGAATTGCTGAGGAGGAGAGGAAGACACAAGCTGAAGAGGAAAACTTGCACAAAAAGAAAGGTGGACACAGGTGCTTTGCAGAGGGCTTATATTATGTCTCAGTAGAACTGGGAAACCTCTAGTCTGCCAAATGCTTTTAACTACAACTCCCACAATTCCTCGCCTCTGGCCAGGCTGGTGGAGGTTTGTGTGAGCCAAGGGCCGAAGGTTGGCATGCTGCTGTTTCTTCCCATATTCAATTTGAGGGTTGAAGCACTTGTACGATGCTCCCACATCCACTTCAGTGGACAGGTGAAGCAGAATGCTACTGAATCTGTTCTGTACATCTGTCTGATGCATTACCGGTTGAGCCTCCCTTATCCAAAATGCCTGAAACCAGAAGCATTCCGTATTTCAGATTTTGGAATGTTTGCATATACATAATGAGACATCTTGGGAGATGGGACCCTGGTCTAAACACAAAATTCATATACAGCTTAAATTGTAAATTTAAACTGTTGTAAATTACAGGCTTCTCCCATTTATCTTATAGGTTCGGGACCAGAACGCTGTCAACAAATGGGAATGATTGGAAAATGGAAGCCATACACTGCAGAGAGCATGAGGCTCACTTGTTACTGACCACACGCACACACACACACTGCTGGCAAAGTCCCTCACCCAGCTTAGTGCCCGTTTTTCTCCTCTCAGCTTGCACTGCAAGCATCAAACAGTTCCAGGGGAGCCTCCATAGGCAAGAACTGGTGCCAGAACAGACTCCCTGTTGAACGGTTGCAACCTGTCCTTAATTTGGAAACATCAAAAGAGCAAGGCATCAAAAGGCTTCCTATATACACCGCTGTACATTATTGCTGCATATGTTGAAAACTGAATATTGTTATGGTTTTTTTTTATAAATTTATATGCTTTTCATGATTTTAAACGTTTTTAATTTATTGTTGGAAGCTGCCTTGGGTCCTACTCTGGGAGAGAAATGGCATACAAATATAATAAATAAAAAAATAACTACATCACATTGTATAATTGTTGTAAAATTGTATACTGCTCTTTTTATGCATGGTCCAACTTTTTGTCAGTTCTTCTCCTCTTGCCTTCTTCCAATACGGAACGTGAGGGAATTACGGAGGCTCGCTTGGGACTATACATGCACAAACTGTTTACACAATCTCTCAGCTGGCTTGGCATCTCTTTTCTCAACTCTCATCTCACTTGGGACTGAATGCACATGGTCCTAAGGGAGCCTCCGTAATATTCCATCACATTCCCTACAGGAAAAAGACTGGCTTCTGCTTTTCAAGTTTAAGGAGGTTTCAGATCTCCTGACAAGGAAGGCTGGACCTGTATTAGAATCATAGAATCCTAGAGTTGGAAGAGACCCCAGAGGCCATCAAATCCAATCCCCCGCCAAGCAGGAACACTCATCAAAGCACTCCCAACAGGTGGCCATCCAGCCTCTGCTTTAAAACCTCCAAAGAAAAAGGAGACTCCACTGCACTCCATGGAGGCAGCAGATTCCACTGCCAGACAGATTTGACCATCAGCAAGTTCTTTCGGAGATTCAGGTGGAATCTCCTTTCCTGCAGCTTGAATCCATTGCTCCTTGTCCTAGTCTCTGGAGCAGTGGGAAACAAGCCCGCTCCCTCCTCGACATGACATCCTTTCAGATATTTAAACATAGCTATCATGTCCCCTCTTCACCTTCTCTTCTGCAGACTAAATATCCCCAGCTCCCCCAGCCACTCCTCATAGGGCTTCATGGCTTCCAGACCCTCTACCATTATGGCTCCCCTCCTCTGGACACACTCCAGCTTGCCGATGTCCTTCTTGAATTGAGGTGCCCAGAACTGGATGCAGAATTCCAGATGAGGTCTAACCAAAGCAGTATTATCTTTTTGTAGACTGTAAGCAACTGGGCCTCAATGTAAATTCAATAACAATGACTTGTTTTGGGCCCTCACCTGACCCATAAAGCCTCACACAGGCTATCTTTCTTCTGAGCGCAACAGGGATGCTTACCCGGATGACATCCTGAGGCACTGAGGACATGCTCTGGGGCAGGATGATCACCACAGCCCCGGCCGACTGCCGAAGAGCCTTCTGGTACTGCTCGTAGGAGAAGTCCATCAGCCGCATCATCACGCAGCGGCGGCTCAGCACATCCGCCTCCACGGTGCGCGCTTCCGTGTTCAGCACAGCATTGCGGGTACCTGGAGAGAGGGAAGAGGCCTGGTGAGCAGCCATGTTCGAACTCTGGATCCACGGATGTGGAAGCCTCCCTGAACTTTGAGCTTTTTCTAGACTCTTAATTCAGGGATGGGCTTACTAAAGACCTACACAATGCATTCTTGTTTTCACTAGGAACTGGTGCAAAAGAGACACTGACTTTTAAAGCATATCCAAGTTTTAAGATCTTTGCAGTTACGGCTGCTAAGGACTCGGGGGAGAGTCTTCCAGCTGGCTGCTCCCGGGCTATTGATCTCTCTGCCAAGGGAGAAAGATCCACGGATCAGTTGCCCCCCTCTGTGCTCTCATTCTGCCAACAGGCCAAGGCCTTTTTACAGGAGTTGCCTCCCTTACTAAGCGTGTGTGAATAGTCACTTTGGCAACCCTGCCCAAGGAACAGAGAAGGGGTCTCTCTCTGTCTATGTGCATAGCTGAGTGGCAGAAATGGTATTCTGCATTCATAAGACTCCAGGCTAGAACTCAAGAGAGTACTCTGCCTCAAAGAAAGTGCTGCTAAACTTAAGAACATGACTGAACTAGAGAGACCAACAGCCTGACTTGCTATGCAACATCATAAAATCACAGAGAATTATAAACCAGGGAACCATAAATCCTGCCTGTCAGTGTCTGGCTCCAAAGGTCACTCACCCTCCTCTCCCAAATTTCTCACAGCAGGGCCTCACACAGCAGCTGCATCTTCAGAGACCAAGCAACCATATCTAGGATCAGTGGTCTTCTTAGCTAAATAAAGCTACCACATTTGTCTCGATTTACAGCACTCCCTGTGAGCATTCTGTAAGTAATCTAAGCTAAGTTAAAAAAGCCTGTGCGATTCTGGGCTGCATCCACAGAAATACAGGGTTTAGGTCAAAGGAAGTAATAGTACCACTCTTATTCTGCTTATTCCATACCTCAGCTGTCCAGTTCCAGGCCCCACAATTCAAGAAGGATATCGACAAGTCGGAATGTGTATAAAGGAGGGCAATCAAAATGGTAAAAGGCCTGGAAACCATGCCCTTTGAGGAACAGCATAGGGAGCTGGGTGTGCTTAGCCTGGAGAAGAGGAGGTGAAGAGGTGATAACAGCCAAGTTTGAATATGTGAAGGGATGACATATGGAAGACGGGGCAAGCCTCTTTTCTACTGCTCCCAAGACTAGGACACTATGGAACAACAGATTCAAACTATAAGAGATTCCACCTAAAAATTAGGAAGAACTTCCTGAAGGTAGAAGCAGTTCGACAGTGGAATAGACTGCCTGTGAATGTGATAGAATCTCCTCCTTTGAAGGTTTTTAAGCGGAGGCTGGATGGCCTTCTGTCAGGGATGCTTTGATGGACGGCAGAAAGGGGTTGGACCGGATGGCCCCTGGGGGTCTCTTCCAGCTGTATGATTCTATAACCTGGTCACTGGAAGCAGAGAAGGTGGCCGCACATGAGTCAGGAAGTTACAACTGCTACACAAACATTTAACTGAACTGACCACCTATAGTTCAAGTGTTCACATATTCAGTGTGTAAAAGTGTCTCTAATATTAAGCAGTATGAAGGCAGGATTTCAGACATTCCCTGACCAGATTTACACATAGTAATGATGAAAGTGGCCTCCTCATCCCACATAACATTTGAAGGAATGATACAAGAACACCACACTTGCAACCACATCTTCCCTTTCCAACAAAGTTAGTTACTTATACTTCATAGAAGTATACTTCATAGAGTTGGAAGAGACCACATCAAGTCCAACCAAAGAAAAATAGAGTGGTATCATCACTTCCCTGGACCTAGACGCTAGACTCCTATTGATGCGGCCCAGAACTGCACTGGCTTTTTTAGTCGCCGCATCACACTGCTGACTCATGTTCAGCTTGTGGTCTACTAACTCCTAGATCCTTTTCACATGGACTGTGGTCATTTATACTCTGCTCTCCTAATAAGCTTGAGATGGTATACATGGCTGTTTTCCTTACTCACAACAATCCTCTGAGGTAGGCCAGGCTGGGAGAGGGTAACTTGCCCATGGTCCCACAAGGCTAAGTGGAGATCTGTCCCTGGATTGGCCCAAACCAAAACTCCAAGTACTTGACCCAAACAAACACTATTACAAGGAGTAATGATATAAGGCTAGTAGCTTTACATGAGGTGTATTATGTGCTTTAAGAGACAGCATATTATAGAGGTTTAAGTGCTGGACTATGAATCTGGAAACCAGGGTTCCAATTTCCACTTGACCATCACTGGATGACCGTGGGCTAATCATACTCTCAGCCTCAGAAAAAGGCAGTGGTAACTGCTGCCCCCCACTCCTGCAACCGAATCTCGTCAAGAAAACTCTGTGCTAAGTTCATCATAGGATCACCAGAAATCAGACAGGACCTGAAGGCACACAACAACAAAAATGAAATTGACAGAGGTACTACTCCCCCCATTGAATCATGTATCTAACACTTACACACAAATATACAAACAATGGTATTAAAATAAGGGCAGGAATTCAACAGGATTAGAATAGCAGCGCGAGATAAAACAGAGATGAGCAACATTACTGAAAATAAATGCGTATCAAATAAGCAATTGTACTGAAATAGCAACATGCAATATTTGCTAGTAATCATGTATTCTGACTGTCTGGATTCTTTTGGGATACAAGAAAGCCACATCTGCGTACTGTTGGATGATTTAAAAATTTTGTGCCCAAGATACAAAAGAGAGCGAGAGAAAGACTAGCTCGTCATTATTTTGAAACCAATGTTCCCTCTGATGATGCATAAACTATACATCACCGTTAGTACAAAGAGAAAGGCCAACACATCCTTATCCACGTTATTCTAAAATCACTGCTCCCTCTAGGACCTAAATTAAACAGTACTGTTATTATTCTTTAGACAGGAAAAACAATGCATCATTATCACGGTTTCCTTTGAGAATACCTACATTATTACTATTATTATAACTGAAGAAAGTCCAACAAACTATTATACTAAAATCCTTGCTCCCTCTGAGAATACCTGAAACAAGCATTACTATCACTATAACTAGAGAGGCCAACACAGCATTATTGTAATACCACTGTTTCTTCTGACAATACATACATTTTAGGCCATTTTGTTAAGGAGAGAAAGTGACACAGCATTACTCTAACCTCACTGCTCCCTCCAAAAAGCTGTGACTTTTGAGTCACTTTCGTTATTAGAAAAACTGACGTACCATTACTCCGCTATCACACGGTTCCCTCTGAAAAGACACACCTTTATTCTAACAGATAAAACTTGCACGCCACTGCTGTAACATCGCTGCTCCTTCTGCTAGCACATACCTTTGAAACAGGTTTCTTATTAGGGAGGCAAACAAAAACACTATGACTGTCATCAACCCTGCCTCTCACAATACATACATTTTAAAGCACTTCATTTAATAAAACAGTAAAATCACTCTACTGGCTGCCAACTAGTTTCTCAGCAAAGTACAAAGAGTTGCTTATTACCTTTAAAGCCTTATTTTTATTACTTTATTACTACACAATTTGGGCCCAAGCTACCTGCAGAATCACCTTCTCCCGTACAACCTGTACTAAAGATCTATCTCTTCGGGCAGTTATTTTTTTAAACTGGTGTATTTTAAATGGTTTTATATGTTTTAGTTGTGTTGTTATCTATGTTGTACCCTGCTTCAGGGAGAGGCGGGTAATAAATTAAAAATTATTATTATTATTATTACTACTACTACTACTACTACTAATAAAAACTGACATAACATTATTCTAATATCATTGCTTCCTCTGCCATACATACTGTTATTATGACTCACCACTATCTGATATCACTACTCCCTCCAAAAAGACATACCTTTTAAATTTTACTGCTAGAGAGAAAAACTGACACATTGCTGCTCTAACACTGAAAAGATTTGTATCGTCAGAGGGAGCAGCAATCACTTTACTAGTAAAGAGGAAAATTGACAGTGTTAACTCAATATCATGACTCCCTTTGCAAAGGCATAATAATAAAAAAGTGATTTTAAATTAGAGAAAAAGCTGGCATAACCCTACTCTAATATCACTGCTCTCCTGACAATACATACCTTTGAAATTGCTTATTAAAGAGAAAAGCCAGAAAAAACACATTATTCTAACATCTCTGCTTTCTCTGACAATGCTTACATTTTTAAATCATTTCACTATTAGACAGAAAAACCCACACATTATTCTCACTGCCGCATCTGATACTACGTACATTTTAAACCATTTTATTAGACACAAATACTGACAAGCTGCTGCTCTAATATCACTGCTCCCTCCGACAATATGCTTCTTTGCAATCACTTTATTATTAAAGAGAAGTACTGGCATGTCATTATTCTACTACTACTGCTCCCTCCAAAAGGCATATATTTTGTAAAAATCCCTCCATTATCAGAGAAAAACTGGCACACAACTACTTCAGCATCACTCCTCCATCTGACAACACACGTCTTTGCAACCACTTAATGACCGAAGAGGAAAACGGACACAAGCATTAATCTCGCATCACAGCCCCCACTAACAACACATACATTTTAAATCACTTCACCATTAGAGACGAAAAAGTGACACGGCATTCTTCCGCTATCGCTCCACAACATTATTCTATTCCCTCTGACAACACGTACCTTCGAAACTGCTCTATTATTAAAAATTGGGAAAAAAATTACTCTAATATCCCTGCTTCCTTTGACAATACATACATTTGAAGTCACTCCATTATTAGAGAGGAACAGCTGACCCATTATTCTAATATCACTGCTCCCTATACTGCAAACTATTCTTATTAGAAAGACTAGCATGCTGCTTTTAAATCACTTCTAGGAAAAAAAATCACACAACATTAATCTAACAGCACTGATCTCTCTCCCATATATACATTATACCCCAGTTATTTATAATGATGATACTTTATCATAACGCCTACGTGGGAAGGGGGGGTCCTCATTCTAACCTTTTATATATCCATATGTGTGTGTGTGTGTGTGTGTGTGTGTGCATGTATAACTTACTAATTCAATAAATAAGTAGAGTATAAAGAAGGAGCAGCCTGTAATATTCCAAACTAACAACTACCCCAACATTTTTATAATCATGATAATCCATGCATACATTACAGACCAGTTATTTATAATATTTATCATAATGCCTACATGGGAAGGGAGGTTTCCTCATTCTAAACCTTCTCTCATATATAGATCTATAGATAAAATATAAATAATTTATTTAATAAAGAAATATAAATAATTTATTAATTTAATAAAGAAATAAAGGAAGGGTGTGAGGGGGGTGGGCAGGATGCAGCCCGCCCTACTCCCAAATTTATAATAATAATATATTTCTATTTGTTACCCGCCTCTCCCCGGGCTCGAGGTGGGTACAACACAGATACAAGTAAAAACAAATTACGGCTCGAATGCCCTTTTTTAAAGGGGGCTGGCAGGGTTTCCCCCTCCTCGTCCTCAGGGAGCCTCTGCCCTCCGTCCCTCGGGGGACTCACCGTAGGCCTGGCCGCCGAGCTCGTACTGCTGCATGCGGTAGACGGTGAACTCGTGGGCGGCCGAGGCCGGCGGCGGCCCCAGCAGGAGGAGCAGGACGGCGGGCAGGACCAGGAGGAAGCTGAGCGGCAGGCACGAGGCCTTCAGCAGCACCGAGCCCAGCACTTCCTCGCCGGCCTCCTCCAGCATGACGAACGGCGGGCCGGGAGTCGCTTTCCGACGGAGGGTCTTAAGTCTCCTCAGGTAAAAATCGCCTCAGCCGGAGGAGGCCCGGGGCACGCCGGGAAATGGAGTCCGAAAGGGCTCTTTTTTCTTCACGTCTCGCGAGAGTTAGCCCTTCTGCTCGTTTTCAGAAAGAAACAGTGAGCGCAAGGCACGCCGGGAAACGGAGTTATACCTCATCTTGCGAGAGTTATAGCCCGCCTTCCCCTGGCTGCTATTTCAGCTAGCGCAGGGCACGCTGGGAAACGGGGTTGTACCTCGTCTCGCGAGGGCGACCTCAACCTCTCACCGCCTCAATGTTTGTCCCTCAGAAGAGGTATGAGAACGCAAGGCACGCTGGGAGACGGATTCCACCTCGTCTCGCGAGAGCTCGCGCGACGAGACCTACGGACTCGGACTCCATTTCTAAGAGCACCTCCTCTCGCGAGGCATGCTGGGTAGTGGGATGCAGACCCCTCTTTCCCTAATTTCTCATCTCTATGATTTCGGGCGAGGAGGTGTCGCTCTATCCCGCACCATCTCTATTGGTCAAAAAAATAAAATTTCTAGAAAAATTAGAAAAAAGTTCTTTAGGCGGGGAAACCACCAATGAAGACTGGGATGAGACTCAGCCATCCTCAATCGCTTGGTCTCCAGCTTGTTGGATTGCAACACCCATCATCCCCAACCGGTTGGGGATGATGGGAGCTGTAGTCAAACATACCTGGCTATGTTTGGAAAGACCCCTCTGAGGTTCTGTATCTCTGAGCTATGCCAACACAACCTGTGTTTAATTTTATTCCTGTCTCTTCAGTGTGTGAAACAGCTACTGGGTTACCTCTGAGCATATACAGAGTGCAAAATCCATGCTATGAAAATCATTGTTTCTGTGTTACAGGATAGCAGAACTTCATGTTAAAAAAAAAAACCAAATACACTTCGGATGAACAGGATTAAACTTTCTGTTCCTAAATCTTAATTTCTTTTCTTTTTAAATTATGGTGAAGATATTTTTTAAATAATAATAGAATAGGGCTCAAAAAACCTCATCAAAGGGGGGGTCTTCTCCCCTTTATTTCTTTTCCTTTTTCCCTTTCCTTTTTTTTTTCCTGTCTTTTTTTAGTTAGATTTGTACATATGTGGTGGAATGTTATATATAATTTATATATAATTATATATAATTTATTATATATAACATATAATAAATTATATATAATTTATATAATTATATACTATACATATAATTTAAATATAAAATATATAATTATTATATACTGTGTGTTTTTTTTGTATCTATATTATGTACCGTCATGCACGTATTATGTTATGTATTATGTGTTATATTATGTGACATGAGGTCTTTTGTATTATGTGTTATTGTTATCACTGTTATTTCTGTGCTTGTGTTTTTTAATAAAAATATTGAAAGAAAAAGAATACGAGGTCTTCGGGGAAGGTCGGAGGGGAGAGATGGGTGAAAAGCACCCAATCTGTAAGCATTGGAGTCGGAGCCTGGGAAAGTTACTATTTTAGACTACGACACCCAGAAACTCCTGAAGAAGACTGTATTATTATTAATATTAATATTAATATTAATATTAATATTAATAATGGGATGTTGGGTACATGATTGGTTTAGCATGCATGCCCGGATACCTGATGCCCACCAGACTGGCATGGAAGTAACATATTTGGAGATTTTTTTCCCCCATTAAATTGTAGAAATATATAAAGGATAGTGGCTTCTCTTTGCTTGGCAGCCTGATTTGTGGAAACCTCCTTGCAGGAAATACAGTTATTTTTGAACCTCACCCCGGTGTGTGTGTGGTTTTCGGCTGGACAGAACCGGAACCCGCGTGTCGGTCGCGGCGCACGGGCTTCGGGTTTTAAAGCCCCCTTGGGAAAACGAAGCGGCCGCCTCTTCACACGTCGGCCCCCCGGCCGGACCCCAGAACGTGGAGCATCACATGTTCCTTTCGTGCTGTTTTTTTATTTGCAAGCCGGGGCACGACTGCAAAAAAGGCGCCACCCTGGTGAAAATTTTGGGGAGGGAGGGAAAGAAACCACAAGTTCTGGGGTAGCGGCTCTGGTTTGCATGGCAGACAGGAAAGGCGTCGAGTCTGCCCGAGTTAAACCGCAAGCCCCTTTTTGTTCCGTTTACACTCAGAAACCGAGTGAACAGAGAACTGAAGCTTCCTTCTAGGTTGGTGGTGGGATTTGTTGCAAATGGCCCCTGCCACCCCCCAAGCATCTGCTGTCTGAGGCAGTTACCCCACTGCCCCATGGCTAGCCCGGGCCTGATGCTGAATTTCCAAGGTAGAGGGCATTTAAAATGTTAAGGATATAAAAATACCGGCATCCCTTGCTTTTCGATAACCCCTTTTTCAACGTTCCGCTCTTCCAACCATTGCAAAATTATAGGTATGTACCGTTCTTGCAACGAAGGAATCTGCTTTTTTGTTAGTTCTTCTCTTGCTTTCTTCCTCTAGGGAACACGTTCGCTTTAAAAAGAAGGCAAGAGAAGAAAGAGAGAGGAAAGTCTGGGTTCTGATTTTCAACCAATTCCACATTCTGAGAGCGCCCTGGTCCCGAAATTGTCGGATAAGCCCCCCTTATCGGTACTCCCACCTTGCCAACAAGAATCAAGAATTCAGAGGCCATTTCTGCACTACACTGTTATACTGCTATTATTCCACTTTCAGCACCCTGTGGGATCCTGGGGTTTGCAGTTTAGGGAGAGGCACTTGGAATTCTGAGCCGGAGAGCTCTTTAGCCTCAGTAAACTACAAATCCCAGGATTCCACAGGACGTTGGAAGTGGAATAATAGCGCTATAAGAGTGTAGTGCGGAAATGGCCCTAGCCCACTTAACCTGGAACAGTATGCAAAGGAATCTTGCAGCCCCTTTGAGACTAAGGGCCTTGAGGACACCTACTCAGCTAAAACAGGAAGTTTTGTTTATTTATTTATTGCATTTATATGCTACCTGTCTCCTGGAGTGGGACCCAAGGCGACTTGCAAAAAGAATCCATTACAACCTAGCAATATTTAAAAGCAAAAAAAGAACAATTCCAAATCCTCATGTCGGAGCAGCAGGAGAAAAAAAATGTTTAAAAGGTATACAAAAGTTGGTGTGTTTTTTTTAAAAAAAGCATACTTTCCCAATAAGAAGTCACCCTGCAGGCAATTACACACCAAAAGTCTGCTTGAATGGAAAGATCTTTTCCCGTTGGCGAGAGGAAAGCAGGGACGGGGCCGGGCTAACTTCCCACGACCCCCTGTGTTATGTCGATTTTCTATCCGACGGCACAGTGCGGAAAAATCAGGGCTGGAGGTATCAAGGTTTTAGCCAAGACGGTTATAAAGAAGAATTAAGATTCCACAGTCAAGCCCTCTGTATCCATGGGTTTGGCATCCGTGGGTTCGGCCAGCCACAGTTCGAAAATATTTGGGGGAAAAGAAAACAGAACGCAAACCTTTATTTTTCCACGCACTGAGCGCCATGCTAAGGCCCAGGCGTGCCTTGTGTCGCCTTCTGCCATTTCACAGATCGTCCGACTCTCTCTGGCGCTCGAGTTGTTCGCCGTTTGATATAACGGGCACCATTTTACTATGTTGCTGTATATGGTGGAACTTGAGTAGCCGTAGAATTGGGTGTCCTAGAAATCAGATATGGAGGGCCCACTGGAGTCCTGAAAAGGTCGGACCGTTTCTGCTCCACATTTTTGGAGAGGAGTCAAGCCTTTAAGGAGGAACACGGAAAAAGATGCTTAATACTGTAGTCCACGGTGGTACGAGGAGTCGAGCGTCTATTCTTGCGGCGCGACGCGGAACCGAAGGTGGGGGCGCTGAAGAATCCAGATTCCACTCCAGAATCCAGTGCAAAAGAGTCGAGGTTCCAGTCCACGTCCGGGACGGAGAAAAGCCAAGAGTCTAGAACAATCCTGAAGCGTCGTCGGCCACCACCGCGCTCATCATGCTCGAATTGCTGGAAAGGGGTTGCCGCCCTCTTCTGAGATGGGCCATCGGGCTACGAAAGCTCTCCCGCAGCCTCAGCGAGCTCTCCGTGGCCGTGGAGGAGCTTGTGGGGGAGTTGGGGGCGACCACACCGCGCCAGCCGGCCCAGATGCAGCAGCAACAGAGAAGCTCTTTGAAGGCCGTCTTCACCTCCTTGCTTCGTAAAGAGTAGATGATGGGGTTGATGAAGGAGTTGGTCACCGCCAGGGTCAAGATCCAGCCAAACATTTCGTGGAGCTTCCCCGTCTTGTCGGCCCAGGTATAGTCCATTACCAGGAGGACAAAGAGGGGTATCCAACAGACAAAGAAAGCCAGGAGGATCAGGGATACAGTCTTCAGCAACCGCAGTGACCTCCTGTGTCCGGACCTTAACACAGTCTGCTTGGTGCTTCTCTGGACCCAGCAATAGATGGAGGCGTAGAGCCCCACGACGCCTACCAACACCACGCTGAAGATCACCACGGAGAAGAGGATGTAGTTTTTGGAATAGAGAGGCAGCAGCGTGGAGCAGCTGCCGACGTGGCAAAGACAGTTCCAACCCAGCAAGGGGAGCAAGCCGATCAGGACGGCCAAGAGCCAACAGAAGACAATGAGGCACCGCAAACGGATGGTTTTGCTACGCTCGTTCTCCGCTATGGGCCTCACCATGGCGCTGTAGCGCTCGACGGCCGTCACCAGCAGGCTGAAAGTGGAGGCGGCCAGGGCGACGAAAAGAACCCCCTCGCGGAGAAACCACTGGGTGGGCGTCAGCTGGAAAGTCCGGCTGCCGGACAGGCAAAGGTTGACCAAGTAGGCGATCCCGGCCAGCAGGTCGCTGAAAGTGATGCTAGCAAGGCACGAATAGACCCATCTTCGGGCTCGTATTTTTCGTATGATGGCCAACAGCACCAGCAGGTTTTCTAAGATGATCAGGCAGCTGGCAGCGACGATGACCATCTTGAGAGCGTTCATTTTGTCCTCCTCCGGTTTCCGGTTGGTCATCCTCCCGGTATAGTTGTAATGATACAAAATGATGTTGCTGGTGGCGTAGCAAAGATCTGGGCCGCGGACCGAGGCGACATGGGGCCCTGGGATGGAAGCGGGAATCCATGTCGAAGGAGAGGAGGAGGAAGAGGAGAACGGCGGCAAGAGTTCGTGGTCATCCATGTTGTGCAAAAACGCCCTCCGAACAGTTAAGCCGGAGAGTCGGGACAGAAATGGTTAGAAAGGTAAGTAAAGAAGGATCAATATGGAAACAGTTAGAGGGATAAATACGGAAATGAGCACATGAATGCCTCGAAGAATCAGGATGGAGGAATCAGGGTAGGAACAGTTAGGGGAATAACGATGGAAGGATCAGTACATAAACAGAAGGATAAAATACGGAAGGAGCAGTACGCGAACAGACAGAAGGGTAAGTATGGAAGGATCTGTATGGGATCAGTTAGAACAATAATTTCAGAAGGATTGGCATGTGAATGGATAGAAGAAAGCACCAGCTGAAGGCTCAATATGGGAAGAGAGGGATAAGTACAGAAGGACTGGTAAATAAACAGCTAGAAGGATCAGTATGGGAAGAGACAGAAGGATAAGTCGGGACGGATCCGACGGGAAGAGTTGGAGGGATAAATACGGCAGGATCAGTATGGAAGGACAAGCCTGGAAGGATCCGTACGGGAACAATTATAGGGATAAACACGGAAGGATCGGTATGTAGACGGAAGGGTAAGTACAGACGGATCAGTACGGAAGGGTAAGTCTGGAAGGATCCGTACGGGAACAATTATAGGGATAAATACGGAAGGATCGGTATGTAGACGGAAGGGTAAGTGCAGAAGGATCAGTACGGAAGGGTAAGTCTGGAAGGATCCGTACGGGAACAATTATAGGGATAAACACGGAAGGATCGGTATGTAGACGGAAGGGTAAGTGCAGAAGGATCAGTACGGAAGGGTAAGTCTGGAAGGATCCGTACGGGAACAATTATAGGGATAAATACAGAAGGATCAGTATGTAAACGGAAGAACACGTATAGAAGGATCTGTATGTGAATAGTCAGATTCTTCCGGTCAGAAGTCTGGAAGAATCCGTACGGGAACAGTTAGAGGAATAAGTACGGAAGGATCGGTACGGAAGTGGTTCGGCACGGTAACTGTGGAAGGAACGGTGCGTTTATGGTCAGAAGGATCAGCACTATCCTATTAGCGGGAGGATGGTGCCTTTGAGGAAAAGCTGTCCATCAAAGCAGAAGGTCTCATGACATCTGATGAAGGAAAACGGCAGCCGGAGCTTTGGGATGTTCGCGGGTGCGCTCGGAACCGAGCGGAATCAAAAGTCTGCGCGAGGCAAGGCCGCGGGGGTCGGATGACAACGACCGTCGACGGGTCTTCGGACGGCGGAAGAAAAAGAGCTTCGCCCCAGCACCCCCAGCAGGCAGGGAGGGGAAGACGCCACCGCGGCGCTAGACGCCCTCGGAGGGAACGGTCTACAAGGGACGCCCCGTCCAGAGCGAGGCCCGACGTTCCAACATGGCTGCCAACGTGGAGATTCTGGGAAGGAGAAAGAAGAAAAGGGAGTCAACAAGAGGCCCCCGTTGCAACGCCGCGAGGGCATCGGAGGGCATCGTTTCCTGTTGTTCAGAGCTTGTTTCCTGTTCTTTCCGAGCAACGTTAATCTCTCCCATCATCTGCTCGTTTGGGGAAGGGTGGCACTGTTTCATAACGATGCTCAACCACCTGACGGTGTTTATTCTTTCGGCCATCGGCATGACCCTAAACCTACGTCATTCTATTTTCCTGAACTGTTCTGCAAGAAACCGGCAGCGCGTGCGTGCATTTTGGTGCAATGATAGGTAGGGAAGCGTGTTGTTGCTGAACTCCAGCTCCCATCATCCCCGGCATGCCTGGCGTAGGGACCAAAACGGTGGACACTGCACCTAGGAAAGTCATCCCAGGTGGTAATTTTGTGTTTAGAACAGGCTAGGAAATCCGTAGCCCACCGGATGTTGGTGGACTCCAGCTCCCGTCATCCCCGGCCATCTCGCATACTGGGGCTGGTGGGAGTTAGAGTCCCACATTATCGACGGGACTGCACCCTCCTCCCCCGTTTTAGATGAAAAACGTTGCAGGAGGAGGGAGAGAAGTAAGAAAAAAAACATAACTTTTAAAAATATCCAACCGATATTAAAAACATCCAATCCAAAAATATCCAACCCATACCCAACTTTTAAAAATATCCAACCAATCCAACCGGTTTAAAAAGGAATGCAATTCGTCTTTGAACTGCCCTGTCAGTATCCTATGGAATCCTGGGATGTATAGTTTGCCGTCGTGTGCCCTCGGGTTGTTTCTGACTTGTGGTGAACAGAAGGCAAACCTATCGCACAGTCTTCTAGAGGCTGAGAGTGTGTGACACACCCAAAGTCAGGGAGGGATAGATAGAATTCTCAGCCAGAGAGCTCCTGTGCCTCCCCGGACTGCAGAGCCCCATGGCTCGAACCACCCGTGGCTTGAAAATATTCCAAAAATCTCAGAAGTAAAATTTGATTTTATATAAGGGGCGCCATTTTACTACACCATGGGACATAATGAGACTTAAGCATCCACAACTTTTGATATCCACGGCTGTGTACGGCTGGAACCAAACCTTGCTGGATACCAAGGCCCACTGTGTATATTATATTACATATAATATATCTATCAGAAATATATTTTCCTCTTTTTTTTGTTTGGCCTCCTTCCTGTCTTGCTCTCTATTTTTCTATAATTTTTTCTGGAAGACGCTTTGTACTTTTAGCTATCAACAATACTCTTTATGCTTTTTCTGTCTTGTTCGATTATCTTTTCTTAAACTTGATTAAAAAATATCTTTTTTTAAAAAAAGATTTAGCCCGCAGTCTCAGCTGTCCTGGCGTCTTCTCAGGGTTTTTTTTTTTACCCCAGTTCCCATCATCCCCAGCCACAGGCCGCATTAACCGGGGATGAGGGGGACTGCAGTCTTCACTGCTTGGAAGGCACCAGGGTAAAGAAGGGCAATGCCGGGATTTAAAGGGAAATAGTAACATCCTGTACCTTGGGGTACTATAAATCTTTTGCAATAGGTGTCAGAGTGCCGAAATACCAAGAGAACAAGCTGTATTTTTAGCTATTGAATCATAACCGGGGCAGGGGGGGAGGAATAATGTAGAAAATTCTCTTTTATGGGACGAAAAGTAAGTTTTGCCGTGAAGAAAGTTGAGAAATATGTTACAGTAAACTCCCATCCTATCTATTTTTTTTTCCTAAGTAGTACAGTTTTGTATTGGCTGGGAGTGATGGGACTTGTAGTCTCCCTGGAGGATGCCAGGGTGGGAAAGTAAAGAGAGAAAAGGGCAGGTACGGAAAAGGAAAACACAGGCCCGGCACTGAATTAATCTTGGATGGATGGACGGATAGACGGATTTTTTGGGTAGAATCCTGATTTTTGGATTTCGCTGCCTCTTGAAATCAGCCAAATCAGGATCGTGAAGACTGGAATCTTGATTTCCACTCAAAGGTAACCGACTACTGAAATCAAGTCAAGCGGCCTCGGTCTCATGAGGACTAGAATCTTGATTTCTAGTTGCCTATGTAAATCCGCCAAACCTCACGCAACGTTTGTGAAGGTTAGACGACCGGTTTCTCAGCTCGAAGCAGCCGCCTATGGAAATCAGCCAAGCTTCACCCAGGATCGCGAGGACTAGAACCCGGGCCAAGATTCTACACCAGCGTTTGTGGCATAATGTCATGAATCTGTTGCTACGTTGCAGAAGCCCAACAAAACTGCGTCGGTGAATTGCAAATTTGCATAGCAGGAAAAGGCAAGAGGGCACCAATGCCCGTCACAGAATCATGGAATCCTAGAGTTGGAAGAGACCCCCAGGGGCCATCCAGTCCAACCCCGGCTATGCAGGAACACACTTCCAAGCGTTCCCAACAGATGACCGTCCGGCCTCTGCTTAAAAACCTCCAAAGGAGGAGACTCCACCACACTCCATGGAGGCAGCAGATTCCACTGCCGGACAGCTCCGACCGTCAGGAAGTTCTTCCTGAGGTTCAGGTGGAATCCCCTTTCCTGCAGCTTGAATCCATTGCTCCTTGTCCCGGTCTCTGGAGCAGCAGAAAACAAGCTTGCTCCATCTTCCCTATGACATTGCTTCAAATATTTAAACATGGCTATCAGGTCCCCTCTTGATCTTCTCATTGGGCCCTTTGGATGTGCATCAGGCACAGCTGTCCTTCCACATTTATGGGGTCTGGGGGTGCAAGACCCTTGGTAAAGGGGGAAAGCCACAAACACTCCTACACTACCGCCCGGGAGTGTGGTGGAGTCCGGAAATTTGGAAACGGAGGCTGGGTGGCCGTCTGTCGGGAATGCTTTGACGGTGCATTCCTGCACGGCAGAACAGGGTTGGACCGGAGGGCCCTTGGGGGTCTCTTCCAACTCTACGATTCTTTGCCGTACAACGGCCACTTCTGCCGTACGCCGGGCACTTCTAACATGCTCCAGGACTTCCTAGCTAGATGCAGGTTAGCGCCTGTCGCGGCTTGGGTCGCGTGCGTCATTTTCTCCACCGCTGTGAAACGGAGGCCCGTATCCACGGTTTGAGCCTCGGATCACAACCCTGGAGACCGGGATTCGAGTCCCCGCTCGGCCGTGGCAACCCACCTCGGCTGCATCCCACCCTCTCGGGTTCGGCTTACAGTCACCGCAAAATGACCGGAAGGCGCGCGGCCAGAACAGCGTAGTAACGTCGCCGCCACCCCTGGGCTTAAATACGGGCATTGCAAAACTGCTCCTCGTGTGCCTCGGTCCACTTATGAAGTTCCCATGTGAATTGCTGCCCTTCCTATTTAGGAGGGGAAAAAAAAAACTATTGCTTGGTGGTGGAGCACCTCTTTCGTTTGCACGCAAAAGCGCACGGGTTCGGTTCCTCCCAGCTAGAAAGAGAAGCTTGCAAGAGGCTGTCAACCAGAGCAGGCAGCATCAGGTCAGGTTGACAAAAACATCATTTCCCCAGATTTAAATGTTATTTTAATTATTCTAATGCTTCACATAAAATCATAGCATCGTAGGGTTGGAAGAGGCCCCCAAGGGTCATCTAGTCCAACCCCGTTCTGCCATGCAGGAACCCAAATAAAATCACTCCCGACAGACGGCCATCCAGCCTCTGCTTAAAAACCTCCAAAGAAGGAGACTCCACCACACTCCACGGAGGCGGCAGATTCCACCGCCGGACAGCTCAGGAAGGTCTTCCTGAGGTTTAAGTGGAATCTCTTTTCCTGTAGTTTGAACCCATTGCTCCTTGTCCTAGTCTCCTGAGCAGCAGAAAACAGGCTAGCTCCATCTTCCACATGACTTCCTTTCAGATATTTAAACATGGCTATCGTGTCCCCTCTCAAACTTCTCTTCTGCAGACTAAATCCATATCCGTGCCCCGTGGCTTCCAGACAAGGGAAAGTAACGGGTGAGGGTTTTGTTATCTCAATCATCCTTGTCCACTCAGGAAATTTCACCACTGAGGGAGAGAGGACGGGTCCCATTTCCCCAGAATCACCAGTACCTTGATATTTATGGAAAGGGTCACAGCTCCAAGAGCCGGAAAGCCCCAGAAAGCCCACAGCGAAGGGTGGTACCGGGCACTCCCCACTTGGGAACACTGCCCTCCCTAAAAGGCAGAACGAAGCTATCAGAGAATGGGAAGGCTCCCATGAGGACATCTAGACCAACCCCACATTTGCTGCAGAAGAGCAATGTTGTAAGAAAAGTTTTTTTGGGGGGGAGGAATGGCTTGTGGGGCAACCCATTGCCCTAAACCAGAATTTGTCCAATTGCATGCCCTCCTCCCACTTTCTACGGGCTGGCTGGGGATGATGGGAGTTGCAGTCCAACATCAGAAAAGAGATAAAGGGGGCAGATAGAAAACCCGCGTATTCTGGTGTGTAATCAGTATTATAGCACAGTTAGGGTCTCAAGGGTCGGAGTGGCACGGGTTAACTTATTTAAATCAGAAGCTAGAAAAATCAAGATTCTAGTCTTCGTGATCCCGCTTGAGGTCTGACCGATTTAGATAGAAGCTTCCTTAGGCTACAAATCAAGATTCTCGTCCTTTCGATCCTGAGTGAAACCTGACTGGTTTAAAACCGAGAAGGATCTCTCTGTAATCGTATCACCATCATCTACATTTCCATCTGACTTTCGCCCCCCCAAGGCCGAGAAACTCACTCAAGGCGGCGTGCAAATTAAGATGATGACAAAATAATGCAAAGCATACAAAAAGCCGGCATCGAAAACAGCTTGAAATGACAAACCGTCGTAAAAAGAATTTAAAACACAAACTTTAAAAGAGAGGGGGGAGAAAGTTTAAAAAGTACAACTCAATGCAGAAACCGGATTACAGCCCTTATCTTAAAAGCCTTAAACTCTAAAAGCTTGGAAGGGAGTTTCAAAGTCTAGGCGCCACCACCAAGACGGCTCTGGATTCATATTCCAGGCGGAGCGATTCCAACTAAAACTTTCGGAAGCATTTCCCAAGAGCAGTTTGACAGCGGAATCTGCTGCTGCCTGGAGCAAGCCTGTTTTCGGCTGCTCCAGAGACTAGGACGCGGAGCAATGGCTTCGAACTTCAGGAAAAGAGATTCCACCTAAATATTAGGAAGAATTTCCCGATGGTAAGAGCAGTTTGACCATGGAATACGCTGCCTGGGAGTGTGCCGGAGTGCCCTTCTTCGGAGGTTTTTAAGCAGAGGCTGGATTCCCATCTCTCAGGAATGCTTGGATGGGTGTTCCTGCACAGCAGGGGGTTGGACTGGATGACCTTTGGGATCTCCTCCCACTCCGTGATTCTGCATGCCCACCTGTGTCAGATCCTTGAACCCGCTCATCCCACTTGGACTCACCTACCACCGTTGACTTTTGGCTAAATCTCTGCAGCCGCTCCGCGGAGGGCCAGCACGCAGACCTCTCAGGGTGGAAATGAGACAAATCCGTGTCCTTGCATCTGCCTTAAAAAGCAAGGTGTTTGTCTGCAGGGCTCTTGTAAAGTCATTTGGGGTGTGTTTTTTAAAAAAGCGCACACATACAGTGACATTTGCCCTACCTTGCCAAAAAGAAAAAACCCAAGAGGAAGGGGTTATTGCACCACACCCAAAACCGCTGTTTTGGTGTATAGCAGGCTGGAACGCACCCAAGGCTCAGAAAAACAACCCAGCACCACCTCAACCGGCCTTCTCCCCCCTCCCCTTGCCTTCTGTGCCTTCAAGTTTCCTGTTGGCTTACGGCAAGCCTGCGGATTTCATGGGGTTTTGTCAGGCAAGGGATCCGCAGAAGGGGCTTGGTCAGTTCCCTTCTCCGAAATGTACCCTACGGCACCGGGCGTTCATTGGCGGACTCCCACCCAACTATTAACCAGGGCTGACCCTGCTTAGCCTCCACGATCAGAAAGGGTCTCTGAGCTTCTCTGAGACTCACTTATGGAGCTGTTCCTGCATCTGAGGGCTGTAGGAACAGGTGAGGCAAGGTTCCCCTATTTTCCCTGTTTAGAGGAGGCACAAGCCACTGTGGACAGAGGCCCGCATTCATAGAGTCACAGCGCTGGAGGAGACCCCAGGGGCCATCCAGTCCAACCCCATTCTGCTACCCAGGAAGACACAATCCAAGCACCTGTGACAGACGGCTATCCAAGCTCTGTTTAAAAACCTCCAAAGAAGGAGACTCCACCACACTCCGAGGCAGCAGCGTATTCTATCGAACCGCTCTTACCATCAGGAAGTTCTTCATATGTTTAGGTGGAATCTCCTTTCCTGCAGCTTGAGTCCATTGCTCCTTGTCCTAGTCTCTGGAGCAGCAGAAAACAAGCTTGCTCCATCCTCCACAGGACATCCCTTCAAATATGTAAACATGGCTATCAGGTCCCCTCTTCACCTTACCTTCTCCAGGTTAAACATACCAAGCTCCCTAAGCCTCTCCTCATAGGATCTTCAAAGCCCCCAGAAACCCTCTCTGTATAACATGGTTGTCAATGATCGGGGATTTGGGGAGTTAGGGGCCAACAACATTTGGGGTATCAAGTTCGGGAACCCCTGTTCTTGCAAAGAGGTGAGGCAGGAAATATTTTCCTCTGTTATTACATCAGCAAAGGAGATCATTACTATTATAATGGACCGCTTAGAAATATTACTTTTGGTACTACAACTCCCACAGTGCCCCAGGAAGCAGGGCTTACTGGATATGAGATTCTAGGGGCCTTTCTGCACTACACTGTTCTAGTGCTATTATTCCACTTTCAACATCCAGGGGAACGCCGGGGTTTGTAGTTTACTGAGGCCCAAGGGCTCTTTGGCCGAGAATGTTCAATGCCCTTCCCTGAACTCCAACCCCAAGATTCCACAGGAGGCTGAAAGCGGAATAATAGCACTATAACAGTGCAGTGCGGAAAGGCCCTAAGCGTTACACGGTGGATTGTCAGTATCCCTTAGGGTTTGGCTCCAGGAGCTGTCGTGGAGACCAAAATGGATACCGTTATGTACCGCGGTGTAGTAAAATGGCAAAATCAATGTTTGTTTTTTGGGGGGGGATTTTTTTCCGGAATATTTTCAAGCCACGGTTGGTTGAATCCGTGAATGCGGCATCCATGGACGCGGAGGGCCAACCGTAGAGTTTTAAAAAGAGAATATTCCCCTGATCTCCACGATGGATGCACACGCCTTGCCATCCCTACGAAGCAAACCGTTTATTGCGGCCTCGAGACGCCGCAGAGGAAAGAACCCGGTTGGGACAAAACGGAGCCGAAACCCCCAGAATCGGAGCGTCCCAAGACGCCAACCTCAGTCGCAAGCGGTCATCATATCGCAAAGGCAGCAGCAGCAAAGGGCGGCCAGGCAGGCCTGGAGGCAGGCGGTCAGAGGGTCACCTCTCCTTCGCTCCTCCACGATGTACATCGTGTGCCTGGGCCCGTAGGCGTAACCCGGAGGCACCGGCCCCGAATGTGGCGGGTAGCCTTGGTATCCGTACGGAGGGTAGCCTTGGTAGGCGCCGTAAGGTCCCGACAAGTAGGTTGGATACGGCTGGGCTCCCATTTGCTGGGGGTATGGGGCCCTGGCGGGCGCACCGGGGTAGGGCGGAGGATTACTGGGGTCCATGGTCTAATGCTCGCGTCGCTCGTTCTCGGCCGTCTCTTTCCTCTCCCTTCCTTCCGCGCTGTCTCCTCTGCGTCTCTTCCGCCACGGCTTCGCTGTCCTTCCGCTCCTTCTTCTCCGCGTCCCTTTTTTTGCAACGGTGGCTCCTTTCGCCTGCTCGCTCTTGCCCGTCTCCCGCCACGGCTGTCCCCGCTTCTGCGCCGGCTCCTCTTCCGCAACCGTCTTCTGGCCTTCCGCTTGTTCTCGGTTTTGCCGCTCCTGCCAGCGTTGCCCCTTTCTCCTGCTAATTCTCTTCCGCGTCTTCCACAATTGCCGCCCCTTCCTTCCACGGGTCTTTGTCGGCGTCTCTCCCACGGCGGCTACTTGTCCTTCCGCTCGGTCTCGCCTCCGTCTCTTCTCCAGCGGCCGGTCCCCCCTTCCGCTCGTCTTTATCCCTGCGTCTTCCGCGAAGGCCGAGCCTTCTTTGTCCTTGTCTGTACCTTCCTCCTTCCTTTGCCGCACTCTTGTCTGTGTCTCTTCCGCGGCAGCTACTTTGTCCTTCCGCTCGCTTTTCTCCGTGTCTCTCCTGCGATTACGGCTCCGTCCTTCCGCTCGCTTTTTATCTCTGCGTCTTCCTCAACGGCTCGGCCTTCCCTCCGCACTTTCTCATCCGCGTCTCTTCCACAGCAGCTCTCCTTCCTCCTCCTCGTTCTTCTCTGTATCTTCCGCAACGGCCGAGTCGCCTTCCACTCGCCGTTGTCTGCGTCTCTTCCGCAAAGCTACCCGTCCGTCCACTCGGATTTGCTTGTGCGTCTTCCGCAACGGCTGCTCCTTCCTTCTCTTTGTTCCCGGTGTTATTCCCGCCACGGCGGGTGCTTCTTTCCGCTTGCTGTTATCCCTGCCTCTTCCACAACGGTTCTTCCACACCTTTTGTCTCTTCCGCAACGGCTGTTGCCCGCCTTCTGCCCCTACAAACAGATCGGTGGGAGAAAAGCCATTTTATTTTTATTCAAACCGAGAAAACCTTTCCTTCCAAAGAAGCACAGGAAGAAGCGGGGTGGAACGCCGTTGCCGAGGTTCCGAGGAAAGAGTCAGATACAAAATGGCCACTGAAGAAATTGGGACGAGGGAAAATTGCTTTTTAAAAATGAGAAGAATTTTCCAAAACGCCCAAATTTTTGGAAGAGCTGATTGGTTAGTGCCTATTTATTTATTCACCGCTCAAAGGGTTCTACCAAATTCCTCTCCATCATGAGTTGGGATCCGAAACGTAGACGGAGGATTTCGGACATTAATGATATCATCTAGCGACTTCCATTTCTTTAAGGTAACGGACCCGCTCCAGGTATTCATCTTGCCCTTAAAGGAAAAAGCTAAACAAGGGTGCTGAATGCTACCCTTGAATTAGGTTCAGCACTGTGGATAGGCCCCTCTGAAGTTCGGACTACAATCCGGACCATGCTGTGTCTTTATGAAGGACTGCACCCCAAAATACGGGATTTTTTTCAGCATCTTGTTCAATTTATGTAAAAGGAAAATTTCTCAGCTTGCTAAGAGGGGGTGGTCTCTTATAATAATGGATACTTGCCTCCCTATAAGGGAAAAAGTTTCTGGTCCTCAAAGAAGAGACAGCCCTTGCAATAAGGGACACTTGGCAACCCCAACTGCAAGTCCCAGCAGCCGCAGACAGCACAGGCATGCTGGGAGTTGCAGTCCAGCAGCATCTGGAGGGCCACACGCTCCCCACCCCGATCCGTGCTGTCAACCAAACCGATTCAACGGGAACTTGGTAAAACAACATTTAGGATTCTGGCTGTATTGAGCATCAGACCACAACTCTGGAGTCCCGGGTTCAATTCCCCGCCCAGCCACGGACCTTGGGTGTGTCACACACTCTCAGCCCCAGAAGACGCCACGATAGGCCCACCTTACGCTTCCCATCAGTGGGAAATGACTTCAAGATACACGACAGCAGTTACAGCAGGATGTCATTAGCGCAAAGGACTCGGAGAAGTTTTTCCATATCTTTTTCTACGCTTTCGTGCATTAGACAAAGCTACAGACAAAGACACTCACGCCTGTCAATCCAGTTGTCTTTGAAGGACTACAGCGCACGGTCCCCCAAATCCTTTTGGAAGGAAGCTGTCTTCTGAACAGAGTCCTGGGTGCCCTCCTGTTTCTCACAGAACCTCTCACACCTGTAAATCCAGTTATCTTTGATATCTTTGTCGGTGACGGAAGTCTGATCTTCATGGATATCGAGCACTCTTGTCCCCAAAGACGGCTCAGATATTTTTCTTCATGGTCCACAGTTGCGTATTTCTTCTTCGGAACGGTCACTCGGGATGAAATGTTGAGGTGGGTTGAGCCAAAGAGGGACAAAGTCACTTGGAAGACTCTGAAAACAGAAGAGGGAAGGGGTGGTTTTCCATCGTCGGCCCCCTCCAGGGCAGCACTGATAAAGGAGGGAGTTGCTCCCAGCTCATCTTTCCTCACCTGGCTTTTTGTGACATCATCTTCCTGCACCCGGAGACCTTAGGGGGTAGGGCAGCTCACTGAAAAGGCACTGGCAACCGGTGGTCCCATGTCAGCGGGGTGGTGAATCCATTCCAGGTTTTGGCTAGCTTTGAAATGCGCTCTCCAAGGTGCTGAAGCTGTTTATGAATAGAGATGAGGGCCTAACAGAATCATAGAGCTGGAGAAGACCACGAGGGCCATTCAGTCCGACCCCCTGCCATGTAGGAATACACCATCAAAGGTCTCCTGAAAGATGGCCATCCGGCCTCTGTTTAAAAACCTCCACTGAAGGAGACTCCACCAGCGTATTCCACTGTTGAACACCTCTTACCATCAGGAAGTTCTTCCTAAAGTTTAGGCGAAATCTTTTTTCCTGAAGTTTGGAACCGTTGCTCCATGTCCTAGTCTCCGGAGCAGTAGAAAACAGGCTTGCTCCGTCCTCCAAAACAGAACTCCATTCAAGCCTGTAGTAAGACCCCAAAGTGGATTTACTGTGATATGATTCCCGTCTGCAGAACAGAAGCGGAAGAATACAGAATTTCCAGTGAAGGAGGACCGGCTGATAACACTGATGGATAAACGGATGATATCGATAAGAGAAAAACTAGTGGAACCTTTTTAGAAGACAGGGACCTTTAATTACCTTTTTGCGAGACAAAAAGTACGGTGTGTTGATCATGGGTTTCGACAACTAGCACATTTCGAAAGGGTAGCTGTGGAAGCATTCGAGTGGCATTCGTAGTCAGAGAAGTCACCTTAGACATAATCTGCATTAGGGAAGCTGGAAACCAACGTATATTTCTTTTTTCCTTAGTATTTTTATTGTCTTTAGTAATTTTCAGTCTTTAGTGTTTTCTTTTTTTCTTTGTTTTTTCTTGCGTATTTGTTGATGTAATTTCTTCTCTCTCTTCCTTTTGCTTTGTTTGGAAATCCTTAATAAAGATTACTTAGAAAGGAAAAAAGACCCGAAGCGGATTCAGGGCCCCACTGACAGGGAATCCTCCAGCCAACATGGTTCAAAGGACAAGCAAAATCCCTGCTTGGGATGGAAAGCTCTCTCTGTTTCCATTTTAATTATCTAATTTTAAAAGAACACACACACACACACACACACACACACACAGCCCTGGGTGTTCCAGATCAAGGTCTTTTCAGTGTGGTTTGAGTGTTGGACTAGGACTCCAGGAGATCAGGGTTTAAATCTCCGCTCGGCCATGGAAACCTTTGAGTTCCCCGAGGCAAGTCACACTCTCTCGGCCTCAGAGGAAGGCAACCCGCCTCCGAGCAAAACCTTGCCAAGAAAACCCCACGGCGAGTTTGCCGTAAGTCGGGAAGGACTCAGAGGCACAAGGGTGCAGCCGGAGTCCGAACAAACAGGCATCCGAAGTTGTGCGGTTCTAGCTTCCGAAGCCCCGGAACCGTGACAACCTTGATTATACACCAAAGCACACGGGTTGGAGAACAGATCTTGCGCTCTCTGAAGTTATGCCGCCTTTCTTGGTGGAAGGTCATCTAGATGTGGAAAGATATAACTCCTATCGGCCCGCCCCATATTCTTCCAAGAAGTAACTCTTCGTCTTGGTTATCACGGCCGGGAGCTGTAGTTCAGGGCCGATAATACGCCCACAGGCAGATTTTGCTGGTCACACGCTGTGGTTTCCAACTGCCAGCCGCTGATGGCTCTGCTGCGAAACTGATCCCCATTTTAACACTTTCAAAATCATACCTGACCTTTAAAAATAAAATACCTAAAAAATTTATGTGGCATGGAAAGTTTAAAATACATCTAAATATGTATATAAAAAGAAAGTACTGTGGCTTTTACGATAAGGGCTACAGCCAAGTTGCACAATTATACATGTTTGGGGATGCATATGTACAGAGACAGCATAGTGTAGTGGTTTGAGCATCGGACGACAGCCCTGGGGACCGGAGTTCGATTCCTGGCTCAGCCATGGAAACCTATTGGATGACCTT
Organism: Cyclura pinguis; assembly: GCA_030412105.1. Lineage (NCBI taxonomy): Eukaryota > Metazoa > Chordata > Lepidosauria > Squamata > Iguanidae > Cyclura > Cyclura pinguis. Next base: position 4,718,742 of record CM059614.1, on the reverse strand, counting down.
GGGTGGGTCACACACTCTCAGCCTCAGAAAGCCCCGGGATAGGATTGTCTGAAGGTCACCATAAGTCGAAATCTTCGAATCACACAGCTGTAAGAGACCCCAAGGGCCATCCAGTCCAACCCCATTCTGCCACGCAGGAAGACACCATCAAAGTATTTCTGACAGATGGTCATCCAGCCTCGGTTTAAAAACCTCCAAAGAAGGAGACTCCACAACATCCATGGAGGCAACAGTATATTCCACTGTTGAACCGCTCTTAGCATCAGGAAGTTCTTCCTAATGTTTAGGTGGAGCCTCTTTTCCTGCAGTTTGAATCCACTGCTCCATGTCCTAGTCTCTGGAGCAGCAGAAAATAGGCTTGCTTCATCCCCCATATGACACCCCTTCAAATATTTTTCTGTGAAAAAAAAACCCGTGCAGAATATAGTTTTCTGCATAGAAAACAGCAATTTTTTCTCTATAGAAAATAATACCCTTTGGAAAATACTGTCTTCTATGCAGGAAAAAACAACACTGTTTTCTGCACAGAAGATGCCATTTTCTCTGCAAAATGGCTGACTGTGCAAATTTTGCAGGGAGTGAGTCCAGAATGGCAAGTGTTCTCCTCAGGCCAAAGTTCCCGTCAGGATGCTTAGTTCTTGCCATGGTGGTCCCAGCAAACCCTGCTTAGCATGACCTGTAGGAAGGAGAGTGTCCCTCGACTATTGCAACTTTGCAACCACGGGCAATTACGATCAGCAGCAACCTATCGAATATGGATGGCAGTTTTTATCCAGGCATCGAATCAAAGGCGTCTGGGAAATACTAGAAGGCATCTAGAGGGACCGATCAGAAAGGGTAAAATGCCTTATCTCCGGAAGATAGCGTGAGAAGAGAACGGCAGAGATAAAACAGGAGAAGAATTTAGGTTTTCAGGATACAAGCATGCAAACATGCCGGAAGTCTGGGGACCCTCATATTCTAGTGATGTCACATTTATCACTCTCACCGATCAATACCCTTTGCGTCTAAACCTGTACGTGTGAATACAAAAACCTGCTACTAACCAACGTATTTCAGTCTCAGCGACTTTTCCCGTGCCCCGATGCTGCTCCCTTTACCTCAATATATGCTGAACTCTTGGGGAAGCAACTTAACCAGAACGCGATGGTTTTGTTCGTGTTTTTTTTTGATGTTGACATATTTTTCAATCATTTTCGGAATATTTTTGGGATAGTCTTTCCACCATTAAAATGGAACGTGCTATGAATGGCACTGCAGTCAGCAGTTGCTAGGGTTAGGGGTGCAGGACACCCACAAAAGGGGGGGGAATTTGCAAATGTTAAAACGTGCGAGTGTGTACCCGCGGGAAGGGGGCCGAGGCACGGTGGGGAAAGCGGGCACCCAGAGTCCAAACCAGGTCAGGGGAAGGAGAGGGACAGGGGGTGGGCTGGCATTCTGGCCCTATCCGTCCTCTCTCTTGCCCATCTCCTTCTTTGGGGGGGCCCTCGGACGAGGGTTTGCGGTGCTGAGAAACTGGGTTCCCATCCATCCTTAGCTGCCCAGGCAGCGGCTGGCAGAAAAAGACCACAGGAAGGCGTTTAAAGGGCTACAGGACTTGATCGGAGATGCCAAGAAGTGCTTAAGGTGTTGGGAACAGGGGTTGGGATGCTCACGGATAAATCCCTGAAAGTCAAATCTGCAAATGCAGACAACCGACTATACTCCTAATATGTTCCTTCCAAGCTGGGGAGTTTCCACCCAGTTCTCTGAAGCCATGCCACTCAGAAAAACGGCTTATTTTTCCTTGCCAGTCTGCCTTCTTCGGTATCTTTCTTGTCACCCGTCCCATCTAAACCCGACCATCTTAGAGCTCAGGATTTCTTAGAAATCTCCTCGCGCGTGCTTTCCAAGAAGCGAGCTGAGTACCGCCGTGGTGGAGTGGTTTGAGCATCGGACCAGGACTCTGAAGAGCAGGGTTTGAATCCCTCGCTCACTGGGTGGGCAAGTCACACTCTCTCAGCCTCAGAGAAAAGCAAGGGCAAACCCCCTCCGCATTGCTCTTCCCAAGAAAACCCCCAGGATGGTTTTGCCTTGGCGTTGCCACAATGGCTGAAAGGCACCCGACAATAACAAACCGCGTATTGTTATCTTGCATGTCAGAGACAAGAGATAAAGACAACGTGATCATGTAACGCGATTGCCAACATTTTTTCCTTGCGTATAAAAGACGTGAAAAGGGACGAGGAGGAGTTCGGCGTGCTTCGGAGGCTGAAGAGAAAGAGTGGAGATGGAGTGCAGGGCGATCTTTTCTCTCTTCGCTCTCCTGTCTGCCCAGCTCGGCTTTGCAGGTGAGTCGGGACTTCGTCCGACCGTTGGAAGGGACTGCATGAGGATGCGACTGGTTGGACCGTGCGTTGCTTGTTATCCAAAACTGAGGCTGAAATCCACGATCAGTTCTGAATGTGTAACTTCGAGCTACGTCTTTATGATTCCTCTGTGCCGACAATCCCCATTAGAGTAAGGAATATGTTGGGTGGAAAAACCTACAACTCTGCCTTACCAGCAGCAGCTGCTGCAAGCAACGGGGATCTGTTCTCCTGTTGACTGGGATGTAGCAGAGTGACTTTTCCACCCTCCTCCTTCCAGCTAACTCCGGTGTGAGAAAGAATTACACAGGGATACCGATTCTGATAGTTATACCGGAGATTGCTGGAGTAAATAGGGTAGAAATTCCACTCTCCTGTGTTCCTACAGGTAGAAGACCAGATGACCGTCCCTGGCAGCGGCCGCTGCCTGATAAATTGGGACAGGAGGTGGATGAGTTAGGACGTGCTACCTAACTGCATAACTGCTGGGGGTTAAAGTTTCCCAGGGGGTTAGCCTTTGCGGGGAAATTCTATGAGAGCTAAAACTGTCAGGAATTAGTCTTAACAGAGCTGCAGAAAAAAGCACGTCCCAATCTCTGTGTGTCTTCCCTGAACTGGAGGCTGACTTGAAAGCAAAAACAAGGCAGGCGGCTTCAGGTTCCAAATTTAAAAAAGATTTACTGATAAACTGCATAGTTATATATCCATTAGAGAAACTAGATCCGAATTAACCAACAAAAGGATTTAGGGAGACAGGATCTTCCTTTTAAACTCACCAACTTCTTGGCTAGCCTAGTAGAGAGAAGTTGGGAGAAGCAAGACTGCTAAAGTGAGAAAGAGAGAGAGGGGTGGCCTTCTAAGTACGACCAGTAACTGACCCCAGAATGTGTCCGGGGTTACATGGCCTGGATGCCATAGCCAATCATTTTAAAACAACGCAGAACAGTTGTCCCTAAACTAACTGAGCTCCATTTGTCTTAGAACAAGAGAGGGGGCAGAGAGAATGCTAGAATTTTCCAACAATAACTAAAATAGTCACGTAATTAAGTAGCTGACCTAGAATTGCAGCCTTTGTTTAATTTAGGACAGGACTAGGGAAACAGTCTCCTTTTGCCAGATCCTTGCAGGGCGACGATGGGAGCCAGAACCCAACAGCATCTGAATCAAGGACGCGAGTTTTTCAGTCCTACATGAACTCAAGCCAGACTCCTTGGCCTTATAGACCAAGATTTTCTGTCCTAATGGGTTTTTCTGAGTTCCTGGCTCACCCTCTACATGGTCCTTAGAACTTCAGGTCCTAAAGACCAAAATTGGGGCATCTGGCATGCATGGCAGAAGCTTTGCTTCTTCAGTTGTGGCCCTTCTCCACAGACGAAGTAGAGGACTTAGAATCTTGAGTTGGAAAGGGTTTCTGGGGCCAGCGAGTCCAGTCTCCTCCTATCCAGGAATATACAACTACAGCCGTCCTACAGCCATCTAACCTCTGTTTAAAGGTCAAAGAGGTCTTACAAAAATAAATATCGTAGGTGTGCTTGCAGCTTCCTCTTCCCTGATTAGGGAAGTCTGCCATCTAGTGACTATAAACGGTACTACGGGTTGGGAACAGAATTGTAGAATCCTAGCTTTGGAAGGAACTCTGAACGTCTTTTAGCCAAACGCAAGAATCCACCGCCAAACTCCTTGCCTTGCAGGCACCCTGCGCCACCAGATTGTCGGGGGGCACGAAGCCAGGCCCCATTCACGGCCGTACGCGGCAGCTCTGAAGGTTAATGGTCGCTTTGGCTGTGGGGGGTTCCTCATTGCTCCCCGATGGGTGCTGACTGCCGCTCACTGCAACGGGTGAGTCCTCATCACAGGCCAGGGCAAGGAGAGATTTTGGGGAAGGCGGGAACTCCGGGCCATGATCTGTACCATGCAAGCGGAGTATGAGATTCGATAAGCGTACCTACCTGGAATGCAGGTTACTACTGAAAAGAAATGGAAGCACCTCGCTTCTTCTCCTCCTCTCCTTCCTCCTCTCCTTTTTAAAATTCTCGTTCTTTTCTCCTTCACCTTCTCCTCGTTCTTCATCATTTCTCCCTCTCTCTCACCTTCACTTCTCCACCTCCTTCGGACGATGCTACAATCGGGATCCTTTGATGCCGCCCAGTGGGGAGGTGGTCTTTACAGCAGAGTGCACGATGGGGCCACACGAAATGGGAAGGCGCGGGTCCGGACGCTCGTATGTTGCAGAAACTTGCGAGTCCTGTTTGATGGTTCGGATAAGCGGACCAGCCGGGTCTTCTCTCACTGCTCCTCTTCTCCCTCCAAGGGACATCTCCGTCATCCTGGGGGCCCACGATCTAGCCGCCGTCGAAGACACCACCCAAGTGCTGGGGGTTGAAAGCTACCACCAGCACCCGGGTTACAAAGTAATTGGTGGGACGCCGTACCATGACATTCTTCTGCTAAAGGTAAGGAGAAAGACCACCAAGTAGGTCTCCTGTCTCCGCACCCTGTAAGCCCCCAATAAACGACATTTCCTGCTGCCGTCCATCATCTAAAGATAAGTTCATAGAATCATAGAACCATAGAAATATAGAGTTGGAAGAGACCCGAGGGGCCATCCAGTCCAACCCCCTTCTGCCATGCAAGAACACCCTCAAAGCACTCCCGACAGACGGCCCTCCAGCCTCTGCTTAAAAACCCCCAAAGAAGGAGACTCCACCACACTGCATGGAGGCAGCAGATTCCACTGCCGGACAGCCCTGACCGTCGGGAAGTTCTTCCTGAGGTTCAAGTGGCATCTCCTTTCCTGCAGCTTGAATCCATTGCTCCTTGTCCTAGTCTCTGGAGCAGCAGGAAACAAGCTTGCTCCATCTTCCCTATGACATCCCTTCAAATATTTAAGCATGGCTATCAGGTCCCCTCTCAACCTTCTCTTCTGCAGACTAAACATCCCCAGCTCCCTAAGCCACTCTTCATAGGGCGTGGCTTCTAGACCCTTCACCATTTTGCTCACCCTCCTCTGGACATGTTCCAGCTTGTCAATATCCTTCTTGAATTGAGGTGCCCAGAACTGGACACAGGATTCAAGATGAGGTCTAACCAAAGCAGAGTAGAGCGGTACCAGTACCTCCCTCGATCTAGACACCAGACTCCTATTGACGCAGCTGAGAATTGCATTGGCTTTCTTGGCTGCCGCATCACACTGCTGACTCATGTTCGGCTTGTGGTCTATTAAGACTCCTAGATCCCTTTCACACGTACTGCCATCCAGCCACGTGTCCCCCATCCTATGTTTCTGCATTCCATTTTTTCTACCTAAGTGTAGGACCTTACACTTCTCTCTGTGAAGTTGTGCTCTCCTGCTCCCAGTATAGCCGCTAAAACAGGATAATCCATTTTCCTCAGTGCCTTTTTTTTACTCCACTTGCTATTTTCCAAAAACTGAAGGCTTCATAACATCAGTCATATTGTTAGTGGGAGGTGAGAAGCAGGCACCGTTCTGAAGACAGCTTCCTTCCAAAAAGATTTGGGGAACTGTGCGCTGCAGTCCTTCAAAGATAACTGGATTGACAGACGTGAGAGGCTTCGTCCGTAGCTTTGTCGAATGCAGGGAAGGCAGGAAGTAATATCGAACGAGTTTGCTGAATCCTTTGTGATAACGACATCTTACTATAATTGTTCTTGTGTGTCAGGGAGCTGGGTGTAGAGAAGGTTAAGAGGGGACAGAGTAGCCATGTTTAAATAGCTGAAGGGATGTCATATGGAGGATGGAGAAAGCCTGTTTTGTGCTGCTCTAGAGACTAGGACATGAAGCAATGGTTTCAAACTTCAGGAAAAGAGATTCCACGAAACCTTAGGAAGAATTTCCCGATGGTAAGAGCGGTTCGATAGCGGAATACGCTGCTGCCTGGGAGTGTGGTGGAGTCTCCTCCTTTGGAGGTTTTAAAATGGAGGCTGGATGGCACTCCGTCAGGAGTGCTTTGACGGTCTCTTCCTGCATGGCAGAATGGGGTTGGACTGGATGGCCCCTTGGGGTCTCTTCCAACTCTATGATTCTATGACTGTCTAATTGCATGATTCCAGAGGAGAGAGAACAGCCCTTTGCAAAACCGAGACCTAAAGCCTATAGATATTTCTTGAAATCCGAAGTTCTTCTCCACCCTCCTTCCTTTCTAACAGCTCAACCGGGAAGCCCAGCTCAACCAAACCGTCCAACTCATCTCTCTGCCCAAGACGGACAGCGACCTGCCCAAGGACACCCGCTGCTTTGTGGCCGGATGGGGTCGCATCGACGACAGGTATCAGACCTCTTCGAAACTTTTTGAGACAAATGTCACCATCCCCGGACGCAGGAAGTGCCTCCTGTTCGTCCCAGAACTCACCGACGAGATGCTGTGCGCCGGCAGCCGCTCCGTGATCTGCGACGTCAGCAACGTGAGTGCCACCGTCTCGGTTCTCTCCCTGGTTTCGGCTTTTCCGTCTCCGAAATCGCATTCCCGCCCCTGCAGGGCAGCAGAATCTTGGCTCTCTTCTCCTCCCCTTTTAACGTCTTTGGTGGCCCTGCAAAGAGTGAGCAGGATTAGACCTGGCGTGGATTCCCCCTCTCGCTGAACGCCCGCACCTTACTTGGCACTAACCAACAGAATCCAGGATACGGTGACGTCGTCCGTCTCCGCTTAATGAACAGGGTCCAAAATCCCCTTGCGACGCTTCACCATCGTACAGCGGTTGTGGGATCCAGAGCATTATAATTACAAGACGCTGAAAGAATAGAGGATCTTGGCTTTTGTGTGCACGTGGGAAGCAGGGAAAGATGGGAGATGCAGTCAGAAAAGGGGAATGTCATATGCTGGCTAACCGGCTTTCCCGAGAAACACTCAGAGCTTAGAAGCAGTGATTTATTGAGGCACGGCAAGTTGCGTAGCAGCCTGAAAAGTTGCTAAGACTGTGCTACGTCGGTTAGCCGTCAGGTTATACAGCAGCGTACGGTTTCGCATGCGAAAAGCTTCAGTTGGTGGAGCCGTAAATGTCACCCTGTTTCCCCAAACCTCAAATGGTTCCCAGCCAAGAAGCTAAAATCTTGCTAGGTTTTCAGGACTGCACGTTCTCTGGCCTCAATCTTTTCCTCTCTTCTTTTCCTCCTCCTCCTCCTCCTCTTCCATCTTCTTCTCCTTCGTATTTTTTTTAAATCTAATATACGGAAGTCAAAGTTTGTCTGTCTGTCCGTCTCAAGCAGAGAAGACCTCATACGATTGACTGTGCCAGGCGAAAAGATCTCCTACCGTTGGCCACCTGAGAAGATTCTGGGGTTTGCCGTTTAGGGAGGAGCCTTTAGCCAGAGAATTCTCAGCCGGCGGCCAACGGAGATGAGGCCTAGCAGCAAGGAGGAGGGCAGGGCATCCCCCTCAGAAACCAAACCTCTGTATGTTAACCACTCTGAATACAGATCGGCTTGGGGGATACGGGGAAAAGTTACAGGTACGGGACAAGAGAGTTTGGGGAATTAAGAGACACGGGATCTCAAATTCGAGTATTTCAACCGCATCTAATTCCCAAGGTATTTCTAACAAGTGTTACCTTTGAGAAAATAAAATCCCGGGCAACGGGATTACATGCTAGTTTAAAATATTTGATTTAGAAGATTTAGAAGATTTAGATTCAGAAGACGATTAGTCTTCTAAACACCCAATACCCATCAGGCTGTACGGACAAAAGTGTCCCAACGCTTCCGCAGGGCAACGGACGCACAAAACACCGACAGATTCCAGCTGATAACATTTCCTACCATTTTCTCTTCCGTTCCTCATGCTTAGGGAGATTCCGGAAGCGCGCTGGTGTGCAACGGGGCGGCGCACGGAATCGTCTCCTACGGCTTCCAGATACCGCCCTCGATTTACACCCGCGTCGCTGCCTACCTTCCTTGGATCAAAGAGATAACCGGATGAAGGAGGAATGATTCGGTCCGTAAATCTAAGAAGCACATGCGTTGCTCACGAAATAAACCAACCCTGGCATTGTTATGTGTTGTTGTCATTCTGCGGCCTTCTTCCTCTTTCGCCTACTACTAAACCCCATCTTCCCCACCTCCAGAGCCGACCCGTGATATTTTGCCGCCTGAGGCCCAAACCGAGGTGGGGGTGGTACCCATTCCCCCTTCCATGTATAAAATCTGAATGGGGGTGGTACCAATTCCCTCTTCTGTGTATAAAAATGGAATTTTTGGTTAGCTTGAAGATGGGACAGTGGCAGGTTAGTTCGGGTTGGGTACAGCAGGCCGACCTTGGGGGGGTCACACCCTCTCAGCCCCAGAAAACCCCACGATAGGGTCGCCTTAGGGTCGCCGTAAGTCGGAAACGACTCGAAGGCAGGCAACAACAACAATAGCGGGCTGGTTGTGTTGCGGCTTTCTCTTCCCATGGCTTGGTGTCGACCCCATAAATCTGCTGCCTGAGGCAACCCCGTTGGGGGAGAGCTGGCCTCGCCCACGACCCCCTTCAAATAACACTTGCAAGCGCTCCTCACCAAAACGTGGGCCATGTTAAGGGAAAAAAGGGTGTGATGGCTTACTGAAGCCATCGATAAGCTATGACATGATTATTCCAGGGACTTCTAGTTTTATTAAACGGTGGAGCCCTGTTTGTTGTTGCTAAAGACTGACTTTAATTATTGGTTATCTTGGCCAGATTTCCTCAGCAGAGGTTTGCCACTGCCTTCGCCTGAGGCTGAGAGAGCAGGACTTCTCTGAAGTCACCCAATGGGCTTCCATTCCAGGGATTCGAATTCGAGTCTCCGGAAGTCCTAATCCAACACGCACACCACTAGGATTTTCTTGGCAAGCTTTCAGGCTTGGGGAGGGGGTCATGTTTGGTCTTTAAAAGCAAACTCCCAAAGTTACAAACTTACCAGTCCCAACGGAGCCCACCTATCTTGACTCCAGCAAGGCCTTTAAGGTGGTGTCCCATGTTATCCCTGCAAACAAGGTAGTAAAATCTGGACTAGACAAGACTACTCTTGGGTGAAGCCATGGAGTTCTGTCCTGGGCCCATGGCTGTCCCACTTCTTGGTCCATAACAGAGGGCGCTCGTGCCAAATTTTCAGAGGACATCAAATTAGGAGGGCTAGCTAACACCCCAGAGGACAGGATCAGAATTCAAAATGATCTTAACGGATTAGACAGTGGAGCCAAAACTAACATTAATTTCAAGATGCTTCAGTTGGGCAGAAAAAATGAAATGCACAGATTTAAGATGGGGGACACCCGGCTTGACCACAGTACCTGCAGAAAGGATGTAGGAGTCTTAGTAAACCACACGCTAAACATGAGCCAGCCGTGTCACACAGCAGCTAAAAAAGCCAATGCGATTCTCATCTGCATCAATAGGAGTAGAGTGTCCAGGTCAAGGGAAGTGATAGTACTACTCTATTCTGCTTTGGCCAAACCCCAGCTGGAATCCTGTGTTCGGTTCTGGGCACCACAATTCAAGGAGGATATTGAGAAGCTGGAACGTGTCCAGAGGAGGGTGACCAAAATGGTAGAAGGTCTGGAAACCACGAAGCCCAGTGAGGAGCAGCTTAGGGAACTGGCAATTTTTAGCCTGGAGAAGAGAAGGTTAAGAGGCGACATGATAGCCATGTTTAAATATCTGAAGGGAGGTCATGTCATGGAGGGAGCGGGCTTGTTTTCCGCTGCTCCAGAGACTAGGACATGGAGCAACGGATTCAAACTTCAGGGAAAGAGATTCCACCTGAACCTCCTGATGGTCAGATCTGTCCAGCAGTGGAATCTGCTGCCTCCATGGAGTGTGGTGGAGGCTCCTTCTTTGGAGATTTTTAAACAGGGGCTGGATGGCCGTCCGTCAGGGACGCTTTGATCGTTTCCGGCAGGCAGCTGGACTCGATGGCCCTTGGCGTCTCTTCCAGCTCTGTGATTCAGTGATTCTACGCACCAGAAGGCCCATATATTTCCCTGTTTTTGCAATAATTCCAAACCGCAAAAAACTGGAGAAAAAAACGCAGCGCGGAGCTGACTCAAACCTTATCAATCCTCCATGTTTGGCTCAAGCCCATCTTACATGGCTGGATTTAGTATTTAGTTTTAGATTCAGTATTTAGATTTAGTTCATCCGTCGCCTTTCTATTGTGCCTTTGCTCTCACGAGCTCGAGGCTGCACGCACGGCTCTCCTCCTCCCTACTTTTATCCTCGCAGCAACCCTGTATCACGCAGAAGCAGAGAAATGGCCCAAGTTTATCATCCACATGGCTGGCATCATCTATGTCGGTGGAGCAGCGAATCCATTCCAGGTTTTGATTTGTTTTACGGGAACTCTCCAAGGTGCTGAACCAACAGAGCGCTTTCAAGGGAACTCTCCAAAGTGCTGAACTAATAGAAAGTAACACGGTTGCTCTCCAAGGTGCTGGACCTATTCAGAGACCTCTGCGCTTTGGAGAGCTCTTTTAAAGCCCGCGGTGGATTCACCGTCCCACTGACATGGAAGCCGTCGACCACGGCTAGTCTCCCAGTGAGTTTCGTGGCTCACTGAGGACTAGAAACTGGACCTCCCAAGTCCCACCTCGGCACTCTGACCGCTAGACGATTAACTTAATCAATTCAGCACATACTTCCTCTTCCCTTGCCCATCTTTTAATCTGACCGTTATCCTCTTCGTATCTGTTTCTCAACCAAAGAACTGACCGTTAGGATTCTGCTTAGAAAAAGACAGATAGCGCCAGTTAAAAAGTCATATGATTACCGAGGCGAGAGATTCAGAGGTTTATCAGTGTGAGAGACGAGGGGGAAAAAAATACAGCTTCATTATCTTTGTGATCCAACCTTAACAGATACTGGATTGAAAAATCTCCCTTCTTTAGCCATGAAAACGGCCAGCTCGAGCCTGGGTCAGGCTACCGGAAGATTATAGAATTACGGACTTTGGAGGAGAATTCTTTGCGGTCATCCGGTCCGGTAGAAAGCAGAATTGTTTTCTGGATCTTTTTCAGCGGAGGATATCCTTCAATTCTTATATTCCAGCCATGGGAGCCATCCAACCAAATTTGTGTTATACCTATAAAAGTCATATTTCCAATCCTACCCTAGGAGTTCTTGTTTTTCCAACACTTTCAACCAGTCTTCCTATGTCTCGTTCTCCCTACATCTTATCATCCTTGTTGCCCTTCTCTGAACTGGCTCCAACTTGTCTATCAATGAGGGTTTCAGAACTGAACAAATTTCCCCGAACGAGACCCGACCAGTACAGAATACAGTGGGATTACCACTTCCTTCAGTTTGGAAACCATAGTTCTATTAATGCACACCAAAATAGCATTTGCCGTCTTTGCTGCCGCATCACACTGCCGGCTCATATTCACCTAACGCCCAACAATATTAAACAAACAAGGATCAATCGCATCCTCTCTTGTCTTCCGACAATTCTCAAACGTCATCGAGAGACTTTACGAGCAGCATGGGCGCAGTCGGACTCAAGTAAGCCTCTGTAAGTCCTTCATGCTTCCGACACTACAGTCCATGGGTTCCTCTTTTCAAGCAATTCCTTTTTCTGACAGTGCTCTGGTCCCTAACCTGTCCTGTAAACGCACTCCCCACTTTTTGACAACTTGTCTTTCAACGTTTTGCTCTTTCAACAATCCCAAATGTTCAACCCCTGTGGCTTTCTGACAGTCTTCTGGTCCCTAAGCCATCAGATAAGCTCTGATCTGATACTCTCACCACGAAACCACACTGCCATTCACTTCCATTGCTCGATCTATCTCCGTAAAGACTGCGGGCATCGACGGGCAAGTTTTAACTCACTTCCTCAGGCTTCCGAAATCTACTCCGAGAAAGAGAGAGTGCCACTTTCACAGGAACACAATCACCCGTGTGGTCTTTGCCAGAGGTTATCGGTAAAGGAGATCGAGAGCCTCATTATCTTTGCCGCTCACACCGGACTGCATCCGCTCAGAAACATCTTTAAAAAGAAATAATCTATAGCTTCAAAGGCCATCTCCGGAGGGGGCCCTAACCAAGCCAGTAGCGTATTTTGAATTCTGATCCTCTCCTCCCGGGCATGAGCGATCTCTTCTAAGTTGGTGTCATCCGCCAATTGAGAAGAATGCCCTCTATTCCCTCGTCCAAATCGTTGATACAGATGTTGAATAGCACTGGGCCCAGGACAGAACTCCGTGGCACCCCAAAAGTCACTTCCCTCCAAGCCGCTGGTGAGCACCTTTTGGGTCTGGTCAGCCAACCAGTTCCAAACCCGCCTAACAGTAGCTTTGTCTAGCCCAGCTTTTGCTAGCTTGCTTGCAAGAATATCATCTCAAAGGCCTTACTGGAGTCAAGATATGCTATGTTCACAGCATTCCCTCTATCTACTAAGCTGGTAACTCTATTTTTTTAAAAACAAAAAGATCGCACCGGGCCCAGGATAGAACCCTGTGGCACTCCACTCATCTTTCTCCCTTTTGCCCTTCTCACAGCTTTTTCGCAACTTTATTGTACATAGCCAACGGCCTTTAAAATGTTTAGAATAAAGCACGAACACACTTGAATTAAAAACAGGTTAATAAAATTAAAAACGGAGCGTCAGAAAACGCACGTAACTTTAAAACCACTTTCACAACTGCTGCAAACCAACGAAAAAATAAAATTATTTCAACATGATGCCCAAGTTGAACCCAATCTGACAGCCCTTTTAAGCCGGCTAAACAGTATTTTAAATGTATAAAGTGTAAAATGAGAGTTTACTATATTCCAATACGTTCCTTGATGAAGCCGGCATGTAATTTCCCGGCCGCCAAAGCAAACGGAGCTACGGAGTTTGCGACAGATAACAACATATCCGATAACCACGCTATTCCTATTTTCTGGGCGTGCAGTCTGTATAAAATTGAATAACGGTAAACAGAAATTTTTGCCTAGGCGAAGAGTAGAGGGGGCAGAACAGCAAGGAAGGAATTATGTCCTCAATCTGGTTACAGTCCAATACACATTTTTGTATCTGATTTCTCTCCAGGATGAAGAGGAGCCCTCGGCGAGCATCTTTTGGGTTCGGTCAGTCAACCAGTTCCAAATTCACCTAACAGTTGCCCTGTCCAGCCCATATTTTACTAGATTCTTTGCAAGAATATCACGGGAGTACTGAGAGTTAAAAATTTGCACCATCGGCCAGTCCAGCCCAGATTTTATTAACTTGTTTGCAGTGTCTTTTGCTCCAAGTCTCAAGTCAAGTCTCAAGTCTCTACCTTCAAGTCTCGAGTCCTTGCGAGATACTTTCGAGTCAAGTCTCAAGTCTGGGAGCCAACTTTGTACCCCAGCTTGTATTGCAGAATTTCTGGACAGAGTGGAATAAAGCCAGGTTTAATCGTCCGAGTCAGCCCTCTACTTTTGTGATTTTGCCCTCTGCTGCTTCGGAAGTGGGGGATAGGATCCTCCTTACTTCCCATTTGCAAAGCTGGGGGCTTTTTCAGAAGCGGGGAATAGGGTCCTTCTTACTCCCCATGACTGAAGCTTCAAGAGCTTCAGAAGGAAGGATCCTTCCTCCTCCTCAAGCCCACCGCCGAACACATTTTCTGTTCCCCTCTGAGATACACACCCCGCACTCTGGGCACGAGCCTTGCCTTCTGCTCTTAGGAAAAGTTTCGGAAAGCTCCTCCGATATGTAGTGGGGACAGGCTGCTGATGGGACCTCAAGCCCGTTGCCTAGCCCATTTGCTGTTCCCTTTGAAAAATGCGTCTACACTTTGGGCTTAAGACAGATCCTCATGGGAACAGTAAGTTGTAAGGTTTCTGGACGAACGGGTTATGCGACTGAACCAAGGGCAGCAAGTCGGTCACTAAAAATAGGCGAGCCTCAAGCCGAGTCGAGTCAGTGTGCAATTTTTGCCGAGCCGAGTCCGAGCCGAGCCGCCGAAGTGACCGAAGTCTGACTTGAATCCGAGTCTATTGACTCGAGTCGACATCACTCCAAGAAAATCGTGGGGGAACTTCTCAAAGCCTGACCGGAGTCGAGATCGGAGGGTTTCTTTGGGACCGGGAAAGGAGCCAAAAGACTTTTATAAGGGCTCCTGTAAAGACCTCTTTGGACCTCAGGGGTCGGACCTCGGGGGTCTCAGGATGGTTTTGGTTGTGGATTCTAGCACGGCTCGAACCCAGAAACCGACGGCGCACCGATCGCTCCATCCCGTTGCCCACCACAGGCCGCTGTCTCTTATCAGATCGCCGTTCTGAGAAGTCGCCCCCTCGTCTTCCAGGAAAGAGGACGCCCAGTTAAGATCGGCCGAGATCTTCCCCTCGGGGCTTGGCAACACACACGCGCAAAGCGCAACCTTGGGGCTTTCCCAAGAAGGGGAGGGGGTCCAGCGAGCGGACGATGGGCTACAAAAGCCACAAGGTCGTAGGACGGAACAATCTCCAGCTCCCACAACGTTGGAGAGCCACCATGAGGAAACTTCACTACGCCCTCCTTCTCCTGATGGTCTCCTTCTCCTCCCCTCATCCCCGTAAGTTGTGTGTGTGTGTTTTTGTGTGTGTGTTTTCCCAGCTCTGTGTGCCTGCCCATCAACCATAAGGATGTGGCACGGTGGAGTCTCCTTCTCTGGAGATTTTAAAACAGAGGCCGGATGGCCATCTCTTGGGAACGCTTTGACGGAGTCTTCCTGCCGGGCAAAACGGGGTTGGACTGGACGGCCCCCGGGGTCTTTTTCCAGCTCTACGACTCTATGATTCAGAAATTTCATTCTCAAAGGAGAAACGTTAGCCCTTTTCTTCCTGCCGCGAGAAAGTCGGCCAAAACCGGGCAGCTCTTTGCCCTTTAAGGGGGATCGTTCTGCAGAAAACGCGCTTGTGTTTCCCACCCCCAGAAAACTGCATTTTGGGAACAAAGCAATAACACTGTATGCAGAAAATAGTAACATAAATAATAAAACAATGGGTGGAAACTGTTGTTTTTCTTTTTTCTGTGAAGAAAACATGGCTTTCTATGGCAGAAAATGTTGCTTTTTTTAAAGTCCCGAATTGGGAAGATTCATAGAATCACAGAGTTGGAAGAAGCCCCATGGGCCATAGAGTCCACCTCCCTGTTCAATGCAGCAACTCCGGGCAGCGCATCCACAGCAGTTAACAGCCCAGCCTCTTTTGGAAGATGTCCGGAGAAAGAGATCCCAGTCGGCTTCATTGCCGAACTGCTCTCACTGTCAAGAAGTTCCTTCTAATGTTCAGTGGCTGGAGAAGAGAAGGTTAAAAGGCAACGCGACAGCCACGTTTAAATATTTAAAGGGGTGTCACGCAGAGGATGGAGCAAGCTTGTTTTCTGCTGCTCCAGGGGCGAGGACATGGAGCAATGGCTTCAAACTTCAGGAAGAGAGATTCCACCTAAACCTTATTAACAACTTCCTGCCGGTAAGAGCAGTTTGACAGTGGAATACATTGCCTGGGAGAGTAGTGGGGTCTCCTTTGGAGGTTTTTAAACAGAGGCAGGATGGTCATCTGTTAGGAGTGTTTTCATTGTGCATTCCTGCATGGCAGAGGGTTGGACCGATGGCCCTTGGGGTCTCTTCCAACTCATCTGTGATTCTGTTTAAAGACCTCAAAAGAAGGAGATTCCACCACCTTCTGGAACAGCTCTTGCAAGAACGAATTTCTTCCTAATGTTTGGTTGGAATTTCTTCCCTTGTCCTTTGAAGCCGCTGATTCATGTCCTAGCGGCTGGAGCAGCAGAAAACAGGCTCACTCTGTCTTCCACCTGGCATTCCTTCAGATATTTAAAGACGGCTATCATTCCATCTTTGCCTTTGCTTTCCACTGCGGCTGAGAGATTGCGACTCGCCCAAGGGAGCAGGCTTGTTTTCCGCTGCTCCAGAGACCAGGACCGGGAACAATGGATTCAAGCTGCAGGAAAGGCGTTTCCACCTGAACCTCAGGAAGAACTTCCTGGTGGTCAGGGCTGTCCGGCAGTGAATCTGCTGCCTCCATGGAGTGTGGTGGAGCCTCCTCCTTTGGAGGTTTTTAAGCAGAGGCTGGATGGACATCTGTTGGGAATGCTTTGATGGGTGTTCGTGCATAGCAGGGGGTTGGACTGGATGGCCCCTGGAGTCCCTTCCAACTCTAATATTCTATGAACAAAAAAGGCTTTGGTATACCCAGTCACCTTTAACTGTATCTTTTGCTTCTGGATAAGAAATTATTCTTGTAATACACATATCCACCATGCACACATATCTCTGGGAATGATACGCCAGCATTATCGGAATAGACAAACGTAGACGCACCTTCTCGGGGGCGCGAGCCGTGGTCCGTGGTTGGCATTGGTAGCAAGCGGGGTGCCATAGCGGTGGGGTCTCCCCCTCTTCCACGAATCTGTCCCAACAATCCAGTTCCAGCCCCCTTCTAAACGGCCGGTTCTTTGCGTTTGCAATTCCGGTAGATCCCTTGCGGAGTCAGATCATCGGCGGCCACGAAGCCAAGCCTCACTCCAGACCGTACATTGCGGCCTTGAAAACAGGAGACCGTTTTGATTGCGGTGGATTCCTCGTGGCGCCTCAGTGGGTCATGACGGCAGCCCACTGCATGAAGTAAGTATCCCCCGTTTCATCCCCAAATTGGTCGGCTTTCTTCTCTCTGCTTGCTTTTTTCTTCTTCTTCACAGCGGTGAATCCAGCCCGGATTTTAGTGCGAACTTTCAAGAAGCTTTGCGAGGGGCCGGACCCTATCCCCCGCCCAAATAGATTCAGCACCTTGGCTGAAAGTTCTGACTGAAACTTGGAGCAGATACCCTGGCCAAAATAAGGGAGGGAAGGCATTTTGTACGGGGTTCCCTGGCCTTCAGTATAATACATTTATGGGGCAGGAGAGGACAGGGGAGTTTAATTTCCCCACTCCTGAGGCACACAGCTAAATCTAGATGAGAGAAGTAAACACACACACACGCATACATGGGATGGATGGATGGACAGATGTATAGACAGACAGATCCAGTCCGTGTTTTAGTCTAAACTTTTCCCCCCAATAATTTATTTATTATTTTTTGTACCCATCTAATTCACGATCGAAGAAGCATACTTTTTTTGGAGGAGGAAAGGAAGAACGTGACTGCTGTCAAACTGCTCCTACCATCAGGAAGTTCTTTCTGATGTTTAGACGGAATCTATTTTCCTGAAGTTATTGCTCCGTGTCCTAGTCTCCGCAGCATCAGAAGACAGGCTTGCTCCATCCTCCAGAGGACATCCCTTCAAATATTTAAACACAGCTTTCATGTCGCCTCTTAACCTTCTCCTTTCCAGTCCAAATGCCCCCAGCTCCCTAAGCTGCTCCTCACAGGGCTTCATGGTGTCCAGGTTTTCCACCATCTTGGTTGCCTCCTCTGGACACTTTCTAGCTTGTGAATATCCTTCCTGAACTGTGGTGCCCAGAACTGGACACAGGATTCCAACTGGGGTCTGACTAAAGCAGAATAGAGTGGTATCATCACTTCCCTTGACCTAGACTCTACACTCCAGATGCAGCCCACAACTGCATTGGCTTTTTTAGCTGCTGCAGCACCCTGCTGGCTCATGTTCAGCTTGTGCTCTACTAAGACTCCTAGATCCTTTCCAAACCAGGCGCCCCCCGTCCTGCATCTATGCATTTCATTGTGCCGATGCCTTTTGCCTCCCCTATCCGAGAGCTGAAACTGTTCCCCACCTTTGTGAAATTACCTGCTTTCCTTCAGAACCTGAAATCTCTTGAGGCAACCCTAATTCTTTTGGGTTTTGTTCCAGAATTTTAACTCCACCTGGCACAGCTAACCCCATCCTCTCTTTCCAGTGATATTACTGTTGTTCTGGGGGCCCACGACCTGGAAGCCGTTGAGGAGTCCCAGCAAGTGATCGGGGTCCAGTCTTACCACATGCACCCAGAATATGACCCCGAGATGTGCACCAATGACATACTTCTGCTGAAAGTAAGTTGGCCCAAGGGAATCCCTTGTTCTCGCACGGGGAGATCCAACTCTCCCAAGCAACTATCTGGAAAAAAATAATGCACCCCAACAAGCATTCATTGGCCTTAGGCAGCAGATGCTGGGAGGTGGAAACAAGGGGTGGGAGGAGAGAATTATATGCTACACGCACACGATCGGATCGGAGACTTCTTACACCCGCTCCTCAGGTCAGTTTGTTTTAAGCTAGCATAAAATTGGAAAGAACAGAAGCAAAATCCAGGATTTTTGCATCGCTCTGGCCGCCCCTTTAATTGACTTTAACCTATCCCTGGTTGGAAGATTCTGCCCAACGATCACTGTGGATAAAAGATTGCAGGAATTTTTAAATCAGTGCCACCCCATCTCCCTGCCGCCCTCAGGTTTCCCTGCCTGCACTGCATTTAGCTGGGGATTTATTATCATTTCTTGCTTCCATGTGCCGTCAAACGATTTCCAACTTACGACAACCCTAAGGCAAACCTACCATGACGTTTCCTTCGCACAAGTTGTTCACAGGGGATTTGCCTTTGCCCTCCCTCCGAGGCCGAGAGAGTGTGACCTGCCCACGGTCCGGCAGTGGATTTCCACAGCCACGTGGGGATTCGAACCCTGGTCTCGAGAGTTGCAATCTAGAGCTCAAGCCCTTACACCACACTGGCCCTTTATTTTTTTGGGGGGGGGGATAGCATATTTCCCAATACTGACATATTGTTTTTGGCTCTTCCCAAGATCTGCAACCGCTTCAGTGGTAAATGGCTAGACCTGGTTGGTTGATAATGGATAATCAAGACTGCATGGTTTTTTGGGGGGTTTCTCTTTTCATGGTTCCAGATTGGCTCCCTGATTGTTTGGGCTCACCTTTTGAGGGCTCTGGATTGGTTTGCTGAAGTTTGGTGTCTCTCTCTCTCTTTTTTTTTTTTGCTCTGGATTGGCTTCCTGAATGTTTGGCCTCCACTTTTGATGGCTTCAAATGGAATTCTTGAATTCTTGGCTTCTCCCTTCACAACTCTGCATTGGCTCTCTGAATGTTTGGCCTCTCCTATTTGTATCTCCAAACTGACTCCCTTAATTGTCGCTTTCTCTTTTCATAGCTCCAGACTGGCTCCCTGAATGTTTGACCTCTCCTTTTTTGGCGGGGGATGGATCTAGATTGGCTCCCTGATTGTTTGGCCTCTCCCTTTTTTTGCCCTGGATAGGCTCTCTGAATGTTTGGTCTCTCCTTCTTGTGACTCCAAACTGAGTCTCTGTATTGTTGCCTTCTCTTTTCACAGCTCCAGATTGGCTCCCTGAATGTTTGACCTCTCCTTTGGGGGGGGGGAGGGCTCTAGATTGGCTCCCTGATTGTTTGTCTTCACTGCTTTTTCTTGCTCTGGATTGGGTAGGGCTCCTAAGATGACGACCTAATCTTCAAAATCATTATACCCACCGAAATGGGAATAAATTTAAAAGTTCCACTATCTCCTCTCCCTTTTTGCAGCTGGATTTCAAGCCCATTCTGAACAAATACGTCCAAATCATCCCCTTGCCGAAGTCTCGCAGCGATCTCCCCGCTGGCACCCCCTGCAGCATAGCTGGCTGGGGCCTGATCGATGAAGACAGAGGCACTTCCAGGCTCTTTGAGACAAACGTCACCATCTACAATCGCAGGAAGTGTAGAATGGTCTACACGTGGCTGGACGATGGGATGATCTGTGCAGGAAGCTACAAGCAGCTCGTGGATACGAGCCAGGTAAGCAGGAAGAGGAGAATGGGTGCCTGGTTCGGGGAAACGCCAGAAAAATTGCTCTCGTTTGGACTGCAGCCCCCGAAACTCCCTTCCCAATACGGCTGCAGCTGAGAATCACAGAATCATAGCGTTGGAAGAGGCTTCAAAGGGTCATTGAGTCCAACCCCCTCCTGCCACGCAGGAACACACGCTCAAAGCACCTCCAGCAAATGACCATCCAGCCTCTGTTTAAAAACCTCCAGAGAAGGAGGAGATTCCACGCACTCCCGGGCAGCAGCAGATTCCACTGTCCACCCACTCTGACTGTCAGGAAGTACCCCCTGAGGTTTAGGTGGAATCTCTTTTCCTGCAGTTTGAAGCTACTGCTCCTTGTCCTGGTCTCTGGAGCAGGAGAAAACAGGCTTGCTCCATCTTCAACATGACACTCCTTCAAATATTTAAACATGGCTGTCAAGTCCTCTCTTAACTTTCTCTTCTCTGGGCTAAACATAGTCGTCTCCCTAAGCTGCTCTCCATAGGGCATGGTTTCCAGACCCTTCGCCTTCCTCTGGACACGTTCCAGCTTGACAATATCCTTCTTGAATTGTGGTGCCGAGAACCGAACACAGGACTCCAGGCGAGGTTTGACCAAAGCAGAATAGAGTAGTACTATCACTTCCCTTGACCTAGGCACTAAACTCCTATTGATGCAGCCAGAATCGCACCGGCCTTTTTAGCAGCTGCATCACCCTGCTGGCTCACATTCAGCCTGTTGTCGACTAAGATTCCTAGATCCCTTTCACACATACCGTTTTCAAGCCAGGTATCACCCATTATATATCTGTACATTTAAAATCTGCATCATATTCTACCTTATTTTAGCTTATTTTACTGCACTGTACTGAAGTACTCCACTGTATTGTGTTTTACCATGTTGCTTTGCTTTGATGTGGTCAAATGACCAGTCAATAAAGTTACACCAGCAATAAAGTGAAGAGACACCGGGTGTGAATCTGAGACCTCCCCAGCTCTGCACCCTTTGTCCAAGAAGGTCCTATGTCTCCCTCTCCCCACCGCTGTCTTTGCTCTTTCCCTCTGCAGGGGGACTCCGGAGGCCCGATGGTGTGCAACGGAGTGGTCCACGGCGTCGTCTCTTTCGGCTACAACCAGCCGCCCGGGGTGTACGCTCGCATCGCATATTATCTCTCTTGGATCCATAAGGTCATGAAGGCGAATCCGTGAGGCAACTCCCCGACTCTTTCGTCAAAAACATCCAGCCTGTCGCTCGTCTCCTGAACGCCAGACCCTTTGCAACTCCTCCCTTTCCGCTGAGCTTGCGTTGTTAAGAAATCATATAGGAATAAGTAACTGGGAGGATGTTAGAACTGGAACAGACCACATGGGTCGTTGAGTCCAAGCTGCTGACATGCAGACTAGAGGAACACATATCTCAGATGTCTCCAGATTTTGTCCCCTTCTTAGCAAATCCTTCCTTCCTTCCCCTGCTTTTTCTCCCTAGAGCTTGGAAGTAACACGCTAGAAATAAAATCTTTTGCTACAAATACCAGGTTGTGGTCCTTGATGCCTTTGCCCACTGCATTGGGACTCCTGTCCCGGGCTCGGCAGCCCGCCTAGATTCCTCAGCTGCCTAATCCGCTGGAGAACGGCAGCTCCGCAAAACAGCCTCGGGGCTGAAGTAAAAAAACACAACAATACGGAAAAGCCCAAGAGCCACGCTGGTAATCCCAGCGAAGTATCAAGGTCCAAAGCACACAGGCAGAGAATGCAAGAACCACCACCAATAGCATCGGTAGTTCCCAGCAACCTTCTCTCGTCCAGGTCTCTGTTTATATCGCCTCGGCATCCTGGCCAACCGTGTCCTTATTAACAAGCTCTTCTCATATAAGCACTGCCCGAGACCTGGGCTCTCCCCTTACCTCTTGCACCGGCTGCCGTAAGTACTGCCTTTTCACGTTTCTGGGGTGTGGCTGCTGGGAAGGGACCTGTCTGGGTCCGGGGAGTCTCGGTCCTGCAGCAAGAGCGTGACAACCGTAACTTGATGAAGGAAAACCCCTTGCCTTGTGGGACAGAATCACAGAGCTGAGAGGGACCCCCCAGGAAAGACCCCCAAAGCCGTGTAAATCCCAACCCCTGCCATGCAGGAAGACACCGTGTTCTTCTGTTTTTTTCCTCTGAAAATCACTCATGTGCAAGTTTTGCAGATGATAAATCCCTAACTGCAGCATTTTCTCCAAGAAATTAACTTTTTTTCTGTCCGGGAAGTAACATTTTGTGGACACAAAGACCATTTCCTGCACAGAAAACAGTATTTCCTGAGCGCAACAAATAGAATCATAGAATCGTAGAGTTGGAAGGGACCCCCAGGGCCATCCAGTCCAACCCCCTGTCATGTAGGAACACCCATCAAAGCATTCCCAACAGATGGCCATCCAGCTTCTGCTCAAAAACCTCCAAAGAAGGAGACCCCACTACATTCCCAGGTGGTGGATTCCACTGCTGACTGTCAAGAAGTTCTTCCTGAGGTTCAGGTGGAATCTCCTTTCCTGTAGTTTGACTCTATTACTCCGTGTCCTAGTCTCTGGAGCAGCAGAAAACAAGCCCACTCCCTCCTCGACATGACCTCCCTTCAAATATTTAGACATGGCTATGTTTAGACATGGCTAAAATGCTTGCCTTTTTTCCCCACAAAAGAACCATGGGTGAAATTTTATGCAGAAGAATTCCCGAAAAAGAAAGATTCTCATTGAGCCAAGATTCTTCTCACTGGGGTTTTACAACACTCAAAAAAGAAAAGCTATTTTTGGGGACTGTTTGTCAAATGTTTTCAAATGGTTTTTTCCCCCCCACCCTATTATAATGGAGCTTTGTTGCTGTTGTTGCATGCCTTCCAGTTATTTCTGACACACGGTGATCCTAAGGTGAACCTATTACAGGGTTTTCTGGGGCTGAGAGTGTGTGATGTGCTAAAGGTCACACAGTGGGTTTCCGTGGCCGAGCAGGGAATCGAACCCTGGTCTCCAATGCTCAAACCACTACACCTTTGTCAAATTGCGCAGAGAAACAACTCAAGAGTTTGCCGGGGGTAAGACGACCTCCTTTTGACATTCACTTTGAAACCTGGGCACCGACCCACACAGCTGCCCAAAGGGGAGAGTAAGAATACCGGAGACGGTGAGTTTTCTCCATGCATTGCCCATCATGCCAGCCCCGGGTGCCAATCCCACAGCATATGCTGGCAGCCTTGATTTCTCTATTGAATTGGAGCCATTTTATTCTCTGCAACAGCTGCCTACAAAAAAATCCATTTGCATCAAATAAACACGGGTAAGGAATGGAGGAATCGAGAGTGCTGGAATGTTATGACAAAGGGAAGTGGTTGGCGGCCAATAAAGCCAAAATTCAGGCATAAAGAGCCCGTGTAAACAAGCTAGGACCTAGCAAACTCACTAGGAGGCACGTGCAGTGATGTAGTGGTGAATCGTGGAGTACCGACGCTGGTCACAATCGCTAGCTGGCCAATTCTTGACAAGATAAGTCCCAAAAACGGAGAAGGCTGTCGATCCATTCCAACATACGAGTTCTGGCAATTTCTCATCTCCACCCGGAACGGGTCTTTTGTAAATCTAACAGCTCTTGATGGCTGGCTCCAGACCGAGCTGCACCACCCACAAAAGACTTTGCATTACGACAAAAAATCCTTCACAGCGGCAATGTTGCTGAGAAACACCCCTCTCCCTACCTTCTCCTGAGCTGCTATGACAGTTGCGGTTTAATTCAGATTACGGAGGATAATTTTAACCAAGGGCAGCAGATAATATTATTGCCCCTGCAGACTGAACAATCTAGGCGTTTCCGCTCTGAAATCCATAAATCACCGAGCAGGCATCAAGGTTTGCCAGCTGGCATTCTGTGACAGTGGCATGTCGTGTCACCAAAGGATTCTGAAATTCTGTCCAAAAGTTTTGCATTGCGGAAGTTACACAGCATTTCAAACCAATGTCCTTTTTTGCAGTTGCAAAAAACAAAGTTCTAGGGTTTTCCAACGGAGGTGGTCTTAGGGCAAAATTCAGCCCATAAATGCTTCCCCCAGAGTAAACAGTACCCCTAGCTGACCACAGCTGACCTCAAACTCTTCCAGGCAAAAGACAGACTAACCAAGCCGTCTTCCGCACCAGCAAATTCGTCTCGGCGGCCGTCGGATCCTTCTAGACGAGGTTGAACTCATCCAAGTAGCCGGCCAGGACGGCGTCTTTAATGTCCTCAAAGACCGTCCCGATGTTCTGGGTGTCCGTGGCGCACGTGTAGTGAGGGTAGAGGATTCGGGGCCTGTAACTCTCCTTCGGAGGTCCCACTCCATCAACGCCGGCCGAGGACTGCCTGAAGACGTCCGTGTACATTTCGAGGATGAACCGCTTGGCCGCCTGAGCGTCTTGCCTGGGACCTGGAAACGGACAGGCAAAGCAGTTACCCCAGCAGAAAAGCTTTTCAAGACCCACCTGCGAGTAAGTTCCACTTTACGCTTCGTTACAGTTAGAGTCTGCCTTCTTTCTGAGGGTTGCAGAGGAAGGCCGCTTCCACACTACACCGTTATAGTGCTATTATTCCACTTTCAACATCCTGGGGAATTCTGGGGTTTGCAGTTTAGGGAGGGGCATTTAGATGGCCTCAGTAAACTACAAGCCCCAGAATTCCCCAGGATGTTGAAAGTGGAATAATAGCACTATAACAGTGTAGTGCAGGAAGGCGTGTACTCTCTGGCTCAGGAAATCATCCTTTTCTTTTTTCTTATGAGCTCCAGCAGAACACATTTACAAAAAATTTATTAAGGCCTCCAGCAGAACACATTTATTAATAATAAGGAATAAAAAAAGAAAACATCTCCCCCTTGAGTGGGTCTTTTGTCAGGCTAACAGCTCTTGATGGCTCATTTCAGGTCCAGCTGCACAAGATGGCCAGAGGAGGTTGATTTACTTTTTCAAGAAGAAGAAAGGCAGTCTGATGACAACAAATTTTTAAAATTTAAAATTTATATTAACTACCTGAGATGTGTAAAAGTAGAATTTAAAGGTGTATTTTGACTGTTGTTGTAAAAAGTTATCTTTTAGTCTTTATTTGGATGGTTGCTATTAATTCTTTTTACATAGGTGTGTATATGTATGTGTGTATGTTTGTATATGTATGTGTGTGTGTCTGTGTTTATATTTATATATGTGTGTGTGTGTGTGTGTATGTACATGTATATACACATACACACACACACATATATATATATATAAAACAAAATAAACATATAATGTAAATAAATAGTCACTCCAACAATGTATATAATAATAAAAATACTCCAAAAATGTTATTCTCTTCCCTTGACCTAGACACCATACTTCTGTTGTTGAAGCCCAGACTTGCACTGGTTTTTTTTGCTGTTGCATCACACTGCCGGCTCATGTTCAGCTTGTGATCTATTAAGATTTCCAGATTCTTTTCACATGGACTGTGGTCAAGTCAGGTGTCACCCATCTTCTATCTGTGCATTTCATTTCTTCCTGTCCTGATGTAGTACCTTACACTTCTCTCTGTCTCTCATTCTATTACTCTGCACTGTTTTTAAGGAACCAGAAAGAGTTACCTGCAAAACCTGGGAAGTAGGCACCCAAGTCAGAGCTCATAATCTTCTCCTCCAGGATGTCCACTTTGTTGAGAAAGAGGATGATGGAGGTGTTCAAGAACCAAGGCAGGCCCAGGATGGTCCGGAAGAGATCCAGGCTCTCTCGCATCCGGTTCTGACACAAGGGAGGGGAGACAGGGCAGCGTGAGAAGGCAACGGTCCCAGCATTCAGGAGAACATACACAGACTGGATTTGGTTTGATGCACTTTCGGGAAAGGGAGAAAGCCAAGCACTTTTTGGGTTGCAAGATTTCTTTATCCTTCCCTCTATTTCTAGTGCTCACCTTGTGGGTCCCATTCCTTCTGTATTACTATCTCAGTTTCACAGGCTACTAGGTGTTAGCAACTCTAAATTATGTAGATTTTATCCAAGAATCTAAGCACCAGTAAGGACTAAATATCTTAAAGGCACCAGATCCCATCTGATCTTGGAAGCTAAGTACTGCAAACTGTACTTCAGAGGAAGGAACTGGCAAAACCACCTCTGAGTATTCCTTGCCTAAGAAAACTGTTCTCCCATTGTGTGCAAGATCTCCTAACCCAAGAACTTTTGAGAAGCCGTTTGAATTTACCCAACGGGCACAGAATTCCATATTGGCATGGGGACAAAGGATCGGCCACCAAAAATCCATCCCACCCTCTTACCTCATTGCTGTTTTCCTCCAGGAATTGGTCGTATTCGCTGAGCGAGGCCAGGTAGATCAAAGCGATCACGTTTTCAAAGCAGTGGATCCACTTCCGACGCTCCGATTTCTGACCGCCGACGTCAACAATCCTAGGACACAAGATGTTGGCTTTTACTGAGTTTGACCCCTGGCCCCTCCAGCCCGGGACTGTCGGCTCTGGTTGGCGGCAGCCCACCGGAGTTTCTGTTGGAATCCATGTAACATCCCATATTGCTGCCGGGTTTTTTTAGGAATCATTTCCTAACCCGCAACGCTAGTCTTAGCACTGAGCTGGCCAGTGATGCTCCAGTGTGTCATTTCCGCTCACCTTAGTGTTACCTTTTGGACCGAGAAACAGTACTCGTTGATTCCCGTCGTCGGCACGCGGGTCCTCAGGATGTCCTGAGCGCTCGGCACGTACCCATCGGCCGCGATACGCTCCAGGTTCGATAGGAAACTGGAAAAGAAGGGCCCCCAGAACCGTGTGGGTAGAGTCCATTCCAAATCATATACACCACTGACCCAAAACACCAAACACACCTCCCTACACACACAGGTGAAGACTCTGCCTTTCAGCTAACCGGATAAATTTATTGCAGCTTTGCAAATAAGTTTGGACAACTCGCTAGCCCCCTTGATCGGTGGAGAAGGAGGCAACGGGTGGGGGCAAAGCTAAAAATTGGGGTGGCCACCTTCTTTCTATGGACCAGGAAACAAGCACGCTCCACCTTTAGTACGACATCCTTTCAAATATTTAAACACGGCTATTATGTCACCTCCTCACCCCTTCTCCAGCTCCCTGCTCCTCACAGGGCTTCATGGTTTCCAAGCCTTCCACCATTTTGGTTGCCCTCCTCCGGACACGTTCCAGTTTCTCAATATCCTTGAATTTTGGTGCCCAGAACTGGACACAGGATTCCAGGTAAGGTCTGTCCAAAACACAGAGTGGTATAGAGTGGTATATTACCTCCTTCAAGCTAGACGCTATACTGAGGCAGCGTAGAATCACATAAGGAGCTGGGTATTTTAAGAAGAAGAGAAGGTGATGAGGTGATATGATAGCCATGTTTGAATATTTGAAGGAATATCATGTGGAAGATGGAGCAAGCTTGTTTTCGGCTGCTCCAGAGACTCGGACGCAGAGCAATGGCTTCAAACTGTAGGAAAAGAGATTCCAGCTAAACATTAGGAAGAACTTCCTGAGAGTAAGAGCAGTTCGACAGTGAAATATGCTGCCCCAGAATGTGGTGGAGTCTTTGGAGGTTCTTAAACAGAGGCTGGATGGCCATGCGTCAGAAGTGCTTTGATTGTGTATTCCTATACGGCAGAGCATTGGACTGGACGGTCCTCGGGGTCTCTTCCAACTCTATGATTGTATGATTCTATCCCGTATAGAATGCAGGCCTGTGACTCTAACATCACCACCATTTTTCCTTCTGTATGATTTTGAAGATCTTTTCCTGATGAAGAAGCCGGTGGAACTTCAAAAGCTTGCACGATTGATTTTATGCTTTGGAGTTGGCCCCGGAAAAGATACCTCTGCTCCTGGGATCCTGACTTGACCAGAGCAAATGCTTTTCCACCTTTTGGGATGGATGGATTCTTCTTAGCAAGGGTCCAAGCAGATGCTCATTTTCCAAAATCAGCTGGGAAGCCATCAAATCTCCAATCAAGGTTTCCACCGACATTTCAGAAGCCTCTTTTCTAATAAGCATCTCCAACTTGCCATGCACCTCTCTTTCCACTCGGGGGCGCCCTCCTCCCGCTCTCATATGCATCCCATAAAACCACTTTCCATCTTCTAACCCGACCGAATTTTTGTCGGTTCGTCCTCGGCCTCCCACCGGTTTCAAAGTCAAGACAGTGTGCCTCCTTCTGGGTGAAAGATATATTAAAGTGGGGTGAAACCTAGTTCTGTGACCTCCAAAATGTTATTGACAATTCAAAATATAGCCTCTGCAGCCACTGCGGAAGAAACAGTCAACTTGGTATCACAGCATGTGTACTAAAAATGCATCTAGTCCTCATTTTAAAATTTGACTTCTAGAATCCAGAGACTCCAGGGAGATAAAGGTTGGGCTCCCAGCTTCACAACATATTAACAAAGCATTTCTCAAACGGCCAAAAAAATAATATTAAAGAGGGGGAAATAAGGGCAGAGATTCTCGAGGGAAAGAGGCAAGAAAATAGCAGTAAATTAGTAAATAAGAACACGGTTGGGTGGAATAATTGGATCTTTACACTTTTCTATGCCAAATGTTGTTATCCGTTCCTTTGGGACTCGAGTTCCAGTAGGAATGTACGAAGAAGTGAAAGTCTGTACAATTAAATGGGCCCAAAATGTGGGTCATCCTATCAACAACGGGAAAGGACGGGGGTAAACAATTTGGAATATACTGTGAGTTACGCTGTTATGGAAATTTTTTTTTCAAAAAGATATATAGATGGTACCTAACGTCTAAATTGCATAAAGGTCCCTTAAATGTCTTTTTGGAAATATGACCAAAAAGAAGGAACCTTTTATCACATGGGCGTGAAAGGAGTGAAATATACTACTTCTAGTATACTATTTCTAGTAAATATACTAGTATATTTACTAGTATATACTAGTATACTACTAGTATACTAGTATATAGTATAGTATATACTAGTATAAATATACTAGAAGTAGTATACTAGTAAATATCCTACTTCTAGTAAGTATACGAGTGAAAATACTAGGCGTGAAAGTACTCACTAGAGAGTAGAATCCAGCAGATGATACTCTCGCCGCCTCTGGTAGCAGGTTTGAATCCCGGCGTCCTTCCAGAGACTATCAATCATCCTTGCATGGTGGGCTTCCAACACTGTTATCTTATAGGCGTCCACTCCCATGAGTAACTGGGCATTTTTCTAGGAGTAGCACAAAGGATTAAGAAACTTTTAGCACACAGTTCTTTATAGAATTATAGAATCATAGAGCAGGAAGAGACCACAAAGGGCCATAGAGTCCAACCCCCTTCTGCCATGCAGGAATATACCACGAAAGCATTCCCGTCCAACCTCTGTTGAAAAACTTCCAAAGAAGAGGACCCCAATACACGCCCAGGCAGCTGTGGATTCCACCGTCAAACTGCTCTTAGCATCAGGAATTTCTTCCTATTGTTTAGATGGAACCCCTTGTCCTGAAATTTGAAGCCACTGCTCCGTGTCCTAGTCTCTGGAGCAGCAGAAAACAGGCGTGCTCCGTCATAAGGTAGGCCATGTGAAATCCATAACCCAGTATGAGTGCTGGCATCAAAGATCTGCACAAGGAGGCATCTGTCAAGGTCCCACCCTATAACCAAGGGCTCCTAGATTAAAAAATTCTTCAACCCATTTTCTGAAAATTGTTTTTATGTTGTATCATCAGATATAATTATTTGTGCCCCTGTCATTACTACCTATGGACAAATATTACAGAGGCATATATAATTTAGGAATTTAGGTACTCTCGGTACACTTAAAGTGTACACACTATATCTGAAATCTTACTATTCATAGTTTTTATATTTGGGTTTTTGATATAAATGCAGTACACTTAGTGTACTTAGTACCAGTACTCAGTGTACGTCTCACATGAATTTTAGCTGTAACTGTAATCGTGTATTATTATTATTTTTATATGTATTTTTATTTGATCTGTGACAATAAATAAATGAAATGATATATGTCCGTATTATATTATTATATTGTTGTGTGCCTTTGAGTCATTTGCAGCTTATGGCAACCCGAAGGCAAACCTATTGACAAGATTGATTCAAAGGGGGTGTGCCTTGGCCTTCCTTTGAGGCCGAGAGTGTGTGACTCCCCCAAGGTCACCCAGTGGTTTTCCAGGGCTGAGCAGCGATCAGATCCCTATTCTCCAGAAATTCAGTTCATCGCTCAGACCACCACTCCCCAGTGCCTCTAGCCTTTGGTGGCTTCTACGAATTCGTCTAATCCCACTTTCCAAGTCGGTGGCCACCATGACATCCTATCTGGCAAAGAATTCCACCGTTTCTTCCTGCCATTCTTCTTTTTCCCTGTCCCAAATCTCCTCCCTTCGGCCTCATTGAACTACCCCACTGGGATCTAGCGTTAACGTGCGAAGAGAGACTCCTCATTCCCTTTTTCCTCGTTATTTCATACACCCCTGTCTCTCCTCACGGGCTTTCTCTCTAAGCCAAGCCGCTCTAAAAATCCCAATTTTTCCTAGGTGAAAAAGCAGCGAATGCAGTGGCAGCCCCGGGCTTCCGTGTCAGGGGTGCGGTGAACCCGCTTCAGGTTCTCCCTTCAGATTTCGAGAGGGCTCTCCGGCGTGTTGTGGAAGCCCACAGGTCAGAATGGATTCAGCACCTTGGGCAGAGCCAAAGCTCAGGACCTTGGAGAGCCCCCTTAAAATTCTCCCCCAGATTCAGCACCTTGGAAAGCTCCTTTTTGGGACATACGACATACTGCTGCGTCCAGGTCTGGGCACCACAATTCAGGAAGGATTTCGACAAGCTGGAATGTGTCCAAAGGACGATGACCAAATTGGTAAAAAAAACAACAACAACCGTGAAGCTCTATGAGGAGCGGCTTAGGAAGTTGGGGATGTTTATGGAAGACAAAGAAAGCTCCCAGGCAGCGTATTCCACCGTCAAACTGCTCTGACCATCAGGCAGTCCTTCCTAACGTTTAAAGGAAATCTCTTTTCCTGAAGTTTGAAGCCATTGCTCCGTGTCCTAGTCTCCAGAGCAGCAGAAAAAGAGCTTGCTCCAGGACATGCCTTCAAATATTTAAACATGGCTGCCACGTTGCCTCTTAGCCTTCCCTTCTCCAGGCTGAATGCATCCAGTTCCCTAAGCCTCTCTTCATAGGGCTTCATGATTTCAAGGCCTTCTACATTTTGGTCACCCTCCTCTGGACATGTTCCATCAACATCCTTCTTGAAATGAGGTGCCCAGAACTGGACACAGGATTCCAAGTGGGGTCTGACCAAAGCAGAACAGAGTGGGGCTGTCACCTCCCTTGACTGAGACACTATCTTCCCACTGATGCATCCCAGAATCGCATCGGCTTTTTTAGCTGCCGCATCACACTGCCGACTCACGTGCAGTTTTGGGGTATACTAAGACTCCTAGATCTTTTTCACAGAGGCGGGCTGGCCATCTGTCGGGTGTGTTCTGATTATGTATTCTTTCACAGCATGGGCTTGGACTAGATGGCCCTTAGGGTCTCTTCCGTCTCTACAATTCTGTGATTCCAGTAAAACTATAATGAAGCTAGGAGTACAGTCAGCCCCTCCACATTTGCGGGTGTTAATTTTGCAGGGTTGATCATTCACGGCTTATTTGCTGCCCTCCTCCACTGCCACCCCATGCCATTTCTAATAGGGAGTGGAATACTCACAAGCCTGAGAGGCTGCGAGAAAAGTTTGTAATTCCCCATCGTCATTGTAATTATATTATAATTCCCACCAGCCACCCGCTTCTACCTTGCAAAGGAACCGCTGTGCCTCAAAGGCATCCGCGGTGGGTTGAAGACGCAGCTCCTACTTTTGTGTGTGGTTTGGGGGAGCTAAAGTTATTTGTGGTTTCCCAGTTTCATGGGGGTCCTGCACCCCTAACCCTCGCAAACATGGAGGGAGAACTGTACTGCGTCCCTTCCGACGTCAGCTACTCACCACGTTCTCCGGCCGGTCGTAAGGAATCTGAAGGGTCTCCATCGCCTTGCTCATGGCCTGGATGGACATGAAGATGTTCTGATACACGACCTTGGCGAACCCCCTCCGGTCCTCCTCCGTGTAGCCCACGCCGTGGATGATCCGCATCTGCTTGATGAAAGTGCTTTTTCCGCTCTCTCCTGTACCTAAACAGGAGGAAAAGCAAACCTCTCCGTTTCTTTCGTTCCTGCCGGCGAGGACAATCTCATGTCGCGTTTGTGCCACGTGAGTGAATGTAGAATATCCTACTGAGGTAACATGAAGCTTGTACGGACAGAACATGTTACCAAACATTGTTTATTGCACTGTTTATTATTTGGAGTTGTCAATGGGTATTTAGCCAGATTAGCCAGGGAAGGTTTTCTTTACTTCGGGGTGATAGCAATCGACAAGTGATTTACTATGCACGGGCTTTAGATTACTAGGGTTAGGAGAATGCCGTTAATAACGGTAGCATATCATAGGGAACGGCCTGAAATCACGTCCGGGAGGGAGCGGGCTTGTTTTCCGCTGCTCCAGAGACTAGGGCCAAAGCTAACAAAATGAATTTCAACAGAGAGAAATGTAAGGTACTACACTTAGGTAGAAAAAATGGGATGCACAAATATAGGAGGGGGGACGCGTGGTTATACGTGTGAAAGGGATCTAGGCATCTTGGTAGATCGCAAGCGGAATATGAGCCAGCAGTGTGATGCGGCAGCCAAGAAAGCCAACATGATTCTTGGTTGCCTCAACAGGAGTCTGGTGTCTAGATCAAGGGAGGTAATGGTACCACTCTATTCTGCTTTGGTTAGGCCTCATTTGGAATACTGCGTCCAGTTCTGGGCACTCAATTCAAGAGGGATATTGACAAGCTGGAGCATGTCCAGAGGAGGGCGACCAAAATGGTGAAGGGTCTAGAAGCCATGAAGCCCTATGAGGAATGGCTGAGGGAGCTGGGGATGTCTAGTCTGCAGAAGAGAAGGTGAAGAGGGGCATGAGAGCCATATTTAAATATCTGAAAGGATGTCATGTCAAGGAGGGAGTGGGCTTGTTTTCCGCTCCTCCAGAGACTAGGACAAGGAGCAATGGATTCCAGCTGCAGGAGAAGAGATTCCACCTGAACCTCAGGAAGAACTTCCTGATGGTCAGAGCTGTCAGAGTTGTTGTTTTAGTAAGTTGGTATCTAGCATTTTAGTTAGTCAGTTTAATGTTAAAAAGGTTTTTCACTTTTAATTTTTTTTCTCTGTCTGCTTTTTCTTTTTCCCTCCTAGATGTATTCCTTTCTGACTGTGAACAAGATTTTTTGTTTTAAAGCTAATAAATACATCATTATAAAGAAACCAAAGGTCGAGAAGTCCATCAGCAACATCTGGTAAACCGTGAAACTCAAGGCACTAATAGTGACTGGCATTTTATGTTCTTGTTGTGTGCCTTTGAGTCACTTCTGACTTAACAGAGCTTGTAAGGAGCACCTATCACAGGTTTTTCAAAGGGGCTGTGAGTGTGTGACTCACCCAAGGTCACCCAGTGGGTTTCCACAGCTGGGAGGGGGATTGAAACCTGGTCTTCAGGGTCATAGTCCAATGCTCAAAAGCACTACACCACACTGGGTTTCTGGTGTTTATGTTATTTCCAATCCATCCATCCATCCATCAGCTACCTACCCGTCCAACTATCTATCTATCCGTCCAGCTATCCATCTACCTGTCCAGCTATCTATCTATCCATCTACCCGTCCAGCTATCCATCCACAGCTATCCATCTACCCGTCCAGCTATGCATCTACCCGCCAGCTATCCATCTACCCGTCCAACTATCCATCCATCCATCTACCCATCCAGCTATCCATCTACCCGTCCAGCTATCCATCTACCCGTCCATCTATCCATCTATCCATCCGTCTGTCCAGTTATCTATCCGTCTGTCCAGTTATCTATCCGTCCGTCCGTCTGTCCACCTACCTACCCACCCACCCATCTACTTCCCTATGCATCTCTCTCTCTCTCTCTCTCTCTCTCCCCCCCATCTATCTACTTACCTACCTACCTATCTTCTAAGAATGAAGAGAGAAGAGCCCAGTGGTCATTAGAAATGCACCATACACATTGGAGCACTCCTGCCAGGGCCCGGATGCCTGTCTTCCCAATTCCCCAACAGGGTTTTTGTTCCCCTTACTGCAACGTACCACCAGACGTGTAAAGTTACAAAACATGATCTGTGATGCAAGATCCCAGCACGTCCTAATAAAAATGCCAAACTCTGAAACACTCACCCAGCAAAAGGAGTTTCAGTTCCCATCGGTCCCTCTTCTTTTGCTCCTGGAGAAGGCGATTGATTTCTCGGTCGATGGCCACCGCTTTCTTCTCGTCGTCCGACAGCAGGCAAAAGCACCAGAACATTCTGGGACCCGAGGCTGACCGCTCACCTCCTCTGCAATATCAGAGGTCTGGGATAAATCCAGAGCGGGAGCGTAAAACAGGGACATGCAAAAAAGATGGCGCAAAGGCAGAAGCTCTTGGCAAGTGGATTTTTTGTTCCCAAGGCCTGGTCCAACTGCATCAGTGTCTACCCCACCCTGGGAGGGAGGTGCCCACTGCCAGAGCTGTTCCGAGATCAGATTTCAACACAATAAAGCACCCGGAGAATTGTTCAGAGAAGTGGACAGAAGATCCGACACTGAAATTGTGAGGAATCTCCCAGGAGAGGCGCATTTCTTGTGTAAAACGGCCACCGTGGAAGCTGAAAGGGGAGACGACTCTTGCCTGAGGCTGGACATCGTGGCAAATTTCTGGATCTCTCTGAAAAAGTTTCTTCTGCCCAAAATCTGAATCAGCTATGCTCCTCTCCCGCAAACCGCTCTGCGTATTTCATTTCATGGTCCGCATTCTGAGCCAGCCGTTGATCAAGATGTGGTCCAGGGATGTCTTAAAGCACGAGATCCTCACACCAGGCCTTTGACCGTTCCCTTAAGACAGGAAAGAGAAGGGCGAGGGATCAGATGACATTTAAGGTTATTAACTACACTACCAGAAACCATGCCTGTGAAGACTGCTTTAGGAAGCTGGGGATGTTAATATAACCTGGAAGGAGATGCTTTGATCAGAATCCACCTGGAATCCTGCCTCCAGTTCTCGGCACCAAAGTTCAGGAAGGATATGGACAAGCTGGAATGTGTGCAGAGGAGAGTAACCAAAATGGTGGAAGGTCTGGAAGCCATGAAGCCCTATGAGGAGCAGCTTAGGGAGCTGGGGATGTTTAGTCTGCAGAAGAGAAGGTGAAGAGGGGACGTGAGAGCCATGTTTAAATATTTGAAGGGACGTCATGTCGACGATGGAGCAAGCCTGTTTTCTGCTGCTCCCAAGACTAGGACACGGAACAATAAATTCAACCTTCAGGAAAAGAGATTCCATCTAAACATGAGGAAAAACTTCCCAACGGTGAGAGCAGTTCAACAGTGGAATACACTGCCTGGGAATGTGTTGGGACCTCCTTCTTTGGAGGTTTTTAAGCAGAGACTAGATGGCCATCTGTCGGGAATGCTTTGACGGGTGTCTCCCTGCATGGCAGAACGGGGTTGGACTGGATGGCCCTTGGGGTCTCTTCTGGCTCTATGATTTCGTGATTCCTCAGCAGAAAACTGGGCGAGACGCATGGGCAAGATGGCAAAAGTGGTGAACGACTGAGAGCAGACAAGCTAGGAGAGGCTGTAGCAGTCTGTTTTTGCCTGAGCCTGCTGGGAAGGGCAAGATTGGGTAAGACCGTCTCCCTCTTCTCTCCTCTTTTCCCCTCCAGAATTGGCTATAAATGACAAAAGGCCTGCCCCTGCCAGGACCTGCATTGTCAGTATGTCTCCACCCAGTGCCCCGCGTGAGAAAACGCCTGCACTTTGAACTCAGTTTGCAGCACCTGAAGTCAGCCAAGGAGGGAGAGAGAAAGTGGGAGGAGGAGATAAAAACCGAAACACTTTTTAAAAAAACAGCTAAAGAAGTGGACAGTAGAGGATTAATTGGAACAGTCCCTGCCAAGTCGGGAGGGTTGGAGATTCTGTAGCCGGAAATGCTGGGACTGAACCATGCGCTTTGTGCACACAAAGCAAATACCTCACCAGAGAGATCTGGGCTGTTGCATAAAAATAAACCATGCTTCCCTCCCTCATGGTCACAAGACAAAGAAATGGCAACGCGGTTTGTATCCCAAGACATAGTTGGGCCGTGATGTCACCGTAAGTTCAGTAAAAGGACTGGTGCTCCACACAGCAACCTCCAGCCCTCACCCTGCAAGAAAAATCCAAAAATCCAGGGTGTTGGGTGGATCTATACTGTTCAGAGGGAACAAGGAAACCTAAAGAAGAGTTGATGTGATACTATCACCCCTGGTAATCAGAGCCCCGGGTGAGTCCCGCGTCCACTACAACAGGGCTGGAAATGGTGACTTCAGGGCTGCCAAATGTTGCTATACTGCAAATCCCAGCAGTCTTAGCTAGCATAGCTAATGGAGAAGAAAGCTAGGAGCTGCAGTCCAAAGCATGTGCCCAGTTCCCATCCCAGCAGCACAGCTCAGTCCAAATTTTCAGTAACTTTGGATGGCTCCATTTGGGAGCTCTAAGAGTACCGCAGTGAAGTGCTTTTTGTAATATTGTTGTATTATCTGCATCATCCATAGCGCCCAGACTGAAGGACAGAGCAGTAAACATGGCTCAACAGCAGAACACGGGAAAAGGAACTTGACATGTTTAACATGTACCAGCATCGTGATGCAGCAGTCAAAAAAGCGAATGCCATTCCGGGCTCCCTGAAAAGGAGCGTAGGGTCCGGACTGAGGGAAGTTAAAACCTCAAGTTCATTCTGCTTTTGTTTAATTTCCAGACCTCTGATCATGTCGGTCGCAGCTCGCTGGACACCCTTCCAGCTTGTCAACATCCTTCTTGAACTGTGGCGCCCAGAAGTGGGCATAGGATTTGAGGTGAGGCTGGAGCAGAACGGCTGCTTGGCCAGTTAAGGATGGCTCACTGCCCAATTTTTCAGCACCATAAACGCCCTCAATGCTCCCCTCACAACCAAGGAAGGAGATGGAAAAGAGAGAGAGTATGGGGCCAACATAACAACCCTCTCCTCTCCCTGGCTGCCTCCTCTCCCCCATGAGACACACACACATTTTGATATTTGCAATTTTTCCCCGCCAAAGGGGAAAAGGGATCCTGTGCCCCTAATCCTGGCAAATGTGGCAGGCCAACTCAAATCCCACCTTTCTCCCGGAGTTGCAGGGAAAAATTCAAGGCTGCTTCCAGCCATTTCAAACAAGACTAAGTTAAAATCATCTTTGACAACAGCTGGGTCCCACTGTAGGAGCAAGGCAGCGTAGAAATGAAATACAATAGAGAAATAAACGGACAAAATAACCCACCATGATTCAAAACAGTTCAAGGCCCATTTAAAACTTGGTTGCAAATAATAAAGAAATACAGTGTACCACTTTACACACACACACACACACACACACACACACACAACTGCTATATAATTTAAATCTCAAAGGCCTGTCTGATTTCACCTGTCAGCGGAAGGAGGGCAAGGAGGAAGCCCACTGGATTTCCAGTGGCAGGGAGTTCCACAGCCCGTAGGAGCCGGCACAGAGAAGGCTCTCCCCAAACGTCCTTATCTGTGATGGTGGCAGGACTGAAAGCCTTGCCGATCTTCAAACTCGAGCGTACGGTTGCTGCAGTAGAGTTCAGATCTTCTTCCGCAGCGAAAACATGTTTGGCTCACCCAAGGGCCATGAAAACTTCCGTTCTAGTTAGCCTCCTCCCAGGGCCTCTATCCTGTTTGTTCACTGAGTGCACCAATCCACTCAGCTTCCCCGCTCCTCTTTGCTCACCCCGGCAAAACAGAAACTACGTTTTTCAAAAATCTCTCCTTCCTCCTTTCGAACCTTGCACAACCTCCGTCGCTGCGGACGGCTTTATTTCCCTCTTGCTTCGACCTCAACCCTTGTTTACGGGGGGGGGGGGGCAAGCAGCTTGGTGCACAGAAGGCTCAACTTTGGTGACTCCGTAGAGAGTTACTTTTTCGGCAAGAGCTTTCCCTCCATCCTGGCCAAAACACTGTGGGCAGCGATGGCCGGGGTGGGGAGCAAAGGGAAGGACTTTCTATTCGAATTCCTCTTTGGTGATTTCCCCCCTTTTTCCATCTCTTGTACAGGCCCCTTCGAAACCTCAGCTCCAGTAAAAGTTCTGACATCCATCCCATATTATTTAGACACCTCCCATCTTTCCTCCTCGTTGGAATTGTCACAAATTGTGCCTTCAATATCTCCCAACTCCCATCCATCACGAATTTCCTTCTCTTTTAGTGTTCCTGACCACGGGATCACTCCCAGTATTTCCCTAAGTTTACAGAAATCATAGAATCATAGAGTTGGAAGAGACCCCAGGGGCCATCCAGTCCAACCCCCTGCTATGCAGGAAGACCCAGCAAAGCATTCCCAACAGATGGCCATCCGGCCTCTGCTTAAAAACCTCCAAAGAAGGAGGCTCCACCACACTCCATGGAGGCAGCAGATTCCACTGCCAGACAGCTCTGACCGTCAGGAAGTTCTTCCTGAGGTTCAGGTGGAATCTCCTTTCCTGCAGCTTGAATCCATTGCTCCTTGTCCTGGTCTCTGGAGCAGCGGAAAACAAGCCCTCTCCCTCCTTGACACGACATCCCTTTAAAGATTTAAGCATGGCTATCACGTCCCCTCTTCACCTTCTCTTCTGCAGGCTAAACATCCCCAGTTCCCTAAGGTGTTCTTCATAGGGCTTCATGGCTTCCAGACCCTTCACCATTTTGGTCGCCCTCCTCTGGACACGTTCCAGCTTGTTGACATCCTTCTTGGATTGAGGTGCCCAGAATCGGCTTTCCGAAAGTCTAAAATGCATGTGTGACTACGCTTGGCTTCCCCTTTCCTCTGTATAACAAATTCCGGGAGAACGTGGTCACTTCCACCTAAGACTCTCGACACCTCCATCCCACGAACATTATTTTAATTGGTTAGGATCAGCTCTAAAATGGCCGCCCCCAGCTTGCTCCTTCCTCCACCTTCCAGACTATGAAATTGTCTGCAGGACAAGTGAGAAATCTGTTTGGACCCGATAACCCTCAGCAGAGTTTGACTTCCAAAAAATGGAGATCCACTGCCTGGCCAGCTAAGGACAGGTCGCGGCCCAATTTCTCAGCACCGCAAACCCTCTCCCGACGCACCCCACACACCCAAGACAGGAGATGGGCAAGAGAGAAAAAGTATACGGCCACCAGGTCCACCCACCCCCTTTCTCTCTCCTTTCCCCCAGCAGCTTTGGGCCTTGGGTGTCCATCCGCCCCACCACGCCTCAGCCCCCTTTCCACAGCCAAAGCCACAAACACATTTCGATATTTGGGGGTTTTCCACTTTTGCAAGGGTCCCACATCCCTAACCCTAGCGAAGGTGGGAGGCTGATTGTATGCACCCACACCCGGTAGACTTCATTTTGCACCGGACGTTGAGTCGAAGGGATCGCCTTGTGGCCCTCCAGCTGTTTTCAAACCGAAACATCGGCACTGGTATCGCTGGTAGTGAGGGGACGGTGGAAGTAGCAGTCTGGGAACATCAGTATTTATCCTGATTTATTTTGGAGACTGTTAATCGGTCCTGGTGATCATATTAGCCCTCCAGGTGTTATTGAACCCGTTGTTGTTGTTGCGGTTTTCCCACTTTTGCGGGGCTCCCGTGCCCCTCACCGTAGAGGAGCAACTCTATATTTGTCACAGAAAGCATGACCTTCTACTCCTTTGAGATTAATTCATCAAACTTTGGGGGTAATCGGGCAGCTCTCCAGGCCCTGTTGGACTGCATCTACCATCACCCCTTACCACTGATTGTCAACTTGGCGGCAAACAACGACCGCAGTTTCGTGGGTCGTACCCAAACGGTACCCTCAAAAACAGCGTCAAAGTGCACCACGCCACCGTCCGAGGGAGACAATTTGTTTCCTCAGAAGGAAAGAATTAAACCCAGTATGCACCGGCGGTCGCCAGAAAACTCGGCAAAGTCCCTCTTCTCGGCTCGAGCCCAAGCGAAGGGGCCCAGCCGGTAGTCGCAGAAAGGAGGAAAACATTTCCTTTCAATGGGAGACGGGGGAGCAGCCGTCTTTTGGCCGCTTGAAGCCTGCCCTCCGCCCCACACCCCGGGGGTGTTTATAAGAAGGCCTTCGTGTTTAGAGAACCGGCGTACTTGGCTGACAGCAGAGAGGGGAAAAAGGAAAGAGGAAATCCAGACCCGGCCATCCATCACGCCTCCCAAGCTCCCAGATTCCCGAGAACCAGAAGGCTAAACATTTGGGCCACCCACATTTTGGGCCAGTGGAGAATCGGCTCTCTGGCCATCCTAAGAAGGCAGAGGAGGAGACCTCTTCGGTTCTGCCCTGTCGCCCGGGCGGTTTTATTAGGCCGTTGTGGGTGACTCCAGCATGGCACAGAAGGAATAATTCCCTCTGTATACCATTCATAATTTTAGAAACTCCATCGTGTCAACACACTTCAAAACTTTCCGCTTCGCCCTCTCCATCAATCTTCCGATCCCACCCTCGGCCGATCGGACCGGCTTCTAATTTTTTGGCCGTATATGTCCATGTTTGATTATTGCCTCCCCTTTTCAAAAAATCTAGTGGATTGAGGCACTGCTCCAACCAGGGGTGCAGATATGGGAAAGGGTGGCTCTTGCCCCCGAATAAAATTTCTGCCCCTTACCCCAACATTTTACTTCAGTCCCAAATTTCTAGCGCATATCCTCCATCTGTCCCAGTTTGGCACCCCAGTTAATACAGCTGGAGAAGAAGGGAGCAAGTCTTACCCTTCCTTGTAGTTTCAGGCAAAAAGAAACTGCCATGGCCTCTTCTAGCTTGTATGTTCTTTCTCATTAATGACCTTTGCCACCTTGACCACACTCTGATATTGCTTGGCCACATGTGTCCTGATTTGATTACATTGCATCTTGACTACTGCAGAGCTCTCTTCACGGGGCAACCCTTGAAGACTCTCTGGGAGCTTTATTTTTTTAGAAAAGGATATGTTTTTAACTAGCGTTTAAACCAACAGTTTTCGTATTAGACAATTGGTCCTCCACATTTGCTAGGGTTAGGGGCACAGGGCCCCTGTAAAAGTGGAAAAAGAGCTAATATCAAAACGTGGGAACGGGGCCAAGGCATGGCGGGGAAAGCAGGTGCTCACAGTCCAAACCAGGTCAGGGAAAGGAAAGGGAAAGGGGTGCGTTGGCGTGGTGGCCCTATACTTCCTCCCTCTTTCTTCCTTGAATACATAGAGGGCGGCACTGGGAAAGGGTGTGTAGTGGTGAGAAATCAGGCTGTAATCCATCCTTACCTGGCTGGTGGGAAAAAGGAGGACCGGAGGTGGGTTTTTAAAAGGCTGCACAGCCTGATCAGAGCTGCCAAGAGGGAAAGACGTGAGCTAGAGAGAAGCACCTGAGCTATGGGGTCTGGGGTTGCAGAAACTCGCAAATAATCAAATCCACGAAAGTGAAATCTGCAGACGCGGAAGGCCAACTGTATTCTGTTTGACTGCATTTTAACATTTTAGGTTTTGCGTGTTTTCATCTGTGTCTGTTTGGAATCTAGTCGGGAGCTGCTTTGAATCAAGTACTGGAAGAATAGTAGGACTGCATCCGATGAACTTAGCTGGGGGAATAGGAGGGGGAAATCTTACCCTTCGCTGTAGACTCAGGCAAAAACAAACTGCAGCAGCCTCTGCTCGCGTATGTTCCTCCTCGTTCATAATTTTTGCGGGCTTGACCACATTCATGTTCCTTGGCTACCGGTGTTCTAGCTTCCATCTGTGAATTGTTGGAGGTATGCATGCAACCATCATCCCCCTGGCTCGGGTTGCTGGGAATTGGAAGTTCAGATGTTATTTTTCCAATTATTTCTTGAGCTGTGTTTCTTTCCAATCCACCTCTCCTCCAGCAAACTCCAGGGTAGGGTCCATAGCCTGTTTACCCTCATGTTATCCTTATAACAACCCTACCATGTAGGCCAGGGTGAAAGCATATGACTGTCCCCAACTAATTTCATAGAATAATAGAGCTGGAAGAGACCCCACGGGCCATCCAGTTCAACCCCATTCTGCCACGTAGAAAGACATACTCAACAGACGGCTATCCAGCCTCTCTTGAAAAACCTCCAAAGGAGTCCTCACCAAATTCCCAGGCAGTGTATTCAACTGCTGAACTGCTCTTACTGTCAGGAAGTTCTTCCTAATGTTTAGATGGATTCTCTTTTCCTAAGGTTTGAAGTCATTGCGCCGTCTCCTAGTCTCTAGAGCAGCAGAAAACAGGCTTGCTCCATCCTTTCAAATATTTAGGCATAGCCATCATGTCACCTCTTAACCTTCTCTAGGAGTCTTGATGGACCACAAGCTGAACATGAGTCAGCAGTGTGATGCAGCAGCCAAGAAAGCCGACGCGATTCTTGGTTGCATCAATAGGAGTATGGTGTCTAGATTGAGGGAAGTAATAGTACCGCTCTATTCTGCTCCAGTCAGACCTCATTTGGAATCCTGTGTCCAGTTCTGGGCACCTCAATTCAAGGAGGATATCGACAAGCTGGAGCGTGTCCAGAGGAGGGTGACCAACATGGTGGAGGGTCTGGAAGCCATGAAGCCCTCTGAGGAGCGGCTTAGGGAGCTGGGGATGTTTAGTCTGCAGAAGAGATGCTTAAAAGGGGACATCGAGAGCCATGCTTAAATGTTTGAAAGGACGTCCTGTCGAAGAGGGAACGGGCTTGTTTTCCACTGCTCCAGAAACTAGGATAAGGAGCAGTGGATTCAAACTGCAGGAAAGGAGATTCCACCTGAGCCTCAGGAAGAACTTCCTGACGGTCGGAGCCGTCCGGCAGTGGAATCGGCTGCTGCCTCCATGGAATGTGGTGGAGCCTCCTTCTTTGGAGGTTT
The DNA here is from genome assembly GCA_030412105.1 of Cyclura pinguis. NCBI lineage: Eukaryota > Metazoa > Chordata > Lepidosauria > Squamata > Iguanidae > Cyclura > Cyclura pinguis. The sequence goes on along the minus strand of CM059614.1, from coordinate 4,675,734 downwards.
TTAAGCAGAGGTTGGATGGCCATCAGTTGGGAATGCTTTGATGGGTGTTCCTGCATAGCCGGGGTTGGACTGGATGGCCCCTGGGGTCTCTCCAACTCTAGGATTCTATGATTCCAAATATACCCAGCTCCCTCAGCCACTCCTCACAGAGCTTCATTTCCAGGCCTTCTACCCTTTTGGTCGCCCTCCTCCGGACACCTTCCAGCTTGTCCATCTCCTTCCTGAACTGTGGTGCCCAGAACCGGACACGGTGCTCCAGGTGGGATCCGACCAAAGCATCTCTTTCCATTAAGCGTTAGGAAGAACTTCCTGACGGTGAGAGCCATTCGACAGCGGAATGCACTGCTTGGAAGTGTGGAACACGCTGCCTGTTTAAAAAACTCCTTCTTTGGAAGTTTTTAAACAGAAGCTGGATGGCCATCTGTTGGGAGTGCTTTGAGTATATTTTCCTGTAGGGCAAAGGGTTTGACCGGATGACCCTAGAGGTTTCTTCCAGATCTAGGATTCCCTGATTTCTTTAAGATAACTTTTGCCAGGAAAAGGACGCAGGCCAGTGTTTAGGACCAGAAGGTCAGATGTATAAGCCCATAAATTCATACCCACTAATATTTCACAGGTGAAAACCGGGACACACCTGGCCAAGCAACCTCAGAGCGCGGTCAAGGTAGCAAAAGTTATTCATGGAGCCAGGAAAGGCTCCAGCCGTTTGCTCTTAACGGAGCCAACTGGGAAGGGAAGGATTTTTGCCCTCTCTTCCCCATTCTGAATTGAGTGCAAACTACTTTTGCACTTTCGAATTTGGCTCGCAGCAATGGAAGTTAGCTGAGGACCAAGGGGAAAGGCGGGAGGAGGAAAGAGAAACTGGGGCATTTTGAAAGCATCTGAGAAAGTGGGAAGGCAGAGTTTAACCAGTACCGTCCGTGCCAAATCTGGGCAGTTGGAGCGTACGTGGGAGTACGTGGGAGTCTATCAGGCTTCATCTTGGATACAGAGAATACAAGGTTGTGTTTATAGCAGGGAACCTATCTGGAGAACACTTTGGAACCAGCAATTTTGGGATATATCATTCATGTCCCTAAGAGCAAGCCAGGGAAGGCAGAGAGAAATAAACCACAGACTTGTCCCTCTTGGAGCACAAGGGTTAAAACCAAGACTAGAGGGAGCTCACAAATGGAAAAGTGTCGCTCATTTTCACAGTTCCTCACTGTGCCAGGCCAACAAAGCAGAGTTCGCATTGCAAAGGGGACATGTCCGTATTGCCTGAGCTCATGCTTAATTTTAGAAGAGCGGACTCTGCAGCCACCTCCTTGGGAATTGCAGAATTGCAGAGACAGAAGGAAACTGAAAGGTCATCTAATCCAACCTGCAACCAATGCAGGATGTCCAACTTATGTTTAAAAATGAGAGGTTACTAGCTGTATCGCACGACTCTTAGCCCCAGAAAATCCTATGATAGGTAGCACTTATAGGTGCTTAGGGTGCTTTAGATAGCACTTTAGGGTCTCCATTAAGCCAGAAATGACTTAATCACACAACAAACTGATGTCTCTTTCCACTTTAGCCTGTTAGGGCTTTAGACGCAGGGCAGAACAGGTTGGCCTTCTAAATGTTGACGGACTGCAACTCCCATCATCCCTACAAAGCACCAGCTGCTGAGGAATCGTGGGGTTTGCAGTGCCAACTGCAGCTGAATGGGACCCGTCATCTCCCAAAAAGGAGAAACATAATAGGAACCCAAACATCTTGCAAATCTTAGCGAAATCCAAACGTTTCGTGTTCTCTGGTGACATCTAGTGGCTGGTTTGATGCTGCTAATACCCAGGACCAACAAAATTGCTATTATTCTATTTTATTGTTTGTTATTTATTTATTCTTAGCCTTTTCCCCAGTTTAGGACTCAAGGTGGCTTGCAACAGATAAAAAAAAGAATGCCTAGTTAAAAATTCACAAAATAATAGTAGCTAGAAAGCGACTGAATGATCAAAAAAATGAAAACCGGCCTAAAAGAGAAACTATTTTTTAAAAACAGCATAGCAAGATTAAGAGAATATCCACCACGAAGATTAGGTGGAATAGGTCTACATTCAGTCCTCAAGCCTCTGGAAACAGAAAGGTCTTTCTCTGCCTACGGAGAGAGAGTAGGAAAGATGCCAGTCTAAGCTGTCCAGACCCTTGGGGCAGCCGCTGAAAAGGCCCAGTCTTCCACATCCCCACATTTACATTGCCATAAATTGATGAGCAACTTGAAAGCAGGGACACACACACACCCTAAAGGTGCCAGATCCTGTCTCACCTTGGAAGCTAAGCACGGTCAGCCCTGGTTAGTGCTTGGATGGGAGACTAGCAACAAACACCAGGTGCTGGAGGCTCTATTGCAGAGGAAGAAACTGGCAGAACCACCTCACCTTGCCTAAGGAACCCCTGTGAAAAATTCATGGGGTTGTCGTTAAGTCGACAGTTGAGTTTAAGGCACACACGCGCGCATACACACACACACACACAATTTACACTGCTTTCTATCTGTGCTTCTCCAGAAGGAAAGAAATGAAGGTCTCACTCACACCCTGCAGCTCTCTCACCACTCCTGTGCAGTTGAGTAAGGCAGGAGAAGCCAGAAAATGAGGGTGACGTGAGAGAGTGAGGATGTTTGGAGTATTAATGTGGGCTTTCCAGGAGTTAAAAGAGGGACTGAACTGGTTTTCTTTTCCTTGCCCAGGTTGGGAGAGCAACTGCAGTCCTGGCCTTGCTGGTTTCCTTTGGCTGCTTAGAAGGGGGAGGAAGAAACTTGAATAACCGTTTTCTTCCCACGCCATAAAAAAGTTTAAAAGCAATTACATTATCCAAAAAATATTTAAAACCATTTAAAAATATACATTGTTCAAATGAAGTAGATGTCATGTCGAGGAGGGAGCGGGCTTGCTTTCCGCTGCTCCAGAGACCAGGACAAGGAGCAATGGATTCCAGCTGCAGGAGATTCCACCTGGACCTTAGGAAGAACTTCTCGACGGTCAGAGCTGTCCGGCAGTGGAATCTGCTGCCTCCATGGAGCGCGATGGAGTCTCCTTCTTTGGAAGTTTTTAAGCAGAGGCTGGATGGCCCCGGGGGGTCTCTTCCAACTCTAGGATTCTACGTCTTGCCAATGTTTGGAAGAAGGAAGGGCTTCCTTTGCCTCTTTAGGAGGACAAACATAAAGGGAAGGAAGAAACTGGAATCTTAAGTTTTGGGGTGAGGCAGAAGAGCAAGCAGAAATCTCCTTTTTCCACCTGGCAAGCCTGCTAGAAAGCGAACGGTGAATGTGCCACTGTTGTGTCCTTTGCAACCGCTGGGGAAAACACAGCAGTTGCACTACCTTCCTCTCTCTTTACCGCTGTGCCTTGCTTACCGGGAAAGACTGCTGGGGAAGGCTTAGTAGAACTGGGTCTTACCCGTTGCTCTTTGTCTGTTGGCTTCCCTGAGGAGAAACTATCATCTGAGGACGAGTCAGCTCACTCCAGACTCTCGCTGCCTTTTCTCGTCCCTTTGGAGAGCATCTGCACATTTCTCTAGCCTGGAAGACGCAAGCTCTGGTGTTTTCTGATTTAAACTTCTGCAAAACTGGCGGGGAGTTGAATACAGTACACAGATTGAAAATTTTGACTTGTAAACAGACACTTGCCTTACGTCGAGTATTCCCTCCCTCCAGGAAACCAGCAAAGCCTCTAAATTCAAGACTAAGAATGCCTTTGCTTAGGCTACCTTTACGCCACAAAGTTGACTTCCACTGACACATATGGGGAAGAGAGTCTAAGAAAGACCTTTCCTAATTTTATCAGTGAAATGAAAACCCTGCAACAGACACGGGGATAAGGTAGATTCAGGTCTCCTGGTAGACTTGCAGTAGATCAGCCAGTTTTTCCGACTCTCTCGTAGGGATGTAATGCCAATTACATCCTCAAGAAAAAAAGGCATTCTAGCAATTTCCTTCCCGTTGCATGAGTCTCTGAAAACTGTGCCATTTTCAAAGATTATTTGTTTCAAGTCGAGCTGTGCATAAATATTCGTATGTTTTGCACAGAAAACATACTTTTTCCGCACAGAAAATAGCATTTCTGCAAAATACACCTGCAAATTTTATGTGGAATAAGATCCTTCTTCATCACACATTCTGAACATGCTAGAAAAATGTCTTTCAACCCTTTTTCAAATTTTTTTTTAATATTCCTTCCATCTCTATTCTGAAGCAAACAGCAAGAACACATCTCTCTCTCCCATCAAACAGACCACAATCCAGAGTGTGTGCACAGAGGGATATCACAGTTTGGTTTTGAACTTAAGCTTGTGCTCAGAGGTACCCTTGTTCCTTAATTTACAGTATTTACCTGTTGGTCAGTGTTGTTTTTGCACCATTTGGCTCCAAGTGGTCGATCTCAGGCTTTGAGCAAAACATGAAGACCGCACAAACACGGAGCCTGTCCCACTCTTCGGTGACTGACTATAGCCATGAGTAATTCAAGATGGTAGCCACATTTTTAAACGAAAGGCTGAGGGGCACAGGGAGAACAAAAAAACCAAGACAGGCTTTTTGTTTTTTTTAAAGGAACAAATTTTATTCCAATTTCAAACAATTTATTTCAGGAGAAAGATATGAAAATCAATTTGTTTTTTTCCAGCAGGTATTTCTAAACATTGAGGGTTAGCACCCAGACGACGAGAGAACTTGAGTGTTCTGAGAAACCCCCATTTTCTGCCTCACAGACTAAAAAGAGAGACGAGAACATGGGCCAAGAAAAGAAACAAAACAAAAGAATCCAACCCAGGCCACGTAATTCCAAATTCCCTCCCCTGCCCGTCCCCCCCACGTTAAAACACCACATGCAATTTCAAAATGACAAAAAAGGGCTTCTTAAAAAACAGTGTTTATATAGTTGTTTTTGCGTTCTCTCCTTTTAAATAGGATAATGTTTAAACATTTCTTCCTCTCTTTTTATTCCCTAACTCTGGATCTTTTATTATAATACACAAGGATATAACCAAAGAAATTTTCCACCACACTGGTACTTGTAAAAAGAAGTCTCTCGTTCTGAAAAAACAGAATAGGGGATTGGCACAAACCATATAACGCTTAAAAAAAAATATCACAGAGAGAGAGAAAACTGAAAGTACAGACTTTTAACTTCCGAGGGACTCAAAAAAACCTTCGTTTTTCAGTGAAGCGCAATACAATTTACGGCCAGCGCACAAGCCAAAAGAGAGTGGGGGGGAAAAAAGCACATTTTTTTGAAATAGTGATGGTAAAAAAAGAAATGATAACAACCCCGCACACATTCCTACACACAACTGAAGGCAAGTGAGAAATCCAAGAATTCATCTCCAGGGAAAGAGAAGATGTAGCCGAAAGGGAAAAGAAAGAAAAAAGGGGGCGGGAGGACTTTTTTTTCTTTTTTCTTTTGCTGTGCAGCCAATAGCATTGAAGCTTTACAAAGAAATGGAATGATGCGTTTGTACGACGTCTCTTCCCGCACATGATTAGGATGAAGGGTGAGGTGGGAGCAGGCCAATCGAGCCTTCAGTAGGTTCTTCTTTATATATATATTTATACATATATAAAGTGCATTATGAACACAACTTGGTCAAATTGCTCCTTCATCTCGATTTCCGAGCTCCTCCATCTTGACTTTCGAGCTCCTCCCCGTGCAGAAACCTCACAGATCCCACATCCTTGGCACAGGGATGGCTGAAGCCTCCGAGCGGCTCCCGTCGGCACGACCGGGGAGCGGGGAGGAGGAGGAAGAGAAGGTTGGTCGAGGTGAGTTTGGCACGTTTATCAGGAGGACAGGGAGACGTCTAGGGAAGCGTCCAGTGTGAAAGCTGGCCTGGGTAAGGCAGAACAGCAAGGGCACGGGAAGTCCTCTGCGAGGAAGAGCATCTCCTGTACAGGTAGGCCGTCAGCCTTGTCACCCTCCTCCCCGGAACCAAGTAACACAAGAAAAGTTTCCAGATGGACTCTCGGCGGGACCAACACTCCGCCGGGCATCGAACGCACGTGCCAGGCTGCACGGTCCAATCCGAAGAGGCCACTCTTTCTAAGCAGGGGTTCCGGCTCTTGAATCCCAGCACTGCAAGTCCAGTGACTGTAGTGGACGCTCCCAGGCAAAGTATGCAAGAGGAGGAGGTCGGGTTCGTAAAAAGGTACTCTGGGTGAGTGGCTCGGAGAAGCTGTGGCACGTGTAAGTGAGAACAGGCCTTCTTCTGCTTCGTTTGGCAAGAATGCAGCATCGAACGGCCAAGCCATCCCGACCCTCCTTTCCCTGTCATCCTCAAAAAAACAAAACAAAACAAAACAAAAAAACACTCAGGCAAGAAAAAAAAATGCAGACAAGATAGATATCAGGAATGTCGATTAATCTGGAAATCGGTGACCTGCCGAACCTCAACTCCCGCCAACCCAACGGCACCTCTTGTGCAGGGTTTCTGCTAAGGGCTGGTTTTCCCAATGTTAACAATGGATCACGTGTGCATTGTGGGATGTGTCCCTTGGAACCTCTTCAAAAACGTGGCTCCCTTGTGCTCTCCATTTGTAGTGTTCTGTGACAAAGGCCAAGGCTGGAAAAACTAGAGGCAGAAAGCCTCTCCTGTCCAGTCCCACCTTCTTCCCATCCCTGACTTCGAAACGACGCAGGCATCCATGTGCAATTTTGGCTTTTTAGTGTTGAGACCAGACTACATCCAGGAAAAAAAGATAAACTCCCATCCCATCTGGTGTAAAGGAAGGTCAACCAGTGTCGCCCTGAGCAAAGGGAAGAACACATGTGACACTCCTTTCGCCGACCTCACTTCGATGGGCTCTTCTGCTTTCCAAAATCGAACAGACAAAGAAAAAGTCACAGGCTGGCTTCCACAGCATCTTGGAAACTGGCCATTCTGCGGTTCTGAAGTCACATTAGTGTTATTGACGCTCCGTAAGTCCAAAAGAGAAAAAAAAAGCCTTCCTGGGTCACACACTGAAGTCCTGTGGCCATTTTCCTTTCAGAAAGAGTAGCCAGCTTGGCTGGGTTTTTTTTGGCACCATCGCCCATTGGCTTCGAGCAGGTTTTTGGAGAGTCACATTTGGCACATATAATCCAGACCTGGAAGCTCCTTTCTTGCTCGCTTTTAAAATCCACTACTGTTTCCTAGTTGCTTCTCCCAACCCCAAAGTCAAATGTGTTGGTTCTGGTCTTGGCCTCCTGTGGGCCTTCCACAGAAGCTCTCCTTGTGGGCGCACCTACACACCCCGTTAAATACTTGTGCAAATACTTCTGTTCTTTGTTTTTAAAACCCTTTCAAGGTTGGAAAGGGAAGGGAGGAAATAAGCAGCAGCTGGTATCCACGCAAGTCTCGGCAATCGAGTTCGTAATGGGTTCTTCCTCCGCTAAAAATGGAGTACTTACAACTCCTTCCTCGACTTTTTCAGAGGCCACCATAAGCCACCTTCTGGACACGGAGGGGTGTGCTGAAATCCTTCCCTGATTTGCTCCTCCTTATAGAAACTTGTAAGAAACCTAAGGGGTTGATGGTGGAACACACACACATAAACACGAGCGCGCGCGCACATACACACACACACGATGCTGGGAGAATGAACTGGAACCTCAGATTTTCCTTCTGGCGCCAAACATCCACGATCTGAACTCATCACCCCCTTGCGATACTTGTACACAGCTCACACTGGCTGAGAAGATTCTTGCTCTCTCTAAAGCGAGCAACCTTTTTCTATTTAAAAAAAGAAAAAAAAAATTTTAAAAAAACCTACGCACACTACAATAACACAATCAGGCACTTCCCCCAGGCTCGTTAGCTATTGCTCGGTTGGTAGTCTATGAACAACAATAACAACAAAAAAGTACAGCATATGTAGCAAACCATATATAGGACAATAATTTAAAAAAAAATCACAGTCTCAATATAACTTTCATAATTGATAAGGAATATATATATATATATATATATATATATATATATATATATAGACTAAAAATGGTACAAAGAAATGAAGGAATGAATGGGGGGGCTTGGCTGGCGCAATCGTTAAGACGGCACTTGATTTTTCCCAAGAGGGCATACGAGTGAATACACCTTTTGGGTGCATGTCCTTTAAGCAGAGATGTGCTGGAATAACTGGGGGGAAGAATAAACCGGTGCAAGCAATTTTACACTATAGGCATTGTACGGTAATGCGGTGAAGGTTACCGGCAGCGTTCCACACTTCCACAGCGGAGCGAGCACACCCTTTCTGGACAAGGAAGCCTGGGCTTCCCATCTGCCGTTGGAACCAAAACAGGGAAAGTGAGGACAGGCTAACGCAACACACGAGTCCAAGAGGAAACCATCTTGACTTTGGGCAAGAAAGCAGGACATGAAGAAGGTCTCGAGAGGAGGAGGAAAAGTCTAACGCATCCCCCGTTGCGGTTGGAAACTGATTTTTTTAAAAAAAGTAAATTTGTTTTTCTTTTTCTTTTTTTTTAAAAAAATGAATTATTTTGTGGGGCAGACGTGAGACTCCAAGATAACAGTGAGCAAATATATATATATATATAAATATATATATATACCATACACCCCCAAAACAAAAACCCCTTGCCACTCCACAGATCAGACAATTTGCAATCATTACATCATTAAAAATTAAGATTGTGGGTTTTTTTTTTCCTGTACAATTTTTGTTTATATTCACGGGGTTCTCTCGTCTTACTTTCTCCACGACAAAAAGTCTCCCGAGGAGATTCGGCAGAGGAAAGGTGGGGGAGAGGAGAAGGGAAGAGGGAAACGGGAGAGGGAAACAGAGGGCCAGCCAAATCAAGGTCAGACTAGATTGTATTCCTTCAAGTTGAGCTGCAGGATCGTGTCCTTGACGGCAGCAAAGACAAACCGGATGTTCTCCGTATCTGTGGCACATGTGAAGTGAGAGTAGATAATTTTGTCGCTGTCGGGGTTGAGATCCACAAACATCTTGAGGATGAACTCCCGGGCTGCTTGAGCATCTCTCTGAGGGCCTGAAAACGGAGGAGATGGGAGAGGGACCGCTGTTACAACTGGAAGAATCTCAGGGCAGCCACCATTTTAATGGAAAAAGGAAACAAAAGGCCTGGTTTCATCAGCTAGCTTGAAACAACGGTCACTCAGGTGCTGTTTCCCCAGTCAGGGGCCTCCTACCAGCAGTTGCTCACTTTACCCTATCTGGACAGCTTTAACATATACTGTTGCTGCTCCAGACTCTGCTGTTTTCCTTCCAGAATGCCCTGGAACTTAGTTCAGAGCTGAGAATCCTAGGAGAAAAGTGGCAATAAGCTAATCACTCCCATTCTAAGGATGATGGGAACAGCTCCTGCAGTCTGCCAACATGGCGCAAGAGGGGCTTCATGCCGTATCTATTTTGTACCCAAGCCACTTCTGAGTCAAGGTTTTATCTTGCATCAAATGCGTTTATACTGCCAATCTCTGGAAAAGCAAAACAGTGGCAGGGAGCAACATCACACAGAGTCAAGAAAAAAGGGGCCATCAGTCTTAGACATTCTCTGCCCACACTAGCCTCAGTTCTTTAGGATTCAAGACAACAGACTTACCAAGCTCTAGAGATATAAAGGCATAAAAGGAAGTATTCTCTTCACTGAGCAATGGCCTCTATTTGTCACTTGAGGCTTCCATTTTGGGATTCTAGCACAGGCGTACCTCAGTTAACAAAGCCTCTAACAAAGATGCTCCTTTTCATAATGGTTTTTACACCTTCTCAGTCTCCCCACCTTTCCTCCATGTCCTCTGTCTAGCTGGAAGTTTTTTTTTTTTAAAGCAGCACTGGCATTGGAAGGATTTTGAAGGACAGTTGGGCAAACTGTGACCCTTTCAGTATCTGGTTGCAGCAGCTTCTCTGCAATAATCAAAGCAATAAAGCTTGGGAAAGAACAGAATTCTGCTCTAGTGCGTCCAGCACTGCTATGTGTGACTACCTACAATAGGCAAGGTAAACAGCAGCTCCTCTAGAATCCCTTATCTCTGTATGAGTGAGCAATAAAATAGAGAGAAAAGGGGAAGCAGGTAAGCCTGTCTCATCAGCTACCCTGAGGATGTATTTTAAAAAAAGCATAATTGTACATATCCACGTAGAAATTTTAGCCAAAAAATTGACCCAAAAACCTGGGTCAACTTCTCCACGGGTCAATGTTAAGTACTGGACCTTAACTCTTATCAAAAAGGAACTATCCCCTTCTCTGAGTAGAGTGGCGAAAGGCAAGAGTTTAGGTCTGTCCCAGGAGAACTAGAAGCACTGACTTGCTCTACTCTCTCCACCACAGCACCGCTTCTGCCTTTTCTGAATGCCTGGGCAGGAACATGGCAGCGGCAACTCTTTGGCACTTCCCCTCAAGGGAGCGCCAGGAAATTAGAAGGATCAGTGCTTCTTTTAGGTTCTCCTGGGATGGAAGAAGATCTCAGAGAAGGAGATTTTTTTTTTATAATACAAGTTATTATTGTACTTTAACTTTGATCAAAACAAAAAATCCCTTTTCTGACTAGAGTGGCAAAAGGCTTTTTTAATGCCTGGATGTGAAAATGGTGGGGTCAGGGGCAGCTGGCCCCCCGAGACGGCACCCTCTCCATAGAATGTTCCTCAACTTATCCACAGGTCACATCAAAAGCCATGATTTTGGCTCCCAAACCTGTCCTTGACTTATAAATCAGGCTGACATAAACAAATACATACCACAGATCTCACCACTAAAACCTGGTTAAAGAAAGAAATTTAAAAAAATCATCCCTGGATACATTTTGAAAGACACCTTCCAGCAGTCTCTAGAAAGTTCAGAATGTTTTGATTTCCGTATGCAAGGTGTACCTGACTTGGATGTTTCATTTCACATGTGTATTAGCGTCATATCAGAGTAAAAAGTTGGTTGAAACCTGCTGAACTGCTCTTCTCGTTTGTGGTGTAGGAACCCATCTCTATTATTTTCCATGTTAATTCTGCCTCTGGTAACAAAATTTTCAGCTAAAGAAGAAATGCCTGTCGACTTTGTTAACTGAGCCGCTCGCCTCTTTTTAATCTAAGGCACTCCCTGACCCCGGCTTTAAAACAATTAGAAGTGACATTCTATTATTATTATTATTTTTCTTAAAAACAAAACCAGCTGCTTACCATCAAACTCTGGAAAATAATCCACGAGGTGAGAATACATTATCTTGTCTTCCAACAGATCTTTCTTATTCAGGAAGAGGATGACGGACGAGTTCTGGAACCAGGGGTAGGTGATGATGGTCCGGAAAAGGGCTTTGCTCTCCTCCATTCGATTCTGTCAGAGAAAAGAGGGTTTCTAAGTCTTGTGGGCCAAAGGAGCATGGAATATACACATAAAAGGAGTGAGGACAAGCAAAAGAGGGCCAGGGCTGGCTCAAGAATTAGATGCAGACAGTAGAGGGTCAAAAGCAACGAATCTGCTCTTACAACTATCCTGAGAAGGACTATACCACTTCTCCACAGCTCCCCAAAACCAAATTTTTCCAGCTCCCCAAAACCAAACACGTGTGTCTGGAAGGCTTTCAAAATCAGGTTCTTGCCACTAAAGACGGATCACAGCCTGATTTCTCAGCACCACAAACCCTCACCCAGTGTCTCCCCCAAACCCAAGAAAGAAGGGGGTGAGAAAGTATGGGGCCACCATGCTGATCTACCCCATTTCCCTTTCTGCCCATCTCCTTCCTTGGGTGTAGGGGGGCATCAGGAGACAGTCTGTGGTGCTCAAAAATCAGACTGTGATCCTTCCATAGCTGGTTAGGCAGCAGCTGGTGGAGGGGGAGAACCAGAGGCAGGTGTTTAAAGGACTGCGTGGTTTGACTGGAGCCCGAGAGGAAGGTTCCCCCAGAAAAGAAGCGCTTGAGGGGGAAGGAGTTAGAGAAATTCACAAACAAATCCATGAAAACTGAACCCACAAACGTGAAGGACTGACTGTACTTTCAGCCTTGTGTTTTCATCTGTGGACTATTCACAAGTTTCAGGCTACTTGGGCTTTCTGAGCTAAACCAGTGTTCTTTCATGACTCTCACAGATCAGTATGGGAAAAGTGTGGCTGCCCAGAATGAAAGTGACTACTGCTGGTTTATGCGGACAGAAGAGGCAGATCTCTGGCTGATTCTGACCACGGAAAACTTCCCAAAATTTGACAGACTGCCTCCCACACTTCTCTTTTTTTTTCTGATTATTTCTGGCAGTTATGGGGAGACAGCCAATACTCTAAGGGAGAAGGAGGGCAACTGGAGTGGGAAGCACACATCAACTAGCTCGATACTTTCAAGGAAGAAAATAAAGGTCCCAAAAGGATTCCTGACCCATTTCTTCAAAAAAAAAAAGGGAAAAAAAGGGGGGGGAGGGAAAACGCCTCTCAGCATGTTTTACAAAGCAGTTTCAGCATTCGGAAACCAGGGTTTTACGACGGGGCTTCACGTCCCCTTCAGGGCTTGTGGCAAGGAGAGATTTTAAAAGTAAATTCCATCTGTTGTTAAAACATTTGAAGAGATAATACACAGCCATTATCTCCAAGATGTAATACACAGCCTTGTCATTGCAGCTGTGATAAGAGAATGAGATGAAATCTGAAAAATTACTATAAAATGTTCTTTTAAAGGAACTGGTTAAATTTTCACTCGTTGCCTTACATCTGAAACCTAATTCTGTTACCTCCATGTTACAAATAAAAAGAACTCAATGAGTACTACAGGCCCTTACTTCTCCCAGACTGGCATGGCAGTTCTCAAAATGATAAGGCACCCTGTCATTACCACACAATTCTGCCTCCCCCCTTATAACTACCTCTTTGTAAAAGGCTGAATTTTTTAATGTTTATTTAGAACCACTTAACAATTTTATGGTGGTGTGTTTTCTGTGTTACTTTATATACTGTGTACAACTCAAGCCAAGTCAATATTTACGAAAACAAACTGTAACCTTTATTGAGATAACAATAAGAATACAGTAGCATTTTAGACTTCAAATGCAAGTTAAGGTTAATATGTTTCCTCAATGCACTTTTTAGACAGTTCAATTATATCTTTAGACTTTCATGTAAAGTACAAGTATTGTGTAACAGCTAAACTCCCACCAAAGGCTCTACCCCCAATCTAGGTCACACTCTCTTCTGCCTTTCACTAGGCTTCCACTGATAATTAAACTTCCCAACATGGCCACACTCTCTGACTGACTGAGGGACTCTGTTCCCTAGCTCCTTGCTTGGTTCTCACTAAAGGAATCCAAAATAACTTCAGATACTTGGCTTTAAATAACATTTTAATCCCAACCACCAGCCCCTCTCACATACTACTGGGCGGGATTTCTCTTCTGAGGGGCTATTCTGGTTGTCTAGCAACCTGTTTTCAGGATGCACACGCACTTCAGATAGCCACACCCCCCAGAACTTTATCACAAGGAGTTACTTCCACACTTGGGTCCCTGTACCCCTACTGCATGCCACAAATAAGTGCACTTACCTCATTATCAGACTCCACCAGGACTTGGTCGTATTCGCTAAGGGCTACTAAGAACATGATGGAGGTCACGTTTTCAAAGCAGTGTATCCATTTCCTCCGTTCTGACCTCTGACCTCCAACATCCACCATTCTGAAGTGGGGAAGGGAGAAGAAGGCAGGTATTGAGCGTTCCATGTTTGTTCAGTTACATTCCAAGACCTCTCATTTTAAATACAGGTATAGCTCAGCTAACAAAGAAAGCTCCTTTTTATATACCTGCCCACCCACTCCATTACCCCTCATCCTCTGTCCAGCTGAAATTATAGCAGCATAGGCTTCAAGAGGACGGCGCAGGAGGGCTGGAGAAACAACGACTTTTGGTCCTGGGTTGCAACCATTTGACTAAAGTAAACAATGCAATAAAACTTGTGCTGGGAAAATAGCATACTCTAGCTGATTTTACTACAGCTGTGTCTGCCTGCCTCCAACAGGCAAGGTAAACGGCAGTTGCCCCCAGAATTCACTGCTGACCATATGCAAACAGAAAAACAGGGAGAAAAGGGGACAGCAGGCAAGCTTGCCTCTCAAGTTACACCCAGTACATTTAAAAAAAAAAGTGTAAATCTGAAAATTTGGCCACCAGAATGGAAATGACAATAAAATGGAGGCCAGAAAAAGGAAAAGTTGAAACCCAGTGTGCGATAGCAGTTTGAGCATTGGACTACGACCCTGGAGACCAGAGTTCAATGCCCCGCTCAGCCACACAAACCCACTGGGTGACCTTGGGCACGTCACACACTCTCAGCCCCCAGAAAACCCTGTGATACATTGGCCTTAGGGTTGCCATAACCCAGAAACGACTGGGAGGCACACAAAAACAAAAAGGAAAGTTATCGCTGGATGCATTGATCTCCTGAACGTTCCAAATATTTTTGTTCACTTATGCAAGACCTACCTGACCTGGTTGTTTCATTTCACAAGTGCACACTGTTGATGTTCAACAAAAGGTTGGCTTTAGAGAAGCCGCATCAACCTGCGTTTACTTTTTATGACGTGGGAACCTAGCCCTGTTTTTTCTGCGTTATTGCTGCCTCTGGGCGCAGAATTTCTGCTACAGAAATAACACCTGGGAGCACATCTACTTTGTTAATGGAGGTAAACCTGTAAATACAACTCAACTGGGAAACCACAAAAACGTCATGGCTCGTGAAACCACCACAGCAGCTGTCCCTGAACCAAAGCCAGTAAATCTTGTGTTCTCTTTCAGCCCCTGCTCAATTTTTTTTCCCCCAAAGAGTCTTTCAATTCGCTGTAAGTAATCCAGAGTACAAATGACAGACGACCAGCACGAACATCCTTCCCTTTGTGCACCCCGTGGCCCACCCGTTTCCCCCTTCCTTTGTCCTCTCTGGTGGACGTTACCTGAAGATAATGTTCTCTAGGTCAAAGGGGTATTCTATGATCCCAGTTGTCGGAACTCTGACCCGTAGGACGTCTTGTTGGGTGGGGAGGTACCCTGGGGTGGCGATACGATCCACATCAGTAAGGTAGCTGCAAAAGGCACGTGCGGGAGGGGAGGAGGGGAAGGAAAGATGAAGGCAGCTTGAGTGTGCTGGCCAGATGTGGGAGGCACGGCAGCCGCAAGAATAGTTGGATTTTTTAAAAAAAACAAACAGACCCCAGTATTTTGCAACTGGCTCTACTTCCGCTAGACACCGGACAGTGGGGAGAAAGAAACTACAAACTTCACAGAGCGCCCGCTCTCACACAGAAGCACTGCTCCAAGATTTCCAGGGTTTGTTCCTTCAATAAAACAAGACCTGTGACTTAATAAATCTGCATGTGTTGCCCCTTCTTGCATTTTTTTCCCCAAAGATTCCTTATTGTTTTTATATGGTTGATTTTTAATTGTTTTCAGATGTTATTTTAAACACTTTTAACTGTTCTGGAAGCCACCTCAGGTCCCACTCTAGGAGTATGGTGGCATATAATGCAATAAAGTGTGTGACAAAAATTTTGCAGATTTTGTGAAGCTCTTGTCAAAAACAAAGCGAATTTCTCAACCATGCAAATGGCACAGCTATTCTCAGAATGACGGCGACCCTGCTGCAGCCCTGAAAACCCGATGTAGCTGTTTCCAGTCTCTCTCCCCACTTCCCTCACAATCTAACATATGGGCAGGGAAACCTTGTGGTCCTCCAGCATTGGGGATGATGGGAGCTCCAGTCCACATCTGGAAGGTCACAGGTTCCCTGCCCCTGGCCTAAGACTAACAGATAGAGCAGTTTTACCACAAGAATTTACCAACAATACCAGGCTACCTTCCTCCAAAGCGGGGAGGACAGTTAGAAAAGAGATTGGTTACTTCTTGATGCCTCCCCGAGTTTAAAGGTTCACCTCGTAGCACAGCCGTTCTGAAAGTTCAGCAAGGGCAAGATATAAAAGGAAGGATTTATTAACTGAGTACATCAGTGGGCTCAAGACAGCTAGAAACAGAAAGGCAGTGGAGAGCACATGAAGTTACATCTGTAATGGTCCCATGTGCCTCAAGGTGGTTCTGGCTATACCTATAAGTAAGGATAACTACCCATCCCATAATGTGCCTCAAGAAAGTTCAACAGCCACATCTAGAAAATTGAGCAATATTTCCATTCTTTCCTCAGAAGCCTTCCCTCCCACTGCAACGTCCTTTTTTTTAAAGGATGGGGGGAGCCCAGCAAGCCTGTATCCAGTAACCTGGATGCAGATGCCACCTCTGCTTACTATTTAGCCGAGTCGGAGAGCTGGTATTCTCGCCGCCGGTCGTAACACTCCTGGATCCCTGGGTCGTTCCACAACGTTTTAATTGCACTTACGTAGGGCTGCTCAAAGGTGCAGACTTTTTCGACGTCCACTTCCCGGATCAGCAGTGCATTTGCCTAGTTGAAGATGGGGAGAAAGCGGAATGTGGTTGAGAGGGCTACTAGAAACATCTTAAGAACCAGTCCTGATTGCTACCAGCTAGAATAGTGCTTCTCAAGCTAACATGGGGGGACTGCCTCTTTTTTTCCTGCAACATGGACCAGAACTATATTTGTGTCCTTTGGCTACTGAAGTTTCTTTCTCTCCTGGAAACGCCCTGCAGACTGGAAGCCAACAGCTTGAGGACTGACACTGGTCCATATGCAAATAAGCCAAAGTCATATACACATACATACAGGCTGAGCCTCCCTTATCTGGAAATCCAAAAACCTCCAGAAACCTAAACTCTTTGCAATCAGCTTTCCATTTCAAGGTGGCGGATGTAGTGCCTGTTTATCTCTGAGATCTCTATGGAGTGCCACAGTCACCTCAAAGGCAGAAGCAGGGGGCTTGCAGCAAAAAGAGAGAGAGAGAGACTGAGGATTTTAGAGATGAACGACCAGAAATGCTATACCTGCCACCTCGAAGGTGAACATTTTTTAAAGCCCGAGAGATTTTTAAGAAACACAAAAATCAAGAGACGATAAAAAAAAAAAAAGAAGGGCTCTGAGGGGCCAGTTTGCCCAACCCTGCCTTAAAAGGAGCACTTGAGAAACAGCCATCCAGTATGGTAGAGGAAAAGCTATTAAACCTGGCTCTAATAAAAAAAAAAGGTTTGGGGCTTAGTCATTCTCTAGGTACTTGGCACAGCCTCCTGACAAAACAAACAAAAGGCCCAGACAGTACAAGCACGGGGTAATGATTTGGATTACGACTCTGCAGACAAAGGTTTGAATCCCCTCTATTCTGCTCTGGAAACTATCCCCCCAGCTGAGTTTTGCCAAGTCACACTCTCTCATCCTCAACACCAACCCCTCTCTGTCATATACTAGCGTGGTCTAGTGGCTGGAGTACTGGACTAAGACTGCAGGCAATACTGTGTCACCAAAAGCCAGAACAGGTTGAGTATCCCTTATCTGAAAAACCCAAAATCTGAAAATGCTCCAAAATCCACAATTTTTGAAAAGCACAATCAGGTCTTCATCCTGTAGGGGAGATGAGGGAATTCTGGAGGCTCACTTGGGACCGTGCATGCTACTTGCTAAGTCTCTCAATTCACCTGGAGCAACCAGGACCAAAATGAGCTGAGAGGAAAGGAAAAAGGTGCCAAGCTAACTAAGAAATTCTGCAGGCAGCATGCATGCGCACTTCCAATAAAGCTTCTGGAATTCCCTCATGTTCCCTACAGGCTGAGGAGGAGAAAAACTGATGAAAGAGTAGCCCCTGCATCAAAGAACAGTATATAATCCCATTATGTATACGCAAATATTCCAAAATCCAAAACTGTAAAGACCTCAGTTCCCAAGACTTTTGGATACGGGATGCTTAACCTTGAATGATTTGAGTGCTCAGTCAGGACTGGGCAAGACCAGGGTTCAAATCCCCATTCGCCCATGGAAGCCCACTTTGGATAAGTCCCACTCTCTCTCAGCCTCAGAGGAAACCTGGGGCAAAACTGCTTTGAAGAAAGCATGCCGAGAGAGCCCCATAACAAAGTTGACCTAAGTCGGAAATGTCTTGATGGCACAAAACAACAAGACTTTCCGAACAGTGGAGAACAGAGGATAATGAAAATCTGTTAACCTTTCATTTAATCATTAAGGATCACAAAACAAACAAACGAGAAGCGAGGCTAGAGAGATGCTAGGATCTGTAAAATGGCGGGAATCCAAGAGCCGGGCTCACTGCAAAGTGGCTGCTGCGTTGCTCCTATTCGTTCACAGCCTCCCCAGAGATCTTCTATACAGTATTTTATGCACAGTGGCCCTTCCACTTTCACGAGGGTTTGGGGTATAGAACCCTCACAAAGTGAAAAACCATATATAACTTCCCGCCACATACTCCCACTCCCATTCTCTTGCCTTCTGCTCTGGCGTATGAGTCTTCCTTCTCCATGCCACACTGGGAAAAGGCAAGGGAACAGGAGGGAGAGTTCCAGAGGGGAGAGATAAGGCATGCATGTGACCTCCCCCATTCTCTCGTCTTTTGCCCAGGTGTGCCTGCCTTCCTCTGTGCGTGGCAAATACCAAGGGAACAGGAGGAGGACGGGGGGGCACGCAGGCACCTCACAAATAATCAAGCTCACGAAGCTCAAATCTGCAAATGTGGAGAGAGGACCGCATGTGCAAAAAAAGGTATTCCAAAATCCTCCCTCCAAAAAATCAAAATTCAAAACACTTCCGGTTCTAAGCCTTTCAAATATGGGATACTTGACCGGTACCATGTAAAAAAATTGTGGATGAGGCCACAGGACAGAGATGGCGGTGAGATGTAAAGCCATGGGGTGTGCATAGGGGGCCCCCACCTTGTTCTGTTCATACTTGTACAGGATCTTTAAGGTCTCCATGGCCCTGATCATTGACTGCATGGCAGTGAAGATATTCTGGTACACCAGCTTGGTGAAACCCTTCTTGTCCTCCTCGGAGTAGCCCGAGCCGTGGATTATCCGCATTTGCTTGATGAACGTGCTCTTGCCGCTCTCTCCCGTGCCTGAAAAACAAAAAACAGGAGAAGGGGGAGGAGGCAATGAAGACACGACTGTGATCTAGTTATGACTCTTATTTATGTAAGGAAAGTAAAAACCTAGATCATGAACTGATACTACACAGTCTGACAGAAAAGACTTGATGGGGCAGTAAATATGCGAACATATCTTGTCTTAAATATTTTATTCATCACTCTAAAAGAAAACACTCAGTAAGGTTTTTCGCCCATTTTCCCAGGAACAAAGTTTAAGCAAATATGCATGAAAATGGTGCTTTTTCCCCCCTTTAATTTTTCACATTTTATTCCAGGCATTCACATCTCTAGATCTGGCACAAAAGAAGAGTCTCGACTGGTGACCAAGGCCATCCAAAATCTCTGGATGTTCTGTTATCAAGCCTTCTCCCTCAACCAGGCAAGAAGACAGACAAAGGACTAAAAGAACAGAAACCTTTTCAGCTGCGTCCTTATTAAAATATATCTACTCTGCTTCTGAGCCAAAAACTCCTGAGATGGCTAATGACATGTTTAAAAACAATAACCTTCATAAAATTCACATCAGAGTTAAAGAACTACTATAGCAAGCCTCGCTAGTCCAGTAAAAATAGTTCTTGAGTTAATCAGGGAACCCAAAAGACCTAAAAAAATAAATAAATAAATAAATAAAAGGAAGGGGTGAAAAGGTAAAAGAAGAGAAGAAGTCAAGCAACACTAACAAGCCTTTGAGATTTCCTTATTAAGACCATTCCTTAGAATCCTCCCTGCACAAAACTGAATTAGGCTGAAGCAAATTACTAGGTACTGGCATCAAGCAGCTCTAGCTTAGAGGTGTGGTCAATAAGCCACACTCAACCACCCAAGGGTTAAATTTGTTTTTCCAAAAAGTGAGTTAGTTTCCCAGCAACCCATGTCAGCCCCTCTGCATCTTGGAATTCCTCATGTAAGTGCAGCACCTAAGGTTGGACAGACACTCATACCACAAATCCCAAGCACTCCTTAACAAAGACTAGAAAATGACCAAACAGAGCACAGACACAAGAGGGATAAATGAACAAATTAATCCATGTTCTGAGGACATTTCCTAAAGTCACTAGTGACAGGAGTGGGGGGGGGGGATAAGGGGGATTTAGATTGTCTACTGTCCACCTGGAATGACACCAGCAGTAAATAAGAGGTGGCCATCCTGCTATTAAACAAGAACAAAGAGCAAGAGACTTTTTGGATGCTGATGGCTACTAGTTACTGGGGAACACTTCTTGGGTTGGCATTAAATTTGGGAGAGAAAAACTATCTGATAGTTGAACTGTAGGCAAAGAAGAAAGAAGCGACCAAAATAGTGAAGGGACTGGAAGCCATGCCTTACGAGGAGCGTCTGAGGGAGCTGGGGATGTTTAGCCTGCAGAAGAGAAGGTTAAGAGGGGACATGAGAGCCATGATTAAATATCTGAAGGGATGTCATGTCGAGGAGGGGGCAGGCTTGTTTTCCACTGCTCCAGAGACTAGGACAAGGAGCAATGGATTCAAGCTGCAGGAAAGGAGATTCCACCTGAACCTCAGGAAGAACTTCCTGATGGTCAGAGCTGTCCGGCAGTGGAAACTGCTGCCTTCACGGAGTGTGGTTGAGTCTCCTTCTTTGGAAGTTTTTAAGCAGAGGCTGGATGGCCATCTGCTGGGAATGCTTTGATGGGTGTTCCTGCATAGCAGGGGGTTGGACTGGATGGCCCCGGGGTCTCTTCCAACTCTATGATTCTGTGATTCTATGACTCTAAGTCCAGGTATGTTGCCAGAGGGAGAGGGGCCAGGTCTGAATTCTGCCTTAAAGGATGGCCCAGCAAATAAAGCCACAAACAAACAAATTCACTCCTTATTCTCTGAATCAATTGGTAAGCACTGTAGTCTTTGTATTTATTCTCCCGTTCACTTTCCCTCCCTGCAAGAAAAATTGACCCTGCAGGGAAAAAAGAAACCTTGCAGGAAAGGTGCCCATAGGCTGGGCATAGGTATAAGGTGAGCAAATATACCCTAGGTACCACATTCCGGACTGCAAGTGGAAGAGACCACTACCTCAGTTGTAGATTAATCCTAGATCTGACAGTCAACATCTCAACTCAAAACCAGTCTTTGAAAGCTAAGCTGGCACAGAGAGGAATCCAAGACGCTTATGGCCCCTGCCATTTAAGGGTTTGCACATTGAGGTCACATATTCTGAAGCAAAAGCAACAAATATTTTTATATTTCAGGAAGAGGAAATTCAAGAGTTCCTGAGCTTCATCTGCACAGAAATTTCTGACTGGTCCAAGATGAAATTGCATGCAGCAATTTATCAGAAATATTTTGGAAAGCAGCATCAGAATACAGAAGTAGCTTTGCAGCACATGTGGACTCCAAGTCACAACATCCAATTCTCCAGGTTTCTGATAGAGAGGGCTCAGGTGTTGACACATTTATGATTTAATTTGTGCCCCAGCGCCACGCCAAAGCTTGTTATTGCCAAGACTGAGCTCTGGCAGGCAAAGTAGAAGCAAGACATTGTCCACAGACAATCTCTTCTTAAGCACTGAGGGAACATAACGGCACATCACACTGTCAAGGAAGAAGGAACAAGGTTTCCTGGACAAAAATGTGCCCCCTCCCCCCAAAATCAAGCAAGGAATCCTGCTGTATCTTACTAGATATAATGAATACGTTTTATATTCTACTAATTCAGTCCTCCTCAGGAGAATTAAGAGCTACAAAACCAGGGAGAGACTGATAACAACTCTCTTTTTCTCCAGAGGGGTTATTTCAGGCTAGGAAAAAGGTTGAGACTGGAGGTGAGAGGAGGCACGCCACACGTCACAAACCTAGAAAGCAGAGCCAAGAGAGGTCTACAGTAGAGAAAGACATATCGGAAGCACTGCAGGGCTTCCCAGGGTCACATTTAGCAGCCAAAACCTGCAGAAAGAAGCTGACAAGCTGGGAGACATCTAGGGACATACCTGAGTGCTTACTCACTGTCCGAATGATTTTCAGCTGTTTTCAAGGCTGGTTAGGTGGATGCCTCCCACCCAAAAGTAATGATTTTTAAAAATGGCCACTGTCCTGTTAGAATTTTAAATATTTTTCCAAATCTGCAATAATAACATAGCTGGGGCAGGAAGCAGAAGACAGCTGGGGAGGAGACTAGAAACATTCCTATGAAGGCACATGGCAAGCTTACAGAATACAGTCAGTCCTCCACATTTGCTAGGGTCTAGGACCCTTGCAAAAGTGGAAAAATCACAAATATCAAATAGTGGCGGGGGGGTCTGTGGGAAGAGGGCTGAGGCATGGTTGGGAGAACAGGCAGCCCAGGTTCAAACTAGGTCAGGGAAAGGGAGTGGGTTGGCATGGTGGCCCTATACTTCCTCTTTCTCACCCACCTCCTTCCATGGGTGTGGGGGGCATGGGGAGAGGGTTTGTGATGCTGAAGAGACCGGGATGTGAGCCACTCTTAGCTGGCCAAGCAGCTAATGGTGGAGGAGCAGGAAGATCAGAGGTAGGTTTTTAAAAAGTGGCACAGCCTGATTAGAGTCGCTGAGAGGGAGGTTTCTCCTAGAAAAGAAGCCCCAGAGATGGAGGGACAGAGCTTGGAGAAACCTGCAAATAATAGGTTTGTGAAAGGCAAACCCCTAAATGCGGAGGGCCAACTGTACTTCATTGGGAACCAAGAAAGAGTACAAAAGGAGGGGTCTTTAAAAAACAGTGGAAATATACAGCCTCTCTATTGCAAATCCCACCAGCCCTAGCCCACAAAAGGCAATGGTCAAGCCTCAGTGCAGTTGCAGTTTGACGCTTGAAGTGTGTCACTTTCCTCAGCCGAAGAAGGGGATGGGAACTCACAAAAAGGAATGAAGGTTGCAGCTTGGGGCTCCTCGGTAGGAGCGAGTTACATTTTTAAAAGAGGATAGGCAGAAAGAGAACAGCCATAAAGGCCAGGAACGGAAAAGGGTGGGAAGAGAGAAGCACAAACGCCTTCAATTTTATGTCTTTGGGCGGAAGGTAAACATCCCACGCAGAGACAGAGGCATGCTGAAAAGCAAGGGGGTGTCTTCAGCACAGAGAGGACTTTCAGGAAGAAGAGCCACTGAGAAATTATTTAGGCAGAAAACAGGATTCTAGAAAAAACAAGAGATGTGATCAATAGCGCTGAGGACAACACTGGAAGGAAGCGTGGTATCTGTAAGCTGGCCAACAGCTTCATTTCTGTGCCTGGGGAAGAAGGGGTGTCTCTACCCCTAGAATACGGCAACTGTGAGAAGCGAAGGAGGTCAGATCTTAAGAAGACGAGCTCTCTTGGCAGTCTTACCAGTCAGGGAAGGGAACATGAATCCTAGAACAGTCAGATTACATAACTGAGTGAGATTTATAAACTGCTCCTTGGCCAATGAGCCATTCTTCCCAATACCCGATCCTTTCCTTCATCGCAAAACACCCCATTGTGACCAGCGGATTCCCAGCTTCTTCAACCATTCCTTTAATAACTGCTCCTCGTGATTTGTATTCCTGCTTCCTAACCCATACTCAGGCAGATCCGTTGCTCTTCCTACGTAACCCCGCAACTCCTACTGCCTCATTCCTACTCTTTCTGGCCACTCCTCAAAGTCAGGAGAAATGGTTTCCGATGGTGGGAACTGGCACGGTCAGAAATGGACAGAAGGACTTACTCAGATTTACAGCAATCCTCTCCTAGGGCTTCCCTGGCAAGATTGAAGTTTGCCATAGTCTTCCTCCCTTCCTGAGATCCCATGCTGGTTAACATCTATGTGTGTCCATTTTTCAAAATCAGAAGTGGACTTCTGGCCACTTCCATATTGATCAGCAATGCATGTTCCCCCTCACATGGGCTTTGGGGCTAAGAACCGGCCATCAGACTCACACTGCTATATTGTCTGCCCCAAATACAATCAATCAAGTAAAAGGATAGTATAAATAGACACTGAACCACTCCTGTTTATACATATCGGACTTAAGGAAAAGAAGTATATATGAACAGTTTATAAGGGAAGGCATGGAACAGGGCCTTTTCTGTGGTGGCACCCCATTTGTAGAATTCCCTCCCCCTGGAGGTCTGCCTGGGACCAACACTGGAATCATTCTGGCGCCAAGTTAAAACCAGGCTTTCTATTAAACCTTTCAGGCCAAGCCGATGTTATTCAGGCTGCACAAGATTTATGGTTATATTATTCAAGATTCTTTTAATCAATTTTAAACTGTTTCTTTTTGATGGAGGAGATACTTTAATCTTTCTAAACTCCTGTAATTATTTACTGCTTTAAACGGATGTTATTGTAAGCCACCCAGAGATCTTCAAATAAAGAGCAGGATGTTAATATTTTAATCAATAATTAAATAAAAAATGACAGAAGGAACCTGTATATTAAAAATTAGGTGAAAAATTGAGAGAAATCTATAACAAAAACCAATGAAAAGCACAAAACAAGAATGAAGACAAACATACATACAGACCAGAAGACAGACAGACACGAAAGAAAATAACCAGGGAAATAGGACCAGAGGAGAAAGATGTAATACGGAAATGAGAAAACCAGGATGTGTATGATGTAAAGAGGAAATGGGAAAATACACACAACAACAATTGACAAGAATCACATCACTAATACAAGCCAGGCTAACTAAGACATACGTATGAAAGAACTTAAAAAAAATAATAATATATGAATACAAAACATTAATAAGACAGACACAGAGAACCAAAACCAACTCCTTGTCCCAAATAAAGTAACTCCAACCACTGAATGGAATCAGATGCTGAATGTAAACCTCATTAACTCAATGGATCTATTCTAATCAGGCCTAAAAACTGGATTTAGAAGTGTGGGGGGTGGGGGTGGGTAGGTAAGTATGTATGTATGTATGTATGTATGTTCATACATATATAAATTGGAAGTAGGAAAAGCAAGGAAATAGCTAGTAGAGATTGATGGGAAACACATGTTAATAAGAAAACAGGCATCATAAGCAAAGAAGTGCATATACAAAAAGGAATTTAAAAAGCAGGGAGGGACAAGCAAAGGGAACAAAGATGATATATAAATAAAAAACCAGCCATATAAACATATAATGTAAACAGGAAATGTAAGAAAACATGACACGGGAATCAATGAGGGAAACATGAGTCAATAAAAAAGCAGGCATGGATGTTATTTAACATAAATGGATAAAAAAGCTAGGGACACACATACAGGAAACAAATGAAAAAAGCATGGATGTTATTTAACATAAATGGATAAAAAAGCTAGGGACACAAATACAGGAAACAAATGAAAAAAGCAAGAATGTGAACTAGGAACAAGAAAGTATGAATCTATGAGAAAATGACTGACTATGTAAGTATGAAATCAACAGAGCTATCCCCATGCAAGTATTTACTGACTAAAAAAGCAAAAATATTGTAACTATCATGACAGGATGCTTGGGCGTCTGCCTTCTTTAGCTACTCTTAACAAAGCCTAAAAGAAAAGAAAGCCAGCCAAAGAAGACAGAAAACTGAAGGGCTTTCCCATAATGTTCAAACATTTTGTTCTAATAAATATATATTCTGAGCAATCAACTGCAACTTTCCAGGATCCAGAACAGCCTGAGGTGCTGTCTGGTGATTTAGAAACCATCTACATAGAAACTAAATGTGTGTGGGACCGACATATACCAGGTAGATGTGAATTTATTGCTATAATATTTAAAAAGTCGTCTTTCTTAATCACTCTAATAACTGTAGGTTGTAAGTGATTAACTGCATTCTTCCAGGATCTGGAATAAGCTTGTCCGAAATGTTTAAAAAAAGAAAAGAAATCAGATAGATGGATCATTGGGGAAAAAAAGGCAACCAAACACCACTGTTTCTGGGCAGAACCTGGATGCCAGAGGATTAATATAAACTTGAAGCAGATCTGACAGTACAATTGAAAATGGCATTTATAAAAAGTATCAGTTGTACGAAACTCTGGGATAGGGTCGTCTGAAGTCAGAAATGGCTTTAAGGCACACAACAACATGAATGTATACTGCTACAATATTTGAATAATCCTCTTTGTTACTCTTAGAAATATAAATTCTAAGGGATTAACCGCATCCTTCTAAGATCCAGAATAGATTTGGGTCATAAGTGGGTTTTTTTATTTTAAATAATCACACAGATAGATAGATCATTAGAATCACAGAACTGGAAGAAGATTTAAGGAGCACTGAGTCCAATCTCTGCCACCCCACCATGGGGGAACACACAACTAAAACACTCCCTCCAACCTCGGTTTAAAAACCTCCAAAGATGGGAGAGTCCAGCGTCTTCAACTTGGAAAGAAGTAGGAGAAGGCAACAGAAGAGTACTGTTTTCCTGCAAAGCCTTGACCCCAGGGGCATGATACAAAAATCTAATGAAACAACTGAAAACGCTGTTTATTAAAAGCATCAGTCTTTTGTGTATGGATGCAGGTACACACACACAAAACATAAGACAGACAACATACGCCTCAGAAAGAAGAACAGCAGGGAGATAAGATGTAGCAAGAAAGACCTGACACGGAAATGAGAAAAACGGGATTATGTGTGTATCACATTAAATAGGAAACGGGAAAAATCTGCAACAGGAAACAATGAGAAAAACACGCTTATAGGAAAAGCAAGGATAAATAGGACATATACATGAAAGCCAGACACACACACACACACACGCTGCATGAATATCTGTGTAAGTATATGTATATATCTACACACAGACACACCTACACATACACTCGGAAATTTTTATGTACGCACATATTAGTTAATATGTGTAGGTGCATGTGTGTGTGTGTGTGTGTGTGTGTGTGTACATATGTATATATTCATGCTATATATTCACACACAGAGAGAGACAAACACACACACAAATACATAGACATCGGATCTGCAGGTATATATACTTAAATTTATTGATGCAGGTACCTGTGATATTTGTGTGTGTTTATATATTTGTCATCTGCTGCTTCGGCATATATCTATATATACACACACACACACTCACACACAAAGTTATGTATTCATGTCTACAGAAACACACAAGCACACAGAGAAATACATACTTCTGCAGGTAACGTGTAGAAATTATATGTATATATACATAAACACCTGTCTCTGTCTTACACGTCTGTGTATACACACACACACACACACAAATCCGAAAGCACACAGCACACCACATATATGTGTGTCTTGCACATATGCCCACATGGATATATACTGCTGCCAGCAAAAACCATAAAACACGAACAGAAATCAATGACAAGTCCAAAGCTTGGAGACTGAAGAAGAGAAATTCAGGAGGCAACTACAGTCCCAACAAAATGCACACGCCGAAGAAAGTGGATGTGTCCCTATACCCAACAGTCACCCTCCCTACTATCTGCAAAGGGGGCAGAAGGATTGACCAAAAAAAAAAAAATTCAAATATATATATCTATATCCTTTTTTTTCCCCACTCAAGAAGATGAACGAAGTGCTCAGGGCCTTTTTTTTTTTTCTTGCAGTGGGGGGACACAGAGATCCATGGAGGAAAAAGGAAAGCAAAAGAAAGAACGGAACGAGGAAAAAGGAAAATATTTGAGTGGTAATATCAATCAATATTATCATTACTGTCATTAATTGTCATCGCCACCATTATTATTATTCTCATTACGATTATCATTATTATTCTCGCTACCATCACTACTATCATAACAAACATCATCACTGTCATCAATTATCACTACCACCATTATTATTATCACTACCAGGATTATTATTATCACTATTACCTTGCACTTATCATTATCATCATCATCATCATCATCATCACCATCCTTACAATCATAATAATAGTAATTGATTATCACTATTACCATTATTATTATTCTCATTACCACCACAACTATGAGAATAACTGTCAGCTATTACCATTATCACCATAAATATTATCACCATGATTATTAGCACTATTATCTTGCCGTTATCATCATCATCATCATCATCGCTATTATTCTCATTACCATCACTGCAACCATAATAACTGTCATTGATTATCATTATCCCCATTATTAGTATTCCCATTACCGTCACTACTATCCCAACAATAATAACCACTGCCATCAATTATCATTATCCCTATTATTATCACTATCATAATTATCACTATTATCTTGCCATTATCATCATTATCACCATCATTCTCACTACCACCACTATTACTATTATCATAATCGATTATCATTATCACCATTATTACTGTGACCATAATCATTATTATCGCTATTACCCTGCTATTATCATCCTCATTATCATTGTTCTCGCTACCATACCTACTATCATAATTATTATTATTGTCATCGATTATCCTTATCAGCATTATTATTGTGATCATAATCATTACAATCACTATTATCTTACCATTATCATTATTCTCACTACCGTTACTACTACTATTATTATTGCCATCGATTACATTATCACCGTTATTATTAGGACCACGATTATTATTACCACCACTATTATCGTTGCCATTCTTATAACCGCTATCGCTATTATTATTGTTGTTGTTGCCGATGAGGATAACAGTTTTTCTCCTCAGTTCCTCCTTCTTCCCTGCCTGGCCTCGCCCTCCTCCTCTCCGCCCGGGTGCCTCTCTCCGTCCTCGGCCCTTCTTTCCCTCCCGCCTTCCTCCCCGCCGGGACTGACCGAGCAAGAGGAGCTTGAGCTCCCGGCGGGCGTCGCGCTTGTCCCGCCGCAGCTGCTTCTCGATCTCGGCGTTGATGCGCTTCGACTCCTTCACCTCGTCGCTGAGGCAACAGGCCATCATGGACTCCAGCGTCATGGCGGCGGCGGCGGCAGAGGCGGCCGCCCAGCCACCACCACCGGCGGCGGCGGCAGCGGCGGCTGAGGAGAGAAAGTGGCGGAGGAGGAAGAGGAGGCAAGGCCTCGCCTCAGGCCTCGGCCTCGGCTGCTCGGCCCCGCCGCCTCACGCAGCCGCGCCGACGGCCGCCGTCCTCCCTTCTGCGCCGCCGCCTCCTCACAACACACACCCGCTCAACCCAACCCGTCTGCTAGCAACAGCGCCGATGGGCGGCGGCCGCGACCAATGAGGAAGCGAGCGCCGCGCACCCTGGGAAAAGCGGATTGGCTAACAGCCAACGCTTTCCCCGCCTCCCCCTCGGGGACCAATGAGCGGCCGAACCACCTCAGGCGAGCGAGAGAAGGGAGGGGAAGCTTTAAAAAAAATGGGCGGGGCCTCAGCTCTGACGCAGGGGCGGGATTGGGCGCTCCGGGGGCGGACCGGCCAATGAGAAAGCGGGAGGAGGAGAGGCTGGGGCTAAACGGACGGGTGTGTGTTGCTGAGCGAGAATAAAGAAGGGAAGGGAAACAGAACGGGTTTGGGCGAGAGGTCGGCGTCGGCGCTGTGTGCGTGTGTGCGCATGCGCCGGGCTGGCCCAAGGCATTGTGGGACGGGGGAGGACTTGGGCGAACGAGAAGGAGGGCTAGAGGGACCCAGCTTTTCAATATCGGGCATTTGAAATTAAAAAATGAGATAAAATAAGGAAAGAAGGCAGAAATAAGAGGCAAAGGAGAGGGCTATCGAGCCTTGAGGATTCCCCATGGCCTCGTCAGCGTCAGTTTTTCTGTGAAAGGGTGCTCCTGAGCATGTGCAAAGTGCCTCCCCAATAATTCACTTTATTGTTATTTTAAGCCTACATACATCACCTTCATCGTTTGTATGTACACCAACTGTGGTTTCCCTCAAGCCCCCCCCAAAAAAGGAAATATATTTTCCTCAAATGTGCATAGTTTGTACTGTCCCCCCATCTTGTGCCCTCCAAACGTTTCTGAACCGCAACTCCCATTAGCCCCAGCAAGAATAACCAAAGATCAGGGTAAAAGGAAGTTGGGCTTTAAAATCATCTGAAAGGAACTGATTTGCACAAGGCTGGGGGGTATGTGCAAAGCTACAAATTGGGAAATCCTTGTTCTAGTGGATACGGGACTGCAATGCAGCTCATCCAGAGCTTGCTCCAATTAACAACGCAAAACCCTCCGGGGTGGGATAGGCACATACAAAAAAAATAGAAGCAACACCCAGATACAATATATATCAAACGTGTATTGCTTACTCTCCCCAAACCAAACAATGTCTTATTCAACACTTACATAAAATGCAAAATACATTACAGTAACAATGTAAAGACAACCCTCAAAGAGTTTTTGCTTCATCAGATATAAAGTATTTATATAGTGTACTGACTCCTGGTTCCTTCCAACATGCTAGGGCTTCTTTGGACTTGCAGGCCGTTTCCGTGCTACGCTGTTATAGTGCTATTATTCCACTTTGAACATCCTCCAGCTTCGGAAATGGGACATAAGAAGGATCCTATTCCCCGCTTCTGAAGCTGCAGGCTCTTTTATGCCCGCTGGTACGGAAGCCTCCAGCTTTGGGAAAAGGGAGTAAGAAAGATCCCCTTCCCAGCTTCCGGAGCTGCAAAGGGTAAAATTGCAAATGTGGAGGGTCGGCTCTGCTTAAATTGTTAAAACTGACTTTATTCGGCTCTGTCCAGAAAGTCTGGGATGTAGGTCGGGGTCTGAAATTGGCTCTCAGACTTGAGGCTTGTCTTGGAAGTATCTTGCAAGGACTTGAGACTTGGAGGACAAGACTCGAATACGTCACTGGAACGGGACTCTTGCAGAAGGGGAAAAATGGCAAATAGCAAAATGGGTGCGGTGCGGGGAAAGGGAGCCGAGGCGTGGTGGGGAGGACGGGCACCCGGGGTCCAAACCGGGTCAGGAAAGGGTACGGGTTGGTATGGAGCCCCTACCCTTCCTCTCTCTTGCCCATCTCCTTCCTTGGGTGTGTGGGGCATCGCGACAGGGTTTGCGGTGCTGAGAAATTAGGCTGCGACGGAAGAGGAAAAAGAACAGAAGTGGGTTTTTTAAGGACTTTGTGGCCTGATCGGAGCCGCCGAGAGGGACGTACCCCCAGAAAATAAGCATCTGAGCTGTGGGGCAGCGGCTGGAGAAACTTGCAAACGATCAAATCCGTGAAAGTCAAACCCACGGATGTGGAGGGAGGACCAATATTACCTCCTGCGATATTTTTAAAAAAATAAATGTTAAAAAAAAAAACAGTAATCCAATGCTTCTCTATTTTTGACCCTTCATTCTCCTAATGCTTTCTTTAAAAGGAAAAAAAAAATCCTTTCCTTTCTGGCTTGCCTTGATCTTAGAGCAGGCTATTAGGTTCATGAAAAAGCCTTAATGATGCATTTATCTTTGCTTTTTTTTTTTTTTAAATTGGCATATGAGTAGGAATTTCAGTTGCTTGGCCTGGTTGGTTATTGGTTGCTCTCGGGGAGCTGGGGTGACTTTAAGAAGTGCCAAAGATCTTAATGGTAATAATCGTACTGTTATCTGCCAGCACTGTTCAAATTCCAAAGCTCAAAGGAAAACTTGTTTCTTGCTTGTTTAGGTAACAAGAAGCGTGATTAAGGGCACATAACAGACGGACTGAAAAGTCCCAGATTTTGTTCCTGTTCTTTCTAATTTTATACTGACTTAAAATAAACTGACCTGAAGAGCTAGTATAAAAAGTTGTACCAGGAGCTGACAGAAAATACTCTGGAATAAACAACATGTATGGATCTGCAACAGAAAATCAGAATGGGCAAGAAGAAAATCTGGGACTTTCTTAGGGCATAAACAGACTGATTGAAAAGTCCCAGGTTATGATTTGGAGAAGGGAAATCAAGGGCATTGTTATCAAATTTGCAAATCAACAAATAAGGAGGGGTAGCTAACATCCCAGAGGACAGGATCAGAATTTAATATGATCTTTACAGATTGGAGAGCTGGGCCAAAACTAACAAAATTAATTTCAACAGAGAGAAATGTAAGGTACTACACTTGGGCAGAAAAACATGAAATGCACAGATACAAGACGAGTGGCATGTGGCTTGACCACAATACATGTGGAAAGGATCTAGGAGTCTTCCTAGACCACAAGCTGAACAGGAGCCAGGAGTGTGATGCAGCAGCTGAGAAAGCCAATGCAATTCTAGGCTGATCGTACCCTTCTGTTCTGCTTTGGTCAAACTCCACCTCGAATCCTGTGTCCAGTTCTGGGCACCAGAGTCAGGGAAGATATTGACGTGCTGAAACGTGTCCAGAGGAGAGTGAACAAAATGGTAGAAGGCCTGCAAACCGTGAAGCCCTCTGAGGATTGGCTAGGTGGAAAGGTATTTAATAGTAGCACAGATGAAAACAGTAAACTACTTTTGCACGCTCAGTTCGGTTTGCAGCAACTGGAGTAAGCTCAGGACAAAAGAAGGATGTGGGAACAGGAGAGACATTATAAATGCAGTTGGAAAAGTGGGATGATAGAGGATTAAACAGGACTGCGTTGACCAAAACTGGACAGTTGGAGGGTACGTTGGTTGGAACAAACTATATCAGACAGTGGTGGAGGCTTTGAAACAGAATTTTGAAGGTTACACCTCAGCGATGCTTCCATAGCAAATTCCTACACTGGAAGGTGTTGGGTGTCTTCGAACTCTGCTTTCATGATGCTACAGGCCTTTCCGCACTACACTGTTAATAGTGCTATTATTCCACTTTCAACCTCCTATGGAATCCTAGGGTTTGGAGTTTAGGGGAGGGCATTGAGAATTCCCAGCCAGAAAAACAAAAGAAAAGAGAATTCCCAGCCAGAGAGCTCTTGGGACTCAGTAAACTACAAACCCCAGAATTCCACCGGAGGTTGAAAGTGGAATAATAGCACTATAACAGCGGAGTGCGGAAAAGCCCTACAATTCTTCATCACCCCCTTTTCTGCCTTTCTCCCTCGTGGCAGCAGAGGTCACTGTTGCTCCTTGCGTCTGAGCTAAACGGGGCAATGTTTTATTGGTGCTGAGAAGATATTTCAATTAAAACTCACCCCTGCTTTAACTAGACCTTATAAGGCTTTGGCTGATCCCACGGCCTTCCCTGCCACATTGACACAACCCAGCGGCAGCCAGTTAAGTCCCATTTGAAGCGAGGGTAATGAATTCCATCCCTTGGCTCAGGCATCAATCGGAATGGAGGCTGCAGGCAGGAAATCAGAAGACGGCTTGGACGTGGAAAGGTAGCTAGGAAGGAACTAGACGAAATCCTCCAGTGGGAAGATCTATCGTTGAACGCTAACGTTAGGATCGTCTGTGCCATTGCATTTCCAGTTTCTATTTATGGTTGTGAAAGCCGGACGGTGAAGAAAGCCGATAGGAAAAAAAAGTCAACTCCTTTGAAATACGGTGCTGGAGAAAAGTTCTGCGGAGACCCCGGACTGCTAAAAAGACAAAGGAACGGGTCCTAGAGGAAATCAAGCCTGAACGTTCCCTAGAAGCCAAGATGTCTAGAATCATGGAAACACAGAGTTGGAAGAGACCACAATGGCCATCGAGTCCAAACCCCTGCCGTGCAAGAACGCTCAAACACTCAAAGCACCTCCAGCAAACGGCCATCCAGCCGCTGCTTAAAAACCTCCAAAGAAAGAGACTCCACCACACTCCATGGAGGCAGCAGCCGATTCCGCTGCCGGACAGCTCTGGCCATCACGAAGTTCTTCCTGACGTCTAGGCGAAAACTCTTTTAGTTTGAATCCCTTCCTCTGTGTCCTAGTCTCTAGCGCAGCAGAAAACAAGCTTGCTCCGTCTTCCTCTAAAGGGAGGCCGTCGCGCTTTGGCCGTATCACGAGACGGCAAGACTCACTAGGACAGACTTAGTAAGGCAGAAGGCAATAGGAAAAGAGGAAAACGGCATTGCAAATGGAGGGACCCCACCGAGGAAGACGTGTTCCTGAATCTGCAAGAATCTGAGCCGGGTGGGTGCAATAGGGGGTCTCATTCCATAGGCTCACAATACGTCGTTCTAAAAGGAGATGTTCAGTTTTGATTCTATCACTCTGCGTTCAGAAAGTATGCGCCTCACTTCGGTTTTAACATTCCCCAATTTCAACCGCACGCAGGTTGGCTTTAACGGTCCGGCTCCGTGCTCCACCCTGAGCCGAACAGCGGAGAATCCCACGTTCCATCCAAGCCCAACCGGTCCACCTTTC
Organism: Cyclura pinguis; assembly: GCA_030412105.1. NCBI lineage: Eukaryota > Metazoa > Chordata > Lepidosauria > Squamata > Iguanidae > Cyclura > Cyclura pinguis. The sequence goes on along the minus strand of CM059614.1, from coordinate 4,641,659 downwards.
GCGGCCTGGGAGCAAGCACCGAACTGCGCGTTGCATCTTCCCGGAGGCCCTCTGCTTTTCAGACCACGCTTGGCCTGCTGAGTCTGGTGCTGGGAAGCGAAATCCCTGGTTAGAAGAGGGAAGCCTTTGCTCTTTCTTTGATACCGAGCTCTTGCGTTGCACACTCCAATTTCCATTTTTTTTAAAAGAAAGAAGGAAGTCAGCATGACAGCTTTTTTTGGCATCTAGCACAGCCTGCTTTGTTTGTTTGTTTCATGCCCAAAGATAAGGAGGGAGGTGGGAAATGGAGGGGGTATTTATTTTTTTCCTCCCCGGTTTGCAATCAAACCTAAATAGTGAGCCGGGGGAATTTGAACGCTCAGGTTCAAAGACGGCTACCTCCACCATAGTCAGGAATACTTGTACAGCACAGAAGTGGAGAAAACATACCCTGTAACTCCAGTGATTCCCAACCTGGGTGTCGTGCTAAAATCTGAGGACCTGGGTGCAAATACAGCCACAACATATGAACCGGACAATAATTACTACAGCCCAGCGTAGACGAGAAAGGAAGCGCTCACGAGACTCAAAGAACTTGTATAGGGAAGTTTCGTTCATCAGGCAAACAGCTGGGGAAGGCTGCTGGCCTATAAATACCGGAAGCAGGGCAGAGAGGTGTCCATTGCTGACAACTGCCATCTCCAGTGAAAGCAACCTTTTCCTTTTTTGACCCTTGGCTCGTGTTCCTGGAAAACCTTGACCCTTGCTTTCTGTGTTGACTACGCAGCCAGATACTCCCTTGAACTGGACACTCTGATTTTGTTCCCGACTTGGACAGCTGAAAGAAAAAAAAAACGGCAACTGACTGCTAAGCTTTCGTAAACCTCGTCTGCGGCTGCGACTATAGACGCTGTTAGAGGACCGTGAACCATGGCCGGCTGTCTGGACAAGACACAACCCCAGCTTGAAAATATTTTTTAAAAATCCAAAAAGGCAAACTTTGGTATTGCATTTGATATAAGTGATGCCATTTTGGTACATATTGGGACTTGAGCATGACTTTTGGTAGCCACGGGGGGACTGGAAACCAATTATGTTAATTACAGTCAGCCCTCCATATCCACGGCTTGTGTATCCACGGATAAAACCAACCATGGCTTGAAAATATTAAAAAAAATTCAAAAAGCAAACTTCGATTTTGCCATTTAATATGAGGGACCCCATTTGACTACACCCTGGTACATAATGGGACCTGAGCATTCACGAATCTTGGTAGCCGTGGGAGGTGCTGAATACCAACTGCATTAATTACAGCCAGCCCTCCATATCCACAGGTTGTATAGCCACTGGTTCAACCGACCGTGGCTTGAAAATGCTTTTTTAAGAATCCAAAAACCAAACTTTAACTTTGTGATTTCATATAAGGGGTGCCGTTTTACAACACCACGGTACGTAACGGGACTTAAGCATCCACACATTTTGGCATCCACGGGGGTCCTGGAACTAAAAACCAGTGGATACTGTACAAAACAAAATTGCTAATGTGAAGGGTACAATTTAGGGAAATGGGGTGCCAAGGCGCATGCCGGTGAAAAAAGATCGGGTCTTATTGTTCCGGTTTGGCAGGGACAGTCCCAATTAAGCCTCCACCACCCTGCTTTCCCAACGGCTTTTAAAATGTCCCAGTTTCTCTCTCTTTCTTCCACTGGCTTCGATTGCAGCGAACGGAGTTCAAAGCCAAAAAAAAATAAAATAAAAATAAAATTCGTTTGTACTCCACAAATTGGAGGGAGAGGAAGGCGTAGGATCTGGACCGGCAGTGAATGCACCTGTCGCAGCAATGGCATCGTGTGCTATCGCAACGCGGACGGGGAGACGCTTCCGGCGGGAGAGAAAGCCGAAGCCCTCGCAGTCTTCCCTGTCAGATCCGAGAAATATTTCTCGCATCTCAAGCAGCAAATGGGTGATAATTACACCTTAATCAGCCGGGAATGAAAATATATCAAACGAGGGAGGGAGGAAACGGAGAAGAATTGGTGGGGGAATCCTTTGCCACACAAGACTTATGGAGTTTAATTATTTCGAGTCAGCGATAAGAGACAAGAAGGGCTGAGGGAAACGATTTGTCAATTTCCCCTTCTCCTTCGCTCCTTCTGGCCGTTGCTTCTCCACCCACGGGTGCCTTTTTGCGGCTGCTCCAAACGGGTGCCAAGGACTCACAGGTGGGCGGGTGGGTTTTAAATAAGACCCCAAATGACCGAGATGTCTTTTATTTGCTCTCGATAGCGGGAGCCCAAAGATGAGTCTTATTTACTGGTCCGTCTCCTGTAATAAAATAAAACGCTGCTTAGGCGCAGAGGGTTTCTACCGAGGAGTATTTTACAAGCAATTATTAATTAATTAAGCAGCCATGATTGCAGGAGAGGGGCGGAGAGGAGAAAAGCAATTAGAGGAGAGGCTTTCTTTTTTTCTTTCTTTTTTTTTGCACTCATCTCTACTGCCCCCGACTACCCACTCCACGTTCGCTAGGTTTAGGGGCACAGGACCCCTGCAAAGATGGAAAAATTGGAAATATCAAAGCGCGTGTGTGTTTCTGTGGCAAGGGGGCCGAGGCATGGTGGGGAGAACAGGGTCCAAAAGTGGGTCGGGCAAAGGGGGTGGGTTGGGATGGTGGCCCTATACTTCCTCTGTCTTGCCCATCTCTTTCCTTGGGTGCGCGTGGGGCACTGGGAGAAGGTTTGCGGTGCAGAGAAATGGGGCTGTGATCCATCCTTAGCCGGCCAGGCCGCGGCCGGTGGAGGAGGAAGAAGACCAGAGGTGGGTTTTTTAAAGAGCCAAGTGGCCCAATCGGAGCCGCTGAGAGGGAAGGTCCCCCTGGAAAAAGAGCACCAGCGACGGGGGACAGCGGTTGGAGAAATTCACAAATAACCAAATCTGTGGAAGTTAAACCCCTCAGTATGGAGAGCTGGCCGTATTTCTGTTCTTCAACACATCTACTTTTTGTGAGATCCAGTACCGGCATCCAGCAGAGGGCGGCAAGGAAGAATAAAAACTCTGCTTTTCTGTATGACTTGCTCAGTCCCACCCACCGCTCTTCTGTCTCGAAAGCTTAGGTATCCCTCGTAGGGGCTGCCATAAAATGTTGCAGCGTGAAGTCCTTCTTTGCAGAGTCGCATCCAGCCCTCTCGCAGCATGCTTCATTCTGACTTCACACAGATGGCAACCCGTTGCATCAGTACTTTTATATATATATATATATATATATTTCCTTTCTTGATTTGTAGCTATGTTTCTCTTCAATGCATTTTGAAAATTTGTAGATTCATATAGCCATCTATCTATCTATCTATCTATAGATCTAAATCTATATCTATAGATAGATAGATAGACAGATAGATAGATAGATACAAATATATGTATACTATATACACACACACACACACACACACAAATATGTATACTCTCTCTCTCTCTCTCTAAATATATATATACAGATATATATATACTATATATATATTTGTGTGTGTATATATATATATATTTGTATACACATAAATATACATATATATGTATACAAATATATATACACACACACACACACAAATATATATATTTGTATACATATAAATATACATATATATGTATACAAATATATATACACACACACACACACACACACACAAATATATATAGTATGTATGTATATATGTATATATATATGTATATATATATGTATGTGTGTGTGTGTGTGTGTGTATATATATATATATATATATAAAATTACAATTACATTCAAAAGAAAGAACGAACTAAGATTTTACTAACAGCTAAGCAAACTATTCCATACCTAACACACTAGACTAAAATACTGGACACTAACCTACTAAAAGCAGAAAAGGGCTCTGTCCCTCTACAAAGCCAAACGGTAATGAAAGAAGGGGGGAAAAAATCTTATTCTACTGTTACAGAGCCAACTAAGTAATCCTACTAGAATTTCTAGCAGCCATAGCCACAAATGATTGCACTGTTAAGACTTCGTATTCCTCCCAAAGTCCACAAATGGTTTCAAATTTTTCAAAAGATCTTCAGTTGCCTTATTCTTTAAAACCCCGATTTTTTGCAGTTTGAGTGAACTCAGCAACCTTATAGTTCCTTTCTTCCATCATCGGTGCGGCAACCCCTTTCCAGGTTTGAGCGATCAATGCTCTGGCTGCTGTTACCTTGTAATGCAAAAAGAATCCACATTTGCTATCCAGGTCTTTGGAAGTCAAGAATTTGGCTACAGGGGTCGTTCCCAGATTAGGAGGGGATTATTCTTGCTCGCTCAGGCCGTTTCTGCACTACACTTTTATAGTGCTATTATTGCACTTTCAACCCCCTGTGGAATTCTGGGGTTTGTAGTTTCCTGAGGCCCAAGAGCTGTCTGGCTGTAGATTCCCTTCCTAACCTGTAAACCCCAGGATTCTATGGGATATTGGAAGTGGAATCATAGCACTATAACAGTGCAGTGCGGAAAGGGCGTTAGTTAAGGAGAGGGGTAAAGAACCGCTAAGCCAGCCAGCTTGCTTCTAGGAGGATGGAGAGGAGAGTGGAGGGTGAGCCCTGGACCTGTCACAACTAGGAGAGAAAAAAGTAGCTAATTAAGTAAATACATAGACCCTCCTGGAGAGTCTTTGCAAGTTGCAACAAGAAAGCTATTAATCCTTGCAAACCGTAGGACGCTGCTGGTCTAGTAAGTGAGGGCAGAATTTGCACCCAGTCCTTTCCTCTTGCATGGAGCTGAGACCCCCCCCCCCAAAATGGGAGAATTTGCCTTCTCATTTCCTTGCGAGAGAAACCGCAGAGATAAGAGACGAGAGATAACAGAATGCCATCAAGATTACACGGATCTGGATCCCGCAGAGGGAGCAACATATTATATATCTCTCTCTCTTTCTTCCCTGCCCCAGCCCGTCAAGCAGGATGCGAAAGAGGACAAACCAGGGAGAGATCTGAATAATTCACAAAGGCGCTTCATTAAAAGGGATTTTATTTTTGGCAGCTTCCTTAGACGCTCCCTTTTAGCAACAAAGAGCTTCCTTTGGAGCGGGCCTCGGGCAAGGCTGGGCGCTTAACCCTCTCGCGGACGGGGCCCGAAAGGAGTGGAATTCAAGAGCAAACCGGGGGGCGGCTGAACGCAGGGAGGATTCACGGTCAAAAGGAGGACACATTTGGGAGATGCCAATGTCCACAGGGACGACCGGCATCATGTAGTGGCCTGAGTGTCGGATTCTGACCCCGGAGATCAGGGTTCGAATTCCCGCTTGGCCACGGAAACCCACTGAGCGACCTCGGGCACGTCACACGCTAACTTACTAAAACAGAAAAGGCCTCAGAGCCTCCCCGAAACAAAACCGAAAAGAAAGCAAAGGAAGCCAGAAACGTAATTTTACGGATCCAACTAAGCACTCCTACTAAAAATCCTAGTAACGATGCTGTGGTGGGGTTTCAAGTCGGTTCCAACTGATGGCAACCCTAAGGTGAATCCGTTACGGGGTTTTCCGGGGCTGAGAGTGTGTGCCCGAGGCCACACTTTCAACACCCCGTGGCATCCTTGGGGTTTGTAGTTTGCTGAGGGGAAAGAGCCCTCTGGCTGACAATCCTAAATGCCCTTCCCTAAACTGCAAAGCTCAGGATTCAATAAGGGTGTTGAAAGAGGAACAATCGCGCTATGATGGTGTCGTGCGGAAGTGGCCAGAGTTTGCGCAGAGTTTGCTGCAATCGAGGGGGGAAAGAGGAAGGCCAAGGAAACCGGGACGTTTTAAGAGCCCCCAAAATTGCAACACCGGGGTTTTAACGCGGCTTGTCCCCGCCAGATCGGGAGAGCCAAAGAGTTTGTACCCCGTTTGTGGCAACCGACGTACAGAAAACGGGAGGCAGAGGAAACTGGGATGTTTGAAAGAAGTTCCAAAACGGGGACCCCAGGGGGAATTCTAGGGGCTCCTCCCTGCCAGATGGAGAGAGCCAGAGAATTGGCCCAGAGTTTGCTGCAACGGAGGGGAGAGAAAGTGGGAGGCGGAAGAAACCGGGGCCTTTTAAAAGCCTCCAAAACTGCAACGCCGGGGGGGGGGGGAAGAAGGGGGCTTCTCCCCGCCAGATTGGGAGACCCGAAAGCTTGCCGCGATAGAGTTTGCGCGGTTGCCGCAATGCTTTGCTGCAATTGAAAGCGGGAGGCGGGGGAAACCAGGACCTTCTAATAGCCCTGGAGAAAATGGGACGGCAGAGATTTAATGCAAAAAATTAAAAATAAAAAAAAGGGAGAGTTGGAGGAGAAAGTCGAGTCTCCTTTTTGCTCTTGGAGCAAAGGAGTTTCCCACGATTTGGGGAGGGGTAAAAGATGCGTGGGAGGGGAAAAAAAGGAGGAAAGGGGGGGAAGGGAGGGGGGAGGGGAAGAAGGGGGAAAGGGGGGGAGCACAAGGGGGGAGGAGAAAAGCGAGGAAAAAAATGCGGTTGCGGAGCAGCAGGTGGTGCTACTGCGAAAGCCGCAGGAGAGGGAGCCAGGCAGAGCCGCCATTAAACAATAGGAACCGACGAGGAGGAGGAGGAGGAGGAATAATCATTGCAATAAGAAGAAGGAGAGGAAAGAGGGGCAGTCCCTGCCCGGTTTGAAGCCCACCCCGTGGTGGTCTCCCTCGAGGGGAAGGGCGACCGCGAAGGCCCGCCGGGCTTGCAAAAAACCTTGCCACAAATTCTTGCAAAAGGCCGGCGTTTGCAAGGCCTGCGCCTCCTTTTTCTGCTGCTTTTCTTCCTTGCATCGAAGAGGAGAGGGGGCCCCCCCATCCTCGTTTTGCTCGCCCCTCCGCTAGGTTTTGGCCCCCCCGGCTTTTTTTTTTTATCTTTTGCGGAAGCCCCCCCCCCCTTCCCCCCGAAACCGGAGTCACTCCGGAGCCGACGAGGCGCCGCCGTTTCGAATCGGAGCCCAGCTCGCCTGACATGATGTTTCCGCAAAGCCGGCATTCGGTAAGGGGGAAGATTTGGGGGGGCCGCGAGGGGGGGAAAGCGCTGCGGAAAGGTGGTTTTGGGGGGGCGCCAGGGGGGAGGGGAGGGGATTGGGGTACCCTTAGGAGAAAAAGTTGGGGTGCAGTGCGGAGGTTGGGGGGTTGCCGGGGGGAGGGAGGCCCTGGGAAAGGTTATTGGGGTGCCGGGAGGGGATTGGGGTGCCCTTGGGGAAAGAAGTTGGGGTGCGGTGGAGGCGATGGGGGCGATGAGGGGAGGGAGGCTGTGGGAGAGGGATTTGGGGTGCTGGGAGGGGTGGGGGGCGGTGTGGGAAGGGCATGGGGGGACCCTAAAGGGTTTGGGGCTCCTTTAGGGAAAGAAGTTGGGGTGCGCCGGCGGGATTGGGGGTTGCCAGAGGAAGGGAAAGCGTGTGAGAGGTTATCGGGGTGCGGCGGAGGGGTGGGGGTGCTGGGAGGGGGGAGACCGTGTGAAAGGGATTTGGGGTGCCCCGAGGGGAAGGGAGGGGTCGGAGCGTTGTGGGGAGGAAATTGGGGTGCCCTGAAGAGGCGGGGTACCCGGAGGGAAGAGGCGGGGTTTCAGTGAGAGAGCGGGGCTTGCATTTCATGAGGAATGGAGTTGGGGGGCTGCAAAGAAAGGGACCGGGGGGGCAATTGGGCTATTGGGGTGCCTTGGGGGGTGGGACTTTGCACTTTGCAAAGGGAGTGGAAGAAATTGGGGAGCCATGAGGGAAGGAAGTGGGGGTGCAGCGGGGATATTGGGGTGCAGATATTGGGGTGCCGTGGAGGGGGAATTGGGAGGACACGAGCGGAGGGGTTCCCTGTGCAAGATGAGGGGGCTGCGAAGGGGTTGCAGTGCCACGAGGGAAGGGATCGGGGGGGCGTGGACATCTCGGGTACCCCAAAAGAAGGGGGTTGGGGTGGAATAGAGGGGATCGTGGTTTTGCGAGGAAAGGGATCGCATTCCCTATAGAAGAAGATCGGGGTGCTGGGAGAAAGGCGGACGGGCCCCGTGGCGGAGGAGGGGTGTTCTGGGCACCAGGAAGGAGGACCAGAAAGGGGAAGGGATTGGGGTCTCGCGCAGAAGGGGGGAGGGGGGGTCGCAGCACCCCGAGACGAAAGGGAGCGAAAGAAAGGATTGGGTTCGGAGCCGTTTCCGATTTACGGCAACCTAAGCCTAACCTATCGTGGGGGTTTCGGGGGCCGAGAGTGTGTGACACATCCAAGGTCAGTGGGTTTCCGTGGCCGAGCGGGGAACCGAACCCGGGTCTCCAGGGTTGTGGTCCGATGCTGAAAACGCAACAACGTGCTGGCTTTCGTATCTATATACGTATTCACTACCGATTTTTTTAGTACAATTTTAAGCCGTATTTGTTTAATAATTTGTAAGGTGCCTTTAGCCCCATTATTGGGGGAAAGGGTAGGATACAATTGAAAGATGATGATGACGATGGTGACGGACTGCAACTCCCAGCAGCCACAGCCCACCTAGGCCCTGCTGTGGGTTGCCACCCGGCGTCATCTGGTGGGCTCTGCGATTCGCGGTTCCCGCCTCCGTAGCTAGAACGACGGTTCGCCTTTTGCCCTGTGGACATTTTGGACTTCGGCGCCCATCGTCCCCGGCCGTTGGTGATGCGGGCTGGGCTTTGCTGGCAACTGCGGTCTAAGAGCTTCCCGATCTAGAGTTTGCGAAGGTTGGAGAGACCAGAGGGAACAAAAAAAAAAAAGAATTAGGAGTTTGTTTATCATGGGGGATTGCTGATACTTTGTCTAACTGTTAGGAAAAAAGGGAAATAAACAGGAGTATGTTTGCAAAGCGTTGAGGTTGCAATATTTATAAATCAGAATAACAGTAACCTGCAAGAACTCTTGTGCTTTCCCTTCTAGTGATGTATTTGTAGATGGCCTCTCTTAAAAGAGAAAAAAGAAGATTTTATTCATTTTAACCGAACCCCTTGCTGCAGAAGTGGCGGCCATTCAGTTGACCGCTCGAAGATAAATCAAGATAAATGGACACTTGATAAGAGGAAGCAGCGTGGCCTAGTGGTTTGACCATTGACTACGACCCTGCAGGGTTGGATTCCCCAGTCGGCCATGGAATCCCGCCTTGGGTGGGGTCGCATACTCTCAGCCCCAGAAAACTCCGCAATAGGGCCGCCTTTAAGTCAGAAACGACGTGAAGGCACACAATAAGGCAAACCCCATTACTGTAAGACTCATATAATGCTAATCTGTTACCCTCACCACACTAATTTAAAAAAACCAAAGAACGCTGATTCCTCCCCATACAAACTGCAATGAAAAATCAATGTTTTTGTTAATAAAAAAATTAATACTGCTATTCTTGTTGTTGAGCCGGTATAGTCTTGAGCATTGGAGTTGGTACGCTGGAGTTAGTAAAGTAGAAGTGGAGGAAGCCTGTGTGTTCCCGGTGTTTGGGTGAGAAATCGAGTTCCCTGGCCAAAAATGGGTGGGGTAGGCACCTATTGTGCAGCACCCGTGACGTCAGCGTCAGATATTCTTAGGTTCCCATACGCTCTTCTTAGTTCGACGGCCCACCAGGTTGCAAACTTTAGGGGGTGGAGGTAATACCTAGAGCATTGCTCCTTGCCGGTTCCAGCCTGCAAGAACCAGGATGTTATCTGTATGTCTGTGGGGTGGAAAATTTTCTGGAAAGAAGAATTTCTGATGCCGTTTTCTCCCCGTGGAAAATTTTCAACACCATATGTCTGTTTATCTGTAGCACGGCAATCAAGCATGGGAGTGGTGCTAAATATAGGAGACGAACCTCTGCTGGTCGTTCTTCCAAGGAGATAAGCATTGACGAACTCACCGCAGGGATTGAAAAATCACATTTGACAACCGCTTCCTGTGTGTAGAGTCGCAGAATCTCAGAGCTGGAAAGGGCCACAGGGTTTAACTAGTCCAAATATCCAGCTAAAGCACTCCCAAAAGATGGCCAGAGAAGGCAGACAGTTCCGTTTTCAAACGTTAGTTACCCCCCACAAAGCCTTCCCGAAGTTGGGTTGGTTGTGGGCACACTGCAACACCCATCATCCCCAGCCAACCCTCTTTGGGGCTGTAGCCTGAAACAACCAGGGGCAACTGCAACGCCCATCATCCCCAGCTAGCCCTCTTTGGGGCTGTAGCCTGAAACAACCAGGGGCGACCAGGTTTGGGAAGACCGTGACGGTCAAATCATGGCGGCACGGTGGGAAGAACGACCCTTTCCCCTCTTTGTTAAGCGAGGTGAAAGGAATTCAATTAGCTAATAAAACGAGGGCAAGTGCTGGGATGTGGCAATTCGTAGAACTGTACAGCTGGAGCAGCAGCAAGTTCGATAGATAATCTATAGATAATCAATAGATAACCACTAGATCATACATAATCAGTAGATTATAGAATCATAGAGTTGGGAGAGACCACTCGTATAATAAAAAGATTATCAATAGATTATTCAACTGGGCAGTGGCAGCTGGTGGCGTCTGTGTCTGTTAATCCATTCCCGGTTTTAGTGTGAACTATAAAGGAACTATCCATGGTGCCGAACTTATTTTGGGAACATTCGGGGAGGTTTGGGAAGGCAGAAAGCCAGAGTTGGGCAAGCAAGCTTTACTTTCTCTTTCCCAGGTTGAAATCCCCCTTTTTTTTTCCCTAAGGCACATTGAGGACTAGTGTCATTGCAAGGCACCTTAGTGATTATAATAAGTAAAATACAACCAAGAATCCTCCCATTGTCCTTCGGCAGTGGCTAAAACAAGTTGTCTGGTGTTCCAGGGTTCCTCTCACCTGCCGCAGCAGCTCAAGTTCACAACGTCGGATTCTTGCGACCGGATCAAGGATGAATTCCAGTTGCTTCAAGCCCAGTACCACAGGCGAGTTTTCCTTTTCGCCCAAAATCTTTTGCTATTTGTCCTTCTGCGCTGTGCTTATAGTTATTTGTTGCTTCTTAAATCGTCATTTCCCCATTCCTTGGCCAAAAACTCATAGAGGACCTTGAGCGTAAGAATTTAAAAAAGACACGGCATAAAAGGGAGAAGAGATGGGGAGGGAAGAGGAAAAGAAGGCAGTCATCTTTCTGTACTTCCGCTGCTTTCTAGTTCGTTAGCTATCTCTCCTAATTTGGTGTCATCTGCAGATTTGGTAAGAATGCCCCCTGTTAGCTATTCCCTGTATTTGGGAGGGGATATGGCCCATAGTATTTCCCTATCTGCTTACAGCTTTCTGTTTTTGTCTCCATTCAGCGATGAGAGGGTATTGCAATGTTATTTAAGCTTCAAATAACCAGCATAAAACTCAGCTACAGCCGTTGTGCAGGGATGCCGTTCAGGGAGCTGAGCCACTAGGAAAAAAGATGACTCTCAAGCTTATTCTTCAGTTGGCATGCCTAGACTGGACCTGTGCTTTGCAATTAATCTTCCAGCATGAGCTGCCATGTTGGAAGAGGGATTCCTTCCCGAGTGAGTCAGAGAGAAATGTAGGGTCCTGCACTTAGGCAGAAAAAAATGGAATGCACAAATATAAGATGGGAGACAGCTGGCTGGATAACAGTACGCGTGAAAGGGGTCTAGGAGTCTTGGTAGATCACGAGCTGAACGTGAGCCAGCAGTGTGGTGCAGCAGCCGAGAAAGCCAGCGCGATTCCTGATTGCATCAACAGGATTGTAAAGTCTAGATCGAGAGAGGTAACGGTACCATTCTATTCTGCTTTGGTTAGACCTCGTCTGGAATAATCGTGTGTCCAGTTCTGGGCACCTCAGTTCAAGAAGGATATCGACCAGCTGGGTCGTGTCCAGAGGAGGGCGACCAAAATGGTGAAGAGCCTGGAAGCCGTGAAGCCCTGTGAGGAGCAGCTTGGGGAGCTGGGGATGTTTAGCCTGCAGAAGAGAAGGTTAAGAGGGACGATAATAGCCATGTTTAAATCTTTGAAGGGATGTCACGTCGAGGAGGCTTGTTTTCTGGGGTTCCAGAGACTAGGACAAGGAGCCGTGGAGTCAAGCCTGCAGGAAAGGAGATTCCACTTGAACCTCAGGAAGAACTTCCTGACGGTCAGGGCTGTCCGGCAATGGAATAGGCTGCCTCCACGGAGCGTGGTGGAGTCTCCTTCTTTGGAGGTGTTTAAGCAGAGGCTGGAGGGCCACCTGTTGGGAACGCTTTGGTGGGTGTTCCTGCATAGCAGGGGGCTGGACTGGATGGCCCCTGGGGGTCTCTTCCAATTCTCTGATTCTGTGGTCTGGGAATGCCTCTTCCTGAGACTGTGGTACGTGCACGTTATCCTCAATCGGCACCAGAAGGTGTCAGCTTCATACCGGAGGATGCATTCCCTCTTGTAAGCGGGGGAAGAGGAAATGCCTTTTCTAAGCCGACAGCGGAATGCCTCTTCTGAAGCAAGGCTGGTTGAGAGGCACGTTTGCATTGCAGGGCTCGGTGCCGTCCGGGAAGAAGCGTTCCTTCCCTCGAGGGAATGCGTCTTCTCAGATGATGCCTGCCCTGAAACATAAATGGCTACAGCGCCGAGAAGCGCTGGCACAAGGAAGAGGCATTCTCTCCTTTGAAGGAAACGGGAGGTGGAATGCCTCTTCTCAGATGAGTTTCAAACCTGCTTAAAATTTCTTCCTCTCTCTTTTCTTCCCATCCCTCGGCCTCGATCTTTCCCTTCGTGCAGCCTGAAGTTGGAATGCGATAAACTTGCGAGCGAGAAGTCCGAAATGCAGCGCCATTACGTGATGGTAAGTTTCGCATTCGTGGTAGCCAGTGGGGCTTGGGGACGATGACCGAGAACGCACCGAAGGGCCGGCCCGGGGACCGTCAGTTGCTTCTCCCTGACTTGAGGACTAGAAACTTAAAAAGAGTCAAAGACTGGCTCTGCCCACAGGCCTCTTCCTCAGCCAATCAGGAGGCAGAGAGTTCTTAAACTCCGCCTCCACGTGTTCCCGTTTTTCCTTCTCGTATCCTGTCTGCCCTCCCACGTCAGCTGACCCCCGTCCTTAAAGGGGAAGCTCTGGTTGCAGATTTTGGAAGTCACCTTTGTAGCCGAGAGTGAATTACAGTCGACCCTCCACGCTGGCAGGTTTCACTTTGGCAATTTGATTATTTGTGAGTTTCTCCAACCCTTGCCCTCCTCACCTCTGGCTGACTTTGGGCATGTCACACACTCTCAGCCCCAGAAAACCCAATGCTGGGTTCCCCTTAGGTTCACCGTAAGTTGGAAATGACTTGAAGTCATGCAAGTAACATGGACTTACCTTCACCGTGGAAGGGAAAGCAAAGCTGACCCGACATGTAGAAACGTGTTGGGAGACCAAGTCACACTCTCTCAGCCTCAGAGGAAGGCAATGGCAAACCACCCTTCGAAGACGTCTGGCGAGAAAAGTCCGTGATAGCTTCATTTCGGGATTATCGTAGGTCAGAAACAACTGGAAGGCACACGACAGCAAGAAATTAGTAATAAGTATAATAATTAGAGAGACTTCAGGACTATGATGATGAAGATATTAACAATAATATTGTTACTATTATTATTATCAGCAGCAGAATCAATAATAGTAATAATATGGATGTATATTTGTTACCTACCTCTTCCCAAGGTTTGAGGCGAGGTACAGTATAAATTAAAATACAATTAAAAACGCACTGCAAATTAAAATACACTAAACACACGTAAAACTATTTGAAATACAAATATATCATAATTAAAATACATCGTTATTAAAATGCGTCCTAGTTAAAAATGGACTGGGTCGGCCTGCCGGAGGATGTTGGCAAGTTATCAGACGTTATCCGTGCCCCTGAATTTCTGACGTCATCCGTGCATTTTGCGTTTCTGCAAAATGCATCGAGAATTGGCACCGTTTTATACAGCGGGCAGAAAATTGCACTTGTCGCTGGCACGGAAGCTCAGTTTCTGGCGTCGCGGCCCGGCTCGTTTTGAGCTCTACCCGGCACGGGACGCGGTCTCCTTGGAGCGGCCCGCCCGAGGTCGCCGGCCGCGTTTGTCACAGCCGAGAACCTCCGGCTTGATGGATTTTTATTTTCCGCCATGGAGAAGTCATTAGTGCTGACTGAAAAAGATTTCCCCAGCTGTAGCGAGGCAGGCCTCCCCTGGAGAAAGGAGATAAGAGCCGGGGAGAAACGGATGGTTCGTCTCTCCGGGGAAGGTGTCAGCTCAAAAGGACAAACACCCGACGGTAAAGGCTCTCCGTTTTTGTTTTTTTCCCCGCGGGGATTTTGGGTTGCGTGGGTTGTCTGGGACCCACGATGATCGAAGGTTGCAAACAAAATCACAATTTAAACCCATGTATATTTATATGTACGCACCAACGAGACCGGGTTTCGATTCCCCGCTTGGCCGTGGGATCCCACTGGGTGACCTTGAGTGCGTCACACTCTCTCAGCCCCAGAAACCCCCGTGATAGGTTCACCGTAGAGTCACCGTAAGTCGGAAACAAATCAGAAGGCCAACAGCAACATATATGTGTATATACATACATACATACATACATACATACATACATATATATACACACGCACACACATAGATTGAGTATTGCTTATTATCCAAAATGCTTGGGGCCAGAGGTGTTTTGGATTTTTTCAGGTTTTGGAATGAGATCATATACCATTCTTTTGATCGTTCGTCCGTTCTTCTCCTCTTGCCCTTTCCCTGTAGGGAATTATGGACGGTCGCTTGGGACCCCCGTGTTAACCAGCAGCCAAAAAAGGCCAGGTTCTGCTTTCTGAAAATTTCAGATTTTGGAGAATTTCAGGTGTCGGTTTTTAAATAAGGGATAATCAGCCCGTGTGTGTATGTGAGGGGGGTATATAGTCAGCCCTCCATGTTGGCTAGGGTTAGAGGCACAGGGTCCCCCTAAAAGTGAAAAAAATCATGAATATCAAAATGGGGGTGTCTGCGGGAAGGGGCCCATGGCACGGCAGGGTCTAGATTAGGTCAGGGAAAGGGGGTGACTTGGCATGGTGGCCCTACTTTTCCTCTCTCTTGCCCTTCTCCTTCCTTGGGGGTGTCTTAGGGGGCATTGGGGAGCATTTGTGATGCTGGGAAATTAGGCTGCGATCCGTCCTTAGCTGGCCCGGCGGGGCTGGTGGAGGAGGCGGAGAACCAGAGACGGGTTTTTAAAGGGCTTCCCGGCTGGATCGGAGTTGCTGAAAGGGAAGGTTTCCCGGAAAACGAGCCGTGGGGTTGGAGAAACTCGCAAATAATCAAACTTGTGAAAGTCGAACCCGCAAATATGGACTGTACGTATGTATTTAATGGCGAGCCGGAGCAGTTTGAGCATTGGACTGCGGCCCCGGAGACCAGGGTTTGATTCCTCGCTCAGCTGTGAAAACCCGCTGGGTGACTTTGGGTGTGTCACACACTCTCAGCCCCAGAAAACCCGTGATGAGGTTGCCGTGAGAAGTGACTTGAAGGCACACGGCAACGGCAAAACGGAGGGTGGGTTTGATCTCGCAAGCCGCAATCCTACATTGTTGATTTTCTCCCCATCTTCTTCCTTTCCTTTTCTTCGAAATTTCTAATTCTGTTTCTTTTCCAAGTACTACGAAATGTCCTACGGGCTCAACATCGAAATGCACAAACAGGTGAGATCTCGCTCGGTAGTTTCTCTTGACGGGTTTCCTGTTTAACGAAGCCGCCGCGCGGAGCGCGACTGAAAACAATTCTGCTCCCCGATTGGCGGCAGGTTGCAGCCGTGTCACGGGGAGGGCAAATCTGTTTTGGGTTTCAGTCTGAACTATTGAACACGCTAATCCCCATCTCCCCTCCTGCAAAATTTGAAATGATTTTACTCTTTACTCTTACTGTTAGGGGATTTTGGGAGTTGTAATCAGGGGACGGCTAGTGGCTGCAATGTCAGTGGTGGGCAGCAGATCCATTCCTGGTTTTAGTCAGAACTTTAAAGGAGCTCCCCAAGGAGTTGAACCCTTTCCCTGAAGTCAATTCGGCACTTTAGAGAGCTCTCTTAAAGTTCGGGCTAAAACTCAGAGCAGATTTCCCATTCTTCTTTTTTTCCTCCTCACCACAAAGATCTGGAATCTAGGACCACCACTGCCAAAGCTTTCCTGTCCGCCCGCCCATCCCTTCCCTCCTTACTTGTGCTGAATTGTAAGTTCTTTGGGGCAGAGACTGAGATCTCCAGTGTTCTGTAAGACAGAACAGAAGCCCCATTGTTGCAATATAAATCAGTGTGGGAAGAATATTCTTGGAATGTGTGTTTTCTGCTTTCCTGTCCGTATTTTTAAGCCAAGGTCTCCAAACCTTCTGCAAATTGGGACCCCATTCTTAATTATTACATTAATTTTTCAACTTGTGCATGGTTTTGGGGCCGCCTCCGGTCAGTCCCCAACAGGCTTGTGGGTCAAAAACTTGAAAATGTGAAAACCCACCAGCTAGCACAAGCGAGTGGGTCTTGTCCAGTCCTTCAGACACTGGATTGCACCCCCCAGCATTCCTTGGCATCACCTGGGGATGGTGGGAGCTGCAGTCCAACACCTTCTGCAAGGGTGCATGATTATCACCCAGGAGTCTAGCAGCTCTGTTTGAAACCCTTGGCTCACGCTTCTCCAAGAGGATAGTGGACTATGACTCCCATCCGCCCCAACCACTGCAGATGGGAGCTGCAGTCAGCTGAGAGGCCTGAGTTTAGAGAAAGCTCGTCCCTTGTCTCGCAGATTGTGTTGCAATCCTTGATTTAAAAAGAGAAAAGTCAAGGTAGGACTCCAAAAACGTCGGGCGCCTTTTAAATCTTATCTAAAACCTCTCCGTTGCCCTTTGGGCAGAACTTGGAATTCAGTTGTCTGTTACAAAATGTGAACTTTACCCATTCTCCACCGTTCTAAGCCTTTTTGTTAGCTCTCTGCTTGTCCTTTGGAACATTCCGAGCAGAAGAAATAGAGATGTTTTTAAAATACGCTTGCAAGCTAATTCAGATCACGGTTTTCCGACGAAGGCTTGAGCCATCTCCTCACCTCAAAAGAGCATATTTGAAGCACTGTGTTGGCCTTTTTCCAACAGGCGTTTCTCTCTCGCTTTCCCTTTGCAGGCTGAAATTGTCAAGCGGTTAAATGGAATCTGTGCTCAAGTCTTGCCCTACCTTTCGCAAGAGGTAACCTTTCCTCCGTGTTGCAATCCCCCCAGTTGGAAACACTCTGGGACTCGGAAACGGTGGGACGGCCGACGGGAACCACGAGAGCGTTATTTTCCTAACTAAACGGGGGAAAAATTAGGAGGGGATCCTTTCCCAGTCCCTTCTGTATCTGCCTCGTCCTCCCCAGTAACCTTGTTTTGGAATGGCGCACGCCAACCTGCCGCAGTCCTGTGACATCATCCGAGCGCGGCAGGGCACACGCTATCCCTCGAAGTCCCCAATTCCTGGCCTGTTTCCCCCATTCCTCGTATGTTCCACCCTTCCGCTAAATCCTCCCTTTCTCCGACTCCGAAGGATACTGAAACACCAGTGTGCCAAACATCAGAGACCTTGGGATGACGTCATTTCCCAAGATCCCTGGAAACTATACTTCCCATTGGCCTTGTGTGCTCACCAGTATCCGCAAGCAGCAGACGACGCGGCCAGAGCTGGGCACGAGATTCGCCGTTGAAGTCCGACCAAAGCAAAACAGGGTGGCACAACGACTGCTCTCCGCCTGGATGCCATGCTCCTTTTTGATGCAGCCCACAACTGGGTTGGCTTTTTTAGCTGCTGCATCACATTGTTGGCTGTCCTGCGGTCAGCATTCCGTATCTGCTAGGGCTGGGTAACCCCCGCCGTGGATACCAAACTTTGCGGATGCCCAAATCCGGTTACGTACCGTGGTGTAGTAAAATGGCATCCCTTTTATAAAATGGCAAAATGAGAGTTTGCTCCTCGTAATTTGATTGATTGATTGGTTTGGAATATTTTCAAGCTGTGGTTGGTGGAATGCACGGATATAGAATCCATGGATGTAGAGGGCTGACTATATATTTGTAAAATAATCTTTTATATTGTTCCCATTTTCCCTGGAAAGATGGTAAAAAGAAAAAAATGCCAATTGTTAAAGAGAATTTGCCATGAAAAAGTAAGACACCCTAGTTTATTAAATTCCCCTGGCCCGTGGGCATGGGTATTCTGCCTCCTTTTCCTGAGTGTGCACGCAACTCAGTTTTGCTTTCTCTCTCTCTGCAGCACCAACAACAGGTTCTGGGAGCCATTGAGCGAGCCAAGCAAGTGACCGCACCAGAGCTGAACTCCATTATCCGGGTCAGTGGGCCTCTCGTTTTGGAATTGGGTGGTGGCTGTGATGTGGAGTGGTTAGAGAATGACGGTTTCTTCACAGTCCCGGGGTGGTGGGTGTTCTTACAATACCCAAGGGCTTGGGAAGGTTCCTTTCCTTAAACACCCTGCTCCCAGAATCCCCCCAGCGATGATGGGAACTGGAGTCAAAAAAGGAATATTTGTAAGTTCAGTAAATTTTTATAGAATAACCATATTGCTGGAAGAGACCCCAAGGACCTTCCGGTCCAACTCCATTCAGCAAGATCCGAGCAAAGCACTTGTAGCAGACGGCCATCCGGCCTCTGTTTAAAAACTTCCAAAGAAGGAGACTCCACCAGAGTCCCAGGCGGGGGTGTATTCCACTGTCAAGCCGCTCTTTCCGTCAGGAAGTTCTTCCTAAAGTTTAGATGGAATCGTTTTATCTGACGTTTGAAGCCATTGCTCCATGTCCTAGTCTGCGGAGCGTCAGGAAACAGGCGTGCTCCGTCCGCCGTACGACATCCCTCCAGATATTTAAAAATGGCTACCCTGTCACCTCTTAACCTGGCAATGGCAAACCCCCTCTGGCCAAGAAGATCCCTCGTTGGCTTCCCCTTAAAACGGAAGCGACGTGAAGAAACCAGACGTCAAGGCTTACCCATCTGCAGAACGGGGGTCGGTCAGTCGATTGTCTAAAATGCAAGAAATCGATCGATGCCGCTTCCCTGTTGTGGACTTCCGACACTGACGTCCTCTCTTTTCTCGCCTGTTTCTCTCTCGTCCTTCTTTCCCTACAGCAGCAGCTTCAGGCCCACCAGCTCTCCCAGCTCCAAGCTCTCGCCCTGCCCTTGACCCCGCTGCCGGTGGGCTTGCAGCCCCCTTCCCTCCCCGCCGTCAGCGCCAGCACCGGTCTCCTTTCTCTCTCTGCCCTGGGCTCCCAAGCTCATCTCTCCAAGGAGGACAAGAACGGCCACGACGGCGATGCTCACCAAGACGACGATGGAGAGAAGTCAGATTAGAGTGGATCGGGCGGGACGGGCGGGACAGGACTGGGTGGGGCAGGGGTGGGAAGTTGGGATCCGGGGTGGGCCGTGCAGATGAGTCAAACATGCAGTATTTGCTCCGACCGGTGCTCGGCGGGACCGCAAACGGTGTTCAACGGGTGGCGGAAGGGGAGGAAGAGCTACCCGAGCGACTCCCCTCCCTCTCCCCCACGTCATTGGCGCCTTGCCCCACCCGCTGTGGCAGCAATAACGTTTTGGCCCCTCTCGTAATTTTAGCCACTTAGCAGACAGCCCGCGTGCGAGCGATAACCTCCCGCATATTCCGTTGCACTATTGGTTATCATGTATATTTGTGCGTTTTTGGGGGGAGGGATAAGACAAAGCCTGAGTTTGTCTTCTTCCTCATCCCCCCCCCCCCGACTTCCGCCTTTTAAGTTCGATGTTTGAATATGGGTGTTGGAGTCCAGGCGCTAATATCTTTGCGAGAGTTCCCGTCCTGCGGTGATTCTCCCAGAACTGTAAGCTGTGTGGGCTCGTGCGTAGCCAGACACTTTTTACCCAGACTGTAGTGTGCTTTTACCGCAATGTTTGTAAAAAAAGTGGGATTGTAGATTGAGGGAGGACACGTGTGAGGGGGGAGAGGATGTGATTTGCTTGGTTACCGCAGAAGTCCCAATAAAAACGGAACTATACAAAAGAGAAAGAGACCCGTGCGCGTTCTGACTTTCCCCAGAATCCCGCACAAAAGGTTCGGTTGCATTTTAAGCTTGGCAAGCACTCCCACAGGAGCACTGGGTGGAAAGGAAGTTGAGGTTCATCAGTCAATAGCCGAAGGCATTTTAGCCACTCGGCAAAACTACTCTGATTCCCAGTTGTTGGTCAGAAACGGTTGTAGCCTCTTTCTAAAACTAGGCTGTGCATATTCGTAGTCTGTAGTAACGCTTCATGCCGAACATGGGGATATAGTTGTTTTGGACTACCACTCCCAGAATTCCGCCCCCCCCCCCCCAATGATCCCATGTTGGTGGGAAGCATTCTGAGAGTTGTATTCCTAAAAGGTGAACCTTCCCGCTCTCCGGGCAGATGTAAAATTCGTACATGTCCGTGTGCAGGTAGTCTCACGGTGCAGCTTATGGGGTGGAGTCGAGTCACTGGCCCCACCCGCTGAGCTGATTGACATCTAGCTCTGCCCCCATCCCAGCCAATCATAGAGTTGGAAGAGACCCCAGGGGCCGTCCAGTGCAACTCCCTGGCGTGCAGGAACGCACAGTCAAAGCATACCCAACGGTTGGCCATCCAGCTTCTGTTTAAAAACCTCCAAAGAAGGAGACTCCACCACACTCCCAGGTGGCATATTCCACTCTCAAACTCAGGAGGTTCTTCCAAATCTTTAGGTGGAATCTCTTCCCCTGTGGTTTGAATCCATTGTTCCATGTCCTAGTCTCAGGAGCAGCAGAAAACAGGCTTAGTCCATCTTCCATGTGGCATCCTTTCAAGTATTTAAACATGGCTGTCATGTCACTTCTTGATTATGGGAGCTATAGCCCAGCCTCATCTGCAGGACTGCCTCGGGGTCTTGGCCTCTCCCTTACTGGAGGCCTAGAGATTAGGGTATCCACCTAAGAGGGGCTTTAGTTGTATATTCTTGCGTGACGGGGTAGGACTAGATGGCCCTTTGGGATCCATTCTGGTTGTTACGATTCTACGACCCCTGCTTTTAGGCAGGCCAAAGTAACAATCCCGTTGCTGCTAGACCTGTTCCATTTCACTCCTTACCGCGCCATGGGAATAATAACACGAATATTCCTGGAACGGCATAGACCCACCTTGACAGGGCTGGAGCAAAATGGAGGCTTTGGCCTCAGATCCCGTCTTGCGTCAGAGAATAGGGGATGGACAGAGCAAACGCTCCTCCTGGGGGCTGGGCACACGACATAATTCTAGTGCCGGGATTCCACTTGAGTTGCCGTAGCTGTGGAATCTCGGTATTTGCGGTCCGGGAAAATACCGTGCCGAATTTTCAGCCAGAGAGCTCTAATGCTTCCCTGAACTACAGATCCCAAGATAGAATTGAACCGTGGCAGTTAAAATGGAATCGTAATGTTAGGTAGGAATTCCCCCTTTATCTGCGGTTTCGCCGTCCGCGGTTTCATCCGACCGCGGTCTAAAAATACCTTCCTCCCTCCCACCGTTGGCCCTCGTCTGTCCCCTAGCATCCGGGCGATGGCACCCGTGCAACCCTCTCTCGGTCCTGCCGCCCACCCACCGTTTTAAGCACCCTTCTGCCAGCCCCACCGCCCGAAACAGCTCTGGCATCGGCGGAAGTTGCCTCTAGCTTTGCAAGGACCACCGAGAGTGATTTTGAATTCAGTGCTTCCCCTCCTAGTTTCTGGAGCTGGAGATCGCGAGCTCACTCCGTCGTCCATATTCGGGTGTTTAGAGAAGGCCATCATCTTATGGGTTGGTATGATTTCAGTCATCTAGAGGGGGGGGTCTTGGGATGTATCCCCCATGGATAAACGGGGACCACCGTAATTGTGTTGTGGGACGTGGTCCGCGTATCGCCGTCTAGTGTGCAGTTCCGTCGGCTCGCTCGTAGCTCCGCCTCTTTGTGGGAGGAGCTTAGCGTGCATAAACGACAGCTGGAAAATTTGCATTTGATAGTGGTTGTCCGTCACAGGGCGTGCTCCCTCTTCGCCCTCCGCCTTCTCTTAAAAATAGGGAATTAACAAATTGTGAGCGGTAAATTTTGAGTTCCCCTGCAGTCTAAGAGACCCTGTAGTTTTCAATTCCAGGTGGCCTTGTTGATTTATGTCTTGGTGAGGGATGGAAAGAATATTCCACAATATTTGAAAAATTGTCCAAAAAAAATCCAATGTTTTTTGGGTGCCGAAAACTCCGGGACTTTGGAGAATTTTCGCAGTTTGGGACTGATTTTGCGCAAAAGCTGCATGTGGTTGCTTTGCGCAGGAAATGCCTTTTATGTGCAGAAAATCTCATTTCCTCTGCAGAAAATGCTGTAATTAAGGATTTAACTGTGTGCAACATTCTTTACGTGGATGATTTGCACAGAAAACTGTTACCTCTGCGGAGGAAACTGCGTTTTCTCTGCAGGGAATAATATTCCTGCCTAGAAATACCATCAACTGCATGCGCATCCTGTGGGGAAGACGTCCCTGATTCCGAATAGACTTGAAAACGGCAGAGCTGAAAGAAAATCGCCGAAATTACTCATTGTTTTACTTTAAGAAGGAACTGAGTGAACAGTTACCCCTTTAATCTAGGCTATATATAGGGTATAGGATCCATTCCCCCCCCTCCAGACTCCTCTATGGGCCACGCTTTCTCCACAGCAAGTCGGTTAACCTCCGTTTTCTTTTTTTTGGTCCTTCTCAAAATGGTGGCAGGAAGTGGTGTTGCCTCACTTCCTGTTGGCCATTTTGAGAGGGACCGAAGAGGAAAACGGGGGCATTTGGGACCAGTATCGGGTACTGATGGGGTGTTTCTATCTGCTTTGACATATCTGGCAGCTTTCTGTATGTTTGAGGGAGCAGAAAATTGCCGGGAAAACAAAGTTAGGGGGCAGCGACTGGTTGGGGGCATAGAATCCCATATTTTGCCTATCTCTGATTTATATACAGGGGACCACGGGCCAGTTTTTTAACCTGTCTCCCATATAGGCATTGCCCCAAGTGCACGCGTGCCTCTCGCTGGCTTTGTCTTCGAAATGGTGACAGGAAGTGATGTGATGTCACTTCCTGTCTCCCTTTTTGGAAGAGAAACAGAGGGAAAATGAAGATATTCTGGGTTTTGGGATGGTTTGGGGTTGGGGAGGCCTCCTTTGGTGCATCGGTGAGCTCTCACGGAGGGGTTTTGGTGTGATTTCCAGGTGGAAACGCCCAGAAAAATTAAAAGCGGGGAGCACTCTGGGGGGCTGCTAGGATTGCAGAAACGGGGTCCAGCCCTCCAATCCTATACATATATATGTATGTATTATGTATGTATGTATTGACCAATATCTGGTGGTATTCATCCCCATCGGGGCCACTCTTTTGTAAAGCTAATGAGTCTTTCCAGGGGCCTTCTCACAAAGATTTAACTTTATCTGCCACAATGCCATCTTATGAGATCCTGGGATTTGTAGTTTGGGGGGAGGTATTTCGAACTCACAGCCGGGGAGTGGTGGTGCCTCCCAGGCTCCAGACTCGAGGAGCCCATCAGGTGCAGTGGGGTCAGAGGGCTGACTTTTGTTGAGTGAGAGGGCCCAAAGATTTTGGAGTGAAACAGGGATAGCTCGTCGTAATACGCTATTGCTGGTTGAACCCGTTTCCATCCCTGTCGCCGTGGGGATGGCAGCTAAAAACAGGGAAGAAGAGGGGTGCAGGAGATTTGTTGGACCCTGCTCATTAAAGAAGGCTTAGGGTTTTGACCCGTCAAGCCCTGGTTCCTCTACGGCGCTGCGCTCCGCTCTCAGAAATCTGCTCCGGTTTGACTCCATATTTTCATTTCCTATCCTGATCTCTTCCTTCCCTAACCTTTCTGCAGGATCTTTTGTGGGGTTCTGGAAATTTGTCCCAGCCTAATGCCTTTTATGCGTGGCGGACGGTGGCTTCCATGTCAGAGGGGCAGTAAATCCACACCGGGTTTTAGCCTTTAAAAGCCATCTCCAAAGTATCGAAGCCAATCCATGGTTGGGCAGCTTGGGAGCCTGGAGAGCCGCTCTTTTTGCCCCCAAAAGTGTTCTAGGAGATAAGGGGGAGCAATTTTACCATGTTTGGAGACCTTCCTGGGCCATTTTAGGCCCAGGAGAGGCCTTTTCTAGCGACAGGAAGTGAACGGATGTCACTTCCTGTCTCAAAAATGGCCCCTCTGGGGCCTGAATTGGCCAGGGGGAGGGCAGATAAGGTGTAAATGCCCACCTTTACACTATATATAGGGCATTTTGGGGGGAAAAAATTTGAAATATTCTGCAGAAACTTCGTTTGAGTCCTGGAGTGTCTAGTGGGTTGGCAAATGGGATGGAAGTGCCCCCATTTTGGAGGAAAAAAATTGCCCTTCGTGGTCCATAAAAATGGCTCTGCAGGTCACGTGGGGCCTGCAGGCTGGCCTTCGCCCCTCTAAGGAGGTTCTAGGCTTTAAGGGAGCTCTCCAAGGTCCTGAAACCCCGTTGCTAAATCAATGCAGCACTCTGGAGAGCTCCTGTAAAACCATTCAAAGCCTGGGATGGATTCGCCGCCCCACTGGAATGGACCGGGAGCCGCCGCCGCCGCCCCTTTATTGGCACCCCGGGCGTCCCCCGCCCCCCTCCAGCACTGTTTCAGATGACGACGAGCACCTTTTGTTTCTCATTATGCATGTATCTTGTTTTTAAGGTAGCACAGAAGCAAAAAAAATTTTATATATATATATAAATATATAAATATATTAGTTCTGTAACCCTCCCGCCCGTCCCGCTCCCCGGTAAAGCTCTTGACCGTGTGTCATTTTCACTTCCTGCTTCCTGTAACTTCCTGGTAAATCTGGAAATTTTCTAATGACCTCCCCGCCCCCCAGTATATCTTTTGAGTTTTTTGTGCAGGGAAAGGAACGGCGAAGGATTCGGTGGCGTTGGAAGAATTAAACCGCGCTCTCACGCCCACTTTTTTTTTTTTTTTAAAGTCCATATTGTTGTTTCTTTTTATTTTCGAACGAGAATACCGCGGCTCAGCCCCATCTTTCTGTATGCTAGCTTAATTTCCTTTTCCTTCCCCATTTAACAAATTTTACGACGGAAAAAAAAAGAGAAATTCCTTTGCGCGTTTGTATATATTCCTTTAGAAAGAGACAGAGAGAGAGAGAGAGAGAGAAAGAAAAATCTCGTTTGCTTCATGTGTTTA
Source organism: Cyclura pinguis (assembly GCA_030412105.1). Classification (NCBI taxonomy): domain Eukaryota; kingdom Metazoa; phylum Chordata; class Lepidosauria; order Squamata; family Iguanidae; genus Cyclura; species Cyclura pinguis. The sequence goes on along the minus strand of CM059614.1, from coordinate 4,616,560 downwards.
TTAATCATTTGACCTATATTAAGAGGAACTGAGAAAAAAAAAATTAATTCTGTATTGAGGATGTAATAGCTGTGCCTTTTCAAATAAAGAAATCAGATGGTTGGTTATACTGTGACCGTTTTCGTCCATTTCTTTTGCCTCTTTTTCCCCCCCACTACTTCTGTGTCTGTTATTTTGGGAACGTCTAAACTCCCCAAGGCGGAACCTGGATTCGAACGGGGAACTCGAGAGACCAAATCCCCAACCCAGTGCGTCAGTGTGGCTGTTTTGCCACAAGAGGGAGCTACTGTCTTGCTAATAGGTTCCTCTGGAGCACCACCGGTGGCAGATGGTGGTATTACAGCTTTTAAACGGCCGGGGAGCTCCCATTGGCTGCTTTGTCGTCACGTGACAAAAAAAGCAGCCAATGGGAGCTCTCCTGGCCGTATAAAAGCTTCTGGCCTTGGCTCGGCCAGGCTTCTCAGTCTGAGTGGCTTGGCTCTTGGAATGAGCATGTTTTTAGTGCGTGTCTCTGATTGATTTGGTAGAAGCCTAAAATTTGGGTGGCTTCTGGAGTAATGCAAAAACGGGGTGGGAGTTACACCCGTGTGAACCTTCTTAGGTCCCCGATCATCCCATGTCTATGTGGCTGCAAAAATTGTTTGCCCAGGGCAGGGCCTTTTCGGTGTTGGATCCAGAAGCCCATGAAGCTATTTTGTAGTCAAAAGGCAAAAATTTCCCCAATGTGGTACATACAGTTCCACATAGAAAGGCTAACATGAAAAGTAATTAAAGTAGTTAATAGTTAAAAGTGGTAGTTCAGATTCTGGAACTATTACTTTAATGAGTAGAAAATATTTTTCTATAATAAGAAATAAGATAAATTAATAATAATAAAATAATATATATATGTATGTATGTATGTATATATATTATTTATATAGTGTGTATATATATATGTGTATATGTGTGTGTGTGTATATACACACACACACACACACATACATACATATAGATATACACATATACAAAAATAATAAGAATACGTCCTCCATCACACTTAGAGACCAGTTTAGAAAGCCAAAGGCAAAATAGTAGGGGCAGGCAATGTCTTCCAACCCAGCACTGCTGCCGTCCCACCAAATCTGCTGCCTGAAGTGGCCCCAGCCTTACAGAACACCTTCATTCTCTTTTCCTGACCTTAGAAATCTGGCTTTAAAAGTTGATTAAGGCCTGTTTTTTTTTTTCAGAAAGTGACTTGGCATTACAGTCGGCCCTACACATTTGCGGGTTTCACTTTTGCAGATTTGATTATTCAGGGATTATTTGCTGCCCCCTCTGCTGCCTCTCTGTGCCTTTTTTAACAGGGACCGCAAGCCTCGTGAGACTGGGAAACTGCGAACGGGGCTTGTAAGTCCCTCTTAAAAATGATGTGGGGCAGCAGTGGGGGTGGCACCAGCCCCGCCAGCCCCCCACGTCTGCCTTGGGAAGGAACCCTGATACCTCAAAGGAATCCACGGCGGCAGGAATACGGGGATCATACTTTTTTGTGTGTTAAATATGGTTTGGGAGGGAGTTATTCACATTTTTTTCTGCTTTCACGGAGGGGTCTTGTGCTCCTAACCCTAAGGATGACTACTACTGCTTATAAAAAAAAAAAATAAGGAGCCTAAAATGTGCTGAAAATGTCCTGTGCCCTCTCAGCGTTGTTTGGGACATTCGAGGGCAAGAAATATTTTGACAGAAATGGAGCAAATACGTGGAGCCCACCCCAGTCTAGAGGAAGCGAAATTGCAATATCGTAATATAACTATGCAATCGATAGACATGATTAGCAACTAACAGTAACGAAGGGAAATCTGCAAACAGCTGCAGCTGGGAAGCGTACGGATTTGGGACTTGCACCCAGGTCCGCGCCCAGTTGCAGGGATGCTGAATGGGATTTTTTTTAAAAAAAAAAATGGAGCCCCACAAATGAATGGAAAATGGATGTCTGACAGATTCCACCTTTGAGTACCTCCGTCTCGTCCTCACCGAGGGATGAGCCTGGCCCAATCTCTTCCCTCCCTCGCCGGTTCTCGATGCAAAAGCACTTCCCTTCCAGGTCAATCCGGAGCGTCGCGTTCGTCTCAAGATGGAAGCCGCGTCTGGTTTCTCTCCCAGAGCATCACTAATGCAAGAGCCGAGTGCGGGGGAAGGAGAGGAAAAGGCGGGGCGGGAGAGATGAATAAGTCAAAAAACGAGCAGACATCAATAATTAAGCTGCCACTCAAGAGCATGGAAGGGAAGACTGGAGATGGGGAAGAGAGTGGCTGACGGCAGTCCTTTCTCAAAGGCCCCTCTGCCTAGAAATTTGGATCTTAAGACTTGGGAGAGACCCTAATGGTCATCTAGTCCAACCCCCTGCCGTGCAGAAAGACACTTCTGAATTATGCCTGTCCAATTTCTGTTAGAAGACCGCCGAAGATGGAGCGGCCATTGTCCTCCCAAGCAGTCTGTTCCAGGGTCAAGCAATTCTTACACCCCAAAAGTTCCTGGAATCGCTTTTCTGGTCGTTTGAAGAGTCCTGTCTAGATTTTCCAAAGCCACCTACAAGCTGAACGTGAGCCAGCAACGTGACGCCACAGCTAAAAAGGCCAATACGATTCTGGGCTGGAGCATAGTGTCTAGGTCAAGGGAAGTGATAGTACCACTCTATTCTGCCCACCTGGAATAATACTGTGTCCAGTTCTGGGCACCACAGTTCGGGAAAGATATGGATGAGCCGGAAGGTTATCCAGAAGACAAAATTGTAAAAATTACAAATTACAAAAGTGTAAAAGTCCTGGAAAGCCTGAAGCCTTGTGAAGAGTAGCTTAAGGAGCCGGGGATGTTTAGCTTGAAGAAGAGACGGTTAAGAGACATGATAGTTATGTTTAAATATTTGCAAGGATGTCAGATGGAAGATGGAGCAAGCCTGGTTTCTGCTGCTCCAGAGACCAAGACACGGAGCAGTGGCTTCAAACTTCAGGAAGAGAGATTCCATCTAAACATTGGGAAGAACTTCCTGACGGTAAGAGCAGTTTGAGAGTGGAACTTGCTGCCTTGGAGTGTGGTGGAGTCTCCTCCTTTGGAGATTTTTAAACAGAGGCTGGATGCCCATCTGCTGGGAAGGCTTGGATGGTGTCTTCCTGCATGGCCGAATGAGGTTGGACTGGATGGCCCTTGGGGTCTCTTCCAACTCCTAGTTTCTGGAGCAGCAGAAAACAAGCTTGCTCCGTCTTCTCCGTGACGTCCCTCCAGATATTCAACGATGGCTGTTCTGTCATCTCTCCATCTTCTCCAAGCTAAACTTCCCCAGCTCCTTAAGTTGTTCCTCAGAAGGCTTGGCTTCCAGAACTTTGATTGTCTTGGGTTCCTTTCTCCGGAGACATTCCAGCTTGCCAGTTAGCAAAATTTAGACTGGAAAACCCGTAAATTAATAAACCAATTCTCCAACAGGCCCACCAATGATCGGTTCGGCTCTGTTACGCAGCCCTGGACCCAAAGAGAAGGTTATTGCATCAGCTCCTGTGGAAATCTGGGATTTGTAGTTTCCTGAGGCCCAAGAGCTCTCTGGCTGAGAATCCTCAATGCCCCGCCCTAAACTGCAAATCCCAGGATTCCATAGGCGGTTGAAAGTGGAATAATAGCACTGTGGTGTGGAAATGGCCTTAGTTTTAGTTATACAGGTATGTTGGTGATGCGTAGTTTGTTCCTCTTTCTTTCACTCCTTTTTTTTTCCCCTCTGTGGTTGTGGGCGAGTTTGTCTGTAGGTTGTATTAAAATTTAAAAATATGAAGTTGGGGGGGAAAAAAGTAACATTTCTATACTTCTTCGGTCATCTATTCCTTGCTGTTCCGCGTACGCCAGCGCTGCGGAATCTGGAGCCCTTCGGATGCCGTTGGACTCTAAGTCCCATCATCCTCGCTAATTGGATTGCGGTTCCCATCCTTCCCAGCTGTTGGTCCCAACCCAGGCTCTTTTGACAGGGGGAGAGAGATTGAGAGAGACAGAGATGCCATCTCTGTCGGCGGCCGCCTTTGATAAGAGCTGCCACGATTTTTTTTTTTTTTTTGGCAAAGTAAATAACCTGATTAATAAAAGATTAGGACGAAATGCGACGCATTAAATATTTAGACCGCACAGCTGCCCAGAAGAGGGGCGGGCAGGGATGGGCGCCATGGGCACAGCTGGCTTCTGACATATTTGAGTGGGTTTAAACCTCTCTCTTCTCCCCCTCCTCACCCCACATGGTTTTAGGCCTGGGTCAAATTAATCTCGCCCAGGAAGTTGGGAGGTTAGATGGAAAGGTCATACGCGGATGCTAGCGACCTCGATCTTCTACTGCCATGGCTGGGAAAGGGACCTTTTTCTTGGACTACAACTCCCAGAATTCCTAGCTGGGGGATTTGGGGCTTTGCAGTCCCCCAAGGGCACCTTTTCTAACGTTCCTGGTCCTCGTTTCGAAAAGCTATTCCTGCTTAGCATGCCCCGCGTCCCTTCCGCGAGTTGTTTGCAACGTATGACCACCCTGAACGGACCCTCTTACGAGTTTTTTCTTGGCAAAAATGGTTCAGCAGGGATTTGGTCATTGCCTTCCTCTAAGGCTGAGAGAACGTGACTTCCCAAGGGGTTGGTCCTTCCAGGACCATGCAGGGATTTGAACCCAGGTCTCCAAAGTCTGAGTGCCGCCCTCCTGCATCCGGCGCCTAGAGATCACAGGCTAAACATGAGGTAAGACCTTGACGCCGCGGCAAAAAAGGCCAACGCAATTCTCCAGGCCGCTTCCGGAAGACCGTAATCTCCAATGCAAGGGAAGTCCTCATCCTGAATTTTAAATTAATTTATGTTACACGTGATGCATGTACTTGACTTCATTGTTATCTTCTGAGCTTTGATCGTAAATCCATATGCCATCCGTTTACCTTTTTATTCCGTTGCTTTTTTTTCCCCTCTCCCCCCAAAAGCTGTGTTTACTTGCCGTAAACTTTTGCTCAGTCCAACCAATAATAAAGTGTAAAAATATATTTTCCATCCAGGAGTTGGAATTCCGGGGGTCCTGGTCAACTAATACAGGGCCCCGGTTTTTGGGGTACCTGAGTCTATCCGCCTGGAGACATTGTCCATCGTATGGGACAAAACGGGAGCGATCGTCCTACCCGAAGCTATGGGGTTCTCATGGAGGGCGGTGCAGGAAGAAAGAAGGGGCAGGCCACCATTTTGGGGTCACCCACCTTTGATGGGGTCACGGGGGCGGTCTGCACTGCCCACCCCCTTAATGGTGCCACCAGAGGCATATCTAGCCTAAAGAGCACCTGGGGCAAGTGTGGGAGTTGTTTCCCTACCTCCAGGGCACCGGCACGGCTTTCTGGTGCCCCGCCGGCATTGGTGCCCTGGGCACGCGCCCCCCTCACCCCTCCGGACGCCACCCCCTGCTTTTCGTTTTATACGTCCGCACGGGGTGAAAGCGGCCTTCCAAATGCGCCTTGTTCTGGTGACCCGACCATCCTGCGCTCTGCTTGGAGCGGAACGCGCTCCGCCCATGCTCAGAGGCACGGCTCCCTTTGGGGCTCCCCGGGTTTATTGTTATGTCGTGTTCTCGGTGGTATTTTCCAAGCCTCTTTGCGGTGCAAGAGGGAAGCGAGAGAGCTGGGGGGGGGGGAGAAGGGAAAAGCAAAACAAAGCGAGCTTTTTTGGAAAGGAGCCCTGGCTGGCAAGCTCCAGGGAGAGCTGGCTTTTGATGGAAGCGGCTGGCTGCTCTTAACGCGGGGAGGGGGTGAGCCCTTTTCCCCCCCTCGGCTGCTCTCCCCTCTCCTCCCTCTTTCTCCCTCTCCCTAATGCCTGATTGATAGCTAGCAGGGAAACCTTGGCTGGGTTAAATCAATGGGTTGCAATTATAGCATCCAGCCAGTCAGGAAGGCAGGAGGGTTGGGGACCCCACGTTACTTTGATTGACAGCAGAGGGAGAGGGGGAGAGGGAGCGGGGGGGGGGAGAGAGAGGGGGGAGGGAGGAGGCCTGAGAGCAAAGCACTGTGGGAAACGTAGTGCTCCGCAGGCGCTGCGCCCTCTCCATCTTCCCAGCTTGCAACGCCTGCCTCTTGGTCCAAGAGCTGGTCAGATCGAGGCCCCCCGAGTCTCTAAAGCGGTGCCATTCGCGGCCCCCCGGGTTGCTCTGTGGCGCACATCCTCCCCTCTTTTTTAAAAAAAAAAAAATGGAAAAATGAATTTTGCCACTTAGGAGCCGATTTGGCTCAAAGTCCAGGGCTCCCTCCAGCTTCCCCCAGAGCAAAATAAAACATTCAGAAATGGATGGCCAACTCTTTGCGGCTCGACTTTTTAAATTATTATTTTTTTTTTAGAAAGCATTTTGAGGCCTGGTGGGAGCCCCAGAGGGTTAAAAACTATGGGTCCTCCAGGGGGATTGGCGTCGCCTGCCCCCATCCTAAGCAATTAAAGAGTCGTGCGATTCCCTTATTACAAAAGCAACGCCGTCTGCCGGTTTGATGCCGTCTACAATTCAAAGGGCTTTTTTTGTTTTTTCAGTGCCATTCCCTGTCCAGAGAGGGAAGGCCTTCTGTACATGCCTAGGGACGCTCTGCTCCCAAAGCCTTTGCAGAAAATCCCAAGTAATTCTGCACGCAGCAGAGAGTGGCCGTCTGGCATTCCATGTGACGCAAAAAATCACGTTGTCGTTGTGCGTCTTCAAGTTGTTTCCGACTTATGGCGACCCTATCGCAGGGTTTTCTGGGGCCGAGAGGGTGTGACCCACCCAAGGTCACCCAGTGGGTTTCCATGGCTGAGCGGGGAATTGAACCCAGGTCTCCGATAGTCCGAAGCTCAAACCACCACACAACCCTGTCTCTCTGGAAGCACACAGGCCTGGTATTTATAGGGGTGTTTTGGAGTTGTGGGTTCCACAAGAGTCCATCCCTTGTTGTTGTTCTGTGCCGTCAAGATCTTTCCGACTTACGGGGACCCTAAGGTGAACCGATCTCGGGGTTTTCTGGGGGCTGAGAGTGTGTGACTCCCCCAGGTTGGGTTCTCCAGGTGGGGAATCAAACTATGGTCTCGATTCTGAGATCCACAGGAAGACTGGGGACCTTTCCGCACGACACTGTTACGGTTCTATTGTTCCACTTTCGACCTCCTACGGCATCCTGGGATTTGTAGGTTAAGAGGTGCCTTTAGCATTCTCAGCCAGAGAGCTCTTTGGTCTCAGGAAACTACAAACCCTAGAATTCCACGGGAGGGATTATTATTAAGTGGGATTATGGGAATTGTAGTCCAAAAAATTCCAACTCTCACCATCAGTCCCTGGTTTGGCATACTTTCCACGGGATCTATTCTTCCCTCCCTGCCTTTGACTTTTTGCAAAAATCTCTTTAAGAACCAGGAGTGGCAGGAGGGGGAAAAAGCATTTTCTTATTTGCAAACAAAAAGAGGAAGGAAAAAAAAGTAGGACTGCCCTATTTTCCCACAATGCACTCAGACTATGATTTCCAGCCTTCTCAGATTGATCTATCCCAGCGACAAAACACGATACCACATTCTTGGGGGGGAAACTACAAGTCCCACAATGCACCGCGGCTCAAACCCCGCCCCTGGTCTATTAAACTCTCCCGGCCCCCCCTCTTTCTCCTGATTAGTCTTCCCCGGGTTTGACGTCATAGACCCATGTGGGTCCCTTGGCATCTGATTGGCCGCCTCGCTGCCTCGCCTCCGCCAATCAGAGGCGGCCCACAGCAGCAGAGGCTTGGAGGAGAGATTTAAGGTGGAACGGAGGGGATGTGGGCAACGGTGTTGCTCTACTGCTTCTTTTTTTTTGGAAGTGATGGTTTAATAACAGTAATTGGAAGACAGGAAGCAAGAAGGGTGTGATGACTTTGTTATTGGAAGCCAGCGCAGTGAAAAAGGTGGGAATAATACTAATAATAATAATTAATAATAACTATTAATAGCAATAACGATAGTGATGATAATGATGGTGACGATTTTGTTATTGGAAGCCTCTGTGGATCCCAGCTCTGTGAAAAAGTGGGAATAATAATAAACAACTGCTAATCGCAAGAAGGACAGCGATGGTGATTTTGTTATTGGAAGCCACTGGGGATCCCAGCTCTGTGAAAAAGGTGGCAGTAAGAATAAAAATAATAATTAAAAACACCTCCTAATAGCAGTAATGATAGCGCTGACGACGCTAAGGTAAGGATGCCAAGGAGAGTCGACATAGTATAGTTTTGCACACCTACGACTTTGTCAACAGTTTTGCTTGACTGTTTTGGAAAGAACAGGTTCATTTTTAGTGTACATCCCGGCCCTGATGGCTGACTATTTTTAGCAGGGAAAACATTGGGGTCTCTGCCCCGATGAGCTTACAAAATTCAAGCATGAAGCTACTTTGAGATTGGGGTGAAAATTTGCAATGCCTCAGATGTGCCCCTATTTGTTGCCCCAAGGGCCAAATGGGTGGATTAGGAGGAGCAGAAATAGTTGCGAGTCTGCTTCTGGATTGGGGGAAAAAAATATGTTTTTACTGTAGGCCAAGGAAAGGGCCGGTGCTCTGTTTAAAATGGGAATTGTCTCCCCAGGCAGTCCTGCGGGAGAGGCGTAGGGAGCTGGGCACGTTTAGCCTGAGAAAAAGAAATGTCAGCGGTCGAAGAATTTTGCAAATAATCAAATCTGTAAAAGTCAAACCCACAAACGTGGAGGGCCGACTATAGATGCTGTTAGCAGACTTATGGGGAGAAAGGTGGGATATAAATGCATCGAAGACAAGGAAGCCCGGCCTACCCCTAGTTTTGGCTCCGCCCACCCAGGCTCTGGCTCCGCCCAACTCTGGCTTTGGCTCCACCCGCCGCTGGGAGAGGCCAGAATGTCCCAAAAAATCCCCCCTGCATGTCCGACAACAACAGAGCACAACTGGAAATGGCTCTGCTTCCAAGGCCGTCTCCTCGTTTTTTAATTTCTGCAGTGGCAGCCGATGAATCCATGTCTTTGGGGGCAGGGAGTCCAGTCCAGGTTTTCCTCCGGGCTTTCAAGGCCCTGACCCCTGTTGCTGAATGGATCCAGCACCTTGGAGAGCTCCGGTAATGCCAGCCAAAACCCGGACTGGATTTCCAGGTAAGGAAGGAAGGAAGCCTCCTTGAATTGAACAGGATATATTTTTGCGTAGCCATGGGTAGAACGGCGCTGAAAGGGCCTGTGCAACTGGTACCTGCAGATGTTCCCATCATCCCCTCCTAGATTGAGTGGCTTGCAACAGATGGGGTCTGCCAGTCCGGAAGACGAAACCCAAGCGCTCCCAACAGATGGCCGTCCAGCCTTTCTTTAAAAACCTCCAAAGAAAGAGACTCCATCATGGACGCAGGCAGCAGCAGATTCCACTCTCGAAGTTCTTCCTAATGTTTAGGTGGAGCCTCTTTTTCTGAAATTCGAAACCATTGCTCCTTGTCCTAGTCTCCAGAGCAGCAGAAAACAGGATTGCTCCATCCTCCATATGACATCCCTTCAAATATTTAAACATGGCTACCATGGCACCTCTTAACCTTCTTTTCTCCAGACTAAACCTACCCAGTTCCCTAAGCCTCTCCTCATGAGATTTCTTAAAGCAGGTCGGTCCTGCCGTGGGGTAAGGGGGGGAATGCCTCAGGCCGCAGATTTTGTGCAGTGGCAGGAATAGTCAGCAAAGTGCGGGTGATTCCATTCATTGGGAATGTCTTTTTATGGCTTATAGGAAAGTTGAGAGAGGGGCTTATGGGAATTTCTGCCCCATAAACCCTCCCTACAAGGGATTTGGGTTCCTATGCACCCCCAACTTGGATTGGGGTGGACGGCCATTTGGTCCCCTGCCTCAGGCAGCAAAATATCTCGGGATGGCACAATTGATCTCCAGCAGGCAAAGGGAGATATTTCATCGCAAACACAACTGAGAGTCGGAAATCCTTTCCAGATATCTCACAGATCATCCTAGAAAATTGACAGACTCTTCTAAAGCCCGCGTCTAACCATTATCCTATACTACCTTAGGAACTGGCAGCCAGAGGTTCAGATCCAATTGCTAGTCCTGGCTAGAGTAGACCAGTGACTAAATGGCAAGCCAACAGACACATAAATCCTATTGATGTGATGAATTGAGCTGGGATTGCACCCAGGGGGTATTAGTCTCCACAGCTCTAACCACTAGGCCATACTGGCTCTAACCACTAGGCGCCACTGACCCCAGCCTCTTAAAATCAGGCCCCATTCCATGCCGTTTCCCCAGCGTTTTGGGAAAGGGCTTCTCCGGCATTCTGACGGGAAGGGTTCAGAGAATTTGAGTTCCACCTTAAGCCTCCGGTTTGCTAGATTTCCCTCTGGGTTGCCAATCGGCAGTTCTGATTCCAGGCAGGGGACAGGCTGTTGAAACCCGGCCAGGTTTTTGGCTGACCTCCTGTTCTCGCTTCCCCTGGCCGCCCACCCAAAAAACATCGCCTCCCCTTTCTTTAAGGAGATTGCCTTTAATTCTTTTTCTCTCCTTCCTCCCCTCCAACCTTTTTCTTTCCTTTGCTAAGTGTCCTATTTGGGGTGGGAAAGGGAGACCGACAGACACACGCATGCATGCCAATGCCCCTTTTTTTACACACTTCTAAAAAAAAAAAATAATAAATCGCTAAAATCTCCTTCGCCATGCCTTCTGCGAACCTTCCCCCCCTGCAAATAGAATTTTAAAATTTCCTCCCATTTTATTGATCAGTTCCTAATGCAAAAAAAAATAAAAATCCTACCAGCTCTAATTTTTTTTATTGTTTTGCAAGAATAATATATATATAAATATATATTGTATAAAAATGAGAATTGCATTGGATGGATAATTAAAAAAAAGAGAAAGGAACTCTCCCACCTCGTTCTACTCCCCAAGATGTTCCCGCAAGGACGGCATGCTGTAAGTACCTACCTTTTTTTTTTATGGGTTTTGGAAAGAACTAGTTAGTCGCTCCAAGGTTGCGTTGCTTGGGCTGGGAAGGTGGGAATCGAAGCAAAGAAATCCCTCGATCTCGCCCCCCCCCCAATTATAAATCTCCAAAGGTGCATAGAGTGGAAAAAGTTAATATTATTTTTGGTATGAATCCAATGCTTGTTTTTTACCTTGCTTTGTGTTGCCTGGGGGTTTCCGATAAAGAGACGCAGTGCATAGGATTCAAGGCTTCCGAATGGTTCAGGTGTGTCTACTTGCGAGCAGACCCCGTCGTCTCCTGGGGGAACTGGCAACCTCGGTGACGGGAGCTGGCAAATTTGGATTTATGGGTTAATTTACTCTCCCAGCCAGCTCGCCCCCCATTTGGATACATTAAGAGCCTTTGCAAAGTGCAACCTGCATTCCTTTGGAATCTGAGCTGAGTCCCATTGGGCTCAATGGGGCTTGCACCCCCAGTAAGAGGGCATTAGGGTTGCTGGCTCCCAATAAATGATCTAATCCTTTAAAGACATCCATAATCTGCCCCGTTCTGAGCTAAATCCGGTTTCAGTCCCAACGAGACCAGACCCATTCTGTTCAATGGGACCGATAGACGATCTAATCCTTTAAAGACATCCATAATCTGCCCCATTCTGAGCTAAATCCGGTTTCAGTCCCAACGAGACCAGACCCATTCAGTTCAATGGGACCAACAGACGATCTATTCCTTTAAAGACATCCATAATCTGTCCCGTTCTGAGCTAAATCCAGTTTCAGTCCCAACGAGACCAGACCCATTCAGTCCAATGGGACCAATAGATGATCTATTCCTTTAAAGACATCCATAATCTGTCCCGTTCTGAGCTAAATCCAGTTTCAGTCCCAACGAGACCAGACCCATTCAGTTCAATGGGACCAATAGACGATCTATTCCTTTAAAGACATCCACAATCTGTCCCGTTCTGAGCTAAATCCAGTTTCAGTCCCAACGAGACCGGACCCATTAAGGTCAATGGGACGAATAGATGATCTAATCCTTTAAAGACATCTATAATATGCCCTGTTCTGAGCTAAATCCCGTTTCAGTCCCAACAAGATCCAACCCATTCAGGTCAATGGGAGTTGCCATACCTGGTGATCAACCAGTCCCATTCATTTGGATGGGAGCACTGGAATTTGGACTAAAAATGCGTTTCATCCCACCTCTTTGAGACCAATTAATAATCTACCATGATGACGATACTTCCCGCTTCAGACTTCAAGTTGTTTCTGACTTACAGTGACCCTCAGGTGAACCTATTTATCCTGGGGATTTCTGGGGGCTGAGAGTGTGTGACCCACCCAAGGTCACCCAGTGGGTTTCCACAGCTGAGCCAGGATTCGAACTCTGGTCTCTGGGGTCATAGTTCGACGCTTGAACCGCTACTTTATGTGGTCGCTCTGTGATTCACGCTACCCACGAATAATTGGTTGTCGATGCTGTTTTAGATACTTCTGGGCCTTGCTGTTGCTCCCCCCGGCTGTGCTTGCACAGTATATCTTGAAATAAAAACAGCAATAAAACCGAAAGCATGGAAGAGATGGATCTGTGTTAGCAACTGCAATTGCACATTGTGTGTTTGCGTGCTAAAGAGGGAGCAAAACCCAGGAGAAATAGGGTTACTGCTCTTCCAACTCCTACCGTATTTGGGGGAGAAGAGTCCGGAGCTGTGTACTTATGGGTGGCTGCATGCAATTTTTTTACGCCCTTCCCCAAACTTTGGTTATTCTGATTTACGCTCCAAATTAAAACCTTCCTTCCGACTGTTCTGATTTGGCAGGGGCTCTCCGATTACTCCTCTGCCGTCCCGCTTTCTCAGCTGCTCTTAAAATGTCCCAGTTTCTCTCTCCACTTTCTCCCTTTGTCCTCAGCTTACTTCCAATGCTGCAAGTTGAGCTCCAAATAGAAAAAGGAATTTGCACCCAGTCTCATGCAATGAGGGGAGGAAAGGGCAAAATCTTGCCCTTCTAAATAGGCTCATGCAGTTATGGTCCAAATTAATTTACGCTCCAAGTTAAAGCTAGATGCAACGTACCTTCCAACTGTCCTTGACCACAGTAAATGTGAAAAGGATCTAGGAGTCTTCGGAGACCACGAGCTGAACATGAGCCAGCAGTGTGATGTGGCAGCTAAAAAAGCCAATGCAATTCTGGGCTGCATCAACAGGAGTATAGGGTCTAGAACAAAGGAAGTGAGGGCACCCCTCTATTCTGCTTTGGTCAGACCCCACCTGGAGGAATAGTGTGTCCAGTTCTGGGCACCACGGTTCAGGAAGGATATGGACAAGCTGGAAGGTGTCCAGAGGAGGGCGGCCAAAATGACAGAAGACTTGGAAAGCATGCCCCATGAGGCTTAAGGATTTGAGGATGTTTAGCCTGGAGAAGAGAAGGTTAAAGAGGGGACATGAAAGCCCTGTTTAAATATTTGAAAGGATGTCATACAGAAGATGGAGCAAGCTCGTTTTCTGCTGCTCCAGAGACTAGGACACGGAGCAATGGCTTCAAACTTCAGGAAAAGAGATTCCACCTAACTGTTAGGAAGGGCTTCCTGATGGTGAGAGCAGTTTGACTGTGGAATAAGACAGTATAAGACAGAAGCTCTTTCTTAATTAATTCCAACCATGACAGGAAGCTTTTCTCTGTGTGCAAAGAGGAAAGAGTCTCTTCTGAGGTGAGGAATCAATGTGACGTAGTGGTTAGAGAACTGGAGTAAGATTCGAGTGATCCTAACTCCTCACTGAGCCACTGAATTTGCTTGCTCGCCTTGGACCAGTCCCTCCTGCCTTTCTGTTCCTTTCTGTCTCTGCATGGCCTACCTCGCAAGATTGTTGTGGGATAAAGTAGGATTGTGTGCACCAGTAGGGAAAATAAAAGACTAGATGTGAACGTAACAGCCAAAGAAACAGGGAGATCGTATCTGATGCTTCTTTCTCCCTCCCTCAGTCTGGCCAACCTTTCAAATTCTCCGTGCTGGAAATCTGCGACCGAATCAAGGAAGAATTCCAGTTCCTCCAAGCTCAGTATCACAGGTAGGGGCTGGATATCTGGATTTGTGGGAATGGAGAGGGAGAGGTTGGATCTGTGGAGGAGATTCACAACCCATAACTAAGAAGTGCTGAAGTGGAGCTTCCCCCTCCTGCAGCAGTATATCCGGGGATAAAAATCTTGCCTTTCAGCAAGTGGTTTTGAGCGACTGAATAGCTGAGTTGGATTTTTAAATCATTCTTGTCACTGCTAGCTTCCGTTCGTTTTTGGGTTTGGGTAGAAATGGGAAGGTCTGGCAGTTTGACCGTGCTCAAATAAAAAAGGAAAAAAAAAAACCTCAGTTTTTTCCAGCCAGAAGGAATATGAAAATTTGGAGTTCGATTCTTCCCGGACAAACTGGAACCCAGGTAGAAGCAACGGGGGCAGCTATTCCTGGAATGCCGTCAGACGTGCCCGCTGCCATCTTGATGCTAAAGAGGAGCAACCTTTGGGGTCAAAAAAGTTGGCAACTATAATTCAGTTCTAACCTGATTGAGGATTCACGTCCAGTCTTTAGAGAATGAAGCTTCCGAAGCTATGGGCCTGGGTGGACCATAATGTATCAGTTTTGGTGTCTCCTGTTTCCAATATTAAGTATTTTATTAATTGAAATATCAATGTATTTTAGTTAACCACACCCTGAGATCTTTGGATAGAGTTCAGAAAAATATCTATCTGTCTGTCTGGTCTATCGGTCTATCTATCGGTCCATCTATCTATCGGTCCATCTATCTATCGGTCCATCTATCTATCGGTCCATCCGTCCATCCGTCCGTCCATCCGTCCGTCCATCCGTCCATCCATCCGTCCATCCACATACATATCAAATCTCTCTCTCTCGATAGATAGATAGATAGATAGATATCACAATTCAAAATGACCTTGACAAATTGGAGAGCTGGGCCAAAGCTAACAAAATGAATTTCAACAGAGAAATGTTAGGTCCTGCTCTTAGGCAGAAAAAGTGGAATGCACAAATATAGGATAGGGGATGCGTGGCTGGATAACAGTACATGTGAAAGGGATCGAGGAGTCTTGGTGGACCACAAGCTGCACATGAGTTGGCAGCGTGATGCAGCAGCCAAGAAAGCCAACGCGATTCTTGATTGCATCAATAGGGGTATGGTGTCCGGATCAAGGGAGGTAATGGTACCACTCTATTCTGCTTTGGTCAGACCTCATCTGGAATCCTGTGTCCCCTTCTGGGCACCTCAATTCAAGAAGGGTGTGGACAAGCTGGAGCGTGTCTGGAGGTGGGCGACCAAAATGGTGGAGGGTTTGGAAGCCATTCCTTCCAACTGGATGGCCCCTGGGGTCTCTAGGATCTTATGATTTTTTTTATATATATATATATATATATATATATATATATATATATCCGTCCATCTTCTGTAGATAGATGGATTGATAGATGGATAGATTGATAGACAGATAGACAGACAGGGTGTGTACACACACACACACACACACATGTATGTATGTATGTATGTATCTTCTCTAGGTATTGATATGTCTCCTGAACTCTATCCTAAATCTCAGGGTAGGGTTAACTAAAATCAATTCCAACAACCGAAAATTTTGAGCCTGAAAATAGAAAAAAAATATATAAAAAAGGCAGGCTAAAAGGAGATCAAACTTTACAACCATTTAAAACAAAACCACGTACATTTAAAAAAAAAAGAATCTCAAGTTCTTTCCGTCACCAATAGGAAGAAGAAATGTGTGCATTTTGGAGAGTCTTATTAAAGATGTTATTAACCTTCTCGAGGGCCCGGCTTTAGACAAAAGCATTCACTGTGTCACGCGAAGATCCGCCACAGAATGTTGCAGTAGACCCTCCCCACCGGGGAACTGTGGCGTTTTTTGACTACAAATCCCAGCAGCCCCAACCAGCAGAGCTGGGTGGCGAGGCATGCTGGGAATTGCCCTCTATCCCAGTTTGGTTTTTGGTCTCCAAACCAGTCTTCCAGAGTGGTAAAATTTTATGTGGGTTTAAGGGGGGGGGGGTTCTCGTCCAACTCCGTGATTCCTCCCCACACTTTATTTTTATTCCTTTAATTTTTTTAAAAAAATGCTTTAAAAAAGGAAACCTGCCCGCCCGCGTTGTGCCCGCCCGCCGTGCCGTTGTTAAAGACGAGGCACTTGTCGGGAATTGAAGAACTGGCAGCCTCCAGTGAGCTGTGGATACGTCCCCCCCGGTTTTTCCTTTTCCCCGTGGCCTTGTTCGGGCTCAATTTCCGTCAGCGCGCACCACCTGAATCCACGATTAGCAGGGTGATAAATAAAAGATACAAGAGGCATTCGGGTTTTTTCTCGCCGAGAGTGTTTCTCTCCGCTTCTCCCTCCGTGTTTACTCTTCTCTCTCCTCCTGCCCTATTTTTCACCATTCCGATTTCTTTTAAAACACGCAGAACGGGGGGGGGGGGACCCCACAGGATATGAGAAACGTGGCGGTCACGGTGCTGTCGTGGGGAGACGCACCAGAAGCGGTGGCATGAATGAGGGTCGTTGGGTTGAAAAATATTTGGGAGGGAGGCCTGGGTTGCTCTAGTGTCCAGAGGGGGGCAAATCGTGGCCAGTGTGATCCTCAGACGTCATTTGGTGGCCTTCCGCTAGTGCCCTATCCCCAATTTTTTTGAAAAAAGAAAACCTTCTCAGTGTGGTTTTGGGAGGAACTGTATCCGCAAAACCACACGGAAAGTCCACCCAAGGTCGGGAAACATGTGAAAATGGCGGCCCAAAATCGTGTACTTCCCCCAGTGCCTCTGTTTTGCTCTCCAGTCCTTCTCAAAATGGCGAAATGCCATTTTCCTCTCCAGTCCTTCTCAAAATGGTGAAATGCCATTTTTCCTCTCCAGTCCTTCTCAAAATGGTGAAATGCCATTTTCCTCTGCAGTCCTTCTCAAAATGGTGAAATGCCATTTTCCTCTGCAGTCCTTCTCAAAATGGCAAAATGCCATTTTCCTCTCCAGTCCTTCTCAAAATGGCGAAATGCCATTTTCCTCTCCAGTCCTTCTCAAAATGGCAAAATGCCATTTTCCTCTCCAGTCCTCCTCAAAATGGCGAAATGCCATTTTCCTCTCCAGTCCTCCTCAAAATGGCGAAATGCCATTTTCCTCTCCAGTCCTTCTCAAAATGGTGAAATGCCATTTTTCCTCTCCAGTCCTCCTCAAAATGGCGAAATGCCATTTTCCTCTCCAGTCCTTCTCAAAATGGTGAAATGCCATTTTTCCTCTCCAGTCCTCCTCAAAATGGTGAAATGCCATTTTCCTCTCCAGTCCTTCTCAAAATGGTGAAATGCCATTTTCCTCTGCAGTCCTTCTCAAAATGGCAAAATGCCATTTTCCTCTGCAGTCCTTCTCAAAATGGCGAAATGCCATTTTCCTCTCCAGTCCTTCTCAAAATGGCGAAATGCCATTTTCCTCTCCAGTCCTTCTCAAAATGGCGAAATGCCATTTTCCTCTCCAGTCCTTCTCAAAATGGCGAAATGCCATTTTTCCTCTCCAGTCCTCCTCAAAATGGTGAAATGCCATTTTCCTCTGCAGTCCTTCTCAAAATGGCGAAATGCCATTTTTCCTCTCCAGTCCTCCTCAAAATGGCGAAATGCCATTTTCCTCTCCAGTCCTCCTCAAAATGGCGAAATGCCATTTTCCTCTCCAGTCCTTCTCAAAATGGCGAAATGCCATTTTCCTCTCCAGTCCTTCTCAAAATGGTGAAATGCCATTTTCCTCTCCAGTCCTCCTCAAAATGGCGAAATGCCATTTTTCCTCTCCAGTCCTCCTCAAAATGGTGAAATGCCATTTTCCTCTCCAGTCCTCCTCAAAATGGTGAAATGCCATTTTCCTCTCCAGTCCTCCTCAAAATGGCGAAATGCCATTTTCCTCTCCAGTCCTCCTCAAAATGGCGAAATGCCATTTTCCTCTCCAGTCCTTCTCAAAATGGTGAAATGCCATTTTCCTCTCCAGTCCTCCTCAAAATGGCGAAATGCCATTTTCCTCTCCAGTCCTTCTCAAAATGGTGAAATGCCATTTTCCTCTCCAGTCCTTCTCAAAATGGTGAAATGCCATTTTCCTCTCCAGTCCTCCTCAAAATGGTGAAATGCCATTTTCCTCTCCAGTCCTCCTCAAAATGGCGAAATGCCATTTTCCTCTCCAGTCCTCCTCAAAATGGCGAAATGCCATTTTCCTCTCCAGTCCTTCTCAAAATGGTGAAATGCCATTTTCCTCTCCAGTCCTCCTCAAAATGGCGAAATGCCATTTTCCTCTCCAGTCCTTCTCAAAATGGTGAAATGCCATTTTCCTCTCCAGTCCTCCTCAAAATGGTGAAATGCCATTTTCCTCTCCAGTCCTCCTCAAAATGGTGAAATGCCATTTTCCTCTCCAGTCCTTCTCAAAATGGTGAAATGCCATTTTCCTCTCCAGTCCTTCTCAAAATGGTGAAATGCCATTTTCCTTCTCAAAATGGGGAAATGCCAATTTTCCTCTCCAGTCCTTCTCAAAATGGCGAAATGCCATTTTCCTCTCCAGTCCTTCTCAAAATGGCGAAATGCCATTTTCCTCTCCAGTCCTTCTCAAAATGGCAAAATGCCATTTTCCTCTCCAGTCCTCCTCAAAATGGCGAAATGCCA
Organism: Cyclura pinguis; assembly: GCA_030412105.1. Taxonomy (NCBI): domain Eukaryota; kingdom Metazoa; phylum Chordata; class Lepidosauria; order Squamata; family Iguanidae; genus Cyclura; species Cyclura pinguis. The sequence continues at coordinate 4,597,937 of CM059614.1, read as the reverse complement.
TTTTCCTCTCCAGTCCTTCTCAAAATGGTGAAATGCCATTTTCCTCTCCAGTCCTTCTCAAAATGGTGAAATGCCATTTTCCTCTCCAGTCCTTCTCAAAATGGTGAAATGCCATTTTCCTTCTCAAAATGGGGAAATGCCAATTTTCCTCTCCAGTCCTTCTCAAAATGGCGAAATGCCATTTTCCCTCTCCAGTCCTTCTCAAAATGGCAAAATACCAGCTTCCTTTCCAGTCCTTCTCAAAATGATGAAATGCCCTTTTCTTCTACGGTCTTTCTCAAAATGGTCAAATGCCGTTTCCTCTGCACTCCTTCTCAAAACGGTGAAAGGCTTAGGGTAAATAAATACTTACGATAACCCCGTTTACATTCCTCATTCACGTTCTCGCCTTTAGAATTTTGGAAGAAGAATCAAAATACTCGAAACGCCCGAGTATTTGCTTCGACAAACTGAAACTGAACGGAAACCGAAACTAAAATGGCTTTGGATAAACCAAAGACCGGTTCCCTGATTCTGCCGGTCAAAGGTTGTCATTCTTTTCTTTTTTTAAATATAGTACAATATTTTTACTGCAGACCTTAAAATTCAACTTGCAAAAAAAAAGGGAAAAATGCTATTTTATCCTGCGGTCCTTCTCAAAATGGCCAAACGCCTCTGCGTAAAGGAAGTCCGTACCGTAGCAAGGGATAGTTCCAATGCCAATGGTATGGTGAGTCCCCTCCAGGTTCTCTTTTAGCCCTTCAAGGAGTTATGCAAAGTGCCGGATCCTGTATTTCCCGATAGCTTCATCGCCTTGGATTACTTCCTTGCAGTGATCCGGAACCTGGAGTGGATTCACTGCCCCACTGACCTGGGAGCCAACACCTCTGGCCTGGGTCAAGATGCTGTAGAATCAGGCTGCCATTTTGAGAAGGCCTGTGGAAGAGGGATTTGCCTTGTGGGAAAGTGGCTTGCAGAGGGTCCCCCTAGTTGCCCACCTCTGGCCTAGGAAGGGGCTTGTAACTCTCCCTTTTGTTTTGCAGCCTGAAGCTGGAATGTGAGAAGTTGGCCAGCGAAAAGACAGAAATGCAAAGGCATTATGTGATGGTAAGCGATGTAACTCTCCACCCGCACGGCCAGCAAGCTCAGCGAGGGAGGAAAAAAAACCCCACAGTGAAGTAGGGCTGGAAAGAATTTTCTTTTAAAATGGTCAGAAAAGATGTGGGGTTTTCGGGAGGAGTATCTTGAAATCGTGGCAAGAATAATCCTGGACTAATGTGCATCTTTGCACAGTTGTTCTGCGCAAGATTTGCATGGGGCGGTTTTAAGCAGAAAATAATATTTCTATATTGTGAACAGGGTTCAAAAGCTGTATTAGCCGGAGGAAAACCGCTGTTATTATTTGTTGCTTCCTTTGAGAAGAAAATTAGTGAGGGCGGGGGCAACCGATAGCTCCTTTGTCTTCGGGGCAGGGAGTCAACTTCAGGTTCTCATTGCCTTCCTCTGAGGCTGAGAGACTGTGACTTACCAGTGGGTTTCGATGGCTGAGCAGGAATTCAAACTCTGGTCTCTTAGAGTCCAATGCACCGCAATACCACAGCGAGTCCCCGCAAAGGTTTATTCAGGTCTTGCCTCGCTGTGGCCTTCCTCTGAGGCTGAGAGAATGTGATTCATCCAAGTTCACCAGTTGGTTTCTGTGGCCAAGCGGGGATTTGAACTCTAGCTTCCCAGAGTTGAACGCTCACTACTGCATCGTGTGGGCCCTCAAGGCTTCTTCAGAGGGCATTTGCCGTCGCTTTCCCCTGAGGCTGAGAGAGTGTGACTTTCACACGCTCTTTCTCTCTCACCCCCCCCCGTGGGTTTCAGTGGCTGAGCCAGGATTCAAATCCAGGCGTCGATGTTTTGTTCCTCTCACATCGCCGGCTTGGAGATTCTATATTTGTTCTTGGGCCGTTATTTCCTTCCGGAGATGGGTTTTGCAGTAATAAAAACCAGCGCAAAGGAAGAGAACGGCAAGAGCTCTGTTGAACCCCAAAGCTTGCCACATCGGTATCGCTCCATCCAGAGTCTTATTTCACTTTTTGGAACGGCAGAGCTGCTCTTTAATGGCCGTAACAACCCCATAAAGCACTTTCAGGCCGCCGAGCTAGAGTCAAATCGACCCGTTCGTTCTTCCTAATCCGTGGCCGTTTTTTATTCCCTCGCAGTATTACGAGATGTCTTACGGCTTAAATATCGAGATGCATAAACAGGTACGTGGCTTGCAAATGTGTCTGTGTGAGGGGGAAAAAGGAAAAGTTACAGGGGAGGTTGGTTGGACAGGGTTAAAACCATTCAAAGCACACGCTTAAAAGGAATTAAAAAGCCGTTTCGAAACAGATAAAAAGATCCAGCGTGCTCTGCAAAGTCCTTAATTTAAAATTTTCTGCTCCAAAAGCCTACTGGAATGAGAGAGCTTTGATTGACGGAAGGAAGGGCGCAGCACTGGGGTTTCCAACCTATGGTTGGAAACTCAGAGTTTTCCGGGGGCTGAGAGTGTGTGACGCGCCCAAGGTCACCCAGTGGGTTTCCGTGGCCAAGCGGGGAATTGAACCTTGGTTTCCGGGGCCATATCCAATGCTCAAACCACTACAACCTGCTGGCTCTCATGGATGTGTGTCTACATACACACACAGATATATACATACTTAGGAATTCTTGTACTTGAGGATCATTCTTCAGCTTGGTTTTCTGCTCTGGTTCCTTCTAAACAGTAGGAAGAACTTCTTGACCACGACAACTGTCTTAGACCTCCTTCTTTGGAGGTCTTTAAACAAGGGTCGGATGGCCATCTTTCACGAGCGCTTTTAGTTCTGTATCCTTGCATGGCAGAGGGTTGGTCTAGATGGCCTTTGAGTTCCCTTCCAACTCTGTACCTCTAAGTTTATGCTTTCAAAGGCGGTTCAGAGATGACGCTCCAATTCTAATTATCCTAAAGGGAACAGTGAGCAAACTAGAAAGCATCTTTCTTCTTCTGGGAGATCACAAGCTGAACATGAGTCAGCAGTGTGATGCGGCAGCCAAGAAAGCCAACGCGATTTTTGGTTGCATCAGTAGGAGTATGGTGTCCAGATCAAGGGAGCCAAGAGTACCATTCTATTCGGCTTCGGTGAGACCTCATTTAGGATCCTGTGTCCAGTTCTGGGCATCTCAATTCAAGAAGGATATCGACAAGCTGGAGCGTGTCCAGAGGACGGCGACCAAAATAGTGAAGAATCTGGAAGCCATGAAGCCCTATGAGGAGCGGCTTGGGGAGCTGGGGATGTTTACTCTGCAGAAGAGAAGGTTAAGAGGAGACATGAGAGCCATGTCTAAATATTTGAAGGGATGTCATGTCGAGGAGGGGGCAGGCTTATTTTCCTTTGCTCCAGAGACTAGGACAAGGAGCAATGGATTCAAAACAGGAAAGGCGATTCCACCTGAACCTCAGGAAGAACTTGCTGACGGTCAGGGCTGTCCAGCAGTGGAATCTGCTGCCTCCACGGAGTGTGGTGGAGTCTCCTTCTTTGGAGGTTTTTAAGCAGAGGCCGGACGCCCATCTGTCGGGAGTGCTTTGATGGGCGTTCCTGCATGGCAGGGGGTTGGACTGGATGGCCCCGGGGGTCTCTTCCAACTCTAGGATTCTATGATTCTTCTTTCTTTTTCCCCCTAAGTGACAGCAAAGGTGGTGAAATCCATCAGGCCCCTTCTTCTGTTTTGATCCGCCCCAAGGAGGGCAGGAGGACCTTTTCCCCTCCCAAGACCTGCCTTTTTTTTTTTTGTCCCGGCGGTAATTTGCTTCCCGTCTCCGGCTTTATCAAGCCAGGCATCGGCAAGGCCAGCTGCCAGGGATATTAGGTTGGCACACTTCCCGACAAAGTGACAAACCAACTGGCATCCACTCCCAGCTGCCTGCTCCTTGCCAGCTCGGCTCCCTTCCTCTCTCCCGGCTCTCAATCTCCCCTCCAATCTTTCCCTCCGAATCCTTTTTCCCCCCCCGTTTGCTCGGGAGTAAAGAACTGGCAGCTGCGGAGATGTGTGTGTCTCTGTGCGCGCCTCTTGTTGGCTTCTAGCTTCTTGGCCGCCGTGGAGATTATTATTGGCACCGCCGTCCTGTTTTTTTGCAAAGCCAAAGACAAGGCATTGAGTCTGCTGTCTGCCTCTCTTCTGTTTCTCCTTTTTCTGGGTTTTGGACCACTGATCCGTGTGTGCGCGCGTTGCCCGTCGACTTACAGAACCCTAGAGTTGGAAGAGACCCCAGAGGCCATCCAGTCCAACCCCCTGCCGTGCAGGAAGACCCATCAAAGCATTCCCGACAGATGGCCATCCAGCCTCTGCTTAAAAACCTCCAAAGGAGGAGGAGACTTCACCAAACTCCATTGAGATCTAGTTCTCAATGAGGTTTCTCCTGCAATGGAGATGGCTCTAAGCTCTCTTCTCACCCGTGATATAGTTTCAGAGCGCTGCTTTAACGCCCAAGTCGAGATCTCGAACTCGGATCTTCCACATTCGACCCAAACTCCGGCTGTTTGAGTGGATTTTTTTTTTCCTTCTGTCTTGCCTTACCTATGATGCAACTAAATCTCCCCCTCTCTTTCTTTCCATCTTCCATTTAGGCTGAGATTGTCAAACGGCTGAGCGCGATCTGTGCCCAGATAATCCCTTTCCTGACGCAAGAGGTAAAAAGGGCCTATGTCCCTGTCGTAACTTGGAGCACAATATTTTTTTAAAAGTTGCTTGTAAAATTTATTTGCCAGAAACCTTTTTTCCTGCAAAGTGTGTCTCAGTGGTTCCTGCTTGCCTTGTCTTTTTCAGCACCAGCAGCAGGTCTTGCAAGCGATGGACCGGGCCAAGCAAGTCACTATGGGGGAGCTGAACAACGTTATCGGGGTGAGTGGTGGGGCGGTGAAGGAGAGGACAGCCGAGGTTTGGCCAGACATAGAATCTTAGAGCTGGAAGAGACCCCCAAGGGCCATCCAGTCCCACCCCGTTCTGCCATGCAGGAAGACACAATTAGACCCTACCTGTAATCCTGTGTCCACTTCTGGACACCACAGTTTGGGAAGGATATTGACAAGCCGGAGGGTGTCCAGAGGAGGGCGACCAAAATGGTGGAAAGCCTGGAAACCATGAAGCCCTGTGAGGAGTGGCTTAGGGAGCTGGATATGTTTAGCCTGGAGAAGAGGAGGTTAAAGTTAAGGTTAAGAGGGGACATGATAGCCATGTTTAAATGTTTAAATAGGTGTCAAATGGTAGATGGAGCAAGCCTGTTTCCTGCTGCTCCGGAGACCAGGACACGGAGCAATGGCTTCAAACTTCAGGAAAAGCGGTCCCATCTAAACTTTAGGAAGAACTTCCTGGTGGTAAGAGCAGTTTGAGAGTGGAATCTGCTGCTGCCTGGGATTGTGGTGGAGTCTCTTTCTTTGGAGTTTTTAACCAGAGGCTGGATGGCCATCTGTCAGGAATGCTTTGATGGTATCTTCTTGCATGGCAGAATGGGGTTGGACTGGATGGCCACTGGGGCCTCTTCCAGCTCTATGATTCTATGATTCTCTCTGTTGCCATAAACACAACCTAACTACTCAAATTAACTAAAACCCAAAAGAATTTCACCTCTTCTACACACAAACGGTAATGAAAAAGAAATACCGATTACTCAAAAACGTCTTATTCTACCATTGCATTGGTCAGACTAAATTCAACTTCCTGGAGTGACTAAAGTCCTGAGAACAAAGGGAAAAACAAAGAAAAGCCACCCAAGAAAAACTCTATGTAGATAAGCAGAGAGAGCTCCGCACAGCTATCAAAGCGTGCCAAGCTGCAGAGAACACCTTGAGCAGCAAATGCACTAAGCCGGTAACACTCACCCACTCAGCTTGTAATCTTCCAATGTGGAGGCTCTTCATTCTTTGTTACAAAATATATACGATATTTACAAAGTCCAGGTGGCGATCCGGCATATCTAGCTTGCTCTTTCCAGCAGAGCCTCCAGCAACACACATCAGGCAACATGTGCACTTGCTGGCTGGGATCGGGCTACCTTTATACAGACACCCAGCCAATCCTGGCCAGCCCTTGCACTGTCTGCACCTGGTGCTCATCAGCATGATTCAGCATTAACTAGCTCAAGTCACAATTAAAGCAACATGACATTTACACTTACGTCACAAAGCATTTTCTTGAGGTTTGGCCCAACCTTTTCTGACACCTAATAGCCCTCACAATCACAGATTGTTCAGTGGTTAGATTTCTCATTGCTCTAAAAAGTCCACAGACGGTTTCCCAAAATCAGTTTATTTATTTATTTTTTTAAATCCACACTAATTTGGCGACCGGGGCCAAATCCACAGTTTGAACAACCTGCTCTTCTATTGTGGTCTGCATTCTTGATTCCTGTCAACCATGGTTGTGAGGCTATCGTGGCGTACTTAACTAAAGGCCTTTCCGCACTCCACTGTGGTAGTGCTATTATTCCGCTTTCAAACTCCTACGGAATCCTGGGGTTTGCAGTTTAGGGAGGGGCCCTTAGGATTCTCAGCCAGAGAACCCTTTGGCTTCGGGAAACTACACAGCCCAGAATTCCACGGGAGGTTGAAAGTGGAATAATAGCACTATAACAGTGCAGTGCGGAACGGCTCTAAGTTGTTGATACCGAATACAGGTCTTATTCTTTGTGGCGATGACACCCCCCTGCAGCCTCCATTTTGGGGTCCCTTGCGGGGGGCTTGGGCTGCCACGGCAAGGCCACGGATCCCCCCCTCGAGTTTCTACTTTCTCTCCAGCAGCAGCAGCTCCAACACCTCTCCCATCACGCCCCTCCCATCCCGCTGACCCCTCACTCGTCGGGCTCTCAGACGTCGGCCCTGGCTGCCGTCGGAACTGCCTCGGGGCTCCTGGCCCTGTCCGGGGTGCTGACGGCTCAGGCGGCCCTTGGAGTGAAGGACGACAGAGGAACTCAGGACGCTGAGAACAATCAAGGTAAGTGGTTAGAATGAGGGTGAGGGTTTGGGTTGTTTCTGAGATGGGTGTTGTTGCTTGAGTCACAGAGTCCCGGGTTCAAGTTTCAGAGCAGGAGGGGAAAGGGTGGGGTGGAATGGCGGCGAGCTCTTTTGCATCACCCCTCCCCTTGATTTGCATAGCTCCTCCCCAAATCCCGACTCCTGCCGCTCTCTTAGACCCGACCAGCCTTGGTGGAATCTTGGCGACTCGTTTTGCATAGCCCCTCCTCTTCATCTGCATAGCTCCGCCCCACACGTTCTGAACCGAAAGGCCCTCTTGGTTGTCTTCAGGTGTTGTGGAATGGCAACCTCCTGTTTTGCATAGCCCCTCCCCCTTTTTTGCATAGCCCAACCCCCAGCATCCTCAGGCTCGGCTCTAATGGACTGCATAAAATATATAGTTTTTTTTTAAAAAAACACGACCTGTGTTGTCGACCAAACTCTAGCAATGCCCATGCGTTACAAAAAATCCTTTGCCCCAGAGAGCTTACAGTTAAAATTTTAGCAAAGTTGCCCTTCTCCATCCCCAAAGGAGGGGGTTAGCACCTCTATAGTTCAGACTAGAACCCAAAGCGGATTGTCCATCCCGTGGATATCAGGTCTACCGGACAGCACTGAAATTGAGACCAGGAGTGGGCAGAGAGAAACACTGAAGGACAAGAAAGACGATCATCCACACAGGGCTGGCTGCTTAGCACCGTTTTCCCCCTAAGCCTTGCATGTCTCTCCTTTTCTGCAGCTGTTTGTTGAGGCCGGAAGAACCGGGATGGAAGGGGGATGGTTCCGAGTGACTAATAATGCTAATTAAATCTGCATAACTCCCGGGAAGTTGGTACTATTTTAGAGCCGAGGAACAGCTGCGTGGCTGATTACGGAGAGGGCGAGCAGGATCCGTGGGTGCCGGGCAGTTAATTTCACCCACGGCCCAACCTGAAAGACGTATTTGGGTAGCTCTCCATCCCTGCCCTACAAGTCCCAGAGAAATCAGGGCTCAAGCTCTGGTTCTGGCTGCTTAAGGATGCAAAGCACTCTGCGTATGATCAGAGACCCTCTAGCCTCGCTCAGTCCACTCCTTTGGGGATGGGCAAAGCCAGCTTTGCTAATTTTTTTTAACTGTAAGCTCCTTGGGGCAGAGATTTCGTTAATGCACCATGGACACTGCCAGCTCTGCTGAGTTTTAAGCTCTTTGGGGCAGAGAGTTCTCTCAAGTACCATGGACATTGCAGGCTTTGCTAAATTTTTAACTGTGAGCTCTTTGGGGCAGAAATGTATTTCTGCATGGCAGGGGGTTGGACTCGATGACTCCATTCTCCATATGACACCTCTTCAAATATTTAAATATGGTTATCGTGTCCCCTTTTAACCTTCTCTTCTCCAAGCTAAACATACCCAGCTCCCTAACTGGCTCTTTATAGGGCTTCAGGGTTTCTAGGCTTTTTACCATTTCGGTATGCCTCCTCTGGACACATTCCAGCTTGTCCATATCTTCCCCGAACTGTGGTGCCCAGAACTGGACACGAGATTCCAGGTGACACCTGACCAAAGCAGAATAGAGTGGTACTATCACTTTCCTTGACCTAGACGTTATATTCCTATTGATGCAGTCAGAATTGCATTGGCTTTTTTAGCTGCTGCGTCACACTGCTGGCTCACGTTCAGCGTGTGGTCTGCTAAGGTGGCCTCTCTCTTGTCTCTGTGTGGGGAAGAGTTTGCGGTGCTGATAAATTGGGGTACGAACCATCCTTAGCTGGCCAGGCCGTGGCTGGAGGAGGAGGAGGAGGAGGACCAGAGGTGGGTTTTTAAAAGGCTGAGCAGCCTCATGAGAGCCACCGAGAGGGACGCTTCCCTTGGAAAAGAAGTGGGCGGTGACAGGGATTGGAGAAACTTGCAGATGACCAAATCTATGAACGTTAAACCGACAAATGTGGAGGCCCGACTGCACTATTATTCCACTTTCAACATCCTACGGAATCCTGGGGTTTGCGGTTTAAGGAGGAGCGTTTAGAGGGCCTCAGTAAACTACAAACCCCAGAATGCCACGGGCTGTTGAAAGTGGGATGATAGCACCATAACAGCATAGTGCAGAAATGGCGATGGTTAGGAACTGCTTTGCATGCGGCCCCGATCAATGCCAAGGACATTTGGCAACCTCTCCCTCGCTCCCCGCCTTTTCAGAAAGCTTTCTTGGCTGCCGGCTGCCGTGGGACGCCTTCCAGCATCTGCTAACCCACCTTTTCTCCTTGGCAAGCCGCCCGAGTGTGTCCCGGGAAGGAAATAAAGGCCGCCCTCTGTTCTCCCTCTTTCCCTCTTCCAACCTTTACGCCAAGGTTGCAGCCAGACCCGTCGAGGGACATTTGACGGCTGCAAAAGCACAAAAATGTGTGCCGTCCGATAGATTTTCCTCCGAGCTGGTAAAACGCCCAGTCGCCGGCGGCGCGCGCTGAAGTCTCGTGTCCCCTGCAATCGACAAACTCAAGACTTAAACTGCAATGTTTATTTGCGGCGAAGTGAGCAACACAGCACACTTCGTTCGACGTGGCTGAGACGACAGCATGCGCGGTGGTTACGGGTTTTATACCTTCTCGGACAAATGTGGGCTCGCCGAGCTGTGATTGGGGAGGACCGTAATTCTCGCACCATCCCGCCAATCTAGACGTTTTTCCAGACCCTCGGTTGTTTGTACAGCGACCCCTCCGCTTTTGCAAGGATTCAGGGTGCGGAACCCTTGCGAAAGTAGGAAAACCTTGTGGGGGGGAAAAAAAACCCTTGTGAAAAATCCCTTGTGAAAAAACCTGGTGAAAAATGTGTGAAAACCCTTGTGGAAAACCTTGTGGGGAAAAAAAAACCTTGTGAAAATGGAAAAACCACAAATAACTCCCTCCCCATACTCCCACTCCCTTGCCTTTGGCCTTGGTGTGCATTTTGTGCACCGTCTGGAAGAAGTTCCTCCCTCCTTATGTCGGACATTTCCAGTTCTCATGACACCTTTTCGATACTTTGAATCTTCTCCCCCTTGAGACGTGGTAGCGGCGAGCAATAAAGCAATTGGCCGTTTGATAGCCGAGATTAATTAAGAGCCGTTAGCTTTGCAAAAGACCCGTTCTTGACGGAACGGTAAGCCCCTAGAGGTACTTTGTTGATCTGGGGGAACCCAATGGCCCTCATTTTTGGGTTCTCCAAATGGGGGGACATCTAGCTATGGGGGCTATCGTGGTGCACCAAAATGCCATTGGATCCAACTAAATTTTCCTTTCCTCCCTCATTTCTCCGTAATCCCTGGGATGACCTCGACGGGGCTGGCCCCTTCCAGAACAAGCTTCGAGCCGGGTAAGTTTTCTTAAAATGGAAACCGCTGATGGGTTCCGAACATGGCGTTTCTGTCCAGTTTCTAATCCTCCTCTTTCTAAATAAAGAAGCCGTGATTGAGTAGCCCCTTTGAGGTCTGTGTGTGTTGCGTTTCTTTTCGTGCGTATAGTGTGTTTTCTGGCGTGCGTTTTTCTGTGTGCTCTGAGCTACCTAGTACCGTGTGCAATTTTCGCATTGCAAGTTGCGTGGTGCGTTTCGGGTTATTTTTTGCTGACGTAAACCGGGGCTGGATTATCGAACAGGTTAAAAACGTCACAGCCAAAGGGCTTGGGGAAAAAACTGAAGGACAATACTATTAAAATAAGAGTCATACCTTGTAAAATGGGTTGTTTGGTAGAATTCCTCCAGAAGGTATTCATAGCCCCTTGTTTGTGGGACCCTGAGACCTTTGACAATTTTCAGACGGTCTCCGAAAAGTCAGAGAACCATTGCGCTGTATCGCAACGGGCGGCCAGGAGAGGGTCCGTGGGCCAGTCTTCCGCTTCACGGATTGACCCCATCATGGGGTTTTCTTGGCATAATTTGTTCCAAGGAGGTTTGCCTCTGCCTTCCTCTGAGGCCGAGAGAGTGTGGACTTGGCCAAGGTCACCCAGTGGGTTTCCATGGCTGAGCAGGGAATCGAATCCTGGTCTCCAGGGTTGCAGTTTAACGCTCAAACCATTATTACGCCGTGCTGGATCTCCGTTACATTTCTATCCCGTCCTCGTGTCGAAAGATCTCAAGGCAGCACCCAAGTCGGATCCACGCCAACTATCTAAAACCATTTAAAATAATTCTAATTGACCGTAATTTGCTATCTGTTGTATGTCGTGCCCCTTCAAGTCATTTCCAGCCTTAAAGGTGACGCCATTATGGGGTTTTCTTGGCCAGAGAGGGCTGGTGGTGACTTTCCTCTGAGGCTGAGAGAGTGTGGCTCGTGGGTTTCCACGGCCGAGCAGGGATTCGAATGCCGGTCTCCCGACGTCCAACATAAAACATTACCCTGCTCTGGCTCTCCGAAGGGGTCGAGGGCCACCTAACCGGCCTTGTGGGTCCCCGTTTGGCCCGCAGGCTTCTTCTTACCCACCCCGGGTGTCGATTATTTTTTAAAATCTGTCCGGCCGATGAGACTCTCCTTCCTTCCTTCCGGCAAGGCAGAGGTTAAGGCCTTGGAAGTAAACAGCCGGGGCTTGTTTCTGATGGGGATTTTCCATTGCTGTCATGCCTCATTATCTCCCCAAAGGGGCCCAGCCGGATTCCTTTCAAGTCCACAGGCTGAGCCGGAGTTATTCAGCTGTTGTTTCAATTTCAGCCACTGTGCAAACATTTCGGTCGAGGCCTTGGCTCCGAAGGGGCCCCCCTCCTCGTTATCTAGCAGAGCTGTGTTTGCTCGGTGCGTTCGAATTCCCGCTCGGCCACGGCAACCTAAGCAGGGCCCTAGGGGGAGTCACACTCTCTCAGCCTCAGAAAAAGGACAGAGCAACACTCCCCTGGCCAGCAAGAACCAGAGAGGTGTTGTGGTATCCACCGGTACGGAGCCAGCATGGTTTGAGTGCTGGATTATGACTCTGAGAGATCAGGGTTCAAATGCACGGAAAACCACCGGATGGGAACCTAGGGAAGTCACACTGTCTCAGCCTCAGAGATCAGAGAATCCCAGGATGCGGCCACCATAAAGCAAGGGAGGCCTGAAGGCGCATAACACAAGAGCCAATGTGGGGTAGTGATTTGAGTGTTAGGTTAAGACTCTGGCCCAGGAGTCTGGGCTAGGACACTCTCTCAGCCTCAGAGTCAAGGCAAGGCAAACGAGTTGAAACCATTTAAAACAATAAGATACTAATAAAATGAGTAATAAAATAAAAGAAGTAGGTTCAAGCAGAATAAACCAGGTGGCTAAGGGATTCTGGGAGTTGTAGCTGAGAAGAGGAACTCCCCTCTCCAAGTTTGCATAGAGGGCTTTAAAGACTAAAAATCCATGCTTTGAATTAGTCCTAGAAACTTAATTTGGAGGCTTTGACGTGGGAACCGTTCTCGGCTGAATGTGTGACGCTGTTTTGGTTTGAGTGAAATTTTCTGGAAATTTTCTGCCTCCAAAGCTGTTTTGGTTAATTCCGTGCTCTCTTCTCCTCCCAAGAGCAATTCCGCCTCTCCTCCCGAAAGCCTGCAAGAGGAAGACCAGGTGGACGGCCTGGGGGCAAAGCCGAAGCACGACGGGAAGGAAGAGGTGGGGCGTTACGTAAGTACCACTTCCAGGTCGAACCGGGGGAAAAAAAAGAGATTTCTGCCAAATCTTCAAAACTAGCAACAGGCACATGTGAAAGGAAGCAACCAGCTTGGATCGGCCTTGGATCAGCACGGCTGGCCCTCCGTATGCACGGATTCTGCATTCGAATCATGGCTTGAAAATATTCGGGGGGGGGTCCAAAAACTAACCTTGATTTTCCTCCGTGCCGAACATTACATGGGGATATTGGTAGATTCTTGCCCTATTCTCTGGCTCTCCAAAACTCATTCAAGTTCCTTGCAATTTTATATAAGGGATGCCATTTCACTCCACCGTTGTATATAACAGGACTTGAGCATCCGTGGATTTTGGTATCCCCGGTGCCTCCCGAGGGCTCGCTGGACATGAAATCAGTTTGGACCTTCTGGAGACCGCAGGAAGGCTTATCCCAAAACGCATTTCGACATTTGTCCTTCCAACGGCCTTTGTATACTTTGCACTTCTCCCTGTTGAAATTCCTTTTGTTGGTTTTGTACGTAGCAACTGGAAAGATTACAACTTGGATGATTCCAACTTTTGTTCCAGTCGTGTAGGGACGGGAGCGTGACGGAGGCGGTTCGCCCTAGGCGGCAATGTTTTCGGGGTGTCCCGGCCCGTAGCCACGCCCCCCACATCCTGGCCACGCCCACACACACCACCGCCATAGCCCGCCCTCCCGCCACCCCCTCCGCACACTCCAAGCTCCGCCACTGTTTGGTTCTACTGAAGGAAGCAAATCACACTCTGTTCTGACGAAAGCAGAATAGAGGGGGACTATCACTTTCCTTGACCTAGAAACTATACTTCTATTGATGCAGCCAAGAATCGCATTGGCTGTTCTAGCTGCCACATCACACTGCTGGCTCGTGTTCCGCTTGTGTTCTACCAAGACTCCCAGATTCTTTGCACACGTACTGTGGTCAAGCCGGGTGTCACCCATCCTAATCCTTCTCCCGTCCTCAGGGAGATGGGATAAGGAATATTCAATCTAGTCTGCTTGCTTATAGCCAGAAGTTGGATGCAGAGGAGGGTGGAAGGTGAGCCCTGGTTGCCGCAAGTACCGGGAGCGAAGGAGGAAGCTCGCTAACCCATGGACAGTCTTTGCAAGTTTCGGCAACAGAGCGACTGCAGATTTTTGCCCGCTGCTGCTCACCTACCTGAGCTAGACATTTGCCCCTGGCCCTTTTCTTTTGCCTTTCCCCACCGGAAAGGACCCACAAAAACTGGACATCCGGCAACCCTCTTGTCACGTTGCTTTAGGGCGGCAGCTGAAACATGGCCGAATTTGAGTGTTTTTAGGGAGACAGACAGTAATAGAAGGCAAAGGGAGCCAAACTGCTGTTTGGAGAGATGGTTTGGGTGGATTTTGACGGGGCTTTTCTCCGTTTAAGAAAGAAGGAGGGTCTGAGCAAGTTGGGGGCCGCAAACCAGTGTTTCAGGGGCCCAAATGCAGCAGACAGATGGTTTTCCCCTTCTATCAGTGATGGGAATTAGAGTTGGAGAAACATGTATGATTTCCTCGTCAGGTAAAACCACTTCCAAACAGAAAAGGTGACACTTTGCGATGGGGAACAACACCACCGCATCCCAAATGGGAAGGGATTTAAAACAGGGCAGCCCGGAGGTTTATTATGGGATGCCTCTAAGCCTCAGTTCTGGATCCTGATGCGTGTTTTCTTTCTTTCTCTTCTTTTTTCCCTTATATCTGTCTGTGTTTATTTTGGCAGGAGAGCGACGAGGGAGAGAAAAGCGATTACAACCTCGTGGTGGATGAGGTGAGTGCGTGAGGTTTGTGGGAAGGTTTTTAGTTTTACTTTTTCCCCTTCCTTTGCGCCTGAGGTGGAAGCGTTTCTCCCTGGAGGAGAAGAGAATTAAATTATGCAAGGCCTTTGCAACACGGCGGCGACAGCAGCAGCGGCGGAGGGGGAAATTTTTGCATAATTCACACAGGGTGCAGAGTTCATGGCTGGGGGTCGTCGGAGAAGAATTTTTTCTTAAAAAGAAAGAGAAAGAGACGGCCACACACGGGATTTTGCTTTTCGTTCCGACCCCTTGCGGTCACCTCCTCGCCGGAGCACGGCTTCCAAAAATGCAAAATAGATTTTAAGTTTTGTATATAAAACTATGGTTTGCCCTTAAAGAAATGGTCATGCCACGACATTTGGTCGTCCTGATGCAAAGGAGGACAAGAGGCTACTATTAGAACAGAACAGAGAGGAATGGAAGGGTTCCCAATTGGCAAGGAGGTCAGGCAAGGCTGTGTTTTATCACCCTGTCTGAACATGTGCAGAAAGCATGAACGTGTACGGAACATGTACAGAACATATACAGAAAGCAGGAGCATGTACAGAAAGCTGGATTAGACTGAACATGTACAGAAAGCAGGATTAGACTGGGAGGAAGGAGGCGTGGAAATTGGAGGAAGGAAACTGGCGATTTAAGATACGCAGATGACGCCGTGCTACTAGCAAAAAATAGCAAAGACTTGGAACAATCACCGGAGCAAGCCAAGACAGTAAGTGCAAAGGCAGCTTTGCCGTTGAACGTTAAGAACACAAAAATAACGACCACAGATGATTTATCTGTAGGATTTTCCCTACCTTGGCTCAGTCGGGAATCAGAATGGAGGCTGCGGTCAAGAAATCAGAAGAAGGCTTGGACTTGGAAGGGCGGCTAGGAAGCAACTAGACGGGATCCTGAAAAGGAAAGATATATCGTTGAATGCTAAAGTTAGTATTGTCCATGCCGTCGTATTTCCAATTTCTGTGTATGGTTGTGAAAGCTGGACAGTGAAGAATGATAGGAAGAAAATCAAGTCCATCGAAATGTGGTGCTGGAAGAGAGTTCTGCGGATATCCTGGACGGCTAAACAGACAGAAGAATGGGTCCGAGAGCTTGAACTCAAGCCGAGATGACCGAACTGAGGCTGTCGTACTTTGGCCGTATCACGGGAAGACCTGAGTCCCTAGAAAAGACAACAAGGCCCGGGAAGATGGAAGGTGGTAGGAAAAGACGGAGAGACTCAATGAAAAAAAGACATGTCTCTGAATTTGCAGGGCGGTTGAGGATACAGGGCAACTTGGAAGCATCTCATTCATAGAGCAGCCGTAAGTTGAAATCAACTTGATGGCTGTTCACAACAACAGTAGGAGGGAACATAGAGAAATATGGGATAGAAATATCTGCGTGTCTTCCCCTCCCTTCCGGTCGTTAAATTTGTTTGGCACGTTTTCCAATTTCTTTCTTTCTATCCTCTCTGTACTTCTATGGATTCAGGCTACTGTTCATAGTCCCCCCCTCTCACAGCAACAGCCCTGAGAGGTAGGTCAGGCTGAGAAAGTGGGAATTATGGAGTCAAGGGTCCATAATGGGGACTGGAAGCAGGGTCTCCCATGCCCCATGGGACACCACGCAACCCCATGTATATCTGTCTAGCTGAGCGGTTCTCAACCTTTGGTCTCCCGATACGTTGGGCTTCCGTTCCCAGCGGTCCCAGTCAGCATAGGCAAGGGCCCAGAATTCTGGGATCTGAAGTCCCAAGTATCTCGAAGCCCAAAGAGAGAGAGCCAAATGAATCTGGAAAAAGGGTTTCTAGCATTGCCGTTTCCGTACGCCTGGCGTCTTTGCTTTGCTTTCTTTCCTACCTAGGATCCCCCTTCCGAACACGATAGTCCCGTCTGCGCCTCGGCCGTGAAGCTCTTGCCTGCTCGGAGGGAGATCCCGGACAGCCCCGCCTCGCTGGCGTCCAGTCGGAGCCCCACGCCGCTGAAAGGAAAGGACCAGAATTTGGTAAGCTAAAGGTCTGTGGCTTCACTGCCTTAGAGATGAGCTCGAGATGCCAGAACTCGGGGCCTGGCCTGGAGTCTCCAGTTTTCATGGAGAGCAAGGTACAAATCCCCCCCCCCTTTTGTGCGGGGAAGCTTGGCACCCAAACTTGCTCCGTCTCTATATGGCATCCCTTCAAATATTGAAACATCGGGTTTTTAAACAGCGACTAGATGGCCATCTGTCAGGAATGCTTTGATTGTGTCTTCCCGCACGGCAGAATGGTGTTGGACTGGATGGCCACTGGGCCCTCTTCCGGCTCTATGATTGTCAGTTCTTGCACTTTAATCCAGTTGTCCTCTGGGCGCGTGCAGAGGTGAGGTGGAGAACGAGGGGAGTCAAATCCACTCCCCACCCCGTCCGTCGGTTCTTTCCTTCCCCGGCACGGCATTTGACAGAGGGATCGATACCCTCTTCTCCGCTCGCGGCTTCCCTTTCGCCCTGATGTTTCAATTCGGAGAGCTCGGCTGTCTGGGAAGGCAATCGATGGCTTTTGCATGGTTCAAAACAGTGGCGGTGCGTGTGTTTTTATACCTAGGAAAGGGATGGGAGAGAAAGAAAGAGAGGGCGAGAGAGTGAATGCAGAGAAGAAAAAGGAAAAACCACAGAGAGAGAGAGAGAGAGAGAGAGATTATTGCAATTCTTGGTGCTCTCCATTAAGGAGGAAAAAAAGAAATCTTTGCCCTTCCAGCGGCCCGTCCACCCAGGTGGTACCCAAGTCTCCGCTCTTCTGCTTCGCCAGCCGTCTTCCCTCCCTCTCTCCTCTCCTCTGCCGCCCCTGGAAGCCTGTGCTAATAGCAATTAATTATACATTAAAACCCTCCCGGGAATTCAAAGCCCCTGGTGGGCACTGAGCCATGTTGCCGGGGTCGTGGATTTGATGGGAGGGAGAAGGGGAGGAGGGAGAGATGCAGAAGATCAAGAGAAAAAAACGGGGAGAGAATTGACTGAGGAAGGAACCGGCAAAATGTGGAACGGAGCATCCAAAGCGGACCGCTGCCAGGTTGGATGCAGCCTTGAGTTTCTCCCTGGAGTCCCTCGTTGTTAAAATCAAAGAACGCTGCTGAGAATTAGAGTTTCCCAGGGTGGTAGCCCTTTGGGGGAAATGCTATAACAGCTAAAACTATTAGGAAGCGGACTTCTTTTAGCAGAGTAGCAGGAAAAAGCATGTCCCAATCTCTGTGTGGCTTCCCTGAACTGAGACAGGCTTAGAAAGCAAAACAAGGCAGGCAGTTTCAGGTTCCAAACTTAGAAAAGTTTACAAAGGCATTTTACAATCCCATAAGCACTAGAAAGCCTAGATCCTAACAAGCTAACAAAAAGGTAAGATAGTAGCTTCGTTCTTAACTCACCATCTTCTTGGTGGAGAGGCGAAGGATGGTCAGAGGGGAGGAAGTAGAAGCAAAATGGCAAAGAGAGAAAAGAGAGAGAGACAGGAATTAAATCAGTTTAATTCTATGGTATAGGCAGACCATCAGGTCTTCTTGGGTACCACAGTCCAGAGGAGAGCATTGGAACTCTTTAACAGAGGATTCCAAGTCCCACACCAAACTACAGATTCCAAGATTCAGGCAGTCAGAGTGTTGTCGAAGGGCCATAACGCTGCGGTATGGACACAACGCGTGTCGACATTTTTAAAGGTGATTTCTTGAAGTCTCTCTGTTTCAGAGCGATGCCGGCTCCGCCGTCTGTAAGCTGGCCAACCTCTCTCCACCTCCCGAATCCTTAACTCCCGGTCCTGGTCCGAGCTGCACCACTCAAGTCCAGCACCTCTCTAAACCATCCACCACAGATGCCATCAGTAAGTATAAGTGTGTGTCTTTGTGTGTACATACAGGCATGGCTCAGTTAACAAAGCCTCTAAGAGTGAAGCCGTCTTTTGATACCTGTCCAGATCCTTTTTCTCTGCCCAGCTGGGGTTTTTCTTAGCAGCATCAGCACTGGGGGATGGTGAAGGAGGGCTAGAGAAACACAGAGCTCCATCATGGAGAAAACGGGATTTTGCTTGAGCTGATCCTACTGTAGCTGTGTCTGCCTGCTTACAAGAGGCCAATAAACAGCGGCTGCCTCCAGAATCCCTTATTGAACAGATGCGAACGGCAAGAGAGAGCAAAAAATATTAAAAATAGGTATAGAAACCATTTGGTAAAGGTATCCAGAACTCAGAATGCAAGTTTCGTCTACGAAGCCTGATCTAACAAGGTCTGAATGTAAATTGCAGCGTAGGCCTTCTCGTTAATTAATTAATTAACAAGTAATACGAGGCCATGGTTTGGTGTTCAGGGATGATGATGATTTTACGTTTGTCTGGAATCATTCCAACGAAAATATTATAATAGGAGGGTGTGCATTTAAGCCAAGTCTTGGTGGTCTGTGGCAACAAAAGATTTTTAAAGGGGGTCTATGGTAAAGAAAAGGTATAGACCGGCGGTTCATAATAGGAGATGTTTTCGTAGATTCTTAGAGTTGGAAGGGGCCCCGAAGGCCATCTAATCCAACCCTCAGCCATGTAGGAATGCCCAGTTAAAGTGCTCCTGAAAGGTACCCATCTAACTAATTTTTAAAGACCGCCAGAGAAGGAAAATCCACCCCCTCGGTGTCTTAATACACACCTTTGCAACCCGCTACCATTTTGTTGTGCCTCTGTGACAATAGCTAAGGATCTGTGAAGTTACACCTTGCAGAAGAATCTCACCATTTTTTAGGGCTTCCCTCCACCCTTCCTTCTCTTTTCTTTATCTCTCCGTAAGCGCTCCGGGGTCCTCTGAGCATACCCAGTTCTTTCGCGTCCTCCTTCGGGATCCTGCCCCACACGGCTCTGAACGGCGAGCTCTCCGCGCCCAGCTCGTACGTCAGCATCCACCTGTCCCCCCAGATCGGAGGGACAGTCATGTACGGACGCTCCCCTGTGGTAAGCCAAGCCCCCGATTTGGGGAACTGAATGACCTCTTGGATGCCATTTTCGGCGTACGCGGTTCCACCCGTGAGCGTGGTTTCAAACTGTTTTTAAAGTATTGATGAGTTCCGCGCCGGGAGAAAGGCGGCTTACTGGGAGGCTCAACCCGGATATCTCTTTGGTTCCTTACAGGTGGCCTTTGAATCTCACCCGCATTTGCGTGGTTCGGCTATATCCGCTTCCTTGCCTGCCGTCCCGGGTAGCAAGCCGTAAGTGCCACCTGAGACGACAACACATTTTTGGGAGGTATCGGGACTTTTGGTGGGACACAGCCAGCACCTCTCCCTAGAGACCTCTTGAATTTACCCGACGAGGATGTCGCAGGACGTCTGCAGAACCGACAAAGCGGCAGATTCCAAATAATTGCGCCCCCCAATGCTATTCCAAGTGTTGCTGGACTTGAAGTCCCATCCAGCGTGGCAGGCGTAAAAGGACGGTGGTGTTCGGAATAGAAATGAGCCCGGAAAAATGGAAAGCAGTAGGGAAAGAGGAAGACGGCATTGCGGGTCAAGGAGGGCCATGGCTGCCGTGAGCTTTGCAAGGCCTGAGCTTTGCAAGACCTGAGCTGCACGGCTGCTGACGAGGACTTTCAGAAGTCTTCCATTCATAGCCGCACCATAAGTGGAAATTGACTTGGCAGCTATTGACAACAATTCTGCATAAGCAGATACCATTCCACATCTAAACATGGTTGGTGGTTTTGGTTCCCAACAGGGCATAATCCTACAGGAGGATGATGGGAATTAGAGTAGAAAATAGCTGGAGCCCCCCCAGTTTCCGACCCCTGCTGCCTATCGTTGCTGCCCCTAAGCCTTTTTTGTTAAGAGTTTCCTAGGGTGTTAGCCCTTTGGGGGAAATTCTATGAAAACTAAAGCTGTTAGGGATTAGCTTTCTTTTAGCAGAGTGGCAGAAAAAGCATGTCACAATCTCTGTGTGGCTTCCCTGCATCGGAGGCTGACTAGAAAGCAAAAACAAGGCAGGCAGTTTCAGAGAGTGCAAACCAGGCAAGATGATGGGAGTTGGAGTGTAAAATAGCTGCAGGGTCCCCCAGTTTCCAACCCCTGCTGTCTATCATTTATGTGTCTTAAAAATGTCTGACTTTCTCCCCTCCTTCCCAGGGCCTACTCCTTCCACGTGAGCGCCGATGGGCAAATGCAGCCGGTCCCCTTCCCACCCGACGCCCTGATTGGCACGGGCATCCCCCGCCACGCCCGCCAGCTCCACACCCTCACCCACGGCGAGGTGGTTTGTGCCGTCACCATCAGCAACTCCACCCAGCATGTCTACACGGGCGGGAAGGGCTGCGTCAAGGTCTGGGATGTGGGCCAGCCGGGCACCAAGACCCCCGTGGCCCAGCTCGACTGCTTGGTAAGCGGAGCGGGACCCCCTGTTCCTTTCAGAAGCATCGTGCCATTTTTCTACTCTCCAGCCTCCCCAATTCCCTCCAGCCTCATTTATATGGCTTTTTCCGCACCTTTCAAACTTCTCTGCTTGCTTCTTCAATAGCTGCATTGATATTTCTTTGAAGCAAGGTCCTCTTTGCACCTTCCTTGCTGTTGACAAAGGGCAAGAATCCCATGACCCTCTCGATTTTCTTGGATTGCGGTTCCCCTCATTCCTCACCATTGGCCATGCCAGCTGGGACTTGAAGTCAATCTACCTCTTTGGGGCCACAGGATTCCTGCCCCCGTTTTTGAGGGCTTTGAGTTGCTAGGCCAAAATGTGGGCAACTTGGGGAGGGGAATGAGTCTACCTGTTGAATTTCTGATTTCAAGCGTTGCTGTGGCCCTGGGTGTGCATCTAGTTGTGTCTTTACCTGTTGAATTTCTGTTTGCAAGCACAGCTGCACCTCTGGCTGTATGTCAGGTTGTGTCTTGTTGAATTTCTGTTTGCAAGCACAGCTGGGGCCTCTGCCTATGTGTCTAATTATGTCTTTACCTGTCGAATTTCTGTTTGCAAGCACTGCTGGGCCTCTGGCTGGGTTGCGTCTTTACCTGCTGAACTTCTGCTTGCAGGGGCTTTGAGCTGCTAGGCAAAAAAGGCAGGCAGCTTGGCAAGAGGAATGAGTCTACCTGTTGCATTTCTGCCTGCAAGCATCATTGGACTGCGGGGCTGCTTGTGTCTTGACGGGTTGAATTTTTCCTTGCAAGCACGGCTAAGAGATCTGGCTGTGTCTTTGCTGGGTGAATTTCTGCTTGCGTGCCCTGCTGGGTTTTCCTGATTTCTAATTTCAAGGGCGGTGTGTCTTTGCTGGTTGAATTTCTCCTTGCGAAGCATGGCTAGATCTCTCGCTGCACGTGTGGCTGTGCCCTTGACGGCTGGATTTCTCCTTGCAAGCATATCACCGTTGCCCCATCCGTCTGGTTGGAGCCGGACCCTCCATAGCCCGTTTGCTTCTCTTTCTCTCCAGAATCGAGAGAACTACATCCGGTCCTGTAAGCTCCTTCCGGACGGCCGCAGCCTGATTGTGGGCGGGGAGGCCAGCACCCTCTCCATCTGGGACCTGGCGGCCCCCACTCCCCGGATCAAGGCGGAACTGACCTCTTCGGCCCCGGCTTGTTACGCCTTGGCTATTAGCCCGGACGCCAAAGTCTGCTTCTCTTGCTGCAGCGACGGCAACATTGTGGTGTGGGATCTGCAGAATCAAACTATGGTCAGGTAAAGGCCCCGTGATGTCTCTCCTTGCCAGGCTGGGCCGCCCAGTTGCAACCCCGGGTCCCTGTTACTCGCTTGGCCATTCCTCCCACCAACCTTAACCCTACTGGATTGGGTACTTAGATCTCCAGAGAACCCTTCAATCTCCTTTCAGTCTTCTCCCTACCTCTGGGCCATCTTTTCCCCAAAACCTCAAGACCTGCGATAATCCTGACGGGGCAACCCCGATCAGGGTGTGGGGAAGAATGAATGCAAAGCAAGAATGCTGTCCCCTCCAAACAAGGTTTTTCCTTCCTTCTCCGCATTGCTAGCATTGCAATAAGTTAAAACTTCCGTCGTTGGGGTTTCTCGGTTTTGGGCACCCAAAGAAATGTTTCGGCATCTGCAAAAAAGGGGCCGAGAAAGTAACCTGGGGAATATGAAGATAGCCAGTCAAAGATTCCTAGGTGTGGATGCTTTTCAACATCTTGCCTTCTGCAAGGCTAGAAACTGGGAGATCGAAGGGAGATTTTGTGATAGTTAAAGCAGCATCCAATGCCTACGTGCAGATAAAATCGTAAACAGGTCCAACATACCGGTGGTTTATCCTTCTGCAGTTTCAGTTACCTGCCTTCAACCACGATGTGAAAATGTGGATTCCAGAAATAAACAATTCATAAGTTTTAAGCTGCGTGTGGTTATGAGCAATGCGATGAAATCTCACATGCCCCGCTCAAGATGTGAATCGTCGCTTTGCCTGAATGTATCCACGCTGTATACACGACCTGCCCCTTAGTTGCTTAGAATGAAATGTATAGGGGGAAAAACATAGTATGTATAGGGTTGGGTACTATCTGAGGTTTTAGGCATCGACTGTCGGTCTTGGAATACCTCTTCCGCGGATAAAGTGTGATTGGTGTCGTTTGATTCTCACTTCTACAGGCAGTTCCAGGGACACACGGACGGGGCCAGCTGTATCGACATCTCCAACTACGGCACCAAACTCTGGACAGGGGGCTTGGACAACACCGTCCGGTGTTGGGACCTTCGGGAAGGCCGGCAGCTTCAGCAACACGATTTCAGCTCCCAGGTGACCCAAGGGCAGAGCTTTGGAAAGGGTGGTGTCTTTTTTTTTGAAAAAAGGTGGCTCAGAACTCTATCGCGGTATTCGAAGAGGGAATGGGCTTGTTTTCCGCTGCTCCAGAGACTAGGACAAGGAGCAATGGATTCAAGGTGCAGGAAAGGAGATTCCACCTGAACCTCAGGAAGAACTTCCTGACGGTCAGAGCTGTCCGGCAGTGGAATCGGCTGCCTCCATGGAGTGTGGTGGAGTCTCCTCCTTCTTTGGAGGTTTTTAAGCAGAGGCTGGATGGCCCTCTGTCAGGAATGCTTTGATAGGTGTTCCTGCATAGCAGGGGGTTGGACTGGATGGCCCCGGGGGTCCCTTCCAACTCTAGGATTCTACAACTTCCACCGTGGATGGAAGAAATGTGACTCCCATAATCCCATAAAGGATTATGGGCGTCACATTTCTGACCTCTGCTGACATTCCACTTTATCATGGGATACATCTTAAATCTCAGCTCTTTTCCCCTCCTCTTCTCCAAATCCTCAGATTTTTTCCCTTGGCTACTGCCCGACGGGTGAATGGCTGGCAGTCGGGATGGAGAGCAGCAACGTGGAAATCCTGCATGTGACGAAAGCGGAGAAGTACCAACTCCATCTTCACGAGAGCTGTGTCCTCTCTCTCAAGTTTGCCTCCTGTGGTAGGTGTGTCAGCTCCCGTAAGGGTTAAAAAAAGAAGAAAACTGGTTTATGACACTGTTGTAGTGGCCTCAGGGCTTGTGGGGTTGAAGATCCAGGAGACTTTGATGAGCAGGAACGATGGCATCATCGGATGCCCACCCTTGGACTTCCCTGTTCTCTCTGCTTTTAGCTATAAGCGATCCATTTATTCATCCATCGCCTTATTTATGCAGTTGTTGCTGTGTGCCTTTGCAGAATGGTAGAACTGAAAGATGCCACAAAGGCCAACTTCCTGCCATGCAAGAATACATCATCAAAGCATCCCCGGCAGATGGCCATCCAGCCTCTGTCTAGAAACCTCCAAAGAGTCATTTCCAACGTTTGGTGACCCTGAGACCCTGTTGAGAGCCAGCATTCTGTAGCGTTTTGAGCCTTGGCCTAAGACCCCGAAGACCAGGGTTGGATCTGCTGCTTGATCATGGACTTTGGGCACATCACATACTCTCAGCCCCAAGAAAACCCTGTAATAAGTTCATCTTAGGGTCACCATATGTCAGAAACAACTTGAAGGCTCGCAACGACAACAACAAGACCCTATTATGGGTTTTTCTGGGGGCTGAGAGTGTGTGACATGCCCAAATTCACCCAGCGGGTTTCCATGGCTGAGCGGGGAATCAAACCCTGGTCTCTAGTCCAATTCTCAAACCACTATCATGCTGGCTCTTTAGCATTAGTCCTCTCTTACTTGTGGTTTTGCTTTCCATGGCATCAGTTATTTGTGGTCAACCTCTTCCTTCCTAGACTCGCCTTTCTCCTTCTCATCTTTTGCCCAGATCTGTCCCGCAGCATGGCCCCACATACTCCAGGTCTTGCCACCCACACCTTGTCTGTCTGCCCGGTGCCCACTTTAACCGCCCCTCTGCCAACCCCAGGAACGGCTCCGGCATCCCCGACAGTAGCCCTCTAGCTCCACAGGGACCAGAGAGAGGCTTCATGCAATCTGTGCGGTCCCTGTGGAGCTAGAAGGCTACTTCATTTGCCGGTATAGGGTTCAGTGCTATCTATGGTTTCAGGCATCCATGGGCAATCTTAGAACATATCCCCCGTGGATAAGGGGGGACTACCATACCCTCCTTTTCTCCCAGACTGAGCCAAGGCTTACAAAAAGTCAGAAAAGAAATTGCAGTCAAAACACCTAGTTAAAAACACATTCGCTCAAAGAGAGGCCGATTTGCTGTATGTAAATGCATTATTACTAGCTCTTACTGACTTAACCGCAACCTGAAGTCGAACTCACTGTGTAGTTTTTCTCGGCAAGGTATATTCAGGGGGGCTTTGCCATGGCAGAAAGAGTGGGATTTGCCCAGGGGTACCCAGTGGGTTTCCATTGTCGGCCTGGGATTCAAATTCTGGTCTCCCTAACTACTAAAAACACTAACTACACTGGCTCAGTATTCCTCCTGTAAACGGTGATGGCTTGGCCAGGATCTTCTTGTCTTTGGGCAGGCAAGACTGGCGGTCTTTTTTTTAACTCCTGCAACTCCCATCATCAAGAACCAGTCAGAGCCAACATTGAGGGACGATGGGAGTTGCAGTCCAGCATTTGGAAGGCCGGTAGTTTCCTGCTCTTACATACAATGGGCCCTCGCGTTGAACCCCAGCTATATTTCAATTTCAGAGGGAGAGCTTTTTGAAGGACCGAACAGTTTTGCTGGGGTGGAGAAGTGCCCGTCTTAATTCTGCAATTTTTCTTGTAAAGGTACGCAGTTCAAATCACCGCACTAATTTTTTTTTCCTCCCTGGATCCTTTTTCCTCTCTTCCCTGCAGGAAAATGGTTTATCAGCACCGGCAAAGACAACCTGCTGAATGCGTGGAGGACACCGTATGGAGCGAGCATCTTCCAGGTAACCACGGAGGTGGGAAACTGGGGTGCTGATGTGGGACCGTGAGGCTTTGGAAAATAGCCCAGAACGTGGCGAGCGAAGCAAAGCGCCTCTTCAAAATTTGCTGAATGGCCTCTCTTCCAATTTAATGCTTCTGGGGTTCCATGAATCATAGAAGCCTAGAGTTGGAAGAGACCTCCGGGGCCATCCAGTCCAACTCCCTTCTGCCGTGCAGCAACACCCATCAAAGCATTCCCAACAGACGGCCCTCCAGCCTCTGCTTAAAAATCTCCAAAGAAGGAGACTCCACCACACTCCATGGAGGCAGCAGATTCTGCTACCAGACAGCTCGGACCCTCAGCAAGTTCTTCCTGAGGTTCAGGTGGAATCCCCTTTCCTGCACCTGGAATCCATTGCTCCTTGTCCTAGTCTCTGGAGCGGCAGAAAACAAGCCCGCTCCCTCCTCGATGTGACATCCCTTCAAATATTTAAACATGCCCCCTCTGAACCTTCTCTTCTGCAGACTAGACATCCCCAGCTCCCTCAGCCGCTCCTCGTAGGGCTTCGTGGCTTCCAGACCCTCCACCATTTTGGTCGCCCTCCTCTGGACAGCTTGTCCCTACCCTTCTTGAATTGAGGTGCCCAGAACTGGACGCAGGATTCCAAATGAGGGCTAACCAAGGCAGAACAGAGTGGTACCATTACCGCTCTATTTCAGCAGACGTTGCTTGTCACACGCAACAGGGCTGACACTCCCTCTTCCACACAACCATTAATGGTACAGAATCTTTCTCTGGTTTTTACTCCGGCAACCCTGGTGACATACACGAGAGTCCGCCCTCTGTACACCTGGGCACCTCTCTTTTCTGGGTCGTCGTGCAGGTTGCAATTCTCTTTTTCCCTCTGCCGTGACCAACGCTCCCCCAGGACTCGTGGTTTGGCGGAGGACACTCACCCGGACGGCCGTTACGTGGCTGGTGCGGAGCGTCGAGGATCGGCTCAGCATCCGGCCGTGCCCCGCAGCTGGGCACGGACCGATGGCATGGTCTGCTGAGACTCCAGCAGATCTCGAGGGGGAAAATGGTGTGAGCGGGGAGCGGCGGTAGAATTCCTGCAGAATTCTTATGCTCATTACTCAGTGTCGGACCCTGACCCCTGCTTTCTCTCGCTTCCTTTTGCAGGCCAAAGAATCCTCGTCTGTGCTCAGTTGCGACATCTCGGCCAACGACAAGTTCATTGTGACGGGGTCAGGAGACAAGAAGGCGACCGTTTACGAACTGGTGTATTGAGGGAGAGGCCATTCCTATCCCCTTGCTTCCGCTGGAGACCCCCCGTCTGTACCGCCCCGGATACTGTTTGGAAGCTCCCACTGCCGTATCGATGACAAAAACTTGTGCCGACCGGACGCCACAAACGAGGGACGTGACACGAATTCAGCTCCGCCAGCGTCCTCCCGGAATGCTCTTGCCACAAACGGCTTCCGCAGTTTCCAGAACTACATGGGCATTTCTGAATCTTTGCCACACCCCACAACCCAGGTGGAAACACAGCCCAACAGCCACAGCACACAGGCACAAACAGGACAATACTTATTGCAGCGCAGCACAGATGAGAAAGGGAATTGCCCAAGAGGCTGAGAGCACTTACACAGGGAAGTCTCATTAATGCGGCGAACAACTGGGGAAGGTTGCTGACCAATAAATACCAGCTACAGGGCGGACAGAAGCCCGTTGCAGACAACTGCCACTTTGGGTGGAAGCAACGCGTTCTTCTTTTGATCCTCGGCTCACGTTCCTGGAAAACCTCGACCTTTACTTTGTGTGCTAACTATGCTGCTGGGAACTCCCTTGGACTGACATCCTGAATTTATTGCTGACCTGGACTCCTGAAAGAGGAATGGCAATTGACTGTAAGTTTCTCTAAACCTTGACTGTGGCTGCTACTATAGACTTTGTCTAAGGACTGTGAACCGCGGCTGGCTTTTTAAACAGGGCACCCTTTGCAACCCCATGTGGACTAGAAACTTAAATACAGATTCTCAGGAAGGGTTCTTTTTTTCGTTTTTGTGCTTTACAGCGGAGCAGCGAGGCAGGGACAGCCCTCCACTACTGTTCTGTGTAAATGCAACACGAACTACAGGCTTGGCAAGGGAAAAAGAGTGGAAAGAATGGAGGGACTAAGCTCTTCCCTCTTTTTTTTTTTAATCCCATTGACTGGATAAGTGGCCTAGCAGAGGAAATGTCTCTAAGCCTCTCTTGGGAGGGAGGGGAATATGACCCCAACTCCACCAACATCTCAAAAAACAGAGGGGGAGCAGCACGGGGCTAGCGTTCCTTCCGCACTTCCTGAACACACTGGTTTTTAGAGTCTTTTGTTTGTTCGTTCCCTTCTCTCTTCTTTTTCTTCCGGTGCAAACAAAATAAAGCATTTTAAATCCTTCCGAATGATGGCACGCGTTTTTAGAAAATGGCAGGTGCCCACCTTCATCCAGGCGGGCCAGATCTATTGGCGATTTTGATGTCATTACGTTATTCAAGTCCTTCCCAACTTTCGGTGACCTTATCACAGGGTTTCCCGGTTGGGATTCGTTCGGGAGGGTTGCCATGGGCTTCCTCTTAGGCTGAGCCCGACTTACCCAAAGTCACCCAATGGGGTTCCATGGCTGAGAGGGGATTTGAACTCTGGTCTCTTGGAGGCCTAGTCCGACACCCAAATGGTAAAAGGCTCGGAAACCATCCCTCTGAGGAGCAGCTTTGGGGAGCTGGGTATGTTTAACTTAGAGAAGAGTAAGTTAAGAGGGGAAACGATAGCCATGCTTACGTATTTGAAGGAACGTCGCATGGACGATGGAGCAAGCGTCTTTGCGGCTGCTCCAGAGACTCGGACACAGAGCAACGGATACGAACAACAGGAAAAGAGATTACGCCTAAACATTAGGAAAAAGTTCATGATGGTAAGAGCAGTTTAGCAGTGGGATGCACTGCCCCGGAATGTGGTGAATTCTCCTCCTTTGGAGGTTTTTAAACAGAAGCTGGATGGCCGTCTGCCAAGAGTGCTTTGGTTGCATATTCCTGCATTGCAGGGGGTTGGACTGGATGCCCTTGTGGAAGTTTCCAACTCTAGGGTTTTATGATTCTTTATTGGCAGCTAGTGAAGTTCCTCAAGAACTGATGTTACAGGGTTTCCAAACGGAATTCCAACCAGCAGTCTAGCTGCCTCATACAGCTATGAGGATGGGGGGGAAAAATGAAGGCACTGCTGCCTCCCAAAGAAGAATTCGGTCCTCTCTCAGCACAATTGTCCTCTGTCCCCCAAATTTCTGGCATTGCACCCACTTAAAAGTTCACTCGAACATCTATCAATTCCATTTTAACATCCAGAGGAAGGGGGCACTTTGACCGTCTGTGCAAGATTTGTTCAGAGGGGATTTGCCCCTGCCTTCCTCTGAGGCTGAGAGAGTGTGACTTGCCCCAGGTCACGCGCCGGGTTTCCGTGACTGCGCAGAGATTTGAACCGGAGCTCAAACCACTGCAACATGCTGGCTCTGTGATCCTAGACAGACAGACTGATTCATCCCTCAACCAAGTTCTTAGTCTCCGTCGTTGCTCGACAATCCAGATCCGATGTGTTACGCGTGAAGTGTTATTGCCAAAAGGATGTTTTTTTCATTTAAGCCTCAAGAGCCAAACGGGTTAGGATGGTGCCAAGCCCGACACTACCTGTATGTTTTTATTTAAAGATTACAAAAAAGGAAAAAAAAAAAAACACATGAGAAACCGCTCTGAGGAATTTTAAGATTTGTACACACGCACGCCCACGCACGCCCACGCCAAAGAGACACAGCTGCTGCTCCCCTTGTCCTGCAAAAATAAAACCGGGGAGCCGTCAAGACTCCTTTCTCCCCCTCCGAAAAAGGCCCCCTCCGCCACCCTCGATTAGCAAAAAAAAAAGAAAGAAAAAAAAAATAGGGTGGATGGCTGGCATCCGAAGAAAATGCCTCCTATCCTCTTCGCAACGGTCTGTTTTTCCGGTTGAGTGGATTCTTTGGCTGAAAAGGGGTGGACTTTTTGCAGCGGGGAAGCTTTGAGTCCCACCTCCCAGATTCGAAACCCAGGTGCCTGCTGGGCGGCTCAGTACATGACCTCGTAGACAGAGGCTTTCTTGTCCCCGGAGCCGGTGACGATGAACTGGTCGTCCGTGGAGACGTCGCAGCTGAGGACAGAGGATGACTCCTTCGACTGGAACGACAGGGAAGAGAAGGACAAGGTAGAGACACAGTGATCTACAATGCAAGTAGGCAATTTGGAAAGGTTAGGGGGCCACGCCAGCTCCCCCAAAGATCTTGGAGGGCCACGCACCAATTTCAACGTTGTTGCCTCCAAACGCCTTCTTCTAGGGGGCACGGGAGACATTTTCATCATGGTTTTGTGCCTCTTTGAGCCATTTTAAGCTCAGGACTCAACTCTTTTAACAATAGGAAGTGAGCAGAAGTCACCTGTTCTAAAAAAAAAAGCCCTCTCCTGGGTCTAAGCTGGTCCAAAGGGGAAGAAAAACCTGGTGAAAAATGTCCCGCAAACCCACGAAGCATCATTTTTTTTTGGAATTTTTTCCCCATCCATGGTGACCCCTGGTGGCACCAAAATGGCCATGTGCTTTTTGGCCACATCAGTCTAGAATCATAGAATCCTAGAGTTGGAAGAGACCCCAGGGGTCATCAAGTCCTACCCCCTGCTATGCAGGAACATCCATCAGAGCATTCCCGACAGATCGCCATCCAGCCTTCCGAAGAAGGGGACTCCGCCACCCTCCGAGGCAGCCTATTCCGCTGCCGGACAGCCCTGACCGTCAGGAAGTTCCTCCTGAGGTTCAAGCGGAATCTCCTTTCCTGCAGCTTGAATCCATTGCTCCTTGTCCTGGTCTCTGGAGCGGCAGAGAACAAGCCTGCTCCATCCTCAACAGAACAAGCCTGCTCCCTCCCTCCCTCCCTCTAGAGCATTTCATGGCCCTCAAACACCCTAATAAAATTCAGAAAGCATTTTTGTGGGCTGAAAAGATACAAGACACCCACCCAGTTGCTCTTCAAATGTGAAAGCTGGGCCATCCTTGTGCTCCACTACTTCCCCCAAAGTATCCTAAAACGGCTGCATTTCTCCTAGTTTCCGGAACTGAGAGCGACACGGCATCGTATCTGGTTGTGTCGGGAGCAACCACGGGAATGGGACACCCCGCAATTCCCACCTTTCCTCATCTACTGGTAGCAGGGTGCAATCCTCATGTTTTCCTTCCTAGGTTTCCAACATTTGTAACTGATTTTAATTTTATCGATCGCTCCAATTGCTTTTTTTGTAATTTTTAAACGAGGTACATTTTCAACTGTTTAAACTTTTAAATGAGATACATGTTTGTTTTGACTGTCGCAAGCCACCTCAAGTCCTCCGCTGGGAAAACAGAAAGTTGAATTATCATTGTTAAAATAACAACGTCCGCAAACAAGAATACAATGGATAAGAATTAAAACAACACATAATAATAAATAATACAATAATAGCAACGATAATAATGGCGCTGGCAACGGATCTCACGTTCTTCCCAGGTTTTGGACTCCAAAATAAGATACTTAGATAGAGGTTCACATCACGCAAAAGATAGGCAAGTTTTAAGATATTTAAACTGTCCCTTCCCTTGATATTTTAAAATCTCAATTAAAAACCTTCCTGCTTTCCAAAGCTTTTAGTTTAATGCTGTTTTATGATCTTGCATATTTTGCTTATATTTATTTGCCAGTCTGCTTTATACTATCTTGCATTTTTCCTGTTTTATCTGGATAATTTTACAATCGCATGGTATAGTTTTATTACGCCTTCCTTCCCTCCGTGTACGTATACACAAATATTTCAGATTGCATGCCTTTGGCAGGACCCACTGTTCCTGGTTGTATTGGAAAAGTGCCATGTACATGGATGGCGCTGTAGAAATCAATGATGGAGATGGTCTTCAACCTCATCAATAGAAATTCAAAGCATAACCACCAAACATGGGCAGTGCAGCCAGTTTATCCAAGTCCTCCGTCCACAAACAGCCTCGGTCTGATGCTGGAAGAACAACATGGAAGGGGGATACTCCAAAGAGGGAGAATGCCCCCCCTGTGCCCCCAACTCTGTCCCCCCGCTTACCTGGAAGATACTAGCTCCATAGGGTGTCCTCCAGGCGTTCAGCAAATTGTCCTTCCCAGTGCTTACGAACCATTTCCCTGTAAAAGAGATGAGGGCTAACATGGCGCGCTGCAAGGGTGGGCAACTGCGGAAGAACATGGGGGCACGTTTGCACCTCCGAGACCTTGTGTTCCCCCTCTCCCCTTGCCAAGATCCCAGAGAAAATACCCCCAGAAGCCTGGACAACCTGAGCACCCGGGAAAAGCGCATAGCTAGCGGGCAGGGACCCTGGGGAGTGGAATGGAAAACCTGGAAAAGGGCACGGATTGGCTGAAACCTAGTGCTTGGAGGGGGGACAGAACAGACGGTGACAAGAAAACGCACCTAGCACTGTTGGGCGTTAGAGTTCCCCAGAGTATTAGCCCTTCGGGAACTCTTTTGGCAGAGTTGCGGAACAAGCATGTCCCAATCTCTGTGTTGTCTTCCCCGAACTGGAGGCTGACTTGAAAGCAAAACCAAGGCAGGCAGTTTCAGGTTGCAAATTCAAAAGATTTACTAATAAAACTCTATAACTGCACATCCACTAGAGAAACCAGATCCTAAACGAGCTAAACAAAAGGATTTGGGATGAGAGTAGCTTCATTCTAAACTCGCCAACTTCTCGGTGAAGACGCCAGCGTAGAAAGAGAACTGACTAGAAGCAAGATGGTTAAAGGGAGAGAGTGAGGCCAGTAACCGACTCCAGAATGTATTCTGGGCTGCAAGGTCTGGAAACCATAGCCAATATTTTAAATAACACAGAGCAACAGTTAACCCCATACTAACTAAGCTCCATTTGTCCTAGAAGAGGGGGAATGCTAGAATTTCCCAACAAGCATGAATCCTGGAGAACGGAATGACGTAAGCCATAAGAGGCTGGCTGAAATCTTCAGGGATGGAAATGGAGTAACTTAGAAGAGGGCCTGGCTGGCAAGGGGAATGGGATGGAGGAAACCAAAAGAGGACATGGCCGGCTGAAATCCCAAGGGGATGGAATGGAAGAACGTGGAATCGGGCACGGTTGGCCAGCACCCTGGAAGGATGGGACGGAGTAACGCAGAAGAAGGGGCGGCTGGCAGAAACCCCGCAGGGACGGAACGCGGCAACCCGACCTACCACAGGAGGCGAACTTCAAGGAGAGAACGCAACTCTCGTGAAGGTGAAGCTGGTACTTTTCGGGCTTCGTCACGTGCAGGATTTCAACGTTGCTGCTCTCCATTCCGACTGCCAACCACTCCCCTATGGGGCAGTAACCCAGGGAGAAAATCTGTGGAAAGGCAGGAGGAGAACGATCAGGAAACACGGATCCGACCGGAGCACGGGCTGCTCGGATGCTACGGCGGTACCCAGGAGGCTATACAGTTTGCACGGAAAAGGAACGATGCTCAAGTTTCTAGTCCTTGCTGTTGCAAAGCAGGCAGCCCGTCTGCACTTGCCGGAAATCTCTTAGGAATAGGGAAGGTTGACAGCAAGGTAGGGGCAGTTCCATTTCAACAGATTAATTTTTAACAGTGAACTTTTCTTCTCTCTCCATGCCAGGCTATCAACCCAAATGTTTCCCTCTGTTTACTTCTGCATAAGAAGGTAGGACGAGGCCAGAATTCTGCTAGTGACCCACACCGACAGAACACCAGCATAAGTACTTTTGAGGGGAATTATGGAGGGAGGTATTCCTCCGTGCAGAATTTCTTCTTCCAAAAAAAGCTTGTTTTCTGGGCAAAATCATTACAGGCAAATTTGGGGCCAAATATGTCTCCAACAATGGCAGGGAAAACAGCCCTGAAAACCATATGTCTGCACAGAAAAATACGACAAAAAACAGAAAATGCTGTTTTTTGCACAAAAAAATGTAACACATTCATAAACAAGAGCTGAGTGCCTAAGTCTGCCTATTTTTCCTTCTCCGCCACAACCACTCTTCCTTTCATGCTACGCCTCTTATCGTTTGTGTTCTGCCTTTTAGCCCGAACGCCATGCTAAAATGTATAAATATTAAATCTTTCATGTAAACGTTAAGATAAAATTTCGGATACATTTCAAGTTCCCAACTTATCGGTTCCTTATTCAGTCCTTAAGAATTGTACTACGGAACTCACTGCCACAAAGTGAGGCAACGAGAGCTGCTACAGAAGAGGTCTCTGAGAGAGGATTAGACAAATTGGCGGACAACAAATTCGTGAACGGCGAAGCTCTGCTTAACGGCCCGGTAGGATCTCCAAGTTTCAAAGGAAGTATGCAACTAAATACCAGTAGCTCCCTATGGTGACACCCGCCCCAGACGTGACGGGGGGGTCCCCACAAACTTTGCACACTCCCCCGCCCCGTCCCCCAGCTCCTGCCTGTGAGCTGAAGTCGTGTTGCTGAAGCTGCCGGCCCTCCCGCAGGTCCCAACACCGGACGGTGTTGTCCAAGCCCCCCGTCCAGAGTTTTGTGCCGTCGTTGGAGATGTCGATACAGCTGGCCCCGTCCGTGTGTCCCTGGAACTGCCTGTAGATGTGAGATGGGAAGGTTAAAAGAATAAATACATGTCTACGGCTATGACGAAGAAACAGTAAGCATCGGGAACGGGCAGCTTCCGGAGATCTCGTGTCTGCCTTTTTGGCTTTGCACGGGGGGTACCCCACCAGTTTTGAAATCGGAGCCGCTCCGGTTCGGTCGTACTGCCGAGAGATCTCCGCGGCGCAACCTAAGGCTTACCGCACAAGCGTCTGGTTCTGCAGATCCCACACCACGATGTTGCCGTCGCTACAGCAGGAGAAGCAAACCTTGGCGTCCGGGCTGATGGCCAAGGCATAGCACGCTGGGGCCGAAGAGGTCAGTTCCGCCTTGATCCGGGGGGTGGGGGCCGCCAGGTCCCAGATGGAAAGGGTGCTGGCCTCTCCGCCCACGATCAGGCTGCGGCTGTCCGGGAGGAGCTTGCAAGACCGGATGTAGTTCTCTCGGTTCTAAGGGTGGGAAGAGAAAGGGAGAAGGAGAAGCCACGGACGCGTCTACTTGTGGAGTCTCTCAGGCACGGGTAAAGACCGCAGCCTAGCTTTGGAGGAATTGCACAGCCCTCTAGGTTGCAGAACCATAGAACCCTTGAATTGGAAAAGACCCAAAGGCTGTCCGGTCCAGCTCCCTGCCACAATCAAAGCCCTCCTTGTCAGACACCCATTCAGCCTCTGGTTAAAAACCTCCAGATTCTTTCCCACTCCAACTCCCATCATCCTCCCTAGTTTGCACTCTCTGAAACTGCCTGCCTCGTTTTGCTTTCCAAGTCAGTCTCGCCTCAGGGAAGCCACACAGAGATTGGGACACTCCCAGGCAGCACATTCTACTGTTAAACTGTTCAGGAGGTTCTCAAAGTTTAGGTGGAATGTGTGTTCCTGACATTGGAAGCCACTGCTCCGTGTCCTAGGCTCTGGAGCAGCAGAAAACAGGCTTGCTCTATCCTTCATACGATATCTCTTCAAATATTTAAATACAGCTATCACGTCACCTCTTAAACTTCTCTTCTCCAGCTCCAGCTCCCTATGCTGTTTCTCATACGGCTTCACGGTTTCCAGGCCTTCTACCACGTTGGTCACTCTCCTCTGGACATGTTCCAGCCTGTCAATATCCTTCTCGAATCGCGGTCTCGGCATTCGCCCCGCTTCTTTGCAGGCCTAGCAACTAGCAACTCAAAGCCCTCACAAACAAGCAGGAATCCTGTGACCCTGAAAAGCTGGCTTGAGTGCAAGTCCCAGCTGGCATGGCCAATGGTGAGGAATAATGGGAACTGCAGTCCAAGAACACCCAGAAGGCAACAGGATTCTCGCTCCTCCTCAACAACAAGGAAGGTACAAAGAGGACCTTGCTGGAATTTTTTTTAGAGAAACAGATGCAAATATCAACGAAGAAGCAAGCAGAGAAGTTTTAAAGGTGTGGAAAAAGCCAGATAAATGAGGCTGCAGGGAATCGGGGAGGCTGGAGGACAGAAAAACGGCACGATGCTTCTGAAAGGAACAGGGGGTCCCGCTCCGCTTACCAAGCAGTCGAGCTGGGCCACGGGGGTCTTGGTGCCCGGCTGGCCCACATCCCAGACCTTGACGCAGCCCTTCCCGCCCGTGTAGACGTGCTGGGTGGAGTTGCTGATGGTGACGGCACAAACCACCTCGCCGTGGGTGAGGGTGTGGAGCTGGCGGGCGTGGCGGGGGATGCCCGAGCCGATCAGGGCGTCGGGCGGGAAGGGGACCGGCTGCATTTGCCCGTCGGCGCTCACGTGGAAGGAGTAGGCCCTGGAAAGAAAAGGAGAAAGTCAGACATTTTTAAGACACAAAAATGACTGCAGGGGTCAGAAACCCCTGCAGCTAGTTTCCACTCCAACTCCCATCCTCCTCCCTGGTTTGCAGTCTCTGAAACTGCCTGCCTTGTTTTGCTTTCCAAATCAGTCTCCTTTCAGGGAAGCCACACAGTGATGGGGACATGCTTTTTCTGCAACTCTGCTAAAAGAAGGCTAATTCTTATCAGCTTTAGCTTTCATAGTATTCCCCTAAAGGGCTAAGACCCAAAAAAATTGGCTTACGGCAGCAGCGACGGCATTACATTTAATTTTAAAAAGGGTCCAATCTGCCATCTGGTCCCAATTCTGTGGTTTTATTCAAATAAAAAAAGGGTCCCAATCCGCAGTTTTGTTCCAAGTGAAAATCATCAAAAGTGAAACCCGCAAATGCGGAGGGCTGACAGCATGTGCAAAACAGCCGGACAACCAATTCTTTCTATCCATGCAATTCTGTGTTTTCCAAGAACACGTCATACGGGGTTTGCTCAGTATTGTTTGTAAACCTTAGGAGCGCTTACTGGGGTGCACACGAAGTACTTCCAGGGTCATCCCCCAAGGTTTCTCCTCCCAACCTCCCCAGATTCGCACACGTAGCGTCTCTCTACTCACGGTTTCGCCGTAGGCACCCCGGCCGTCTGCATCCCTGCTGAAAGTGCCGGGACTCGGAGGTGAGAGTGAGGATCGTACGCAACCTAGGGAAAGAAAGAGAGGAGTCACTTGGGCCGGTATCAGCCACTTCCATGGCTAACCAAGGGGAACGGCAGTGGCAGCTCTTCCTTTGCGCTCAAAAACCCGCTTCATGGATACTCATAAGCAAGAGCTGAGTGCCTAAGTCTGCTTTTTTCCTCCTCCGCTCCAACTGCTCTTCCTTTCAAGCTATGCCTCTTACTGTTTGCGTCCTGCCTTTTAGCCTGGCCTCCATGCTAACAGTTATAAATATCAAATCTTTTATTTCAGTGTTAACACTGACTTCAGGGGGGCAAAAGAAATCTTCGTGATGAATTTTCTCGTTCCCCGCGAGGAAAGAAAAAAACCCTGCAAGATGTTTCCATTTTGAAAGCAAAACCAGACGACTCTGTTTCCTTTCTAGCAGCCATAGCAACATTCCTGTTGGGCTGTTTATACCAAAAAAAGTAGTATTTTATGCATAAAAAGTTACACTGTGAACAAACAAAAAAAATCAATTAATATCCCATAGCTTATTCTACCGTTAAAGATTTTGCATCCTTTCCAAACAGCTCCTTCGGAGAGGCTCACCAGCGGGGAACGGCCGTAACCCGGGGCTCCCACAACTGCGGCCCCGTTGAGCTGCGGGCTAATGAGGTGCAGTCCGGCGTAGGCACTGGCGCCGGCCATCTCGCCGTTGACGGACGCGTGGGCCACGTTGAAAGCCGCCTGGTAGGAGCTCTGGACGGTGAGCGGATTTCGGAGGCTCAAGGCTGGAAGGGAAGAGAACGAGAAAGAAGGATTGGCTACAGCAAGAAGACAGAC
Organism: Cyclura pinguis; assembly: GCA_030412105.1. NCBI lineage: Eukaryota > Metazoa > Chordata > Lepidosauria > Squamata > Iguanidae > Cyclura > Cyclura pinguis. The sequence continues at coordinate 4,560,304 of CM059614.1, read as the reverse complement.
AAAGGCAAAAAGTTTCCCGTACGGAAAAGCAGTGCTGCGCGTCAGGTCGACTTCGCTCTCCCTGCCACGCCGGGCAATGCCACGCAACGCCACGTAAGGCTTTGATGCTTGAAAATGGGCCCCTCTGTACCGTAAGGGGATGATGGGATCCCTTGTTTTGGGAAAGGGGGAGGAGTGCCTCTGCTCCTCTGCTGCCTGTACGAGAACCTGCCTTGCCGGCTGCAAGGTCGTGCAGTGGGCAGGTGGAACTGAGAGCACGGAAGAAGAGTTATTTTACTCAACGATCAAATAAAATACTAGCAGGCACACTGCAAATCCACAGTTCTTCACTCTTGGCAATGGCCAAGGTGTGCCGTTGCTTCTTTAAATGTTCTTGAATAAAGTTTCTGCAACCCTCTAAGCCTGTTCTCTGAACACGAAGCCGCCCTGCGTCTGAAGCTCCTTGGCTAATAATACAAGAACAAATTTTATTTGTTATCCACCTCTCCTCAAGGCTCGAGACAGGGTACAGAATAGATGGGAGTTAAAAATCGTAGTCAAAACACAGATATAACAATTAATACAGATACGCTATGATTATATAAGTGATCTAAAGTTACATGCCAGTAAAAGAGCAGGGTAGAAGAATGGCTTATGGAGCTGGGTATGTTTAGCTTGGAAAAGAGAAGGTTAAGAGGTGACACGAGAGCTATGTTGAAATATTTGAAGGGACGTCATATGAAAAACGGAGCCAGCTTGTTTTCGGCTGCTCCGGAAACTAGGACACGGAGCAATGGATTCAAACGACAGGAAAAAGGATTTCTTAATCATTCCCATCAGCCCGTAACCCTGAGCCACAGTCTTCCCCTTTGGCTGCCCTGTTACCGAGCGATTCCACCGTCTGCTTTGTGACTCCTGGACGAAACTGCGGCGTGCTGTTGCTGCTGCCGCTGCTGCTGGCGGAAGACCCCGGCACCGGTCCTTCCCCTTGCGAAGTTGGCGTGTTTGATTTCAGGCTGGGGGTTACTGCTTTCTCGACCTGTAAGGAACGGCTGAGTTGTCGCAGGGTTGGGTAACTATCAAAGGCACTTGGTTTACGCTGGGCCCTCCAGGACCCCCTGGGAAAGCTCTGACCAGGCCGTGCAGCCCTTTAAAAACTCTGGTTCTCCTCCTCCTCCTCCTCTATTAGCTGTTGCCCGGCCATCTAAGGACAGATCGCAGCCCAATTTCTCAGCGTCACAAACCCT